>CM060085.1:6192500-8987500 GCA_030533445.1 Cyprinodon diabolis
GGTTTGTATACCAGTATGATGCCACATTCAATGACCAGGCCAGGTAATATTTTCTGGTCATTAAGTATCTCTGTGTGGTTATAAATAACAGAATAAAGGAATAACAAAAATATAATTTAGTGTCATCAGAGTTTCTCATATTAGTAGATTACATAATGTACAATTGCCGCATACTATCTTGTGAGCCTAACTTATAGGTCAAGACTTTTTATTTGCAGCCTAAACTGCATGTAGTAATAAATTGTTATTAAATCAAATTAAATAACAAAAAATCTCCACAACAACAAACCTACTTCGTAAATTATCCTGTCAAGAAGTGCAGGGAAGTGAATATTCACAAACAAAAGCTTATGTTATCTTAATGGTTTTAGTGGCCATAGGCTTTTTGTAAGATGACCAACAAACACCAAATCTATGCCACAGCACACTGTAAAGTCCAGTCACTCGTGTATCCTGGTTTAAAGATGTTTTCTATTGGAACACATGGAGAATTGGTCATTCTGATACTACGCTTCACTGGTTAACATCTTACTGTATTTAAAGGAGTGGGACTTTTTATGTTGGTGAGTAACTTTAAAGTGGAGGCAACAAAAATCTTAGTTCAGCACTACAGCAACCGGCAAACAAAATATGGCGACAGCAGGTGTTTCAGCTAAGCAATATATGGCAGTTGTTAGGTACTTTGTAAGCTGTGTCGCAAAAACCATTGCTGCAAAAGGTAGCAGTACAAATGTATTCCACCACCAAAAAAGTAATCCGCTACAAAATGAAGATGTTGTAAACACCGTATATCTACGTCCTCCAGATCACTAATTAAACGTTAAATAGATATCATGTATTGCGATTATAGCCCCAATAAATCGTGATATTAGATTTTATTCATATTGCCAAGGCCCTACTTGGAATTTCCAAAGGTTTCATCTTGGGGTCCCTTCATTTCAGGATTGACATAGTTCCTATAGCTTAAGTTATTACACACAGCAGCATAAGTCACCGTAACTATGCATATGAGACATAGTTTGTGGTTACCATATCACCATGACTATGAGACCATTCAAGCTCTGGGGAAATTAGTTAGAGAAATCAATATACGGATGTACCAAAATTTTAAAAAACACTGAAACCTAAGTTGCTTTGAATCAAGGTTTGAAACAAAATTGTAGTGACTCACTGGCACTGCCAGGAGAAATAAGCAGTCTCTAGAAGGAAGGGTTAGAGCTCCAGAAGTCCTTAACTTTAATAAATACCTCTGTGGACTTTAGAAGGTAACAACTGAAACTGTAGAAACTAGAAGTTCTTCAAAATTAAAAAGTGAGAATTTAGTGTGTAACAATTGCGATCGGTAAACAGTGAGTAAAACAATGAGCAAAGTGATTTAATAGATGACAGAAGGCGCTGCACTTCCACTGATGCAACATCTAGGTCAGAAAGTGATCAGATGTATTGATAAAGCGCCTCCTGTACCTCCTCCTGTGTGTGCCGATCTACTGCCATCTGTAGCCGTCTTTGTGCCACAGCATATGTTTGCCGGTGATTTCTGGAGAGCAGCTTCAGTCTGTTTCTGCCGTAGGCTGCAGCCATCCCTCCTAGAAAAGCAGCGGATAATGATTTCATCATTTCCCCGATTATTGACAGGCGCCTTGAGCTCTACTATTACGTTCCCAGTGTTGTGGAGCGAATTAACATCCATTAGAATATGATTATTCTGCTAAAGCGTGTGGTGAGATGTTGATCCTAAAGAGGATTGTGGCTCGAACATAAAAAAAGAAGATCCGTTCGTATGACAGGCTCATCACATATCCAGGCTCAGATGTAGAGATGTGGTAGAACAGAACCTCTGCATCAGGAGCCTCTGGCCTTAAAGTGACCTTCCTCATGCAAAGCTGCTCATCACTGCTCATTAAACATCAAGACACACATTCTTCACTCCACCTAGTTGTGATTTATTAGCTCTATCTTTTGGTTTCTCTTGCTCTTACTCTTCTTATTCCATGTCATTTTTCAAGGGTAAATATATATATATATATATATATATATATATTTGGAAAATCATTTGTTTCATTTTAGTGGTCATTTCAATCAAATGTATCAAGTAAAATAAAACAATTTCCCCTGTAAATTAAAACGGGTAAAAAGAGACTATCCTTGCGACTTTATGTGAATTAACTGTGATTACCAGCATTATTGGAAAGCCAACTCTCATTTTACCAGCCTGATTACAGCCCAATCTTCAGAATCAAAGAATCATTAAAAAGCACATACCTGACAACATAAGGTAGGCTTAAGGATTTTTAACCAAAGCGCATGGTAGGAATGGCTGTAGGATTAACTAGACATTGCAAAGGAATATCTACTCTCACCAAATGCTCAATGAGTCGATGCAACCAACTGCATTTCCTGAGATAGAATATTTTCAACTAATCTGAGTGGATGATGAATTGATTGAGTTTCTCTGTAAACCGTCTTGAAATTTCATGATTTAAACTGGTCCTATATAAATAAGAAGCAGGCACTGAGGCCGAATAAAGCTCTCAATTTACTGGCCGGTCTTTGTTCCTAACTCAATTTCTGTCATGAAATCTGGATTATGACTGAAAGAGTGAGATCCTGGATACAAGCGGCTGAAATGAGCTTTTTCCACAAGATGGCTGGGCAATCCCTTAGAGATAGGGTGATGAGCTCGACCATTTGCAAGATGCTCAGACCTGCTTCACCTCCTTATCGAGAGCAGTCAGTTGAAGTTGTCTGCCGAGATCCCTAACCCTTTTCTACTGGAAAGACTTGATTATTTCAAGGAGGTCACAAAATAACCCGGAACAACATCTAAA
This sequence comes from Cyprinodon diabolis, assembly GCA_030533445.1. Classification (NCBI taxonomy): domain Eukaryota; kingdom Metazoa; phylum Chordata; class Actinopteri; order Cyprinodontiformes; family Cyprinodontidae; genus Cyprinodon; species Cyprinodon diabolis. Next base: position 6,195,329 of record CM060085.1, read on the forward strand.
GCACTGCAGACCTCACTTACCTCTGTTAATAATGCTGTCTTAGATTAACAGACATCCAAAACATCAAAAATAATTAGTGTGTCTGCAGAATGGAACCGGACTTTTCTTGTTTCTCAAAGACGTTTCATCTGTCATCCAACAGACTTAATTTCTTAAACCAAGAGGCCTTCATGAAGACAGATGAAAAATCTATAAGAAATTTACAGCATATTTATCTCTATTAAGGTCAGAGGTAATGATCTAATAATCAGAATGAGAGAGGACCTGTGCTTAACAAACACAACACATCGACGTGTCTTTGGACTGCCAAAACATCAGTGGTTTGGAGGATGGATATTGTGTTATATTTGGTGTAACACCATAAATCCTACAGTCCAACCCAGTGGTGGTAGTAGTACAAAACACACAATCATGCCCATTAGTTCCTAAATTTAGGATTATGACCCACTTGGAGTCCTGAGCAACCAAGGATGGGGTCTCGAGAACACTACAAAAATTAAAATGAACAATGAGGATTTAGTTTAAAATGGTAAAAGATATAAAAGCATTAGTTAAAAGAAAAAAAAAACAACTACTACTGTGGTTGCTGATGCTGTTTGTAATATTGTTACACTGGTTCTTTGATTTTTTTCAAAATGTTTGAATACTCAACCAGTAGTTTTGGTCATTAGTTTACTTTGGTGACATTTTGTAGGTCAGGAGCTCATCATTTTGGGAATCTCTTAGCTAGACCACCACAGTATGGTTAAAGGAAGAAAAAGCCTGTGATTATTGCAGTAATCACTGGAACTGGAACTGAGACAGATGTGAGCAGAGATGATGAAATGAGCATCAGATAGATGTGTTTTGAACAGTTCTTTTTTTTTTTTTAAGAATGTTTTTTTTTATTTGTGTTTCATATTTTAAATTAAATAGCAACTTTTCTCAATTTTCGTTTTGTCTTTTTTTGGATATAATGTTATGGAAATTCTCTAGCTTGTATCTTGGCAAAAGAATGTGTCTGTTTAAATCAGCATGAAGTTATTCTCAGTTCACATGCAGGGATGCAATTTTTTCTGTCAAATAAAGTAAAAGTGCTATCGACTGCTTTACTGATTTCTCCCTACCCCCACCCCACACTCTTGCACACACACATTTGTCACAGAAAACAGTTCAACAACAGGACATAGCCCATGTGTTGTGAAAGCTTGTCGCAATAATGGAAGCCAATCTTTGTCTAAGCGCATTTGGATCGAACAATAACTCTTGGACTTCTGAGAAACTGTGCTTCGAAAAATCGTCAGAATTTAATTAAAGTCCAACCCCCATTTCCTCTGGCAAAGATTTGGAAAACCCTTCTAGCACCATTAAATGGTTCCTCTGAGAAATACAGAGGTCCAGCAGTTGCAGTGAAAGTACTGTAAGGGCGGCAGAGCTGTTTTCTCTGGTTTTGTATTGCTGTGTGTAAATTCAATAAATCTTACTTCTAGTAACGCTTTTTTTCCTTTGCTTCTTTTCTTCTCTTCAACAGCTGCTCTGCAGGTATCCATATCCTTGAACAAAGTGGAGTTAAGTGTCGGGGAGTCCAAGTTCTTCACCTGCACAGGTACAGATGCCACACTCTTGATTATTGTGTTTTCTACATAAATACCCAAAACCCTTCCTTTTTTAAAGAGTTTTTCAACAGCGGAACCCAAATTAATTCATTATAGTGAAGTGGACAGCATTAGCTCATTGTTTAACACATTTTGCACCTCTTTTCACACAATTTGTTCTGTTTTCCAAAACTCAAGCCAATGTTTAGTTGTTGTTACATTTGGAAAAATGAACTGGCCGTTAATGCTATTACAAGGTGCTGCAAGGATTGTGGTTGTGTTTGCTGTCAAAAAAACGTGTGAGTCATGTAACACTATACCTTCCTGGATTTGCACTTCCCTGCCATGTCACTATACTTTCTCTTTGTCCGTTTTTGGATGGTATATCTGCACAGCAGCAAATAAGCTGATGCTGGGGCCAACAGTGACTCGGTGGGGTAGCTACACTTCCTGGCAGGCCTCACCCGCCTCCTACTGGTTGCCGTCTCTCTCCTGCCAACCCACTCAACAGGGGGGCTAGCAATCAAGAGGGTAGAAACGAGCTGGAAGGATCATACAGGGCTGTTAAAGTGTACTGAGGAGGGGTAGAAATCGAAGAAATAAATTTAAACTCTTGACAATTGAACAGAAAAGGCTTTTAATGTGAAAAGCTAGCAGAGGTAAATGGAAAAGTTTTTAAAGCAATCGGTTTAAAAAAAGTGGCAAGTACAGTAGTTCACACTCCACTGTCAAAGTGTTGCTGTGGAAGTTTTCGTGCACCTTTTTTCAACCTGGGCATTAAGCTTGACTTTTACCACACTTGTAGGAAGTTCTGCAGTGTGGAGGGAGCTATAAATGTGGGGGAAATCAGACAAAAGCTACAGGGGTCTGAAATGAAGCTGCAAACAAAGAAAAAGCCAAGCTGTTGAAGGGCCTATTCTGGCCTTGAGCTGCAGTCATGTTTTGTGTGCCAGTCCTATATTGATAAGAGGTTTGTACACTGAAAGCAGCTTTATTCCTGGTGGCTTTGGGTTAGGAATTTGGACAGACATAGCTTTTTCTGATTTTGATCTGTTAAAAATCATCCAAGGACAATAACATAGATTAAATCTATAGCTTAACTGGACTTTTAACATCATCTTATTGAGTTCTCCGAACCTTTATTCTTATATTGAGGATCTCATTAAAATATAGACTCTATTATGAGAAAACTGGGTCATTAATTGTTGTTATGAGTATAAATCTAGATTATACCAAATTGAACCTTTTAACAAAATGCTTTAATGAATAGTGTTTAAATTATACCCCTCACTTCCAATACAGTTGAGCTTTTTAAGTCGAAATATTGTAAAGTTTATGAGCTAAATGAAAATTTTCCGAAATAAACATTGGGCCGGATTCTTCACGTTCTCATGCCTATTATGATAAGAGATTTGTAATTTCACTAGCTGTGAAATCTTATTTTTAAAGGATTTATTTGAAAACTTTGGTGAAAAAATGAGCAGGGCACTTAAACACAAATAAGATGTCTAACTTCTGTTTCAAGGTTTTCTGTTCTCCTCTCATTACCTGTTTTAATTGTACCTGTCTGATCTTGTTATCTGTTTAAAAGACACCTGCCCATAGCCTCAAACATTCAGACTACAACCCAAGACCAAAGTGGTGTTGAAGGACACCAGGAGGAAAATTGTTGGTTTGGGAGAGTGAATCTACAATAGGCAAGCAGTTTGCTGTGAATAAATCAACCATGGGAGCAATGTGAAGAATAGAACACATGCTGGGCCTTGATCCGGGCCCCAAAAAAGGTCTCCTCCTGTTGGGTCAAAATGATCATGAGAACAGTGAGGAAAACTCCCAGAACTACACGGAAGCACCACATGAATGACCTGCGGAGACCTGGGACCAAAGGAACAAAGGCTACCAAGATTAACACACGAACAACCTGGCATAAACCAGTTCAACTTAATTCTACGGTATCCATCTGAAAAGGCTCCTGTGAAAAGTTTCGCAAAAGGGAGGGACATTCTGTACAATTCTTCCAGCTGACTGCGTAAATCACCAGTTGGTACATGTTGATCTTTTAGCTAATCACAGTAGAAGCTGTGACATACCCCATAATTGATTTGCTTCTCAACTAGCGGAGTTAACTTATAGATCAAACTGTTAACAAATCCAGGCAGCAGGACCATGCAAACATCTTTCCCATCCACAAAGGCACCAACCTTGTCCTTTCATTCATTTTTCAAAAAAGAAATTGTTGATATTTTAGCTAAAGGAGCCATGTTTTTTTTTTTTTTTTTTTTTTACTTCGGCCTGTCTCTGGTTTATATAAATGGTCAGTACTTATATAGCATTTTTCAATTCACGAGACTTGACCAAAGCACTTTGCACAACATTTAATCATCCACCAATTCACGCACACACTCACACTGTTGAAACTACATCAACAGTGTAGTTTCAACATCATAGCCACAGTTGCCCTGGGGCTCACTGCCCTAGGCCTCACTGACAGAAACTAGGCTGCTGTACACTGGTGCCACAGAGCCCTGTGACCATCATCAGTGGGCAATGCAGGTGAAGTGTCTTGCCCAAAGACATGACACTGAAAGCTGGAGCTGGGGCTTGAACTGTCAACCCTTAGATTTCAGGGCAAACTCCTTCATCTGACACTACTGTTGCCCCAAAACATACATATTACTGCATTTCAAGGGTTTGAAACATTTCTGTATCCAAGGCTTATGGATCTATTTGCTTCTGACAATAAATTTCTTCAGACGTAGGGACAAATACAGTCCCCCTGCTGTCCTGTCAATATGAATGATCATTTAATGGATTGGGAGGATATTATTTGCTCAGATATAACCAAGTTAAACTTTTGGGAACAGAAAGTACCATGGTGTTCACCATACCTACTGTAAAGCATGGTGGTGGAAACATCATGCTTTGGGGCTGATTTTCTGCAAAGGAGACACAACATCTGATATATAAACAAAATATAAATGGGGTCATGTATGATGAGATTTTAGGCCCAAACCTCTTACCATTAGTGAGAGTAGTGAAAATGGAAGGTGGCTGGACAATGATCTTAAACACACCACTCTGACAACACACTGCTAAAACTATCTAAAAATGAGTAAACATTTCTTAAAACTAGTTAAATCACAATTTAAGTTGTTAAGTATGATGATCTGCTAATGGAATACGTATTTATATGCTTAAAATAAGATGATTGGATATTATGAACTTGAAATAAGAGAGTAGTTGTGTTTTCCTATTTTAAATGTAAATTGTCTCATTCCATTCCTCAAGTCTCTTAATTACCTGAGAATTTATTCATTTGAACAGAAATTAAATTATTTAGATTTCATATTTTTTGCAGTGTAATGACGTGGCTCTGTTAAAACCAGGGGTGCTCAAGTCCAGTCCTCAAGAGCTACTATCCTGCAACTTTTTGATTCACCCCATTTTTAACACACCTGAATCAAATGAGTGGCTCGTTACCATGCCTCTGCTGAGCTAAATGAAGGGATTGAGCCTTTGGATTCAGGTGTGTTAGAGGAGAGATGCATCTAAAAGTTCCAGGATGGTAGCTCTTGAGGACTGGACTTGAGCACCCCTGGTTAAAACCATTTCAAGGTCCTGGAGTGGCCTAAGCCAATCTCCAGACCTTAACCCCAGAGAAATATCTATGCAGGAATTGAAAATCAATGTTGTCAAGTTGCAACCCCAAAGCTCCTCTTCAGGAGCTCTGATGGAGGAATGAGCAAAAATACCATAAACAGTGTGAGCAAACCTGGTGAAGGCTTAAGAAACATTTGCTCTCTGTCATTGCTATTAAAGTTTATGCAACATTGTATTGAGTTTAACTTTTGTTATTGACCAAATACTTGTCTTTCACCATAATTTACTAATAACAAATTGAAAAATCATCCCATAATATGATTCAGACGTTCTTTCTCGTGTCCTCTGTTGTAGTTAAAGTTGAACTTACCAACCACTCTAAATTTTCTAACATCAGTAAATACATTTTTGTCCAATTGTAATCTTTTTCTCACATCTCAATCATAATCTCTCCTTATTAACTGATCTTAACTACAGGTTTTAAAGGGGGCTTAAATATTCTGAATATCTTCCCCAAAGCTATACAGTTGAGGCTAAAAGTTGCGCTCACTGTGAAGTTGTTGATGTCCCTTACTTACTATTCCTTGCTCCCTCTCCTCATTCAAACAGACCAGAATAGCAGCCAAAACTCCACAAAATGCCTCAATACATTTGTACTCTTTTTATTTGTGCATTTTAGCCTCAGGATTCTGTTGTACTCCTTAAAAAACCTTAACTTCTATCTGTTTCATGATTTCTGGACCTGCCGGACGTCATTGTTGTTTGCTTGCTCATGCGAGTCGATTAAGAGGCACAAATACTTCTAATAATAATAATAATAATAAATGTGATTAAAAAAAAAAAAACTGAAACAAACATCAGGACCTGCAGTGCTTTTAGGAGAAAGAATAAGCTTCCCATCAGCATGGCCTGGTTGCAGGATAGAGAAGCTTTATTTTCTGTCACATGGCAGGGCTCTGGAATGACAGGTTAAATTGAGGCCTTTTCAGGAGAAAGAGCCCAAAGTGCAGAAGACCATGAGTGGAGGAGAAGCAGATCCCACTGAGAGGCTGAAAGAACACCTAGAGGGCTGCAGAACAGTAAGTAGGGCATTTAGATTGACCTTAGAAAGTTGTTGACTCTAAGTAGTCCACACAGAGGGTCCATTTGTTCCTATGTCAGCTTGAACCTGAAGAGATATTCATTATTTGTATTTTCTATAATATTTAAAAAGCACTCTGTAGACCAACACCACTGAGGAAGAGCTGTACTGCATGTTCAGCAGGGTTTAGCTGACTCAGAATCTACTAGCTGCATACTATAAAACCTTTTATGTGCATCAGCATTTAGACAACTGACTTTGTTAATTAATGATATGAAGTGGCAGAAGTGGTAAAGTTGCAAATGTGTAGATTTTACCGTACGTCTTTAATGCCTTAAATAGACTTTCTTCAACACCGAAGTAGTTGTTCTGCAGATGTTAAGATCATGTCTGTATTTCATAGTTTAACTCCTAGTTTCTCCCTTTAGGTGTTAATTCTGTCATAAAGGAACGTTACAACCACCATGTGACTGTTGCTACCTGTTCACACTTAGCACCCTTGGTTAATTTTACAGTTCATTATGAAGTTATAAATTGATTTGTTTTTTGGCAAGAGAAGAAAATCTCTATCTCCTGGGTCTTCTCATATGCTCTCTTTTCTGCTGGTACTTAGCAGGTTTTCTAGAAGATTAAAGTCTAAAAAAATGTTGATTTTGTGTCTGGAGAAACCTCTTAACAATTGGTAGACTGATTTAATTATAAAAGGACATATCTACATTACTAGCTATTTCCTAATCCTAAAAAATATACTTGAAGCGTCTCACCAGTAGTGATAAGAGATTTCATTATTCAACGTTTTGTCATTGTTGGTTTGTTATAGTCCAAGCTGTCAGATAGAGGTTTTCCTTTTTTAAAGGCTTTATTTTAGAGGTACAAAAGAGAAGACAGGCGGCACTTCGGATGGCTGCTGTACCATGACACTCTTCAGCCGAAGTCATCTCGATTCTCCTGTCTGGCAATGAGCGATAATTAATCTCTAACCCACAATTAACCTGAAGATACAAGTCAATCCCAGATGATCAAAGGTCCAGGAGCAAACAGAAGCATATTCTGACATGTCTGAGCTATTTAATGTTTCATTAGCCCTGTTTCCAACCAAATTTCATATGAATTTTGAGAAAACTTTTAAAATATTTTAAGATGGAAAATAAACGTTATACATCCATCCATCTTCTCTACCGTCACAGTGGGGCTGGTGTCAATGTCAAGCACTATAGAAACCAAAGGCAGGGTACGCCGAACACAGAGACACACAACCATAAACAACAATCACATTGATGTTGCCTCTGCATGCATACTTGGAGAGAACCCACAGAGGCACGGGGAGAACATGCAAACTCAATGCAGAAAGACTATGAGCTTGAGCCAGTAAATCAAACCCAATGGTTCAAATTAACTAGGCAATGCAAAGTGATATTTTTTACATTGACGTTATGGTTGGCTGTATTAAACAGGAAGTAGAAGCAGAAAGCTAGTTTGAATATAAATCAGAAATGGACGAATGTTTTAAGGAACCTGTTGCAATCAGGCAAGTTGTGATAATTTCATTATGTTAGTTAGTGTTAGGGACAGAACATCAAGAGAGAATTGAGATTCTGAGGCTCATTCCGAATAGTGCAAATCAGCAAGAACATTGTAAAGGTATAGAGGACAATCTTTTATTTCCGGGTTGATCATGTAAATCTGTGGTCCTTCTAATAGTCAAAAATTCCGGTGATATGTTTACGCAAGTCCGTTCTACATGCTCGTCCCCAGTCAGCTATCTTTTTCTTTCAGCCTTTCAACTTTCAGCCGCATATGTGTGGTGAGCTTCGGTTTCAGTCATTGAAGGTCACCTTTTTCACCACGGTTCTTTGAAAATAGCCGAGGGTCGTAAGAGAAAAAGTGTCTTGGAAGTGTATGAGAAGAAAAGAATGGCCTCAGAAGAGGTAGATAAATCCCAGAATGCTTTGCACAGAGAGCTCTCCTCGCAAAGCATTATGGGACTTGGTGTCACTGCTGCCCGCTGTTGCCATAGGCTGTTGCTACCCTACAGCGGTGACTAATAAAAAAGGTGGCGCAGTTACCACGCACTTATAGAGGAGGAGTTACATGACCAATGGAGCAAAAAGCAGTGATCATCTGTCTAAACGGTCAGTTAACTGAGTTTGCTGAGTCCACTATATAGTCCCCGCTTTATGTGGACACAGAAAGTTGCATGAGCTATGAGAACAGCACATTTTCAACAGGGCATGCACGAGGAGAAATGGTTGTGTATGCTTCCTCCACAATACTTTTAACACAATTATTTCATGCCCTACCCTGCTAACTTTAAAATGTTAATAAACATTTGTTTCCCAGTTATAATAGAAAAATCAACATTCCCCCCCCCCAAACTTGAAACAGGCCTTTTTTTCTAATGATGTGTGTCTAACCACATTTAACAAATATTGGGTGTAGTCTGGTATCTATTTTGGTTTAATGTCCTGATTCTATTGCAAATTCAAAGTGTGATTGGGCGTTATTGTTCCCCGGTGTTTGTGGATGTTCTTCTGCAAGATTTACTGGTAGAGGAATGGTCTTAAAACGCACAGCTTCCTTTAATGAGATAATCAGTTTCTAAAACATTGTTAGTTTTGGATCGGATGCAAAACTAATCTATCATCTCATTTATCTCTAGAGTATTTTCCTCAAAGTATTTGGGGTCATCAAGAGGTCCTCATTATTTGTGGGTCGTTTTGTGACCTGCATTAAACCCCCTAACCATCAGAAGGGATTTTTTATTTGAGTTATCTGCTATATTTGCCCGTTGGTTAATAATCAGGTTTGATTTGTTAAATTGAGTTTGGCTTTCTAAGAAATGTAGTTTAATTGCATCTAACTCACAAATTAACAAGAGGGCAATTTCTTTTTTACAGTGTGCCAGGTTGGTTTATGTAGCTTTATTCGTATAATAACTAAACATTTCATATGAAAACAGCTTTTGTAATTTAATAAATTAAAACAATAAAATAACTATTTTTTAAATAGACAAAAACGTGACACCAAGAATACAGCAAATTATGTTATATGAATAAAAGTCAGATTCCTTGTGCCAACATACTTGACTAACAAAGCTGATTCTGGTTCTGAATATTCAGTACCTTTTTATGCTTGGATTTACATTCTTTTATAGTCATTCAAATTCCTTTTAAAAAGCATTGATATTTATAAACATAAACATCTGAAGTGTTTATTTAGTAGATAAAAAGGAAAAATATCAAACCACATTGAGTAAATATGTAACTTTAACAACATAGATGTGATTTCTCTGGGTCGCATTGTTGTCAGCTGGATAATTCTGATTCTTACAGATATAATATTTAGATAACTTTTCACATATTCTGTTTTCACTTCAATCAAATATTCAAAGCAAGACTGTATCTTATTCTTGACTTAACGTATGTTTCTAGCTTTTTTCATTCCTTTACTCCCTGAAAGCTAAGTGTGTTCCTTGTTGATCACCTGCATCCATTTTCATTGCGTGTTGGCTACAAAAGACATTTACACACAAATCCTTTCTTTGCAGCAAGCAGTGAGGTCCTTTCATTTCTTAGGCCAAGATGTCTTTTCAAATAATTTTCTTTAGATTTTGAAGCACATTCCAATCTCAAAGGGAGTTTTTTTTTTCTTTTTCCCGTTTGCCAATGATTATAAATCTAAATACCTCAGTGTTGACATTTTGCTCGCCTCATCATTGTCTTACCATTTTACCCCTCAGTCAGCGGTTACTTTTCCTGCCAACATCTTGTCATCGTGCCAGAGCTTATGCAGATTTTAAGATGTGCTATTCACGCGGATGTTAAGACACACAGAGGGACGCCAGGCTTGGTGTGCAGAACAGACCGGCACACTGCACACTCCTGTCTTCTCCGATCATCTTTGATTCATATGGGGCTGTCACTGTCCCAGTTGCATCAGCTCAAATTCATAACCGTATGTGCTGTCAGAGGGCTGTATAATGCAGAGAGGCGATATCATTGTGGCGCTCGCAGGTGGAAAAAGGCAGCTGTAGTGATACTGGGTGCTTATCTGTTCCTTTCAAGTGCCCACATAAGGCAATAGAGTCTGCTGGGTGCAGGGTGTATGGTGAGTGGGCTTTGAAGCTAAAGAAGTGGCAGAGAGGCTGAGAAGAATGTGATGGCATTCGCCGAGATGAGAGTTAGCATGTGTGACCCGGAAAACTGTACTTTTGCTTTGTGCATGAGGTGCATTAAGAATCTTAACTCCTTCTACCTTCTTCCTATTAGAATGTACCACCACTCTATATTCATCATATATATTCATCATTATAGACATTATAAGTCAAGTCTCAAGGGCATCTTGTATTAAATCAGTAAGCTTCTTTCACCAATAGGTAAACAGATTATCCTAGTTTTTTTTTTGCAGAAATCTGCCTGTTTCTCCTGTTTAACTCTAACAATTCTCACTGTGTCTTATCCAGCGTTGATGGATAAGCTAAATAATTGCTTTACAAAGTCCCTCTGTCTTTCCAGATGAGAAGCTCCTGCTGCTTGCAGGTGGCTCTGTCATCCCCTTAAGTAGGTCTACGGGTCCTCTCTTCAGAGGCCACTCAAGGACGTCCGAGTTCAAGCTACCTTCTGATCTAAATAGACTTCCACCGGGGCTAAAAAGAAAGCACCCCCTCTTCCTCTTCAGTGATTTGATGTATCAAGAAGCTGTCACTGTCAACTAAATCTTTGCTGCATCCATATTTAAAAGGAAAAGGAGCAGCCAGGTCTTGCCAATCAAATACACTTAAATAATTGATCGTCAGTAAAAGTGTCCACCACTGTGAAAGCTGCTTTTTTGTTGTTGTTGCAGTATGCTTGGGAGGTGAAAACTGCAGATTTGTGTTCACACAAGGGCAAGGCAGAAAGACCCCGTAATCACCTTCAAGAAGTGATTGCCACTTCCTATCAATCTACGAAAATATAAAGATGCATTCCCAAGTAATGTGTTATGCATACATTTAGTCAGACTTCAGCTTCCAGTCTTCCCACACATTGGCATAGTAAATTTGGACTGCCTTCTCCCTCACATTTGATCCCTTCCAGTTTGGGTTTGGGTCTAGCCACTTGACTGATGGCACCATGTTAGCTGCCCTTAACAAAACATTGAATTCAATCATCCCCTAATGAGTGATACTCACATTGGATTCTCTGTTTCTTCATTGGTAGACCACAAGCAAAACAGATTGGCAACAACATCATCATACTAAAAAAGGTAACCCCAAACAGGGATATATTCTGTCCTCTCCTTTTTCACACTGTCGACCCTTTGACCTTAAACTCTTGCACATCTTGAACTGTTGATCAAGTTTGCCGTCTCCACTTTTGGAGGATGAGACCCATGACAGGAGAAAAGCTGGTTATTTGTCCCATTGGTGCAGCCACAGCCATCTCCCTCTGATGGTAGATAAGACAGAGAAGATTTCAGTAGAAAATACCCAAAGCAAGGTTCTGGTAGAGCTGTGGTGTGGGAAAAAGGGAGCACTCTTTTGTTCCCTAGTGTCCATGTCTAAGGATCTCTAATGGGCCACCAACACCACATCAAAGGCTGAGATTGCTAGTGCCTCTCCCTCCTCCCTAAGCTTAGATCATCAGCCACAACTGCTATCATGGTTTCTTGCAGAGCACTCCTCTATAACAAAAAGACAAAACATGTGTCTTTCAGAAGAATTCAAGAAAGCTTCCTCTATTTCCACCGTCTACATCCATGGAGAGGGGGATTTACCATTAGGTCATACTAGGAAGTTGCCTAGGGACCCAAGTTACTGGGGGCCCCATAAAACTCTGTTTACATGTATAGTTAATACAATAATTCCTTATTTGTGCACATTAATTATGTTTTTGATAAAATTCCTCTCGCTACAATGACATCAGAACGCTTATAATGTTAAGTGTGTCTCTTATTACGTTTGCCGTCGCCTTTTTGGGAACACAGGAAGGAGAAATCCGCTAATTGATCTTAGTGATTGGAAAAAATCGTTCATTTCTTTTTGAGACCGCATGAAAGTCAGCTGAGTACAAAACATAGAGAGGAAAGCAACAAGAAAAGGGACAAGAAGAGAGGAACAAAACATAGAACTATTAATGTAATGGGTCTGTTTTATGTGTTGTCTTCTCAATTGTGTATATATATTTTATCTCTTTTTATTCTTATTTTTTATCTTTATTATATTGTATAGTTGGATGTGTGTATATATCATGTAAAATTGTAAATAGAGCGTGTAACAAAAGTAATTTCCCCTCTTGGATTATTAAAGTATTTCTGATTCTGAATTCATAGGGCCCCCTGCCTGTTTTGCCTCAAAATTCCTAAATCCAACCCTGCATCCATGTGTAACATGAGCAATTGCTGCATACTCAGTGATCCAATGCAAGCGACTGAATGAGAAGAGTGAATGCTTCAAGTCAATGATTTAATGCTATCTGCTGTGTTTCAATTGATTTAAAAAAATGACATTAATTTGAAAATAACCTGACTCCACTGTTTGTTGAAAGGGTCTATTTGAAATGCATGTAGCCGACTTTTAATCTGTCTACTGTACAGCAGAGGTTTTTAAAAATGGCTGGGAAGGACAGGGAATGCGGCTCCCACAAAACTATTAAATAGATAAATAATCGTAAAATAATTTTCTAAAACAGCTTCCGAAGCATATCTGGTCATTACATCAATATTCACAAAGATGGGTAATGAGGAAAGGCTGTAGTATGTTTTCAGTCTTAAAGTAAGGTGATCAGATTACTGTAATCTAATCTGGGGACATTTCCAGCTCGTAGAAGAAAATAAATACATATCATAAAAATTAAAATAAGAAACGGGGACTGTGATGCTTTCATCCATTTTTTTTTTTCATATTTATTAATATTTAAAAAGCAAAATTCCAGTGTAAAAAAACAGCCAAATAACTTATAACTCTAAATAAAATAACTATCTGATGATATAAACTAAAGATCACCAATCAGTTCTAAAAACATCTTTAGATGAACCCTTGTTGATCCTTGGAGAACCACCAAACCAGATTAGCGCGTTACAAGGAGTTTTCAATCAATCTGATTAATTTAATCAAAATCTATTAACTCATGACAGCTGCAGCCTTACTTTTTGTTGATTAGCTTGGTTTATGTTACATTTCCGGTCCTCATTTTTAGTAAAACAAAACACATTAAAGCCTCCTTTTTTATTAACTGGGCACGAATAAAACATTCATCACAATAATCAGTCCAATTTAAATCCAATCAAATGAGCCGATTAACACATTCACCATAACATGGGGCAGCTGAGAACAGTTCTGATAAAGAACTTACTCGTCTATTTTAAAAGTGGCGCGCTCTGCTCCTTATCTATAATTTAACAGCTGCCAACCAGCTAGGTAACAGCGGTTACTGTGCTCCTACGCTCTTCTACCGTAATAACAGTCTACATGCAACATTTTCCCCCTCATTCATTAAACGGTAGAATCGGGGACATCCCCGTGGACAGCTTTAGCCGAGGACAGGTGGTCCTAAACGGGGACTGTCCCCAGAAATCAGGGACGTCTGGTCACTGTATCTTTACAGGTAACTCTTTTAAAGCCTTGCAAGATCAGATGAAACATAAAGCAGTTTATCTTTTATTTTTTTAAACAAAAACTTGGAAACTGCCGTTCCTTGCTTTTAATTAAGCTACATCTGCACTGTCAAATGCTCAACTGAGCTCATAGAAAATCGTAGAAGAATTAATACCTGCCCTTTCTATGGGCATGGTTTCAACTATGACTAATGAAAGAGCAGCCAGCAAACTATGGCTATTTCTATGTCCAATACTAGTATCGGCAGGCACTTTAATGCCATTTCAAATAACATAGTGGAGTAACTTAATGACAAGGTGCGAGACAGCAGCTTGGCCCTGCAGATGGATGAACCCACTGACTGTAAAAGAGACTGCTCACTGATAAATGACAAAAGATTCACAAAAGGAGATGATATGAGTGAGGAGTTGCTTTTCTGCAAACAAGTTCGTGGAAGAGCCATTTCAGAAAAACTATTTAAAATCACTGACTTGACTTTAGAGATGCTTATCTATAATGGGAGGGGTATCCACAGATGGGTTGCGGGCTATAGGCAGGAAAAGGGGAGGAGGAGGCCGCTCACCCAGAGTAACTACATAAAAATTGAGGGGACTGCATGATGCACAGTAAAGCACTGGTGTTTAAATACATTCAAAATGGCCCTTCCCAGTCAAAAGCCTGTTGAATGGCAGTAAAATCCCCTTCAACTTCCAGCCACTGGCCTTCTCATGGGCGTGCATATTTTTTTACTCTGACTCCACCCTTTCACTGAAAGGGTCTGACCAGGAGATAACGCTTTTCTTTATATCTCAATGTCCACAAATCATGAAAGAATATTTTACATGTTTAAAAACGAATTGTAGGGGACTAGCCAAGGACTAGCCAAGGGCCCATCAAGGAAAGTAGGGAAATTTTGAATGGCTACTACTATAAGTTCCCAGCTTAATGAAGCTATGGCCAATCTTATAGTTAACAACATTATTAAAAAAAACACCTGTCAATGCTCAGATTTGTGTAGCCCTTTGCAAGTAAAAAGGGTCTGTGTACACGGGGAGTACCGATGACTGTCTCTTAGGAAGGCGCTGTCCAGGGTCCTTAAGCTGCGAGATGAGATTCACATCTGTTTGAAGGAAGAAGGCACTGGACTTACTGGCACATTTACCTTAGCGGCATGTTTTTTTAAAACTGAATGAACTGCCTTGACAGGTCAAAATGACCAACACACACCCTCCCACATCAGGCAAATAAAAATCACATAATTTATCAGAGAATTTGTAGGAGCAGCGTCAGTAATGATTAATTTGAGAACTTGCAATTACTCATTTAAGACAAAAGCTGTAGAACACAGTGATCTAATGCATGCAAGTGGACATCTACTGTATCTCCTCTAAAAATGTTTCCCAAGATATTTCTTTGTCCTTGACCCCATTCAGTGCAAAATCACCTGGAAACTTCAGCACATCAAAGAACAGTTAATTTATGTTTCCTCTAGTTCAACAGAGAGACTACAGTTTAAGTTAAAGACAATGGCTGCTTTATGGATTGGAGGATGATTAACCATTGCTATTTAAGGAAGCCCTTTTTGCAAAAGACGACCTTTGTGAGATTATCATTCAAGACTAAATGGGGATCACAAATAGACATTTAAACTGCACATAAAGTGGCAACCTCACAACCAAAATCAAGATTTGACAAGATTGGCAGTCCCATGTAAGTCACTTTTCCTTTCAGGGAGTTTGTGGTTTTTGTTGGGATCCTGAGGTTTGCCCACCAGAGGGCGCAGAGGATCCTCTTCTGTTTTTTTGTTTTCTGTTAGGGACTGGGGTTACTGTTGGGATCTGGGGATGTATCAACTTTCTCCAGCAGAGTGCGCCGTGGGTCTCCTGGGCTGGAGCCTTCCAGCACACCTGGAGCTCGTCTACTCATCAGGAGATCTTCCCTACATAAGCAGCTGCCAGACCTTCCTTCAACACCGCAGTGTTGACCTTAGTTTGGAAACCTGTCTCAAGTCTGAAGCTCTGGGTGAGCTTAACCTGCCTTCCAGCCCTGGTGAGCCAAACCTGAAGATTCCAGTCTGGATTCCTCCTGCTGCTCTCAGAGAAGAGCTGGAAACTCTGATCAAGGTCTGCCATTCAAAGTCAGAAGCTAGACACTGCTGCTGCTTGTGCACTCTGCTGAACCAACAGTCTCTGGACCCAACGGTTCCCTCTCTCACAAGTAAAGCCTGGACTCCTTCAAGACATCAGTGAACCCAACCCGGACCAGTACCTGATCCAGTTCTTGTCTTTGTGTCTTAACATTTTCAATAAACTCTGTTAAACTTTTACTCAGCCTCCGTTTGTGTTCTGCATATGGGTTTAACCTAAAACCAATCATGACAGAACACTGCGGCCACAAACAAAACCCAGCAGACACCCTCCGGAGGAGGCTTGAGGAACAAGCTACTCAGATCCATAAACACGACTCAACCTTCCGTGAGTTAAATCCAAGTTTTGTGTTAAAGGAACAAACTTTTCAGGAATTAGCAGGCAACGTGAGGAATCACAACATGGCGCCAGCTCAACTTCCGGAGTCAACTCCGCCTCAAGGGGCGGAGCCAGTCTTGTCACTTCCGGAATTCCGCCCGTCACTTCCGGTTTCAGTTCCAAGGTCAGAACCAGCTCCGTTACTTCCTGTTTTCCGTCCCTCACTATTTTCTGGTGAATCTAGTGAATGTAAAAGTTTTCTGTGGCAATGTAAATTGTTCTTTGAACTCAATCCGTCCTGTTTCCCTGACGACGAGAGTAAGATTGTGTTTATCCTCTCACAGTTATCCGGTAAAGCCCACGAGTGGAAAGAGACTCATTTTTCAGCAGACACCTGGCTTTTCCCTGATTAATACAGTAAATGACTTCATCTAAATGGCTTAAAGTGTGCTTAACTGTTTAACCACAAATTTTATATTTCTGCTTAATCTTTTTAAGTGGAAGTATGTGTTTTTGTACCATTTAAGATCTATTCCAAGAATTTTTAAACATTGTTATAACCCCATTGTAGTCCTCTTCACTTTAGGGGGGACTTTCTATGTGATGTAACCTACATTAAACTTTCTAATCTACAGTAAAGTCAGTTCACAAGACTAAAGCAAAAGATTTTTATTTGTGTTTTCTCATCTTTTTACTTAGTGAGTGAAATCACAGTCTTAATCTTTCCTCTTCTCACTGTCTGCCCTCAGCTATTGGTGAGCCGGTAGAAATCGAGTGGTTCAACCCCCTGGGTGATCGCATGGTGAGTTCCAAACGCATGTCGCTGCAGACCGAGGGGTCCCGATCGCGGCTCGTCATCTACAACGCCATCATCGAGGACGCGGGAATCTACCGCTGTCAGGCCACCGATGCCAGCGGTCACACAGAGGAGGCGTCGGTTGTGTTGGAGATTTACCGTAAGTTTAACCATGTTACCGTGACACCGGTTAACCTGCAGATGCTCCATGGCCTCCTTGGTAAAATCACACATGAAGAGAATAAAGCTTAGAAATTAAACTTTGATCATGTTGAGAGAAAGATGATTCATATTCCCATCTACACCACAGGCCGTTAAAGATAACCCTACTCTTGAGGTCAATGCCTACCTTAAGCTCTGTGTGAACCCCTGTGAAGCTGTGTTCCCCATTATAGTATGATAACAGCTAGTAAAGCCTACGGGATCCGGTTCCTGGCAGACTTAATGAGTGTCACAGCACTTTGTTTCACCTGCCGTTGTGACCCGTTAACATTGTGAGGCAGGGGTTGTCTGGGTCTCTGCAAAGACTGTCCCATCACTGACCCTGTTCTGCCTGTAAGAAGTCAGTTAGCTGCCATTATTTGATGTAACCCTGAACACATTAAGCTAAACCGATAAAGGCTTGTTTTTGCTCTTCCTTGGGCATAAAAAAACATTTCTAGAACGCGTGTAGAAAAATGTAGTTATGTTTAAATCATATACCTTACACTGAAGGCATAAATACCTATAAGCTGTTTATTTAAAATGATAAAAAATAAAACCTTTAACAGTTTTATACTTATATAATTTTAAATCACTATCGTAAAAGAGATTATTTGACCTGCAAGCCTAGTCTGTCAAGGCCAGTGGGCGGAGCTTGTGATCCTTCAATGAAGATTAGTTAAAAACGTTCAATTCGATATAGGCTTTTTAGCTGTTTTAATTTTCTTAACTCTCTCTTGTTACCTTGTAAATAAATACTGGCAATAACCTATAGGCTTACAACATATTTATTTAAATGGTGTAACGGATATATTATTCAGTTGTTTTATGAATATAGTCAACCTAAGTTACTGTAATAAACACATTCACTAATAATGTTTTAATTTATTGTAATCAACCAGTATTTATATTTTATAGCTTAGCACCTCTGGCTTTCCATAGAGTTAATTTCTGAAGCCACTTTAATTAAGGCCCAAACTACATGAATAATGAAAGGATTCTTTAT
The DNA here is from genome assembly GCA_030533445.1 of Cyprinodon diabolis. Taxonomy (NCBI): domain Eukaryota; kingdom Metazoa; phylum Chordata; class Actinopteri; order Cyprinodontiformes; family Cyprinodontidae; genus Cyprinodon; species Cyprinodon diabolis. The sequence goes on from CM060085.1 coordinate 6,213,625, forward strand.
CAGAACCACTAAGGGTTTCAATAAGCCCATCTCCAGGCAAATAAAGTGTTGAATTTTACATGATACAGAGCTGTATAAATAACATATGAGCAGTTACATCCTTGAAATGACCTGACTCTAGATGAAAGAAGACACACTCCTTCCTGTTCAAAGCCTGATCAGCCACACAGAATGAATTAACCATAAAGTGGAGGATTTTCTACATGGAAAAATCACATTGCAACAAAGTGAACCCTGTGATGTGACTGACTAAATACCCTTGTGAATAATCAGGAGACACACCAAGTTTAATTAGAAGGAATGTCAAAGTACAGTGATCAAACTCCAGAAAACACACGGTCATATGCACGTCTACATGCCGGAAATCCTGTGCTACTGTCTTTCCTCTGTCTCCCGGTGAGGCATTAGCAGAAACATCACAGCCCCAATCCCACCTGCCGCCGCTCAGCCATAGCCTCATTCACCACATAACCAGCTCCGTTGTTTCCCTGGCAACGGAGCGCCGCTCATTCACGGCCCCACGCTGAAGGTTTCATGAGTGGAATGCCAATGAAGAACCTGCTGGAAAGCTGGAGGCTGCCGTCCTACCTGCACACAGCTGGAGCAAGCGAAAGGCTTCTCAGGTGGACCTGTTAGTCTGCAGCATGTTAGACGGAACATTCTGACCTCTAGGTTAAAGTACTGACATCCCATCAGTACCTGCAGACATTTCCACACAAGCTGCCAACTACAAAGAAATCAAAGCAACCAGATTGCAAAAGTGAAGATGAAAAGTACAGAGTTGACCCACCAAATTATTGATTTTGTTTTTCAGTGAAACAGTGTTCCGACCAGTGATGGGACTAACGCCGTTACCTTGTTTTAGTAACGAGTAATCTAACTAATTACTTTGACTGTAACTATAACGCAGTTACCATTGCAGACACCCCGTTACTGCGCGTTACTCAGGTCGCACAATGAACCTTTTTTCATGATAGGACTCGTGCGCAGCTGCGTGAAGCTGACACCCCACCCACGTCAAAAAAACTCTGCAAATAGACTGAATGGTTAGTGCAACGTCAGTGCAGATTTATGCAGGAAAAAATACTGTTGGTGCTACTTTTGTTTAAGAGATATTAAAGATTATTTTTTTAGGTCATCCAGAGGTGCGCGCCTTGTCATGAGAGAGGGGAGGATGAGAATGGCTGATGTATAGTGAGATTCCGTCTGTCAGTTGGGTAGGTGGGTGTTTCCGCTGGCGGGTGTTAACGTACAGCACACACAGAGAGATGGAGAGTGAGGAGGATCCAGCAGCAAAACAGCGTTTTCCACATGGAAATACCGGTGTTACGTCGAGCTGCGTTTCCCCACCACATAACGGTTTCCTCTGCATCTCCGCACAGCGCAGGCGGCAAGAGTCACCGCGCAAGCGACAGGAAATGCGCATGCTCGCTAAAGGCGCGCAACAGTCGCCCTGTGCTCGCGCCGCAGGAGAACTATGGAGAGCGTGAACGATCAAATGATAGCCTATATGAAGAAAGGGAGAAATCTGGATGGATGGATGGATGGATGGATGGATGGATGGATGGATGGATACTCTGCCTTCTCAACCTACTGTATTTTTTATTTTAAACATTATTTGATGGCCTTTGTGGCAGGGATGGAGATCCATATTTTATGTCACACACAGAGTATACATCTAGATAGATAGATGGATAGATAGATGTTGCAGTATCTATAACAACCCAAACACACAGGATTTCAGAATTAGACATCCCCAGTTATTAATTTCACCAGATCTGAATGCCCTGTTAAAAAACTTCACATCTCGTTCCCCCCTGATGTAATTTACGTTGAGTTACAAGAAATGCAAAACTCTCTGCAGGTTCTTGTCTTTGTCGTCCGCTCTATTCAGCTGGCTTTGGAAACACACGGCGAGAAGGTGGGGGCTGGGTGGTGAGGGTTACGGGGGCGAGAAACGCAAAAGTAACGCAATAGTTACTTTTACTAGTAACTAGTTACTTTTATTGTGGAGTAACTCAGTTAGTAACTCAGTAACTTTTTGGGAGAAGTAACTAGTAACTATAACCAATTACGTTTTCAAAGTAACGTGCACAACACTGGTTCCGACTGCTTCCACAAAAAAATAAGAAACCATCGGTCAGTCTCAGGAACTCAGTGAATTCTAACATGATAATCTGAAAAGATGCCATCTAGGCAATAAGTCAATTTCTAAAATTGTCCTTCCCCCGAATTTTCCACACTGAACCGAGTAGTTTTATAACAAGGTGTAACCATTCAGACCATAAATACCCTGTAAAATTACAAAGAGGATTGATGGTTTGCTGAAATCATCTGGTTTCTGAAAGATCAGGAGCTACACTCCTCTAAACTTGACGTGATGTTTGAACTTACCCCAGATAACACAGCTGCATCCAAGCTTTACATCACCATGGCGATTCATTGGGTGGATGTAGTGGTGTAAAGCCGATCATCCCTGCACTCTGGAACCTCTGGCGGGTATAGGTCACTGCAGGAGACAGGTGTCTACTGCTATCCCACTAGAACTCTTGCCCAGTTCAAGTCAGACTTAGGTCTATTAATGTCACAGCACTCTTGAAATCTGAAGCAAAGTGCGGATAGACATGTCTCACTTGCATTGGGAGGAGCTACACTGTCCTTTTTTCTTTGCCTGTCTCTTTTGTGTCTAGCCTTTATTTGCTTTAAAGAATGGGAGAAATCGCTTTACACATCAAAACATCATCTGTGCAGTCAGTTTTTCATGTTACAATCAGACTTTAGAATATTCTGTTGTTGAGCAGTAGAGCCCCGCCTAAAGAAGAATCTGGATGCTAGGCTAGTTAAATCCCCAGCTGCCTTAAAAAGATCCAGGCACTCTGAGATTTCCTGCTGCTGTTTGTAGGGGCTGGAAGTAAACATACAGCTTTGCTGGAGGAGAAACGACAGCTTGAATGATGTGGCTAGCCCCTGAATCATTTCTGATTGGTTAACGCGCTGATATCTAGACATATGTCATGCATTTAAGAGCTCAAACTATGATGCACTAGATGCACTGAAGAAGCCACTTTTATTTGGTTAAGTTTGAGTTAATCTAGTTGTTAACTACAAGTGAACCTAATCTGAATCCAAGTTGGCCGACACAGTCACACTTGCTGACCACAGGTTCAACATCCTCTAAATCCTAGGATTCTAGAAAAGTTGCAGGTAAAACTAAGATCACATGCAAGAGTACATAAGTAATGTTATTTTAGTTATGATAATTTTGTTTCAAGTAAGTAGAAAATTACAACCATGTCCAATAAGGTTAATGTTATGCATTGCTAAATACATTCCTTACATCAAGTGGTTGTTTATTGAAGATTAATTTGGGCTTTTTGGTGTCATTATAGTTTAGTTTAGGTTTACCTTTAAGTTAGTTTTTGAAAGTATACATCATTGTAAACATTAGGTGTAGTCTGGTTTAATCCAAATTATGATTTATTTTGTTTAAGACCACAAGTACAGATAACAACAATAGGAAATACTATAAAATAGTCCAGGAAAATCCAGTTATGATGATAGTGACAATGATGATGATGTGTTGCTGCCTGAGAACTGAGCTGAGGATGATAAGGGGGATGCAGACAGTTATGATATAAGGGAACAGTTTGCTTAAAGTCAAGATCATTTCTAGGTTGATGCAGGACAGGAAGAAGGGTGTGGTCAGCATCATGAGATATTTATCTCTAAACATGTACCAATCCTTCTTTGTTGAAGAAATATGGAGACATGTTTGTTCCTTTTTAGAGTTAAAAAACATTGAAGGTTTAGAGTTGTTAAAATGTCTAAATGTATGTTAAGGTGCTTTTAAAACCATTCAATGAAATGAGTGGAACTGAACATATTATGAAACAGTTAGTTTTACTCTTTCATTAAAGCAGCACTGCGTAACTTTCGATTATAGTATTTACGTAATTTGAGGTATATGTTAGGACTGAACAACTTCGCCAAAAATCTAAATTGCAATAATTTTTTTTACCAAGATTGCGATTGCAATTTATTTTTTTATTTTCCTTTTGCTCTAACCCTAAGCTTGTAGATGTTTTACCAAAGACTTTCAGTTTTTGAGAGCTTGCTTACCCAGAGTCCATTCTTACAGGTCTTCACTGTAATCATTGTGTGAAAAAGTGTTCACTTCTACTTGCATGCATGGATCTGCGCACTAGCTGCAACTCACTTTATCTTTCTCTGTGGTGACAAATCCACTTTAAGAATTTAAATACCACCTAAAGGGGTGTAGGGAGAAATTTGGTGTTCTGCTCTTGTTAAACATTGTGTGTTTAAAAATCAGTACCTCTTCGATTTCAACATTAAATTTAGATTAAATTGAAAATGCAATTAATTCCCCAGTCCTAATATATATATAAAAACCAATTGTCAAGGCAATATTCATTACTTGGGCGTATCATTGCTTCCTGCGGGCTGCTCTTCTCAAAAACCCAACATATGCCACTTGAGGGGGTCTGATATGTCACCCTATGTGACCCTAGTTAAGCTAAGCATCAGCTACCAGATTTAAACACAGGGAGAATGTTACATTTTGCCACAGTCTAGTGTTTCCACTAGTTTCCAGGGCTCTAAAGATGGATTTTTTTGGACTAGCGCCCCTAGTGGCAAAAAAAAAAACAGTTTGCTTTACATTTATACCATTTTATATTGAGTACTTAAGGACGTCTTTGTAACTTCCTGAAAAAAGACAAAATTTTAAAAGAAAAGTTTTTACATCTCAGATAAATAGAAACACATAAAGAAAAAATCTTATCTCTGGATTTAATAATCCATGCCTCAAAGGGCTAGAGCAGAGAAGACAATGGACACGCCGCTCTGTTTGGCAATCCAATGACAAATCTGGGTTTATAGTTCCCAGAAGGAAAACCTGTGCCTGACTACAGTGTATTAAGTTTAAATGTTATTGAACAGGGGATTATGGTGTGGAGCTATTTTTTATAAAGTTTGTCTCTTAAGTTCAGAAAAGGGAACTCATAATACTTAAACCTTGAGGTAACAGTTTAGAGATTATGTCCTTCTTTAGCAACATGTCAGCACACCAGTGCACAAACAGGGTGGTTAACGTGAATAATAGTGTTTAGATATAAAGCAGAGTTCATTCAAGCTCGCTTTCTTTAATAAAAACAGTGAAGCTAACATTAGCTTAGCTCATTTCAAATTCAATTTAAGTCATTTTAGAGCAAATTACTGACCGGAACATTTCTTTGATTGTTTTTATCCAAATTCTTAATGATGAATAGATGAAGAGAAAAGCTGTTAGCCTAAAGATGCTTTTGCTAATTTTCTTAAACAGGGTTTCAGCGGGTCATTAAAAATCCTTAAGTCATTAAGCTAGGGAATGGGAAAATGCAAAACTCAACAAAAGTGGCTGGAAAACGAAGGATTCAGAACATGGCTGCAGCGTGTCGATGGTTAAGATGACGAATAAGTTTGCTGTTTTATATTTATTATATATATATATATATATATATATATATATATATATGGGAGTCGTGGGTACTTGTTGATGGCATTAAAATAATTTCTAAGAGCATAAAAAGAAAAGCATTAAATTAGAGTTACTCATTCCTGTATAAACCCTGTTAAAGTTAACTACAGCGCTGTAAAAAGTTTAAACACAGATTGTTGTTGGAAATAAGAATTATCAATTAGACCAGTTGTGTTTTGATTTTAACAGCAGTTTTGGTCCATTGCAAGAACCTCTGTGGTAGAAAAATCCTAACAAATTCTAACGTCAATACTTTTATGATAACTTTGGTCAAATTATGTCTCACTCGTAGACTTTTTTTTTTTTCCTTTCATATTCCACTAAAATCCTTCATAGGCATATTTTCCAAACCAATCATGACGGGTTGCTAACGACGGGAACAGATGTGGATCTCAGTTGAGATCGGACCGGGGGAAATTGGCTCATGAAAGGTGGTTAACTTCAGTCTGTGCCTGTGAACAAGAGAGCAGAAACTCTGCTGTGCTGAGTATTTTCTCAATTTGCCAATGTCAAGTGTGCAGCGGAGTGTTCCTCCAGAGAGGATGTTTCCCTTACTGATTCTCTTGTCGAGCATCGTGACTACAAAGGAAGCAGGAAATGGATACAAACTGTGTAAATAGCTGACAGCAGAAGTATTCAAACTCTACAGAGGGGGGAAATGAGGAGGGGGAGATGCTGAGTTGGGTTTTTGGAAATATGCAACTGATGTGGGGGGGTGATGAGAGCAGAGTGAATGACAGAAACATGCACAGGAATCCTTGAAGTTAATGAAGACAGTGAGATTCCAGACACAGCCAAGGGCGGAGGGGTGCAGACGAGGAGTGAAAGCTCATTTTAGGAAGCCACCTGGTATAAATCACACAACCCAAATGCTAATGCCGAAGCCCCCGCTAACGGAGAAGACTGATAGGAGAGCTGTCATTGATTTATTCACGCCTTCATGATACAGCACGCGGGTGATGGTATACGGTGAGCTATCTTTGGCTCACATCAGAGACACTGATAAGGCCCGAGGAATGATCTGGTTCAGTTCAGGCGGAAAATTCTTCAGACATGTTTTTGTTCAATTCTACTTATGTAAACAAATAACAAATCTTAATTTTTCTTGTGAAATATGTGGGTTTACTTTTCTTCTTGATTAGCTTTTTAGTGAATGTAAAATAAGTTCCATCCATTCTTGATGTACTAACTACAGACATTTCTGTGTAAAAAAAGAAACACAACAGCTTTCTTTTTGTATGAAGGTAAAGCATCCCCGAATCATGACCCTTCTACCTCCATTTCAACAAAGTTAACAAAGTAAAAAAAAACAAAAAATCATTTCTTATAGAGTTGATTCCTTCCTACTATCATCTCAAACCTCTTCACCATGCAGGTGACAAAAACATATTGCTTTCTCAGCCAGATCAACAATGACCCTAACAACTCCCCCCTTTCAGAGGCATATGCAAGTATCAGGTAATGCAGGCCAAAAACGACCTGAACGACTCCCCATTACTAAGGGGTGGACCTGTTTTTTCTGTTCAATATGCATGTTTTCTAAGCCATAACAAGGCTTTTGTTTGTTCCGTTCTATAAGCCTGGAACTCAAACGTTACTTAAGACATTTTGAATTGATAAGGTTTCCTGGATGGGAAGCGAAACATCTTCAAACTTGAAAAACAAGGTCCAGTGGTTTCTTTTTTTCTTACTTTTTTAACTTTGTTGGAGTGACTATGACCTGGATGACAGAGAATCTTCACCAGCATACTTCTGTCTCCATTCTTTAAAGGCTTTTTTTTTTTTTTTTGGGATTCATATATTTCATATATTATTTTATTGCAAACATATCTCGTTATCTGCTGTCTAAGGGTTCAGTTCTAAATTAATCCATACGTTAAAAGATAAAGTATTGCAGAAATTCTGATCTTTATGTTTTTCTTTTTTTAAGAGGGGGAAAGCTTTCCTTTTTGCACACCTTCCACTGAATCTAAACTAAGAACTTTCATATCTAAAATAGCAAGAGGCTTGTGTAAGTTCACAATGACTTTTTATCTTGCGGTTTGCTTTCAGGATGAGCAAGACTTTGACATTTTGGCATTTTTTTAAAACATCCTCCACTTATAGATTTCTTTTTGAATTGATGATTTTGCTGGGAGTTGCAGGGAAGTTGGCCATTCGGCTGGCATTTGTTAGGGAAGGCCCATTTTGAATGGCTGCTACTTTATATGTTGTTGAATTTTTCAACATTAAAAAAGTTGACATTATTATAATTCAAGTGTTAAAATATTTATAGTATACTCACTCTTAACTACCGTATTTTCACGACTATAAGGCGCACTTAAACGTCTTTTTTTCCCCTCAAAATGTGTGGTGCGCCCTTTGGTGCGGTGCGCCCTATGTGTGTTGTAACTGCGACTTTTGAGACCACCTCATTGAGGAGATGATGAAAGAGTGGCTGAATGTAAGGAGACCAGGTGTTTTTTTTCCACTCATCGCCATCGCTGTTAATCTGTGACTCCATGCGTGCCCATCTCACAGCTGATGTGAAAAACATGGTGAAACAAATTAACGCTGTGCTCGCTGTTATTAAACCGCTCGACATCGGTGTGAACCAGACGCAGCAGGTGCAGCAGAAGCAGCGTGTTTACATGCAAAGTCAATGGTTGATGCGCGTATAGGCGCAGCAAAATGTCCCGCAGCTTGTTTTGAGCAGCAGGCGCTGCGCGTCGGGAGCGTTTAAGCATCTGCCAACGCGCTGCTGCTGCTCGAGATGGAAAAATTGAAGTTTTGCTGCTGGACGCGCCGCATCAACCGATCAGAGAAGCTTATCTGGGAGCTGACAGCGAGACAGACACAGCGCTCTGATGACATATGATATTAAGGCAAATGAAAAAGGCTGGATGGATGAGGAGATGATGAAAGCGTGGCTGAGGCAGGTGTATGTGAGGAGACCAGGTGGTTTTTTCCACGCATCACCATCGCTGTTAATCTGTGACTACGTGCCCATCTCACAGCCGATGTGGAAAAAAAAGGTGAATCAAATGAACGCTGTTATCCCGGGGGTCTGACAAAGGAACTTCAACCGCTCGACGTCGGTGTGAACCGGCCGTTCAAAGTAAGGCTGCGAGCGGCGTGGGAGCGATGGATGACAGACGGAGACCACAGTTTCACGATAAGTGGAAGGCAGCGCCGGGCAAATTACGCCACCGTTAGCGGATGGATTATAGATGCTTGGACTAACGTGTTTGCTGGCACTGTTGTTCAAGCTTTCGCAAAAGCCGGCATTATTTCTGAGGAGCCGCCCGGCACGGAAAGTGACTTTGACAGCGAAGAAGGGGAAATTGGCATGTCTGATTTAGCGCAGCTGTTTAATTCAGAAACAGAGGATGATGACTTTGATGGGTTCGATTAATACTTTGTAATAAATACATGAATAAAGCACAATCATGCTCAGTTTTGCTCCCGCTCTATTTTTCTACCTGAAAACTTAATTCAACAGCAGCCTCTGGGCCGGGTCTCCTCTGGTTTCACCGCGGCGGCTGGCAGGTGTTTTTTCATCTAAATAATTTAAACTGCAGGCACCAGGATACCGGCAATAAAAGCGAACATATTCCGTCGGCAGGTTTCAGGATTTTAAGTTAATTTTGGAGTGATCAGAGCGCTCTGTCATCTGCGATGTGTCTGTCTCACGGCCAGCTCCCAGGTTTGATTAATACTTTGTAATAAATACATGAATAAAGCACAGTCATACTCAGTTTTGCCCCCGCTGTATTTTTAAATACACAGTAGAGGTATTTAAAGGTAGTAGAGGGCATGTACCTGTATATAAAAAACGCGCCCTATAGTCCGGTGCGCCTTATGTGTGTGTTAAATACAGAAATGGCACACATAACTGAGACTGCGCCTTTTAGTACGGTGCGCCTTATGGTCGTGAAAATACGGTACCTTAAAATTTTAAACTTTTTCCTCATGGTATACAATCTAGGCTAGGCATCTCCTACCTGTGGCTGAAGGGTCGTAAGTGGCTCTGTATTCCTCATACAATGGCCTTTGATAGCTCGATTATAAAATCAAATAGTTTAAAACATTTAATGAAGGTTTCAGCATAGTTTATTTTTTTCAGGTAATAACTACTCAATTTCCAGGAGGAAAGACAGTAAAAGTACAGCTGTAATTTTTTATTGCCATTAGTTTGGAAGATTATTTTTACATAAATGGCAAAAAAACATCCCATGAAAATTTTTTTTCAAAAAGTCTTGTTTTTTTTCCTTAAAAAACAAAAATAAGAAAAAAACATAAAATACAAAAAATGTTGGTTATCTGAAAGTAACATTAAAGACCCTATAATAAATATTTAACAAAACCACAACTTTTCATGTTTATTTAGCTCAGTTGCGACTAAACAAGTTTTAAGTAGCGGGACTGAATGCAAATAGGTTTTTTTTGGATTGTAAAGGTTGCAGACCCCTGATGTAGACAAACAAAAAACCCCAAAAGCTTAGATTTAAAAACATTTCTGACATCTTGAGCTATTAAAAGATAAAAACTAAAAAACAGTTAAATATGTTTCTTGTTTGAATTCACAGAGAAGCTGTCGTTCCGGAATGTTATATCGCCTCAGGAGTTCAAACACGGTGAGACGGCGGAGGTGGTGTGCGACGTCATCAGCTCTCCGGTACCGATGGTTGTTTGGTACTACCAGGACAAAGAGATCACCCAGGAGCACCATAGTAAGTTATCTCTTTTTGTCTCAGTCTCTCTGCCCTTTTCTCTAAATCTCCCTTTGACCAGATAAAGTTGAGGTTTTGTAGCCCCAGCAGCTGTTAAAAACTGCAACATCACACAACAACCACCCAATTAATATATTTTTATATTTACTGCGTGAACATGAACAGCACAACTTAATTCAATACATGTCAAAATAAAACACTACAATCCAACAAAATACATAACTGAAATAATTACATTTATAATGGTTGATTATGAATTCTTACCTTTAATGTTTATTAGGTGGTTGGCTGGAACATTGAACATTTACTCCGGGGTCTATAATACAATCCATTGTGATTTGTGATCAGTGCATGGTTGAATGAAATCTCCCCAATAATTGTTGGGGTGGACGGAATGTTGCTGATGTCTAAACCAGACTAAATGTGAGATTAAATGTGTAATTTAGTCTGGCCCCAATGAATGAGACATCGGAAGATTGTTGATGAGAACAACCCGTTGTTTTTCAAACCATGTCTGTGCTTATTGGCCAACGCTCTGACCAATGAGCACAACTGACTGTGACGTAGTAAGCGCGACAGAAAGCTCGTGGAGAAGTGTAAACAAACAACCTGTCGGTAAAACGGTGACTACGTCCTTCTTAAAAATGAATGAGCGTAGAGCTTCTTCCTGCTCACGCTTTAGCAAAAACCCCAAGTCTAATTGTTCCAAAACCGATTGCAAAGCTGAATCAAACGAGAACTGTTCAATAGTTGTTGCCATTTTCCTTGTGCTATCTCCAGGGTCACGCAGCTTTGTCGTCACGCCCTCAAAACCCTGCCCACTTTGCATGCAAAAATTCAAAACACATCTCTGTGTTGTGATTGGCCCGCCAGTGCTAGGGCCTGGGACATTGATGGAGGCTAGACCACTCGCAGACAAAAAATGATTTTGGCTGCTGGCGGGTGGGGCTAGTTTACTAGGCTAGCTGATGTCCATCAAATCCGTGTTAGTCCACTTCGCACATCCATCAAACTTGACAGGATCGGCAGGCCCATGCGAATGTAGAGTACCTTTTGGAAAAGCTCTTTCAAATGGCACATTTGATATATGGAGGGTGAGGAGTTTAATTGCACCTAGCGCTAAATCCCGAAAGCAGCGTTTTCCTCCAGCATCTTTAAAAGATTCCTTGTCAAACCAGATCGATCGTCAGCGCGAGGCTTATCAGACCAGATCCACCTGCTGCAAAAACTAGCATAATTTGTGGAGCCACTGCACTAGTTCTCTGTTGCAAACACCCTGGCAAATGACATTAGCTAATCAGTGATTGAGAAAGGTCAGGAAAGCTTTGCGATAAACCAGTAATGATGAATGATTGGTGCACATATGTTTTAATAGGAATTTTTACCCTCAAAATCAAAATGCAAACTGCCCAATTGGATGATAAACCACTCAATCTGGCAACGCTGCCTTTGACCTGTTTAGGTTTAATGTTTTGTTCATTGCCGTAAATCCGTTAATGGAGTGATGTTTTTAAAAAATCAAAGTTGCTTAAAATTTTGTTTACTACCCAGCTGTGACTTTACTTTGTTTACAAGTGAAAAAAAAAAAAAAACACAAGACAAACTTATGGGTTCTCCTTATTTGGTTAGCAAGCATAATTTAAAATGAGGCCGAGAGTCTGTATCTGCTAACAACAGGCATCAGCGGAAATGAAAGTGAACTTAATTTCCTAGAAACTGTAGCAGCTCGTCGCCTACAGCTCTTCATTTTACCGTTCATAGTGACTCCTCCTCAGTCAGTGACAGCTTTAAATATTTATGTATATTTGTCGATGCATTTTTAAACGATCACTAAAGTGTGACGACCTTTTTAGCTGCATTGAATTAATTAAATGCCAAGAGACAAATCTAGAGCTGCAACAGTTAGAGAGGTGCTGAATCACATTACCTCTCATGTCTGATGTTTTTTCCCAGGATTATTCCCACAAACCGTTCATCTTTTTTTTTTTTATTGTCGATATTATAGCAATCGTTTTTAAATAGTTTTTTTATTTAACAATTCAAGTGTAATTTGGATGAGAGAAACTGATCAGAACGCCAGACAGGGACACCTTCCAATTGTGTCTAATTTCCTTTTCTTTACAACTTTCTCTCTTATCACCAAAGAGTAGAGTAAAGGACTAGTCCTCCATGTTGTAAGCGTAACCAAATTTTTTACACTAAATCTCAATAAACGTAAATCACATCTGAAAGCCTGACCCAACCCAGACCCATCGTCGACATTAAGCCTGGACTTTTGGTGAGTCCAGACTCCTTTCTATCTAACGATTTGGCCAAATAAATTTGAAATAAATGCTTCTCCATGTTTGGTTCTAGTTCTGTGTGTACAGAGTAAACTGGAACTATAAGACCTGAGTTGTCTGAAAGGCTGACCCACCGACAACATAGCTGTTATATATTGAGCTGCTGATCTATTAGGTGATTTATAAACTAACAGAAGGATTCTAAAGTCTCCTCTCTGAGCTACAGGGAGCCAGTGGAAGGACTTCAGAACTGGGCTGATGTGCTCTACTTTATTAGTTCTTTGTGACATATTCCCTTTGAAAAAGCTTTTTTCTCTCATTGAAACTACCTATTTTGATTCCTCTCAGACATTTTTAGACAATGGAGTTCCTGACAACTTTAAAAACCAACTCAAAGTTTAAGCCTTTGTGACTCCAAGATATAAATTGGGGAGTGGTGGCCTAGTGGTTAGGGCATTGCGCTTGGGTCCAAGAGGTTCTGATTTCATGCCCCACTCCCTTGGACTGGTGCTCTGGGTCCCTGAGCAAGACCCTTAACCCCACACTGCTCCCTGGGCGCCGCTCAATGGCAGCCTACTGCTCCCCAAGGGGATAAGTTAAATGCAGAGAGTTCATTTCGTGGCTTTGTACTTGTGACAGTGTCCTGACAATAAGGTTGGATTCTATGCTATTCTAATTTTTGCTCTTCTATTTAATAGCACTTTTGCTAGTTTGAATAAAGAATTCAACATAACCTACCAGTTGGAAAAATAAAGTATGCATTCTGCCTTCTACTTCTGCTAAATAACCCTTAAACAATCTGCATTTTCTTCCAGGCTGTCAATAAACAGTTTTATACCTTTTATAGGATTATATTCATTTTACAAACCTTTTTTTTTCTGCTTGAAATGTTTTCATCCAGCATACTAAAATGGAACTGTAACTTGCCAAGAAATGTACAACCCTGCAGAGAAAAGGCGGTCATTTCCAGCATCTTATCATTTAGATCTACTATGGAAAAGCAGATAACCATGGAAATAACACGGAACAGTAACATAACAGTGCAGTTCACCAGTCTAACAATTTGGAAAATGAAAGTTTTAGAGACTTTCCAACACAAATCGAATTTTAATGCAGTAAATTCACTTGAATACCGAGTGAAGAAAAGCTCAGAGCTGCGATCCTGTTATATCTTATTGAAAAGGAATGATAATGTTCCAGAAACACAGTTCTCTAGGAATTGCGTTTTCTTTCCTTTGTGCTGGATTCACAATGAGACAAGGATATAAAAATCTATGAATAGAAACCCACTGGAGGAGGCATCTAATTTGGACAGAGACCATGTTAACAAGCCTCTGAGAGGATGGATTATAGAGCTGCTGGATGGGTGACATTCAGTGACACTGCTTCCCTTAAGATTAAAAGCACACCAGCAAAACACACAAAAAAATACATATATATATATATAAGGAAAGAAATGGGTGTTTTTATCCTGTGCCGCTGATTCTTTATGGAAGATTTCACAGTTTCATTGTCGATCCTCCTCTGTTCCCTTTAACCAAAAGATGATTTTTTACCATTTATAGAGCTCTCCCTGGTAATCTCACCCTTTTTAGTTTTAACAGTGTTAAATATCAGGAGAACGGTGTACTTAATTTGTAAAAAAAAAAAGGGAAATGAAGGAAGAGAGGCACTCAAAGGAGAAATTCGTTTCCTGTAAAAAGCGCATCCAACTCATCATTCCACCTTCCCTTCCTCCTTGATTTAAAACTCTCTCTTCCTTCTTTTAAGAGTAATGAAAGTGTGCAATCACAGATTGGACAGAGTGACCCTGTGAATCCCTGAATCTGTCACATTTTTTAATTGAAATTCAAATCTTCTGTGACGCTACAGTGATGAAACAGTCCAGAAGCATTTTTCTTTGTAAATAATTTTGCCTTAATTGTGATGCCGGGGTATAAATATCTGCCAGAGTGAGGAGATGGAGGCCTCCGCAGTGCCGTCCAGTATCGCGTTGGCCCAGACAATGCAGAGCTGTAAAGCATGAGTGTTTATCTGTGTGGACTTTATCAGGTAAATGAGCCATGGTCCAGACTGACAGGCTAACCGCAGAGGAGTGGAAATGGCAATTTTCTTCTGCAATTTTTATTCCAGGCATCATCTGTACGCCTTCTCTTTCTTACGCTGTTGTTTTCTTGTTCTTCCCCCTGCGTCTCTCCACCCGACCCGCGAAGGCAGGTTCAAGGTTCTGCCAAACAACAACCTGCAGATCCAGCAGGTGAGCAAGGCGGACGAGGGCGTGTACCGCTGCGAGGCCAGCGTGGAGGCCAGAGGCGAGATCGACTTTGTAGACATAGCTGTGGTCGTCAACGGTGAGTCGATACTTTCTTTTTACGCCATTTACTCTCTACGGGGCTACTTTGTTGTGATATTGTCATTTTTCATTTTATAAATATTGATATTTATCTTTTTTTGTTTGTTTCAAAAGGGACCGTATATAATTAAAACATAAATTATATAATTATAAAAATAAAATAATTTAAATCATGAACTTGAAATAAGATAATAGAGTTGGTCTTTCCTGTTTTGGACATAAATTGTCTCATTTAATCATTAAATATTTTTTTTCCTGCTTAGATAAAGAAAAAATAAACATATTTTTGTAGGTTCACTCTGGCTATTGTATGTGTATCTTCTGAATAGTTAAGCCTGAGGAGGAAATTTAGAGATAAAAAGCAGAAGTGTAGCTGCTTTATACAGACTGGATCAGTCAACAGGTCTGTAATGCACCAGTGAGATGATGGACTGGCCTCTGCTTTGATCATGCTGGCCTAGTGTTGACGGTCAATTTGTTGTTGCAAAACTCGTTTTAAAAGTATTTCCTCATCAGCTTAAGGCAAAAAGATCCTTTCATTTCCTTTGATGTTCATGATTTTTTTTTAATCAATAGGCTGAACAGGATAGCATCAGAGAAGACCCTGTACTATGATGCATAGGTCAATAACGTACCCTTGATATGGATCATGTGAAGCCTGTAGGTGTGGTTGAAAAAAATATTATTGGCTTTTCAATTGCATTTGAGTGCAATCTGGTGTTTGGAGGGAAAATCATATGTACAGGTGCTGGTCATAAAATTAGAATATCATGAAAAAGTAGATTGATTTCAGTAATTCCATTTAAAAAGTGAAACTTGTATATTATATTCATACATTACATACAAACTCATATATTTCAGATGTTTATTTTGTTTAATTTTGATGATTACAAATGACAACAAATGAAAATCTCAAATTCATCATATCAGAAAATTAGAATATTGTGAAAAGGTTCAAAATTGATGGCCCCTGGTGCCACACTCTAATCAGCTAATTAACTCAAACCACCTGCAAAAGCCTTTAAATGGTCTTTCAGTCTAGTTCTATAGGCTACACAATCGTGGGGAAGACTGCTGACTTGACAGTTGTCCAAAAGACGACCATCGACACCTTGCACAAGGAGGGCAAGACACAAAAGGTCATCGCTAAAGAGGCTGGCTGTTCACAGAGCTCAGTGTCCAAGCACATTAATAGAGAGGCGAAGGGAAGGAAAAGATGTGGTCGAAAAAAGTGTACAAGCAAGAGAGATAACCGCACCCTGGAGAGGATTGTGAAACAAAACCCATTCAAAAATGTGGGGGAGATTCACAAAGAGTGGACTGCAGCTGGAGTGAGTGCTTCAAGAACCACCACACACAGACGTATGAAAGACATGGGTTTCTGCTGTCGCATTCCTTGTGTCAAGCCGCTCTTGAACCACAGACAGCGTCAGAAGCTTCTTGCCTGGGCTAAAGAGAAACAGGACTGGACTGCTGGTGAGTGGTCCAAAGTCATGTTCTCTGATGAAAGTAAATTTTGCATTTCCTTTGGAAATCAAGGTCCCAGAGTCTGGAGGAAAAGAAGAGAGGCACTTCATCCACGTTGCTTGAAGTCCAGTGTAAAGTTTCCACAGTCAGTGATGGTTTGGGGTGCCATGTCATCTGCTGGTGTTGGTCCATTGTGTTTTCTGAGGTCCAGGGTCAACGCAGCCACATACCAGGAAGTTTTAGAGCACTTCATGCTTCCTGCAGCTGACCAACTTTTTGGAGATGCAGATTTCATTTTCCAACAGGACTTGGCACCTGCACACAGTGCCAAAGCTACCAGTACCTGGTTGAAGGACCATGGTATCCCTGTTCTTAATTGGCCAGCAAACTCTCCTGACCTTAACCCCATAGAAAATCTATGGGGTATTGTGAAGAAGAAGATGCAATACACCAGACCCAACAATTCAGAAGAGCTAAAAGCCACTATTAGAGCAACCTGGGCTATCATAACACCTGAGCAGTGCCACAGACTGATCGACTCCATGCCACGCCGCATTGCTGCAGTAATACAGGCCAAAGGAGGCCCAACTAAATACTGAGTGCTGTACATGCTCATACTTTTCATGTTCATACTTTTCAGTTGGCCAACATTTCTATAAATCCTTTGTTTTTATTGGTCTTCAGTAATATTCTAATTTTCTGATATGATGAATTTGAGATTTTCATTTGTTGTCATTTGTAATCATCAAAATTAAACAAAATAAACATCTGAAATATATGAGTTTGTATGTAATGTATGAATATAATATACAAGTTTCACTTTTTAAATGGAATTACTGAAATCAATCTACTTTTTCATGATATTCTAATTTTATGACCAGCACCTGTATTTCAAGAGAACAAGGGGTATTAAAGTTCATCCAAATAAATTTTCCATAACGCTGTTGGAATAAGCTATTTTAAAACCAGAGAAATTTTTTTTTTTTTTACAGCTGGTCTTTGTCTGCCAGATTCACACAGATCAACAAAATCATGCATCTAGATTCCCAGCACACATTTGCTCCTCTTCATGCAGTGCCTGCAGATTACCATGCATCAGGGGCTGGGTCCCACACTGTTTATCTTTTTTTGTTTGTTGTATTTCTAGGGAACAACCCTGAGAATCTTGTCTAAAGAAACCAAAGAAAGATTTCAATTTGTACTAATAATAATAATCAAATTAATCAAATATTATAATCTGTCAAGATTTAATCAGGGAACTAAAAGAAGGGTTCCCAAAGCGGGGGTTAGGACCCCCTGGGGGGCTGAGAAACACCTACTTGGGGTTCTCAAGATGGTTTTCTTAATTATTATGATGTGATCCATGAGGTAGATGGAAAAATCCTTATGAATAAATGTAGATGAATTTACCACAAATTAATAAGACGTTATACTTCTTTAAAGAGATGGTGTCTAATCATTTTGCTGTTTTATTTGCAAAGAATTAATAAATACATATCTACGGAAGAGGATTAGGCCACTGGAAAAAAAAAAAAAAAAAAAGAAAAACTAACAGCTTTTGTACAGTTTTTAGAGAAATTTTGCATACGTTTCATAATCTATTTTAGCCGGAATGTCAGGGTGATACTTGGAAATGAGCTTTTATCATATTGTTTTTTTTTGAAAGGTTGCAGACCCCTGATCTAGACTCAGGTCAATCACTGTAAAACGGCTCTACCCGATAAGCTCAGACTCCTCTAGACATCCTTGTCAGCTCTCAATAGACCTGTCAGCTGATACAGATTCAGCTGCATTCACCTGGATAAACTCAGTTTCTGGTCTTTAAGCTCCTATTAATGCAACTTTTCTCTCCTCTTTATTCTCTAATGCGGCTGAAAAGTAAAGTTAGTGATGGGGCTGTGTGTCGTGGTCCAGAAATCAAAGGATGTAATTTTAATTTGCCCATTTGTTCTCATTCACAGTGAGTCACCTGAGACTGCCTGCTTGATTGAAATGTGATCTCACTAAAGCCACCGGCGTCTTGTAATGCTTGAACAGCTGCAATATTGTCTCTGCCTATGTAATTCTCTCACTTAATGTAATAGCAGAGCGGGCTGCAGCCCAAAAAAAGTATGAATTGCATTTAATTTAGCACACCACTTACCTCACTTCTGTGGAAGATCCAATAAGCCTGCTCAATGAGGCGCAGCCCATTATTGCAGTGATGCAACACTTGCCATGTGGCGCTGGGATGGGACCGGCTGCGCGGGGATTTGCTGAGCTTGCGCTCTCACAGATCCTCCGCCACGCAGACACACTTGATAAACTCCACTCCGCCTCAGGAAGAAATCTTCTGCTTGCTCTGTCTTAGAGGATGTTCAGCCCCAAGCTGATTTGTTTAAACACCATTTGGGCCTCGTGACGGAGTACTAACTGTAAGCTGAAACAGTATAAAGCATGAAGTTTGTTTTGGAAACGTCGGATTTTGACAGGTCCATCTGGGAACTTTTTTCAAGAAAACAACCCTTTTTAAATGTGATATTATGGGTTGCATAACACAAGAAAAAGGAGGCAAAAAGCAGGGATGCTCCTTTCTACTTGCTTTGATAATCTCATCCTTTCTCCTCCATCAGGAGGCCTTGGATTGTTCTTTTGCTGGATTAAATTTGACTGTAAGGTTGATCTATGATGAATGCAGAATAAGAATATAAAGTAGGGTTTATTATTTTATTTTAACTCCACCCCTATCCCAAATATTAATAAAAGAAAATGTTTTTTTTTCCTCTATTTGTATCTACATTTATGAAAAAAATATGTTAAGTATATTAAAATGTTTACTTTAAAGATTTATAGTAGAATGATATTTAAGATTTATTTATAATCACAATAATTATAGTTTTTTAATTTGATTTTTTTTTTACTTGTTTTTATATCTACTTTCATTATGATTTAGCTGAATAAACTTAAGTTTCACATAATAATGCTATAAAATATAGATTAAGAAATATAGATTTAAGTACATTTTTTTATTATAATTCACCAAATTACAGTTCGTTTTAATTTATAAAAACAATATTTTTTTTTCATTATAAAAAAGAATAAATGTTTAAAAACTTATTTTTTAACTCTCCATTTTTTTTTCTTTCATTTTTGTGCTTTTTTATTTCTAGATTTAGATTTGTAAGATTTTGACCGAAAAGCAAAAACTTTTAGAGAATATTCTTTAATAGTTTCCATACTTTTGCACATAGCTGTCAAGTTTTGGATTTGAAAATAAGAAAATTTTTATGACATCCGCCACAAACTATCTGGCTATCCCAGTCTAGCTCTAATATCCATTATATTTTAAAACATTTGCACAAGATCTAAAACAAACAATTGTCGACCAATTCCAAACTACAATTAGGTGATCAAATTTTGACTACCAAGGCTAGCGACAGCGAATAAGGGAGGATGATAGGTAAGAGGGGGTAAAATAGGTGCATTTTTCCTCATACTTGACAGCTATGCCATTTGCAGAGCCTTACGTGAACCACCTGTCATCTTGACTTCAGAGCAGCTGTGAGGTAAAGTGAATCTGATAATCAGAAAAACAAAGTTAATCTCTAGTAAATCATTGGTAAATTTTGCTGAATGATCAGTTTGGTTACCTGAAGAAAGCTGGAGAAAGCGATAGTCAAACAATCCAGAGGTAAACACTTCCTATATAGCTCTACATAGTAATCTACAATTTCTAATTATCATTTAGGGAGTAGATGGATTCTTAGTCCCATAGATTAGGTGTTTTAGTGCAAACTTTGGGAATAAACATCAGAACAAGCGACAGCAACCGTTGGAAGAAGCTGACTAAGAATGGAAACAAAGGGTCATCATCCACCGTTAAATAAGTCCTGTACTGTCATGGACTTAAACGGGGCAACAAAAAAAAGGCATCGATCCATTTTCTCCCTCTTAGTCCTTGTCAGGGTCGAGGTTGGGCCGGTGCCTATCGGCAGTCTACGGGCGAGAGGCCAGGTACACCCTACACAGGTTGCCAGTCTGTCACAGGACAACACAAAGACACACAACCATGCACACACACTTAAACCTAGGGACAATTTAGAGAAACCAATTAAATTTACAGTCATGTTTCTCTTTGGAAGCTAGAGTACCCAGAGAGAACCCACACATGGATGGGGAGAACATACAAATATCATGATTTTGGCGCTGATAGCTGGCTTGATTGCTAATTTCCTTCACCTGTCTAGTTCCTCATCAAATTCACGTGTTCGTGTTTCCTATTTAAGCTACCTGTTTCCCAGCCAACAGTGCCAGATTATTCTTGAGCCTTTGGTCAAGAGGTTTCTAGCCTACTTAATGTTTTGATTATCTAATCCTGACCCATTTTTGCTGTTGGACCTTTGACCTTTCCTGCCCTCAGTCTTGTTAGTTTTGCCTACCTGTCTTCAGACTCCTGTCAGCTCTGCAGTTTTCCACTTCTGGAACTCTCTGACAGCACCAGCTGCACTGTTCAGTTGACCTGGCTGGACCTATCCCCGCTTTTTGGACACTGGACTGAGTTGTAAAACCACAGCTTTAGTCATAGACGCCCCAGCCACTATTACCGCTGATCCACAAGCAGCTCCTGTTTTTTTTTCAATGAACAACATTATGTATTGTCTGTCTCACCTGAATTCTGGGTCCCTCTGTCCTGCTTCATGACAGCAAACCCCATTCAGTAGGAGCAAATACAATCATTGAAAGACCCGATTACAGTTTCCAAAATGCAATCAGGGACAAATAACCTACGTTGGATTAAACTAAAATGCTATTATTTCAGAAAATGTCTGCTTTTAACTTAATATGTGTCCAGGATTAGATCTGGTGCCTGACGGAACGAAGATCCATCCTGCCTACAGCTATCAACACTTAATACAACAGTTCAAGATCTACCCATGAGTTACTGCAACATTTAATTCCCCTTAAGGATTAAGAAAATATGCAATAATTGAATGAAATTGAATGGTGTTACACAATCATTATCCTATAATTTATGGTACTTCAACCATTTAAAAAATGCTATTTTGCTGTAAGCTTTAATTTATGCTGTAACGTTTTGATGAGTTTGATTTTCCCAATTTACCATTTCCCATCAGAACCCTAAGCTCATTGGTTGTAAGTAGGGGAGGATTCAGGGTGTCGAAGTGACATTGCGGACATTAGTCAGCAATACCATCAGGCTTTGACCCAAATTCCAGTCCAATAATGTGAGCAATTGTTAGTGAAGGGCTTTAATGAGTAAGTAAACAAAGTCAAGTACCAAGCAGTTTTTTAGGAGTTATTTCTTTTCTTTCTTCTGCGTACCCATTTATTTCTGAGGCAGTAGCTATCCCATCCCCCGGAGGGGCTTTTAATTTAGCCTCTGGCATAAAGGTGTACAGAGAAGTGTAATAAAGGTGACATACAAAGAGGAGACATTTACTTAAATGCCATCGACTGTCATGGGGCACACAAATATGAGCCTCTTGTCTCAGGGAAGTGGAAATATATTTTGTCAGGGGGTCTGCTTCCAATTCTAATGCTCAGAGACGTAATTCATGCCACAACTCACCTTCAGTTTGTGTGACTTTCAGGAAATGGGCAGTGTCGTTTTTATTTCCGTCCCTAAAGCCAAATTTCCTTTTACTCTTAGTAATTATTTTGGTACCTCTATGAAACATTTCATCTTGAAGGTATTGCTTCGTCAAAGCGCCAATGCTTGTGATTAAAAAAGACTGTGCCTCTGACTCACCAAAATTTACATTTAAACTTTAACTTCTTTAAAGTAAAGTCACAAAAAATTACCCACAGACTTCTTGCAGGATAAACATTAAGCTTATAAATGAAGGAAGCAAGCAGGAATACATTAGAAGGAAACATGCAGCACACATTTATTGATGAGAATAAGTTCTCATCAATAATACTTGTCATTTATTAATTGGCTTGAACTAAATTTGTTACCATAAAGCTAATTTAAACCAAGTTTGGACAGTTTATTTGACATATAGTAATAATAGCAGACCAGTGAAATTTGACTGTAGCATGTTTATCTGTGCTTTAGCTGTGTCCTTCATTATATTATGCACTTTAATATGCAGGTACAATGAAAAGCAAAGATAAAAGCAGAAATTATCAACAATTATTTACAAATGCAATGGCCAAAAAATGCAGAAATACTGTTTCCTTCAACTTTTACTAATGGGCATTTTGAAGTATACCTCAAATGACTGATGGGCTGTTTCTGCTGTCTGCATCTTTCCGGATCCTATTATGGGCATCCATGGTTTGAAGCAGCATCGCCATTACTAGCTAAATGATACGTTCTTACGATAAAATAGCAAAAAAATTAAAACGTTCCTCCATTACTGATCTGTGGTCCGCGCTAAATTGCAGCCTCTACTTCCTGTTTATTAGAGCCGTGTGTGAAGACGTATGACGTGATTAGTTAATTTCCTTTAAACATATGGTAAAAAAATGCGAATTTGTACTGTTGTTTAAAAAAAATAAATAAATAATTCATCTCGTAATCGATGCTGACCCAGATGCATTTCTGGTTGCGGATGCATAAACAAACTAGCTGTTACGGAGTGTGCTACTGCTTTAGCTTGGTCATTGACTAACGGGACTATTACTTTTGACAGACTGTTTGGTGTTACACACTTTAATGTCCAAAACTGCTCTGCTGTTATCGGATATTTTCTTCAATCATTGCTTAAACCAACACTGGATAACTTTTGACCCAAGCAAAAGCTTTTGTCTCTTTTTTTACATATATATTTTAGGTCAATATACACCGAATAAGTCATCTGACCCAGAATGCTGCCTTACCTAAGTTGTAGCTCCAACTCTCCTAGAGGCTAAATGTTTATACATGTTTACATTAAATGCAAGGCTTTATGCAGCATTGGTGAAAAACTAGATAAATCCTAATGCATATCGGCATGAGTCAATGTTACAGACTTAATATCAGACTTGATCACCTTATATTGCTGTGTTTTGTCGTAATAATAGGTTTGTAATATATGTTTTCAATGCTAACAGGGTAAGGCCTCTTTTTATTTTATGTAACACTTTTTTTTATGTAACACTCACAATCCTGAGTTTGAGTATCTTGGTGGATTGTTGACCTGAGCATCGATTTGCAGATCCTGGATTCAAGCGGGTCACGAGAGCCTCTTTCCTTTGTTGGCAAAACTCGACCTAAGTAAACAGAATTGTTGTTTTGGGGGAATTTGAAATAGAAGTGGTTTCTCCTCATCAAGGCCAGTAAGGTTAGGGGATTCCTGCATCTGATCAGGATGCCTCTTCGGCACCTACTGTTCGAGGTTCTCTGAACTCATCCTACCGGGAGTTGAGACCAGGGAGACCTAGAGCTCAATGGAAACACTATACATAATTTCTGATATGGGAATGCTTTGGGATGCCCCAAAATGAGCTGGATGGTTTTGCTATGGGGGATGATGCCCTAGATTCACTCCTAGACCTGTTACCCCTTCAACCCATTCTGAGATAAAAGCATAAGCAGGTGTCTGGTTTGCTTTATCAAAAAGAAAAATAGGTGCTGCTTTAAGTTTTAGCTAGCTGAAATACCAAGTTTAGATTTCAGAGATAAGGTGTGCTTCTTGTGCATAAGCACTCAAGGGAATGCTGATATCACAAGTAGACCTAACTAACCTGGCCCTCTGCCAAGTCCTCTATTGTAATTTTCAAGGAAACGCTGGTCATTTTCAAACTAAGCAGACCATACACGCACTTACTAAGAGTAAGGGTTTGAGATTTTTTATGAATAAATCTACCTAAACACCCCCCCAAAAGAAAGACTGATGCAGAACAAAGTTATTGACATTGACCAAAACAAATCAAATCAATCAAAGTAGTGTGGTTAATTAAAAAGAGTAATAAAGCTACCTATTCTTGGGGAAAACAATGGTAATTGATTTATGAAACAAAAAAGCAAAACAAACAAAAAAGAAAACATAATGCACATAATCTAGGTACAAGTTTACTAGAATGTCCAGAATGTTCTAAAAAATGATGGAAAAGCTAGAAAACTGAGTTTAAGGAAGCTTGGGACTAGAACGTAAAAATATCCATACAAGCACTGCAGTGAATCATGTTTTCCTGATATCCTACAGCTTTGCTGGGTCATTATGCCATTGTTTTATCATTGTACACTGATAAAAGAATCATGAAATATACTTATAATGATGATATCTAAGCAGAAGTCTGGCTGTCAAAATCATAGCTTTTTTTTCGTTTTTGCACCATTGAGAATTATTTTTCCACCTCTTTTAAGAACATCAGGGACTAAACTAGACTGTAGGTCAAGTGTCAACAAGTGTAGGTCCTTAAATTCACCGTGTTAATCTAATAATGAATAATTTTTATCAGCAAAATTGCTTTCATCAATACATATTCTGCTATATCAAATCAGACAATCTAAAGGCTAAAATTTTGTCTCTGTAACTCAACTGCAATGTATTGGTTATGTTGGTCTATATTCAAAAATCAAATCTTTTTAAATGACAAGCGATGTAGGAAGTAGGGTTTTGTTGTTTCACCAGTGGGTTCCGGGTTCATGCCCCTGCTTGATCTGTATCTGCCAATGCATCCTTTGGCAAGACCCTTCGCCTTCACCTTGCCTGCTGTTGAATGCAAGTCAGGCCATGGCAGCTGGGGCTGCAGTGCTTGAGGGGTATATGACTGAGTTTGGGTGTAAAGCACTTTTGGAGCCTTCAACTTAATAGAGTGCAATATAAATATAAAACCCTTTTACCATTTAGTATTGGCAGTTTAAAGCTACCTCACCCCTGAAGATAAAACAACACTAAATGAGTGTTACTGTCTTTCTGCTACAAAATGTCCTACATGAATATAAATATGATCAATAGTATACTATTACTGAAAGTTATGAGTAGCCTTCTAATAACCCTTTGTCCATTAATGAGTCCAGACTGCAAAAAGTTAGTAATTTCTTTGTCTTCTTTTACATTTTCCAAATGTAGTTTTCACAGACGACAGAAGCTGCTCTAAGAGTAGCAATCAATGACTAGTCCATATTTTTCAGACAAAAGCTTGTCCTTTAAATGCTGGTCACACCTCAGCAGAGGTGAAGTCCTGCTGCACCATCAGTCTACTTCTCAGCCTTTCTTCCTCCTCATCCTTCTGGGGTCTAACAGAGAAAGAAAGAAAAACAGTATTTATGTCTCATTTTTTTCCCATCAGTTTGTCTGACTTGCTCGCTCTGCTGTATCCCCCGGCACTGCAGCAGAGAACAGTAAACTGTTTGCAGCTGATTGATAAAACATCTAGTTCGATGCTCTCATTGACAAACTCGGGCCTCCCAGCAATCTCTTCTATCTCCTTCCACTTGTACTTTGTGTTGTTTGACCATTTCAGGCCCTTAACGGTGATAAAGTTTATACCCTGAGAGTCCAGGAATTAGCCTTTTCAGCTGACCTGTTTTTAAAGTCTTGCAAAGATTCTGAAATCTGGAACAATTATGATAATATATTCCATAATGCAGAACCTGAAAATAACTGTATGTTTCTAAAATTCTGTGTACTTTGGTTAAATAAAGGCTTCACTACACATACAGTATACCTTGACTGCATGAAGTATTTTCCATTTCTCTATATATATCATGATCAGACATTTAAATGGTAAAATATAAGCTTCTATTGTTGTTAACAAATCAACTTAACTATTTAAATTTATTGGTTTGTAAACTTTGTTCATTTTTGAAAACGTAAACTATGAAGGTTAACTAGTTCATTCTTAGCTGTGTGAACTGAACTTTGACCTTGTTCTTTTTAACGATGAACTGGCACATTGTTTACAGTTTATATTAAAAAACAAAAGTCCAAAGAGACTGGGCTGAAGTTGGGGTTTGTTTTAGTAGTGGCATCACGATGTAGATATAATCTGGGCAGACTTTTAGTATATGGCCAAAGCTCAAATAATCTACTGGTTTCTTTAATTAAATGCCCACAAGATCTATGCCATGATGAGTTAAGGCAATTCTCATGGCAAAAACTGTTGCAGAAAGTTTAACTGAGACAGTAGAAAACAGTTCTAGTTGTAAATTAATTCAGAATCTGTTATCTATCTTTGTAGGAGTTTCAAACGGCCCGACCTTATAGCCCTTATGAAGCTTTAATTTAATCTCTCGTTAAACTGAAAACTTTGTAATAATGATTTTTTTAAGGTGAGAATGACAGGAAATTTGTGCTGAAAGCAATGAATAGCACATCCATGAACTGAGCATCAGGGTGATGTTGATGACAAAAAAAACAACGTTATTTTGATTCGTTTAATGAGCCTCTTGAATCATAGGTTCTATTCAGGTGGCTGTTTTCAGCAGGTTTTAATGATATTGCAGCTCACAGGGGAATAAAGTGAGTTTATTAGCAGATTTAGTGATAAGTTGTTTTTTTTTAAGTTAATGTAAAACCTCTAAATCAGATGTTGCAAAGCATTTTCTAGTTTGTAGCCTTGATTATTTTTGGGTTTGCTTTCGTTTTTTTCTATTACAGCATCTCTGCATCTGCAGTCACTTTTTCCTTAACCGGTCATACAGAACATCATTTAGTTTGAAAGCAGAGCTGAATTATTTTACAGTACCACTTCAGAAGTGTGTGTGGGTTTTTTTTTTCTCTATAAAGCATCCAATCGATGAAGCTCCTCTCAATCTCTGGAGCTCCTGGTCTCCAGTGTATCATCAACAGGAGCACAGATGGGAGCGATGGCATATTAACTAGAAGGGGCCACCCAACGAATTTCTAATAAACCAGAGGGTGAAACAGCATGATGTTAAATAAAACGCAGAACGTATCTGGGAGTTATCTCCAAAAGAGGAAAAAAAAAGGACAAAAAAGACTCTCTTTTCGTAGAAGAATAAGATAATTGCAGATTTGATATGGTGTAAAGCTAGGTTATTTGCTAATTTAATCCTGCAACTTCCACACTTTGTGTCACTTCCATGCATGCTGTCCTGTCCTTTTATCTCAAACTCTGTATTTTAATCTAATAAGATATACTTCATACAGTAGCTGCCATTCAAAATGGCCCTTCCCAGTCAAACGCCAGCCGACACCAACTTCCAGCCACCTTTTCACTGAATTACAGGGTCTGACCAGGAGATGTTGCTTCTCTTTAGATCTTAATGTCCACAAATTATGATAGAAAGATTTTTTTTTTTTATTGATGTTTAAAAAGGAATTGTAGGGGACCAGCCAAGGACCCCTGAATGAAAGTGGGCAAATTTTCAATGGCTACTACTGTATTTCCCCTGAGGGCAGATATTCACTAAAATTTTAGTTTGATATTTTACTCAATGCTTATTCACAGTTTAGTGGTTACAAAATAAAATGTCTCCCTTTGAGTCAAACCAATAGATTGCTCATGACCCTCAGAGGTTGGGAATGACACTTCTCCATGTTTCATATCCTCCATGTTTCATATCGTACCTAGAATTGTTTTTTTTTTTTTGGGGGGGGGGGAGATTTTTATTGTTGTTTTTTTTGCAGAAGCACTTGCATATCTACTTCTCTTTTCTTTTTGTGTTCAAAATGCTGGACTTAACACAGTTTATTTTTTTCATAAAACTGTATTGGAATATTTTCCTTCATTTCCTACTTGTGATTAAATTATCTAACAACCTATGAGGAACACAAACCAAGGCCAATTTGAAGTACTGACTGAAAAGCTACAATACCTTGAAGAAAAGGTACCTTTTCGGATTGACCCTGAACTATTGGTGCAGATTTGTAGCAAGAGTCCTAAACATCTCTCATATTCCCAGCATTTATTTCAAAGTTCAGCTTTAAACCTTAACAGTTGTATTCGACATTAAAATTGTTGTACATATGTCCACTAATCTAGTGTCTTAAAAAACAGTCTGATCACCCCCTCTAAGAAGAAATAGCATAGCCCAAAACATGTTCCCGGACATTGTATTACTCGCCGTCAAAGATTTATTAATGCAATGATGTAACTGAAATCAGATCATACTGACCAACATCAATAAATCCTTACCAGAGAGCAATACAGTTGTGAGAACCTTATTCTTAATCTCAGAACATTAGAAGGACTTTATAAACATCTTTCATAGTGAAGAAAAAACCTCACAAAATACTGAAGGACATTTGATTTTACAGTGAGCGGTGAAAAATAAAATCCTTTACACCTTTGATATGTCTATAATTGTTAATCTCAATCACTGCTAATGATCAATAATTGCAACCTTTTAACAAAATTTGTCAAACTTACAGTCGGGTAATGCTGAGCACCCCATCACGTCTGTGCGCTTTTCCCCAATTCTGGATTGACTCAAACGGGGCGTGTTAAGCACAAAGCACAAACTCAAAACACCACAATACCCAAGGCAGTTAACAAATTTTTCAATGCCTCTTTATGATCAAGAGATCCAAGAGCAACAGTCATTTCTTTGTGGGAGTTTTTCCATAAACTTTGTATACTGTTGGGATTTATGGGTCAAATTAGAGGAAGTCTCTAGATGCTTAAGTTGGCAAACCCTTGCTACTGTAGTAGCAGCTGTTGCTCGCTCACCAGGTTCTGTTCACACACTTACAAATTTTCACAGTACACAGTGCGGAAATTCTGCCCGGACACCACAGAATCCAAAAATGACGTAAATTGGCCACATGGACAAGTCGAGCATATAACATGCATAATAACTGGGGCAAATCTAGTTTTAGATCTGTAGGAATGGCTCTGTATCAACAAGGGGACAAGTATTTATGCAGCACAATAATAACAGGAAGACGCTGCATACTCAAAAGTGTATTTTAATTTATATTCTTTTGTAAGCATGAAAGGTACTAACATGGTGCAAAATGTTTGTTTGTCAATATATCTGCGTTATCAGAAAAAGAGCTGAATGCTCCCTGACATTTCCACTAGGCTGAAGTTTTTTAATTGTACACACATCATTTTAACCATACTTTATTTGTTGGAAGTTTAGCTTAATTTGCCGCCGAGCCAAAGAATGTATTTTTCTGGCCTAATGTGTCAATCAGACATCAGTGCTGCTACACCAGAAAACCAAAAAGAAATGTCTTTCTAATTTCTGTGTAACTTTCCACAACACATTCTCCTAATTGTTGGCTCATTTACTCTAAAACCAGAGCCCTCAATTTTCCTTTCTTCTGCTGTCAGTGGAAACCACCGGTTGTGTCCTTCAACATTTTTCAATTACTTTTTCTTGACATAAATCACAACCGGTGGGCAATCAGTAAGGGAGTATAATTACTTATATTATGTATATAAATAAAGGCTTTGTTCGTTTCCAGCCCTAATCCAAAAAGCAAAACAAATTGCTTCTCTCAGAGGACTAAATAGGGGAATTGTCAGAACATTTGAAAACTTCTGCACAATATGATCCATACTTATAATAAAGCACTTTAAATGTAAAGCAATATAAAGTCTGCGACTCCTTATAGATGCATTTAAATCAGTCCAAGAAACTTATCAGCTTAAAAAATAAGATTAGTGTTTGTTCAAGTTTGTGAGAGCAACTTTAAAACCTCATATTATCTCCACCAATCCTCTGAAGTTTGAAAAATATGACTAATACATGAAGAATTCATGAAGCTTGCCAGATTCCACTTGGATGCTTCCAGCCTGTTGCCGATTTGCTCTTTTGAAGTCTCACAGCTTGGCAGCGTGTCTCATTAACAGGGCTGTTTCACCAAGACTTCATGTAGGCATGGGACACACAGGAGATGGAGGAGGACGCTGGAGAATGGAGATCAGCTGATTTTGAGATCAAGGTTAACCTGTCAGGCCGATGCTTGCACCTTATGTTAGCAGAGTCTATGGTATTTAATCAGAGCTTTGGTCATTTTCATTCTTAATAAAGGTTCATAACTTTGGTTCTTTAAGGCTGCAACTGATAATTATTTGAACCCTGACAACTTTTATTGTATTTAGGGCAATTTTATTCAACTAATTGTACTTTTATTTCAGTAAATAGAGTTTATATCCACCACTGTGTACCTCTGTGGACCTATTCTCCATGGTGTGTCTCATCATTGTTACATGTGAGATGTTAGGGATGTTAAATTGTTTTTTGACAGATTTTGCAATATTTCATTAGACAGTTTTTGTATGGATTCAAAAGACCATTATCCCAATATTTTGTTTGAGGACTGATATTGATTAAAAATATGAATCTCAAATGTAAAAAAATATTATAAAAATAATGTCAATTTCATTGTTGTTTTTTTTATACATAACTCTTAAACCTCCGACCACTAGTTGGCAGCACTCTGCCCAAGAGCCAATTATTTAGCTCTCTTCATCAGATAAATAAAAAGATCTAATGAGGTTTTCCATAGAAATTTATAAATAGACGCCTCATTGGATGCTGCCAGCAGCGGGGCTGACATGCCTAAAGGACGGCCATCTTGGGTCAGACCATAAATCAGGCAGCTCCTATTAGAATGAATTGGAGGGACCTCAGATCTGACTGTAATTTCTAGCCTATACACACAAATACAGCTTTGTGTAAACATTTATATTCAAAGTTTATATATCTATCTATATATATATAGATATATAGATATATATATATATGTGGATAATCTGTCATAAAATCTCACTAATGAAAGGTAATGCCACTGGATGGGGTTTATAGTCTCCTTTTATTTGTGCAACTAATGGCGGAATAAAAGTTGGGCATCCTGAGAGGCAGCTATGGAAGTTTGCTAAATGTCATTACAAAATCAAAATTATGTATTTAGACAGAAAATAAGATCAATCAGTTTGTCCAATATAACCTGTAAAACATTCTCGTTTTCAGTCAGCCAATTTATCTCGAAATAGGTTAAGAGGGTTACTTGACTGGAATCAGAATGTGAAAAGTCATAAAGTAGGGTTAGTCTCAATTGAAGCATATGTCTCTGATAGCAGCTTGGTCTGACTTAAGATGGCCGCTCTGTCGGTACGCCTCTCATCTGATGATGCGGGGTCTATGTGTATGAGGTTTTCCAGCACCATCTTACTTTAAAAACCTCAATATATCGCCTTTGTTATTGTATCGGAATAAATCGCATTAAGACTGATGTATGGGGATATGTATCATATGAACAAATTTATACTAATTCACACCCCTATTAGATTATGCTTGTTTTGTGGATAGCAGAACAGTTGTGTCTGAACTGGTTGAAGAAGGGAGAGCTGACAACACAACTCTGCACGGCACAATTGTTGATCAGGGAGGCAGATGTCAGTTGTGAGAAGCTGTTTGGTATCGTGACAGTTTTTAAAGTGAATTTATTCCCGTTTCCCATCAAAAGAGCCGAGTTTATTATTTAATTTCATAGTAATTTAAATGGATACAGTTGAACCCCCCATAACGAGCATTTGTAAACTTCAGTCCCCTCATTTTAAAACCCAACAGTTCTGCCAGGTTAGATGGTTGGAAAGCGCAACAAAAAAAATGCATTCCCCATGCAATTAAACCCTTCTTACGCTAATGTGTTATAATGGGTTGCTGTGTACCTAGATGCATTATTTTGATAATAACATCTGATAGCAGGCTTTCTCATGACACCTGGCATTATTAAGCCTTTGTATTTTCCCAACTCCTTACACTGTAATCAGATTTCATTATGCAAATACTGTAAGAGGAGCTGCTGGTTGACAAATACGGCATGTCCCGATGCTGTAGTGTGTCCTTTCCTCTCTGTCCCAGATCAAATAATGGGGGGCTGTTTATTCCTCCAAGGAAGAAAACGAAAAGAGTTTGGTGACTTTTAGCTTTCAAGAATTTGAACAAAAGCAAGAAACTTGAAAAGGTTTGCATGGAAAGAGTCAGAAATCGTTTTTAATTACTTGTCCTTTTATGTTTTGAAAGATGACAAATAATAGTAGACTAGGCGACCCATGTCGGCGATATCTCGAATAACACCTGGCAACCATTGACTCTTAAGGTTTTGTTTGACACTAATGTGTGTAAATACGATCCATAACTAGTTTTAAACTCTTTTTTTTATAGTTAATGAAAATATTTTTTTTTGCATCAGTTTAATTGAAAGTAATCAAAGAACTCCTGTTAGGGAACAGTAGGGCATGTTCAGGTAATTTGTGAGTTGCTGCTCCCGTGGTAGGGGTTCCCGTTTTCTAAAACTTCCGCATTTCCCTGCATGTCATAATCATCCTGCACCCATCCAAGAAAAACTGGAAAGAGTAAACATCCAGGGCACCACTAAGCTGCTCAAAACAACTTTAATCACTTCTCTAGATTGGAGAGGGCGGCAGCAGAGGGGCGGCAATGGAAGCAGAGGCGCAACGTAAATATGTGCTGGAGAAATGGGTTGATTTACTTCATTAACATTCAAGCGCCATGAAGATGTCGTTCCCTCGTCGGCATGACGGGGAAAGATGAGAGTGAGGTGGCTCTCGCCTTGGTTCCACTTCTGTTGATGATAAAATGACAGGCAGCAGTTGACTGGGTGACAGTGACTCCCTGTGTGTTGCTGACAGGCCTCACAAAGAGCTGCTGATAAAGTCATCCGGACCTCAACATGCCTGTTTGGAGATTAGACGGACATATTGTATGTACATTATTTAGCTGTTGTAATAGGAATGACAGATAAAACCACTACTATCTTCATAAAATATGCATTTCACTAATAGACAAGCAGTCGGTAACAAGGATAATTACCTCCTGGATGATATAAAATAATGTCAGATACATTGCGTCTCAGTCTTTATCTTTAAATTGGAAATGTACATGTCCAAAACAGACCACTGAGATAGAAAGACACCAGCTGTGACCTCCGAGAAGTTATTAATGCCATCAGTCAGTTTTATGGGCCTTTTTTTTAAAACTAAATGATGTCAAAACACAAAGTATAAATCATTTCAAAGAGCAGAGCGCAAGTTCTGGAGTTTTTGCAGAGGTTCGCCCCCCTCTGGCAACAAGTTGAAATTACACCATTGTTGTCCACTAAAGTTTGCGACTACACAGGTCTTTTGCTTCGAAGAGTAATCTAATCTGGCATTAGAAACAAATAAGTATAGACATTATTTTGAATGGAGTACCTTATTATTTTAGCAAAAAAAACAAATAATAATGACCAACTGCGGGTCCATTTTCATTCCCAAGGCAGACCTCCCTCCTGCCTCAGTATTTATTCTCTCCATGTTCTGTTGCCGATCAGACACCCACTGCAGCCTTTTTCGTTGCATTAAACATCAACATCTTTTTCAATAAATGTTATCTGGCCGGTTCAACAAAGTAGCCAGGTGAACAAAGTATGCATGCATGCACAACCAGAGGATTTAGTCCCAGATCGTTCTCTCATGAAGTCATGAATGAAACCTAAAGAGGAAACTGTGGTAAATAGAGGAAATCTTATTTTACATGTCAGGCCATTTTAAGACATGTATAGAAATAAAAACAATGATTTTTACCTTTTTAAACTGGAAAACCGCACCTTAAGAGTTCTGTTAATGGTCTATCTACATACCTTCAGATTTACTGTATCTCTGTATCAAAACTTTCAATGCTCATGGAAATTGCAAAAGATGCAAGAATCCTTCTTAAACTTCGTTGAACTCTGTTGGTCATGTAAAGTAACTGGTCTTGACATTAATGTTTAAAATATTTGTATTAAATTAACATTTCTTTTTTTGTGAAAAATGAAACTATGGATAATTACAAATGTTTCATACCAGGTGTGATTATGATATGATGGGTCATGAGAAGTTCAGACTTAACTCAGCTTAATTAGAGATAAATAGACCTCAATGAACAGAACGGGTCAACAGAAATGATATAAGGTATACTGGGCAAAAAAGTTCATCATGACAAATTTCCCTCTTCAGATTTCATTCTAACATTTTAAAAGAACATATTAAACTTTAAACGTGAAGCAAAGTCTTTGAATTTCCAAATGACTGAAACAGAATATATTAGGGCTTAGATGTATTGAAGTTGACTTTTCATCAATCATTAGGACGTGTTTGTAGGTCTAATACTAAATGCATGGCAGACAACTTGGATACAGATACAGACTCCTATAACTAAGGCTGATAACAGTGAGCCTTTAATGACTTGACCTTGAAAATAGGTTGATTATCAACTCTCAAAACTGCTGCTATAACATATTTTCAGGTGGGTAAAATAGCACCAGCCCTCAGGACTCTTAATCTGAAAGGTGGTAGGGCCTTTTATCCTCTGAATCAGAGCACTCTGCAACTTAATGAGCCTCTAAATTACACTAATGAACTGACCTTCTCAAGAACTTTGTGACACTTTCGAGCTTCTGCTGAAAAAATCCTTAAAAAAAAAAAAAATATATATATATATATATATATATATATATATATATATATATATATATATATATATATATATATATATACAAACAACATTAAAGGGATTCCTCAAGGCTACATCTTTGGTCTCGGTCACTTTTCATTATATGACCTCCCAATGGTGCCTTTTTTAAATCAATATAAGGTAGACTTTTATCATTTTGAAAGAGAGTTTCATGTCTAATTGGTAAATGTATGGGGCACAATATCTGTTGTTTTGATCTCACATTATTTGTTGAATTATCTTTTCTATCCACACAGTTTGGGGGTATTTATGTTAATCAGTAAGTATTTGAAAGATAAGCAGCATGAATATTTTCTTTTTTTTCAAACTGCTAATCTGACAAAGAAAGGAGGGAAACATCTTTACTGACACCACAGAAATATGTCTGTCACAGGCACGGAACAGAACAAATGTCCCAAATTCACACGTTTTGATATTTATTTTCTGCATTAAATCTGTAGAACCAATGAAGAGACTGGGCTCAAATCCAGCAGAGCTGAAATAAAGAGCAGGCGCAGCCTCATCTTTCATTAGAAGCTCTTACTGCTGCGAGCTAACAAGCTAACGAGAGCTAGCATTCTTATTCATCCCTTCTCCAGGCACTATTGCCAACTCCTCATTAAGGAAAGTGGCTATTGGCTGTGCTAGAAGTCGCTGAATAACGTCATTGCCTAATTTCCATAATCAGCAACATGATGTGATGTGCATGTTATTGACGCTGCAGGAGAAATAACGTTGTTAGAGAGAGACAAAGACTGTAAAAACGCTCAGAATACATAGAGCTACTTTTTCTGCCCATTAATGTTTATTTGTTTTATTTTGTTTTATTTATGTATTTATTATTTATTTATTTTTAATTAATGTATGTTTTATTACAATACTAACCCTCCTCCTTTACCCAGGCTTAAGACCGGTAAAATGAACCATAAAGAGACACTATGGCGGAGTTGCAAATTTATTTATTTTTTTCAAACTTTTTTTTTTTTGACTTTTTCTTTTTTCCTTTGTGGTCCACTAAGAAACCTACAAATCATGGTAGAACATGAACATTTTTTATGGTTCAAAAAATTTTATTTTGAACCATACATTTTTTTTACATTACATTAACATTAACAATCTAAATGGAACAAAAAAAAAGACTAAAAAGAATCAATGACAATGTGAGATAATAATGGTAAATATTATTATTATTTTTAAAGTAATAAGATTTCCCTCCACACACACAGGCTGTGCTTTCCTGCTCACAATAAGAGTGGGTCAACGTCATGTTGGTCAAGGCTCTCTATGTCAGGTTCAGCAACTGACTCCAGCGTGATCAACCTGCGCCATCAAAACGGGTGCACAATTCATTTGCATGTCTCAAAACTGAGAGAGTTTTATCCACTACACCTTTTATCTAGAAATTACGGATGTTTAAATATATGTATCGATTTGTAAGCAAAGGCTGTAGGAAAGTATAGTTTGTCTTTATTTAGAAAATATGGATGTTTTGCTCGTTAATTTTCCTGTTGGAACAGTGTAGATTGACCCTGAGGTTCCTGTGCCGATCCGCTTTCGGGCACCCCTCAGTGTATCTTGGTTATTGCCTTGCTACCCTTATAAAAAAATTCTGGCTACACCTCTGAATGACAAACATCTGCCGCATTTTTCAGGAACTCTTAATGGGTTGGTAGCAACGTGAATAGTAATTCTACAGGTATTTACCTTGTAGTAATGAAAACCGACATTCCTTGCAGAACATTTAGTTTTAGCCTGGATTCATCTCATTACCTCGGCATGTTAGAGCGGCAGGATGTGTGATTCTTGGTTTCTGTTTTTGTGTCTGCAGTCCCTCCAGTGCTGTCGGTGTTCCAGCAGTCCTTCAATGCTACAGCTGACTACCAGGAATCAGTCACATTTACGTGCATCACTTCTGGATCCCCCGAGCCACTGGTCACCTGGCACAGGTAATGTTCCAGACATAAAAGAATCCAACTTAGAAAAATGTCTTTTAATTGTTGAAGTGTGGCTTTAATTAGGTGGAAACAATTCACACTGAAGATCGAAAAAGGAGTTGATGAGGATTTTTTTCCCCGTTTGTGATGCTTTATATCACTGCTCAGATTTTTTTAGGTGGACTACAGAGAAAAGAAAAGTTGACCAACGTGGTCATTTTAGAAAAGGCTTTTTGGAACAAGATGCTTGCAATGAAATGCTTCTTTTGATACTTTCAAGGGCAGGGTGTAGGTTCAAGAAACTCCACAGTTATGTAACAATTATTATTTTTTAAATATCTGTTCAGCAGACCAATACCTTTTATAGACAAAAACCTGTATAATAAATATTATTTTGAGTGATTTGCATGCAATCAATATAAATAAATGAAATCAGATTCTGCCAAATTAGCATGGATACTTATAGTGCTAGTTTTATTTAATTCATTTCAAAGTTTAAATGTTTTTGAAATTTTCATTTGTTTTTGTTTGTTTTTATTTAGTTCAGTTTACGTTTTGTTTTATTTACTTTTGGGACATCCTAACTCTCCGTTTCATTTTATTACTTTAAGTTACACTTTTATTATTTTAAGTACTGTAATATAACTTACACACTGGGGGCGAGACAAAAAAATAAAGGATAAAAAAATAAAATAAAATACTGCACCTGCCATCTCTTGGCGTAATGCAGTACAGTGGTAAAAAAAAAAGTGAAAAACAACAAGCAGAAACTGGACCTCATATTACTGCATTATGATAAAGACACAGATGAAAAATAAGGACATTCTCTCTTAAAATTCAGTGAGTTTTAATTATTGCTGTTTTAACTCTTACCACAGTTTCAGTTAGTTTTTTTTCTTGCAAGGAATAGTTTTTTATTTTTATTACAGTTAACGTTTTTTTTTTTTTGTTTGTTTTTTAATTCTAGCTTTTGTTAAGTTGTTATTTTAAGTTAACATTACCAACTTTGATTCACAGTCACATAAACTACTCTCCACATTTTACTGTTGCAAATTAATTGCCAGTGTGTCACATCTCCTATGTTCCTCTGGATTATCTTCTTCCTGCTTGTTACAATTAACAATAATTTATTTAATTTAATGCTTTTCTTTTTGTTTTAAACAAAGTGTTTTATATTTTAATTTGGGTTTAGAACGTTTTCCATCATTCATATTTATTGCTGCTCGCTCAGCTGGATGATTAAACAACATAATTTTGTTTTTCCTTTGTTTGCAGTAGTTGAATGATATTTTTTCTTCTACCATATGAAAATATTTACAAAATCATTTCACGCCTCTGGAAACCTTTTCTTTCGTGGTGTTTGCAAAAGCGGCTGTTTGAATTGGAACATTTGAGCCCCCTGTTGTAGGAACGCTGCAGAATCAGAAATCAGATATGAAGGTCATTTTTAATCAAAACTATTCCTGCATTGTAACTGCATTTATGGTCATACATGAAAACAAACAAAATACTTTTTCTAATTTTTTTTTTAACCTTCTGGTTTCAAATTCAAAAACAGATGACAAATACTGTGGATTTAAGAAATTTTAGAAGTTGAATATGCACCAAATAGCTCAACGTTCAGCTGCAGACACCTTTTAAGGCTTATATTAATCCATCTGATCTGTTTAGATTATGGTAACAATCGTTCTCTATTAAGGTTACAAGAAACATCAGATTTTTGTTTAATAGACAAATCATAATAAACACTGAAGGCTTAATTTTTTACTATTGAGAAGATCATGGGGTATTTCTGTGATCCAAAATGGCTCTCCTTCTGCAGCAGCCTCCATATCCAGAGGATGCATCCATTGATACTGGATTGGTTCTTTGTCATACAGAAGCATTCCTAATCCTAATCTAGTTTGTTATAAATTAAGCTAAAGTAAAGCAGATAAAACAGTTCATGTGGTGAATTATGATGCAAACTAAACAAAGTATAAAAATATATATTTGCATTTAAAATCACAATAAAAGCTGGTTTATTGAGGGAATTTGTTAAATAGTTTAAAGAGAATACAGAAAATAAACCTAAAGAAAACTGCAAGTATCAGTTTTGCAAGACAGATTTATAATTTCATTATATTTGTTTTGTTATGTATACTTTTATGTATTTTGTTTTAAATTTGGTGTCATTTTTTTAATTTAGTTTCATTTTTTTATGTATTGCTTTACATATTAGATTAGATTTCTCTATCAGATCACTTTTATTAAAGAGTTTAGAATATAACAATCAGCAACCCTCCTTTTTTTTTTTTTTTTTTACATTTTGTTACAATAGTGCTTTTTATTAAAAACACCTCTTAGTTTTCTTTATCAATATACAAACTAAAAAGCCTTTTGGAAGGTTTAAACTTCACTTAAACTGTTCTCATAAAATATATTGTTTGTAAAGTTGACCATTAAACACATTGTTACATTTACTCCCTTTTTTAGGGATCTTAATTCAACAGATCCTTGATCACGTTTAGGAACACGTCTCCAACATAACAAAGTCCACCGAGTGTTAATACAGGAGAGGCTGGATAAGAACATCAGTCAATTGTAGATAGAACAGTTTGCAAAGCATATTAGAGCAGAAATCATGAAATAAATTGCTTTTAAACCCCTGAAAGAACATTTAATTTGAATCTATTGTATTTTTCTTCAAATAGTGCTGCATTAAAGGAACAGTACACCCAAAACATGATTAGCCTTCATTTTCTACTCACCCCCATGCTGAACAACACTCTGGAGTACTTTTTTGATATCTCAAATGCATCTGGAGATCTGGGAGGCTTCTTGCTGTCTGCTGACATTCAAATAATGGAGGTCCATGGCGCCCGAGGCAGAAAGGTCCATAAAAGTCCACAAAAAATGTGTCAATATTCCTCCATACTGCTCGTCCAATGTATTCCAAGTGTCCTGAGTTGGTAGCGTCCATAATTTACTCGAAACAAAGTCATTTAGAATGTTTTTAGAGCATAAACAGTAGTGTATAGGATTTCCTAAAAGCGCGCGCCTGCGCGTTCACGAGCCTACGGAAACTGCGGCAGACCAAGCCAGATGAAAGTGCGCATTCAGCGTCTGCTCTTGATAATGCAAGCGTAGAAGAAGAAATTTGCTGTTTACCTGTGCAAAGAAAGAAACAACGAAAGAAAAATGTCAGAGGACTTCAGTGTTGAGGAAGAGCATGAGTTCTTTGCCGAGCTGAATGCGCACTTTCATCTGGTTTGGTCTGCCGCGGTTTCCGTAGGCTCGTGAACTCGCAGGGGCGCGCTTTTAGGAAATCCTATACACTACTGTTTATGCTCTAAAAACATTCTAAATGACTTCGTTTCGAGTAAATTATGGACGCTACCCACTCAGGACACTTGGAATACATTGGACGAGCAGTATGGAGGAATATTGACACATTTTTTGTGGACTTTTATGGACCTTTCTGCCTCGGGCACCATAGACCTCCATTATTTGAATGTCAGCAGACAGCAAGAAGCCTCCCAGATCTCCAGATGCATTTGAGATATCAAAAAAGTACTCCAGAGTGTTGTTCAGCATGGGGGTGAGTAGAAAATGAAGGCTAATCATGTTTTGGGTGTACTATTCCTTTAATAAAGAAAAGCAGACTTCCCAAACCATTTAATCTATTGTTTACCATTGTTAGTTGGCCTGTATTGGGCTGGATTATTAAGGTTTGATATATGTGGATATCTTCCGAAACCCATAGTATGACAGGTCCTCCACCATACTGGACAATATTTTAAGCCTGTTAATCATATAGTGAATCATGTTTTTGTCTTTTAAGGCCGTATTTCATACAGACTGTAGATGCAGTACTTGTCTTATTTAGCTGAAGATAACAGATATCGTTTCACACTCCCAATTACGGCATCTGCAATCCACCCTCACACATCACCTCCAACAGCTGCTAGAGAAGATCAAACGGCACACAGTAGCAGAGTGAAAATTTGCAGCTGAAGAGTAGTTGACACCACTATCCTCTCTCCTCTCCAACATCCAGTAATTAGCTTGCTCCCATTCAGTAGGCAATTGTGACAAGCTCTTTGCACCTGAGCATCTGTTGATAGCACTTTATGGGATTGAGTTGTAGGTTATATTGTTTTCCCCCCAGAACGTGCTTCACTTCTTTTTGTTGCTTTATGTCTTTCTAACCTCGAGTCTAACCAGTTTGTCTAAAACCTGATGCAAACGCAGACTATGCATACGACTGTTTCAGCTGCCGTGAAGTGTAAAGATGTCAGAAGCCGTTGTATCTGTGGTACGCTTCCCTGTTTGGTGCGTTTCTCTTTGGATGGTTTTACATGCTGTTTTGAACGGAATGGGAATCTGTTCATCTCAGGCAAGAAAAAAAATCAAACATTGGAAGCTGTATTGTTTTTCTT
This sequence comes from Cyprinodon diabolis, assembly GCA_030533445.1. Taxonomy (NCBI): domain Eukaryota; kingdom Metazoa; phylum Chordata; class Actinopteri; order Cyprinodontiformes; family Cyprinodontidae; genus Cyprinodon; species Cyprinodon diabolis. Next base: position 6,254,679 of record CM060085.1, read on the forward strand.
TCTTCTTTTTCTTAATTTCAACACACTGATGGTAAACATGTTGATCCTGTAATCTACACTAGTAAAATTTTTTCTACTCCAAAATAACTTTTATTGGCTCAATCTCTCTCATCTAAATTCATTTCTCATCTCTCCCCAGTCTGAGTATAGTGACAGTCATTGCATGTAGGAGTTTAGTTTTCAGTTCACTTTGCAAAAGGCTTACAAAGAAGTCAATCATCATGATTAAAAAAAAAAAGAAGTGTTTATGTCATTCAGCTACAGACCCAACCTGAAGACCCTGCATAGCTGGAAACGCGTCAACTAGTGAAATCTGATTCATCTTCTTTTAAAGCTTCCAGTCACAACTAGGGCTGGGTAAAAAAAAATCGATTTTGAATCGATGACTTTACATTTTTGCAGAATTGACATCTAGGGAATGAGATTGATTATTTTTATAGTGAAGCACGTGACGTTCACATTCAAATGAACAGGAAAGATGCACTCAAGATGACTTCAAGCCGGACAGCTGCAAATACAGCAAATAGGTTGATTGAAGACATTAACAAATGGGGGCTGACCAGCAAACACCGTGTAGTTGTTACAGACAACGCTGCAAATATGGTTTGTGCAGTGAAGGTAATGCAGCTCATGCATGTCTGGTGTGTCCCCGCCGTGTCACGACTGCGGCTTCACTTTTTCACTTTTGACAAACAAGTTTGCACTTATGAGACAGCTTTGGTGTCTTCTCAAGCTCAAATTGTCTGATTTACAAGTTTGCACTTTGTGTTTAATGTGACAGGAAAAAATAAAATACATGAGTATTCTGACACACAGTTGAACCACTTTCATTATTGTAAAATCAGATCGAATCGAAATTAATCGATTTAGAACTGTATGAATCAAAATCTAATCGAGTCAAGACTTTGGCGAAAATACCCAGCCCTGCTTACAACTAGAAAAAAACTATATATATTAGTATGTGTATGTATGTCTTCAGGTTAGATATTAAATTAGTAAACTAGGATTTTGAGTTGTTTCAATAGACAGTAATGTGCTTGAATGCCTTTAATGAAAGACGTTCAGTGAATACTTTCATGCTTTTAGTGAACGGTGAACTGAACGGATCCGTTTTGAAGCAACGAAGGTAAACAAGATTGACGTTCATGCTGGGAATAATGAGTGTCACACACAGCTCACGTTTGCATTCAATTTTGAAAACATTATTCATTGGATGACGTCAGGTTTTACGACACTTATAACGGCAAAGAGCATGACAGACCAGCATGTCTATGGCTCGTACTAATTTGCGTGATTCATCTGCTGGTATTTAAGATGCCAGTTAGGCAGAGTGCTTAGTGGAGTTCTATCAACTAACAAATGAAGACTAAGACTAAAAAAAGAAACAAGCAAACAAGTCCGTACCTCAGCCACTTCAGATTTAAGGCGACACATTGAACTAAAGCATCCGAGCTATTTTTGGAAATATGATATAATATATGCTACTGAATAAGAGACGAAAGAAATCCTTTAAAATCAAGAGCGTAACTTTGTAATGAAAGCTGGTCGGGTTCAGTCGGGTGGCGGCTGATAGACCTACAGTTACTCGACCCCAACGCTTTCATTAGGTTTTTGTATTTTTCAAAAATGAGTTGAAACATATATTTATTGAATGCTTTCCTATTGTTGAGAACCCATGATAACCATAATACACTGATATTTATATGTATAGATGGTTAAAGAGATGCCTTTTAGTGCATTACATATATAGGGCCCAAAACAATGAATAAAAAAATAACGAATAACAACCGAGTCCGATGCCAAAATCGATATATCATGCATCCCTAGAGGTACAATTTCAACTTCATCCATCCATCCAGAAAAATATGCATGTGCTAAATTTTAAGTATAGCATAGCATATTTTTTTCTTGTAAACTTTCTGCTAAACTTGGAGATATATTTTAGTGCATGTTGCATATCCCAGTGAATCTGTTTCACCTTTAAATCTGAAGCTCTCCCTACTTCTCGCTGTTTAAACGATTTATGATTCTCTTTACTAATATAATGATGCCAGAAACTGAATTTCAAGAAATGTAGAAGCTATTAAGCTATTAAGCTTCTTATTAGAAGCTTAATAAGAAAACGTGTTACTTTAACCTGTAACTGGGAGTTATGATCCTCTGAGAGGCCAAGCCTTTTTAAGTAGTTAAGAACAGATTATTCTTTCTCAGGCTTCTTGCATTATATTACCAACTTTTATAAACTTCTAATCTGTTGCCATTTTTAGACTTAGACTTAGACAGATTTCATTTTTTTTACAAAAAATATATATATATATATATAATGATAAAATATAATAAAATACAATACAGTAACCCATTTTACAAAACATTCAGCAATCTAATGGCATTGGGGAAGATTGCATTATGGAATCTGCTGGATAATGTGCTGGACTGTTGTTTTTTTAGCTGAAAAAGCTCAGTATGTCTAACAAAAAGATTTTTCGGTGGCCTGATCTCAAATTTTTTTAACCAACCCGTCTCCTAACTTTCACTTAAACATCAAAGTAGCTGCTGGTTACCACTACTAGCTACTCTGTACTTCAGTGAAATGCAACTGCAAATCAGATGTCTCAAAGCGACAGATTGGATGATGTCTCACTAATAGGCAGGACACGGGAGCAGCGGGACAGAGGAAAAACTTCTTTCTATATGTCATGAGCACACATTTAAAGGGTGAAAAATTCGGTTCTATTGTGTTGGATTGTGGCTTAATTCACCAAATGAACTTGAACTAGTTCACCAATAGGTTTGTGGACTTAGTTCATTTTTCAAAAATTTAACAATGAATGTCAGCTAGCTCATTTTCATCTGTATGAACTGAACTTTTTGCTTGTTCTTTTTAACTATAAACTGACACAAAATTGTTCATAGACAGGATAGAATTGATGTTGGTTTATTGTTACTATCTTATTACTTTCATCTATATGATAGCATTGTTTTGTAGCAGTTTGATTTTAATCTAACTATCCCTTTTTGAAATGTAAGACGATCAGCTACGATCCAGGAAGTACTTAGGAGTGTAAGATGGGATGTGTGCTATATCAAAATAAATGTTCAAGTTTTTTTTTTATTTTTTTGTTTTTTTTAGTAACCTTGTAATTTAGAGCAATGCAAGTCTTGGTTAAACAACGATGCAGTTTTTTTGTTTTTATTTTATTTAGTCTTTTCTGTCGTCAAATCAGATTCGTTTTGAAACATCTTTTGCCTAACTTGCTATATCCTTTGCAGAAAGTTTTTACTAATCTCCAAGTCTGGGGAACAAAAAACAAGCAAAAAAACAAAACAAATCTACACTGCATTCTTAATACAGAACAATCAACCACTTCACTTCACCCACATTTTGTTACATTTCTGTCTTATATTCTTAACTTCTCCAAGGAGGTTATGTTTTAATTGGCAATGCTTTGACTGTTTGTTTCTAAAAGGACAAAAAAAGTTAGGGATTTAACTGATTTAACTGAAATGTTTAGAGTAGGTATGTATCGTTAAAGCTGAAGTCTGTAAGTTTTTAAAAATCACTTTTTTGTCATATTGGCTAAAACTGTCCCTATGCCCAGACAGCAGTACATGTGATATGTAACCTGTGAAAAAACTGCCTGCAATTGGTCCCGCCTACTGCCTGTATTTCAATCTGGAAAGAATAATTCGGGACGAGTGAAAACAACCAATCACAGCCAGAGGAGCGTCTGATGAAGTGTCAATCACAGCCCACACACGCTGAATGCCCCCCCCCTTTCTTCCAATTTTCAGTCGAAGTCTGCTCTCTTCTCAATGTTACAGACTGCAGCTTTAATGCCAGCAAATTAGAAATTGTAATATTTTGAGAGATTCTGTGATTACAAGTATTAGTTTAAGGTTTAAGTCAAAATATTTTGAGGGAAATTAGCTACTTGGTAGAGGTCTGACCTCTCAAAGTGCATTTCTAGTTTCTTTTTGAACCACTGTCAGCTAAGTAGCCCATGAAAAAGTATAAAATAAAAATAATTTAAAAAAAAGGGAATTTGTTTTAACAAAATACCTTAGAGGCGCTGATTATAAGGGGGAAAAACATCTGGTCTGTAAAAAATCTAAATGTGATGTGTGGAGTAATGTGGACCCTGGTCTGTGAAACATGTTGGTGGCGTTATTATAGGATTATAGATTCCATAACATTTCAGTCTGTGACCCCGAAAAATAACAATTTAACAAATTTGTATTTATTTTTATTTATTTTATTATTTAAAGGCACATTTACTTGTTTAATATTTAATATTCAAATCATGAGATAGATAAAAAAATATTTATGTTATATCTACCTAATTTTAATTAATTTCATGAGATATTCACATTTCTTTTTATCGTGAGATATTTTTGTTTGGCTTCACAGTGGCGTAGCACTACTGCCTTGAAGCTAGAATGTTCCGGGTTCCATTCCTGGCCTGGGACTACCTACATAGAGTTAGATTAATTGGCATCTCTAAATTGTCCTTAGGTGTGAGTGTGTGCGTGCACTGGAAAAAATAATGCAACCGTTTTCGGCATTTTCTTAATCATGTTTAGTTACATTAACACTATTTTTTTAATGTTAGCAAGTTAGGATATTAAACAATTAAGTTAAAGTGACCAAATATGCTAAAGTAAATGCCAAAAGCTGTTGCATTATTTTTTTCAGTGTGAATGGTTGTTTGTCCTGTTTGTCTCTGTGTTGCCCTGCGGTGGACTGACCACCTGTCCAGGGCGTACCCCGCCTCTCGTCCATTGATGGCTGGAGACAGGCACAAGCACCCCTAATGACCTCAGCTGGGATAAACATGACGGAAAATGGATGGATGTTTTGGTGTTTCATACCTATCAATCTATCTAATAAACCATGAGGGTAAACATTAGCCTAATATTAGAATTAAAGGGATGCTACATTAATGACAAAGAACTCAACAATTAAAAAACAAATTTGATCATTTAGTTTTAATTAACTGACTTTAAACGTTTCTTTGACAACGGCTACTTATAACCTTGGTGTCAAAATTAATAGATTGTTATAAGCCATTCATTGTGCTTTATTTAACTGGGATTTTTATAATTTGGCTTGAAAAAAAGCTTCAAGTATGTTATTTTCATGCTACAAGTACTCCTACAACAAATAATCTCTTTCTCATTTGCGTCTTGTACAAAATGCTGCATGATGATGATTAAACATTACTCAACTGGTGCTGTAGGAGCCCAAAGTGTTCTTAAACTACCCCCCTTTCCCCAACACCACCCATCTGCATTATGCTTTGACACAAAGCAGGATGAATCCATGCTTTGATCCTGTTTATGCCTATCTAAAAGTCCCTGCTGGTACTGAGACAGCCTCCAGCTAGAAAGCCTGAAATTGAGACCACTTGCAAAAGTTAGTCAAGTTGCCATGAGTATATCTAGATGCCGCTATGCACTAAAGCACTGCAATGTTACATAAAGTTAGTCAATTTTCTCTCAGAAACACACATTTTGATCTACATACTGCGGATAGGAGTTTGTCTCTCTAAATCGCCCTATTAGTGCCTTTGCATGCAGTATTGTTTGTCCTTATAACGGTGTGGACTGGTGACCTCAGCTGGGTAAGAAGACAAAGACGATGCATGGATGGAAACTCAGGTCAAATAATATATAACAATAATAATATAAATAAGAATATGTACACCAGTATTGTACTTATCATATTAAAAACCAATTTCAGCAGTAGATAAACAACACGCCCACTGAGTCTGAAAAAGTAGAGGTGCATTTCATGCCTGTGGGCCCCTTAAACACACTCAGAGGCAAATTGCATACAGCAGAACAAAGAAAACGGCTTTAACGCAAACAACAAATCACAACCCAATTCAAGTTTTTCCGTCTGATCTCACTCCTCAAAGCATATTCCAGCTTCACAACTGCATTTCTTGTCAGAAAGAGGTTTCACCTCATCCACTACGAATCTTTAGTAATAGGCTAGCTGTCAGTAGTCACTCAGTATGACATTCACTGCTGCTGCCCGTCTTAGACCGTCCACAGCTAAGATGAGGCCTCTCTTCATTTCCTCTTTGGCTCGTAAAGTTATTATTACTTTGCTTTGGTGTTTCCTCCGTCGACTTTAAATTATCCTCCCTTCCTGCTTTTCCTGCATGACAAGGAGACTGAGTCAGAGGCATAGTGATGGAGGATTAACGGCTTTGTTTAGAGTCATGAAATCCCCCTTTTTAAAACATATGTTCCTCTAGATTTTCCTGAAAGTTTTAGGCTTGTGAAGGGAAAAATAAATACCTGTCTCCATGTCTAGAGCTATGGTGAAAGAAGAAATGAAACCCTTCTTCAATCTTGGGTTTATATATCCAGAAGTGATAATAAATGTATCTGATCTTACCAGCTTCTGCCTTTATTCACATTAAGTAAAAAAGAGGAAGCCTGATTAAAAAGGTTTTGTTTGGAAAACTGAAAAACCACAATTCACCATTTCTTTTGTATCATTTAGCATATTAAGGTTGTTTAGATGATGTGTAAACAACTTACTGACGAAAGGTTAAATGCAAAATAATGGCTTGTTATTATTGCCACCAAGGATATTATGTTTTTGGTCTTGTGTGTTGGTTTCTTAACCATATTTCTTGATACTATATGAAAAGATTTTAATGATTTTTTTTTTTTTTTTTTTTTTTTTTTTTTTTTATTTTTTTTTTTTTTACAAGAGGTGCACCTCATTTCAAGGAGCAATACATTTGGTGATAATCCAGATTACAATCCGATTACAGTAATGTTTCAAAAGATTCTATTATTATTATTTGGCAGAAGAAGCTGGCAGACAGATCCAGCATTGGACTTAAGAGGTCTGAGGTATTAAACTGGAGGCAAAAAACACAAAAACACAAGAAAGGGGAGCAATGTGAGAGCAGAGCAAACACCAGAGGCTGCAGACACACGCTGTGCCTTACTTATGAGCTCATAAAAGTATTTCAAGGAAATTTATGCCAGAGGTGCACCTCACGCCAAGGAACCTTTCATTAAAATTTGGGTAATGATCCAGAACATGTATCAGTCACAGTATGGGGCTAAATTTGCTGCTTGGCGGAGCTGTGTGTTCTTTGCTTTTCTAATTGGATTTATATTTGTTTTATCTCATTAACTTACAGTAGTTGCCTCTCACTATCCTTAAAGGGCCCTTGACTGGTCCCCTACAATTTTTTTTAAATATCAATATTTGTACTAAAATATTATTTCTGTCATTAGAATCTAAAGAGAAGCTGATTAGAAAGGCTTTGTTTGGAAAACTGAAAACTGCATTCATTAAGTAATATAGTGAAAGGATGGTGTAAAAGAATATGCACACCCAGGAGAGGGAGGGCATCACTCCAGTGGCTGAAAGTTGGAGGGGATTTTGCTGTGGGCTGCCATTCGGCTGCCGTTTGACTGGGAAGGGCCGTTTTGAATGGCTGCTACTGTAGAAAGTCCGCTTGTTTTAGTGTTGTAGTGTGGGTGCCATCCAGAAGAGGGCGCTTTCTTTTCATCCTTTTGTAGGACCAGACCTCGAATAGTTTTAAAAGAAATCATCATGAGTATGCAGGATGGTTTTACATGACAAGGATGCAGAATCAATTTCATTTTTTTTTTGCTGCATTTTAGATAAAACTCCAGATTTTATGAAAATGGTTACCTGTCAATCAACACAATTAATAAGCTTTAGACTACCTCGATAAGTTGTATCCTAACTTGGTTTCTATACATCTGTAAGTTTTTAGGTTTGGTCAATATGGGAAACCTAAGTCACATACTGTATATGCTTCTTTTTTTTTTTAGACAACCTTTCTAAATGATCTTTATTTATACAGTAATTTTTGAAATGCTTCATCATATACTTTAACATGCTAATGAGGTCCAGAGTCTGAGGAGAAATTTTCAGTTTCTTTAAAGATTGCATGTTCTGACCTTGCTGTGAATTTGATTATTAATGAGCTCCTGGGAATATTGAACGTGTTAGTTGTTCAGGTAGATTCTCCATTTGTGAATAATCTTTCAATATCCAGAGTGATGGTCTTCTATAAGTTGGCAAAGGGCCTTCTAACCCTTCCCGGATTAATGTAAATAAGATGAATTTGTGGGCAACCTGCTCAAAGAGATCAACATGTATTTTCTCTTTTAGTATATCTGAAATTCCAATAAGGTTAATAATAAATAAATTCAACCTGTCAGTCGTGCTAACATTTATTTAATTGCATGCAAAAATTAATAGATTGCAAGGAGATTTCAGAGGATCAGACATTTTTTTTTAAAAAAGACATAGGTGTAAGTCAAATGTGCAATAAGGTTATGTTCGGAATTGTAAGAATCCCTGTAGAGGTTTGTTGTACCCTCATAACCAGAAGCTATGATGAGGCAACAACAGCCTTCAACACTTTGAACAGTGCATTTAATAAAAAGCCATCAAAAAAAATATTTTACAATTATACACAGTATATAAATACCAACTAATACAAATTAACTTTCAGAAACAGGAGAAGTCAAATCAAAAACTTTCCAAGCGTCAGTCGGCTGTCACCTTTGCTTAATTCAATGAATCTTGCCTTCAGCAAGTTGACCTCAAAGAGAGAGAGGATGGTGGTTTTTAAAATAAAATCACCTTAAAAGAAAATTAAATGTTTGAGAGACAATTGAAAATAAAATCATCATCATAGTTCTTTTCGCCAGCAAAAATGGACCACGGTTCCAGAGATTGCACAACGTGTAACGAGAAGTTCAGCCGGAATGTTGTGTCTCTCCTTGTATCAGGCCGAAGTCCAAGGGGGGGAGAAAAAAAAAAAGTTTTTCTGATGCTTTTGAAGATACCACACCCTGAGAATGTAATATCAGAGGGAAGGACTGCGTCAAAACACACCCATAAGTTGATGTTTTGTTGTCGGGGTTTTAGTTCTGAACCAGGAAGTTCTAGTTCTGATCCGTAACAAAGTGCTCAAGATCAAGAGGGATCATATTTGTCACATCATTAAGTCCAAGCATACATACAGAAAAAACCTACAATGCAGCGATAGAGTTGATTCCTTCCTGCTATCATTGCAGCCCCCATCACTATGCAGGGGACCAAAACATCTCACCTGGTCAGCAAGGCCAACAATGACCCTAACAACTCCCTTTTCACACGCATAGGCCAGTATCTGGTATTGTTGGCCAATAACAACCTCAGCGACTCCCCATTACTAAGGAGTTGATCTGTTTTTTTGGCTCAATTTTTAGGTTTTCTAAGCCAAAACAAGACTTTTTAAACTTTTTTGGAATGACTATGACCTCAATGACTGACAATCTCCACCAACACCTCTTGTTTTCCTCCTTTTTGTGGCTGAGTGATGTTAGCAAAGCATTCTTCAGGCTAATAACTGTTCTCTTAAGGAGTTAAAAATTAGTTAAGTGAATTAATCATTAAAAAAAACAATGTGTTCTGACAGCAGCTGCAATATTTTCTACAATAGTTGTTACGTTTGGAACTGTATAATATAATCTAACTAGCTGCACTGTTTTTGTTGAGGAAAGTGAGGCTTAAATGAACACAAACATTTACGTTTCTGCAGCTTAGCTGCAACTTATTAAAATTAGGGAGAAAGAAAATTAAATTTTTTGGATGCACATGTGCAAATAAGCTGATGGTATGGATTGTGCAGCCTGTTCTTATTATGGAGCGACTGGTAATTATCCACAACCAGAAAAAAAACAGTGTGGTCTCAAGAGAAGGGATTTCCTGAAAAGTAATCAATCACAGGCTGTTTACTTTCTAAGGTTAGTTCCGATGTCAAGGTGATGAAGGCTGACATGAGCGCCCAAAAAAGGTCTGCAAGAGAGAATCCACAGGTGCATAAAAAGGAAGTGAGCGCAGAGATGGAGCATGGTAGAGAGTTGTTATGTGTGTGTGTTTTAAATAAAACATTATATGAGTATTTCCTACGGATATACAGTACTTTTGGCAGAACTCCTTTCACAGAGATCAACAACATAATTTATGAAAGGAAAATTTTGATTTTCATGACAATCTGACAGAATCTAGAGAACCTTTCAAGCTAGATGAGGTAAATATTACCAGGTTTAGCAGCTGAGGAACTCCTACCAAACAAGACTGACAGCTAACACTAAATTAGGCACTGCATCATCCATAAGCTTGTCTAAATTTGTAACAGTATGGGGAAAATGTCAAATTTACCCTCCCAACGTCAGCAGTCTCTTAACCCTTTTGGATTACACGGCTGGTTAAGCAGCTGCAAATAAACAAGCGGGGGAGGCTCCAAACCTGCTTCTCACTGTTATGCTTCTGTTCAGAAGCTTAAACAGACATGGATCAATTTAGCTGGTTGTTTTTTGTTTGTTTTTTCCCCTTGATTAATTTTCAAACTGAGTCCAATATGTGAAAAAAGACATTAAGTCAGCACAGCATTAAGTGCATCATTTTAGGAGGTGCTGTAGTCCAAATCCTAAAATATGTAATGATATAGATGATGCAAAAACACCTGAAATGTTTAATGGGACCGATAGTAGAGTTAGAAGATGATAAATTAGATGCAGTCTTAAGTACCACCAAATATCTATCCTCATCTTCTTCCTCTGCTTTCTGTTTCTGACAGAAAGGGGCAGCAGCTGGAGCCGTCAGAAAAGTACATTTTTAGCAAGCTGGAAGGCAGCCGCAGCATGCTTACCATCCGCAACATCCGTCAGTCTGATGGAGGAACCTTCTCCTGCAAGGCCTCCAACAAGGCGGGCTCTCAGGAAAGAGAGCTCTTCCTCAAGGTGTTCGGTAAGGATCTCAACCACCATCTACCCTGAAAAAGAAAGGGAAAAAAAGCATAAAATGAAAACAATCCACATTAAATTTTCTCTTTTTTTGTCACTTTAATCAATATCTTTGTCATGTTCTCTCCCATTGATCGTCCCATCTTTGCCTTATTCATTTACATTACAGGCTACTTATCAAAACTCTATAGAGAAAGATGAAAGGTCTGTATCAATGGGATATTACAATTATATTATAAACAATTTATCAGTTGTATTGATCAAATATGTTATCAGTCTCAGAATCCTTTCCTAAGGGGTAAATACTGTCTCTCAGGGACTCTTTATTTATTTATTTTTTTATAGATAGGAATTGGATAAATATAATGGGAATGAATTCATCACTGCTTTTATTAAAAGTCTATCTTATTTGATCTTGACAAAACGCAACCAATAGCTTTATTAGGAGTTCATCACTTACAGAAACTCGTTCTAAATTCAGGTTAGCTGGGTTGAAATTGATCTATTTTATAGTAGTAATATTTAACGATTTCCGTGCCTCCAACATAAACTAAAAATAACAAAAGATGGTTTTTGATATATATATACTTCATTTTTTTGTTCTTCTTTACCTTTTTCTGTAATATAGTGTATCTCCAGCGCATTCAAACATAATTGCATTCGCCATTACAGCAGGGAATTTTTATGTCGATCCATAAAGTTTTATGGCGAGGATTCTCACAATTTTCTTTTATCCCAAAACAGTTTTTCAGAAGCCTCAGACTCCAAATATGGCCCCCAGCCCACATCACCAACTATTGCTGCATCGGAAATATCTCATTTATTGCTGCATATTTCTACAGCTGCGCTGATGACATAAAAAAAAAAAAAAAAAGAAATTCAATTTATAATTTCATGAACCTGCTGGCTATTTCCTCCCAGATCACGCTGACATTCTTCTCATGTAAAAAAAAAAAAGAAGTTGAGAGATTCGCCGTAGTCATCAACGTCCTTTCAAGATGTGAGAAACGCTTGTTCTTCAAAATGCACATTTTAATGAAGAAGCTAAGGAGCAGGGAGGAGCTCTTCTTTTGACTGCACTGTGGGGGAATGCTATTGTAAGTTAGTTTTATTACCCTTGACAGCAAGGGCAGCATGAAAACTGGTCATTTACTGTAAATTAGACAAGATGTTTGCAGATATGTGTGTGTGCACTACTGTATATTCACCATCCGATAGTAAAAAAATACAGTTTTCTAGAATAGTCTGTGTGCTTTCTCAGATATCTGTATAGAGGTCCATATGCTGCCACGTATGTTTTTGAGTGACTGACTGCTTGAGGCTTGCTCATTGTTATTCCACATTTATACCCTTTAACCTGTCGACGTCTGGGGGGGGCAGAGGTAGCATAAAGTTTCTTCTTAAGCAGCCCTTGAGCTGTAAATGAGAGCATTCTGTCAGTCTTCAGGGATTATTCCAACTTGCCTTGCTTTCTGGGATCTAAGTTGTAAAAAGCAAATCCACCTTGTGAAGGAACATCTACATGCACCACACCTCTGGGTTAGACATGCCAGCAGCGTGGCCGCAGGGATACCTGAGTTTTTACCTTCATTTTGCCCATGCTGTGAATTTTTTGCAGTTCTTCAAAACTTACTGTAATTCTCTATTGATTTAGATGAAACGTTAGCAACTTGTCAACTTTTTACTTGCAGCTCCACATAGTTTAACTCTTGGTGTATTTACCTGGTTTGATTCCCACATCCTCCATTTTGGGTTCCTTTACCCCACAGTGCTCCACAGGCGCCACACCATGGCAGCCCACTAATCCCAGAGGGAATGGGTAAAAATGCAGAGAGTTAATTTCCCCATTGTGGGACCATAAAGGGATTTACATTTTTATTTTTAAATCCCTCAATCACTTTATAGAGTGGGGAATATATAGTGGACTTTATACTGAACTGATCGTTCAGACAAATTGTGCCATCGCACACTGTTGCAATCGCAGCAATCTAGGATATATCTGCTTGTCCAGTGACCATGGATGATCAATACTTTTCAAGGTGCATTGTGGGAAATTTCAAATCAACTACTTTTCCCACTAGATTTTCAGTCAGTCATTCAAAATGGCATAACCACTATATAGGGTCCTATATAGTGCTTAGGGCGGACATTCGGACACAGCCTAGGTCTTTCAATTTTTGTTCTTTAAAATCTGAGCTTTTCACTTTGGTTTTACTTTAATAATAGCCAACTTTATATTTACCTCTACTGATTTTAATAAGGAGTTTGTGGTCAGGTTGGAGAAGAGTCTTAAAGACCAGGAATATGAGCGGGGAACACGGACAAGAGCTCACTTCCAGGAGGAATAAGAAATAATCTGAATAATATTTTTGAACACTCAGATTAAAATTTATCTTATTCCAGCCGCAATCAGGAGTCATACCAGGAGAAATTTATCTCTTTGCAGACTAAATCTGACACTTACTCCTTTAATGTTTTGCTTGTACGTCGTAAAACACAATATCTGCTTTTCACATCAACACATTATTCTCGCTTCTTTCTTCTATTGAATAAAAACACAACATCAGTTTTCACTGCTTTATGGATAAGCTCAAAAAATGTAGATGATGTAGCAGAACATGTCTGATGGTGGACTTTATCATTAAAGCCTCTTAGCTCCTAAGGGGAACAGCGGTGGATACAGGAGGGAGAATCTGTGCTGACATTTGTTTTATGGATCTGCACGGCTTAAGCAACAAATAACATGCATTAGGCCGATCAGATGCAGCAAGTTGAACATTTACCTTGTGATGTCTGCCTGTGGGTGGAATAAGAGTTTTATGTAATGTCAAATCATCCAAGGGAGGGGAAAAATAAAGCTTATCTGAAAATAAGGCATTTTTCCAGCTTTAATTGCACACTGTCTAATATTTAAAAAGGCAAACAGTGTTTTTTCTACATTTATGTCTTTTTGACATTTGTTTTTCTGCTGGAGAGAGGGAAGAATTAAACTACTTCTTTTAAACTGTAAGGGTGATGGTTTACATCATAAATATAATAATCTAATGACTGGCTTTTCACTGATATAATGAACTGTAATTATGGTGATAAAGGGCGTCAGATGCAAAGCAACAGCGAAGAGTTTGTTTCAGTCTGCTGGTTGGCTGGATGATGATGCTTTCACCACAATTTGGCTTTACTTTATATGATGGAAAAACAAACCCGCTGTGAAAGGAGAATGTGAGGACCGGTCAATCGTTTGGTCAGCCTTTCACTGTGAAACTAAAAAGAAATAAACAGCTGCCCTCATCCATCAAATTCATTTTATGCTAATTAATGTAATTTTTTTTTAAATAACTGGCAAATCAAAAAAAAGTCTAATCTAAACCACAAGCATTTTTTTAGGTACTGAAGTAAATGGTATTTCTGACATTTTGTCATGCTAAGAAAATGAACAACAACCTATCTAACCTAACTGTCCTTTTAGTAGTCGTGAAATATTTACTGAAATGCTTTTTAATGCAAATTTTTAGAGTATTCATTAACTCTGTTGGTCTTTTCTGACAATTGTCTAAAGACCACCAGATGGTCCTTGAGGTACTGTAGCTGGATTGTATACATTTTTTAGAAGCAAAGTCTTCATCCTGTGTTTGGAATTGCTTCATATCTAAATAACAAAATATGCCATCTCAGGTTGAGTTCAGACCAAGCTTGTGTTGTGCGTCAAAAAGTTGGATGCATGTGCATTTTGCAGTTAGACTTATTTGAAGCTCTAGATGCACAAATGACATTGGGTCTGATTGAACCACTAAAATGACTCTAGGCATAGTGGATTGGCAGCACAGTCTCTAAAGCAGGGTGTCAAACTCAAGTTCTCAAGGGCTGGTATCTTGCACATTTTAAATACATGCCTGATCCAACACAGCTAATTAAAATGGCTGACTTACCTTATCAGTATGCAGTCAAATTCCTTAAGAGCACTGCTAATAATCTGATATGATTCAGGTGTGTTAAAGCAGAGACACACCTAAAGGTTGCAAGACACTTGCACTTGAGGACTGGAGCTTGACATCTGTCCTCTAAACCATTGGTGTCAAATACCTGTCCTTGGCGGCCCATGTTCTGCAACTCTTGGTCCCTTCTCTGCTTTAATACTCAAGAATTTAATGTTAGTTCATTAGCAGAGCTTGACTGCAAGTTGGAGAGGTAGTTTAGCGTTTTCTTTTCAATTAGGGCCAGGGATGCAGAACACATGCCCTTGAGGATTCGATTTTGAGATCAGTCATGTAGAGGAAGTAGCTCTCTGAAGAAAAAGCATCAGAGGATGTAAGAAAAACAAATGGTGGATTAGTCCCAACATCTTTACCTGAATCAAGCAAAGGTTTGGCCTTAAGGGACAGTGAAGCATGTAACAAAACTGCGTATTGGTTGCAGGATTGATTGTTCCAATCAGTTGCAAGCTAGAGACCAAGAAAAGTAGCTAGAGTAAAGATTTACCTCATTAACCTGTTGCAAATTATACTAGACAAATAAAAGAAAACTGAAATCAGACTAATTAAAGCTCTGTAACCTTAAGTCAAGATGAAATAACCCAACTTTTGAAGGTCATATGCTTCTGGACTCCTCTCATTAAAATGCATCTCATCTCTTTCTCATTTAGTTTTGTAATACTGCAGATAATTCTTTATTAATAACTTTCCCAGCAGAGGGACTTTTGTGCCGTCTTGATAAATGAGACATTTTCCATTTAATGTTTTCACAATGAAGGGTATTTGAGGCAAACCACTTCCAGATATGGTGATGATGGAGGACTCCCTCAGTGCATTAGCAGCTCAAACCTTGTTTGTGTTTTTTTTTCTTCCTTATATGTATGTCTAAAGCTGTGAAAGTTTTAAAAGCTTTTAGAAGGTGTAATAGATGTGACCAATCTTCCTGAGTGCTCCACGTATCTTCCTCTCTGCAGAAATTATCCCTGCAGTCATTTGTTGTCATTATGAGGCCTTAAAGTGATTTGATCAATTGGTTAAGGTACATTTTGACTTGTTTCCTGTGTGATCTGTTGCTGGGAATTAAAAGTAGGGCCTAAAGCTGATTTTTGTGTGTTATTTGCGAACACTGAAGTCTGAGTTGTTCCAATTTGACTTTGGAGTGAAATCTGTAAGCGTGTTTTTTAACTGGAGAAATTATTTGTCCTAAATTTGAGAACTCCTTTGCACCTATTTTTCTTTTTAATTTTAGAGAACCAACTTCTACTTCTGTTGCTATCAGAAAACATTGCATCCATTGCCAGATGGCAGCGGCATGAAAAGGTAGCGTAGCTTTTCTGATCCGGACGGCTGCTCCTGCAGGGTTTTTTTGTGCTTTCTCATGCCAGTTCTAGACATTTCTATGTTGTTCTGTTTTATAATTAAAAAAGAATAACTGGAGTTCATCTGCAGAGAGCTTTGATCGTCCAAACCCTTGATGTCAGTGCATCTTTTCTGACTTATTAGTTCAATTTTTGGAGCATCCTGTTGATTTTAAAGCTTGCAAACTGGGCAGAACATTGAGTTCATTCCTACTTGGACCTAGAATTGCTGTCAGAATTTACATATGCTGATCAGGGCTTTCATTTAATTTAATATCGGTTTGGATCTGTCCATAATCCTGGTTTGAATAATAACAAAACCAACCAGACGTGAATGTTAAAATTGATGTAGGCATAATTGTCCACTTAATTTCCTCTGAGCAGTTAAAAAATATTAAAGACTATTTAGATGTAAAACATCAGTATTTTAATAAAGGAATCCAAATTCTGAGTAATGCTGGACGCAGGTTCACTTTTCTCTTACCACCTCAGGTTGGTATTTACCCACAGACGGTTTCTATTCTCAGATCATTGATCTGTTTACTGAAGGTGCTAGAAGGTAAAATAATACAGGTGTGTGCTGATGTGTATGTTTGCATGACCTCCTGTTTTGACAATCTCTCCAAATCCCCTGAGATGCCTCCTTCACCCCAAGGCTGAAGCCATGTGATATTGCCAAAACAGTCCCAGGACTCCGCCCACAAGCGCCGTTAAAAGCCTCCAGAACACCAGTCACTATTTTCCCTTCACTTCCTCTTTTTTTTCCCTTTTTGGATTTTATGCCATGCTGCTTTTGCAAGCCGCCTGTTAAGGATTTACATGGAGTGTGGTTGTGTGCATGTGTGTATTGGGAGTGGGGGAAGAAAAAAAAAAAGTAATCCATGATTCATGTAGCATGCCTCGTGCCCTTGACATGCATTGGGTGTTGGGGCTTGCTCAGTGCACCTTATCAGGTGGAAGAGGGGAGCTACCAGCCCTCAGGGCCACGCTTTCTAGCACTTATCTGCTCTTAGTGCTCGTTCTGCGTCAAAAAGCAAATCACATGGTATTGAAGAGGCGTCTTTCTAGACAAAAATCTATATTTATTCAAGATAAATAAATATATATATAAGAAGAAAAGCTTCAACAAAGGGGCTTAAAAGTTTAGCAACTTTTTTCTGTCGGCGCCAGGCCTTTTCAGTCAGTGCAAGGAAAGGAACAAAAGGCCATTCTACCCCACTATATCAAACTTGTTAAGTCTGACTGCGGCGTACAAATGATCTTGGCCTATATTGTCAGTGCAAAGTCATGCATCAGTTCAGTGTCTAAACCCCATGGTATAGCTTTCATCTACTCTACTTTACGAGTTGACAGTTTCACTCCTGCTTCTCCCATCCTCACACCTCTTTCTCTGTCCTTCCGCCTTGTTCTCCTAGCCTCACCTCTCTTAATTTATTTCTCTTGTCCTCTGCGGCTGGCCAACAGTCCAGCCCCATATCACCCAGCTAAAGAACGTGACAGCCGTGGAGGGCAGCGCTGCCATGATCTCCTGCGTCGCTGAGGGTGAGCCTCTGCCTGACATCTCCTGGAGGAGAGCCAGCGACGGCCAGACCTTCGTGGACGGAGACAAGGTAGATGCTGCCAGAGAGTCCATCTGGCTATGTGTGTGTATGTGTGCCGTTTGTTTGCAACATCACATCCAGCATGTGATCAGCTTTAGGTTGTGTTCAATAGTCACAGTGTAACTTAGTAGAGGGGAGAGGGAAGTTCGTTAACTTTGCATACAGGTTATATTTGTATTTGTGCCAATGGAATGGGTTTTGACTTTAAGTATTAATTACGGACGAGCATGTAGTTGCTT
Source organism: Cyprinodon diabolis (assembly GCA_030533445.1). Lineage (NCBI taxonomy): Eukaryota > Metazoa > Chordata > Actinopteri > Cyprinodontiformes > Cyprinodontidae > Cyprinodon > Cyprinodon diabolis. The sequence continues at coordinate 6,272,648 of CM060085.1, forward strand.
TGTTGCTATGTTTAGAAACTTTTTAGACCCCTCTACTGTAGCTACAATTTGTCAAGAAAACAACTTGCAACAAACCTTGCAGCTTTTCTGCTGTGTTGTTCAAGACTTTGAAGACAGCACACTGGCACAAGGCACAGACCGCAGCATCTGCAACAAAAAAGGGACACCTTGTGGTCAGAAAGCTGCCACAACATCCATTAGATGACATATGAAGGAACTTACCTATACAATTAAAGGCATATAAATATACAAAAAGATATACAAATTAGAAATTCACAGGTTGTCAAAGCTACAAACTAATGGATAGTTTTTCTGCACTAATTGGTTTATTGTGTTGCTGTAAAAAAAAAGGATCAATAGGGAAAGAGCGATACTTGTTACTCCTAATTTATGGCAACAATGACGCATATTGATGTGTTAATTTTCCCTAAAAGGTAACCTGATAACAAATTACTTTGATTTTTTTACCCTTTTTTAAATGCTGACCAAGCTTTCAAAAACATCAATATGGAGTGCCTGTTTTGTTTACTATATGCTGGATGTGATTCTGAACCTTCAGGTGTTGTTACTTTGAGTGTTTAACGGCTTATTATTGAGCTAGTTGTTTACCAGCCACTTCATTAGATACAGCAGTTGATCAAATCGCAGCAACTTAGTGAAAAAATTTAACATCTATATGTGTAGAAGAAGGGGTGCTTTATGGGACTTGGCTGGTTGTTGGTGCATGAGAGGCTCTGGATTGAGGATTTCATAAATCACTGATCTAATGGAGTCTTCCAAACAAACGTCTGTCCAGTTCAAAGTTGCAGGATGAATGTGCCATGTTGATGATAAAGGATAATTGGCATAGTTGAAGACAGTCTGTTACTGCAAATGTAGCCAATTCCAAACCTTGCTTTCACTCTAACACATAGCATGTAGCTATAAAGAGAAGTAGCCTGCAGCAATTTCTACTCAAAAGATACCAAAGGAAGGCTTTAGGGACTGGCAATTAGTGTTGTACCGATACCAGTATCGGACGGGGCCCCGATACTGCCCTAAAATGGTGGTATCAGTATCGGCGAGTACCAACAAATAGGGCACCGATACCATTTTGAGAGCCAAAAGTTTATTCAACTATTGTCACACACTCCTGGTAGTCAATAAAAAGTTCTACTGGATTAATTTTTATTAGTTTTTTTCCTGCTTCACAAAGGTAGGCAGCAGGTTGACAAAGCCATGATGGCAATTATTTTACATTATTATGGTATCGGTATCGGCCGATACTGCACAGCCAGGTATCGGGTATCGGTATCGGGGCCAAAAAATGGCATTGGCGCAACACTACTGGCAATTCTAGAAAACATAGACCAAACAAACTAATAAATTCCCCATAAAGTTTATTTTATAGGAACACTTAATAAAAACACAAACAAAAAAACTGTTACATTTAAAATGCACCTGATGCCATGTTCATTGGTAATCGAATTAACTATCAAGCTCAGAACAGGTTAGTCAGAACAAGTTAACAACGTTGGCGTCTAAGGCAGGAATCTCTGCAGGTGGAGAAAGCAGGTTAGTGACCATGTCTTTCTGGAGGTGGATGATAATGAAGGTGTGACTCCCTAACCTGGTCTTATAGTTCAGTCCGAGCTCAGAGGGTGAAATTGGTTCCAGCCAACTGGTGTTGACACAGCGATTGTAGAACAGGTGTGTTGGTGATGTGCTTGGTTGTCAGAGATACAGTGAGGTGCCGAGGGAGCATCCAGAACAGAGTCGGGTAACAGTTCCAAGTTGGCCACCGGGCAAACAGAGTTCTGGTAGGAGTCCGAAGACAGGTCAGGCAAACAGATTAGACGGGGACAGGTAGGTTTAGAGGTTGAGAGGCAGAAGGGGTCAAGATCAGGCAATCAGAATACAGGAATGCCTGAATACTTCTCACCACTGTCTCGAAAAAATCTGGCTGTGATGATTGGTCTGAAGTCTGGTTAAATAGGGACTAATACAGGTGGATCAGATAAGATGGCAGTGAGAACTGATGGAACCGAACAGGTGTGTGAAATGAGTAATCAGGTCCCTAAGACAAAACAAAAACAACCAGTTACACACAAACACAAAAACAGTACATAATTATATAATCCAGACTATATCTAAAAGATTAGTAAAATTTGCTCTAATGTTCACAGGTTTGAGTCAATTTAAGCCACTGTTTTACTCTGTTGTTGAACTTCTTTAGGTGTGTGATGGTTTTTAATTTAGATGTGTGTTATTCCAGATCTGAGGCATGAGTACCTCACATGATATATGTTTGTGTCATGTTCCAGACAATTTCAGGATAAAAGTTATCAATGAATTTAAAGATGGGATGAAATGGTTAAATGACAGTACTGTAGCTAATTTAAGGCAGTACTAGTTATTCGAGTTATTCAGAAACTCATGACTACCGCTTTTTGCCCATACTAAAGCCGGAAGTGTGATGTCACTCGGAGAGATTAATTAGACAACATGTTAAATATGCACACTGAAAAGGATAACAGTAGTGACACAAATACTTTGAATTTTCGACAAGTGAACGTATTGCCACGCATCACAAAAGAATCCAGTGGACGAACGGGTGCTACAACTGCTGCCCCATATGTTCACGCTCGAACATATTGCTACATACTCATACAACCTTTCAGATAACAGTAAAACTGTGTTTATTCGAAAGCAAAAGAAAATCTCTTTAGCTCCTGTCTGACGACAGTCATTCACCCGGTGTGGCGTCACTGGTTTTGTGGCCACAGCAGAAGCATTATGTTGCTATGGCGGCTGCCATGGCTCTTTCTCTCATTTGGCTGAAAAATCTCACAAATAATAACGAATTTTATTTGTTAATAATAACTGTCCAGTCCTTGCTGTAAAAAAATTAAAGCTACAGTACTTTTTTTAATTATTTTTTTAATCCCTTTTGTAAAGACTAATTTTATTAAAGAATATTCTAGATAATTCTCAAATTGGGTTTTTCTTGAATTTTGCCATTGTATGGGGTTTTGGTCTAACACTTTTAAGTCTTGTTAATAAAGTAAGACTACATTTTGCATTGCTAACTTGTGATGAAGTGTGAAAAATCCTGCATATATTGATAGACAGTTGTATTAGGCAAAACCTGTTTAAATTAGCCCCAATAGTTTTTATTTTCCTTATATGTGCATGAAATCTTACTTGTGAATCCAAAACTACTCTTAATAATTTTTTTAGTTTTGACTTTGCGAATTGGGTCATGGTTCATTTGAATGTGGAAGTTTTCTGTAGAGTGATGCACATGGAGGCCGTTCTAGACAAAAAGACAGACTTTTAACAGACACTGAGAAAGACTGTCTGTTCAACAGGTTTGCAGCTTTATCTAATTCGGCATTTAATGTACATTTCTGTGGTTTTCGCTCTAGCTGAAATAATTCTTTGATAAGTAAACTTTCTTTGTATTTAAGTGAGTTTTCTAATCAAATCCTCTCTCCCTAAAAAATAAATTAAGTTTATGCTGCAAAATATATTTATTTTGTGTCAAAAAGGCACATTTTGAGTTATCTATTTACAAAAATAAAATTTTATGATCCAATAAAGTGTCTGTGGTGACATGAATGGAGAACCGTCTTTTTCCACACTATAATAAATACGAAGAGTCACAAAGAAGGCTGCCCTCGGATAACATATGCATATTCACCCTGCGCTCATACCTCGCTGAGTTTTATAGTCTCACAGGAAATCAGATCATGCTTTTATTTTGTTTCGCTCGAGGCGAAAGGAAGCAACCAAGGACCTTGAAGTTTTCAAGGTAAACGTTTCGGTTTACCCCTTGTTTGGTACTTTCCTTTCACTTAACAAGGCATCGTTTGATCCAGACTCAAAGCTTCTAGTTTTTTGTTTTTTTTCCTATTTTACTCTTTGCAGCCATTTTTCTCTTTTATTCTGGAGCTCAGTCCCTCACATCAGGAAAGGGAATAAGTTCCAGCCTGTTTCTGGAAGCACTAATTATTTTTCAAAATCAGTTTCTTAGCATAGGACTGAGGTTTTCATAGAAGGAATAAAAAAAATAATAAAAAAACAAAGGAGGCAGACGATCTTTTGCTCTGAAAAAGGTCACCGTGGAGATAAATGAATGTGTGCGTTGGCTCGAATCGCTCGGCTTGATAAATCACAGCCGAAAATGAGAGTAAGTGCCCCCCCCCCCCCTCCACACCCTGACTGCAAACGCAATTATGGAGATGCGCGGAGCAAACCAACACACCTAAACATGCGCAAAGACAAACATGACTGGAGCAGCGCCGGTCATGATGGATGGCAGCAGTCATTTGGGTTTAAGGCAGAATGTTCCTCTCTCAATTTGCTCTGCAATCTGCATATCCAGTTTGCACACACTCATCTCCTGCTGAGGCATCGGGCACCAAGAGGCTTAGTTTCCCATCTACATTGCATTCGCCTCTTTCTTCCTCAGCTAACACTGTTAGCCTCAGTAAGAGAGTATAATGGGAGGCAGTTTGTAGGATTTAATTATGTACTAAAGGGGGACTTGAGTTATGGTATTGTTTCATTCTCTGGTGTTTTTTTCGTTGTGAGGAAGGGAGGCAGGGTGTTTTGTTTTTTGTTATACTAATTTGAATGGTACCTCTTGTGGATAACATCTAAAGGGGGTCATAATTTCTATAAAGAACATTTTAAGTATCATGAATATAAATTATCATTGTTTAATTATTTATACATTATTTATGTATCATGCTTTTTTTAACTTTTAGAATCAACTTTTTTGCATACATAGAATTAAATATTACCTTAGGCAGCTTTATTATTTAGAAAATACTAGTTGTATTCTGGTTCTGATATTTGGAAGACCCTTCATCACTTGGTGAATGCCCACCTCTCGCTTTCACCTGTCGCAGCTGAAAAACATTTTTTTTTTCAACTTAGACATTAGCCGATAAAAAGGACAGTTGCTGTCAATGTGCAGATAAAGTGTTAAAAGAGCCACTTTAAATTTTAAGCAAAAATGCACACGCTCTGCTACTTTCCACAAGATTTTGATAAGGAATTAAGACAGTTAAAAGCAAAAAAAAAACAACAAAAAAAGAAATAAAACTGACATAGGCCATTCAAGTATGTTAGTCACTTTCTCCACAAATATTCACGTAAAACAGACATAAATCAGATTAAAATGTGCACAGTGATGGAGTAGTAATGGCTGAGTCAGTGGAGCAGGGTACCTTTATTTAAGCCCAACAGATTGATACAGGTCTATAAGTTTTGGCATTTCTAAAAGCAGAGGTTTTAGCAAGTTAATGTTTCAAAGAGATCATACCAATAAAAGAAAAGTTAATAGCAATTATTAATGATGTTAGTTAAGGAACGGTGTTCAGACCAAGTTAAAGTCCATCCTTTCACAATAACACAAAATATCTATAGAACTAAAGATCCTGTTTTAAACAGTTTAAACATAATCCCAATTTTCTTTTTATATATTTGGCCTTAACATTTTATAACATGTACAATTCTATTTAATTCCTATTATTAACAGATTTTTAACATTGGATCCTTCTTTGTTTATTGTGTTTGGTGCCACCTTTTAAATCAAAGGTTAATCCTCCTCTCGCAGCTCAGAAAAATAATAAAGGTAAGCCTAGAACTTGAAAAATAACCCACATTAAATTTATTTTGGCAAACAAGAAACTTTTGAAAAATCATCAAAAAACTGATCATATGATGTATGTAGCAATTAGAACTGTGAAAGCAATGGGGCTCCTCAGACGGCTCATAATTTTATAAAAGTCCATCCCCAACTTTCCTAGCAAGGTTTGTCAAAAAACATTCTCCACACGTAAGTAATACCTGTGTCAGCAGTTTTATTTAAAACACACACAGGTACGACTCATACATTTTGAACGTTTTATGCGTGCAGATGCAATGCATCACAAGCATGTGTGCAACGTTTCTCTCCTTATGCGTGTGGTCTGCGTGTGCTCTTTTCTCACTTTGAGGTGAAACCAATTTGAGAAAATAAACTGTCTGTGATTGGCAACTTTTCAGGAAATCCCACCAATTGAGGCAGTACTGTTTTATTCCTAGCTGCTGCTAGTAACTTTAACAAAGCGTGTTTAGGCTAAACTTGTTGAACTTCCAGAGCTTTGGGACTTCCAACTTCTGATGTCACCAGCATCTCCAAACCTCTCCAAATGTGCCAAATTATTCCAAATTATACTTATTGCTTTTACACAAAAAATGTATGCCAGAAATCACACAGGAGCATCTTTATGGCCACAGAACATTTTTGAAGTAATTTTTTTTAATTTCGATCTACTTATCTAACAGTGTGCAATAATCATTCACTAATGCGTCTGTGTGCCATTTACTCCCAGCAATATATCTGGGATGCACAATTCAAATTAGCCATGCTTACACTTGTTTTAGAGGTAATTTCATTGGCTCTAGAGACAAACATTGTGTGTGGACTTAACCAACAGCAGCCAGACTTTATAAGGAATAATATGAGGGGAATCATGCATAAAGATGGCGGCTGAGAGGGAGCGCTTGTGGCACTTTGAGGGCTGTCCCGACATCATATCTCAACATAAATTGACCCAGACACTTTTGTTTTGTAGGCTGGAAGATGAGGAAAGGAAACATACCAAAGACTAACCTTAAATCTTTGTTGAAGCTAGGGTAATTAGCAATATGTTTAGCATTAGCTATAAGGATCGAACTTTTCTGGCGATTTTCTCATTATGGAACTCTTTTTACAAATTCAATTCAATTTAGTTTATTTATATAGAGCCAAATTCACAACACATGTCATTTCAAGGCACTTTACAGTTCAACCAGATCATACAGTCAAATTGATACAAAGTTTTCTATCTAAGGAAAACCAGTTGATTGCATTGACTCATTGACTCAAATACAATCCCTCACACTAAGCATGCTTGTAGCGAAAGTGGAGAGGAAAAACTCCCTTTTAACAGGAAGAAACCTCCAGCAGACTGGGGTTCAAGGAGACAGAAGCAGAGATACAAAAAGCAGCTGTAAAGGTGGCCCCGTCCAGGAAACACACAGCCAGGCAGACAAGCTCCAAGGCAGCTTCCATGCTAAGGGACGAAGAGAGCACATCCACTCAGTCACAGTCAGAGAAACAGGACCACACTGGAAAACAGGCCGATCTCCAACATCTATAAACAAGGGTGTTGATGGAAGCAGCACAGCTGATGTTTCTTTCCAGGATGACGTCACAGCCAAACAGGAACAGACGAGGCAAGGCTACTCTGAGGAAAAGCAGAGAGCGCAGAAGGTTAGAGATTGAACTAACAGATTCTGCAGAATAGGAGAACAGAGAGAGAATGAAGCAGAATGATGAAATGGGGGTCCCTATGTCCTCCAGAAGTCTAAGCCTATAGCAGCATAACTATAGAGATAGCTCAGGATAACCTGAGCCACCCTAACTATAAGCTATATCAAAAAGGAAAGTTTTAAGTCTAGCCTTAAAAGTAGACAGGGTGTCTGCCTCACGGACTAAAACTGGTAGTTGGTTCCACTGGAGAGGAGCCTGATAACTAAAAGATCTGCCTCCCATTCTACTTTTAGAAATTCTAGGAACCACTAGTAAACCTGCAGATTGAGAGCGAAGTGCTCTGTTAGGAACATAAGGAACAATCAGATCTCTGATATAAGATGGAGCTTGGCCATTTAAGGCTTTATATGTGAGAAGGAGGATTTTAAATTCTATTCTTGATTTAACAGGAAGCCAATGAAGAGAAGCCAGGATAGGAGAGATATGATCTCTCTTTTTAATTTTCATCAGAACTCTGGCTGCAGCATTTTGGATCAGCTGAAGGCTTTTAACTACAGTTTGTGGACTTCCTGATAGTAAAGAATTACAATAGTCCAGCCTTGAAGTAACAAATGCATGGACTAGTTTCTCAGCATCACCCCTGGACAGGAGATTTCTAATTTTTGCAATGTTCCTCAGATGAAAGAAGGAAACTCTAGAAACCTCTTTGACATGGGACCCAAATGACAGGTCCTTATCAAAAACAACACCAAGATTTTTTACCTTATTATCTGAAATCAGTTTAATCCCATCCAAATGAAGTGACTGGCTAATCAGCTTCTTTTTCAGAGACTCTGGTCCAAAGACTATAACTTCTGTTTTGTCTGCATTCAGAAGCAGAAAGTTAAGAGTCATCCAGGTTTTTATGTCTTCAAGACATGCCTGTAATCTATGTAATGGGTTAGCTTCATCTGGACTTATAGACAGATATAGCTGGGTATCATCAGCATAACAGTGAAAATTAATCCCATGCTGTCTAATAACTTTACCAATTGGGAGCATGTATAAAGTAAAGAGAATTGGTCCTAGCACTGATCCCTGTGGTACTCCACAGGTAACCTTTGAGTGTGTTGAAGATCTATCCTTAACATGAACACACTGAATTCGATCAGATAGATAAGACTTAAACCAGTCTAGTGCTGTTCCTTTAATTCCAACAAAATATTCAAGTCTTTCTAAAAGAATATTATGGTCAACTGTATCAAATGGAGCACTAAGATCCAACAGGACGAGCACAGATACAAGTCCATTATCTGAGGCCATGAGAATATCATTAGTGACTTTCACCAGAGCTGATTCAGTGCTATGATGAGCTCTAAAGCCAGACTGAAACTCTTCAAAAAGTTCATTATGGTGTAAGTGATCGCAAACTTGTTTGGCAACTACTTTCTCAAGAATTTTGGATAAGAAAGGAAGATTGGATATAGGTCTATAATTAACCAAGTCATCTGGGTCAAGAGACGGTTTCTTAAGCAGAGGTTTAATTACAGCAACCTTAAAAGCTTTAGGTACATATCCCTGTAACAGAGATAGATTAATCACATCTAAAATGGAGGAGGAGATCAAAGGGAATACCTCCTTAAATAACCTGGTTGGAACTGGATCTAACATACAAGTTGAAGGCTTAGATGAAGACAATAATTTTGCTTATTCAGAAAGTTCAACTGGATCAAAGCAGTCTAAACCCGGTTCAGATTCCATGACTACCTCAGGTACAATCGCGGATAGAGGAGTGCTTATGATATTATTTTTAATAAGATCAATCTTATTTATAAAGAATCCCATAAAATCATTGCTGCTAAGAGCAGGTGGAATGGACGGTTCAACAGAGCTATGGCTCTGGGTGAGTTTGGCAACTGTATTAAAAAGAAATCTAGGATTATTCTTATTCTCCTCTATTAATGAGGAGAAGTATGCTGCTCTTGCTTTACAAAGGGTCCTCTTATACAGCAGTAAACCATTTTTCCAGACTAGGAAAGACTCCCGCAGGCCTGTGGAGCGATATTTTCTCTCCAGTTTCCTAGCATTTTGCTTCAAAGTACGCAGCTCTGCATTAAACCAAGGAGCAAGCTTTCTATTTTTAACGGTTTTGATTTTCAAGGGAGCTGCGTTGTCTAAGGCAGTACGCAGAGAACTAGCAACCCCATCAATAAAATCATCAACCTGTGAAGGGGAATAAGCTATGCTTTTGCACTCTGCAGCACTGCTCAGCGACACAGAGGAGAGAGAAAGTGAAGCAGTGTCATGATTGGTTTTAATTCAAACCCACATGCAGAACACAACGGAGGCTGGGTAAACGTTTAACAGAGTTTATTAAAGATTGTTGAAACAAGAACATGAACAGGATCTGGAACTGGTCCGGGTTGGGTTCACTAAAGTCTTGACGGAGTCCAGGCTTCTCTTGTGAGACAGGGAACCGTTGGGTCCAGAGACTGTTGCTTCAGCAGAGTGCACAAGCAGCTGCAGCGTCTTCTGACTTTGAATGGCAGACCTTGATCTGAGTTTCCAGCTCTTCACTGAGAGCAGCAGGGGGAATCCAAATAGGAATCTTCAGGTTTGGCTCACCAGGGCTGGAAGGCAGGTTAAGCTCACCCAGAGCTTCAGGCTTGAGACAGGTTTCCTGTGAGCAAAGACAGAGGAGGGTTAGAATCAGTGTTCTCACATGAGACAACTAAGATTCTTTCAGGTATCAGAGGCTCAGGTTGCTAACCAAACTAAGGTCAACACTGCGGCGTTGAAGGACGGTCTGGCAGCTGCTTATGAAGGGGAGATCTCCTGATGAGTAGATGAGTCTCAGGTGTGCTGGAGGGCTCCAGCCCAGGAGACCCACGGCGCACTCTGCTGGTGGAAGGTGGTACAACCCCAGATCCCAACAAGCAGATACTTTAAAATTTATAACTGCACTATCTGATAAAGATCTACTAAAATTGAACCTTCTTTTGGGGGAGGAGAACTCTGTTAAAGTAATCCTGAAGGTTATTAGAAAGTGGTCAGAGAGGACAGGGTTGTGAGGAAATACTGTTATTTCTTCACATTCTATGTATGTCAGCACAAGATCCAAAGTATGAAGATGAGAATGTGTGGGACTATTCACATTTTGAACAAAGCCAATAGTGTCTAAGATAGCATTAAAGGCTGCTCTTAAGCTATCGCCTTCAATGTCAGCATGGATGTTAAAATCTCCCAAATATGCTGGATTACCTTTTATCTGTAGACCCTTATGGACAAATGGAATGTAAACAATCTAAGATTGGATTTGTAATACTGCCTCAGAATCGCTTTACAATTAGGAAGTCAAAGCTTTATTTAAAAAAATTCTAATTTAACATGCTACTATATCTTTATTAATTTAGTTCTGTCACTCATGGTGTCCATAAAATGAACGTTGCAGTTGAATTGTGGAGAGTTTAAGATTTTTAAAGATGTATAATATCTCTATATAGGTAGGTCGCTGGAGAACAGGTGGATGTTAAGGAATTGGGATCTTCACGTCTCGGATGACTAAAGTCTTGTTCGAGCCTAAAGGTCTTTGTGTTGTCAATTATTAATTACACAAAAAGAATTGTGTGACGTCAAAGTCAGACTGACATACTTGAGACATCCAGGAGGGGGATGCTGCATTTAAAGAACACTTCTACCTTTGTGTTATTTGTCTGTGTCAATGGTTCGTTATGTGATTCAAGATAGCTTTACTCTATACATCTATATTAAGTAGTATGATGATTTATTTCATTATCAATGTTGGATATGCTTTATATTACATAAGTAAAATGCTTAGCCACCAACTGGCTTTGTTTCACTTTGAACCCCCTTTCTCCAGCCTGCATTTCTTTGAAGCAGAAAAGCCATTATTAAATGTCATTTTGTTGCCTCCGTGAGGGTCAGAGTGGCGCAGGACTCATAAGAACGGCCTGAACTCGAAGTCCTGATGTGCACCCCACCACAAAGCGGTTAGGAGGAAGGCAGAATTAGACTAGCTCTGGTTCCAGCCTCGCTGACATTTACCACTGACATTTTTAATATCTGAGACTTCTGCAACAGTTGAGCTGAAATAGCAAAGTACAAACTGCAAAATCATTTAACAAGTTCACTTTTTTGTTCTTAACACAAAAAAACAATTTTGTGTTTTTTTAAGGTCCTGCCATTTGTTCTTATGTCATGTTTCAGCAGCACCAACATGCATGTGGCCTGCATTTGTCCATTGATATGCAGGTTGCTGTGATGTTCATGTTTGGCCAGGTGCCTTGCTGTTAGACTGAGCTGCATATCAAACAGGCCGTGCTTTAGGGGCCGAGTTTGTCTCTAAACACAGACACTGTCAGTTGGCAGAGGAGTGGAGGGTGGGGCGGCGAAAGGGGAGTAAGAGAGTAATTTCCTGACTCAGAACCTCTCCCCGGGTAGATTTCCTCCTCTCCCTTTTCTCTTTCCACCTCCGCTCCCTCATCCTCCGTATTCTCATTCAACGCACACCCTCCCAATCGCACTGACCTCGACTTGTGAGGCAAACAAGCAAAGTCTGCATCTGCTGCACAAAGAGACTAGGCCCGAGCCTTTAAACGGCGCTTCACCTCGTTAGTTGACAGCTTTGTGACGATAAAATGAAAGATAAGCCATTCCAAACAGGATCAAGCTGGTGTTTGGTGCAGGAGAAGCGAGGGATTCACTTCCGAGGCTTTGACCCATGAAGCCTGTTCAGAGGTTTGGGATGGGGGCAACAGGAGGGCATTACAAAGAGCGAGCTGTGCATTGATTTACTGCGAAAACAGTGGATGGAAAGTGTGCACAGGGATACATAGACCTAAATATGCAAATGTACACAAGGATAGGAATACAGATGGATGCAAACAGTAACTGTGCAAGCTGTTAGCAGAGCAGACAGACACGAAGCAGAGTAAAATTGTTTCAGATGGTTTGGAGCTTAAGTTTGAGTCATTTAATGTTTGCATTTTAAAACAAACACGTTGCTCCTATTTTTAAAGGTTCTATTTATTATATAAAGATAAAATATATTCAACTTAGGGTCGCAACTAACAATTATTGTACGGCTCTACAAGAAACAGCAAATTCAAAGGTTCCCGCTCCAGACTTTTGTAAATATAAAAAAAACAAAAATTCTATTAATTTCTTACTTTTTTTAAGATGTAAAGAAAACTATATTTAATTAATATTAACCAGTTAAAGTCCCAGCACTAGTAAATAGACTACTAAAGGTCTAAGTAACTGAGTAGTATCTAAAATATTATTAGAAATTATGCGATAAGATACAGCAAAATGTATGTGCAAATTCTGGTATTTGAAAGACTATAATAAAATGATTAAAACAAACAAATAAAAACAATAAAAATTCAGGCAGAAGAAAATACTTTCAAACTAATGTTTTGACATACGACCTAAGAAACCAGTCCTCACAGTAGTTAACATAGACACGTTAAAAGAGAATAAATGACCTGCAGTGACAATATCTACTCTCTTACTGTATATAAAGTAAATAGAAAAACTTTATTACATTCATGCACCTAATATAGCACTTTGAGTGTAAGCAAACAGGTGAGAGAGGATGGACAAAAGTTCCTTTGCTCTACATGCAAAAGTAAAACAATCCAAAAGTGTTTGAATAAACATGGCTTGCTTCTAGATGGCATAATAATAAACAACTCAACATCTATTATTTTGGTTGTATTGTATGTTCTAGTGGGTTAGTACTGTAACACTAAAGTTCGCCTTACACTTAAGCTTATAATACTACAGTAAAGAGCTAAATATGAAAGAATTATTAGTTTCTTTTGTTTTAATCTTTTGCTGAATAAAAAAAAAGCTTCAATGTTAACTGCCCAATTACAGTCATAGTCTATTTTTATTCTCTAAATAGAGTATTTTTAGTTTGTTTTACCTTTCACACTGGTTGGCCCACTTACAGGAATTACCTTTTTTGTCTCAAACGTTTCAGAGTGAAACACTGAAGACACTGATGTTTTTTTCGAGGTGCTTTGGTCAGCTTTAAACCCACCGCCGCCGTTATTAAGGTTTCTATTACATTGCTGGTGAGGCTGCCAGCAGAGCTGCTAAAGAGCTGTTTCATGTGGGTCATGGAGGTTATCTGATGGAAAGTGTCTGCAGGTTGGAGCAGTATGTTTCCAGCCAGGATGCTCTCGGGGTGTTTTTGTCTCATTACGAGGGACTGTCGATTGCCGGACTGATAGCCCTGTCTGTTGTAATTGACCCGTCGCTTCAAATTGTTGCCATCTGTCTTCATACCGATGTAATGACCTTGTAATATATCGACAGTTTATTGGATTAACTTTAGCATGCTGTGACACAGGAATATGGCCTTCGAGGATAAGGTGGAGTGAATAGAGTGGGGTCCTTCCCTGATACGAAATTGGACTCAATAACTATTTTGGAGATTAAAGGTTTTTTACTACTGCTGTTTTTGTGTTCTATTCTCAGTTTTGTTGATTAATACTGGTGGATGGTAAAAATTTAGATAAACTTTATTGAATTCTCTGTATTTGTTTTCCAGAGTCGAGATGGGCGGTTTGAAGTCCGTGGTCGTCATGGGAAATCTGTGCTGACAATCAGTGGCGTGAAGCTGAGCGATCTCGGACGATTCGACTGCGAGGCACAAAGCAGGATAGGAGGCCATCAGAAGAGCATGTTTCTCGACATTGAGTGTAAGTGTGTTTACTTTTAATCATGAACTTGACTTGTAAAGGTACGTTCACACCCAATATGAATTCTTCAGCTGGAGCAAAAGATATCCATGTTATGTTATATAGAGGGCGTCTGTGGAGCGCAGCAAAGTGAAGCAGGGTGAAGGTGGCAAACTTAGTTGGCCGATTGGCAAGATTTTATCTAATTCTGCAAAGTTATATTACCGTAAATCCTCTAATATAGGCCGGGGCTTTTATTTCACTCAGGTACATCTTGGTCCAGGCCATTATTGGAAGGAGGCCAGAATTAGAGGCAGGCCTCTATTTCTATTTGATCAAAACAGACGACCAGTGGAATGAATAAAAAACAGATGTTGTGTCTCTTTGAACCTATAAAATACTAGGTTCATTTATTGAAAAAGTACAGTTATCATAACGGTATACAGAACATTATTCAGAGATCTTCCAGCAGCTGCTATTTTTCTGAACGGCAATACAAAAAAAAAAAAAAAAAAAAGACAGAGTGGAATCTTGGGCAAACTGACTTGCGAAACAAAGTTTTTAAAAAAATTAATGGAAACTGCTCTGCCATCATAGCGAAATTTTATTTGAGGCAGGCTAAGTGGAAGTTGGCTACCAGTATCGTATATTTCAAGGTAAATTTAGAACAACGAAGACCAACGAAAATCTGTCATTTTAACGCTGCCTGGTTACCTCCAGACCTACCCGTAATCACATTTGTCTTTCAGATCAAAACGATTGTGAAAGGGCACTACGATCTCTGTGTAAGGATGGGACTTCTCATGCTAATGGCTTGGATTTGTTAGCAAACATTGCCCCCCTGTGGTACTTGTATGTTACTATCACAAGTTGTTGAGGACTGCCCAGGAACATCGTTGGTTTTAATTATAGCCCCGGCCTGTATAAGAGTCCGGCCACTATTTACCTCCGCCGACAGCCAGACAGGCCATTATTAGAGACCCGGCTGCTAATGGAATACAGGCCAATATTAGAGAATTTACGGTATATTCATGTGGCATAATCCGATTAGACCTATATGTGGCTCTGACCTACAGTAAAGGAGGTAGCAGAGAAAAGCTTTTTTAAATCAAAATGAAACAAAGAAAATAATGTTGAGTAAGTGGGGATTGATTTCTCTTAAGACGCTTGTTGGTGGCTTTGAATAAAGATGTTTTAATTTAGCCCTAGAAGAACTGTTCCATCGTCCTACAGTACTTCCTGTCTCTCCTTCACTCGCCTACCACCTTCCTCATTCGAATCTCCGTAGTTAGCCTCTTTACGCTCTGGTGCTGTTTCTCTGCTGGGCTTCTCCAATCTACGGCTTTGCTCCTCCTGAGCTATGAACGGCTAGCCATCGCCTCTTCTTTGCTCTCTCAGAGATTGACACGGCTGGCCCCCTCATCATAATTGTGGTGCTCTCTCTGCCACTGTTCTTGCACTCCAGAATGCCGCCTTACCTTGACTCTGTCCTCTGGGTGATTTGTCCCTCTAACCTGGGATAGCAAGTCCTTGAACTTGGTGACAATTAGGTGGAAGTACCGCTTAGAGCGACTACTGTATCATCTATATATAGCTTTTGGCTGTGGCAGTGGTATTTTACATACTGCTTCTATCTCAGGGAATGTGGTGAACCCAAAAACGGCGACAGAAAACCACAAAAAAGGCAATGTAAGAGGCTCCATAAATTCATGGAGGCAAAACCAACAACCACTAGACTGGATGATGTAGGAACTTTTTGCCCAGTGTGTGAATTGCTTTTTTGTTTTTTTTTTTCTGGTCACCTTTTCATATTTCTGCTGCATCTTAAAGACTACTCTTTTTGTCTAATGTTAAACAGTTTCATTGTATTTGTATGTAGAGAATCCCTAATTATGAACAGAATTTAAGAGGTTAGGTGTCTTAGGATAATTAATACCATCAAGGATATTTTTTTCTTTCTTTTCTTTCTTTTTTCATGTACGTTAAATATATAACTTCTCATTCTTATCTATTGTTTCTTCTTTACTGTCAAATCTGAGGTATTAAATGTCAACTCCTTTTATTCTAATGTTGTTAAACCAATTCAGTATTTCTGTGATCTTCATCTAATGAGGTGTTTTATGTGCCTGTTGTTTGATGGTTCTTTATGGACATTTTCTGTATCCATGGCAATGTTGTCTCTTTATGGTTATTTAGTGTCATGAAGTCTTATTATATTGGCTCTTTAATGGTCAGTTTTTATCCCTGGCCCCTTTATTATTAGAGGATGTTTTTCTTTGCTAGCAGTATTAATGAAACAAGCCTTGCAGGTGTTATGGATCTCATTTCGATGTATTTTATTGCTGAGCTGAGCTTTTGTATTTTTGTTGTTAATTTGTGTTATATTGCTCGTATTCAAATATATCTTTGCCTTAAACAGTCTGTGTCCAGGAGCTTTGTAAATGTTTATCCCATTATGCTTGAATTAATAGCACATTCTGTCATCTTCCAGCTATTTTATTTCGGTTTTATGTGATGGCTTAACACATTAGTGTCTAATTTTCAGTGAAAATGTAGAAAATAAATGTTTTTTTAATGTTTTCAGGGTTTTATTTTTCTGGCAAAATTAGAAAATCGTTGCATGATTTGGTTATCAGCACTTCAGAAAAACCATTCTCTATATGTTACTGAAAATCAGTAAGATTAGGTGAATTTCTGAACAGATACTTTCAAGCGTTTTCATAGATTATAATCTGCGTTTACTTTTGGGTTTTCACTAGGCCATTCTAAGGTATTGAAAGGACCATTTCATAGTACCTCTGCCTGTATAATGGGGTTTGATTAACATTTGATATGATCGTTGTGCTGATTTCCATTGCCGTTTTCCTTGATCTTTCTGTATCACGAGGTAATTCTTTGTGCTGGGTTAATTTGGGGATATCAAAGTTACTATAAAAGCAATCCATACTGTTCTTTTTTTATTTGTCAGTGTTTTTCCAAACCTTGTATCATATCATCTCCACGATATCCTGCTTCCAACAACAAAAACATTGACCTTTTTGCTTCTTAATCTGACAGAATGTGGAGAATTCACTCATGTTAATGTTGCAAATACTTATAGGCACCACCGGGCGGATCTTGCCAGATTATCCAGAGTTCAGACATTCTGAATAAACCAGGCAGTTTGTCTCATTAAAGTACAACAAATTGTCACAAACAACACATCCCTAGCACTCACTTAGACACATGCATTTTCTCTGAAGGCTTCTAATTAATGAACAGATATCATACATTTGCAGTTTCTCCTTGTTGCAGCTTCCTTACTCCCTGACAAGTGCACCCTTCCCTCTGTGGCTCTTGTTGGGGGTTATCTGGGGCAGCCTCTCCCCTGCCTAATGAGCTCTGAAGCAAAGATCTTCATCTTGCCTCTGGAATGATTGTGTTCATTATGAGAGAGAGGCTCTGATGCTTTAACTATACCAGAAAAACAGAGTGCAGAGTTTTACTGAAGCGACTGAAGGACGCAAAACAGCAAGAAGAAGAATCTAAAAACTTTTTTCATAGTTTTGGCAAACAAAGCAAGTTTGAATGGGAGAGCTGCTACCGTTCTACTGTCAACGTGCCTTCTCTGGGTCTCTGTGTCCCGGCTTGGCCGAGACTCCGAAAGCAACGCTGCGGCCGTTGAACTAATGAACTCATTTACTAAGTCACTGCGGGCTGCTGGGGGATAGCAGGTCCTCAGCTGTGACAGGGAGCCAGGCATCAATCTATTTAATGGAATCCTGCAAGGGAACGTAAAGCAGACATAATGCCTTTCTGAGTGAGCTGGGCCGACTGCGCCAGGAAACGTCCAAAAAACAACCTGCAGCCGCTGAAGTCTTTCACTGTCGGGTTGTATCCTTCATTCAGCTGCATGAGACAACCTCAGACTAGAAACATAAATTCAGCACCTTTTATTCTCCATCTGCAGAATGTGTGAGTTAGGAATGAGCACATCTTTGATCATCCACCTCAGCTCCACCTTTGATTTGAGGGTGTAATTAGCTGCCACCACTGTTCAAAACACCAGCGGTGGTATTGGAGCTCTCCATTACCTGTTAAACTAAGTCTAAGATTTTTTTTTTTTTTTTTGGCATCTTCTCCACAGATATCCCCAAATTTCTGACCAACCACACTATTTATTACTCATGGGAAGGGAACCCGGTGAACATAAGCTGCGAAGTGATGTCCAACCCACCCGCCACCTTGCTGTGGAGGAGGGAGCGTTTCACCATATCAGAGGAAACGCCTCACATGCATATCTACGGCACAGAGGGCAGGAAGTCTGTGCTGGAGGTATGTACAGAGTCTTTGATGTGATGTTTAACTGTTTCCATTCTGATAGTGAATTTTAAAAAGAAGTAAAAGTAAAGAGCTGTGTTCTTTTAATTCCATTAGTTAAGGTGAAAAAGAAGTTAAATATATCTCAAGTTATAGGGGAATTACCAGAATATTTCGAAGAGGTGAGCTCAGTGTTTAATCCATGCTTCTTTACTCTTAGATCTGTAAAATCCCTTTAATAGAACCTCTCTGACAGCATGAAGTAGGATAAAATAAGCTGATAAATCATGGAACAAGGAACATTTATAGGAGAGACCTACCTACTAAAATGTATCCATGAGTGGGTTGATGATTCATCCAGGAGGTCACAAAGAACCTAGAACTACATCTAGAACTGTGCAGGCTTGACCTACCTCGGCTAAGGTCAACGTTCATGATTCAACTTTTAGAAAGAGAGGCTAGGGTAGAAAATGGCATTAACGGAAGAATTTTTAAGCCAGAACCACTGCTTTAAAATCCTCCTATTTGACTGGATTAATATTTCTGTAGAGCAGAGTGGGTCAGAATTCCTCCGCAGTGATGGTTTAGTGAGTATAATCTAAACAGCCTGGACTTTGTATGCCTTTTCTGTGGACATTTAGGATCTAAACGACTAATATTGTAATTTTATAGATCTCTACACCTAGGTGTCAGATATAGAGCAATAGGATTTTTGTTTTTTTGTTTTGGCTAAGCAGAATTTTCAGTCTGAGTCTTTTTTTTATATGATATGATGTAGATGTATGTGCTTAGTGAAGTTGGGAGCTTTCAGTTATGAAAAAAATGTGGTTCGGATAGTTTTTTAGCTTTCATAATAAGAGCTTGTGTTGAAACTGCATTCTGTATTTACTCTATTTATCTTTCACATATTCTTTTCAAAAATATTAAATGTGACTAAAAAAGCTAAATGACAAGAAACAGGTCAGGGTGTGATGCATTTCTGCTTTTTCTTCGTTTTTATCTCTTTTTTTTGGCTTTTAGTGTGCCTCTAGGCAGAGGAGGATTCTGGTTGGAAATGGCTCCTTCTTCTCACAGTATTATTCATCTATAGGGAAGACAGCTTTATTATTAGATCTGTTATTTACTGAATAAATCCTCCCAGCACAAATGGTTCAAGGTGATGTGTTTTACACAGTGGCTCTAAAAGGTCTTTAACTCAAGTTTAAAGTTGTTTAATTTTCTTTTTTTTTCTGGCTCTAATAGCCTCCACATTGCATGACATGGTGTTATAAAGACGAAGCGTATATATCTTTCTATCTAGTCCCTTGATTTGCTGCAATCCTACGGCTAATTGTTTACATCCAAAAAAACACCCTAGAGGAAGTTATTTTACTGCCTACAGGTTTATTTGTTTTGGGGGTTTTTTGTAAAGTCATAACCCTAAATACTAATCTGGCACAGTTTCTGCAGCAATTCCCTCCTCCATCCCAGTTTTTTCTCTTCCAGTGAGTGTTTACACCACGCTCTAGCCTGTTTTTCTTCTTAGAGTTGTTTAAATTGAGTCATAGTGAAGGGTTCCTGAGATTAATCAGCTCTGTGGTAGCTCTTACATTTTGATTTTAAGACTAGACTTTGACTAGGCCCCTTGAAAGAGATTATTTTTTGTCATTAGTACCTGGAATTGCTGCATAACTCATTGCTTGAACACCAGGTTCTCTCTATGCACTGTCCTGGTACTGACTGCTGCCAATTATTATAAACAAGGTTTTCTAACCAAATACAAACATGCTTGAAATTTCCACCAAATGATTTTATCTGCGACGTTGCTCATTTTCATGCGAAACTGGTGCAGAAACCTAGTTCTGTTACAGCGTAGTTACACTGCAAAAAAAGTAACAATTTCTTAAATCAAGTGTATTTACCCTTATTTTAAGCAGGTAAATAAGATAGTTTGCCAATGGGATGAGTATTTTTACACTTAAAATAAGTTAATTAGATAATGTGCACTTGAAATAAGACAATGCAATTGATTTTTCTTATTTAAAATGTAAATTGTCTTGTTCCATTGGCAAAGTATCTCCTCAAATCAGGATAAAATGCACTTATTTTAAGAAAAAATGACTTATTTAGATTTACATTTTTTGCAGTGTAATGTTTTATGATCAGATTTGATTTACTGATGCAGTTTATTTTCATTGATAATTTTTCCTATAACCTCTACACTGATTCAGGTGACTCCAATGTCTGACAGAGACTTTGGCCGGTACAACTGCACCGCCCGAAACAACATTGGAGTTCGGTACCAGGAGTTCATTCTGGCCCAGGCAGGTGAGTGTGCTGCGTGCTGCAAGAGTGGAAAAGGCTGGAATTAGATTCCATTTTAGAAATTAAGAGCATGAAAATTTGAATTTCGTAATCCAAATTTTCTCTTTCAGTTTTCCTGTCCCTCCATGTTTCTTTTCCCCCATGCTGTTTTTCTTTTTCTCCTTCCTTCTTTCCTTGTGTCCTGTTCGCCTTTATCCAGCCTCTCCTTCCTTTTGTTCTTCTTCAGTTAATCCTTTCGACTTTTTTCTTCTGCATTTTTTTTTCTGCCCAAAGATGGATAGAAAAACTTTCTTTAATTTCTTCTCTGTTTTGTGAGTTTCTTCATCCCTCCTTTCCAAAGCAATCCCCCTATTTCTCCTTTTACTCGTATTTCTTTTCTCCTTTCTTTCTTATTGTGCTATATTTACTTCCTTCCTCTATAATACTCATTATTCCTCCCTGTTTCCTTGTGTCACCTTCTTTACATTTTCCTTCCTTCCTTCCTTCCTTCCTTCCTTCCTTCCTTCCTTCCTTCCTTCCTTCCTTCCTTCCTTCCTCCACTGCGTTTATTGAACTGCTCCCTCATTTCCCACTGAACAAATTCTCAAAAGTGAATTCCAATTATCTTTAGTGCAGAATGAATTGCTTGAGCTGAGAATGAAAGTTTTAACAAGAAGTTAAGCTAATACATAAAAACAACCTGTTTGTTGAGCCATTTCTCCATGAGATAAAAACCTACCAGCAGAGAGAGACACAGTGATGCTGCCAAGTGGAGTATGGGGAGGACCGCAGAGAAAGCTTTCGCTACAAGGGCAATGCTTTTATGATTTACCAACCTATTAGAAATACTCTGAAAAGAACCTTGGAGCTCTCTGTGTATATAGCTCTACATTACAAACCATGGCTTAGCAGGAAGAGCGTAACACATGTAGAAAGGCTCTGCTTACATGAACTTGGTCTAAACAGAACTGAGACACTTTTATCTCTTTTGCTGCAACAACTCTGTTACCGAGCGGAGGAGAACAACTGATGGTTTGGGAAGTAAAAACTAATTTTTATATTTAAAGTACTGAATAATAGAACATCTGGTTTTACAGTTAGTTGAATATTCTGAACATTTTTATGTCACCTATGTAAAGAAGTGTTGCCAAAAGCAAATATTTTTCACAGCAGATAAATCTGAAACCTTACTGCTTTTTCTCCTGGTGTCTTTGCCTTCTTCCTTGAGTCTTTATCCCCTCCTCATCTTTCTTTTTGTCCTTCATTTTTATCCTGTTTTCCTTCTCTTGTTAAATGCACCTCTTTGCCCTCATTTCTTCTTCATTTTGTGTCTTTACATTCTATCCTTTTTACCCTGTTATTTCTTCCCTCCTTTCCCGTGCCCGTCTCCTTTCCTAGGTGTTGTCCTACCTCTCTCCTTTCATTTTCCTGACTCCATTTCTTATTTATCTTTTATTTCTTCCTTGTTTCTTTCCTGTCATCTCACTTGTTAACTTCCCTTCTTAGCCTTTCTTTTTTCTGACCTTCCGTTCTTCTCTTTTGTCCTTTGTTCTTGTGTTCTACATCTTTATCCATCATTTTCGTTTGTCATTCCTTATGTCCTTCTGTTCCATCCTTCTTCCTTATCCTCTCTCCTATTGCACCCTACAGTATTTCTCCTTTACTGCTTTGCTGGTAACTCCTTCCCTTCTGACTTCTCTTGTTAGTTTCCTCTTTACCTTTCTGCATTGTATATTTCCTTCCTTGTGGCCCATCCTCTTGTATCCTTCCCTCCTTCTTTGTCTCCTTTCCCCCACCTTCCTCCCTACCTGTTTCTGTTTTTTGTTTTTGTTTAACTTCCAGTTTATTATTTACTGATGTCCAATGATTGTAAAAGACTGAGAAATGTAGTCAGGAGATTTTTTCATGTCAAAGCTAAAACAATGTCCACCAGGCTCTACCAGCTGGTATTGATGGAAAATATATGAGGACTTCATTATCTCTGGTTTTAGATGTTCCCTCGAATCCATACTCCGTACGTCTGTCGGCTGTGTCCCAACGCTTGGCGACCGTCACCTTCATGAAGCCGGACTCTCACGGTGGCGTTCCCATCAGCTACTACCTGGTCCAGTACAGAGAGCTGGGCTCCATGGACTGGAGGGATGTGAAGTCACACAGTGTGCAGAGTGAGTGATTTTATTTTTATCCTTTAAAGGAGCAGTAACATCATTCTGTTCATTGTGTAAATAACCAAATGGCTCATATTTCCTTGAATTACAGTAGCTGCAACACATTAAAGCAAGAAATCACTGATTTTTTTACAGAAGAACTTTTTTTTTGTGTTTTTTTAGCTCATTTCAAAGATTTGGTTATTATGGTACTAATCATTTCCAGGTGAATTAGGAGAAACTCATTCAGCTCTATGTGGAGAATTTTCAGATTACAGCCCAGTTTTTTTCTCTCACAGCTGCTTTTATTCTACATATTCATTTCACTCATTCTCTCTTTCCATCATGAGATAAAGTTGCCATAAAACCATTTATCATTATTGTGATAAATCTTAAAGGTATAGTGGAGGATGTTCTTTTTCCGGGTGGATCATCTAAATAAGTGGTCCTCCTAATTTTCAGTCATTATGGTAATATGTTTATGTAAGGCCATTCTATGTGCTTATCCCCAGTCTCACTGTCTGACATAGTGAAAAAATTGCAAAACTTCTTTTGGAAAGTAAGCTTGCATGAGCGATGCAAACAAAGCGTAAACAAAGCGTGCAAAAGGAGAAATGGGCTTGTGCATGCTCTCGCACGTGTAATGGGAGTTCCCTTTCTGGGGCGAGTACAGGGTTGTGCATGTTCATTTTTTTTTTTTTTTAAGTGGAGAGGGTGGGTCTTTTCTAAAGTTTGCGAAAATCCTTAACTACAGGTGCTGGTCATAAAATTAGAATATCATGAAAAAGTAGATTGATTTCAGTAATTCCATTTAAAAAGTGAAACTTGTATATTATATTCATACATTACATACAAACTCATATATTTCAGATGTTTATTTTGTTTAATTTTGATGATTACAAATGACAACAAATGAAAATCTCAAATTCATCATATCAGAAAATTAGAATATTACTGAAGACCAATAAAAACAAAGGATTTATAGAAATGTTGGCCAACTGAAAAGTATGAACATGAAAAGTATGAGCATGTACAGCACTCAGTATTTAGTTGGGCCTCCTTTGGCCTGTATTACTGCAGCAATGCGGCGTGGCATGGAGTCGATCAGTCTGTGGCACTGCTCAGGTGTTATGATAGCCCAGGTTGCTCTAATAGTGGCTTTTAGCTCTTCTGAATTGTTGGGTCTGGTGTATTGCATCTTCTTCTTCACAATACCCCATAGATTTTCTATGGGGTTAAGGTCAGGAGAGTTTGCTGGCCAATTAAGAACAGGGATACCATGGTCCTTCAACCAGGTACTGGTAGCTTTGGCACTGTGTGCAGGTGCCAAGTCCTGTTGGAAAATGAAATCTGCATCTCCAAAAAGTTGGTCAGCTGCAGGAAGCATGAAGTGCTCTAAAACTTCCTGGTATGTGGCTGCGTTGACCCTGGACCTCAGAAAACACAATGGACCAACACCAGCAGATGACATGGCACCCCAAACCATCACTGACTGTGGAAACTTTACACTGGACTTTAGGCAACGTGGATGAAGTGCCTCTCTTCTTTTCCTCCAGACTCTGGGACCTTGATTTCCAAAGGAAATGCAAAATTTACTTTCATCAGAGAACATGACTTTGGACCACTCACCAGCAGTCCAGTCCTGTTTCTCTTTAGCCCAGGCAAGACGCTTCTGACGCTGTCTGTGGTTCAAGAGTGGCTTGACACAAGGAATGCGACAGCAGAAACCCATGTCTTTCATACGTCTGTGTGTGGTGGTTCTTGAAGCACTCACTCCAGCTGCAGTCCACTCTTTGTGAATCTCCCCCACATTTTTGAATGGGTTTTGTTTCACAATCCTCTCCAGGGTGCGGTTATCTCTCTTGCTTGTACACTTTTTTCGACCACATCTTTTCCTTCCCTTCGCCTCTCTATTAATGTGCTTGGACACTGAGCTCTGTGAACAGCCAGCCTCTTTAGCGATGACCTTTTGTGTCTTGCCCTCCTTGTGCAAGGTGTCGATGGTCGTCTTTTGGACAACTGTCAAGTCAGCAGTCTTCCCCATGATTGTGTAGCCTATAGAACTAGACTGAAAGACCATTTAAAGGCTTTTGCAGGTGGTTTGAGTTAATTAGCTGATTAGAGTGTGGCACCAGGGGCCATCAATTTTGAACCTTTTCACAATATTCTAATTTTCTGATATGATGAATTTGAGATTTTCATTTGTTGTCATTTGTAATCATCAAAATTAAACAAAATAAACATCTGAAATATATGAGTTTGTATGTAATGTATGAATATAATATACAAGTTTCACTTTTTAAATGGAATTACTGAAATCAATCTACTTTTTCATGATATTCTAATTTTATGACCAGCACCTGTATACTGAAAAAAAAAAAAATGAGTGAATAGGTCATTTTACTTTGAATTTTTTATCTTTATTACATATATTTATTTATTTTAAATTATATTTATATTATTTTATTTTAATGTAATATGCAGTGATGGGACTAACGGCGTTGAAAGTAACGGCGTTACTAACGCCGTTACCTTGTTTTAGTAACGAGTAATCTAACTAATTACTTTGACTGTAACTATAACGCAGTTACCATTGCAGACACCCCGTTACTGCGCGTTACTCAGGTCGCACAATTAACATTTTTTCATGATAGGACTCGTGCGCAGCTGCGTGAAGCTAACACCCCATCCACGTCAAAAAACTCTGCAAATAGACTGAATGGTTAGTGCAACGTTAGTGCAGATTTGTGCAGAAAAAAATATTGTTTGTGCTACTTTTGTTTAAGAGATATTAAAGATTATTTTTTAGGTCATCCAGAGGTGCGCGCCTTGTCATGAGAGAGGGGAGGATGAGAATGGCTGATGTATAGTGAGATTCCGTCTGTCAGTTGGGTAGGCGGGTGTTTCCGCTGGTGGGTGTTAACGTACAGCACACACAGAGAGATGGAGAGTGAGGAGGATCCAGCAGCAAACAGCGTTTTCCTGATGGAAATACCGGTGTTACGTCGAGCTGCGTTTCCCCATCAGATACGGTTTCCTCTGCATCTCCGCACAGCGCAGGCGGCACGAGTCACCGCGCAAGCGACAGGAAACGCGCATGCTCGCTAAAGGCGCGCACCAGTCGCCCTGTGCTCGCGCCACATGAGAACTATGGAGAGCGTGAACGATCAAATGATAGCCTATATGGAGAAAGGGAGAAATCTGGATGGATGGATGGATGGATGGATGGATGGATGGATGGATGGATGGATGGATGGATGGATGGATACTCTGCCTTCTCAACCTACTGTATTTTTTATTTTAAACATTATTTGATGGCCTTTGTGGCAGGGATGGAGATCCATATTTTATGTCACACACAGAGTATACATCTAGATAGATAGATGGATAGATAGATGTTGCAGTATCTATAACAACCCAAACACACAGGATTTCAGAATTAGACTTCCCCAGTTATTAATTTCATACACTCACCAGATCTGAACGCCCTGTTAAAAAACTTCTCACCCATGAGTAGAGGTAATGCAGCCTGATGATATTGACACTGTATCAGATACCTAAACCCCATGTTAAACAAGGGGAACGCTCTCTGATGGGGTTTAGAAGCCCATCAGATAGCGTTCCCCCTGATGTCATTTACGTTGAGTTGCAATAAATGCAAAACTCTCTGCAGGTTCTTGTCTTTGTCGTCCGCTCTATTCAGCTGGCTTTGGAAACACACGGCGAGAAGGTGGGGGCTGGGTGGTGAGCGTGAAAAACGCAAAAGGAACGCAATAGTTACTTTTACTAGTAACTAGTTACTTTTATTGTGGAGTAACTCAGTTACTAACTCAGTTACTTTTTGGGAGAAGTAACTAGTAACTATAACTAATTACTTTTTCAAAGTAACGTGCCCAACACTGGTAATATGTTATATTTAATATTGTTGTTGAAGTGATGGCACTGTTTTTCATGATTTTTAGGGGTTTTATTTTTTATCTGATGTGTTTTCTAAGAAAGAAGGGAAAAAAACATAATTTCTGTTGGATGAAAAAAGCCTTATTTCAAATCCACTGAAGTATTTCTTCTTTTCAATTTCTTTTCATACATTATACATTCTTATGCTGCTTGAACATGAACATATCCCTCTTTTAAGGATTTCTGCCAGACACCAGCTGGACTTTATATAAAATGTCCAAAGAAAACGCAGCTCCAACTTAAACAAATGGCCTCAGTTGGTAACAAGTAACTGAATGAAGTTTGTACACTTATTTAACTTGGGAACTTCTATATACTAGATACATTCAGTTAGATTAACTTGGTTAAATTACTTGGTACTAGTTGAAGCAATTTGTTTAAGTTGGAGCTGCATTCTCTTGTAGAATTTAGAAATCTGTTTTTAACATTTATATAAAAAAATGTATATAGTAACGCTGTGGTTTAAACCAAACTAAAGGACTTTTTTACATTTCTGCCATTTTTGAGTTGCATGTTCTGTTTTCCAAATGTTAAACGGTTTCTGAGCCAAAATTCCTGCTGTGTTGAGTTATATGTGTTTGCACCCCAGGATTTGCACAGAAGGTTAATTAGGTTCTAAAAAAGCTCATTAAGACTTTCATTTATAAGCTTTTAATGGTAGAAATGCAAAAATTCTTCAATTAAATGACATTTTTTGTAAGAGAATCTCTTTAAAAGATGAGGTTTGTGAACAGAATCGATAGAAAAAGTCATTAATGTCATTAAAAGTTTACTTGTATGAAATTTGACCTGTGATTGGCCGGCTGAGATTGTATCATTCACCTATTTGTTGAAGGAATCTGTGAACCTTTACCAGTTTAACCCCTAATCTCCTCTGTTGACGCCACACATCAGCCGAGTGGAGACATAATTGCACAATCGGTCACAGGATCCTTCAAAGCCTTAGCCTTGGGTTGTTGTCGGGCCCCTGACGAAGCGCAAACACCTCACAGCAGAAAGCGCCAGGACCGGTCCGGTGCTGAAAAGGCTCCCTCCGTTTGCTCTTCCTATGCTTTACGACCCCAAATTGATTTCTGAGCCCTGTCGGGAAGTATGGCACGAGGGGAAAGATAGATGGATGAAAAAATGAAAGCCAGGGGATGAATGGTCCGGTGATAAGCAGGTCCAACAAACCTGAAGGACTTATCGCTAATATCCCCCATTTCGGAGTCAATTACGGTACGCAGATAGACTGAGGTGAATATTAACCAGGAATACTAACCAAGGGATGAGAATAATTGGGTTAAATATCATTGTTTCAAATAAATTTGATCTAAAATACAAAAGAACTGAGTCTAGTTAATTACATGATCCTAAGTGGCTTCATATTTATTCACAGACACCACTTCAGACATCCGCGCTGAAGTTCCCCACACAGTAAACTGTGCAGCATAATGAGCTGCCTGGACTCGTCTCATTTCAGTACTCTTGCCCAGATTGAAGCGCCTACTCACAGCCTGGGATGAAACCAACACACTACTGCAAATTGCAAAAAAAAAAAAAATTTTTCAACTCCAGGACCAAAGGACTGCAAAAGCACCTATTACCAGTCAAGTATTTAATTTGTTCAGACTGGCAAAAACAACAAGTTTCACTCAAGCTCATTACGCTGCTGGCTCTCTATTGGCTTGTAGGAACAGCTGAGGTTATAGAGAGAGTATTTGAAATTTAAATAGGGAAATCCAGATTGTTATTCGATAAGAAAACTTCCTCTTGTTTGGAGCATTTTAAATGAGCATCTATTGTGGTATAACTGTCCATGTGGGCTGGTGTGTCCAAACCTTTTCACCATGATGCCTAAAATTATCTTTACTATTATATTTTCTTTAAAATTAAGGAAGTACTCCCATTTTTAATCAAAGTTGTACATTTTTATTTTGTTTCCTACCTTATTTTTGTGTTTTTTGTACATTTTGTTTCATCTATATTAAATTCCTTTCCGCTCGTGCCTTCTAAGTTTAGCATCATTGTTTATTACTCCTTCCCCTTCAGCTCCCTGTCTTCATTATCCTCTGCTGTTCCTCTCTACCACCCTTCTATCTTAAATGTCTTTCTTCACCTGTTTTTCCATCTTTATCTATAATTTTCCGTCTCTGTTTGTGACTCCTTCCCTCTTTGCACCCTATGTCCTTTGCTGCCTTTCTTGTATCATTACCTCTTTTTCTTCTGCCCAACCTTCCTTGTTCACGCTTTTTCCCCGTGCTTCAGTTTCTCCTTTTCCTTTTGCCAAACCACCTGTAAGTTTAATTTATTGTAGAAAATGTTGCTGGCAATAATTATTCGCTTTAACCTCCATTGCTGGCAGCAGATGTGGACACAGACATCCTTCCACAGCAGGAATATCATTTAAAACACAGAAATTGGACAAAAACAGCATTAAATTCCCATTGTTCCACGGGGTTATGGTTTAAACGCCCGCGCAGTATAAAAAACATGCTGAATTTAAAAAAAGGGAGAGCTGTACTACCAGTTATAAAAATGTCAAGTCCTTGAAACGGCATGCAAAGCACTTTAAATTCAGATGTTTATTCATTGATAGGATAACTGCTGTCCTACATCTTGCGGCTGCAGCATTTGCTCCACTCAGGCTGAAGACAGCTGGATGGTCAATCATTGTTATAGTTGTTATAACAGATACTTAGATAGAGAATAAATACTGTAAATTGAAAAAAAAAAATCACAGTTTATAATGTCTTTAAGGTGAGAGAGTTGCTCTCTTTGTTGCCATGGAGATATTTGTGCATCCTTTTAATTGCTGAAGACATTACCACTAAGACTCAAGGTTATTAACTGTAAATTAACAATCAAATTTTCCTCATATTAGGGTTTCCTGTAGTGGTCTGTGTTAGATTGGGAGACCTCTGATTGAGAAAACTTCCTTTTTGTGATGAAGAGGATCAGCATTGCCCAGATGGCCTTCTTTCGCCGCCTATTGAGCGCTTTTCAACCTCACTAGATGATGGCAGAAGAGAAACACAAGGAAGAATACGTGTAATGAAATATGTTATTAAACTGCGTTACTGTGACGGAAGTCAAAAATTAGAAGCAGATCAGATCCCTGCCCCAGTTTCAGCAGCCATAGAGTAGAAGATGGACAGAGAAATGCAGGATTACAAAGAAGGGAATTATGATAAGCAAACAGTAAAAATAGTAAGAATATTCAGCCCGAAATTGAGTGATTCTGACATGTAAAGTAAATATTCTGTTAGTTGGATAAGTGTTTTCAACTTAAATTTAGAAAAAGTCTGTCGTATTTTGAGTAAATTGAGTTTTGTTGGCTAATTAAAAGTTTAACCTGACATTTTACCCATAATTTGAGGAAAAAAATCAATGACCCTGCTAAAACAACATTAATCAAATGTACGATAAATAGTCTCAATTCCAGCAACATGTAGTAATCAAAATGTATTTATCATTGTGAATAAGCAGAGGCAGTAAATTGTTTCCCAACATGAGTGATAGATACTTGCGCCTTCTTTAGTTTAGATATTTATCTCTCTTGCTATATAGGCATGTTGCCTGCTACCATTCATTTTACCTGTATTTTATTCTATGGGTAATTGCCAGGTTCTTATTGATGCATTAATTGCACACTGAAAAAAAAAAAATGAAATCTATGTATGAGACACTATGCAAAAAAAAAAAAAAATGTGCATGAAAAAATAACCGTAGTCCCTTATTTCAAGTGCATAATATCTAATTGTTATTTTTTAATAATGATAATTACTTTGACAGATCCATTTATTTACCTTCTCAAATAAAAAGTGAATACACTTATTTTCAAAATGTTTCTTCTAATTTTAGATTGTTTTAGCATTGAAAAAAATTGATTTTCTTCAAGTAACTTTAATTGTTGAGTTATTTTTAAAAAGTCATTATTGTTATTGAGTATGTTTGTAATAACTTTCTTGCGGCGCTGGTCATTTTCATGATTGGATGGTTGCTTCTTACTCTTCTACTTTAAAAAAAAATAAACTATTAGCATTCTAACAGGAAATAATCTCCATTCATCTTGCATATAATTATTAATTTAATAGAACTTTCAGCATAATGCCACCCCGAATAATCTAGTGCTAGCCCATTTTTAAATCTTAGCTCTGCTGTTGCTTTACATTCAGATGTTTAAAATGCTAACACTGCAAAAAATTTAAATCTAAAGAAGTCTATTTTTCTTCAAATAAGGGAATTTTTTCTTGAGTTTAGGAGGTAAATCATACACTTTACCAATGGAACAAGACAATTTACATTTAAAGTAAGAAAAAAACTATTGCATTGTCTTATTTCAAGTGCATATTATCTAATTATCTCATTTTAAGAGTAAAAATACTCATTCCATTGGGAAAAAAATAACTTATTTAGCTGCTGAAAATAAAAGTAAATGAAATTAAATAAAGAAATCTTTACTTATTTCTAGATTGTTTTTTGCAGTGTAGAATATCTGGAAAAACTCAATCCATGAATCACTGTCTTGTAAATCCAGTTGATTTCTTATTCACTATGAGTCCTTGGTTCTGTTTGAACAGGTTCAACTATGGAAAATAAGGTTTGAGTTGGATCTCTGAGCTCTATGGTATGGTTCTATGTATTCATTTAAATTCAAAAAGCCTCATTTTTTGGGTCACATTTGTTTGTAAAAAGGAGTTTAAGTGAATTTCTACATCAGAGATGATGTGTCAAAGTCGAACTCATCACATTCCTTTTTATTCATTAGGAGCTCCATCATATCTTCAGACGCTTTTCCGGAGCACCATCACCCTCCTCCTTTTACTGTTAATCCGCTGTATGGCTGCTACATGAAATGAAAATAAAGTGAGCTCTGCTTTTGTCCC
This sequence comes from Cyprinodon diabolis, assembly GCA_030533445.1. NCBI lineage: Eukaryota > Metazoa > Chordata > Actinopteri > Cyprinodontiformes > Cyprinodontidae > Cyprinodon > Cyprinodon diabolis. The sequence goes on from CM060085.1 coordinate 6,304,179, forward strand.
TCTGCAGCCACCGTGGTGCTGACTGGCTTGGAGCCCAACACAACGTATGAAGTCCGAGTGGCGGCCGTGAATGGGAAGGGTCAGGGGGAGTTCAGCCACACAGAGACCTTCCAGACCCTACCCATCCGTAAGTCTGGCGCTGTTCGCTCATACCATCAAATCAGGACCCAATCCAGACCTCATGTATGTTTAAGCTATGAGACACCGTCATAATGGCTCCTATCTATCACTTTAATGCTTTTATAACCTTTCAGAGGGTGTTAATGTTGAGTTATTGGCACCTCTCAGCAGTTCACAGACGGTTTTCAGGAAGTTGTATTTTATAAGCTGTGACAGTGAGCAGCGCTAAAACAGCATAATTCAGCAGAAATATGGAAATGTTTTGGTTCTGATTTAATACAAATATTGGATGTGTGACAGAAATGCATACAAATGCATTACATGCCTCCAGAATCTATTCAGAGCATCAGCAACTCTGCGGAATGAGGCCTATTTGCCATATTACACAACCGGGGCATATTTATATTGGAGAGGGCCACAATCTCCCAGAGTTTCAGTGATATGAATTTAGATTATCAGAACCTGGAATGGATTCTGTCAGAATCTTTTTCTCATGTGAATCTGCCTCTTTAATAACCATGTACCGCAGGGATTTCCTGATAAGCGTTTTTTTCATCCTGCAGTCTGGCCTTGCATGGCTGCAGAAACGGTTACTGACGTCACACTTCTGCACCTGCAGAGGATTAAATGCTTGAAAGAAGAGCTAATATAGGAGCAATGAGTTAAAAAATGTACTGTTTTTATCATCAGGAGAACCGAGTCCACCTGCGGTCCACGGGCAGAGAGGTGTTGGGAAGGCCTACAGGCTGGGACTGGTCAAGCAGGACGATGGGGGGATGCCCATTGTGGAATATATCGTCAAGTACAAAACAGTGGGTAGAAAACTTAACTTTGTTCCTTTGTTTGGTTTTTATCCTGGTAAAAAATTTGAATTTAACAAATTAACCAGATTACAGCATCTAAATATCAAAGTTAGACTCAGCTTTTTGATGCATGTTAGTTATTCTAATACTCTTTAGCAAATTATCCTCTGTCATTCATCCCCTAAGTTTACACCCCCTCCCATTAAGAAAATTATAAATTCACACCAGTAATTCAAATAACACAGATATGGAAAAAAATACTAAATTATAATTTAGTAAAATGAAATTGATTTAAAATTTTAATCTAGAAAAATATTTAAAAAAATAAAACAACCCATACAAATGAAAGTACATTGATCATGAACAGAAGCCTGGCTAAACATTTCCTGAAAACACCTGATTTAGCGATTGCTTCAAAGTGTTGCTACTTTTGTCAATTGGATTTTTTATTATTTTTTTTTTTTTAATGGCAGCTGATTTTTATTCCTGTCTTTAATGGATGGGTATGTAAACTTTCAAGTACAACTGTATAAACTATTTGTGATTTACTTTATTATTACTGTCTATGATAATTTTCTGATAAATTTTGTTTATTAATTTTGCTTTTTTTGTTTATTTAGGTTTAGAGATGCTGTTTATTTAAGTTCATTTTAGTATATTTTTAAAAGGACAATTTATATTAATTAACATTACAACTAGGGTTAGGGTTATGCCAGAGGTGGCCTTATTGCCCAGATGTGCGTAAAAAGGGCACCCTTAATATCTGAAAAGCAAATTAATACATGGCATGCAACATCATTTTGCAGCAAAAGCAGTAATAATAATAATAATAATACAAATAGACAATTACATGTTAATGGACAGCAGCAAATGTATGCATTCAAATGTATTAAACTCATTAAAAACATCAATAGCATTGGAGAGGACAGTACAATCATTAGTAAGAGACAAAGAAAACTTTTGGAAAATAAGGGACAAAGGTTGAAAACAAACGTAAACAAACAAAATAAGCTGCAGAAGTACAGAAACTGCACAAAAACACATGTAAGACAAGACAAGATGGCAACGGTGCATACATAGTGATGAAAACTTTTACAGGTATATATTTATATATAGATTATTGTTTGTTTGTAATCAGAAAATGCTCATATTTATTCAAATTAATTGTTGCCCGTAATATTCAGACATATTTTGCTATATATATAATTTTTTTTATATATTTATACATATTTTTATATATATTTTTAAATATATATTTTAAATATATAATTTTATTTTTTATAGTCAATCCATCAGAATATGGAAACATCAGAGTACGCTGGTCTTTTAGAAAAATAAATTCTGCCTAGATGCGGTTATCACTATGTGGCTGGGTTTGCTTCTCTTTGTGGCCTAAATGGTTCGTTTTATGCTCCTCAGTTAAACGGATTTTTAAAATGTTTCAAAAATTAGTTTAACTGAAGTCGTCAAATTGAAAGTGGTTCTAAAGATATAAAATACCTTTTTACGAGGACAAGTTTCTTTTGAAAGTCTTCCAAATGGACTCTCCTTTTGGGGGAAGGAGAATATAAAAACGAGTGAATTTCCAGACATTTTTTCCCTTCTTTTTTTCCTGAATACAAATATTTTTAATAATAATACAATTAAGTTACAGGAACCTTTCTGGACACTCAAGGTCCGCATACTTTGCTTAAATACAAGAAACATAAACATTAATAACAAAATAGATTATAAAACAGATTAAAATTCCAACTGCAAATGTAATCATAGGGAAAATGAATTTTTGAAACGGTAAGTTTTGAGTGTAAATTTGAAGTGTGGCCGAGCAGTCGTGTTTCTGAGTTCTGGAGGGGCGACAGATAGGTGGATAGAGGAGGAAGATTAGAGAGTACTGGAGGGCGTAGCAAGATGGAGAAGATTAGACAGGTAGGGAAGGGCTTTAAATGCTAAGAGGGAGATTTTAACCTGATTTCAAAATTGAATTTGTAGCCAATAAAGCAGTAGTAAAATGATGTTGCATAGGTGAAAATATGCAGACCGTATGATATTATGACATGGGAGTAACAATGGAGCTGTCAATGTTTGAGAAACTAGCTACGTTTACATGAGCAGAACTTCGGCAATCTGATCCAAGCCGTGGTTGATATACAATTTAAAATCTTTGTTTACATGGACACTAAATCAATTAGATTCAATCATTTAAGCATGTGCAGAACTGTCTAATTTAAGGAAACACTTTAGTTGTAGAAGATGGAACTGCCTGTTTTTAAGCATACCCGTACTTTTCCACAAATCCTCCACCTTAGCTACTCTTTTTTAGCCTACCCCTCACATTTCTTTTTCATTACTGTGTCTGTAGTTTTTTTCCTGATCTGTTATGGGCCTTCATTGCATCATACTTTTGTATTTGGGTGGCCATTTTAGTTCAGTTAAAGGCTGTGCTGTTCCAGATGTTGATGCTGCTTTGCTACAAGGGTAGAGGGCATGTTGGCAGCATGTTAATCCACACATTACATTTAGAGCCACCTCCTTCATCAAGGATCAGGAGCCATTGGATAAAGGTCAGTAAAGAGAAAAACGTCCTGCTGACATTACAAACATGCACAGTGGAGATGATTTTAGTCCAGAGATTCAAAGGGGGGGTGGGGGGGGGGGTTGGTGGTGATCTTTTTGCTGCTGTAAACACCAGATTTTCCCCATTGTGGGATAATAAAGAGATTTTCTATTCTATTCTATTCTATCCCTAATGCAAACTGATAGAGCCAATCCAACTTGGCCTGCCTTTAATACGACCCAACAGACTGGGACTTTTGAATAGTAGTCAAATAAGCACAAATTAACTCATACTAATTACCATTTAAATGGAAGACAAGGTCAATATTCCTGAAGAGCTCATTAAAATATTTAAACCCGAATTATTATTTTTATTACTGAGCAATGATAAAATAAGGAGCAAATCATCTCCAGAATGGCCAGAAAGTTTTCTCAGTTTTTGTTCAAATAAATAATTTTACCACCTTCTGGTGCACTTTAAACCTGGTTTCACTTTTTAAAATTATTATTCATGAGCTGCTCTGATTACTGAGCAGTTCTCCTCAGCCGACAGAATAAATGTTTCACATTTATCACTCCAGTTTTGTGACGGCGAGCAAAAAAAAAAACGAAACACAACAGGCGCAGTTTGGAAATCAAGCATTCATTAAATTTACATGAGGGCATTCAGTCTGCAGAAGGCGTGCTCTTACATTTTCGAGAAAATAACTCACACTCGTACTTGTTTCTTTTTTTGTTTACTCTATTTGACATGATCCCTTCACAGCGTGCAAGACTGAGTATTTGGTTGTTTGTTTTTTTTCCAGCGAGCAAAAACGGCTGGAGTAGTTTTCTGCTGATGACCAAGTTGAGTTGTTCCACTTTAGATTGTGTTTCACTTCCAGTTTCAGTAAGAGATGTTACCCGTTCATTTTAATCATTTATTTTTTAATTATCATGTACAGTGTGGGAAGTATTTGCTAATGAAAAACAGAAAAGTTTTGCATAATTTTAATGGTTAACATCCCTGAAGAGCAAATTGTAGATTCACTTGCAAACATGGGAGCTTGCAAACATGGTGGCCATCTTTGTTTTATAAGTTTATGGAAATAAAAAAAGCATATCCAATGATCACATGTTCATAAAAATGTAGTGTATAAATACACATTGAGGTGTGTTTTCTTATTTTTGTTTTTATAAAGCAAATATATTCTATCATTATGTCAATACTGGATGCTTGTCATTATGTCACTTCTTAAAGAAGGACAGTTTGACAATTAAGTCATAAATATTCAAGTGGTTTTTCTTTTTTTCACATTGCCACGTGGTTTCATAATTGGCAAACAACAAAAATGTATATAGATTTATTTAGTGTTAAAAAAAAAAAAGCTTTAACATGTGCAATCTTATTTGGACTACGAACTTTCCACGTCTTACTTCTCAGCAAGTCCTTTGTGGCTTTGGTTGCAGCACCCGGTACTTCTTCAGTTCTCTTATGCACAGATGATTTCACTTCAAGTATATAAGGTTTAAACAGGGCGGATATCCTCCTGTGATAGAAAGATTACCTGGAGCAAAGCATGATGGTGGCAGCATCATTCTATGGGGGAAAATAATTAAATAATAATAATAAAACAATGTTTTGAGTGACTGGATGTCTTGTTTTTCTGTATCTTAGCTCGCTTAAAGCTCTGTTTTAGCAAAAAAAAAAAAAGTAAAAAAAAGTGAGAAGGATTTGAGAGAGAGTTCCTGCTGTAGGCAAGAGGTTTAGGATATGTAGTCAGAGCTGGACACTCAAACATTAGCAATCTTTGGCCATCATCTAGCATTAAAGAGTAACTGCTTTGGGTATGACTGCAATTAAAAGAGTTCTGTAATTTTATAGTCAGGTATTGCACAAATCACCCCTTTATTTTGCTCCTCCAGCTCTGGTGGAAAGCGTTGCCAGGTTGGTACATAAACCGCGGGCAGGCAGTTCATTTGGCTCTCCTTTAATGGCGATTCCTCAGCCTCAGTTTTTTGTTTCCAGTTGAGTGGCAAAGGGAGGGTAAAGAGAGACCAGATTAAAACACAAAGAATGAACAGTTGCTTATCAAAGTAACATGATTTGATTGTTTTCTTTATTCTTTATCCCTCTCCTGTAGGACAAAGAGGAACAGTGGATGACCAAACTGGTTCCAGGAGCAAACGACTTTGCGATGCTGCAGCCGCTGCAGTGGAACACGAGATATGAGGTGGAAATCACAGCCCGCAATGTGAAGGGCCTATCGGAACCCACCTTCTATCAGTTCTTCATGCCACAGAAGCCTGACATTACAGGTAAAAGCACGATAAAGGCAAACATCCTGCTCCAGTTTACCTCTCTTTCAAGCTGCAGCAGAGGTTTTTCTGAAAGCATTGGAAGTACTTCTAAGCTTCTTGTGTAAAAAGCTGTGTGTTTTTTTTTTATTTCCTGCTTAAGCGCGATGGCATCATTGGCACACCAAACAACCAATAGTACAGCGTTAAATGCAGCAGATCTTTGCGCTGCTTCTCTCTGAACAAATGAGGTGGCTGTCAACAGACAGTTTTCCTTCCTTCTGTTCTGCTTCAGGTTTCTAAATTATTCTCCTTCAGAAAGCCACTTTATAAGTTTATCTTTTTACTTTTAAAGGGAGCTTCAAAATCCAATTTGGGAAAAATATGACTGAAATGCTCCAATGAGGCAAAGATGTATTTTCTACTGCCACTGAAATAAACCAAGAACTCGAACAGAAGAATCAAACCAAACAGAATGGCTTCACAGATAACAGAGCAGAAATATTTTCACATCCATCCTTAATATCAGTGGTATTTTAGAGCTGTGTGATCAGATGGCTACTAAACATTAAAAAAGGAAAAATGTTTATTACTTATTAATGTTTCTTGGAAATAAACAACACTTTTTTAAAAGCTTTTTTAATTTCCAATCAAATTTTGCCACAAGTTTAATTGAAATAAATTGTGTATATATTGATTGATTGACTTTATTGATCTCACAGGGCTCAATAGTCGAAAAGAAGGTGCCAAAAGGAAAAGGTGCATGGGTTATATACTATATATTAAAAAAAAAAAAAAACTGTTTTCTCACCCCTCGTGGGGTGGTATGTGTCATCCTCAAGCTCGGGTCCTCTACCAGAGGCCTGGGAGTTTGAGGGTTCTGCGTAGTATCTTAGCTGTTCCTAGGACTGCGCTCTTCTGGACAGAGACCTCTGATGTTTTACCTGGAATCTGCTGTAGCCACTCTCCCAGTTTGGGGGTCACAGCCCCCAGTGCTCCAATTACCACTGGCACCACTGCTGCTCTTACTTTCCACATCTTTTCTAGCTCCTCCTTCAGCCCTTGGTATTTCTCAAGCTTCTCGTGTTCTTTCTTCTTGATGTTGCTGTCGCTTGGGATTGCCACATCTATCACTACTGCCTTCTTCTGCTGTTTGTCGATCAACACGATGTCTGGTTGGTTAGCCATCACCTGTTTGTCAGTCTGGATCTTGAAGTCCCATAGGATCTTAGCTCGGTCATTCTCAACTACCTTAGGAGGTGTCTTCCATTTTGACCTAGGGACTTCCAGCCCATACTCATGGCAGATGTTCCTGTACACTATGACAGCAAACTTGTTGTGGCGTTCCATGTATGCACTTCCTGCCTGCATTTTACACCCTGCTATTATGTGATGTATTGTTTCAGAGGCATCTTTGCACAGTCTGCATCGGATAGCTCAGTAGGTAACACCGGAGTCACCGGTACAGGTGACCGTGGGTTTGATTCCCAGCATGGATTCCTTAGGCAAGGTCCTTTGTAATTAGTGGCCTACCTCAGGCATGAGTGAAACCGCAAATACAAGAGCCTCGGAAGTTGCCCGGGTTAACAAAGTCTGCGTCAGTTGTTAGGGAACCAGGAAAACTTGATGAATTGGCTACTGGAACAAGACACAGACTAGACACTGGACTAGAGCAGAAAACTTGGAACTGATATATATATATATGAATTGAATGATTGCATTCACAGTATTCTTTCAGCATCTCTATCATGATTTAATAAGCTGACTGATTAGTTTTTACATAAATAATACCTATATAGGGCCAGGTTGGTTGTAGAGCTTTTTTACTTATTAATGAATCATTTGATAAGTGCTTTTTGTATTTACTCAACTCGTTTAATGCAGAAAAACAAACCAAAAGCATTGTGTTTTAGTTTCGCTTTGTTTTTCTTTGCCTCTGTGCCTGTTACCACATCCATTTATGGCGATTTGGATCCAGCATCTGTTTGCTTCTGTCATTACTGCTGCGGCTAAATGGCCTACGAGAGTGTGGGGTTGCTTTTCTGCTAGAAAACAAGAGCCGGGGAAATGGCAAGCTTACGGTGGGTCACTTCGATTGGCTGTCCTCTCTTGTTAGCGAACAGCAGGGATTCAAAAGAGAGAGCCTGGGAAAGTGCAGAGGAAATAGAAAAAGAGGGGAAATGCTCTTTCTGTAGGAGTTAGATTTCCAACATAGAGTGTGCTCAATGGAAAAGGTGTAGGATTTGCACCCACACATTTCGGATTAAATCAGGAAAAACTTCACTGACCCAGTTCAGCTAGTGCTTTACCATCCTATGTTAAAGTGTAACACAGTTGCCTTCTGATTTAATCAAGGCACCAATCTTAATGCTTCCAGCGAAATCAGTTTATTTTTTTATAGAAAAATGCTCTGGCCCTCTCATTTTCCTGCTACTTTAAATCAGTTAAATTGTGAAGAACTCTCTGCAGAATCAATCAGCAATATTAGATGTGAAATATCCGCCACTTTCATTCGAGGTCCAATCTACTGCCTTGTTTTCTTTTTCCTTCCTCCATACTATATAAAGACCTCAACGGCAGACCTAATGAAAGAAACCAAGTCCACATATATGTGCCCTCTATCTCTCTCTAAGCAATCTTCTCTTTCCAGTTCTTCACCTATGTATTATGCATTTGCTGTGTATTGAATTTGTTCTTTTTTTCCCTCATCCGTCTCTCCGCAAGTTTAGTTTATAAGCGGTTGCTTAACTTTATTCTGCCTCTGCTTGTAGCCAAAAAAGCAATAATTCCAACACGACCCCTGTCTTTTCAAAATACTCTATATAGACTGGCCATAGGTGAAGGTCGGAACTGAAGTAACAGGTAAGTTAGGAGCTTTTGGTTTTGCTCCATCTTGATCAAAACAGATAGAAGCAACGCCCCCGTTGCTGCAGAGAAAGCCTCAAACTCAGTCAGTTTCCCCTTTCATCCTTTTTGAACGAGACACCAAGTTGAACCCAGCTACAGGTAGGGAATGACCCCTTAAGTGAGAGCAAAACAAAATATTTAAAGACTTTATAGGTTATGAATTTGATGCCACAATATTAGAATATATAATTGAAAGTTAAGAGTCAGAAATGCATTTTTAATTTCGGTATAGAGTAGTAGCCATTCAAAATTTCCACCGCTTACCTTGATGGGCCCTTGACTGGTCCCCTACAATTCCCTTTTAAACATCAACCATTGTACTAAAATATTCTTCCATCAGTCATGATTTGTGGACATTAAGATCTAAAGAGAAGCAGCATATCCTGGTCAGACACTGTAATTCAGTGAAAGGGTGGATTCAGAGTAAAGAATTATGCATGCCCAGGAAAAGGAGGGGGTCACGCCAGTGGCTGAAAGTTTGAGGGGATTTTGCTGGGAGTTGCAGGGAAGTGCGCTGCCATTCGGCTGGCGTTTGACTGGGAAGGGCCATTTTGAATGCCTGCTAATGTATGTCATGGATGTGATAGATTTTTTGTAGTTTTTCCTCAACAATGCTGTGTTAATGACTGTTATTTTACTCCTTTTTTGCTTTATCTGTGGAAAAGCCACACTAACATGATGCTGGAAAAGATCTGTACATTATTAAACATTTTTATAAAACAAAAAAATTTAAAAAAGGAACAATTTTGAATACTCAGATCCACAAAGATAGATTATGAATATATGTTTGGCAGATCAAATTTTAATGGATTTGTCTGGATCTTACCTGTTTATCTGTTAGATCCATAAACCACCATAATTCAGTATCTTTCAAGGGAGTTGAATCCTTGAAAGATACTGAAAGATCCAGTATAGATAAATTTCTGGATCTGTTTCAGATAGATTCACATGCTTGTAATTATCTTTTTGGTTTTTCTATTATCTTTTGATCAATGATTTATTTCATAATAATGATTTATGTTCACAGCAAACATTGTCAGGCTTTTGTAAAGAATGAAATATGAAAAAAATTCTAAAACTCAGATCCAGAGAGATAATATATATGTATACCATATATGTATAGGCTACTAAGGGATCTTTGACAGATTAAATCTGTCCGCGTATTTTCAGGATACCTGATAGATCCATATACTTATTATATCTTTTACAGGTCGAGAACTATGAAGTCAGAGGTCATAGGCTTGTTAAATACTCTTCATAAACTGTTCTTGTTTTACAGGCGAAGAGAACAAGAAAAAATACTTAACAGACAAATCAGATGATCCCCAACATATCTTGATAGTAGATCACTGAATGGATTTTCAACCTGCGAATTGCTTAGGGAATCTCTGACACGGAAAACAAGAGGGTATAATTAGCTTCACATTTCCTACTTAACCATGCCCATCCAAGTCCTGACCAATCCCAACAGGCTGCAAGAAAAGCTGTGCTCAAGCATTTTCTAGAGCAAGCAACCTTGAACTCCCAAAGTGACTAACAATATGATGTCATTCTTTTCTCGCAGCTATGAGAACGAGAAAATATGTTCTGTAACAAGACATAGTCCACTGCGCACTGAAAAACTAGCTTGAATTGTTCTGAGAATGCAGATAAAGCTCTTGTCATGGGAATAAAAGGGTTGGATTGCTCAAAAAGCCATACCCCATATTCCTACTGCTATTTCTCACACAACCTGCTGGTTGGAATATGGTTGAAGGTCTTCTGTGGTTCTGAGAGATTAAACTTGTGGACCATGTTCCCAGAACAATGAAAAAGTCCCTTTAATCCTGTTATTTTTAAGGTTAACTAACACTGAGCTTCCTTTCCAGAGAAAACTCTCTCAGGGAGACTGAAAAAAGGATGCATTTTCTTCAATGCTGGTACCGATACAAAACTCTGCCGCTCCATCAGCATTTTGCAGTCTTCTTTTCAGCATTTAAAAGTTGTCAGCCTTATAACCAGCTCAGATCAAAGCTGATCCTCATCTAGCAGCTGGCTGCCGGAAAAGATTTTTAGCTATTTTTTCTCCTGAGTCTTCAGGCTCTCTCTGCTCAACTGAGAACAAGATGAGTGGATTGAGGAGATCCTCAACAGGGCTCTTCCACTGCCCACAATGATTTTAATCCCCTGCCATTTCTTGTAATCCAATTTGCATTGTACTCTATCTTGATGTTCCTCTCTCTGCATGGTGGAACCAAAAAGAGGGGAACTTCCTGTACCTCCTTTGTTGAATCACAACCTCCAACTTGGTGGTGGGTTTGCATGTCCCTATGATCCTGAGAACTATGCTCCCCTCCAGATGAAGCTAAGTTTGAGTGCATAGGACAAACTTAGTGGTTGTTAGGGATCCCAACATGACTGCAATTCCAACCAGCTCCCAGAGTACATAACTTTAGTTAAGTCTATATGCATCACCAGCTGCACATTGGTGTGTCTGTGAACACAAGCCAATGTCACCTTCACCACCCTTAATACTCACCCGCAGAACCATGCAGCAACATCCCCGGACTTCAGTGTTCCTGTTCTGTTTTGGAAGCTATTGAGTCTAATTGTCGTTCCACTCGCCCTTATTTCCCTCTTCTGCGTTAATTATTAACATCCCCTTGCATCCTTCTTCACCTGTGTGGGTGCGCAAGCACGCCACACAGTGACGTTTGGTTGGTTTCTGGTTTCATCTTTACACATAATATTTTTCTGTGTGGATAGCCTAGTTGACTTTTTATGGTTGTAGCCTATTTTGACCTCAGCTTTAGCTTTGGGGAGGGTTTCATATGGCAAATTGGCCCTAAGGATGAGAAAAGATAGTATGGCTGACCACAACACAATGTATACCATAGCTGTTGAGAGAGTCTAAGGGTACTCTCCTTGAACCCACTGACTAGGGTTCTTGCATTTGGTTGTAAAGCTTTCACTCCTGGTAGACCCTCTAAAATGGATCAGTAAATTATTTAATGATTATGGAGCTGTAACAGAACAGTCTCAAACAAAAATAGATTTCCTGTTTGCCCATCTTGGTGCCACACAGTAAACAGGTGACAATAGACGTCACACATAGCACCCTGGGGCAACCATGTTACCCTAGTAACCGATAGATCCTTGTTTATTTAAGACTTGTTGTTTAGGAAAAATTCCAAGAAGAATTTTCCAGATAAACCATTGTAACATGTGGTGATTGCTAAACTGTGGTGGCTTGGTCATATAGATCTAAGATTAGGTTTTCGTCAGCAAAATCACAAGTTTCATTTGATGTGAAGCAAAGACTAAGTATATAAAAGCATGCTGCTAAGTAAGGGGAGTTCTGTGATGCTCTGGGTCTCTGATAACCTCCAAAATGTACTAAAACTCATTCGTCACTTGGGTCTCCAAAGCTATTTCTGATCCCTCTCTTTGCACCCGGGTGGTAAATCAAGAGCAGCACAAAATAGAGACTTCAGTAAGAATGACACAAATTGTTTATTTAAATAAAATTGAATGAATTTTCTGCAATGGACTGGCGACCTGTCCAGGGTGTACCCCCCCTCTCACCTGTAGACAGCTGGAGATAGGGACCAGCACCCCTCACGACCCTACTTGGGATAAGCGTGTTAGAAAATGGATGGATGGATAGACGGATTAATAAATATTCTCAAATTAAAAGTTTTAAAGAGCTTTTGGGGGGGAGAATTTTTATATTGAGTTTCATTAACTCTGTGTCTATCTACCCTAAACCCTTTGAGCTCTGATTTTAAGTAAAAATAAAAATATTACATTTATTAATAGATTAAAGAAAAACAACAGATAAAACACAGCAGTTCTTAGGCATCTCTCATCTAACATAAAAATGCAGAAGTCTATAATGAAACAAGGAACATATAGCTGCCCCATACCAGTACTCTAAAGGAATTGTAGAAAATGAAATAGTTTGATGTCTGGAATCTCTTGATTTCCCCCCTGCAGCCTGATTCAGTGGGCCGTCGCCAGAGCCCAGCTTTGTTGTGACTGTTGCATTTCTTTCTTGGCTCCTTCCTCCTTTTTTTTTTTTTTTTTTGGTCATGCGTCATAAAGAGGCTTTGATTGAAAAAGCCATGATGGATTTTCTTTGTAATAATCTCATCAAAGCACTTGAGGGAGAATGATCATGACAAGCTTTTTTCTTCTATTCTAGGAGCCTGAGAAAATCTTTAATTTTATTAGTGGTAGTAGAATATACAGGAAGTAATCGAAGTAAATCAGAAATACCTTTATAGATGCCCTTTTGAAAAACTTCCACGTACATTTTCGAAATATAATTTTTGAAGCAGTGCAATAAATAGCTGCTTTTTTGTAATTTACTTTGTTATTATATAATGGTAGCATTATGAGATGAACAGTTTTTGCTCATGTATTCGATTGATCCTAGTTTTGTCATGTTGGGAGTAAGGAATCTAACCCATATGCAGAACACCCAGGAGTCAGAATAAAAGTTCAAATGATTTATTGAAGATGTTGCACAATGATGTTTCACAGATTTCTGGAATTAATTGTAAACACAGAGTTAGATGACAGATGCAGGGATCAGATCAGGGACTGGTCACACGAGGGCTCTCTGCAGAGAGGGACAGTTTGGTTAGCCAGGCAGCTACTGATCTGATAGCTGAGAGAAGGTGCGATTCTGTACCTTGTCCGTGGTTCAAGCTGAACGGTAGAGGGAGGGAACCAGGAGGGCCTGGAGACTGACTGTTAGCAGAGGGCTTGGAAGCGGCAGCACTTAGCTTCAGGCTGTGAGTGTTAGGATCGTTCACAGATGATCTCTTGAAGATTGAGAGGCAGATCCAGACAGTTTGATCTTCTGGTTTGTTACTGAGAGCAGGCAGGTAGGTAGGTTTCAGAAGAGTAGCTCATCCAGAGCTCCAGGGTCTCAGTCAGAATCTTCCTAGGAAGCGAGAAGACAGAAAAACTGATTAGAATCAAGTCAGGCTTTCTGGGGGTCAGAGAATCAGGCAGGCTGGTTGGCTCAGGGTTGCTAACCAAAACTAGCTTAACACTCCGGCACTGAAGAGTAGTACTGCCGCTGCTTATATGCTGGTCTCCTGATGACTGATGGATCGCAGGTGTGGTCTTCAGCTCAGCTCCAGGAGACCTAGAGGCGCCCTCTGCTGGAGGAAGGTGGACAGAACTCCAGATCCCAACAAGTTTTGTCAAACTCTGCTAAACAAAGGCTCTCTGTACTTGGACCTCAGTCAATCCATGCCTCAAAACAAAGGTAGCAATAAGATATTTTGGTATCCGGCCAAACAATGGATTCCTTGCTCTTTGAAGTTGATAGTAGTGTTGCGACAATACTGATACCAGTATCGGGCCCCAATACTGCACTAAAATGGTGGTATCGGTATCGGCAATTACCAATAAATATGGCACCGATACCGTGAACCAAAAGTTTATTCAACTATTGTCATCCATTCCAGGTAGACAATGAAAAGTTTTACTGGATTCACTTTGTATTAGTCTATTTCCTGCTTTACAAAAGTAGGCAGTAGCCTGACAAAGCCATGGTATGCACTTCTTCATATATATACACACACATTAATTTCAAACAGATGGTATCGGTATGGTATCGGCCAATACTACACAGCCAGGTATCTCTATCGGGGCCAAAAAATGGCATCGGCTCAACACTAGTTGATAGTACTGATTGTCTTTTTAGAATCGAGGTGCTGTGGAGTAGCTTTGAGCAGAGGCTCTTTGACTTGCTATAGTGCAACCTACCTCAATTTTTTTTTTCCCAAATTACCTCAGTCTGGGAAAAAAAGCAAATACGACAGAGGTCAAATTGTTCCAAAGGGATTATTTTTACCCCTTATAATAAGTTCTGTTTTATATTGTTTCTTGGAAATGCTTTTTCAGTAGTTACCTTGAAGATTAGAAGTTTGCATCTTCTCCACTGAAGAGATATGTCTCTATAGTGTTAAGTGTGTTGGCCCACTACAGATATTTTTTTCTATTTCAGAATAAGTAAAGCTATGAATTTCAGCAGTCAGCCTAAATTTAAAGTCATTTTTTAATTTTATTTTCCCCACATAAGTTTTTCAAACAACAGATCACATGCTGCTTATATAGTCGTAAAGAACTCAATTTTAAAAACATTATACTGAGGTCATGGCAGAGGAATAAAGTAAATACTCTTTAGATTTTAGAGTAGCTCATATTGTTCAGTTTTGTCATTATCTTTTTTTAATGCTGAGGGACATAGAGTACAAAGAGTTCTGCTTTATATGCTGGAGGTATAGTAATGACTTGTTTTAGAACAAAGTAGAGGCTAGATCATTTAAACTAGAGAATTCTAGCATTAACAGAGGATGTATGTACTCTGTTTCCCTGTTTAGAATCTGTTTTATTCCAGATGAAAGGGCATTGCTTTGCCTTTGAAATCCCTCTAAAGAACCAGTAAATCAAGGAAAAAAAACTGCAAGTACAGCATGATAATCTTCCAAGCAAGTTCTTCCATTACCAGGCTATGTAAATCAAACTACCACGTGGAATCATTGCAAAAGGAAGGACAGGGATTTAACTGCAAACAGAACGGTAATCAAAGGCCTCTGTTTGTTTGCCATAGTCAACATAATAATGCTTATAATAAAGTCACTGGTGTACCAGTATGATACATGATCCCTGCTGATGTGTTCCCATTTATTTATTCATAGAGCATATAATCTCATTTCCGTCAGAGGATTGGGTTTCTGAGCACATCTACAAAGAGTTGATATCAGTGTCATCCTGAAAAGCTGAAAGAGGAGGAAAATGAGTCAAACACCAAGCTTGATATGTAATACTACTCACAATCCCAGCCACAACAAGCAGCTGTAATATGCACATTCAGAGTCACTTTACAGTTGTAACAAAGTTTGGGATTGGAGACCTTGAGTGGGGAGGAAAAAATGAATACCTCTTCAAAGGTGTAAATGCACGTTGGTGATATTCAGGCTTGAATAACTACAGAATCACAGCAAATATTGATTGGATCCTTTGCAGTATTATCATATTCTGATGAACAGACATCTCAAGCTATAGTGCCCCCTCTCTGAATCTAGCTTTACCCTGCTTGGCTTCTTCAATGTAACTCATAGAACCACTGGGCTGTTGGTAGGTCTCAACCAAAAGAAAGGCGAGGCAAGGACATAGCACCATCCTGTGGTGGAGGCCCATCTACAGACATTCAAAGAGGCAGCTTCTTGAAGCATAGAATGGCATTAGATATTAACCAAAAATCCACTGGCTGCTTACTAGGTATGCCGGTTTGCCTTGCTGAATCCATATCAGCTCATCACAAGGCAGCACTTTGCTTTTAGACATCTAGACTTTAGGTTTAAAAGAAGATACACTTTGATAGGATGGATTAGCTCTTATAACCTCTTTCTACAATCATTGTATGCAGAATGGCATCTCAGACCCTCAAAGTTGATGGCTACAGCAACAGAAGACCTCACCAGATGCCATTCCTGTCTGCTTAGAAGTTTAAAATGTGTTAATGCCAAAAGCGTCAAATTGGCATCCAATGCCTCAGCTTGGATGCTTTTGAAGTCAGACTCCTTGGACGCTGGATGCTCAACACTCCAGACATTGACTTTGTCTATTCTTTTTCTTGCATTCTTCAGTGTTTGGCTTTGTTTGCTGAAAAAAAGTAGTTAAAATAGGGTTTTAAGTGAGAAATTGTACCTGAGACTCTAATCTGTGCAGTCAGTTTCAAACCATTATAATCCTTTTTAAATATTCTGTTCTTGCATGGAGCAACAGAACCCCCACATACCAGGTGTGCAACAGTCCTAGAAGTCCCAGATGACAGCTGCCTCAAGCCAAACAGGCCGTTGGGCATTTCCCGGTGATGTTTGTGGTGACTTTTTTTAGGTTTGTGGTAAAAACTGCAATACCAGTAAAGTTTAACCCCTGCATATACTGTAGATTTATTTTTAAGTTTTATGCTAAAAACTCTATGGAATTGAGTTGAAGTGATCAGCTTCTCTGATTGGTTGATGTTAAGCATCCAATTGCAAAAGTTCAGATTTAAGAAATGGAAATACCAACGCTCAGATCAAGCCACTGGACTTTTCCATCATTTCCAGGGCAGTCCCCCATAGACTTTACATATTAACCAGACAGCCTGACACACCAAATGCATTCTTTGTAAACACACCTTAAGATGGGGGATCTATCATAATTGTATAAATGTTTCAGGCAGCTTTGTGAACTTCTTTACACCATCTGAAAATTATTTAGACATCAGAGCCTACCTGAGACCTCGTCTTCTGTATCAAAGAGAGCACCAAGAAATTAATCTTGACTATCCTGAGACGACCAAAAGTAAAAGGGACAGCTGATAAGTTAGATGATTTTTTTGTTTCCACAAAAGTTCATTATCAGATCAATTTTCCAGCTCTATGGTTGTTCCCAAAGATTTTATGAAGCTTTAAATTAGTTGAGGAAATACCCTGTAAACTGAGTTGTAAGTATGTCAAATTAAAATGCATGATGGAGGAATAATTAAATGAAACCAAGTGAAGACTTTTTATTTAGCACCTTAATATATACTCACTGACCACATTATGTGTAACCCTTGCTGGTAAATGGTGGAACAGTCTTCACCCCATGGATTAACAAGGTGTCAGAGACATTTGCCTGAGGGTTTAGGCCTTGAACTCGCAGCTGTAGTCCTGTGCGGTCTGACTTTCTGGAAAACTTCCCCTATTTCCACAGCAACTCTTTATACGGCTTTCTTGTCGCTTTAGATAAAACATTAGCTGCAGATATCAAGGTCTTGATGTTGACATTTTTTTTATACCTTTTTTAACCCCAGACTGCGGCAATTACCAAAGAAGTGGACCAATCTTTTTCTTTGAGGAGGACTGTAAGAAATGCTGCCTACTTGCGCTTTAAGAGTAATTTACCATGGTTTTTCATTACTTCTTTGCTGGCTCTTGAGTGCACTTGAGCTTCATCTGGGATTGACTGCTTCCTCTGAGGGAAATTGATGAAATGGAGGACTCATCCCTCTCCTTCCAACTGAGGCAGTTTAATTATTAAGGTCCATTTTCAGAGGTCCTCAAAGAAAGTTTCCCCCTCAGGCCTACTCTTCACATATCAGACCAAGCCATGCAAATGAATCCTTACACTCGTCCCCTAACGATCATGTTTATCCTCACTAATGTCACAATCAATGAGCTCTCTTCTGGTCATTATTAATTGAGTCACCTCCTCCCAGATACAATCTATAGACAGTCAATCATGGGTCAGGTCTTAAGAGATTTTATTGTCAGAGATGTATATGAATGTCTTCAGGTGCCACCCATCATCTTGGATGTCTATGTATCCTGCTAATAGGCCTATAGATCAGCTAGTAATCAAAGGAAGCCAGGAAAAGGGTTAATAGACCAGAGAAATAAGAATTGATGGTTGCTGCGTTCCTACTTTAAGAAAGTTTGAGAAACTTGACTTGGAAGAACAAACGATTTGCTGCCCAAAGGCTTTAAGTAAGAAATGTTGATTACCTTGCCAGGATGACACAAGACGAAGACATTCATCCATCCAATTGATTCATAACTTTAATATTTCAAGAAGGGTTTGCAAACTGAGCTGCAAAAAGCAACTGCTTGTTATTCATTCTGAAACATGCGTTTGTTAAGAAATTTTGCTCATTCTCACACATGAATATATACAATCTTAGTTAATTGAACATCAAAGAGTTGATTGGAGAAAAAATAGGAAACACTATAACTTAATCGATAGTTACCTCTTGAATTAGTTCCAGAGAAGTAACCATCTCAGGTATTGCCAAACAACTTTGATTCAACCAAGCCATTTCATAATTCTCAGAAATTCTGGAGTAGATTTAGTGGTAGGTTTTCCATTTTTATGGTTTACAGTTATTATAAGCATATCGATGTTAAATTTTTTATTTGGTTTATGCCAAACAGATCCCCACTTTCTGGGTTACAAATCATTCTGGAAGTTTTACTGATAAAAAGCTACAGGTTTACCTCCTCCCGGGCTTCTTCTCTCCTGTTTGCCAGCCAGTTACCAGATCTGCTAATGCTAATCAACCAAACAGTTATTTTACCATTCAGAAACCAGAACCTTAGACTAAGAATTCAGGCAGACAGACTGAAGTGATTTATAATAGAGTTTTAGTGCTTAATAAATCTGCGACTGCAGCTAGAAAAAAAAAAGGACAGAATCTCTGTAGAGGGAAAAATACAGGTTAGTGACCATGTAACTCTGACAGACGACAAGTACGAGCATGACTAACTAACCTGGTTATAAAGTTCAGTCTGAGCCCAGAGAAAGAAGTGGATTCCAGCCGTATGCGGCAGATGATACCCAGAGAATTCCAGGAGCCGTAGCCAAAAGGCTGCTGAGTTGGCTGAAGAGCAGAAGCCAGTGGACGAGGGAGAGCAGGTGATTCCAGAAGGAGAAGCCAATGCCAGTGTTGATGAGGCAAACAGAAGTCCAGGCCAGAAGATCAGAGATCAAAAGGTGTACGATAAGGAAATCCAGCAGGAGTCCGGTGACAGGTCGGGCAAACGGATCAGAACAGGAGCAGGCAAGCTCAGTGGTCCAAGGGCAGAAACTAGTCAGGATCAGGTTATCAGAACAAACAAACTGGGTACGCTAGAGAACTTTCACTGACAGTTTGAATAACCTGGCAATGATGGCTTGGAGCAAACAGTTTAAATTGAAGTTGGAACAGGTGCATAAGATGAGTGGTAATGATAAACTGGTCAGAGCTAGGTACAGTAGGTGGATGTAATGAACCATTATCGTCAATGCCGACATCATGACATCAGTTGAGAAGGTAAAGGCAGCCTCTTTTTGAGTTCTGCTCAAAAAACTTGACCGATGTTCACCCTTGTTTTGCTACTTTCTGAAGATTCCTCAGCTTTATGACGCAGCTATCAGGCAATGCCTGAGCTCCGTCTCACATGACTCTAACCTACCATTTCATTTGGTGCAGAATCTTTTTATTTCAACTTTCACATCATAACCAGATGTAAATGTTAATGCATTTTGGACCCATCAAAATGTACAAAAATTATTTATTATATACTTTTTTCAGTAGAATTGTCTTTTCTTTTATTCTGTGCCCCTCTTGATGTTCCGTGGGTGTATCATTTTTATTTTATTTTAACAAATCCTTTTGATTATAAATAACAAAAACATTGTAGCCATTACCTTTAAAGTCATCTGTCCCAAAACATTAGTCGAAAAGTCCTGGTTTTTGTCTTTGTTGTACAGAAAAAGATTCTGGTCTTAATAAGGCCTTTTTGAAAACATAAGGGGTAAAGTTGCTTGAATAGCTGAATAGCTAAATAGCTAATATTTTGACATGATTTTAGACTCAAAAATTTTTCCTAACCCTAAGGTCATTAGACCAATTCAATCCAATTTTATTTGTTAAACACTTAAAAACAAGCAGAAAAATATAAATAAAAAAACATAAAACAGTTCAGATTAAAAAACATAACAGCTAAAACATGGGTAAAAATAATATTCACACAACGAAATCAATCAAACATTGGGTAAAAGATAAAAGGAACAAAATAAAAAAATAAAATAAAGCCCATTCTCTTGCTAGGTGTTAAAAGCCAAGGAGAAAAGGCAGGTTTTGACAAGAGATTTAAAAACAGTCAGAGAAGAAGTCCAATGTGCTGTGACAGGTCATTCCAGTGCTTTTGATATTTAATATCTGACCATGATAGTTTAAAGTCCAGTTATTCTCAATTAAAGAAAAACATTAGGATGATACAGTATGTATATAATTTTATTTGACAGTGCTTTATTCACCAAAAGTTCACCTGAGCATTTACAACAGAAAGAGAAACACACTGCGCATAGAGCTCCAAGTGCATCACCGAAAACCTTTTCAAATCCATGAATATCATCATAAAAAATAAATATTTAGAATTTAAATGTTTAAAGCTTTTTATTCCAAACAAGCAGTAAAAGACAAAGATATTTACTTACTAGGGTGTTGAACCTCTCTCCATTCTCTTTAGCAGGTGAGGGAGGGTGTCTCCTCTGTTCCATTACGCCTTATAAAAAGGCATTAAGAATCAAGTGCAGGAAAGAGTAGAAAAAGAGGCAGCAGGGTGAGTTAATGAATAAAAAAACTGCCTCATAACATTGAAAAAAAGCTGTGACTGGGGCTATTTAAATTAACATAAAAAGGGCAATAAACTACTTTGAACACTGTCAATTTAAAAAAAATTGCCTTAAAGCTATTGTGCAGCTCTCAGCAGCAGCTGAGAGGGAGAGAAATAAAAAGGAAAGCAGAAAAGTATAATTCTTCTTTGAAAAACGGGAAAAAAAGATAAATGCAGAAGCAACAAAGACATCAAAAATCATCCCATGTTCAACTTTTTATTGCTGTCCTGTTTCAAAGACGATTTAGTCTGAAGAGCAGTGTTGAAATCTGGTCATAAAAAGTTTTGTTTTAGTTTTGATAAACCCTCCCAATGAATCCTCCTCAAAAAACAAAACATGTCCCGATCATATGGGTGAGTTCCTTCTCTATTATCAGACCTTTTATAGGTTTTTCCCTTGAATTGAATAAATACATAAATGTGACTGTAAAGTAACTTGAGATGACATGTGTTGTGAATTGGCGCTATATGAATAAACTGAATTGAGTTGAATAGATATGATAACAGCATAAAAAAAATTTGTTTTAATGTTTCCTTCTTTAATCCGTCAAATAAAATCCCCACTTAATCAACTTTTTCTCCCTGACTTGGAGAAACACAATTATCTTGGTGGATGTTTTCATTAATGAAAGTGGATTCAACTTTGTTCTAAAAATGATTTAAAGGTTATTTTATCTGTTTGTAAGTATATTTTTTTCAGTATCTATTCAATCTATTCAGTGACAGAGCTAGAGGGGGGCCTCACCACCTGTGGTGTAAGCAGTTCTCCTCTAAACAAGAGTGTGAAGCAGTGATACTGTACCATCATCTCGAACGTCCTATTTTGACATATTAAAGTTAGTATATTAACCCAAAATTGACAACAATAGTACAGTTATTATGTATTAGTCATTAAATATTACAACAATATACTACTAATAAAGAGGACTAATACAGAACTCATGTTCCTATAAAAATTTGTTTGGATTATTTGTGTAGGACTGTTTGTTTTCTAAAGCCATCTAGGAGCCTTGTATGTAATTAAAGATACAGATCAACTGCTTTACCCGTTTAATATATATCATGTAAAACCATGAGTTAATTTCAACGGTACTGAGGTATAAAAATGTGTGTAGTTTTATTAGCTAAGGCTTTATAAAAAATCTGGTGTATCTGTAGTGATTTACTTGGAAAATATTCTGGTTGGTTCATTACCAGTGTAGATTGACACTGGTAATGAATCACCCCCCCCCCCGCCATAACCGCCACTAGACCTGTTTCAAATAAGCTGCTGTTGCAAATCAAGGGGTCTTTTTTATCTTCTCATAATACACTTTTTTTTTTTTTTTACTCTTTTTGAGAGATTAAGTTTTATTGTTATAATGGTCTAATGTTATATTAGTTGGTCATAGTTCTAGCTGCTATACCTGGCGAGGTGATTTCTGTATTGTATGAGTTTTTATCAGTGTTCAGCACTTTACTCAATGTGTTGATTTCAAAGTGAGTTATAAATAACGTTTAATTGTATTATGAAGTACCTTAATTGATCAAGCTAAACATTGAGGCTTAAACTGGACAAACCTTCCAAATGTCGTGTAATGACGTTCTAATCACATACCTGACAAATACCATTAGGTAATTTGGCTTTTCTACAGTGGAAAAAAACACAGGGGTGTCCAACTTTATTCATTACCAAGTATAAAGTACAGAATGTGTCAAACATTCAGCAGAGATATTGATCTGGGCTGACGTGACAACATCGTGCACTGGCTGCAGATTGGTTGGCTGAACACCCCTGTCTTCAGTGTCTGTTCCACCACATCCTAAAGGGGCTGTAATGATGACTGTGGAGGTCACTGGAGACCAGTTAACTTATCCTCATGTGCAGGGAAGCAGCTTTAGATGATTTAAGCTCAGTGACCTGGTGTATTATCCAGCTGGAAGTAGCCATCAGGAAATGAGTAGACTGTGGGTATTAAGCGATGGACAAGGTTAGGAACAATATTCAGGAAGGCTTTGATGTTTAAATTAGTGCTAAAAGGCCAAATTCTACCAAGAAAGTTTCCTCCAAACCATGAACTGGTAAGGTACTATAGACACCAGTCTGAACCCTCAATACAAGGCAAGACACCAAATTCTGACCCTATTATGTATCTTGAAGCTGAAATCAAGACTAATGGATTCAGGCATCGTTTTCCAATCGAGTCTTTGTGTACAAATGACTGTCCTAACCCCTTGATCACTCAATCACTATATACAGCAGGGACTATAGAGTGGACTTTATAGGGAACTCTGTTAACCAACCGTTTGGACAGATGATCACTACTTTTCACTCCCTGTTGGTCATGTAACTCCACCTCCCTGCACTGAGTTCTCCTCCCAAAGCATTCTGTGATATATCTGCTTGTCTAGTGAACATGGATGATCACTGCTTTTCAAGGTGCATTGTTGGAAATTTCGACTCCACTACTTTTTTATCCACTAGACATTCAAACACTCATCTACACTAGTAGATATCAAAATTCAAAATTTCCCCACTTTTCTTGAGGTTCCCTTGGCTGGTCATCTACAATTCCTTTTCAAACATTGATCTTTGCATTTAAATATTCTTTCTGCATGATTTATGGACATTAAGATCTAAAGAGAACCATCATCTTCTGGTCAGACTCTGTAATTCATTGAATGCGTGGCGTTTGACTGGGAAGGGCCATTTTCAATGGCTGCTACTTCAATGGCTGCAATACTATATATCGGGCGACAGTGGCGTCGGATGTTGGAGTTTGCCCTGAAATCAAAGGATTGACAGTTCAAGCCCCGGCTCCGACTTCCAGTGTCGTTTCATTGTCTACTAATGGTGGTCAGAGGGCCCGGTGGGGCCAGTGTACGGCAGCTGTAAGGCCAGGGCAGCTGTAGCTACAATGTAGCTTGCCACACATGTGTTTGAGTGTGTGGGTGAATGACTGAATGTTGTGGCCATTTTCCAATTTACCAGTTATATAGTGGTTATGATGGATATTGAGACACAGCCCTGCCCTGTCCTGACCCTCAGTATTCTCCCCATAGTCTTCTATTCCCCATTCTCCCATGAAAGTTGATTTAAACCCTATTCTTTACCATTCTCATTGGTCTAAACTCCAGCATGCTGTCTCCACGGGGTGTTTCCAGGACTGAACATTGAGCAACTATTGCTGTTACCAAGGAGATTAACAGGTGTTTTAATTAACCAGCCAATGAGGTTACAAACCTCAAGAACTTGATGATCATTGAATGGCTGTTCACTTAAGGAAGTAATTGGTCCAAAAATTAAAGAGATAGCAGCTCCTCTTAATCATTGCTGTCCTTACAGTTGCTGCTATGTTTTGTAACCATTGATCATAAACCAGAGCAGCCTGTTTGACAATAACTACTGTTTAACATTAAAAGTAACTAAATCCCATAGCTGGTTAAAACATCTAGATCCCTGAAGGAAAGGAGTTGGTTTGTGCTAACAAGCAACATAAACAGAAAACAATGAGAGAAAGAGAGATTTCTTAATAATAAAGGTGAAATGAGAATTTATGGACATTATAACAGAGCCAACAATACAAAGAAGCTCTTTTTTTCATTACATTTTCAGTAAAACAGGTTTTTATTTTTTTCTAAATGAGAAGAAATAACAGAATGGAAGAAATAGATGGTTATTATGGTTATGTCATGAATTCAAGTGTAAATTATAGATGGCAGAAGACAAGCGAAATTACATTGTGAGCCTAAATTGAAAATTGACAGCCCAATAAATTTGACAGCGCTGGAAAATATTCCATTTATCTCTTTTTGAAATCAACAAACAGCCTTCAGCCGGCATTAGTTTGCCAGATTGAGTTTCCTTCATTCCTCCCCTGAGTCCAAAATGTACATGTGATTAAATAGGGCAGGAAGAGGAAGCGTTCAGGCTGTGTGGTCGGGATGTTTCTACCAGAATGACCTACGGCCAGAGAGCATGAAATAGGGGACGGAGCTGCAGGCCGGTCAGCGCTGCAGTTCCAAACGCTAGAAAAAATATTACCACAGAGGCAACAGAGTGGATACAACCACCTCCCCCTGTGGATAGATTTAAAATAGAAATATGTTCTACACAACCGTTTGTAGCACTGCTGGGGAAAATGCGTTAACTGAGACAGAAGTTGCAATATTTTATTCAAAGGGACAAGACAAAAGTGAATCCTCTGATATCTATACATATTTTTATTTAAACATTTTGCAGAACATTCTTACTGGAAGTTAATGATTGGATTATCAATGCAAAATAAATAAGATTATTTCTATGGTATTAGCGTAGCAGCAATATTCAATGTTGCATTCAATGTAATGCATCTCTGGGTTGCATGCCAATTATTTCTTTAACTCTTAAACACATATTTACCCAAAGTTTTAGCTTCTATTTTCCCTTCTTTCTTTACTGACTTAAAAAAATCTTTATTTAAAGAAAATTCAAAACTATATTTGTTTAACTTAATGAGTTGAAAACCTGAAATAACCTCAAAGATATCCTAATGTTTTACAATTCACCTGCGTGTCTGTATTTATGACCTTAGCTCCTATTTACAGAAAAAAGCAAACAAATTGGAGATATTTCAGAAAATATTTACACCAAACAGGAACGGCTGAATTCCTTTGTGGAAAAAACAAAACAACCAAAAGAAGGTTTTTATGTTTTTTTCCCCTCCTTTCCCATTTACCTCATGGCCACAAAGCATTTGCTTTTATTTTATTATGTTTGAATCCTTTGAAGGACCAACAGCCTAAATAACCAAAGTGTTCTTTTATTCTTTAACCTCGTCCCTGCCTCTAATTTGTTTTTCTTTCCAAATGACCCCCAAAATAGGAAACAAATGTTATAAAAGGCATCAAAATAACATGTCAGTTCAAGCTCCAGCTCCATCCTGCTGAACATAAAATTGATGTTTATAGATTTTTTTTTAAAGAAAAGCAAAAGTTTTAGTATTTTTTTTTATCTTTTAAGTGTATTAATTAAAAAAAAACAGCAAATTTTGCTTTAGATATAGATGTATAACAAGAACATATCAAATTGGATGTTTTTTTTAAGATACGTATAGGATGGTGAAGGGAGGAAGATGCAGGCTTTAAGTTCTAAAAAAGTGCCAGCAATAATGTTAGAGCTTAAATCTACAGCAGACAGAGGATTAAAGTGAGTGAAGTATGGCTCAGATGAAGGATCAGCATTTCTTTTTTTTTTTTTCCTTCGGAAAATGGTAATGCTTGAGGGCAACTCTTGAGGTGTTGTTTACTGCCCCCGAATCTGCAGCTTCAGCAGCCAAATTAGCTGAAATAAACCTTCAAAAGGGTGAGACAGAAAACAGTAGCCTGTGGCAATGAAAAAAGATATTGATCCAGTTTTGAAGTTGCAAATCCCACGTTGCTCCATTTTGTGAGAAAGCGAAGAGTTTTAATTAGAGCTCCCTTTGCCACCAGGTTCTCTGTCTGTGTCTCTCTGGGCTTGGGATCGCTGCCAGGCTCTATTGTCTGAAGCCTCGGCTGCAGGTCGAGAACAAAGTCGCAGACGTGAGAGTCATTTTGGTTGAGACTTCCACCGCTGCTGGAGGAGAATTCAGGTGCTGTTATGCAGCACAAAGCATACACTGGGTCCATAATGAACTATTAACATAGGTTTTTCTGAATTAACTCGAACATAGCCGATGTGATTAACAAAACAATAATGTTTGCGGCTTTTGGAATATTTTGTCAATCTTTTTCCCTCATATCTGTTTTTGATCAGTTTTACACTTGCTATAAACCGTATCATCATTTTCTCTGATTACTTTGCATATAGTGTCATATTTAGCTCCCGAAGTGTTGGTAATTGCATCTCTATTGTTGCTTTCCTTACCAGTTACAAACAATGCTTTTGAGACTGTGACAATGTGCCAAAGGGACTCTTTTGTAATTCTGTATACTTTAAGCCTAAAGCCTCATGTTCCAGGGTTAATTATATTGAACTCTTCTCTTTCCAAAAAAGAAATCCACTGATGGTTGCAAATTAAACCCTGTTAGTTAAAGCACTTATAGGATTTCTCCTTGAATTGTCAAGGCTGCATACATTTTGACCTTTTGTAGTTCTTGTTTTGTGCATTAATAATGGCTGTAAAGCTTTAGTTTGGACCTTGAAATTTACAGCGAGCCCTCTGGGGTTGGCATTCAAAAGGAGATACTGCCTCCTCCTGTCTTGTCGAGGAGTCAAACACAGAGGTCACCTTTTTGTCAAATAAGTAATCTGTGAGAGGAAGGGTTATCAGTATTCAGGAAGTTCATGGAAAGTTCTGCACCACTGACCCTTGCCTCGTTTCAGAGTTAATTCATTTAAAGGAACTTTACAGGACAAACAAGCAAAAATCTAACTAAGGATAATCTAATTTGTTCTTAATTAAATTCAGTCAAGATTATTCTAATAAGATTGAAACATGTGGTCAGCTTCAGATTTAAAACACGCCAAATGAACCGTATTTGTTTTAACATTTAACAATAACAAAGTGCTGCACATCAAGAACAGATAATAGTAAAGAAGAAAGATACAAGTTGAAATGTGAAGCCATACCTGACTGAAAATCCAAAACATAGAGGTTGGCAACCTAGAGGTTTTACAATTCTTAACACCTCATAGGGGATTAAAATAACAGGGGTAGTATATTTAAGAACATTTAGTTTTAAGTCTACCACTCAGATTTAAATCATCAGAAAAGCAGGCATTCCTATATAAGCATCAATTAAAGGGTAATAAAAAGGCTTAGAAATAGATGCAGTTTTACAAACAAGGGCTGAGCCATGAGAACTTTCGATAGACAACATAAACCCATAGAGTATACAAATTTAAAAGCAGCAATAGTTCATTCATTGCCTCTGTTTCAGTGGGGCACCCAGGAATACATTCCATAAGGAATTTTTTGCCCTTTTCGGGAAATTTTCCAGTCGTGCAAGAACTTTTTGGATAGGGCCGAGTTTCAGCCTCATCGTGCATCTTGCGCCGTGTAGTATACACGGGGTAACATGGGCGATCAGCCTCTCATGATCAACTCTCGATTAGGAATCATAACATCAGGGGAAAATCAAACGTGTTTGAAATTCAGTTTTCCCTCATAATGTGTTTGTGAGAAAACCTACAGTTTATGCAGAGTTATGTAGCCTAGTAAAGTAGCCCCACCCGCCAGCGGCCAACATCATTTTTGCCTGCGAGTTTGGTCCAGCCTCGATCAATGCCCCAGGTCCCAGAACTGGAGGGCCAATGATGACGCAGAGACGTGTTTTGAATTTTTGAATGCAAAGTGGGTGGGGTTTTGAAGGCGTGACAACAAAGCTGCGCGACGCTGGAGAAAGCACAACAAGGAAGATGGCAACAGCTATTGAACATAAGCATGCACTGCGGCAGCAGCAGCTTTCAATGGAGCGCTCGATTGAAATTCTATTTTCTGTTACTATTGTTCAATAAAAGTATGTGTTAAGGACATTTGAGGCTAGAATATTATACTTTTAAGCGTCATTATATGGTCCATTTACCGATTTAATGCGTAATTAAAAAAACTATTTCCGAAGTTGAGAGGACCGTGGCAACCAGCGGACCTCTGAGGCTAACAGCAGCCAAGGCTAATCGCAGCCCGTTTGTGAAGGACCGCTGGCTCTGATGACGATTTTGGACTCCACTTTGGAATCAGTTTTTAAAGGATTAGACTTGAGGGTTTTCGTTGAAACATGAGCAGGACGAGGCTCTACGCTAATTCGTGTTTAAAAAGGACGTATTCACTGTTTTACCAACAGGCTGTTTATTTACACTCCCCCACCAGCTTTCTGTCGCGCTTACTACTTCACAGTCAGTTGCGCTCATTGGTCAGAGCGTTGGCCAATAGGCAAAGACATGGTTTGAAAAACAACAAGTTGTTCTCATCAACAATCTTCCGATGTCTCATTCATCGGGGCCAGACTAAATTACACACGTACTCTCACATTTAGTCTAGTTTATCAGGCTAAGAGTTATGAGCATCTATGAGCCAATTTAGCAGAACCTCATGCACTTCACTTATGTAAACAAGGGAGTTCTTCTTCTTCTTTCAGATTGACGAGGCCGACCTGCGCGATCTTGCGGCACATATCGTTGGGCCATACAGTCTAAAAACATACATCCTGAGCTGTGAAATTTTTAAACCTTGCAATTACATCCTACAGTTTGATCTTTAGCTGAGTACAAAGATTGAACATATCGTGCAGTTTATGCCTGGCCTAAAATGATAAAACAGACTTAATGACAGCAAAGATGTATAGAGTAGTAAGAAAAAATTGTGAAGAAAAAAGGTCAGCCTGTTCTCTTGTGGCTTAAGGCTATAGCAGCATACAGAGAAAAGCTATTGTAAGCATGTCGGACTTAAATCTTTATCTGAACAGGTAGGCTCATTCTATCTGGAATCAGTGATTACTTATAGCCATGCCTGACCTCCAGCCGTCCTCTCCGATTCTGTTCAGTTTGTTCTACTCCAAGATCACATAAGCCTCCAGCTCTTTTCATTCATCCCCTATGGGGGAAGCACCTTAATGTTCTGCCTTAATTTTTTTATTTCATTAATTCATTTCATTGCAAACGCTGCTGCCTGCTGTTGAAACCAGTGTGTTTTCCTTACTGAAAAAGTAACATTTCTGCCCCACATAAACCTGTGGTTAGCTGCAAGCTGTGAAACGCGAGTTACCAAAAGGATTGGGGCTGAAACATCAGTATGTTAATGATACTCTGTGGAGCACTGGAGTTGGAAAAAGTGAACTACATCTCCCCTGCAGAGATGCGTATGGCTGCCACAAAAATGCTGAATGAAGATACAAGGCCTAAGGGTACACAGAGCAGAGCATATGGGTTATTTTATACAGTGTGAAACACCAAAAGCTTTATTGGATTTTAAAACAAATCAGAAGACCTCAATTCCTAAGAAAAAAGATTTTCGGATCGTTGCAAATCTCCTTTTTCCTTATTTATTCAAGTTTTTGAACCTTTAATCCCAAATAGCGGAAACTTTGTAAAGCAGAAATTGATTTGTTTTGGAGGAGATTTTGTGGGATTCACGCTAATATTCAAGATTATTCCAGGCTCCACTGAGAATCGCGGATTAGTTTGGAAACTCTCCAGCTCTGCTCCAAAAGAATTCATTGACCTTGGAGTTATTCTGAGAAAGTTTTGGACTGAGCCTGCTCACCAGCTTTTCTCTGTTTTCCCTCTTTCAGTGCTGCTGTAGCCTTTTTGTAAAATATAGGGGTGTTGCACAGTGAGGGGCTGACCTTCAGCCCTGGTTCTGCAGGAACCTGACCAAAAGGCTTGTCCTTCAGCAGCACAGTGACTCCCTGCTGGCTCCAGCTGCGCTGCTCTTCAGCTGACTCTGACTTCAGAATTTTTATCATGTTATAGAAAAACATGTACTGTAAACTTTTAGCCTGGTTGGGCTTCCTTAAGGTGTCACGGATCTTAGATCTTTTTAGATTTCTCAGGAATGGTTTTCAACAATAAAGATTATTTCTTTACACCTAAAGACTACAATTAGTAAAACTCGGATATAACCTCTAAAACTTTAAATTAAGGGTAAACTAAGAGGTTTCTACCCCCCAACCTATAGTCCAGAGTAGAATGAGAAGTCGTATTAGACGTGTTGATGTGCAGTCCAAAGGGAAATTGCTAACAGGTGCATTGTTCTTGTGTTTTGTGTCTCTCCGTGTGTGCTTCCCTGCCTTAGCAGAATCCCTGTTCAGCGGCATGGGGCTCGGAGCAGTGGTGGGCCTCGGCCTGGGAGCTCTTCTCCTCCTCCTGGTGCTGGTGGATGTCAGCTGCTTCTTCCTGCGTCACTGCGGCCTGCTCATGTGCATCACGCGCACGCTCTGCAGCAAGAAAACAGCCACCAGCGGCAAGGGCAAAGAAATGGAGGAGGGCAAGGCAGCTTACCTGTGAGTACCAACTTCCCTGTCTTGCTTATTATTTTTTTTGGTTGTTTTCCCTGTTGAAATCTTGGAACAATTATTTGGATTATCGGGGTCAATGTTTGCAAGTCACCAGGTCCTTCATGCTTGAACATCTGCTGTGGGTGTATCAACAAACGTAAAGACCTGAAGGAATGAATGCAAATCTGTAGAAACTCTTCAAGCAGCTTCCTATCTTGGGCACTAATGCTCAAGGAAAATCTACACTCAGTTTAATCAAGTGTATATTCCTCCCTTATTTGCTACGAATGAGCAAAGGAGACTTTTTTTTTACCGTTTACTGTAGGTACACCTACAACAGCCGCCCAACCACCCTATCAACCACAGTATGTCTCTGATTATGTCTTTCTCACTAACGTCTGTGCCTTTCATACAATGTGCCGTGAGTCCTCTTTCCTCATTTGCATGCTCTCTGTGTCTGCATGCCCATAATCCAAGTGTGGTGCTGTTTCAGTTGTCTGGAGCTCACTCTTTAATTTTAGTGCCTCTGTGTTTTGTTATGCTTGCAATGCAAATGTAGTAGACGAGAGATTCGCTGCATGAGCTGTTTGTGTAAGTGAGCACGCACTCTTGCATTTCTTTTTCCTCACAGCATGCAGCCTAGAAGCCCAGCCCTCCTTTAAGTCACAACTCAATCGATTTCCAGATTCATACCCTGCTTATTTGCACGGGAGGCACCGGACAAATCGAGGCTCTCCCAGATGGCGCTGACGGTGTTGGATTCATTGGCCTCAACAGAACCACCCTGGGTTTTTTTGTTTTTATGCTGCCAGTGTGAGAGGAGAAGGAGCAGGGAGGGGGCTCTGACTTTTGCTGAGTCACAAAGTGACAGGCTGCTCAGACTGCATGCAGAAAGCGTGTCGGTGTGACAGCAGAGCAATGCTAAGCACTTCATAGAAGCTGGCATGGTGCTGTTTGTTTAGCAAGGCACAGCTGCAGGTAGATCAATAGCAACTCTAAACCCGAATGATAAATCTTATCTTACTAACCGTTGTGTTGTGTAACATTGTTGTAGCCACGTTTTGTGTAAAAGGTTGACATTTTTTCTGTTATATGTTCTTTTTCTATGGTGTTGTAAACCTCTAATAGCCTCTCTGTACCACCTTAGTATTTCTGCTGATTCTGTCCAGTTTTATTGATACCTGTTAGAAATTTGACATTCAGACTTTTGAACTCAGGCTTTAAGTGTTGCAGAACCACTTATGAAATATACAGTAGGAGGCTTCCCTTCTATAGGGCCAGCACATAACCTCACAGAAAGATGTGACCTTTATATTTAATAAACTAGTGGTTTTAGAGAAAGTGTAAACCTTCACAGGCTGAATATCTCTGTTATTATTAGTTACTAAGAAAAAGACCCACCAGCACACTGAGCTGTCTAAGCAGGTGATGCAGCATCTAACATCAGAAAGACAACTTCTTCTTCACTATGAGCCTTCAGATTGCTCTGCCTTGTTTCTGGATCGACTGGATTTAATTCACTTCCTTTTCCTCTGTGAGAGTTTTCTTTATTGTGATGGATGGATGGATGGATGGATGGATGGATGGATGGATGGATGGATGGATGGATGGATGGATGGATGGATGGATGGATGGACTTTGACTGACCAGAGCCCTTTCAGATTAATGTTAAATTGTACAAACAGGACATTGTAAGATCATCGCTCTCCAAATTTAAGGTGGAAATAAATTGGTTAATCAGTTGTTACTGCAGTACCTCTCAGTTGGCTTCGCTGCAGCGAATATAAACCTAAAATATATTCTTATGTTTAGAAACCCAGGTACTATTATTATCTTTACTGTTCTACAATGGAAATAATATTAAAGATATAGAGGACAATCTTTCATTTCCTGGTGAATCATCTAACTGAGTGGTCCTCCTAATTGTCAATCATTCTGGTGAATTACAAATGATGAGGGTGCTACGGTGGCCCTGAAGTGCAAACTGCAACTACAAATCTAAAAGCGCAACTACATTAAGAAAAACAAAACTACATAAAGCAAAGCGCAACTACATTAAGAAAAACAAACTACATAAAGCAAAGCGCAACTACATTAAGAAAAACACACTACATAAAGCAAAGCGCAACTACATTAAGAAAAACAAACTACATAAAGCAAAGGGCAACTACATTAAGAAAAACAAAACTACATAATGTAGTTGCGCTTTGCTTTATGTAGTTTTTTTTTTCTTAATGTAGTTGCGCTTTGCTTTATGTAGTTTGTTTTTCTTAATGTAGTTGCACTTTGTTTATGTAGTTTGTTTTTCTTAATGTAGTTGCGCTTTGCTTTATGTAGTTTGTTTTTCTTAATGTAGTTGCGCTTTGCTTTGTGTAGTTGCGATTTCCTTAATGTAGTTGCACTTTTAGATTTGTAGTTGCAGTTTGCACTTCAGGGCCACCGTAGGGTGCAGCTGGAACAACATGAGACTGTAGAGGTTTCTGAATCTTTTCACCTGGATACAGAATGGCTGAAGCTAAACTAGTTATGTTAAGGTTGTTGATTGGTTCATTATCTCAGGCATCAGAATAACAGCAAATTTTAGCAGAAGAGATTTGGTTCTTATCTGTGTTCCTGTTTTAGTACACTTTGGTGGCAGATTCATCTCCAGTTTGTCAAATTCAGGTTTTTATCGTTCCTGGCCCTTAAGTGGGCTCTTGGCCCTGAAGTTTAGTGCTGAATTCTACATAAAAAAAATACATCCATGCTAAAAAAAACAAAGCAGTATCTGCTGAACAAAGCTGACTGCATAACAGAGGGGTTCTGCTGATGTCTGTTAGCTCAGGTTGAAGGATTTAGGGCAGACATGTTTGACTTTGAGGAAACCAGACATGTCTCTATGCATACCTGAGGACTACTAATGAGAAAAACGAAGCAAAACAAAAAAAAAACAACCCACTCAGTAGCTAAAGCTACTGACAGGCATTTAAATTGGAAAAAAAATGAGGGCCGCTTTTCTGTTAGAAATTATTTACTAACTGATTAGTTCTGCCTAAATCCTGTCAAAGGAACTGCTGCATCTTTGTTGACGACAAATTTAAAGAATTTTATTTGATTGCATTTTCTAATGCATTTGCAATTTAATTTTGAGGTTTACAGCAGATGTTTTTTTTCCCCTCTGGATTTTTTTTTTCTATGAAGGCAAAATCCTTGTTTTATTACAGGAATACAGAGAAGCTGGATTTGGCCAGACTTTATAATGTTAAGACAGTTAGCGGTATTAATTTAAAACTCTTAAGCTGCTAAACCTCAAAGCCAACTAGACGGCTTTGGATTGGGCACACCTGAATTTGTCAGGGTTAGAACTATAGAGAGACATGTTAAATAAGAATACTCCATCATATATTCAGCTCTACATTAGAAAACATCTACTCGGCTAACTGACTAGGTAAAGACAAAAAAATGTACCTGTTATTACTTAATAAACAAAAGGTGGACTCAAAGATTTGTTTTCTAGCTGAGTAAATAAGTAGAACATCCTACAATGACTAGAGGTGCACAATATATGGAATCGTAATTACCCCCCCAATATTATTTAATAGATTATGACAGTCATACAAGAACACCAGGATGCTTTATATGAAGGGATACAATCGTTAAAAGGGTCACAGAATCATGAAGTGAATAGCCAGTTATATATTCAGCGAATTGTATGAATTGACCCTAATACTCAAAACACATGTAGGTTTTTAGTGGCTAAAAACTCACCAGGATTGATGGATATAATCTGTAAGGATGGAAAAAAGTGTAAGAATATTGATAAATATAAACATGTCATGTTTTGTTAAAAGTATTGCAATTACAACATTTTTGTCATCTGTGCAGAATTATCCATTTCTTAACTGTCAGTGATACGTCTCTGGTAGATTTCTACTTTTTTAAGCCGTTAACACCTAATACAGTAATATCATGTTTGATATATGAGTTTTTGAGACCTCTACATCATTAATGTGATATTTTTGTTCTCCAAAACCCTGATTCATACAATCAGACACATGGACTGAACAGAAAATGTCTAATAATTTTCATTGCAATGACTGATGCATCACAAATTATAGAAGTAATTGATCTAAATATTCAAATTTTATTATTTTTTTAAATTGATATCAAATATCTATATATCCGAATACATAAAGAACATGCTTTCCTGCCATGCTCTGATAAAACAGGAAGTAGGCTAATCTCTTTGTGAAAAGAATGAGCCTTTTAAACCTCGGGTAAGAACCTGGATCATACCTGAAATAATAAGTGAGCTGGTAAAGAAAAACAGCGTAAACAAAACATGAGCCTTTCTGCAGCTTGGGAGCCACTTTGTTTAACTGTGAGAAACAGGCGCTGTGGTCTGCCTTTGTGTCCTGCAGTCGATGGCCGTGTGCTTAATTACCATCGCATGAGGAAAAAACAAGCTACCCCCGATTGTGCTTTGGTGTCAATAACAAGCTTAGAGATTAGAAACATACATGTGCATAAGCATTATTATTCCTGGCCGGCCTGCCACATGGCGCACACTGCTGCTGCTGCTGGCTCATTTAGCTGCTTGTCAAGTTCTAGTTATAGTACCTTTGCAGTGCTTTAACACTAATGTCACGTCTAAGAGTGTTTGTGTGCAGATGCAGTGGCTTAACCTGAGGTTTTGTTTGTGTAGCGTTGAAGGCTTTGGTAGAAAGGAAGCAGGGGTGTTATTTGTCCTAAACAAAAATTTTGTATTTTCAAGCAAGGACTTGTAGCAAAATGTATAATTTATTTCACAGTTAGTACCACAGTAGAGAGCCTTAGCTAACATAAGTAACTCTCAGTAGCTGTAAGGGAATGATGGGTATACACTAAATGGTGTAGATTGGGTCATTCCAGCAATTGCTGAAAGAGGTGCAGCTGTTATGTTTTCCCCTTTAACCTATAAAAGTTGATATTACCAAATGTTTTAACCAGCATTGGTTCTCTGTTTAATTTCTTTTTCCACTGCATACAAAGTTGAGATACAGTTTTCAGGATATTGGCCGAAATCCCATACCGGTCCAATTAATGAACCCTATATCTTTCCGTGTGATTGAAGGCTTTAACCTCATAAACATAGTTAAAAAGGGTAAAAAACACCACAGATATAAATGTATTTTGTATTACTTACTAACAAATAAGCAGCAAAACAAAATAAATAACAGTTTCATGTAGGCTGTACTGGATTGGATCTCAGATATCAAATCTTCGACATCCCATCCAGCTAAATAATCAATATCATAGCCAATATCCAATGCAGATATTGAATCGGTACATCTCTAATAGAAAGCCAGCGAAGAATTAAATTGACACAGCCTAGGGATGTATAGGGGAAGTTGTGAAGTAAACACCCTACCAGTCCTGCGGGTAGCAGGTATAACAGTCCAGCTATTTTGTCTCTTAACTTTTCTAACCTTTCAAGCAAGTGACCATTAACAAATGTAGTCACTTTGTTTGGTGTTGTTGGAGTCTTTGACAACCAAAGGACCAGTGCAAGAACTAATGGGTCTCCATTTACTGTCTTCAGCGAGCAGTGAGTGCTGCTGTGAGTTCCTCAAAAAAGCCATGCCTGTAGTGATAGAGTGAAGAATGGCGCTCTTCTGTTTCCCAACGGAAAACGAGTCACACATGCACAAAGCTTCCACTGATCCCCACTCAGGTTTAAGTTAAATATGATATATAATCTACTGCTTTTTCTTTGAAACTGTTGCCCTAAAATAGATCCTTCCCTGCCTCTCATTCATACACAACCTCTTCCACTGTGTGTGCTTCTGCAAACTGTCTTTATGTTACATTTTATAATATAAAAATATTATTTTATGTAGTTTTGGTTCAGGTGGAGTATTATTGAATGCTTGAAATTAGTATTTTGTTGGGTTACTCTGAATATATGGTTAGGATGCTACAGTAGCAAGTTGCAGTGGGCTGCTTGACAGAGATTAAGCTATTTGCATAATTTCAAAATATTTTTGCATAAATAAGAGCAACACGTATCTTGTTGACCAACAATGCTGTGACTAAATTATTTTCACAACTAGAAATATTTCTGCGTTAGTCTGTGTAAAGTTCAACCCCAAGTGTTTGCAGAAAAGGATAAGCACGTCTTGCAAGAACTCCAGCAACTCCTGCAATTTCTTTGGCATTGCATTAAACATTTTTAATGGTTAGTGTGGAGTTTTGATAACAGTATCTGATCCATCCATTTACTAGACACCATATAGAAAACTTGTGAAGCTGGACAGAGTCCAGTTTAGAATTAATGGTTCAACAGTCTGATGGCAGAGGGGAAAAAGCTGTTGCAGAATCTGCTTGACCTGCAGCAGATGCTGCAAAGCCTCTTTCCAGAGGGCAGCAGGGAGAAAAGACCATGGTGGGGGTGTGAGGGGTCACTGATTATGTTGCAGGCTCAGGACACGCAGCGCTGGGATGAAATATCTTTAATAGAGGGAAGAGGAGCCCAGATTATCCTCTCTGCTGTACTCAACACTCTCCTCATGTTCTTCCAGTCTGAGGCGCTGCAGCCTCCACACCACACAGTGAGACAGCTGGTCAGAGCGCTCTCTACGGTGCTTCTGTAGAAGGTGGTGAGGATGAGGGGGGGCAGGTGGGCTCTTCTCATCCTCCACAGGAAGTACATGCGCTTTTGTGCCCTTTTCACCAGTGAGGTGGTGTTCATAGTCCAGGTGAGGGTGTCTGTGATGTGCACCCCCAGGAATCTGGTGCTGCTGACCACCTCTACAGTTGAGCTGTTGAGCAGTGAAGCATGGTTAGGCTGGTTCTTCCTGAAGTCGATGTTAAGTTTAAGTCTTGAAAATAAATATTTTAAATGTTAAAAGGAAGAGAAAAATATTCGTTAATTTGTTTTTAATTCAAAGTATTGTTTCAAACTACATTAAAGTTGTGAAGGAATCTTGTTTTTACAAGCTAAAGTGGTTCAATATGTTTGCATCTACAACACTACATACTGCGATAGAAAGAGATAGCCACTTATTTCACAACCCCTGTTATATAACTTTTTGATGAAAAAATTGGCTGAATATTCAGTTCAGCAAATACATTTTCTGTTGATTTACATTCAAGGAGGAGGAAACAGCAAGAGGCAACACATTTTTCCATGATCTGAGGAAACCTCCCCATCTGAAGTCCAATCTGGGTTTGCATGAAGCTAATGAGACATGAAATTGTCTCTACTCTGCAGCCACTCCAGCATCCACCAATCAACCAAAAGGAAACCCCCTGTAGCCAGTGGCAATATTTGGGCTTATTAGGTGCGGAATCACACAGGGTCACTGTTTTACATTCATGATCTGGTTTGTTGAGAAAGTCCCCTGCGGTTCAGTGAATGTCCGTGTGGTGGAGCATAATTTTGTGCCTTTAAAAATCAACCATTTACTGCTTGCATAAATAAAAACTTCTGTTAACATAGAGTGAAAATATCAAAGCTTACCCCTGTGGTGAACTCTGTTGAGATGTAGCTCTGTGCCTTTTTTTTTTTAGTTATTTCACAGCAAGGGAAGCTAGCTCATCTGTGAGCACTTTTAAAGCACCTTTTCCCAAAGGACTTCCCAGATATTAAACTGATTCATCAACCCTTATTGTGTTTGCTGCTAAAGTCTTATAAAACCTTCAATTTTACAAGTTTCTAAAGGCAACAGGGATTGATTTCCTTTAATAAGACCAATGGATCAAATTGGGGGAAAGAAAGCAGCATAAACTACTTTCACTAAATCTGACTCGATGCTGGCGGAGTTCTAAAAAAAAAAATCAAAATCGAGCATATGAAATGCTCCTATAACGGTTTGAACCTTAAAACGATGAAATTCATTAACAGTACACTATAAAGTTACTGGATCTTTAGCATTTAATGTATAGCTGGTTCCAGTGATGGGACTAACGGCGTTACTAACGCCGTTACCTTTTTTTAGTAACGAGTAATCTAACTAATTACTTTGACTGTAACTATAACGCAGTTACCATTGCAGACACCCCGTTACTGCGCGTTACTCAGGTCGCACCTTTTTTTCATGATAGGACTCGTGCGCGCCTTGTCCTTAGAGAAGGGAGGATGAGATTGGCTGTTACGGGTGTTAACGTACAGCACACACAGAGAGATGGAGAGTGAGGAGGACTCCAGCAGCAAAACAGCGTTTTCCAGATGGAAATACCGGTGTTACGTCGAGCTGCATTTCCCCATCACATACGGTTTCCCCTGCATCTCCACACAGCGCAGGCGGCACGATTCACCGCGCAAGCGGCAGGAAACGCGCATGCTCGCTAAAGGCGGGTAACAGCTGCCCTGTGCTTGCGCCACAGGAGAACTGGATGGATAGATGGATGGATGGATGGATGGATGGATGGATAGATGTTGCAGTATCTAGAAAAACCCAAACACACAGGATTTCAGAATTAGACTTCCCCAGTTATTAATTTCATACACTCACCAGATCTGAACGCCCTGTTAAAAAACTTCTCACCCATGAGTAGAGGTAATGCAGCCTGATGATATTGACACTGTATCAGATACCTAAACCCCATGTTAAACAAGGGGAACGCTCTCTGATGGGGTTTAGAAGCCCATCAGATAGCGTTCCCCCTGATGTCATTTACGTTGAGTTGCAATAAATGCAAAACTCTCTGCAGGTTCTTGTCTTTGTCGTCCGCTCTATTCAGCTGGCTTTGGAAACACACGGCGAGAAGGTGGGGGCTGGGTGGTGAGCGTGAAAAACGCAAAAGGAACGCAATAGTTACTTTTACTAGTAACTAGTTACTTTTATTGTGGAGTAACTCAGTTACTAACTCAGTTACTTTTTGGAAGAAGTAACTAGTAACTATAACTAATGACTTTTTCAAAGTAACGTGCCCAACACTGGCTGGTTCTAAAGGATCGAGCTATTTTAATAACTCATTCAGTGACAAAACATAAACATCATGAATAGGGACAAGCCTTAGAATTTAAAACAGGCAGTAGGCGGGGCTCAATACATTTGCTCTAAAATAGTAATGCATTAGTATATTGCTAGCTGTGGAAGTGTAATTCATCCATTAGTATTGTAATTCTTAATTGTAAATCAGATTTTTGTTTTAATTGATGTTTTATCACCTTTTTAAGAATCTACTGTAATTAGACACTAGAGATCACCTGAAACAGTTTATTTTAAGGCCGATACTGATTATTTTGACCTAAGTAAATGATTGATGATGTGCTGCCATTATTCATAACTCAATAATTATATATGTTGATATTGTTTTTTTTCCATTCTTCCATTAAAAGAGATATCACATAGTGATAAGAAATCTTACAAAAGTCTCACTCTAAACTAAATCACCACTATAAACAAATAAAAGGAAGCATTAACAACTGATAGCAAATTATGGAGCTAAATTTGGGCCAAATTCTTTCTTCAAAATAATTTTTGTAACGTTTTTTTTCAAAAGAAAAAAAAACTGTAAAGAAAGAATGTTTAAAACTATTTATCAGGTTCTTGTTTTTTGTTTGTTTCAGATTTTAAGGCAAGGCAAGGCAAATTTATTTGTATAGCACAATTCAGTACAAAGACAATGCAAAGTGCTTTACATGATTAAAATATAGGGGAAAAAAAACAGAATTAAAGCAAGTAGGGGAAAAAAATGCAGAAAAAAAAAGAACATTAAAAACAGTTGGACTAAGGAAAACAAGAAAGTTGAAGTAATGATGTAACAGTTGAACTGTTTAACTAGAACTGTCGAAGGTAATCCTAAACAACTGCTGTTTGCTCTTCATGGGGGCAGGGGTTATA
Source organism: Cyprinodon diabolis (assembly GCA_030533445.1). Classification (NCBI taxonomy): domain Eukaryota; kingdom Metazoa; phylum Chordata; class Actinopteri; order Cyprinodontiformes; family Cyprinodontidae; genus Cyprinodon; species Cyprinodon diabolis. The sequence continues at coordinate 6,344,772 of CM060085.1, forward strand.
TGTCTTGGGGTGTGGAAAGATGACTGAAAGTTCTGGTGCCCGGAAAATATTCCTAACTGTTGCAATCAAAAAATATTTGAAATTCTTTTGATCATAAAACAGTCATATGTGACTGATAAAAAAAGGCTTTGCAGTTTCAGATCTCTTATTTTCCAATTTAATATTTTTTTTCAGTTTTCAACTTTTTTTGTCATATTTTTTTTAAATATTGTTCAGATTCATATCTTTGCTTTTCATTTTTAGTAAAAAAGTTTTAAACCCTCTTTCTACTTTTAAGTTTCCAAATAATTCTCAGTTTAAATGGTTTCTCTTCAGTTTTACTGAGAAGTCTTCGGCTCCATAGATTTGGCAGGGGAGTGACATCGGTGCACTCCCATGATCTAAAGGCATTGCTGCTGAATGCAGTAATGAATCGGCCAACATATTCACGCATCGGCTGATACCTAACAAGAAAAAAACAATAATATCGACTGAAAATATTGTCCAGCCTATGCATCGGTCTGTCTCTATTAGACACTATGTTAAAAACCATGTCTTTACAATGATTGCCGTTAAAAAATCAAATACGGATCCAATTCAATACATAAAAACAATACAGATTATTTGTTTATCCTTTGGCCCTAGAAACCAATTATTATTCTGAATGAAAAACATGTATATAATGTTGATTGATGATGGATTTATGGCATTTACCTCCAGTGTTTTGGACATGTCAGAGTAGATGATACCCTAGAAGTAAATTTTTTTCTTTTTGTTTAGCTGACTGAGCGGATTTAGCTGCATTTTTCAGTAAAGAGCGTTGATGGATGGTTTCTGATTCAAGGTGACAGACGAGTCCTGAATGATTACCAGGAGGTGTGTCAGAATAAAAAGCACCGCGACCTTGTGAACTCAGCAAATGAGTAGCCCTCAGCTAAAGTGCGTTAATCCTGATCTGCCGGTGGGCTGACAAAGAGCTTAGCTTTTTTAGGCTTTCACTGCATGTGACCCAGTCCTTTTTAAGGTTAAATTGGGAAAAAAAGGAATGAAGGAACAAAAATTGAGATAGAAGTGCAGCGATGATGTGAAAACTGGTAAAAGCTGGAGGTTCTTATTGATTTCCTTTAATAAATATGAAGCTGTCTCTACAGGCTCAGTGGAACAGAGACTGTTAGTCTTTTATGAGAAGGAAGGGATAAAAAAAACAATACTTCTATATGTTTTTGTTCTGACCTAAAACTCAAAACAAGAGCAAACGGTTTTAAGTAGGGGGAAAAAACTGTTTTTATATTTGCTTGTGAACTTTCTGGGTAAGTTTTAGTAATGTTACGGCAATGAAAACCAAACTGGAGTCATTTAAAATATAGAAATGAACTCAACTGACCTGCTGCACTGTTTAGGAAAGAAAAATAAGCCACCTGTTGTGACTAAGCCTTAGACGATTTAAAACTATAACATAAACATGCATCAATGGACAAAAATTACTCAATATTTCAGGCTTCTATTTCAATTTCTTCCTGTTTGTTTTTACAATTACCTTTGCTTCTTTAAATCCACATAAGCTGAACACCTGACTCATTTAGGGATTTACTTAATCTTCCATTTTAATTCAATGACTTGCATTGAACATTTAGCTACCTTCTGGCGCTTTTCTCCTTACTGAACAGGTATAGCTGGGTTGAGATGTAACACTTGCTGCATCGCTTTAGCACTGCACTGCTTTCACCAATTTTGGACAAGTCCCACTAGTGATCAAGCCTGTCCTTTCTAATGCCTTTAGATGTACCAATACTGAGGTACTTCCTCATCAGGCTATCCATTTTGGCCCCAAATCAAAATGTTGCCATGCCTTATACCTATCAGCTGAGATATGTGGTAATTTTAGCTTCATCATATCGCAGGACGAGTTTCAAAAAACTATGGTCTTTTACTCAGAGTGTGTTTTTCCAACAATGATCTAGCATCTAAGGACTCAGAAAAGAACATTTAAAACTTTAAAGACAATTTTCCTACTATATCATAAAGCAAAACTGCTCTGGTTTTTGTAATGTCATATAAATCACCTAGCTCCTTGCTAATCATACAGGTGTTCAAACCTTAAATTAAGACATCTTTAACCAAATCAATACTATAAAATTCTTCTTTAAGACACCAGAGAAGTAAATGCTGCTTTTTTTTCACTGGATACCAACCTTTTTGTACATAGTTGAGGTATTGCCTTTATTTATCAAGGTTCGCCCTTTTTTCCCTGGAAGACCTTTCCAAAATAGCAGCTACCTGGTTGCATAACGTAGCCTTCTGGTAGCCTTCAAAGATCCCTCCAAGGCTTTCATTAGGTTTTGTAGATCTAGTTCAGATTCAAGAATTGAGGTTCCTTAAGAGCCTGGAAAGATATACAACTGATTGCATGATTTATCAGGTCTGAGTAAATACAGCCATAAATCACTCTAGTTTAGATTTTTTTTCCTCCCTGCATCATGTTTATGTACACTTTGTGTACCCTTACCTCTTTTCTCCCCCTGTCTTCCCTTACATCATTTCTTGTGTCCTACCACCACTGGTCTCCATCTTCCTTCTTTTCTTTTCCTTCTACCCTAATGTCCTTATCTGTTCCCCTCCCGGTTTGTCCTTCCTTCCTTGTTTCTTTTCCTCCTTCCTTTGTCTTTTGTGTGTTTATCTATTCACTTTAAAAGTTACCTCCTTCCTTTGTTTTCTGTCAGTCTTCCTTTCCTTGTGTCACATATATTTTCTTATTTCTTTCTCACACTTCCATGGATCCTTCTTTTATGTTCTCGTGTTTTTTCTTTCAACTACATCCGTCCTAGTTGAGTTCTGACTGGTTGAACCGTTATTTTTGTAATCTTAATTGAAAACGTTTTAGCTGTAAACAGCCAAAGGAGAGGACTTACAATTTTGGATCAGCACTGCAAAGTGTCCCCCCTTAAGGCTGATTTATACTTCGAAACTAGGTTGTCTGCGTAGGTGTTGCAGTGAACAAAATGCCATCCTCGCCCCCTTCTGCAGACACTCTGCTGCACCTCTCCCAAATTTTAGGTGACAGGAGGCCAGCTTTTTTTTTTTTCATTACCGCAATTGCGGAAAACAACTCGTGAAGTTGGACCAGCTAGAAGAGCGAGGTGCGCTAGAACACTGAGGCCCTTTTCCCGTCTGGATCTCCGCTCTTTTTCGCCCTCATTGTCCCTCTGTTGTCGGACAAACTTGCCCCCACTTCCTCATCACCTCGGCCGTATCTAGACCCACAATAATGAGCACAAATCAAAAATGTCTGCTTCAAGCTCACTGCGACACACTGCTGCGGGGAGTATAACCAGCCCTTTAAAAGGAGGAGAATATGGCAGATTTTCTTTATACCAACTGTTATTACGTTTGTGTTTAGAGAGATCCTCCGGTCAATCATAGCGAATTTGTAAGGGTAAATTGACAACTTTTTTTGCATGGGTTGGGGGTGAAATGAAATGCAGATCATTGACGGTTTAGCCTTTTAAGTTGCCTATGGCCATCATGGGAGTCCTTCAATATAACCACCTGGCCTGACCTTCTCTTTGTCCTTTAAAGAAGAACTATACACATTCTCAACTGGGCGAGGCCTTGTGAGTCTCATCATCTCATCCACCTTCAGATACTGTTGGCTCTGGCAATAAAAAAAATGCAAACATTGTCTTTGGTTGTAGCTGCCAAATACTTCTTAACATCTCCTCAAAGACCTCCATCCCAACAACAAATAGCGCAATGCCTTGACAGGCCATAGCATCAACCTGACAATCTGTAAACTGACTCTGGTAGCTCCTTGAACTCATATTTTCTGACCCTTTTATACCAGCTGTGCAAAAAGCTATGGGTCCTCACTCACAACCAAAGTTTTAACATCCGTTTAGATGTTAAAACTTATTGGTTGATGAAAAAAGTCAAGAGTTCAAAGCTGAGACTAAGCTGTCTTTATAATTTAGAACAGTAGATTACCTGAGTACAGAAAACAAATGAAGTCTGGATTTTGCCAAAATGGCAGACTCGCAATGAAAAATCCTACAAGCAGTTTTATTTAAAACACACATGTAAACTGCTCTCCCTGTGCACGTTGAACATTTTATGCATGAGGCTTTAATACCATAAGTCTCAAATATGTTTCTTCTCTGCACTCTCTTGCTTTTTATGTGCCTGTAAGTTCTCTCCTATTGTGTGTGAGGATCTGTTTCTGTGGCTCATGTCAACTTTTGTTACTTTGAAGTTGTAACCAACCTTAGAAAGTAAACTAACTGTGATTGGCATCTTTTCAAGAAAATCGAGACTACTGTTTTCCTCCTGGTTGTGGATAGTAACGTTAGCAAAACACCTTCAGGCCACTGTTGCCAGTTAAGCTACTTTGATGCTATATTTCTTTTTTTTTGAGGTCCTCTAGCGACTGCCTTTAAAGGTATTGTGGAGAATTTTCTCGAATTTTTTAAAAGATCCATCCTCTCCACTTTAAAAAAATGCGTGTGCGAAAGGATGCACGATATATATATATGTTCTTTCTTATTTAACTACCTAGGGACTATGGATGAAATCTAGTTTTGTAGCTATAATCCGGCATATTTACATTTGTTTTTATACTGATGTTCGTTAATGTGCTTTGTCCCTATTCAAATAAATAAATAAACGAGCCCATGTCTCCTCGTGCATGCTCTGTTTAAAAGTTACTGTTCTCATAGCTCATACAAGCTTACATACGTCTGTCCTAACCCGGGGACTTTATAGGGAACTCAGTCAACTTACTGTTCGGACAGCTGATCACTTCCCCATTGGTCCACCATCTTTTTATTGGTCACCACTGTCGGGTAGCGACAGCATGCCACTTTGACAGCAAATCCCATAATGCTTTGTGATCAAAAGCAACTTTCTTGCTAAGGAGATGCCTACAGTACTTCAGGCTAATCGCTGGTCCACACGCGGGTAGAGGGAAATCCATACATAGTGGATTTCCACTATGTATGGATAAAGTCTGCACACTTTAAACATTCCAAATGCACATGGAGAAAAGTTTATTTGTGTGTGTTTTTAAATAGAAATGCTCATATGATTATTAATTACATGTCTGCAGTATTGACAAAATTCTGACCTGATAACAAGGTCTTATTCTGGTAAAAGACATGCTTCTGTTCATCTCCCTGTATCCTAGAAGGTGCTATATTTGATATTCCCTGTTGCTTTTTCTTAAGTGGGCTTTATCAAACAAATCACACACAATCCATTCCTGTATTTAAAAAAAAAATCTAAATTATTCATGGAATTTAAATGAAAAGCACCATCGTTTATGTGCTCATCTTAGTCCTGCTTTACTCAGAATTTGTTTGTGCTTCATAAAACCACATCACTCAAAATATTTTAACCTCAACTGTGGTCATCCATTAATTTCTCATACTTTCTTGTTTCCAATGACAAACACCATGATTCTCACTCCTCTCCTTGTGTCCTGTCTGCTTCTTCTCCTACTTGCAGGAAGCTGCCGCTGAAGGAAGAAAATGGCAAAGAGTCTCTCAAGCCGGATACGATTGAAATCAAAGTGCACAGTGACAACAGCATCCACATAAAGCCAGACGACAGCAAAGCATAAAAAGTTAAAATAAGAAAATTAATCAAAAAAAGAGTAAAAGATGTAAAGGTAAAGAAAAAGGGGGGTCGGGCCCTCTTTGCCACCAAAAGAACATTCGGATCACGAGACCAACCCCCCCTCCCCACCTCCCTGGAAAAGCGAAAACACTGGAAAATAGTGGAGTACAATACTATATCTGTTTATATTGATGCCCAAATGAAAGGCATGTGTAAATAAAATGAAAAGAGAGGAAACGGGAAGGAAGAAAGGATCAACTTTTAATGACATCCAGAATGCTTTATGTTCCCACACACACAAGGATTAAGTAGGAGGCTCTTGTTGCTAAATGATTGTACTTTATTTTCTGCCTTCTTCTGTCTCGCTTTATCAGATCTTTAATGTATTTCTTCAGAATATACTTTATATTGTGTTTTATTAAAGCCCACATGAGATTTAGGATGGTTAAACAGTGTTATAGCCTCCATATCATTTGGTTTTAATGGGTTGAACAATCCTGAATAGAGAGAATAAAGGTGCAGATGTAGAGTCTCCATGCTTTGGATGTTGTCGCCGCAGTAACCGCTTTATGCCTTTAATCTATGAGCTGGATTTCAAGCTTTGAAAAACGTAAAAAAAAAAAAAAAAAAAAAATTAAAAGAAATGTTTTATTTCATCCGCATAGAGGGGAAAAAGCTGTGGATACTATCAGCCAAAGCATGGAAACATGTGAAAGACACTTGTTTTTTTGTTTTCTTCTGCAGTCCTGTCTCAAATCGGCCTGACATGCTTTTATTTTGAAAAAGGAAAGAAAAAAAAGACATTTTCTGTTTCTGACTCTCTCTGATGTCGTTATGTGTTGTACATAGGTGAAAAAACAGATATTTTACAGAGCTTTTATGTAAATATATTAAACAAAAAAAATGTTTTTTTTCTCTCCACAATGCAAAAGGCTTGGCTTTTGTTGTTAACACCTCCCAGATGAGCAATGGTTTTATTTCCTTCCTCTCCTCTCCTCCTTTCCGTTGTGTTCAGGTCTGAAGTTCAGTGGTGGTGTAATATTATTGCCTTTCCCTATCATTTGCTCTCCCTTAAGGAAAACCCTCCACACTCTGAGGCTATTTCACGGCATCTCAGCTGAGGCAGTAATTACGGCATTAATGTGCCTTTTTTTTTCTCTCGTTTTATTTATTTTTTTGTTCCCTCTCTATGGTGCAATGCTTTTGTTTGGCTCACTCCATGAAATCAACTCTGCATTGCGTCGTTGCTGTTTTTTTCTTGCACCTGAGAATGTGTTGACTTTTTATTGTGATGCTGTGAATCCGGGGAAGCGTGGTGTAGTCGTCTAGGACTGTGGATTGTATTCGTAGCACTGTGGATCGTCGTCGGCCACACTGGACCCATCCAGATGTGTACAGATAGATGTTGAATGGAGACTGATACTCAGAACTAACTAGCAGGGTTTTCTACACATTCTGGGAGAAGGATGGAACTGGGTTTCAGTATTTTCCAATTCTGTAAGGGTGGACTAAATTTCCTTTTTTCGCTGTCTAAAAATTTAACTTCTTTTCTTTTTTCCTTGTGTCCTTCTTTGCTTCTATTCTTCCTTCTTTCTGTCAGGTCTTTCTTGATTTGTTTTCCACATTATTTATTGTCAACATCTGTTTTTCACTCTTTCCTTACTTACTCTTTTAATTATTATGTCTTATTTCCGTTTATCTTTTCTTCCTTTCCTTCTTTGGGTCGTACCTCCTTTCCTTTATTTGCTCCTACCTTTTCCTTACCCATGTCCTTCCATCCTTCCTCTTCCCTCTATTTCTTCTTGTTTATCAATCATTATCTATGACTTTGTGTCCTTATCTTCTATTGTTGTACTGTAACTTCCAAGCTTACTTGTCTCCAACACATTTCTTTCTCTCCGTCTGCAATTATCCTTACCTTTTTAAAAAAACAAACTTATTTCCTTCCTCGTTTTTACATCCTACCCTCTTTGTTTCCTTTCTCTGTGGCTTATTTGTTCTTCCTTGCTTCTGTCCTTCTTCCATCCTTCATCCCTCCCTCCTTGTATCCTACCATTCTTCCCTCTGTCCTTCCTTACTCTTCTTACCTTCATTCCTTCCTTCCCGTGTCTTCTGTCGGTCCAGTCATGTAGATTTATACTCCATAGATTCCTGGTGATATTGGCTACTCTTTCTAAGCAGTTGTTAACAGACAAGGACCTGGGAGTGGAAAATCCTGGAACATATACTTGTTTTAAAAAAGTGCAGGAACCCAAATGTTATTGTATAGGCTTCATAAACTTGGTTCTGATGGTGTGTAATGCATCATCACGCCAGTGTGAACACACTTCAGGTTGCATGTGTGTCTGTTGAATGTATCTGCACATCATCGTACTGTAAATTCAAGAATGTGTATTTGTTTTGGTTTTTCATTTTAAAGTTTTCTCCCATTGGAACCAAATCTAGATCCCTGGGTTCTGTTTTGTTGTGCTTGGCCTTGGTTTGTGTGCTGCAGGCCTCACACAGCTCTGCAGGTCATACTGGTGATGACTGCATACCAGATATGAATGCTGCAAGCTATCCCCTTCTTTTTTTGTTTGTTTTTCTCACTGTGGGGTTTGAGACTGCGCTCCGATGAGTAGAACATGATTATGTAGTTCTCGACAGTGATTAATCCCCACCCCTCCTCCCCGCGGCTGCAGCATGTGTCTAAGCCACACCGCCACCTCCGCCGCTCCCTGCCTCTCAGACTCTGCTGGCTTTATCTCAAACACTGAAAAGGCGGCAGCTTTGTTTATTTTATTTTTATTTTTTTTTCTCAGTGCAAAAACATGTACCTGCATATCTAAGGTGGATGGTTTCTGCCATGGAGAGGTTCTGCTGCCTGTTAATGATCACTGTAAATACTGGAGCACAGTGCCTGGAGGCTATACAGTTTGTACATGTTCTTTTTGTATTTGAATATGAGTCTAAACCCACTCTCTCCTTGTTTCCTCCACCAAACCTCAGTCCTTTTTTGTTTCTGATTGAGGTTAAGACAGATGTGTTTGAGCTCAGTGTTCATTATGTGTCCTCTTGGTCCCCTCCCCCCTTGTCCCCTGGACTGTCCCTGCTGAGTGTCAATTGTGCAGGAGGTGGGAACTATCGATGTTTCTCTGTATGTACCTGTGGAACACTTGTGACGCGTATCATTTTGCCGCTGTAAATAAACATGTCCTGGTAGACGAGAGTGGTGAGTTGTCTTTTTATCGTTTTGTCTTTTTATATTTTATGTTTTGAAAATTGAAATGAATTAATTACGTCAGGGGTCTCTAACCTTTCTAATGTATTTTACCTTGAACCCAGCTAAATAACACAGTTGGAGAACAGCAAATATTACATAACATTTTTTAAGAAAACAACTTATTATTTTTTCTTAAAATAAAGGCAAAACATTAAAAGCCTCATAATGAGGAAGCATTGATTTTGGATTTTCTTGTATTGGATATTTATGTAAAAACATAGTTTAAAAACTGACATGGACAATAGATCTAAAAACATATGATTCTTTAATGTAATTCTGAAATAAACGTTTAATTAAAATTTTCTTTAAAGAGCCTGATAAATCTCCTAAGAAAGGTATTTGTTATATATACTACATTCAAAACCATCAGTTGGCCCCTTTATCGTTTTTAGCCATTATCAAATGTAGTTGTAAAGGCTCCTCACTTGTTGCTCTAGACCAGGGGTCTTCAATGTTTTCCAGGGCAAGGACCCCCAAACTGATGGCAAGATAGAGCAGACACCCCCTAATTATATATATGGTATGAAATTGTGTTATATCAAACTGGTCCTATAGTCACTCTATTACAGATGGAGTTATGTAATTAAAGTAATTTCTCCCTGGGATTATTAAAGTATTTCTGATTCTGATTCCTGGTTGATGGGAAAGGTGTTGTGAATGAAACGGTGCCCAGCTTGAAAGAGCTCCTGTGTGTCGCTGAATGTGTGCATTGATGACTGAAAGACATCTTCTGCCTCCATTTATCTGTTTACTTCAGTGTGTTGAATGCATGATAATGTGTATTTAAAGATATTTCAATTAGTCAAAAAAAAAAAAAGTTTGTAATCAACCAAAGCTTTCACGACCCTCATGCAGTATCTCTGCAGACCCCTTAGGGTTTGCGGACCCCCTGTTGAAGACCTCTGCTCTAGACCAGGCATCCCCAACCTCGGTCTTTGATGCCCGCTGTCCTGCAGGTTTTAGAGGTTTCCCTGCTTTAGCACAGCTGGTTATAATGATTGCAGTAGACCAAAAGCCTGTTAATTAGCTTTCAATTAAAATCAGCTGTGCTGGAGCAAGGAAACCTCTAAAACCTGCAGCACAGCAGGCCTCGAGGACCGAGGTTGGGGATGTCTGCTCTAGACCATAGTTTGCAGACCCCTGGAGTAGGCCATTACCATCTACAGTCAAATGGTAAAGAAAGGGATTTAACTACACTAATTGAACAAAAAGGAATTTACAGTGATTCTCCAACTACTGTCAAAATTGTTTTTTATATTTTCCAGAAATCCAATACATATCATTTAGAATTTCAAATCACGACATGTTAACACTCTGATCTCTATTTTAGAGTTAGCAGAAAATATACTCGAACTACATAATATAAAATAGTATTTTTCTCATTCATACATTCAAAGAAGAAAAAAGGTGTTTGGTAATGATTATTAATAATATACACTTGGTTTTGCCAAACTATGTTGATTTTTTTTCTTGTTTCCCTTCCTTCCACGAGGCTAACGCTGCTATCTTGCCAGTAGCTCTCCCATCAGATTACAGATGTGATGGAAAAAGACATTTAAATAAATAATGACGGTGATCCCGAGGGACAGGTGTTATTTTGATGAAAAATAAAAAAAATATATATATATATTCTAAGTACATTATATTTTTCATTGAATTTAGCAATTTCTGTGCCATTTCTCGATAGTTACTGTTGAATAAAACTTTACTTCAGTCATATAAGGAACTGCTTCTGTCTCCTTGAACCCCAGTCGGCCTCGGCAGATGGCCGCTCACACTGAGCCCGGTTCTGCTGGAGGTTTCTTCCTGTTAAAAGGGAGTTTTTCCTCTCCACTGTTGCTACAAGCATGCTTAGTGTGAGTGATTGCCTTCGAGTCAATGAGTTAATACAATTGACTGGTTTTCCTTATATTGAAAACTTTAAATCAATCTGACTGTATGATCTGGTGAACTATAACTGCCTTCAGATGACGTGTTGTGAATTGGCGCTATATAAATAAACTGAATTGAATTAAACTGAACTGAGAGTCAAAAAGCGAAAGGGAGAAGATGAAGATTTTAAAGATTCCTGAACACCAGAACAAAAACAGTTTTAGCAGGAAACGAAGAGGAATTAATGTGATGAATTTATGTGTTAAAACTGTGTGGTTAATTGGATCTAATAATCAATGTGACATTTTCTAAGGAGCAGTTTAATTGACAAGGGACAGTTTTGTGATTACACCAGCTATATACATACAAAAATAAAAATAATGGCTACATTTCCTCTTTATTTTTGTTTTGTTTTGGGAAATGACCTGTGGTGTAGCGGTGCTCGCATTTCCTGAAACATTAAAAGCACCATTTGGAAAGGTGCAGGTGCTTCCTTAATTAGGCTGATGAGCTCCACCTGTGGGGACTTCAGAGGATTGCCCAGTTTAGGAGCCCAGAAAAAACATCTCAGAGAAACTGTTAAAAAGTTTACTTTTAGAGTTAAAACATATTTTTATTAAATTCTAAGAACCTATCGGGACAACTGGAGGCTGTTACAATGAAAGATACCGTTCAAGTTGAAAGGTAGGGAGTTATAACATCTCCTTCACCCTACAGAGCTATAGGTAGTCCAATAGTTTCCCTACAAATAATCTCTGTACTTTGAAGGTTAACTGAGCAAAATGCTTATTCTGCTCCTTAGACTGTCTGGGAAACACCTAAACGCAGCAACAGTTTGCAAGGACACCACTCTTTGAAAACAGCAGAACTCTGCCGGTAAGTTTTTCTATTTTCCCCAACGTCACTGTAGCTACCCAATCTACACCGCTGTTAGAAGGAAATCTGTGAACCGTGACTCAAGCACCTTCACTAGATTAATACCTATACCTAAAGAAGTCAGTAGTGAAATGCACTGCAAAAATCAACTAGAAAGAAGTAAACATTTCTTAAAATAAGTGCATTAACCCTTAATTTGAGCAGGAAAATAAGATTATTTGCCATTGGAATGACATTTTTATTCTTAAATCAAGATCATTAAATAATATGCACTTGAAATCAGACAAAGTAATTGTTTTTTTTCTTATTTTAAATATAAATTGTCTTGTTCCATTGGCAAAGTGTCTCACTTACCTCCTCAATTCAATAAAAAATGCACTTATTTCAAGAGAAAATTACTTATTTAGATTTTTTTTTTTTTTTTGCAGTGTACATGCCTCCTTTGGTCACAATAGGATTTACAGATTTCGTTGTGACACTTGGAGCATCATAATTTAGCACCCCTTCTCCAAACCAGAGGGTGGCAGCAGTGATACCATAATGTAGAATATCCTACTTTTCATTTTAGAATGAGCTGTTAATCAAAATCTGACAACAAAAATACAGCAATTTTCTCCTCACAAAAATATATTGCAATCAAAGAAGAATTAGTTTTTATATTTTATGTGGTACAGTTTGTCTTTGCAGTCATTTATGCTAAGTGTCTGCTATACAATGAAAGATGATTGACTGCTAAACCCATTAAATGTATATAATTATGTGAACCATAAATTAATTTAAACTGCACCGATGTATAAATATGTAGGTAGCTTTATTAGCATTGGCTTCATGAAAATCTGCCCTATCTTTGGGGTGTATTTTATAGTTTGACCCTGATCTGCTTTCGGTACCTTTTAGTTTTCAGTCACCCCCTCAGCACACATTGATCCCTGCCTGACAATCTCTATTAACATTTCCTGGAAGCACCACTGCGTACCATCACCTCATTTGCACATTTGAATGCAGATATTCATTCAAGTCGCCATTAATAATATAATCACTCTACAGAAAGTATAATACATGTTTATCTGTAGTTGTCTTTTTTTTTTTATGCATTAGGAACAATTATGGTGCAACACATTTAAAAAGAAAACTCAAAATAACTAGTTATTTACTAATGCAAAGTCAAATAATGAGCTACTTTAGTGTGCAATCCCATTCCTGGGACATATTGGTTATAGACAAGTGATATAACAGAAAATCTGGAACATTATAGAAGATTGTTTTCTCTAAATTAGGTCTAAATTTTCTTTTATTTTGTAGGTAGTGTTGGAAAAACCGCCTCACAACTATCATAGCATTCATAAAGAGATGCATCTTACTTGTTGTTTGATCTAGAAACATAATTTTCCCCGCATAAATGCTATATATGGAACAACAAAGAAATCATGCATAAACAAATCATTAATCTACCCTTTTTGGTTCAGTCATAACATAATTTTGGTTCACAAGTTATTTAACTTTGACAGCTCTTTAAAGACGTATCAAGAATTTCATCTTATAATATTGTACCATAATTCCTTTCGATGAGTACAGGAGTGGTGATTTCTCATTGAATACTAGGGAGGCTGGTATTGGCAAACATAGTTAAGGATGTTTGACTGACAGCAGCCAGACAGCGAGGAGGTTTTCCTCATGAGTCGAGATGAAAATATGATCATTCAGTCAGAACAATGATCTTGATCTGAACTCTTGCTGCGGTTTCTGGAGTTTATTATTTCATAGTGTTTCACAGCAGCTATTATCACTTGATGCAATATGTGTTTCAACATTTGTTCATGCAGTACGTAACGTCTGGATATTTTTAACTAAATTGAGCCTGCCCAGTTTCAGAAAGCTGCAGCCACCAGTGGAATACAGTATTGTAAAAAAAAAAATGCAGTCCCTGTTGGAGTAGCCATGTTTTATAGAAATATAGAAAACCAGAATTCAGCACTTAATTTTTGGTCCAACCACAATAGAAATTGGTCAAATTTGTTTCTCCTTGCCATAAAATAATGTCATACTTTTCTAATTTCAGAAAGGTATCGCTTCTCTTCCATAAGTGCTATCTTATTGGAACTTATTTGGAACAAAATCAAACATATCCATCTAGGAATTTTATATATAAAGTCAAGGTATATTTTTAAAAAATCCAGAGTTTACCTATCTAAAGTTTTTTTTCACAGCGTTTGAAGAAACACAGAGTTAACCTGCTCCTTTTGTGAAATACATTAATTTGGGTCTTTGCACTTTTCTAACAAATTTTGGAAAACCTTTTGCACCTTAATTACTACTTGTATTTAATCACATCTTTCTATTTGTTTTGGACTTATTGTTTTGCTCCATTGACTTTCATTCTGTAACACAAAGCAATTTTGTATGATAAATCTCACATGTTTATCCAAATGGCATATCCACAAATGCTTAGAAAAAAACGGAAACCTCTTTTCTCCAGTTTTAAAAATGAAGTTAGGCGTTATATAAAGAATACTCAAGACTCCACTAATGTAAAAGCTATTAAAATTCCTGACTTACAAGCTGTCTACAATGTGTTTTTGTATTGTCATATGCATTTGATTACTTTAACTATCCAAATAAAGTTTGGAAAGAAAATAAAAGTAGAATAACAAAATATAAATTAATTTACTCACTCTGCAAAAAAAAAAAAAAAACCCATAAAGAAGCAAAAACGAGGATGTAATGACATTGAAAACATCCAATAGGGTTGCCATCTTTCATAAATGTGTCCATGGACTGAATATGCTATATATTATACTGCTACTGTCATTAAACGGGTGATAAAGAAAGAAGTTTTAAGCTTGATTAAAAAAACAAAAAAATAAAAGCTTAAAAATCCTTCATTAGCAGAGAACAGTTTGTTTTAAAATATTGTTGCAGTGTGAAATATGTAATAAAGAACTTTTAAAAGAAAAGGGTGATGATTATCACAATTTTTTATAGTTCAAATGACAAAACAAAATTTTTAAGAGAAATAGTTTAAAATCTAAGTTAATATAACACTTTATTTGTAATCCTGTATTATTGATCCCAAAATAATAAAGATTCAGCTGTTACAATCAACACCACCGCTGTTGGTTGTCCTTTTGTTGCGTTTATAGGTGAAGAAAAAAAATCACCAATCTTTAGTTTAACTTTTAAACTATGCGCCATATAAAAATTTAAAAGTTCAAAAACATAAATTTAATTACATTCCAAAATGGTAAAGAAAATGGGTATAAAATATTAGAATTGATATTATCATATTGAATCCATTGGCCCATGCTAAACTCATATCTTCCTGATTTCTTTTTGCTGGTGAAGATTCTCAGTCATCCAGGTCATAGTCATTCCAAAAAAGTTTAATAAAAAAAACAAACCCACTGGACTATTTCAATTCAAAATGTTAGAAAAAGCATTGAGTTCGAGGCAGTATTTTGGTTTCTTTGTTAGCCTTCAATACCCGACAACTGACTGTCTTGGAAAAAGGCGGGTCATCAGGGGGAATTGTTGGCCTGGCTAAACAAGCCAACAATTCCCCCTAACGACCCCCCCAGGGTATTGCAGGCTAACAGAGAACTCGAACAACTCCCCATTTTCGTCTGTTCCTGTTTGGCTGTGACGCCATCCTGGAGAGAAACATCAGCTGTGCTGCTTCCATCAACACCCTTGTTTATAGATGCTGGAGATCGGCCTGTTTTCCTGTGTAGTCCTGTTTCTCTGACCGTGACTGAGTGGATGTGCTCTCTTTGTTCTCTGACATGGGAGCTGCCTTGGAGCTCGTCTGCCTGGCTGTGTGTTCCCTGGACGGGGCCGCCTTTTACAGCTGCTTTTTGTATCCCTGCTTCTGTCTCCTTAAACCCCAGTCGGCCTCGGCAGATGGCTGCTCACACTGAGCCTGGTTCTGCTGGAGGTTTCTTCCTGTTAAAAGGGAGTTTTTCCCTCTCCACTGTCACTATAAGCATGCTTAGTGTGAGGGATTGTAATTGAGTCAATGAGTCGATGCAATCAACTGGTTTTCCTTCGATAGAAAACTTTGAATCAATTTGACTGTATGATCTGGTTGAACTGTAAAGTGCCTTGAGATTTGTGTTGTGAATTTGGCACTACCGTATATAAATAAACTGAATTGAATTGAAATTGAATTAAGGGGTGGACCCATTCGTCAAGTTTAATTTGCATGTTTTCGAAGCCAAAACAAGACTTTGTTTTTGGTTCACTCTATAAAGCCTTGAAATCAATGCTATTTCTGACATTTTGCATCGAAAAAGCTTCCTGAAAATTGCTAAATGAAGGATGATTCCGTATTTTAGTGGACGGCTGGCGACGCTAACGACAATGCAAAGAAGATCTCACCTATGCATCTTTGTAGAGTTAATAATAAACAATTGATCACATAAAGCATGCTTGTTAAGTGTCTAAACACTACTTTTTAAATCTTAGATATTGAAGCTAATTATTTTAAGCTTATGGAGTAAACTTGTCCCAGTATTTTATATAAAAAAAAAAAAAAAAAAACTTAAATGACAATCGGCTCCTCTGTGCCGGTATGGTCAGAATGTATCTAAGTTTTAATTACCTGTTGGAAACAAACAGGATACAATAAGCTGACTCCCAAACTTTTTATAACACGCAGAGCCTAGAATTAGTTCCTGGCGCCATGAACCTGTTTTGATAAACAGTTTAATGGCAGATGATTTTTGTTTATGGGTTTTTTTTTTTTTTGTTTGTTTTTTTCTAATTGTGGACATTTACATACTAACCATATGATTTGTACTTGATATACTAGTACTTTTTATATTTACTTTATTAGTAAATCTAAAAATTACATTATAAATAGAGATAGAGAGATATAGTTGGATTTGTGACCGTTAAGAAAAACTCCTTTCATCCATCAGTTCATCCCTTGATCTATCCTTGTCTTTGTTCTTCACTCCATACATCCAATAATCTGTCTTTCCTTCTCTATCATATGTCTGTCCATTCCCCCGTTTGTCCTTCAGTTTGTATGTCTTTGTTTATTAATCTGATCTTTTAGTCCTCAGTTCTTATGCGGTCTGAGGAAAAACACAAATTTGGTTTCAGTATTTCACACACATGGATAACTCTTAAAGTATAGAAATATTTTCAAAAGAATTTATCTTCAATAAAAAAATTTTTTTTTGGTTCCGTCTTTCTGTCTTCCATGTCCTTTATTCTATAGTTGCCTGTTAGCAAAAGAATGGATTATAAAAATCTGTCTTTTTGGGGTTCTACCTGTTTTATATATCTTTAACTTGCCTCACCAAGGGTTCTTGGATCAGTTGTTTTTTTTGTTTGTTTGTTTAGTTTTTTTTGTTTGTAATTCTTTTTCCATTAGTAGCAAAAACCAGGTTGAATCTCAAAGGAGATTGAGCCCATCAGTTGTGTTGCTAAAATCATCGAAAAAGTTTTTATTAGTGGTGAGATGGGATAAAATGTTTTAATTGAGTTAATTACAGGGTCTCTAATTAGGTGCATTTTAATCTTAAACCATATATCAACAAGTTTTATGTTTTACTGAATATTCACTACAGTTCAAATGTTTGGGGTCACCCAAACAATTTTGTGTTTTCCTGAAAAGTCACACTTATTCACCACCATACGTGGTGAAATGAATAGAAAATAGTCAAGACATTGACAAGGATAGAAATGATTTGTATTTGAAATAAGATTTTTTTTTTTTTTTTCTTTTACATCAAACTTTGCTTTTGTCAAATAATCCTCCATTTGCAGCAATTACAGCATTGCAGATCTTTGGCATTCTAAGCTGTTATTTTGTTGAGGTAATCTGGAGAGATTGCACCCCGAGCTTCCAGAAGCAGCTCCCACAAGTTGGATTGGTTGGCTGGGCACTCCATTACCGATAGAATATCAGCTGCCTGCTTCTGCTCTAAATAGTTCTTGCACAATTTGGAGGTGTGTTTAGGGTCATTTTCCTGTTGTAGGATGAGATTGGCTCCAATCAAGCGCTGTCCACTGGGTGTGGCATGGCGTAGCTAAATAGAGTGATAGCTTTCCTTATTCAGAATCCCTTTTACCCTGTACAAATCTCCCACCTTATCAGCACCAAAGTAACCCCAGACCATCACATTACCTCCACTATGCTTAACAGATGGCGTCAAGCATTCTTCCATCATCTTTTCATTTGTTTTGCGTCTCACAAACATTCTTCTTTGTGATCCAAACACCTCAAACTTGGATTCATCCATCCACAACACTTTTTTCCAGTCTTCCTCTGTCCAGTGTCTATGTTCTTTTGCCCATCTTAATCTTTTTCTTTTATTTGCCAGTCTCAGATATGGCTTTTTCTTTGCCACTCTGCCCTGAAGCCCAGAATCCCGCAGCCGCCTCTCCACTGTAGATGTGGACACTAGTGTTTTGCGGGTACTATATAATGAAGATGCCAGTTGGGGACCTGTGAGACGTTTGTTTCTCAAACTAGAGACTCTAATGTACTTATCTTCTTGCTCAGTTGTGCAACGTGGCCTCCCACTTCTTTTTCTACTCTGGTTAGAGCCTGTTTGTGCTGTCCTCTGAAGGGAGTAGTACACACCGTTGTTGGAAATCTTCAATTTCTTAGCAATTTCTCTCATGGAATAGCCTTCATTTCTAAGAACAAGAATAGACTGTCGAGTTTCAGATGAAAGTTCTCTTTTTCTGGCCATTATGAGCGTTTCATTGACCCAACAAATGTGATGCTCCTGAAACTCGATCTACTCAAAGGAAGATCAGTTTTGTAGCTTCTGTAACGAGCTAAACTGTTTTCAGATGTGTGAACATGATTGCACAAGGGTTTTCTAATTATCAATTAGCCTTCTGAGCTAATGAGCAAACACATTGTACCATTAGAACACTGGAGTGATAGTTGCTGGAAATGGGCCTCTATACACCTATGTAGATATTGCACCAAAAAACAGACATTTTCAGCTAGAATAGTCATTTACCACATTAGCAATGTATAGAGTGTATTTAAAGTTATCTTCATTGAAAAGTACAGTGCTTTTCCTTAAAAAAATTACATTTCAATGTGACCCCAAACTTTTGAACGGTAGTGTACGCATTGTTTTTTTTCCCCTCTAGAAGTGTGATCAGTCCATGACTATTAAAGTACAAATGTGGTATAAAATAAAATTATAGCAGCAAGACATACAATTTTGCCTGTAAACAGAAGATAGTTTCCTTTTTGATGCTAACAGATCTATGACGGTTTAGCTCTGCATAAAGCATTGCTTAAAAAAATGCTCCTTTATATGCAGGATTCAGTACAATTAAAACCTTTCTGAGGCTACTTCTTCTAATTTAGCCATTTAGGAACACAAATATTTCCTGTTCCTTGCTTCTTCCTAGCTGCCAGTACTATTCAGATAGACCTTATCTATCTCCATTCTTTATCTGGAGTCAGCTGTGAGTTAATTCTCAAATGGGAAAGAACTTGGAAATTTTAGCCTTAACCTAAAATCAAATGTGTTTATAATGAATAAAAAATTAGAAAGACATGTTAAGGTGTTTAGTTGAGAAGGTCTGATGATGCCTGGGAACTCTTTTTCTTAAAATCCTGATGGTAGGAGAAACGTACCATTATAATATGCTGGTTAAGATTCTCAGTCATCCAGGTCATAGTCATTCCAAAAAAAGAATGACTATGAAAAAGAATTGACTGAATTGACTGTTGTTTCCAAAAAAAAAGACTTTTTTTTTGGCTTAGAAAACATAAAAATTGAACCAGACGAATGGGTCCATCCCTTAGGAATGAGAAGGGTGTGAAGGAAGCCATCTATGTTAAGAAAGAAAAAGCAACCTTAAATAGAGTGTGGACTCAGGTTTTAGCTATGAAAAACCTTCAATGCAGCGATAGTTGATTCCTTACCGCTATCATCGCAACCCCCGACCCCATACAGCGGAACAGAACACCTCGTCTGTTCAGCCAGGCCAACAATTTCCTCTCATGACCCCCCCTTACAGAGACATAGACAGGTATCGGGTATTCCAGGCTAACAGAGATACCAAACGACTTTCCAGTTCAATTTGCATGTTTTGTAAGCCAAAATGAGGCTTTGTTTTTGGTCCACTCTATAAAGCCTCGAACTCAACACTATTTCTGACATTTTAATTGAAAAAGCTTCCTAAATGGGAAGCGAAAAATTTACAAACTTGGAAAAGAAGTCCAGTAGATTTTTTTTTTTACTCTTTTGGAATGACTATGACTGAGAATCTTCACCAGCAAATTAGATAGAGAAGAAAAGACATATGGCTGCCTGTTAGTGTATTAATACTTGTTTGTTTTTGATAAGAGAAATAAAAACACAAGTGATTGAGCACAGAGAAACACACCGTTTGTCTCCTGAACATGCCAGGGAAGTTTCCATCTAAGAGAGAAGATGGCTCCATAAGCCTTCAGCTCATACGTCTCTACTAATCTTCACTTCTGCAGAGACTCCCATGATACTGACAGCACCTTAATCCCACCTGTTGGAGAAGTTTGGAAAGTCCACACCTAAATCTCTCTGCCATTGTCAAGAGTTTCCAAACCGTGACGAGCAGATGCGCTCTTAAAGGACTTCTCAGATGGCTAATTTCTGAAACTTTGCCTGCATGTGAGGAAGCAGAGCCTCTTC
The DNA here is from genome assembly GCA_030533445.1 of Cyprinodon diabolis. Classification (NCBI taxonomy): domain Eukaryota; kingdom Metazoa; phylum Chordata; class Actinopteri; order Cyprinodontiformes; family Cyprinodontidae; genus Cyprinodon; species Cyprinodon diabolis. The sequence continues at coordinate 6,365,022 of CM060085.1, forward strand.
CGTCTTTGAGCCGTGGAGGCAAATCCAGGAGAGATTTCTTCTTGGCATAAACAAGCCGCCATTTCTTTAATCTCCTTTATTTCAGACTCTCCCATCACAAGTCGACCATTTGGAGATCTGACAGGACGAATCAGGGAACAGGAAGGAAATATTTAATATGACTGGAGGTATAAATCTCATTGAACAATTGTGACGTGATAAATCTCTAAAGGCAGGAATGATTAAACTTCTTCCAAAAGTTCTTGGTTTATCTTTCAAACCATATTGGACACCATGCAGTGAATCTGTTGTTCTAAAACTGGCTTCTAGAAATCCAAACGATACAAATCTGAGTCATAGTTCCTTCAGTCTGGAAGGTTTTGGAGTTGTTGCATGTTTTCCAGGTCATATTCTTCTGTCAGTCATTCATCTGTTGGAAAATTTAATTCTTATAACGGTAAATGTCCTCATTTGTTTCAATTTTTGTTGCGCTTTAGTCTTTTATCTTGTCTTCATTTGTAGATAGCCAAGTCCCATTATGGTCCTTTTTTCTCTGTGCCTTCAGGTCTTTCTGTGAGTCTTTATACCTTTTTTTGCTTTCCATCCCTTTGAATAGACATGCCTCTACAATCCTATAAAGTCTGTTATTTTTCTACCAACAGTAATGCCAGACAAACGTGACAGGCATTAATGTGCAAAACAGTGAAATGTTTGTTTTTCTGTGCACTTTCTTTTTTCAAAAGGCCACAGATTATTTCCTCTTGCATATGAGCTTTCAGACCATGAAACGGTAACTTCAAAATTGTTAAAATAAAATAAAAATTAGCATTTTGAAACTGCTTTCAAAACTTAAAGGGTCAGTGAAAATACCTTATTTTCCTTCTGACCCTTGATTACTGCCTGATTTAAGACATCAATCCATATGAAAAGAGAAAAAATGAACATAAATATAAGGGCTGCAACTAACGATTATTTTGCAAATCTATTAATCTGTTTTTCAATTAATCACTTAATAATGGAATAGCCAAAGCTTCCTTAAAGACATTTTTTTATGAAATTAAATGAGGTGAAACTAAAATGTTTCCACTTGTTTTGGATAGAGCATATTGATGGACAAAATTCTTTTTTTTTTTTTTTTTTTATGTGAAGTGCAAAAGGTTTATACTTTTCTTTTTACAATTTTGATCTAAATACTACTCCAAGTGGGTCTCTGTCAGCTAACGTCATGTTTTAGAGTCTTTACATTGAAGTTAACGATTAATCAATTACTAAATTAGTTGACAATTATTTCATTTATCAAATAATCATTAATAATCTGATTAACTGTTTCAGCCCTAATAATTATTCCTCAAACCTTAAAAAATGAAAGAAACCATGTTACACATGGTTTATAATTTGGTACCAAAGCCATTTCTAAGGCTTTCGTACTCCAGTACCAAAATTAATTGAAGGGATCTATCTAAATCAAGGTTGCCCTTAAAAACTTGTTTTTTCTTAATGGCCGATATGTGAATGTGTTTGCCAAATTATAAACACATCGAGCAGACCTAAGTATCAGTGCATTCAGAAAGGTAGTTAGTACTTTCATAGTAGCTTAATCAGGTCTGTTCCTGTTGGCTGTGACACCATCCTGGAGAGAAATATCAGCACTGCTGCCGCCATCAACACCTTTTTGTATAGTTGTTGGCCCTCTGTCTGTTTTTCAGTGTAGTCCTGTTTCTCTGACTGTGACTAACTGTATGCATTCTCTTTCATCCTTTCTGACATGGGAGCTGGCTCAGAGTTCGTCCACCCAGCTGTTTTTTTCCTGGATGTTGGTTACTTTCTGTATATCTGCTTCTTCTTATATGTGCCTACCTCTTTAATCTCCAGGCGGCCTCGGCAGACGGCCGCTCACACTGAGCCTGGTTCTGCTGGTAGTTTTCTTTTCTTGTATTAAAAGGGAGTTTTTTCCCTTTTGCTACAGGTATGGTCGTTGTGAGGGATTGCTAAAAACTTGACAAAATGCCACTGATTAAATCCAGGAGGGGCGTTTTTTGCAACCAACTGGTTTTTCTTGATAGTTTCTTTTAGCCATTCTTACTGTGTTGTCTCAACATAAGTAAACTGAATTGAAAAAAATTTCAATCGAGTTAGTGGTCAACTAGAGGCACCTTTTCTTTAAACATTTTGATGTTTGATAATCTGCCTGATCTCGGTTATATTTTTGCATCCTGAATTTCCCTGTTCTGCTTCGGCCCATATCCGATATTCTCTTTGCTCCTGGTCTCTGGACATTAACCTTGCTTCTGTCTCCCTAATGTGACCTCCTGCCTTTCCTCCGGCTACATTAGCTCAACTTCATTCTTGCGCCACGACCGCCATTTGAAGCCTGTTCCTTGGATACTGTCACCTCTACGGCTCTGATCAAGTTTCTGTTCTGTCTTTCGGAGTTCTGCCTCGTCCCTGAGTTAGTTTACCTGAAAAATGACTCCTTTGTGAGTTGTTACTTGAGCTTGTGGATAAAGGTTTGATTAACCATAGAGTCAATCTTATGAACTGTAAAGTTCTGTGACATAATCCTGCTGGTCTGCCGAGTCAAAACTCAACTTTATTCTTTTAATTCAGGTTCTGAGGTTAGTGGCATTATTTTCTCTCTTCCCTACAGATTTTCCTGATTCTGCTTCTTGTTGATCCCCAACAAAATCCAAGCTTAATTCTTGATAAATCTTTGAAACTGCTACTGTTGCCTGATGAAAATTGGGAGTCCTCAGTACAGACCATTACTGTTGGTGCTTAATAACCCTTCAAAGTAGATAAATTAAAACAATTCTGCAAAGGAGATTGGACCAAAAATCCCCCACAGTGACATAAAAGGCTCATTGCCAGTTATCACAAACGCTTAATGACACAACAGCCTTATTAGTTTTGCTGGTCTCATCTCTTTAAAAAGTTCTTCTTTGAAAAGTTTTTTATATTTACTCAGGATAAATTCTGTCTTTATTTAATTGATTGAAACATTTAAAAGATGAAAGAGAAAAATCTCCAGTACTTCTCTCAGCTGGAAAAACAAAAGAAACCTTTCAAAACACAGATGGAATAAAATCTTTTTTTCTTTTAAATATGAAGAATAATCACTAATGTTGCACCTATACCAATACCAGTATCGGACAGGGCCCCGATCCAGCACTAAAATGGTGGTATTGGTATTGCCAAGTACCAAAAAATAGGGCACCGATACCGTTTTGATAGCTATAAGTTTATTCAACTATTGTCACACATTCCAGGTAGGCAATAAGTTCTACTGGATTCACTTTGTATTTTTTATTTTTCAACAGCTTGACAAAGCCATGATAGCAGTTATTTTACATCAAAGTAGTATGCAGTTCTTTATATATACACACACGCACATCAATTTGAAACAGATGGTATCGGCCAATACTGCACCGTCAGGTATCTGTTTCAGGGCCAAAAAATGGCATCGGCGCAACACTAATAATAACGTTACTTTTCAGCAGGATAATCCAGCAGAAAGGTAGTATTTAACAAAAATAATACAGGATTTTTTACAAAAATGCTGATTGGTTTTAAACATTTGTAACCTTTCCTCACTAGTAAATCAAAGAGACATGATGTCAAAGCTATAAAGGCCACTAGCGCCATGGGAATTTTAACGGGATTTGAACAGGAAAGAACCTAAGAAGTAAAGCATGTTTCAGCGCGCAGAAGATGTGATTCAGCAGAAACTGCACGGCTCCTTCCAACTGAAATGGTTCCTCCAGTAAGGAAATATATTGAGAATTCTGAGAATCGTGCTGTCGCCTTCATGGGTTTACAGCTGAATATGCCATATTTGACTCCCTCTGCATTCATTGCTGTTAAATCCAACATAACCTCATTAACTGAAGCACAGTGGAGTAAACTGTGCCTTGAATCAGCCTGTGCTGCCCAGCACTACCCTAAAAAGGGGAAACTTAATTTGAGGACTTTTTATTTACAAAAAATAACTAAACTTAGAGATGAAACTGCCTCCTGTTCTTTTTACCCCAACTTCTGCAGGCAATTGAGCCACAATCAAAAGGTTAATGGGAGCTTTATGCCTTTGTGAGTTGGACTCCCTGCTCAAGGGCACATTGGAAGGATTTTCCAAGACTGTCTAAATGACTCTAGTGAGTACAATAACTCTTTCTGAGGGAAGCAGAAGCACACAAGTAGTGTTGCGCTTGGGTGAGAGAGGCCTTTTGATATTCAGCACAGATGCAGTCAAATGCAACAGGATGGAGATCTCGAAGTCATGGACACAGGTCACACTTTGTGTGCGTTTTGAGTCGAGCTCTTCATTTTAAATCTCACAGATTCAGAGGACTTTGGTCTTTGTGTAGATTTTTATATGGAGCGTTGAAGACAACACTTGATAAGCTGGCCGACTGAGCCTTCCTTATACAGTAGAAGCCTTCAATCTATCATTTGTCATAAATTTCTCTGCAGTGAGGAATAAAATCAGTGATGTGACTAAAATTTTAGTGTACCTAAAGCAACATAGATTTTAAGAACAACGCATTGAAGCGAAGTTAAAATGAATACAGGACAGGTAGAGTGCTAGACCAAAGCAAAACAAGCAATATTTGGCTTTAGTTAACTATTGCCATGTTTTTTAGCTCTAAATGTTTAAATAAAAACAGCCTGTAGTTGATTACCAGCAAATTAACATCTAACAGACCACCTTTCTGGTTGCAATGATGTCTGTATCTTTCTGCATCTATCAAGGCATTTTTTTCCTATACATATTTTCAAATATTTACCCTGTTAACTTGCTACTCCAAAATGACCAAAAACAACTCTGAAATGCCTTTAAAGAGTAAACTAGCAAGCTGTTCTTTAACTCTTTGGAGGATCCTGCCATATGAAACCATTGTAATTGTGGACAGTAGCCTTATTGTAACAATATGAGGCTGTCACCACGTGCTCCCCGTGGGCAGGAAATGACAGTTGACAGATTATACACGCATTTAAAATTTTCATTTTAGAGGCTTGGACAGCCTTTTTGATATGCAGGGGTTAAAGAAAAATAAAAGTTGCACATATGACATATGTTCACCAATGAAGAGGTTGCTTTATCACGCATATTCGCTCCCAAGGGGGCACTTTAGGATGCTCTTATTTTTTTGAAGGACAATTGTTTCACAAGGGGGACACACCAAGGTTTCCTGTAAAGATGTACAGTGTGGACACTGAAGAAGTTTGAAACCTCACCAACAATCCTAGTCAACACTCACTCGCATGCTTGTTACCAGCAAGCATCCTGTCCTACCGTGGAAACTGACATCTCGCGGGAAACGCAGCTTTCACTTTTAACCCATTTAAACATTGGGCTGCAGCGACACCCTGAGGTTTCATCTACAGTATGCATTTCATTTTGAGACATTTCTTAAAAGTCAGTGCTTGGTCTGGTTTCTCTCCTACTCATGGGTTATGGGTTACCTTTCACTGTGATTAACTGTATATGCTCGCTTACATCCCTTTGACATGAAAACCAGCTCAGAGCTTGTCTACTTGCTAACTGTAATCTGAGCCAACTACATGTAGCTAGTTCAACGTTACCATTTCTGACGTAAAAACCATTTATAAATCCTTGCTATGTTTCCTTTGTATGTCTGCTCCTGTCTCCTTAAACCCCAGTCGACATCGGCAGAAGACTACCAACACTGAGCTGGGTTCTGCTGGAGGTAATTTCCTCTTTAAAGGTTAGTTGTTTCGGGTTGTTTTCCCTACTGTCGCTGCAGACATGCTAGGTGTTGGGGATTGCTGTAGAGTCAATAAGAAAACGACTGATGCCACATGCTCAGTCAGGAAAACCAGCTGATTGTATCCAGTCTGACTGGATGATCTGATTTAATTCTCAGATTTATTTTGGTTAAATTGAGGTTTTAACCTATGCTAAAATCAAACAAAATTAAATTGCATCATTTGACTAACAGTATATGTTTTTGGTATATCATTTAAAAGTGGGATCTTAAACTGAATTTTAAGTAATTAAGCCTAGACTGTAAACATGCTAAAGATTTGTGAATCACACTGTTAAGTGAGTCCCTTCTGTATTTACATGTGCAATATTATATGGCATATCTGGGCTTTAAGGCTCTAATAAAGCTTCTGTGTTTTTTATGATTGCAGAAAAGTACTGATATACTTTATAGATTTGATAAAATGAATAAGTAAATATTCAAACCATTACTTGTCTTTTTTCGGCTAGACTTTCTCTGTAGCGTCATTACCATAATGTGTCTCTAATTTTTTGCATATTCAACCTACTTTCACACAAAATGACTTTTACAAGAAATATTAAAGATATCCTACTGACTGAGGCATGATCAGTTATTGATTGTGTGTGCTCTTCTTTAGCTATAAAATGTTTTCATTACATTGCATTTGCAGAAAGGGCTTTAATGGAACAAAGTAATACAGCTTTTATCTACGCTTTGTAATTGAAATGACCAGAATAACAGCTTAATGCATAAAATTGATCCAGGAGTATAGCTAATTTATAAACCGTTTCTAAGCAACACTCACTCGTAAGTATGCTGATAAAAGTAGAGTTTATATTGAGCAGTTCTGTTTTGTCAGCTAAAGAGGCTCCAAAATAGAAAGACATGAGAGCAGATGGTTTCTACAGCATCTCTTCAAAGTAGCACACCTATGCTAAAATGCCTGATATGTGGAACATAACAATGAGGCCATGAAAGCTCATCTCTTCACCTTTTAATGGAACATATATTCTCCAGGTTGAGGGAAAATAAAAATAGTGTATTTTTTTCCCTGGGGTTATTTACTGTGATATTAAACAAGGTAAAGGTCCTCAAATCATATGAGGAATCCATTCAGCCCTAGTAGCTTGTAGATTGACCCTGAAGTGGTTGTGGCTCCAGTCAGTTTTCAGTGTAACCTGGCAGTAGCCTGATTGATATGTGTAGAACTGCATTGTGTTCTTCTTATTATTGAATTCTACGTTATCAATCTCGGATGGCTGCTGTTCAGTCTGTAAGGGAAAAGAAGGGATGTTTAGTACAATAGTTCGAGCTGATTGGGTGATGTGTCGGCTAGTACCCACCAGTGTTGTGGTCAAGACCACCTAACCCGAGACCAAGACCAAGACCAGAGTGTATTGGGTCCGAGACCAAGTCAAGACAGAGGGAAGTCGAGACCGAGTTAAGACCAAGACCAGCACCAGTATGTGACAATAAAATGTGAAACCTGATCAAAATCACAAAAATTGATCTAAAAGACCCACATTCACATAAAAACACCTAGATATTTAACACACAGAACTGGACTAAACATTAACATCTTTATTTAGTACTTCCGTGTAGTAATCACAGAATTTCAAACAATTAAAGTCGATCAAAATTGTATTTTCTCTGCCGTTCATGAACAGTACATACATTTATTTTGTTTTTAAATGTGCTATTTGAAAGCAATGTGCAAAATTCTGTAAAATGTGTAAAACTGAAAAAAAGCCGATCATTTCTCTTGTTTCTCTCTCATATACAGATTAAAGCTATATTATATAACTTTTCTTAAATAAATCTATATCTGTCACCAAGTTGTGAAATATGTTATGAGACAGATAATTTGTTGAAAAAATAGATTGATCTCCTTCACTGCATTTACCAATGAGACAGGTTATTGCTTGGATTTGAATCCAAGCATCCAATAAAAAGAAGGATCTTAAAGAAACTCATAATATTCTGATGATTAGTGTTATTTCCACAGTTGTGGTCTTGAAATAAAATGCCGAGTCCTCAGCGCCCAGACCGAGACAAGACCGAGACCAAATGCGGTCAAGTCCGAGACGAGACAGAGACCATCGAAAAATGGTCTCGAGACCGGTCTTGAGACCAAGACCGATCTCGAGTACTACAACACTGGTACCCACCTTTCATAACACGCACGCTGTGCTCCTTTTTAAGCGAGAAATTGTCGCTATTTTAGCTAAAATCGAGTTGTTGTTGTTGTTTATAATGCCCTGGAAAGCCCTTTCTGACTGTCGTCATTCCTGTATTACCCGCCCCTAAAAACACTGCTTGCATGTCATTGGTCTGACCTGCTGGTTGTTATGAGATGGACGTATTAGCGGGAGTCTTTCAAGATGGATTTGTTGTGAGAGTTAACACTTTGAAAATAATCTGGATTGTCTCGAGTTCTGTCATCCCTCACCCCCAGATTCCGAGCTATTTTTTTTTATTATTATTTATCTATTATTTTTTGCTCCGGTCCGGCCAGGTCAAGATCCGCAGTTGCAATTGCACCAAACAGGAAAAAGAACATCGACAAATTCCGGTTCGTCAAATTAAAATATAGCAGCAACAGATCGGTGACTAGAAATTATAGCACAATTCTTATATATTAAAAAAAAAGCTAACACCGTTTATTTAAATGATTGGATCCAAACTATTGGTTATTCACCAACGAGGAAGCAGATTTCTCATCTCCATCAAAATATTTATTTTATACTGAGGGACTTAAAGTTTAATGAAATCCATTCAAAGGAAACTTCTTATTACAGGAATGAAAAGAGATGCTGAGTTTGGGAGTAGAGAACAAGTTCATTCAAAAAAAGCAGTTTTGAATTATCCTTATCCCCGTTACAAAAATCTACAAAAATATATATACATTTGGGCAGAAACTGAACATATGCTGGATGATGGTGGGATTTTTTTAATATGTCATATTAAATTAAGCGTTCACAGGAATGAGTGACTCTAATTTAATGCTATTTTAATGCTATTAGAAATGATTTTAATGCCATCAACAAGAACCATGTACACAAGTTATTAGTGTACATGAAATATGAAGGAGCTGTAAGCACAGTTCCATGACTCCTGTATGTATGTATGTAAACACACACACACACATATATACGTGTATATATATCTTCTAGCTTTTTCTCCGCCTGGAGCTTCCTTTCCGAACATACGGCTTCATGATCAGTTCCACGCAAATTAATAGCGATATAATATATCTGACAAAATTGTTTTTATAAACATTTTTATTAAGGAATCATAAATGCCACGATAAACATATTTAATTAATTTTAGTGCCAATTAAGGCCTTGATTTAAAAAAAGAATTATGAATTGTAATTATTTTTAATGATCCGTGGAAACCCTGGTTCATCTCGCGCATGCCCTCTACAATCTCCAAGGAACTCAGAGCGGAGCGGACGGGAGCCACAGCGGCGGCTGTAGGCTTTGCTTTGTGCAGGCGGTCTGGAGCGCAGCAGGGCAGAGCGGAGCGCTGACGGAGTATGTGGGATTTCTGGGTCAGTGTACAGTGGTCCCTGCCCAGCCATTCTTATAAAAATCATGCTCAAACCTACACAACCAAAATTCTTTTTTAAAATTTCAAATTCAATTAAACTCAGGTGTGACAACAGCCTTGATTTTGACCTAAAAATAATACTGTAGACTGATGTGTAGCACAGAACCGGTGTTTTGCGGAAAAAACAACTTCAAATGGTCTGAGCAGCTTCTGGAAAACTTCCTCCACCACTTGATCTCAGGTTTTTATCAATAAAAAAAAAATAAAAAAATATCAACCACTTTTTGTTCAATTTCCCAATTTTCTACCATGACATTGATAATGCAATTGATTTTTTTTTTTTTTTATTTACAGTTTTTCTCTAACTTTAAACATTTGTGCCGGGAGATGGCATTATAATTAAAGAAGCAAATGAGCAAAAGTCTGGAAATTCTTCAGTATGTCAGTAAAGTAAACCTAAAGGTTTGAGGCAAAATCTTTAACTGTGTCTTGGGATCTGGAGGTCTGTCCACTTTTCTCCACTAGAGGGCGTTCTAGGTCTCCTGGAGCTAGAGCTGACTGCACCACCTGCGGCTTGTTTGCTCATCAGGAGACCAGTACTTAAGGAGGCGGAGAGCTACACCCCAGCGCCAGAGTGTTTGCCAGTTATGGTTAGCAAGCCCAAGCCAACCAGCCTGTCTGAATCTCTGACTCCCAGAAAACCTGAACCTAATCTGTTTTGTCCTCTCTGCTTCCCAGGTTGAACCTGCCTGAAACCTGAAACCTTGAAGAGTTTCTCTGTTGGAAATCTGTCAGTCTGATCTCTGAAGAACCCTGGAGAATCAAACCTGTCAAAGACCTGCCTGCCCGCTCTCAGAAGAATCTGAAAGGGAAACTCAAACCTCAGCCTGCCGCTTGGCTCTAACTCCTCATCAGGTACAGACCTGCACTCTCTCACCCTGCAAATTACCTGGACTTCAGCTAACCACTCTATCCCCCTCTGCAGTGAACCCAGTCGTGACCAGTCCTGGATCTGATAATCCATTGGATCAGTTCTTTATTCAACTGTGTTGTTCAATAAACTTTTGAACTTTTTCTCCTGTTTCCGTGTGTTCTGCATGTGGGTTGAAACCTTAAACCAAACATGACACTGTGTTTTGTCAAACTTTCACTCTGTTGCACCTTTTCATTTTGTTTTTATAAATTTGACCTGTTCAGTGTGTTTTAAGTTCAATTTTATTTATTTATTAGCATCAAAAGCTTCAAATTAATACTATCAAATTTTTTTGGGTCTTCTTTAAAAGGAAATTAAATACAAGTTTAATTAAAAGCTGCTAATGTGTGCTACTCTCTAATATGTTGCCATAGTGTTAATATGCCTGCACATGGCATAAGTGAACTAAATTTGGATTAAAAAGGAAAAACACTGACATGTTGGATATTTTTTAATTTCTAGGGGAATCTCTTCCAGAGAAGCCAAACCTTGGATCCACTCACCTCCATGAAATTCGGGTCTCCAAGGTAAGACCCAACACGCTCTGCACAATAGAGTGGTGTTACAGCTGGGGCCTTTCTGTGAAGACTCCTTCCCCCTTATGTTTCACAGCTAATTAGCAATGCCAGGCTAATCCTTGGAAAATTTCTAGTAATTAACACCAACTTAATGGCATACCTCCTGTTGGTTTGCTTTTGTTATTTCTTTTCAAACTTTCTGTCATCTGCTTGAATTTTCTAAGGTTGGGCTAAGATTTTAGGACATGAGTGGGAAATTAAAACCCGATGCATTTGTTTTCGAAAGAGGGATGAAAAACGACTGGAATGTTTCCCGGATATTCTGATTTGGCGCCACAATTTCTGTGACGTTTGTGGATTTTTTGAGAAAACACTGACAGCTAGATGGATTGCACTGCTGCTGTATTTCTACCCAACACTCTTGTTGTTCAGGTTCCTCCAATGATGTATTATGATTGCTTTAAAAGGTAATTACCATCATCATCATGTCGAATTTCCCCCAATATTTTGGTTTATGACCCACAAAATGGCATTTCCATCAGTCTCGGCTAAACTCATCTTAACAAGAGCAGCAACTGAAATTACTGAAGCTGACCTGAAATTAAAGACGGCGCAGGCTGGTGATGCTGAATGCATAAAGATCTAGCACAGCAATTATTACAGTATATAAACCCAGCTGGACCACAAGTTTTCCCTACAACTATGAAATGGTCTTTTTATAAAAACTCAAATGATTTACTAAATAAAAAGATGTATTAATATTATTAGTAAGCTATTTTTTTGTTGTCTATAAATTGAAGTCATCCTGGTTTGGACAGCCTCGATAGGTGTTCCTGCTTCCGGAAAAAGGAAATAAATAAATACTTCCCCATAAACAATTGTCATAAATCTTAAACTGCAGTTTAAATAATTTGTTCTGTCTGTTTTAATCCCATCCAGATATGCAACATTATGATTTAATTAAGTCATAATAGATTAAATATTAGTTTCATTCAAACAATGTTGCATCTGGTAATCACAACAATCAATAGAAAACCACTTTGGCTGAGCAAGTATAACCTCTTTCCTTAGTTTGCCCCTTAGAGAACGGTGCCCTGGGTGGTGAGCCATAACTTCAAAATGAAAACCACCACTTCACACAGTTTCATTTAATTTTCATCTTTGTAATGATGTGCCTCTAAAGGTATTTGTTTTAATGTAGCTCCCTTATTTTGGTTTAAAAGCTCCTTTGATGTGGATTATATTTCGTTTGCAAACATTTTGCTCTATTTGTCACCATAAAAGATCTTAGCTCTAACATTAATGTTGGGTAAGCTTTAATTTAAAAGCCACAAGAAATAAAAAAAAGGGTTATCTTGATTAGTTTACTAATTATAATTAGCATTTTTCCAACTTGAGCTTAAAAGGGATTTTTTTAATTGCCAAATGTTGATTAAATTAACCCACAAATGGATGGAAAATGCATCAATCAGCTGCTTAAAAAAACCTTTAAATCTATATAGACTGGTTTTTATCACTCTCAAATTCACAAACCTGGTCATAATGATAACATTTCACCAGTAACTTTATTTTGTTGCATATTGGTGGTTTTTGATGCAAGGTTTTGATCTTTAATTTCCCCATGAGTTTTAATTAATAGTCAATTCTTCCTCTGTTATATCAGTTTGGTTAATATTTTCAGAAGCCAATTGGCTTTAAAGATTACCCCACTCATATATCCACCCATATTAAATATTCTATTCCCTTTTTTTTGTCTATATCTACATCAAATTACAAACATCTGAGTGTGAAATGCTTGTTTTAAAGTCAGCAAAGTCACATAGACTTGGAACACTGGGGGAAATCTGATTCAGCCACAGAATGAAGTATGCAGTTAACGGAGTTGATTTGAAAGGAAAACTTAGCGATTTTTGTCCCGTCAGAGGGTTTTTACAACCTCCGAATTTTAAATGTTATATACACAAAATAAACTGAAATACATTAGTAACTTAATAATAGAAAAGTGTGATACAAATCTCACTATTAAAACTTTCAGCTGGTCCAAAGCTATGTTGGATGAGACTTGAAATCCAGGTCCTTTTTTCTGCTTTTAGACAATTAAAACAAGCCTTCAGGCCAGCTGAATGGTAGTGGTTGATGAGGCAATTAAAGGGTCAATCAAGGCTATTATTTGAAGAGTTACCTGTATTATTCTTCTTTTCTAGAACAAGAACTTAATGTCTGACTTTCTATAAGGGGATAGAACTGTTTGGTTTGCAAACAATTTGCAGAAAAATATTATCAATGTCGATAGTTACCATATTAATATGGTATGTTGGGAGATCTGCATACCAGAAAGCCTTAAAAACAAATGAAAAGTATAGTAAAATGAAAAAATATCTAAATAAAACAGGAAGCAAACTCTTCAGCAAAGAAGCTGAGGACACCAAATGCATGGGCACACAGACTGGAGGTATCAAAAAGATTGTAGAGAAGTAGGCATATATTCATCCTCATACTTTCTACAAATAGAGAAACTGTTGGGACGGTTTTCTGCTGACTTTAGATGTGTTCTTTGTCCTAAACACCTGAATCAGTGGCTACATTGCCTCACTAACATGCAGCCACATTACTCTGCTAATTGGCTAATAATTGAGCCAGGTGTGTTGAAGCAGAGATGCGTCTCAGCGTTGCAGTTCCATTTGTCTCACAACCTTATAGATTCAGGTCTTTGTATCCATTAAGAATGTTACTACTTTTCCTAGATATTTATTGCCTTATTTTGACAATTGAAATCCCATATGCATCTTTATGGTTGGAAGTTTCCAACTTCAAACCTTTAGGCTACATTCCCACTGCAGGCCTTGATGCTCAAATCAGATTTTTTGTGAAATCAGATTTTTCGCGTTGCCACATTATTGGCCGCCATGTTGTTTGTTTTTCTTGCAGTTTCTGTGTAGCAAGAAGCAGAATAGTGACCTATGTTGGTTACTAATGGCGTTCAGGTCAGATAGATGTGACCCCGCCGTTTAGACACAGGTCGCATTTAAAAAAAAATCAGATTCATATTGGATCTAGGACCACATAGTCAAGTGGCAAAAAATCGGATCTGTGTTGTTAAAACAGCCATGAAAAGATCAGATCCAGGTCACATATGGGCAAAGAAATCTGATTTGGGTGACTTCAGCCTGCTGTTTGAATGTAGCCTTTGACAGTGTATTTAACTACATGGTCAGTTTAGAAGTCATTGAGTGTGTTCCCCACTTCATCCTTTAACTCCATTTTCTCCATCTTTCATTTCTTTTAGTTTTTAGCTTGGTCTCGTATTATGGTGGGATGTTATGTATGTGCATATGTAAATGCATAGTCACTTATATACTCAAACATCAACTATACAGCAAAGGGTGTCCCAATTTCTGAGGAAGATTAAGGCCTTCTACCCTTTATGGCTTAAATTCGAGGGTGTGGTGGGTGAGGGCTAATGGTAGCGAGTAATTCGTAGTGGTTATAAGTTTTCAATATTATGAAATCTGTCAAAAAGGGTCTGTGAAATATCTACATGGCATTTGTTGCCAGTTTCCTTTTAAGCTTATGTGTTTTTAATATTTGCTGAGGGTACAGTGCGCAACTGAGCAGAGCCTTAGGATAAAATTGTCATCTAATAATGTCGGCGTGCACAGCAGAGTAAATGTCAAGTTATTTGCAAACTACTTCCTTGAGTTTTGGTATTCTTCTCTATTAGCCTAATGTGCCAGAGTTTCTCCTTTCGGCTTTGTGCAAATATATATTGGATTTTTATTAAAACTCAATCCAACGGTAATAGATGTGCCTCTGGGGATGGCTTTAAAAATCAATTTGCTAAACAGCACACAAATTACCCCATGATTGTATCCTTGGACAGCAATAAGGGATGGAAGGTGATTCCTTCTCAAATGTGTATAAACTTTGCCTCACCGACGGAGGCGGCCCCTCCCTTCTGACTCCATGTGTTCGCTCATTATGGCAACAACCCAAACAAGATGATTTCTGTGCTCGCTGCTGACAGGAAAACTCTGAATTCAGATCCTGCCTGTCAAATGGCCCCATGGCGTTTCCTGCTGCTAATGAAGTGAAATATTCTTGCATCGGAAACTGAAATAGAGCTGTATATTTGGACCCATGAATATGAATACAATCAGATAAACTTGAGCTGTTAATGAGGCAGGGAGAGAAACCAGCAGACAGGATTAATTAATTACAGAGTGACATTTATGGATAATAACCTTCTGGTGGAGATCACGATTAATGAATATGCAGGAGACTATCAAAGGAGAAGCATCCAGCTAAGATGAGATATCTGTATTCAAATCTACAATCAGTGTACTTCCTTGACTGAATCGGCTGCTTATTGTGGTTTCCACTATTTTTCCTGTCAGACTTCAGTGTTGGGGGAGTATATCTGGGATGGTTAATGGATTATATTTGTGATGCAGCTCCAGAGCTGAGTTTCTGTGAAGTAAATACCCTGCTGCAGGTTGCAGATATCCTGGTTGTGCCATAGATGAGGCAGCTGAATCTCTGTCTACATTGTCAGAAATCTGAGCAAAGGCCTAAAAGGAATGAACAAATATGGACAGTCGTGACTTTGTATATATGCTAACATTTATTTATTATCTTATTATCCTCATTAAACATGCAACATGTCATCTTTTAATAGTTCATCAGAGAGCATTCAATAGGCTTAATTTAGATTCTCTGCTTTTTACACGACTGTTTCGCCCAAACCATCATATTACCAGCGCAGTGAATCCATCCATCCACCCATTTTTCATCCATCCACCCATTTTTCATCCATCCACCCATTTTTCTTATCCATCCACCCATTTTTCTTATCCATCCACCAATTTTTCATCCATCCACCCATTTTTTTTATCCATCCACCAATTTTTCATCCATCCACCCATTTGTTTTATCCATCCACCAATTTTTCATCCATCCACGCTTCCATCTGTGTCTCATATATCATCCATCCATCTGTAATCAATGCATCCATCTGTAATCAATGCATCCATCTGTCATCAATGCATCCATCTGTCATCAATGCATCCATCTGTCATCATTGCAACCATCTGTCATCAATGCATCCATCTGTCATCAATGCATCCATCTGTCATCAATGCATCCATCTGTCATCAATGCATCCATCTGTCCTCTATCCATCCATCTGTCCTCTATCCATCCATCTGTCATCTATCCATCCCTCCATCCATTTGTCATCTATCAATCTTTCATCCATCCATCAGTCATCAGTCCCTCCATCCATCAGTCATCAGTCCCTCCATCCGTCCGTCGTCCCTTCATCCATCCTCCATCGAGCTGTCATCCATCCATCCATCCATCCATCCACCCACCTGGCTGTCCATCCATCCATCCATCCATCCATCCACCTGGCTGTCCATCCATCCATCCATCCACCTGGCTGTCCATCCATCCATCCATCCACCTGGCTGTCCATCCATCCATCCATCCACCTGGCTGTCCATCCATCCATCCACCTGGCTGTCCATCCATCCATCCACCTGGCTGTCCATCCATCCACTCATCCATCCACCTGGCTGTCCATCCATCCACTCATCCATCACCTGGCTGTCCATTCATCCACTCATCCATCCAGCTGGTTGTCCATTCATCCACTCATCCATCCATCATGCATCTATCAATCTTTATATTTATCTGGCTGTCCCTCCATCTATCTTGTCTGTCTACAGCTGGTCTACCTATCAATCTGTAGGTCTTTACTTCATTTCAACTATTCTGCTTTTAATCTGTCCATTATCCATTAATCAGACTGTCTTCATCCAATCTGTCTACCCATCCATCAGTTTCAGTTTTTCTGTCCATCAATTCATCCATCTGTTCTTTAATCCATCCATTTCTTTCAAGCGGTCTATACACCCATCAATATTTTAGCCTTACTTGACATCTGTATAACTATATTGATGAGGTTTTTAAAATATGAGAGATGAGATGTGACTGGGTAGGAAACAAAAGTATATCTTCTGTTTTTCTTTTCAAATATATTTATTGTGAAACATTTATTTCATCAAGGCACTTGATCTGACATTAACATGTTTCTTTTTAAGAAAAAGTCTGACACATAAACAACAAAAAGGCATAGTGACATCTATATTATAGATTCTATAATAAAATAAGTATAATAAAAACATAATAAACAATACCATTAACACAATAATTGATGTTACTGAAAATAAAAAACAAACAGTATCCCGCTGTAAAGAAATTAAGTATCAAATACAAGAGCTACAAGACCCCACCCCACCCTCCCCCAGGAGTACTAGGCTGTGGTCACATTGGTTTAAGATTATTAAAGGAGCTACAATTCTGAAATAATTTCGTTGGACGAGATATAATTAACCATCACAAAGAGGCAACACTATCTGTGCTTTAGATGGTAGATAAGAACGTGATTACAGTCATTAGGTGAGAAAGGCCCCCATTTTATTACATGTGGGACAATTATTTTACTAATGGGCACTCTAAAGTATTTTGTACCTGAACATTATTAGTTTTCCTATATTTTTAATTTAGAAGAAAAGCTAGTATATAATGTAACATGCAACATGTAACACGTTAAGTATGGTGCAGTTGTGCACTGTAGGGCAAAAATCTATAGCTATGGCTGTAGATGAGGGGATAATAATTGTAAAAACAAGCAATATGGCTGAAGTGCCTTTCTTAGGGGCAAGTCAACATAACACGAGAAAGCTAAAATTTTTGTTTTTGTTTTCCTATTCGTGTTTCTAGGGTAAAAGAAAATCTGTTTACATGATTAAGAATTACCTGTAGTATTAAAATAAAATACATACATATACAAATCCAGGCTTGGATTTTTGCTGCAAAATTACAACACTTTATAAGAAGGAATTTTTGGAGATTAGGATGAATTGAAGTTTTTAAAAAGAGACACAATTCAACGATCTTTAAATCTTTGAACGGCTAAGGAACAAAATGCCTGACATGCATTTTTCTGAAAAGTGTCACCAAGCTGTTAATTATGTAAACCTTCACAGGAGTGGCTGACCAACCAAAATGAAAGAAAATAAAATGGCATGTACTTGTGTGGCTCTTTATCAAGTCTGAGAACTTCAAAGAGCTTATAGATGCTTACCATCTTTAGTTATAAAGCACCTTGAAGATTCCCAAGGTGCATTCGATTTAAAGATGCTTTAAATATTCAACTTCTAAAAATGTGCCAAAGGCTTAACTGTTTACCAAAGTACACAGGAAACTAGAAAGGCTGTGATAATGTCCCTCTGGTTTATTTACCACCGCACAACAAAATCACACGTGTGAAAAACTGCAACTTCAAGAGGAGAAAGGAACAGCTCTTCCCAAGTGAGCTTGAGATGGTGCTTGAGATCTCACCATGCACACGATTTTCTATCCAGCAGTCACGCTAGAGGACGGCTGCACTCTCAAAAGCGTCTCTGCCCTCTGACTGATTTTTCTCCTCGGCAACGGAAAATGTGTTTTAACAGGTCGGGCGGAGACAAACCTCTTCTGTAAGGCTCCTCCTGATTGGGGCTTGCAGACACCATCACTGGAAGTGTTTTCATGAAGCTGTGTTGGATCCTTCTACCTCCACCACAAAGTGTATAGTTTAATATTCTATATTTGTGATGGAACGATATTTCCCTGTTCCATCACTCACCACAGCCCTGGTAATATATTAGAGCTTCATCACCAGGATCTAAATCTTGTGAAATATTTTAAAGAGGCTAAAGTCAACAAAAACTGCTTTTGTGTTCAAAATGACATTCTCTACAGATAAAATGGGCAAATTAAACGGTTTGTTGTTTGTTGTTGTTGTTTAGAGAAACTTTTCTTGAAGTTGAGCCATTCTATTTCCTGGGCTGGCCACCTGGGGAAACATAAGACCTTGGCCTGCATAAAGTACTGTAATTATTGGCTTGGCCTGCGTAAAGATGTTGTGCAGTTTTGTAGGAGCTTTCTAAAATGTATTTTAGAAGATGAATTACATCTTCTCCAGCCTCTTCCAATCCTCAGTACACCATTTCAATGCCTGGGCAGGGACATAGTGGGTCAGTGGAAAAGGGTAAAACAGGAAATCCATTTATGCTGGTGATTGTGGATTACACAACTAAATATCCAGAAGTTTTTCCCCACAAAGTTGTCAAAGCTAAGAATGTTGGATTCGGGATTGGTGCAATTTTTTGCTAGAGTAATGTTTCCTCAGGAAATGCTTACTAACCAGGGCACAAATTTTATGTCCAAACTGCATAAAGATGTGTATCAGTTGCTGGGAATTATAGGATTGAGAACAACACCTTATCATCCCCAAGATGATGGACTGAAAGGTTCAATCAAACCCTTAAACAAATGCTGAGGAAATTTGTGAATGAAACTGGCTCTGACTGGGACCAGTGGCTTCCATGTATTCTGTTGTTATACAGAGAACTCCCACAGGCTTCTACTGGGTTCTCTCCATTTGAGTTGGTTTATGGCCATGAAGTGAGGGGGCCCTTGACTGTTCCAAAGGAACTGTGGGAGGGGAAGCAAACTAACACAGATCCTCTAAATGTTGTATCTTATGTACTCCATATGAGGGAGAAGCTGGAGAAGATGACGACATGGGCCCATGAGGACATGAAGAAATCTCAGCATAAACATAAGACCTGGTATGACACTGCAGCCCGGGAGAGGGGGTTCCAGCTTGGCCAAAATAGTGTTTGGTATGCTGCCTTCAGAGGATAGTAAGCTGCTAGCCAAGTGGCAAGGACCTTATGAGGTAACAGAGAAACTGGGACCAATGACCTTCAAGTCTCTGTTCCAGGTCAAAGCCGCTCCACTACGATCCTTCATGTGAACCTCCTTAAAGAGTGGGTGTCCAGGGACCAAGAGAAATCTGCCTTATTTTTTTTTTTTTTTTTATATCCGTAGTACAGAGGATAATGAACCTGAGGAATATTTCCCTGTTCAATCGCCCTCCCGGCCTAGTTTGGATCATCTGTCAGAGCGACAACAGTTGGAGGTCAGAGATGCCTGACCATTTAATGTGTTCCAGAAAAATCCAGGTTACACTGATGTGATAATGCATGACATTGCTTTAAAAAAAAGATGCAGCTCGAAAACGAAAGAGCTGTCGTATTCCTGAGAGATTTCTGGAACCACTCATAAGTGAAATTGAGGTAATTCTGTCACTTGGGATTATTGAGGCATCACAGAGCGAATAGTGTAACCCAACCGTCCTTGTTCCTAAACAGGATGGCACAATTAGTATTTGCATTGACTTTCACTACCTCAATTCAGTCTCTAAGTTTTAATAGTATCCCACTTCTTGTTTTGATCATTTGATTTAGAAACTTGGCAAAGCAAAATAACTCACCACCGTCAACCTTTCCAAAGGCTTTTGGCGAGTGCCACTCTCCCCTAGGTCCAGAGCTGACTGCTTTCAGAATTCCATTGGGTCTTAACCACTTTAGAGTGATGCCGTTAGGACTTCGTGGGCTCCTGCCACATTCCAATTCATAATGGATAAGTTACTTAATGGCCTTTCACATTTTGCTTCTGCATATCTGGATAACATAATTGTTTACAGCAAATATTGGGGTGAACTCCTTCATCTAAAAGTGGTTTTTGAGTGTCTTCAGAAAGCTGGTCTGACAGTGAATCCAAAAATGAAAATGGATTACCTGGAATTTGTCATTGGAGGAGGACTGGTGAAGCCACAGATAAAAAAAAAAAAAAAAAAAAAAAAAAAAAAAAAAAAAAAAAAAAAAAAAAAAATTAAAGCTATCCTCTCCAGTCCCTTTCCACAGACGAGAAAACAACTTTAAATCCTTTTTGGGTTTGTGTGATTGGTACCACAAATATAATTCCAATTACTCTGCCAGAGCTGCTCTATACAGTGGGGCAAAAAAGTATTTAGTCAGCCACCAATAGTGCAAGTTCTCCCACTTAAAAAGATGAGAGAGGCCGGTAATTTTCATCATAGATATACCTCAACTATGAGAGACAAAATGAGAAAAAAAAATCCAGAAAATCACATTGTCTGATTCTTAAAGAATTTATTTGCAAAATATGGTGGAAAATAAGTATTTGGTCAGTTACAAACAAGCAAGATTTCTGGCTCTCACAGACCTGTAACTTCTTCTGTAAGAGGCTCCTCTGTCCTCCACTCGTTACCTTCATTTATGGCACCTGTTTGAACCCGTTATCAGTATAAAAGACACCTGTCCACAACCTCAAACAGTCACACTCTAAACTCCACCATGGCCAAAACTAGAGAGCTGTCAAAGGACACCCGAAACAAAATTATAGACCTGCACTAGGCTGGGAAGTCTGAATCTGCAATAGGTAAACAGCTTGGTGTGAAGAAATCAACTGTGGGATCAATTATTAGAAAATGGAAAACATACAAGACCGCTGATAATCTTCCTCGATCTGGGGCTCCACGCAAGATCTCACCCCGTGGGGTCAAAATGATCACAAGAACGGTGAGTAAAAATCCCAGAACCACACGGGGGGACCTAGTGAATGACCTGCAGAGAGCTGGGACCAAAGTAACAAAGGCTACCATCAGTAACACACTACGCCGCCAGGGACTCAAATCCTGCAGTGCCAGACGTGTCCCCCTGCTTAAGCCAGTACATGTCAAGGCCCGTCTCAAGTTTGCTAGAGAGCATTTGGATGATCCAGACGATGACTGGGAGAATATCATATGGTCAGATGAAACCAAAATAGAATTTTTTGGTAAAAACTCTACTCGTCATGTTTGGAGGAGAGAGAATGCTGAGTTGCATCCAAAGAACACCATACCTACAGTGAAGCATGGGGGTGGAAACATCATGCTTTAGGGCTGTTTTTCTGCTAAGGGACCAGGACGACTGATCCGTGCGAAGGAAAGAATGAATGGGGCCATGTATCGTCAAATTTTGAGTGAAAACCTCCTTCCATCAGCAAGGGCATTGAAGATGAAACGTGGCTGGGTCTTTCAGCATGACAATGATCCCAAACACACCGCCCGGGTAACGAAGGAGTGGCTTTGTAAGAAGCATTTCAAGGTCCTGGAGTGGCCTAGCCAGTCTCCAGATCTCAACCCCATAGAAAATCTTTGGAGGGAGTTGAAAGTCCGTGTTGCTCAGCGACAGCCCCAGAACATCACTGCTCTAGAGGAGATCTGCATGGAGGAATGGGCCAAAATACCAGCAACAGTGTGTAAAAACCTTGTGAAGACTTACAGAAAATGTTTGATCTCTGTCATTGCCAACAAAGGGTATATAACAAAGTATTGAGATGAACTTTTGTTATTGACCAAATACTTATTTTCCACCATATTTTGCAAATAAATTCTTTAAAAATCAGACAATGTGATTTTCTGGATTTTTTTTTTCTCATTTTGTCTCTCATAGTTGAGGTATATCTATGATGAAAATTACCGGCCTCTCGCATCTTTTTGAGTGGGAGAACTTGCACTATTGGTGGCTGACTGAATACTTTTTTGCCCCACTCTAGATATGAGCAGTCTTCGGGGCCTGAGCGTACTTTTATGAAGAGGTTTGAAGAGGCTAAGCATCATTCAGAGACATTCAGCAGGTGCTAAGCCAAGATACTGGGCTCCATTTTCCCAATTTCCAGCAAGAGTTTGTTTTACAAACCGACGCCTCGGATAAAGATCTTGGTGCCCCAAAATGACCGCCATCCAATTGCCTTCATCAGCCGGAAATGGTTTCCCAGAGAAACACCATATTCGTCTATAGAGAAGGAATGCCTGGCAATAAAGTGGGGCTCTGTATTCCCTTCTCTATTATCTTCTGGGAAGATATTTTGATTAAGAAACTGACCACAAGGCACTATAATGGCTACAGAAGATAAAAAAACACAAATAGCTGAATAGCCCGCTTTTACCTGTCAATGCAACCCTACAAGTTTGAGGTGTATTACATCCCTGGCATGCAAAATATTACGACAGACTACCTGTCCCGCTGTGCCAGCGAGCCTTTAGAGGAAGGGGAGTGTGTTGTGGATCCTTCTACCTCCACCACAAAGTGTTTGTATACTTATAGTTTTGTAGTTTGTATTTAGTTCCGGATTTAGTATATTCCTTTCAGATTTATATGTTCTAATGGGTACACACTTTAGTTAATATGTCTGAATGGTTTAACTCACACTTTTTGTTTTCTTTGAGGTTCTCCAAATGCAGATCAGCTGGAGGTGGAAGCCAGGAACAAACCACTGTCCCAAAGAACTGAGGGGGGAATTTTGTTCAAGTTGATCCTAGCTATTTTGTCACCTTAAAGGAATAGTACACCCAAAACATGATTAGCCTTCATTTTCTACTCACCCCCATGCTGAACAACACTCTGGAGTACTTTTTTGATATCTCAAATGCATCTGGAGATCTGGGAGGCTTCTTGCTGTCTGCTGACATTAAAATAATGGAGGTCTATGGTGCCTGAGGCAGAAAGGTCCATAAAAGTCCACAAAAAACGTGTCAATATTCCTCCATACTGCTCGTCCAATGTATTCCAAGTGTCCTGAGTGGGTAGCGTCCATAATTTACTCGAAACCAAGTCATTTAGAATGTTTTTAGAGCATAAACAGTAGTGTATAGGATTTCCTAAAAGCGCGTTCACGAGTCTACGGAAACCGCGGCAGACCAAACCAGACGAAAGTGCGCATTCAGCTCGGCAAAGAACTCATGCTCTTCCTCAACACTGAAGTCCTCAGACATTTTTCTTTCGTTGTTTCTTTCTTTGCACAGGTAAACAGCACATTTCTTCTTCTACGCTTGCATTATCGGCAGAGCAGACGCTGAATGCGCACTTTCATCTGGTTTGGTCTGCCGCGGTTTCCGTAGACTCGTGAACGCGCTTTTAGGAAATCCTATACACTACTGTTTATGCTCTAAAAACATTCTAAATGACTTTGTTTCAAGTAAATTATGGACTCTACCCACTCAGGACACTTGGAATACATTGGACGAGCAGTATGGAGGAATATTGAGACGTTTTTTGTGGACTTTATGGACCTTTCTGCCTCGGGCGCCATAGACCTCCATTATTTGAATGTCAGCAGACAGCAAGAAGCCTCCCAGATCTCCAGATGCATTTGAGATATCAAAAAAGTACTCCAGAGTGTTGTTCAGCATGGGGGGGAGTAGAAAATGAAGGCTAATCATGTTTTGGGTGTACTATTCCTTTAATATTCACGTATTATTTGTGCTAAGTTAAAGAGTTGTTTTCTTTGTTTAATATGTTTTAGTTTTGTATGCTTTTTTTTGTTTTATTTATTGCTTTTCTGTTATATTGTGCCTCCCTCATGTGTCAAGTTTAGGTTATTCCACCCCTACTTAAGCAGCCTCTGTTCTTTTTCAGTTGGTCAGCTTTGGGTTTGAGTTATTCAGTTGACCTCAGTTGAGTTGTTTTGCCTTTTTGAGAGTTGTATTGCCTTTGAACCTTTAATTATTTTTGACTGCATTAAATTAAAATGTTTTTTTTTTTTTTTTTACATTTTTGAACACCTTGTCCTTATTTAAGTTTGGCCCCTCACAGAAGCCTTTCACACTGACCCCACATACTGCAAATATTGGAGAAACCTTTGCCACTGTCCCGCCTCCAGCCGTCGTCTTCACTTATGGATGATGAGCTGTCAGTCAAAGGCTCCATTAAACTACATCCAGTGTCATTATGTCTGCATCGATTTTTTTTTTCCTCTCAAAGTGGTAGTTTCTCACGGGTGTGTGATTTTGTTGTGCGGTGGTAGATAAACTATGGCATATTTTCTTTAAAAAGTGTCAGAGTTCTTTAAACCTTGCTATGTGAGGGCTAAGCCTAAGTCTGCTGTGGCTTCTAGTTCAATTAAATCCTTCATTGGTCCCGGAACTGGAAAAATTTTATTTTTGTGCTCAGTTTTAAAGCTGAGCAGATACATTATTCACAGGTGTGGAAGTTATGCTAAAAGAGGCCTAAAAACAGTGATGAAGGGATTTGGCAGTGTCCCCCTCTACCAAGAACAAGCTCGTTGGTCTCTTCTGTTATCAAACCCACTTAAAGGATGAATTATGCGCCCTTTCAACTAGTATCAACTGAGAGTGATTCAGTAAGAGTCGACTTTATTTTTTTACTTTCACATTAGAAACCACTAGGTGGATCTTTTACTATTTTTGGTGCCGGCTTGCTTATGGTTCCTGCTGTTCTGAGCAATATCCGAGAATTGTCTGCCACTGTTTAGGGGTGGTGTCACTATACACAGCTTATTTTAAAAATTTTACCTCATGCTTATTGTGTATATAGGCAATATCATAGCAAGCTAGCAGTGAGTAGTGCTAGTTTACTTTCACCTGCTTCGCTCTGCTAAAAACATCAACCTGTCCTCTTTCACTCAGTCTAACAGTCATAAACAAAGCGGTTTTTGGTGTTGTCTGCAAACCACATCACACCGGACTGTCAGGCCGCCTTACTGTTAAAAGTCAGAAACCCGTTGAGATACTATTCTATTGACTGACCTATCCTGACCTGAATAGATTAGTTACAAATAAAAAAGAAGCATAACTGTTTCAGACATCGTTTCTCATTGTATCCTTTGATTCTAAAAGCTTTTCTCTAGCCTTAACAAACCTTATGTCTTGTGACTTATACCTTATGATTGGGGGAACTGTTATGTTTAACAACGTATTTTTGTATTAAGCAAATCTCTTTATGATTAAAGAGTACTCTTAACAGTACCATTGCATGGGAGACTCCATATCATTTAGGTACATATCTAGAAACTGAATCCTAATGCATCTTTGTGACTGCCTCTAAACTATGAGTGCAGTGCCATGTCTTGGAGTCCTAACACGTTTCAACTGCCTGATTTATTGCAAACATGAATTACAGCAAACAAAACAATTTATCTATCATTCTGGTAACCTTTTATCCAATCTTGTCTGGAGCGCACTAATGGTGATTAATGCATCACTTTTACATTTTCCTTATATTGTGCTAATATATTTCCTCATCTTTAACATTTTGCATCATTTTTTAAGTCTGGCATTTTCTCAATATGTAGCTTTTCTAAACCTGCTGTGTTACCATGTTGGCAACAAATCCATTATCGGTCTGTCATCTCCACAATGCATTCATTTAAAATGATGCAGTGCTCAAAAAAAGAAAGAAGTCCATAAGGAATCAATATGAGAGCTTTAATTTATCATATGGCGATCAGAAAAGCTAAGTTTTAATGATTTTTTTTTTTTTCCAACAAGAACAGCTTTGTGAAATAAGTTTGTTTGGCAATGAATAATAGTATGTGACGAGGGCGATTATTAGTAACATGATTTATCAAGTCACAAATAACTGGTTATCATGAATTGACAACTGAACAGAATATAATTGGGAATACCGAGGAAGTGAGGTGTGGTTTTATGAAAATAAAAACGGAGTGAATAATTGCACTCGGGCTGGTTTTCACAAAAGCAGAATACAAAAATCCAGAATAAGAAATAAAGCTAGGCTTGACGTAGCCTGATGCGTGGATCCTAGCTTTTTCCGTTTGACAAAGGCCAAGTCATGATTGAAAAGTACAGCTACATCAAGCCAGGATTAAGAACAGCAGTAAACTTAAAGATTAACATTAGAGGTTCATATTGTATTATACGGATCAGATATATGATATATAGAAGTGGGTAGAATGCTTAAGACTTGTACTAAAGTAATAGTAATGCTACTTCATCCTGTTTTACTCAAGTAAAAGTATAAAGTAAGCAATTCAAGAAATTCTTTAAGAGTAAAGAAGTATTTGGAAAAAAGCCACTTTGGTACTGAGTAACATGATATTTCAAAAGTAACCAAATTTGTAAAGTTGTGTTAAACACCATAATAAATGATTTACACAGACAAATAATGGGATTGAAAAATATCAAATCCAGGCAGAGGAAAAACTTTTCCAAACCAGTTTATCTTTCAACAAAAAACTTATGAAACCAAAAGGTATAAAGATTTACTCAGATAAACTCAACTTCCAAATGTCATGGTTGGTTAATTTAAGTTTGTGTCCAAAAAAAACATTTTAACACAAACATTAACGGTGTGTCTTTATTCGAAGCACTTTATTTTAAAACAAGACTGATGGTTACTAAGGTAAGGTAAAGACTCAATTTGAATAGTTTATTACCCACCTCTGTGGGGACCGAAGATCTTGTGACGGGCAGCGCAGTGTTGTGCGTCAAGCATAACCCAGCCTTTAATCAGTCAGTCTGATGCGACTAAAATATTATGCAGTGTAACAGCATCTGGGAGGAAGGGCCTGCAGAAGCACTCCTTTGTGCACCTATGGTTTATCAGTTTTTAACTGCACAAGCTCTACAGCTCAGTAACCGCTTCTTGCATTGATATTCTTCTAATCTTTAACCATCAAATTGCATATAAGTGCATTGCTAGAATGCTAGCTTGTCTCTGTAACGGTATTTATCCTTATCACTTAGTTTATGTATTAGAAAATCCCACTGTTATCCAACAAAGAACGTGAATAGTGAAGACCTCCCAGCCAAGAGTCTGAGCTTTAATGTATGCAACCAACATCAAGTTGACTTCATCTTATCATGATCATAAGAAAAAGGCGAATAAGAAATGACATTTTGTGGTTTGTTTACAATAATCTTGATTTTATTCATCTAGCTTTTTTATTTAACCGACATTTTAACTGGTTAACCTTTTATAGTATTGGTATTATGCATAATTGGAGAAAATCTTGCAGCTGCCTACTTTGGGAAACAAAATAAACAGACACCCTAAAAAGGTGGAGGAAAAAAAAATTAAACCAGATCAATACTAGGAATTGGCAAATGTATGATATGCTGCATATTGTGAGATAATTAAGATTTGTCTTTAGAATTGAAAATCTTTTCTCAGGATCATACACGACCTTTTGACTACAGCCAACGAGGTGTGTGTGTGTGTGTATATATGTATATATATATTTATTATATATATATATATATATATATATATATATATATATATATATATATATTGTAAACGTGTGAAAATAAGATTAGCTTGTCATTGTACAGCGGATATATTTTTTTGCTAGTGTAGTGGCCTTTATAATTATCTAATCATGCCCTGCCCATCGGAGTACCTACCGAGCCCATGAAGCGAGACGTGTTGTCTATCATTAGAATATTTGCTCATTTTTGGGGTAATTTGAATTTTGCGCTCTGTTTCATCCACAGACTTCAAGCAAACGGCCTCAACCTGCTTTGCGTGGAAGACTGATGAAGCCCGTCGCCTTTTAGCGAGCACAGCGAAGGTAAAATGACATTTGAGAGCTGTGCAAAATGTGAGAGCGGTCCCCACTCATGTGCTGCTGTCAGGAGTGATCACTGTTATTTCAGCTGCCTGTCCAAATAGGTTTCCGACGGCTTACCCCTCTCGCTGCCTTTCGCTAGTGGAGATAGGAGCCCTGCATTTGGTGCTCTCGCTCAGCAAATCAGATTAGAGAGGCTGTAATGGCAGGTTGTGTCAGAAAAAGGCACTATAGAGTATTAGAGGAGGACAAAGCAAACACAGCAGCCATTACTTTGTGCCACCCTTCCTTTCTTCTCCCTCATCAAAACAACATGAAAGTGTATTATAGAGTATCAGTCTGTCACCTTAGAAAACAGAATGGACTACTCAGCAGACTGGATTAACTTTAATTTTACTTCTACAAAAGTAGGACACAGTTATATTGGATGCATTCTGCTGGAATAGAATGAATCAACTACCTGAAAAGTTGACAGATGCTATTTAAGAATAATCGCTGATGCTTTGCACAAACTGAGTGGCTTTAAATCTTATTAATTTACAGGAAGCAGTCATATGCAGCCAGCTCTGTACTGCTTGAGATTACATGTCTCTCATGTTTGAAACCCTTTTAATGTTTCCATTTTACATTTAAATCTCAATATAATCCAAGTCTTTTTTTTTTTTTTTTTATGGTACGGTTACGAATAAACTGTTCAAATGAACTGCAAAAACATCTAATTTTCATTTTAAGCTTGTAAAGTGGAGAGTTTTCAGATAAAGCACAATATTGGATAAGGTGAGACAAACTAAAGTAGCTCTAACAGGTCTTCTGCTGGTCTTTCATACTGTTTTTAGAGAGACTCACTCTCTAAAGGTTCAAGTCATATTAAGTTTGTTTTCTTTTAAAAAGTGTGTGGATATCTGAAGTATTTGCTCCTCAATTATAAGGGAATGTTGAAATACTCCCTTGGGCCTTATCTGTACTGCAACAGACTGAAAACTGATGTTGTTGAGGGAACCAGCGCGTTGAGTCAGGACACTTTGAAGGACTCCTCTTAGTCGATGCATGTTGATGCAACTAGAAAAAATATCTGATAAATAAAACTAATGCTGACATGTTACAGAAACTAGTGCAAGATAAAGAATTTCTGATGTAAACTTGAAAACATCTTAATTGAGAGGATCTACCTTCTAAAAATAAAAATCAATTATAAGAGTATAGTTAAAAAAAGGTAACTTGCCAGAAGTTAAAATGTTAAAGCCACAGTGTGTAATAATTACAGGGATATACAGTCAGAAATGTAATATATTATACATAACTATGTTATTTATCATCATCTACGAGCTCAGCCTCTTAACCTTAATATTTGCGTTGCCTTAGAATTCGTTATTTATAATTACATAGGAGCGGGTCTCGCAGCCATGGAGGCAGACATCTTTGCGCTACGGCAGCGCAGAGCCAACAAACTAGCGATTGCGAGATCGCCAAAACGTCACAACGATGTTGAAAAAATAACGGGTATATTTATTATCTTAAGTCTACATGAAATCTATACCCTACACAGACTAATGAAATTCTATCTGTAAAATTATCTATGTAAACAAACCTCATTACTTGAGAAGGTAGGTGATGCGGACGTCGTGGAAGACATTTTGTCCCGTAACGCTCGCCGTACTGTTGGGGTGGGGGAAGCGGTGGGGGGGAGATGTTCATGTTGCTGCACTCTGCAGTCTGATCGCTAGATGTCGCTAAAAGTTATACACTGTAGCTTTAAGGCAACAAAAAACATTAGCATTAGGACTTTGACTTAAGGATTTCAATTTACCAGAGCTGAATGTACCTTAGTAGGGAAATGTATGATCTCCTTTTTTACCCAGGTCAGCTGGTCATCAATCCTGACGCCCAAGTTTTCCTGCTTCCTTTGATGGGAGTCAGAGACAGGGATCCTGTCTGGATGTGAATATTATGGTCTATGGTTGGTTTGGCTAGGAAAACAAGCAGTTTAATTTTTGAGTGATTCATTTGGAAGTGATGGCCTTTTATCCATTTTGATATGACAGAGAGACAGTCTGAGTTGCGTGCTGAGACCATGTGGTCATCAAGTGGAAATGACAGATGGAGCTGAGTGTTCTCAGCATAACAGTGGTATGAGAAACCATGTGATTAAATGATCTGGCCCAGCGTGGTGTTGCATATGGCAAAGAAGAGGTCCCAGTACTAAACCTTGAGGAACCCCTGTGGCGAGATGGTGCACTGCAGAAGTTTGACCAAGCCAGGATACTTTGAATTATCCACCAGTGAGGTAGGATTCAAACCTGGAGCGTTCGCTTCCTGTGATGCCCATGCTCAAAAGTGTTAACAGAAGGATGTCATCGTTGACTGTCAAATACAGCTGTTAAGTCGAAGAGGAGGAGTACTGTCTTCCCTGATGCTCTTTCCACGTTTAGGGCCTCTGTCAGTTAACACAGCCCTTTCAGTGGAGTGGCCTTGTTTAAACCTAGATTGGTTTTTATCAAGGAAATTTTTATGTGAGAGGTTTTCTGTGACGTGCTTAAAGACTGCCCTCTCAATGGTCTTAGTAGAGAGACTGGCTGATAGTTTTACACCTGAGTGGGTGTGAGAGAGGGTTTCTTGAGCAGCGGTGTAACCAAACCTTGCTCGTATGATTTAAGAAATGTAACCAATGTCAGTGAGGCGTTAAACACGTAGGTGACCGCTGCTGGGAGCTATGGACTGGATTAGATTTGTAGGAACTGGGTCTAGCAGGCATTCGTGTAGTAGGATGGCATGTGAAGAGTTTAAAGGCATTCAGTCAGAGGGTAAATGAAGAGAATAAAGCAGTAGGACTTCTGCTAGAATCTGTACTCTGAGAGGTTTAAGGTGTTGGCAGTTCAGTAAACTGTTTGCTAATAGCTGCCAAAATGAGGTAAAAGTGTCTGTCGTTAAACTGATAGCAAGGGGCGGAGGAGGAGGGTTGAGTAGGCTTTTGAAGATGGAGAATAGTTTTCAGTGACATCAGTGAAGATAATGCAGACAGCAGTGCCTGATATTTTCTTAGATCTTGTGAATTTTTTTATTTTTGTCATTTCCTTTCTGCAGGAAACTTTTCTCCTCATTTTCATAGCTCCGGTACTTAAGGTGTTTTTTTTTTTCACTTTTTCATCTTGGCTGCCATTGGTGTCTGAGTCACATTTGATGCCGTTTGCTTCTGAATATCTATAAAATACATCTTAAATTTAACGCTTGGATCGTTGGCTAGGTCACTTTTAACATGGACACACTTGATGTCATGAACAGCATGGGAATATCTGACCCTAAGTAAAGGCTACAGCAGGCATCTTCAAAGTCGGGCCAGAAAACGGTTTCCAATGTTAGCATTGTTGTGGCAAACAGTGTTGGGCATGTTACTTTGAAAAAGTAATTAGTTATAGTTACTTCTCCCAAAAAGTAACTGAGTTACTAACTGAGTTACTCCACAATAAAAGTAACTAGTTACTAGTAAAAGTAACTATTGCGTTACTTTTGCGTTTCTCGCCCCCGTAACAGCCCCCACCTTCTCGCCCTGTGTTTCCAAAGCCAGCTGAATAGAGAGGACGACAAAGACAAGAACCTGCAGAGAGTTTTGCATTTCTTGTAACTCAACGTAAATGACATCAGGGGGGAACGAGATGTGAAGTTTTTTAACAGGGCATTCAGATCTGGTGAGTATATGAAATTAATAACTGGGGATGTCTAATTCTGAAATCCTGTGTGTTTGGGTTGTTATAGATACTGCAACATCTATCTATCCATCTATCTATCTAGATGTATACTCTGTGTGACATAAAATATGGATCTCCATCCCTGCCACAAAGGCCATCAAATAATGTTTAAAATTCAAAATACAGTAGGTTGAAAAGTCAGAGCATCCATCCATCCATCCAGATTTCTCCCTTTCTTCATATAGGCTATCATTTGATCGTTCACGCTCTCCATAGTTCTCCTGTGGCGCGAGCACAGGGCGACTGTTGCGCGCCTTTAGCGAGCATGCGCGTTTCCTGTCGCTTGCGTGGTGACTCTTGCCGCCTGCGCTGTGGGGAGATGCAGAGGAAACCGTTATGTGGTGGGGAAACGCAGCTCGACGTAACACCGGTATTTCCATCAGGAAAACGCTGTTTGCTGCTGGAGTCATCCTCACTCTCCATCTCTCTGTGTGTGCTGTACGTTAACACCCGCCAGCGGAAACACCCACCTACCCAACTGATAGACGGAATCTCACTATACATCAGCCATTCTCATCCTCCCCTCTCTCATGACAAGGCGCGCACCTCGGGATGACCTAAAAAATACTCTTTAATATCTCTTAAACAAAAGTAGCACAAACAATATTTTTTTCTGCACAAATCTGCACTAACGTTGCACTAACCATTCAGTCTATTTGCAGAGTTTTTTGACGTGGATGGGGTGTCAGCTTCACGCAGCTGCGCACGAGTCCTATCATGAAAAAAGGTTCATTGTGCTACCTGAGTAACGCGCAGTAACGGGGTGTCTGCAATGGTAACTGCGTTATAGTTACAGTCAAAGTAATTAGTTAGATTACTCGTTACTAAAACAAGGTAACGGCGTTAGTAACGCCGTTACTTTCAACGCCGTTAGTCCCATCACTGGTGGCAAAATGCATTAATAGGATGCTTTTTAAGAAACAATGTAACTAACCAAAAATAAGCATTTTTTCCAAGGCAGCATTAGGAATATCGTGAAAAGGTCCTCTGCAGATTATTTTGTATCCACCAAGGATTTATGGTCAGGTTGGACAGCTCAGACATTCCTCCATGTGACTGTAACCATATTAGCAACGATAGAGGTCTACCTTACCAAGGACCACACGGGAAAATAATGCATTTGGCTCGAAGGAATTTCACCAGTCCCAATAAAAAGAAAGCAGCTTTAGGTGACAATAGATGTATTCTTCACTCAGCAGGAAAACCACTAGGCCTAACTGCAGACATCAGGACCCAGTGATGCTTTCATTCTGGCTCTGACTTGGAAATGTTTTTGACAAGGTTTAAATGTTTCATCTGAATCCATTTGTTCAACCCTGTATCCCGTGTGTGAATAAGTCACCAAATCTGCTTGTAACATCTGCTAGAGTTGGCTGAGGCGAACAGATGCTTGCATGTTCCCTCTTTTCCTTTTTGTCCAGTAGCTTCCTGTTAGAGACGTTGTCCTCTTCGGCTCATTTCCCGCCCTGATCTCCTCAACGCTCTTTGGTAAGCCACAGTTTTGTCGTGCCACCCTGGGGTCACACAAGTTCGTGGCTAATGTGACAAAGCCAGCTGCTTGCTGCTGTCCAGCCAACCTCTCAACAGCTGTGATTGGATGTAAGGGGGTTGCCCAGCTGATCGGTGAAGGTGCCAGGGTAAATCAACCTTAACCTCTACACAAATATCTAATCTGAGCTGTGTGGCTATTATTGAAACTGATATTGTAGGAAAAGTACTAACTGAAAGCTTATTGTGTTTGGATATTGCGGGGGGGGGCATTATTCATGTGATATAAAAGTAGATGTACAGCGATAGATGTTTACAAAAATTACTTACTAGTACTTTGGTCAGTTCTTTAAAAGTTAGTTATTCTGAAGGAGAAAAATGTGGACATAAAGAACTTCGTCCGATAATTTAAATCGTTTTGCTTGATTTATTGTGCAGTCCTAATTAGTAGTTCCAGAAATTCAACAATTTTTATATCATTATTTGCCAGTGGTGTCAAAAGTTCACACATTTGTTACTTAAGTAGAAGTATAGATACTGCAGTTTAAAAACACTCTGGTAAAAGCTTAAGTATCAACTTGACCTCTTTACTCAAGTAAAAGTGAAAAAGTATGTGCTCCAAAAACTACTTAAAGTATAAAAGTATAAAGTAACCTTTAAGAAAAAGGCCAGATAACAATATATGAATTGAAAGCACAATTTTTCCACTATTTCAAAAAATTCTTTGAGATAGGGCCAAGGATGAGGGAGGTCTTGTTGGTCTCCTTCTCCATCTCCCGATACGCTCTCGCCTGTGTCCGACATTTCAGACATTTACACATCTTTTTCTGAATCCCACATTGTAGCATGGCATAGACAATTCATGTTTACAGTTTGAAGAACACCTGCTTGCTTCTGATGATTTCCTTTAACTAACCAATGAGTGTTTGCGTTATACGACTCATCCAATTACACTAGTTTTCACTAGATGTGGATGGCACCAATGATCTGCATTGGATGGCGCACATGACGTGAAATATATATTTAGAAACATTAAACCACGGGTAACTAATAAAAAATCAGTGGGGTCCGAATAAAGACAATCAACCAGTAAATGTCAGGAGACATTTTTAATGATCTGTTACTTTAAACAGAATTTAACACTCAAATAAAATGACGTATTTATGCATTCATGTTACTCCTCATGAGAGGAGTTCACACTTGTATGACAGTATTCCTGTATATCCATCACTAGTTAAAAGACAAGATTCAGCAAATGCAAATTCTGCCTGTAAAACAATGACAGCGCAATTGTCGCTTTACGATCCGAATCCTCATTTGGAGCTTTTAAACAGACTTTTGAAAAACTTTGATAATTTGCTGCTGTAATATTATAGATTTTTTAGAATAAAAAGCTAGCAGATGTGCATAATCAAAAAATAACAGAAGCACAATTATAGAGCATTCAGTATTATAAGAAAACCCACACTGTTTCTGAATAAATACATTATTGTATGAGTTCTGTTCCGTTTTTGTCTCTTTCCTTGTAAGTCTGAAATGTCCCATGCTCCTGAATGCACCATAGCTGTCTGACGCTCGCGAATGCATCACACTGGTCTGTGTAGATGCGCGTTTGATTTTCAGTTGAAGACAAAGCTTTGCAGTTTTAAAACCCACGTCGGCTAATCACTGTTTATTGTTGTGTGTGAATAACAGGAGACTACAACAAATAAATCAGCTTTACCTCGGACAAAATCGTCGGATTTAATGTTGTTCATAACATCGCAGTCCGCTAATCCGTGACCTGTGCTTTAAACTGAAGCCAAGAGTAACGAGTAACGTTTGTTTTAAAAATGTAAGGAATAGAAAGTAAAGATACTTGTGTGAAAATGTAATGAGTAGAAGTCAAAAGTAGGAGGGAAAATAAGTAATGGAGTAAAGTATAGATACCTAAAAAGTGTACTTAAGTACAGTAATGAAGTATTTGTACTTCGTTATTTGACACCTGTGTTATTTGCAAAGGTAAAACCTGAAAGGGAGTGTTAGCAGTACAGTAATTAGTGTCCGCTATATCAAAGAGCAACAGGCATATTTAGCATTTTAAATTCTAGTGTAATTATCCAATTAAACAGAGTCTCTGCAGCAGTTTTGAGTAAAGAAAACCTGTTTATGCAGCTGTGGTACAGGATTGTTAAGGCTAGCTGATACAGATTATTATGACGATAGTATAACTCCTTCCATATATGTGGCGCCACATATCAGGTTGATTGTATAAGCTGATATTTCTTTTTCTTCGCCCATTTATGTGATTAAAAATGAAACATCAAATGTTACAAGATATGCAACCACAAAACTGGACTGGTCATACAGGGCATACACCCGTAAGGCCGACGGTATTTATAGAGTAGCCCCAGGCATACATATTTCTCTCCATATTCAATTATTTATCACTCACCAGATAATACTACAATCAAAGGATTTAACAATCACTATTCATCATAATTCATCAGTAAAATATTCAGAATAAGAGTTTTCTTTGCATTAATAAGTCATTTTGTATATCTTCTGTTTTGGTCTTTACAAAATTGCTGAATTTGGCAACAATTTTCTGTTTGATTAAATATTTAATTTACAATGACAAATCAAAGTGTGTGATCAGTTATTAAATATTAACATAGCCTTTTTTTCAAATTGTTGCTTTACTCTGGAGTTATTCCTGTCACTGAATATATTTTTTTAAACCACTGAACTTGCATGTCTCACCATGACGTATAGATAATCTTTGTGAGATGCCATGATGGAATATACCCAGGGAAGGAGGGTTCAGCAATGGGTGTGCTTTACTTTTTCAAAAGACATAGTTCTTTTAAGCACTAATTAATCTGTGACGTTTTAAACTGTTTCTGTTGTTTCGACTTTTACGCAGGATGTCCTTCCTACCTAAACTGGGATTCAAATGCCTTCTTTTAAAGCAGCATTGTACAACTTTTAGTTACCAATGGCGCTGAATCCATAACTTCCAGGTTTAGCGCCCCTGAAAGCGATTGGTGATACCTTTGTCGCAAAATGAATTGAACGAAATATCCTTTTTTTTTTATGAGCAATAAATCCACACAACTTTGCTTCTCTTAAATATTAGACAGCACTATAAAAGCATTATTTGAGCCACATGATTTAAAGCCCACAGAAGAAGGGTTGGTGTACTGTGTTACTCCAGCTCATTAGTAGGACTTTTTATAGATAGGACTTGAAACCTTTTACCCTCGACCGAGCCAATTCAGATATCACAAAACTCCTCTTACCACACTTGACATAAAATCAAACTGTATCAAGAGAAATTCAGTTTAGGTCATTCCCTGCTCTTTTATTTTTGAAATAGTCTATAGATATAGGAATGTAAGAAATCCTTCATTTAGCAAATAGAAAAATATACTCTGATGCATGGAAATGCTCATTTTTGCAAACCAGCTCACAGAAGTAAGTTGAAAGCTGAATATTTTCTTTGCGGACTAAAAGTAAATTGATTTTTGATATTTGCATAGTTTTTATTAAATTCTACAAAATTATCTACTAAGATAAATATCTAAAAAAAAAAAATTATAAATCTTTTTTTTTTCTGTTGGGTTGGTATTTTTTTCTCTCGAGGAAAACTTACAGGCCTGCTAATTATTTTAGTTGAATTTCCCCTCAGGCAGTGACAACAGCAATGCAAACAACCTGAGCTGCCAGGGATCCAGGCTCAAAACAATCTGCCACAACAATAGCAGAAGAAAGACCCCTCACCAGCTCTAATTGTTAATAAGACGTTTTGGCATAATAGATTTTCCCATCACTCAATCCTCAATTTGCTCCTGTTGAGATGGTGTCTGCATCCCACAGGCCTAATCTAATTCTTCCTTTTGATCCCACGAATGCTGCTGCTGCAACAAACAGGAAACAATTCCAATTCTCTTGCAGGTTGCGATAAAGTAGATACATTTAATATGGAAATGTGAGGCAGGATCGGAGACTTCATCATGGCGATGTAAGACTCCCTATTCCAAATTTAAGTCATACAACAGGTAGTCACTTAAGAATTAGGTTGCGATCAGTTAGCAGAACTGTCAGATATCAGCCCCCTGGGGTTATTTTCCACTATTAAAAACCCTTGACATGCATAATATGTGTTTATCAGCAGCTACTTTAAACGTTTATGCTCATGTTGTGCAGTGGAAAAATTTATATTAAGTTTCTATAAAAGTCTGAATACAGTCATATCATATTAAGGGCACATTCAGAGCAGCAGCGTCAAAAGTTTTTACCACTTGGACTGTATTCACCATAATGGAAATGTTGTAGGACTAAATGTATTTTTTTTCTTCTTTAAAGAAAAAAAAAAAACGCTTTGTGATTTTAAAACCAAGGTTAAATTTTCACTGTTTGTTCCGTCTTTGCAAATCTAGATAAAAACACTTGTTTTGAGTTTTTTTGGGGTGTAGAACATTAGGAAGTGGCTGATAAAGAACTGAGTAATGAAGTGGTTTTGGGGGTTTGAGTTAACAGGTAATTATAAAAAATTGTACTTTCAAAGTGATAGTGAAGCATCTTTAAGTTGTAGGATATTAGTCTAATGTATCTGAAAAATTTTTTGATCTTGATACTACAGTAACTGTAAAAATGCCTTAGAAACTGGAGCTCTTTCTAGCATAGCTCTGCATCTCAGATAGCATCTCCAATCACCAGCCACACAAAAACCAGCTTCTTTAGCCAACTCTCCCCTGCTACTCGATTTGGTCCTTCACATCTTCATTAACCCTTTCGATTTCTACATCGTCATCAGGTAAAATTCTGGTTAAAGAGGTTTAATGTTACATATTGCTGCCTGAGCTGGAGGGAGCTAGTACTACAGGACCTAGAACATCTGTGATATCCCTGTAATATTCTTTTTAAATGTACAAAAACTAAACTGAGTCCAGTATTTATAATGTATGATATTTACAAAGAAAATAAATGCTTTTTTCAAAAAAAGTCTACTAATCCTAGAAGCACAATAAACTAAGATGAATAGATTTCTGAAATCATATCTGCGGACATTTCTGGCTCGTTGATAATTTAGAGTATACTGTTTATCACTGGTGTCAAAAGTACACTCATTTGTTACTTAAGTAGAAGCATAGATACTGCAGTTTAAAAACACTCTGGTAAAAGTAGAAGTATCAACTTGACCTCTTTACTCAAGTAAAGGTAAAAAAGCACTTTAAGTAGTTTTTGTTCTCCAAAAACTACTTAAAGTATAAAATTATAAAGTAACTTTAAAAAAAAAAAAAAAAAAGAAAAAGGAAAAAAAAGCCAGATGCAACTATATGAATTGAAAGCTTAATTTTTTTTTACTATTTTGGAAAATTCTTTGAGATAGGGCCAAGGATGAGGGAAGTCTTGTTGGTCTCCATCTCCCGATTCGCTCTCGCCTTTGTCCGACCTTTCAGACATTTCAACATATTTTTCTGAATCCGACATTGTAGCATGGCATAGACAATTCGTGCTTACAGTTTGAAGAACACCTGCTGACTTCTGATGTGGATGTGTGATGCGTCACCTGATCCGTGGTTGCGCCACTGAGGCCGAAAATGAAATCGCATGTGCCCTCTGGGCCACCATAATTTCGTCAGGCTCCTTGTAAGCGCACAGCCCGCCAAATGTTGAAAGGGAAATATTATTGCCATTACTGTTAATATATAGTAGATCATTTCAAATTCAGTGATAGTAATAGAATTTTTTTAAGAACGGGGATGAGGGGAGGATGCCATCCCCCCCTCATCCCCCTCAACTTAACTACTGATTAATTAACCCAGCTGTGTCAGACTGGTTACTGAGGTCATTTTCTTTCTAGCACTCTTCGTACTTCTGCCTGGTCTCTGCTTTACTAAGTAGATTTTTCTCCCTTCTCTTTAACTGTCTCCTCTTTCCATCAGTGTTCCTATCTTCTCTCCTCTTCAATCTTACACTAATCTAAAACGTAATACATTATACAGATACCTAACATAATCACAATGCCATCTTAGAAAAGTAGAATGTACAACATAAAAAATTTTAATATGCCAATTTAATAGTTAGAATAAGATTTTTGTTTCACACACCAATTGGAAGTTGGTCATTTTTAGATCCGATGCTGGGTTTATTTCAATATCACGTTGTAGATATTATTATAATCTCACCTGATTAAATACTGAAAATGCT
Organism: Cyprinodon diabolis; assembly: GCA_030533445.1. NCBI lineage: Eukaryota > Metazoa > Chordata > Actinopteri > Cyprinodontiformes > Cyprinodontidae > Cyprinodon > Cyprinodon diabolis. The sequence goes on from CM060085.1 coordinate 6,404,503, forward strand.
TATTAGCAGAGTATTTGTAGCTACAAAGAAATACAACATAATAAATGAACTTTAGTCATTGGTTATCTCTTCCCGCATCATTTTCAGATCATGCAAATCTTGTCTCAATCAGTTTTCCTTTTACTGTGTCATATTTTTTTCATGAAAAACTTTTATATATTCAAACTGATTAGTAGATAGCACACCTAAGCCTGGAAGTCTATGCTAATAAATTACAACCATAAATCAGCAAAACGGCATATACCAACTGTTCTGATAACTGTCTGAAAATATAAACTAATGGCCACCAGTTAGTTCTAAAACATCTTTAGAAAATCCCTTGTTGATCTCAGAAGAACCACGAGATAAGTGTCTTACAAAGAGTTTTCAATCATTCTATCGCATTTTATACGAGTCTCTATTGCTTATACCTTAATTTTTATTGATCATCTTGGTTTATGTTACATTTTGGGTCCTCGTCTTTAGTAAGACAAAACACATTAAAGCCCTGTTTTATTTTTTGTTTTTTAACCTAGGCACAAACCAAACATTTATCTTAAGGATCAGCCCAATTAAGATAAATTGAATCGATTAATACACTCAACACAACACAGCTCCTCAACTTCCGCATCTTCTATTTTCAAAGTGATGCGCTCTGTTCCTTAGCTTTACTTTAACAGCAGCGCAACCAGCTATCATGACTGCTGTTTCTGCGTGCAACAGGCTCACGCCTCTCTGTACCATATTAAGTCCGCACACAACATTTCTCTTCACAAAAATTGTCAAATCGGGAACATTTACAGGGACAGCCTTATCTGGGGACTGGTAGTACAAAACAGGGGCTGTCCCTGGAAATCAGGGACATCTGCTCACCTTACAATAAACTGTAGTTTTCGGTCTCATAAACACCGTTTTTAGTCTTTACATGTGCTTGCTCAACCTTTTCATGTACTGTTGCACCCATACTAAAAAGGACTACTCCAAAAAAACAAATTACATAGATTTAAAAAAAAATGGATATTAAAGGATTATAAATTCCTATCATGGATAAAAGCTAAAAGAATGGATCACTGTTTTAACATATGCAGCTTGACTATGAACAGATACGGGACTGAGGAAAAATCACTGGATGTTTCCCACTTCATTGATTGATAAAGAACACATACTTGACATGACCCCCAACATTTTCTGTCTCAAGGATTTTAATTTGTCAGAGAAAATCTTCCCAAATGAGGTATTTTTCCACCAAGATCTTGAGCTTGCAAATTTGTACCTGAGGCTAATTGGGTTCAGAGATCACACAAATTTAATCCAAAAACCCCGGCTGCATTTTGGAAATTCGGAGTGCCAAAAAACCCCCGAAAGAATAACATCTCTGTGTTGCTACTTTTATCACAAAGGACTATACAGTTCTGTAAAATGCTTCCTTTTTCAGTTTAAAAGTACTATATACTTAAATGTTTTTTTGAGGATGAAGGGAAAAGGAAGCGGCAGTGATGTTTCATAGGAGCCAGATGCATCTTTAAATCAGTGTTTACGCTTGAATTGTTTGATACCACCTGGATAGATAAGCCTCTACAACTTATCTTAGCGGTGCCGACACACAAACCTGCACAGCTGTACTCAGTTTGCTTGGGCTATTTGACAACACCTACCCAATATTCTCTACAGTATCTATCTTTCAAAGACAATCTCTAGCATGTGAATGGAAAAGTTTTCAATGATAAACTCTGTTCCAGCAGTCGAAAAAAGACATTGCCGGATTTGCCAAATAATATGAAATACCCTTTTTTCAAAGCAGCAGGAGACTGGTGGCCTTTAAAGTTATATTATTTCTGTCTTTAGAAATGCTACCTGCAGGAAGCAGCACCATGTGGTGAAGGAGCACTGAAGTGCAGAATGTCTTGGAAATATATCATTAACCTCAAGATAAATCAGACTGCCACAGCTACATTTACTGCACTTGAGCAGCCTAAATCATTTGAGTTATTCGTCTGAATCATGACCTTCAATTACAATAATGCCTGATTACTAGTGCAATTATCTCACAATCAGATAATTTAATTGGGTCATGAGACAAATAGTACTGTTCCTACTTAAATAAATTAAACATGTTCTTCCCACTGCTAGAGCCTTTTTTTTGTGGGTTCCTATATGTCCAATATAACCTCACAATGGTTGTCTTGTCAGTGGGGACATAAGGACACAGACTAATCTTAAACTCTGGTGTAAGTGGGTTCAAATGGTTGATTTAAGTTAAAGATGTTCGATAGTTTCTACATCTCTACACAAGAAAAATTCCAGGATATACGATCTAATGTACTGTCTTGCTAGATGCCTATGCCCCGTAAGGTTCTGAAATAACCTTTTGGGAATTTGATTGTCATGAGTGACAAATAATCTGATTGCAAACTATTACTGTAATGTTATGGTGTTAAAGCTTCTTTTCAAGATGATTGCAATATTGCTGAGGCAAGTCCATCTCCATAAAAGAGGTAACCCCATATAGAGACAAATCTCCATTGATAATATAAAACAGGTGAGAAATTTTCAGTAGAGGTAAATGTGAGATCTGAGCTCTGCTATGTACCATAGCTTATCTGAATTTACCAAGGTCTTTGACCATACAACAAATTTAATTTCTCTACACACCTGTTCCAGTTATAGATGTGTGAAGTTTGAGTACATCTCTATGAAAGAGGTTACTGAGTTAATTAAATGGCTCACTGGTGGCAAAGAAACTTGACGAAATCTGTCCTGAAATGTTACAATCTCTGGATTTTGTTGGGCTGTAGTCGATAAACAGTATTTTAAACTAAGGTCTTGGAGGGGAGCTGCGAAGTAGAACCCATTTCTTGTGGTCCAAATGATTAAGAAGAAACTCCAGAGACAATGCCTAATGGTTTATACAATCCCCCTTTTCCTAAAAAGCAATTGTTGATCTTTCAAAACAATTATTCTGACCATAGCGTATCTGTGTGTATGACCAAATCAACAAAGGGTCCTGATAGTTCTTTCATCTACTGTGGATGCTTTTTGTGGATATGGACAATATAATTTCTGTATTTTCCAATGGATTATACCAGGATTGCTTTTCATTTTTAGTCTAACATTTTTGACAATGTTAGACTCCACCAAGGACTGCCCTTGGTCACCGGTACATTTTGAGTGTTCATGGAAATAAGCTTAATCTTTGTATTTTGTGGCTGAATTGGTTTTGTGGGTCATCTTCAAGTGACTGCACTGTAGAAGCTTGCACCAAGGTAAAAGCCAGGCTGTTTGACAGTACATCCATTAAAATCTAAGGTCATGATGATTCAAAGTTTTCTATCGAAGGAAAACCAGTTGATTGCATCGCCTCATTGACTCGAATGCAATCCCTTACACTAAGCATGCTTGTAGCGACAGTGGAGGGTAAAAACTCCTTATTAACAGGAAGAAACCTCCAGCAGAACCAGGCTCAGTGTAAGCAGCCATCTGCAGAGGCCGACTGGGGTTCAAGGAGACAGAAGCAGAGATACAAAAAGCAGCTGTAAAACAGGCTATCTCCAATATCTATAAACAAAGGTGTTGATGGCAGCAGCACAGCTGATATTTCTTTCCAGGATGGTGTCACAGCCAAACAGGTACAGACGAGGCGAAGCTACAATGTGAAAAAGCAGAGAGCATAACGTTAGAGATTGAACTAACAGATTCTGCAGAATTGGAGAATAGAGATAGAATGATTAAATAGGGATCCCTATGTCTTCCAGAAGTCTAAGCCTATAGCAGCATAGCTATAGAGATGGCTCAGGATAACCCGAGCCCCTCTAACTATGAGCTTTATCAAAAAGGAAAGTTTTAAGCCTAGCATTAAATGTAGACAGGGTGTCTGCCTCACGGATTAAAACTGGTAGTTTGTTCCACAGGAGAGGAGCCTGATAAGCATCCCAACATCTTTTACCTTATGGGCTGATAATGGTTACAGTAAGGTCAAAAATGTTTCTTTGAAGCCTTCACCTTCAGTTTGTTTCAGTCACAGAGATAAAACAAATTGCTCTCTTCTCAAACTCTGTATATTTTGATATTAAACCACTCAGTTATTTCTTTATAGAGCTAAATGTGGTGGGTTTCCCTACTTGGATGATGTCTAAAGAGAAACAGGACAACTAGTAACAAGTTATTGTTCTAGAAGCACGTAGGAGATATCTCATAATCTCTCATCTGTTTATGAAGGGGGGTTAGGGTTAAATAAATAGTACTGTCTCCCTTGTGTAAATATCTGCTTTTCACTATTTATATGTTGTTTAGCTGCATTTACAGAGGGGACACATTTAGTTTTGGGCTAAGAAATACATTTAAGCCTGAATAGAACTGTGAAAAATGAATTGGTTGATTTAACTTCTTCAGGCTCCACGTTGTTTTATCCTGTAATGTTTTAAATTTAAGAAGATGTGAAAAATCCAATCAGTCTAAACTAAAATATTTTCAACTCAGCTTAGGACTTGCACAGTAAAGTTTGTATTTATTTTAATGATGTAAACAATCTTTTGCATCCTGTGTTTAAGTATTTGGTCTCGCTCTTTGAATTATTGTCCTAATCTTTTTTTTTTCTTGCATTAGTTAAATATGAGTTCCCTGCCAACCCTTTGCTTTTTCTAAGAGTTTTGCATCCAATAATTAGCTAAGCCAATGTTTGGTGTCCGCTTTGCCTTCACTTTGTTAGATCAAGTGTAACAAAAAATTACTGACAATCCAATTTCTTTTAATATTTTATGTATTACATCCAAACTTTGTGCTCCTCCAGAGACTCCTCTTTTAGGCGTTCCACTCCTATTCATACAGTGTTTGCTCTAGTCATGTTCCAACCTATCCAAAAACCATTTAGGATAGTCTTATATTGACATAAAATAAATAAATAAATACAAACATTGACCACAGCCTTAATATAAACTAATATAAAAAAAAACTTCAAAGTGTGGTAGAAAAAATGATGTCTTTGAGTTCCTTTGGACTGGTCTTCCTTTGCAAACTTTAAGTTGTTTTTATCTTTTAGCCTCTGCAAGTTTAAATTTGTTTGTCTCTATAAAACCGATGTTGGTCCCTCTGAAAGTATTTTCAAGAAATAAAACGAAAGTGTTTCACATGTTTGCTGTGAACTTTAGAACTTCTTGACTAAACACAGGAGAAAACAGATTGTTAGCAGTGAGTAAAATCAATGACAGGGTAAAAGTGTAGATCAGCTTTCTCTATATTTTTTATTACAGCAAAAGATAGAAAAATGAATGACTAATCCTAAAATGGAGCAGGATAGACCTCGTTTCCTACCTCTGGAGATGTGAGACAAACATTAAACAGATGTATTCTTCACACGCTGATCTCCAGGGAGCTCATTATTCACTCACACCCTGTAAAATAGAAGGTCAACAACCAGTTTTGGAACATGGAGCTGCCTGTTTGCACAGTTTGCCAAAGCTGATATCCTGCTTGTTTTTTTTCCCAGCTTATTTTTTTATTTTCACAGAAATAAAGACTCATGGGGCAAAAAAAATGAGGGGCTCTATTTTCTATATTTATATATGTATATATATTCCATAAAAATGTAGGGGATTCATTCAATTAGCTAATTGAATGAGGAACACTTAACTTGGTGAATAATATGGGCAGCAAAGCAGCCTTGAAAACTTATGTAGATAAGGGAAACAGTTTTATTAATCAAGCATTTTTTTTTCTCCAGAGATCTTCATAATACATACACTGAATACATAACTTATGTCTCAAATATTTACCAAACAATGGTAGATTCGTCTAGAGTTTTTACTACTGAAGTAACATTTCTTTTTCATACTCGAGTTGAAGTGTTCTCATGTTTTCCTTTCAACTGTCTGTGTTTCTGCATCTCTTAATGTGCACCATCGCTTGGAAGATGAGCCATTACGCAATATAAAATTATCTGTGCTTTAGTATGAACAAAGGCAGCCAAAGTTTTCCTATGGCAGTCGGTTTACCCCTCATTAAGGCTCAGCAGGGGCTGGTAGGCCTGAGAAGCACTGCCCAATTCTTTTAACCAAAATAAACAGTTTCTTTACTCTAAAGGCAACTAGCTCTGCTTCTTTTCCGAACAAAACACTAAGCTAGATGTATGTTTTTCCTCTTTGTTGTTGGCTTTCTGAAGGTCCAGGGCACTAGGAAGACCTCTGCTAAGGTCTTAGCCTTTCTGTGTCTTATTAGAGAAAATGGACGATCCTATTACACTGCTAGTAATCTCAACCGGGTCAGACAGGCGGGCAGGAATATCCTTCCCACCTCTCAATTTCCTACAGCCGCAATGTGCCAGCAATGCTCACTGACCTTCTATAGTCCATTTCCTAACAGCAGATTCACTGGTGTAATAATTTCTCCAAGTTGCCAAGAAACACTGCAGACCACACTGAATATAATGTTGTTTCTTCTGTGGTTTCTTCTGATTCTGTAGTTTTCTCATTAAATGAATGTTAATATGGGACCAGGATAACTGGAATAATTAAAAATGCACTTTTAAGATGACTTTCTTTATGGATGGAATAACCTACTAAAACTAAAGTAGGTGGAAAACTCATCAGGAACTCAACATGAACTGAAAATCAACATATTTTACATTGATTATCCCCACCGAGGTGGGTTTACACCAGATGCTGCGAGGTGAACCTACAAAGTACACAAAGCAAATATTGCAGGAGTTGAAAAATCTGAACTTTTATAAATTTTTGCATTGTCAAAAAAAAACAATCAGATAATGCGGCTGTGACATAGGGCCAGGCAGAGATGAGATTTTAATTAAAATGGAAGATTTGTATTGTAGGTGGCTTTTTAAAAAAGCCATTTAAATTTAGCCCTGGAAGGATTGTTTTTATTCCCTCAGCTGCTGTGTAGAAAACAGCTTTCTCATAACTCCTGCTGTCCTTTCATGTTTTAGATGGGTATTGGTGCAACCAGCAGATTAATTGCGATAGTGGAGCCTTTCCCCCATTCTATGAATTGATATGGCTCGACAGGCAAATTGCTGGGGTTTTTTGCTGTTTTTTTTTTCTCACAGGTTGTGGCACAAAAACACCATAATGACCAATCTATACTATGGGGAAATGATTTGGATCGTTCTTGTCTTGCAAAATGAAGTAGGCAACAAGAAGAACTGATGGAATATGATTAAAAAAAGAGGCTAGTTTAAAAAAGACGCATAAAGAGGGTAGAACTGCGTGGTATTTAAAGCTTTGATAGTTTACATACACTCACCGGCCACTTTATTAGGTACACCTGTCCAACTGCTCGTTAACACTTAATTTCTAAGCAGCCAATCACATGGCGGCAACTCAGTGCATTTAGGCATGTAGACATGGTCAAGACAATCTCCTGCAGTTCAAACCGAGCATCAGTATGGGGAAGAAAGGTGATTTGAGTGACTTTGAACGTGGCATGATTGGTGGTGCCAGAAGGGCTGGTCTGAGTATTTCAGAAACTGCTGATCTACTGGGATTTTCATGCACAACCATCTCTAGGGCTTACAGAGAATGGTCCGAAAAAGAAAAAACATCCAGTGAGCAGCAGTTCTGTGGGGAGAAATGCCTTGTTGATGCCAGAGGTCAGAAGAGAATGGCCAGACTGGTTCGAGCTGATAAAAGGGCAACAGTGACTCAAATAACCACCCGTTACAACCAAGGTGGGCAGAAGAGCATCTCTGAACGCACAGTACGTCGAACTTTGAGGCAGATGGGCTACAGCAGCAGAAGACCACACCGGGTGCCACTCCTTTCAGCTAAGAACAGGAAACTGAGGCTACAATTTGCACAAGCTCATCGAAATTGGACAATAGAAGATTGGAAAAACGTTGCCTGGTCTGATGAGTCTCGATTTCTGCTGCGACATTCGGATGGTAGGGTCCGAATTTGGCGTCTACAACATGAAAGCATGGATCCATCCTGCCTTGTATCAACGGTTCAGGCTGGTGGTGGTGGTGTCATGGTGTGGGGAATATTTTCTTGGCACTCTTTGAGCCCCTTGGTACCAATTGAGCATAGTTGCAACGCCACAACCTACCTGAGTATTGTTGCTGACCATGTCCATCCCTTTATGACCATAATGTACCCAACTTCTGATGGCTACTTTCAGCAGGATAATGCGCCATGTCATAAAGCTGGAATCATCTCAGACTGGTTTCTTGAACATGACAATGAGTTCACTGTACTCAAATGGCCTCCACAGTCACCAGATCTCAATCCAATAGAGCATCTTTGGGATGTGGTGGAACGGGAGATTCGCATCATGGATGTGCAGCCGACAAATCTGCGGCAACTGTGTGATGCCATCATGTCAATATGGACCAAACTCCCTGAGGAATGCTTCCAGCACCTTGTTGAATCTATGCCACGAAGAATTGAGGCAGTTCTGAAGGCAAAAGGGGGTACCTAATAAAGTGGCCGGTGAGTGTATAATAAGGTTTGCATATAATCCACAGCATAGATTTCCTTCTTTGTTTTTTTTTTTACTTTTAAAGGTATATGTTGTGTTTTTAGAAGGTCAATTGAGCATACTGTGCTTTTAAAACTAAAACTTTCTTCATAAACCAGATTCACTTAAGTTTTTCTCCAGGTAATAATATCTCATTCTTATTGACTTAAAGAACCGGTTTGGGGAAAATAAACAAGCTCTTGTGGTGATATCCCAAACGGTATGATATTCTAGCCAGAGCTTCATAGGTTTTTGGTTGCAATGGTCTGTAATAATCTAGAAAACACTGATGTTGAAGCTCGCAATCAGCTACAGACGGCTGGAAAAGATGTATTACAGCAGCTTCAGGTCACGACGACCTTAAAGGATTCCGACCAAAACAGCTCCTGTTTCAAAATTCAAACCCTGTCATGCCTTTTGTTACAAAGAGTTTGGGTTTATAATTAATCAGAGTGAGACATCCCGTTTTTGTTAGAGCTTTAAGGTAAATACGTTAGGTAGTGAGTGCTCTCACGTCGAACATATCTTTGACGTATTTTTTTATTTTTTTTCTCTGGAAAATCCCGTTTCAGCAAGTTAGCTTCAGAAACGGTTCATGTTGAAGTGAAATGTTCTACACGCTTCTGCCTCGGCAAATATTCGTCTTTTTACAACAATAAAAAAGGATATCAAAACCAGATTATTGAATAAAGATTCTTCAAGAATGCAAGAAAAGCAAGCCTTGTGAGGAGAACTTTTTTTTATGTTGTTCGCTGGCTGTCTAACTTCATATGGTCACGTGTTGTGAGGACAGCACAGTAAAAAGACGACATACACTGCGGGCTTAAGCATACAGAGCAACATTTAACAACATGAGTCTTCGCTCAGGAAAAAATTATTTGAAAGACTACGCTGCTGATCAGCTACTTGACGCAGCTGGTGATGATCGACAAACAGAAGATGCCACTCAACAAGCTACAACGCAGCAGCCGTCTCAACCATTGGACGCCATGTTGCAGGTCTCCAGAGCACCCACAAGAAGGTCTCAACGGACATCCTCATCGTCAACAGGTTCCTCAGCCGCACGGGCCTACGCCAAAGCTCAAGCAGCACGAGCTCAACTAGCCTATGCCAAACAGGAAGCCAGCATGATGAAACAAAGAGCCGAATTAGACGCACATCTCCATATCCTTCAGTGCGAAAAAGCCATTGCAGCAGCTGAAGCAGAGGCCACAGCTTATGAAGAAACAGAGAATCAGAGCGGGGAGCTCCACAAAGGACTTTGTGTGGAAGCTGAGCCCTTTACCCCTGTGCAGCGTACCAGGGAGTATGTTAAACAACAATCTCAATTGTTATTTTCAGACAACCAGCAGGATCCAGCCACCCCTCCTGACAGAAATGTCACTGCAATAGATAAACAAGACATTCCACAGGTAAACAATCCTATGAACACTCAAACAAATCCACCATCAGGAAACAGGATGATGAAGCAGGAGCCAGTACTTAATACATGTGGCTCAAACGATGCAAAGAATTTTGCAAAGTACCTCATCCGTAAAGAGCTAGTAAGCACGAGCCTCATGCATTTTGACGATAAACCCAAAAACTATTGGGCATGGAAAACCTCGTTTATTGATGCCACCAGAGAATTAAATCTGTCTCCCAGAGAGGAATTAGATCTGTTAGCAAAGTATTTGGGACCAAAATCGTCTGAACAGGCAAAACGGATTCGTGCTGTACACATCCTTAATCCGGCTGCAGGTTCTGTGATGGTCTGGCAACGCCTTGAAGAGTGCTATGGTTCACCTGAGGTAATTGAGGATGCACTCTTAAAAAAGGTAGAGGACTTCCCAAAGCTAACAAATAAAGACAGTGTTAGACTGCAAGAGCTTAGTGACGTCTTAATGGAACTTCAGTGTGCTAAGCAAGATGGTGCCCTGCCAGGGCTAGCATACCTAGACACAGCCCGAGGAGTCAAACAAATAGTTGAGAAACTACCCTTTAATTTGCAAGAAAGATGGACAACTGTAGGAACACAATACAAGGAGACCCATGGAGTGTCGTTTCCCCCTTTTTCAGTTTTTACACAGTTTGTTCAGCATCAGGCGAAAATGAAAAATTACCCCAGTTTCATTTTCAGTCCAAATAGCCAGGTTCCATCTCATGCAGAAAAACTGAGACCATATAGTCGCAAACCTACTGTGTCAGCTCATAAAACTGATATCACAGTTGAGCCTAATCAAAGTAGTCCAAAACAATTGGAGGAACCAGACCGACAGTGTCCGATCCACAAAAAACCACACCCACTCAAAAAGTGTAAACTTTTTAGATGCAAACCTATTGAGGAAAGACAGGCATACCTGAAAGAGCATCACATCTGTTACAGGTGCTGTGGGTCAGTGAGACACATGGCAAAAGACTGCAAAGCAACAGTTAGATGCACAGAGTGCAACAGCGCAAAACACTTATCTGCGATGCACCCTAGTTATCCCCCCGCACCAGAGAGCACTGCACATGAACATAATGTACATGATGAGCAACATGAGAGTTTACCTTCAGGCTCTCTTTCAGTTGTTTCAAAGTGTACAGAAATATGTAGCCAAAGCGACTACCCACGTTCATGTTCTAAGATAAGCTTAATCAAAGTATACCCTGCCGGGCAGAGAGAGAAGGCCATTAAAATGTATGCAGTGATAGACGAACAGTCCAACAGGTCGTTGGCTAAGTCAGAGTTTTTTAACCTTTTCTATATCAGAGCCACACCTGTGCCTTACACATTAAAGACATGTGCTGGAAATGTACAAGTATCAGGAAGGAGAGCTGTAAATTTCTTCATTGAGTCTGTAGATGGAAAAGTCAACATTCAGTTACCACCTGTAATAGAATGTGACTCTGTTCCAGACGACAGAACAGAGATACCCTCCCCTGAGATCGCGCAGCATCACCCACATCTCTTCCCAGTTGCAGATAAAATTCCACCTGTTGATCACCAGGCTCCCATCCTTTTACTCTTGGGTAGGGACATTCTCAGGGTCCATAAGGTACGTGAGCAAATCAACGGGCCAAACAATGCTCCTTACGCCCAAAGACTAGACTTGGGTTGGGTTATTGTGGGAGAGGTGTGTTCAGGAAAAACGCATGGTCCACCAGAGGTCAACGTTTACAAAACACACACCTTAGATAATGGTCGTGTGTCCTACTTTCAGCCTTGCCCAAACATAATTCATGTTAAAGAGAATTATGGTGTTGTGTTAGACAACGTCTGTGACACTGATGACTTAGGGCACGCTGTGTTTGCTAAGTCTCAATGTGATGATAAACGAGCTTTATCGATCGAAGACAAAGCTTTCCTAAAAATTTTGGACAGAGAAGTCTACCAAAATGAAGAGAACAGTTGGGTTGCACCTTTACCTTTTCGTTCAGAGAGGAGAAAACTCCCGAATAACAGAGAACAAGCTCTAAAGCGTCTCTCTACACTGAAAAAGACATTGGCAAAGAGGCCAGAGATGAAGGCTCACTATGTCCAGTTCATGCAAAAAATGTTGGACAATGGCCAAGCGGAATTAGCTCCGCCCGCCACAGTAGATAAAGAACTGTGGTATCTGCCTACATTCGGGGTATACCACCCTCAGAAACCAGAACAAATCCGGGTTGTGTTTGACTCGAGTGCAGAGTGTGACAGGGTTTCCCTTAACCAAGTGCTTCTTAGCGGACCCGATTTGAACAACTCTCTGTTAGGAGTGCTGCTACGGTTTCGTAAAGAGCCAATAGCCCTGACAGCCGATATACAGCAAATGTTTTACTGCTTTGTTGTTCGAGAGGACCATAGAGATTATTTGCGCTATTTGTGGTTCGAGGACAATGACATTACAAAAAAGATACTAGAGTTTAGAATGAAAGTTCACGTATTTGGAAACAGCCCGTCTCCTGCTGTTGCCATTTACTGTATGAGACGAGCGGCACGACAGGGTGAACGAGAACATGGCTCTGATGCGCGTCAGTTTGTTGAGCGTCAATTTTATGTTGATGATGGTCTCACATCTGTTGCCACGCCACAAGATGCTATTGACCTACTTAAGAGAACTCAAAACATGTTGGCAGAGTCAAACCTACGCCTTCATAAGATAGCATCAAACTGCAGTCAAGTTATGGAAGCCTTCCCTTCAGAGGATCATGCAAAAGACTTAAAACATTTAGATCTAGGAGTAGATCCTCTTCCAGTTCAGAGAACCCTAGGACTCTGCTGGAACCTACAAGCTGATAGCTTTACTTACCGTGTGTCAGCTGAGACCAAACCATTTACACGCAGGGGACTACTGTCAGTGATAAATAGCCTCTATGACCCATTGGGGCTGGTTTCCCCAGTCATAATGCAGGGCAAAGCATTACTAAGGGATCTCTCATCTGAAGTTAGGGATTGGGACGAACCGTTACCCCCCAACAAACAGGAAACGTGGGACACGTGGAAAAAGTCATTGCAAGCCCTTGAAAACCTCCAAATACCAAGATGCTACTGCTCAGGTACATTAAGCATAAGTAAGGTGAAAGAGCTCTGCATTTTCTCTGATGCCTCTACCGTGGCTATAGGAGCAGTAGCTTATTTGCGAACAGCTAGTGATGGACGCAGCCATGTCGGCTTTGTAATGGGAAAGTCCAAGCTTTCACCTCGTCCAGCACATACAGTACCGCGCCTAGAACTTTGTGCTGCTGTGCTTGCAGTGGAGATGTTCGAGCTTATTAGGGATGAGCTAGACCTCAAAGTGGACTGTGTGAAGTTTTACACAGATAGCAAGATTGTGTTGGGATATATACACAACACTTCCAAATGCTTCTACATGTATGTTGCCAACAGGGTTACACGTATTAGAGCATCCACACAACCAAACCAGTGGCATTATATACCAACAGAGCTGAACCCAGCTGACCAAGCTACTAGGTTTGTCCCGGCAGCTCACCTGCAGAACACTTCCTGGTTCTCAGGTCCACCATTTTTGTATCATGACACAGAACCACCCAAAACCGGTCCTTTCACCCTCATTGATCCTGAGAAAGACAAAGAGATACGTCCAGAAGTGAAAGTGCTAAAAACTACAGTGTTGGAGTAACATCTAGGTTCTCAGCGCTTCCAGAGGTTCTCTAGCTGGAACACACTGTGCAGAGTTTTAGCTAGGCTCATTCATGTCATCTCATCCTTTAAACAGAGGAAAATTGGATGGAACAGTTTCAGGGAGACTCCAAGCATCCAAGAACTCACAAAAGCCAAAGTAGTTATCATACGGGCTGTCCAGCAAGATGCCTATGAAGAGACAATTAAAACACTGAAAGAAGTTAAACAGAAAAATGTGAAACTTGACACACTCAGAAAGCTCAACCCTTTAGTTGACAAAGACAACCTCTTAAGAGTTGGGGGACGTCTCTCCTCAGCCGATCTCACTGAGAATGAAAAGCACCCTCTCATTATCCCATCCTCCAGTCATATTGCTACACAGCTAGCAAGACACTTTCACGAACAAGTGTCTCATCAAGGGAGACACATAACTGAGGGAGCTATCCGAGGTGCCGGGTTTTGGATAATCGGAGCAAAACGCCTTGTGTCTTCTGTCATTCATAAGTGTGTTACTTGTCGAAAATTGCGAGGCAAAATGCAGGTTCAGAAAATGGCAGATTTGCCCGCTGACCGACTCACTCATGAACCACCTTTTACATCTGTCGGTTTGGATGTGTTTGGACCATGGACAATCATAACTCGTAGGACAAGAGGTGGCTGCTCTCAAAGTAAACGCTGGGCCGTTTTGTTCACGTGCATGTCAACCAGAGCCGTGCACATTGAACTGATAGAGACTATGTCTACTGACAGTTTTATAAATGCACTGAGAAGGTTCTTCGCCATTCGTGGCCCAGCCAAGGTTCTACGCTCAGACAGAGGTACGAATTTTACAGGAGCTTGTAAGGAGCTTAACCTTGAGAAAGAAAGCTCAGCAGTAGGAAAGTACTTGCAAGAAAGAGGTTGCAGTTGGATTTTCAACCCGCCTCATGCGTCGCATATGGGAGGGTCATGGGAGCGCCTTATAGGAATTGCAAGGCGCATTCTGGATGCAATGCTGTCGCAAACTGAATCAACGCGTCTCACTCACGAAGTCTTAAACACCTTTATGGCTGAAGTGATGGCAATTATTAATGGAAGACCCCTGGTTCCTATATCCACAGACCCTGATTGTCCTGTAGTACTCACCCCAGCAATGTTGATAACACAAAAGGTGAGTGCTGTTTCTGCTCCATCTGGGAACTTTTCCACATGTCAGTTGTTTGGGAAACAGTGGAAGCATGTCCAGCACCTTGCTGATACTTTTTGGAAAAGGTGGAGAGGAGAATATTTGCCCACCTTGCAAAGTCGTCCAAAGTGGACTGAAAACAGACCCAATGTTAGAGAAGGAGATGTGGTCCTACTGAAAGATCCTCAGGCAAGCAGGAATGAATGGCCCATGGGAATAATAACAAAAACCTTTCCCAGCAGGGACACAAAGGTCCGCAAAGTGGAACTGAGGGTTGTACAAAATGGGACTGTGAAGATATTTCTAAGACCAATATCTGAAGTCATTGTTTTGTTTTCTGAGACTGAGTGACTACTGCATCATCTGTTGCTAAAGAGATGAGTTTTTTTTTATTTCTTATGATGTCTGTTGTGACATAATGTGATTACGTCAAGCGGGGAGTGTCATGCCTTTTGTTACAAAGAGTTTGGGTTTATAATTAATCAGAGTGAGACATCCCGTTTTTGTTAGAGCTTTAAGGTAAATACGTTAGGTAGTGAGTGCTCTCACGTCGAACATATCTTTGACGTATTTTTTTATTTTTTTTCTCTGGAAAATCCCGTTTCAGCAAGTTAGCTTCAGAAACGGTTCATGTTGAAGTGAAATGTTCTACACGCTTCTGCCTCTGCAAATATTCGTCTTTTTACAACAATAAAAAAGGATATCAAAACCAGATTATTGAATAAAGATTCTTCAAGAATGCAAGAAAAGCAAGCCTTGTGAGGAGAACTTTTTTTTATGTTGTTCGCTGGCTGTCTAACTTCATATGGTCACGTGTTGTGAGGACAGCACAAACCCCCAAGGCTAAATGAAATGTGGAGCCCACATCGCCTGCTCCACATTTCTCTCTCCAAAGTGAGATTATGAAAGGATTTGACAGTTTGGTTATAATGACAGGGACAATGTTTGAGGGGTTAAGGTGTCACACTTAACAAAAAAAACCTTAATCTCAAAAGTATGGTGTTTTCTTGTTTTGTTTTTTATCGGCTCAATAACATGGCATCATGTATTTATTTTGAATCTGGCTAAAAGGATCATTATGAACCAAACCCACCAGATCACCGGTCACCTGTTTTAAAGCATTTAGAACTACTAACTCAGAATGCATGAAAATTACAATGGTAAAATTCTTACCAATACAGACATGTTAGACATTGTTGGAAACTTAGATTCTCTACCATTCAACCACCAAGTTCATTTTATGGACACCCTGAGCACCAACCACATCAACCACAATTATTATTTCGATGCCTAAGGCAAAACCAATAAATAATAATAATACAGCTCAGAAAAGGCACTGGGGCTTATTTTAGCATGAAAAGCAACAGTTTCACTATTTTATTTATAGATTTTTATGTTATTGTAGGTTTGTAAATGTTGCATTTTGTTATATAAACTGATTCTGAAAAAAAGTTCCACTTTTTTACTTGCTTCATAAATGTTTTGTGGCCATCAACATGCTTCAGTGTTATTCTATGGGTCAAATACCTGAGTAAAAGTATTTGGCACAATTTGGCACATTTTAAGAGATTCAGAGATGCTGGTGACATCAAAAGTTTAAAGCCCCAGAGCTCTGGAACTGTTGTAGCTAGAGGTCTGGAATTTCTGCATTTTTGGTTGAGATGATGTAGAATAAATGTAATACAATGAAACACGCCAATTCTCAAGCATGTCTTTATTATGGCTGCTCAAAAAATGCATCTTAGGCTGTATTTTACTCACCCAATTTTCATATATTTGGAAACTAAAAGCTTTCAAATGATGTATCAGACTTATGGTTTGGGCTTACAGTTCCTCAGTTATTTGCTTTTTCATTTCGGTATGCAAAATAGGCGGGGATTACTTCAAAATGAGGTGTTAGGGATTTTTTTATTGGAATTATCATCATATTTTGCTTTTGTTTTTTTATTTATTTTTTTGTTCTGTTGCTGTATGGCGCACTGTTTAAAATGCATTATTCCCTGAACTGCTGTGCTTGATTACATACTTTGCACTGATTTGCATATTTTTTTTACCTCGTTTATTTTTACACCAGTAGGCTGCAAATTTGGTTTGACTGTTTCGTCTTGTGTTGCTATTGTTCTCTGGGTGCCTTATGTGTCTAATTCTTAAATATATATAAACAGTGTTGTTAAAAAATAAATAAATTAAAAAAGAGCAGATTAATATCCGGATCGAAATTCATAATTACCTTGCTGTTTTGATTAACTGTTCTGTGTAGCATATGTTCACTTAATTTAAAAGTATACTAATGTGTACTTGATCATTTATCCGTATAATGATAGTTTGACATTTTATTTTTACCTGCATTAATATGAGTTTCGCAGTACTTTGTCCATATGTGACTGATAATTATCACTTTCAACACGAAGCCAGTTAAAGTTCTCGGTACTTAGATGTGACAGTTGGTGCAAAGTTGTTTTTCCAATTTGTGTGTGGTACCAGATGGCAAGCCAAATGTCATGTGCAGGAGAAAATAAAATATTTCACCTTTTAGCACCTTCGGCATGTCAGGCAGAGCTAAAAGTTTGTCCTGCATTAAATTGGATTTAGTTTTTAAGTTTGTTTTTTTGCCTTGCTATGATTACATTGTGATTAAGGAAAAAATATGTTTTTTAATCAAACTTTTTTTGTTCAGCTTCTGAACTTCCTCAAATTGTGGAAAGGAGAGTCTTAGATGGCCATTAATCAATGCTACAACTATTATTCACAAGAAATGCAAGGGATTTTTATTTGCAGCTTCTCACCTCCCCTTATTAGGTTAGCATCTGATTTCTGAACAGGGAAAAAAAGTAACTTGGTTTGGTTTTGTAGTTTAGTTCTTTGGTGGAATCAAATCTTCTCTTATCAGCTGCTGAATTCTAGCCCTGATAAGTGGTTTATTTAATCAAGTCTTTATAAACTAAATTTACCTTTTTCAAGGACAAACAAGCATCAGCATTAAACAGTCAAAACAACAGCTATTATTACGTCAAAGTCTGAACTCCAGCAAGTTGTTTTAGAGACTGGGAGTGAAGGACTGCCTTATAAATATGAAGTTTCAATAATTATGTGCTTTTTTACCTATGAAGACCAGTCATCTGTGTGTATGTGGTCAGATTTACAAGGAGGCAGCTTTTGTAGAAGTGATAACAGTGAGCATTGATTATAGGCAGCCACCGTACCAGGTCAAAGCTGTGGACTGTGTTTATCTCTGCATTGGTTTTTATTCATAAACACCAGAGATAAACGTTAAAACTGTTGATACCTGTTCTCCCTTTTTTATCTCTGTAAATTGAAGATTTTGAACATCCTAAAAATTTGATATCAATTTCCAACTAAGAGCTAAAAGACTTTTTGGATAAATCTAAAATTATAGTCATTGGCGGGATAAACCCTTTTTACAGTGCTTGCTGCACTGTTTAACTGAGCAAGCCTTCCATGACGGAATTTACATTTACATTTTATTTTGTTGGTATGAATCTAATTTAAGATTAAATTCTGCCCACAAACCAGTCCTCAAATACTTTAGATGTACTTCTCAAAGGGTTAAAATGAGAAGACAGATCAACTTTTTTTTAATAGACTAGAGGCAGCGTTATGTTGCAAGCTGAATCATCAACAAGTTATATTAATACAGAGAAAGCAACATCATGGAGATGTGAGTTTATTGGACACTGTAAAGGGTGTAGAACTGAGTTGAGTTCTACGTTATCAATCTAGGATGGCTGCCGTCTAGTCTGTTTGTGAAAAGGAGGGACGTTTATTACAATACTTATAGCTGATGTGCCTGCTAATTCCCACCTTCCATAATATGCTTTTAGCCAATTGCAGCATCACAATAGGATTCGCCTGTACCTTCTTGACTGTTTTCACAACTAACAGCAGAGTAAGCTAATAAATCAAACATTTTCCAAATCCTGTCGGAACAAAAACACAGGCATCTTTACCATCTACAAATGCACAAAGTGCTTCTCTTAACTCCTTTTTAAAACAAGAAATTGTTAAAGCTAAAATTGAGTTGATTGCGGTATCGAAAGGTGAGTCCTCCAGCGTAGCCATGTTTCTAACAACTATGGTGTGATCCTAAACCATATTTCAGTAAATACTCACCAAATGCTTGGTTATTCCTTTAAAACTGGCAGCTTGCCTAGCGGAAACCGACTCCATGAACAACTACTTTCCCAGTTTACAAGGAATTGTTGTGTCCTACTGTCACCACGTGTTTGCTCAGTATGAGAAGGGATTGCCTCAGCTTGTTTGGCTAGTACTGAGGAATGCAAGAAAACCAGTAACACGTTGCAGTTATGTTTACTGTTCTACACAGGATTGGAAATTATGAGGAATTGTTGCAACATTATCTGGTGCAATTACCTTTCCAATGGCAACACCACCTTGCTCTGTATAAAAGACTGACATCCAACTACTTGTTTTTAATTTTGTCCCCTGGCACCTCTCCCTTGCCGTTGTGAGGAATCGCTGTTGAGTCACACGACCACATCCCACACTTATGTCTTTGTAAACTAAATTGGACCATCTTGTTTAATTTGGTTAATCGATTTTATTGATTTATCAACTTTTGTTTAAGAAGATATTGATATCAGTTCATCACTATTTCTTCTTAGATCTGTACTCGTAACTGATAAGCATGACTGTTTTGCAGAGTTTTTTTTGTCAGTTTCGTTGCTCTATAAATTAAGGTTATGTCTCTGGGTCGATGATTGCAATACAACCTACATCATTTGTATCTTTTGTTATGAAACTTAAAGGTATAGAGGACGATTTATTTCCAGGTGGTGACATGATTCAAAAGTCGACTCTGGCGCAGACACAATGCGAGTTGTGGAGCAGTTAGATTGTTTATTGAAAAGTTTTACAGAATAGAGTTCAGCCCGGCGTGATGGTTCGGATAACAGCGGCTTCTTCAGGAACTGCACGGAGAGAGATATAAGTTAGATGCTGACAGGAGGATCTGAGTTATTTAGAGAAGATGCTGATTTCTTACAGCTCTTGGAGAGCGGTGCAGCTGGAGGGGAGGTTGGAAGAGCCCACTGGAATTGAGTCTTAGACAGAGATGGGGGGCTTCGACTTGAGAGCTCCAGAGGGTGGACAGGCAGGTGAGCAGTCGAGGGAAGGATCCAGGAGGACTGAGAGGAGGACCGGCTTGGAAACAGCAAGGCTTCTAGGAGAGAGAAGGAGGACATGGAGGTAAGCTTAAGTCTAAACTATCGGTTCAGTCTTAGGAGAGCTAGCAGGTAGGTTACCACTGTGTGTAACTTTAACCGACTGGCGTCCGTCCCAGGGAATCCACTCCTCTAAATACTGCTCCCTGATTGCGTCCAATTGGAACCAGCTGGAGGCTCGTCAGGACTGGAGTCTAAGGAGGAAAAGGTAAGAAAAAACCCTAACGCAGCTCAGCACACAATCCAGTGAGCCCAACAGTACCCCCCCCCCTAAAGGGACGCCACCCGGCGGACGAGTAGAAGAAGACGCCGAACGGCGCTCAAAGTCAGAGATGAGCGTGGGATCCAGAATGGAGCGCGGAACCCAGGACCGCTGCTCAGGACCATAACCCTCCCAATCAACCAGATACTGGCAACCCCGACCCCGGGGGCGGACATCCACAATGCGGCGCACAGTGAAGGCGGGGTGGCAGTCAACGATCCGGGCGGGTGGAGGGGGTCTGGACGGAGGGCACAACGGGCTGAAAGACACAGGCTTGACTTGGGAAACATGAAAAACGGGATGGACCCGAAGGTGAGAAGGGAGCCTCAGGCGGACAGTGGTAGGACTGATGACAGCTTGGACAGGGAAAGGGCCCAAAAACCTAGGAGACAGTTTACGGGAGCACCCCTTAAGAGGGAAGTTCTTTGATGAGAGCCAGACCTGTTGTCCAGGGGAATAGACTGGAGCAGGGACACGCTTGCGGTCAGCGATCTTCTTGTTGAGGGCAGCAGTTCGGTTCAGGGCTGCCCTGGTCTGGTCCCAGATCCGGCGGCAAGCCTCCATGTGGTCCTTCACAGAGGGGATGACGGCGTCTGGAAAAGAAGAGGGGATGAGGGATGGCTGATAGCCAAGAGAGGCTTCAAAAGGGGACAACCCAGAGGCAGTAGAGATGTGAGAATTATGGGCATACTCAACCCACGGTAAATGTGTACGCCAGGAGGAGGGGTGGTTGGCACAGACGCAACGAAGTGCGTTTTCCAGTTCCTGGTTCAGTCTCTCACATTGCCCATTGGTCTGGGGATGAAACCCTGAAGTGAGGCGGGGTTTGGCTCCCAAGATAGAGCAAAAGTCTCTCCAGGCCCGAGAAACAAATTGAGGACCCCGGTCTGAAAGAATTTCCAAGGGGATGCCGTGAAGTTTGAATACATGAGAAAACAAGAGGCGAGCAGTGGCAGCAGCAGATGGAAGCTTGCTAAGAGGGATTAAGTGGCAGGCTTTGGAAAACCTGTCGATGATTGTCAGTATAGCCGTCTTATTTTTAGAGACAGGGAGGCCAGTGACAAAATCTAGGGCAATATGCGACCAATGCCGGCTAGGGACAGAGAGAGGTTGCAGGAGACCAGCTGGAGGGCGGTGAAGGTTCTTTCCACGAGCACATGTGGAGCAGGCTGAGACAAACTCCAACACATCTTTGTTGAGAGAAGGCCACCAGAAATAGCGGCGGAGCAAACCAATAGTACGGCTTGTCCCTGGGTGGCAGGAGAACCGTGAAGAATGTGCCCATTGAATGGCCTGTGAACGGGTCTTAGCCGGAACATAAAGGCGGTCGGGAGGTCCCCCCCCTGGATCGGGATCGGCCTTCAAGGCTGCTTCAATGGCCTTCTCCAAGTTCCAGGAAAGCCCCCCAACCACACAGGATGGCGGAAGGATCGGCTCAGGGGTTTTGGAGACGTCATCAGAGGCAAACTGTCTGGACAAGGCATCCGGCTTTATGTTACGGGAGCCAGGACGATAAGTGATGTTTAGATTAAATCTAGAGAAGAACAAGGTCCAGCGGGATTGCCGGGAGTTCAGTCTCTTGGCATTTTGGAGGTAGGACAGATTTTTATGGTCAGTCCAAACCACCACTTGGAGTTCTGAGCCCTCGAGCCAGTGCCTCCACTCTTCCAGTGAGAGCTTGATGGCTAGGAGCTCTCTGTCCCCAATGTTATAATTTCTCTCAGAAGGAGAGAACCTCTTTGAAAAGAAGGCACATGGGTGGAGCTTACTGTCTGCTGGGGACCGCTGGGAGAGTACAGCCCCAACACCGGTATCTGACGCATCCACCTCCATGATGAATTGAGCTGTGGGATCAGGATGGATGAGGATGGGAGCCTTTGAGAATAGGGTCTTCAGCTCGGAGAAAGCCTTCTGAGCTTCAGGGGTCCAGATGAAAGGTCTTTTGGTGGATGTTAAGGCAGAGAGAGGAGCGGCAATGACACTATAATTTCTTATGAACCTCCTGTAGAAGTTGGCAAACCCAAGAAACTGCTGGAGCTGTTTCCTGGTCTCTGGGGTTGGCCAGTCCAACACTGCCTTGATCTTGGCTGGGTCCGTCTTCACCTGTCCACCCTCAAAAACAAAACCAAGGAAAGTGATTGAAGAAACATGAAATTCGCACTTTTCAGCTTTGACATACAGGCGATTTTCTAGCAGACGGTGGAGCACCTTTCTTACGTGGACCTTATGTTCCTCCAGATCTCTGGAAAAGATCAGGATATCGTCAATGTAAACAAAAACAAAGACATTTAGAAAGTCTCTCAGAACATCGTTTATGAGAGCCTGAAAAACTGCTGGGGCATTAGAAAGGCCAAAAGGCATGACCAGATATTCGAAATGACCAATGTGAGTCTTGAAAGCAGTTTTCCACTCATCCCCCTCCCGAATACGAACCAGGTGGTAGGCGTTTCGGAGGTCGAGCTTGGAGAAAACGGTGGCCTGGCTGACGGGTTCAAAAGCAGCTGATATGAGCGGAAGAGAGTATTTGTTCTTGACCGTGATCTTATTTAGGTCCCGATAATCTATACATGGGCGGTGGGTTTTGTCCTTCTTCTCGACAAAGAAGAAACCGGCCCCAACTGGAGAGGAGGAGGGGCGGATGATACCTGCTTCGAGAGAACTGTTTATATAGTTCTCCATGGCCTGACGTTCAGGTCTAGACAAGTTGTATAATCGGCCAGAGGGAAGTGGGGCGCCTGGAAGAAGATTGATGGGACAATCATAGGGCCGATGAGGAGGCAAGGAGAGGGCTAAATCCTTACTGAAGACGCGTTGTAAATCGTGATAATCAGGTGGAACCTTAGAGAGGTCTGCTAGAGGTTGCTGAGGATTGGACATGGAGCTCTGAGGGGGGAGAGCTGAGCGGAGGCAGCAATTAGAGCACTCAGGGCTCCAGGACTCAATGCGGGAAAGAGACCAGTTAATTTGGGGGTTGTGTTTAATTAACCAGGGGTAGCCCAAAACCACTGGGGAGTTCTTGGTGGGAAAAACTAGAAATGATATTTGTTCGTTATGGTTGCCTAGAGACAAAAACTGAAGGGGGACAGTCTGATGAGTAATGGTCTTGAGAGCGCTACCATCTAAGGCAGACACAAAAATTGGAGTAGGGAGTCTTTGAACTGGAATCTTGTATTGGTGAACAAGATCCGGGCTTATAAGATTCTGTTCAGAACCACAATCCACCAGGGAGAGCACAGGGAGGTTTTTACGATCAAAGCAGATGGACGAATGAATAGTTAAGCGGAGGTTGTCTTGAATCGTGGTTTTGCCCGTCAGCACCCCCAGATTTACTGACGGGCAAAGGCTTTTGGGCGAACCGGACAGGTGGAAATCAAATGACCAGGGTGACCACAATACAGACAACAGCCAGATGACAACCGCCGTTGGCGTTCCTCAGGTGAGAGCCGAGCTCTACCGATCTGCATGGGTTCGGGAGACGGGGGGCGAGGCTGGGGCTGAGGCTCAGGCGTCATAGCATAGGCATGGTGTGAAGTTGCTACATTTCGCTGACGGTTTCTTTCTCTGAGCCTATTGTCAATCCGGATGGTGAGATTAATTAACTGGTCCAGGGTTTCTGGTTCCTCTCGGCAGGCCAATTCATCTTTTAGCCTTTCACTGAGAGAATGTTGGAACGCCCCCTTGAGGGCTGTCTCGTTCCAACCGGATTCTGCTGCAAGAGTACGAAATTCAATTGCCAATTCTGCTGCTGACTTGCTTCCTTGTTTTAGAGTCCACAATCTTTTTGCTGCTTCTTCCTCTCCAACATGTAAGCAAAATGTCTGTTTAAATAAATCTAGAAATTCTCCAAAGGTGTACTCATAAATGTTTGAATCATCAATAATTGCTTCAGCCCACCTTAAAGCCTTGTCTCTGAGCAAGCCAATGACGTAAGAGATCCTGCTGGCGTCATCCGGAAATGACTGCGGGGACCGCCCGAACACTAGGGAGCACTGTAGCAAGAATCCCTTGCTTTTGTTCAGGTCGCCGGCGAATGGCTCAGGAGTGGGCAAAACAACGTCTCTGGAGATGGGAGACCTGGAAGAGGCAGCAGAACCAGCAGATAGGTTAAGTCTAGGAGGAGGAGGAGGAGACGGCAACTTGGAGCTAAGTTCCTGTACTTGGAGTGACAACTGGCTAAGAGTCTGCATGATTGAGGTTTGTTGTTGAGCTATTGTTGAGATAGCCGAATCATGACGGCCAAGGAGAACTCCTTGTTCGGATAAAGCGGTTCGTAGTTGTGCTGCAGAGTCATGCTGGCGAGTCGGTTCTGACATGATTCAAAAGTCGACTCTGGCGCAGACACCATGCGAGTTGTGGAGCAGTTAGATTGTTTATTGAAAAGTTTTACAGAATAGAGTTCAGCCCGGCGTGATGGTTCGGATAACAGCGGCTTCTTCAGGAACTGCACGGAGAGAGATATAAGTTAGATGCTGACAGGAGGATCTGAGTTATTTAGAGAAGATGCTGATTTCTTACAGCTCTTGGAGAGCGGTGCAGCTGGAGGGGAGGTTGGAAGAGCCCACTGGAATTGAGTCTTAGACAGAGATGGGGGGCTTCGACTTGAGAGCTCCAGAGGGTGGACAGGCAGGTGAGCAGTCGAGGGAAGGATCCAGGAGGACTGAGAGGAGGACCGGCTTGGAAACAGCAAGGCTTCTAGGAGAGAGAAGGAGGACATGGAGGTAAGCTTAAGTCTAAACTATCGGTTCAGTCTTAGGAGAGCTAGCAGGTAGGTTACCACTGTGTGTAACTTTAACCGACTGGCGTCCGTCCCAGGGAATCCACTCCTCTAAATACTGCTCCCTGATTGCGTCCAATTGGAACCAGCTGGAGGCTCGTCAGGACTGGAGTCTAAGGAGGAAAAGGTAAGAAAAAACCCTAACGCAGCTCAGCACACAATCCAGTGAGCCCAACAGGTGGATCATCTGAATGAGTGGTCCTCCTACTTGTCAGTCATTCTGGTTTGTTTACGTGCTCCGTGCTCATCCCTTTAGCTGTTTTTTGGTGCGCATATGCACTTTCAGCCCCGTATGTGTGGTGAGCTACAGTTTCAGTCATTGAAGTTCACCTTTCTCATTGCGGTTCTTTGAAAATAGGCAAAGATCATCAGAGAAAAAAAGTGTCAAGGAAGTGTATGAGAAGACAAGAAAGGCCTCACAAGGCAGATAGGTCCCAGAATGCTTTGCGTGGAGAGCTCTCCTCGCAAAGCACTATGGGATTTGCCGTCACAGTGACTGATAACAAAGATGGTGCAGGCTCCACGCAGAGGAGTAGTTACGTGACCAATGAAGCAAAAAGCAGTGATCATCTATTTGAACAGTTTGCTATAAATTCCACTATATAGTCCCCGCTCTATGTGCACACAGTAGGTTTGTATGAGCTATGAGAACAGCACATTAGAAACATGGCTCGTGCATGCTTGCACGTGCATTTTGTTTTTTAAGGTCAGAGGGTGGGTCTTTTAGAAAATCCTCCACAATTCCTTTAAGAGATTAAAAAAATCCACAAGAGTTGTTTGGAAACAATTTGTAGATTTTTTTTAAGCCATATCAACCAGCCCTAACTAATCTTATATGGTTGAATTGATTTAAAATTCATTGTTTTGTACATAATTGGAAATGAAAAGGAGCCATTTTTCTTTCCTTTAAAGTGCCTTCACTGACATATAATGTGATTTAGCCAAAATAGAGTAAATTAAGTTGCAGGTAATGGTTTGTCAATACCCTCGACTGACTATGGGAGTCTGTCTTTGGCTCTCGCTTTACTACTGATGCCCACCTTCAACATGTCTGGTCCTTTCAAATATGTCACTGATTGTGGGGTTTAATTTCTTATACAGGGCAAAAAACATCCTGGAGGAATACTTTTAGCTATGTCGTCTTCGCAGTGAGTTGTCTGCCAACCTAAAATCCTGTTATCGCTCCACAAACATCCTGTCATCTGAATCCAAAATGTTAGAGAAACATGTAATAATTTCCACTGCAGATATGACTGACAGTATTTCCCAGTCAGGACCAGTGTCTGCAAACAGACTCTGTGGAAGAGGCTGAATGAGAAGCTAACTGGTTCAGTGTTTGGCCTCTCTCATCTAAGTCATATTATTAGCCAGTTCAATGGGCTGGTTAATGACATGGAGGTCTGTTTTTCTCATGTCTGTAAACTGATGCAACATGTTGCTGTTGCCAGAAAGCTGCCTGTCACAAGTTTTCTTCGAGAAATAGGAGCTTATTTCAGACGGAATAAAGAACACATTGGAACATACCATCTGAACAAAGTTGCATTCATATTGAAATAAATGTCATAATATTTTGTATAAAGTAAATAAGCTGTATAAAGTATCCTAATTATTTTGTTTTATTTAAATTGGAGAGATGGCCATAATAAAGGTTTGACCTATGAAATATAATTCTAATTTATATTACAGTAAGTACATTTTATTCGTAGTTTTTAACACTGCCATTTAGAGATATCATGTGAGGACCGTGAGATATTAGTATATTCATTTGCCCTTATGGTTTTGTAGGGTCCAGAGGTGGAAAATGTGCTTTTTTTTTTTAAATACATATACAAGTAGGAAGATGGAGATGCACAGAACGAGTACAACCTTTGTCATATGTACCTTTAGAACGTTCTATATTGCTTTTAGATATATTCAGTATGTTTAACAGGCTTTATATGATTATTTGACTGCAACTAATTTTATCACCCCAGAATTAAGACGACTTCATGCAATTTGGCTGGTTGGGCTTCATTATAGGGATCGCCATAAATTTTTGGTTGTACAGATTTAAAAGTAACGTAAAACGAGACAGATGGTTTATCAGATGTCAACTGGTACAGTAGAAGGAAATGGTGAATAATGAATTATGATAAATTTCATAGATAATTAAATCCAAGTAAGTGTTTTAAGTTACTTTTCATTTGCAGATGAAGTTTACTTTGCTGAACTGTGGTTGGTCCCTTATGCATGTACATTAGACCCCGCACAAAAAACAGCCGTGTTGGGCAGTCACGGCCTTCAAGGCCTTTACAGCTGGCCTAAAATCAAACCAAAACACTAACCTAAATTCACAACCTAAACATTAATTTTCTTCTATCCGCCTGTATTAATCTATTACAAAAATTCCATTCTCTTGATTTTGTAGTGTTTCTCTTGGCTGCGCTGTTTCTATTACATTTATGTGGTTAATTTTTTTTTTTGTCCAATCAGATTTCAGCTTTTTTGTGTCGCTATGTCAATCCAATCTGCCCAGGGTCTTCAGAATCAGCAGTGCAGGCTGTAGTTACCCTAACAATATTAATGAGGGACATTTTCTTCAATCAGATTTAAGATTTACCCCACAGCACCAGCTACAAGGGCAACCCTAACAACAGCATTTTCTGTCCTCTGATTGGTCAGTTAGAGAAAAATTTTAGATTTGCTTTTGTTAAGTTTTTCTGGCCTCAATGGTTGACATTAAATGGAGATACTAAGACTTCTGGCACAAATTGTTTATGGAAAATCAGCATCTCTAAGTTTGATATATTTTATTTTTATGCTTTATGTGCAATTTTATCTGGTAATGTGATAAATATGCATATTGAATCTGAGCAGCACTAGGTGATGTAAATGTGGCAGAGCTTTGGTTATAGAGTAGAGATTTGCAGTTGTCTTAATTGGGATTCTTGTTCAATTGACCTCAGTATTCACCCTTTTGGTAATCTTCCTTTCAGTTATACCTGCGCTTGTTAAATATTATATTTGAATACTATTGGTGTTTCCTTTTATTAAAACATGAATGTGGTTATATATGCATCAAAATGTATTAATAAGAAACGGTATGACTGTTTCTTATACCATCACACCCACCTCATTTGAAGTAATCCTCGCCTACTATGCATATCCCAATGGAAAAGCAAATAACTGAGGAACTATAAGCCCAAATTACCTAAGGCATTGTAATAAAACCAAATCCGTGTCCAAACATCAAAAATATCAAACCATTGTTAGTATGCAGCTTGGAGCTGCGCGCATTGATCCACTCTCAGCTGTGCATTCCACTTATACGCAAGCCGGTAACATGGCTCTACTTTATGTCCCTGACGCTAATCGAGTCATACAAAGATGTGGACACTTTTGTCTTGTAGGTAATCAGTTGATCTAAGGAAAAATTCCAAACATTGCAGCCAAATAGTTTGAGGTAGTAAGTCTTATTAGCAAGATGCTAAGCATTAGTTATTACAAGCTAACTTTTCTAACCTAAAAAACTGATGTTATGGGGTGATTTTCTCATCATGGAATATTTTTAGAATGAATATGCTGGATTACTTTTAATCTGTGGACCCTCATGGACGAATGGAGTATAAACAATTGAAGAATGGATTTATAATACAGCTTCTGGATGCCTTCTAATGTATGTTGTTTTAGCTCCTTTGTCATGTTTAGATTTTGACACTTTAGGGGTCCATAAAATTAACTAGGTGGTTGAATTGCAGAGAATCTCTTTCCAACGATGTCCAACATGTCTATATTGATAAAAAGTTTCATGCATTCTGAGTCATTAGTTGTAAACACTTTGAAAACGGTCGCCATAAACAGCAAAGTTCTCTTGTCTTGCAAAATAAACTTTCCAAGTTTAATAGTGACTTTTTATTGAAGTGTATTATGAGTATTTGTCTGAATTTATTCATTTAAAAGTTGATGTCTCCTCATGTAGAAACCGCGTCTTCTTAAAGGACATTCCCTAAAAGCTTAAGTACAAAGAGTCTTTAAAAGCAGTTTTCCTTGAAGTTGAACAGAACATCTTACCCGAGGGCAGTTCAGTCTAAATGTCTTTGAAAAGACTATTATCATGCTGATGCTGCTTTATTAGACGTCTCACAGTAAAAAGGGATTGAAAGTGCAGAAGTAACGAGCGCTAAAGGTCTTTGCCAATTTTAAACATTAAAAAAGAGGTATTTACATGCTCGTTCAAGAACGGAACTACCCAGAAAGAATTCCCACAGAGTAATAGCCTTGAGTAATACATAAGTCACGTTAAATCGCTTTAGAGGAGTTGACCTCGTCCCAAAAGCTACGTCATATAAAATCCCCTCAGCTGCTTTCAATTTACAGTAAATTTTATTGTGGGTTTTTTTGCCATTTACAATTTGTTGGGCCATTTTAAAAACAGTATCCTTCACAATGGAGGTAATTTATCTTGTCAGCCTCATTTTTAATCCCAGGTGACTGAAGCATCTGTCAGGATGACTGAATGTCGATAGAGTGGTGCAGCAGCAGGGAGAGGAGGAGACAGTGGAGGTGTTGGGGATCCAGCCAGGACTGATGACTGGGAGATGGCCAAATTGGCGTTTAGTTACGACGAACATCGCTCAACGTTGAGGTTTGGGGGTGTAGAAAGCAGGAGGACATGCAGATTTCATATAATGCATAGATAGGGACTCATTTTTCTGCCTGATGGAGACTTTTACCTTGGCAGAAGTTCTTATGCATCTTTAATCAATTGCAGAACGAAGAAGGTGGATTCAGTGTTAAAAACGTAACACATCCTTTTGTTTGATATAGACTATATTATTAAATAGCATCAATGTGATTTTTAGTCAAATATTCTAAACTGATCAGGATTAAATAGAAGGGTTACTATATTTATAAAACTGAATCTTTTAGCATTTAACTTGTGAATAACACTATGCCTGGATGGAAAGACATAAACCTAAAAGTAATTTTTTTCTCCATCAGTCTGAGCAGACTGCAGTTGGCAAACCAGATTAATGTGCAACACCCAGATTTACATCTACACATTATTAATCTGGGACTGATCCGATCAAATCTGTTCAGTTCAGTTCTCTGACCAAACGGATGCAATAATAGCAGCAGCTATGGGAACATCCTCCTGCGCCATCATGTTTTTTTGGTTTGGCTGTGCACTCACCAGCTCTTGCTTTGTTTCACAGCTATATGTCCCGCCTTAAACAGTAAAGGTGCAACATGATTTGCTGACACCTTTTGAGTAGGTCATGGTTGGTTGAAGCTGGAGCGAGACAAGATGTTGGGAATGCAAAAAATACAGGAAAAAAATTACATTCAAGGCAGGAGAAGACCAATACTTTCTTAGGATCCACCTCAGAATAAAGGTTTTGTTAAAAAAATAAAAAAGCAAAGGAAATTACATTTATGCGATAAATATTAAGAAAACTCTTGAACCTTTGATCAGCTAATGAAGAAACTGCTCAGATGGCGTTTTCGGGGCCACAGGAATGGGAGCCTCGTAGTCGAGAACAACCAGGAAATGTTCAATGGAACATTTGACTTACAAATAGATATGTTTACATAGACACAAGTGATTGGCTTGAAGGCCTGATTGATCTTAAATGTGTCATGTAAACATGTCAGACTGAATTCAAATCTGATTAGGTTCAATTAAACTGAAATTTCATTCCGTAAGAGAGGTGTTTTTTTTCCGATCACCATCCCGATTAGTGTCCATGTATGCACCCATTCGGATCTTCGGAGTAAAATAATGTCTACTGCACATATGTGCAAAGTCAGTATGACTTTTTCTGCAGTTTTTCTGGAAAATTAAACAGGTCTGCCATAGTTAAATATGATAAATATGATTTTAATCATATTGATCGCTTGGTATATGTATACACACGACGGGATCAGATCAATTTAGTGTTCATGGAAACAGAGATTTTCCCATCAACCAAGACTTAGATTGGATCTGGGATATATAATGCATGTAAATGTAGCAAGTGACACATTCTGCATAACTTAAGTTGGATAAAATCCATAAGATGATCCTACTTCATCTTACAACAGTTGTCCTAGCTTGCATCTGAAGGAATCTTCTGGGTCATGGCTACTACACATGCTGAAACCAAAGGAGTTAGGACTTTGACTCATGTTCTATGAATCGGTCTAGTGACTCGTTTTTGAGCAACCTGGACTTAGGATGCTGCTGTTTTTAGACGCATCGAGGCTCCGTTTCCACACGGATGCCAAGATGAGCCTCAAACCCTCCATGAAAACCTTGCCTCCATTTATTTGGTGTATGTGTCTGTTTGTTTATTCATTCACAGTAATAAAAATACCATTACCTCAGGTAGCAGTGGATATAAAAATTAAATCAGAGAAGGCTGCTTTTATATTTATCAATTTACTTTAGATTTCATTTACTCTTCTCATCAAAATACTTGATAGAAACCAAATGTTAAATGCTCTCATAAATAAATCCTTAAAACTACAAAAAGTCTTTGTTTTAATGTGGCTTATTGAAGGTTGAATCCCAGTTTAACTAATTTCCTGATTAGAAAATCAGGACTAAAAAGGCAGAAGAATTTAGGTTGAAAGAAAAGCATTTTAGAGAACATCCATCAGCATGACTCTGCATTATAAACTACCCTAAAAACACTTATAATCTATTAATTCAGACAACTATATTGGTTGTTTCACTTTTAACACCTAAAGTTAACCTCCTATGCTTTTTTTAGTAGGAATTGATGCTTCTGTGTCATGTTTCACTACAACAGTCTAGTCGTATACGCTCCTTAAACTGCCTAAATGTCACAAATCCTGTTTGTTTTTGTCTAAGTGAAAACAAGATGGTGATGGAGAGGGGAGAGAAATTCAAATTACACCTCATGTCATCAGCTTTAATTTACCTCCAATGTTTTTGTATAATTAATTTTTTTAATGGCTAATGCATAATAGATAATAATGGGAAAACCATAATTAATTAGTGGTTTTCTATCAGTTATCAGTCTACCCGACCACAGATTATTTCTGGTCAATTCTACCTGATTTTTCTCCTTGAGGGTCTCTTCCAAGACGAGTCGTTAAACGCTACAAAAATAAATATTTGCTTTGTAAAGATAGTTTTCTAATCTGTAGTATCCTGTTTATTCTGCTCTGTGAACTAATTCACAAAGCAAATAATTTTATTGACAGTGCAAGCTCATAGATGTGAGCATTTGCTACTCCCTTAATCTTACATATAGATCCAAATACAACCAACAATTACAGCAGGCATCAAAATGATGAAAATGGTCAAATGTGGCAAGGCGCTCAAAGTCTGAAAGGACACTCTGCCTCATGTGTGAGTAATATTTATTACCTTGTTGATGAAAACCCAGCTTTTTGTTTTTAAATCTACATAATAGTAAGATATTAATTTCTTTACTTACCTAAAAGTATCTCCAGCTAGTAGAAAACTGTCATATTGGTCAAGCTAAATATTTATTTCTAGGTATATTATCCAAACTTTATTGTGCTACATGTTCCATAATGTACACAAATATAGTTTATACTGTTATCTATATATATCTACAAAAATATTCATTAAATAAAAGTAAACAATTTCGATATAGATTAGAGTTTTGCTTTTCTTTTAGCTGGATTTGGTTCATTGGATTTCATAAACCTAGTTTTTGGTTGCGACTGTCACAGTTGTGTAGAAGGATTATAGAGATCAGGTCACAAATTTTAGTGCTAATGGTTGTAGATTGCTCTCCATTAATAAAACCATGGTAACACAGCATCTGTAAACTTTATTTTAGCCTTTATAATCTCACTGAGGCCCTGCAATGGACTAGCGACCTGTCCAGGTTGGACCCCGCCTCTCGCCTGTAGACAGCTGGAGATAGGCACCAACACCCCTTGCGACCCCGCTTGGAATAAGCGTGAAAGAAAATGGATGGATGGATGGAAAATCTCAGTGAGTTTGGACAATATGATGCATAGAAAAAAAAGCTCTTATAATGTTTTACAAATGATTTGACACAATAGCATCCATAGCAAAAGCCATGCTGCCAAAGTTTTGACATCTTTGACCTGTTATTTCAAAAAACTTCTCCAGTTCCAAACAGTCCCATGTCCACTGAGGATTTAGCCATGTAAGAAACGTATTTTAATCTTAACCTCTCATGATCATCTGTATCACATGATTGATGTAGGAGGAAAAACAATCCAAATTTAACAAAAATGTTCCCACACACTGTCCAACTTGCATTGGAAGACCTTCATTTGAAACGTTTCAGTACTAGGCCTTCATTAGGAAAACCCCTTTTTGCTTGTTTGTTTGCCTGATGAAGGTCTAGTTCCAAAATGTTGGAAATATTGTCTTCTAATGGAATTTGGACAGTGAGCGGGAGTCCTTTTGTAAATATTAACTTCTGAAATTAAACATACAATTATGAGTATATGTTATACACTTGTGTTTAGGTTTGTTTTAGACCTCATTGTTGTTAAATGTTCACATCTAAAAGATTTTTGCTTTAATATTTTTTTTTTTAAGTACAATTGTTGAAGAAGAGACATGTCTAAAGAAGTAGAAGCTTAGAACTGTTATTTCATCAACTTGCATGTACAGTATATCATGGCGTTACAACAACTTCAGAGCTGAGAAAGGCATACAACCAGCATGGTATTAAATGTAATTTATATAGTGGTAGTTTTGCATAAGTCTGGATAATATGTGCTTGATTGATATGAGGTGTAGGGGGCCCTGTTGTCCCTATACCGTGGCCCCTGATGGTATCTAGAAACTGTGCTATGAACTGAAATATTAACTCAACTTAGCATGCTGGATGCTTATAACTATTGCGTGACCTGCTGTCTGATCATCTGATACGTTTTTCCTCCTGGGGGTGTTATAAAAGCATGGACATTTTGTTCCCAAACTCTGAGCATCACCATCCACTCAAAGAGATGATGAAGAGGATGCTAGGGAAAAGTAAGACAGGCTAGGGAGAAGTAATACAGTCCTAACGAGATTTGATTTTCCACAAAATCTTCTATTTATTCTGCTTAGCATGCGTGTTTCAATACACCAACATACATGGCAAGATGGAAAATGGCGTGACAGCAGCTTTAGTAACGCAAATTCAATTCTGTATACCCTATATACCCTGTTAAAGGTTGATTGAAAACACCACCTGGATGCTTAAAATGCCAACCTGGACAGCCACCTGCATCTATCCCTGTTCCTTCTCCTGCCTAATTAAGATACAGATGTCGGTTAATGAGAAAGGACACGGGTAATGAATGATGGTAAACCCGGCAGGTCACAGTTGGCAGATCCACGTGTGCTGCTTTTGATCACATTGGCCAAAATCCCCATGCCTCTGGAATCGCACCAACAATAATGCACAATTTTCATTGTTTGTCTGCTCTCATTCTCCCTGGTGTCAGTGTTTTTTTAGGCAGTTTGTGCCCATGAATCATAGCCATTTGCTATTTCCGGAGTTGAAGATAATTTTAAAGTCATTATTTTTTTTCCCCCCCCCAGAACTTCTCTGCTTGCACACTTAGATGAGCAGCCTCATACGACAGGACAGAAAAACTCATTTCACCTCTCTCACTTATCGGAATTAATGACTTCTCCCTTTTTAAAGCTCCCTTCCCAGCTTCCTCTGTCACCTGTCTCACTTTTCTTTAATGGAAAACTGTAAAGTTGATGCAAATATTACATTAAATTGCCTGTAAATAAAAGTTGAATTTCAATGAAGCTGGGACACATGCTGTTGCACAGTTGGCTAGATGAGGGATTCGTTTAAAAGGAAGCAAAAAGTGACCATTTAGATTGAGTTTGAATTATTTTTTTTCATTCAAACTCTGCTCAACTAAAACTGTGAGATGAAATCACGTGAAGCGTGCACACACATGCAGACAGTTCCCTTTGCGCTGGAGAGTTCTGGCTAATCCAGGACCTTCATAAAGCATGTGTCGGGCCTTAGCGACACATCTGTCATTCTGATGTGTGCTAGCATGGTCCGGACTGTCGGTTTCTAATCCATCTGTGTTCTGCAGAGGCATTCTGCTGCCAACTGGATCTTGGCTAAGCCTTCGGAGGAGCCGGCTGCCAACTTCCAAAAAGTTTTCATTCTTATCCCAGTTTATTTTACTGCTTCCATCCGCTTACATTGTTTTTAAGGCAATACCTTGTTAAGTGAGTTTGTTGACAAATTACTTTCCCAGATAAAACCGATGCCCGTATCTCTCGGCTTTGATGTTGGCATCAAGGACCCATGGATACAAGGGAACTTTAATCCCAAGCACTACAGGCAGAATAAGGCCAATGACTTTGATCTCCCTCATTCAAAAAACAGTAATTTTCCACTGCAATGTCACTGTGCTGGTAATATTGGATTAAAAATTCCCTCTTTTCTTCAGCTGTCCACTCGCGTATGGCCTTAGGTGTGGACAAGGTCCGTCAGGGGGTCTTCTGCAAACTGCACAATAGAGATAAAGGGTTGGAGAGGAACAGGCGAGCAGTTTTGACACATCTTACTCAGTCGAGCGCTGAGGCAATTCAAAGCATCAGAGGGGAAAAAATCATGAGGAAAAAATGAACTGGACAGCTTGATTTTTGGACTCCCTCTTTTAAACTCCACCTGTATTTATGCATGAAACCAAGTGGTGTGTTTACAGATAAATACTGTAATCGGGAACCAGATGAAACAGATTTATGTTTACTAGTCCCCTCCAGAGAAGTGCAGAATATCAGATGTGAGATTTTGTAAACCAGAGGTTAGTCAGCAAAACAACCGGTTTCCTTAAGTTCCTTAAATAAAGATTTGTCTGTTTCTGCAGAGAACTAGTGAGTTTGAGAAGTTCAATGTACAAATAATAAATCATTTAAGAAAGTTGCATTAATGAGCAGTCTAAAAGCAGGTCATGGATCCACTTCTGTAGTTCATGACATTTATATCACCTGTATTTCTGTCTGAGGATTGGTCTAAAACTAATTGCAAAGGAAACCATCTTTAAGAGCACAGTAAATTATAATAAAAACTATTAAAATAAACTATTAAACCATTTTTCCCCAAGATATATTTCTAAATAAGCTTTTGCTATGAACGATGCACAAGAGGTCACTAAAAACCCCTGTTATTACACACCTACCATAACTCCAAACTAATTAGCCCATAAATTATGCTATGGGCAATTGAGTAAAAATGGCTGAGAGATAACAAGCGGCTGAAAACATGTAAAGTTGCACAAAAGCCTGTCGGTATTTAGAAAGATTCTTTGTCTCCTCAGGGCAAGGTAATATCATCTGGATTATTCATAATTGATGACCTATTAAATATTTCCCCTCGCCAAGCCAATACATAAGAAATAGTGAGTAGCAGTACTTCAAAGGTGTCTCTCAAGAGCTTCGAAGGTTAATGTTGCGAAAACATACTGGTTGTAGTAGTTGGATGCCTAATCCTGCCCCTTGATGGTGATAATGTCTCGTAGCTTATTTCCAGTTATTTTCCCTGGAGCAATCACTCTTTAAATAGCACTTTGAATAACACTTCTTATAGTTAATAACTCTTAGAAAACACATTAAATCTGAGGTTGACAGACAGGTATACAGACGTACTTGCTCATCTCTGGAAGTTGTCATTGGTGTCAAAAGAATGAAGAATATGCAAGAAAAACAGTTCCAACTCGCACAATGATTTCTGTCTGATTGCTTGTGTCATCATCAGGTGTCCAATCCCTAGTGAAAGAGTTACAGCTCTTCTTTGCAGCCACAGTTAAGGACCTCTTTTTTTCCATTTTACAAAGACCTAGGCCTTGAGAAGTAACTGTCTTTTATCTATGGCATATAGGCTGCCCCATTTTTTTTCTTCTAACCTTTTGACTCTGGCTATGAAGAGAAGTGCTTTTATCCAGACAAGGACCTCAGTTTCAACCAATGTCATTTCTGAGGGAGATCAAACATTTAAACTTATACCTTAACTTATACCTTATAGCATTATTATACCTCTAGCATAGCAAGAAAACTAAAACTCTTAAGCATATATTTTAACAACCTCATATTTAAAAGTTTAACAAGTTAAACTTTAAAATTTTCCTATAACTCCTACTTTGACCATAATCCAGAAGCTGAAATAATACAATTTCACTATAAACCAGTCTTGACTTGGTGCTTCATGCAAGATTTCTGATTGAGCAGCGAAAAGGAAAAAAGTGTGGGGGGGAAATAGCCAAGTGACACTATTTGACATTGAGACCAAAGAGTGAGACCTGGACTTTTCACCTTTTTTTTTTTTATTAAAAAATGTTAACTAAAGCCGAACATACACTGTGCGATTTTCTTCAATCGTTGCACGCAACTACAGCTCACACTATACGATGAAACCCTGAGGTTTCGTCATACAGTGTGAGCTGTAGTTGCGTGTAAGAATTCACGATGTATATGTAGCTGGATTGGATGCTCTTATGCAATCTACCTGTTGGAAATAACGAGTAATTGGACCATTTGGCTTCCCATAACCTGCTCACACTGTACGTCTAAAAACCATGTCGGACTCAGCTCTGCAGTGAGATGGCGCTACTCGGACTTGTCTATCCGGAAGCCACACCAGTAGAAGAAGAATATATGGCTTGCTAGAGTGAAACATGCTGCCTTGGCAATTTGTTCAAATTTTTGCTGAAAGCCATAAGAAGAAAAGGCGGCGACATATTAGGACAAAGACATGGCTGAGAAAACGTGGCTACTACAGTCTGTCAATTTTAGAGAAAGAACTCCATTTCGCCCGCACCCCTGCCATGCATGTGTATTGTCATCTGAGAGAAAGAAGAGGAGTCCTTGTTCCCACATGCTCACTGAGCGATTTGCCCATGACGGTCGACTGAAAATCAAATAAGTTAAATTTTTTTTAATTTCCTCACCTCACGATTACTGATCGGGAGGTGGTTGTGAGAGGCAGATCGCCCCTTGTTACCCCCTGTTAACTAGAGGTGGGCGGATCGATAACTAGGATCGATATTGTAGATACCAACTTTGGTATTGATATCGCAAAATATTGGTTAAATAAGATCAATACTTTTTGTCCTCTCACGCAAGCACCAACTGAAGCAGAATGACCAGTCTGCCTGCCTGTGTTACATGCTTTGCTGCTCCCCCCTCCCCTTTCGTCACCGGCTCAGCACGCAGGCTCAACATGGCCCCGCCCACTCCGCTCTCTCTCCACTCGACACATACAACTGCACTGCTGCTCCGCAGCGGAGCAGAATAATATAAAGAAGGAAAGAAGCGGCGTTTGGCTATATTTTAATAATGTTAATAAAACAATGGCAAGCTGTATGGTTTGTAAAAAGCTGAATAAATGCAGTGGAAACACAACAAGTTTATATAAGCACAGGAAAAAACCAACACGAGCAAGAATACCTCAAGCTACAGAAACGGAGAGTGGAGACGAAACTTCGCTCATTGCCCTAATAAATAAATACATAAAGCTTAAATGTTAAAAAGTATCGGCATTGTATCGATATTGGCGATACTGACCCTGTATTTACTTGGTGTCGTATCGATTAACAATTCCCAGTATCGCCCGCCTCTAGTGTACACTACATAATGCACGTTGCACGATCAGACTAAAAGTCAGGCTGATCGGAAAATTCTCACACGACTGGAAAGTTGGCCCGAAAAGGGCAAAAAATCACACAGTATAAGCCCGGCTATTGGCTCCCAGCTGCAGTGACCTCCCTGCTAATGTGTTCCACAATACTCCACTGGTGAAGCAAATATGCATACAAGAACATTGTTTAGCTTTCTGCTTTTTAGCTTTCTATTTAGATCAATAAGTGAATTAATGATAACATTTGGTCAAAGCTGGCCTTTTTAGATGCCATTTCAGATACCTTATATTTGGAGTTGATGCAGGTTACCATGGCAACAGTGTTGCTATCTCCAAAAGTGACAAAAGTTGACAGGAGCAATCAGAAGCTGGTCTACACAAGGAGAAGGGAGGCTACGTGAGCATGGAAACATGTGCTCATGCATGTGATGTATTGGGGATCCATGGTACTATATTTGTGCATATAAAACATTAAACATGAACATGAGGAATAATAATAATAATAATAATAATAGATTTTATTTGTAACGCACCTTACATTTCAAAGAAATCTCAAAGTGCTACAGAGACCAAAATAAGAAGAAAAATACAGCAATACATCCTACACCGAGCGGCACCAAAAAACCAACAATTACCAAAAAAAAATAATAGTAGTAATAATAAATAGTAATAATAGAAAAAAAATAAAGAATAAATTGTAAATTGTAGGGCCCACAGCAACACATCTCGCACCAAGTGGTACCAAAACCAACAATTGAAACCAACAATTAAAACCACAATTTAAAACAAAACTTACAGTTCTAAAAGGCCTGTTTAAAAAGGTGAGTCTTAAGACCTTTTTTAAAGGCCTCCACACCTTGTGGGGCTCTCAGGGACTCTGGAAGGGCATTCCAGAGCCGTGGAGCTACTGCCTGAAAAGCCCTATCCCCCATAGTGGCAAGTTTGGTCTTAGGTTGATGCAGGCAGTAAAAGGAGGTGGAGGAACGAAGCCTACGAGAAGTAGCGTGCGATGAGAGGAGTTCACTGAGATAGGCAGGAGCAACTCCATGGATGCATTGATAGGTAAGCAGACAGAGTTTATAATGTATTCTATGTTTGATTGGTAGCCAATGAAGTGAATTAAGAACATAAGTGATATGGTCGTATTTGCGCCTCCTCATCAGGACCCGGGCAGCACAGTTCTGAATGTACTGGAGCTTTTGCAGGTTTTTACCAGAGGTCCCAAAGAGGAGGGCATTACAGTAGTCCAACCTTGATGAGATGAAGGCATGGATCAACCTCTCAGCATCCGGTTGGGAGAGGGAGGGGCGGAGTCTGGCAATGTTTTTGAGATGGAGGAAGGAGACTTTAGAAAGATGACGGATGTGGGAGTTGAAAGTGAGGTTAGAGTCAATCCTAACTCCAAGGTTTGTGACGGTGGTGGAAAAGGGAACGTTAAGACCAAATATTAAAATACTACTGAGATTAGCGGACTGAGTTTGATGAGGGGTGCCAAGAAGGATGACATCCGTTTTATTACTGTTAAGTTGAAGAGAGTTGGCAGTCATCCAATAGTCTAGGAGCGTCTGAATGAAATAAAGCTGCTTGTAGGAGTATTTATTGTATGTGTGCACTTTTGGCAAAATCTAAAGATTAAATCCAAAGAACGTTACAGATTTAAAGAACATTTGTATGGAAAAGTTGTTCAAACCACACCTGCGGAATACATGCTACTAGTTTCTGTTTTTCCTTTTTTAATGGCTTTTCTTTACTGTTTTAGATTTTTGTAGGTAAAAAGGACCAGTTTACTCTTCACCCTGCATTAGTTAATAGGTGTATTTTTGCATCATTCTTCTCTCTTCATGATTTGTTTGTATGTGGTGTTTTGTGACAATACAAATGTGACAACAAATAAATAACCCTAAATGTTGAATATATATCATTATTCAAAGAAAAAGAAATCTAGATATTTGAGGTTTTGTGAAAATAATTTAAATAAATGTAAAAATGTTTTTATTTATATTTTTAGAAAACATTTCATTTGACTTTTCTTTGTTAAAAATTCTCAATAATTCACACTCATTGCTGACCATAAACATAGATTTTAAATAATGGACAATGAGGTGGGAATCTATTAGGGAGATTACATATCTGTTTGAAGTATATTTTATGTTATTTTTCAAGAGCATTTGTTTTCATGTCTGTATAGGTAGGAAATATCTGCACCCTTAATTATTCTAGATGTTGCATTCATAGATTATTCATAGATATTTTCAAGTGCTTTACTCATTTGCTTCAGAGTTTCTTTAGAAGCTTTCCTCTGTTTGAGGAAGTTCCAGGTATTATCAGCTGACAGCTTCAGATCTCAGGGATACATTTCTGTGTTGAACTTTATAAAACGAGAAGGGATGGAAGGTTGATTGAACATCCATGAAATACCCCTTTCAGCAGAGATGCATAAAGACCAAGCAGCAGGATTTTCTGTGATACACAATTTGTCCTGTTATTTGCTGTTATTTTTGTCAAAATTCAATGTATCAAATTAACCTTAAAACATAACCGAAGTTAATGCAGAATACAATTTTTGAATAGTTTTATTTGTGAGGGAGACAGATTCCGCCAATAAAAACCTGACTAATTACAAGATGTCACCTGTTGATCAATCCAGTGGGCTGAACTGACCAATGAGAATCATAGTTTTGCAACTGCAAACCCATATTCCTTTGACAAACATTGTTGGATTTTTAATTAAGAACATATAACATTCATAGGTATTTTGTGGAAAATCACTGAAAAAATATTTTCAGTATGAAGGTAGGTTTGACTCGGAGTATTTAAAGGGCCGATTGCAGTTTAGGGTCATATTGCAGAGTTGGGTTGTAACTAGTTACATTGACCCGAGTAAATGTAACTAGAGAACAGTACCAAAGGAATACTTGTACTTTGTGGAATTTTTTTCTTGGATAATATTCTCTTCAGAGTAGAGCTATGCTTGGTTGAGTAAAATTTCTAGTTTTTTTAAACACCAACACTAACTTGAGCTATTTCAGACCAAATAATTCAGAAAATCATGTATATTGTTGCTTGAATTCCTTCATTTCCTAAAATAAATGCATTACATATAATAAATAAAATTAAAAAAATACTCTATTAATCCTAAAGGAAATTTAGATCCGTTTTCTTTAAATTAGTCTTCTGTCCAAATTTGTTAATTTGCAAATTTTTTTTATTTTATTCCCTGAAATATCCTAAACTTTACATAATTGTCTGTCTGATTAAAACCTAAACATTGAATTGGATATTATGAGCCAACAATTAGTCAGAACTTGAGTAGCCATTTTTTTTTTTTTTTACTTGAGTAGCCATTTTACCAATTACTCTTTTACTGGTATTATTTCTTAGACAACTATTTTATACTTTTACATGAGTTAAGAATATCAAATTATGGCTACT
This sequence comes from Cyprinodon diabolis, assembly GCA_030533445.1. Lineage (NCBI taxonomy): Eukaryota > Metazoa > Chordata > Actinopteri > Cyprinodontiformes > Cyprinodontidae > Cyprinodon > Cyprinodon diabolis. The sequence goes on from CM060085.1 coordinate 6,446,463, forward strand.
CTTAATTAAAACTTTTAAGTACTCTACCCACCTCTGGATTTGATTTTAGAGTTGTCTTGAAGACAACTCTCAAACTTGTGACCTGACTTCGACTCATACTTGGGAGTCGAATTAAACTCAAACCTGTTTCCATGAAAGACTTGATATTTTAGCTAAATCTAAAGTTTAAGCCACCTATACATTTGTAAATATCTGTGTGAGAGCTGTAGCACGGCCAATAATAATATCCAGATTAAAAAGAAAATGAAACGAACAAAATACTCTCAAGAATAATTGTTTGGGTATATAAACTTGAAGGTACTCGCCTAAAAACCAATGCAATATATAAAACATAAAGGTTTTATAAAACTGAAAGTTTCAGACTCGGGACTTGACCTGAGTTACCTGTCTTGACTTGAGAATTTCAAAACAATGACTTGCCCCCATGTCTGACTTGCAGTATGACTTTTTCTGATAATTGTGTAGTCATGTCTAATATTACAGCTAGCTTCTGTTGTTGAAGGTTACTTCACCTAAGTTCAACCTCATCTAGATTTTACCTTTATAGCTTGTTTCATGTCAATTGCCCTGCAGACAGTCATTGTCCAGCTGCTTTCACTTAACTGGCAGTTTAAATACAGCTCACTCTTTAATGCAGACTGTTTCCTCCCCACCATATTGGTGCGTTTTCCAACATGAACAGCCTGTTTAAGGTACATAAGATCCAAAGAATCTCAGTAGGATTTATGTCCAGACTTTGATGGAATTGCTCCAAAATCTTCATTCTTTTCCATTTGAGTTATTCAGAGAAATAAACATCTACGCAAAGATTAAGTACACAACAGAAACATAGGAAGAAGGGTACGTTCTCAGGTACCACTGCCAGTATATAAGTGATGATAGAGGCCAGTTTAATATGAAAAGTAAACAAAAGGGTCTTTTACTGAACAGCCAATAACATTTTTATCCCAGTGTCTTTTTTAAAACGATTAACTTCTATTGGAGAGAAATCAAGTCTATATCTCTAGATGATGTTCCTGGTTCTGTTGCGACCTCCCAGATGGATCATTGTTGTTTTTTTTGTTTTTTTTAGGACTTTGGTATGCTACCTACTAGGACTGCACTTATCGATTATCTTAGTAATTGATTAATCCATCAATTATTTGTTTAAATCAATTCATCTAAAAAAATTACTCTTAAATAAATTCCTTCCATTTTTATCTTTCGAGGTCATGTTGGTGCTGGTGTCTATCTCTGGCACTCTAAGGGCGAAAAGCAGGGTACACCTTGGAGACAGAGACACATAACCATGCAAACCAATTTAGATGTCAGTTGATGTCGGTTAACCTAGCCTGTTTTTGAACTGTGGGAGGAAGCCAGAGTACCCAGAGAGACCCCAGACCTGCACTGGGAGAACATGCAAACTCCACGCAGAAAGACCTTAGCAAATAATAAAACCCAACTGCTTCGTTTAGTAAATAAAAAACAAAATTATTTTTTTTACATTTAGAAAGAAAAACGAAACCCTATTGCTCATAGCCTCCTCCTTCATCCAGGGTCAAGTCGCGGGGGCAGAAGTCTCAGTAGAGACTCCCGCACTTCCCTCTCCACTGACACCTCCTCCAGCTCTGCTGGGGAAAGTTGAGGCGTTCCAAGGAAACATTGTCCCTCCAACGGGTCCTGGGTCCTCCTCTGGGTCTCCTTCCAGTGGGACGTGCCCGGAACACCTCCTGAGGGAGGCATCAGTGGAGCATCCAAAAAGATGTCCGTCTTCTCTGCACGTCTCTTCCACCTCGGCTGACTCCTCTCAAAGTTGAAAGGGAAGTTGCTCTATACTGAGGCCCCTTTCGAATGATGAGACGATAATTAAAATCAATTAATAAACAGAAGAGGAAAGACACTATTGAAGGACCAAGGTCTTTATTTACTCCCACCCCTTTGATGTACAAAACAAAAAGACTACAAAAATGATTAATAAATTGATTTGTTTTGAATAATCGTTTCACCTCTGCAAGCTACTCCTATGATGGTTGACGTTGTTCCATAATTGCTGAATTTGTCATTGTTAATAATGGCTTTGTTACGCTTATAATACAGAGAGGGGATACATCACTGCCTCTCATCTTACAACTTAACAGTGATAGGTTTTTTCAGATCATATAGCCTACTTCCAGTTGCCAGACTAGCTCTATCTAAGCGATTTCTTGATTGTACATGTTAGGCAGCTGACAGTTTTGCGTGTGATTGAAACTAAGCTTATCTTAATTTAAAAAAAAGTAGAGAAAATCTAAAAGGGTGAAAATACTTTTCAGTCTTGTCATTTTAGCTGTCTACCAAGGAGGGTGTTTGAGTTGCTTGTCAGGGAGACACAGAAAATGACAGTGATTGCATTTCATGGCGGAAGAGCCTTAGAGCCTTAACCTGTGACACAGGAGAGCTACAGAGAGTAGAATAATCTCCATTTCAGGCTGAGAAGCTTTTCTTTCAATAAGTACCTAAGATGAAAAAGGAAGGAGTTTCTGAAAGGAGAGTGAGAAAATATACACGAAACAGAAGGGTAGGTGGACTGGCAGATTTCGAGTCACTCATAAAGAATTGCTACTAGAACCAGAAGCTGAAGCATTTTGCATTGGGAAACACACTGACCTCATTCACTGCTCTGTGTACAATAATGAGATTTTATCTGGAAACTGTGTGGGATTAATTACAGAAAGTAAAAATTTGTTAATAACCGTGAAATTGCCTCACTCCCCATGAAGGGTTTATTTCTGTTGATTAAAATACTGCATTATATAAGTAATACTTTTTATTAGTCTTATACTTAATCATCATTTAGAAAAAGTCATGATTGTTGTTTTCTTATTTCATATCACTAAATAAGTTTTTTATTCCTTTTGCAGCTAGAATCTTATTATATACTTGAGTTTTATGCCATCTAATTAAAGTATAATACAAATACCTTAGAAAAAGGATGATGTTTGATCATGGAATGTTACCTGACGGCGGAGCCAAATAGAAAAGGCAAACATTCTTTATACACATAATTAAATCTGGATGTAGAGGAGAGTCCTAACATTGTTTGGTATGAGCTTAAGATAATCTGATGAAATATTTATTTTGTTTTTATGGAGTAACCGACCCTTATTTCTTGCTCATATGATCTTAAAAATCTCAGGAGATTTGCAATCCTTCCATTAGGGAATGCTTGATTGATTATTATACACCTCCTGAAGTGATGCTTGACCATGTTGTATAACCTGCAACACAACACAGAATAATGTAATGCTCTTCTAGTGCGGATGGACTCCCATCACCCATACTCTGCGGCTCAACCTATTAGTGTGCACTGTCTTATAAACAGCTAAAAATATCCCTTTAACGGTTTGGACATCTGTCATGTAACAGTCACAATATTCAGAACAGTTTTTGCTTTGAGCCCTTTTGTTATAAGAATTCAGTTTTAATCAATTAGATTATTTATTCTCAGAAAGTGTCAATGTCAAAATTCTTTTTTTTAACAGTGAAATGTTTAGCTAACCTAATGTTATAGATTAGATAAATACAGATGGGTGTTGAGATAATGTTTTAGACAAATTTTGTTTCCTTATTGGAGGTTTTGTTATGCTTCAAATGACCAGTTTTCAGAATGATATTTAAGTTTCTCTACAGAGAACAATGGATTCTGGTAAAAGTGCAGGACACAAATGATGACCCAATTCTTTAGATTCAAAATGACAAGGTCTTTTTTTTTCTGTTTTCACACAAGTGTATTCTTTTGTAACAGAAAGTCAACTTAGCCTTGGATAGGGAACCATAATCACTCTGTAATGTCAAGGTGTTTCTTCCATATTACATAAAACTTACTTTGCTAATGTAGCTTAAGCTAATACTCATAGGTGGAAATGTAGAAAGAATAAAATGGGCAAGATGACTCTTCATTTTTTTCCATAATTATTTTGATTTTAAGACATTTAAAAATTCAGTTTATTTCTGTAGCTCCAACTGATGATGCATGTCATCTAAGGTACTTTGGAGACAATTCAGTCAAGAAATCCAGCTGGTTAAAAGTTTCAAAATAAACCCAGCTGATTGACTGAAGGATTTGCTGCTCCTGGATAAGGATGTGGTGGCAGTAGACATTTACTTGCATTGCATTGTTGACTCTACAGCAAACCCTCATACTGAGCATGCATGTAGTGACAGTAAAGAGGAAAAAACTCTTTTTCAACAGAAAGAAACCTCCAGCAGAACAGCATCAGCAGATCAGTGGCCACCTAATGCAGACAATGCTGCCATTCAAGAAGACAGATGGAACATTGAAGCAGTGATTCTTAAACACTTTGTAAGTCAAAAACAGCAACAGAGAACCTGCATCATGGGTTTCTCCATCTAGGAAAGAAACAGCCAAGCAGATGAACTGGGACTCATACCAGAAATGGTGAAAGAGAGCTTAGCTAGTTACAGTAAAATATAAGCTCAAACCTATTGTATATCAAGCGGAAAAACTGGACCAAGCACTAAAAAAAACAGGCCCTACCCTATCATCTATAATCAGAAGTGTTGAAGGCATTGGCCCAAATGATATTTCCATCCAGGATAGTGTCACAGTTAAAAAGGAAAAGACTAGATGAAGCAAATATGACAATAAAGATAAAGAGGGCATAAACTTAGAGGTTGAACTATTGAATAAAGCATTATTGGAGGATAGAGGTAGAAATAAGCTGTATGATGAAAAGACGTCCCTATGTCCTCCAGCAGACTGAGAATAGCAGCATATCTTAAGATATGTCTCAGGACAACCTGAGCCACTCTTATTATAAGCTTTATGAAATACCTATATTACTTAGCAATATCTAAGCGTTTTAATATATATATATATATATATATATATATATATATATAAACCATATTTGCTAATATATTGCAGGTGGACAAGATTTTCTTGACTTAACACGCTACAGATGACTTAACTCACACTGAAAACAAAGCCCATACCGACTGGGCCAATGATTTTTCAACAAGTCTGTCTGTGCTTCGCCTTCTGTGAAACTGTATGGGACTTTTCACAGTTAGGTGAGCATCTGTAGTTCCTGCTGTGGTTTCCAATAACACAATAGTAGAAGAACCGACAAACTCTTGTTTACTGAAGAATATTAGAGGGAATGAATGGAGTGTTTCTCCCTTGACTCCTTTGAGCTCCTAAAAACAGCCAAAATTGTTCTGAATATTTAAATGACATCAATTTTTATGGGGAAAGCAATCTTCTAAAGACACGTTGTTCAATCAAAGACACACTGTCTGGGAGAGTTCTGTTTACTATCAGGAAGGTTCATCTGGCTCACTAAACGCTTCTGATGATAGGCTGCAGGCCTGTGGTTTCGAGAGTCAATCCATCTGGTGTTTTTCTCCTGGAAGATGGAGTTACTGCCTCTTCAAATATCTCTGGCACAATCAATCTCTGTGGACAGTTCTGTCTAGGTTTTGACTTTAAAATGGATGAATTCGCTTTCCTTAGATCTTTGAAATTTGCTGCATTTCTTATCACATGTAATGAAACTATTACTGTGCACATATAAATTAATGGATGTGAAACTTTGCAGCCATTTGCATCCTTGGGAGAAAATTGCTATGGTTGTGTTTGGCGCAGCGTCTTGACGTTTTAACTTGGCTTTCTTACTGACGGAAGCTGGATTGGCAGTGACGGGAGGCAATTTGTTGGGGAGCAGCAGGTGGTTGGGTTAATTGCCCGCAATGCCGGGTGGAAGAGAAGTGTCTCACTGAGAGTGGATTGCCTTCTGCACTGGTGGAGTTCGAGTCCGGATAAAGAACAGCAGTAAGCATATTGTCGTCTCCCACCTTGCCCTCCCTAATCAGTACTGCTATGCTCTCCTATTGTTCAGCCAAACTGGCTCTCTTACGCTGGAATTATCCCCTTTTTTCCAATGTTTCTTCTATTTTTCCTGGTACCACCCACCATGAAGAAATCCTCTTCTTTTCACCACCCTTTCTCTTCAGATTCAGTACTTTTTTCTGATTCCCTGCTGCTAACTCTACACAGTTGCCTTCACTCCTTGATCTTCAACATCAAACTCATTCCCAGGATCAATCCTCCCCATCTGCCTCTCGGCTTTTTGCCTCTCCACACTCATATTGCCACGGACCCCTTCCTTACTTCCTGTCATCCCTATCCCATCGGTGCTCTTTCTTCTTCCACACCCCCTCCTTCCCCTTCTCCCTGCCCTTTTCTTTTTGTTTCATCCCAGATAAGCAGTATTGATGTAAACACACACAGAGCTCTGAGTGGTTCTTAAGCTGCTCGGGCCGACCCACTGGCTTCTTTCAATTGTCCCAGTAAGTGCAGGAAGAGACTTGGTTTTTATAATACACACACATTCGACCAGCCTTTCCAGTGCCATGTTTTTACTGATTTGTTTGATGAATTACCATGGCAGAGCTGTTATTCTGACAGCTGGGCTTTAAAAACAAAGGTGTCAGTGAGGCAGAGCTGTAATTAAGTATTAGAGAACATGCTGGCAAAAATAAAAGTAGAATTAAAGGGTTGGTTTTGGATTGGATGTTGAGGCATGGTAAGCCTTGCAGAATCTGGCGAAATTAAGTAAATTTTCCAAACCTCGTGTGTATTTTTGATCAAAAACGAGACAATAGCAGCTTTTAGTTATAAAAGATTTTGTGGCAACAATTAAAAGCAGTCTGCACCTTAACCACAGAAAATCCTGCAGCTATCAATTCTTATTTTAGCATAAAAAAGGCTATTTTAGTAACACCAGATTTAATCACAACTTTAATCCAATGCCAGGTCTTCCTTTTCTGTCCTGCTGTGTTTAACCAAAATCATCAGAGCATTTCATTAATGCAGAAACAAAATATTAAAACACAACAAAAACAGCAAATTAAAAAACACAGCTGGAGTCTCATATTGGCATTCATACCCAATTATTGGGTCTTTTTGATGTTCTCCCAGCATGATAACTTTGGCTTACAACAATACAATATAATTCTGTATCATTCACTACCATTAATATCAAATATATAATCATAATTTGATAAAGTAAGACATTAGTTATGAAATTGCTACCTATCATACAGTGCTGTGAACATTTTGCCACCTTACAGATTTTTTTATGATTTTGCCTTTTTGTCATGCTTCAGTGTTACAGAATAAGAAACAAATGAAAATTTAGATGATGGCTAAGAAAACAACTAATGGCAGTTTTTTTAAATAACTTTCTCTGTTTAAAAGGTTACTACAACCAACTAGGCTCTATGGAGAAAAATGTATTTAACTAAGCGTAAAATTTAAGAGCACATTTTAACCATTCTTCTTTGAAAACTGCCTTAAATTGAGCCACACTTGAAAAGTATTCACCACCCTCTCTAAACTTTTACCAACCTCCTCCAAAACCTTTAATTTGACTTTGTTGAGCTAACCAGTGGTTTATGTTTGCTGTTGTAATTCAGATCTTTTCTCTGTCAAATAGCTCAACTGTCTTAATAGCTGGAAAGCCTCATTAATTTGTTTGTTAATGAGCAGAAATCATGACTGAATCGGTTAGAGAATAAACGTGTCTGGAGGCTCAAAATGTGTTTCTACAGATTTGAAGGTTTGTTGCTAGTTTTTTTTAAGGTTCAAACAGATTTTAACAAAAATTCGATCTGGAAGGCTCCTATCTGATTAACCTGAACAACCATGTCTCTTGTTTAGCTCCAGCCAATCAACCTTCTCCAAGCCAATAATCTTACAATATTCCCCTCATTTAGCACCTCGCCTAGCTTCTCTCTCCCATGCGCAAGCAAACTTTCCCCCACCTCCATCCCATCTCCTCTCTCATTCTCAGACTATTCTCAGTCCCACACATGCTGTAGCATTCTCTAGCTTATTCCACCAGCGTCCAGGCCATGGGGCAAAGACCGCACCAATCCTTTTCTAGGTTACTCATCCAAGTGTACTTTCATAGCATCAAGTCTTCTGCCAGGGCCCGAGCGCCAAATAACTTATTTCATTTGTCTTTATCTGCTTCCATCTCCTTGAACCCCAGTTGGGCTTGACAGATGGCCATTCACACCAGCCTGGTTTATGATGGTTTCTTCCAGTTAAAAGGGAGTTTTCCTCTCCACTGTCACAACATGCATGCTCGAAGTGAGGAATTGAAGAGAGTCAATGAGTCCTCGCAATCAGCTGATTTTCCTTAGACAGAAAAATTTTGGAGAATATGATTGTGTTACCCATAGGAATAGAGTAATATTTTTCTAATTGTCTTAAAGAAGCCTAAATTAAGATTGATAAACAAATTTGTCAAATCTCTTATATTTCAGGAAAAATATGGAGCGTCAGACTTTCACATCTACAGCAGGTGCTATACGGATGCTTTGACCACACAGAAAATTCTACATGAAAGGTAAGCATCAAGCATCTTCAGAGCTTCTCAGTCTGAGGAGGTTTACTTTCTATCAAAGGAACTACATTCTACCTCAGAGAGGAGAATATTTAAGCACATCTGCACGGTGACATTTCTGCTCACAGAAGATGGGGGTCTGTAGCTGTACTTTTCACTTGCACATCGCCAGTGCATTTTTCTCCCTAACCTTTTCCTCTTCAAAGTGGCATGAAAGGCAGCCGTCACGGCTGGCGATCAAAGAGCAACAACCAAAGCAGTGGCTCTCTGTTGTGCTGCTGTCATTTTCGCTCTTTTAAACAACAAAATGAGAAAGTGCTTCAGAAACTCCCGGCCACTCTTGATAAAGACACAGTAACTTTATACGTCCCACCCTGGGAAATCTGAGGCCTTGTCTCTGCTTTTTTGCTTTTAGTCCTTTGTTTTGGCACAAACATGTCAAAGTCTGAGCCGACATCCTGTAATAAAGATCACAATCATTTTGCAGCAGAATATCTAAAACCATGCAGGCTGCTTACAAATGATGAAGTTGGAAAGTCGAATCTCTTATTGCTTTAATTTTTAATCAAGCATGGGGTTACATGGAGCACAAATCCCACCACTCCTGGTGTAAAATTTATTGCGGACTTGAATTATGTAAACTGAACTCTGACCTCCAGTTCTGTTCTGTTCTTTTCTGCTCCTCTGTAGGAGGAATAATAACTGAATCCTTACTTCTCGTAAATCCACTGTTTATTTGCCCAGATTACATTTTAAATGCATTGTAATGAATCCAATTTTGGACTGGTTTATATAGACTTAAAACTTTTAAAAGGCTTTCTAATATGTTTTCTCCCTGAGAACGCAACAGATTATCTTAACTTTGAAAGAAATTGGGAACTTTTAATTTTAAAGATTTTACAGAAAATCCTTGGAGTTAAAGTAAATAAGTTTTAAGATTTTTTTTTTATTATTATTATATGGAAGGGGGATAAATATGCAGGTGTATTCAATTTAAAATGGTGTCTGCACAGAGGCTCCAAACCATGCCCTTGGGAAATGGGGTTTCTGGGGGTGCTAATACCCCCTAGTGGCAAGAGGGAGATTTTAACAAGAATTATCAAAAATACTTGGCACTATTTATAAATTTCTTATGAATATTCTGAGAAACGATTTAGCCTTTTTTTATTTTACTATTTCGTGAATTTGAATTTTATTATTTTGAGGGAAATAAATATTTTTAACAAGATGAGAAATCTGCATCCTGGTATGTTGAAGTACCAATAGTTTGCATCCAAGAATTTAAATATACTTTTATATCTATTCGTGCAGGTTAACCTAACCATAGTATTTTAGTGTTATTTTGATCTTGTGTTCTTTTTGTAATGGAGAACTGTTCAATAACGTTTAAATAGTATAATAGTATAATTATTTCCTTGTGGTTTGTCTAAAAGGATTTTGGAGCTAATAGTCACGTTTGACATAAACACAGTGACTCAGGCCGATGGCAGTTGACCAAATCTACATTGTTATAGTGTTATTGTGAAGTTTAATTAAGAGCGCATATATTCACCTGAGAACTGATGTCTGTGTTAAACAGATCCTGGTTGTGTGCACAGAAGTGTATATTACAATAAAGTAGTGAATCTCAATCTATTTACATATTCATTTTGTTGTATTTTAAACAGGCCTATGGGCTCATATGTATTTTGTCCAAAAACACAACATTTTCACAGAACCTTCTGTTCAAAGTTATTTCCAGTGGCCCTTCTCAGAACTGTCATAAAACGTGGGTTGCAATCTATTCAAGAGCTAAAACTAGGTTCTGGTTTCACTCATACATATAATTTGTGCCAATTTCATCCCACTGAGCTTTTACTACTTGCCATGGTTACTATGTAACGGTACTTTAGCTGTTGCACACCACTTTATTTTCTTTGTAATTTGTTTTCTTTAACTCTTGAATAAGGATGCAAGTTATCAGATAACCAATTTTAAAGTTCATTGATCAATCGATAAGCTGCTATTTTCTTAAAAACCTCGGTTTTGTCTCGTATCAAAATAATTTTTCCATAACATGAAGGGATAGATATGTATTTTAAATATGCTGGCTTAAAGAAATGACAATTTATTTTTGTTTCTTACACAATAATAAACTTAAAAGGTATAACAAAACAAGAACTGATTTTAAAGAAAGATAAATAAATGAAACAAAAATTTTTAATTCAATCCAATTTACTATATTTAACACCAATTCACAACACATGTCTGAGGTCCTTACCTGCAGAACCCCTCCTTTGAGTGTATCTTCCTAATTGGCATTAATTTCCACCTGCTGTCTATTGCATTTGTGCACCAGCATGTGACATTGATTGTCAATCTGTGTTGCTTCCTAAATGGACAGTTGGATTTCACCGAAATGTGAATTTATTGCAGTTATATTGGCTTGTTTATGTTGAGCAGTGTGCAATAGTGACATCAAATGGTAATATCAGGATCTCACAATTTATTCATCATGATGGCAAGAAAAAGTCCACATAAACTGATCATCTAAATTGGCAAATTTGTTCATGTTTAGAAAGTCATTAATAGTTTTATTTAGATATGTATTATTTCACATTGATATTCACCTGTTTTAGAAACATTTAGCTAATGAAGATGTACTTCTCAAATGCTTTAAATATAAGCATAACTTCAAACAGCATGTCTTTAGCTGTTTGACCCTGTTGAAACTGGGAAGGGTTTTAGGATTGAAATCCCTTTTGCTCGTTACCTTAGCATTTCTGAAACACTTGGATCAGTCCAAGCGGCATAACATTGCCATTTTAAGCTATGCAAGTTCCTGTTCTCCTCTTCCCAATGTCTAGATGATGAATGCATTGACTTGCTTCAATGTGATTGGCTGATTTACAAGCAAAATGAGAGTTATACCTAATAAACTTTTAATTGCTATGTGGATGTGTTTTTATGTCCTTCTCATCAGTCACTCCTTGTGTTTAGCACCTTAGGGCCTCTGTACCCGGTGTCCCTCATGTTGGAACCTTACTTTGGCATATCACAGCTCTTCACAGGTTATGGGTTTGGTGGCGTCAGCATGGCTGTCAGCGGTGGCTGTCAGTATCACCTAGGACGTAGAGTTTTGCGGAGGTGAACATGAATCGTTTTTACAGCAAGGAGCCGGTCTGTCAGAGTCGCGTCAGGGAGGGATTGTGTAGCTCTGACGGGGACACAGAGATAGAGACATGCTTGAAAGGTTGAGGTATTGAATTTTACTTCCTGACAGCTTAGTGACCTTTCAGCTCTTGTGGGGAGGACGAGACAGAGATGGATTTTGCAGTCGTCCGCTTTGCCGTGCGCTGCTCCTCCCACCGGGTTAAGAATTAATGCTTCTTTCTGCCTCTCTGCTTTGCAGAGGAGACTCTGCTGAAAAGATCCCAAGGCTCTTGGCGGTACACACAGAAAAAGGTTATTCTCGTGTGAACCCCTCCAGCATTTCACACAGAATCACAGGAATTAACTCAGCAAACGAGTGTGAGGTCTTGTTAGTTGGCACGAGGGTGAACTCGACAGCGTCTGGACAGCAGCACACCCACGCAGAAATCTGCACCCTGCCTTTTACTGATGCCCCCGCCACTTCCTCACACCTCGGCTGTTCATAAATACATGGAACACAACCACCTTGCTGCTGCGAGGCATTTCTCCTCTCCATTGGTGCCTCTGGGCAGTATTCACTCCCACTTTTTTTTTTTTTTCCCTCTGTGGCTTTAAGGTGAAGGTAACAAATGATGGTTTCATTTGATGGCCTCCCCAACTCTCCACAGGATCACCCAGTGTCTGTAGAAGATACGAGACGAGAATGCACATCAGTGAGCTGGCCTGTTTTATCTCCTCTTTTCTTTAAATTGACAGAATGAGCTCCAAGCTGTATTTTCCTTCTTAAGGTTCACTGACTCTTGGCTTCACTGGGGCTGCTTTGTTCCCTCAGAGTGTGCATTGATGGCACAAAGCTGCTTAGCTGCTGAAGTCACGTCCCCGTAGTTTTCTTGGCAAAGTGACCGAGGGCTGAAGATGATAGAGCTAAAATGATGGCGAGGAATTTCATTCCCCATCTATCTTACGGGGGCCACCACACGTGGCCAGCGATAGCTCGGCAGCTCTCTGTGGTCCATTACTCCAACTGGCCGATGAACCATCTACATGAAGAGCCTCATTGATCCCTCTTTACTTGTGCTTTGTGAAAATATAAAGTCGAGTGAGGTTAAATGCAGATCCATCAAGAGGCGCTCTGCTGGACAAGGACAAAAAAATAGCCACTGAAGCATCTGTAGACCGTCTCGAATCACGTGTTTACACATTTTCATGGGGGATTTAATTGGCAGATCACCAAGTGCAGTGATGAAGATTCTTCATCTTGCTTAGAGACACTTCAGCAAGACTAAACCCTGCCAGCAGAGAAGGCTGAGCCCAGATCATCCAGCTAAAAAGGACAGTCACTTCTCCAACTGTGGCCTGGTACTGCTGCAGTATTTACTATTCACAGCATTCATAACATCCCCTATAAATTTTTCATGGGCATGTCTTAATATTGCAATGAAATAACACCTCTTTGTATCACACCTTTATATATCCTTGAAAGCTCCTGTCACCTCAGATATTTCAAATATATAAAAATAAGATTTAATCATTGTTGTGAGGAAATAAAATGAAATTTCAAAACTCTTCACATAAATACATCAGGGCTGACATATTTTCTTCTAGTTTTTCAAAGCAATATCGTTCTGATCTTGTTATGGTTAGAGGTTATAAAGACTCTAAAATTAAAGGAGATGAAGAACTACTCAGAAATACACATAAAGAGTAGGTAAATTAGTCAGATTACCAGAAAATATCAGATGAATAAAGGATAAAAAAACCAGGAAACATGACTAATTAACCTTGACCAAGATGAGGTTAATTAGAATGGATCAACAACAAGATTCCAACTCAGAATAATACATGAAAGACCAAGAAAAACAAAACCACAACCAAAGCCTGCAAACATATCAAAGAAATAAGGAAGAAACTGAGTTTTTTTTTTATTATCAACATTGTTCCATTTTACCTGGTTAGTTTTGAGTGTTGAAGTTTTATAAGTCCTATTCAATCATTTCATCAAGTATCTTTTTAAAGTTGCCACAAAAGTGTTCTCTTCTTGCAAAAAAGAAAAACTCAACATGTTGAGGGATAATTTTCCTTTAAGAAGGATTACAATATCTTTTTTTATTTCACTTAAAGCAGCACTATGGCAGAACTACCTTGTGAGAGAAAATAAAAGGTTTATTTGAGAGGAGGAATCATATTACTGCAAAAAAATTGGAGTAAAAAGGCTACTGTGCAATACTACTCAACTCTTCAGATGTTTTATGAAGTTTTATAGATTCTATTGTATCATGACTTTAATACCTCGACAAGAAAGCCTTTTTAAAGTTACCTATTGTTTTAAAGCTTTGAGTGACAATGGGATGTAGCTAAGTGGTGCAGGGCATGGCTGGCAATCATTGTTTACAGCAGGTCCAGCAGGTTTTTCAAAAGGTCCTGTAGGGAGAGTACCCTATATTGGATATTAAATCCAATGATGCAAAGAGGTTCAAGGTCATTGTAGCAAGGTCTTAGGTCTAAAGGCCAATTTATACTTCTGACGCATAGCCTCTGCAACCATCAAATCTATCTCTGTGCGCCACCACGCCCCCCGTGCAGAGGTTCTACAACTGTTGTCGCGCAACTCAACAAAAATACTGACGACACGTTGGATGGTCGCAAACCCGCGGAAGTGCGCAGACAAAAAGCAGCTCTGATCAGTCCTTGGTATGCCTTTCCGGCTGTCTGTGTTGTCATCCTTCTCGATTAAACTAAGGAGTAAAAACAACAATGGATAACCACGACGAAAGGTTGGTCGAGGAGGTTTGGAAGTACAACCACTTGTACGATGCCTCAGACATGTTGTTTTGAAAAATAAACACTCCCGCCGGCACCGCCGAAGAAGTTCTCGTGACAATCCGCCAAAGTCCTGAATACTGTAGGCTCCCCCTTGCGTTTTGGCGAAAAACTGCTGTGCGTCCCTAGAAATTCCAGACCGACGGTGTAGAAGCATACCAGCAAGTGACATTTGATGTGTGCGGTGGCAAAAGTATAATCCGCTCTTTAGATGAAGCAAGAATGCTGCCTTTGAGCCATCCAAGACAGCATTCTGAAATTGCAGAGTAATGGAACATATTAGAGTGAGTTTAAGCGGTCTTTATGTCCTGCACAGAGACTTAGAGCTGGAGCTTTATAAAAGAAAGGTTTTCAGCCTGGTCCTAAATTAGACCAATTTTCTTTGTCATGGGCTCAAATTGGCACCATAAGTTTATAACATTTAAAACTTTTCCAGGGTTCTAATCTTGTTAGATACTAAAAGATGAAAATAGAGAATGTGAATATGTTACCTATTAAGAAATGGGTTATTTAAAATTGTATTATTTCAATTACTTTTGGGGTATATATGCAGTAATTACAGCTCTATTTTAAAATAAATCTTTGTGAGAACTCAATATTATGATTCTGAGTAGTTCAGGCAAAAATTTTCCCTCCCTTATATCCAAGCAGTAGTTTCAAGCATGTTAAAACAATTATTCAGACAAAGGGAGGTAGATTTCAGAGGAAAAATTAGCCTTTTTTTGTTTATCTCATTTTATTGATTGGTTTAGAAACCTCTGAAACAGGTCTCCTTGGAAACTGCACACCTCTAAAGATTATTTACTGCTGCAGGATTTATTTGACAGAGCAAAAATAAAACACTGTACTGTGTGTTTGGTGGTATAAATGGGGGGAGAAAATCCATTCATTACTCTGGTGTCACTCACTGATGTGTCTTTAATTATTTTCTGTACAGTGGTGAGTCGCGTAGCCCCCAGGGATGAAATACATTAGGTCTTAGTCAAACATGCACAGATAAATTCTGTGTTGATTTTGGCTGGTTCACAGCATTTATCACATTACTATTATTCAAAGTGTTGACTAATTACTTTTTGCTGACGGGCAAACCACACAGAAATTAACATGTTAAGGACAAAATCACCTTTAAAAGCCAGAAAAAAAAGTAAAACACTCAGGAAAACGTTATTTGTATGTGAATTAGTAGACGTGTTTGTTAAAGGAAGCATTTTTAACTACTTGGCCCTTACTGCCATTGATGTATACTTTTGGTAAACAACCAGATATGGGGGTCCTCAGAGTAATCTGTGACATGTGTCCTATGAAAGATTTACAAACAACTGGGGTCTGAGCATCAGAAGGTTTGCGTATCTTAAAAGGAGTGCAAACATGTCGGCTCTTCAAAGAAGTTGCAAAGGGATTCGCAACTGCAAGTCACAAGACAGGATATATATGAACCATTTTATCTGCAGGCCTTCATCAATATGCAGATCAGATTCAAATGACCAATTTGTGCAAGTGGAGGACAGTCAATTCAATACAATTCAGTGTATCCCTAGAACACCAATTCACAACACATGTAATCTCAAGGCACTTTATGGTTCAACCAGGTCACACAGTCTAATCGATTCAGTTTTATATCTAAGGAAAACCAGTTGATTGCATTGACTCATTGACTTAAAGGCAATCCCTCACACCAAGCATGCTTGTAACAACAGTGGAGAAGAAACAACTCCCTTTAAACAGGAAGAAACCTTCAGCAGAACCAGAATCGGGGTGAGCGGCCATCTGCTGAGATCGACTAAGGTTCAAGGAGACCAAAGCAGATATACAGAAAGAAGCAGAGATAATAAAGGCAACTGTCAACTAGCTCCATGGGTGGCCCAGTCCAGAAAACACACAGCCAGGCAGACAAGCTCCAAGCCAGCCCCTACTTCAGAGGATGAAGAGAGCACATCCAGCCAGTCACAGTCAGAGAAACAGGACTACACTGAAAAAACAGCCAAGCGCACCACAAAGGTGTTGATGGCAGCAATACAGCTGATATTTCTGTCCAGGATGCTCAGTCTGATATGAACATTTACCACATGCAAAGTAATTTATTTTTTTTTTCCAACTGCAGTTTTTACATCTTTTAGTACTTGTGAAAGTCGGGTGTGAACTGACACACAAAGACTGTTGTCATTGTTGGAACAATGGGTAAGATCAAAGCAGTCTTGTTGGCGTTATCGATTAGGATGACAAAATAATTTATTAATTGTTGAGGCTCCTTTTTTCAGCAGCGGCAGGTTCTGTAAATAACCTGGAATGGTCCGGTACCGCCTGCTTAACGTTGACTAACTCTGCTCTGATCTTCCCTCTATGCTTATGCAGAAATGCGTCTTTGTGCCCGAAACTCCGACTTTGCGCTTCACGCTCCACTATAATGATTCGCTCTCAGCAGTATGGGTCTTCCATCGCTGCTTAATAAACCATGGGGCTGATCATCCTCTGCCAAACGTAAAAAACCCTTTTGTCTAAGTCTCAAGATTTTATTTCTTCCAGTTCACAAGAGGTGATACTAAACATTCTTTATTTTTTACCTAACGGAATCCCTAAGTTATGTCCAAAGATATTTTATTGAATTCTGTTAATTTATGGATAAAGAGCCCAATGTAAAGGTACATAGATCTTTGAATATTTCTCTCTCATTGTTCTTGTTTCTTTCCATTTAAATACTTAAGTTTTTCCTTGTATTGTTATTAAAACTTTTCTCCGTTTCCTTTAAATACGTCAATATTTTAGTTAGCATATTCATTCAGTTTAGGTCTGGATTGTCTTGACATTACAAGGCAACAGTGGTGTCAAAAGTACCCAAATTTGTTACTTAAGTAGAAGTATAGATACTGCAGTGTAAAAACACTCTGGTAAAAGTTGAAGTATCAACTTGAGCTCTTTACTCAAGTAAAAGTGAAAAAGTATGTGCTCCAAAAACTACTTAAAGTATAAAAGTATAAAGTAACCTTTAAAAAAAAAACAGCCAGATGCCGCTATATGAATATTAAAGATACATTTTTCGACTATTTCTAAAAATTCTCTGAGATAGGGCCAAGGATGAGGGAGGTTTTGTTGGTCTCCGTCTCCCGATACGCTCTCGCCTGTGTCCGACCTTTCAGACATTTCAACATCTTTTTCTGAATCCCACATTGTAGCATGGCATAGACAATTCACGTTAGCAGTTTAAAGAACACCTGCTTGATTCTGAGGATTTCCTTTAGCTAACCAATGAGTGTTTGCGTTCTATGACTCATCCAATCACACTAGTTTTCACTAGATGTGGATGGAGCCAATGATCTGCATTGGATGGAGCACATGATGGGAAATAAATATTTACAAACATTAAACCAGGGGTAACCAATTAAAAATCAGTGGGTCTGAATAAAGAAAATACATTAAATTTTTAAATTGAAAAAAAAAAAAAAAAATTGCCAAAAATTGCATCCTGTGTTATCTGAGAGGAGTTGACACTTATATGACTGTATTCCTATACATCCATCAGTAGTTAAAGGTCAAGGGTCAGCAAATACAAATTCTACCTGTAAAACAATAACAGCGTAATTGTCGCTGTCTGATCTGAAGCCTCATTTGGAGCTTCTAAACTGGCTTTTGAAAAACTTTGATAATTTGCTGCTAATATTACAGATTTTTTTTAGAATAAAAAACTAGCAGATGTGCACAATCAAACAAAAATTAGAATTACAATTATAGAGCAATCAGTATTATAAAAAAAAGCCCACACTGTTTCTGAATAGATACATTATTGTATTAGTTAAGTTCTGTTCCGTTTATGTATCTTTCCTTGAAAATATGAAATGTCCCATGCTCCTGAATGCACCATAGCTATCTGACGCTCGTGAATGCATCACACTGGTATTTGAACGCTGTGCTGTGTTGATGCGCGTTTGATTTTCCGCTTCAGATAAAGCTTTGCAGTTTCCAAACTCACGTCGGCATCACTGTTTATTGTTGTGTGTGAAAAACAAGAGACTAGAAAAAATAAATCAGCCTTACCTCGGTCAAAATCTTTGGATTAAATGTTGTTCATAACACCCATATATTTTTAAAATGAATCTTCCATATAATCACAAATGTTTTCCCCAGGAGAGGAATATTTAAAAGTTTTTATATCATTAATATAACAACAAGTAGCTCCATTGGTCATAGTTGAATCCGTTTCCCTCTTTGATATGTGGTTGTACAGAGCGAGGCGCGCTCCCGCTACTGGGGATGCATATTCAGCAGGGATGCACTTTTCCGCATAACACCGGACCGCGGTCCACTAATCCGTGACCTCTGCATTAAACCGAAGCCAAAAGTAACGAGTAACGGTTGTTTTAATAATGTAAGGAATAGAAAGTACAGATACTCGTGAGAAAATGTAATGAGTAGAAGTCAGAAGTAAGAAGAAAAATTAGTAATGGAGTAAAGTATAGATACCTAAAAAGTGTACTTAAGTACAGTAACGAAGTATTTGTACTTCGTTACTTGACACCTCTGCAAGGCAATGATGTAGGTTCTCTCTGTATTTTTTTTATATCAAAACTCTGTGAATTTAAATCTACTTTGACTCCGAAGCAGCGGTAACTAAAGGATAAATTCTCAGAATTAAAGCCAATATTGTAGTAGAAAGAAGAATGTTTTTGTTCTTTGCTTTTTTGGAGCAATGACCTGTTTTATTGATCTGTTTGTAATGCATAATTCCTAATATATGTGTTTGCTTTGGTATGGAAACCTTGTATGTTTAAACCCTTTCCTTTATTCTACATTTTGTTAGCTTGTCTGTCTGCTATATTGTCAGCTACAATATGACGTGTTGAACAAGATCTGCTAGTTTCAGTGCTTTTTTATAAAATAGGGCATTAATTCATAAAAAAAGTTTGAGTTCTTTAAATCAAAGTTTTCTGCCCAGCAGCAATGATGAACTACATGGCAGCATTCTACACCCAGCAATTGTAGTATGTAGGCAAGAGCTGTCAGTCTGGTAAAGAATCTGGTTGTTATTCGAAATTGTAAAGGTTAACTTTTTTAGCAACATAAAACTGACTGAAACTAGACTAAAACCCTTTTAACCGACTAAAACTATTGCTTATCGTAAAGACTAAAATGTGACTAAGACTAATAATAATTTTCGTCCTGAAGACTAAGACTAAATCTAAGATGGCTGGCAAAAACAACACTGGTTCATACCAGAAGTTGGGAAGATATAGTTAGTCTAAATATATTAACATATTTGGACAAATCAGTATCACAAATTGAAATAGCACAGTAAACCTTAAGTGCCTATCTTGTTCTGTATATCGTATCAAGCTACCATTGAAAGGAGCTGGAGAAGACAAATCCAGATGATTAGAGAATAATCGACTTTTATGTCAAATCAGCAGACAAATTTTTTTATATTTAACTTGAAACTTTCATTATTTTATCATTGTACTTTTTTATAGTACTGTAAGATAAGTTCTGTATTTCAGCTGCACTATGAATAATATTTTATGTTTATCATTATGTTTTCAATATTAATCATTATAACCAGTGGTGTTAAAAGTTCACACATTTGTTACTCAAGTAGAAGTATAGATACTGCAGTTTTAAAAACACTCTGGTAAAAGTTGAAGTATCAACTTGACCTCTTTACTCAAGTAAAAGTGAAAAAGTATGTGCTCCAAAAACTACTTAAAGTATAAAAGTATAAAGTAACCTTTTAAAAAAAACCAGCCAGATGCCACTATATGAATTGAAAGCAAAATTTTTCGACTATTTCGAAAAATTCTTGGAGATAGGGCCAAAGATGAGGGAGGTCTTGTTGCTCTCCGTCTCAATCTCCCGATACGCTCTCACCTGTGTCCGACCTTTCAGTCATCTCAACATCTTTTTCTGAATCCGTCATTGTAGCATGGCATAGACAATTCACGTTTGCAGTTTGAAGAACACATGCTTGGTTCTGATGATTTCCTTTGGCGTCAGCTCAAATTTGACAAATAGCTAACCAATAAGTGATTGCATTATAAGATTCATCCATCCATTACACTAGTTTTCACTAGATCTGGATTGTGCCAATGACCTGCATTGGATGGCGCACATGACGTGAAATAAATATTTATAAACATTAAACCGAAGCTACGATACTTGAGTGAAAATGTAATGAGTAGAAGTCAGAAGTAGGAAGAAAAATAAGTAATGGAGTAAAGTATAGATACCTAAAAAGTGTACTTAAGTACGGCAGCGAAGTATTTGTACTTCGTTACTTGACACCTCTGAATATAACCTCTATTTCCATGGCTTTGGACCTCAGGTAAGGTAGAACAAGCAATCTGCTCATTTTAGTAGGGCAGAACCACATCGGTTTGTACATCTTAACGTTGGAGCAGCAATCACAACTATTAAAAAAAAAAATGCAATTTATATGGACACTTAACAGATCAGGCCCATGATTGGAATATTGAAAGTGTAGATTTCAGGAACATTTAGAAGATGAGAAAGGAGGCTGTGTAGACGTGTTGTTGAAATCAGTTAATCAGTTTCGCATAGATTTAAAGACTGAATGTGATCACCCTTTGACTGTCAGTGGAGATTCAAGTCTGTTTTGAGTTTTATGATAGACCTTTGGCAACTTGAATACTCAGTGCTAGTCCACAAATCATTTCTTTGGGGAAAAAACTAAGCTTTGTCAATGACACCAATAGCTGAACCAATTACTTGATCCAGTAAGAAGCTAAACCAAAGAGTACTGAGCTAGGAGTTCTTTCGATGTGAAATAAAATCATTTGAGACTAATAGAAACATGAATTCTGCTGAATTTCTTTTATATCGTGTTGATATCTTTTGAGGCTTTAAAACTTTCAGTTTGCTGATTTAAAAATCTGAGCTTATTTACTAACAACCTATAATGAGAATGCATTGAAACAATGCAGCAAAGAGTGTGTTAAATTCCTCAATGCAAACAATGCAAAAAGGCTCCCTACAGGTTACTGCAAACATGCAAACAGGTTACTGCAAACACATGATGCCAGTTGTTGTTGTTGCAAAGAATGATTATTAAGTCAGGGGTAGGGGGGATACATTTTGTTTTGATTTTTTTTTTTCTACATTAAATAAGATTGTATATTTCCTAGTCTATAATGTTAAATAATAATTATTTTTAATAAAAATTTTAAAAATGTTTTTTCCTGTTAAAATAATTTTACAGATCAAATCTTAACCTGAAAACCACGCTGAAACACTAAAACAAATGGTACATAATTTTTTTTAATCAAAGTATAAGCTTAATTAAGGTATATACAATAATTTTTCTGTTATTACCAAGTATATACCTTACCAAGTGCTGTAAGGTACACTATATTGCCAAAAGTATTTGCTCACCTGCCTTGACTCACATATGAGCTTAAGTGACATCCCGTTCCTAATCCATAGGGTTCAATATGACGTCGGTCCACCCTTTGCAGCTAGAACAGCTTCAACTCTTCTGGGAAGGCTGTCCACAAGGTTTAGGAGTGTGTTTATGGGAATTTTTGACCATTCTTCCAGAAGCGCATTTGTGAGGTCGCACACTGATGTTGGACGAGAAGGCCTGGCTCTCAGTCTCCGCTCTAATTCATCCCAAAGGTGTTCTATCGGGTTGAGGTCAGGACTCTGTGCAGGCCAGTCAAGTTCATCCACACCAGACTCTGTCATCCATGTCTTTATGGACCTTGCTTTGTGCACTGGTGCACAGTCATGTTGGAAGAGGAAGGGGCCAGCTCCAAACTGTTCCCACAAAGTTGGGAGCATGGAATTGTCCAAAATGTCTTGGTATGCTGAAGCATTCAGAGTTCCTTTCACTGGAACTAAGGGGCCAAGCCCAGCTCCTGAAAAACAACCCCACACCATAATCCCCCCTCCACCAAACTTTACACTTGGCACAATGCAGTCAGACAAGTACCGTTCTCCTGGCAACCGCCAAACCCAGACCCGTCCATCAGATTGCCAGATGGAGAAGCGCGATTCGTCACTCCAGAGAACGCGTCTCCACTGCTCTAGAGTCCAGTGGCGGCGTGCTTTACACCACCGCATCCGACGCTTTGCATTGCACTTGGTTATGTATGGCTTGGATGCAGCTGCTCGACCATGGAAACCCATTCCATGAAGCTCTCTGCGCACTGTTCTTGAGCTAATCTGAAGGCCACATGAAGTTTGGAGGTCTGTAGTGATTGACTCTGCAGAAAGTTGGCGACCTCTTCGCACTATGCGCTTCAGCATCCGCTGACCCCGCTCCGTCAGTTTACGTGGCCTACCACTTCGTGGCTGAGTTGCTGTCGTTCCCAAACACTTCCATTTTCTTATAATACAGCTGACAGTTGACTGTGGAATATTTAGGAGCGAGGAAATTTCACGACTGGATTTGTTGCACAGGTGGCATCCTATCACAGTTCCACGCTGGAATTCACTGAGCTCCTGAGAGCGACCCATTCTTTCACAAATGTTTGTAAAAACAGTCTGCATGCCTAGGTGCTTGAATTTATACACCTGTGGCCATGGAAGTGATTGGAACACCTGATTCCAATAATTTGGATGGGTGAGCAAATACTTTTGGCAATATAGTGTATATACAGCACTTGGTGCACATCAATGCTTCATCTGTGCTGTATTTTTCAAAACTTTCCCTTTATAACTTGGTCAAAATATGTCATGTGACACCGAGTGCAGCTTTAAGGCAGTCTGAGCTCCCCATAAATACAAGAGTTAACTAAATAAAAAGTAGTTTGCCAACAAAATAGATATGCAGATGATCAGACATATTTTGGGTATCTGATGTAGAATTTAATCTAGAGGGTTAATATGACCTTGTCTTTACATGTAACTCCATGACTTCTCAACCTGCTGGTCCAAACTGATCAGCTAGCAGATCCCTAATGCTGAGGGAGACTTGGTATTTTTGTACAGGTGTTTCCTGTTGCCTTCAGGTGGCCAAAACCTGGAAGTTGCAGGTCCTAGTGGTTAAAAACAGCTAAATGTTACTTACTTTAAATGTGTTAAAGGGCAAAAAAAAAATATTTTGAGCACTTTAAGTATAGATTTTTTTGTAATGCAATTATACTGTATTTGAAAAAGTGAAAGGTCTTTTGAATGTTAGTGGAAGGGTTTGTCATGAAAATTTGGAAACTTTTCATTGAATGTTTACAACTTGGCTAATAAGATAATGGCCAATGCTGTTCCGTTCCGTTGTGAGTGAAATGTAGTTTTAAGCAAAATCTGTTTATGTAAAAACCCATTGATTTAATTTTCTTTCACTGTCGTCTAACATGACGAATGGCACTGTCCTTTTCCCCTGAACTCTCCTTTGTGACAAGTTTTCTTTTCTCCCTGAAGCCATGAAACATCCTTAATTACATTTCCCCCATCTGTCTGCTCGCACAATCGCCCATACATCACCATCACAACAATTCCATTAACTCCCAGCGCGCTAAATAAAGACCAAGAAGAACGAGGAAAGTAGGGTGCACTCATAAACAAAAGGAAAAGATGATCCCTTTCAAACGTTTTGTGGAAACACTTGATGATATTAATCCCTCAAAGCCATTTGTTGGAGACGTTTTGAAAGAGATGCTATCATGAGAAGAATTGGGTTTTGTATGAACCTCTGCTCTCTCCACCTCCTCCTTCCTCCATCTTCATCTCTATGCCCTTGGCAACAGTAAAATCCCCCACAAGATGGTGATGTGTGGAGCTGGAACCACATGGGATGTAATTACAGAGAGTTTTGAAGCTCGGAAGTGTTCAAATGAGGGGGAAGAAATAAGCTGATTGAACAACAGAACCAATAATGGCCACGTTGCTCCAAACGCTGATGGAGAATCTCTTGACAAATTACCGTTGGGCCTTTTGTGCAGGAAGAGTCCCTTGCTCATAAATATTCACTCAAGCTAAACGAGCTGGACCAGACAAGGCCAGGCGTCTTTAGTTTATAGCTGTATTTGTGACATTAGAATAATTTTCTGTTCAGAGATAACTTTACATGATTTGACCATGACATCTTCAAAAGGCATCACATGAGATGCACATAAAGGGTGAAGGGATACAATTGCTTTTTAGAATACTTAAAAACAAAAGCAGAAACTCCTGTTGCTCCCTCCACCCAAAATAGATATCAGAATACATTATGCAAAAAACCATTATCTACATCAATTTAATACAGTTTATTTGTGCAGCTCCCAATAACAATCCCTGTGATCTCAATGCAATTTACAAAGAAATAAATAAAAGTATCCAGACAGATTGGTTAAATGTTTTCTATCAAAGGGAAGCCAGCTGATTGAATGGAGTCATTGACTCTGTGGGATATAGTGAGAGTTAATATTTCCATGCATTGTGTTGTGGGGGAAAAAAACTACCTTTTAAAAAGAAGAAACCTCTAGGAAAAAAAAAAAACAGACTCATGGTAAGGGGCCTGCAAAGCAGACTCAAAAGGAACATTGATCCATGAATACTATCTGTTTTATAAAAGATAACCGCAAACTAGCTCCATAGGTGTCTTTGTTTAGGAATGAAACACTTGAACAGATGAGCTCTGATTGTGTTTTCAAGTCAAAAGGATGAAAGAGAGCACATACAGTTAGTCACCATAAAAGCTTAGACTGTAGCTACTGTACGTTTACAAGAGTAAAAGGACTATACAGTGAAAAACAGGCCTAATGTATTATCTATAACTGTTGACAGCCCCCGCCGAGCAAAACGACGTCATTATTTACGTCCAAACGTTTACATTTAGTTGAAAATTGAAACATAAAAATCCATAATTTTCAGATCATTGTAAAGACTTTGAAATCTGGGTTTGCAACATCTTTTATTGGAAGAAAGTGGGACAAGAATACAGAATGAACATCACACCCAAATTTTCAACAATAATTTTTGGACTAAATCAACACTATGATTGACTGACCAGATTTAGCCTAAAAACCAACGTCTAAATGACGTCTGGTGTTTGGGGGGGCAGCAGCCCAGCTGACACCCCCTTCAGGTTGGTGTTGGAGCTAAACGGAGCAACAGGCCAGATTAAGCTTCCATGGTGGGAAAAAGCAGACAGAACAGCAGGTCAAAGGTAAAAAAAACAAAACAAAAAAAAAAACAATGAGGCAATATCAGAGAATAGTAATAGAATGTAGAAGAGTAAGAAAATATGGTCCCTATGTTCTCCAACAGTCTAAGACTATAGCAGCATAAATCTAGAGTTGGCTCAGGATAACCTGAGCCACCAACTATATTGAAAAAGAAAGTTCAGTAGAATCATGTTTTTTTTAAATTGTTCATTTTTGAACGACCAGCACTAGACAGCACACTTGTTTCTAGTGGCCAAAAGAAAACCAAGCAACCGAAGAGGTCTAACCAAAAACATTTGTCACTGAACCTGGTTTTGATCCATTTTCTATCAAGTATACAAATTGTTTTTTATGTAATAGACGAGCGCCATTCATGTTCTTCAGTAATACCTCTGGCCTGTCTAAATTACACAGAAAACTTCTTATTTTTAAGTTTGTTTATTGATTTTTATTTATTTTTTATTTTGACCTTAATCTGTACTCTGACCGGGCCATTTTAACACATAAATATATTCTTAGATTTAAAGACCTTTTACACCCCATACCAGAGCTTCATTCGCCCACATTGAATATTTGAAACAGAGGGTTAAATGTCAAAATGTTACTGGGACATACAGACAGCCCTACAACACAAATTTCACTGGCCAGCACTTTTGGGATTTTTAAGATATACCACAGCAAAACAGTTAGCCGATGAGATTAGCTCTAAGATGGTTCAGTGGATCTCAATCAATTGTTTTAACCAGCCTGAAAAAACTCATTTCATTCTTCCTCTTCCTGAAGGATATAAACTTACCTAAAGAGTAATAGAGTAATAATGCTCCTTTTCTTACAGGCTCTACAGGTGTACATAGGAAAAATTTGTTCAGTCTCAGAGTATTAGATTCCTAACCAGTGGCTGCTGGCCAATAAAGAGCGAAAGGCGCCAGCCACTCACCCAATGACCTTGATTAAGACATAAAAAAACAAACATTTTATTGTAATAATAAAATATTTCTAAATATATTAATATACATTTTGTAGATGTGCAAGATGAATATTAAGTTCTTAATGATGAGTACAGCTGTTTTTCTGCCCTAGGGCACAAACATCTTTCCCCATAGACTTGTTAAAGGTTGTACGCAGTGCAATGCAAAATATAGGACCATCCTGGGGCACAGCTCTCCTGCGCTCAGAGCTAAAAGTCCTGAAAGCCCAGTCACACCTGTCTGTTATACAATGCGGCTGATTGACAGGTTTATACAATTATTTAGAAACAAGGCTTTGCTAACTGCATGCAGCGAGGCTAATGCCTCCTTTTTTAAATGTCAGGATTTGACCCAGCATGGAGTAAGACAGTTATGACTGATTTAAAGCATTTTTCAGAAAATTTTATAATGTTTTTTTGTTGCTGGCATTCATGTAAATACACAGCAGTGATACCTTAGTGTGCATTTGATTGGTTTCTGGTATACATCTTTTTGGAAGTTATAGCCCCCCTGGAGAAGACTCCACCAGCCACCTCTGGTCATAAACTCAGTAAGAGCATATATGCAAACATATATTTTAGCTGTGCTATCCTAAAGGACCATGTGCACTGAACCTATAAATTGTACAGGGTGATTGGTTCTGAAGTTACAGCCCATTGTCCTGTTATCTATCAAAGGAAAGCCAGCTGATTGCATGGAGTCATTGATTCTGTAGGATCTGCTCCTCCTGGATGAGCATGTAGTGAGTTGATATTCGCATGCATTGTGCTGCGGAAAAAAATACCTTTTTAAAAAGAAGAAACCTCCAGCAAAAAAATAAATAGAAAAAATTCATGGTTAGTGGCCTGCTGCAGAGTTTGACTGAGGTTTCAAGAAAATTCAAGCAGACCCATTGTCCTGTTGTCCATAATAATCAGACTCCTAATCTAGATTTTTCCTTTGATTCTGATGACCCACAAACCTGTTCAGTTTTGTGCTGGTATGGTTTGCATATCAAATCCTCCCTCAAAGTCTTCAGTTATTTCTCCCTACTTCAGAAAGGTTTATTCTGCTTTTATTACTGATAAGTCATTGAAAAGTGATGAGGTGTTTTTTAAAACTGACATCAATGACATCATCTACCCAACTAACCCGGCCCCCCAAACCAAAGCCACTTTGGCAAAAATTCCCAAAACTTGGTCACTGTTAGATTTGAATAATACTCCAGCTACATCATTTTTTTCCCCCTTTGATTTCATTCAAGCATTAACACAGGGAAATGTGGTGTGGAAAACTTTAGATGTTGATCTATGTTTTGTATTTTGTGACCTGCAATCAATGACTGTCTCTTGTGTTTTTGATTTTCTCTGGATCAGGATATTTTTTAGTTCTTTAGTGAAGTGATGAACCATTTCTGACCTTCGCTGCTTGCAAAATAAGAACACATTTTATTCGCTTTCTCAGTGCTGCTATATTGTTGGTTAGTCCTTCAATGTGCTGGTTATTCTGCTGGGGGAAAAAATACATAATAAAAAGAGTCGAAATGAGTGAAGATAAGCACTCTTTAATTTATTCTTCTATAGCTGCTATTTTAAATCCTTGAACGGTCCTGTAGAGAATCAGGAATGTTAAATCCAAAGCCATCCAATTGTCATATGCCAGTTCTGCTTTAAGTTTACAGTTTTTTATTGGTTTTCTTCAAAAGTTAAATAAATGCATAGATGTATTGGGTGGAAAATAAAAAAAGTAATTCTCACTAAGCCACCCACACATCCGCATCCATAGACTGTGAGTGAAGCCTGGAGATGGATAGTTGACTTAATATAGTGTGGTTTAGACAAGGACGGATGAAGCTCAAATTGTAGACGGATGTAGAGACTGAGCCAAAATCAATAATAAGGCTTTCATTTTCAAACAAGATGAGGCACCTGCAGTTGATGTATAGACCTGAAGGTGATGTACGGACCTGGACCCTAAACGTCCATCAGAAAGACAGGGAACCTGACCTGCCTACAACACATGACAAATGACTGGCAATACCAAAGCTGCACTGAGGCTATTCTGCTAATCGGATCACAGCCAAGGGAAAGAAGTAAACAAATGGCCTAGCAGACATGGATATCAACAATTTCCTGTTGTAGTTAAATAAAACCAAATCCATACATCGAAGTCCTGGAGGGACTATTAAACGGTACAATAAGGCTATCAGAAGTCAATTTTGGACTTCTGCCTCTAACAATCTTAGATGTCCTTTGAGTGGCCTAGTGCTCACTTTCAGAGCTTGTATCTAATCATTTTTCACTAGTTTGTGATTCTGATGGGAAATAAAAACAGATATCCCTCAAACGAGCTACAACTCTAGATGTGAAATGACATAAAAAGCTAAGAGGAAGAGTTTACTAAATTTGTACTCTTTAAACTTCTGTGAATTCAACTCCTGGCCCCTTTTTCAAACCCAAAAATCTGTAAAAAGTAATACTTTACTACATCTCCCCTTTGGTACATTTTAAATAGGAAGGTTATTTTAAGCAGCAGCCGTCATGTCTGCTTGAATCATCTTTATAAACAGCATCTTTTTCTCAGGGGAAAGATTCTATAGAGGAATTAAAATTGTTCAGATTGTTCTGCTGAATGAAGCTGTCACTACCATAAGGTTTAACTAGACTCAGATGTGAAGTCAGAGGTCTGTTCGGTTGAACTTTGACCGTGCAGCCTTGCAGAAAATTAGTACAATGAACATTATCGACATGTTTTGCTGGTGTGCAGCTTAGATTTTAGGATGTCTGAGTCCAAGGACGTTAACATTTCCAATCAATGCATTATTTTCTCCCCAAAATGTTAGAAAAGCTGACCAGATACTACTTCTAATGTCAACCTCTGGTCTAAAATCAAAGCTAAATATGGAAGAGAAGGGAGAGTATAAAAATGGATTTGTCTTTCATTGTGTTTAACATAGACTGATTAGTGTAGTAATCAGCCTTTTTTTAATTTTCTCATATCAATGGATAAAAGCTTTATTTTCAAACAGTTTGTCTTTTAAACTCCTTCAGAGAAGGTAGGAATAGCTAGTGATTACCTAAAGTGTTTGCATTTCAAAATCTCTCTATTCTTGTTTAAGAGAAGGTGAGAAGGAAAAATAAAACATACAGTGGGGCAAAAAAGTATTTAGTCAGCCACCAATAGTGCAAGTTCTCCCACTTAAAAAGATGAGAGAGGCCGGTAATTTTCATCATAGATATACCTCAACTATGAGAGACAAAATGAGTCAGGGAAGATGCTGAATTTTAGCAAATCTCATTCAATTCAATTCAATTCAGTTTATTTATATAGCGCCAAATTCACAACACATGTCATCTCAAGGCACTTTACAGTTCAACCAGATCATACAGTCAAATTGATACAAAGTTTTCTATCTAAGGAAAACCAGTTGATTGCATTGACTCAAATACAATCCCTCACACTAAGCATGCTTGTAGCGACAGTGGAGAGGAAAAACTCCCTTTTAACAGGAAGAAACCTCCAGCAGAACCAGGTTCAGTGTGACCGGCCATCTGCCGAGGCCGACTGGGGTTCAAGGAGACAGAAGCAGACACACAAAAAGCAGCTGTAAAAGGCGGCCCCGTCCAGGAAACACACAGCCAGGCAGACGAGCTCCAAGGCAGCTCCCATGCCAGAGGATGAAGAGAGCACATCCACCCAGTCACGGCCAGAGAAACAGGACCACACCTGAAAACAGGCCGATCTCCAACATCTACAAACAAGGGTGTTGATGGAAGCAGCACAGCTGATGTTTCTTTCCTGGATGACGTCACAGCCAAACAGGAACAGACGAGGCAAAGCTACTCTGAGGAAAAGCAGAGAGAGCAGAAGGTTAGAGATTGAACAAACAGATTCTGCAGAATAGGAGAACAGAGAGAGAATGAAGCAGAATGATGAAATGGGGGTCCCTATGTCCTCCAGAAGTCTAAGCCTATAGCAGCATAACTATAGAGATAGCTCAGGATAACCTGAGCCACCCTAACTATAAGCTTTATCAAAAAGGAAAGTTTTAAGCCTAGTCTTAAAAGTAGACGGAGTGTCTGCCTCACGGACTAAAACTGGTAGTTGGTTCCACAGGAGAGGAGCCTGATAACTAAAAGATCTGCCTCCCATTCTACTTTTAGAAATTGTAGGAACCACTAGTAAACCTGCAGATTGAGAGCGAAGTGCTCTGTTAGGAACATAAGGAACAATCGGATCTCTGATATAAGATGGAGCTTGGCCATTTAAGGCTTTATATGTGAGAAGGAGAATTTTAAATTCTATTCTTGATTTAACAGGAAGCCAATGAAGAGAAGCCAGGATAGGAGAGATATGATCTCTCTTTTTAATTTTCATCAGAACTCTGGCTGCAGCATTTTGGATCAGCTGAAGGCTTTTAACTACAGTTTGTGGAGTTCCTGATAGTAAAGAATTACAATAGTCCAGCCTTGAAGTAACAAATGCATGGACTAGTTTCTCAGCATCACCCCTGGACAGGAGATTTCTAATTTTTGCAATGTTCCTCAGATGAAAGAAGGAAATTCTAGAAACATATTTGATCTGGGATTTAAATGATAGGTCCTGATCAAAAATAACACCAAGATTTTTTACTTTATTATCTGAAATCAGTTTAATCCCATCCAAATGAAGTGACTGGCTAATCAGCTTCTTTTTCAGAGACTCTGGTCCAAAGACTATAACTTCTGTTTTGTCTGCATTCAGAAGCAGAAAGTTAAGAGTCATCCAGGTTTTTATGTCTTCAAGACATGCCTGTAATCTATGTAATGGGTTAGCTTCATCGGGATTTATAGACAGATATAGCTGGGTATCATCAGCATAACAGTGGAAATTAATCCCATGCTGTCTAATAACTCTACCAATTGGGAGCATGTATAAAGTAAAGAGAATTGGTCCTAGCACTGATCCCTGTGGTACTCCACAGGTAACCTTTGAGCATGTTGAAAATCTAT
The DNA here is from genome assembly GCA_030533445.1 of Cyprinodon diabolis. NCBI lineage: Eukaryota > Metazoa > Chordata > Actinopteri > Cyprinodontiformes > Cyprinodontidae > Cyprinodon > Cyprinodon diabolis. The sequence continues at coordinate 6,477,833 of CM060085.1, forward strand.
CATTAACATAAACAAACTGAATTCGATCAGATAGATAAGATTTAAACCAGTCTAGTGCTGTTCCTTTAATTCCAACAAAATATTCAAGTCTTTCTAAAAGAATATTATGGTCAACTGTATCAAATGCAGCACTAAGATCCAACAGGACGAGCACAGATACAAGTCCATTATCTGAGGCCATGAGAATATCATTAGTGACTTTCACCAGAGCTGTTTCAGTGCTATGATGAGCTCTAAAGCCAGACTGAAACTCTTCAAAAAGTTCATTATGGTGTAAGTGGTCGCAAACTTGTTTGGCAACTACTTTCTCAAGAATTTTGGATAAGAAAGGAAGATTGGATATAGGTCTATAATTAACCAAGTCATCTGGGTCAAGAGACGGTTTCTTAAGCAGAGGTTTAATTACAGCAACCTTAAAAGCTTTAGGTACATATCCCTGTAACAGAGATAGATTAATCACATCTAAAATGGAGGAGGAGATCAAAGGGAATACCTCCTTAAATAACCTGGTTGGAACTGGATCTAACATACAAGTTGAAGGCTTAGATGAAGACAATAATTTTGCTAATTCAGAAAGTTCAACTGGATCAAAGCAGTCTAAACCGGGTTCAGATTCCATGACTACCTCAGGTACAATCGCGGATAGAGGAGTGCTTATGATCTTATTTTTAATAAGATCAATCTTATTTATAAAGAATCCCATAAAATCATTGCTGCTAAGAGCAGGTGGGATGGACTGTTCAACAGAGCTATGGCTCTGGGTGAGTTTGGCAACTGTATTAAAAAGAAATCTAGGATTATTCTTATTCTCCTCTATTAATGAGGAGAAGTATGCTGCTCTTGCTTTACAAAGGGTCCTCTTATACAGCAGTAAACCATTTTCCAGACTAGGAAGGACTCCCGCAGGCCTGTGGAGCGATATTTTCTCTCCAGTTTCCTAGCATTTTGCTTCAAAGTACGCAGCTCTGCATTAAACCAAGGAGCAAGCTTTCTATTTTCAACGGTTTTCATTTTCAAGGGAGCTGCGTTGTCTAAGGCAGTACGCAGAGAACTAGCAACCCCATCAACAAAATCATCAACCTGTGAAGGGGAATAAGCTATGCTTTTGCACTCTGCAGCACTGCTCAGCGACACAGAGGAGAGAGAAAGGGAAGCAGATTCTTTAAAATTTATAACTGCACTATCTGATAAAGATCTACTAAAATTGAACCTTCTTTTGGGGGAGGAGAACTCTGTTAAAGTAATCCTGAAGGTTACTAGAAAGTGGTCAGAGAGGACAGGGTTGTGAGGAAATACTGTTATTTCTTCAAATTCTATGCCGTATGTCAGCACAAGATCCAAAGTATGAAGATGAAAATGTGTGGGACTATTCACATTTTGAACAAAGCCAATAGTGTCTAAGATAGCATTAAAGGCTGCTCTTAAGCTATCGCCTTCAATGTCAGCATGGATGTTAAAATCTCCCACTATGATGACCCTGTCAGTATTTAATACCAAATCAGAAAGGAACTCTGAAAACTCATCTAAAAATTCAGAGTAAGGACCTGGCGGACGATACAAAGTTACAAAAAGAAGAGGTTTTCTTGCCTTGAAATTTGGATGAGGGAAATTAAGGGTTAAATGTTCAAAAGAGTTGTAGGTATTAACTGTTTTGGGAGTAATCAGTAAGTCAGACTGGAAGATTGTTGCTACTCCTCCTCCTCGCCCAGAACTTCTGGGTATGTGAAAATTTAAATAGCTTGAAGGAGTTGCCTCGTTTATGCTCACATAATCCTCTTGCTGCAGCCAGGTTTCTGTAAGGCAAAACAAGTCAATGTGATTATCACAAATCAAGTCATTAACTAGCAGACTTTTAGAGGAAAGCGATCTTATGTTAAACAGACCGCAATTAATTGTTTTAACTTTTTCCCCAATTGGAGTTATTTTGATTTTAATTAGATTATCATGATTTACTCCTTTGGGAATCTTTGCTAATTTATTATATTTTGGTCGTGGGCAAGACACTGTCTGGATGGAGTAAAGAGTGGGTAACAGTAGAGAAGCTGCAGAGATGTGTGTTAAACTACAACTCTGCTCATGTGACCTGCTCATTCACATGAGATTTTTTAAATCAGAGGTGATTCAATAAAGTGCTTCCATCTCCTCATGGATGAACTACTATATGAGGGATCATCACTCTAAAAACAACATCCAAAGCACTGCAGTCTTCACCTGCCATGATAAAGAGTTCATGATTTAAGACTAAAGCCATACATACACTGTACAATATTTTTGACCTTTTCAGGCCAATTCTCCAGTCGTGCGACAATTTTTTGGATCTGGATGAGTTTTAGCTTCATCATGCGTCCTGCAGTATACAGGGGGTAGTAACAAGGGTCGATTAGCCACTCACAACCACCTTCAGATTAAGGATCTTAAGGTTGGGAGAAAATCAAACAGATTTTGACATTCAGTCAGTCCTCGTTAGTTGTTCAAATCCTGCTGTTGAAGCAGAGTTACAAGCATCGATGAGCTGTTTTCCCAGAACCTAATGCGCTGCGCATGTGCCAATAAGGGAGTTCCTCTTTTTCTTCTTCAAGATCGACGAGTGCGACCAGCAGCATCTCTCGCTGTTGAGTTTAAAGTGTGGTTTTTGGACGTGCAGTTTGAGCAGTTTGATCGCGTCTGAACCGTACAGTGTAAGAACATACATTGTGCACGGTGAACTTTTAAACCCTGCGGTTTCATCCTACAGTTTAAGCTGTCGCTGCTTACCATGATTGAAAATGTTGTACCGTGTATGCCCAGCCTAAGACAAAGATTTGGCAATACTGGAAGACCAAGGTGAAAACAATTTCTGACTTAAGTAACAATTTGGTCAAATAAGTAACTAAAACTATCTTGATGAACCTCAAGACCTCCAGGAAAATAATAACTGGCCTTATGAGACAAACTGTATTTTTTTAATTATGTTTCTCCTCCTTATGTCTCCCATGAATTGAAGGTAGACGATGACGAGATGTAGTCATGTTGAATATGCTATTGTTACATTTTAAGGCTGTTTTCTGACTTCACAGTCAACTAGATTCTCAGTGACGTTTTCATCAAGTCTGTAGCCAAACTTTTAAGAGGCACCCTACTGCAGGGGTAGGGCACCGCCATATTTACGATCCACACCAGTAGTACGTTATTTTGGCCAATTTAATTTTCTTAAACTCTTTTATTTTTAGACCTAAAGGTAATTAAAAATGTGCAATTTTAACATAATTTAGCTTCGTCTTATATAGATGACCCTTGCCTGCTGTTTGTAGAGACGTTGAAAGGTTAGAGCTACAAATTTAACTCCTCCCAGCAAGAGATGGCACACCTGAGCTCGCCGGCTTTAGTTCCAAACTGTTTTCCAGACAGTTTCTAGGTCTACTTCTGTCTATGCTAATTCTTCATTCACATTAGCAAATATTTAACATTGCTGTTTAGAGGAAAAATTATAACTTCTGCATGGTTTCTGAGCCCTTTTGCTTCCTTAAGTCAGCATCTATGTTCATCCTAATTTTGCTTATTCTTTGTGAGTGTGTCGGGGGGGATTGAGGCTTAAATCTAAGAAATATAACCCCAAGAAGAAGCAATGTTGGAGAGTCATTACAGAGCCATAAGGATTAGATGCCTGGACTCCATCTGATATGGCTGCCACTGGTGCAAATTCCTTTTGAGTAGACAATGTCATCGTAATCATAAGTAAATATTTATACATTTTGGACCCGTCGAAATATCAAAACTATTATTTACATTTAATTACTTTTTTTTTATATTTACCATTCCTGTTGGGACTTGTTTTGATTTTAGGAGCAACCTCCTGTCTACCTCTGGCCCTGACTCTAAAGATGGCGATGCCCTGCCCCTACAGTACAACACTGCTGGGTTTTAGAGCAGCCTAATCAAAGTTTGGACCTAAACCAAATCCTTCATGTGGTTAAATAAAAAATATTTTTGCTAAGAAAAACAACTCCACTACAGTAATATAAAATATTCATATATGTTTTTTGTCCTGTACTTATTGGCTGTTCTTTGCAGCAAAGGTTAGCATAACCGATTATTGAATTTAGAGGGTGAGTGGTGATTATTTTGTCCAATTTTAACTAAAATGCTTTAGTCTTTTTCACGAATCAAATACACATTAAAATCAGCTTTACAATTAAATTAATTCAACATTTTCGTCTGATAACACATAAAATAAAGCAATATGTAAAGGGGGCATACTGTTTCACAGCCGTTAATGTTGAAAAGTGCATAGTAGTAAAATTACTTTTTTTCAGTAATTGCAAAGCCACTCTGCGTTTTGTCTGCAGTTAATAAAGATTAATAAGATAATGTGAAAATGTAATAAATATACAACACTCCAACCTCTGTATCTTGCAAATTTACCTCTCCTAACCTCACCGGGCACTTCAATTACATTTTAGAGGCCCTTTTAATTTTCTATGTGGGGAAATTGGACTCCAGTCCATGCATACATTCATACAAACTCAGCTGAAACCTTTGACCTTCGCTGTTTGCAGGCAATTTGTATAATGACCTCTTTTTTTCCCTTTTCTTTTTTTTTCTTAATCGAGTTTATGGTGATTTACACTTAGGCTTTTGTTGTTCTTCGCATTTTAAATATGTAAACATGCTGAGGTTAAAAGATAAAAATGTTTTTTATAATAAAAAAGGAGACTGCTGCATCATTTTGTTTGCAAATCCGATTATGGACATGCACGTAGCTTTTAATCAGACAAATCAGGAGGAGTTAAAATTATTTTCCAGATCCCAGCTAAAAGGATATTTTCTGTGATGTTATACAGTAGACACACCTGTTCAGGTATTGAAGCTCTTCTTATAAAATATAAATTATATCCTCTTAAGAAAAGGGTATTTTCAAATACCCTCTTATTTTTTTCAGGCTTAAAAACTTAAGATTTTTTTTTTCTCATTCAGGAACTCATGAAAGCCTTTAATTGTTCCTGAACAGCCTGTTCTAGAAGACATTTTGTTTTCATTTGAGTTTAATCTAGCCACGGGGAGTTGTTTAAGCAGCTTTTATATTAAAACACATTTCAATGACAAATTTCTCAATAAGCCCTTGGGCTTTCATCCACTTATGTGGAGAAACATTGGAGACGGTCAGAAGGCCAAACACAAGATGATGAATGTATTGGCACCAAAAATGAGTGGAGTTCCATGATAAAGAAACAGACACTTTACAAAAAAACATGTAGAAATCATCTGGGCACTATATCAGGCTGTATGCAATGATTGCACTGAAAACGCCTTAAAGGACTGTTTAAATTGTTTAAAGGAGCATTGCACATGCTCCATAGTTTTTGCACATATTCGCCCCCTCTGGCAACAACTCAAAATAACATCCCTGTTGTCCACATGGAAAGGAAAGGAGAAATACCCCCTAGTCTGTAGCCCATCCCTATCATCTATAATTGTAGGTGTTAATGGTAGCAGCCCAGCTAATATTACCCTCCAGGATGGAGTCACAGCCAAACAGGAACAGACCAGATGAAGCTGCGATGATGGGGAAAAAAACAAAGGGAGAATAAAGTAAGATGTGGGACTAGCACATATTTCAGAATAGGAGAAAAGAGAAAGAATGAAACAGAATAAGAAAAAGTTGTCTCTATGTCCTCCAGCAGTATAAGCATATAGCAGCATAGCTAATAGAATTAGCCTAGGAAAACCTGAGCCACTCTATGACCTTTATCAAAAAGGAAAGCTTTAAGCCTAGCCTAAAAAGTAAACAAAAATAGTCTGCCTCAGGGACTAAAACTGGTAAATGGGTCTAAAGGAGAGGAGCCTGATAACTTAAAGATCTGCCTCCCATTCTACTTTTAGAAATTCTAGGAACAAGTAAACCTGCAGATTGAGAGTGAAGTGCTTTCTTGGGGACAATAAGATCTCTGATATAAGTTGGGGCTTGGTTATTTAAGGCTTTATGCAAGAAGGAGGATTTTAAATTCTATTTTGGATAATGAAGCCAATGAAGAGATGCTAGGATACAGATATATCTCTTTTTGATTTTCATCTTAATTTTGAATCAGCTAAAGGCTTTTAACGTGTTAGAGCTTACGTTCTCCACAATAGCTTATCTTCATTCTGTACATGGCAAAGATTTGGAAATGGAATGAGAGCAGTTTCCTTTAGCTAAGAACAAGGTGTAATATTTTGATAAGGCTGGAGCCATGGATGTGTACTCATCTGCTAACTTGTATGAGGTAATGATGTGATGATGTGGCAGAGTGGAGATGCATAAAATGCCTCTTTAACTGTTTTATGGGGCCACTTCTTGAGAGTTGAGCCCAGGGGTGAGCAGCTGCCTTTTGTAATTCTGAGCAACTTCTCTGATCTGAGTAAGATTACAATTTCTAGCAAAATCTGTTGTCATGTCTCATAGTTATTTAATACATATAAGTTTTGAAGTGTTATTTAAAGAGTCTGTCCCGATTGATCTTTTTTTCAGGGAAAAGAACCGGAGAGAGAAAGCTCCTACGTGTAGACACAGAGAGCCCATCTTTAACAGAAGGAAATCGAACATTCTGGTTTTAGTTGAAGCCCAGATCTTGATGTCATTGACCCTTATCTTGATTTGGACAATAACTTTTGCATTAACTGGTTTCTGTTAAAGGCCTTGCATCAATGAAAACTGGAATCCATAATTTTTTATGCCATATTTAGCCATGTGAGCAAACGCCAATTTGATTTGGGGTTGAGGGCCCCAGAAATTTATTCAAAGGGCAGCACCTTGGAAAACCATAGTAGACAGCAACCACAGAAAAAAAAAAGCAGTTTTATGTCTGATGTTCATGATTTATTTGAGTTTACCGGCAGACCATCCTTCATGACCCATCTCCCTGCACACCTGGAGAAACAGAAAATATATAAAAATGATAGAAAGAGGGTCTCATCATCACAGAAACAACTTCATGTTCACATCTGTGGTGGGCCTGAGTCCCTGCAGAGAAAATAAAATATCTTTTTTATGTTTTGGAAGTCATTTACAATTTTGTTCAGCTTAAAAAATGACTCCAACAATCAGAACTGGTTCAGCAGAATCCTGCGGTGAAGAGAAATGGCACCTAGAGGATCTTCCTCTCTAATTGCAAGCACTTTTTGCCAGCAGTTAGGTTAAGTGCTGCCAGCTGCATTTAGCTACCTGTGATGATGGTGAATAGCTTCTTTAAGATGCTTCCCTTTTACATAAATTGCATATTTTGTGTTAAAGTGCTCCTTAAATCTAGGAGCAGAAAAGAGGAAACATTATTGGTGGTAAAATGGAAACTATATGTCAAAACAACATTTTAGCTGCCCCATTTATCGAATCAACCATCTCCAAATGCAGGTACCTCTCACATATTTAGGTACGTTTATTGAAATAGGGAAACATATAAATTGAATTATACACAAACAGGGATTGATTTTAATAGGTTTATGGGTAATAAAACTAATATTAGAATAAAACTATAATTAGAATATGACTTTAGACCAAAAAAAGAAATACTTACAAGTATATCCATGCAGTGGACAGAAAAACAATTCTGAAATCAGTAAGGGGCCTCATCTGTATGGTTTGCAAGGTGTTCAAGAAGTCAAACTTCCATTAATTGTGGCCTTGGGATTGTTTGCTTCATTAGTGCTGGTGTTTCTCATTTTCTCTTGACAGTTTCTCCGTAGATTATCCGCAGTGTTTGGCACTAGACAGCTATATCTGATGTCAATACTGCTAAAAGAGCTGCCAAAGGAAATTTTGTTGTATTCAGTACAATTACAATAAAGCTGCTTCTTTTGATCAATTTGATGGTCGTTGTAGCAGGTATTGACAACTCTGGAGAGGTTCTAAGTCCCAGTGTTTAATTTTAGTAGAGAGGTATTCAAGAAAGCAATTTGTCTAAATAAAGCACAAGAGTCCTCATTAGTAATGGACACTTCAGTGTAAAACATTGCCACATATAAAGTGATATAGCAAACAATTAAGAAAGTGCCCTATGCACAACTATATTTCAACCTGGAGAGAGGCCTACACACACAAGAAAAGGGGCAATTAGACAGATTTATTGATGAATCTGACAGTTTGTAGGTGCTTGGACCCAGGCAGAAGACATGGAAGCTGTGAATGGCGATGAGCTTGGATGATCATAGTGAGATTAGGATTATATATGTCTTCCCCAGGGGTCCGGGTACTGCTGGTGGAGTATAGGCCGGAGGAGAAGGAGCTTGAGAGCATCACTGAAGAGATGGAGTGGAGGAGGGTCTAAGCTCAGCTGATGACCAGGAGAGTTTGTGGATAGAGAGCTTTAAGCAGAACCTTACAGGAGGATTGGCTGAAGAGGAAGGAGAACGGGGATTGGCGGGAGTAGATCTGATGCTGGTATGAACCTTTCAATTTGAATCTGCTTTTAAACTTCATATGTCTACTGCATAATCTACCACATTGTACTAGCTACTAAAGATGGTCAGTTTGTGTGAAGTGTGTAATTGAGAACTATTCAAATATATACTAAAAAAACAACATGTGAGCTAAATGCTCATAAATCTGTAGAATGGGAGCTAAGAAATCGCATTTGCATTTTCCATGACATCAAATTAATTTATAGCTCCCTGTTTACTGATATCTGAATATTCCTTAAAGCAAAAAATTAAATGTACAAAAAGTTAAAAACATGCTTTATAACCAGGAAAATTAAAGAGAAAACAAATAGAAAATTAAATTCTGTTTATTTCTATAGCGCCAGCTCACAACACATCTCAATGCTCTTTACAGAGACAATAAGGTGAGCTTGGTTAAAGTTTCTATCAAGGAAAACCAGCTGACTGTATAAAGTCCTTGACTTGCAAGAAATGCTTCTACTGGAAGAGCTGTGGCTATGATTTTCACTTGGGTTTCATCAAGTTTTCAGTAATCCCTCACATGCAGCCTCAGGAAAAGGGGAAAGAAACTCCCTTTTAAAAGGAAGAAACCTTCAGCAGAACCAGAGTCAGTGTGAACGGCCATCTGCAGAGGCCGACTGAGGTTAAGGAAGACAGAAACAGAGATACCAAAGATACCTGTTAACTGGCTCCACATGTGTCCCAGTCCAGGAGAGATACAGTCAGGCAGACAATTTCCAAGCCAGGTCCCATTTCAAAGAATGCACAGGATCACATACAGTTAGTCATGGTAAAAGAAAAAGGATGACCCTGAAAAAAGGCCCTAGTCTATTATCTATAATTTAAGGTGTTGATGCTAGCAATCCCAGCTCATATTTATTTTCCATGATGATGTCACAGTCAAACAGGAACAGACCAGATGAAGCTATGACAACAAATAGTAGAGAGAACAAAAAGTTATGGGCTGAACTGACAAATGCTGAGGAATGGGAGAATAGAGATGGAATGAAGCAGAATGATGATAAATGGCCCCCATGTTCTCCAGCACACTAAACCTTTAGCAGCAATGCAAAAATGTAGAAAATAGCTCAGGTTAACCTAACTATTTTGGATGAGGTATGAAAAAGGTAGAGCCAAAAAAAAGTTTTAGCAGTATTTCCTTCTATGTACTTTTTTTTTTTTTTACTCTTAGCATACATTTATTTTTAAATAGCTGCTTATATTGATTAATATAATGGTTATCATTAACTCCACATAAAGAGTCAACAAAAGCACAATATAATATTCTGTACTATTTTAGTTTCAGAAGGCAGTTAAGGTACGAAGGACTGATGCTTGGGATTGGTGCAGTGTGTCTGTTGTGCTTCTTTCCTGCTGAATCCTGAGCCATGAATTGTCAACAGTGTATCGCTATAAAGAGTCACCGAAAGATTGAAATATCAGGTAATTTTCCTTGTCCTCATCCCCACTGACACTGTATAGGTAGGGATTTGCTTCCTGTCACTCACATCTGTATTTTTGAAAGTCTCCTTTCGAGGAAGTGGTGGAATATTGACTGTAAACATGGGTGACAGATAGCAGTGTAGGTAAGGGGAGTATGCAAGGAAAAAGTCATACTTGGAACCCAGCAAGAAATTTTGCTGGCTTTAATAGTTCCTACAATTTATTCTATTAATCGGTCATTTCTAAAAAAAAATTAGGACAAAAAACATCTCCAAATAAATAAATAATAAATTTAACTTTATTGATCTCACAATGGAGAAATTAACTCTCTGCATTTAACCTATCCCCTTTAGGGAGCGTGGGCTGCCACTGTGCAGTGCCTGGGGAGCAATCAGGGGTTAAGGGCCTTGCTCAGAGACCCACAGTGGCAGTCTGTGGTAATAGGTTTCAAACTCACAACTTCAGGATTCCAAGCCCTGTGCTCAACTACTAGGCTGCCAAATCCATGAGATAAAGCCATTACATCACGCTTTGGCTTGAGGACAACTCTGTGAATGTTCTCAAATGGCCAAGACTGGACTTGCATACATTTTACATCTCTGCTGATATAAAGTTGGTCATTTCACCATGCATACTATTTCTACTGACCTTCATGATGTTCTTAAAAGACGAAAAATTGGTTGTGGTAACCAGGCTCGGACTTGGAACGATTTTCAGCCCTGGCATTTATCCATCTACACCAGCCCATCAATGGACCCAAACTTCACCCCCCTCCCCCCCAGAAAAAAAAACAGTAGAAGCACAGTCAAATGTGAAACCCAATACGAATAGACATTGTGGATTAACAGATCTATCTTCAACCATCACATGACAAACATCTTCAAGACTTCTATAATGTGGTTTTACTGGCTAGGGTTATTAACACGGATGCGACAGTGACTTCTGCTGCTTAATGTCCACACTTGCATGAAGCCAGCCAGACACCCACTCACACATACTAGGTCTACAACATAAGCCCGAGTGTTGTAAAAACACCAACATAAAACAATGCAATATAGAGGCAGACAGGCAGTGCTTCAAGAATTAATACATGAAAGCTCAATGGTGTGTCAGCATTCACCGTTGTGCCACTCATCACATCAGCAGGGTTGCCAGATGTCACACAGATGTCCCGCCCAATAACTGTTCATAAACCGCCTGGATATAAGAAATCTTGCCCAGTTTACCCCAGACAAACTAAACTGCCACATTGGGAAACATCCCAACCTGGCAACAATGCATGTAAGACAGGAAACATTAGCCTTTAGATGCAAAACCCCATCATGCACCGCAACAAATTTCGCAAAATATTTTAACATGAATTCGCCAAATATAAGAGGAACATCATATTTTTGTTTAAAGAAAGCATTTTAGTTTTATTATAATTTAGTTTGTTTCAAGGACTTGACAGTTTGAAGAAATAGGATTTTACAATTTGAAGAAATGGGAAATTATACCATATGCCAACCGTCACATGGATGTGCATGACAAGGCAGGGCTATATATACTGCATGCATCATTTAGGTAGTTAATATTGCATTACTTCTTGAGCTCCTTGAGTTATTTACTGTCACAGGTAGATGCCGGAGAGTAAGTGTTGGAGCCGGTATGATTTAAGCAGGGCCTGCCCTCGCACAATGAAATTAGGACCGGCCCACCGGGCAAATGCCCCGGTATCACAGATTACCAGTCCGAACCTGGTGGTAACATTCAAGAAAAGAAATGGCAGTTATTGCTGCAAAGTATGCTGATAAATCCTTTTTTTTTTTTTTGACATATTTGCAAAACTCGTGACACTTTTTCACATTGTCATTCTGGACCATTATGATCAGAGTTTTGAGGAGAAGAAATGTTATTTTTGTATTCTGGGGTAAGGCTGTAACACCACGGAAAGCTGCAAAAGGGAAGCATTGTAAATACTTTCCAGATGCCTCCTTCCTTCCATAATGCTCCCTAACGCATCAGGCCTCTCATTCTTTTTCAAAAGCAGCATCTCTTTGCCTCTCTCCCATTTCAATTTGCCCTCAGAGTAATAGAGTTCACCATGGCTCTTTCCCACTGGGCCAACTTTGCCTCTCAACAAATCTCTTTAGCTGCATGTTTCCATGCTGTCCCCTCGTGGCAAGTCATGGGTCAATGATAAAACTGTGAGTATAACACGTTTCTCCTCCTCTGTGCACTTTGCTGGTACTCTAACCCCAGCGTTTCTCAGAGCAATGGCTGCCCATGTTGGGATTGTTGGAGCGCAGCCGTGTCTGTAACCTCTGCAAGCCTCATGCAGGGGTGAGTAACCAGTGTTTCCTGGCATAGATGTGTTTTACTTAGAGGTGTACGGCGGTACTTCACCTGAAGTACATCCTATAATGATGGAGCTGCTGTGCTGTAAACACAGGACTTGCAGTGCCACCATGGTATATTAGATCTGTAGAAAGCATAAATCAAAATGACATCATCCTGGTTGTGAGGCTCTGATATCACAAAAAAAGGAACAGGCTACAATGTTTACTGAAATTGGGTTCAGAAGTCTAAAAACAGTTAAAAAAATAAATAAATAAAGACATTTTTTTTTAAGTTGAGCTTTGTTTAAATAAATTGTACAGATTGTATTTAATTCTGCTATGAAAGTTTTCACCAGTGAACAAAGAAATTAGCGAAGCACTGATTGTATGAAACAGAAAAGTTGTATTATGTATTACCGCACATTGGCCTGGAACTTTATTTGTGTGATATAAAAACTAAAACAAAAAGCATTTTCTATTTGTAGGTGTGTTGCTATTGATCTACCCAGTTTGTGTGCATAATAGAAAACAGTTGAAAGGATGGTTTGGAACCACTCTGTTAAAATGAGACCATTGTGGGTGCAACTGGAAGTTTAAGAGTGGCTGTAAAAGAAAGATGAGGATCTAGGCTTAAGGGCAATAATGATGTTAGCAGTGGCAACTAGTGGAGTTTTCTCCGGGGGGGGGGTATAAATTCAAAATAGACGTATACTATAAACCTATCAAATGCATACTAAGTTATCACACCAGTATTTTATATGAATGCAAACAACAAACAAAACGTGATTAAAAACACCAAATAAAAACAAAACTATTTCATATACAGGTTTACTTTTTGTATATCAATTTTGCAAAATACAGGCAAATCTGTGTTTTGCATGATCCAATATCGTGTCACAAACCTAAAAAAAGATAATGTACCAGTTTAACAATGTAGAAGCTATTAGTCAGTTTTATATTTTTTAATATACAGTATAAAAACTATTTATTTTCTAAGGATGTGTTTATTTAGGTGCAACTATGCAAATTAATAATCTAGAAAAAAGTACACCATATTAATTATTTTCCATGTGAATCCCAGATTGTTCATGCTTCTTAGCCTTTTCTAAATAAAAGTGCTTTAAATCAGTCCTAGCTGTCTTTATCCATGCTGGGTCAGATCCCGACGTTTGAAAAGGGAGGCAGGCAGTCAAGGCAGCAAAATAAAGCATTAACCTTGCTGCATGCTGTTAGCCAAGCCTTGTAGCTAAACCAGGTCCTGGAAAAAGATAGTGTACTGTTTGTCATCTGTTTTTTCGACTGCTAATTGGGTCCAAACCGTTTCACCTCCAGCTTATATTGGTAGGTTTGCTTCCATCCAGTGACTCAGCCTGTCAATCATCTGCACAACAACTGTGACGACAGTTCCTGCCACTTCAGGGAGTTGCTTTGGTGCGCCCAGAGCTCTTCTATACTTCTGTATTGCAGAAGAGCTACTGCACCTGTACAACTTTTAACCAGAGTCAATGGGCAGACATTTTTGTGTCCTATGGCGAAAATATGTCACCAATCTGATGAAAAATGAAATGATGCTTTACTTGTCATTAAAGATTAAATATTTAGTATACACATCAAAAAATATGTATCATATATTACAAAATATTTTGATATTATAATTCTATATCATTTTTTTTTCTTTCCTAATCATGGTTATTGGGCTGGTGGGGCAGAGCCCTAGCGCATTCTATTGGCCAGCCGCCGCTGATGGTTAGTAATATTAATAAAATAAATCAACATTAACATTCATGGTGCAATTTTTAAATTCTTGAAACAAAAGTAAAAAAGGAATTCAAAACAGTTGAGCAAGATTACCTCATTTATTTAAAGAAACGGGGTATTGTGCAATAAACATTTACCTCAAGGGGAGAGATGCATTGTACCAGGTTATATGATATTATAGTAAAATACATAAAATATCATACATACATGGATAATGGCATTTACATTTACCAGATTTAAAATTCAAAAGTAAATTAATAAATAATAATAATAATCATGCATAACAATCAGATAAAAACACCTTTCATTTACTCAGGGCTCTTATAGACCTCAGAACACGCATGCACACTACCATGGTAACATCTGGGTGCAAGTTTGATTCGACAAGAGCCATTTCTTTGCCAGACGTGAGCAAGAGTCTGTGCTTGTTTTCATCTCTGTAGGCAACATATCCCACAGATGAGCAGCCACACGAGAAAAAGCAGAGTTTCCAAATGCTGTCCTGCATTTAGGGGCGCACTGTAGATATAGTGACTCAAAGTGTTGTTTCTTAGCCCATAGATATAAACTCTCTTAGTGGAGGAGCAGCGGTGTCATGGAGGATCATAGATTTTTATGGATTATCAGATTTTCAAAGCTGAGAAATTTGTGTTTTACCAGGATATGACAGTAATGGAATTGTCTGCCTTTTTTATTGTGGATCTTTAAAGAACTTTTATATAGTGACTCAATTGGCCTGGAAGCAGATTTATAAGTCTTCTAGTTTGAATGTTAACCAATTATGTGTTTGTAGTCTAATGCATATTCGGCAATATAGACACAAGTTTAGACGGTCAATATTATTTTATAAAAAACTATTAACTATATAGTATATATAACTATATAAAAAATTATATAAATCTACTCTAAATTTGCATTGATGTATATATATATGTATTTCCTGTTAGGTGAAACTTGGCTCAAATGTAGTTATTAATCTGTTATTCTAATCTCTGAAACAACTTCCAGTCTAAAAAATAAACTACTACACTGATTGGTGTCTTACCAGTAGGGGTGCCAGCAGGAAGGTAGTGGCACATGCTGATTGAAGCGATTTCATTGTTGTTTTGGCGAGGCGCAGTGATCAAAAACCAACGGTCATGCTGTGACTCATTAATCAAACCCTGCGGGTGTACAGGCATGTCGCTGATCAAAGAGAGACGGATAGGTGGGTTCAAATTGTAAGAACCTAAAACAAATAGAGTCATTAGGAATAAATGCAGCTTTGATTTGACTGGGCTTTGATCTACTCTTTCATCTGAATTTAACATATTTTCGTTTATGCCGCTGGCTGATGAACAAAGACCTTATTGTAAGTTGGATATTAACAGGGTGCTGCTGATATTGTGAGCATGTTGACAATATGGTACAGTGTTAATCTGAAGTACAAAGTGCTGTTTTTGGATCTTAATCTTTTAAAGTGGTCTTGATCAATAGTTTGAAATATTATGGAGAGGTTCTGTCAAGCTGTCATACTAGATCATTGCAGCAAACTGTGCAGTGAGAGATTCAAAGGCGGGGAAAGTAGAGGACAATGGAGGGCTTAGGTCTTAAGACCACCTCCAGCAGATAATCAATGTCTGCAGTTCATGTCTTTTAGAAGATGGAGGATCTGAGAGATAATCATCTGCTTAAATTTGGTTAAACTATAATATCTTTAATGTCTTTACTTTTAATCCCAATTATTATTCCCAGTTAATCACATCTCTGTTCTAATATTTCACAATTAATTTATGTTAAAAGCATGTATCACATTTCAATTAACTGTTCCATAAATATATAGATCTAACATATTCAAACAATTTAAATAATGTACTAATTTCTATATTATTTTCTTTTTTATTTAACATTATTTATAAAAAAAAAATGAGCATTTATAAAAAAAAAAATTGAAGCTGGCGATGCAGTATTATTTTATATAGTTTCTTTAAAATATATTACCTTGCTACAGCTGTCTAGTGGTTGTTTATCTTTGATTAGAAACAGAACTACAGTGGAAAACAGGTCAAGCTCCAACATCTATAAACAAAGGCGTTGATGGCACCTGACTTTCTGCCTTCTGTTCTGGATGAGGAACTTTGAGTTGTTAACAGAGCTACAGTTTGCCCAACAGAAGCTGCCGGGGATTTTATAAGTGGACTCTAGATAAGAAAATTCAAAGCAATGCTTATAATGCCATACAAAACTGATCAACATCCAACTTATTCTGATCCAGAACAAACAAATCAACCTTAAAAATAGGGCACATGGGTATTAGAGCTGTAGTAGGGAGCTTGGAAAAACTATGTATGTAGCCTGTTACTGAGTCTTTTTTTATAAACCATGTGATAATGGGTTCCTTCCTTAATATGTTTTATTTTAACTAACCATACATCAACACATACTCCTCTTAAGGATTTATCTGCTTAAACTTTCTTGCAACCATTTAATTAGAGCATTTTAACCTAAGTGATCTTCGCTATATTTGACTCCGGAGGGAAATAAACCGGTGCACACTGGTCAAAAGAGGGAACCCTGGGGTATTATATGGCTACATAATATTGAATTGAAAAAAATATAAAAGTTATAAAACATATAAAAGAAGCTTCATAGTGTCATAAAGAAAAGAATACAGGAATAAATTCTGAGCTACTTGACTGAAAATGAGCATTAAAAGAGCTACAGTCAGGAGAGAACCATTGAAGAACTTTCAGAATTCAGGGCCATTTTAAGTATCACTTTAAAACAGAGACTAATAGACATACCCCGTCCAGATCCAAACCAAAATGATGTCTCATGCAGACCAAAAATTGTGGTTTACTGGTATACCTTTTGCAGTCTTGTAATAGTGGTTGAGCATTGGAAATAAAATAAAAAAAATGCAAACTAACTGCATGAGAGTTTGGCCTAGTCTGGGAACTTCACAGCAAAGCAAGAATGGTTGGAGTGAAGTTACCAAGGAAAACACAGGAACATAGTGACCCATAATAGGATATGCAGGGGAATAAGATGAAGGAAAAAGGCAGAGAAAAACAAAGAAAGCTAGCTCAATTGATGCAAGTAGACAAAAACAAATGACTGCATTTGAAAAAACAAAGTGTACGGCAGAAATAGATTGAATAGACCAAGTCACATCTATTCATACATCCAGCTGGTAACACTAAACTGGTACGTCTCTGTTCAGCAACTGTAACACTTATCAAAAGTGCCCATTTTAGATGACATTATGAGACAAAGCATAAATGTTTTGAACAAATGCACATATCAGAACTACGGTCAAAGGAAATACAGTCTGAAAGCTCAATATGACCAGTCCTCCAGTATCCTGAGCCACACATTCACTGCTTAGCAACAAGCTCATGAGTGTTCCCTCAGAGTTGCTTGGATGTTAGGTCAGCAAAACAAGCCTTTTACAGATGAAGGGGTTGTCAAAGAATGCATGACTACTGTTGGTGAAAACTGTTAGTGAAGGAAAAGAAAAACAAGAACTTGGCGAGAAAATAAAGTAAATACCCTTGTCAGCATCATCTGTTACAAAGAAAAGTGAATACTCAGGATGTGCTAACCCAGCTTGATTAAGCCATGAGAAAAGGCCCACATGTAAGCTTAGCAGTGTATCAGTCTACACACATCTGTGACAATGCTCAGCTTTTAGTTTATGTTTAGTTTTAAAATGCAGACAAGAAGAAAATAAATGAAGACCTGCTTGTTATTCTTTCTACTCAGACCAGCACAAGAGAAAACCTGGCAAATGTTAGCAAAAAAAAAAAAAAAGCATACAGTAAAGCTCAATTAAATTAACCTCAATAGCCACAGATGGAGCCCCTTTTATAACAGGGAAACAAAAGAGAGCTCAAATAAGAATGACATTTCTGATCCCCCTACGTCCTACTGCATCATTTATCAATCACTCATCTGTACCTCACAGTCAGATATGCATGCTGAGGTGATTAATGCAATGAAAATGATTGATTTTCTTAGGGCATTCTATCCTCAAAGAAGTTGATGCCAATACTGGTGGTTGTTTCTGCACAGCAATGTGAGATGACCCAGCAAGGACAAGCTGCTGGAACACTTGTTGTCCATAATATGTGAGATACATCTTTTTTGTCAGAGTTAAAAAAGTCACAAGGCAGAAATTTCAATTCGAACTAATGGACTGTATGTACCTTTCAGAGGAAACCTCAAATGTTCAAGGAAGACTTGTAGGAAGTCTGTATCCCCTTTTTAGCAGTTTCGGATGTTTGGTATCTGGGCAGTTGCCTTATGGGCAGTGGTCATGTTTTATTTAGTTTCTTATTTTGATATGGCATGTTATACTACTTTTACACAATCAATGAAAGAACTTTACACATTAGCAATTAGAAACACAGGTTTAGGTATTTTGAGGCAATAAATATTGTCAAATATTAGTTACCTCAAACTAAATTTGATTTGATAAGCATATCAATCTGTGCAGATGTTGATACAACCACCAGGCTGGACAGTATAATTATTTGGCAAAATGTTCATTTGATTTGTTTATCTGACTGTGTTAATTATTATTTCCCCACTAAATAAAAAGAAAAAATATCTAGAGACCATTAATAACAGGAGGCCAAGTGCATCTCTAGGCGAGCTGAGTGTATGGTGATGTCACGAGTATGCTTCTGTTCCAATTGACCCATATTTATGCTGCATGCTCAAGTTCTCCCCAAGTCCATACTTTTCTGTGTTCTTGTCAAGAACATATTTGGCGTGAACATGAGTCCGTACTCGCATTTTTGTGAACTGAGAAACGGCCTAAGACTTAAATTATAAACACTATGTTAGAAACTGACTTTAACAAGTAAGGTGATGATATTGGTAAAATAAGACTCAGATTCTTGAAGCTAGTTGAACCTTTACTCTGAATCACTATAGCTCAGTAGATAAGGCGTGATGTTAGGATTTCTTGAACACTCAATACATAGAGGAAAATCACATTCAATTAAAACAATTTCATTTAAAGTTAACATTTGTACTTGGTGTGTTATGAAAGTTTCTCCTAAAATCAAGTCAGAATGTTTTACTAGAAAGGTGGATTGTTTTATTAGCTAGGCACAGTTCCTGTGTTAGGAACATATCCCGGCAAATACTCTTCCCTGTGTTTCTTTATCTCATTGCATATCAGTACTGTTTATCATTCTCTGTCTCAGACTTTCTTCTTTTATGAAGCAGCGGTCTCTTGGCAGATAGAAAATTATTCCTTTCTTTTTGAGGCTTTGACTTTGATTATTATGGTGTTTAATCGGAAACATCACTTAGTGTCCAAGCTTGTTTTGTCAACGTCCTGGAGCGCTTTTAAGCATCAAAGGTCTACTTTATGTGATGCCACTGCAACTCAGTCAATTCAATATCCCTGCTGAAATAGGCCCCTCACAAAAATGTGAACTTTTTTCCTTTGGATCATTGTTCTGCTTGGCTTGAATTTAATGTCAAAAAAGGATTGTCAGAAAATGTACACTACAGAGTATATTAAACTTCACATCAATGAATCCCCCTGAAGGGAAAAAAAGGCCCCACAGGATAATTGGACAGAAATACGTGTTTCTTAAATGCCGCTTGTAATATACAAGATGATAAAGGGGACTCACATCCAAATAAGATTCAATTTTTTTTCTATGTTCGGAGGATCATCAAGATGGTTTTTGGTAATATTTTTGGACTATTTAAATTTTTTTCCGAATTTTCCAGTGTTGCGCAATTAATCTTTTTGTAACTTTTGTTATTTGATTAAATAACTTGTGGGCTGTCGTGTGTTGCTCTGTGAACACAGGCCCAGCTGGCTGTGCTTAGGGAGAACAAATTAAAGTCTGAATAGAATCCAGTCATCCAGATAACTACACACATATCGACAATGTTCTTAAAAATATGTATTCAAAATGAATGAATAAAAAAAAAAAAATATATATATATATATATATATATATATATATATATATATATATATATATATATATATATATATATATATATATAAACTTATTTAAAAACAGCTTCTTGTGTCTGGTTATCTTATAGGTTCTCTTTGCGTGAGAATAGGGCAAGCTGTCTCAGGAAAATAGAATACAGAATAAGGAAAGCTCATGAAGTAAAAGGGAACATGAACATTAACTAGATACCTTTAATTTAAAGAGTAGCTCTTCAAAATATGCCGTTTTATTGAGTTGATCATATATATGTTATGTGCCTTTTTTCTCGTTCAGCGTCATACTCCACATCTTCATGAGTCTTGGGAGTCTTCCAGAGGGAAATGAATGATTGATTCCTCACTGAAATCTTGGCCTACTGTACAGCTAGAACAGCTGCACACTTCATGCTGTGGCTGCAGAGTTTTCCACACGAATGTACACACTCGGAGCATGGCTCTTGCTGAGCACAACATGAGGAATTGATGTTTTCAGGATATGCATGAAGGGCTGCATTAACTGCAAAACAATCTCTACAATGCAGAATAGCTCCTGAGGTAAATGGCTTTCTGAAGTTGTGTCTCAATGTCCTTTGGCATTTTGAAGAAAATTATTCATTACAGCCACAGCATCAAACGCGTGTCAATTGATAAAATTCACCAGCTTCATAATTCAGAGCATGACTATTTCCATGTTGTCAAATAATATCTGACAGCTGATGAATACTGAAATTTGTCAAACGGAACACAATCAGTTATACATTTGACCCCCCCTTTGATAACGTATCCTGTACGTGTTGGCTTTAATATCCCTTGGCCTCTAGAGATAGAGTCAAATTCCTAATCTGTGCTAATCTGTGATAAACAGCTTCTAATGAATGCATCAGTACTCTTTGTGGTGTTACAATACGTGGCCCTTTATATAAACAAAGGTATCTGATCCCAGTGGTACACCTGGCCACTTTAGTTCTTTATAAACTCATTAGTTGACTGTGATGACACTTCACAAACATTATTTGCACATAACAGATCCTTGGTTAATACATTTAAAGCCATCCACACTAGCAAACAGCAAGAATACTGATCAGTATTCTTAAACCACTGATTTAACACAAGAAGCTGAAGTAGCCACCTCCTTGCGTTTAAGCAGCTACAGGCTGTTTTAAGCTTTTGGTACAATGACATCAGTTGAGCGTGACTACTGGAGGAACTTTAAAATGGCACTTTCAGAGGTCATACATGTCATGAAGAGGTACTGTGTACAGAGTCGGGTCAAGGAACTTAACAATCACTATGTTCTTGTCTCCAGTAAATCTGACTGTTATATATTCAGCAAGGTGAAAGGTCATTTAATTGTGTGGCATATCAGCCAGTAAGGTAACACTAAATATGTACAGAATTGAGTGTGCTTTGTTAAAATTGTGATTTTATTAGAAAAGTAAGCAAACAATTTATGTGCCAATCCACAATTCACATAACATTTCACCACTAGGTAGGGCTGTTGAGCACCATCTGTAGACCAAAACAAGATGTTTGACAAGTGACTCCTCCCTCTATTTACACTCTCCACCCCAGCTAATTACCTGTTTTATTTCTAAAAGGGATATTTTTTCCCAGGATGCTGAACAACAAGTTATGTTAGCTTTGCTTCCTATTCTCCTACTTTTTTGTTGAATCTAGACTTTTTCTGAAGGTTTTTTTTTTTTCCAAGTAGATGATATATTGAGCAGTTTTGCACATGGGAAGCATATTGTTTCTGGCTTGTTCTTGTTTTTCCTGAGTTCTGGTTCCACGTTGAGGAACCTATATGGACAATCCAACCACTCCCCCCACTGCATGCCCAAGGTGAAAAGAGCAAAGAAAGTGTGGCCTTAGGAGGCCAATGAGAGACTGCAGGGGTGTTTACAGACCACAGACTGGGGTATGCTTTGTAGTTCTTATGCAGAGGAAATTGATATCCTGACCCACTGTACTGACTATATTCATCATGGACAGCACTATGCATACACAAAAGTCTGGAGAAGGTCCCTTTCCTGTGAAACCTTTCCTGTGTGGCTCTGCTTCCTAAAACATCTAATGTCACGGAACCGGGCCAGTGTAGTCCAGTTGTCTTGACATTGCACCTAAGGAAGAGCATGGACAGGCCAATCCTGACCCTCTTCTAATTGTGGTGATATCCACATTGGAAGTGCTGTATTTTTCTTAAAGATCAACATCAGAGTACAGGAAACTGTCATTTAGCAGCTGCAGAGGGCACTTATCCACCCTGAGACAAGGAATGCATGGTCACCTTACCAAGTGAATCTTACGCTACCTTAGTGAGTCTGCAGCTACACAGCGGTGATTTAAGAGTGAGAGACCGCAGTACCGGGACTGAAATCCTGAACGTGTAGGATATGACATGCCCAAAGTCTAGAAATCCAGGTCTGGCTTTGTTCAACGCTTGTGAATACCCAGGTTATTTGGCATATTTTTAGGCTTGCAGCCCAAAAGGCTACCTGATATGGACAAAAAGACCTATTTGACCAGATCAATGGCCATAAGGTAAGCCCTTTGGTCATATAATGGATGTAGAAAGTCTTGTGGTCAACAAAAAGTGTTGCTTATCTGTTGACTTTTTAAGTAACATTGTTTTTTTTTATGATACTGGGATGAATTCAGGAGATAAAGAGATTTGAATAGATCAACAGGAGCAACCAAGTTTAGTTTCATGTGTTTAAACCTTCTCTTGATTTTTGCTTTTTTCGTTTTATTTATTTTAGTTTTTTTTAACAAAAAGTCAGCAGTTGTAATAAACATAACAGTATTGGTTAACAATGGTGATTTCAGGTTCTTGCCATATAATAAAATATCTTAAACGGTTTTATTACAATCTCTGTATTTACAGTATTGCTTTCCTTATATTTTTAACAATAATTAATTACAAAGCTAAAGTAAATATTAGCCTACTAAAATAGCTGTTAATTGGTGTTTTTTTTTAATATCTTTGTAAAAAAAAATGCTTAAACAACCTAATGTTGGAAATGGTTGAATAGTAAGTTAGCTCGGCGCAGTACTGTATGGTCGTCCCCTGAATCCACCTGTATTATTTAAGGTGAGGGGAGTTCTACCTACAGCTTTTGTTTTTTATTGACCAGAGCAAAGTCAATGCCAAGATTTTAAACATAAAATATGTAGTTCATGTCTGTGTGTGACTGTTTTGGCGCTCCATAGATTCATAAATTAATTTAAAGTTTCAGAGACTGGAGAAGAAAACAAACTAAATGAAGAAGCCAAAAGTTTTCAGCCTTCAAAGTTAGGATCAGATAAGGTGGTGTGTAACAGGGTTCCTATAATTTCATGAGAAGCATAGTTTGATTTCAGTGTTTTCCAGCTGGGAATAGATATGCAAAAAGATGGAGCAAAAATATTTTAGACCTTAATACACATTCCACTATCTAGAAATGTTCCCTGCTTTTTTCTTCTGTCCCTCGTTACTTCCTTCCATGTTCCCTGTTCACTCTTTCCTTTTTATACTTCCTTCTTTCCATCCTTTATTTTTCTCCTGTGTACTTACAGTAGTTTATTTCTCTATGCCAAAAATTCCAGCAACTTTCCTTCCTTCTTATTTTTCCTTTTTAAGCTTCCTTGTATTTCCCTTTCCTTACAGCCTTCCTCTCCTGTCCTTTCTGCAGTATCTTTATTTTTTCCCCCTTATTTCCTTCATTCCCTACCTTCTTCCATCCTTTCTTTAATCATTAGCCTCATTTAGGCTACTTCCAAAAATCTCTAATTGTAGCTCCTACCTCCTGTTCCTAACTCCTATCCTTTCACTTTTGCTGGGTCAACGGTAAGAACACTATCCAGGATAGGAGAGGAACTCTGAACTGCTGTGCTGAATCCAGACAGCCTTTAGCTGGGTTTCCAGACGTCATTACACAAAAACTAGCAATTCAACTACAACCTACCAAAAAAAAAGGAAACAAATCTAGTGAACATCTGAAGCTTTTCGTTACAAAACCAAAAACGTATGAAGATGAATACATTCTAAAGTCTCACAGAGTACAGTGAAAAAATAATAATTTTATATTTGACTTGATTTGAGATGGGCTGTGTCTATAGGTTAATATCCCCACAAAGGATTGTGGGCAACTGTATAACTCCATATAGGCAGATAGACGTCAGGAGATCCATATGCTGAATTACCTATCAATAGGAGGCATCCTGATTCCTCTTTCTACCTCCTTCCTCACTGCCAGCACTATTTGGATGGCACTGATCCTATTTGTTGCAGCGTTTGCACTCCTTTATTTCCTTCCTTCCATGCCTCTTAGTCTCCCTTGTCCCTTATCTTCATTATATCCTTTTTTATTGTCTTCCTTCCTTCCTTCCTTCCTTCCTGGAATGCTGGAGTGAAGGCAAGAGGCTGTTGCAAAACAGTTTCTATATTTAAAGAACCCTATATAGTACTTTTATTGTGTATTTTAAGAAACCCCATGTTCAGCTGCTCTTCAGGAGATGAATATTATCTTTCATATAAACCTCTGTAACTTCCAGTGCTAATCATCTGTCTGGATGGAGGCCATTAAAAAGTTAGTGCTAATGAGATTCAGTTAGAGGACTTCCCCATGTCAGTCCTGTTGTAAACTTTAAAATGGTTTGAGGCATGTATTTCAAGATTATTCTCCTACCTGGTTCCAGCCACTGTAATGAGACATCCAATGAGCATAGAATAGGGAAAACCACCGAGCAATCACCCACTAAGCCTCATATTTCAGCAGCAAAGTGAGATCCTTGTCTCCTCTGATGCTTATTAGCACTGAGAATGAAAGAAACAACCATGATTCTGATCTGCAGATTGAGGAAACTCTTGTTTTTCACCCTGACAGGTTAGATATGACCAGACTAGAGTAGTTTAGTAGCTCCGGTTTTATGGGGTGTCTTTGTAATTCATTTATTTTATTGGGGGAATTTTTGTCACAATGCATGCAGGGGCGGAGCTAGATGGGGGGGCAGGGTTGGCCATGGTCACCCCTGTGGCCACCCCTACTGTTTTTTCCCCTCTGATACAGACGGTGGCAACAGTAATACTCTCAAGTGGAATATTCAAACCATATAATTATGCATATCAATATACTGACATTAAAGATGATTAGTACAGAATTAATGCTCTTTTCAGAACTACATTTTGTGCTATATAGGGTAAAAAGAAAATGATGATCTCGTATAGGAGTATTCAGTAAAACCATAGATAACTATTTTAGTAAAAACATATTAAATAATCAATTTATGTAGATATTAGTACTTGTAAATATTTTTTTTGCAGAATGATTATTGATAAATGTAAGTAATGACAGAACTCAAACCTGAAAGAATTGTATCCATTATACCTTTTATCTAGGATGCACGGATGTCTAAATATATGCATCTATTTGTTAGCAAAGGCTGTAGGAAAGTATAGTTTGTCTTTATTTAGAAAATATGGATGTTTTACTCGTTAATTTTCCTGTTGGAACAGTGTAGATTGACGGTGAGGTTGTGGTACCTAACTACTTTTGGCCACCCCTCATTGTACATTGGTAGTATGTGAAATGGCAGTAAGAGAAATTCTTGTTCTTGCAGGCATGTCCCTCATAATATGGATTCATTGCTCCAATAATTTATTTGCTAAATTCCAACAATTTCCTTATTAGACCTCAGTCGGTGCATCTTAATTAAAGGCTAGGATTTACCGCCTAGCAAAGGAAAACACCTGATACACTTTTCTGCTGAATTGTCACAGAGATGCAACAAATTTCAATGTTCTTGCTTTGATGCATGTTTTTAAACATGAACCTCAGCTTTAAGGAGCCTCAGTATAGGTTGGTAGTTTAATTCTGCATATGAATCCCCTAACTTTAGTTCCTTTAGCAGCATTTAAATGAGAATTAATTGCAAAACATAAACTTTATTTCAGTTTTACTAATAATTTTTAATAATCACCTGTGTATTTTGATAATTTTGGTGGTATACCTTCTTTCACGTTAACCAAAACACTTTTATGCAATTATGCTTAATTTGTTATGGATGTTGTTGATGATCATAATGCGGAAAAGATGATTAATAATTTATTGTTATCAAAGTAATCCTAAACAAAAGGATAATGTGATTGTGATAAACATCTACTAGCCTTAAATGATTATAATTAACAATTTGAATGATCGTTAAATCTTTATTTCATTTACCAGTAAAGATGTGTCAACCTGGATCTGAATGAACCACTAGTTAATATTTTAAATTAGAAATCCAATTACAATAACAATCTTAAATATTTTTCGGCATTCAGAAGATCAAAGAAATATTCGGCAACAATTTTTGTTTATTTTGTTGCTGTATTTGAATTATGTCTGTAAAATTTTTCTCAAGTAAATAGCTAATTTTCCTTTTATGAGAATAGAAGAAGATAAAAGTTACTATTTCTCCCTTGTTTTTTTTTATTATGATTTCTTTTAGTTTTTAAAAAAATAAGTCATATTTATTAAATGAGTGAATGAAAGAAAATTAAAGTTAAATAAAATAAACTGTGTCCGATTCCATGAAGATTTATTTTTTTTAAGACCTGTCCAGCATTGGTGTCCTACCTGAAGCAAAACTCATGCTGGTATAGTTCTTAAGGTTAATCACTCAAGGGGAACAACAAATAATAATAATAATAAGAAAAATTAAGATATTCTTCATCCAAGACAGGAACAATCAACTTAAGTTATCTTGTTGGATTATCATAATATGTCATAAAGAAATTTGAATCTAATAAACAATAACATAAAAGTTAAAACATTATAAAAAATACCAACATTTTACTCAAACAGGATTAACAAACCATATAGATAAGAAGCCAGCTTTTTATTTTTATTTTATATTTTTTATTAGAAATATGACTATATGTGTCGTGGTTTGGATTCTGTTCTAGTTTTATCTCTGATTTCCATTTCTGTGTTCTAGTTATTTTTTTATTGTATTTGAATTCTTAGATATTTCTTGTTTGCCCTCTTGTGTCAGTCTCCTTTTCCCTAGCTCCCTTCCTGCCTCCTCTGTTCACACCTGCTCCCAATCTGCTAATTAGCCTGGTCTTTGTTTCTCTCTGCCATATATTCTCCACCTGTTCAATCACTCTTTGCTGGTTTGTCGTCATTTTTTTGCCCCGTTCTTGTGAGTATTCCTGGTTCTCAGTTTTGGTGGATTTATGTTTTGGGGTTTTGCTTCTGTTACCCTTTGTTTTAATTAATTAAAATAATGTGATGGGAATAACGATTGCACTGGATGTCAGGTTTGGACCACTGGTGAAAGACTGTTAGCCCAGAGATAGAAAAAGCACAGACGTCTAAGATAATTTACATATTTAGCTTCTCAGAGAATAATCGGTGTGTTAAAAAGTGAAGTGCTGAAATTTTCTTTTCCGCATTTGACCATCACTAAAAGCTATAGCACACTATGGCTAAGGCTAAGAGTAGCTCTGCAGGTGCATTATGGGGTGATTGCTATGAGCACTTTATAATAAACTGGTCGGTCTTTGATAATACAGATAATAGGTCATCAGGCGAGCTGGAATTTCAGATGTCTGGTTCAGACCAAAGGTCCGTTTTGCCTTCCTGTTTAAAGGCTGCAGGCTGACGTAGGAAAGAGTCTTTCTGAAAAGGAATGACTCAAAGATGAGGGTGGATTTATTAAATATTTTCCTTTAAACAAGGGTCAGTGCAAATCTTGGTATTAGATTTATTTTTTTCCCAGGTCTGGATAAGTATGGAAATAAAATGTCTGGATAGATGTTTGTACTCCCTACAACATGGTTTCCCCTCCTTTCATTGTTTTTCTTTTTTTCACTTTAATTTGCTGTCTTTGCTTTCTTTCTTGCTCTTCCATCCTTGTCAGCCACCTCTATTCTTTCTATCCATCATTGCTTCTGTCCTTCTTTAACATCCTCATGTATTTTTGTCATTTATATCTTTAATTGTATCCTCCTGTCCAACCTCCCTTATACATTACCCCTTCCTTTCTTAATGTTCCTTTATTTTTCCATTGTATTCTTCTTTGCATCCCTCTGCCATCCATCATCTTCCTTCCTTCCTTCCTTCCTTCCTTCTTGTCTACCTTCCTTTTTTTTTTTTTTTTAAGAGTATCATCATCCATTTGATGAGCAAAATTGAGTCGATATTCGAAACCGATATTTATTTTTAGAAAAAGTTGTTTTTGTTTCAGGAGAGGGATGGGGAGAGGATGTTTATGTGGCGTTTGTTTGGTCATATGACAGTTATTACAATGCAGCTCAGGATTGCGGCTCTTTAACTGAGGTAACTTAAAGAACTACTGTAATTTCCTTGGTTTCTCAAAGGGTTAACGACCTTTGCCCTTCAAGAACTACTATAACATTTTGTGCTTAATATATACTATTAGTATATACTATATATCAGTAATATATACTATATATCGGTAAATATCGACCCAGGACATTGACCCAGATTTTTTACATTGTTGCATCTCTAAGAGTATATATAAAGAACCCTGGGGGTTTTAGGTCACACAATAAGAGACATTTTAGGTCAACTTATGCTCCAGTCCTTACAAACTCTTTCTTTGTTTTTGCCCAACAGTAAAATCCCCTCTGAGCATCCAAGTTAGCAAGCATCAGCTCAAGAATAAACTATACACCCACCATTAAACATGTAATTTTAAAACTGCTGCACAAACACTCAGCTCCACATATTTCCTCACAGTAAATGTGTCCTTGTAAACACTTGAGAGCGCTTTAAACAGCTATTTTATTGGCTGCTCAGAGCAATCATCATTACAGTGTATTAAAACAGGAGCATTTAAACATAATATTGCAGCAGATTGTGCAGCAGAGGTGTAGATTAAGCTGTTGGACATTAATAATGGATAGTGCTATTCTAAGGAAAGCAAGCCCTAGATGGGGGTGTTGCATGTAGGAAAATGTTCAAGGGCCACTCAGAAGTCTCCATCAGGCTGAAAGTGGCCCCTAGAGCGAGACTTTGAGTGCAGCTGATCTACAGCTCCACGTTTCCTAGAGACCATCTGAGCATATAATTAGCTGGAGGAGTTCATCCCGGTTTCTCGCCTTGATGGCATGAGTATAAAGCTTCTCTTTGGTGCATGTTTGCACTTAGATAAGCTGCGTCTTTTTATTGAAGGTGTGGTGCGTTTCTCCCCACAGAGGATGCAGGGAGTTTCAGCTTTAATCAGGATGCAAGGCGACTGCTGTTTATACTGCCTTTGATGTCTGAAAACTTCCAAGAACACATAAATGAAATTAGGGTCACCACACTCGCTCCTTTGCAGCCTAACAAAGCTGCCTCCATCCTGAAACTCAAACGAAGGACATATGGACATTTCTTAAAGTTGAAGCATTGCTCTCTTCTCTGCCGCCTTCATGGTTAACATCCAGCTCTTCTGCATTGGTTTCACTTTAGCTGCTTTTTATCTGTTGTAATATCGAGCAATTTTTAAGGTCAACAGCCATTAACAGCATCGCTGATACTGTTTTTATGCTCTGCCCTTTGATAAAACCCACCACCCGCCTGCTGAAGAGAAACACGGCACTCAGCAGATGGTGATGTCTGCAGCTTGAGTGATGCTACTGCTTGATGCAGTGGCTGAGAAATATGAGCACCCAGCTTTCTGGCCCATTGGGTAAGAGGAACATTTCCCCGCAGTCCTGCGATTAGTTTGCTGGCCTCCTCTACGACTCTCCTCCCTGTAGCTGTTTGTCACGACTGCGTTAAAGTATTGCCCTCCAGCCTCACGATGGTGCGCTAAAATGCATCACACGGGGAGTTTGTCAGTTCTGAAAATATGAGCTGGGCCCTCCATGGCGTCAGCAGCAGCACCTTAAACCAACCCCGTCTGCGAGCTGCGAACAATGGCAGCTTAGCCCAAATCAAGTTGTAGAATTTGCATAGAAATTGGTTGGAGATCAGAAGATGGTGGCTCCCTCCTTCTCCTTCCTTAGTCTGATCCCCCCCCTCTATATACACACACACACACACACACACACACACACACGTAAACAGCTTTATACTGTTCCTCTGAGGCCCAATCATGTCAGACAATGATCTCTCCTCAATGAAGTCTGAGGGAATAACTTGATGAGAACAGACCTGAGCCAGCACTCTGTGTTTATAGAAATATAAAAAAAACTCCTCTGCAATTATTTAAATACATTGTTAATCTACCTCTCTTTAGTCCCCCACTTCAGCTCAGTTTCATATTCACACATTCATCCCTCAAAGGGACTTCTGTGTTGCATTTAATTTGAGCTAGAAATTGAAATAGATTAAAAAAATGTGCTGGAAAAATTACATAGAGCTTTCTTTATGTGCAAATATCCAGCATTAATAGTTTGTAACTTTACCTCAGGATCAAATATGGCTGCCTTGTACATTCATGTCAATTTAAAACTGAGTTTTGGAAAAGTTTTGTCATTCAAAGGCAGGAAAGAGGATTAGTGCAAGAATGCCCTCCATCAATTAAGTCATTTTAGATGAATCCGGACACTTAATTTCTGAGCAAAATCCTCTTTCATACCTTTAAGGTGACATATCCTGTTCGAGAGTTAATGTTTTAAAAAATTTTATTAAAAAATATTTAATCAGCCCAAAAGGAAAATGAAATTGAATGATAGTTTATGAAAACAAATACATCTTTTACAGAGTTCCATTCATTCATTGCTGTAAAAAATTTGTTTTCCAACTTCATGCTTTAGTGAAAGAAAATCCAAAACAAGCCTTGCTAAATCAAAGATCACCTGGGGAAGGCAGATGTGACAAGTTCACATTTTTTTGTTTAGCTTCACTGTCCACACCCAGATCTGATTGCTTTCACACCAACAGGGTGGAACTAGAAGGGGGGAAAAGGGTGAACAAGGCAACTCTTAGCACAGCATTATTTTTTTTTGGTTTGTTTAATATGAGTGACATGTGGATCATTTTATTTTTATGTATTTTTACATTACATGAAGAACTACTGAAATTATTTTCACATTACAAATAAATAGATCAAGTAATTCCAGGGAGGGAAAGGAATTACCTCGGGTTTAGGATTCACTCGGTGATAACCTACTGAGCCTACTGGCACAATCTGAAGTCATTCTGTGGGACTGATAACCCCTAATAATGTAAATTTAATGGGATGATCACAGCTGAAGCGGCTGCAAACAGCCGCTTAGTATTTACTGTGTGATGGAAGACAGAATCAAACAGAATCAAAATGGGGAAGAACCCCATGAGATGAAGAACAGGTCCTACCTGTTAGAACATTTTTAAGACTTCATCTTCTTCTGCTGCCAGATGATTTCACCTAAATAGATATATTGATCCATTACATTCAGGAAATAACCCTGTAATGTTGTCGGGGTCACAAACTACGGCAAGCCATTTTGATATGTATTAGTTTTACTCAATATGTATTCCTGATATCTGAAAAAAAATCCTTGACAAAATAACTTTCAAACAAAATTACATTCCTCACATCTAGAATAAATATTCTGGATGTCTAGAAATTAATTTCAGATCTCCATATTCTATGACTGAAGAATTGTATTTCAGGTATTTATGATATCTGAAAAGCATTTCTATATATAATATTCAGACAAGCTGACAAATGTCGAACCAGCCACTTAAAATGTGTGAGCATTTCAAGGTAGTTAAAACTTGATTCTTACAAGTAATTTAGTTTTTTTTTTGTTTTGTTTTTTTTTTAGTTTCTGAAATTTTGTTTCCGTTTCACAAATAATTTAGAAAATATATTATTATAGATCAGTCTAGGAGTGGGATTTTGATCAGGAAGAATCTTATTTTAGTGATCTACAAGTGGAACAACAGAGAGGAGAGTGTTTTTAATAAATGGAAAACCGACCTGCCACAGTGTACTTCATATAAACCTACGCATTAACTTGAGCAGATATCTTCAGCTGTAGTGCCGTTTCTCTCTTTTAAAAACACTTCTCTCTTTATTTTTTATTTCTTCCTGTTGCCTGTTGTCATGGTGACTCGTCGAATAGGGGCTCCTCTGATGATTGCTTTTCATACTTGTTACGTACGTGCTCAACTCTGAGTGGATCTACTTAGAGTTGATTGAACTATTTCATAGCAGCTGTCGTGAAACCTAAAACTCAGAGTTCCTGATTTCAGGCAAGATCAATTTAGAGTTGCGGATTTAAATCTGAGTTTGTTAAACCTGCTTTGTGAAACGGACCCCTAGTCAAGCGGCAGCAAAAGTTAGGTTACACATAACAAAATGCAACAATACACAATTAACATTAATTATAAACAATTACATTTTAAGGAGGCTTTTCCAAGCTCTCTCACACTGGACTTAAACATTTTCTACCTAATAAATTCAGTTAGTTTCCAGTGTTTTTGAAGTCTAATCAGTTAGGAGTAATTAACAATATATGTAATAATAAATGTGTATCAATTTTATTTAGAATTGCAATTGTTTAAAACTATAGTTGATAATTTATCCTGAAATGGTCAGGAAAAGTCGCTTTGTGAGTAGCTGTTAATGTGACAAACTATACCACCTGCTCAAATCCTCTCTGGTCTCTCTTTCTGCACGTACATTTGTAGGATTGTTTGCAAATATGTGCCGTTTTCACAGTAAATGGTGAAAACATTGGGGCTACAATAAATGGCTGAAACTAACTAGAAACATAAACACTATATGTGCAGGAAGGGGGCGCACATTAGTGTTAACACGTCACAAAGATTGACCTGTGGGAAATCCAAAAATAAGGATTATTATTATTATATGATTCCCATTGAACAGGAAAATGAAAGAAGATTGTCCACTGTAGCTCTGATTTAGACGGCCTATATGTGTAAAAATGTTCAGATGTTGTGCTTGTTTATTTTCCTGTTGGTACTGAGTCGATTGACCCTGGACTAGTTCTGGTACTTAAACTGTTTTCAGCAACCCTTTAATGCACATGGGGTCCCTGCCTGGCTGCGCTGATGGAAGTTATCTGGCTTTGGGACTACACACCAATAAAAGTCTCTTTAATAGGACCTGTTTGACAACATGAAGTAGGCTAAAACATATCAAAGAGAACATCATGCCCCAATTGAGAAGTAATTAAAGAACAGATAAGAAACAGAATAACTGAAAATAGTAAGTCAGGACCAAAATTTTAGAAAATGTTGACTGTAATTACCCCTCATCAGTCAGGCAACAAAAGCAAGCCACATAAAATCTGCTCTATTGACCTCAACCTTATCACTTAAAATTACATTATCAACAAAATTTTGACTTTTTATTGTTTTCACATGATCTCTTGTATCTTTGTGGACTGACAAGACACAAGTGGAGCAATTTTGAAGGTGTGCATACATCTGAGGTAGAACTAGGGCAGTGTTTCATACCAACAGCCCAACATCGCAGTGGTAGTATGAATGTCTGGATTTGGTTTGCTCCGTTGCTGCATGGGGAACGTGTTGTAAATAATGGAACCATGAATTCTGCTGTTAAGATGGAAATTCTGAAGGAGACTGTTTAGCTTTTGGTTTGTAATAAGTTTAATCCAAGTTGGGTGAGAAAGCAGGACAATAATACAAATTGCAACAGAGAGTCTGCTTCTGAATGGCAAAAATGTTCAAATTAGAGTTTCGGATCGCTGTGCCGTTACCCTAAATTGGATGTTTATGTCTAAACAAACCTTCAACATTACTGATTGAAAACTCTCTCCCAAAAAGATTCAGAAAATTCCCCCACAAAATCGAATATTACCAATAATTAATAGCAGTTATTGCGGAGAGAAAAAAAAAAACAATTTTAAAGGTTAATGGGGGATTTGCTTTTATATACAGGGTCCATTAAAATGTGTTTATTCATCCAAAGCATTTTAATGGAAGAAAAATATATAACAGAAATGAAATGTATGAGGAGAAAAGTTTCTTTTTTTGTTTGTTTTAGCTCTCTAAGTGTTTGGACCATTAAATCCTGGCAGATAATTTGCTGAAAACCAGAGAGTTTAGATCTGTCCTTAAAAGTGTAGATTAACATAAACAAAACCAGACCTAACCCAAAGTTATGTCATTTCACAATCCTAGATTTTATCCTAATTACTTTTACCTAACCTGAAATTTAGTTTAATTCAGCTCAGTCTTATTTTGGACATTGTTTTTTTCTGAACTCTGGCTTCAAAGCAGAGTGTCCTTCTCAAAGGTACCTAAAGCCACTCAGAATATCCAGATGACAAAATGTGTTCTGGAGTCCAGTTTTGGTGAGACAACTGATAAATGTCATTGCTTTGAGACTAAAGTGCAGGCCGAGAGGCGCTATAAATCAAGAAATTGTATTTGCAGAGGCTCTCTGCTGACAGCTACCACAGCAGGCATCATAATCTAATGCCAGGCTTTCTTCTGCAGCAAAAGAGCACCTTTCAGTCAAACTTATTGCACCATGTGAGAACAGCCACTCGGCTACATCATGCAGGTAAACAGATGGGAAGTTTTCTCGTCGCTCCTTGAATGTCATGTGCATGATTGGGAATGTCAGCGCAGCTATTTAGCGCTGACGCCTTCAGAAAAGAACTCATCACCTTTACGCTGTGATGTACGAGCACGGAGCAGAAATTATCCCCGTGTCTGAGACGCCTGACAAATGTCTCTCAGGGAGGAAAATCAGCAGGCTGCAGGAACTTGACGGAGCATTATCTGCCAAGGACGGTTTGTTTTTTGCCGTTAGCCGCTGATGTAGAGCATTTGTTTTCCTCAGGCTGCACTGGATCTGATCCTGGTCGGACATGATAATAGGCTATAAACCGGCTTTTTTCCCCCCTTCTTTTTGCCACGTTGCAGACAAACAATATTAGTTATTCAACAAAAAAAGTCTGTTTTTTTTTCTGCGTCGTAGAGAGAGATATTATGTTCTGATGGAACTTGTCACATCTGCCTTCCCCAATTTGTTCTCCCAAAGAACTTCTCCCAGATTTAATTGGAAGTGGCGTGCAGCTTTTGATTTTGTGTTCGTGAATGAGGCGTGCAGCTGTTGCAGGGCTCCTGGAAAGCTGTCGCTGTTGTCGTTTATTTCAGAGCTCATGCTAAGTATGTGACTGGACACCCAGTGTATCTTGTGCAGCACCTTAAGAAGATCACCTGAATAGGAATATGCAGAATTTAAGTTTTTTGTGTAGTCAAACATCAAGAAGCAGCAGTGGTGGTTCTAGGCCAAATTTACTGGGTGGCATGAAACAAAAAACAGGGCAATAGCTTATCATCCAAAATATATTAAGAGAGCCAAAGAATGAAAGAGCCACTTGTGGTTCTTTGCAAATAAAGTGAAATATCCATGTTATATAGCTTCATTAAAATTTTAGGTTGTACCAATTGAAAATTAGTACTTATGGCTTCAAAATATTAATTTTACTTGACCTAAAATTTAAAAAGAATCCCATATTATGGGAGGGGGCAACTAAAATAATTAGTTTCTAAATAAATATCTACTTTAAGTCTAAAGGTGATAGTGTTGCATCACTTACATGTGTTGATGAATGTGACTTCATTGACTGACCATATTATGATAGAAAAGCCTGGTTTAACTAAAAGAAACTCCAAGTCCCCCCTTTTCCAGCAGGAACTGTTGGTACAGTCCAATCAGTTCATTGTATTTAAGTGCGCTCAGCTCTGGCCAGCATCTTTTCAGGCAACTACCAGGACACAGCTGGTAAGGACCAGTAAAAGATACAAGAATTGAGCACGGACAAAAATGAGAACTATTGAGAAAGATACACAACTAAGCTAAATATGCATGCTTAAAAATAGAAGAAATGTGTATAAACCAACCAATAAGCATTTTATTGCAACCTAAAATGGTGTTGCATTAGAATAGATGATGCATAAGGGGGTTACCAAACAAGCAGACTGTTATCAGAGAAGTACAGAAGACTTTCTTGACTATGAGCTGCCGAAATCTATCGCCCAGATAGGAAACTCGGTCAAAAGATGAAATATTAGTCGTGCACTTAAAAAAATCTGAATTTATGGAGACAGTGGCAGGATTTCAGAAGAGAGACTGTTTGCAGTTAGCAGAAGTCTCAAATAGCAATTCTCCTCCTTTAGTTGCACCATCATGGTGTGAAGATTGGGAATAAATGTTTATGTTCCTCTACATTGTAAGAATGGATTGGTTGGAAAAACAACCAGTGCTGTTGGTTGAAGTAATTTAGGTTAGATTACCCAATATATTGGTCAGAAAATGATCAAGCCATTGGTTTCTGATCAACCAATTAAACTGATTAACCAGTTTGCAGTTGACCATTGGTAACTGATGGTTTAATAATCAGACTATTTGGCTGTAGTCAAGTACATTTGACTACACTTTAGTAATAGTTATGGACCTGGAGAACAATTACAATGATGTGTACCTGTACAGCAGGGATGTCAAACTGGTTCCAGAAAGGGCCGTGTGGCTGCAGGTTTTCTTTCCAACCAAGCAATAGCACACCAGACTCCAGTCATCTTATCAAGTTAATCCAGTCTTAACATGATGACTTGATGAGATGACTGGAGTCTGGTGTGCTATTACTTGGTTGGAAAGAAAACCTGCAGCCACACGGCCCTTTCTGGAACCAGTTTGACATCCCTGCTGTACAGCATGTAAATCTTGGTGTCAGCCCTGGCTAGTTAAGATCAGTATTAACTTGTATTAAATTAAAAGCTCTATATTACTTAACTGATATTTTGGTTAAAGTTACCTCTTTGTATTGGCTTGCTCTTTTACCAATGTAGTTTGGTTAAAAAATTACTACACAAGTTATGTTAACCAAAAGATTAGTTGGATTCATAACTATTAACCATAATGGTAATATTCAACCATTTTCACCAATCTGGTGTTTTTAGGGTGCAGGAGAATTCCAGAGACGGAATGGAAGGTTTGGGATAAAATGTGCTTGAAAGACCTAGTCAAAGTCCAGGTTGGAATCTTATTCGAAATCTGTGAGAAAAATTGAAAGTTGAAGACCAGGGACGACCTCTATACAATCTTTTTCAAAGAATGGACAAAATGTATTCATTTAATGGTAAAGACATAACTTTAGGGAAATCTGCAGATATAACTGATGTGAAAAAAAACAGAGATTTTAATACTTTAGTGTGTTGTTGGTCATACAAACTGTCATGGATTGCTTAATACAGAAGGACTGAAACTATTTTTACAGCGTTCCGACAAGTGAAACATTAAAGGAACAAGAATCACAGGTTTTTGACTCGTCTGTCATGTTAATTACCTGCAAATCAGGATTTATGTGACTGAAGTACAACCCAGCGGAGCTGCCACTTAAGTGCTTCCTGGAGTGCATAATGCAGCTCATGTCTGACAGAAGACAAAAGCTCTGTCCTCGCCGAGACTCTGTGTTCTCTCTTATTATTTATGCACCTGCCTATTGGATTTCAGAAGACTTTTACTGCAGGAAGAGAGTAAAAGCTGGACAGGTTTTCAGCTTTAATGGCCTATATAAAAGGAAGTCAGTAGTGGGGGGAATGTTTTACAGTCACTTGAAATGGAGAATGCAAGTCGGCTTTGTGTGGACCTTTAAATTTTACTGCATATGAGGAGGAGTCTTCAGGTGAATCCCCTGCAGAATTTCCCGCTCCTCTGCAAACGAGCCGGCATCTATTGACATTAGAGACGGTGCTGCTCGCGCTGGTCCCCCCGGCACCGTTCGCCGTTTGTCTCCGTGACCCAGAACTACCTCCTGACAAAGTGCTACCTCATTTCAATGCTAATGTGCTTCTATGGGTGTTTTCAAAGGCGTTTGCTGCTGTTGATAATGATTCAGCTTACCTTAGAGGCGCCAGTTAATCCTGCAGATCCCCCCGAGGAGCCGCCGTGCACCAAGAGGTCATGCAGATAGTGTTTAAATGGACTCTTGTATTATCCCGATGGGACAAGCATGCGGCCCTGTAAACAGCTGACAGGTTCATGAATTTTCCCTGCCACATCTACATGCAGCTACGTTAGGATTAACTAATAACGCCACTGCTCTGATTGTTGTGTCTCTATGAACTCTTCACCTCGAGGTGCACATCCAGCTATCTGCAGAAAATGACACTTTCTGGTTATAAATAGATGGAAAAAACCTGGATCCAGTAGGAAAAACAATCTTGAAGAGCCTCCAGCTGCTCGCTTTAATACACACCGAGCTTCTGGATAATGTTTGCACCTGCTGTCCTCAAACAAAGGAGCAGTATGTTGCATCAGGCAGTGTGTTATTGTATGAGGCATTGCTGTTACTCCTTTCGAAGTTAGCTAAGGTCTGTTTGTTTATTGGGGATCTTATAAAATCCACAAAACAGGGACAAGGAGACATTTAACTGCAGGACATGGAGATTTAAGATGAAGATGGACACAAAAACGGAATAAATGCTCCATGTTTCCTGCGTCATATATAACTTAGTCAGATATTTACACTACCTTATTTGGTACATTACATAGAAACTGGATGGGTTAAACTAAAATGGTACCTTTAAATAATATTGGGCATAATGAGTAAAATATGTAGAAAATGTAGCCCTATATTGTGACTTAGACCTATAAATAAAACTAACACATGATCTGGATATTATCAAATTTTTATGAATAATGAATATATTTAGAATCCATACATAATTTTCAAGTAATCCTGCTAACAAAACATCCAACCAATATTCTTTTGTATGGCTCTCCTGATGGAGTTTTTTTTTTTTTGGGTTCTGCAGCCTCTGATGTCTGTTCTGCAATCTGCTTTCTTCTTTTATTGGCTAATCAAGACTTAGGGCCGGATCTATCAAAGGTTTGCGTGTATTAAAACGTCAGCTATTTCACTGCGCACGCTAAAAAAATGTACAAACTGATCTATCAACAGCGTGCTAAAAGGATTTGGTCTTTAAAACGTGCTAAATAGCGCCTCTTATCCATTTAGTACTTTTTCTGCAATGAATATGCAATATGGGGCGTTTACACGCAAAAGTGCGTCTTGTGGGAGGAGAACTTGTAAATATATTAATTTAGCACTCGCAAAGTGATTTATTAAACCTGAAAGCAATTTTGCCAACGGTATCTGACTCTATATTTAACACGTTTCAAAAGAAGGTGCAAATGGTCTGTATGCGTAATTGTGCACACATGGCAGCGGTTATTGTCGCAAGAAGGAGACATCGTAATGAAGCAAGGAGACGCAGAGAACGCATTTTTTTACTCCGTGTGAATATTTTTGCAATGAAGGAGGAAACGAGCATCAAAACATTCCGTTTATCCTGCATTGCCATTTTGGAGCTGTTGGGGGAACTCCGAATGGATTTGGAGCCAGCCACAAGGAGGACCCACGCAATACCAGATATCACAAAACTCCTTGCAACGTTGCACTTTTTTGCATCTGGGTACGGTTGCAGCGAGAGCTGGGATCTCCCAATCTCGTTTTTCAGAAGTGCTGTCCGAAGTGCTGTACGACGGGGTCGGGGTTCTCCCCCTGCGCCTGTGGAGAAACATGCCAATGCTGCGGGGATGCGTACGCGCAGTAATCTCATCCACAGTCACCTCTTGTGAGCCATTTGGTATGTGCATTGTTCTACAGGCCAATACAAAACACCTGTTTTTTTTTGTTTTTTTTTACTGCAGTGAAGTAGAAATTCAGCCACATACCACCTTAGGGAATAAAGGTTGCCAAAGTTTTTTCTTTATATATATATATATATATATATATATATATATATATATTTTTTTTTTTTTTTTTTTTTGTTGGGGGTCACTGTAAGATTTAAATTTCTTAATGCACTATTTTGTAGAAACTTCAAACTACTTTGCCACAAACCACAACACGCGCAAAACCATAATTTAAATAGGGCGTCTCCAACAGTTTTGCACCTGCCACCAGTTACGCAATCACTCTTGTTAAATCACCCGCAAACCATGGTTCAGCCCCTCGCGCAAAATTCCAGTTTACGAGCGCAAATTACTGCATGCAAAATTGGATCTTGATAAATCCGGCCCTTAGAGCGAAGCATACCTTGTGTTAATTTTTTTTTTTTATATTCAGTAAAATACTGTCAATAGACAATAATCACTGCTGCCAGCCTCTCGTTTAGGGGTAAAAATGCCTTTTTCTGTCTAATATGTAATGATCATTGCCCTGAGAACTGGTGTAATTGCTCATTTTGTGTTTGATCTTGTGTCTATGTGTTTTGACTGATATTGTATTATGTGATCTTGTGTTGTTTTGGCTTCCTGCCTCAGAACGACAGATGTAAATTAGCAACTATGCTATAATCTGGCTCATTTACAATCTGTACAGAAGTATACGATTGTTCATTAATGTGCTCTGTCCTGATTAAATAAATAAGAAATAAATAAATAAAAATTTCATTCACCTACCTAGCTCTGCCCGGTTTCCGATTACCATTCATCTAGTCCTATCTATTGGGGCCAGATCATTGAGTTTGAGATCATTGCTCATGCTTTAGGTCATGTTCTCGTTCTCGGGGATCTGTGGTGAGAGAGGGTTTTAGCGTTTTTGTAGGGTTTCTGTTTTCCTGATCATGTTCTGTGTATTATCCACTGAGCGTGCCCTGTTCCTGTCTTGGTTCATTGGAAAGAGCAAGTTTGTAGCTCAATGTAGTGTTCCTGATGTTCTGCCTCTCAACCAATGATCTTGTCAGTTTCCATCATCAATGGAAAAAGTTAATACTTTCTGGATTCACTGTCGATTCATTGTTGCTAACAGCTTTTCATAAAAATGATTTGTCCTCATTCAACTGCATTGACTCAAAGTAAACAGACTGCAGCACCAATATGCTGATTGACAAAATAAACTGATATAAAGTAGATAATAAGCTGCAGGATGACTTTTCTGCCTGCTCTGTTGCATTTCTTCTTCATCTATTTTTCTTTCACCCGCTATATTTTTTTAACCTGATACTCCTTTTGTCCTCTACTTGACACATTACCTTCTTTAGCTATACACCACTAAATATTTTGCTCATGTCAGGTACAAGGACTGGACAGATAACGAAAGAAAAGGCAGTTGAAGACCTTCGGAAAGCACTAAGAACTTTTGATCACAACAAATGTATAATACAATAAATCAAGTACCTAAAAGGCTTAAAGTAGTTTGGAGTGCTTTAAAACTTTTTTATAGTACAAAATAAAAACACTTAGAGACAGAAAATTAGTTTAAAGACCATCAGATGGAGGATTTTTGTGAATTTTTTTGTAAAGACTCACCCTCTCCACTTAAAAAAAAATGCACATGCACAACCCTGTACCCGCTCTCAAGAGGGAACGCCTATTAACCCTTTAAAGCCCGATCCAAGAATAAAACAAAACAGAAAATTACTTTTTTTTTGGTTTGAAGTCCTTATTTGGCCTTTTAACAAAATATGTAAAAAAATGAATTTTTGATATTAATAATTTATTACTATGTGATAAGTCAAGATTATTTTTTGTGTAGTCTTCTGCCCTCTGTCATCAGGTATATCTGATTGTGTACAATAGGCTTTTGAGCAAAGTTTTTACCATTAAATTATGCAAAAGGTGTCAGACGCAAAACATTTCAGAAACCGTATGTATCAAATATGATACATTTGGCATTACAGGGTTAAACGCGTGCAAGAGCATGCACGAGCCCATTTCTCCTTGTGCACGCTCTGTTTAACAGTTGCTGATTGCATCATTCATACAAGCTTACTTTCCAAAAGAAGATTTGCAATTTTTCCACTATGTCAGACTCAAGTGAAGATGGGAACGAGCACGTAGGACGGCCTTACGTAAACATATCACCAGAATGATTGACAATTAGGAGGACCACTTATTTAGATGATCCATCCAGAAAAAGAACATCCTCCACTATACCTTTAAGTACTGCCCAGGACAGCCTGATGAAATGAGTGGGATCCTATATAGGCAATACATAAAGGCAGTGTCAGTTTAGTTGAAACGATCACAAAAGATTGTGATTAAAAGCAATTGGAAGTATATTAACTTGACATTTTCAGGAATACGATAAATATTTAATGTCAAACCAAAATTATATCACATTCAGATAGAAAAACATTACTAATTATGACAGAAAGGGCCAAAATAAATGGCTAAATGTCAGTTTAAATAAATTTATATCAGAAAATATATCATGTTATTTACCATCTATTTAATCTGTTATGAAATGATTATAGATACCATTAACTTCTAAATTTACACATGATAATGTACCATTCAGATAAAGTGATGAAAGGATCCATCAAACCCAAGAGGCATTAATGGGGCGTGTCCTAAACTGACCCTGATGTCTGATTGACTGCTTCACACATCTTCTAACTACAATAAGATCTTCAAATTTACGGAAAACGTAATTTCACTACATATGTATTAACTTATTTAATTTTGTCTATTTAGGTCCTCCATAAAATGAAAGGGTTGAAATAGATTTCAGTTTAAAATTATTACAAGATGAAGAAATGTGGATTAATAAAATAAAAGTACAGGATCAAAGTTTGTTATCAAGAAGCCTCTTTTTGATTAAGCAGGAGAGCAGAGTTGGCTGCAACTCTGTTTTGGGAAAAGCAACAAAAATGTGAGAAACTGTATTATTAAATCTATAGAAAGAAAATTCTGAGGCAAAGATTTCACAAAGACCCGTATAAGTTTTATGCTACTAATTATGTAGCTGTAAAATATCAAAGGAACGGAGAAAAAAAAAAGGAAATGAAAAAGAGAACTAGATGTTAAAGAAGACTGCAAGGGAAACATGTCAATAGTTCTAGGTAGACCTGGAGGGAGGAGAGATGTTCAACATCATATTGGAGAGAAGCAGCATCTCCTTTTTTGCTTCTTTCATTGCTGGGATCAAAAACATGAGTTTCTGCATCTGAGAAGTCTTTAGTGATTAGATAAAAATGTTGGAGTCTTTAGAAGATTTGTGTTTTTCTAGCACTGTAAGTCTGAATTGGTGTTTAAAAACTTCCCAAGTATTGGTCTTGGTTCCTCTCATTGCTCCTGTAGTTTTCAAGAGATGATCACACTCTGTTTCTTTTATGTGCCTTTTGTTAATTAACTTTTGTTTTTGTTTTTCCTGTTTATACCATGAAATTCCTTCAAATGGCCAATTTTAAGCCAGGTCTGATTATTCAGATAGTCCGATGATGAGACTTTTACTAATTGTTTTTTTTTAATAACTGCTGGGTTCATTACAGTTTGCCGTTTTTGTTGGTTTGATCGTCCACATCCTTCTGGGTTTATTCCACACCTGATTACTAATTACTACAGTCTGTTACTAATGGAATCTATCACTATTTTGACAAAGCCTTTATTGACACTCTGCTGTGTTGGAGAAACAGATCTACCATATAATTCAGAAAAGAGAATGGATTTGTGTTGCAAAGGTGGTGTTTTGGTGGAAAATGTAAAAATCAACCCAGAACAAAAAGCTAATGATTTTAAGATCTCACTTTTAGCAATTCAGAGAGTTATTATAAACATAGAAAAGAGTTCTGTGTTTAAATAGGCTGAAAGGCCAATTAGGGAGGAAGGATCCATTACTCCAAAAGTAACAAAGTCAAAAAATTAAGTTCTGCAAATGCACTGAGGGGAACAAAAAAACAATGCTTGGAGAAGTTGTCTGATCAGACTAGGACTGTATTTGAATGATGAGAGACGTAGATGTCTTAGGAAGTTGACTCCAGACATTAGGGTCTGTCTGGCCCTGGCCTTCCTACAAGCATTTCTTTTCTTAGGATTTATGCATAATTATTAAATATTTTAATCTATATTTAAAGAATATCAAGGGACTACTGCTTAATTACCTGGGAAACACAGATTAACTAATCAAGGACTAATGGGTAGTTACCAAGAAGACAAAGCATGACTGATCTAGAATTAATTGGTAGTTACCAAGAAGACGAAGCATGACTGATAAAGCACTAATGGGTAGTTACAAGAAGACAAGGCATGACTAATCAAGAGCTGATAGGTAGTTACCAAGGAAATAAAGCATAACTAATCAAATTCTCAGTGTTGGTTCTCAATAAACCCAAAGCCTGTGAATTACCATGTATGAAAAATTACATTACTGAGAACCAATTATTGCCTAGCTTTTACTTTATGGACTTAATCTCGTTATTCTCTGACCCGTTTCCTACCTGTGGCCCTAATACTGTGGTGTACCGTCCAAATTGTGACCCGCAGTGGTGGCCTGTCAGGGCCTTCAAGGCCTTTGCTGTTGGCCTAAAATCAAACAGAAGTGCTAATCTACATTCAC
This sequence comes from Cyprinodon diabolis, assembly GCA_030533445.1. NCBI lineage: Eukaryota > Metazoa > Chordata > Actinopteri > Cyprinodontiformes > Cyprinodontidae > Cyprinodon > Cyprinodon diabolis. The sequence goes on from CM060085.1 coordinate 6,521,940, forward strand.
AACCTAAACTTTAATTTTCTTTTAAACTGTATCATTAAAAAAAAATCCATTCTCTTTATTAAGTAAACTTTCAGAATCAGCAGTGCTTGCTGTTTTACCAATTTTTAACAATGTTGTGAGGGAACGAACCAAAAATATCTGAGAAGCACAGTGAAGCCATTGTGGAAAATGGGAACAAATTTTTTTTAGCAAAAAGAATTCAAACTTCTAACAAAAGGAAAACAAACTGACACACAAGGGGAACTAATATACACTTTTTGATCAGACCATTTTGACACAAGAGGCGAACATAAAATACAATTACCTTAACAAAACTATAAAAGGCCAAACTAATCAGCACAATACTAAGTAAGCAACCTATGAGGAAGAGGACTTAAATAATTACACTTCCCAATTTTAATTACAGTAAACAAAAGCAAATAGGAAAACATAAACCCTTCCTACACTCCTTCTAGAAGTAAGTGTAGGAGTCCAACTTGGCTTCCATGTCATTGAGGAGATACTTTGCAGCTGAGGCCTCCTTTCCTTTACTGGCCTCAACCACATGACTGCCTCCCAGGAACCGATAACACAAATGAGAAATATTAATCAACAGCAAACCAAACAAGCAAGAAATGACAAAATGAGTCCACTAAATGTGTGCACCCAAATAGTTAACCAATGCCAAATCAAATAAAAAGGTTAAATACAGTACAGTAAAATATAAGAGATTTATTTAAATGAAAAAAATTACAAGACGATTTGTTGTATGGTTGCACATGCAGCCATAACAAATATTGAGGAACGTTTTCTTCAACCAATCAGATTCATGATTTACCCCACTAAGACTTGCTGCACAAAGGCAAGGCAATATTATTGGTATAGCACAATTCAGTATATGGACAGTTCCAAGTGCTTTTTATGAATTAGATAATAAAATACAAGAAAAATAAAAGCAAAAACATTTGTAAAGCAACTGGACCACAAAAAAGCAGACTAATTGCAAGTACAAAAATGATAAAAGCAGGTAGAGAAGAAAATAAAATAATACTAATAATACTACTACTACTAATAGTTTAACTTCAACAGTCAAAGGCAGCTCTAAACAAATGGGTTTCTAACTTTGAGTTAAAAGAACTCTGTTTTCAGCACTTTTACAGTCTTCTGGGAGTTTGTTCCAGATAAGTAGAGCATAGGAACTAAATGCTGCTTCTCCATGTTTGGTTCTACTTCTGGGTGAACAGAGTAGACTGGAACTAGAAGACCTGGGTTGATTGGGAGGTTGATACACTGACAATAAATCTGTTATGTATTGATGTGCTGATCCATTCAGGGATTTATAAACTAAGACGGATTTTAAAGTCTATTTTCTGAGCTACAGGGAGCCTGTGCTCTACTTTCTTAGTTCTAGTGAGAACATCAGCAGCAGCGTTTTGGATCAGCTGCAGCTGTCAGATGGACTTTTTAGGCAAACCTGTGAAGACACTGTTCTAGTAAGCAATTCTTCTAAAGATAAATGCATGAATGAGTTTTTCTAGATCCTGCTTGGACATTACTCCTTTAAAGGAATAGTACACCCAAAACATGATTAGCCTTCATTTTCTACTCGCCCCCATGCTGAACAACACTCTGGAGTACTTTTTTGATATCTCAAATGCATCTGGAGATCTGGGAGGCTTCTTGCTGTCTGCTGACATTCAAATAATGGAGGTCTATGGCGCCCGAGGCAGAAAGGTCCATAAAAGTCCACAAAAAACGTGTCAATATTCCTCCATACTGCTCGTCCAATGTATTCCAAGTGTCCTGAGTGGGTAGCGTCCATAATTTACTCGAAACGAAGTCATTTAGAATGTTTTTAGAGAATAAACAGTAGTGTATAGGATTTCCTAAAAGCGCGTTCACGAGTCTACGGAAACCGCGGCAGACCAAACCAGATGAAAGTGCGCATTCAGCTCGGTAAAGAACTCATGCTCTTCCTCAACACTGAAGTCCTCAGACATTTTTCTTTTGTTGTTTCTTTCTTTGCACAGGTAAACAGCACATTTCTTCTTCTACGCTTGCATTATCAAGAGCAGACGCTGAATGCGCACTTTCATCTTTTGTTTTGGTCTGCCGCGGTTTCCGTAGACTCGTGAACTCGCAGGCGCGCGCTTTTAGGAAATCCTATACACTACTGTTTATGCTCTAAAAACATTCCAAATTACTTCGTTTCGAGTAAATTATGGAAGCTACCCACTCAGGACACTTGGAATACATTGGACGAGCAATATGGAGGAATATTTTCACGTTTTTTGTGGACTTTTATGGACCTTTCTGCCTCGGCACCATAGACCTACATTATTTGAATGTCAGCAGACAGCAAGAAGCCTCCCAGATCTCCAGATGCATTTGAGATATCAAAAAAGTACTCCAGAGTGTTGTTCAGCATGGGGGTGAGTAGAAAATGAAGGCTAATCATGTTTTGGGTGTACTATTCCTTTAACCTTTGAGATGTTCATCAGATGATAAAAGGCTGACTTTGTAACTGCCTTTTTGTGCCTCTCAAGGTTTAGACACCAAGATCTCAGCCATAATCTGTGGTTTCTATCTGTAATAGATGAAGCTGTGAGCTAACTCTGGATCTCTCCACCTTTGGTCTGAACAGTTTGATTTTTATTCAGTTGGAGAAAATTATGGCACAACCACGTATTGATCTGTTCTAAGCATCTAGCAAACCCTCTGGGTCGTCTGCACACTTAAGGTAACTCAATTATGCAGAAGAGGGGAGGATGTAGATGTTGAAATGGAGGGGCCCCAGGATGGAGCCTTGAGGAGCCCACATGTGAGTTTTTTGCTCTCTGATTTAAAGTTCCCTAATAACACATTAAAGTCCCTGTCCTTTAGGTAGGATATAAACCAGTCCAGTACCAGAAAGGCAGACCCAGTTTTCCAGAGGCTCTAATAGAATCCAGTGAGCAACTGTATCAAACGCATCACTGAGGTCCAGTAATACCAGAACTTTGGTTCTTTTAGTGTCCGAGTTTATACGGATGCCATTGAACACCTTAATCAGGGCAGTCTCTGTACTGTGGTTGGCACGGAAACCTGACTGGAAGACATCAAATCAGCTGGTAATTGTTAAGAGCTTTTTTTTATAATCTTACTGATGAAGGGGAGGTTAGAGATGGGTCTGTAGTTCTGAATGACCAATTTGTCCAAGCTTTGCTTTTTCAACCATGGTTTAATAATAATTGCTGTTTGTAAGGCTCGGGGTAAACGCCCGACACAGGGATGTGTTTATGAGTTGAATTAAATCAAACTCTAAAACAGGCAAAACCTTCTTAATAAGATCTGTGGGTAAAGCATCAAGACAGCAGGAAGAAGAGCTTAGCTGCTGAACAGTTTCTTCTAAATTTTGCAGCTTATTGGGCAGAATTGGAGCATTTTCTGGAATTATCTGCCATTGTGATAGGGGGTTTAACCTGTCGACTGGCATATAAGGAGCCAGCATTGTCGATGTCTTTGTTGATAATCTCAGAGAAGAAAGATTCTTGCATATTTTAGTCGTATATGTGTGAAGTCTCTTCATAGATTTCATAGTATAGTTGGAGTCTATTCTTTTGCCATCTGCGTTGATATTTCTGCAGTCCCTCTTTCCATTTCTCACTCCTGGAGCATTTCTCCATCTTCCCAGAGACAACCTTCACTTTAACTGGAGCAATGGAATCAATGATATCTGCAGCCTTAGAATGGAAACTATCAGCCAGCTTAGCTACTGAGTTACAGGGTAAAGTGGAAGCAGAGGGATAAGCCTAGGTAGGGTTATTAATTGTACTGTCCATGATAACACACTTTATTAAAACATTTATTTTGGTAATTAGATCAGCTGGAAATATTATCTGATAGGGCAAATCCAGTTACAGAAACATTAGAAATATTTAGACCTTTGCTGATGACCAGGCTAAAAATATATCCTCGATTCTGTGTTGGCCGTTTAACATGTTGAGTCAAACTAAAACTTTTAAGTGTATCACACAGTTCTTTTGCACCTTTGTCTTCAGGGTTGTCAACATGTTCATTAAAGTACATGTATATTTTATTTATTTTATTTTCATGCTTTGTGCGCTATTTTATCTGGTAATTGGATGGAAATTGAATCTGAACACCTTGTGCTTTATTTGTGATTATAGAGTAGAGGGTTGCGGTTGTCTTGACTTTTTGCTTAACTGACCTCTGTATTCTAATCCTTCTCTCGGTTATATTTGTGCTTGTTACATTTAATATTTGAATATCATTGCTGTTTTCTCATATTAAAATGTGAAAGTGAAACCCTTTGTATTAAAAAGATTTTATGTGCATTCACTTAGTGCCAGTTATAAAACATTCAGTGAACAGGAACATTTGGCAAACTCTTGATTCTGTTAGAACTGCTCTCTAACAGTGTATGTTATTATATACCCATATATATATATATATGTGTTATAAGTTGAGGGGTGCACACTGAAAATTTAAGTACCAGATGCATCCAAAACAGAAAAAAAACTTTAGATGCATTTAATTTTAAACACTTTGGGAGAAACCATTTGGTGATTTATTAGTGTGTTTATCTGGTTTCCAGCTTCAAAACCAAACTCCCACAAATCAGGGTTTTTCTTGGCTTAAATGATCTGTCTTTGATGTATTTCAGGAAGTTATTTTTACAGTTATGAATAAAATAGTTATTCATTTTAACTCTGATAAAAAACAGTTTTTTTTATTTATTACTCTTAATCTTAATGTGTTTTGTCTTTGTGATTATTGACGAGTTGTTATAGATCAAAGCCAAGCTGATCTCTGGTTCACACATCTAAAGCAGCCATTAAGCTGAAGTTATTTATAAAATAAGCACATAATCTATTTTATATGCCTCTAATCCCTCAAGATCCTTCACATCTGCAGATGGTGAAAGGTGAACCTGAGGTGAAGGCTGCTCCTCTGTTTCTTTCATCCCAAACACATAAAGATTTCTCCTCTGCATCTCTTCCTCACTCATCCCTCCTGCTGGCTCTCTTTTATATCAGCTGTGGGATCACGTTCTCAGAGCTCAGTCAGGTTTAATCACCATCTGATCGTGCTGCTTCTATCAGACATAACTGTAACTAAGGGGAAAACGCAGAAAGGGGCGGAGGTGAGAGGAATACCAACCAGGATGCTGGATCAGGGATGATCACATTACAGTAGTGAGGGATCAAACTGACAGTATCAGGTTTAATTTGTGTCTTTATTGCCAACAGATGCATCAAGGAATTCATCCAGGAGCCTTATGACGCTCACAGAAATTCAGGAAGAGTCAGCATTGCTTATTTGCACAATTTACCTCCAAAATAATTAGGAAGAAACAGCTGTCCTGTTTTAATGCTTCATAGTTTTTAACTCCAAGTTCTGCATGAATCTAAACCAGCTTGGTTTGAATTTGTTAAAAGGGAGAGTTGTAAATATGCTTTATAATTACAGGAAATCTCTTCTAAATATCTCGAATATTGAATTAGGTATGAAACCATAGCAAGGCTGCAGCATCTGATATAAAAAAAATTATTTGCATACCATCTTCTCTGCTCCTCATGGAGCTACACTGACATCTGCTGGCCATAACGGGAACTGCATCATGATTTGTCAAAAGTGTTTAGGATTGAGAGCAAAAAAGAAAATAGTTTGAGGAGAGGTTGTATAAATGTGCAAACTCTTTCGAGATAATATTTTCCCTACTATTTTCCATGACTGTTGGATTTTCTGCTTTGCAAAGAAAACAGCAGCTAAACAGGACAAACTCACTACAAATATTTCGGGAAAAGCAAATATTATTATGGCTAATATTATTATTTTACTATTACACTATTATCAATATCATAACAATTTTCACAATAACTATGATTTTTGCTATTATTGTGATAGTTCTAAGAATTAATTTCATTGCAATAACATAATTTACTAATGTAATTAACACTAATTTAAAACTTTCTATAAATTTTGTCTACACTAATGAATACAATGTACAAACTTTCAGACTGCTTTTCTCTGCATTGATGTTTTGCTAATTTTTCGTTTATTTTTAGCAATCAGATTATTATTTATCTTTACCCTTCAAGGTTTGTGAATATGTATATGCATGTATAATTTCTCCTCTCTACATGTATAAAATTGCTACTTTTCTTGTTTGTTGTAATGCAGAATTTATAATAAAAAAAGTAAACATCTATTGGTTTAATTTTATCAAGCTGAGGGGTTGGTGCTCTTTCAGTCGGAACTGGGGTTTTTATGTACATGCATCGAACACCTTAAAATTTTCCCCTAAAACACCAGAAGATATTTAGACTTTCTGATGTGCTAAATTTTCTGTTAAGATCAGTGTTGGGCACGTTACTTTTGAAAAAGTAATTAGTTATAGTTACTAGTTACTTCTCCCAAAAAGTAACTGAGTTACTAACTGAGTTACTCCACAATAAAAGTAACTAGTTACTAGTAAAAGTAACTATAGCGTTACTTTTGCGTTTCTCGCCCCCGTACCCCTCACCACCCAGCCCCCACCTTCTCGCAGTGTGATTCAAAAGCCAGCTGAATAGAGCGGACGACAAAGACAAGAACCTGCAGAGAGTTTTGCATTTATTGCAACTCAACGTAAATTACATCAGGGGGGAACGAGATGTGAAGTTTTTTAACAGGGCATTCAGATCTGGTGAGTATATGAAATTAATAACTGGGGATGTCTAATTCTGAAATCCTGTGTGTTTGGGTTGTTATAGATACTGCAACATCTATCTATACATCTATCTATCTAGATGTATACTCTGTGTGTGACATAAAATATGGATCTCCATCCCTGCCACAAAGGCCATCAAATAATGTTTAAAATAAAAATACAGTAGGTTGAGAAGGCAGAGTATCCATCCATCCATCCATCCATCCATCCATCCATCCATCCAGATTTCTCCCTTTCATTTGATCGTTCACGCTCTCCATAGTTCTCCTGTGGCGCGAGCACAGGGCGACTGTTGCGCGCCTTTAGAGAGCATGCGCGTTTCCTGTCGCTTGCGCGGGGACTCTTGCCGCCTGCGCTGTGCGGGGATGCAGAGGAAACCGTATCTGATGGGGAAACGCAGCTCGACGTAACACCGGTATTTCCATCAGGAAAACGCTGTTTTGCTGCTGGAGTCATCCTCACTCTCCATCTCTCTGTGTGTGCTGTACGTTAACACCCACCAGCGGAAACACCCACCTACCCAACTGACAGACGGAATCTCACTATACATCAGCCATTCTCATCCTCCCCTCTCTCATGACAAGGCGCGCACCTCTGGATGACCTAAAAAATAATCTTTAATATCTCTTAAACAAAAGTAGCACAAACAGTATTTTTTTCTGCATAAATCTGCACTAACCATTCAGTCTATTTGCAGAGTTTTTGGTCGTGGGTGGGGTGTCACTTCACACAGCTGCGCACGAGTCCTATCATGAAAAAAGGTTCATTGTGCGACCTGAGTAACGCGCAGTAACGGGGTGTCTGCAATGGTAACTGCGTTATAGTTACAGTCAAAGTAATTAGATTACTCGTTACTAAAAGAAGGTAACGGCGTTAGTAACGCCGTTACTTTCAACGCCGTTAGTCCCATCACTGGTTAAGATTGGGATACTGATAGATTTCTACCAAAGTACAGCAAATGCTAAAACTAAATCAATGTTTAGTGTTAGCTGTAAGCAAGAGTCTGGGATGCTAGGGGCTTGTTTCCAATTCAGATGCCTTCTTAATAATGTGGGGGTTCCAAGTGGATATTGTCATAACATGACAACATTGTCCCTCTTTTGATCTCCATTGTTTGTCATGTTTGTATTGTGCACAGTTAAAAAAAACTGTGTGCAATAGTTGGCTCAGAGATCGTCTGCCTGGCTGTGTTTCCTGGACGGGGCCGCCTTTTAACGCTGCTTTTTGTATCTGCTTCTGTCTCCTTGAACCCCAGTCGGCCTCGGCAGATGGCCGCTCACACTGAGCCTGGTTCTGCAGGAGGTTTCTTCCTGTTAAAAGGGAGTTTTTCCTCTCCACTGTCACTACAAGCATGCTTAGTGTGAGGGATTGCATTGGAGTCAATGCAATTAACTGGTTTTCCTTAGATAGAAATGGCTTTGAATAATTTGACTGTGATCTGGTGAACTGTAAAGTGCCTTGAGATGACATGTGTTGTTAATTGGTGCTATAGACATAAACTGATTTTAATTAATTATTATATTTGAAAATTATAATTGTAAGTTAACTATTTTTTCTTCTATTGTCGAATTGTTTTTCGTTAAGTGAAGTGTAGTTTAATTTTGCTGTAATAAGCCAGGCATGTAATTAACTATCTTGCAAACATAACTTGACTTTGTATTTTTATGTCTGAATAAACTTAAACCATTTTTTTTTAAATGTTAAATCAGAGTAAATTAATCAAAATGATTTAATATGGGGAAAAATATACACTGTATAGCTGCAAATCGGATAATGGCCAGTAGAGGGCGCTAGCTGTAGCGTTGATTCCGTGCCGCCCCAGAATAAAGCCGCCGAATATGTGGAGTGCGCATGCGCAGTCTGCTTTGTTGTTTGAGTCAGCTGGTGGCTGTCAGTCTGATTGACTAATAGAGGAAAATATCAGACATTCATCAGCCATTAGGACTGAGACATAAATGCTTTTGTCTTTTATAATGATAAAATGGTGGAGACTATAAATGTGCTACAGATTTAGGAGCGTGCATGCTCTGTGGCTGTGCAGATGGAGGAGGCTTCCTCAGCCATGCTGTGGTCCATCCAGGAGGCTCTGGAGAGGCAGACCCTGCAGATCGGAGCATCTGCCTGCGGAGCCACAGCAGTGGTTGATGTCCTGAAGGCTCTGGGAGTTGATGTGGCTCCAGAAGAAGCTGACCGCTGCGTCAGGACGCGCTTGAGAAGGAACGAGTCTCCGCTGCCTGACTACCTGCTGTCCCGCAGTGAAGCTGGTGAGCTTGATCTGCTCCAGGGGCGGTTATAGGCGGGCCTGGAGGGGGGCAGTTTGCTTTTTGTTTTCCATGTGGGTCAAAGAGCAAAATAATGTATAAATTAAAAATAAATGATAAAAATCATAAAATCATAATAAATGAAATAACACAAAAAAGAGCAAAAGTGTATGGTTTAGTTTATTAAGGGAGCCAAAAATGTCAGGCTTGTATAGAGCTAAACTAGGGGCGATACAGTTCATCGAAAAACGTTTCTTCAAAATAATATATATATATATATATATATATATATATATATATATATATATATATATATATATATATATATATATATATATATATATACCTGGAAAAAAAATTTCAAAAGAATTCTTTATTTTTTTAACCAACTTTTTTTTTAAAGTTTAAATGTTTTCATTTTAAACAAACTTTTTTACAGGTATAATTGTTTTTTAACAAACTTTTTTTGAGTTTTTATTTTTTCAACTTTTTTTCAGGTTTACATTTTTTTTAACCAACTTTATGGCTCCAATTTAGCTCCATAGTTTAGACTCCTGATCTAACATATTAAAACTGTCGTCCTATTTTAAAATGGCTGAAGTCTAAAGCTGACTGTCATTTCTAATTAATTGTTAAAGTAAATTATAAAGGAAAAACATTTAATTCAAAGAACAAACCAGTTACAGTCTCCTTTGTCAGCACATAACATTTTCAGAAATGCAATTGCTATTATATTGCAAAAAATTATCTAGATAAAATAAGTCAATGTGTCCTTAATTTAAGAAGGTGGATAATCTGCCAAAGGAATTGCCATTTTTTTCTGTTAGAATAATATTCAATTTATTTATATAGCACCAATTCACATGTCATCTCAAAGCACTTTACAATTCAACCAGATCATACGGTCAAATTTGTTCAAAGTTTTCTATCTAAGGAAAACCAGTTGATTTCATTGACACATTGACTTGGATGCAATCCCTCACACTAAGCATGCTGATGAATATAAATATTGCACTTAAAATATATATTTTTATTCCATACATGTTTTGCATCTGCATAACTTCATACCTTCTATATTTTATTCCAGGAAAATTTGTCTTATCTATGTTTATATTTACCTTTTGCGGTATTTTCTTCAGTATAGGGGTCAAGACCAGTTCTGCTGGGGCATTGGCCCCTGATGGCCTCTGTCTGTCTGAACCGGCCATGCAACTTAATTTCTTTTTTTCTTTTTTGCTATCTTAGGTGTGAGAATTTTATTTTCTAATTTTTTCTAATTTAACGCTGCAATACTTCCTTTAACATGTGCTGTGCTTTTATATTTTTATACCATTTGTGTAAAGACATGTTCACCTTATCCCGTACTTGGTTAAACATCAGGAACAAATTCATTTTTTTATTAAATAAAAAACCCAAGTAAAATACAATAAAGTTTGTAGCTGTAAACAGGATAGAAATGTAAATGAGTTAAATGGTTGAAAGGTTTTCGACATTTCCCTCTTTTCAATGTCTAAAAGGTGCGACCCATGCTCAGCTCATCCGGGGGGCAGAGGAGGCCAGCGGAGGGAAGGCATTGGGCCGGTTCTTCCACCTTTTTCCCCGCCGTCGTATCAGGTTGGTCCACTGGCTGGCACGCTGGATCAGAAAGGGCGCCGTCGCCGTAGCAACCATGAACATGCAGCTGGCTGTGCCTGATGGCGAGGAGGTGCCTGACGCTTGGCACCATCAGCTAATATTTGGAGTCGCACCCAATGCTGTGTTTATGACCAACCCTTTGGATGTAGGTGAGTTAGTCCAGTTTTTTTATGCAGTTAAACTTATTGCGCTCTTATCTTCACTGTCATCTTAAAACCCTTTTGGAACGCTGTTCTGTGTTTTTATTCAGTCAATGAGGACGAGGTGCACCAGAGACTCTGCAGCCAATCCGTGCTGCTGGTTCGTCGGGAAGACGTCCTGCAGAGGTTAGCACCTGACTGCTCGCCGCCCGGCTTCTCAGAGGATCAGTCCGACCCACGTTGGCGGGAGCTGGACGTCGACGGTGAAGCCGCTACCTGTGATGCTTCTTTTGCAGACCTTTAAACCAGACCGTTTGATGATGTTTTTCATTTCTTTTAGGTCAAGTGAGAAAGATGACCTTGGAGGAGCTGGAAGAAGATGGACCCAAAACGACTCACATTACCATCCCAGCTGCTTATAGTTCAGGAATCACACTGTTTGCACTGAGAGATTCAGAGCTGGGAAGAGAACTCCTCGAGGCTCCTGAAGTTCCTCTCGAATAATCCAGCACCTACATGTAAATAAAGTTGGAATAGAAAGTCCTTTTTATCCACCGACTGTTTTTCTCCAGCGAAATATAGAAGTTTTTCTTCGAAAAGCAATAATTGCATCAACTGCATCAGATCAGATTTTTATGCTATAAAATGCTCAGATTGCTGTTGGCATCACAGCTCCAAGTTTGATTTATTCCAGCTGCTCTCAGGAAGGAGAAATGCTGAATCCTTCACTCTATTTTCATATTGAAGCTCATCTTTTGACATGTTAGAATAATTCTCTAAGTTTTGGTGGATCTTCAGTTCTTCTTTTTATAAATGAACTTATTCTTTGTTTCAGCCATGTCAGTTTAATAATTTAACTTTATTGATCACATTGGAGAAATTTAACCTTGCAAAAATGAATATAGCATTAAACTATAAAAAAGATGTAAATGCAGGAAGTTGTCTAAAAATTTACAATTGAAATATATTTTCACATCCTGTTTAGAAAAAAGTATTTACATTTGGCCCATAGCAATTTATTTTTGAACAAACAAAAGTAAAAGAAACAAAAAAAAAAAAATAAATAAAATATGCATGCTCTCTTTTTTTTTTTTTTTTTACACAATTAGCTTTGAAAAGGAAGAGATTGAAGTTACGAGATCTTATTTCTTTCCCTTCTCATACAAAACAAAAATAGGTTAAACCTTATATTTCTATTGAATATGCAGTTAGTTGCACATTATTGTCAGTGACATTCTTGGGGTATATACCACATATTTCATTAAGTGCCTTGCTGTCTTTTAAACTGGTTTGTATCTACACTTTGTTTGATAACTCCTTGTTACAGAACAGTTATTTTTCTTTTAATTTACTATAATTTTTAGTTTCCTTAATTTTAACATGAATTGTTCAGTGTGTGTGTGTATATATAGATATATAGATATCTATATATCTATATATAGATACAGATAGATATATAGATATCTATGTATATATATTTATAGATATAGAGAAGTTTATATATTTTTTTATATATTTTACATTTAGAAATTCTCAGTTTACTCTTTGATATTTAATTACTGCAGTTTTGTGAGTTGCTTTCCGGGGAGTAAAACCTAAAAGGATGGGGATATAAAAAGGAAGCAGGAAGCTTCCTATCATACTGTAGCTCATTTAACATAAGGACCTGTGCAGATTCCCACAATCCTTTGCAAGACGTGTATAATCACATACCATTGGGATATAATAAACATTGTTTATTTTTCATGTACACGCTGTGTGGCACATATGAATGTCTATGTATTTTTACCTTTGTCTTTTAAAATACCAGAATTTTCACTAAACATTTGTGTTTATGTGATAACATGTTTATTTAAAATTATAAATGTTATCAATTACTAAAAAGTATTTTCTCACATGGGTTCTTTTTACATTTAGTCAAGTAAAAATAATAGATTTGGTACTAACAAATCTTCAGACAACAATCTGGATTTTACATTTTAACTCTATTAACTTCATATTTCTTGCTATAAAAATGTCTGTATACAGATTTGTACATTTCTAGTTATTGTTGGGAGATCATTGATTCTGGTCTAAACTGCTGTTCTGGAACTGGATCGCGCCTCAGACACTCTTCCTAGAGGAACCTAGGAAAGGTTGTAGCGACATCCGTAAACAACACAATTTGAACCAGTGAAGCTAAGTTCAGCTGAGATTTAACCTCAGCTGAAGTTGGCATGAAATAGAAAAAAAGAAAACAGGAATATATCTGCATTGAGAAACTAAATAGAGCAAATTTACAGATTTACAGGTAGCCTACTATTTTTATGATTTATTTGCTGTAGTTCTGCCTGTTAGCTCAGTTTACTACTGTCCTGGAATCATCTCCTATATCATAGGTGAGTAAAGGGAACCTTTTGAACTATTTTCATAATTAGAGCTACTAGAGTCTTGTGCTTTAGTCATTTTGTCATCTGCATCAGTGTTTTCCTCTTTGTTTAGATCAGTAGATTATTCTGCTCTGAGAGGCAAAATAGCCTCTATAGATGGAGGGGAGGTGGGCGGGATCCCTCAAAAATTGCCTTTTTTATATAGCTTATGGGATATATATTTAGATTTAAAGTATACGTTCAACATACATAGGTATATAAAAGGTGCATGTTCTAGATTTAACATTTGTATTAAAGGCATATGTTTAGATATGAAAACATTTAAGAAGTATTGAAATTTAGATCTATAGATTTATTTTTAGATTTGATATTTATGTGTTTAGATATAGCATTTGGGATAAAGATATGTTTAGATTATAAAAATAGATATATCGAGATTTCAAATTTATCATTTCGATTTAGGATACATATATATATATGTGTATATATGTATATATATATATATATATATATATATATATATAATTTTTTTTTTTTATTGAAATAGAAATAAAACATGTAGGATATTGAAATAAATTTTGCATTTATAATTTACAATTGCCACCATATGTTTAAAAAGTTCTCTTAAGAACAGAAATGTGACAGTAAAAATTGTTTTGCTAAATCTTTATAAAAGGCCCCCATTACTAAATAGTTTTCTAACAATTTCCAAATTATTGCATCTAAAATGCTCCCTGAGGATTCCCTAAAGCTTTACTTTAATTCAGTAAAGTAACAAGAAATGTTTCTTATATCAGAAACACATTTCAAAATATCTTGTATTGCACAAGAAGTAAAAATCTGATGTTTAAATTGTGTAAAAGGGGTACTTTCACACTGAGAAATTATTTTTTTTAGGGTCATTTAATTTGTAAAATTTCTGTTTAGACATAGAATTATGTGATGGAATTGGTTCCCAGCATTATTAAATAATTATTTAAGCTTAATGCGTGAAAACCAAAGGTATTTTATTCCATGTGTTTTAGATACAAGTTAAAACTAGTATGTTGTTCTTGATAAATTAAATTTAAATAAATTTTTTGCTACTAAACTTTTTTTTAAGTAAACATACATGGAATTGTTTCTGTTATGCATTTCCTTTAGCTAGCAGCTCGTTGCGGCTAAAGAACTTCATCTCCCATGAGGCATTGCGCGTTCACTCCCAAAGGAAGTTGAAACATCCCAAAAAGTTTGCTTCCAATCATTCTGCGCCCTGGAGAAGGTAAGTAGCACACGTGTTGTCAATCTACCCAGTATTTCTCCTCTTTTCGGACTTTATTGCAAACTTCTATCTTTTTGTCGCCGTGCATCACTGAATTCACGTGGTGCGTGTTATGTGATGCGTGGTATTTTCCCCCTGCAGCCCCCACGCAGGGTCAGTCCACCCGCAGACAACACAGACTTCACATCAGTGAACTTGGGCTCCGACTAATTCCTGCTTCACACAAACACTGACAGGTTAGTTTCTCTTGCTGCTTTCTTTTTGTGTCATTGCTGCTAAAATCACTTAAAAATAAACATAAGGAATTAATGAGCAGATGGAAAAGAGTTTCAATTTTCTAGATAAATAAGCTGGTAATTATAGTAAAATATATAAAAAAAGGATGCATTTTAATTCATTAAGTAAAAACAATAGAAATGCATAAAATCTGTTTATATTTCTTTCATTCTTAGTTTCCCTTGAGCTTCATATTTGTCATGCATTTTTCTCCATAGTGGCATGGGGGTCACATGAGCAGAGTGACTCCAATCAAAGGAACTGATTTGGCTAATAGTTAAACATGTGCAGCCAGAGTCCAACACTCAACTCTTTGTGTTGCATCTCAGTCCCAGTGATTAGTTGGTTCTTTTATTTAGACAGTAATCTTGGCTTTTCTGCACACAGTTGCAGATCTGTGCAGATTTAGTCCACTGATTAAATGTTTGTGTTTGTCAATGCAAATCTCTACCCACCGTTTGATCCAATAGTTGACGTGTGTTTTTGTTCTGGCTGATTGCATCCCTGTTTGCATGATTTCACCAGATAATATAGTACCCCCCATTCCTCAGGAAAAGGTCAGCGCTTTTCTCCAGCTCAGTAAACTGCCCCCTCCTTATACGCGTATAGGTCAGCATATGCATCTAATTATATGGTGACTTCACATATGGAGCGAGAATCTGTCTTTAGAATGAATCTGTATGATAAGATTTGAGTTTCCTTTTCCCAGTTGCAATGGCGGAGCGAGTGCTGGTGGTCGGAGGTGGCGGACGGGAGCACGCGTTGGCCTGGAAGTTGGCCCAGTCGCCCCAGGTTCGGCAGGTTCTCGTGGTTCCGGGTAACGCAGGAACGGCCAACTGTGGGAAGATCAGCAACTCTGGTAAACATGCAAACCGTTTTGCATTGTTTTTCTTGTGGATCAGAAGCCATCAAACAGAAAACTGACAAATTCAATTAGACAAAAAAAAGCTGTTTAATTAGAACAAAGCTTTTTAACTGTGTAACATCCAACAACAACGCCTTTTTGCATACCAAAATGGATAAGAAATTAACTAAGGAACTGTAAGCCCAAATTCTTTTAGTTTCTGAAAATATAAATTAAAATGGTGTGAAATAAAGTTCAAACGGGACTCATAGCTGGGGTTTTTCCTTCTCGAACAAAACCGTTTCTGTTTTGAATAGCGGTAACAAAGACATGCTTGACAATAGGCATGTGTTACTATTTTACATGAATTCTTCATTATGTCAACAACTGCAAAAAATTTTACACTTCTAGGTAAATAGAATCCACTTATAGTGATCACCTTGGTCCAGAGCCAATTTGAACAGTATAAGCGGTTGATTACTAAAACCAAATTTACCGTTATTTTACTTATTTTTAATTAGGAATATCATCTAAATGCCATTTATGTGGTTTTTCAATGAGAAAAATTAAATGAAACGGATAGCTTCCACATTTACTGAATTTTATTACAGTATCGTGCAAGTTTATTTAAAGTATACTGCGCTGTGCGCAGACATAACTCTGGTAGCCTATATATGTATATATATAACTTATGTGCTCTGCGTCAGCTCTGCTATGCTGCTGGTGCAGTTTTCTAACAAATCTGAAAATAAAGTTTGAAACAAACTGTTTCATAGAAAAAAAACATAAAAGATAACTGCATAGGCTACAGAAAATTAAAGCTAGCCTACGTCTGTTTTGTGTTGCGGATCTGCTGCGCCGCATTAAGAAATCACTTCACATATTTAACCATGGTTCCCTGGATCAGAGTGTTGTCCAACACTTCTCTTTTTTTAAAGCAATGTAAATTTGGAGCATTTTGATGGCCACAAAACATTTTTGAAGCAAATATTTATTTTTTTTTTAACTTTCCATCTAATTATCTAAGTGTTCAATGATCGAATCTGCCTCTGTGCCTTTACAACCGGCAATATATCTGGGCTGGACTATTCAAATTAGCCATGTTTAGCCTTGTTTTAAAGGTGATTTCATTGGCTAGAGAGCCATATATTGCACCTGGACCTGACCAATAGCAGCTGGACTTTATGAGCCATAATATGAAGGGAATCGTGTGTAAAGATGGTGGCTAAGAGGGAGCGCTTCGAGGGCTGTCCCGGTGTCAAATCTCAACCGAAATTGCCTTGGATACTTTTGTTTTGTAGACTGGAAGGTGCGGAAAACAAACATTCCAAAGATCGACAAGAAATGTTTGTGGAAGCTAGGGTAATTAGCAAGACTGTTAGGATTAGCTATAAGGATCGAACTTTTCTGATGGTAAAAAAAACTGACTTTATATGGCCTCAGGATCACTTCAAAGGTAGGAAGTCAAAGCTTTATTTTAAATCTAACACGCTTTAAGGATTTTCAACATGTTTATATTGGTAAAAATCAACGGTTATTTTCAAGCGTACTGCTGTTTTTAATGTAAACATACAAAACGCAACACAGGCGATCGGGTAAATATTAGGAGGTTAAAAGCTTTAATGTTCAAGAAATATAAAACTTCTAAATAAAAATCCTGATGGATCCAAGTTCATCATCTTGAACTCAGTCAAAAGCAACACTTTGGCTTTGTGTCTCTGCAGAGGTCTCTGTGAGTAACCACGCCATCCTGGCTCAGTTCTGTAAGGACCACCATGTTGGTTTGGTTGTAGTTGGACCTGAAGCTCCTCTGGCAGCAGGTAAAGTCGTCTTCATATCAGTTTTTCACTCTAGGATGAAAATCTTTCAGTGTTCCTAACTTGTAGTGTCTCTTCAGGTATGGTGGACGACCTTACGGCTGCAGGGGTGCCGTGTTTTGGACCCTCTGCCAAAGCAGCTCAGCTGGAGGCCAGTAAGAGCTTCTCAAAGGCCTTCATGGAGCGTCACGGCATCCCTACAGCTCGTTACGGCTCCTTTACGGACCCACAGGAGGCCTGCAGCTACATCCGCAGGTCGGTTTTGAGCTTCGGGTGGTGTTATCGTACAGGGCTAAAATCTGGGTTGTAAATCCTTTTTCGGTGCCTCTCCAGCGCCGACTTCCCAGCTCTGGTGGTGAAGGCCAGCGGGCTGGCAGCGGGGAAGGGAGTGATCGTTGCTGGAGATCAGGAGGAAGCCTGCCAGGCCGTCATGGACATCATGAAGGTAGAGGGCGATTAAACCATTAATCCAAGATAATCACCACTGCAGTTGTACTGGAAATAAGTATTAGCCAATTTTATTGTAGGCAGACGACTGTATGCGGTTCTTTTTCTCTCCATGTAACCAGCCATTAATCTTTATCACCTATATTTATCAGATATATTTAATTTGTATAAATTGTTAATTTTAGCTAAAATGAAACATAAAAAAATGTGTGTGTGTGTATGTACACTCACCTGCCACTTTATTAGGTACACCTGTCCAACTGCTCGTTAACACTTAATTTCTAAGCAGCCAATCACATGGCGGCAACTCAGTGCATTTAGGCATGTAGACATGGTCAAGACAATCTCCTGCAGTTCAAACCGAGCATCAGTATGGGGAAGAAAGGTGATTTGAGTGACTTTGAATGTGGCATGATTGTTGGTGCCAGAAGGGCTGGTCTGAGTATTTCAGAAACTGCTGATCTGCTGGGATTTTCACGCACAACCATCTCTAGGGTTTACAGAGAATGGTCCGAAAAAGAAAAAACATCCAGTGAGCGGCAGTTCTGTGGGCGGAAATGCCTTGTTGATGCCAGAGGTCAGAGGAGAATGGCCAGACTGGTTCGAGCTGATAGAAGGGCAACAGTGACTCAAATAACCACCCGTTACAATCAAGGTGGGCAGAAGAGCATCTCTGAACGCACAGTACGTCGAACTTTGAGGCAGATGGGCTACAGCAGCAGAAGACCACGCCGGGTGCCACTCCTTTCAGCTAAGAACAGGAAACTGAGGCTACAATTTGCACAAGCTCATCGAAATTGGACAATAGAAGATTGGAAAAACGTTGCCTGGTCTGATGAGTCTCGATTTCTGCTGCGACATTCGGATGGTAGGGTCCGAATTTGGCGTCTACAACATGAAAGCATGGATCCATCCTGCCTTGTATCAACGGTTCAGGCTGGTGGTGGTGGTGTCATGGTGTGGGGAATATTTTCTTGGCACTCTTTGGGCCCCTTGGTACCAATTAAGCATCGTTGCAACGCCACAGCCTACCTGAGTATTGTTGCTGACCATGTCCATCCCTTTATGACCACAATGTACCCAACTTCTGATGGCTACTTTCAGCAGGATAATGCGCCATGTCATAAAGCTGGAATCATCTCAGACTGGTTTCTTGAACATGACAATGAGTTCACTGTACTCAAATGGCCTCCACAGTCACCAGATCTCAATCCAATAGAGCATCTTTGGGATGTGGTGGAACGGGAGATTCGCATCATGGATGTGCAGCCGACAAATCTGCGGCAACTGTGTGATGCCATCATGTCAATATGGACCAAACTCCCTGAGGAATGCTTCCAGCACCTTGTTGAATCTATGTTAAGAAGAATTGAGGCAGTTCTGAAGGCAAAAGGGGGTCCAACCCGTTACTAGCATGGGGTACCTAATAAAGTGGCCGGTGAGTGTATATATATATATATATATATGTATGTGTGTGTGTGTGTATATATGTGTGTGTGTGTGTGTATGTATATGTATATATATATATATATATATATATATATATATATATATATATATATATATGTAATTAATTTCAATAATTTTTTGTGCTTAAACACTAACATCAGATTTCAGAAATTATTTTTCTTTTTGCTGTTTGATATGATACACTTACAAAAGTGAGCATGGATCAAATACAAGAACCTTAAATTATAGTAAACAGGAAAAAGGAGTTCAATAAAGTCAATTAAAATAATGTGAAATTAAAACCAAACATTTTCCATCCTGATTTAAAGTCCTTTTTTTATATTTCCCAGTTTTTTGTAATTGTTTCCTCTTCTATGTTAAGCTTGTGATGCCAAAGACTTTTTCCTTTAATTTGCATTTTGTAAGGGATCCACACTTTAACAAGTGCCACCTAGTGTCCAAAGGGCTTTATACCTTATGAATTATCCTAAGATAATTATAATAATAATTGAACTTTATTGATCCAACATTGGGGAAATTTCCCTCTGCATTTAACCTCTGCCCTTAGGGAGCAGTTTGGGGTTAAGGGTCTTTCTGTCTTTAGCATGAAGTCAAATAATGTTTTTTTTTTTTTTTACAACAACAAAGTTACCTGTGAAAAACAAAAAGCTTCGGTTTTATAACAGACAGAGATTTGATTTAAATTGGAGGGATTCTTTTTTTAAAATCTAATTAAAAATAAGAAGCCATTTTCTTTTTGAAGGCTCTAAAATCAATCATGGATAACTGATATCATCACGGCTGTGCTTCATTCTAGGACAGAGCCTTTGGGTCCGCGGGAGAAACGGTGGTGGTTGAGGAGCTTCTGGATGGAGAGGAGGTGTCGGTGAGTTGATCTGTCAGTCATCGACCTTCGCTGGATTCAAAATGATGCCGACCGCTTCCTGTCGTTTTTTTTTTTTTTTGCAGTGTTTGTGCTTTAGCGACGGAACCTCGGTGGCGCCGATGCCTCCCGCTCAGGATCACAAACGCCTTCATGATGGAGACCAGGGGCCGAACACGGGCGGAATGGGAGCCTACTGCCCCACCCCGCAGGTAGGAGGATCACCATCAATAGTTCACTACAGTAGTTCACTACAGTAACTTCACTACAGTAGACAAAATGTTGGTTTATTCCCCACAGGTGAGTCAGGAGCTGCTGCAGCAGATCAGAGAGACGATCCTGCAGAGGACTGTGGATGGAATGAGGGAGGAAGGAACTCCTTATAAGGGCAAGAGTTTCTTTCATCCAACACGTTAAGTAACATCATTATATTCAATATCTAATGTTTGTTTTTTCTTTTCCAGGTGTTCTGTACGCAGGTCTGATGCTGACCAAGCAGGGGCCGAAGGTCCTGGAGTTTAACTGTCGCTTCGGAGACCCAGAATGCCAGGTGGGCGTTGTTGTGCTGCTCGGTTTCAATCATCCTCTATTATTAGATCAAGGTTCCTACAGGACAGTAAATAAAATTAGCTCAAACTGAGGTCAATTTTACTTGGTATGAAAATGTTCTGCAGCTCTTCAACATATTCTGAATTTGATGCTAAAATTTGACCTTCTAGTTCATTTATCTATTAAACCAGGTTGTACATATGGCAGCACTTGAGCTGACATTGATGGACTTGACCGGGTCTGCTTGCTGATCTGTTTTGCACAGAGGGAACCACTCACTGTAAAACTTTATAATTAGTTGTACGAAATGATTCGAGCAAACCGGTTGCCTTAAAACCATTCAAGTTTATTAACTCAGACCAAGTTGAATGGAAAAATCTGGTGGCATGGATGTTGATGTACTGTTTTATTCCATTAATTAAAAATAAAACAGTACAATTCCTACATTTAAATGTATTTATTTATATATTACCGTATTGGCCTGAATATAAGACAAGGTATTTTCATTAAAAACTAGGTGAAAATGTGGCGTTTTATAATTGGGGTGTAACCAATTATACAGGCTGACAGTTGTCCGGGGTCGCTATACAAATGCAACAGCAGAGGGTGGCAGTTTTTAGTAAAGCCAGTGACTTCACTGGGGTCATCCTTCTATCACAACACAGGAGGATGCACAAATGGAGAGTTGCTGCCCAGAACAGAGTGGATCTAAAGTCAGAAAAGTTTGCAGACATTTGAGGTGGAGTTATGATGGCGTTGGTCAACGCAGTGGAGGCATCAAGCAACTGTCAGGCAGCAAAGAAATACAGAGTTACAGAGTGCAATGTCAGAAGATGGAGCTTTCAAAGAGAGCAGTAAAAGGAAACTAAAAGCAGAGAGGAGGAGTGACAGCGAGCCAGACGACATCTGTGAGTAAAGGCCTCACAGGTTTTTGAGACCTTCATTTGTAGACACCAGATCTGTTAGGGGGCCTGTCCTTTCTTATGACGTCATCATACAGCATTAGCGACACACACTAGCTAATAAGGGTTTCCGTGGGTCAGTAAAAGTAATTAAATAGATTCTATGAAAACCAAGGCCTTAAACGGTATTAAAAAGCATTAATTTCCGTCCGGAGGCATTGAAAAGTACAAACACTTGATGGAACAAAAACATTGTTTTTCACAATTTATGTTGACTACAAAAACATTGTTTTGTTTAGAAGGATAGCGGAACCTATAATTGACTATTGTATACAGCCGTGCACGAAGTCAAAACACTCGATTTCTAATGGCATTAAAAAGCATTAAATTAGATCTCCTCATCACTGTATAAACGCTGTAGTCTTAGTGTCACATGTTCAACTATTTTCTTTTTAAGTTATGTTTAAGAAATATAATTCAGACTGTGTTGAAGTAGTGTAACTTGTCTTTGTTTTTTCGGATCATTTAATTCAGCAGTTTTTACAAAAATATGAGTTTTGAGTAGTTTAATTCGTTACTTTGAACACTTGGGTTTTCAGTTGATGACCAAGCATTTACTAACTGGCCTGATCCGGTCATGGAGAATGATATTTATGCAGAGCGTGCAGAAAAACTATAAATGTTACTGTGAACAGTGTTACTGCAATCAAATCACACTGAGCTGTAAACTAGAATTACCAATATCACAGCAGAACTTTCTGATACAAACTTAAGAGCTGAGGTTCCTGGTCGCTGAAAACTGCAGCCAAGTGTCACCCATACTCCAGAGGTATCAGGAGCTGTTCTAAAACATGTTTAGATGCTCTAACATGTTTTGCATGTGTGAGGTCTTAGTTTAAAAATATGTTAAATATATATATTCATTGCTGTATTAACACTTTTACTGTTTTAGGTCCTGCTGCCTCTGCTGCAGAGCGACCTCTATGAAGTGATCATGAACACTATGAGCGGTAAACTGGCCTCCAACACCCCCGTGTGGCGGCAGGACAGCTCTGCTGTCACCGTGGTGATGGCCAGTGCTGGATACCCGGGTTCCTACAAGAAAGGAGTGGAGATCACAGGTGCAGCTCAGAAGGGTTTTATTTAAATTGATCTCAGATTTAGTTTCTTGTGTTTAGAGCCTCTGTTCTCCTTCAGGTCTGTCCCAGGTGGAGGATTTGGGTCTGCAGGTGTTCCACGCAGGCACCGCCCTGAAGGACGGGGGCGTTGTATCGAGCGGAGGCAGAGTCTTGACAGTGACGGCGGTGAGGTCCACCTTAGAGGCCGCTCTGCAGGCTGCCAATCAGGGTGTGGCAACCGTCGGCTTCCCAGGTGCCGTGTACAGGCGAGACATCGCCCACCGGGCCATCGCTCATCTGAACCAGGGCAGGTTTGTACAAAAAATGGTCCAAATCAGCAGGTTTTTATCTGTTCGATTTTTCAGTTTCAATCTCCAACAGGAGCCTCAGCTATAAGGCCAGTGGAGTGGACATCGCTGCTGGGAACCAGCTGGTGGAGTTGATAAAGCCTCTGGCCAAATCCACCTCCCGCCCCGGTAACCATCTCCCTGCGCCATCAACAGTCATAGAAACCTGTGCTTTTGCATCAGGGTGATGTTTCCTCTCGTCTACCAGGCTGTAACGCAGAACTGGGAGGCTTTGCTGGTCTGTTTGATTTAAAAGCAGCAGGGTTTGTGGACCCAATCCTGGTGTCTGGGACAGATGGTGTTGGGACTAAGCTAAAGGTTAGCTTCATGCGGCTAAGAGTAAAAAGTCTGCAAATCCTTTTGTCGTCTTATATCAGTTATCTGTCCACGAAACAACAAAATGAAAGAAAGCTGGGTTTTCATTTAGTTCTGTTTCTGTGTTTTCCAGATTGCTCAGGCTTGTGTACAGCATGGCGGCCTCGGTCAGGATTTGGTGGCCATGTGTGTCAACGACGTGTTGGCTCAGGGTGCAGAGCCGCTGTTCTTCCTTGACTACTTCTCCTGTGGCTCCCTTAATGTGGAGGTTGCTGCCTCTGTGGTCGGCGGCATCGCAAAGGCCTGTGAGATGGCTGGCTGTGCCCTGCTGGGTAAAATAACAGACACTTGGACTCCCACTAAGTGCAAACAAAAGGCTGATCGATTATACGTCTGTGAACTCTGAACAGGAGGCGAGACGGCAGAAATGCCAGGCGTCTATCCTCCGGAGGAGTACGACCTGGCTGGTTTCTGTGTGGGCGCCACAGAGCGGGGCACCCTGCTGCCGCGGCTGGACGACGTAGCTGAGGGGGACCTGCTGATCGGAGTGGCCTCCTCTGGGCTTCACAGCAACGGTTTCAGCCTGGTCCGCAAAGTCCTGGAGCGAGCCGCCTTGAGTTACAGCTCCCCTGCTCCGTTTGGTAAAGGGGGACAGACTGTCGGTGAGTGACTTGCTCCCAAACTTCGGTTTTCTGCATCCAGCAATCGGCTCAGCCGTATGTTGCTTCCAGGGGAGGTGTTGCTGACTCCCACTAAGATCTACAGCCGCCTGCTGCTGCCGATCCTGCGCAGCGGCGCCATCAAAGCGTACGCGCACATCACTGGTGGGGGTCTCCTGGAAAACATCCCCAGGGTGCTCCCTAAGCAGCTGGCTGTGGAGTTAGGTGAGATGAAAGCGCTCTATACTTTGAGATAATGCTTTAATGAAAATAATTAAATAAAATTGTTTCTGTGGCTCAGATGCGTCCAAGTGGAGCATCCCTGCAGTTTTCTCCTGGCTCCATAAGGAAGGCCGTCTGAGCGAGGAGGAGATGGCCCGCACCTTCAACTGTGGCCTGGGGGCGGTGCTGGTGGTGTCGCCGCCGGATGCTCAGAGGGTCCTACGGCAGCTTCAGGTCCACGAAGAGGCCTGGATTGTGGGTTCACTGGTCCACAAGCAACCTGGTAAGAAAACAATGATTAGAGATTCTGATTGGTTAGAAGATGAAGCACTGTTAAAACAGAAACAATAACTGTTTGGATCCGACAGGGGCGTCACCTGTGGTGGTTCGCAATCTGAAGCAGAGCCTGCTAAATGCATCTGCCGGCGGGCAACTGGAGGCAGAGAGTAGTGGTTGCCTTGGAAACAGCATCACACCGTGTAAAAGGATGAGAGTGGGGGTTCTCATCTCTGGGACAGGTGTCTGTCAGATTACTTTTATCTTTAAAGGAATTTATTTCTTTGTGATTTGTTTGATCTCAGGATTTTTCTGTTTGGACCTTCCAGGCACAAACCTGCAGGCCCTGATAGAGCGGGCCAGACGGCCTTCCAGCTCAGCAGAGATTGTGGTGGTCATCTCCAACAGGCCAGGGGTTCAGGGTCTGAAGAGGGCGTCTCTGGCTGGCATCCAGACACGGGTACGTTTGTTAAACACCAGACAACCATGGTTTATATTTTAAGTGCTGAAAAGTTGTTAAATTCTACTTAACTTTAACTCAATAAGTTCTGATTGAAGTTCTTCCTGCCCCATATGCGCTCGAGACATACGCCTTGAGCTTGTCTACCAAACTAGGATGTTAAATTAGATTAATTGCAAAAGAGTTTATATGCTCATTTAGATTGTTGTCTGCATTACAGAAATGTGTCTAATCATGCTGAGAACCATCTAGTCTCTATGGTGACCATTGCTAGCCTCATCACCTGATCTATATCTCTCTATTAATTAGCAACATCAGATGTGAATTTTATAGTTTCCGCAGAATATTTAGAAGTAGGTTGATTTATTAAATTGCAATATCGATACTAAATATTATTTGCAAAGTACCTCAGAAAACTATTGTCAGATTATATTTGAGCTAATAAATTTGCTTTTGTCGGCACATTCATTTAACTTTGATTCTTTTGAAAAGGCATTTTACATGTTATTGAATATTTCCTGGCTATAGCTTGAACACAATGAGAAGCTGAGCAGTGATGCCTTTAATAGTTTCTTCAGCTCCTCTGAATTTGTGTATCAAAGGTTTCCAGGGTTGAGTCACTATTCTCATAGCAAAATAAAAACGACTGCTGCTAGGCTTTATCATTTTAGCGCTTTGTTTGGATCCACGCCAGGTGGTGGATCATAAGCTGTACGGGAGCCGAGCGGAGTTTGACGGCACCATCGACCGTGTGCTGGAGGAATTTGGAGTGGAGCTGGTCTGTCTGGCTGGATTCATGAGGATCCTAACTGGAACATTTGTCAAGAAATGGACCGGTAAAACAACAAAAACAAAGCCTTTCTCTGTTTAAATGAACCTTGACATAATTACAGTGTGCTTTTTCTTCATCCGTTCAGGTAAATTGCTGAACATCCACCCATCCCTGCTGCCCTCATTTAAAGGTGTGAATGCCCAGAAACAGGCTCTGCAGGCGGGAGTGAGGCTGGCTGGATGCACCGTTCACTTCGTGGCAGTAAGTTACTGCATCCCCTTCACATATGACAGTAAAACGATCTACTTGAACAAGATTTTGCTAAATTTCCCCTGGGGTCAAAATTATACATGCTCTATGATGTCATAGACCATTTAGCTTGTAATCAACTTCTAGAGTAGTTTCTGGCTCTAAGCAGAACTGGTCAGATGTATTTAACTAAATAAAACATGGGGATTTTAAGTATTGTTTTAACGTTTTCAATGAGATCTTATCTGACTTGAAACATCCTGCAGAAGGCTTTAGACTCAAATTATATCCAATCAGAACAGTCCTATTTAAAAAAAAAATGGCTCTAAATCTCCCCCATAGACTTTAGCTCATTTCAACAGCATCTTCTTCTGCATCTCCAGACCATGACACCCCCACCTCAAAAATGTAGATTCAGAACTGAAGATGTTAAAAAGTAAACCTTTAACTTTGATTGGCGTATTGATTTTAGTAGCATCAAAGGTCTTTTGTCTTTTTCAGGAGGAGGTGGATGCAGGAGCCATCATTGTCCAGGAGGCAGTGCCAGTGGTGGTCGGCGACACAGAGGAGAGTCTGTCAGAACGAATTAGGGAAGCAGAGCACCGAGCTTTCCCCACCGCCATGGAGCTGGTGGCCAGTGGAGCCGTGCAGCTGGGGGAGGATGGACAGGTTATCTGGAAGCCACAGAGCTAAAGCAGGTTTAACCCTGATGATGTCGTTTAGCAGCACGTCCTTCCTAATTAGATCTAAAATAACTGGTAGAAACCAACAGTCTCTAAACGTTACATAAAGTATTAAGATCTGTGTGTTTTGTTTACAGTAGTACATGATGGAGGCTTAAGAAAAAAAAATACATTCCATTTAGATTTGCACAGCAACAAAGCCTGATTGGTTGGACTTGTGATGTCAGAGTAACTGCATGAATAAAAGTATCTGGAAACATTTTCACCCGTCTTCAGGTTTTGATTTCTACAATGCACTCAGTAGACACTTTATTAGGTACAACACAGATATTTTCAATAGAATAATGAAGGGGCACAGCTGTTGTTTTATCTCTAATTTGGTATAAATTTAACAGTGTATTAGACGTTGCTTACATTTTGGTGCCTGTTGACAGAATCATGTATCAGGCTGAACCACAAACTGTAATATAAAGCTGATTTTAGCTTTTGTGTTTAAAATATCCTCCATGATAACTTTTCATTACTATATTTTCTAATCCGATTTCTTGCTTTGGTAAAATTCACTGAGGCTGTGTCCGAATGTCCGCCCTTATCACTATAGAGGATTAAAAAGTACTGGACTTGAAATTTCCCACAATGCACCTTGAAAAGCAGTGATCATCCATGGTCAATAGACAAGCAAATAAATCCCATAATGCTGTGCCTGGAGGCAGAGTTATGTTGTAGGTACCAGATCTGCTAGGGGGCCTGATGACATATGGCAAAGCCATTCGGACAAACTGTATTACGCCTATTTCATGTTTCATCAAGGATGTCAAGTAGTTTATAGAAGAAAGCAATTATTCTCAGACTGTCAGAGAATTGCCATTTAACAATGTGACACAAATACTTTTTATTGAGATCTGAGGGCAGGGGAGGACAAACTTAAAACCTTAAAATAATGAATTTTATAGATTTTAGACAAAGAAAACTTATTTTACTTGTGGAAAACACAAGAACGAACAGTTGTTGCTGACACAAAGTTAAAAGTAGTGTAGCTTTATATGGCCAACTGACCGAGCTGAAAGAGGCTAACCTGTTAACTACTGAGCACAGCTAGCTGTCGCTCTCCCCCATCGTGGTTTTAATTACTTTGTTCACCATCAACATATTTTTTCAGCTATCAAGTAAAACTTTATCGGTCATTAAAACCGCAAACATTACAGATGCACCCGACTCGGAACACGGACAGACGGTGCATTGTTTTCGTTTCCTGGGCAACCACAACATTAAGTGATGTGGCAACATTCAGCCAATCATATCGTGTTACATCACTGGCATGTGCAGGATCCGAGCAGATCTGGTACCTACAACATGACCAATGGCGAGCGAAAGTAGTGATCATCTGTCTGATTGGTCAGTTAACTGATTCCACTCTATATAATTGAGTTATATTTACTTATTGTATTCTGTTTTATACTATATTTTATTTTTCTCTCTTCTGCACTGCAAGAAAAGAATTTCCAACAAGGGACTACCGTATTTTCGCGACTATAAGGTGCATATAAACGTCTTTTTTTTTCCTCAAAATGTGTGGTGCGCCCTATGTGTGTTGTTACTGCGGACGTTGTTGAGACCACCATGAGAACATTAAAGGGGGAAGTGTGGGTGTGGATTGTGTATAAAAGAACAGGTATGTGCTTTATGCAGAACTCATCTCCTCATTGAGGAGATGAAAGAGTGGCTGAGGGAGGTTTATGTAAAGAGACAAGGTGGTTTTTTCCACGCATCACCATCACTGTTAATCTGTGACTCCATGCGTGCCCATCTCACAGCCGATGTGAAAAACAAGGTGAATCAAATGAACACGGTGCTTGCTGTTATTCCGGGAGGTCTGACAAAGGAACTTCAACCGCTCGACATCGGTGTGAACCGGCCGTTCAAAGTAATGCTGCTTCATTTTTTTCTGCTTGTACCAGTTAGTTCTGACGCGCAGCTGAAGCAGCTTTGCTGCTCTGGCTGCGCGGTGCAAAAGTGGGTCTGACGCGCGTTGGGCGGAGCTTCACTATCCTTTCTTTGCCTTGCAGCTATATTTGCTGTGATCAGTGGGAATAAAGTAGTTTTAATATGTTTTTAAGTGAGAAAGTCCACCTGAAAACTTAATCACTGCAGTCTGTTCATCCAGATTACCATCCTGCCTTCTAATATTAGTTCTGTCAGAGCCGTTCAGACCCCCACATACCAGCGGAGCACTGTCAGTAGGAATCCCATTCAACAGCAGCCTCTGGGACGCCTCCTCGCGGTTCACCGCGGCAGCTAGTAGGTGTTTTGCATCTAATCTAAACTGCAGGCACCAGGATAATAAAAGCGAACATATTCTGCCGGCAGATTTCTGCATTTTAAGTTAATTTATGCGTCAAACTTTCAGTGATCTCAGAGCGATGTGTCTGTCTCACGGCCAGCTCCCAGGTTTGATTAATACCTATACTTACTTATTAATTTATGCGTCAATAAACTGTTTCAGAGGAGTGATCACAGCCTGTTTGATAAATACTTTGTAATAAATACATGAATAAAGCACAATCATACTCAGTTTTGCTCCCGCTCTATTTTTAAATACGCAGTAGAGGTATTTAAATGTAGTAGAGGACATGTACCGGTATATAAAACCCGCGCCTTTTAGTACGGTGCGCCTTATGGTCGTGAAAATACGGTAATAAAGTAATTCTGATATAGTGATTGAGGGGTTTAGGGTGGACATTCTGACACAGACTGAGTCTTATTTTCTCATTTGATCCATCGTTGTAGCTGGTCTGAATAGAACATGACTAATAATTTATCAGTCGCATGGTAGCATACAGAGTCTAATATTTAACTGCTCGAAATATAGAAATGGATTAACTTTAGTCACTTTGTTAATTGGGTGTTTTATCTCATAAAGATGCCAGATGAGTGCATTAACAATACTTTCCCTGTTCCAGTCTGCCTCATCAGTTTAAGGTTGAACAATCCTACCTTTCTCAGGACTCCATGGTGAAACAGGTCAGCTGGTTTCTATGGAAGCGGAGGACAGACAGCCTTTCATTTCCAGCTCTGGTAGACAAGCAGGCTCCTCCTTCCAGTCCACATTTGCCTAATAACCCGATGATTTCCTCTGTTAGATGGAGAAATGGTTAAATATCTGCTAGAGGTCTTTTTTTCACATATAACTGCATAGAAAAGTCAATCAAACCTGGATTGTTCTCAGCTATGGTGATGAGGTAAAACAGGCCTTTACTGGAGAGCAGCTGAGCAACTAGAGGAAGAAATCTGTCGGTGACCTCTCTGCCTCGTTCCCCGCCGGCCCAGGCAGCCTCTATACCTCTGCTGCCCACCTAGAAGGATAAACCTGGTTCCATTCAGACCTTAGGAGCTGCAAAAACCCTGCTGAGCAGTGGCCAGAGCTGATCTACCTCTTCTGAAGGAGTGACCACATATGGAGGGTTAAAGAGGAGGATGTCCACCTTCCCACACAGCCGAGGCAGGAGACTGTCCACCTGAAAGACAAGAATTAAACCACTTAAAATCTCTTTTTAAATCCGTAATTTAATTTAATCAATATAATAAATACATTTCTGTTTAAATTATGACAGCCTTAGGTTTCTGGTCTCTGTTATATAAAAGTTGAGGTTTAACCAGAAGCCCCCAGTATTAGTTTTCTATGAGCTAAATCTGTGCAGAGCTGCTGCTTCTTGTCATTTTTATTTTCACATTAATGTAACACAAGTCTCACCAGGTCTGTGATGATGGGCTGCAGTGAGATCCGGTTACAGGAAGCGGTTGTGGCTGTGCACTGCGCTGCAGCTGGATTCACATCAGTACATCTAGCAGGAAAACGGATCATGAGAAAAGTTTGCACAAATTCAACACTTCTGAATTAAATTCAACACAGAGTTATTAAAGGGTTATTGCTACAATCCAAGTTAAATCATTATAAGAGCTTGCTTAGTTTAAGGAGACTGAAGTTGGCAACCTGTTCCCAGCTTCTGTTTTGATTTAGGATTGAAGGGCTATTCCACTCAATCTTTTCTCTTTAATGTGGTCCTGTGTAAAAACCATGACACAGTTTTTCAAACCTGGACTCAAATGTTTTTTGGGGACAATAGATAAATTCAAACACAGTTCATGATTAGTGAAAATGAAAAATAGCCACCATAGACCAAGTCCCAATAAAAGAACTCCACAATACCTACTTAAAAAGCCATAAAAATTAGGCTATTTTTCATTTTCACAAATCATAAACTGTGTTTGAATTAATCTACAGCCCATTAACCTCTCAACATCCACCTAATTTTCAATAATCCTCGCCTATTTTGCATACCCAAATGGAAAAGTACATAACTGGGGAACTGTAAGTCCAAATTACATGTGCAATACGTTATTTGAAAGCTAAGTACCCTAGTTTCTGAATATCTAAATTAAAATTAGGTGAGTTGAATACAGATCAAGCTGCATCAGTTCAAACATGACTCAAAGTTGTTTTTTTATTCTCGGAAATGATAGGTCTTTTTTGAACAGCAGTAATAAAGACATTCTTAAGAAAAAGCAGGTTTCATTGTATTACATTTGTTCTACATCATGTCAACCACAAAAGTGGTTTCCAGCTGCCACAACCAGTTAATCCTGCCACTAGTGAATGTACCTGAACGGTTTGATAACACTGATCTCTATTTATTCTCTGGATTGCTGATAGGCCATTGGTGGTCCACTTCACTAACCGATCTGTCCGGGAAGCACGATCCGTTCTGCGCATGCAGCACCAGCTCAGATATACATCCAGGACGCCCTCGATTTTATTTTGTTAAAATCACCTCAATGACATTTTCCCTTCATAAGAATAGTAAACGTACTAAAATATAATGTGTTAAAGGTTAACAATGTATTTCTTGAGAAAATAAATGCCTTTTATCAGTCGTCTGTGCCCGATCTGCACCGGAAATGAAATCCTACGCTACTTCCGGTCGCCAGCTTTTTCAGCTTTGGATTTATGATTGATTTGTGATTGATTATGGAGATATATTGTACATGCATGCTGCATCCTCCAGCTTGTGTCATATTGACTCAGTGTACCATGCATCATTACGATTCATTACAAATTCTAAGTCCCTTACTCATCAATGCATTCTTTATGATCTAGTTGGTTGGACATCACTAACAATTCGTAGAAAACAGCACTGGTATATCTTTATCTATAAAGCAATACTTGGTAAACTCCCACTGTACCTCTGTAACCTCCTCTCTGTGAGTTCCGGTAGTTATCAGTTGCGCTCCTCTCAGTGGTTACTCTTTAATGTACCCCGAGCTTCAACTGAGTTGGGAAAAACTGCATTCTCCTACTCTGCACCTTGGGGATGGAATAACCTCCAGAAAGAGCTCAAATTAGAAACTCTCGTGTCCATTAATGAATTTAATGCAACCATGAAGAATGTAGTGATGGAGATATGTGCTTGTTTTTCTTGAGATGCTCAATGTGTTTTAACATACTGCTCTGATTTTATTTTTTTATGTTGTTTTTTTTTTTATAATTTTTTAATTCTTTATTTTTTATTTTGCAAAATGTAATATGTTGTAAATATGTATGAACTTTCTGTGGTTTGGCTGCTACCTTGGCCAGGTCTCTCTTGAAAAAGAGATTCTGAATCTCAATGGGAGTTTCTGGTTAAATAAAGGTTAAATAAAAATAAATAAATAAATAAATATAAATCTAGTGTTTTTGAGTTTTAAGTTTTTGTTTCGTTTTAACCTTATGCTATATAGTGCGTAAAATAAAGAAAGAACTAAGATGCAGATAAACATGGTTTAATCATATTTCCCCAGACTGCTCTAAGCATGTCCAATGACTACGTCAGAGAGGCAGTTTAACGAAGAAAATGTAAAAAGCGTAAAAATTGTCTCAGAACAGTCACATTTTTTACATATGTGTATTACTATTCTTTAGTGAGCTAAGGATATAAATAAGTAGTTTTAGTACCATAATTACATTATTTATGGACACCTGGATGTATATCTGTTTGCGCATGTGCAAAACCCACTGTGCTTCCGTGACGGATCGGGTAGTGACAGTACACGGTGCTGTGAAGTCACCAGCCGCCATATTGGTACTCAAGTCGGAATGTAAACAATACGTGCTCTACAACATCGAACAACGATAATGCTCTCGTTTTCAGGGGGCCTCAGGCTTTTATAACTAAGATAAAGTCATCACATTGACACAAACGTGCTGTTCTATAGCATCAGTTATGGAACTATGGAACATTGCATATTCAGCATAAAGTTTATAAATCATGTAACATAACACAAATCCATCACAACAACATTTGTGTGTTAATGGAGTATAATAATACTGTAGTCAGGTATTAAGAATATTAGGCACCCACACACACTATCTGATGTGCCAAAAGTGCTAAATTGATTATGTATATTTAAGATACATGTATTAATTACATTGTTATGGTAGTTACATCACATTACAGGCATTTTTAGGGCAAGACTCTGTGAAAGTGGGGAGTACCAAGATGGCGACAGGTGACTTCATGTTTTTTGGTCTATCAGCGATCCAATGAATAAATAGAGACAGGGCTGTCCCCTCTCACCCATTGGGTGTGAGACTCACGGTTCTCAGTGTTTTTACACACTCACACTCCGTATCCCCAATTTCTCACGCTAAAATACAACGGACATTTAAGCTCAACTCCATTCCACTTATTTATATATATAAAAATACCATAATGATAAAAACCCAGTCTGCGTTTTTCAATACAATCTTAAAGGTATACTATGCAACCGGTGTTGATTTTCCAGCGAGGCTCCCCCCAGAGGGCGAAAGTAAAAATGCACTGTAAATATGTAAATATGCACAGCTGTTCTCCTGGTTTCTCCATCAAGCCAGGCGCGGTTGTTTTGAGCTTAGCAGACAGGCGAACGCAACGAATGACTAACACAGTGAAAGTATGAACATGCACACAGAGAGAGAGAAACCATTCCAATGTTACTTACAATCGCATCAGCAGAAACGCGAGATCCGCGTCAGCCCTGCAGCCTTCTTTTTATTTTAGCTCTCGCCATTCGGAAAAAGCTTGCCCGATGTTCACCCATGTACGACTCCTCTCTCTGTCCGGAGCCCTTTTCCTCTTTCTTGCCATCTCCGACATGGGCTTTCGCTGTTTTCACGCTGGTTCCGCCATAATAACTGCACAAAGATCGCCACTGTGCTAGCAACGAGCATGCTTTTAACTGGGGGCGTGTAGCAGTTCTCGCCGTAAAGCAAGACTGACTCTCGCGAGACTTCTGAGCCTGTGGGTGCGGGACGAGGGCTCCTGCAATTGCAAGTGCGGTATTTCCCCCACAGACCACCAGGGCGGCCTAGAATACCTTTGTTCAACCAGAAATGACTCATTTAATCATCCAAAACGTTATAGAACACATTAATTAACTGAAAAATGTTGCATAGTGTGCCTTTAATACTAAGACACGAGGGCATGCCAGGTTCATATGCAGTATTTTTGCACCAGCCCACCTATTCAATGTGCTGACCGCTGCCGAGGTGAGGGACCTGCGCCAGATATAAAAAAAAAATACAGGGATTTCTGAGAAGTTATTACGAGGTATTTTAACTTTATCTTATTTTATCTAGACTAAGATAATAAAAATTTTAAATTAAAGATTTTAAGCAGTCTAGCACTTGACTAAATATGAATAAAATATACAGCAATTAGCTGAAATTATCACTGGGGAGACTGAAGTGAAGGATCAAATTAAAAAGGTTTGTTTTCTCTACATTTAGTGCTTTTTTCTGAACTTTACTCTTTGTTTGCTCTAGTTTATCCATCAGATTTAGTCCCAGTTTTAGTTCATGTTTTGCTCAGAAGTTAAATCATTATTGCTCAGTTTAGTTTAATAATCTCTCATTGGATTTTAGGACCAATTAAACCAACAGTAGACTAAATTAGATTCTTAACATGTTCAGATTTGGCTCACAAATCCACAGAAGGTCCACAAATAGAAAAAGAACCATTGCATTTTATTTTTCAAAAGATCAACCCCATTCAGAGAGGATGTGCAGAACAACTCAGTTATCTAGGATTCATAGAGGAGGAACTAAAGGGATGTTCTAATTATATTATTACTTATCCTATTCATTTATTCTTATTTTGGTCCATTGAAGATGTTTAAAAACTTAATTTCTATCACATCTACCAAAATAAAAAATCCAGAGAAGTGCTGTCTTGTGTTATGGAGAGTTTTTATAGAATCTACAGCCTCTTAGAAGGTCTGAATTGTTAAGCC
The DNA here is from genome assembly GCA_030533445.1 of Cyprinodon diabolis. Classification (NCBI taxonomy): domain Eukaryota; kingdom Metazoa; phylum Chordata; class Actinopteri; order Cyprinodontiformes; family Cyprinodontidae; genus Cyprinodon; species Cyprinodon diabolis. The sequence continues at coordinate 6,556,872 of CM060085.1, forward strand.
GTTTTGTCAATTGTTAAAAACAAAAACTAATAAGACAATAACTTAAGATTTTTAATCCTTAGCCATTTACCAAATATTCATACACAGTGTAGTTTGCACATGATTCGATTGCACTGGTTCCTGTATTAATGTCAGTATTCCAATAAAAACGTATTAGTTTCCCATTGGTTATGTTATTTGAACTGCAGAGAATAAAAAACAAAATTGTGAAATTCTTAATTTACAGTACATTTAAGATGCAATTATTTTAGTAGGGCCCATTCTGCTTTACTACAATTCTCTGAAAATCACCAAAATATGAAAAAAAATAAAATGTATATTGAGTGGGGGGAGGGTTTCCACATAACTACAGATCACTTACTGTTACACAGTAACATTTACTGTGCTATAAAAAACACACTTTACCACTAATTTTCAGTTAAATCCTCTGAAAACCTAGATATTTTCAGGTTGTATGGATCAGTGGTTGATAGATATTTGTAGAAGTGACGCATTTAAAGCAGTAATTAAGCGTGCAAGGATTAATTAATGAGAATAACTCACAGGTAGAGAGCTGAAGGTCCAACCACTGATGCCAGGAATGCAGAGACGACCCCAGACCCGCAGCCCACCTCCAAACACACGCAGGGGCTGCAAACATTTTTTTGTTTTATTTAAGGGTCATCATTTCAAAAAGGAACAACACAGAATTAGAAACTCCCACCTCATGTGCAGCAGCCTCTCTGCATCTTTCTCCAGGGCATCAATCAGCAGAAAGGAGTCCTCTGCAGGCTCGTACACGTCCTGGAAGCTTCCGCGTCCAGCGTGGGAGTAAAGCGGCGTGGGATAATTACTGCACATGTTGAATGAAAAATAAATAGTCCAGAGGTTTTGGTGTTAATGTCTAAAGCGGACGCGAAAATGTGTTTATTTCATTAAAACACGTGGTCGGCTGTTTTCTACCAAATAACATCCGCATGTCTGTGTCTAAAGGTTCCTTCAATGATTACACCGCCACCTAGCGCACAGGTGGAGGCGCTACAAGATGGCGTCTTACTGAAGCCAGTTTTTTTCTTCTTCTTGGCGGATTGCAAACAACTTATACAGGTGCTGGTCATAAAATTAGAATATCATGAAAAAGTAGATTGATTTCAGTAATTCCATTTAAAAAGTGAAACTTGTATATTATATTCATACATTACATACAAACTCATATATTTCAGATGTTTATTTTGTTTAATTTTGATGATTACAAATGACAACAAATGAAAATCTCAAATTCATCATATCAGAAAATTAGAATATTACTGAAGACCAATAAAAACAAAGGATTTATAGAAATGTTGGCCAACTGAAAAGTATGAACATGAAAAGTATGAGCATGTACAGCACTCAGTATTTAGTTGGGCCTCCTTTGGCCTGTATTACTGCAGCAATGCGGCGTGGCATGGAGTCGATCAGTCTGTGGCACTGCTCAGGTGTTATGATAGCCCAGGTTGCTCTAATAGTGGCTTTTAGCTCTTCTGAATTGTTGGGTCTGGTGTATTGCATCTTCTTCTTCACAATACCCCATAGATTTTCTATGGGGTTAAGGTCAGGAGAGTTTGCTGGCCAATTAAGAACAGGGATACCATGGTCCTTCAACCAGGTACTGGTAGCTTTGGCACTGTGTGCAGGTGCCAAGTCCTGTTGGAAAATGAAATCTGCATCTCCAAAAAGTTGGTCGGCTGCAGGAAGCATGAAGTGCTCTAAAACTTCCTGGTATGTGGCTGCGTTGACCCTGGACCTCAGAAAACACAATGGACCAACACCAGCAGATGACATGGCACCCCAAACCATCACTGACTGTGGAAACTTTACACTGGACTTCAAGCAACGTGGATGAAGTGCCTCTCTTCTTTTCCTCCAGACTCTGGGACCTTGATTTCCAAAGGAAATGCAAAATTTACTTTCATCAGAGAACATGACTTTGGACCACTCACCAGCAGTCCAGTCCTGTTTCTCTTTAGCCCAGGCAAGACGCTTCTGACGCTGTCTGTGGTTCAAGAGTGGCTTGACACAAGGAATGCGACAGCAGAAACCCATGTCTTTCATACGTCTGTGTGTGGTGGTTCTTGAAGCACTCACTCCAGCTGCAGTCCACTCTTTGTGAATCTCCCCCACATTTTTGAATGGGTTTTGTTTCACAATCCTCTCCAGGGTGCGGTTATCTCTCTTGCTTGTACACTTTTTTCGACCACATCTTTTCCTTCCCTTCGCCTCTCTATTAATGTGCTTGGACGCTGAGCTCTGTGAACAGCCAGCCTCTTTAGCGATGACCTTTTGTGTCTTGCCCTCCTTGTGCAAGGTGTCGATGGTCGTCTTTTGGACAACTGTCAAGTCAGCAGTCTTCCCCATGATTGTGTAGCCTATAGAACTAGACTGAAAGACCATTTAAAGGCTTTTGCAGGTGGTTTGAGTTAATTAGCTGATTAGAGTGTGGCACCAGGGGCCATCAATTTTGAACCTTTTCACAATATTCTAATTTTCTGATATGATGAATTTGAGATTTTCATTTGTTGTCATTTGTAATCATCAAAATTAAACAAAATAAACATCTGAAATATATGAGTTTGTATGTAATGTATGAATATAATATACAAGTTTCACTTTTTAAATGGAATTACTGAAATCAATCTACTTTTTCATGATATTCTAATTTTATGACCAGCACCTGTAGGTGCATACCGCCACCTACTGTACATGAGTGTGTAGCTCTATAGTTCCACCAACAATATTAATTTTTTTTATTTTTGTGTTATGTAAAAATAAAAACGTATGCTTTATTAATAACCAAATGTCCCTCCCCATCTCCACCTGTCCCTAAAATACCCTTGATACCCCATTCTCTACATTTTTCCAAAATTGCCTTTTTTTTTTAAATAACGTTTTTGCTGCTGATGAAGAAACTGAATATCCGAGTATTAGAGAAACCATGTTAAGTTAAAGTGTATATTCTGTAAATTCTTTGCACATTTAAATTAATCAAATTATGCAATCAAAAAAACAAACAAAACAGAACTGTAAATTTACAGTCATATGTTTATATTACTGTTTTTATATATTTATTTTTTGTTTTTCAAGGCTGCACTTTACAAAAAAGATGAAATTGTCCAGAGAGGTGTTCCAAACAAAATGTATTGTTGTTTTACACTTGCATAAACAAAATGACAAATAAAATCTGTCTAACTCTAATCTAATTCTCCAAAACTACCCGGAGCCTCTCACTGTATGTATACTTCTTGAAAAGTTGTAAAGCACTATTACTAAGGACACATTTAGAAAACTGCAATGTGTTAGTCATTTTATCTCTTAATATGAGTAACTGATGCCTAAAGAAGGCTGTCAGATCACATATCACACATAATCAAGGAATAATGAACTTAAACGTGGAAACATTAATGGACTTATTCACAGAGATGAAGAGTTTGGTTGAAAAACCTTAATTAGATATTTTATTGCTCCATGTCAAAAGTATTATAACAATAACGGCCAATCTAACTGTTGGTGAAAGTGTGGAAATCAACTGTTCATAAAGACATACTGGAAAATAAGAACTCTTAGCACAATGCAAGAAATGTTTAGTCTAGAATGAGACAGGATACATTTCTATGTATCGTTTTTATAGTGGCAATTAAGGGTATAAGAGTTCAGTCCCTATCAACGGAGAGTTGAAACTGCACAGCATCTGCTGCAAGATTCAAAGTTATATTGATGAGCTTAAATTTGAACATGAACAGTCTTTTGAAGGCAAAAAGGTAAAGAGTTTAAAGAGAAGTGAAAGGTTGATAAGACATCTACCTAGGTATTGTTAATAATTACAGATACCAAAAACAAAAAGGTGTCCTAGGGGAGGTGGTTGGAGTCTCATGGTGGTGTAGTGGGTAACTCTTTCTTTCAAACCTTTCCTGAATGTTTCCCTCAGCTCATCCAATTCCTTCTGGAGTAAAAGGACTTCTTGTTTTGCCAACATCAGTGGTGCATATTGAAAATAAAAAGACAGGAGAAACTGTGAAGGGTCTGGTGGAACAGTGGGTTTGCTTGCGACCGCAAGGTACCAGCGGAGCAGAAATATAGCTTTGTCATAAAACCATAAAGGGCTCAGATCCTTTGGCCTAGGTCAAGATATGTCCCACTATGGTGGGGAAGCGAGTGGGCTGTGTTCCCTCCCTGAGCTCCAGAAACAGAAAACTTTCAGCTAAGGCCTTATACACCAGGGAACAATGACCAATGAATAGTTTTGATTGAGTCAAAAGTTGCATTACATTATGATGCTTTATTACAATGTTTGACATGTTTATTAACACAGACTTTAGTCTAAATGTGAAGTTAACATCCTTTGTTATAAATTATAGTCTCCACTTCTTAAGTTTTTATAATTCTCTTCCATTGTGGTTTAACATTGAGGGAGACATCAATTAAAGCTGCAGTCTGTAACATTGAGAAGAGAGCAGATTTCGACTGAAAATTTGAAGAAAAACAGGTTTCACGCCACTCCCCCACCCTCTCTGCTTCACTTATGCCCCACCTCCAAGCTCCACCCCTCTCACAGCATCTGCTGCACGGCTACCGCATGCGACCAGAAGCATCCAAGCAGCGTACGCGGCATGGAGTGTGAACCGGTAAGAGCGATAACACTCACCTCCAAGCAGCTAGATATAAGATGCTGGTTATACCGGGGCAGTAAGGGCAGTTTCTCTTTCGCTGGTGGCTGTTGCTCCGCCATGACTTCCACGCGCGTCCTCCTGACTGCGGCAGGCGGCAGCGGCAGGTTAAGCGGTGGGGTGGGGGGGGGGAATTGAGCGTGTGTGAGCTGTGATTGACACTCCATCAGACGCTCCTCTGGCTGTGATTGGTTGTTTTCCCTCGTCCCGAATAATTCTTTCCAGATTGAAATACAGGCAGTATGCGGGACCAATTGAAGCTGTTTTTTTCACAGGTTACATATCACATGTACTGCTGTCTGGGCATAGGGACAGTTTTAGCCAATATGACCTAAAAGTGATTTTTAAAAACTTACAGACTTCAGCTTTAATGAGAATCATAGTTGCATGGAATAAGTACGAACAGAATTGGTAATATTTCTTTTAATCTGCTTTTCAATATGAATTATATAGCTTAGTTTATTCATTTACAAAGTCACAGACTGATAATAAATGGTGCTATGAGATATTTGCTTTGTTCGAATTCATGGGAAGCGTCCTCCGAAGGCCAGATTCAAAGGACATATACGCCATAGTAATTTTTTTTATTGCTGTTTTGCAAAATTTGCTTAACTAAGTATTTTTTGTTGTTGAATATTAGAGATTTTGCAGATATATTTTTATACATACATTGTTTAGATTTACTTATATCTTTTCACCCCTTTTATAGAATAGAAAATATCTTTATTGTCCCACAATGGGCAAATATACAGCAGCAGAAAGATTATTGTAAATGGTCACACAAATGTGGACTTTAGAAAAATGTATAAGAATAATATAACAGTGTAGAGTTAAAATATAAACAATAAAATACTGTACTGCAAAGTTTTTTAACAATATAAACTGTGCACCTGGAGAATAAGATAACCATTATACAGCTATGGACATTATTACAGTAATATTTGCCAACCGTTAGAATAAAGGTGCCAACCGTTGGTTGGCACCTTTATTCTACTCTGTATTCACATGAGTGTAGTCTTTGTTCACTTTACTATAAAAAAGAAATAAAAAAGAAAGTTTTAAAAAGTTCGGTATTCATTCTTTTCCTGCTTTGTGTGTCGACTGTCACGGTTGCTCAGCGACAGAGCTTACAGCGATAAAAATCGCCAAAGGCTAGACCTGTTTAAATTCGCAGCCAAAATACTTCCGGTCTCCTTATTTTCAAGGACTTCAAAAGGATCCAGTCCAAGTAGACCACAGCCTTAAATTCGACCAGAGCCACTGACTGTGCTTCATCCAACAGGAAGTGGAACCCACTTTAAAGACACTGAAGCAGGGGAGGGGCTTCGTTATTTTTTCCTTCTTTAACTTGAAAAAAGGCCATATCAGTGCTTTTATAGTTAATGTGAAGTTATTGATTATTTGATGTTTTATGATGCATTATGATCCTTTTTTTGCACAAATATTTTTTTATTAATGAAATTCAAATTCTCACACCTTAATAATGAAAAAACAAAAGACAGTCAGCCTAATTACACCAAAAATTCCTACCAACATTTTTTTTACTGTTTTATTTGATTTCTATTCAATCCTTGTCAGTGAATCCCTAATAAGGTTTTTCACCTATTTTGTCTAAGTCGTATTTAATACACCATATTGGCTAACTAAAACCATCCATACATCCATTTTCCGCCACGCTGATGCCTGCTAGGGTCATGAGGGGTGCAGGTGTTTATCTCCAGCTGTAAATGGGTGACAGCGGGGTAAACCAAACCTAGGTCGCCAATCCATCCCTGAGCAACACAGAGACAACAGGACAAACAACCGTTCGTGCAAACTCCATGCAGAAAGACCCCGGGCGGGGAATCGAACCCGGAACCTTCTTGCTGCAAGGTGCTACCCACTGCTCTATGTTATACTTTTTAATTATATTAAATACATAAAAATGATTTAGGACATTATGTGTGTTTAAAATACAAAAAACAAGGTTGTTTGAGCTTGTTCCCATTTTATTTATTTCTACTTAATCCGTATTGCCTGTAGCATAGTTTGAGAACAAATGAGAGGAGGCTCCTGAATAAGCACGGATCAGTTCTGAGCTTTGATAAAATCCCTTTGGATAAAGTTTTCAGGTTAATGAATCCTGTTGAATCCACTGACTGATGCATATTGCAGGAAATGGAGGTAAGTTTAAAATAACAAGAGAATTTAAACATCATCCATCATTATTTCTGGATCAAAAAGCCAGATTGCTTAACAAACCTGAATGCACTGAGATAAAACAAGGATTGTTACGACACTGGATGTGAGGAAAGCTACAGTGGGATTTTAGGATTATTTGTTCCCATATTAAACAAATATTTGGTTCTTGATTCTTCCAACCAATTACTCGCCGGCATCACAGGTATAATTGAAGGTCTGGATCATATAAAACTTAAGCCATGATTACACTGAATCCATAGAGCAGTCAGTTGCAAAATCGTCTCAAAGATCTTCAGCGGTGTTGAAAAAACAGCATCTTAAAGCAGTTATTGTATTGCCAAAGCAAATTTACCCTGGCTTCTGATTTATGTTGTCATCTCTAGATGTTTTGGCAAAAGCAAAGTCAAATCCAGAGAAAGAGTTGAAAAGATGCAACGAAAAATCAGGATGGTGTGATTTTATGGTGATAAACTTAAAAGTTAAATCTGCCAGTTTGTTTTTGCAGCTTTGATTATCTACGTAGCTGCTCTTAGGCTGTGGTTATTTATAGCAGGCCTTCTAAGCTGAGGCTAAAACAAGAGGACCTCAGTGGAACATGCAGGAGAACTTCCTTAACATCAGGTCAAGATAAGAAGGAACCGCTGCTGCTACCCAAAGGAGCCGAGGCGACATTTAGGAGCACAATGGCTGTACTGTTCGATGCACAGGGAGACATATCTGCAGCTGAGGAAAGGATGTTGTTTAGTTTCTTTGTCCACTTCTGTCTCCTTGAACCCTGCCTCGGCAGATGGCCGACTGGGGTATGGGTGTATATATATGTGTATATATATATATATATATATATATATATATACACATACACATACATACATACATACATACACACACACTACCGTTCAAAAGTTTGGGGTCACCAAAACAATTTTGTGTTTTCCTGAAAAGTCACACTTGTTCACCACCACACATTGTGAAATGAATAGAAAATAGAGTCAAGACATTGAAGAGGTTAGAAATAATTATTTGTATTTGAAATAAGTTTTTTTTTTTTTTTACATCAAACTTTGCTTCCGTCAAAGAATCCTCAATTTGCAGCAAGTACAGCATTGCAGACCTTTGGCATTCTAGCTGTTAATTTGTTGAGGTAATCTGGAGAAATTCTGGTGACTGCGTTGGCCACTCCATTACCGATAGAATACCAGTTGCCTGCTTCTGCTCTAAATAGTTCTTGTACAATTTGGAGGTGTGTTTAGGGTCATTGTCCTGTTGTAGGATGAAATTGGTTCCAATCAAGTGCTTTCCACTGGGTATGGCATGGCGTAGCTAAATAGAGTGATAGCCTTCCTTATTCAGAATCCCTTTTACCCTGTACAAATCTCCCACCTTACCAGCACCAAAGCAACCCCAGACCATCACATTACCTCCAACATTCTTAACAGATGGCGTCAGGCATTCTTCCGGCATCTTTTCATTTGTTCTGCGTCTCACAAACATTCTTCTTTGTGATCCAAACACCTCAAACAGGCTTTTTCTTTGCCACTCTGCCCTGAAGCCCAGAATCCCACAGCCGCCTCTCCACTGCAGATGTAGACACTAGTGTTTTGCGGGTACTATATAATGAAGATGCCAGTTAGGGACCTGTGAGGCCCGTCTGTTTCTCAAACTAGAGAATCTAATGTACTTATCTTCTTGCTCAGTTGTGAAACACGGCCTCCCACTTCTTTTTCTACTCTGGTTAGAGCCTGTTTGTGCTGTCCGCTGAAGGGAGTAGTATACACTGTTGTAGGAAATCTTCAATTTCTTAGCATTTCTCGCCTTCATTTCTAAGAACAAGAATAGACTTTCGAGTTTCAGATGAAAGTTCTCATTTTCTGGCCATTTTGAGCATTTAATTGACCCCACAAACGTGATGCTCCAGAAACTCAATCTGCTCAAAGGAAGGTCAGTTTTGTAGCTTCTGTAACGAGCTAGATGTGTGAACATGATTGCACAAGGGTTTTCTAATCATCAATTAGCCTTCTGAGCCAATGAGCAAACACATTGTACCATTAGAACACTGTTGCTGGAAATGGGCCTCTACACACCTATGTAGATATTGCACCAAAAACCAGAGATTTGCAGCTAGAATAGTCATTTACCACATTAGCAATGTATAGAGTGTATTTCTTTAAAGGTAAGACTAGTTTAAAGTTATCTTCATTGAAAAGTACAGAGCTTTTCCTTCAAAAATAAGGACATTTCAATGTGACCCCAAACTGTTGAACGGTAGTGTATATATGTATAAAATCATACTGAGTTATATGTTAATCTGTGTTAATCAGGTTGTGGTGGAAAAAGTTCCCAGCCTAACTTTTTTTTCTCCCTGCATGGTTCCTATGCTGCCTTTTCTCAGACAGGCTGAAGAACCAGCTTCATCAATATGACAGCATCTCTCCTGGAGGAGGCTCTGGAGTCTCCAGGAGCGCTCATTTATCTCTATAACAAATGGATCATCATGTTTCCAGCTGATCTAACTTCTGGATCCAAGTCGTTTCGCTCACCAGAAAGCTTCATGTCTGAATCTTTACCAGATCTGCACTCCAGTTTCATCCACTCCAACAGGTCTGATTTAATGGCAGACGGTGAGGGGAGAAAAAAAAAAAAAAAAAAATAGAGTTTCATCTTTTTAAACACTATGGAAATATTTTTCAGCCAGATTTATTTTCAAATTAATTAAACATCTACAGCAGCGGTTTCTTTTCTTTGAATAGGATGATGAATTCTCTTCCTTTCATCTCCAATCTCTGAGTCCGCATGATGAAATGGGGAGAGCAATGAGTGGAATGTGGATTTCTACCATGCAGATCTCAACACATAAAGCGAGCACGCTGCATGCAGACACTTGCCGCCGTGTGCGTGCATGAAAGCGTGTACGCGTGGCGTGTTTGCGTCAAAAAAGGCTGGCTTTGACTGGCCCAAAAATCGGATGTTTTCTCATTCGAGCGTTTCCCAGACACACCTCTCTTTCCTCCTTGTCGGCCTTTTTTCTTATTTCTTCCTGTTTTCTTATTTAACCCATCTCTGTCTGGTTCTATGATTTATTTTGCATTTGTCTGTCACTGGGTTGTCTTGCAGTCTTTTTGTTTTACATTTAGACATAAAGATGTAGGCTTCAGCTTCTCCTCCCCTCCTCCTCGGCTGTAATATACAGACAAATGCTCAAAGCCTTGGGGCGGAATAGTTAAGAAGGTATGCAAAGTAAGTCTTTTAGGACTTTGAATGGACCACAAGAAGAAAGAATAAGGGAGAACGTGAGAGGGGGAAGGGAAGAGGACAAAGATGGGGCTAGATGAAGTGTAGGGAGAAAATGGTCTGAGCTGCAGGTGTGGGAGCTAATTTCTGGCTTCAGTTCCCACACGGTAAGATGCGTCTGATTTAAAGCCAAAAGTTAACACATTATGACAGTTTCTAATTATGGGAGGATTTTTTTTTTAAGGCTGCTTCAGTGAATCTGATTTCTTTGCTTTTCCTCATAACCTGCAATTTCAGAGGAAATAAAAAAAGGGGCAGTATAATCAGCTGAAGTGCACAAATCCCATGCTTCTCAGATCCCTCATCCCGCCCACCAAATACAAGCCTTCCATTCTTGTATATTTTCCCCTCATTCACTCCAGCGAGACGCCTGTGAGGAGGACGCGCTTTCACTCTGTTTGGACAAGAACCCAACACTTGGGGGAAAAAAACGGACTCATTTGAAAACAACTCAATCTAGGAACAGGATTTCCATTTCCTTTTCTTCTTAAATACTTTTCTAAAGATCAGAGAGCTTGGCTGTGAAGTTGTGACAGCTTTAAAAAAAAAGAAAAGAGGGAGAGAAAGAGATTTTCCCCGAGGGCTTTGAAAGAAGAAACAGGAGCCAGATAAAAAAGGGCAGTGATAATCTGCACAGCTGCTGCGTGAAGGGAAGGAGCAACAGACAGATAAAGAAAGAAAATGAGGTGAACAAGGACAAGAGGAGACAGACGAGGACAATCGGAGGCTGAGGAGAAAGGGACCATTCAAGTTGAAGGCCGTCGTATATATAAATACAAAGTGAAGACAAAATCCAGAGGGACACCTGTCGTCATATCAGCAGCAATGGAGAAGCAGCACGGCGAGAGGAGAAGCCGGGTCTGAGCGGAGACCAACTCCGAGCTGTGCTTGACTGAAGTAAGAGAAGAAGGTTTCTTCACCATGATTTATTCAGGCGTTTTCCAAAAATCCAACGAGCTGCACGGGAGAAGCAACTTTGTCCCAGGATAGAAGGAGAAGAGGAGCCTAATCTGTCATAACATTCCTGCTCCTCTCCCTCCTCTCCACCTCAGACTTCTTCACCTTCCTGTCTTCACGTTAAGTTCACCAACTTCCTCCCTCTCCCCCTCTCCATCCCCTCACTATGTGGATACCAGCTGTGCTCCTATGGATGCTTAACTTCAGCTATTTGTGCTCAGGACAAGACTACATGAACTATTATCAGAGTCCAGACAGGGGCACAGAGGTAAGCCAACACTTCTCCATTTATCTTTAAACTCAGATTTGGTATAAGTTTTATAAGGGGGGATTAATTTTCATTAATTATGAGCACTAAGGCAAAAATGACTAAATAACTTCAGCGTTATCAGAGGCAGATAAGACATATTTAGATTGGAAACATCCCTGAGTGAACAAATTACAACACAGGCAATCTTCAATTAGGAGAATCACAAACCAGGAGAGATTTCCCCGCAGCTCCACAAGTAAAGCATTAAAAAGAAAACCTGAAAGAAGACTTTGGTCAGAGGGATCCTTAACCCTTTATGGGGCAAGTTACCTTTTTTCATCACTTGCCTTACTAATGGAGTCCCCCCATCCCTCAGTGAGTTCTAGAAGCAGTAGATCTATTTCCAGCCATTCAGCAAAGATGCTGCTACATGGCTGTAGGCCTACATCTTATTTTGGCATCTGACCAATTAGATGAGCCCTTGAATGATATATTACCTAATGGTAATTAAGTTGAAAAGCAAAAGTTAACAATTCAAGAAAAAAAAAAAAAGTAAAAAGCTAATTGAAAAGTTAAATTGTAAAGTTAAAATGTTAATAAGCCAAGTTAGCAATTATATTTAGACTTAAACTTAGACTTCCTTTATTGTCATTGCATAAAAAAACACAAGGTGAATCCTGACAACGAAATGTCAATTACTTGGCTACCAGTGTAACAGAGCTAAGACCTTATTCCTGCATAATAAATGTTTTCTATAACTAAGAGCTAACTATATACAGGGTAAAGAAGTGTATATATATTATATATATATATATATATATACATACACACACACACATACACATATATATTGCACTGAGTTGTTGCAAGAAGAAATATCAATAAATATTGCTAATCGAAACATTAAATTGAAGACAAAACTAAACTAAGGTGCGTGTATTGTCCATGGGGGGTGGTTTTAGTGTGGTATACAAACAAAAAATATCTAATATATTAAATATATTATATATATAAAAAAATATATAATATAAGTGTCAGTATCAGCATTAATGCCTTTAAGGTTATGTTGAATAAAAAAAATGTGTTTCTTTCACTCTCAGTGTTTTTCATGAATTTCTTATAGAAGAACTTTTATTTTTCTTAATATATTGGGGCAAGTTGGGGTTTCCTGTTATTACGTTGACATTTTTGCCATCAAACATCCATATTTTTTGAATGTAACAAGGGTAACAAGGTCTGGTCCAGGATTCCAATAACACTATTCACTTGAAAGTTTAATTTAAGCATTTCACTGAGCGCCCTATAAAGGATTAACCCAACTGGAAAATGTTTGTTGGTAAAGATCAGTCCAACTAGATCAACATTGAACCAAGAGTAGGTTTTCTATAAAGAGAACTAATTTCAGTCCAATATTAGGAGAACAGCAATGGTGTAGTAGATGGATTTATGAGGGAAAACTATTAATACCGTTTTTTTCTTACTCCAAAACATTATTAAAATCCTGACACACCGAAATAAGATTTACAATCTAGATCAAAGCCAAACAGGTTAACTTTCAAAGGCCCAATGTCTGAAAATAACACACAAATAACTAAATATACATACTGGAAAAAATGACTAAAGGAAGATAGAATAGGAAAAAATGTATGCATGAAATGGAGAAAAAAAAAAAGAAATGAACAAACATCATAAAATGTTTTCATTAGAAAGTATTCAGAGCTGTGAAACACGATGGCTGTAGTATCATCATTAGGCAGCAAACTGAAAACCAACAAATCATCAGTTTGGGCTGCATAAATATAACAATACTTTTATTTTTTTTAAATGAAAATAATTATGTTTAACTCACATTTTAATTAATCTTTGCGATTGAATATTTCCTTTGAGCTTTAGCCTCTCAGTGACTAAAATGTGTTTGTGGGCATAAAAGGCAGAGCGGAAACCATCCAACCATGCAGTGTAAAGGATTTGCACTTGAAATCCATCATTTCAGCCATGCTTAAGGATTGTGATATTGCAATAAATTGTGTAGGTTTTTAAACCCGATGAAGAGTTGGAATCAGTCTAACGATTCAAATTTCTTAAAGCAAAAACGTAACACTAAAAGCTAAAAAAAAAACTACATAAACTGATATTATTTTTCAATTAATAAAATGATTAAACATTGACTGAAGTTGTATTTAAAACATCCGTCACTCTCACCTGCGTTTAATCCTCTCAGTTGTGTTCTCTTTAAATAGATGTTTAAAGAGGTTTTCAACATGCAGAAAATAAACTACAAGGGGCCGAGTAGTCCTTCTTGTGGAAACATTTGTAATTACAGACTGAAAACTTCACTTATTTTATCTTGGGTCTGACAGATAAACAATATGAGAAAAATACTGGAAAGCATCTCTGTTACCTAAAGACCTCTAGAAGACAAAGCAGAAAGGTATGAGGAAGACGGTTCTAGCCGCGTTTCCATTAAGCATCAACTTATTTAAATTTTAATTACAAAAAAAAAATTAACACTGCGATTTTGAAAAGGCTCACATTTTAGATTAAAACTTCACTCTTGAGTAAGGTAGTTTTTCAGTTGTCTCAAAATTCGTCCTGTTTGCAAAACTCCAAGGTAAACCCTTTTCCCGCATCACATGATCTGCAACCACGCCCCTTTCTGCCTTGCAAAGATGAAGAAGAAGACCAGAAGTAGTTGGAGGAGGATGGCGCCCACTAGGGGTTTTGGCTGAAATATAGCTATATCTCATAGCTGTTATGTCAATTTTATCAGAGTAATCATGTATACAAATGTCTTTATGAGAAATTTTAATTGTATTTGTTATGATATTGACAGTTTTGTCTTTTTTGTAATAGAAACACAGCTTCTGTTTCTTCCTTGCTGGATATAAGTCAGTATAACCCTGCAGGCTGTTACAGTACGTTCATTTTATTAGGATTGAGACATAACTTTCCATTTAGAAGCCTTTTAAAAATGCCTTTCGATTTATAAATTGCTTTTTAATAAAACATAGCTGTTTTTACTCAGAATACACCCTTTTCCAAAGAATACCACATCATTCCACCCAGGCTTAAATCTAGAAGGCATTCCTTAGACTGGTGCTCAGGACTAATGTTCCTTAAGAGTCAACAGGCATGAAATCACACAGTAATGATAACATCAGCTCCTCTGGTGCTCATTAAACAGGTGGGATAGAGAGAATTTTTTTTACAGGCATCCTTATCTAGAAGTTTGTTTATATATATATATATATAAACAAAAAGAAAAAAAAAACAACAGGAAAAGGAGCTCCTGGGGAAGATAAAGTAGAGATTGACAGATAAAGATCTCAGCTTACTACCATGAATCTGCCTGGATTCTAAGTAACCAGTGGTGTCAAAAGTGCACACAGTTGTTACTCAAGTAGAAGTGTGTTTTAAAAACACTCTGGTAAAACTTGAAGTATCAACTTGACCTCTTTATTCAAGTAAAAGTGAAAAAGTATGTGCTCCAAAAACTACTGAAAGTATAAAAGTATAAAGTAACCTTTAAAAAAAACAGCCAGATGCCGCTATATGAATTGAAAGCTCAATTTTTCGACTCTTTCTAAAAATTCTTTGAGATAGGGCCAATGATGAGGGAGGTCTTGTTGGTCTGCATCTCCTGATACACTCTCGCCTTTTTTGACCTTTCAGACATTTCAACATCTTTTTTCTGAATCCGACATCGTAGCATGGCATAGACAATTCACGTTTGCAGTTTGAACACCTGCTTGCTTCTGATGATTTCCTTTAGCTAACCAATGAGTGTTTGCGTTATATGACTCATCCAATTACACTAGTTTTCACTAGATGTGGATGGCGCCACTTATCTGATGTGCATTGGATGATATAAAATACATTTTTATAAACATTATACCAAAGCCAAGAGTAACGAGTAATGTTTAATTTTAAAATGTAAGGAATAGAAAATACAGATACTCGTGTGAAAATATAATAAATAGAAATCAGAAGTAGGAAGAAATATAAGTAATGGAGTATTTGTACTTAGTTAGCTCTGTCAGTGACTCAGAGCGTACCTCTGAAGGAAGGGATATTAACCCACAATTCCGCTTCTTCAACATATTTCAACCACACATATTAAGGTGAGCATCCAGTTTAAGCCTCTTGTGTAAATCTAAACAGTTTCAAACACATGTTATTTCTAATGGGAAACAGGCTGAGTGATAAATATATGGGTGTGTGTTCGGGTGTGTGTAAATATTTGCGTCTCTGTGCCAACAGTGCATAATGTTGGACACACCCCACAGCGCTGGATGCGAAGTAGCTTCTTCACCATCACAGCAGAGTCCTAGAACCATGACCTCATGTCATGCGATCGTTCAATAATTAAAAAAATAAAGGACGAAACATGAAAGGAACGAGACGAAGACTATGAGCTCCAATGCATTATGTCATATGCAGTTTATTCCACTATAAAACAGTTTAATATCAGCTCTTATAAACCAGTATTGAGCTCTGCTTCTAAAACACACCCAGACCTCAGAAATATAGATTCAATAATATGCCTGGTCGAACAATAAAACATCCAGAAACAAAAGTGCTTTTGAAAAAGAAGCCATTAAGCACTGATGGATGCATTAGGGAGATGCAGCAGATAATATTTCAGAAGCAACAAGCTTAAATGTTTCAAATCACACTGGTGATTTTCTGGAGAGAAAAAAAAATACAAGGCAAAGCCGCAAACTTATCCTTATAGGGCGTTAGAAGGAAAGCCACAACTAATCTGCAAGATTGGATCTCACTGTTAAAATGAAAGCCTTAAATATCATCAACTCAATTAAAACCAAAGACTCTGATAGAGGCGACGTGTGCTTTGGCTTTAAGCAAAACTTAGTGTTCTAACCTTAAAACTTGTGATCATTATAGAACATTTATGATGCAAGAATTGATTATTATTCCTTTAAAGTCAAAGTCTGAAATTTTTCCAAAACATTGAAGGAGTGAAGCCTGGTACGGTTTGTGAGCATAAACCACACAAATGTAGCAGCGGCACCTTATTTCTTGAAATAAAATATAAAAACAAAAATGGAGAATCCACAGGTTTTATTTTTTTTAAAGATTAGTTACTCTATATACCTGTGTGGATTCTCATTTATCTGGGTCATCTCAGCCACAAATCGGCATAAATGGGAGGCAACTGGACTTTCAACAACTATCGAGAATTAACAAGAGCATTTCCCTATATTCCCTCCCTTAAATCCATCTGTTATACTAAGCATACAATAAAATATGCTGGAGATTATGTCAAAGTGATATAATATAGATATCGGTGAGTTTCTGGAGATACATTTTGACTTGGAACTGCAAAAACTTTATGAAAATGAGTAAAAATGTCTTAAAAGAAGATTATTTACCCTTAATCCGAGTAGGAATTAAGGAACTGCAGTTGGTTTTTTTTAAATGCAAATTATCTTATTCCATTGACAAAGTGTCTCACTTACCTATTTAATTCAAGAATAAATGCACTTATTTAAAGAAAACTGGGCTTACTTACATTAAAATGTTTTGCTGTGCAAACCACCACGTATGGCAGTGGACATATAATAACCTGACAACAGCCAGATGCATGTCTCGCTCCGCCTAGCTCCACTCACATACATCTGGGAACCCGCCATAGGAATTGGCTTTACTGAAGGCTGGGCCTTATCAAAACTCCTTGCATATGATTGGATAAGCCACTTGTCTGTCATCTTTATTGACGTGCTATTTCAACCACTCACACCAAAGCTAACCCGTGACGCTGTGAGAGGAGGAGCCATTTGGTAGATCAAGGTCTTGCCAAATCCGGTCGGGAGAAGGGCGAAAACATCGTTTCCACCACCAAAAGCCTTTAAAGCCGTTCTCTGATGTTCTTTTAATGAAACAATATCAGATAGATAGGACAACACAGAAGAAATAGCAGCATCAATGCTAACGCTTGCTTCCTCAATGCGAGCCGCCATTGTTGTTGGAATCTCACGGTCGCTTCTCTACTCCAGGACACACCCGCCCTGCGTCCTAATTTGAACAGACCATAAATTCGGTTGGGGAAATCACTTTCAATGAGCGGGTTCCCAGATGTATGTGAGTGGAGCTAGGCGGAGCGAGATATGCATCTGGCTGTTGTCAGGTTAGACATATAATGCTTTGGACTTGATTTCTTATCAGTAGTATCTGAAACATTTAAGCACAAGTTCTAAATCAGCAAAAAAAATTCTCATATCCATGGTTTATTTTCCTAGATTGGAGGATTTCCTCATGAAATAAATCCTAAAAAAAAAATAAAAAGCTAATTTATGATATAATCTATTCAGACAGAAGATGTTTCTTCATGACTGTCACCGAACAATTAGAATTACGACCCTTCAGTAACACCCAACATAAAAGCTACACAAGAAGTCGAGCTCCTGGGATCAGATTATCAACCAGCTCATAAATCCTGTTGACACGTTTATAATCTCCAGCTGAATTAAAACAGCTGACGGACGGCAGCGCTATCGAGTCTGCACTTCTCGCCTTCACTGGATTGAATTTAAAAGGTAAAGGAAATTACAGCCAGTAATCAAGGGAAGTCCATAGTCTGACCCCTGAGGAGGCCTTCAGGCCACTGTATGAGCCAGTTAGGTTTTTAAGATGAAATCAACCTTAGAAGGCCACTGCAAACCTGTGATCTGCAGTAACCTTTATCATCAAAGGTTTTATACCATTATGTTGAAAGGACAATCATAAATCTACATGTCATTTCTCTCGAGACAAACAGGCCCACAGCATCATAGATCCACCAGCATACTTTACAGTAAGGCCATATAACATCGGTTGCTGTATAAATTTAAAATTTTAGTCTCAGCTGTGAGCCAAAAGCATAGAGATGCATCTAATTATTATTATAGTGGAGGTTTTATAGGGTGTGTTTTAGAATGCATGTGAAATCATGAATAAAATGGAGCACAGCAATGAAGAAAAAAAAATATTGATAAGAAGGAAATATGTTGCAATAGAAAATGTGGGAGTAGGAGACAAGAGGAGATAAATAACAGAGCAGGGATCTGGTTTCTGTTTAGAAAATGCCAGCTGTGCCAGCTGGCCTCTTCTCCGCATGTGAACCTAAACAGCCTCTCGTATTACTGCAAAAGACAAGAGAGGTCCCAGGACATATCGAAACCCACAGCTGATATGGCAGCTTCCATTACCCGCTCGGTTAAACAATTATTCTGCTATCTCACATCTACTGCTGCCCTGCGGACGGGAAACAAGTCTTCCTTTAGTCACAAGGGGGGGAAAAAATCATTTGTGGTTGTGACATATAGTAGGAAGGCTTCAGAAAGATAATGTCAACCGTGGAATCTGATTTACTGTGTGAAATCTACTGACGTTCTATTATTAATGCCAGAGAATAATCCACGCTCTGGTTGGTTCCTTTTAACGAGGCGACAAGTCGGCTGCAGACTTGTCATAAGGGCGGATTATTTAGTTAGAACCTTTGATCACATCTTAAGAGGCGTTATAAAGATTCCAACTCACCTGATTTAAACCACTAATATGAAAAAAAAATCGGGTTTTTTAAGCAAAAACAAAAAGTAGGTAAAGGAAGTGCTCCTAATTACCAACAGTAGCCGACAGCGACATGTTGCAACACATTTGTAGCTCAGGTATTTATTGTTTATCTTGCACAAGCAGTGAGCCTGAATATTTAAACTCAGGCGTATCTAACAGTTTCACTACAACAAATAAACCATATGGCAGAACTGTTCATTAAAACCTGTGAGAAAAGGAGTTTACTTAAGGTGTTTACATTCCAATAGTACTCTAACCCATTTTCTTTCCCATTTCATATAATGGCAATAAAATTGTATTTTATAGAAATTTGGAAATAATTACACCTTTACAATTTTTTAAATGCAAAACAATTACAAAGCATGGTGTCTATTTGGATTCACCCCAACTACTTTAGTACTATTAAATAAAATCCCTCTAAACAGTTGATCAGTGAAACCAAGGAACACAGCAGATGGGTCAGCATGTAGCCTCTATAGACGCCTAAAAGCAGAATTAGATTCTAAAACGATCAAACGGCTCAGAGCGAGACATCAAAATGTGACAAACCCCCTGAATTAACACCAAAGGAGCGATTAGCATTAATAGAAGAAGATTAGCATTGATACAAGCAATACTAAAAGCTGCAGAGATCCGCCCGCAGGTGGGGGAACCTATTGACCTTGATTGTCATGTGTTATAGTGGCCTAGTTAAAGCTCAGACCTGAATCCAAACAATTCTGGTCCTCAAAATTTTGCAAAAATCTTAATTTTTTATCTGGAAAAAAAGGGCGAAAAGTTTTAAGTTCATATGAAAAAAAAGTCCATCATGTTTTTGTCCTCTCAACGTCTCCAGGCTCCATCACAGACCGATGACCAGTCCAATTTGGAGATAACAAACATGGACCAGCTCCTGCAGTTCTTCTACCCTGAATACAGCGTGATCCAGCAGTGCATGAGGAAAAGATCATGGCACGCCTCATCCTCCTCTTTCCCTTCCACCTCTTTTTCAACCTCTTCGGCGAGCCCTTTAGCCCGCCCCGGCGACGACGACTTGTGGGTCCCATTGCGGGCAGAGCCTCTTTACAAAGATGATGGAAATATAGCAGGTAAAGAGTAAAGTGGCGTTAGTGCTTTGGAAAATAAAACACTTGTTTTCTAACTTATCGACCCTGTTCACAGAAATTCTGGAGGAGCTAAAGAGGATACAATGCCAGCCAAGGGAGGTGTGTGTTGAGGTGGCCAAAGAGTACCCAGAATCCACGGGTCAGTTACATGTCCCTCGCTGCGTGGCGCTGCATCGCTGTGGCGGATGCTGCGGGAACGAGGCTTTCTACTGTACCAATACCAGCTACAGTCTGGTTAATAAGACGGTGAGGAAGATTGAGGTGCAGTGGGACTTTTGCATATAGAGGGTGTTCTGTATGGAGGGAATTTTGTTCGATTATAGTTGAAATCAGAAAAAGTGTTTTGTTATTTAAAAAAAAAAAAAATGCTATCCGAAAATGAAACTTCATTAAAAAAAATAATATTTTTTTCATCGTTTTCAGATAAGAATTTTAACACTTGCATTTTTTGATTGCATTTTAATCTAAAATTTTAATTCAAATTTGAGAAAAATAATATGAAAAGAAATGTAATCTAGAAATTACAAAGGTTTTGAGAGTAGCTTTGCTGTTTTCTTGAAAAACATTTTTTCTATAATTCTTTTCTATTTTTCTAATGTTTCTTACAAATTTGACATTTTCAGAATTTATGTTTTCAAATATATCCTTGTATTTGATTGCATTTTATAGATTACATTCTCCTCACCTTAATCAGAGTTGTAGGGGCTAAGCCGACGCTTAAAGCCACTGGAGTGTTTTTAAACTGGAATCTTATGCTTGACGCGCTTTGCCGGGGTTAGATGGTGTGAACAGGAAATGTCCAGACGCTGTTCTTGCTGTTTAAAGGCTGATTTATTCCCACTCTTGCTGCTTACAAAACAAAAAAATTATACAACAGCCATCTGTGAGTTGACAGCATTTCCCCGCCAAGCGGTCAAACCGATTTGCCCTTTCTGGTGAAACACACGCCCAATCACACATCATTTCCCTTCTTTTATAGAGCTTATACATAATTGCTTCTACAAGAGTATTAAAGTCCAATAAAAACAAAAACAAAATCCAAGAAAAGAGCTATTCTCAAAACCTTTTAAGTTTTTCAAAGTTTTTTCTGGATTTTTTTTTTTTTCTGTTTCAAAATTCCATTTACAAAACATTTTTCTTGTAGCAATAAGACCAAATTGTATCCATAGTTTCAACTATTTTTAAATCGATCCAACTGTTCCCTGATACATGCTGCTGATTTTTAAAGTTGATATTGACTTTACCTTTTCTCTATTTACATGATATAAAAGACACAATGATACCATTTCTTACAAACGACTTAATGTAAAACAAGAAACATTGGTTTTTAGATCAAGCAGGCGTAATCTCGTGATCTAATGGCATGGCTGCTAAATGCACTAATTAATCGGCAAATTCATGCACATACCAGCCTATTATATCGCTCGATCTCTATTCTTCTCTGCAGAGTTCACTCAACCAGCCAAGCTGGAAGAATTCCCATCATGTAAAAAGGCACATCGCATCTCAATTAGAATTAAGTGCAAACTTTGACTAGACCACCTTAAATCCTTCAGTTCATTGAGCTTCTGCCAGTTTAGATGCTAAAGCGCCACCAGACCAGCTCTGAATGTTGGTATAATGTTGTTTTGTCATAAAACATTCAGGGTTAGCTAAAATTTCTTTGAATTGAGCGTGAGGTTTTGATCTTTGAGACATTTGGCCTACTTAGTGTTGTTCTGTACAGATTGATTATTTAAAACTGAAGCAAATTTATTCACCTTAATTAGGAAGAAGCATTCACTATTTAATATCATAAAATCAATATGTTAAAACAAATATTTTTTTATTCTCCCAGATTTTGTTGGGGTTTTTTTTGCATGAAAATTAAATCTCTTGCTTAGAAAGGATTAAACGTTGCAACAAACAAAACAAAAACAGCACATTAAATCTGGTACATCAACGCTTTCACACTTCATAATCCATCTGCATGCTGAAACCAATTCCCCCCCAATTATGTTTCTTGCATGACCACAGCACAACACACCCCGCTCCATGGGGAATAGGCTGTTACTGGATACAGCGGACACAGTCACGCACAGCTGCACGATCTCACAACAAACCGCACCGCCTGACCAGAGCCACCCCTCACACAGACTTCAGTTTGGATAAAATGACAAGAAACTCCTTTAACCTCTTTGCTCTTCCTCCCCTCCAGCTGATGGAGCTGTCTCCCCCCAGGATGGACCAAACGGTCATCATGGTTACGTTTGTCAACCACACCACGTGCACTTGCCTCTCCAAGCGGCCGCTCCACTCCATCATAAGACGAGCGGCGACAGATTATCTGTGAGTAAGACGACCTGCTGACGTCTGTGTGCCTGAGTGACTGCGCTGTGTTCAAACATGTCTGACTGTTTTACGTCTGGGGATGTGCAGGTGTTCCCCTCCTGAACTCCCCTGTGCCTCAGGATCATTGTGGGATCCGGTAAACTGCGGGTGCATCTCTGCCGACACGATGAGCTACACTCAGAAACATACAGGTGAGATTTTTTTTTACCCAATTCTTTGAGCCTGGGACACTTACTACAGAGGGGAATATAAAAAGTACCAAAAGAACAATTTACTCCTCTAATAACATTCTAGAAATTGGGAAAAAGATAGCTAGACTCAACAGATCAAGTTCAGCTCAACCCTAAATGTTTTCTCTTGGGTTCAGAGAAGGGATCTGTACGTCTATTCCTCATGTTGATTTGGCTAAATGCTTAAAACAAACAACCTATTAAAAGATCAAATGAGGAACAGCTATCAGCCTTGCTTTCACAAAAGTTTCTTTAAGTGTAAAACTTATATTCAAGTACACAGAAAAGTCAAGGTTTTGAAAACCAGGACTAACCTTTGTCTTGTTTGTGGAGATGACACAGTTATTAAAATAAAGCAAAAAACAAAGATTTAGCCGTAGAGCATGGGTTAACGATTTGTTTTTGTTACGTCTGACATGACTGGGCTCCAAGGTTAAGTAAGAGGCAGGTTTTGATATCACTAAAATAGTTGAGTGTATTTCAATCAATACGAAATTTAAATTATCTAAAATATCCCGCAACCATATGGAAGAAGGGTTTCTTTGGAAACAAATCACTTTGTATCCCCATGGAGAAATATTCACCTTCCACATGTTTAGTATAATTTTTTTTAACCAAATCATGTTCATTAACTATGTTATTTTGCACTGGAATCGACTTTATTGACATAATTGGTCCAAAAAACTTAAATGTGAATGACATTGACCCTGATAGACTAGCAGTAGGAGATGAGTGGATAGATTTTCTTACTGTTTTGAAAGAAATTAACATTTTAACGTGGAAAAGGTTCCTCACGATCATAAAAAAGGGGGGAAAAAAAACAAAACAGAACCATATTATAAACCAGGTCATAAGATTAGCAAATTACAGCACATCTCTTTGTGATGAGAAGGGCCACCCTGATTACAGAGGAAACAGCTCAGCCTTTCATTACTCATTCCAGCTGCTCCCACCAACCTGAAAAAAACATCTACTATATATCAGTAAAAATTCTTAAAAACCCAAGTTTAATTCAGAGGTTTTAAGTAGGTTTAACATGATTTCATTTATCTGGTTTTACGTGCTTTGTATCTGTATTTATTAACGTGTTTTCTTGTAGTTAAATGGGAATGCTTGGTAGTAAGGCCCTAAAAGGAGAATATCTGTTACCAGTTATCTGTTACCCGCAAATAAAGTTTTCCTATTCTGTAGCCTAAATTTGTAAGAAAAAATTAAATACATCAACTTTTATTTTGTCAGCTGCCGCCATTTAAACAAAGTAAATGGGTTTGTTACGCAAGGGTGTAACTTTGTGATGAAAGTTGGTGGGGACACTCGGGTGGACCTACAGTTACACTTTCATTAGGCTAATTTTCCAAAAATGAGCTCAAACATATCTATTGAATGGTTTCCTATTTTTGAAAACACAAGACCACACACTGATATTAATATTTATAGATGTTAGAGGGATGCCTTTCAGTGCATTACAAATATAGGGCTCAATAACATCAATGCATGGAAAAAAAATTAATAAGAGCAGAGTCCAATGCCAAAATTGATATATCATGTATCTCTAGAAGAGCAATTTCAACTAGAAAATTTCTAAAGAAATTTTGAGGGGGGCCACCTACTGCCCGTCTGGGGAACCGGGCCAATACGGCCCTGGCAAGTGACGTCGGGGCTCCCCAGACCAACTGCTTACGCCTTTGAGGGCTGCTGAGGGAAGGAAAGAGGGCAAGTTCATGGGCAAAGAGAGCTGTGTGCCACTTGTGCTGAAATCTGGGAAATAGACGTGCACAGCGTATGATGCACAAGGGTAATATGGGTTGTCCATATTGAAACACAGTGGGTAAAGCCCAGTTGGCGGGCTTCGCCCGCCTGCTAGGAGCCATCTCAGTGAAGAAAAAAATCACCAATGGCGGGCTCTGCCCGCCTTCTAAGAGCCATTGCAGTGATGAAATCACCAAGGGCGGGCTCTGCCCGCCTGCTAAGAGCCATTGCAGTGATGTAATCACCTTTGGCGGGCTCCGCCCGCCTGTTACCATTGGCGGGCTCCGCCCGCCTTCTAAGAGCCATTGCAGTGATGAAATCACCAATGGCAATGAGCAATATGCCAGAATGTATGAGTGTGTATAAGGAAGAGGCTTTTATTCTGTAGAGTCCTTGTAGTCTTATTTTGAAAGTCTATCATGAATGTGCATCAAAAGATGGGTCACGCCCAGCAGTGATATGGAAACCATTTCCAAATGTTAAATCACTGGTTTTCCATGTTATTAGGTGAATAGTTGCTGTATTACAGAGTAAATGGGAGACTTTTATTGTGAAATTTGCTCTGGGGTGTGTTTTGAAAAGGTCACTAGAGTCTAATAAAAACAACCTGGAAGAGTTTGGGTCATAATGTTGAGCCATTTGCATCAATTAATGCATTAGTATAATCTAGAGGCTTTGATTTTGTAGGGTCGCTGGAGTTTTATTTTGAAAGTCCAACAGAGTTGTGTTTATAGAAAATGTTCAGACCCGTCAATGATAGTTGATTACTTTCCAATCGTTAAATCACTCTTTTTCCATGTTATTAGGGCAGTAGATGAAGCGGAAATGGGAGGCTTTTATTTTGAAATTTGCTATAGGGTGTGTTTTAAACAGTCTCCTAGAGTCTATTCTCTAAAACGGGGTTGAGTTTGGGTCATAATGTTGAGCCATATAGGGCAATAAATATATGTAAAAAATATAGAGGCTTTTATTTTGTAGGGTCCCTGGAGTCTTATTTTGAAAGTCTATCAGTGCTGAGTGGCAAGGGAAGTGTCATGGACAGCAGTCATATAGTATCCATTTCCCAATGTTAAATCAGTCCTTTCACCCTCCATTAGATTAATATGTGCTGTTTAAAACAGCAGAGGTAAAATCTGTTTGAAGCTTGGTAACCTTGACAACGCTTAACGAGCCTCTCACTGACACAGACAACAGCTGCACTCACTATTGGTTTCTTCTTCCCAGGCTTTTTTGTATGGGAAGAACGGCACCGAACAAACGACTACTGATCAAAAACCGTATGAGTTATTCAAAAAACATTTTCACCATGAGCATCAGCAATCCTTCGACTCCAACTATACCAACTTTGGTGTATGTATGTCATTCAGAAAAATATTTATGACGAGTTGAAAACACATAGTCTGATTCGTTTCTCTCCCATCTTCAGCTCAAAAAGAATAGAGAAAGGCTGAAACTCTCATCGACTTTAGGTTGGTCTGGAGGGTTTTTAAGGAAAAGTATTAATCCTACCGTAATTCCGAAGACATTGTGTGAGTCCAGAGGTTTCAGTCTACAAACTGACCAAAAATGGTGACTGTAGCTCCAAATATGTGGCCGTGAGGGCGAGAATAAGATGTTTGATCTGAAAAAAATGGCCGCCTCACACTAAGATTTCAGCAGCTGCACTCTAGCAGGCTGCTGCAGAAGCTAACTGTCAGCTAGCTTCCAGGTGCTTACCCTCCGAACAAACGACTGCTGAGCAAAAACCGTAAAAGATATCTGAAAAATTCTTTCAGTGAAAGCAACATCTATCCTTTGTCTCAGACTGGGGTAACCTTCATGTCTGTAGGTCTTTCACAACCCAAAACGAAGCACAAACAAAATGGTTGGCCCACCTGCTCCTCCCTTTCTTTTAACTGCAGGACCTCACTCTCACTCACCTTTTAGCTGCTAAAGCACCCCTCCGAACAAACGACTGCTGAGTAAAAACCGTAAAAGGTATCTGAAAAATTCTTTTTATCTAAGCGACAGCTATATCTTGTCTTCGATTGGAGTAACTTTCATGGCTGTAGGTCATCTACAACCTGAATGGGAAGAGAAAGAAAAAGAAAAAACGTTTCATCACACCTAAGCTTCTAATTGAGCTAGCTGCAGCAGGTCACTGTCACTCAGCTTTCAGGTGCTTAAAATGTCCTCCGAACAAACGACTGCTGAGCAAAAACCGTATGAGTTATTCAAAAAATTTTTTCACCGTGAGCGTCAGTCATCCTTCGACTCCAACTATGCCAACTTTGGTGTATGTGTGTCATTCAGAAAAATATTTATGACGAGTTTAAAACACATAGTCTGATTCGTTTTTCTCCCCTCTTCTGCTCCAAAACCAATGAAAAACAGCTCTGATTTTCATCGACTTTAGGTCGGTCTGGAGGGTTTTTAAGGAAAAGTATTAATCCTACCGTAATTCCGAAGATATTGTGTGGGTCCAGAGATTTCAGTCTACAAACTGACCAAAAATGGTGACTCTAGCTATAAATATGTGGCCGTGAGGGCGAGTTTAAAATGTTTTTTTGTGTTTAAAAAACGCCTGCCTCACACTCTAGCTTTTCAGTTGCTCCACTCTAGCAGGCTGGATTTTGCTAAAACTTTGTGGCGCTTGAGGTCTGATTATACAAAAACCGTAGCAGTTATCAACATACCGTCTTCAGTTTTAAATAGACGAAGGATTTATCTACAAACTGAGCTTCAAACTGTTTTTCTAGGTGAATGTATGGCGACACAGTGAAGTGCTGTTTTTTATGCTTTTTTTTTCCTCTCCCCATTCATTTCCTATGGGATTTTTTTGCGACGTTTTCGCTAATAATTCGCAAACCTTCGGACTAATGAGAAAGTTTTATACAAGCACACATCACCCCATTGGTCCCGACGCGTGTGCCAACTTTGGGCCCGATCCGCCAAACCATGCGGGACTAGTTACGCGCCGAAGTTTTGGGTATACGGGAGAATTATAATAACTAGAAAATTTCTAAAGAAATTTTGAGGGGGGCCACCTACTGCCCGTCTGGGGAACCGGGCCAATACGGCCCTGGCAAGTGACGTCGGGGCTCCCCAGACCAACTGCTTACGCCTTTGAGGGCTGCTGAGGGAAGGAAAGAGGGCAAGTTCATGGGCAAAGAGAGCTGTGTGCCACTTGTGCTGAAATCTGGGAAATAGACGTGCACAGCGTATCATGCACAAGCATAATATGGGTTGTCCATATTGAAACACAGTGGGTAAAGCCCAGTTGGCGGGCTTCGCCCGCCTGCTAGGAGCCATCTCAGTGAAGAAAAAAATCACCAATGGCGGGCTCTGCCCGCCTTCTAAGAGCCATTGCAGTGATGAAATCACCAATGGCGGGCTCCGCCCGCCTGCTAAGAGCCATTGCAGTGATGTAATCACCTTTGGCGGGCTCCGCCCGCCTGTTACCATTGGCGGGCTCCGCCCGCCTTCTAAGAGCCATTGCAGTGATGAAATCACCAATGGCAATGAGCAATATGCCGGAATGTATGAGTGTGTATAAGGAAGAGGCTTTTATTCTGTAGAGTCCTTGTAGTCTTATTTTGAAAGTCTATCATGAATGTGCATCAAAAGATGGGTCACGCCCAGCAGTGATATAGAATCCATTTCCAAATGTTAAATCACTGGTTTTCCATGTTATTAGGTGAATAGTTGCTGTATTACAGAGTAAATGGGAGACTTTTATTGTGAAATTTGCTCTGGGGTGTGTTTTGAAAAGGTCACTAGAGTCTAATAAAAACAACCTGGAAGAGTTTGGGTCATAATGTTGAGCCATTTGCATCAATTAATGCATTAGTATAATCTAGAGGCTTTTATTTTGTAGGGTCCCTGGAGTCTTATTTTGAAAGTCCAACAGAGTTGTGTTTAGAGA
The DNA here is from genome assembly GCA_030533445.1 of Cyprinodon diabolis. Taxonomy (NCBI): domain Eukaryota; kingdom Metazoa; phylum Chordata; class Actinopteri; order Cyprinodontiformes; family Cyprinodontidae; genus Cyprinodon; species Cyprinodon diabolis. The sequence goes on from CM060085.1 coordinate 6,585,122, forward strand.
AAATGTTCAGACCCATCAATGATAGTTGATGACTTTCCAATCGTTAAATCACTCTTTTTCCATTTTATTAGGGCAGTAGATGAAGCGGAAATGGGAGGCTTTTATTTTGAAATTTGCCATAGGGTGTGTTTTAAACAGTCTCCTAGAGTCTATTCTCTAAAATGGGGTTGAGTTTGGGTCATAATGTTGAGCCATAAAGGGCAATAAATATATGTAAAAAATATAGAGGCTTTTATTTTGAAGGGTCCCTGGAGTCTTATTTTGAAAGTCTATCAGTGCTGAGTGGCAAGGGAAGTGTCATGGACGGCAGTCATATAGTATCCATTTCCCAATGTTAAATCAGTGCTTTCACCCTCCATTAGATTAATATGTGCTGTTTAAAACAGCAGAGGTAAAATCTGTTTGAAGCTTGGTAACCTTGACAACGCTTAATGAGCCTCTCACTGACACAGACAACAGCTGCACTCACTATTGGTTTCTTCTTCCCAGGCTTTTTTGTATGGGAAGAACGGCACCGAACAAACGACTGCTGAGCAAAAACCGTATGAGTTATTAAAAAAAAAAATTTCACCATGAGCATCAGCAATCCTTCGACTCCAACTATACCAACTTTGGTGTATGTGTGTCATTCAGAACAATATTTATGACGACTTGAAAACACATAGTCTGATTCGTTTTTCTCCCATCTTCAGCTTAAAAAGAATGGAGAAAGGCTGAAACTCATCGACTTTAGGTTGGTCTGGAGGGTTTTTAAGGAAAAGTATTAATCCTACCGTAATTCCGAAGACATTGTGTGAGTCCAGAGGTTTCAGTCTACAAACTGACCAAAAATGGTGACTGTAGGTCCAAATATGTGGCCGTGAGGGCGAGAATAAGATGTTTGATCTTAAAAAAATGGCCGCCTCACACTAAGATTTCAGCAGCTGCACTCTAGCAGGCTGCTGCAGAAGCTAACTGTCAGCTAGCTTCCAGGTGCTTACCCTCCGAACAAACGACTGCTGAGCAAAAACCGTAAAAGATATCTGAAAAATTCTTTCAGTGAAAGCAACATCTATCCTTTGTCTCAGACTGGGGTAACCTTCATGTCTGTAGGTCTTTCACAACCCAAAACGAAGCACAAACAAAATGGTTGGCCCACCTGCTCCTCCCTTTGTTTGAACTGCAGGACCTCACTCTCACTCACCTTTTAGCTGCTAAAGCACCCCTCCGAACAAACGACTGCTGAGTAAAAACCGTAAAAGGTGTCTGAAAAATTCTTTTTATCTAAGCGACAGCTATATCTTGTCTTCAATTGGAGTAACTTTCATGGCTGTAGGTCATCTACAAACTGAATGGGAAGAGAAAGAAAAAGAAAAAACGTTTCATCACACCTAAGCTTCTAATTGAGCTAGCTGCAGCAGGTCACTGTCACTCAGCTTTCAGGTGCTTAAAATGTCCTCCGAACAAACGACTGCTGAGCAAAAACCGTATGAGTTATTCAAAAAATTTTTTCACCGTGAGCGTCAGTCATCCTTCGACTCCAACTATGCCAACTTTGGTGTATGTGTGTCATTCAGAAAAATATTTATGACAAGTTTAAAACACATAGTCGGATTCGTTTTTCTCCCCTCTTCTGCTCCAAAACCAATGAAAAACGGCTCTGATTTTCATCGACTTTAGGTCGGTCTGGAGGGTTTTTAAGGAAAAGTATTAATCCTACCGTAATTCCGAAGATATTGTGTGGGTCCAGAGATTTCAGTCTACAAACTGACCAAAAATGGTGACTCTAGCTATAAATATGTGGCCGTGAGGGCGAGTTTAAAATGTTTTTTTGTGTTTAAAAAACGCCTGCCTCACACTCTAGCTTTTCAGTTGCTCCACTCTAGCAGGCTGGATTTTGCTAAAACTTTGTGGCGCTTGAGGTCTGATTATACAAAAACCGTAGCAGTTATCAACATACCGTCTTCAGTTTTAAATAGACGAAGGATTTATCTACAAACTGAGCTTCAAACTGTTTTTCTAGGTGAATGTATGGCGACACAGTGAAGTGCTGTTTTTTATGCTTTTTTTTTCCTCTCCCCATTCATTTCCTATGGGATTTTTTTGCGACGTTTTCGCTAATAATTCGCAAACCTTCAGACTAATGAGAAAGTTTTATACAAGCACACATCACCCCATTGGTCCCGACGCGTGTGCCAACTTTGGGCCCGATCCGCCAAACCGTGCGGGACTAGTTACGCGCCGAAGTTTTGGGTATACGGGAGAATTATAATAATAATACGCGGAATAAATATGTGCAATAGTAGTAGGTGGGCCATGCCTTCGGCATGTGGCCCCCCAACTAGAAAATTTCTAAAGAAATTTTGAGGGGGGCCACCTACTGCCCGTCTGGGGAACCGGGCCAATACGGCCCTGGCAAGTGACGTCGGGGCTCCCCAGACCAACTGCTTACGCCTTTGAGGGCTGCTGAGGGAAGGAAAGAGGGCAAGTTCATGGGCAAAGAGACCTGTGTGCCACTTGTGCTGAAATCTGGGAAATAGACGTGCACAGCGTATGATGCACAAGGGTAATATGGGTTGTCCATATTGAAACACAGTGGGTAAAGCCCAGTTGGCGGGCTTCGCCCGCCTGCTAGGAGCCATCTCAGTGAAGAAAAAAATCACCAATGGCGGGCTCTGCCCGCCTTCTAAGAGCCATTGCAGTGATGAAATCACCAATGGCGGGCTCCGCCCGCCTGCTAAGAGCCATTGCAGTGATGTAATCACCTTTGGCGGGCTCCGCCCGCCTGTTACCATTGGCGGGCTCCGCCCGCCTTCTAAGAGCCATTGCAGTGATGAAATCACCAATGGCAATGAGCAATATGCCAGAATGTATGAGTGTGTATAAGGAAGAGGCTTTTATTCTGTAGAGTCCTTGTAGTCTTATTTTGAAAGTCTATCATGAATGTGCATCAAAAGATGGGTCACGCCCAGCAGTGATATAGAATCCATTTCCAAATGTTAAATCACTGGTTTTCCATGTTATTAGGTGAATAGTTGCTGTATTACAGAGTAAATGGTAGACTTTTATTGTGAAATTTGCTCTGGGGTGTGTTTTGAAAAGGTCACTAGAGTCTAATAAAAACAACCTGGAAGAGTTTGGGTCATAATGTTGAGCCATTTGCATCAATTAATGCATTACTATAATCTAGAGGCTTTTATTTTGTAGGGTCCCTGGAGTCTTATTTTGAAAGTCCAACAGAGTTGTGTTTATAGAAAATGTTCAGACCCGTCAATGATAGTTGATTACTTTCCAATCGTTAAATCACTCTTTTTCCATGTTATTAGGGCAGTAGATGAAGCGGAAATGGGAGGCTTTTATTTTGAAATTTGCTATAGGGTGTGTTTTAAACAGTCTCCTAGAGTCTATTCTCTAAAACGGGGTTGAGTTTGGGTCATAATGTTGAGCCATATAGGGCAATAAATATATGTAAAAAATATAGAGGCTTTTATTTTGTAGGGTCCCTGGAGTCTTATTTTGAAAGTCTATCAGTGCTGAGTGGCAAGGGAAGTGTCATGTACAGCAGTCATATAGTATCCATTTCCCAATGTTAAATCAGTCCTTTCACCCTCCATTAGATTAATATGTGCTGTTTAAAACAGCAGAGGTAAAATCTGTTTGAAGCTTGGTAACCTTGACAACGCTTAACGAGCCTCTCACTGACACAGACAACAGCTGCACTCACTATTGGTTTCTTCTTCCCAGGCTTTTTTGTATGGGAAGAACGGCACCGAACAAACGACTACTGATCAAAAACCGTATGAGTTATTCAAAAAACATTTTCACCATGAGCATCAGCAATCCTTCGACTCCAACTATACCAACTTTGGTGTATGTGTGTCATTCAGAAAAATATTTATGACGAGTGAAAACACATAGTCTGATTCGTTTCTCTCCCATCTTCAGCTCAAAAAGAATAGAGAAAGGCTGAAACTCTCATCGACTTTAGGTTGGTCTGGAGGGTTTTTAAGGAAAAGTATTAATCCTACCGTAATTCCGAAGACATTGTGTGAGTCCAGAGGTTTCAGTCTACAAACTGACCAAAAATGGTGACTGTAGCTCCAAATATGTGGCCGTGAGGGCGAGAATAAGATGTTTGATCTGAAAAAAATGGCCGCCTCACACTAAGATTTCAGCAGCTGCACTCTAGCAGGCTGCTGCAGAAGCTAACTGTCAGCTAGCTTCCAGGTGCTTACCCTCCGAACAAACGACTGCTGAGCAAAAACCGTAAAAGATATCTGAAAAATTCTTTCAGTGAAAGCAACATCTATCCTTTGTCTCAGACTGGGGTAACCTTCATGTCTGTAGGTCTTTCACAACCCAAAACGAAGCACAAACAAAATGGTTGGCCCACCTGCTCCTCCCTTTCTTTTAACTGCAGGACCTCACTCTCACTCACCTTTTAGCTGCTAAAGCACCCCTCCGAACAAACGACTGCTGAGTAAAAACCGTAAAAGGTATCTGAAAAATTCTTTTTATCTAAGCGACAGCTATATCTTGTCTTCAATTGGAGTAACTTTCATGGCTGTAGATCATCTACAAACTGAATGGGAAGAGAAAGAAAAAGAAAAAACGTTTCATCACACCTAAGCTTCTAATTGAGCTAGCTGCAGCAGGTCAATGTCACTCAGCTTTCAGGTGCTTAAAATGTCCTCCGAACAAACGACTGCTGAGCAAAAACCGTATGAGTTATTCAAAAAATTTTTTCACCGTGAGCGTCAGTCATCCTTCGACTCCAACTATGCCAACTTTGGTGTATGTGTGTCATTCAGAAAAATATTTATGACGAGTTTAAAACACATAGTCTGATTCGTTTTTCTCCCCTCTTCTGCTCCAAAACCAATGAAAAACGGCTCTGATTTTCATCGACTTTAGGTCGGTCTGGAGGGTTTTTAAGGAAAAGTATTAATCCTACCGTAATTCCGAAGATATTGTGTGGGTCCAGAGATTTCAGTCTACAAACTGACCAAAAATGGTGACTCTAGCTATAAATATGTGGCCGTGAGGGCGAGTTTAAAATGTTTTTTTGTGTTTAAAAAACGCCTGCCTCACACTCTAGCTTTTCAGTTGCTCCACTCTAGCAGGCTGGATTTTGCTAAAACTTTGTGGCGCTTGAGGTCTGATTATACAAAAACCGTAGCAGTTATCAACATACCGTCTTCAGTTTTAAATAGACGAAGGATTTATCTACAAACTGAGCTTCAAACTGTTTTTCTAGGTGAATGTATGCCGACACAGTGAAGTGCTGTTTTTTATGCTTTTTTTTTCCTCTCCCCATTCATTTCCTATGGGATTTTTTTGCGACGTTTTCGCTAATAATTCGCAAACCTTCGGACTAATGAGAAAGTTTTATACAAGCACACATCACCCCATTGGTCCCGACGCGTGTGCCAACTTTGGGCCCGATCCGCCAAACCGTGCGGGACTAGTTACGCGCCGAAGTTTTGGGTATACGGGAGAATTATAATAATAACTAGAAAATTTCTAAAGAAATTTTGAGGGGGGCCACCTACTGCCCGTCTGGGGAACAGGGCCAATACGGCCCTGGCAAGTGATGTCGGGGCTCCCCAGACCAACTGCTTACGCCTTTGAGGGCTGCTGAGGGAAGGAAAGAGGGCTAGGTCATGGGCAAAGAGAGCTGTGTGCCACTTGTGCTGAAATCTGGGAAATAGACGTGCACAGCGTATGATGCAAAAGGGTAATATGGGTTGTCCATATTGAACCGCAGTGGGTAAAGCTCAGTTGGTGGGCTCCGCCCGCCTGCTAGGAGCCCTTGCAGCGATGAAAAAAATCACCAATGGCGGGCTCTGCCCGCCTGCTAAGAGCCATTGCAGTGATGAAATCACCAATGGCAATGAGCAATATGCCAGAATGTATGAGTGTGTATAAGGAAGAGGCTTTTATTCTGTAGAGTCCCTGGAGTCTTATTTTGAAAGTCTATCATGGAAGTGCATCTAAAGATGGGTCATGCCCAGCAGTTATATAGAATCAATTTCCAAATGTTAAATCACTGGTTTTCCATGTTATTAGGTGAATAGTTGCTGTATTACAGAGTAAATGGGAGACTTTTATTGTGAAATTTGCTCTGGGTGTGTTTTGAAAAGGTCACTAGAGTCTAATAAAAACAACCTGGAAGAGTTTGGGTCATAATGTTGAGCCATTTGCATCAATTAATGCATTAGTATAATCTAGAGGCTTTTATTTTGTAGGGTCGCTGGAGTCTTATTTTGAAAGTCCAACAGAGTTGTGTTTATAGAAAATGTTCAGACCCGTCAATGATAGTTGATTACTTTCCAATCGTTAAATCACTGTTTTTCCATGTTATTAGGGCAGTAGATGAAGCGGAAATGGGAGGCTTTTATTTTGAAATTTGCTATAGGGTGTGTTTTAAACAGTCTCCTAGAGTCTATTCTCTAAAACGGGGTTGAGTTTGGGTCATAATATTGAGCCATATAGGGCAATAAATATATGTAAAAAATATAGAGGCTTTTATTTTGTAGGGTCCCTGGAGTCTTATTTTGAAAGTCTATCAGTGCTGAGTGGCAAGGGAAGTGTCCTGGACAGCAGTCATATAGTATCCATTTCCCAATGTTAAATCAGTCCTTTCACCCTCCATTAGATTAATATGTGCTGTTTAAAACAGCAGAGGTAAAATCTGTTTGAAGCTTGGTAACCTTGACAACGCTTAACGAGCCTCTCACTGACACAGACAACAGCTGCACTCACTATTGGTTTCTTCTTCCCAGGCTTTTTTGTATGGGAAGAACGGCAACGAAAACAAACGACTACTGATCAAAAACCGTATGAGTTATTCAAAAAACATTTTCACCATGAGCATCAGCAATCCTTCGACTCCAAGTATACCAACTTTGGTGTATGTGTGTCATTCAGAACAATATTTATGACGACTTGAAAACACATAGTCTGATTCGTTTCTCTTCCATCTTCAGCTCAAAAAGAATGGAGAAAGGCTGAAACTCATCGACTTTAGGTTGGTCTGGAGGGTTTTTAAGGAAAAGTATTAATCCTACCGTAATTCCGAAGACATTGTGTGAGTCCAGAGGTTTCAGTCTACAAACTGACCAAAAATGGTGACTGTAGCTCCAAATATGTGGCCGTGAGGGCGAGAATAAGATGTTTGATCTTAAAAAAATGGCCGCCTCACACTAAGATTTCAGCAGCTGCACTCTAGCAGGCTGCTGCAGAAGCTAACTGTCAGCTAGCTTCCAGGTGCTTACCCTCCGAACAAACGACTGCTGAGCAAAAACCGTAAAAGATATCTGAAAAATTCTTTCAGTGAAAGCAACATCTATCCTTTGTCTCAGACTGGGGTAACCTTCATGTCTGTAGGTCTTTCACAACCCAAAACGAAGCACAAACAAAATGGTTGGCCCACCTGCTCCTCCCTTTGTTTGAACTGCAGGACCTCACTCTCACTCACCTTTTAGCTGCTAAAGCACCCCTCCGAACAAACGACTGCTGAGTAAAAACCGTAAAAGGTGTCTGAAAAATTCTTTTTATCTAAGCGACAGCTATATCTTGTCTTCAATTGGAGTAACTTTCATGGCTGTAGGTCATCTACAAACTGAATGGGAAGAGAAAGAAAAAGAAAAAACGTTTCATCACACCTAAGCTTCTAATTGAGCTAGCTGCAGCAGGTCACTGTCACTCAGCTTTCAGGTGCTTAAAATGTCCTCCGAACAAACGACTGCTGAGCAAAAACCGTATGAGTTATTCAAAAATTTTTTTCACCGTGAGCGTCAGTCATCCTTCGACTCCAACTATGCCAACTTTGGTGTATGTGTGTCATTCAGAAAAATATTTATGACGAGTTTAAAACACATAGTCGGATTCGTTTTTCTCCCCTCTTCTGCTCCAAAACCAATGAAAAACGGCTCTGATTTTCATCGACTTTAGGTCGGTCTGGAGGGTTTTTAAGGAAAAGTATTAATCCTACCGTAATTCCGAAGATATTGTGTGGGTCCAGAGATTTCAGTCTACAAACTGACCAAAAATGGTGACTCTAGCTATAAATATGTGGCCGTGAGGGCGAGTTTAAAATGTTTTTTTGTGTTTAAAAAACGCCTGCCTCACACTCTAGCTTTTCAGTTGCTCCACTCTAGCAGGCTGGATTTTGCTAAAACTTTGTGGCGCTTGAGGTCTGATTATACAAAAACCGTAGCAGTTATCAACATACCGTCTTCAGTTTTAAATAGACGAAGGATTTATCTACAAACTGAGCTTCAAACTGTTTTTCTAGGTGAATGTATGGCGACACAGTGAAGTGCTGTTTTTTATGCTTTTTTTTTCCTCTCCCCATTCATTTCCTATGGGATTTTTTTGCGACGTTTTCGCTAATAATTCGCAAACCTTCGGACTAATGAGAAAGTTTTATACAAGCACACATCACCCCATTGGTCCCGACGCGTGTGCCAACTTTGGGCCCGATCCGCCAAACCGTGCGGGACTAGTTACGTGCCGAAGTTTTGGGTATACGGGAGAATTATAATAACTAGAAAATTTCTAAAGAAATTTTGAGGGGGGCCACCTACTGCCCGTCTGGGGAACCGGGCCAATACGGCCCTGGCAAGTGACGTCGGGGCTCCCCAGACCAACTGCTTACGCCTTTGAGGGCTGCTGAGGGAAGGAAAGAGGGCAAGTTCATGGGTAAAGAGAGCTGTGTGCCACTTGTGCTGAAATCTGGGAAATAGACGTGCACAGCGTATGATGCACAAGGGTAATATGGGTTGTCCATATTGAAACACAGTGGGTAAAGCCCAGTTGGCGGGCTTCGCCCGCCTGCGAGGAGCCATCTCAGTGAAGAAAAAAATCACCAATGGCGGGCTCTGCCCGCCTTCTAAGAGCCATTGCAGTGATGAAATCACCAATGGCGGGCTCCGCCCGCCTGCTAAGAGCCATTGCAGTGATGTAATCACCTTTGGCGGGCTCCGCCCGCCTTCTAAGAGCCATTGCAGTGATGAAATCACCAATGGCAATGAGCAATATGCCAGAATGTATGAGTGTGTATAAGGAAGAGGCTTTTATTCTGTAGAGTCCTTGTAGTCTTATTTTGAAAGTCTATCATGAATGTGCATCAAAAGATGGGTCACGCCCAGCAGTGATATAGAATCCATTTCCAAATGTTAAATCACTGGTTTTCCATGTTATTAGGTGAATAGTTGCTGTATTACAGAGTAAATGGGAGACTTTTATTGTGAAATTTGCTCTGGGGTGTGTTTTGAAAAGGTCACTAGAGTCTAATAAAAACAACCTGGAAGAGTTTGGGTCATAATGTTGAGCCATTTGCATCAATTAATGCATTACTATAATCTAGAGGCTTTTATTTTGTAGGGTCCCTGGAGTCTTATTTTGAAAGTCCAACAGAGTTGTGTTTATAGAAAATGTTCAGACCCGTCAATGATAGTTGATTACTTTCCAATCGTTAAATCACTCTTTTTCCATGTTATTAGGGCAGTAGATGAAGCGGAAATGGGAGGCTTTTATTTTGAAATTTGCTATAGGGTGTGTTTTAAACAGTCTCCTAGAGTCTATTCTCTAAAACGGGGTTGAGTTTGGGTCATAATGTTGAGCCATATAGGGCAATAAATATATGTAAAAAATATAGAGGCTTTTATTTTGTAGGGTCCCTGGAGTCTTATTTTGAAAGTCTATCAGTGCTGAGTGGCAAGGGAAGTGTCATGGACAGCAGTCATATAGTATCCATTTCCCAATGTTAAATCAGTCCTTTCACCCTCCATTAGATTAATATGTGCTGTTTAAAACAGCAGAGGTAAAATCTGTTTGAAGCTTGGTAACCTTGACAACGCTTAACGAGCCTCTCACTGACACAGACAACAGCTGCACTCACTATTGGTTTCTTCTTCCCAGGCTTTTTTGTATGGGAAAAACGGCACCGAACAAACGACTACTGATCAAAAACCGTATGAGTTATTCAAAAAACATTTTCACCATGAGCATCAGCAATCCTTCGACTCCAACTATACCAACTTTGGTGTATGTGTGTCATTCAGAAAAATATTTATGACGAGTTGAAAACACATAGTCTGATTCGTTTCTCTCCCATCTTCAGCTCAAAAAGAATAGAGAAAGGCTGAAACTCTCATCGACTTTAGGTTGGTCTGGAGGGTTTTTAAGGAAAAGTATTAATCCTACCGTAATTCCGAAGACATTGTGTGAGTCCAGAGGTTTCAGTCTACAAACTGACCAAAAATGGTGACTGTAGCTCCAAATATGTGGCCGTGAGGGCGAGAATAAGATGTTTGATCTTAAAAAAATGGCCGCCTCACACTAAGATTTCAGCAGCTGCACTCTAGCAGGCTGCTGCAGAAGCTAACTGTCAGCTAGCTTCCAGGTGCTTACCCTCCGAACAAACGACTGCTGAGCAAAAACCGTAAAAGATATCTGAAAAATTCTTTCAGTGAAAGCAACATCTATCCTTTGTCTCAGACTGGGGTAACCTTCATGTCTGTAGGTCTTTCACAACCCAAAACGAAGCACAAACAAAATGGTTGGCCCACCTGCTCCTCCCTTTGTTTGAACTGCAGGACCTCACTCTCACTCACCTTTTAGCTGCTAAAGCACCCCTCCGAACAAACGACTGCTGAGTAAAAACCGTAAAAGGTATCTGAAAAATTCTTTTTATCTAAGCGACAGCTATATCTTGTCTTCAATTGGAGTAACTTTCATGGCTGTAGGTCATCTACAAACTGAATGGGAAGAGAAAGAAAAAGAAAAAACGTTTCATCACACCTAAGCTTCTAATTGAGCTAGCTGCAGCAGGTCACTGTCACTCAGCTTTCAGGTGCTTAAAATGTCCTCCGAACAAACGACTGCTGAGCAAAAACCGTATGAGTTATTCAAAAAATTTTTTCACCGTGAGCGTCAGTCATCCTTCGACTCCAACTATGCCAACTTTGGTGTATGTGTGTCATTCAGAAAAATATTTATGACGAGTTTAAAACACATAGTCTGATTCGTTTTTCTCCCCTCTTCTGCTCCAAAACCAATGAAAAACGGCTCTGATTTTCATCGACTTTAGGTCGGTCTGGAGGGTTTTTAAGGAAAAGTATTAATCCTACCGTAATTCCGAAGATATTGTGTGGGTCCAGAGATTTCAGTCTACAAACTGACCAAAAATGGTGACTCTAGCTATAAATATGTGGCCGTGAGGGCGAGTTTAAAATGTTTTTTTGTGTTTAAAAAACGCCTGCCTCACACTCTAGCTTTTCAGTTGCTCCACTCTAGCAGGCTGGATTTTGCTAAAACTTTGTGGCGCTTGAGGTCTGATTATACAAAAACCGTAGCAGTTATCAACATACCGTCTTCAGTTTTAAATAGACGAAGGATTTATCTACAAACTGAGCTTCAAACTGTTTTTCTAGGTGAATGTATGGCGACACAGTGAAGTGCTGTTTTTTATGCTTTTTTTTTCCTCTCCCCATTCATTTCCTATGGGATTTTTTTGCGACGTTTTCGCTAATAATTCGCAAACCTTCGGACTAATGAGAAAGTTTTATACAAGCACACATCACCCCATTGGTCCCGACGCGTGTGCCAACTTTGGGCCCGATCCGCCAAACCATGCGGGACTAGTTACGCGCCGAAGTTTTGGGTATACGGGAGAATTATAATAATAACTAGAAAATTTCTAAAGAAATTTTGAGGGGGGCCACCTACTGCCCGTCTGGGGAACCGGGCCAATACGGCCCTGGCAAGTGACTTCGGGGCTCCCCAGACCAACTGCTTACGCCTTTGAGGGCTGCTGAGGGAAGGAAAGAGGGCAAGTTTATGGGCAAAGAGAGCTGTGTGCCACTTGTGCTGAAATCTGGGAAATAGACGTGCACAGCGTATGATGCACAAGGGTAATATGGGTTGTCCATATTGAAACACAGTGGGTAAAGCCCAGTTTGCGGGCTTCGCCCGCCTTCTGGGATCCATCTCAGTGAAGAAAAAAATCACCAATGGCGGGCTCTGCCCGCCTTCTAAGAGCCATTGCAGTGATGAAATCACCAATGGCGGGCTCCGCCCGCCTGCTAAGAGCCATTGCAGTGATGTAATCACCTTTGGCGGGCTCCGCCCGCCTGTTACCATTGGCGGGCTCCGCCCGCCTTCTAAAAGCCATTGCAGTGATGAAATTACAAATGGCTATAAGCAATATGCCAGAATGTATGAGTGTGTATAAGGAAGAGGCTTTTATTTTGTAGAGTCCCTGTAGTCTTATTTTGAAAGTCTATCATGGAAGTGCATCTATAGATGGGTCATGCCCAGCAGTGATATAGAATCCATTTCCAAATGTTAAATCACTGGTTTTCCATGTTATTAGGTGAATAGTTCCTGTATTACAGAGTAAATGGGGGACTTTTATTGTGAAATTTGCTCTGGGGTGTGTTTTGAAAAGGTCACTAGAGTCTAATAAAAACAACCTGGAAGAGTTTGGGTCATAATGTTGAGCCATTTGCATCAATTAATGCATTAGTATAATCTAGAGGCTTTTATTTTGTAGGGTCCCTGGAGTCTTATTTTGAAAGTCCAACAGAGTTGTGTTTAGAGAAAATGTTCAGACCCATCAATGATAGTTGATGACTTTCCAATCGTTAAATCACTCTTTTTCCATTTTATTAGGGCAGTAGATGAAGCGGAAATGGGAGGCTTTTATTTTGAAATTTGCCATAGGGTGTGTTTTAAACAGTCTCCTAGAGTCTATTCTCTAAAATGGGGTTGAGTTTGGGTCATAATGTTGAGCCATATAGGGCAATAAATATATGTAAAAAATATAGAGGCTTTTATTTTGAAGGGTCCCTGGAGTCTTATTTTGAAAGTCTATCAGTGCTGAGTGGCAAGGGAAGTGTCATGGACGGCAGTCATATAGTATCCATTTCCCAATGTTAAATCAGTGCTTTCACCCTCCATTAGATTAATATGTGCTGTTTAAAACAGCAGAGGTAAAATCTGTTTGAAGCTTGGTAACCTTGACAACGCTTAATGAGCCTCTCACTGACACAGACAACAGCTGCACTCACTATTGGTTTCTTCTTCCCAGGCTTTTTTGTATGGGAAGAACGGCACCGAACAAACGACTGCTGAGCAAAAACCGTATGAGTTATTAAAAAAAAAATTTCACCATGAGCATCAGCAATCCTTCGACTCCAACTATACCAACTTTGGTGTATGTGTGTCATTCAGAACAATATTTATGACGACTTGAAAACACATAGTCTGATTCGTTTTTCTCCCATCTTCAGCTTAAAAAGAATGGAGAAAGGCTGAAACTCATCGACTTTAGGTTGGTCTGGAGGGTTTTTAAGGAAAAGTATTAATCCTACCGTAATTCCGAAGACGTGTGAGTCCAGAGGTTTCAGTCTACAAACTGACCAAAAATGGTGACTGTAGGTCCAAATATGTGGCCGTGAGGGCGAGAATAAGATGTTTGATCTTAAAAAAATGGCCGCCTCACACTAAGATTTCAGCAGCTGCACTCTAGCAGGCTGCTGCAGAAGCTAACTGTCAGCTAGCTTCCAGGTGCTTACCCTCCGAACAAACGACTGCTGAGCAAAAACCGTAAAAGGTATCTGAAAAATTCTTTCAGTGAAAGCAACATCTATCCTTTGTCTCAGACTGGGGTAACCTTCATGTCTGTAGGTCTTTCACAACCCAAAACGAAGCAAAAACAAAATGGTTGGCCCACCTGCTCCTCCCTTTCTTTTAACTGCAGGACCTCACTCTCACTCACCTTTCAGCTGCTAAAGCACCCCTCCGAACAAACGACTGCTGAGTAAAAACCATAAAAGGTATCTCAAAAATTATTTTTATCTAAGCGACAGCTATATCTTGTCTTCAATTGGAGTAACTTTCATGGCTGTAGGTCATCTACAACCTGAATGGGAAGAGAAAGAAAAAGAAAAAACGTTTCGTCACACATGAGCTTCTAATTGAGCTAGCTGCAGCAGGTCACTCACCCAGCTTTGAGGTGCTTAAAATGTCCTCCGAACAAACGACTGCTGAGCAAAAACCGTATGAGTTATTCAAAAAATTCTTTCACCGTGAGCGTCAGCCATCCTTCGACTCCAACTATGCCAATATTGGTGTATGTGTGTCATTCAGAAAAATATTTATGACGACTTGAAGACACATAGTCTGATTCGTTTTTCTCCCCTCTTCTGCTCCAAAACCAATGAAAAACTGCTCTGATTTTCATCGACTTTAGGTCGGTCTGGAGGGTTTTTAAGGAAAAGTATTAATCCTACCGTAATTCCGAAGATATTGTGTGGGTCCAGAGATTTCAGTCTACAAACTGACCAAAAATGGTGACTCTAGCTATAAATATGTGGCCGTGAGGGCGAGTTTAAAATGTTTTTTTGTGTTTAAAAAACGCCTGCCTCACACTCTAGCTTTTCAGTTGCTCCACTCTAGCAGGCTGGATTTTGCTAAAACTTTGTGGCGCTTGAGGTCTGATTATACAAAAACCGTAGCAGTTATCAACATACCGTCTTCAGTTTTAAATAGACGAAGGATTTATCTACAAACTGAGCTTCAAACTGTTTTTCTAGGTGAATGTATGCCGACACAGTGAAGTGCTGTTTTTTATGCTTTTTTTTTCCTCTCCCCATTCATTTCCTATGGGATTTTTTTGCGACGTTTTCGCTAATAATTCGCAAACCTTCGGACTAATGAGAAAGTTTTATACAAGCACGCATCGCACCATTGGTCCCGACGCGTGTGCCAACTTTGGGCCCGATCCGCCAAACCGTGCGGGACTAGTTAGGTGCCGAAGTTTTTGGGTGGCGAGGAGAACTATAACTAGAAAATTTCTAAAGAAATTTTGAGGGGGGCCACCTACTGCCCGTCTGGGGAACCGGGCCAATACGGCCCTGGCAAGTGATGTCGGGGCTCCCCAGACCAACTGCTTACGCCTTTGAGGGCTGCTGAGGGAAGGAAAGAGGGCTAGGTCATGGGCAAAGAGAGCTGTGTGCCACTTGTGCTGAAATCTGGGAAATAGACGTGCACAGCGTATGATGCAAAAGGGTAATATGGGTTGTCCATATTGAACCGCAGTGGGTAAAGCTCAGTTGGTGGGCTCCGCCCGCCTGCTAGGAGCCCTTGCAGTGATGAAAAAAATCACCAATGGCGGGCTCTGCCCGCCTGCTAAGAGCCATTGCAGTGATGAAATCACCAATGGCGGGCTCCGCCCGCCTTCTAAGAGCCATTGCAGTGATGATATCACCAATGGCGGGCTCCGCCCGCCTTCTAAGAGCCATTGCAGTGATGAAATTACAAATGGCAATGAGCAATATGCCAGAATGTATGAGTGTGTATAAGGAAGAGGCTTTTATTCTGTAGAGTCCCTGGAGTCTTATTTTGAAAGTCTATCATGGAAGTGCATCTAAAGATGGGTCATGCCCAGCAGTTATATAGAATCAATTTCCAAATGTTAAATCACTGGTTTTCCATGTTATTAGGTGAATAGTTGCTGTATTACAGAGTAAATGGGAGACTTTTATTGTGAAATTTGCTCTGGGTGTGTTTTGAAAAGGTCACTAGAGTCTAATAAAAACAACCTGGAAGAGTTTGGGTCATAATGTTGAGCCATTTGCATCAATTAATGCATTAGTATAATCTAGAGGCTTTTATTTTGTAGGGTCGCTGGAGTCTTATTTTGAAAGTCCAATAGAGTTGTGTTTATAGAAAATGTTCAGACCCGTCAATGATAGTTGATTACTTTCCAATCGTTAAATCACTCTTTTTCCATGTTATTAGGGCAGTAGATGAAGCGGAAATGGGAGGCTTTTATTTTGAAATTTGCTATAGGGTGTGTTTTAAACAGTCTCCTAGAGTCTATTCTCTAAAACGGGGTTGAGTTTGGGTCATAATGTTGAGCCATATAGGGCAATAAATATATGTAAAAAATATAGAGGCTTTTATTTTGTAGGGTCCCTGGAGTCTTATTTTGAAAGTCTATCAGTGCTGAGTGGCAAGGGAAGTGTCATGGACAGCAGTCATATAGTATCCATTTCCCAATGTTAAATCAGTCCTTTCACCCTCCATTAGATTAATATGTGCTGTTTAAAACAGCAGAGGTAAAATCTGTTTGAAGCTTGGTAACCTTGACAACGCTTAACGAGCCTCTCACTGACACAGACAACAGCTGCACTCACTATTGGTTTCTTCTTCCCAGGCTTTTTTGTATGGGAAGAACGGCACCGAACAAACGACTACTGATCAAAAACCGTATGAGTTATTCAAAAAACATTTTCACCATGAGCATCAGCAATCCTTCGACTCCAACTATACCAACTTTGGTGTATGTGTGTCATTCAGAACAATATTTATGACGACTTGAAAACACATAGTCTGATTCGTTTTTCTCCCATCTTCAACTCAAAAGGAATGGAGAAAGGCTGAAACTCATCGACTCTAGGTTGGTCTGGAGGGTTTTTAAGGAAAAGTATTAATCCTACCGTAATTCCGAAGACATTGTGTGAGTCCAGAGGTTTCAGTCTACAAACTGACCAAAAATGGTGACTGTAGCTCCAAATATGTGGCCGTGAGGGCGAGAATAAGATGTTTGATCTTAAAAAAATGGCCGCCTCACACTAAGATTTCAGCAGCTGCACTCTAGCAGGCTGCTGCAGAAGCTAACTGTCAGCTAGCTTCCAGGTGCTTACCCTCCGAACAAACGACTGCTGAGCAAAAACCGTAAAAGATATCTGAAAAATTCTTTCAGTGAAAGCAACAGCTATCCTTTGTCTCAGACTGGGGTAACCTTCATGTCTGTAGGTCTTTCACAACCCAAAACGAAGCACAAACAAAATGGTTGGCCCACCTGCTCCTCCCTTTGTTTGAACTGCAGGACCTCACTCTCACTCACCTTTTAGCTGCTAAAGCACCCCTCCGAACAAACGACTGCTGAGTAAAAACCGTAAAAGGTATCTGAAAAATTCTTTTTATCTAAGCGACAGCTATATCTTGTCTTCAATTGGAGTAACTTTCATGGCTGTAGGTCATCTACAAACTGAATGGGAAGAGAAAGAAAAAGAAAAAACGTTTCATCACACCTAAGCTTCTAATTGAGCTAGCTGCAGCAGGTCACTGTCACTCAGCTTTCAGGTGCTTAAAATGTCCTCCGAACAAACGACTGCTGAGCAAAAACCGTATGAGTTATTCAAAAAAATTTTTCACCGTGAGCGTCAGTCATCCTTCGACTCCAACTATGCCAACTTTGGTGTATGTGTGTCATTCAGAAAAATATTTATGACGAGTTTAAAACACATAGTCTGATTCGTTTTTCTCCCCTCTTCTGCTCCAAAACCAATGAAAAACGGCTCTGATTTTCATCGACTTTAGGTCGGTCTGGAGGGTTTTTAAGGAAAAGTATTAATCCTACCGTAATTCCGAAGACATTGTGTGGGTCCAGAGATTTCAGTCTACAAACTGACCAAAAATGGTGACTCTAGCTATAAATATGTGGCCGTGAGGGCGAGTTTAAAATGTTTTTTTGTGTTTAAAAAACGCCTGCCTCACACTCTAGCTTTTCAGTTGCTCCACTCTAGCAGGCTGGATTTTGCTAAAACTTTGTGGCGCTTGAGGTCTGATTATACAAAAACCGTAGCAGTTATCAACATACCGTCTTCAGTTTTAAATAGACGAAGGATTTATCTACAAACTGAGCTTCAAACTGTTTTTCTAGGTGAATGTATGCCGACACAGTGAAGTGCTGTTTTTTATGCTTTTTTTTTCCTCTCCCCATTCATTTCCTATGGGATTTTTTTGCGACGTTTTCGCTAATAATTCGCAAACCTTCGGACTAATGAGAAAGTTTTATACAAGCACACATCACCCCATTGGTCCCGACGCGTGTGCCAACTTTGGGCCCGATCCGCCAAACCGTGCGGGACTAGTTACGCGCCGAAGTTTTGGGTATACGGGAGAATTATAATAACTAGAAAATTTCTAAAGAAATTTTGAGGGGGGCCACCTACTGCCCGTCTGGGGAACCGGGCCAATACGGCCCTGGCAAGTGACGTCGGGGCTCCCCAGACCAACTGCTTACGCCTTTGAGGGCTGCTGAGGGAAGGAAAGAGGGCAAGTTCATGGGCAAAGAGAGCTGTGTGCCACTTGTGCTGAAATCTGGGAAATAGACGTGCACAGCGTATGATGCACAAGGGTAATATGGGTTGTCCATATTGAAACACAGTGGGTAAAGCCCAGTTGGCGGGCTTTGCCCGCCTGCTGGGAGCCATCTCAGTGAAGAAAAAAATCACCAATGGCGGGCTCTGCCCGCCTTCTAAGAGCCATTGCAGTGATGAAATCACCAATGGCGGGCTCCGCCCGCCTGCTAAGAGCCATTGCAGTGATGTAATCACCTTTGGCGGGCTCCGCCCGCCTGTTACCATTGGCGGGCTCCGCCCGCCTTCTAAGAGCCATTGCAGTGATGAAATCACCAATGGCAATGAGCAATATGCCAGAATGTATGAGTGTGTATAAGGAAGAGGCTTTTATTCTGTAGAGTCCTTGTAGTCTTATTTTGAAAGTCTATCATGAATGTGCATCAAAAGATGGGTCACGCCCAGCAGTGATATAGAATCCATTTCCAAATGTTAAATCACTGGTTTTCCATGTTATTAGGTGAATAGTTGCTGTATTACAGAGTAAATGGGAGACTTTTATTGTGAAATTTGCTCTGGGGTGTGTTTTGAAAAGGTCACTAGAGTCTAATAAAAACAACCTGGAAGAGTTTGGGTCATAATGTTGAGCCATTTGCATCAATTAATGTATTAGTATAATCTAGAGGCTTTTATTTTGTAGGGTCCCTGGAGTCTTATTTTGAAAGTCCAACAGAGTTGTGTTTATAGAAAATGTTCAGACCCGTCAATGATAGTTGATTACTTTCCAATCGTTAAATCACTCTTTTTCCATGTTATTAGGGCAGTAGATGAAGCGGAAATGGGAGGCTTTTATTTTGAAATTTGCTATAGGGTGTGTTTTAAACAGTCTCCTAGAGTCTATTCTCTAAAACGGGGTTGAGTTTGGGTCATAATGTTGAGCCATATAGGGCAATAAATATATGTAAAAAATATAGAGGCTTTTATTTTGTAGGGTCCCTGGAGTCTTATTTTGAAAGTCTATCAGTGCTGAGTGGCAAGGGAAGTGTCATGGACAGCAGTCATATAGTATCCATTTCCCAATGTTAAATCAGTCCTTTCACCCTCCATTAGATTAATATGTGCTGTTTAAAACAGCAGAGGTAAAATCTGTTTGAAGCTTGGTAACCTTGACAACGCTTAACGAGCCTCTCACTGACACAGACAACAGCTGCACTCACTATTGGTTTCTTCTTCCCAGGCTTTTTTGTATGGGAAGAACGGCACCGAACAAACGACTACTGATCAAAAACCGTATGAGTTATTCAAAAAACATTTTCACCATGAGCATCAGCAATCCTTCGACTCCAACTATACCAACTTTGGTGTATGTGTGTCATTCAGAAAAATATTTATGACGAGTTGAAAACACATAGTCTGATTCGTTTCTCTCCCATCTTCAGCTCAAAAAGAATAGAGAAAGGCTGAAACTCTCATCGACTTTAGGTTGGTCTGGAGGGTTTTTAAGGAAAAGTATTAATCCTACCGTAATTCCGAAGACATTGTGTGAGTCCAGAGGTTTCAGTCTACAAACTGACCAAAAATGGTGACTGTAGCTCCAAATATGTGGCCGTGAGGGCGAGAATAAGATGTTTGATCTTAAAAAAATGGCCGCCTCACACTAAGATTTCAGCAGCTGCACTCTAGCAGGCTGCTGCAGAAGCTAACTGTCAGCTAGCTTCCAGGTGCTTACCCTCCGAACAAACGACTGCTGAGCAAAAACCGTAAAAGATATCTGAAAAATTCTTTCAGTGAAAGCAACATCTATCCTTTGTCTCAGACTGGGGTAACCTTCATGTCTGTAGGTCTTTCACAACCCAAAACGAAGCACAAACAAAATGGTTGGCCCACCTGCTCCTCCCTTTGTTTGAACTGCAGGACCTCACTCTCACTCACCTTTTAGCTGCTAAAGCACCCCTCCGAACAAACGACTGCTGAGTAAAAACCGTAAAAGGTATCTGAAAAATTCTTTTTATCTAAGCGACAGCTATATCTTGTCTTCAATTGGAGTAACTTTCATGGCTGTAGGTCATCTACAAACTGAATGGGAAGAGAAAGAAAAAGAAAAAACGTTTCATCACACCTAAGCTTCTAATTGAGCTAGCTGCAGCAGGTCACTGTCACTCAGCTTTCAGGTGCTTAAAATGTCCTCCGAACAAACGACTGCTGAGCAAAAACCGTATGAGTTATTCAAAAAAATTTTTCACCGTGAGCGTCAGTCATCCTTCGACTCCAACTATGCCAACTTTGGTGTATGTGTGTCATTCAGAAAAATATTTATGACGAGTTTAAAACACATAGTCTGATTCGTTTTTCTCCCCTCTTCTGCTCCAAAACCAATGAAAAACGGCTCTGATTTTCATCGACTTTAGGTCGGTCTGGAGGGTTTTTAAGGAAAAGTATTAATCCTACCGTAATTCCGAAGATATTGTGTGGGTCCAGAGATTTCAGTCTACAAACTGACCAAAAATGGTGACTCTAGCTATAAATATGTGGCCGTGAGGGCGAGTTTAAAATGTTTTTTTGTGTTTAAAAAACGCCTGCCTCACACTCTAGCTTTTCAGTTGCTCCACTCTAGCAGGCTGGATTTTGCTAAAACTTTGTGGCGCTTGAGGTCTGATTATACAAAAACCGTAGCAGTTATCAACATACCGTCTTCAGTTTTAAATAGACGAAGGATTTATCTACAAACTGAGCTTCAAACTGTTTTTCTAGGTGAATGTATGCCGACACAGTGAAGTGCTGTTTTTTATGCTTTTTTTTTCCTCTCCCCATTCATTTCCTATGGGATTTTTTTGCGACGTTTTCGCTAATAATTCGCAAACCTTCGGACTAATGAGAAAGTTTTATACAAGCACACATCACCCCATTGGTCCCGACGCGTGTGCCAACTTTGGGCCCGATCCGCCAAACCGTGCGGGACTAGTTACGCGCCGAAGTTTTGGGTATACGGGAGAATTATAATAATAACTAGAAAATTTCTAAAGAAATTTTGAGGGGGGCCACCTACTGCCCGTCTGGGGAACCGGGCCAATACGGCCCTGGCAAGTGACGTCGGGGCTCCCCAGACCAACTGCTTACGCCTTTGAGGGCTGCTGAGGGAAGGAAAGAGGGCAAGTTCATGGGCAAAGAGAGCTGTGTGCCACTTGTGCTGACATCTGGGAAATAGACGTGCACAGCGTATGATGCACAAGGGTAATATGGGTTGTCCATATTGAAACACAGTGGGTAAAGCCCAGTTGGCGGGCTTCGCCCGCCTGCTAGGAGCCATCTCAGTGAAGAAAAAAATCACCAATGGCGGGCTCTGCCCGCCTTCTAAGAGCCATTGCAGTGATGAAATCACCAATGGCGGGCTCCGCCCGCCTGCTAAGAGCCATTGCAGTGATGTAATCACCTTTGGCGGGCTCCGCCCGCCTGTTACCATTGGCGGGCTCCGCCCTCCTTCTAAGAGCCATTGCAGTGATGAAATCACCAATGGCAATGAGCAATATGCCAGAATGTATGAGTGTGTATAAGGAAGAGGCTTTTATTCTGTAGAGTCCTTGTAGTCTTATTTTGAAAGTCTATCATGAATGTGCATCAAAAGATGGGTCACGCCCAGCAGTGATATAGAATCCATTTCCAAATGTTAAATCACTGGTTTTCCATGTTATTAGGTGAATAGTTGCTTTATTACAGAGTAAATGGGAGACTTTTATTGTGAAATTTGCTCTGGGGTGTGTTTTGAAAAGGTCACTAGAGTCTAATAAAAACAACCTGGAAGAGTTTGGGTCATAATGTTGAGCCATTTGCATCAATTAATGCATTAGTATAATCTAGAGGCTTTTATTTTGTAGGGTCGCTGGAGTCTTATTTTGAAAGTCCAACAGAGTTGTGTTTATAGAAAATGTTCAGACCCGTCAATGATAGTTGATTACTTTCCAATCGTTAAATCACTCTTTTTCCATGTTATTAGGGCAGTAGATGAAGCGGAAATGGGAAGCTTTTATTTTGAAATTTGCTATAGGGTGTGTTTTAAACAGTCTCCTAGAGTCTATTCTCTGAAACGGGGTTGAGTTTGGGTCATAATGTTGAGCCATATAGGGCAATAAATATATGTAAAAAATATAGAGGCTTTTATTTTGTAGGGTCCCTGGAGTCTTATTTTGAAAGTCTATCAGTGCTGAGTGGCAAGGGAAGTGTCATGGACAGCAGTCATATAGTATCCATTTCCCAATGTTAAATCAGTCCTTTCACCCTCCATTAGATTAATATGTGCTGTTTAAAACAGCAGAGGTAAAATCTGTTTGAAGCTTGGTAACCTTGACAACGCTTAACGAGCCTCTCACTGACACAGACAACAGCTGCACTCACTATTGGTTTCTTCTTCCCAGGCTTTTTTGTATGGGAAGAACGGCACCGAACAAACGACTACTGATCAAAAACCGTATGAGTTATTCAAAAAACATTTTCACCATGAGCATCAGCAATCCTTCGACTCCAACTATACCAACTTTGGTGTATGTGTGTCATTCAGAAAAATATTTATGACGAGTTGAAAACACATAGTCTGATTCGTTTCTCTCCCATCTTCAGCTCAAAAAGAATAGAGAAAGGCTGAAACTCTCATCGACTTTAGGTTGGTCTGGAGGGTTTTTAAGGAAAAGTATTAATCCTACCGTAATTCCGAAGACATTGTGTGAGTCCAGAGGTTTTAGTCTACAAACTGACCAAAAATGGTGACTGTAGCTCCAAATATGTGGCCGTGAGGGCGAGAATAAGATGTTTGATCTGAAAAAAATGGCCGCCTCACACTAAGATTTCAGCAGCTGCACTCTAGCAGGCTGCTGCAGAAGCTAACTGTCAGCTAGCTTCCAGGTGCTTACCCTCCGAACAAACGACTGCTGAGCAAAAACCGTAAAAGATATCTGAAAAATTCTTTCAGTGAAAGCAACATCTATCCTTTGTCTCAGACTGGGGTAACCTTCATGTCTGTAGGTCTTTCACAACCCAAAACGAAGCACAAACAAAATGGTTGGCCCACCTGCTCCTCCCTTTCTTTTAACTGCAGGACCTCACTCTCACTCACCTTTTAGCTGCTAAAGCACCCCTCCGAACAAACGACTGCTGAGTAAAAACCGTAAAAGGTATCTGAAAAATTCTTTTTATCTAAGCGACAGCTATATCTTGTCTTCGATTGGAGTAACTTTCATGGCTGTAGGTCATCTACAAACTGAATGGGAAGAGAAAGAAAAAGAAAAAACGTTTCATCACACCTAAGCTTCTAATTGAGCTAGCTGCAGCAGGTCACTGTCACTCAGCTTTCAGGTGCTTAAAATGTCCTCCGAACAAACGACTGCTGAGCAAAAACCGTATGAGTTATTCAAAAAATTTTTTCACCGTGAGCGTCAGTCATCCTTCGACTCCAACTATGCCAACTTTGGTGTATGTGTGTCATTCAGAAAAATATTTATGACGAGTTTAAAACACATAGTCTGATTCGTTTTTCTCCCCTCTTCTGCTCCAAAACCAATGAAAAACGGCTCTGATTTTCATCGACTTTAGGTCGGTCTGGAGGGTTTTTAAGGAAAAGTATTAATCCTACCGTAATTCCGAAGATATTGTGTGGGTCCAGAGATTTCAGTCTACAAACTGACCAAAAATGGTGACTCTAGCTATAAATATGTGGCCGTGAGGGCGAGTTTAAAATGTTTTTTTGTGTTTAAAAAACGCCTGCCTCACACTCTAGCTTTTCAGTTGCTCCACTCTAGCAGGCTGGATTTTGCTAAAACTTTGTGGCGCTTGAGGTCTGATTATACAAAAACCGTAGCAGTTATCAACATACCGTCTTCAGTTTTAAATAGACGAAGGATTTATCTACAAACTGAGCTTCAAACTGTTTTTCTAGGTGAATGTATGCCGACACAGTGAAGTGCTGTTTTTTATGCTTTTTTTTACCTCTTCCCATTCATTTCCTATGGGATTTTTTTGCGACGTTTTCGCTAATAATTCGCAAACCTTCGGACTAATGAGAAAGTTTTATACAAGCACACATCACCCCATTGGTCCCAACGCGTGTGCCAACTTTGGGCCCGATCCGCCAAACCGTGCGGGACTAGTTACGCGCCGAAGTTTTGGGTATACGGGAGAATTATAATAATAATAATAATACGCGGAATAAATATGTGCAATAGTAGTAGGTGGGCCATGCCTTCGGCATGTGGCCCCCCAATAATACGCGGAATAAATATGTGCAATAGTAGTAGGTGGGCCATGCCTTCGGCATGTGGCCCCCCAACTAGAAAATTTCTAAAGAAATTTTGAGGGGGGCCACCTACTGCCCGTCTGGGGAACCGGGCCAATACGGCCCTGGCAAGTGACGTCGGGGCTCCCCAGACCAACTGCTTACGCCTTTGAGGGCTGCTGAGGGAAGGAAAGAGGGCAAGTTCATGGGTAAAGAGAGCTGTGTGCCACTTGTGCTGAAATCTGGGAAATAGACGTGCACAGCGTATGATGCACAAGGGTAATATGGGTTGTCCATATTGAAACACAGTGGGTAAAGCCCAGTTGGCGGGCTTCGCCCGCCTGCGAGGAGCCATCTCAGTGAAGAAAAAAATCACCAATGGCGGGCTCTGCCCGCCTTCTAAGAGCCATTGCAGTGATGAAATCACCAATGGCGGGCTCCGCCCGCCTGCTAAGAGCCATTGCAGTGATGTAATCACCTTTGGCGGGCTCCGCCCGCCTTCTAAGAGCCATTGCAGTGATGAAATCACCAATGGCAATGAGCAATATGCCAGAATGTATGAGTGTGTATAAGGAAGAGGCTTTTATTCTGTAGAGTCCTTGTAGTCTTATTTTGAAAGTCTATCATGAATGTGCATCAAAAGATGGGTCACGCCCAGCAGTGATATAGAATCCATTTCCAAATGTTAAATCACTGGTTTTCCATGTTATTAGGTGAATAGTTGCTGTATTACAGAGTAAATGGGAGACTTTTATTGTGAAATTTGCTCTGGGGTGTGTTTTGAAAAGGTCACTAGAGTCTAATAAAAACAACCTGGAAGAGTTTGGGTCATAATGTTGAGCCATTTGCATCAATTAATGCATTACTATAATCTAGAGGCTTTTATTTTGTAGGGTCCCTGGAGTCTTATTTTGAAAGTCCAACAGAGTTGTGTTTATAGAAAATGTTCAGACCCGTCAATGATAGTTGATTACTTTCCAATCGTTAAATCACTCTTTTTCCATGTTATTAGGGCAGTAGATGAAGCGGAAATGGGAGGCTTTTATTTTGAAATTTGCTATAGGGTGTGTTTTAAACAGTCTCCTAGAGTCTATTCTCTAAAACGGGGTTGAGTTTGGGTCATAATGTTGAGCCATATAGGGCAATAAATATATGTAAAAAATATAGAGGCTTTTATTTTGTAGGGTCCCTGGAGTCTTATTTTGAAAGTCTATCAGTGCTGAGTGGCAAGGGAAGTGTCATGGACAGCAGTCATATAGTATCCATTTCCCAATGTTAAATCAGTCCTTTCACCCTCCATTAGATTAATATGTGCTGTTTAAAACAGCAGAGGTAAAATCTGTTTGAAGCTTGGTAACCTTGACAACGCTTAACGAGCCTCTCACTGACACAGACAACAGCTGCACTCACTATTGGTTTCTTCTTCCCAGGCTTTTTTGTATGGGAAGAACGGCACCGAACAAACGACTACTGATCAAAAACCGTATGAGTTATTCAAAAAACATTTTCACCATGAGCATCAGCAATCCTTCGACTCCAACTATACCAACTTTGGTGTATGTGTGTCATTCAGAAAAATATTTATGACGAGTTGAAAACACATAGTCTGATTCGTTTCTCTCCCATCTTCAGCTCAAAAAGAATAGAGAAAGGCTGAAACTCTCATCGACTTTAGGTTGGTCTGGAGGGTTTTTAAGGAAAAGTATTAATCCTACCGTAATTCCGAAGACATTGTGTGAGTCCAGAGGTTTCAGTCTACAAACTGACCAAAAATGGTGACTGTAGCTCCAAATATGTGGCCGTGAGGGCGAGAATAAGATGTTTGATCTTAAAAAAATGGCCGCCTCACACTAAGATTTCAGCAGCTGCACTCTAGCAGGCTGCTGCAGAAGCTAACTGTCAGCTAGCTTCCAGGTGCTTACCCTCCGAACAAACGACTGCTGAGCAAAAACCGTAAAAGATATCTGAAAAATTCTTTCAGTGAAAGCAACATCTATCCTTTGTCTCAGACTGGGGTAACCTTCATGTCTGTAGGTCTTTCACAACCCAAAACGAAGCACAAACAAAATGGTTGGCCCACCTGCTCCTCCCTTTGTTTGAACTGCAGGACCTCACTCTCACTCACCTTTTAGCTGCTAAAGCACCCCTCCGAACAAACGACTGCTGAGTAAAAACCGTAAAAGGTATCTGAAAAATTCTTTTTATCTAAGCGACAGCTATATCTTGTCTTCAATTGGAGTAACTTTCATGGCTGTAGGTCATCTACAAACTGAATGGGAAGAGAAAGAAAAAGAAAAAACGTTTCATCACACCTAAGCTTCTAATTGAGCTAGCTGCAGCAGGTCACTGTCACTCAGCTTTCAGGTGCTTAAAATGTCCTCCGAACAAACGACTGCTGAGCAAAAACCGTATGAGTTATTCAAAAAATTTTTTCACCGTGAGCGTCAGTCATCCTTCGACTCCAACTATGCCAACTTTGGTGTATGTGTGTCATTCAGAAAAATATTTATGACGAGTTTAAAACACATAGTCTGATTCGTTTTTCTCCCCTCTTCTGCTCCAAAACCAATGAAAAACGGCTCTGATTTTCATCGACTTTAGGTCGGTCTGGAGGGTTTTTAAGGAAAAGTATTAATCCTACCGTAATTCCGAAGATATTGTGTGGGTCCAGAGATTTCAGTCTACAAACTGACCAAAAATGGTGACTCTAGCTATAAATATGTGGCCGTGAGGGCGAGTTTAAAATGTTTTTTTGTGTTTAAAAAACGCCTGCCTCACACTCTAGCTTTTCAGTTGCTCCACTCTAGCAGGCTGGATTTTGCTAAAACTTTGTGGCGCTTGAGGTCTGATTATACAAAAACCGTAGCAGTTATCAACATACCGTCTTCAGTTTTAAATAGACGAAGGATTTATCTACAAACTGAGCTTCAAACTGTTTTTCTAGGTGAATGTATGGCGACACAGTGAAGTGCTGTTTTTTATGCTTTTTTTTTCCTCTCCCCATTCATTTCCTATGGGATTTTTTTGCGACGTTTTCGCTAATAATTCGCAAACCTTCGGACTAATGAGAAAGTTTTATACAAGCACACATCACCCCATTGGTCCCGACGCGTGTGCCAACTTTGGGCCCGATCCGCCAAACCATGCGGGACTAGTTACGCGCCGAAGTTTTGGGTATACGGGAGAATTATAATAACTAGAAAATTTCTAAAGAAATTTTGAGGGGGGCCACCTACTGCCCGTCTGGGGAACCGGGCCAATACGGCCCTGGCAAGTGACGTCGGGGCTCCCCAGACCAACTGCTTACGCCTTTGAGGGCTGCTGAGGGAAGGAAAGAGGGCAAGTTCATGGGCAAAGAGAGCTGTGTGCCACTTGTGCTGAAATCTGGGAAATAGACGTGCACAGCGTATGATGCACAAGGGTAATATGGGTTGTCCATATTGAAACACAGTGGGTAAAGCCCAGTTGGCGGGCTTCGCCCGCCTGCTAGGAGCCATCTCAGTGAAGAAAAAAATCACCAATGGCGGGCTCTGCCCGCCTTCTAAGAGCCATTGCAGTGATGAAATCACCAATGGCGGGCTCCGCCCGCCTGCTTAGAGCCATTGCAGTGATGTAATCACCTTTGGCGGGCTCCGCCCGCCCGTTACCATTGGCAGGCTCCGCCCGCCTTCTAAGAGCCATTGCAGTGATGAAATCACCAATGGCAATGAGCAATATGCCAGAATGTATGAGTGTGTATAAGGAAGAGGCTTTTATTCTGTAGAGTCCTTGTAGTCTTATTTTGAAAGTCTATCATGAATGTGCATCAAAAGATGGGTCACGCCCAGCAGTGATATAGAATCCATTTCCAAATGTTAAATCACTGGTTTTCCATGTTATTAGGTGAATAGTTGCTGTATTACAGCGTAAATGGGAGACTTTTATTGTGAAATTTCCTCTGGGGTGTGTTTTGAAAAGGTCACTAGAGTCTAATAAAAACAACCTGGAAGAGTTTGGGTCATAATGTTGAGCCATTTGCATCAATTAATGCATTAGTATAATCTAGAGGCTTTTATTTTGTAGGGTCCCTGGAGTCTTATTTTGAAAGTCCAACAGAGTTGTGTTTATAGAAAATGTTCAGACCCGTCAATGATAGTTGATTACTTTCCAATCGTTAAATCACTCTTTTTCCATGTTATTAGGGCAGTAGATGAAGCGGAAATGGGAAGCTTTTATTTTGAAATTTGCTATAGGGTGTGTTTTAAACAGTCTCCTAGAGTCTATTCTCTAAAACGGGGTTGAGTTTGGGTCATAATGTTGAGCCATATAGGGCAATAAATATATGTAAAAAATATAGAGGCTTTTATTTTGTAGGGTCCCTGGAGTCTTATTTTGAAAGTCTATCAGTGCTGAGTGGCAAGGGAAGTGTCATGGACAGCAGTCATATAGTATCCATTTCCCAATGTTAAATCAGTCCTTTCACCCTCCATTAGATTAATATGTGCTGTTTAAAACAGCAGAGGTAAAATCTGTTTGAAGCTTGGTAACCTTGACAACGCTTAACGAGCCTCTCACTGACACAGACAACAGCTGCACTCACTATTGGTTTCTTCTTCCCAGGCTTTTTTGTATGGGAAGAACGGCACCGAACAAACGACTACTGATCAAAAACCGTATGAGTTATTCAAAAAACATTTTCACCATGAGCATCAGCAATCCTTCGACTCCAACTATACCAACTTTGGTGTATGTGTGTCATTCAGAAACATATTTATGACGAGTTGAAAACACATAGTCTGATTCGTTTCTCTCCCATCTTCAGCTCAAAAAGAATAGAGAAAGGCTGAAACTCTCATCGACTTTAGGTTGGTCTGGAGGGTTTTTAAGGAAAAGTATTAATCCTACCGTAATTCCGAAGACATTGTGTGAGTCCAGAGGTTTCAGTCTACAAACTGACCAAAAATGGTGACTGTAGCTCCAAATATGTGGCCGTGAGGGCGAGAATAAGATGTTTGATCTTAAAAAAATGGCCGCCTCACACTAAGATTTCAGCAGCTGCACTCTAGCAGGCTGCTGCAGAAGCTAACTGTCAGCTAGCTTCCAGGTGCTTACCCTCCGAACAAACGACTGCTGAGCAAAAACCGTAAAAGATATCTGAAAAATTCTTTCAGTGAAAGCAACATCTATCCTTAGTCTCAGACTGGGGTAACCTTCATGTCTGTAGGTCTTTCACAACCCAAAACGAAGCACAAACAAAATGGTTGGCCCACCTGCTCCTCCCTTTGTTTGAACTGCAGGACCTCAGTCTCACTCACCTTTTAGCTGCTAAAGCACCCCTCCGAACAAACGACTGCTGAGTAAAAACCGTAAAAGGTATCTGAAAAATTCTTTTTATCTAAGCGACAGCTATATCTTGTCTTCAATTGGAGTAACTTTCATGGCTGTAGGTCATCTACAACCTGAATGGGAAGAGAAAGAAAAAGAAAAAACGTTTCATCACACCTAAGCTTCTAATTGAGCTAGCTGCAGCAGGTCACTCTCACTCAGCTTTCAGGTGCTTAAAATGTCCTCCGAACAAACGACTGCTGAGCAAAAACCGTATGAGTTATTCAAAAAATTTTTTCACCGTGAGCGTCAGTCATCCTTCGACTCCAACTATGCCAACTTTGGTGTATGTGTGTCATTCAGAAAAATATTTATGACGAGTTTAAAACACATAGTCTGATTCGTTTTTCTCCCCTCTTCTGCTCCAAAACCAATGAAAAACGGCTCTGATTTTCATCGACTTAAGGTCGGTCTGGAGGGTTTTTAAGGAAAAGTATTAATCCTACCGTAATTCCGAAGATATTGTGTGGGTCCAGAGATTTCAGTCTACAAACTGACCAAAAATGGTGACTCTAGCTATAAATATGTGGCCGTGAGGGCGAGTTTAAAATGTTTTTTTGTGTTTAAAAAACGCCTGCCTCACACTCTAGCTTTTCAGTTGCTCCACTCTAGCAGGCTGGATTTTGCTAAAACTTTGTGGCGCTTGAGGTCTGATTATACAAAAACCGTAGCAGTTATCAACATACCGTCTTCAGTTTTAAATAGACGAAGGATTTATCTACAAACTGAGCTTCAAACTGTTTTTCTAGGTGAATGTATGCCGACACAGTGAAGTGCTGTTTTTTATGCTTTTTTTTTCTCTCCCCATTCATTTCCTATGGGATTTTTTTGCGACGTTTTCGCTAATAATTCGCAAACCTTCGGACTAATGAGAAAGTTTTATACAAGCACACATCACCCCATTGGTCCCGACGCGTGTGCCAACTTTGGGCCCGATCCGCCAAACCGTACGGGACTAGTTACGTGCCGAAGTTTTGGGTATACGGGAGAATTATAATAACTAGAAAATTTCTAAAGAAATTTTGAGGGGGGCCACCTACTGCCCGTCTGGGGAACCGGGCCAATACGGCCCTGGCAAGTGACGTCGGGGCTCCCCAGACCAACTGCTTACGCCTTTGAGGGCTGCTGAGGGAAGGAAAGAGGGCAAGTTCATGGGCAAAGAGAGCTGTGTGCCACTTGTGCTGAAATCTGGGAAATAGACGTGCACAGCGTATGATGCACAAGGGTAATATGGGTTGTCCATATTGAAACACAGTGGGTAAAGCCCAGTTGGCGGGCTTTGCCCGCCTGCTAGGAGCCATCTCAGTGAAGAAAAAAATCACCAATGGCGGGCTCTGCCCGCCTTCTAAGAGCCATTGCAGTGATGAAATCACCAATGGCGGGCTCTGCCCGCCTGCTAAGAGCCATTGCAGTGATGTAATCACCTTTGGCGGGCTCCGCCCGCCTGTTACCATTGGCGGGCTCCGCCCGCCTTCTAAGAGCCATTGCAGTGATGAAATCACCAATGGCAATGAGCAATATGCCAGAATGTATGAGTGTGTATAAGGAAGAGGCTTTTATTCTGTAGAGTCCTTGTAGTCTTATTTTGAAAGTCTATCATGAATGTGCATCAAAAGATGGGTCACGCCCAGCAGTGATATAGAATCCATTTCCAAATGTGAAATCACTGGTTTTCCATGTTATTAGGTGAATAGTTGCTGTATTACAGAGTAAATGGGAGACTTTTATTGTGAAATTTGCTCTGGGTGTGTTTTGAAAAGGTCACTAGAGTCTAATAAAAACAACCTGGAAGAGTTTGGGTCATAATGTTGAGCCATTTGCATCAATTAATGCATTAGTATAATCTAGAGGCTTTTATTTTGTAGGGTCCCTGGAGTCTTATTTTGAAAGTCCAACAGAGTTGTGTTTATAGAAAATGTTCAGACCCGTCAATGATAGTTGATTACTTTCCAATCGTTAAATCACTCTTTTTCCATGTTATTAGGGCAGTAGATGAAGCGGAAATGGGAGGCTTTTATTTTGAAATTTGCTATAGGGTGTGTTTTAAACAGTCTCCTAGAGTCTATTCTCTAAAACGGGGTTGAGTTTGGGTCATAATGTTGAGCCATATAGGGCAATAAATATATGTAAAAAATATAGAGGCTTTTATTTTGTAGGGTCCCTGGAGTCTTATTTTGAAAGTCTATCAGTGCTGAGTGGCAAGGGAAGTGTCATGGACAGCAGTCATATAGTATCCATTTCCCAATGTTAAATCAGTCCTTTCACCCTCCATTAGATTAATATGTGCTGTTTAAAACAGCAGAGGTAAAATCTGTTTGAAGCTTGGTAACCTTGACAACGCTTAACGAGCCTCTCACTGACACAGACAACAGCTGCACTCACTATTGGTTTCTTCTTCCCAGGCTTTTTTGTATGGGAAGAACGGCACCGAACAAACGACTACTGATCAAAAACCGTATGAGTTATTCAAAAAACATTTTCACCATGAGCATCAGCAATCCTTCGACTCCAACTATACCAACTTTGGTGTATGTATGTCATTCAGAAAAATATTTATGACGAGTTGAAAACACATAGTCTGATTCGTTTCTCTCCCATCTTCAGCTCAAAAAGAATAGAGAAAGGCTGAAACTCTCATCGACTTTAGGTTGGTCTGGAGGGTTTTTAAGGAAAAGTATTAATCCTACCGTAATTCCGAAGACATTGTGTGAGTCCAGAGGTTTCAGTCTACAAACTGACCAAAAATGGTGACTGTAGCTCCAAATATGTGGCCGTGAGGGCGAGAATAAGATGTTTGATCTGAAAAAAATGGCCGCCTCACACTAAGATTTCAGCAGCTGCACTCTAGCAGGCTGCTGCAGAAGCTAACTGTCAGCTAGCTTCCAGGTGCTTACCCTCCGAACAAACGACTGCTGAGCAAAAACCGTAAAAGATATCTGAAAAATTCTTTCAGTGAAAGCAACATCTATCCTTTGTCTCAGACTGGGGTAACCTTCATGTCTGTAGGTCTTTCACAACCCAAAACGAAGCACAAACAAAATGGTTGGCCCACCTGCTCCTCCCTTTCTTTTAACTGCAGGACCTCACTCTCACTCACCTTTTAGCTGCTAAAGCACCCCTCCGAACAAACGACTGCTGAGGAAAAACCGTAAAAGGTATCTGAAAAATTCTTTTTATCTAAGCGACAGCTATATCTTGTCTTCGATTGGAGTAACTTTCATGGCTGTAGGTCATCTACAACCTGAATGGGAAGAGAAAGAAAAAGAAAAAACGTTTCATCACACCTAAGCTTCTAATTGAGCTAGCTGCAGCAGGTCACTGTCACTCAGCTTTCAGGTGCTTAAAATGTCCTCCGAACAAACGACTGCTGAGCAAAAACCGTATGAGTTATTCCAAAAATTTTTTTCACCGTGAGCGTCAGTCATCCTTCGACTCCAACTATGCCAACTTTGGTGTATGTGTGTCATTCAGAAAAATATTTATGACGAGTTTAAAACACATAGTCTGATTCGTTTTTCTCCCCTCTTCTGCTCCAAAACCAATGAAAAACAGCTCTGATTTTCATCGACTTTAGGTCGGTCTGGAGGGTTTTTAAGGAAAAGTATTAATCCTACCGTAATTCCGAAGATATTGTGTGGGTCCAGAGATTTCAGTCTACAAACTGACCAAAAATGGTGACTCTAGCTATAAATATGTGGCCGTGAGGGCGAGTTTAAAATGTTTTTTTGTGTTTAAAAAACGCCTGCCTCACACTCTAGCTTTTCAGTTGCTCCACTCTAGCAGGCTGGATTTTGCTAAAACTTTGTGGCGCTTGAGGTCTGATTATACAAAAACCGTAGCAGTTATCAACATACCGTCTTCAGTTTTAAATAGACGAAGGATTTATCTACAAACTGAGCTTCAAACTGTTTTTCTAGGTGAATGTATGCCGACACAGTGAAGTGCTGTTTTTTATGCTTTTTTTTTCCTCTCCCCATTCATTTCCTATGGGATTTTTTTGCGACGTTTTCGCTAATAATTCGCAAACCTTCGGACTAATGAGAAAGTTTTATACAAGCACACATCACCCCATTGGTCCCGACGCGTGTGCCAACTTTGGGCCCGATCCGCCAAACCGTGCGGGACTAGTTACGCGCCGAAGTTTTGGGTATACGGGAGAATTATAATAACTAGAAAATTTCTAAAGAAATTTTGAGGGGGGCCACCTACTGCCCGTCTGGGGAACCGGGCCAATACGGCCCTGGCAAGTGACGTCGGGGCTCCCCAGACCAACTGCTTACGCCTTTGAGGGCTGCTGAGGGAAGGAAAGAGGGCAAGTTCATGGGCAAAGAGAGCTGTGTGCCACTTGTGCTGAAATCTGGGAAATAGACGTGCACAGCGTATGATGCACAAGGGTAATATGGGTTGTCCATATTGAAACACAGTGGGTAAAGCCCAGTTGGCGGGCTTCGCCCGCCTGCTAGGAGCCATCTCAGT
The DNA here is from genome assembly GCA_030533445.1 of Cyprinodon diabolis. Classification (NCBI taxonomy): domain Eukaryota; kingdom Metazoa; phylum Chordata; class Actinopteri; order Cyprinodontiformes; family Cyprinodontidae; genus Cyprinodon; species Cyprinodon diabolis. The sequence goes on from CM060085.1 coordinate 6,619,361, forward strand.
GAAGAAAAAAATCACCAATGGCGGGCTCTGCCCGCCTTCTAAGAGCCATTGCAGTGATGAAATCACCAATGGCGGGCTCCGCCCGCCTGCTAAGAGCCATTGCAGTGATGTAATCACCTTTGGCGGGCTCCGCCCGCCTGTTACCATTGGCGGGCTCCGCCCGCCTTCTAAGAGCCATTGCAGTGATGAAATCACCAATGGCAATGAGCAATATGCCAGAATGTATGAGTGTGTATAAGGAAGAGGCTTTTATTCTGTAGAGTCCTTGTAGTCTTATTTTGAAAGTCTATCATGAATGTGCATCAAAAGATGGGTCACGCCCAGCAGTGATATAGAATCCATTTCCAAATGTTAAATCACTGGTTTTCCATGTTATTAGGTGAATAGTTGCTGTATTACAGAGTAAATGGGAGACTTTTATTGTGAAATTTGCTCTGGGTGTGTTTTGAAAAGGTCACTAGAGTCTAATAAAAACAACCTGGAAGAGTTTGGGTCATAATGTTGAGCCATTTGCATCAATTAATGCATTAGTATAATCTAGAGGCTTTTATTTTGTAGGGTCCCTGGAGTCTTATTTTGAAAGTCCAACAGAGTTGTGTTTATAGAAAATGTTCAGACCCGTCAATGATAGTTGATTACTTTCCAATCGTTAAATCACTCTTTTTCCATGTTATTAGGGCAGTAGATGAAGCGGAAATGGGAGGCTTTTATTTTGAAATTTGCTACAGGGTGTGTTTTAAACAGTCTCCTAGAGTCTATTCTCTAAAACGGGGTTGAGTTTGGGTCATAATGTTGAGCCATATAGGGCAATAAATATATGTAAAAAATATAGAGGCTTTTATTTTGTAGGGTCCCTGGAGTCTTATTTTGAAAGTCTATCAGTGCTGAGTGGCAAGGGAAGTGTCATGGACAGCAGTCATATAGTATCCATTTCCCAATGTTAAATCAGTCCTTTCACCCTCCATTAGATTAATATGTGCTGTTTAAAACAGCAGAGGTAAAATCTGTTTGAAGCTTGGTAACCTTGACAACGCTTAACGAGCCTCTCACTGACACAGACAACAGCTGCACTCACTATTGGTTTCTTCTTCCCAGGCTTTTTTGTATGGGAAGAACGGCACCGAACAAACGACTACTGATCAAAAACCGTATGAGTTATTCAAAAAACATTTTCACCATGAGCATCAGCAATCCTTCAACTCCAACTATACCAACTTTGGTGTATGTGTGTCATTCAGAAAAATATTTATGACGAGTTGAAAACACATAGTCTGATTCGTTTCTCTCCCATCTTCAGCTCAAAAAGAATAGAGAAAGGCTGAAACTCTCATCGACTTTAGGTTGGTCTGGACGGTTTTTAAGGAAAAGTATTAATCCTACCGTAATTCCGAAGACATTGTGTGAGTCCAGAGGTTTCAGTCTACAAACTGACCAAAAATGGTGACTGTAGCTCCAAATATGTGGCCGTGAGGGCGAGAATAAGATGTTTGATCTTAAAAGAATGGCCGCCTCACACTAAGATTTCAGCAGCTGCACTCTAGCAGGCTGCTGCAGAAGCTAACTGTCAGCTAGCTTCCAGGTGCTTACCCTCCGAACAAACGACTGCTGAGCAAAAACCGTAAAAGATATCTGAAAAATTCTTTCAGTGAAAGCAACATCTATCCTTTGTCTCAGACTGGGGTAACCTTCATGTCTGTAGGTCTTTCACAACCCAAAACGAAGCACAAACAAAATGGTTGGCCCACCTGCTCCTCCCTTTGTTTGAACTGCAGGACCTCACTCTCACTCACCTTTTAGCTGCTAAAGCACCCCTCCGAACAAACGACTGCTGAGTAAAAACCGTAAAAGGTATCTGAAAAATTATTTTTATCTAAGCGACAGCTATATCTTGTCTTCAATTGGAGTAACTTTCATGGCTGTAGGTCATCTACAACCTGAATGGGAAGAGAAAGAAAAAGAAAAAACGTTTTGTCACACCTGATCTTCTAATTGAGCTAGCTGCAGCAGGACACTCTCCCCCAGCTTTCAGCTGCTTAAAATGTCCTCCGAACAAACGACTGCTGAGCAAAAACCGTATGAGTTATTCAAAATATTTTTTCACCGTGAGCGTCAGCCATCCTTCGACTCCAACTATGCCAACTTTGGTGTATGTGTGTCATTCAGAAAAATATTTATGACGAGTTTAAAACACATAGTCTGATTCGTTTTTCTCCCCTCTTCTGCTCCAAAACCAATGAAAAACGGCTCTGATTTTCATCGACTTTAGGTCAGTCTGGAGGGTTTTTAAGGAAAAGTATTAATCCTACCGTAATTCCGAAGATATTGTGTGGGTCCAGAGATTTCAGTCTACAAACTGACCAAAAATGGTGACTCTAGCTATAAATATGTGGCCGTGAGGGCGAGTTTAAAATGTTTTTTTGTGTTTAAAAAACGCCTGCCTCACACTCTAGCTTTTCAGTTGCTCCACTCTAGCAGGCTGGATTTTGCTAAAACTTTGTGGCGCTTGAGGTCTGATTATACAAAAACCGTAGCAGTTATCAACATACCGTCTTCAGTTTTAAATAGACGAAGGATTTATCTACAAACTGAGCTTCAAACTGTTTTTCTAGGTGAATGTATGCCGACACAGTGAAGTGCTGTTTTTTATGCTTTTTTTTTCCTCTCCCCATTCATTTCCTATGGGATTTTTTTGCGACGTTTTCGCTAATAATTCGCAAACCTTCGGACTAATGAGAAAGTTTTATACAAGCACACATCACCCCATTGGTCCCGACGCGTGTGCCAACTTTGGGCCCGATCCGCCAAACCGTGCGGGACTAGTTACGTGCCGAAGTTTTGGGTATACGGGAGAATTATAATAATAATAATAATACGCGGAATAAATATGTGCAATAGTAGTAGGTGGGCCATGCCTTCGGCATGTGGCCCCCCAATAATAATAATACGCGGAATAAATATGTGCAATAGTAGTAGGTGGGCCATGCCTTCGGCATGTGGCCCCCCAATAATAATAATACGCGGAATAAATATGTGCAATAGTAGTAGGTGGGCCATGCCTTCGGCATGTGGCCCCCCAATAATACGCGGAATAAATATGTGCAATAGTAGTAGGTGGGCCATGCCTTCGGCATGTGGCCCCCCAATAACTAGAAAATTTCTAAAGAAATTTTGAGGGGGGCCACCTACTGCCCGTCTGGGGAACAGGGCCAATACGGCCCTGGCAAGTGACGTCGGGGCTCCCCAGACCAACTGCTTACGCCTTTGAGGGCTGCTGAGGGAAGGAAAGAGGGCTAGGTCATGGGCAAAGAGAGCTGTGTGCCACTTGTGCTGAAATCTGGGAAATAGACGTGCACAGCGTATGATGCAAAAGGGTAATATGGGTTGTCCATATTGAACCGCAGTGGGTAAAGCCCAGTTGGTGGGCTCCGCCCGCCTGCTAGGAGCCCTTGCAGCGATGAAAAAAATCACCAATGGCGGGCTCTGCCCGCCTGCTAAGAGCCATTGCAGTGATGAAATCACCAATGGCGGGCTCCGCCCGCCTTCTAAGAGCCATTGCAGTGATGAAATCACCAATGGCGGGCTCCGCCCGCCTTCTAAGAGCCATTGCAGTGATGAAATTACAAATGGCAATGAGCAATATGCCAGAATGTATGAGTGTGTATAAGGAAGAGGCTTTTATTCTGTAGAGTCCCTGGAGTCTTATTTTGAAAGTCTATCATGGAAGTGCATCTAAAGATGGGTCATGCCCAGCAGTTATATAGAATCAATTTCCAAATGTTAAATCACTGGTTTTCCATGTTATTAGGTGAATAGTTGCTGTATTACAGAGTAAATGGGAGACTTTTATTGTGAAATTTGCTCTGGGTGTGTTTTGAAAAGGTCACTAGAGTCTAATAAAAACAACCTGGAAGAGTTTGGGTCATAATGTTGAGCCATTTGCATCAATTAATGCATTAGTATAATCTAGAGGCTTTTATTTTGTAGGGTCGCTGGAGTCTTATTTTGAAAGTCCAACAGAGTTGTGTTTATAGAAAATGTTCAGACCCGTCAATGATAGTTGATTACTTTCCAATCGTTAAATCACTCTTTTTCCATGTTATTAGGGCAGTAGATGAAGCGGAAATGGGAGGCTTTTATTTTGAAATTTGCTATAGGGTGTGTTTTAAACAGTCTCCTAGAGTCTATTCTCTAAAACGGGGTTGAGTTTGGGTCATAATGTTGAGCCATATAGGGCAATAAATATATGTAAAAAATATAAAGGCTTTTATTTTGTAGGGTCCCTGGAGTCTTATTTTGAAAGTCTATCAGTGCTGAGTGGCAAGGGAAGTGTCATGGACAGCAGTCATATAGTATCCATTTCCCAATGTTAAATCAGTCCTTTCACCCTCCATTAGATTAATATGTGCTGTTTAAAACAGCAGAGGTAAAATCTGTTTGAAGCTTGGTAACCTTGACAACGCTTAACGAGCCTCTCACTGACACAGACAACAGCTGCACTCACTATTGGTTTCTTCTTCCCAGGCTTTTTTGTATGGGAAGAACGGCACCGAACAAACGACTATTGATCAAAAACCATATGAGTTATTCAAAAAACATTTTCACCATGAGCATCAGCAATCCTTCGACTCCAACTATACCAACTTTGGTGTATGTGTGTCATTCAGAACAATATTTATGACGACTTGAAAACACATAGTCTGATTCGTTTTTCTCCCATCTTCAGCTCAAAAAGAATGGAGAAAGGCTGAAACTCATCGACTTTAGGTTGGTCTGGAGGGTTTTTAAGGAAAAGTATTAATCCTACCGTAATTCCGAAGACATTGTGTGAGTCCAGAGGTTTCAGTCTACAAACTGACCAAAAATGGTGACTGTAGCTCCAAATATGTGGCCGTGAGGGCGAGAATAAGATGTTTGATCTTAAAAAAATGGCCGCCTCACACTAAGATTTCAGCAGCTGCACTCTAGCAGGCTGCTGCAGAAGCTAACTGTCAGCTAGCTTCCAGGTGCTTACCCTCCGAACAAACGACTGCTGAGCAAAAACCGTAAAAGATATCTGAAAAATTCTTTCAGTGAAAGCAACATCTATCCTTTGTCTCAGACTGGGGTAACCTTCATGTCTGTAGGTCTTTCACAACCCAAAACGAAGCACAAACAAAATGGTTGGCCCACCTGCTCCTCCCTTTGTTTGAACTGCAGGACCTCACTCTCACTCACCTTTTAGCTGCTAAAGCACCCCTCCGAACAAACGACTGCTGAGTAAAAACCGTAAAAGGTATCTGAAAAATTCTTTTTATCTAAGCGACAGCTATATCTTGTCTTCAATTGGAGTAACTTTCATGGCTGTAGGTCATCTACAAACTGAATGGGAAGAGAAAGAAAAAGAAAAAACGTTTCATCACACCTAAGCTTCTAATTGAGCTAGCTGCAGCAGGTCACTGTCACTCAGCTTTCAGGTGCTTAAAATGTCCTCCGAACAAACGACTGCTGAGCAAAAACCGTATGAGTTATTCAAAAAAATGTTTCACCGTGAGCGTCAGTCATCCTTCGACTCCAACTATGCCAACTTTGGTGTATGTGTGTCATTCAGAAAAATATTTATGACGAGTTTAAAACACATAGTCTGATTCGTTTTTCTCCCCTCTTCTGCTCCAAAACCAATGAAAAACGGCTCTGATTTTCATCGACTTTAGGTCGGTCTGGAGGGTTTTTAAGGAAAAGTATTAATCCTACCGTAATTCCGAAGATATTGTGTGGGTCCAGAGATTTCAGTCTACAAACTGACCAAAAATGGTGACTCTAGCTATAAATATGTGGCCGTGAGGGCGAGTTTAAAATGTTTTTTTGTGTTTAAAAAACGCCTGCCTCACACTCTAGCTTTTCAGTTGCTCCACTCTAGCAGGCTGGATTTTGCTAAAACTTTGTGGCGCTTGAGGTCTGATTATACAAAAACCATAGCAGTTATCAACATACCGTCTTCAGTTTTAAATAGACGAAGGATTTATCTACAAACTGAGCTTTAAACTGTTTTTCTAGGTGAATGTATGCCGACACAGTGAAGCGCTGTTTTTTATGCTTTTTTTTCCCTCTCCCCATTCATTTCCTATGGGATTTTTTTGCGACGTTTTCGCTAATAATTCGCAAACCTTCGGACTAATGAGAAAGTTTTATACAAGCACGCATCGCACCATTGGTCCCGACGCGTGTGCCAACTTTGGGCCCGATCCGCCAAACCGTGCGGGACTAGTTACGTGCCGAAGTTTTGGGTATACGGGAGAATTATAATAACTAGAAAATTTCTAAAGAAATTTTGAGGGGGGCCACCTACTGCCCGTCTGGGGAACCGGGCCAATACGGCCCTGGCAAGTGACTTCGGGGCTCCCCAGACCAACTGCTTACGCCTTTGAGGGCTGCTGAGGGAAGGAAAGAGGGCAAGTTTATGGGCAAAGAGAGCTGTGTGCCACTTGTGCTGAAATCTGGGAAATAGACGTGCACAGCGTATGATGCACAAGGGTAATATGGGTTGTCCATATTGAAACACAGTGGGTAAAGCCCAGTTTGCGGGCTTCGCCCGCCTTCTGGGATCCATCTCAGTGAAGAAAAAAATCACCAATGGCGGGCTCTGCCCGCCTTCTAAGAGCCATTGCAGTGATGAAATCACCAATGGCGGGCTCCGCCCGCCTGCTAAGAGCCATTGCAGTGATGTAATCACCTTTGGCGGGCTCCGCCCGCCTGTTACCATTGGCGGGCTCCGCCCGCCTTCTAAGAGCCATTGCAGTGATGAAATCACCAATGGCAATGAGCAATATGCCAGAATGTATGAGTGTGTATAAGGAAGAGGCTTTTATTCTGTAGAGTCCTTGTAGTCTTATTTTGAAAGTCTATCATGAATGTGCATCAAAAGATGGGTCACGCCCAGCAGTGATATAGAATCCATTTCCAAATGTGAAATCACTGGTTTTCCATGTTATTAGGTGAATAGTTGCTGTATTACAGAGTAAATGGGAGACTTTTATTGTGAAATTTGCTCTGGGTGTGTTTTGAAAAGGTCACTAGAGTCTAATAAAAACAACCTGGAAGAGTTTGGGTCATAATGTTGAGCCATTTGCATCAATTAATGCATTAGTATAATCTAGAGGCTTTTATTTTGTAGGGTCCCTGGAGTCTTATTTTGAAAGTCCAACAGAGTTGTGTTTATAGAAAATGTTCAGACCCGTCAATGATAGTTGATTACTTTCCAATCGTTAAATCACTCTTTTTCCATGTTATTAGGGCAGTAGATGAAGCGGAAATGGGAGGCTTTTATTTTGAAATTTGCTATAGGGTGTGTTTTAAACAGTCTCCTAGAGTCTATTCTCTAAAACGGGGTTGAGTTTGGGTCATAATATTGAGCCATATAGGGCAATAAATATATGTAAAAAATATAGAGGCTTTTATTTTGTAGGGTCCCTGGAGTCTTATTTTGAAAGTCTATCAGTGCTGAGTGGCAAGGGAAGTGTCATGGACAGCAGTCATATAGTATCCATTTCCCAATGTTAAATCAGTCCTTTCACCCTCCATTAGATTAATATGTGCTGTTTAAAACAGCAGAGGTAAAATCTGTTTGAAGCTTGGTAACCTTGACAACGCTTAACGAGCCTCTCACTGACACAGACAACAGCTGCACTCACTATTGGTTTCTTCTTCCCAGGCTTTTTTGTATGGGAAGAACGGCAACGAAAACAAACGACTACTGATCAAAAACCGTATGAGTTATTCAAAAAACATTTTCACCATGAGCATCAGCAATCCTTCGACTCCAAGTATACCAACTTTGGTGTATGTGTGTCATTCAGAACAATATTTATGACGACTTGAAAACACATAGTCTGATTCGTTTCTCTCCCATCTTCAGCTCAAAAAGAATGGAGAAAGGCTGAAACTCATCGACTTTAGGTTGGTCTGGAGGGTTTTTAAGGAAAAGTATTAATCCTACCGTAATTCCGAAGACATTGTGTGAGTCCAGAGGTTTCAGTCTACAAACTGACCAAAAATGGTGACTGTAGCTCCAAATATGTGGCCGTGAGGGCGAGAATAAGATGTTTGATCTTAAAAAAATGGCCGCCTCACACTAAGATTTCAGCAGCTGCACTCTAGCAGGCTGCTGCAGAAGCTAACTGTCAGCTAGCTTCCAGGTGCTTACCCTCCGAACAAACGACTGCTGAGCAAAAACCGTAAAAGATATCTGAAAAATTCTTTCAGTGAAAGCAACATCTATCCTTTGTCTCAGACTGGGGTAACCTTCATGTCTGTAGGTCTTTCACAACCCAAAACGAAGCACAAACAAAATGGTTGGCCCACCTGCTCCTCCCTTTGTTTGAACTGCAGGACCTCACTCTCACTCACCTTTTAGCTGCTAAAGCACCCCTCCGAACAAACGACTGCTGAGTAAAAACCGTAAAAGGTGTCTGAAAAATTCTTTTTATCTAAGCGACAGCTATATCTTGTCTTCAATTGGAGTAACTTTCATGGCTGTAGGTCATCTACAAACTGAATGGGAAGAGAAAGAAAAAGAAAAAACGTTTCATCACACCTAAGCTTCTAATTGAGCTAGCTGCAGCAGGTCACTGTCACTCAGCTTTCAGGTGCTTAAAATGTCCTCCGAACAAACGACTGCTGAGCAAAAACCGTATGAGTTATTCAAAAAATTTTTTCACCGTGAGCGTCAGTCATCCTTCGACTCCAACTATGCCAACTTTGGTGTATGTGTGTCATTCAGAAAAATATTTATGACGAGTTTAAAACACATAGTCGGATTCGTTTTTCTCCCCTCTTCTGCTCCAAAACCAATGAAAAACGGCTCTGATTTTCATCGACTTTAGGTCGGTCTGGAGGGTTTTTAAGGAAAAGTATTAATCCTACCGTAATTCCGAAGATATTGTGTGGGTCCAGAGATTTCAGTCTACAAACTGACCAAAAATGGTGACTCTAGCTATAAATATGTGGCCGTGAGGGCGAGTTTAAAATGTTTTTTTGTGTTTAAAAAACGCCTGCCTCACACTCTAGCTTTTCAGTTGCTCCACTCTAGCAGGTTGGATTTTGCTAAAACTTTGTGGCGCTTGAGGTCTGATTATACAAAAACCGTAGCAGTTATCAACATACCGTCTTCAGTTTTAAATAGACGAAGGATTTATCTACAAACTGAGCTTCAAACTGTTTTTCTAGGTGAATGTATGGCGACACAGTGAAGTGCTGTTTTTTATGCTTTTTTTTTCCTCTCCCCATTCATTTCCTATGGGATTTTTTTGCGACGTTTTCGCTAATAATTCGCAAACCTTCGGACTAATGAGAAAGTTTTATACAAGCACACATCACCCCATTGGTCCCGACGCGTGTGCCAACTTTGGGCTCGATCCGCCAAACCGTGCAGGACTAGTTACGCGCCGAAGTTTTGGGTATACGGGAGAATTATAATAACTAGAAAATTTCTAAAGAAATTTTGAGGGGGGCCACCTACTGCCCGTCTGGGGAACCGGGCCAAAACGGCCCTGGCAAGTGACGTCGGGGCTCCCCAGACCAACTGCTTACGCCTTTGAGGGCTGCTGAGGGAAGGAAAGAGGGCAAGTTCATGGGCAAAGAGAGCTGTGTGCCACTTGTGCTGAAATCTGGGAAATAGACGTGCACAGCGTATGATGCACAAGGGTAATATGGGTTGTCCATATTGAAACACAGTGGGTAAAGCCCAGTTGGCGGGCTTCGCCCGCCTGCTAGGAGCCATCTCAGTGAAGAAAAAAATCACCAATGGCGGGCTCTGCCCGCCTTCTAAGAGCCATTGCAGTGATGAAATCACCAATGGCGGGCTCCGCCCGCCTGCTAAGAGCCATTGCAGTGATGTAATCACCTTTGGCGGGCTCCGCCCGCCTGTTACCATTGGCGGGCTCCGCCCGCCTTCTAAGAGCCATTGCAGTGATGAAATCACCAATGGCAATGAGCAATATGCCAGAATGTATGAGTGTGTATAAGGAAGAGGCTTTTATTCTGTAGAGTCCTTGTAGTCTTATTTTGAAAGTCTATCATGAATGTGCATCAAAAGATGGGTCACGCCCAGCAGTGATATAGAATCCATTTCCAAATGTTAAATCACTGGTTTTCCATGTTATTAGGTGAATAGTTGCTGTATTACAGAGTAAATGGGAGACTTTTATTGTGAAATTTGCTCTGGGGTGTGTTTTGAAAAGGTCACTAGAGTCTAATAAAAACAACCTGGAAGAGTTTGGGTCATAATGTTGAGCCATTTGCATCAATTAATGCATTAGTATAATCTAGAGGCTTTTATTTTGTAGGGTCCCTGGAGTCTTATTTTGAAAGTCCAACAGAGTTGTGTTTATAGAAAATGTTCAGACCCGTCAATGATAGTTGATGACTTTCCAATCGTTAAATCACTCTTTTTCCATTTTATTAGGGCAGTAGATGAAGCGGAAATGGGAGGCTTTTATTTTGAAATTTGCCATAGGGTGTGTTTTAAACAGTCTCCTAGAGTCTATTCTCTAAAATGGGGTTGAGTTTGGGTCATAATGTTGAGCCATATAGGGCAATAAATATATGTAAAAAATATAGAGGCTTTTATTTTGAAGGGTCCCTGGAGTCTTATTTTGAAAGTCTATCAGTGCTGAGTGGCAAGGGAAGTGTCATGGACGGCAGTCATATAGTATCCATTTCCCAATGTTAAATCAGTGCTTTCACCCTCCATTAGATTAATATGTGCTGTTTAAAACAGCAGAGGTAAAATCTGTTTGAAGCTTGGTAACCTTGACAACGCTTAATGAGCCTCTCACTGACACAGACAACAGCTGCACTCACTATTGGTTTCTTCTTCCCAGGCTTTTTTGTATGGGAAGAACGGCACCAAACAAACGACTGCTGAGCAAAAACCGTATGAGTTATTAAAAAAAAAAATTTCACCATGAGCATCAGCAATCCTTCGACTCCAACTATACCAACTTTGGTGTATGTGTGTCATTCAGAACAATATTTATGACGACTTGAAAACACATAGTCTGATTCGTTTTTCTCCCATCTTCAGCTTAAAAAGAATGGAGAAAGGCTGAAACTCATCGACTTTAGGTTGGTCTGGAGGGTTTTTAAGGAAAAGTATTAATCCTACCGTAATTCCGAAGACATTGTGTGAGTCCAGAGGTTTCAGTCTACAAACTGACCAAAAATGGTGACTGTAGGTCCAAATATGTGGCCGTGAGGGCGAGAATAAGATGTTTGATCTTAAAAAAATGGCCGCCTCACACTAAGATTTCAGCAGCTGCACTCTAGCAGGCTGCTGCAGAAGCTAACTGTCAGCTAGCTTCCAGGTGCTTACCCTCCGAACAAACGACTGCTGAGCAAAAACCGTAAAAGGTATCTGAAAAATTCTTTCAGTGAAAGCAACATCTATCCTTTGTCTCAGACTGGGGTAACCTTCATGTCTGTAGGTCTTTCACAACCCAAAACGAAGCAAAAACAAAATGGTTGGCCCACCTGCTCCTCCCTTTCTTTTAACTGCAGGACCTCACTCTCACTCACCTTTCAGCTGCTAAAGCACCCCTCTGAACAAACGACTGCTGAGTAAAAACCATAAAAGGTATCTCAAAAATTATTTTTATCTAAGCGACAGCTATATCTTGTCTTCAATTGGAGTAACTTTCATGGCTGTAGGTCATCTACAAACTGAACGGGAAGAGAAAGAAAAAGAAAAAACGTTTCGTCACACATGAGCTTCTAATTGAGCTAGCTGCAGCAGGTCACTCACCCAGCTTTGAGGTGCTTAAAATGTCCTCCGAACAAACGACTGCTGAGCAAAAACCGTATGAGTTATTCAAAAAATTCTTTCACCGTGAGCGTCAGCCATCCTTCGACTCCAACTATGCCAACTTTGGTGTATGTGTGTCATTCAGAAAAATATTTATGACGACTTGAAAACACATAGTCTGATTCGTTTTTCTCCCCTCTTCTGCTCCAAAACCAATGAAAAACTGCTCTGATTTTCATCGACTTTAGGTCGGTCTGGAGGGTTTTTAAGGAAAAGTATTAATCTTACCGTAATTCCGAAGATATTGTGTGGGTCCAGAGATTTCAGTCTACAAACTGACCAAAAATGGTGACTCTAGCTATAAATATGTGGCCGTGAGGGCGAGTTTAAAATGTTTTTTTGTGTTTAAAAAACGCCTGCCTCACACTCTAGCTTTTCAGTTGCTCCACTCTAGCAGGCTGGATTTTGCTAAAACTTTGTGGCGCTTGAGGTCTGATTATACAAAAACCGTAGCAGTTATCAACATACCGTCTTCAGTTTTAAATAGACGAAGGATTTATCTACAAACTGAGCTTCAAACTGTTTTTCTAGGTGAATGTATGCCGACACAGTGAAGTGCTGTTTTTTATGCTTTTTTTTACCTCTTCCCATTCATTTCCTATGGGATTTTTTTGCGACGTTTTCGCTAATAATTCGCAAACCTTCGGACTAATGAGAAAGTTTTATACAAGCACACATCACCCCATTGGTCCCAACGCGTGTGCCAACTTTGGGCCCGATCCGCCAAACCGTGCGGGACTAGTTACGTGCCGAAGTTTTGGGTATACGGGAGAATTATAATAACTAGAAAATTTCTAAAGAAATTTTGAGGGGGGCCACCTACTGCCCGTCTTGGGAACCGGGCCAATACGGCCCTGGCAAGTGACGTCGGGGCTCCCCAGACCAACTGCTTACGCCTTTGAGGGCTGCTGAGGGAAGGAAAGAGGGCAAGTTCATGGGCAAAGAGAGCTGTGTGCCACTTGTGCTGACATCTGGGAAATAGACGTGCACAGCGTATGATGCACAAGGGTAATATGGGTTGTCCATATTGAAACACAGTGGGTAAAGCCCAGTTGGCGGGCTTCGCCCGCCTGCTAGGAGCCATCTCAGTGAAGAACAAAATCACCAATGGCGGGCTCTGCCCGCCTTCTAAGAGCCATTGCAGTGATGAAATCACCAATGGCGGGCTCCGCCCGCCTGCTAAGAGCCATTGCAGTGATGTAATCACCTTTGGCGGGCTCCGCCCGCCTGTTACCATTGGCGGGCTCCGCCCGCCTTCTAAGAGCCATTGCAGTGATGAAATCACCAATGGCAATGAGCAATATGCCAGAATGTATGAGTGTGTATAAGGAAGAGGCTTTTATTCTGTAGAGTCCTTGTAGTCTTATTTTGAAAGTCTATCATGAATGTGCATCAAAAGATGGGTCACGCCCAGCAGTGATATAGAATCCATTTCCAAATGTTAAATCACTGGTTTTCCATGTTATTAGGTGAATAGTTGCTGTATTACAGAGTAAATGGGAGACTTTTATTGTGAAATTTGCTCTGGGGTGTGTTTTGAAAAGGTCACTAGAGTCTAATAAAAACAACCTGGAAGAGTTTGGGTCATAATGTTGAGCCATTTGCATCAATTAATGCATTACTATAATCTAGAGGCTTTTATTTTGTAGGGTCCCTGGAGTCTTATTTTGAAAGTCCAACAGAGTTGTGTTTATAGAAAATGTTCAGACCCGTCAATGATAGTTGATTACTTTCCAATCGTTAAATCACTCTTTTTCCATGTTATTAGGGCAGTAGATGAAGCGGAAATGGGAGGCTTTTATTTTGAAATTTGCTATAGGGTGTGTTTCAAACAGTCTCCTAGAGTCTATTCTCTAAAACGGGGTTGAGTTTGGGTCATAATGTTGAGCCATATAGAGCAATAAATATATGTAAAAAATATAGAGGCTTTTATTTTGTAGGGTCCCTGGAGTCTTATTTTGAAAGTCTATCAGTGCTGAGTGGCAAGGGAAGTGTCATGTACAGCAGTCATATAGTATCCATTTCCCAATGTTAAATCAGTCCTTTCACCCTCCATTAGATTAATATGTGCTGTTTAAAACAGCAGAGGTAAAATCTGTTTGAAGCTTGGTAACCTTGACAACGCTTAACGAGCCTCTCACTGACACAGACAACAGCTGCACTCACTATTGGTTTCTTCTTCCCAGGCTTTTTTGTATGGGAAGAACGGCACCAAACAAACGACTACTGATCAAAAACCGTATGAGTTATTCAAAAAACATTTTCACCATGAGCATCAGCAATCCTTCGACTCCAACTATACCAACTTTGGTGTATGTGTGTCATTCAGAAAAATATTTATGACGAGTTGAAAACACATAGTCTGATTCGTTTTTCTCCCATCTTCAGCTCAAAAAGAATGGAGAAAGGCTGAAACTCTCATCCACTTTAGGTTGGTCTGGAGGGTTTTTAAGGCAAAGTATTAATCCTACCGTAATTCCGAAGACATTGTGTGAGTCCAGAGGTTTCAGTCTACAAACTGACCAAAAATGGTGACTGTAGCTCCAAATATGTGGCCGTGAGGGCGAGAATAAGATGTTTGATCTTAAAAAATGGCCGCCTCACACTAAGATTTCAGCAGCTGCACTCTAGCAGGCTGCTGCAGAAGCTAACTGTCAGCTAGCTTCCAGGTGCTTACCCTCCGAACAAACGACTGCTGAGCAAAAACCGTAAAAGATATCTGAAAAATTCTTTCAGTGAAAGCAACATCTATCCTTTGTCTCAGACTGGGGTAACCTTCATGTCTGTAGGTCTTTCACAACCCAAAACGAAGCACAAACAAAATGGTTGGCCCACCTGCTCCTCCCTTTGTTTGAACTGCAGGACCTCACTCTCACTCACCTTTTAGCTGCTAAAGCACCCCTCCGAACAAACGACTGCTGAGTAAAAACCGTAAAAGGTATCTGAAAAATTCTTTTTATCTAAGCGACAGCTATATCTTGTCTTCAATTGGAGTAACTTTCATGGCTGTAGGTCATCTACAAACTGAATGGGAAGAGAAAGAAAAAGAAAAAACGTTTCATCACACCTAAGCTTCTAATTGAGCTAGCTGCAGCAGGTCACTGTCACTCAGCTTTCAGGTGCTTAAAATGTCCTCCGAACAAACGACTGCTGAGCAAAAACCGTATGAGTTATTCAAAAAATTTTTTCACCGTGAGCGTCAGTCATCCTTCGACTCCAACTATGCCAACTTTGGTGTATGTGTGTCATTCAGAAAAATATTTATGACGAGTTTAAAACACATAGTCGGATTCGTTTTTCTCCCCTCTTCTGCTCCAAAACCAATGAAAAACGGCTCTGATTTTCATCGACTTTAGGTCGGTCTGGAGGGTTTTTAAGGAAAAGTATTAATCCTACCGTAATTCCGAAGATATTGTGTGGGTCCAGAGATTTCAGTCTACAAACTGACCAAAAATGGTGACTCTAGCTATAAATATGTGGCCGTGAGGGCGAGTTTAAAATGTTTTTTTGTGTTTAAAAAACGCCTGCCTCACACTCTAGCTTTTCAGTTGCTCCACTCTAGCAGGCTGGATTTTGCTAAAACTTTGTGGCGCTTGAGGTCTGATTATACAAAAACCGTAGCAGTTATCAACATACCGTCTTCAGTTTTAAATAGACGAAGGATTTATCTACAAACTGAGCTTCAAACTGTTTTTCTAGGTGAATGTATGCCGACACAGTGAAGTGCTGTTTTTTATGCTTTTTTTTTCCTCTCCCCATTCATTTCCTATGGGATTTTTTTGCGACGTTTTCGCTAATAATTCGCAAACCTTCGGACTAATGAGAAAGTTTTATACAAGCACACATCACCCCATTGGTCCCGACGCGTGTGCCAACTTTGGGCCCGATCCGCCAAACCGTGCGGGACTAGTTACGCGCCGAAGTTTTGGGTATACGGGAGAATTATAATAATAATAATACGCGGAATAAATATGTGCAATAGTAGTAGGTGGGCCATGCCTTCGGCATGTGGCCCCCCAATAATAATAATACGCGGAATAAATATGTGCAATAGTAGTAGGTGGGCCATGCCTTCGGCATGTGGCCCCCCAATAATACGCGGAATAAATATGTGCAATAGTAGTAGGTGGGCCATGCCTTCGGCATGTGGCCCCCCAACTAGAAAATTTCTAAAGAAATTTTGAGGGGGGCCACCTACTGCCCGTCTGGGGAACCGGACCAATACGGCCCTGGCCAGTGACGTCGGGGCTCCCCACACCAACTGCTTACGCCTTAGAGGGCTGCTGAGGGAAGGAAAGAGGGCTAGGTCATGGGCAAAGAGAGCTGTGTGCCACTTGTGCTGAAATCTGGGAAATAGACGTGCACAGCGTATGATGCACAAGGGTAATATGGGTTGTCCATATTGAACCGCAGTGGGTAAAGCCCAGTTGGCGGGCTTCGCCCGCCTGCTAGGAGCCATCTCAGTGAAGAAAAAAATCACCAATGGCGGGCTATGCCCGCCTTCTAAGAGCCATTGCAGTGATGAAATCACCAATGGCGGGCTCCGCCCGCCTGCTAAGAGCCATTGCAGTGATGTAATCACCTTTGGCGGGCTCCGCCCGCCTGTTACCATTGGCGGGCTCCGCCCGCCTTCTAAGAGCCATTGCAGTGATGAAATCACCAATGGCAATGAGCAATATGCCAGAATGTATGAGTGTGTATAAGGAAGAGGCTTTTATTCTGTAGAGTCCTTGTAGTCTTATTTTGAAAGTCTATCATGAATGTGCATCAAAAGATGGGTCACGCCCAGCAGTGATATAGAATCCATTTCCAAATGTTAAATCACTGGTTTTCCATGTTATTAGGTGAATAGTTGCTGTATTACAGAGTAAATGGGAGACTTTTATTGTGAAATTTGCTCTGGGGTGTGTTTTGAAAAGGTCACTAGAGTCTAATAAAAACAACCTGGAAGAGTTTGGGTCATAATGTTGAGCCATTTGCATCAATTAATGCATTAGTATAATCTAGAGGCTTTTATTTTGTAGGGTCGCTGGAGTCTTATTTTGAAAGTCCAACAGAGTTGTGTTTATAGAAAATGTTCAGACCCGTCAATGATAGTTGATTACTTTCCAATCGTTAAATCACTCTTTTTCCATGTTATTAGGGCAGTAGATGAAGCGGAAATGGGAGGCTTTTATTTTGAAATTTGCTATAGGGTGTGTTTTAAACAGTCTCCTAGAGTCTATTCTCTAAAACGGGGTTGAGTTTGGGTCATAATGTTGAGCCATATAGGGCAATAAATATATGTAAAAAATATAGAGGCTTTTATTTTGTAGGGTCCCTGGAGTCTTATTTTGAAAGTCTATCAGTGCTGAGTGGCAAGGGAAGTGTCATGGACAGCAGTCATATAGTATCCATTTCCCAATGTTAAATCAGTCCTTTCACCCTCCATTAGATTAATATGTGCTGTTTAAAACAGCAGAGGTAAAATCTGTTTGAAGCTTGGTAACCTTGACAACGCTTAACGAGCCTCTCACTAACACAGACAACAGCTGCACTCACTATTGGTTTCTTCTTCCCAGGCTTTTTTGTATGGGAAGAACGGCACCGAACAAACGACTACTGATCAAAAACCGTATGAGTTATTCAAAAAACATTTTCACCATGAGCATCAGCAATCCTTCGACTCCAACTATACCAACTTTGGTGTATGTGTGTCATTCAGAAAAATATTTATGACGAGTTGAAAACACATAGTCTGATTCGTTTCTCTCCCATCTTCAGCTCAAAAAGAATAGAGAAAGGCTGAAACTCTCATCGACTTTAGGTTGGTCTGGAGGGTTTTTAAGGAAAAGTATTAATCCTACCGTAATTCCGAAGACATTGTGTGAGTCCAGAGGTTTCAGTCTACAAACTGACCAAAAATGGTGACTGTAGCTCCAAATATGTGGCCGTGAGGGCGAGAATAAGATGTTTGATCTGAAAAAAATGGCCGCCTCACACTAAGATTTCAGCAGCTGCACTCTAGCAGGCTGCTGCAGAAGCTAACTGTCAGCTAGCTTCCAGGTGCTTACCCTCCGAACAAACGACTGCTGAGCAAAAACCGTAAAAGATATCTGAAAAATTCTTTCAGTGAAAGCAACATCTATCCTTTGTCTCAGACTGGGGTAACCTTCATGTCTGTAGGTCTTTCACAACCCAAAACGAAGCACAAACAAAATGGTTGGCCCACCTGCTCCTCCCTTTCTTTTAACTGCAGGACCTCACTCTCACTCACCTTTTAGCTGCTAAAGCACCCCTCCGAACAAACGACTGCTGAGTAAAAACCGTAAAAGGTATCTGAAAAATTCTTTTTATCTAAGCGACAGCTATATCTTGTCTTCGATTGGAGTAACTTTCATGGCTGTAGGTCATCTACAAACTGAATGGGAAGAGAAAGAAAAAGAAAAAACGTTTCATCACACCTAAGCTTCTAATTGAGCTAGCTGCAGCAGGTCACTGTCACTCAGCTTTCAGGTGCTTAAAATGTCCTCCGAACAAACGACTGCTGAGCAAAAACCGTATGAGTTATTCAAAAAATTTTTTCACCGTGAGCGTCAGTCATCCTTCGACTCCAACTATGCCAACTTTGGTGTATGTGTGTCATTCAGAAAAATATTTATGACGAGTTTAAAACACATAGTCTGATTCGTTTTTCTCCCCTCTTCTGCTCCAAAACCAATGAAAAACGGCTCTGATTTTCATCGACTTTAGGTCGGTCTGGAGGGTTTTTAAGGAAAAGTATTAATCCTACCGTAATTCCGAAGATATCGTGTGGGTCCAGAGATTTCAGTCTACAAACTGACCAAAAATGGTGACTCTAGCTATAAATATGTGGCCGTGAGGGCGAGTTTAAAATGTTTTTTTGTGTTTAAAAAACGCCTGCCTCACACTCTAGCTTTTCAGTTGCTCCACTCTAGCAGGCTGGATTTTGCTAAAACTTTGTGGCGCTTGAGGTCTGATTATACAAAAACCGTAGCAGTTATCAACATACCGTCTTCAGTTTTAAATAGACGAAGGATTTATCTACAAACTGAGCTTCAAACTGTTTTTCTAGGTGAATGTATGCCGACACAGTGAAGTGCTGTTTTTTATGCTTTTTTTTTCCTCTCCCCATTCATTTCCTATGGGATTTTTTTGCGACGTTTTCGCTAATAATTCGCAAACCTTCGGACTAATGAGAAAGTTTTATACAAGCACACATCACCCCATTGGTCCCGACGCGTGTGCCAACTTTGGGCCCGATCCGCCAAACCGTGCGGGACTAGTTACGCGCCGAAGTTTTGGGTATACGGGAGAATTATAATAATAACTAGAAAATTTCTAAAGAAATTTTGAGGGGGGCCACCTACTGCCCGTCTGGGGAACAGGGCCAATACGGCCCTGGCAAGTGACGTCGGGGCTCCCCAGACCAACTGCTTACGCCTTTGAGGGCTGCTGAGGGAAGGAAAGAGGGCTAGGTCATGGGCAAAGAGAGCTGTGTGCCACTTGTGCTGAAATCTGGGAAATAGACGTGCACAGCGTATGATGCAAAAGGGTAATATGGGTTGTCCATATTGAACCGCAGTGGGTAAAGCTCAGTTGGTGGGCTCCGCCCGCCTGCTAGGAGCCCTTGCAGCGATGAAAAAAATCACCAATGGCGGGCTCTGCCCGCCTGCTAAGAGCCATTGCAGTGATGAAATCACCAATGGCAATGAGCAATATGCCAGAATGTATGAGTGTGTATAAGGAAGAGGCTTTTATTCTGTAGAGTCCCTGGAGTCTTATTTTGAAAGTCTATCATGGAAGTGCATCTAAAGATGGGTCATGCCCAGCAGTTATATAGAATCAATTTCCAAATGTTAAATCACTGGTTTTCCATGTTATTAGGTGAATAGTTGCTGTATTACAGAGTAAATGGGAGACTTTTATTGTGAAATTTGCTCTGGGTGTGTTTTGAAAAGGTCACTAGAGTCTAATAAAAACAACCTGGAAGAGTTTGGGTCATAATGTTGAGCCATTTGCATCAATTAATGCATTAGTATAATCTAGAGGCTTTTATTTTGTAGGGTCGCTGGAGTCTTATTTTGAAAGTCCAACAGAGTTGTGTTTATAGAAAATGTTCAGACCCGTCAATGATAGTTGATTACTTTCCAATCGTTAAATCACTGTTTTTCCATGTTATTAGGGCAGTAGATGAAGCGGAAATGGGAGGCTTTTATTTTGAAATTTGCTATAGGGTGTGTTTTAAACAGTCTCCTAGAGTCTATTCTCTAAAACGGGGTTGAGTTTGGGTCATAATATTGAGCCATATAGGGCAATAAATATATGTAAAAAATATAGAGGCTTTTATTTTGTAGGGTCCCTGGAGTCTTATTTTGAAAGTCTATCAGTGCTGAGTGGCAAGGGAAGTGTCCTGGACAGCAGTCATATAGTATCCATTTCCCAATGTTAAATCAGTCCTTTCACCCTCCATTAGATTAATATGTGCTGTTTAAAACAGCAGAGGTAAAATCTGTTTGAAGCTTGGTAACCTTGACAACGCTTAACGAGCCTCTCACTGACACAGACAACAGCTGCACTCACTATTGGTTTCTTCTTCCCAGGCTTTTTTGTATGGGAAGAACGGCAACGAAAACAAACGACTACTGATCAAAAACCGTATGAGTTATTCAAAAAACATTTTCACCATGAGCATCAGCAATCCTTCGACTCCAAGTATACCAACTTTGGTGTATGTGTGTCATTCAGAACAATATTTATGACGACTTGAAAACACATAGTCTGATTCGTTTCTCTTCCATCTTCAGCTCAAAAAGAATGGAGAAAGGCTGAAACTCATCGACTTTAGGTTGGTCTGGAGGGTTTTTAAGGAAAAGTATTAATCCTACCGTAATTCCGAAGACATTGTGTGAGTCCAGAGGTTTCAGTCTACAAACTGACCAAAAATGGTGACTGTAGCTCCAAATATGTGGCCGTGAGGGCGAGAATAAGATGTTTGATCTTAAAAAAATGGCCGCCTCACACTAAGATTTCAGCAGCTGCACTCTAGCAGGCTGCTGCAGAAGCTAACTGTCAGCTAGCTTCCAGGTGCTTACCCTCCGAACAAACGACTGCTGAGCAAAAACCGTAAAAGATATCTGAAAAATTCTTTCAGTGAAAGCAACATCTATCCTTTGTCTCAGACTGGGGTAACCTTCATGTCTGTAGGTCTTTCACAACCCAAAACGAAGCACAAACAAAATGGTTGGCCCACCTGCTCCTCCCTTTGTTTGAACTGCAGGACCTCACTCTCACTCACCTTTTAGCTGCTAAAGCACCCCTCCGAACAAACGACTGCTGAGTAAAAACCGTAAAAGGTGTCTGAAAAATTCTTTTTATCTAAGCGACAGCTATATCTTGTCTTCAATTGGAGTAACTTTCATGGCTGTAGGTCATCTACAAACTGAATGGGAAGATTGGTAACCTTGACAACGCTTAACGAGCCTCTCACTGACACAGACAACAGCTGCACTCACTATTGGTTTCTTCTTCCCAGGCTTTTTTGTATGGGAAGAACGGCAACGAAAACAAACGACTACTGATCAAAAACCGTATGAGTTATTCAAAAAACATTTTCACCATGAGCATCAGCAATCCTTCGACTCCAAGTATACCAACTTTGGTGTATGTGTGTCATTCAGAACAATATTTATGACGACTTGAAAACACATAGTCTGATTCGTTTCTCTTCCATCTTCAGCTCAAAAAGAATGGAGAAAGGCTGAAACTCATCGACTTTAGGTTGGTCTGGAGGGTTTTTAAGGAAAAGTATTAATCCTACCGTAATTCCGAAGACATTGTGTGAGTCCAGAGTTTCAGTCTACAAACTGACCAAAAATGGTGACTGTAGCTCCAAATATGTGGCCGTGAGGCGAGAATAAGATGTTTGATCTTAAAAAAATGGCCGCCTCACACTAAGATTTCAGCAGCTGCACTCTAGCAGGCTGCTGCAGAAGCTAACTGTCAGCTAGCTTCCAGGTGCTTACCCTCCGAACAAACGACTGCTGAGCAAAAACCGTAAAAGATATCTGAAAAATTCTTTCAGTGAAAGCAACATCTATCCTTTGTCTCAGACTGGGGTAACCTTCATGTCTGTAGGTCTTTCACAACCCAAAACGAAGCACAAACAAAATGGTTGGCCCACCTGCTCCTCCCTTTGTTTGAACTGCAGGACCTCACTCTCACTCACCTTTTAGCTGCTAAAGCACCCCTCCGAACAAACGACTGCTGAGTAAAAACCGTAAAAGGTGTCTGAAAAATTCTTTTTATCTAAGCGACAGCTATATCTTGTCTTCAATTGGAGTAACTTTCATGGCTGTAGGTCATCTACAAACTGAATGGGAAGAGAAAGAAAAAGAAAAAACGTTTCATCACACCTAAGCTTCTAATTGAGCTAGCTGCAGCAGGTCACTGTCACTCAGCTTTCAGGTGCTTAAAATGTCCTCCGAACAAACGACTGCTGAGCAAAAACCGTATGAGTTATTCAAAAATTTTTTCACCGTGAGCGTCAGTCATCCTTCGACTCCAACTATGCCAACTTTGGTGTATGTGTGTCATTCAGAAAATATTTATGACGAGTTTAAAACACATAGTCGGATTCGTTTTTCTCCCCTCTTCTGCTCCAAAACCAATGAAAAACGGCTCTGATTTTCATCGACTTTAGGTCGGTCTGGAGGGTTTTTAAGGAAAAGTATTAATCCTACCGTAATTCCGAAGATATTGTGTGGGTCCAGAGATTTCAGTCTACAAACTGACCAAAAATGGTGACTCTAGCTATAAATATGTGGCCGTGAGGGCGAGTTTAAAATGTTTTTTTGTGTTTAAAAAACGCCTGCCTCACACTCTAGCTTTTCAGTTGCTCCACTCTAGCAGGCTGGATTTTGCTAAAACTTTGTGGCGCTTGAGGTCTGATTATACAAAAACCGTAGCAGTTATCAACATACCGTCTTCAGTTTTAAATAGACGAAGGATTTATCTACAAACTGAGCTTCAAACTGTTTTTCTAGGTGAATGTATGGCGACACAGTGAAGTGCTGTTTTTTATGCTTTTTTTTTCCTCTCCCCATTCATTTCCTATGGATTTTTTTGCGACGTTTTCGCTAATAATTCGCAAACCTTCGGACTAATGAGAAAGTTTTATACAAGCACACATCACCCCATTGGTCCCGACGCGTGTGCCAACTTTGGGCCCGATCCGCCAAACCGTGCGGGACTAGTTACGTGCCGAAGTTTTGGGTATACGGGAGAATTATAATAACTAGAAAATTTCTAAAGAAATTTTGAGGGGGGCCACCTACTGCCCGTCTGGGGAACCGGCCAATACGGCCCTGGCAAGTGACGTCGGGGCTCCCCAGACCAACTGCTTACGCCTTTGAGGGCTGCTGAGGGAAGGAAAGAGGGCAAGTTCATGGGCAAAGAGAGCTGTGTGCCACTTGTGCTGAAATCTGGGAAATAGACGTGCACAGAGTATGATGCACAAGGGTAATATGGGTTGTCCATATTGAAACACAGTGGGTAAAGCCCAGTTGGCGGGCTTCGCCCGCCTGCTAGGAGCCATCTCAGTGAAGAAAAAAATCACCAATGGCGGGCTCTGCCCGCCTTCTAAGAGCCATTGCAGTGATGAAATCACCAATGGCGGGCTCCGCCCGCCTGCTAAGAGCCATTGCAGTGATGTAATCACCTTTGGCGGGCTCCGCCCGCCTGTTACCATTGGCGGCTCCGCCCGCCTTCTAAGAGCCATTGCAGTGATGAAATCACCAATGGCAATGAGCAATATGCCAGAATGTATGAGTGTGTATAAGGAAGAGGCTTTTATTCTGTAGAGTCCTTGTAGTCTTATTTTGAAAGTCTATCATGAATGTGCATCAAAAGATGGGTCACGCCCAGCAGTGATATAGAATCCATTTCCAAATGTTAAATCACTGGTTTTCCATGTTATTAGGTGAATAGTTGCTGTATTACAGAGTAAATGGGAGACTTTTATTGTGAAATTTGCTCTGGGGTGTGTTTTGAAAAGGTCACTAGAGTCTAATAAAAACAACCTGGAAGAGTTTGGGTCATAATGTTGAGCCATTTGCATCAATTAATGCATTACTATAATCTAGAGGCTTTTATTTTGTAGGGTCCCTGGAGTCTTATTTTGAAAGTCCAACAGAGTTGTGTTTATAGAAAATGTTCAGACCCGTCAATGATAGTTGATTACTTTCCAATCGTTAAATCACTCTTTTTCCATGTTATTAGGGCAGTAGATGAAGCGGAAATGGGAGGCTTTTATTTTGAAATTTGCTATAGGGTGTGTTTTAAACAGTCTCCTAGAGTCTATTCTCTAAAACGGGGTTGAGTTTGGGTCATAATGTTGAGCCATATAGAGCAATAAATATATGTAAAAAATATAGAGGCTTTTATTTTGTAGGGTCCCTGGAGTCTTATTTTGAAAGTCTATCAGTGCTGAGTGGCAAGGGAAGTGTCATGTACAGCAGTCATATAGTATCCATTTCCCAATGTTAAATCAGTCCTTTCACCCTCCATTAGATTAATATGTGCTGTTTAAAACAGCAGAGGTAAAATCTGTTTGAAGCTTGGTAACCTTGACAACGCTTAACGAGCCTCTCACTGACACAGACAACAGCTGCACTCACTATTGGTTTCTTCTTCCCAGGCTTTTTTGTATGGGAAGAACGGCACCGAACAAACGACTACTGATCAAAAACCGTATGAGTTATTCAAAAAACATTTTCACCATGAGCATCAGCAATCCTTCGACTCCAACTATACCAACTTTGGTGTATGTGTGTCATTCAGAAAAATATTTATGACGAGTTGAAAACACATAGTCTGATTCGTTTTTCTCCCATCTTCAGCTCAAAAAGAATGGAGAAAGGCTGAAACTCTCATCCACTTTAGGTTGGTCTGGAGGGTTTTTAAGGCAAAGTATTAATCCTACCGTAATTCCGAAGACATTGTGTGAGTCCAGAGGTTTCAGTCTACAAACTGACCAAAAATGGTGACTGTAGCTCCAAATATGTGGCCGTGAGGGCGAGAATAAGATGTTTGATCTTAAAAAATGGCCGCCTCACACTAAGATTTCAGCAGCTGCACTCTAGCAGGCTGCTGCAGAAGCTAACTGTCAGCTAGCTTCCAGGTGCTTACCCTCCGAACAAACGACTGCTGAGCAAAAACCGTAAAAGATATCTGAAAAATTCTTTCAGTGAAAGCAACATCTATCCTTTGTCTCAGACTGGGGTAACCTTCATGTCTGTAGGTCTTTCACAACCCAAAACGAAGCACAAACAAAATGGTTGGCCCACCTGCTCCTCCCTTTGTTTGAACTGCAGGACCTCACTCTCACTCACCTTTTAGCTGCTAAAGCACCCCTCCGAACAAACGACTGCTGAGTAAAAACCGTAAAAGGTATCTGAAAAATTCTTTTTATCTAAGCGACAGCTATATCTTGTCTTCAATTGGAGTAACTTTCATGGCTGTAGGTCATCTACAAACTGAATGGGAAGAGAAAGAAAAAGAAAAAACGTTTCATCACACCTAAGCTTCTAATTGAGCTAGCTGCAGCAGGTCACTGTCACTCAGCTTTCAGGTGCTTAAAATGTCCTCCGAACAAACGACTGCTGAGCAAAAACCGTATGAGTTATTCAAAAAATTTTTTCACCGTGAGCGTCAGTCATCCTTCGACTCCAACTATGCCAACTTTGGTGTATGTGTGTCATTCAGAAAAATATTTATGACGAGTTTAAAACACATAGTCGGATTCGTTTTTCTCCCCTCTTCTGCTCCAAAACCAATGAAAAACGGCTCTGATTTTCATCGACTTTAGGTCGGTCTGGAGGGTTTTTAAGGAAAAGTATTAATCCTACCGTAATTCCGAAGATATTGTGTGGGTCCAGAGATTTCAGTCTACAAACTGACCAAAAATGGTGACTCTAGCTATAAATATGTGGCCGTGAGGGCGAGTTTAAAATGTTTTTTTGTGTTTAAAAAACGCCTGCCTCACACTCTAGCTTTTCAGTTGCTCCACTCTAGCAGGCTGGATTTTGCTAAAACTTTGTGGCGCTTGAGGTCTGATTATACAAAAACCGTAGCAGTTATCAACATACCGTCTTCAGTTTTAAATAGACGAAGGATTTATCTACAAACTGAGCTTCAAACTGTTTTTCTAGGTGAATGTATGCCGACACAGTGAAGTGCTGTTTTTTATGCTTTTTTTTTCCTCTCCCCATTCATTTCCTATGGGATTTTTTTGCGACGTTTTCGCTAATAATTCGCAAACCTTCGGACTAATGAGAAAGTTTTATACAAGCACACATCACCCCATTGGTCCCGACGCGTGTGCCAACTTTGGGCCCGATCCGCCAAACCGTGCGGGACTAGTTACGCGCCGAAGTTTTGGGTATACGGGAGAATTATAATAATAATAATACGCGGAATAAATATGTGCAATAGTAGTAGGTGGGCCATGCCTTCGGCATGTGGCCCCCCAATAATAATACGCGGAATAAATATGTGCAATAGTAGTAGGTGGGCCATGCCTTCGGCATGTGGCCCCCCAATAATAATACGCGGAATAAATATGTGCAATAGTAGTAGGTGGGCCATGCCTTCGGCATGTGGCCCCCCAACTAGAAAATTTCTAAAGAAATTTTGAGGGGGGCCACCTACTGCCCGTCTGGGGAACCGGGCCAATACGGCCCTGGCAAGTGACGTCGGGGCTCCCCAGACCAACTGCTTACGCCTTTGAGGGCTGCTGAGGGAAGGAAAGAGGGCAAGTTCATGGGCAAAGAGAGCTGTGTGCCACTTGTGCTGAAATCTGGGAAATAGACGTGCACAGCGTATGATGCACAAGGGTAATATGGGTTGTCCATATTGAAACACAGTGGGTAAAGCCCAGTTGGCGGGCTTCGCCCGCCTGCTAGGAGCCATCTCAGTGAAGAAAAAAATCACCAATGGCGGGCTCTGCCCGCCTTCTAAGAGCCATTGCAGTGATGAAATCACCAATGGCGGGCTCCGCCCGCCTGCTAAGAGCCATTGCAGTGATGTAATCACCTTTGGCGGGCTCCGCCCGCCTGTTACCATTGGCGGGCTCCGCCCGCCTTCTAAGAGCCATTGCAGTGATGAAATCACCAATGGCAATGAGCAATATGCCAGAATGTATGAGTGTGTATAAGGAAGAGGCTTTTATTCTGTAGAGTCCTTGTAGTCTTATTTTGAAAGTCTATCATGAATGTGCATCAAAAGATGGGTCACGCCCAGCAGTGATATAGAATCCATTTCCAAATGTTAAATCACTGGTTTTCCATGTTATTAGGTGAATAGTTGCTGTATTACAGAGTAAATGGGAGACTTTTATTGTGAAATTTGCTCTGGGTGTGTTTTGAAAAGGTCACTAGAGTCTAATAAAAACAACCTGGAAGAGTTTGGGTCATAATGTTGAGCCATTTGCATCAATTAATGCATTAGTATAATCTAGAGGCTTTTATTTTGTAGGGTCCCTGGAGTCTTATTTTGAAAGTCCAACAGAGTTGTGTTTATAGAAAATGTTCAGACCCGTCAATGATAGTTGATTACTTTCCAATCGTTAAATCACTCTTTTTCCATGTTATTAGGGCAGTAGATGAAGCGGAAATGGGAGGCTTTTATTTTGAAATTTGCTACAGGGTGTGTTTTAAACAGTCTCCTAGAGTCTATTCTCTAAAACGGGGTTGAGTTTGGGTCATAATGTTGAGCCATATAGGGCAATAAATATATGTAAAAAATATAGAGGCTTTTATTTTGTAGGGTCCCTGGAGTCTTATTTTGAAAGTCTATCAGTGCTGAGTGGCAAGGGAAGTGTCATGGACAGCAGTCATATAGTATCCATTTCCCAATGTTAAATCAGTCCTTTCACCCTCCATTAGATTAATATGTGCTGTTTAAAACAGCAGAGGTAAAATCTGTTTGAAGCTTGGTAACCTTGACAACGCTTAACGAGCCTCTCACTGACACAGACAACAGCTGCACTCACTATTGGTTTCTTCTTCCCAGGCTTTTTTGTATGGGAAGAACGGCACCGAACAAACGACTACTGATCAAAAACCGTATGAGTTATTCAAAAAACATTTTCACCATGAGCATCAGCAATCCTTCAACTCCAACTATACCAACTTTGGTGTATGTGTGTCATTCAGAAAAATATTTATGACGAGTTGAAAACACATAGTCTGATTCGTTTCTCTCCCATCTTCAGCTCAAAAAGAATAGAGAAAGGCTGAAACTCTCATCGACTTTAGGTTGGTCTGGACGGTTTTTAAGGAAAAGTATTAATCCTACCGTAATTCCGAAGACATTGTGTGAGTCCAGAGGTTTCAGTCTACAAACTGACCAAAAATGGTGACTGTAGCTCCAAATATGTGGCCGTGAGGGCGAGAATAAGATGTTTGATCTTAAAAGAATGGCCGCCTCACACTAAGATTTCAGCAGCTGCACTCTAGCAGGCTGCTGCAGAAGCTAACTGTCAGCTAGCTTCCAGGTGCTTACCCTCCGAACAAACGACTGCTGAGCAAAAACCGTAAAAGATATCTGAAAAATTCTTTCAGTGAAAGCAACATCTATCCTTTGTCTCAGACTGGGGTAACCTTCATGTCTGTAGGTCTTTCACAACCCAAAACGAAGCACAAACAAAATGGTTGGCCCACCTGCTCCTCCCTTTGTTTGAACTGCAGGACCTCACTCTCACTCACCTTTTAGCTGCTAAAGCACCCCTCCGAACAAACGACTGCTGAGTAAAAACCGTAAAAGGTATCTGAAAAATTATTTTTATCTAAGCGACAGCTATATCTTGTCTTCAATTGGAGTAACTTTCATGGCTGTAGGTCATCTACAACCTGAATGGGAAGAGAAAGAAAAAGAAAAAACGTTTTGTCACACCTGATCTTCTAATTGAGCTAGCTGCAGCAGGACACTCTCCCCCAGCTTTCAGCTGCTTAAAATGTCCTCCGAACAAACGACTGCTGAGCAAAAACCGTATGAGTTATTCAAAATATTTTTTCACCGTGAGCGTCAGCCATCCTTCGACTCCAACTATGCCAACTTTGGTGTATGTGTGTCATTCAGAAAAATATTTATGACGAGTTTAAAACACATAGTCTGATTCGTTTTTCTCCCCTCTTCTGCTCCAAAACCAATGAAAAACGGCTCTGATTTTCATCGACTTTAGGTCAGTCTGGAGGGTTTTTAAGGAAAAGTATTAATCCTACCGTAATTCCGAAGATATTGTGTGGGTCCAGAGATTTCAGTCTACAAACTGACCAAAAATGGTGACTCTAGCTATAAATATGTGGCCGTGAGGGCGAGTTTAAAATGTTTTTTTGTGTTTAAAAAACGCCTGCCTCACACTCTAGCTTTTCAGTTGCTCCACTCTAGCAGGCTGGATTTTGCTAAAACTTTGTGGCGCTTGAGGTCTGATTATACAAAAACCGTAGCAGTTATCAACATACCGTCTTCAGTTTTAAATAGACGAAGGATTTATCTACAAACTGAGCTTCAAACTGTTTTTCTAGGTGAATGTATGCCGACACAGTGAAGTGCTGTTTTTTATGCTTTTTTTTTCCTCTCCCCATTCATTTCCTATGGGATTTTTTTGCGACGTTTTCGCTAATAATTCGCAAACCTTCGGACTAATGAGAAAGTTTTATACAAGCACACATCACCCCATTGGTCCCGACGCGTGTGCCAACTTTGGGCCCGATCCGCCAAACCGTGCGGGACTAGTTACGTGCCGAAGTTTTGGGTATACGGGAGAATTATAATAATAATAATAATACGCGGAATAAATATGTGCAATAGTAGTAGGTGGGCCATGCCTTCGGCATGTGGCCCCCCAACTAGAAAATTTCTAAAGAAATTTTGAGGGGGGCCACCTACTGCCCGTCTGGGGAACCGGGCCAATACGGCCCTGGCAAGTGACGTCGGGGCTCCCCAGACCAACTGCTTACGCCTTTGAGGGCTGCTGAGGGAAGGAAAGAGGGCAAGTTCATGGGTAAAGAGAGCTGTGTGCCACTTGTGCTGAAATCTGGGAAATAGACGTGCACAGCGTATGATGCACAAGGGTAATATGGGTTGTCCATATTGAAACACAGTGGGTAAAGCCCAGTTGGCGGGCTTCGCCCGCCTGCGAGGAGCCATCTCAGTGAAGAAAAAAATCACCAATGGCGGGCTCTGCCCGCCTTCTAAGAGCCATTGCAGTGATGAAATCACCAATGGCGGGCTCCGCCCGCCTGCTAAGAGCCATTGCAGTGATGTAATCACCTTTGGCGGGCTCCGCCCGCCTTCTAAGAGCCATTGCAGTGATGAAATCACCAATGGCAATGAGCAATATGCCAGAATGTATGAGTGTGTATAAGGAAGAGGCTTTTATTCTGTAGAGTCCTTGTAGTCTTATTTTGAAAGTCTATCATGAATGTGCATCAAAAGATGGGTCACGCCCAGCAGTGATATAGAATCCATTTCCAAATGTTAAATCACTGGTTTTCCATGTTATTAGGTGAATAGTTGCTGTATTACAGAGTAAATGGGAGACTTTTATTGTGAAATTTGCTCTGGGGTGTGTTTTGAAAAGGTCACTAGAGTCTAATAAAAACAACCTGGAAGAGTTTGGGTCATAATGTTGAGCCATTTGCATCAATTAATGCATTACTATAATCTAGAGGCTTTTATTTTGTAGGGTCCCTGGAGTCTTATTTTGAAAGTCCAACAGAGTTGTGTTTATAGAAAATGTTCAGACCCGTCAATGATAGTTGATTACTTTCCAATCGTTAAATCACTCTTTTTCCATGTTATTAGGGCAGTAGATGAAGCGGAAATGGGAGGCTTTTATTTTGAAATTTGCTATAGGGTGTGTTTTAAACAGTCTCCTAGAGTCTATTCTCTAAAACGGGGTTGAGTTTGGGTCATAATGTTGAGCCATATAGGGCAATAAATATATGTAAAAAATATAGAGGCTTTTATTTTGTAGGGTCCCTGGAGTCTTATTTTGAAAGTCTATCAGTGCTGAGTGGCAAGGGAAGTGTCATGGACAGCAGTCATATAGTATCCATTTCCCAATGTTAAATCAGTCCTTTCACCCTCCATTAGATTAATATGTGCTGTTTAAAACAGCAGAGGTAAAATCTGTTTGAAGCTTGGTAACCTTGACAACGCTTAACGAGCCTCTCACTGACACAGACAACAGCTGCACTCACTATTGGTTTCTTCTTCCCAGGCTTTTTTGTATGGGAAGAACGGCACCGAACAAACGACTACTGATCAAAAACCGTATGAGTTATTCAAAAAACATTTTCACCATGAGCATCAGCAATCCTTCGACTCCAACTATACCAACTTTGGTGTATGTGTGTCATTCAGAAAAATATTTATGACGAGTTGAAAACACATAGTCTGATTCGTTTCTCTCCCATCTTCAGCTCAAAAAGAATAGAGAAAGGCTGAAACTCTCATCGACTTTAGGTTGGTCTGGAGGGTTTTTAAGGAAAAGTATTAATCCTACCGTAATTCCGAAGACATTGTGTGAGTCCAGAGGTTTCAGTCTACAAACTGACCAAAAATGGTGACTGTAGCTCCAAATATGTGGCCGTGAGGGCGAGAATAAGATGTTTGATCTTAAAAAAATGGCCGCCTCACACTAAGATTTCAGCAGCTGCACTCTAGCAGGCTGCTGCAGAAGCTAACTGTCAGCTAGCTTCCAGGTGCTTACCCTCCGAACAAACGACTGCTGAGCAAAAACCGTAAAAGGTATCTGAAAAATTCTTTCAGTGAAAGCAACATCTATCCCTTGTCTCAGACTGGGGTAACCTTCATGTCTGTAGGTCTTTCACAACCCAAAACGAAGCACAAACAAAATGGTTGGCCCACCTGCTCCTCCCTTTCTTTTAACTGCAGGACCTCACTCTCACTCACCTTTTAGCTGCTAAAGCACCCCTCCGAACAAACGACTGCTGAGTAAAAACCGTAAAAGGTATCTGAAAAATTCTTTTTATCTAAGCGACAGCTATATCTTGTCTTCAATTGGAGTAACTTTCATGGCTGTAGATCATCTACAAACTGAATGGGAAGAGAAAGAAAAAGAAAAAACGTTTCATCACACCTAAGCTTCTAATTGAGCTAGCTGCAGCAGGTCACTGTCACTCAGCTTTCAGGTGCTTAAAATGTCCTCCGAACAAACGACTGCTGAGCAAAAACCGTATGAGTTATTCCAAAAAAATTTTCACCGTGAGCGTCAGTCATCCTTCGACTCCAACTATGCCAACTTTGGTGTATGTGTGTCATTCAGAAAAATATTTATGACGAGTTTAAAACACATAGTCTGATTCGTTTTTCTCCCCTCTTCTGCTCCAAAACCAATGAAAAACGGCTCTGATTTTCATCGACTTTAGGTCGGTCTGGAGGGTTTTTAAGGAAAAGTATTAATCCTACCGTAATTCCGAAGATATTGTGTGGGTCCAGAGATTTCAGTCTACAAACTGACCAAAAATGGTGACTCTAGCTATAAATATGTGGCCGTGAGGGCGAGTTTAAAATGTTTTTTTGTGTTTAAAAAACGCCTGCCTCACACTCTAGCTTTTCAGTTGCTCCACTCTAGCAGGCTGGATTTTGCTAAAACTTTGTGGCGCTTGAGGTGTGATTATACAAAAACCGTAGCAGTTATCAACTTACCGTCTTCAGTTTTAAATAGACGAAGGATTTATCTACAAACTGAGCTTCAAACTGTTTTTCTAGGTGAATGTATGCCGACACAGTGAAGTGCTGTTTTTTATGCTTTTTTTTACCTCTTCCCATTCATTTCCTATGGGATTTTTTTGCGACGTTTTCGCTAATAATTCGCAAACCTTCGGACTAATGAGAAAGTTTTATACAAGCACACATCACCCCATTGGTCCCAACGCGTGTGCCAACTTTGGGCCCGATCCGCCAAACCGTGCGGGACTAGTTACGTGCCGAAGTTTTGGGTATACGGGAGAATTATAATAACTAGAAAATTTCTAAAGAAATTTTGAGGGGGGCCACCTACTGCCCGTCTGGGGAACAGGGCCAATACGGCCCTGGCAAGTTATGTCGGGGCTCCCCAGACCAACTGCTTACGCCTTTGAGGGCTGCTGAGGGAAGGAAAGAGGGCTAGGTCATGGGCAAAGAGAGCTGTGTGCCACTTGTGCTGAAATCTGGGAAATAGACGTGCACAGCGTATGATGCAAAAGGGTAATATGGGTTGTCCATATTGAAACACAGTGGGTAAAGCTCAGTTGGTGGGCTCCGCCCGCCTGCTAGGAGCCCTTGCAGCGATGAAAAAAATCACCAATGGCGGGCTCTGCCCGCCTGCTAAGAGCCATTGCAGTGATGAAATCACCAATGGCGGGCTCCGCCCGCCTTCTAAGAGCCATTGCAGTGATGAAATCACCAATGGCGGGCTCCGCCCGCCTTCTAAGAGCCATTGCAGTGATGAAATTACAAATGGCAATGAGCAATATGCCAGAATGTATGAGTGTGTATAAGGAAGAGGCTTTTATTCTGTAGAGTCCCTGGAGTCTTATTTTGAAAGTCTATCATGGAAGTGCATCTAAAGATGGGTCATGCCCAGCAGTTATATAGAATCAATTTCCAAATGTTAAATCACTGGTTTTCCATGTTATTAGGTGAATAGTTGCTGTATTACAGAGTAAATGGGAGACTTTTATTGTGAAATTTGCTCTGGGTGTGTTTTGAAAAGGTCACTAGAGTCTAATAAAAACAACCTGGAAGAGTTTGGGTCATAATGTTGAGCCATTTGCATCAATTAATGCATTAGTATAATCTAGAGGCTTTTATTTTGTAGGGTCGCTGGAGTCTTATTTTGAAAGTCCAACAGAGTTGTGTTTATAGAAAATGTTCAGACCCGTCAATGATAGTTGATTACTTTCCAATCGTTAAATCACTCTTTTTCCATGTTATTAGGGCAGTAGATGAAGCGGAAATGGGAGGCTTTTATTTTGAAATTTGCTATAGGGTGTGTTTTAAACAGTCTCCTAGAGTCTATTCTCTAAAACGGGGTTGAGTTTGGGTCATAATATTGAGCCATATAGGGCAATAAATATATGTAAAAAATATAGAGGCTTTTATTTTGTAGGGTCCCTGGAGTCTTATTTTGAAAGTCTATCAGTGCTGAGTGGCAAGGGAAGTGTCATGGACAGCAGTCATATAGTATCCATTTCCCAATGTTAAATCAGTCCTTTCACCCTCCATTAGATTAATATGTGCTGTTTAAAACAGCAGAGGTAAAATCTGTTTGAAGCTTGGTAACCTTGACAACGCTTAACGAGCCTCTCACTGACACAGACAACAGCTGCACTCACTATTGGTTTCTTCTTCCCAGGCTTTTTTGTATGGGAAGAACGGCAACGAAAACAAACGACTACTGATCAAAAACCGTATGAGTTATTCAAAAAACATTTTCACCATGAGCATCAGCAATCCTTCGACTCCAAGTATACCAACTTTGGTGTATGTGTGTCATTCAGAACAATATTTATGACGACTTGAAAACACATAGTCTGATTCGTTTCTCTCCCATCTTCAGCTCAAAAAGAATGGAGAAAGGCTGAAACTCATCGACTTTAGGTTGGTCTGGAGGGTTTTTAAGGAAAAGTATTAATCCTACCGTAATTCCGAAGACATTGTGTGAGTCCAGAGGTTTCAGTCTACAAACTGACCAAAAATGGTGACTGTAGCTCCAAATATGTGGCCGTGAGGGCGAGAATAAGATGTTTGATCTTAAAAAAATGGCCGCCTCACACTAAGATTTCAGCAGCTGCACTCTAGCAGGCTGCTGCAGAAGCTAACTGTCAGCTAGCTTCCAGGTGCTTACCCTCCGAACAAACGACTGCTGAGCAAAAACCGTAAAAGATATCTGAAAAATTCTTTCAGTGAAAGCAACATCTATCCTTTGTCTCAGACTGGGGTAACCTTCATGTCTGTAGGTCTTTCACAACCCAAAACGAAGCACAAACAAAATGGTTGGCCCACCTGCTCCTCCCTTTGTTTGAACTGCAGGACCTCACTCTCACTCACCTTTTAGCTGCTAAAGCACCCCTCCGAACAAACGACTGCTGAGTAAAAACCGTAAAAGGTGTCTGAAAAATTCTTTTTATCTAAGCGACAGCTATATCTTGTCTTCAATTGGAGTAACTTTCATGGCTGTAGGTCATCTACAAACTGAATGGGAAGAGAAAGAAAAAGAAAAAACGTTTCATCACACCTAAGCTTCTAATTGAGCTAGCTGCAGCAGGTCACTGTCACTCAGCTTTCAGGTGCTTAAAATGTCCTCCGAACAAACGACTGCTGAGCAAAAACCGTATGAGTTATTCAAAAAATTTTTTCACCGTGAGCGTCAGACATCCTTCGACTCCAACTATGCCAACTTTGGTGTATGTGTGTCATTCAGAAAAATATTTATGACGAGTTTAAAACACATAGTCGGATTCGTTTTTCTCCCCTCTTCTGCTCCAAAACCAATGAAAAACGGCTCTGATTTTCATCGACTTTAGGTCGGTCTGGAGGGTTTTTAAGGAAAAGTATTAATCCTACCGTAATTCCGAAGATATTGTGTGGGTCCAGAGATTTCAGTCTACAAACTGACCAAAAATGGTGACTCTAGCTATAAATATGTGGCCGTGAGGGCGAGTTTAAAATGTTTTTTTGTGTTTAAAAAACGCCTGCCTCACACTCTAGCTTTTCAGTTGCTCCACTCTAGCAGGCTGGATTTTGCTAAAACTTTGTGGCGCTTGAGGTCTGATTATACAAAAACCGTAGCAGTTATCAACATACCGTCTTCAGTTTTAAATAGACGAAGGATTTATCTACAAACTGAGCTTCAAACTGTTTTTCTAGGTGAATGTATGCCGACACAGTGAAGTGCTGTTTTTTATGCTTTTTTTTTCCTCTCCCCATTCATTTCCTATGGGATTTTTTTGCGACGTTTTCGCTAATAATTCGCAAACCTTCGGACTAATGAGAAAGTTTTATACAAGCACACATCACCCCATTGGTCCCGACGCGTGTGCCAACTTTGGGCCCGATCCGCCAAACCGTGCGGGACTAGTTACGCGCCGAAGTTTTGGGTATACGGGAGAATTATAATAATAATAACTAGAAAATTTCTAAAGAAATTTTGAGGGGGGCCACCTACTGCCCGTCTGGGGAACCGGACCAATACGGCCCTGGCCAGTGACGTCGGGGCTCCCCACACCAACTGCTTACGCCTTAGAGGGCTGCTGAGGGAAGGAAAGAGGGCTAGGTCATGGGCAAAGAGAGCTGTGTGCCACTTGTGCTGAAATCTGGGAAATAGACGTGCACAGCGTATGATGCACAAGGGTAATATGGGTTGTCCATATTGAACCGCAGTGGGTAAAGCCCAGTTGGCGGGCTTCGCCCGCCTGCTAGGAGCCATCTCAGTGAAGAAAAAAATCACCAATGGCGGGCTATGCCCGCCTTCTAAGAGCCATTGCAGTGATGAAATCACCAATGGCGGGCTCCGCCCGCCTGCTAAGAGCCATTGCAGTGATGTAATCACCTTTGGCGGGCTCCGCCCGCCTGTTACCATTGGCGGGCTCCGCCCGCCTTCTAAGAGCCATTGCAGTGATGAAATCACCAATGGCAATGAGCAATATGCCAGAATGTATGAGTGTGTATAAGGAAGAGGCTTTTATTCTGTAGAGTCCTTGTAGTCTTATTTTGAAAGTCTATCATGAATGTGCATCAAAAGATGGGTCACGCCCAGCAGTGATATAGAATCCATTTCCAAATGTTAAATCACTGGTTTTCCATGTTATTAGGTGAATAGTTGCTGTATTACAGAGTAAATGGGAGACTTTTATTGTGAAATTTGCTCTGGGGTGTGTTTTGAAAAGGTCACTAGAGTCTAATAAAAACAACCTGGAAGAGTTTGGGTCATAATGTTGAGCCATTTGCATCAATTAATGCATTAGTATAATCTAGAGGCTTTTATTTTGTAGGGTCGCTGGAGTCTTATTTTGAAAGTCCAACAGAGTTGTGTTTATAGAAAATGTTCAGACCCGTCAATGATAGTTGATTACTTTCCAATCGTTAAATCACTCTTTTTCCATGTTATTAGGGCAGTAGATGAAGCGGAAATGGGAGGCTTTTATTTTGAAATTTGCTATAGGGTGTGTTTTAAACAGTCTCCTAGAGTCTATTCTCTAAAACGGGGTTGAGTTTGGGTCATAATGTTGAGCCATATAGGGCAATAAATATATGTAAAAAATATAGAGGCTTTTATTTTGTAGGGTCCCTGGAGTCTTATTTTGAAAGTCTATCAGTGCTGAGTGGCAAGGGAAGTGTCATGGACAGCAGTCATATAGTATCCATTTCCCAATGTTAAATCAGTCCTTTCACCCTCCATTAGATTAATATGTGCTGTTTAAAACAGCAGAGGTAAAATCTGTTTGAAGCTTGGTAACCTTGACAACGCTTAACGAGCCTCTCACTAACACAGACAACAGCTGCACTCACTATTGGTTTCTTCTTCCCAGGCTTTTTTGTATGGGAAGAACGGCACCGAACAAACGACTACTGATCAAAAACCGTATGAGTTATTCAAAAAACATTTTCACCATGAGCATCAGCAATCCTTCGACTCCAACTATACCAACTTTGGTGTATGTGTGTCATTCAGAAAAATATTTATGACGAGTTGAAAACACATAGTCTGATTCGTTTCTCTCCCATCTTCAGCTCAAAAAGAATAGAGAAAGGCTGAAACTCTCATCGACTTTAGGTTGGTCTGGAGGGTTTTTAAGGAAAAGTATTAATCCTACCGTAATTCCGAAGACATTGTGTGAGTCCAGAGGTTTCAGTCTACAAACTGACCAAAAATGGTGACTGTAGCTCCAAATATGTGGCCGTGAGGGCGAGAATAAGATGTTTGATCTGAAAAAAATGGCCGCCTCACACTAAGATTTCAGCAGCTGCACTCTAGCAGGCTGCTGCAGAAGCTAACTGTCAGCTAGCTTCCAGGTGCTTACCCTCCGAACAAACGACTGCTGAGCAAAAACCGTAAAAGATATCTGAAAAATTCTTTCAGTGAAAGCAACATCTATCCTTTGTCTCAGACTGGGGTAACCTTCATGTCTGTAGGTCTTTCACAACCCAAAACGAAAAACAAACAAAATGGTTGGCCCACCTGCTCCTCCCTTTCTTTTAACTGCAGGACCTCACTCTCACTCACCTTTTAGCTGCTAAAGCACCCCTCCGAACAAACGACTGCTGAGTAAAAACCGTAAAAGGTATCTGAAAAATTCTTTTTATCTAAGCGACAGCTATATCTTGTCTTCGATTGGAGTAACTTTCATGGCTGTAGGTCATCTACAAACTGAATGGGAAGAGAAAGAAAAAGAAAAAACGTTTCATCACACCTAAGCTTCTAATTGAGCTAGCTGCAGCAGGTCACTGTCACTCAGCTTTCAGGTGCTTAAAATGTCCTCCGAACAAACGACTGCTGAGCAAAAACCGTATGAGTTATTCAAAAAATTTTTTCACCGTGAGCGTCAGTCATCCTTCGACTCCAACTATGCCAACTTTGGTGTATGTGTGTCATTCAGAAAAATATTTATGACGAGTTTAAAACACATAGTCTGATTCGTTTTTCTCCCCTCTTCTGCTCCAAAACCAATGAAAAACGGCTCTGATTTTCATCGACTTTAGGTCGGTCTGGAGGGTTTTTAAGGAAAAGTATTAATCCTACCGTAATTCCGAAGATATTGTGTGGGTCCAGAGATTTCAGTCTACAAACTGACCAAAAATGGTGACTCTAGCTATAAATATGTGGCCGTGAG
This sequence comes from Cyprinodon diabolis, assembly GCA_030533445.1. NCBI lineage: Eukaryota > Metazoa > Chordata > Actinopteri > Cyprinodontiformes > Cyprinodontidae > Cyprinodon > Cyprinodon diabolis. The sequence goes on from CM060085.1 coordinate 6,658,100, forward strand.
GGCGAGTTTAAAATGTTTTTTTGTGTTTAAAAAACGCCTGCCTCACACTCTAGCTTTTCAGTTGCTCCACTCTAGCAGGCTGGATTTTGCTAAAACTTTGTGGCGCTTGAGGTCTGATTATACAAAAACCGTAGCAGTTATCAACATACCGTCTTCAGTTTTAAATAGACGAAGGATTTATCTACAAACTGAGCTTCAAACTGTTTTTCTACGTGAATGTATGCCGACACAGTGAAGTGCTGTTTTTTATGCTTTTTTTTTCCTCTCCCCATTCATTTCCTATGGGATTTTTTTGCGACGTTTTCGCTAATAATTCGCAAACCTTCGGACTAATGAGAAAGTTTTATACAAGCACACATCACCCCATTGGTCCCGACGCGTGTGCCAACTTTGGGCCCGATCCGCCAAACCGTGCGGGACTAGTTACGCGCCGAAGTTTTGGGTATACGGGAGAATTATAATAATAACTAGAAAATTTCTAAAGAAATTTTGAGGGGGGCCACCTACTGCCCGTCTGGGGAACCGGGCCAATACGGCCCTGGCAAGTGACGTCGGGGCTCCCCAGACCAACTGCTTACGCCTTTGAGGGCTGCTGAGGGAAGGAAAGAGGGCAAGTTCATGGGCAAAGAGAGCTGTGTGCCACTTGTGCTGAAATCTGGGAAATAGACGTGCACAGCGTATGATGCACAAGGGTAATATGGGTTGTCCATATTGAAACACAGTGGGTAAAGCCCAGTTGGCGGGCTTCGCCCGGCTGCTAGGAGCCATCTCAGTGAAGAAAAAAATCACCAATGGCGGGCTCTGCCCGCCTTCTAAGAGCCATTGCAGTGATGAAATCACCAATGGCGGGCTCCGCCCGCCTGCTAAGAGCCATTGCAGTGATGTAATCACCTTTGGCGGGCTCCGCCCGCCTTCTAAGAGCCATTGCAGTGATGAAATCACCAATGGCAATGAGCAATATGCCAGAATGTATGAGTGTGTATAAGGAAGAGGCTTTTATTCTGTAGAGTCCTTGTAGTCTTATTTTGAAAGTCTATCATGAATGTGCATCAAAAGATGGGTCACGCCCAGCAGTGATATAGAATCCATTTCCAAATGTTAAATCACTGGTTTTCCATGTTATTAGGTGAATAGTTGCTGTATTACAGAGTAAATGGGAGACTTTTATTGTGAAATTTGCTCTGGGGTGTGTTTTGAAAAGGTCACTAGAGTCTAATAAAAACAACCTGGAAGAGTTTGGGTCATAATGTTGAGCCATTTGCATCAATTAATGCATTAGTATAATCTAGAGGCTTTTATTTTGTAGGGTCCCTGGAGTCTTATTTTGAAAGTCCAACAGAGTTGTGTTTATAGAAAATGTTCAGACCCGTCAATGATAGTTGATTACTTTCCAATCGTTAAATCACTCTTTTTCCATGTTATTAGGGCAGTAGATGAAGCGGAAATGGGAGGCTTTTATTTTGAAATTTGCTATAGGGTGTGTTTTAAACAGTCTCCTAGAGTCTATTCTCTAAAACGGGGTTGAGTTTGGGTCATAATGTTGAGCCATATAGGGCAATAAATATATGTAAAAAATATAGAGGCTTTTATTTTGTAGGGTCCCTGGAGTCTTATTTTGAAAGTCTATCAGTGCTGAGTGGCAAGGGAAGTGTCATGGACAGCAGTCATATAGTATCCATTTCCCAATGTTAAATCAGTCCTTTCACCCTCCATTAGATTAATATGTGCTGTTTAAAACAGCAGAGGTAAAATCTGTTTGAAGCTTGGTAACCTTGACAACGCTTAACAAGCCTCTCACTGACACAGACAACAGCTGCACTCACTATTGGTTTCTTCTTCCCAGGCTTTTTTGTATGGGAAGAACGGCACCGAACAAACGACTACTGATCAAAAACCGTATGAGTTATTCAAAAAACATTTTCACCATGAGCATCAGCAATCCTTCGACTCCAACTATACCAACTTTGGTGTATGTGTGTCATTCAGAAAAATATTTATGACGAGTTGAAAACACATAGTCTGATTCGTTTCTCTCCCATCTTCAGCTCAAAAAGAATAGAGAAAGGCTGAAACTCTCATCGACTTTAGGTTGGTCTGGAGGGTTTTTAAGGAAAAGTATTAATCCTACCGTAATTCCGAAGACATTGTGTGAGTCCAGAGGTTTCAGTCTACAAACTCACCAAAAATGGTGACTGTAGCTCCAAATATGTGGCCGTGAGGGCGAGAATAAGATGTTTGATCTTAAAAAAATGGCCGCCTCACACTAAGATTTCAGCAGCTGCACTCTAGCAGGCTGCTGCAGAAGCTAACTGTCAGCTAGCTTCCAGGTGCTTACCCTCCGAACAAACGACTGCTGAGCAAAAACCGTAAAAGGTATCTGAAAAATTCTTTCAGTGAAAGCAACATCTATCCTTTGTCTCAGACTGGGGTAACCTTCATGTCTGTAGGTCTTTCACAACCCAAAACGAAGCACAAACACAATGGTTGGCCCACCTGCTCCTCCCTTTGTTTGAACTGCAGGACCTCACTCTCACTCACCTTTTAGCTGCTAAAGCACCCCTCCGAACAAACGACTGCTGAGTAAAAACCGTAAAAGGTATCTGAAAAATTCTTTTTATCTAAGCGACAGCTATATCTTGTCTTCAATTGGAGTAACTTTCATGGCTGTAGGTCATCTACAAACTGAATGGGAAGAGAAAGAAAAAGAAAAAACGTTTCATCACACCTAAGCTTCTAATTGAGCTAGCTGCAGCAGGTCACTGTCACTCAGCTTTCAGGTGCTTAAAATGTCCTCCGAACAAACGACTGCTGAGCAAAAACCGTATGAGTTATTCAAAAAATTTTTTCACCGTGAGCGTCAGTCATCCTTCGACTCCAACTATGCCAACTTTGGTGTATGTGTGTCATTCAGAAAAATATTTATGACGAGTTTAAAACACATAGTCTGATTCGTTTTTCTCCCCTCTTCTGCTCCAAAACCAATGAAAAACGGCTCTGATTTTCATCGACTTTAGGTCGGTCTGGAGGGTTTTTAAGGAAAAGTATTAATCCTACCGTAATTCCGAAGATATTGTGTGGGTCCAGAGATTTCAGTCTACAAACTGACCAAAAATGGTGACTCTAGCTATAAATATGTGGCCGTGAGGGCGAGTTTAAAATGTTTTTTTGTGTTTAAAAAACGCCTGCCTCACACTCTAGCTTTTCAGTTGCTCCACTCTAGCAGGCTGGATTTTGCTAAAACTTTGTGGCGCTTGAGGTCTGATTATACAAAAACCGTAGCAGTTATCAACATACCGTCTTCAGTTTTAAATAGACGAAGGATTTATCTACAAACTGAGCTTCAAACTGTTTTTCTAGGTGAATGTATGCCGACACAGTGAAGTGCTGTTTTTTATGCTTTTTTTTACCTCTTCCCATTCATTTCCTATGGGATTTTTTTGCGACGTTTTCGCTAATAATTCGCAAACCTTCGGACTAATGAGAAAGTTTTATACAAGCACACATCACCCCATTGGTCCCAACGCGTGTGCCAACTTTGGGCCCGATCCGCCAAACCGTGCGGGACTAGTTACGCGCCGAAGTTTTGGGTATACGGGAGAATTATAATAATAATAATAATACGCGGAATAAATATGTGCAATAGTAGTAGGTGGGCCATGCCTTCGGCATGTGGCCCCCCAACTAGAAAATTTCTAAAGAAATTTTGAGGGGGGCCACCTACTGCCCGTCTGGGGAACCGGGCCAATACGGCCCTGGCAAGTGACTTCGGGGCTCCCCAGACCAACTGCTTACGCCTTTGAGGGCTGCTGAGGGAAGGAAAGAGGGCAAGTTTATGGGCAAAGAGAGCTGTGTGCCACTTGTGCTGAAATCTGGGAAATAGACGTGCACAGCGTATGATGCACAAGGGTAATATGGGTTGTCCATATTGAAACACAGTGGGTAAAGCCCAGTTTGCGGGCTTCGCCCGCCTTCTGGGATCCATCTCAGTGAAGAAAAAAATCACCAATGGCGGGCTCTGCCCGCCTTCTAAGAGCCATTGCAGTGATGAAATCACCAATGGCGGGCTCCGCCCGCCTGCTAAGAGCCATTGCAGTGATGTAATCACCTTTGGCGGGCTCCGCCCGCCTGTTACCATTGGCGGGCTCCGCCCGCCTTCTAAGAGCCATTGCAGTGATGAAATCACCAATGGCAATGAGCAATATGCCAGAATGTATAAGTGTGTATAAGGAAGAGGCTTTTATTCTGTAGAGTCCTTGTAGTCTTATTTTGAAAGTCTATCATGAATGTGCATCAAAAGATGGGTCACGCCCAGCAGTGATATAGAATCCATTTCCAAATGTGAAATCACTGGTTTTCCATGTTATTAGGTGAATAGTTGCTGTATTACAGAGTAAATGGGAGACTTTTATTGTGAAATTTGCTCTGGGTGTGTTTTGAAAAGGTCACTAGAGTCTAATAAAAACAACCTGGAAGAGTTTGGGTCATAATGTTGAGCCATTTGCATCAATTAATGCATTAGTATAATCTAGAGGCTTTTATTTTGTAGGGTCCCTGGAGTCTTATTTTGAAAGTCCAACAGAGTTGTGTTTATAGAAAATGTTCAGACCCGTCAATGATAGTTGATTACTTTCCAATCGTTAAATCACTCTTTTTCCATGTTATTAGGGCAGTAGATGAAGCGGAAATGGGAGGCTTTTATTTTGAAATTTGCTATAGGGTGTGTTTTAAACAGTCTCCTAGAGTCTATTCTCTAAAACGGGGTTGAGTTTGGGTCATAATGTTGAGCCATATAGGGCAATAAATATATGTAAAAAATATAGAGGCTTTTATTTTGTAGGGTCCCTGGAGTCTTATTTTGAAAGTCTATCAGTGCTGAGTGGCAAGGGAAGTGTCATGGACAGCAGTCATATAGTATCCATTTCCCAATGTTAAATCAGTCCTTTCACCCTCCATTAGATTAATATGTGCTGTTTAAAACAGCAGAGGTAAAATCTGTTTGAAGCTTGGTAACCTTGACAACGCTTAACGAGCCTCTCACTGACACAGACAACAGCTGCACTCACTATTGGTTTCTTCTTCCCAGGCTTTTTTGTATGGGAAGAACGGCACCGAACAAACGACTACTGATCAAAAACCGTATGAGTTATTCAAAAAACATTTTCACCATGAGCATCAGCAATCCTTCGACTCCAACTATACCAACTTTGGTGTATGTATGTCATTCAGAAAAATATTTATGACGAGTTGAAAACACATAGTCTGATTCGTTTCTCTCCCATCTTCAGCTCAAAAAGAATAGAGAAAGGCTGAAACTCTCATCGACTTTAGGTTGGTCTGGAGGGTTTTTAAGGAAAAGTATTAATCCTACCGTAATTCCGAAGACATTGTGTGAGTCCAGAGGTTTCAGTCTACAAACTGACCAAAAATGGTGACTGTAGCTCCAAATATGTGGCCGTGAGGGCGAGAATAAGATGTTTGATCTGAAAAAAATGGCCGCCTCACACTAAGATTTCAGCAGCTGCACTCTAGCAGGCTGCTGCAGAAGCTAACTGTCAGCTAGCTTCCAGGTGCTTACCCTCCGAACAAACGACTGCTGAGCAAAAACCGTAAAAGATATCTGAAAAATTCTTTCAGTGAAAGCAACATCTATCCTTTGTCTCAGACTGGGGTAACCTTCATGTCTGTAGGTCTTTCACAACCCAAAACGAAGCACAAACAAAATGGTTGGCCCACCTGCTCCTCCCTTTCTTTTAACTGCAGGACCTCACTCTCACTCACCTTTTAGCTGCTAAAGCACCCCTCCGAACAAACGACTGCTGAGTAAAAACCGTAAAAGGTATCTGAAAAATTCTTTTTATCTAAGCGACAGCTATATCTTGTCTTCGATTGGAGTAACTTTCATGGCTGTAGGTCATCTACAACCTGAATGGGAAGAGAAAGAAAAAGAAAAAACGTTTCATCACACCTAAGCTTCTAATTGAGCTAGCTGCAGCAGGTCACTGTCACTCAGCTTTCAGGTGCTTAAAATGTCCTCCGAACAAACGACTGCTGAGCAAAAACCGTATGAGTTATTCAAAAAATTTTTTCACCGTGAGCGTCAGTCATCCTTCGACTCCAACTATGCCAACTTTGGTGTATGTGTGTCATTCAGAAAAATATTTATGACGAGTTTAAAACACATAGTCTGATTCGTTTTTCTCCCCTCTTCTGCTCCAAAACCAATGAAAAACAGCTCTGATTTTCATCGACTTTAGGTCGGTCTGGAGGGTTTTTAAGGAAAAGTATTAATCCTACCGTAATTCCGAAGATATTGTGTGGGTCCAGAGATTTCAGTCTACAAACTGACCAAAAATGGTGACTCTAGCTATAAATATGTGGCCGTGAGGGCGAGTTTAAAATGTTTTTTTGTGTTTAAAAAACGCCTGCCTCACACTCTAGCTTTTCAGTTGCTCCACTCTAGCAGGCTGGATTTTGCTAAAACTTTGTGGCGCTTGAGGTCTGATTATACAAAAACCGTAGCAGTTATCAACATACCGTCTTCAGTTTTAAATAGACGAAGGATTTATCTACAAACTGAGCTTCAAACTGTTTTTCTAGGTGAATGTATGCCGACACAGTGAAGTGCTGTTTTTTATGCTTTTTTTTTCCTCTCCCCATTCATTTCCTATGGGATTTTTTTGCGACGTTTTCGCTAATAATTCGCAAACCTTCGGACTAATGAGAAAGTTTTATACAAGCACACATCACCCCATTGGTCCCGACGCGTGTGCCAACTTTGGGCCCGATCCGCCAAACCGTGCGGGACTAGTTACGCGCCGAAGTTTTGGGTATACGGGAGAATTATAATAATAACTAGAAAATTTCTAAAGAAATTTTGAGGGGGGCCACCTACTGCCCGTCTGGGGAACCGGGCCAATACGGCCCTGGCAAGTGACGTCGGGGCTCCCCAGACCAACTGCTTACGCCTTTGAGGGCTGCTGAGGGAAGGAAAGAGGGCAAGTTCATGGGCAAAGAGAGCTGTGTGCCACTTGTGCTGAAATCTGGGAAATAGACGTGCACAGCGTATGATGCACAAGGGTAATATGGGTTGTCCATATTGAAACACAGTGGGTAAAGCCCAGTTGGCGGGCTTCGCCCGCCTGCTAGGAGCCATCTCAGTGAAGAAAAAAATCACCAATGGCGGGCTCTGCCCGCCTTCTAAGAGCCATTGCAGTGATGAAATCACCAATGGCGGGCTCCGCCCGCCTGCTAAGAGCCATTGCAGTGATGTAATCACCTTTGGCGGGCTCCGCCCGCCTGTTACCATTGGCGGGCTCCGCCCGCCTTCTAAGAGCCATTGCAGTGATGAAATCACCAATGGCAATGAGCAATATGCCAGAATGTATGAGTGTGTATAAGGAAGAGGCTTTTATTCTGTAGAGTCCTTGTAGTCTTATTTTGAAAGTCTATCATGAATGTGCATCAAAAGATGGGTCACGCCCAGCAGTGATATAGAATCCATTTCCAAATGTTAAATCACTGGTTTTCCATGTTATTAGGTGAATAGTTGCTGTATTACAGAGTAAATGGGAGACTTTTATTGTGAAATTTGCTCTGGGTGTGTTTTGAAAAGGTCACTAGAGTCTAATAAAAACAACCTGGAAGAGTTTGGGTCATAATGTTGAGCCATTTGCATCAATTAATGCATTAGTATAATCTAGAGGCTTTTATTTTGTAGGGTCCCTGGAGTCTTATTTTGAAAGTCCAACAGAGTTGTGTTTATAGAAAATGTTCAGACCCGTCAATGATAGTTGATTACTTTCCAATCGTTAAATCACTCTTTTTCCATGTTATTAGGGCAGTAGATGAAGCGGAAATGGGAGGCTTTTATTTTGAAATTTGCTATAGGGTGTGTTTTAAACAGTCTCCTAGAGTCTATTCTCTAAAACGGGGTTGAGTTTGGGTCATAATGTTGAGCCATATAGGGCAATAAATATATGTAAAAAAATATAGAGGCTTTTATTTTGTAGGGTCCCTGGAGTCTTATTTTGAAAGTCTATCAGTGCTGAGTGGCAAGGGAAGTGTCATGGACAGCAGTCATATAGTATCCATTTCCCAATGTTAAATCAGTCCTTTCACCCTCCATTAGATTAATATGTGCTGTTTAAAACAGCAGAGGTAAAATCTGTTTGAAGCTTGGTAACCTTGACAACGCTTAACGAGCCTCTCACTGACACAGACAACAGCTGCACTCACTATTGGTTTCTTCTTCCCAGGCTTTTTTGTATGGGAAGAACGGCACCGAACAAACGACTACTGATCAAAAACCGTATGAGTTATTCAAAAAACATTTTCACCATGAGCATCAGCAATCCTTCGACTCCAACTATACCAACTTTGGTGTATGTGTGTCATTCAGAAAAATATTTATGACGAGTTGAAAACACATAGTCTGATTCGTTTCTCTCCCATCTTCAGCTCAAAAAGAATAGAGAAAGGCTGAAACTCTCATCGACTTTAGGTTGGTCTGGAGGGTTTTTAAGGAAAAGTATTAATCCTACCGTAATTCCGAAGACATTGTGTGAGTCCAGAGGTTTCAGTCTACAAACTGACCAAAAATGGTGACTGTAGCTCCAAATATGTGGCCGTGAGGGCGAGAATAAGATGTTTGATCTGAAAAAAATGGCCGCCTCACACTAAGATTTCAGCAGCTGCACTCTAGCAGGCTGCTGCAGAAGCTAACTGTCAGCTAGCTTCCAGGTGCTTACCCTCCGAACAAACGACTGCTGAGCAAAAACCGTAAAAGATATCTGAAAAATTCTTTCAGTGAAAGCAACATCTATCCTTTGTCTCAGACTGGGGTAACCTTCATGTCTGTAGGTCTTTCACAACCCAAAACGAAGCACAAACAAAATGGTTGGCCCACCTGCTCCTCCCTTTCTTTTAACTGCAGGACCTCACTCTCACTCACCTTTTAGCTGCTAAAGCACCCCTCCGAACAAACGACTGCTGAGTAAAAACCGTAAAAGGTATCTGAAAAATTCTTTTTATCTAAGCGACAGCTATATCTTGTCTTCAATTGGAGTAACTTTCATGGCTGTAGATCATCTACAAACTGAATGGGAAGAGAAAGAAAAAGAAAAAACGTTTCATCACACCTAAGCTTCTAATTGAGCTAGCTGCAGCAGGTCACTGTCACTCAGCTTTCAGGTGCTTAAAATGTCCTCCGAACAAACGACTGCTGAGCAAAAACCGTATGAGTTATTCAAAAAATTTTTTCACCGTGAGCGTCAGTCATCCTTCGACTCCAACTATGCCAACTTTGGTGTATGTGTGTCATTCAGAAAAATATTTATGACGAGTTTAAAACACATAGTCTGATTCGTTTTTCTCCCCTCTTCTGCTCCAAAACCAATGAAAAACGGCTCTGATTTTCATCGACTTTAGGTCGGTCTGGAGGGTTTTTAAGGAAAAGTATTAATCCTACCGTAATTCCGAAGATATTGTGTGGGTCCAGAGATTTCAGTCTACAAACTGACCAAAAATGGTGACTCTAGCTATAAATATGTGGCCGTGAGGGCGAGTTTAAAATGTTTTTTTGTGTTTAAAAAACGCCTGCCTCACACTCTAGCTTTTCAGTTGCTCCACTCTAGCAGGCTGGATTTTGCTAAAACTTTGTGGCGCTTGAGGTCTGATTATACAAAAACCGTAGCAGTTATCAACATACCGTCTTCAGTTTTAAATAGACGAAGGATTTATCTACAAACTGAGCTTCAAACTGTTTTTCTAGGTGAATGTATGCCGACACAGTGAAGTGCTGTTTTTTATGCTTTTTTTTTCCTCTCCCCATTCATTTCCTATGGGATTTTTTTGCGACGTTTTCGCTAATAATTCGCAAACCTTCGGACTAATGAGAAAGTTTTATACAAGCACACATCACCCCATTGGTCCCGACGCGTGTGCCAACTTTGGGCCCGATCCGCCAAACCGTGCGGGACTAGTTACGCGCCGAAGTTTTGGGTATACGGGAGAATTATAATAATAATAATAATACGCGGAATAAATATGTGCAATAGTAGTAGGTGGGCCATGCCTTCGGCATGTGGCCCCCCAATAATAATACGCGGAATAAATATGTGCAATAGTAGTAGGTGGGCCATGCCTTCGGCATGTGGCCCCCCAATAACTAGAAAATTTCTAAAGAAATTTTGAGGGGGGCCACCTACTGCCCGTCTGGGGAACCGGGCCAATACGGCCCTGGCAAGTGACTTCGGGGCTCCCCAGACCAACTGCTTACGCCTTTGAGGGCTGCTGAGGGAAGGAAAGAGGGCAAGTTTATGGGCAAAGAGAGCTGTGTGCCACTTGTGCTGAAATCTGGGAAATAGACGTGCACAGCGTATGATGCACAAGGGTAATATGGGTTGTCCATATTGAAACACAGTGGGTAAAGCCCAGTTTGCGGGCTTCGCCCGCCTTCTGGGATCCATCTCAGTGAAGAAAAAAATCACCAATGGCGGGCTCTGCCCGCCTTCTAAGAGCCATTGCAGTGATGAAATCACCAATGGCGGGCTCCGCCCGCCTGCTAAGAGCCATTGCAGTGATGTAATCACCTTTGGCGGGCTCCGCCCGCCTGTTACCATTGGCGGGCTCCGCCCGCCTTCTAAGAGCCATTGCAGTGATGAAATCACCAATGGCAATGAGCAATATGCCAGAATGTATAAGTGTGTATAAGGAAGAGGCTTTTATTCTGTAGAGTCCTTGTAGTCTTATTTTGAAAGTCTATCATGAATGTGCATCAAAAGATGGGTCACGCCCAGCAGTGATATAGAATCCATTTCCAAATGTGAAATCACTGGTTTTCCATGTTATTAGGTGAATAGTTGCTGTATTACAGAGTAAATGGGAGACTTTTATTGTGAAATTTGCTCTGGGTGTGTTTTGAAAAGGTCACTAGAGTCTAATAAAAACAACCTGGAAGAGTTTGGGTCATAATGTTGAGCCATTTGCATCAATTAATGCATTAGTATAATCTAGAGGCTTTTATTTTGTAGGGTCCCTGGAGTCTTATTTTGAAAGTCCAACAGAGTTGTGTTTATAGAAAATGTTCAGACCCGTCAATGATAGTTGATTACTTTCCAATCGTTAAATCACTCTTTTTCCATGTTATTAGGGCAGTAGATGAAGCGGAAATGGGAGGCTTTTATTTTGAAATTTGCTATAGGGTGTGTTTTAAACAGTCTCCTAGAGTCTATTCTCTAAAACGGGGTTGAGTTTGGGTCATAATGTTGAGCCATATAGGGCAATAAATATATGTAAAAAATATAGAGGCTTTTATTTTGTAGGGTCCCTGGAGTCTTATTTTGAAAGTCTATCAGTGCTGAGTGGCAAGGGAAGTGTCATGGACAGCAGTCATATAGTATCCATTTCCCAATGTTAAATCAGTCCTTTCACCCTCCATTAGATTAATATGTGCTGTTTAAAACAGCAGAGGTAAAATCTGTTTGAAGCTTGGTAACCTTGACAACGCTTAACGAGCCTCTCACTGACACAGACAACAGCTGCACTCACTATTGGTTTCTTCTTCCCAGGCTTTTTTGTATGGGAAGAACGGCACCGAACAAACGACTACTGATCAAAAACCGTATGAGTTATTCAAAAAACATTTTCACCATGAGCATCAGCAATCCTTCGACTCCAACTATACCAACTTTGGTGTATGTATGTCATTCAGAAAAATATTTATGACGAGTTGAAAACACATAGTCTGATTCGTTTCTCTCCCATCTTCAGCTCAAAAAGAATAGAGAAAGGCTGAAACTCTCATCGACTTTAGGTTGGTCTGGAGGGTTTTTAAGGAAAAGTATTAATCCTACCGTAATTCCGAAGACATTGTGTGAGTCCAGAGGTTTCAGTCTACAAACTGACCAAAAATGGTGACTGTAGCTCCAAATATGTGGCCGTGAGGGCGAGAATAAGATGTTTGATCTGAAAAAAATGGCCGCCTCACACTAAGATTTCAGCAGCTGCACTCTAGCAGGCTGCTGCAGAAGCTAACTGTCAGCTAGCTTCCAGGTGCTTACCCTCCGAACAAACGACTGCTGAGCAAAAACCGTAAAAGATATCTGAAAAATTCTTTCAGTGAAAGCAACATCTATCCTTTGTCTCAGACTGGGGTAACCTTCATGTCTGTAGGTCTTTCACAACCCAAAACGAAGCACAAACAAAATGGTTGGCCCACCTGCTCCTCCCTTTCTTTTAACTGCAGGACCTCACTCTCACTCACCTTTTAGCTGCTAAAGCACCCCTCCGAACAAACGACTGCTGAGTAAAAACCGTAAAAGGTATCTGAAAAATTCTTTTTATCTAAGCGACAGCTATATCTTGTCTTCGATTGGAGTAACTTTCATGGCTGTAGGTCATCTACAACCTGAATGGGAAGAGAAAGAAAAAGAAAAAACGTTTCATCACACCTAAGCTTCTAATTGAGCTAGCTGCAGCAGGTCACTGTCACTCAGCTTTCAGGTGCTTAAAATGTCCTCCGAACAAACGACTGCTGAGCAAAAACCGTATGAGTTATTCAAAAAATTTTTTCACCGTGAGCGTCAGTCATCCTTCGACTCCAACTATGCCAACTTTGGTGTATGTGTGTCATTCAGAAAAATATTTATGACGAGTTTAAAACACATAGTCTGATTCGTTTTTCTCCCCTCTTCTGCTCCAAAACCAATGAAAAACAGCTCTGATTTTCATCGACTTTAGGTCGGTCTGGAGGGTTTTTAAGGAAAAGTATTAATCCTACCGTAATTCCGAAGATATTGTGTGGGTCCAGAGATTTCAGTCTACAAACTGACCAAAAATGGTGACTCTAGCTATAAATATGTGGCCGTGAGGGCGAGTTTAAAATGTTTTTTTGTGTTTAAAAAACGCCTGCCTCACACTCTAGCTTTTCAGTTGCTCCACTCTAGCAGGCTGGATTTTGCTAAAACTTTGTGGCGCTTGAGGTCTGATTATACAAAAACCGTAGCAGTTATCAACATACCGTCTTCAGTTTTAAATAGACGAAGGATTTATCTACAAACTGAGCTTCAAACTGTTTTTCTAGGTGAATGTATGCCGACACAGTGAAGTGCTGTTTTTTATGCTTTTTTTTTCCTCTCCCCATTCATTTCCTATGGGATTTTTTTGCGACGTTTTCGCTAATAATTCGCAAACCTTCGGACTAATGAGAAAGTTTTATACAAGCACACATCACCCCATTGGTCCCGACGCGTGTGCCAACTTTGGGCCCGATCCGCCAAACCGTGCGGGACTAGTTACGCGCCGAAGTTTTGGGTATACGGGAGAATTATAATAATAATAATAATACGCGGAATAAATATGTGCAATAGTAGTAGGTGGGCCATGCCTTCGGCATGTGGCCCCCCAATAATAATACGCGGAATAAATATGTGCAATAGTAGTAGGTGGGCCATGCCTTCGGCATGTGGCCCCCCAATAATACGCGGAATAAATATGTGCAATAGTAGTAGGTGGGCCATGCCTTCGGCATGTGGCCCCCCAATAACTAGAAAATTTCTAAAGAAATTTTGAGGGGGGCCACCTACTGCCCGTCTGGGGAACCGGGCCAATACGGCCCTGGCAAGTGACTTCGGGGCTCCCCAGACCAACTGCTTACGCCTTTGAGGGCTGCTGAGGGAAGGAAAGAGGGCAAGTTTATGGGCAAAGAGAGCTGTGTGCCACTTGTGCTGAAATCTGGGAAATAGACGTGCACAGCGTATGATGCACAAGGGTAATATGGGTTGTCCATATTGAAACACAGTGGGTAAAGCCCAGTTTGCGGGCTTCGCCCGCCTTCTGGGATCCATCTCAGTGAAGAAAAAAATCACCAATGGCGGGCTCTGCCCGCCTTCTAAGAGCCATTGCAGTGATGAAATCACCAATGGCGGGCTCCGCCCGCCTGCTAAGAGCCATTGCAGTGATGTAATCACCTTTGGCGGGCTCCGCCCGCCTGTTACCATTGGCGGGCTCCGCCCGCCTTCTAAGAGCCATTGCAGTGATGAAATCACCAATGGCAATGAGCAATATGCCAGAATGTATAAGTGTGTATAAGGAAGAGGCTTTTATTCTGTAGAGTCCTTGTAGTCTTATTTTGAAAGTCTATCATGAATGTGCATCAAAAGATGGGTCACGCCCAGCAGTGATATAGAATCCATTTCCAAATGTGAAATCACTGGTTTTCCATGTTATTAGGTGAATAGTTGCTGTATTACAGAGTAAATGGGAGACTTTTATTGTGAAATTTGCTCTGGGTGTGTTTTGAAAAGGTCACTAGAGTCTAATAAAAACAACCTGGAAGAGTTTGGGTCATAATGTTGAGCCATTTGCATCAATTAATGCATTAGTATAATCTAGAGGCTTTTATTTTGTAGGGTCCCTGGAGTCTTATTTTGAAAGTCCAACAGAGTTGTGTTTATAGAAAATGTTCAGACCCGTCAATGATAGTTGATTACTTTCCAATCGTTAAATCACTCTTTTTCCATGTTATTAGGGCAGTAGATGAAGCGGAAATGGGAGGCTTTTATTTTGAAATTTGCTATAGGGTGTGTTTTAAACAGTCTCCTAGAGTCTATTCTCTAAAACGGGGTTGAGTTTGGGTCATAATGTTGAGCCATATAGGGCAATAAATATATGTAAAAAATATAGAGGCTTTTATTTTGTAGGGTCCCTGGAGTCTTATTTTGAAAGTCTATCAGTGCTGAGTGGCAAGGGAAGTGTCATGGACAGCAGTCATATAGTATCCATTTCCCAATGTTAAATCAGTCCTTTCACCCTCCATTAGATTAATATGTGCTGTTTAAAACAGCAGAGGTAAAATCTGTTTGAAGCTTGGTAACCTTGACAACGCTTAACGAGCCTCTCACTGACACAGACAACAGCTGCACTCACTATTGGTTTCTTCTTCCCAGGCTTTTTTGTATGGGAAGAACGGCACCAAACAAACGACTACTGATCAAAAACCGTATGAGTTATTCAAAAAACATTTTCACCATGAGCATCAGCAATCCTTCGACTCCAACTATACCAACTTTGGTGTATGTATGTCATTCAGAAAAATATTTATGACGAGTTGAAAACACATAGTCTGATTCGTTTCTCTCCCATCTTCAGCTCAAAAAGAATAGAGAAAGGCTGAAACTCTCATCGACTTTAGGTTGGTCTGGAGGGTTTTTAAGGAAAAGTATTAATCCTACCGTAATTCCGAAGACATTGTGTGAGTCCAGAGGTTTCAGTCTACAAACTGACCAAAAATGGTGACTGTAGCTCCAAATATGTGGCCGTGAGGGCGAGAATAAAATGTTTGATCTGAAAAAAATGGCCGCCTCACACTAAGATTTCAGCAGCTGCACTCTAGCAGGCTGCTGCAGAAGCTAACTGTCAGCTAGCTTCCAGGTGCTTACCCTCCGAACAAACGACTGCTGAGCAAAAACCGTAAAAGATATCTGAAAAATTCTTTCAGTGAAAGCAACATCTATCCTTTGTCTCAGACTGGGGTAACCTTCATGTCTGTAGGTCTTTCACAACCCAAAACGAAGCACAAACAAAATGGTTGGCCCACCTGCTCCTCCCTTTCTTTTAACTGCAGGACCTCACTCTCACTCACCTTTTAGCTGCTAAAGCACCCCTCCGAACAAACGACTGCTGAGTAAAAACCGTAAAAGGTATCTGAAAAATTCTTTTTATCTAAGCGACAGCTATATCTTGTCTTCGATTGGAGTAACTTTCATGGCTGTAGGTCATCTACAACCTGAATGGGAAGAGAAAGAAAAAGAAAAAACGTTTCATCACACCTAAGCTTCTAATTGAGCTAGCTGCAGCAGGTCACTGTCACTCAGCTTTCAGGTGCTTAAAATGTCCTCCGAACAAACGACTGCTGAGCAAAAACCGTATGAGTTATTCAAAAAATTTTTTCACCGTGAGCGTCAGTCATCCTTCGACTCCAACTATGCCAACTTTGGTGTATGTGTGTCATTCAGAAAAATATTTATGACGAGTTTAAAACACATAGTCTGATTCGTTTTTCTCCCCTCTTCTGCTCCAAAACCAATGAAAAACAGCTCTGATTTTCATCGACTTTAGGTCGGTCTGGAGGGTTTTTAAGGAAAAGTATTAATCCTACCGTAATTCCGAAGATATTGTGTGGGTCCAGAGATTTCAGTCTACAAACTGACCAAAAATGGTGACTCTAGCTATAAATATGTGGCCGTGAGGGCGAGTTTAAAATGTTTTTTTGTGTTTAAAAAACGCCTGCCTCACACTCTAGCTTTTCAGTTGCTCCACTCTAGCAGGCTGGATTTTGCTAAAACTTTGTGGCGCTTGAGGTCTGATTATACAAAAACCGTAGCAGTTATCAACATACCGTCTTCAGTTTTAAATAGACGAAGGATTTATCTACAAACTGAGCTTCAAACTGTTTTTCTAGGTGAATGTATGCCGACACAGTGAAGTGCTGTTTTTTATGCTTTTTTTTTCCTCTCCCCATTCATTTCCTATGGGATTTTTTTGCGACGTTTTCGCTAATAATTCGCAAACCTTCGGACTAATGAGAAAGTTTTATACAAGCACACATCACCCCATTGGTCCCGACGCGTGTGCCAACTTTGGGCCCGATCCGCCAAACCGTGCGGGACTAGTTACGCGCCGAAGTTTTGGGTATACGGGAGAATTATAATAATAATAATAATACGCGGAATAAATATGTGCAATAGTAGTAGGTGGGCCATGCCTTCGGCATGTGGCCCCCCAATAATAATACGCGGAATAAATATGTGCAATAGTAGTAGGTGGGCCATGCCTTCGGCATGTGGCCCCCCAATAATAATACGCGGAATAAATATGTGCAATAGTAGTAGGTGGGCCATGCCTTCGGCATGTGGCCCCCCAATAATAATAATACGCGGAATAAATATGTGCAATAGTAGTAGGTGGGCCATGCCTTCGGCATGTGGCCCCCCAATAATAATACGCGGAATAAATATGTGCAATAGTAGTAGGTGGGCCATGCCTTCGGCATGTGGCCCCCCAATAATAATACGCGGAATAAATATGTGCAATAGTAGTAGGTGGGCCATGCCTTCGGCATGTGGCCCCCCAATAATACGCGGAATAAATATGTGCAATAGTAGTAGGTGGGCCATGCCTTCGGCATGTGGCCCCCCAATAATACGCGGAATAAATATGTGCAATAGTAGTAGGTGGGCCATGCCTTCGGCATGTGGCCCCCCAATAATACGCGGAATAAATATGTGCAATAGTAGTAGGTGGGCCATGCCTTCGGCATGTGGCCCCCCAATTCCATCCAGAAAAAAAATTGGATATGCTGCATTTTAAATATAGCTTAGAGTATTATTTTCTTGTAAAATGTGTGGTAAACTTGGAGATATAATTTATTGCATGTTGCATATCCCAGTAAATCTGCTTCTCTCTGTTTAAAGAGATTTATGAGCCTCTTTACTAATATAATGATGCCAGAAACTACATTTCAAGATATGTAGACGCTCTGCAGTCTGATTCTGTCTGTTCAATAAGAAAAAATGTTAATTTTAACCTGAAACTTTGAGTCATGGTCCTCTGAAAAGATTTTTTTAACTAGTAAAGAAGAACAAATTAGGTTTCTTAAAGCATCTTGCGTTATAATACCAACTTGTTTAATCTTACAATTTGTTGCCATTTTAGGTGAAAAAGCTCTGTATGTCTAACAAACAGATTTTTCGGTGGCCTGATCTCTTAATTATTTTAACCAACTCGTCTCGTAACTTTTACTTAAACGTCGAAGTAGCTGCTGGTTAATATTCACTGAGTGCTGCTGTGTCTCTCCTCCAACCAAGTAGCTACTTTGTACGCAGTAAAATGCGACCACAAATCAGATTGCTCAAAGCGACCGATCCGATGATGTTACACCGAGAGGCGGGACATAGTAGCGCGAGAGAGGAAAAAAAAAAAACGGACTCAAAACGCCCTGAACACAGACAGCTGCACCCAACCTCTGTTACCTCCACTAACTCCCTGCCCCCGTCCGCCAAGGTTTCCGGACCGGCCACGGAGCTGACGGCTCGGTTCGACTGCCCGGTGTGTTTCGACTACGTGCCGCACTGTAGTCGACCAAAATCCCGGACGATTTTGAAATTCCCCCTGGACATTTTTTTAGGTATGAAAAGTAGGACATGTCTAGGAAAAAGAGGACGTCTGGTCACCCTAAATAGTTGGTAAAAAAAATGTAACATAAATAACGGGAAAAACTGCATTTAAGGCCAAACTATTACTTTCAACCCAATTATTTGGTTAATTAAGCTATAAAAGCACTGCAGGCTGCCCTGCTACAAAACTCAACTGCATCAGTGCACCTCCTTTATGAGCTATCTAAGCTAAAAGCTAAAAATGATCAGACATTTTTAGGAAGGATGAAGCCTTCATTTTACAAGTAATTCCATGACTTTTCAGGCAGATCCAAAGTGGTCTGCAGCCACACTCCAAAACACAGAGGAAGACAAAAAGCCCTGAAAGTTACAGGTCTAGCGCCCCTAGTGGCAAAAAGTTAATCCTAATCTAAAACTCTAAACTTAATATTTCTGTCTTTTTCTTGAACAAAGTAAGCTCTCCTAACTTGGTGTTAATGGTTTCAGCAGAAACACTGTCGCACATCATCACTGAATACAAATACACGGTAGATATCAGGGGATATTTTGTTTCCAGCCAAACACACCGGAAATCTTCTTACAAAAGAGTTCAGCTTCAGACTTCTTTATCAAAAACATGCCGCTCCAGTTAAGTTCCATGTCTCTATTGCAATTATAGAAGAGAAAAGGATTTTTCTGGCATACCTTAAAACAAATCAAAAATAATCAGCTGACATGTAGAGAGGCCGTCTTTGCTGCGGCTCTTACACTTTCCCACACCCTCTCCATCCATCCTGATGTGATAAGGCAGGTTTACTGTTGCCGTCATTTAAATCCTTTTAATCATTCCTCTGATTGCAGATTTGGCCACGTCTCAGCAAACTGCTACTTACTTTTATCCATTTACCGCCTTATAAATCACCTAAAAAAGGGTAGCTATGTAGCCAAATGAATCATGCCTTTTAGACGAGCTTGTAGTCATGCCCCGCAGATACAGCCCAGAGACAATCCGTGTGAAACGAGGAGTATAATGGCACTGCCAGATCGTTTCAAACAAATTCACCCCACCACAGTGTTGATACAAATGAAGCTGGAATGTAGTAATGCTCTTGTACAATCACGCACAGCCCCAACACCTTGACTAACTTACTGCATGATTGGAATATCTATTTTTGATGCTGTAGGGTGCATATTCAAATTGCCTTCTCTGTAAACTGCTCTCAAACTCAGGTCTCAACATGCAGATTTAGAGTAATAAACCAAAACAGACACTGTAGGTGTTCTGCCCGCCTGGCGCCTCAGAAACAGTAATTAACCCTAAGAGGCTTTCAGCTTAACGTCATCATAGATGTCAAAGATACCCAGGTATGTTTAAAAGGTCCATCATAAACTTAAATTTAGTTGAAAATTACATTTTTTTTTCCATTTGGTGTTTTATGTGAAGTACCGTTTTTTCTCTTAATGCTTTTTGTCTTCCAGAAGCGCTGGACTCAGGTCTGCTGGCTCTCTGCGGCCCCAACAGGGTTCTGGAAGAATCCACCTGTGACTGCGTCTGTCTAAACGGACTCACTGAGGCCAGCTGTGATCCAGGCCGGAAACTGGATCCAAACACCTGTAAGGAGACAATCAATCACATTCATTCAACTTCATCTTGTTTCATAAGAACGGAGATCTGCAAGATGGTAAAAGCTTAGCCTAATAAACTATCCCCACATGCCAGGGACCAAAATCAATGCCCCAGGCCCTAGAACTAGTGGGCCAATCGCAACGTAGAGATGTGTTTTGAATTTTTGGATGCAAAGCGGGCGTGGTGTTATGCTGCACGACGCTGGAGAAAGCACAAAAAGGAAGATGGCAACAACTATTGAACAGTAGCATGCACTGAGGGCAGCAGCAGCTTTCAATGGAGCGCTCCATTGAAAGTTAAAAGTTCTCTTTTCTGTTGTTCAATTAAAGTTCGTTTTAAGATCATTTGAGGTGAGAATATTATACTTTAAAGCGTCACTATATGGTCCATTTACCAATTTGATGTGTAATTTAAAAAAACAATTTCGGAAGTTGACAGGACCGCGGCAACCAGCGGAGCTCCAAGGCTTACGGCAGCCAGGGCTAACCGCAGCCCGTCTGCAGCGGCCCTCTTTTGGCAAACGTGAACACAAAGAGGCTCTACGCTCAGTTATTTTTAAGAAGGACCTATTCGCCATTTTAACGACAGCTTTCTGTCACGCTTATTACGTCACAGTGAGTTGCGCTCATTGGTACAGACAGCGGTTTGAAAGATATCGGGTTGTTCTCATCAATCTTCGGATGTCTCATTCATTGAGGCCAGACTAAATTAATCTCACATTTAGTCTAGTTTATCAGGCTAGTAAAAGCTTACCCCTCTGACCAAACCTTTCTGCTGTTCTCCTTTGTTTGTCCTCTAATAAACATCTTTGGCCTTCACAGAAAGGCTGTGTTTAAAGCAATGTTAAATAACACCCATTAACTACAAACCAATTAGGGGACCTCTGTATCCAGATAGCTGTGGTGAACTGTATTCAAGGGTTTCAGGGTTAAGATAAGTGAATGCAAATGCTTGCCACACTATTCAGACTTTACTAGTAAAAGTACTTGTTTGTTTTTCTTCCTTTATGTTGGTCCAGCTCATAAAATCCCCATAAAAACACTTCAAGGTTTACTGTGGCTGGTACCTAACCCCTTAATGCCTGTTGCTGCAAATATGCATCAAACCCTTTGCTTTACACAAAAAGCCAATCTAGAGTTTGTGTTCTCTACAATGCTAGTTATTATACATTCAGTGCAGACCTCGGAACCTTTGCTTCTGGTCCGACTGGTCCAGAAACACTCACCCGTAAAACTGTTGCCACAATACACCTAGTGTTTTATTTTCTATGAAATAAACAGACATTTTATCATCCTGATATGGAAACTACTTAAAGACATTAAATAAAATGGCTGAATAGTTTACACAAAAATCAAAAGGCAATTATTTTCAACCAATATTGCAAACTTTTTGCGATTTACCTCTGCACTAACCACAATCATTTAGATGTTTCACTGCAGGGTTTTATTATTTTCATGACCTTGAAAGCTTGCTGGTCCAGATTCCATTGTTGAAGAACTTACCTGTAACATTTGCATGAAAAAGTTCACTTTAACTGTATAACTGCCACCTAAAGGGCTGGAGTGTTCATTTGAATTTCCTTAAAATTGACTGCCTCTGCAATTTGAAACACAAATAATACAATTTGTTGTTCATGTTTATATAATTGTAAATAAATTCAGGCGTCAAGGAAGTGTGGGAAAGTTCAATGAAAAGGTATAAATGGTATTAAGAGGCTAATATTTGACTTGAAGCTGCCTCTGACCAGCCAACATTGACGAGGTAATAACAGTAGAAAGGGTTCAATATTATGCATTTGGTGTTTCCCAGATTCACTATTTGTATTTATGTTTTGTCTTAGTTGAAACCCATTATTTACATATTAATTTAAATATTGGCTGCATTTTACAATGGATCACTATTGTAGTGAAAAAGGATCCCAAAGGGTATTGCTTATAAAGATTTCAAATTACTTTAAAACGTGCAGGTCTGGATTGTTTAGCCTTAACGGTAATAAAGACAAATTGATGAAAATCAAGATAAAACATGCAAGGAATGCAGATTTTTATGCAAATTGCAAACGAGCAAGAACGTTAAAGATAGTAAAAAAAAAAAGTTGTTCTGTTTTGCAAACTAATAAACTGACCTCCCCGCCTCCTTTTTGAACCGTTTTGGTCAGGTGAATGCCAGTGCGAAGGGCAAGGCGATGGGAAGCTGTGTCCTGCAAGGCAGCGGTGGGACGACGAGCTGTGCGGTTGCGTGTGCGCCATGGACTGTCCCAGGAGTCAGCCTCTGAATCCCGACACGTGCCTGTGTGAATGCAGAGAGAGTCCAAACACGTGTCTACGGCAGGGCAAGAGGTTCGACCCCAACACCTGCAGGTGAGAGCGCCAAAGGGAGGGATGTTCATGTCAAGTTATAAAGCATGTTTAAATACAATATGGCAGACAAAAAAGAAAAAAAGTAAACAATTAAAATATAAGATCTAAACTCGACAACAACTGATGTAATATTCATTCACTAGCTAGTCCATTCAGGGTCATAAAGGAACAATTAAACTGTTCTGCTTCAACTGAAGGTAGATCAAAGTGTTTTTAGCATACAAATCTTTAAATTTCTAATTTTGAATTCTCAAGAGGAAAGTTTTGATTAAAAAAATCTAATTGGCCCCAGAATAAAGCCCTGAGGGACTCCGTAAGTAATAAAGCATTAAAAACGACTGCTCTGGCAGTATAGTTCATGTAATACCATTTCTAGCTGAGAAATTATATAACTCTTGTAAACAGCATCAATTACAGGTGTCTAAACCAAAAAAATTAATAAATAACAGCACAGGACTGAATCAGTAGGTAATATAAGACTATTAAAACATTTAAAAAGGTCCAGTTTTTGAGCCCTGCAGTGCTTTAATACCAGGCTGAACCATTTTGGTATAATTGGGTTATTTAAAAATCAACTACATCTGCAAAAACAATCCCCTTTCCAAAATGTTTGAGGGGAAAGACAGATCTGATATTGCCCAACATTTAAAAGGCCAGATGAGTCCAAGTTAGGCTTCTTTTAATACTTTCTTTAAAAGAATGTTGGATGAAAGCAGGGCTGCAAGCCGAGAACTATTTTCTCAACCTGATTAAACAGAGATGCTCAGAATGATAATGATGTTGAAAGGATCAGGTTAAGGGAGAAAAATCAAGAGATCTGCGATGTCTGAGAGGTTTTCACAACATTACTTGGGATTTTGAAATTGCTAAAACCTTTGCAACTTTCACAATGATTGACGATTGAGTGAAGGGTCTTACAAGGAGGACTCAATCATCTTCAGTAGAGTAGGTGAATCATGAATTGTCATGTGCTCATAACCAGCATAATGAGAAACTACACACCCTGCTGAAATGTAAAGGATTGAGTAAAAAATAAATAAATAAATAGGCGTATACATCTTTTAAGCGGGTAAGGTTGTCAACCAGATTACCTGAGTGCAGAGCTTTACACTAATCCTTTGTTGAACCACCTCTAGATTTAATTTAGACATTGATTTATTTACAATCTCTCTCTGCAGCATATATTTGTATAATCTTTCTTTCAAATGATTGTGTGGTTATCTTTTACCTAGACTAATTTTTGGGCTTGGTTTTACAAGAGAAGGTGCATTTCAATTAACCATTAAATGGCACAAATTGTAGTTACGAAAATGTGCTAAATATACTGCGATTAAAAAAAAAGTATGCTTTTTTTTTCATTAAAGTTCTAGAAGCAATACTGCAATGGAAACACTTCATTAGCGTCACGTGACCTGTAACTGGACCTTACTGCCTTGTAAAAAGACACAGAAGACCGGAATGCAATTTTATTACAATACGTAATGAAAATACCACCAATTACGAATCTTTCCTTTGCTTTCGACAGCTTTGCAAACATTTGGAATGGAAACACATCCAGAGAGATATTGAACTGTTTGGAAATACTTTCAAAACACATAAAAAGATTAGGGATTTGTCTAACAGCAAGTTGTACTTGACTAAATAGCCTGACTAACAAACCTAGCTACTGCTCGTTAAATTTGTTTTACTATAAATATTAAAATCTAAAATATCAAATTCTTCAGGTGCGCTTAAAATCTAACAGAAGAGTAGGTTGTTAATCTAGGTTTTTGCTTTAATTACTGTAGGGCTGAAACAATTAATTGTATGAATCGATAATTTAAAGCGAACCAACGTCAGCAGTCTAAAGATTTTGCAATTAAAAAAAGGCTTTTTTGTTTGTTAATATGCTCTATCTAGAAATCCTCTAGTGGAGGTTTTAGTTTCACCTGGTTTAATTTTGTGAAAAGTCTTCATTCGGTTTGCAAAGAAATTATTCAGCGATTAATCAAAAAAATAATCGACAGATTAATCGATTTGCAAAATAATTGCTAGTTCCAGCCCTAAAAAAAATATATATATATATATATTTTGCATTTAAGATAAAAAAAAAAATAAAAAATAAAAACTTTTTTCTGTCGATATGCTCCATAAAGTGGAAGAGTTTTGGTTTCACCTGGTTTAATTTCTAAAGAAAGAAAAGGAAAAAAAATATCTTCTTTAAAGGAACCTTTGGCTATCCGATTATAAAATCGATTCATCTAAAAAATAATCGCCAGATTAATCGATTTGAAAAATAATTGTTATTAACAGCCATAGATTACTGTATCCAAATCAAAACATGATATCTTAAATATCATGTCAGTAAAAGACAATGTTAAAATTAAAAATAGAAATAGTTTTTGATTTTTTTTTTTAAAGAAAAGAAATTTATTCATTTAGTTTTTTGCGCATATAACAAAACTGCCGTTTTGCACCCTCATTGCTCAAACCACCAAATGCTCTAATCGTATTTAATCTTAAGTAGTGGAAAGCAACGGAGATGTGTTACTGGTATCAGTCGTTTAATCCCATTAGCTTTGGGATTCGTCTTTGGATACCACTCCTGATAGACATGTCACACATTCTTCTCTAAGAGGAAAACATCACTTTCTCAGTCCTTTTTAGTCATCTGCGTGTTTTAATGGTGACCTTTTATGGACTTCAGGGATCCAAACCATGCGCTTGGGGGTTTTTGTCTATGTGTTGTGGTTCCCACAGCCTGGATGTTCTGGATCAACCTTGCTCTGACCCAAGAGGCCCTGCAGAGGGAAGAGACAGCGAGACAGACAGATGGAGTGACAGGCGCTATAAAAACATGAGCTGATACTGGTAGCTTTAGATGTGGGAAAACTTCCAAGGATATAAAGACAAGTGGCCTTTCATAGTAGTACAATAAACATTCTCAGCTTAAAGCAACTTAAAATATGGTGACTGGAGCAAATGTTTAAAAGAACAGCCCATATTTAGCTTGCAAAATGAGAAAGAAAGTATGTATTTTGTCAAGAATACCAACGTTTAACATTTCTTTTTCGCTCTGGATATAACGTACAGGAGACTTTTCTCTGGTATGCATCCATTAAAACCAATGAAAAGTGGGGCCAGATTTAGCAAATATATCGTTTGTATCATGTATGACATGTAAGAAACTGTTTTTGACAAATTTTTTTTATCGGATTGAATACGAAAATGCAGGATTTAAACGATATTAATTAAAAACGGAATCAGGTAAAAAAAATATACAGTATCTTTCAACTTTAGTAGATTACCCAAGTAAAAATTTGGTGTAACTCAATTAATGTTTTACTGAGCTATGGAGAAACGCTTGCTCCTTTATATTTTTAGTACAGTAGTCCTTTAATTTGACCCCAGTGGAGGGGTTCAAAGCATGAACTATTTAAGTCACTGAGATATTAAGTCCAGAGTATGGTTAGGCCACTCTAAATCTTCCAAAATATTCCACTTCTTTCTGGTCAATATTTTCTAAAATGGGAGTAAATGACCTATTAATTGTGATTAATCGGTTATTGAAATAATCGTCAACTAATTTAGTAATCAATTAATTGTTAACGGGAGTATAGAGAATCTAAAGCATGCTTTTAGCTGACAGAGCGACCCACTTATAACAGTAATTATATCAAAATTGTAAAATAATATATACATTTTGTGCATTTGAGATAAAAAAAAAATTGTTTTCATTTGTCATTATGCTTCATCCAGAACTCCTCAAGTGGAAAAGTTTTAGTTTGACCTGGTTTAATCTTGTAAAAAATCTTCTTTAAGGAACATTTGGTGATAAATAAAAAAATAAGTGACCGATTAATCGATGTAGAAAATAATCTTTAAACTTATGTCACTATTGTCAAATTGGAGCTGGTCCTTCTTAGATTCTTGTGTTTTCCAAGACACAGATCATGTCTGTGTGGCTATTGACATTTAACACAGCTTTCCAACAAACAAACAAAAAAACATATAGTTAACATACAATAACAGTTAAATTGTTACTGAACAGAAATCACATTAAGAGGTGTGACTTTTAATGATTAATGTTGGACTGCAGCGTATTTATTTAGGACGATCTGATTCCACACTGAATTAGATTATTTCAGAGCACAAATAAAACGTTTCTTTCACTTTCTTATGATTTTTAGATTATATATTTTACTATAATAACATATAAAAAAAAAACGACTTGCAGTTCCACTTAATCAAGAAGAATATGTAACTTGACTTAAGACAAATTCAACTTGTATAAAAAATAAACAGGGTAAATAAAATAAAACTTCAAGGTAGGCTACCCTGTAAGCTAACTTAGCAACAAACTATGTGAGGGAACGAAGCTTACCGCTGAGGAACTCCATAATTGAGAAATATAATATGAATAACTGTTTTCAATATCATAAAAAAATAGACTGACTTTACCTTTACCATGCAAACTGCTGAAAAGCATTTAAATAGATGTAAATATCACACAGACGACAAACTGTTGATTAGCGAGCTATCAACAGCTGTGACCCCATACTGGTGTTGCGTTCAAGTGCAAAGTGTGTGTGTGTGTGTGTGTGTTTGCAATACGGAAGAGGATTAGGGCCACTGAAAAAACTAAAAAAAAGTCTACTGATTTTTACATTTTATTTCAGTATAATATGAGAAAAAAGTCAGAATTCTGACTTAAATCTCAGACTTCTGACTTTAATCTCAGAATTCTGAGAAAAAAAGTAAAAATTCTGACTTTAATCTCAGAATTCTGGGAGAAAAATCAGAATTCTTACTTTAATCTCAGAATTCTGAGACAAAAGTAAAAATTCTGATTTTAATTTCAGAATTCTAGGAAAAAAGTCAGAATTCTGACTTTTTTTCTCAGAATTCTGACTTAATCACAGAATTCTGACTTAAATCTCAGACTTCTGACTTTAATCTCAGAAGTCTGAGAAAAGAGTAAAAATTCTGACTTTAATCTCAGAATTCTGACTTAATTTCAGAATTTTGGATGTTAACGTAGATGGACACCATGAAGGAAGAGATGTGGGAGCACGTGAGTTGTTTGGGAGGGCCAGTTCCACATTGGTGAAAAATTACGAAATTAGGCAACTTTTTTACGTGCCTGAGGGGTCCCTAATGATGCTATTTCATTAATGGAAGAGCAGAATTGATTGTGATTAAAACAAGAGAGCTTTTCTCTAAAACAGACATGGCTACAGCTTGACGCTGACATGTTTGTTAACTGTCAGAATTCAGTCAGAATTCTGAGACAAAAGTCAGAATTCTGAGATTAAAAACAGGATTCTGAGATTAAAGTCAGAATTCTGAGAAAATTCTGAGAAAAGTTTGATATGGGAAAAAATGTCAGAATTCTGACTTTTCTCAGAATTCCGACTTTTTTCCCCATATCAAACTGAAATAATATTTAAAAATCAGTTAACTTTTTTAATTTTTTTCAACTTTTTTAATTTTTTTCAGTGGCCCTTTTCCATATATATATATATATATATATATATATATATATATATATATATATATATATATATATATATATATATATATATATGTATATATATATAAACACAAATATTTATTGTACCTGGATCTGACTAAAGGGAGTCCAAAGGATATGCTTCTTGTTTAATGGGATACAGTAATCTTTCAATCCAAAAACTGTATTTTTCTGCAATTATTTAATACATTGTACGACACAAATAAGTAAAATCATTTGCATGATTATCTAAATCATATAAATCAAGGTTTGGCATGCAGGCCAAACATTCACAGACTGATTTACCAAACACATTTTTTAAAACACTTTTTCCTTACATTCCATCTTATCTATTGAAACCCCCTTTTTTATATGTGGGAAAGGTATTTGATTTTAAGATTGTTTTCAAGATCAGGATGCTTTTGCGCACAAAGATAAACAATTTATTATTCCTGACAATCACTCTCTGTACTGTTTTGTCTGATTTAACATCTGGTCACAGTAGTTAGTCCGCAGGCAGCTGTACACCTGCTGAGATTTTAAAGACAAGAGTTCCCAGACTGTTTCTGGAAAAATACTCTATTTTCCCCTCACACAGAATCTTTTGATGCACATGCAAACAAAACTTGGATCGAGCTTCCTCCAAGAAGGATGTGGAGATGAGAAGGGTGTATAGTTTGCATGCTAAGAGAATATAATCTCCCTTATGTTTTTTTCTCTTTTCTTTTTTATCTGTCTCCTCTGTTCCATCCCAACCTCACCCCTTTAAAAACCTTCTTTCTCTCCTGTTTTTAAATTCACCTTTTGTCTTCTTTGCCCACATTTCTCTCTCAAGTTGCTACAGGCTTCCATGCAGAAACCCCAGACGGGAATGCAAGGTTGGATTTTACTACAGCAGCCAGGTCTGTCAGTGCATCCCCAATTACATGAAGTGGAATTACCAAACGGGGAAATGAGGAAGAGGAGGAGGAGTCTGGGAATTACTGACCTTAGATAGACTTCCCTGTCTGAATGACTCCCTGCAGGAGAGCTGGAAGTGGATATACAAACAGAGACATGCCGTCAGCAATAGGAGCAGCATGTGTGAGGCCTGCTGCCTATGCTGAGTCACTTTTCCAAAGAACCATTTCAAATGGTGTTCTGAGACTTTCCCAGGATATAAAGCTGGCAAAAAGCAACTCATCTTTGGTAAAACTCTTACATAAGAGGAAAATAAGAGGAAAGAAGGGTCTATATATCTGATCCTTAGTGAAAAGTCCATTTTGTGTGCCTTCTTTCTATTTCAACGTCTGGGAAAACCCCAAGAAACTGACTGGTGGGATAGATTGAAACGACCTGGGACGGGCATTCATCTTGCTGTAACGTGTTTCAGCAAGAAGAATGCCAACCACCTACCTGCTGAGGAGCTGCAGCTCATGCTTCTTTGAAATGGAATGTGAATAAGATAATAACAGACCCAGCTCCATGCTTTTCTTCCACAATAAATGCCAAAAATAAAATAAAAAATTCAGGCAAGTTTCCATATGGGCTTGAAGGAAAATCAGGTACAGTTCATCTCCAAAGTGTGCACAACCTCCGTTACAATGACGGGTTTATCTGAAGTAAAAATAAAATGAAACCACTATAGATAAATCAATGCAGATATTACTGCAATTAGTGCAAACAGGCTGTTGGACATTTTAACCTTTAATTGATTTCAGTTGGATTGTACAAGATGTCTGCTTCAGTAAAGGAAGAAATAGTTCAGATTTCATTTTTTTTTATATAATAAAGTGGTCCTTTTACCAGGGACCTGTACACTTTTAGGATTTTATTTATCACATGTCATTCCATTCCTCCCATTTTAGACATATTGTCCATATCCATTTGCAACCCGGTACTGGGGTTCTAATTTATCTTTTCCCACTCTGAGTAATTTTATTTTTATATATTTAATGTTTTTTTTGTATTTAAAAAGAAAAAAAAAAAAAGCAAAACAAATTGAAATTGTGAAGATTTAATTGTGAGTTGTGGTATATCATTTTAAAGTGAAGCAGTTTTTTGTTTTGTTTTTTATATTAAGTTTGGAGTTTAATCTGAATCTGCACTGCTGCTTAATCATCTGACTTGCCTAAATAGCGTTCAATATTTAAATTTATTATAATGCTTGATGTTGGGAGGGGGGGACCGACTGAAGAGTAGATGAGACTGTTGTTTTATGGCTGTTCTTGCATGAAAGTAAAGTAATCTGTATCTCCCACCCCCAAAAACAATAAAAGTAGGGGTGCACGATTGCAGCTGATCATTGATTCTGTGACATGCCAATTCCGATTTTGATAGATACTGATTTTTGTTTTTATAACCGACAATTGTTATAAGATCACAAAACCCCTTACATATTTTAATCTTATTGTACTGAAAGGAATTAACCAGAACCCATAAAACAATAAAAACCTCTGAAATTGCAGCTCTGAAATATAAACTGACATTTACAGAATTGGTTTTCAGACCTTTACAGAGGTAGATAAAAAATGTGGAAAACGTCGGTTTCACTTCCAAGTATTGGCCGATCACTGATCTCCCAAAATTTAGGAATCAAGACCTCACTGACAACTGAGGTGTACCCCTAACTCAAAAGGAACAAATAATCATCAATTCTTAAAGAAATTAAAAATACTGAAATGAGTGCTTTATTTTACTCATTAAATAGAGGCCACTCAGAGTTGGATGTATGAAAGCATTTGATCAATTGATCAAGATGCAAAGTAATATGTACATTTTTGTGTCTACCCTTTTCAATGTCGCCCTGGGTAACTGCCCATTTCCAATCATGCCACTGGTTGTAGCGTTTCTGCTGCAGGGATTTCAGTTTCTTTCATTACTTAATCAAATATTTATTAAAAGGCTCTGTCTTACTGACTTGTATGTCCTGATTTATTAAGCATATTTTTAAAAATAATTTATTACAGTCATTTTTGTTTAAACTCTTACTATCCTTTTTTCCAGATCAAAGTCCTTTCCTGTTGTAATATTTTGACTCTTTTTATCTGATTTTTACGTTTTTAATCTGTAATTAGCTAAATTAACAGAAGAACTGAAATATATGTGTTGATTGAGTCTAAGATTTTTGCATTTCTTTTTTCTTGAATAAATTGGGTTCTTTAATGGTATTTTTAATTAGATGCAGCATTGCGGGCAAAAATATAAAGAAAAAAAAACATTTCAATCAAGGTAATTACAAATCCAGATGTGTCAAACAAATCGTTAATAAATCAAATGAAGAAAGCAGTTCTTCCTGCTACAAGACTGTCAATGATAATAGCGTTGCTATGATACCCAATAGAAATGGTGAGATGTTCAGGCGCCTTATGAAACTCGTTGTTGGGCTTTTGAAAAAATGCTGGACGGAGAGTTACACTGCAAGCATCTTAAAAATGTGTTGTCTTCTAAACTACATATACAGGCTGAAGCATATTTTGCTGCAGCTGGTGAAGGCATGAGCAGTGTTATAAATGAATACAAGCTAGAAGACTCTTTTCAAGCAGTTATGAAAACGGATTTGGACTAAAATATCAGTTAACAACCAACTTATCGAATACCAACATTTGAGCTCAAGCTCAAATGAAATGGAATAAATGCTTTCAAGCCCCCCCCCCAAAAAAAAAAAAAAAACAAAGCACAGCAGAGGTAGTATCATACTGTGGGACCATTGGCATTTCGTTGAGTGAAGCACCTCAATCTTAAGCCTCGCGTAATTGTAAAGCATGGAACAGGTGGCATCATGCTGATTTTTAACAAGGCCCCCACTTCATGAATCTTATGCTGCAAATACTGTTTATTCCCTCTTTGAATCTGTGGTTAAAAAAAAAATGGGGTTGGGTATGTGGGCCAGTGAGCCCCCTAAGGGTGAACTAGAGTAATTACAAGAGGAGCACTGTAGAAATAAATTGAAATTCATACACGCACACACATATATATATATATATAGAACTCAAACCTCCAGATTCAAGGCACAATGCCCCAAACACTAAGCTGCCACAAAAGTTACATACCTACCCAGCATGACGTCTCTTCCCGATCATTTACCTTTCATGTTTTTAAGCTTCGTGAATGTATGTTTTCTGATTCATTTTATACCGTTTATGGGTGAATAAACAGGCTTTCCAACAGATTTAACTACTTCTAGACAAAAAAGAAACAAAGATAATTCCCCAAGCCCTTATTAATTGATAAATTCAGAATTTGTTTAATGTCCTACTAAACTTGGATAATTCCTGCTGCTTAAATTCTTCCTTGTCTATTATCTCAAGCTGGCATGATAAAAAATAATTAAATGATTTTATTTTGGCCTGCAAGTCTGGCTCCATCTACTGTTAACCATAATAAACTAATACTATAATAAAGTCTGTTGGACATCTTCTGATACATGAAACTGATCTCATCCCAAGGTGTTTTAGCATAATTTTACTGACGTCTGTGCAGAAAATAAAAAACTTAGGACAGGCAAAGACAGAAAAAAATGCAATTTAAAACATTTTATTTTTTTCCCCTCAAGAACAAAATATAAACCCAGCTCCAGCATTTATATAAGCCATTGAAACTCTTCAAATATTTACAAAAGATACACAATTATATATCTATAAAAGAAAGCAAATAAATAAAACCTGTTGCTGATCGTGAAAGACGCATGCGGCCTCACGGTGACAGAGCCAGCGTTACGTCCATCATGAATTTGAAAGAAGCCTGAAAAAGAAGTAGCTGATCGACTGGGCTAAATATGTCATGAAATGTGAATAAAAACATTCAGGAAGAAAAAAAAAAAAACTAATGTGAAAAATATTCAATATAAAAAAAAAAAAAGAAAGTTATAGGACACTGGCACATTTTCTGGTTCATAATAATTGTTAAATTACAGAGCTTTTCTATATTCTATCAAATTGAATTCCTTAACTCAACACAGTAGTAAATAAAAACAGAGCAGCTTTAGCATGTCAAAAAGTATTTGGGTGAAAAAGCAATGAATCCTTAAATGTTCTCTTATCAGAAAAAAAAAGTATAAATTGTTTTAATGAGCTTAAGATTGGTGGACACTGCCCTCTATTGGTTGGTTACTGCAATGACAAGTAGAGAGGAGCTGAACAAGCCCCAGGGATCCTTTTTTAGTAGGAAATACAGTTAGTATTTATACAAGAGCTGTACATTTGAAGAAAAAACCTATAGTAGACTGTAATTCATAATACATATTTCTAATTGCAACCCTAAGATGTTAAAACTCAACTCCCGATTTTATGTTTTTTCAACATGAGGACATCTCCATTCCAACTCTGATGAGGACAGTGCAAAATAAAAATCAACCAATGTCACTGTATGGCTTACAGATGGAAAATAATTTGGAGCCTTGCTTTAATGCGGTGGTTTTCACTGATTAGTCACCAGATGGGGGGCGACGCAGCACAGTGTTTTTTCAGAGCAGGCACTTCAGTACTACAGTTCCTTCAATCGCTGGCTTCAGTTCAGAAGTTTTCTTTCGTCTGCTCCACAGAAGCAAACCACCGCCTATGTCTGCTCCTTTGAAGTTCTAGGTCAGCATATTGTAACGCCGACTTACTGAGGTATGATGAATCCTGTGGCTCCTTGCTAGCTTAGCATCTCAACCCGTAGTTGGTATTGTAAAACTAGCTCAGCTGTTACCTGAAACACCAAAAAGAACAGAAATAAAGTGAAGATGGATTACTATAACCTGCAAACTAGAACTCTGAGACGCAAAGGCTGAACTCACCCTCATCGTCGGAGTCAAACCCGAAGAGGTTTGAACACTTCTGCAGCTGGATGTGACGCTGTAGCTCTGCCGCGCTGCTGAAGGTGGAGAAGCACTTGGTGCACCGGTGCCTTTTCAGGGTTTCTTTCACGCAGGTCAACTGGGGGGGGACGTCTCCGCTGCTGGACTGGAACAACGGCATCTCTTTCCGACGCTTTGGCATGGTGGTGAACTTTTCGTCCAGGTACGCTGTGGGCGGTAGGCGCAGGTATGGTTTCTTGCCGTATGCAGCAAGGGTTTTCTCACACGGCGTTAATTTAATGTTGTGAATCCATCCTTTTTCGTCGGGGGTTTCGGAGCGACTGGCAGAATCAAGGTCAGACATTGGAGGTTTTGGAGGATCCCCCATTTCAGCAGGAATAAGCTCTCCTTCCCCTAGAGGATTTGCAGGCTGCTTGGCTACTGGTTTACATTTCTTCTTGGTAGCCTTTCTAGTGCCGTCTTTGTTAGTCTCTTTGCCTCTCTTTGTTGCTCTACTGGTGTCAGACTTTTCTGCCATCTTTGATTTCTTAGGTTTTTCCACTTTATCAGCTCTCTCCTTGCTTTGTTCTGGAACGTTGGATGGACCAGCACTCTGAACGTCAGGTATTGATGGAAGGGGTGAAACCTGAGTCGCAATTTTGGGAGTTTCCTTTCTTTTTCCTTTCTCGTCAAGGGTGTTGTTCATCAACCTTTTTAATCCCTTCAATATCCCCTCAGCTCCTTTAGTTTTATCTTTCTTATCCTGTTCTTGTGCACCCATTTTCGATGTAGCAAGATTCTCCAAAGTTTGATTTTTGCCTGGATGTTTTCCCTTCACTTTCTGATTGACCCTTTTCTTCAACAGTCCAGCTTTCTTCATCGGCTTCAAATTGGCAGTGGGGGCTTTCTCATCCTTCCTGGCGCCTGATACCTTTGAAATTCTTTCAGTTTTCGCCCTCAGTGGTTTCGGTGGCATGTCTGTGGATTTACCTGACCCATCAGGCACGGAGCTAATGGCGTTAATCAAACCTAAATCCTGGTTTTCTGCTTTCTTATCTACAGAACCTTCGACTACGACTTTGCCTTTAACTGGTTCAGACTCCTCTGCCTTAACAGAAGCAGAACTTTGTTTTTGACTCGTCTTCATAGTCTGTTTATTGTCTTTAACTTTACCAATGTTATTTTTCTTTAGCCTTCTAGAATCTGAAGGCACAGAATGTTTTGGGATCTTGTGGAGTTTCGTTTTGTCCACAGTTGGCTTCTGTCTGTTGAGATCGGAGAATCCAGCCTTGTTAGAAGTGGTGGAATGGGATTTGCTGGGTATTTGGTTCCTTGTAATCCGCTTGGCCTTTGATGTTTTTGACTTTGAATCATTCGGTGTCTTTTCTGTAGTTGTCCCTTCATCCTGAGCTGCTTCACCCTTCTCTTTTACAGCTTTCGCCTTGGTGCTTATTCTTGGCAGCATCAGGGTATCTGGGGGGGGCATCTTCTGACCGGCAGCAGTTTTGCTTAACCTCGGAGGGCACTTTCTTCTTCCAGGACCTCTAGTGGACATTCTGATGTTTCTTAATTTTATCCTCGTCTTTACTTTGTTTCTGTGTTTCAAAAAGGATGATGAGATGACTTTATGACTTTTAGGAGCTTGCTTTGTGGCTTTGGCTTCCCTTAAAGATTGCCTTAACCTAAGATTAATGGTCAGAGGTTGAAGAGAGGTTTCTTTCTCAGAAACATTAGAATCTGTGCTTTTATTTCTGGGTCTAAGTTTGTTTTGTATTTTAGCTGATGAACCAGCCGGAAAAGTAAAGATACTTTTTGCTTGTTCTGATAACTTAGTACCTTTTCTTAAGGTTGACTCAGAAGCATGTTCTGATCTCTGAGTTTTCTTTCCATGTGGTGTTTTGAGAGCTTTTTCGTCTCCTTGTCCGTTTGAACTGGAGTCCGACATGGCTAACTTGGAAGCATAGTGCTCCCTTTCGTGAAGGTTCAGTGCCCAGAGACAAATGAATAACTTGGAGCAGCCGGGCCGACAGCACATTGCCTGCAGAGGACTGTGTTTCCTGGCGTGGCGTCTCATTTCCATTCCGCTTTTAAACCTGGCCTTGCAACCCCTGTGAGGGCAGGGATGCCTGGGGATGATTCTGTGCCTCTCGACGTGGTGCTGGAAGTGTTCAAAACTCCACATGACCCTCATGCAAATGCTGCATTTGTTGTCGGCCACACGGAAGGCCAGCTCTAAAGGCTTGACGTCACCGTAGTGTTTGTCTAGTGCGTGGTACAGGAGACCAACTTTGTTCTTTAAGAGATCCGCAAACCACGGGCATCTTTGCGAAGGACAGGAAACCATTTTCTCTGGCGCCCCGTCTGTTTTTTTCTGCATACCCCCAATCTGTTTAGAGCTTTCTTGTTGGAGCTGTAGAGATTCTCTCCTTTTCTTTCCATCTTCTGAAGATTTTACCAACTCCTTTTTGATTTGAACTGTTGAACTTTCAGATATTTTACAGCGTTGCACGTTATTACCTCCGTCTCGTGTTCTTTCGGCAGGACTCTGCTGTCGAACAGATTCCTGCTTTGAATCTTTCTTCAACTTTATAAATTCATTCTTTTTGCCAATGTGCCCATTTACCCTGTGAGAGGAAGTTTCAGAATCAATATGCTTGGGTTTTTGTTTTTCATGTGAAGACCTTTCACTCGTTTGCCTTTTATTAGATCTTAAAGTTCTAGATTCAGAGGTGCTTATATCTTCCAAGGTCTTAGGAGATACTGTAGATTCCTTTGGTTTCTCTTTACCCTTGTGTCTATGAGGTGCGTTTGTCGTCTTCGTTTTGGGCAATGAGGCGCCGGTTTCTCCGGCTTTCAACCTCTTCATTTTCTCAATGTGATCAGAGAGGTGCATCATGGCCAGCAGGTCGTCTTTGAAGACTGCTTTGCAGAAAGTGCACTCGTCTCTGCGGAAATGGAACATTGCGTGCTCGACAACACGGGCCCCCGTGAAAAATTTGCTGCATAAAGTACAGTAATGCTCCAGCTTGGATTCCTCTGTTTCTGGAGCCATTTCCATAAGATCACTGTTTTCAGAAGTCTCTGAACGAGCATCATTAGCTTTAGCGTCCTCCTTCTTAACTTGGATATCAACCACAGAGGTGTCCTCCTCTTGCGCATTGCTGCTAGAGGTAGTCTGTATTTTCTGAGCATTCTTTGGCTTACCCTTTCCTCTCAGACTTTTGGAGAGGCCTGGCAGAGGTTTGTTCCTCTCCTGATCTTTATCAGGGAACTGCTCAGGTGCACCTTTAGTAACTGTGTCAACTGCTGATGTTCGTGGCGACTTGTCCCTTGCACCATGTTTGATCGTTGCAATACAAGAAGGAGCTAAATGGATGTTTTTGGCCGGGCTTGTGTCATTACTATGAAGCACGTTTTCCTTCTGAGTTTTTCTCAACTCCTGTGTAGCATCCCCACTGGTAAGAAGACCACTGCTTGGCATCAAGTTCTTGTGGTCGGAGAACATTGACCCGGTACCTTGCTCCATGTTATTGACTGCAACATTCTCAGATTGGGAAAGACGAACATTATCTGATTCAATATTGTTCATTGAAACTGGAAGCATCTCATCTGTGGTTCTCCTATTCCTCGCTACCATGGAGATTTGGTCCATGCCTTCTCCAGACTTGGAGACTTTGTCTAAAACGGAAGCTTGTGATGCAATGGTGACTTTCATTTCGACAGCAGAATCCTCAAACGCCTCTCCTCCCGACTGAGCTTGGTGGTAGTCCTTCGCGGTTTTCAATTCAGTCACACGTGATGGAGAATGAGGTGATGCTTCAGTCACGGTGTTTTGCAAATCCGTCTCCGTTTCAGTTTGAGGTGCTCTTGAGGAATGGGCTTCTTTTGTGCTTTGCGCTTTAGAAAGTTTTTCTGAACCATGCGAACCCTTCTCTTTGACCTTTTCTGGTGTTGTTCCTTTAGAATCAGAGACGGGTCTTTCGCTAGGTTCTGAATCCTTTGATGGACTTACCTGCGCCGATGAGCGTGTTATCGTTGAAACCGAGCTATGAATGTTTAAGCCACTACCTTTTCCTTTTTGCCGTCTTGCGTAGCAATGCAACAGTTGCACAAACATAGTGGTGTCCCGTGCTCTTAGAATTACCTCTTTCCTATGTCCCGTCTTAACTGGGGGGGAAGTTTCAGGATATTTCACCATCGGTTTGTAAAGAAGCACTTGAGGGAATCTTCTGGGTCTATTGCAGGAATCATCGCTAAAGGTATCCATCAGCTCATTGTCTGGAAGAGACAGCTCCAGGATGATTTGTGGAGAGTTCGTAGGTTTAATAGAGTCCAAAGAGAACCCGTTTTTGTACTCATTGTTCTCCTTTGCATTTAGATGCGTGTTTACTGGAGGTTTGTATTTTGCATTGTTCTTGATCGGACAACTTTGAGATCTGTTCATTACGCAGGATCGAAGAAGCTTTTGCCGTTTCAAACCGTTCCTTTTCATCTTTATAGGGACATTCTCCAGAGCCCCTGAATCTTCCAGGAGCCACTTTGGCTTCTTGATCTTTCGTTTTGGCAAGTTTCTCTCTGAGAAGCGCGTTGTCCGCCTGTGTTCATCATATCTCAGTGTCAAACTGCCATGTATTCTGTCCAGCTGCCAAAACGAGCGCCTCAAAGGTCCCGAAGAAGATTCCCTCAGTGCTTGTGACCTGTGCTTGCCTTTTCTTTTCAGAGTGTGGTTATTCAGGCGCATTTTATCCGTGTCCACCCTTAATCTCTTAGATCCAGTGTTTGAGTCTCGCTTACAAAATACATCTTCATTATTGTGTCGTTTCTTAGCTGAAGCTCTTCTCTGACAAACTGAGCGGAGGGCAGAACTCCTTGTGCAATACTTAGAGATCCATTTGTCCTCCATTATTTCTTCTAGTGCAGCACTGACCACCTTCTCGCTCATCAGCTTCAAACAGTTGGTCCGCAAAGCGAAGAGATTCCAAAACTCCGGATCAAAATACAGGTCCTTCTTTAAGACCTGCAAAATAAAAACAAAACAAAAAAAAGCATGAGGAACATTTGTAATAGTATCTACAGAAAGCAATTAGTCTTCAAACTTTTCATTTATCATGAGTAGAAATCAACTTGAAAAAATGCTGAAAAACTTCTTATAATTCCAGATGGACGTTTCGAGTTCACTGTCCTAGAAAACAGACTCAGCTCAGCTTTAACTGTTACAATACTCGGTGTGAACCTTCTAGTAAGCTTGGGTCCAGGAAATGCACTCCTTTTAAACATTAAGAAAAGGATTTGCAGGGTTTGGGCTCATTATAACACATTTCATGTGAAATAAACCATTTAGCAACTACTTGCTCAGAGACTGAACAAACATTGTTTTTTATTTTTACATATATACAGGCAGGATCTTTTGTCAGTTGGTTCTTTCATCCTTAGGCTAGAATGAAAACCTGCTTTATATCTCAGATTGACATTGACTGGACTTTTTTGTAATGACCAATCAGACAAAAAAAAAAAAAGAAAAAAGACCTGATTGGACCTATTCCTTAACAACGTCAGGTATTTTCTAGAGAGTAAATTCGCAAAAAAAAAAAAAAAAAAAAAAGACCTTTTGCATTCGTTCTGTTGGTTGATTTTGAAAAACTCTGAACTAAGATGTTCAGATGAAGCACCAAAGAAACCATACATCTTATCTATTGATCATCAATCCATCAGTGATTAAACTTGGCCCCTTGTAACTTGACCTGCAGTGGGCCAAGATAAGATAAACTAACCGATAAAAGATAAAACAAACATCAGAACAAAAATCTTTAGAGTATTTCAAATCTTGAAAACATTGCATTAAACCATAATTGTAATAAAATCGATCATCTTTTGCTTCAATACCAGTAACCCCCATCAAGCCCATATCTCCTTTTGATTATGATGGTACAGCGATGCATTTAATGGTGAAATAAAACGTTTGCCAGTTTAATTTCTTAAAACATACATAAATGCAATAAATTA
Organism: Cyprinodon diabolis; assembly: GCA_030533445.1. NCBI lineage: Eukaryota > Metazoa > Chordata > Actinopteri > Cyprinodontiformes > Cyprinodontidae > Cyprinodon > Cyprinodon diabolis. The sequence continues at coordinate 6,697,491 of CM060085.1, forward strand.
GAACTCAAAGAGAGCCTGGTAGGTGAATCTAGTTGTACTTCAGGAAACCAGCCCACAGGACTTTATTACCACCACCATGCTCAATCTCTGTCCCTTAAAGCAATATCAACCTCCCCTCCAGTTTCGAGTGGAATGCCCAGGTACACCAGTCTACAATAGCAGTAGTTGGTTACACATGAATATTTTCTCAACTCAGTGACACAACGATGATACCTCAAATCCCTGCTCAAAATGTACCTCTTAGTTTTGTTGAGGATGGTTTTGATTTCTTTGGGCCTCTATACAGAGGATGGCACAGAGAATAGATCTGCAATGTCTCTTACAGACTAGGATTATATTACTGATATTAAAAAGCTGATATAAAACTACCATAGATCCCTTTTCTTGAATTTGCACTATTAAATCGTTGAAAATGGACCTTTGACAAAAGCAGACATTTCACAGCCTTCAGCATCAATTATTGCCAGCAAAGTTTTTATTATTATGCAAAAACATCAGTTATGTTCATTAGAAATAAAAATGTGGACTCAATCCTCCCTTTTTTTCTAAAAACTGAAATTCTGCATTTCTAACATAGAGTTGCTCAATACCCATAAAGGATAACATTGAAAGTTGATGGATTTAAGAAGCAGAGATGCGGTGCAGCAGGTAAAAATTGACTCCTTAGGAACCCAAACTCTTTCCCCCACCCATCAGAATGTGCACAGAGTGTCACCCCCTACCTGTAGGGTCTCAAATCGAATATTATTTCCTATCGGGCTGTCGTCCACATGGTACTCCTGATCGGGGTGCATATAAAGCAGGTACACCATCTTATAAGCCTCGACGGTGCGCTCCAGGAAGAAAACGAGAAGAGCGCACACCCGGCAGACGTCCAGATCGCTGGGCAGCAGGCCGGCGATGGTTTTATAAATAAGTGTCTTAGTGAGGACGTCGCATGGAAGACGAGACCTCAGAGCGTTCGCACAGAGCTCCACGCAGAACTGGACAGCATCTTCACCAATCTGGACGGGTGGAAACGGAACAGTCAGGGAATGATAAAACCTCTCGTTTCTAACAAAAAGCAACATCTCTGGACTCACCTCCTGCAGTGCGGCTCTAATGAAGGGGAAGATGGATTTGACGTTTGTCGCAGACCGCATCAGTTGATGACACTGTTCTAATAAAGTCTTTTTGGACGTATTTAACCGTCTATGAAGATTAGTCCACACAAGGACAAGCTCGCTACGAACAAAAGAACACTCTCATCACCGTTCTATTATGATCACTTAGAAACTCAACCATATATTCATAGTTTACTTACTATAGATGGAACATATCCCCCCTTTGGAGCTGCTGAGATAGACAGGCAGTGGTGAGGGCTAAGAGCAGCTCATCTGGTTCCTGACCCTCCAAGCTGCAGATGATGTGCAGCGCATCTTTACCGTTAATGTCAGCCACCTAGAAACAGTAAAACACGCTGAGCAACAAGACGACAGACCGATTGATCGAGGAAGGAGGGTTAGAATTGAGCTCCACTGACTTCTTCTTGCAGGCGGTCGTGTTGATCTGTTTTGATAAGCCATGAGAGGTAGAACTGGAGGAAGAACAACAGCTGTCCTGCAGCGGGATGCCAGACACAACATTTAGCCAAGGCGGCGGCCTGGCCGTCCCGTCCACAGGATGAAAGGTAGCGAACACGGAGTTCAAGGAACGGCGGTGGCTCGGAGCTGATGTAACAATCCACTGGGGAGAGAAAACATATTTTGAGTTTATGAGCTCTAAGGAGAATAATAATAATAATAATAATACATTTTATTTGTATTGCACTTTACATTTCAACAAAATCTCAAAGTGAATAAAAAAAAAAAAAAGATTCCAGCCACATTGAAATGATGGTGTACCTTCGTTCTGAGGTAAACTGGATTCGCTGAGGATGGCCTGTAAAGCTGGGCTGGTCCAGAGCCCGCCAATCTGGAGTAAACGGCCCACTTGAAGTAAAAAAACATTTTCATACTTCGCCAAGACCGAATGACACTCCTGGAGGAGAAGAAGGACAAACACACGTTGAAGAGCTCTTATCAAATTAACCTAGAAAACTCAGAAATAAGCTAAGACAGTACAAGAAACTAGGAGAAAAAAAAATATGGACATCATCTGATTTTAAAAACCTATACACCGCAAAACACTAATAAAGATACAAATGAAGATATTTTCCAAAGTTTAAGTTCTAATTCTGGGATCATCTCTGCATTGGAGCATCTCTGGGACCTGATGCAGCCTTTCAGATGTTTTCAAACCTTCCTGAACTTCAACTATTGCAGCAGTTTGATAGCAAAATTTTACAAACCCTTGCATAAGGCTCAGCCTGCTCCTTCTCACCTGGAATGTAGCGGTGAATATTTTCAACGGCTCCTCATTGAACTCCTTCTGGTCGAAAAACAGCAGCAACTCAAAAACACTCCTAGAAAAAAAAAAGGGAGACATTTCAGTGCGTGTTGAGGAACTGAGTGCGCTAAAGAACTTCTGGATCTCAAAAGAAGATCAAGAGAAAACAAAAGGAGAAATGATGATGGAGAAGTAAGGAATAAATGACAAATATAACAATAACAGGTTTATTTTAGTTATTTTTTATATATCATGTTAATTTTTTTTCACAAACAAAGCAAAACAATGGAAATGAAAATTGAACGTTTAGTTCATAGCTAAATAAATCCCAGTTAAAAATAATTTAAAAGAAAGAACTAATCTTCTCCCATTAAGATGCAACTGACCTAAAAACGGCCCTGCTACTTTATTCATCCATTTCTCAAAGAATCTCAAGGTGTAAATACCCTGGACGCGCTAAAAGGGACTAAGCCAGCAGAGTTGGATACATACTAGGACTGAACAATTGTGCAAAAAATCTAAATTGCGATTATTTTCAACCAACATTGAGATTGCGATTTTCCTTTGCACTGAGCTTGTCGATGTTTTACTGCAGGGTTTACTGTAACAATTGCTGTTACATTGAAGTTCTTACTTCTGCTATAATGCATAGATCTAGGTGCTAGTTGCAACTCTGTGTTTCCATTTGTGCAACAGCATACCCACTTCAATCTTTATACAGCCACCTAAAGGACTGGAGGGAGAAATTTAGTGTCTTATTCTTGTAAATGTATTCTGACTAAAAATTGAGAGCCTCTGTGCTTTGAAAATAGCATTTTTTCTAAATTGCGATTGTACTGCAAATACAATTGCCCAGCCCCAATACGCATATTTGAAAACAAACATTTACACCAGCAACCGGTTTCTGAGCAGAGAAGAAATTTCCTCAAATGGGGAAATAATTTAATAGGTGATATATGGATAAGTTATAGTGTGACAGCTGTTGCACACATAACATTCGTGTAGCATGCGTGTATGCTGCTAACTCGCTGTAACAGGTAACACGTAATTACACCTTTAGTTCAGGCTAAGTTGACAAACTTACTCTGATTAGTCAAAAGACAAAAGTAAAAAATAAATAAAATCAAAGCTGGAAAACAGGTGAAGTAGATGTAAAAACATATTCCATACCTTCCTTTGGTTATACTGCTTTTTTTTTTTTTTTAGATAATTTTATCCCGAACACAAACTTTAATAGCCAGTATTTGCATGTGGCAGAAAACTTGGAAGTAAACCTTGTTACAGGCAACTTCCAATTTTCTTTCTCCACTTCCATGATAAATCAGCCTCCCTCTAGTGTAAACATTGAAACTTTTACCCCATTCTGTTACTTGCAATTGTTTGGATACTGACTGGAAGTAAATGATGACAGTAATCATGGTCAGTCTGAATTTAACCCAGTAGAAAGGTTTTTCTCAATTACTGAAATAAACTATTTAGAATTAGTTACAATTAGGGCTGGGCAATAATTCAATAATATATCAATCGATAGACGTGTGGCGCAATAGAAAAAAAGAGTGTCGATAAAAGTTCGATAAAGAAATGCAGTTTTCCTTCCTTCTCATTGTAGCCTATCATGTAGGTTTATGCTAGTCACTACTTCCTCCCAACCAATCGCAACCACGGACCCACAAAGCGCCGCCCTCTCAAACCACAACACAGAGCACATGAAAATGTCGCAGCAAGGAGAGGCGGAGGAAATTGTTACAAAGAAGGGTCTTTGTAGTTTGCCAGTTTGGCAGTATTTCGGTCATGGCAAGTCGGACAAAAAACAAACCAAAGTCATCTGTAAAATTTGCAGGGAACCAGGGAAAACGAAGTCTGATAACACAACCAACTTTTTTTTTTTTTATATCATCTTTTTTATATAATCTTCTTTTATATCATATAGCCGCTCACACCCGCAGGAGTACGAGCTGTGTAATCCCCGGCGCGGCTCTCCTCCGAGGACTCATCGGGAATTTCGGAAAAAAAACACAAAAACAATTCAGTTCTGGGCAGTTTCCCACGCAGCTCTAAAAATTGAGAGAAAAATGCTGAGGGGCCAGCAACTTCAAAGTAATAATTCAGGTTAAAGCTGGAAACTAAGCAGGACCATAACGAGGTGCCAGCAGCACCTCTAGAAGAATAGGGGTGAGAAAAAATAGAAATAGAAATGCTAGGCTAAAGGGTGAGTCGATTTTTGTTTGGGTTTTTGTTCTTGTTGAGTGGAGTTTACATGCTAGCCTAGTCCTACAATCTTTTAATTACCTCAAGCTGTTGGTGTACTATTCCCACCCAAATAGGGTATTCTATTTATTTATTTGTTATATTTATTTTGGTCACTTTTCTGGTCACTTTAGTTTATTCTTTGTCAGTATTTAATAACATAACTCAGGTCTCTTAAGTCATTTTTCTTTAAAACAATTCTGTTATGGTTAAAAAAGTTGGTTAAATAAATATTTAATTGGAAGTCTGTGTTTGTGTTCTTTATTAAAATTAAATCATTTAGCAATATCATAAAAAGTCCAGGCAGAGCTGCACATAAAATATGGTTTCAAATCTTTTCAATAATTATCAATATCGATCAATATGCATTATTTTTTATCGATAAGCTTTTTTTCCTATATCGCCCAGCCCTAGTTACAATTGGGATTCATCTTTTGAATAAGATAATTGATTAAATGTTGCACTTGATTTTGACAATAAGCAGGATACAGAAGATAACTGCAATTTAAGGACGACCCAATCAGGTATTGGTTTAAAAAATAAAGAATACTATGATATATCTGCTGATATCTAAAATCTCCAACATAAGCAAGCTGATAGAAACAACACTTTAATATGCCTCTGGTAAATTATTGTTCTCTGTTTGGACTAATATCCCCACATACAGCCTTTTCTAACATTCAGCAATACAAAATAAATAACAGTACGTCTGATTAGAGCAGATATCGTATCGGTGATGCCTTATCGGGATGATATCAGACATAAAAAGTTTGATCAGGACATCCCAATTAGATGATAGAAAACGTTTTTATTTCATGATACGAAAACAATAAATAGTCCAATTTATAGCTGTTTTAATAAATACAGTTTTACACTTCTTGCATGTGAACAAAGTAAAATAAAATAAAGCCTTTATTAAAGGTCAAATATAAAGGAGTGCGTCTAGTTTTATCGTGTGTGATGGTAGAGTATCCTTTCTTTTCTCTATGTGGCTGGTCTAAATCATGCTAAACTGCTCCAAGTAATACAAATCGAGAGTATTTGACAGTATGCTGGGCGCCTCTAGGGATCCCCGGCTGTGTAGTCATACGTTCGCTCACAGCAACAGTCGGATTCAATATACCAAAGTTGCAACGGCTAGTGTTCTCTGTTGTATAGTTTAATAAAGTGCCTGATGGCAATAAAGCTGATTCAAAGCATCGTTTATTTTTTATGAAATATTTCATTTCATAAAGCAACAAACCCTAGCTAGTTGCGCAGTTTTAGTAGAGCCACAGCTCCAGACGGATTTCCATATCATTATGAACAACAAGAGCCGTGATGGCGGAGACCCACAGCTCGAACCCCACTGGCCCGGAGCCATGAGCCGAACTGGGTAAAAGCCACATAGGGCAATGTTTCCCACCCAGACAGCAGAAAGGACCCGGTGCTTGGACCGCTCACTGCTATCGGATTACCGAGGGACTGCTTTCCCCATCCAGGCTCAGCAGCGCAGCACAGCCTGCTATCCAGAACTGCCAGAACCTCACACAGAGCTCCAACACCAACCGCCAGCCTTCACGCCCGGGCGCCACAGCATGCTGCCAACAGTACCGAACCCAGCCATCACAGAACCAATCCGAATCCCATAATCCCCTCTTCAAACAAAAGGTTAGACTCTTGTTTAAACTAATTAAAACACAGAACCATTTTGGAAATGACCTGAAAGCTAATGAACTTCAACCGAAAATCAAATTAGAAACTATAAGTATAATTTTTCTTTTTGAACTTTAATCAAGAATTATAAGATAAAAAGCAGAAGTTTTCAAAATGTCTAATTTGATTAGACTAAACTGTAAATTTAATGAGAAAAGCACCTAAGATCAGCCATATGTCTAACTCAAAAAGTTTTAAAAAATAAAAAAATGTTTCTATTAAAGACCTTCTCTAAACATCATGAGGAAAAACATTTCCATGTTACCTACATATAACTAGGCATGGGTGGGCCACATGATGATAAACTTGTAGCAAAAATAATCACAATTACACAATTCTGCAGATTTGCTGATCTTCAGGGTAATCTTTATAGCCAGAGTTAGGGATGTCCCAATGCAATTTTTTTATCACAGCTTAGAGTTATGATGAGTTTATTTAAAAAAACAATTCTTTTTATGACCATCATTGGTTATTATTAATGGAATAATCCAATCTTTTACCAATTTTTACAACAAAAAAAAAAAAAGAAGTTCTGCCTTTACCTTTAGAGTTCTGCTCACTATAGACTGAGATCCATTTATATCTTAATGTGGTAGAACTTATAAATATACAGCTTTATTGTATTTGATTTTGTCATTCTGGAGCTTTACATTAAATGCCTAATTCAGTTGTTAGAGACCTAAACTAAAGTCAAAGCTACAAGCTAATCAAAAATCCCTTTTTTGTGTGTCTGTCGTGAATCCAAAAACATGCACAATTCAACAAAGCAAATATAGCGTGTGCACTTACAGAGCCAGACTGCCGAGCGTGCGGTGCACATGATCACAGCTTGTTGGGAAGAAGGCAGAGGCTCGAGAAAAATGACGAAGGGCTATTTCTAGGATCCTGAGCTGGGGCAGCGGGACGCGCCACTGAGAGGCGTACTCCTCCACCACCTGCAGAGGCAAAAAAAAGTAAAATAAATTCACAGATGTGTCAGAGTCTTCCCTCTATAATTATAGTGGGGAACCATAAGCACCAGGTACTAAGATCATCAAAGCATTTCTTCCTCCATGAAAATGTATTTAAATATACATGATTTAATAAGACAAGACTATAGTTTCTGATGGCAATGTGCTGATGTCGCCCTCTAATGGTAAAGATCCAGGAGAATGGTAGTGGATGTCAACATGGCCGATCCCAGTCGGCTCACTGGGAGCTTGTAACCAAACTTTTACAGCTCACATATTATTCCTCGAGTCAAACAAGCAGATGGCAATTTAATTATGTTCAAAGTGTTTTTTGATGCCAATGATTATCTCACTGGAACCTTTTGTGGTCCAAACCACAGGTAATGAGGGAATATCTAAACAATATAAAAAGGGAATCTCTAGTTATAAAGGAGGGGATTCGTGACGGTTATGATAATATTGGTCAGGAAATTCTGTCCAAACGTCCTCTCTGGACTTTTTCTTGAATTTATACAAAAGTGTATATTTTAGATATATTGTAAAAGAATCAGCTAATACAAGGGTCTGCAATCTGGGGCTGTTTGAACCATCCTAACACTGAACCAAACAGTGTTTTTAAATAAATACCATAGATAAATATTAATAGTTTTTATTTTGACCTAATAATTGGTCTGAATTTCAAGAGAATAATCCTAAAGGTATCTGTGATCTATTTATGGTGGTTTTCAATACAGGTAGCACTAACTGCAGTTTTTAAATCCTTCTTTGGCTGCACTAGATAACGATCTTTAAAGGAAAGAGCGGCCTACCTTATCTGTTTTTCTTCCTACAATAAGATTGAAGAAAATATCCTTTGTTGGACCATTTTAAATCAGTGTCAACATTCAATAAAAGAAAAATACACTGTTTATTTTGCCTTATTTGGAAACAAAATGGCGTTTCTTTAAAACTGGATGCAAATTTTCTCGCATATATATATATATATATATATATATATATATATATATATATATATCTCATCAACACTTGTGTGTATTTTACCAAGAAACTCTGAACTTTTGGGACTGAGTATGTTGTTTAACCCCTTAGCTCCCACTGCCCAGCCCCTGGACGTTTTGACGTCATATTTTGTTCCACTTCTGACATCAAGCACAGAGTCCCTAAACTTCAGTTAATGATTAATCAATTACTAAATTAGTTGACGATTATTTCGATAATCGAATAATCACCATTAATTCGATTGTTTTAGCCCTTGCTGTTTCCTGTTAGGATCAACAATGACGAATGGACCTTTTCCAAGCAAGAAAGGTCAGTTTCACAATGCTTATGCCTAGAGATCGGAAATTTAACACAGCTGTTGTCCACAACATAACCAAAAACTGTAGTGAGCTGGAGACATCAACTATGAATAATATCCGAGTATGTGGGACACATCACAAGCATGTGGGATGTATAATATTTTACTGGCCAATGGCATTTGTTTATACAACTGGCTTGAGCAAATTCTATAAAAAGTTGCGAGTTAAACCAGGCTGTTAGGATCAGGTTTTCATTTTTGCATCTCTATAATTGTGCTGTTCATCATTTTGAACAATGCATTCATATGAATTCATGCATTTTAACACCCATCCTTTAACAGAGTTGAACTGAGGGCATAAAAGGCTCCTTGGAAACACAGATATGTACTGAAACAACAAGTAAATACAGAATTTAAAGGCAGAATACAACTTCTAGAGAGGTAGAAAATACCTTTAATTTTATTATTAATAGAAATATAATCAATTTGTATAAAAAAAGGAATATCTGCTGAGATATAATGCTTCAGGTACCCACTAACAGCTGATCTAGATTTTCCCTGATGAGATCCTACCATTTACTGTAAACGACACACTTTGTGGTGGATGTACAGTAAAGAAGATTTAGAAAAAAATGTATTTTTTTTACAACTTTCTTATTGTACAGAAAGTCCATCTAGTATTCCTAAAAGGGAAAACTAAATGAAGCCTCTTTGAATGCAAAACTTGACTCATCTAACTCAGGGTCAATAAAAAGCTTCTCTTTATCTTTCCTACTTCCTAATAACATATAATAGTACATAATGTTACAATGACATAAGTCTTGTACAAGAAATATCATTTATTATTAAACCGTTTCTGATAATAGTGTCACGACAAAAGCCAAAAAATAATGTTAAATTGGTCAACATTTCTTCACACCATTATTTTTTTCAAATGAGGTCCATAAAATAAATACTTCAAAAAAGCAATTAAAAGAATTTACGTTCTACGGCAAAAAGACACAAAGTACATTTCAGGTATAGATATTGATAACACGTTAATAACCTGGTGATATTAACTTGTTATTAATTAATCAAGGTAAACGTCGACGCTAATTGTTCTAAGTGTGTGATTAATGTGAAACTAAAGCTACAAGGTGGCTATATTAATAAAACATAACTGGTTAGTGGTTTACTGGAATGACGGTGGTTGATAACTGAAAACAACTTGATGGTACATCTTAAGTGTTAGCTAAACTGCTAGCATCTTTTTAGCTGAACAGAAAGCATTTTACGTCACGGTTTTAACTGCTATATAAGCTTTGTTATTTTAGTCCACCATCTTGGTAGGCGGTTGAAAAACTTGGCATGTGGTATAAAATAAGTTTGACTCGTTTTCATGGTTTGAAGGGAGGAGAAGAATTAGCGGCTACATGCTAACCAGCTCCGTTGCTAATGTAATTCTGGGGGAGGGGAACAGGCTAACATCAACGCTCTCCTCCTGAACAACGAGCCCGGTATACAGCTTATAACATCGGACACTTACCTTGCAGAAATCAGCGCAGAACAGCTCACTGCGAGTCTCGGACTCGTCACCAGAGTACCGACTCGACAGACTCTCTAACTGACTCTCTAGCCCCTCTGGGTCGCTGTTACTGCTCCCCTCCGCCATACTGACTGTCTAGCCTCGCTCGTAGCATTTACCACACAAAACACATAGCCAGCATCCTCGGTGCTGATTGGACAGAGCTAGAACTGAGGGGTGCGCTTCTTTGCCACAACTCTTCATCCCGACGTTTGCTTGTTGAGGGCGGAGCTATGAGAAGTGAGCGACGAGCTTTGACGCGGTGTTTCAAGGTAACAGTTACACGCGGCACTAAACACATGGTAGACAAAAACACTGGCATTCAGGTTGTTTAAAAAAAATGTGGCTTTGGTAGATTAATACATCTTAAAATACAGAAAAGTACTGGGCCATTAAATAAATAAAAAAAACTCATGAAAACGGTCATCCCCCCCAAAAAAAGAAAAATAAATTGACTTTACTGTTAATTTTATCAACCTTATAATTTTTTACATAAAATAAAAAAAATAATAATAAAATTTATCTCGTTTAAAAAGTCAGAATTCTGACTTTATTGTTAATTCTATTTATTGTTAATTTTATTAACTTTATATTTTTTAAATTAAATAAAAAAATTAAAATAAATAAAAATGTATTTCGTTTGAAAAGTCATACCAAAGCCCATGATTATCATTACAAAGAAGTTGGAAACAGGAATATTAAAAGCAGTCATATTTCTAAGAGAATAGTTCTGAGGAAAAAAAGTCAGAATTTTGAGATAAAAATAATATAATCTAAAATAAAAAAAGATAAATAAATTGTCTCATTGAATGGGCTTTGTTTTTTTAAATGGCCCTAATCATCTTCTGTATTAAAAAGCTGTCCAATTAAAAATGTATTTTTAATTGATTTAATACAAATTAATAATAGAAAAAAATGTTTTACAAGTCGTTTACTTTCTCACACCTTTAGGAACCATCTGATTAGTTTGCGGCGTGCAAAGAACTTAGATATCCAAGTAGATACAGTCAAGTGATAAAATTGGATCTCTAATTATGTAGGATTGTTATAGCACGGTAATACAGATCAAACATTGATTAAGTATTTAATAAAAGTTATAATTGCATAATTACTGTAATTTTAATATGAATGGAAATTTACTACTATAAAATTAATATTTAACTAAGCAAATAAGTCAAATGAGGTATAAGATTAATATGATAGCAAAGAAAAAGGAATCCCACTAACAAATGGTAGTAGTGTGTATGTTCAACTTATGCATGAAATGGTTGTCTCAAGCTACTCAGGTTTCTCACATTAATTTGGGTTAAGGGTTTTCTTTTTTTTTTGTTAATAAAAAAAATCTATCTGGCAATTCACACTCAAGTCGGAAGATCTGTTCCAACTCCAAGCAACCATGGAGTTTTAATCACTGAAGGGGAGATGTTTTGGCAAGTTTGGATTTTTTCAGGCTCAAACTTAAAAGAATAAAAAAATTAAATTTTATTTAAAATGTCTTAATATAGTTTATATTAGACTCTGTGCTGCTTCATTTTGAAGTTTAGAGTATACAGTTTACAGTAGATTACAGCACAGTTTTCGACATTGATTAAACTTAGAAGAACATGACTGAATACGCTCTCTCTTATTGGTTAGACTGCGACACTTGTTTAAAAAAAAATTAACCAATGAGAGAGCTGGCTACATCCGAAGAGCAACTGTGATTGGTTTAGCTGGTTTTCAGATCAAGAAGGATCCCAGAAAAGGTTACAGGAGAAATTTAAAAAAAGAAATGCAATTACTTCTTCAGATGTGTGATTAGGGAAGGTATTTATATATATGAAAATACATTTTCAAATTGCAATAATTAATAATGGATTAATGAATACAATTTACACTTCCTTTTTAATAATTCAATTAAAAATGTGCAATGACAAAGACCCTTTTAAAATTTCCTTTCCAATTGCATGATTTAAATCTTAAATTTAAAATGGTTTTTCTTTTTCAGTGACTCTTCCGGTCCTCCATACATGTAGAGCACTGTTGGACTAAATAGCATATTTGGGTCTTTTAAACACCAGATCTAACATGAAAAATAGATTCTTTTTGCTAGTAAACTTAAAATAGGTCAAGATGTGGATTTTTAGCAAGACAGGGATGTTTAAAACATGGTGACAAAATCTCAGAAATGTTCCCCAGATCAATAAGAAATAAAAAAAACAATAAATTCCCATGCCAAGAAGGGCAGCACTGCGATTTGATGCACTTTGGACTCATTGCGGGAGGAGGGAAACAAAAGGACCTTAACTAACTTAACGGCTGAATTCAAACTCAGGGGCTGCATCCTCCTAAGGCCAGATTCATAGGCCGATTGCGTCATTGCGTGGCACCGTCTGGTCGGATTCCAAGACTCCTCATTATTTGGCCTACTAATGTGCTTTCTTTTTGGATGGGTTTGATGTATCCTATGTAGCCTTGGTAATCCCATGATTCATTGCTCCATGACCAGAAGAAAAAGGAACTTGGCGCCGAACAGTGGTGAATATTGGAAGTTCAGTTTAATATTATACAATTATGTGAATAGATTTTTTAATGGTTGTTGAGTCAGATATGTGGTAATATTTGATTTATCTAAAGGTTTTTATCTGTTACAATGAGTTTGACTGTAGTTGAAGGACAGATTCTGACATATTTGCAGTGTGGGGACTATAAATCGGATATTTTCATTTTTTTGCAGTTTTGAACAATTTGCTTAACTAAATATTTTTTGTTGTTGAAAATCTATTTTGCAGATATATTTTTACATTGTTTAGATTTACTTATATCTTTCTACCCCCTTTTATATCATTACATTTGCTTTTATTTGTTCATGCTCCCGGTGGTTGTCACCTTTATTCCACTCTGTATTCTCATGAGTGTAGTCTTTCTTCACTTTACAATAAAAAAAATAAAAATACAGTTTTGCTAAACTGTTGCTAAGCGAAAAGAGCGTACGGTTGTAAAAGCCACAGAAGGGTAGACCTGTTTGAATTCAAAGTCAAACTGTTCCAGTCTCCTTATTTTCACAGACTTCGAAGGATTCAGTCCAGGTAGACCGCGTCATTGGAAGACGCAGCCCATGAATTTGAATTCAGCCAACATCTCTGTTGGTTATTGTCTACCACCGCATTTATGAAGCTGTTTCAGAACTGGAGAGCTCCTTCAGTGACAGACTGCTGCACCCTAAATGCACCAGGGAGCGTTATCACAGATCCTTCCTCCCTGCAGCTGTAAAACTCTATAACCACCACTGTTCCCAACAACAATAAGTTTTTACATTCATGCTTTTTTTTTGCGGTTTCTGTCTTAGACATTTAAATAAGATGCTGCTCGCATTATCCACATCTCTGGTGTTGCTATTTTCCCTTATGCACTACTACTAAAAATGTATTGATTTATTCTCAAGATACACAGTATTTATATTGTAAAAACACTGTATAGTACAGTATTTTATTTGTGTTTTTGTAAAGTCTGTCACTTATTCTGTTATTTCTATACACTTTATAAAGTCCACATTGTGTGACCACTTTTGCTAAAATCTTTTATTGCTGTAACACCACAATTTCCCCATTGTGGGGCAATAAAGGGATTTTCTCCTGTATTCCACCCAGCTTTACAAAATTGGCGTAATGGTGAACTATTTTCTACATATTCCTCAAATTAAAATAAGCAGTTCTACCATAAAAAAAAGAAAAAAGAAAAAGGAAAGACAGGAGTTATAAGATCCTACCAGTCAGGTTTTGGCATCTTTACCACAGTTGTCTGGTTTCACTTTGCTTAACCTTTATTCTTTTTCATACATTCATTGAAGAAAAGCAATGCGATACAAAATATTTCCTCCAAGACAAGTCTAAGATTAAATAGTCAAGACTTCTTACAGTTGCCTGGCAGACAAGAAAAAGATACAGTAAACTCACAATGTATGCCTATGTACAGTCCATTTCTCAGATGTGGCCATTTTTTTTTCTTTTCGTGCAGAAACACCACAGTTTTACAATCAAACAGTTAAAGCACAACTCAAACAGCCTCTGATGAGACCTTACAGAAAAGAAATAAGCCGTTCAGAATTAAAAAAAACTTAAGAAAAAGCTCTAAGTATAAACAATAATAAAAAAAATAACTTGCAGGAAACAAACTAAAACTCCACAAAAGCTCAATTATTTAGATTTCCTTATTAAAAACATTAAATCAGAACCTAAAAGAATATTTCTCTTAAACTCAAAATAGGAAAAAACCCACAATCCAACACTTCAAAGCTGGTTGTTTCTTTTGCTAATTTTAGAACAAGTCCGCTGAACTCATCAGCATTTACCCTTTTATTTTTGTGCAACATGGCTGATCACAGCTCGTCAGTGGACTCCGACATGGAGCGTTCTCGCTTTTCCCGGCCGGTGACAAAGTTGAGCAGGTCGACGGCCGTCACCACACCGAAAACCATCTGCTTCAGTTCGGTCGAGCCATTCGTCAGGTCTGAGGGAGGAAAACACTAATATTACCACGGATTCCTAAAGTCAAGGTTCTCCAAACTTGGTTGTCTCCCTTTGATCAAAAAGAGGTCGACCCGCAGAGTTTAACCCTTGAAATGAATGTTGATTTGACAGACTGGCAGGTTCATTAGAGGTCAGCTGGAGTCCCTGGTCTGAGCAATAAGATTAGTATATCTAGGGTTTCTTCAAACTTACATTGGATCTGTTCATGCACCACCAAGGCAAAATGATCCGTTTCCAGGATGTGAGACAAGTTCCCCAAATTATCATTCAGGCGAATCTGTGAAAGTAAGAAAAAAGGTTGAGAAAAACAGATTATTTCAGAGTAAACCCAAAAATAAAGCTGGAATGTCTTTTTTGAGAGTAAATGCAAAAATAATTCAGATATATTTGTTGCTAAGAATGCAAGTTTTAACACAATTTGTATGTGCATTTATAAACTTAAAGAAATAGGGAAGAGTTCTTATGTTTAACACATTTATTAGAGCATAAACCTTAAACCTGAAGACTTTAGGAAATTATAATAATGCCCCCCAGCCCACCCCCAATTAGGTTATATTTTCTGTCATGTTTCTTTTCTGTTAGCAGGATTACTTAAAAAGTTATGAATGGATTTTAATGACATCTTTACTAGAGTTGTGCCTCAGGTCAAAGAATAATTCATTAAAAAATTGGTAATGATTCAGATCATGTATCAGTTTTAGCTATAGGTGTAAGTTACCATTTAAGGCTCAATCTGCTGCTGGGTGGAGGTCTGTATTCTCAGTGCTTTTCTAACAAAGATATATTTTCCCAGCAACATTAAAGTGGATAATTTACAGGTTCATGTATCAGATATTGTATTAAGATGCTCTAGTCATGAGATTAAATAATCCCCTATTTAATGTGTGTGTGTGTGTGTACACGTGCTATTTTGCTAATGGTAAGGCTTGGGGCTAAGGTGTCAGTTGGTTAGGGTTAGGGTGAGGTATGCAGAGGTAATGGTTAGGTTTAGGGTTAGTTTTGGGGCTAGGGCGTAGACAGGGTGGAAAATGACTGAAAACCAAGTCATCACACAGTCCTCACTACAATGGCAGAACAGGTATGCGTGGGTCTGTGTGTTAACATTGGTGATAAGAGTAATTATGCTGCAGGAAAAACAATTTTAATGTTTGAGGTTGGAGAATGAAAGCATGTCAAACATCTCAGGATGCTATACATCTAGCTTAGTCTTAACGATTCAGAAATTTAAACATATGGCGTTTAAAATTCCTCTCTTCAATCACCAATTAGCTGATTAGCGCACCTGTTTGAACTGTTTGTAGAGCACTTTGCTGACGGGATCAGACAGCTTGATCTTCCCTGCCAGAATTGACGACAGCATGTTTCCTAGTGTCACCATCCCAAGGATTACCCTACAGAAAACAAAAGAACAGCCATCAATGGTAATTTGGCTTCTCTATTGATTCCCGACTATAACAGGTGGAGCAAACGTCTCCTCTCACCCTGCTTCGTCCACTACAGGCGCCTGGTCGAAGCTCATCTCCTTCAGGATCTTGATGCTCTGCTGGCAGGTGACTGTGGGCAGGACGGTGAGAGGGGCCGACAGGTTCAAGCTCTGCACCTTCAGATTCCACCACCTAACAGAACAGGAGAAGTGATGCTTCTAGTTGCTGTGTGATTCAACTCTTTGATAAAAGTGTTTTTAAACACATACCAGGGCTTCTTCACCATGATGTCCTCCTCTCTAAGGAAGCCTTTGTGGACCATCCATTTGTCGCTCAAGAACTTTGACCTGCAGAGAGAATTTAAAGGTTGAAGCGGTGAAACCACATCTAAGGTTTTTCTAAAGAAAGAATATGATGCTTCCTCACATGTAGTTGCGGATGGAGTCTGGCAGGATGACCACGCAGCGCTGGCCCTCCTTCAGCTCTTTGGCAAACTTCACAGCAGCAGCCATGGCGGTCCCAGAGCTGCCTCCTAGTGGACAAAAAAACAAAAAACAAACATTAGCTTGTCAACTCAATTAAATTCTTTGCTTCAACCTGAAATGCAAATTTACCGCAGAGCAGGCCCTCATCTCTGATGAGCATCCGAGCCATGTTGAAGGACTCCTCGTCGTTAGACTTGTACCAGGTATCAACCACCTTGAAAAAAAAACAAACAATGTTATGAAGAATGTGCTTTTTCTGTTAGTAAAAAAAAGAGGAAAAAAGTGGCTGCAACTCACAGATCTGTCAAGCACGGTGGGGATGAAGTCGTACCCGATCCCCTCCACCTCGTACTGGCCCTTATCAGTCTTATTGATTTCCTCAGGCTCGGCCAGGATGGACCCTTCTGGGTCGACGCCGATAATCTGTCCACATTATTACAGAGAGACATTAGTCATGGAATAGGAGACACAGGAGGGAGGAAGGAAGGGAGAGAGGAAACAAAGAAGGGAGGAAGGAAGGAAAAAAGGAAACACAGGCGGGAGGAAGGAAGGGAGAGAGGAAACAAAGGCGGGAGGAAGGAAGGGAGAGAGGAAACAAAGAAGGGAGGAAGGAAGGAAAAAAGGAAACACAGGCGGGAGGAAGGAAGGGAGAGGGGAAACACAGGCGGGAGGAAGGAAGGGAGAGGGGAAACACAGGTGGGAGGAAGGAAGAGAGAGAGGAAACACAGGCGGGAGGAAGGAAGGGAGAGGGGAAACACAGGCGGGAGGAAGGAAGGGAGAGGGGAAACACAGGCGGGAGGAAGGAAGAGAGAGGGGAAACACAGGCGGGAGGAAGGAAGGGAGAGAGGAAGGAAGGGAGAGAGGAAACACAGGAGAGAGGAAGGAAGAGAGAGGGGAAACACAGGCGGGAGGAATGAAACACAGGAGAGAGGAAGGAAGGGAGAGGGGAAACACAGGCGGGAGGAAGGAAGGGAGAGGGGAAACACAGGCGGGAGGAAGGAAGGGAGAGGGGAAACACAGGCGGGAGGAAGGAAGAGAGAGGGGAAACACAGGCGGGAGGAAGGAAGGGAGAGGGGAAACACAGGCGGGAGGAAGGAAGGGAGAGAGGAAACACAGGCGGGAGGAAGGAAGGGAGAGAGGAAACACAGGAGAGAGGAAGGAAGAGAGAGGAAACACAGGCGGGAGAAAGGAAACACAGGAGAGAGGAAGGAAGGGAGAGGGGAAACACAGGCGGGAGGAATGAAACACAGGAGAGAGGAAGGAAGGGAGAGGGGAAACACAGGCGGGAGGAAGGAAGGGAGAGGGGAAACACAGGCGGGAGGAAGGAAGGGAGAGGGGAAACACAGGCGGGAGGAAGGAAGGGAGAGGGGAAACACAGGCGGGAGGAAGAAAGGGAGAGGGGAAACACAGGCGGGAGGAAGGAAGGGAGAGGGGAAACACAGGCGGGAGGAAGGAAGGGAGAGAGGAAACACAGGCGGGAGGAAGGAAGGGAGAGGGGAAACACAGGCGGGAGGAAGGAAGGGAGAGGGGAAACACAGGCGGGAGGAAGGAAGGGAGAGAGGAAACACAGGCGGGAGGAAGGAAGGGAGAGAGGAAACACAGGAGAGAGGAAGGAAGAGAGAGAGAGGAAACACAGGTGGGAGAAAGGAAACACAGGAGAGAGGAAGGAAGGGAAAAGGGAAACACAGTAGGGAGGAAGGAAGGGAAAAAGTAAACACAGTAGGGAGGAAGGAAGGGAGAGAGGAAACACAGGCGGGAGGAAGGAAGGGAAAAGGGAAACACAGTAGGGAGGAAGGAAGGGAAAAGGGAAACACAGTAGGGAGGAAGGAAGGGAAAAAGTAAACACAGTAGGGAGGAAGGAAGGGAGAGAGGAAACACAGGCGGGAGGAAGGAAGGGAGAGGGGAAACACAGGCGGGAGGAAGGAAGGGAGAGGGGAAACACAGGCGGGAGGAAGGAAGGGAGAGGGGAAACACAGGCGGGAGGAAGGAAGGGAGAGGGGAAACACAGGCGGGAGGAAGGAAGGGAGAGGGGAAACACAGGCGGGAGGAAGGAAGGGAGAGGGGAAACACAGGCGGGAGGAAGGAAGGGAGAGGGGAAACACAGGCGGGAGGAAGGAAGGGAGAGAGGAAACACAGGCGGGAGGAAGGAAGGGAGAGGGGAAACACAGGCGGGAGGAAGGAAGGGAGAGAGGAAACACAGGCGGGAGGAAGGAAGGGAGAGAAGAAACACAGGCGGGAGGAAGGAAGGGAGAGAGGAAACACAGGAGAGAGGAAGGAAGAGAGAGAGAGAGGAAACACAGGTGGGAGAAAGGAAACACAGGAGAGAGGAAGGAAGGGAAAAGGGAAACACAGTAGGGAGGAAGGAAGGGAAAAAGTAAACACAGTAGGGAGGAAGGAAGGGAGAGAGGAAACACAGGAGGGAGGAAGGAAGGAAAAAAGGAAGGAAGGAAAAAAGGAAACACAGGAGGGAGGAAGGAAGGAAGGGAGAGAGGAAACACAGGAGGGAGGAAGGAAGGAAAAAAGGAAACACAGGAGGGAGGAAGGAAGGAAAAAAGGAAACACAGGAAGGAGGAAGAAAGGGAGAGAGGAAACACAGGAGGGAGGAAGGAAGGGAAAAAGGAAACACAGGAGGAAGGAAGGAAGGAAGGGAGAGAGGAGACACAGGAGGGAGGAAGGAAGTAAAAAAAAAAAAAAGAAGTTATCATGATACAAACACCTCAAAAAGTAAGAAAACTGATGGAACAAAAGGAAACAAGGAAATATGGAAGGAGATGTCAGTCAGAAATTATGGAAGCAACAAGAAGAAAATAGAGGGAAGTAAACAAGGAAGAAAGTATAGAATAAGAGTTCAGAGAGAGAATAATATCTGGAAATACACTTCCATAAAAACATTTTGTTCTTTCTACATATCCAGACAACCATACTGGAAGGAAAAGAGAATTTGGAGAAATGAATCCACACTTTTCCAGGCATTTCTTATCCCCACTGTTTAGTAGAATTTAGATTACCTTGATGTTTGGGCATCTCTCCTTTAGTTTACGAGCGATGCCTGTAATCGTTCCTCCTGTTCCTGCTCCTGCCACCAGCATGTCCACTTTACCTGTTTGGACAGAGAAGCAAACAGTGAAATTACCTCATCAAAAATGTTGGAAGAACATGACTTCCACTAAAAAAGCGTTTGACTGCACCATCGCACTGCTCCAGGATCTCCTCAGCCGTGGTGTCGTAGTGGGCCAGGGGATTGCTCGGGTTGCGGTACTGGTCCAGGATGTGAGAGTCTGGAATCTCGTTCTTCAGGCGCCAGGCCACGCCTACGTGAGACTCAGGAGAATCGAAACGAGCGCTGGTGGGAGTTCGGACGATTTCGGCTCCAAGAGCTCTGAGGACATCCACCTGAACAGAAAGGGGGGTGGGGGTATATAATGAAGAACATATGTTGGTACATCCACCTTGTAAGAGTCAGATTTTTGTTTCCCTTTGCTGGATCTAAAGTTTACAAACGGTACAGGTAAAATTGCTTCTCAATGATCTTCAATCACAACTGTATGCTTTGTTCGCCATCTAGTGGGTAACTGGTAAATTACAACTAGAGAAAAAAAAAGACCAGCTGTCTGCAAACAGGCAACACAAAGCTAAAGTGGGCCAACACTTCAAGACTTTACAGACTCATTATCCTGGTAAAAAAGGAAAGACTCAAAGGAAGGAAAGACTCGAAGGAAGGAAAGACTCGAAGGAGGGAAAGAAGGAAGGAAGGAAGGAAGGAAGGAAGGAAGGAAGGAAGGAAGGAAGGAAGGAAGGAAGGAAGGAAGGCAGGCTGACAGCAGCAGAAGCCATCAGATCCCATCCTTATAACCTTTAGGTGGTGTCATACAAAATTTGGGGGATTTTTCCACTTTCAGACTGAACTTCTGGTGTCAAATAACTACTGAGACCCTTTGACCGACTTACTTGTGACCTCGTGTCACCGTTACTGAGGTTATGTTTACATTGTAGCCGAGTGTCTCCTCATTTTGAAATGATCTGCTTTACTTTTACTGTCTGACTCTACCTGTTTTTTGGAAATTAAAATATTTTGCTCCATCAACTGTTAAAAAATCCCCATCTTTGAGAAGGGCTCTCAATCATGCGGTGCCACAGAGTCAGTGTGAATTGATGCATTGATTAGAACGGCTTCTATTTGCAACAGATTGATACGCGAGGATAAAGAGGACGGGAAAGGAATCCAGACAACAAGCTTCTTCCCCTCCACCATTAGACTGCGGAATGTTGAAAAAAAAGGAATTAAAAAAAAAGCACCAAATATTTGAAATATGATTTTAAAGTTTTCAGTCTTATGTTTACATCTGATCCCCATGTTTACATTTTATGACTGCTGCACTTTAAGAAATGGAAATGTTTTGAGAGCTGTACTGAATGAAATTTTGTTTTGTATACACTCTGTGTGTACAAAATGGCAAAGTTCAAGGAAACAGAAGGACAAAAAGCAATGAGGTAAGGGAGTGAATGAAGTATGGAAAAGGAGAGAAAGAAAGCAAGAAAATACAAAAACAGGAAAGTAGAGGAAGGATAAAAACTGGAAAGGAATCATGCAAAAAAGAAATTGGTAATAAAAAAAAGGATTATAAATAGAAACATAACAAGAAGAAGAAGAAGATATGAAGTTGAAAGGAATTACAACTTCTAGGACAAACTTCAACCCTCATCGTAATGCAGGGGATCAAAACGCCAGGCCAACAATGACCCTAAAGAATCCGTTTTCAAAGGCATGGGCCAGTATTGGGGGGTATTGCAGGCCAACAACGACCTCAAGCACTCCCTACTACTAAGGGGTGACCCTGTTTCTTTGCTTCAATTTGAATTTTTTTCTAAGCCATAATAAGGCTTAGTTGGGCTACTTTATAAAGCTTGGAAATTAACACTAATACAGACATTTTGAATTGAGAAAGTTCCCTGGATGGGACACGAAACGTCTTCAAACCTGGAAAAAAAAGTCCAGTGGATATTTTTTTTAACTTTTTTTTGGAACGTACAACTTCTAGTAAAACACAAGATCAAATGTACATTTTTTTCCTGTATTTTTTTCTAAACAATCAAGAACTGGGAAAACATTCCAAAAGAACTAGTTTTCCAATCTGTGAAGAAGTCATGACAAAAAAAAAAAAAAAAAAAAAATGCAATCTTTGGTTTACAAAACTTCAACCTGCAGGTACCTGAACCGGTCCAACAGAACTCACCTTCTCCATGCTCATTTTCTCAGGCATGACGATGATGCAACGGTACCCTTTAACAGCAGCAGCCAGAGCCAATCCAATACCTGAGGACATGTGAGGAGTTTTTACAACACAGCTTTTCTAAACCATTCTACATTCCGGTCATAGCTACACAAAGGCATTTCCTGCACATGCATTGAAATTACCCGTGTTTCCTGAGGTGGGCTCTATTATCGTATCCCCAGGCTTGAGGTCTCCGGCTTTCTCTGCATCTTCTATCATCCGCAGACTGATCCTGTCCTTCACACTGCCTCCGGCGTTGAAGAACTCACACTTGGCCACTAAATAAAAAACATTCAATCAAACCTAGACCATCTTTTGTCCTTTAAAGAACTTAGCTATATATCAAACACACCCTCCCATGTCTACACACTCCTCACTGTATCCCAAAGGCGACGGGTTTCACCTGTTCAGCCGATGTGTCTTGGCTTGCATGGGAAATAACTCACGTATTTCGCCTTTGATGCCAAAGGCTTTGGGGATCTTGTTGAGTCGCACCATAGGAGTGTCGCCAATCCTGTGTAGAATGTTGGGAAGGATTGTAGGAGAGGCGGCCCTGATGGAGGGGGAAGCAGAATGGAAAAATCAACAACCTTTTCTGATTTGGTTTCATGTGCCGGCTTGCCTCAGAGCGAGTCACCACTGGCGTAAAGTTCAAGTAAAAGAAGAGCGGCTCTCACTTTGAAACGTGTGCGTGGGGGGAGTCGGCCTTAGAGGCCTCCAGACTCCATGTGCAGCGGCTTGGGATGTCTGGCCGGATCCACTTCCTGTCCACAGCCGGGTTTTTCGTTTTAATCTGAATGGTCCTGCTGGAGTCGTCGAGGTCCTCTGGCGGGCTCCCGTTGACCGGGCAGGAGCCGTCGCGCAGCTTGCCGCCGCCGCCATTGGTGTGGGCGTGCAGCTTGGTGGAGTGAGGGCACACTTTGATGGAGGCCTCTTTGGGCGAGGGGAGAGACGGCATGGCTTAGGCTGAACAAAAACAGGAAGCAGGATTATGTAACGGTTCCACGCTTTATATAAACAGATAAAGGAAAATAAAACCTCTATGGAGTTTTGTTGTGTCAAAAAAAGGCATCCAGAGCAAAAAGTTTCAAACATTTGGGACTCAGTGGCTTGAATACAACATATAAGTAGGAATGGGATAAAAAATTTAAAAAAACATAACAATTTTCTGGTGTTTTAATTTAGATTTTTAAAAGAATATTGACATCAAATAACAGGAATTTGAATATAAATGCCATTAATGTGTCCTAACCTCCGAATACAAACATTACACAACTTCCTCATCCTAATGCTGAGTCATATCAGCAGAGAAAAACAAGCAGGATCCTGCTTTGGCCCCTTTGAAACTATAAACACCTTCAAACATCCTCTCATAGCGTCATGAAAGTTGGTACCAGTAGCCGTCTGCTTTGATCTACACTTGAAAACAGAACCGAGACTAAGAAGGAAGAGGGAAGGATGACTGATCTGGCGCCAGCTAATATTGCATCAGCTGTTACACAGAACAAAAGGGAAGAGTTGTTAGTTATTAACAAGAAAAAAAAAGAAATAATCCAAGGAATTATTCCATATTTCCAAATAAACCTGAACCTGGAGACGAGTCGTCATCAAAGCTACATCGCTGATCACTGGTTATCAGCTAAATGCTGATATCTCCAATGTTTCATATCTACCTCACACATACATAGAAGATACGCATGTTCTTTTTTTTTTTTTTTTTTTCAAAGAAGGGCTCGTCGTCAAACCAACAGAGCAAAGATTCATCAGGGGCCCACATGGATACGGCTGCCTAGGACCCCCAGCTAAAACAGCAGCAGATGAGCCGTCTCTAAGACAGGACAAACATCAGAGGCCAGACGTCATGGCCGAGGCCCCCGAGGGTTTAAACAACCAGGAAAAAGGACAAACATGAACCTTTTTTTCCATCCACTTTTTTCTGATGCATTTAACCCCCCCCCAAAGCACACATGTGCCGACTCCATTTTCACGGTCGCTGCTGCTAATGAAAGTGACAAGATCTACAACTGCTGATGTAAATGTGGCGAGCAGCGTGTGGTATGTGGTTGGCTTGACAGGGTTCAACAAGGTAACTCGACCCCCCCCCCCACCTCTGTGACCGGGAGCGGGGTGAGGGAACAGAGCCAGGATTACCCACAGAGAGACCCATTCACCCCCCAACAAAGGATCACCACATTAAAACCAATCTAATGAGAAATCCCTCACCAGACGGGATTTAATCTGATTAATATTGAAAAATCACCTTTGGCCGGATCTTCTGATTCGTGTGTTAGGTAAGGTGAAGAAAGATGGTTAAATGTTACATTATTTAATAAAAAAAAACTTGTTACTTTCAATCAGAAAGGTCAAAATTCATACATTTTAAAACAAATTTTTTTAGATTTTTAAACCTTTTTGTTTAGCTTAATAAAATGATAGTTGTTCTTTCTCTCTGTACAGTAACAAACCCTATCTAATTATTTATTGCAGCCATGTTAAAAGAATTTATCCCATTTATTGTACTTTTAAAGATTAGAAAATGGAACTTCATTTTAAAAAAGGAAAAAATGATGAATAAAGGATGCAATCATAAGATTTTTTTTTTTACTATTCTGTTTTTGATGGATGCCTTAAAATCTACATCTATTTGTCTTTGTAAAACTGTTTTTTTTTCATAATGGGTGGAGCTTCTTTAGGTGTTTTTTTAATCACCATGACTGTGCATTTTTTAATCAGGAGCAGCAATATTTCTTTACACCAGTATATCCTTTTTAGACATGGGTGAAAACCATGTCTCCGTCCAACTGATCGGAACCTTGCAGCAACAAGTGGGGGAGGGGCAATGCTCCTTCACAATTAAGAGTCAACTAAGGTCACTCTGGCAAATGTTAAAAAGACAGTTTGATGTTGCAACTTTTAAACAATTGCATTGTGAAAGCCCGAGAACCTAACCTGAAGCTGATTGGTGGAACATAAATGAATAAATTTGGACATTAAGTTACTTAAAAAATAGATAAATAAATAAATAAATCTGGCTCAGAAATACGTATTCTGAAGGGAAAATTTTTTCTTATTTTTAAAGATTTAAACAGCCTTTTGTCATTTTCTTAAAAAAATGTTAAGTATGATTATTCTCTTTAATATGAATGAATGAAATTCAGCTGTTGGAGCACACATAAAGAAGCATAGTTTATATCTAGACATCAGGAATGCTGCCTTAAAAAATACATACATACATATATATATATATATATATATATATATATATATATCAAAATGAAGATAAATATTCATGAGCATATACATCTAAATTTTCTGGAGAGCATATTCAGTTAATATGCATTAAAATACAGGAATAACAAAAAATGTGAATTGAACAAAAAAATTAAAAGAACCAATTTTTGGTTTATGTACCTTTTTTCTGAAAAAAATTATATTTTAAGCTTAAAAGATTAACAAACTAAACGAATCATTAGGTGATAGTTAATTGAATTGATAGCATCCCAAGCAGAAAGCCTGCACTATGCAGGGGTATTGCATCATCTCACCGTCCTTCAGAGCCCCTTCCCACAGAGCCAATGCCCACAAACCACGTCTCTTCCATCCTCCGCTGTCTTAGTTCTCTGTATCCCTCCGCTTTCACTCACCTGGAGGATTAAAGGCAGCCAGAAACAGTTCTGGGGGAGAACAAAAAATTTGCTTCAGGACGAGATGTGAACTCAGGACCCCAAACAGCGGAATGAGGAGCTTCCGGGAGGTACAGCGGTTTAGGAACGGATTGCGCACGTGTGAAAAACGGAGAGGACGCGAGTAAAGCCGCGATCTGATTGGCTGCCGCGTGGGCGTCTGTTTGGACGGCGCCGACCAATCAGCGAGGAGATTTCTCCGGTACGGGGTTTGGGAAAAACAGGGTGGCTTTTTTTCCCGCAACACCTGTTTACCTTTCACTTACCAAACACGCATCGTTTGTACGTGGTTGAGTGTGACATCTTGATGGCTTCTCACGAGCTTTACCTTTGCTATCAGAATGTTGAGTTGACAAAAATAAAAAGATGATGTAAATTTGGATTTACAGGTTTTGTCCTTTTCCACAGTTAAGGATATAATACGGAAGAGGATAAGGGCCACTGAAAAAAAAAAGTTAACTGATTTTTAAATTTTTTTTCAGTATAATATGAAAAAAAAAAGAGTCAGAATTCTGACTTTAATTTCAGAATTCAGACTGAATGCTGCCAGCTAACAAACATGTTAGCATCAAGCCGCAGTCATTTCTGTTTTAGAGAATAACCTAGCTCTCTTGTTTTAATCACCTCCTGCCCTTCTATTAATGAAATAGCATCACCGGGGACCACTTTGGCACGTAAAAAGTTGCCTAATTCTGTCATTTTCCGACAATATGTTACACATCTTTCTCAGTGAAGGTGAGTGCTCCCAGATCTCTTCCTTCGTGGTGCCCATCTACATTAAGATCCAAAATTCGTAGATTAAGTCAGAAATGCGAGAAAAAAGTCAGAAAAAAATTAAGAATAGAAACATTGAAATCAGAATAATGAAGAAAAACGTCAGAATTCTGATGGATTCTGGTTGAAGACAGTGTGGAATGATTGCACTTCCCATATGGTCTAGCGGTTAGGATTCCTGGTTTTCACCCAGGCGGCCCGGGTTCGACTCCCGGTATGGGAATGTCTGTTCTTTTACCCAGCTGCGTCACAGGAAATCATTCCTGCCTGTGGTCATTAATCTCTACCAGGGGCGGATTTAGGAAATTTAGGGCCCTAGGCAAAGACAGGCAGGGGGCCCTTCTTAAATAAGAAGACAAAACATAAAACAGACCCATTTTGCAGATAGAGAAATGTAAATAGAATAAACATCCATTATCTGTTCTAGGGTTTGTCCCTCTCTTCTTGTCCCCTTTTCCTCTCTATTTATCAGCGTTCTGATGGCATTTTAGCCAAAGGATTTCTATCAAAAACATAATTAATGTGCACAAAAAAGGAATAGTTGTATTAACCATACATGTAAACAGAGTTTTATGGGGCCCCCTGGAACTTGGGGCCCTAGGCAACTGCCTAGTTTTGCATAATGGTAAATCCCCCCCATATCTCTACAACACCTCCCTCAAATGATTCAGACACCCCGCCTCAGTAATTGACATTTATTCATTCTTTGCACAATGTCACTATCACTTTATTTGGATTTATAGTTATATATATATATATATTTAAAAATGTCTGTATACCTGGAGCATGTAACAAAAGTAATTTCCCTCTGGAAGTATGCCTGATTCTGAAGTCAGAATTCTGAGAAAAAAATCAGGATTCTGAGATCAAAGAGGAAGAGCAGAAGGTGATTAAAACAAGAGAGCTAATTTAGTCTCTAAAACAGAAATGGCTACAGCTTGATGCTAACATGTTTGTTAGCTGTCAGCATTCAGTCAGAATTCTGAGGAAAAAGTCAGAATTCTGACTCTTTTTTTTTTCCTCATATTATACAAAAATAAAATTTAAAAAATCACTTAACGGTTTTTGTATTTTTTCAGTGGCTCTAATCCTCTTCCATAATATAACCAATCAAGATAGTATTCAACCTAAAAAAGTGTGGATCTAGAAAATTAAGGCCAAGCAAAAGCCTGGCAGCAAATATCCAACAGAAAACTCAATTTCAGTTCAGAAAAAAATGTAATCTAAGACTCAAGCTAAAGAAAGTAGATACATTCCAGCATGAGAAGTTAAAAGGTTGTCCAGCATCCCAGGTAAGACATTTATGTCACATGACAGTTGGTAGTCCCTATTAAGGTGCTTTTTGTCTGGCTTTTTTTTAAATTTTTTATCACAAATTCATTCTGTGATCTTTAACTTCCTGAATAACTTTTAAAACAATCTATTTTCCTTGATGGTCAGGTTGTGTACACTTGTGGCTGACATTGTTACTGCTTTTAATTAAATAAACAGGTAATATTGTGGGGAGGTTTTAACCTAAAATAATGTAAAAAAATAAATAAAATAAATAAATAAAATATGTCAATTTCCAAAACCTACCAGGTCTGTAATTAAAGGTTTGTTCTTCATTTAACTATTTTAGCTGAATATTTCCTTTAGCTCAATTTCAAAAGCTGTAATTTTTAGCAAATATTTATTTTTAGGCAGGCTTTGGTCCTGTAACACCCTGCTCTCTGGTGATGGCAAAATTTCAACAATAGATAGAAGAAAGAAGCCTAATAGTGAAAAAGGATCCAGAGGGAATCAGGGGAAAGGATGTGGGACACACAGGCAGGTAAGCAAAGAAAATGCAATAAAAAATGGAGAAAACCTGAGCTCAGGAGGTATACTTTTATATGCAAGCAAAAATCAAGTTTTATAAATGGAAATGTGTAACATTAAATTATAAAAATGCAATCCAGAAATTAAAATTTGAAATACATATTCTTTTAAAAATGGCTTTTGGAAGTAACTTCACAATTTTCTCAAATGATTTCCAAATTTTTTTTTTTCAAAATGTATTTGTCAATTTTAAAAAATGTTTTTAGATTGAATATTTTAAAAAGCGTTCTTAATAATCTTATAATTTTGGTTTCTTTAGATTAAGTTATAAATTGCTTTTCACAAATCACATCCTCTTCAGTTTAGACCCATTATAGATGCTCCATCTTAATGCACACATTGACCAATATATTACTACAATGCACTAACATTCATTGTTCTGCACATTTTTGTTTAAAAGGTTTTTTTTTCCTCCTGGAACTGTTACATCTTAAAATTTATTTCAGCTACGTCATCCTCGTCAAAAGCTGTATGCACTCTCTTCATACAAAATGACAAAGTTTACCCAAGTCTAAAAATGTTGTTGCTAACGTCAGCGTTGAACAAAAGGAACGAGTCTCATTTAAAACGAAAATCCTGTCCCCGAAGTGAAGCAAATGTGATCTACAAAAAGCATTTTAAAAAAAGAATGAAATTCCTACAAATTAATCTGAATAAATATTTTCTTTTTTTTAAAAAAAGAAAAGAAATTAGAAAAAAATCTATTTTGATAAAAAAATATTTGGGACAAAATTAGTTGCTTTTTCAATTTCCCCACAAACCGCGTTCTTTGCTTGCAATAAAAATGGAGCAACATTTACTCCATAGAGACACTAGGAACAAGAGATAGGACATGAGGAAGATAAGGAGGAAAGGCACAGAAATGAAGAAGAAAAAAAATCACAGAAGGAAAGAGTCAAATAAAAAAATATGAAAGACATGGAGGTGAGAAAGGAAAGGAAAAAAACTGGGAATAAAGGATAAAACAATGTTTTCGCCTGCTCTATTTGTTTCTATTATCCAAACCTAAAAAGCTGCTTAAACCAGCTGTGCTTGTCGATATTCTAAAGGACACCTGGTCATAACTGTGACAGACTAACATGAAGCAGTCCCCAAGCTCTCATTATGACTTAACCCACAATAATATTCATTTTTCTAGTTATGGTTAGCCTCATCGGAACATTTAAAGAGCAAGTGGTGTCCTGATTTTTAGTGGTTGGACAGTTAATTAAATTCCAGCATCTATATCCTGGATTACAGCAGATCAAACACAGATTATTTAATTTAACCAGGTTTGAATGACTTCTGAGAATGAAGACTCAGTATTTTCAGATGAGAAACAAAGGAATCTGCAGCGTTACCTTTATATGGGACATTATGCATAAAAAAATGGCATCACTTTTTCAGACTTTATGTATAAAGAAAAAGGTCCATGTCATCATATTCTGGCGGTGCAGTTACAAATCTGTTTTATTGAGAAAGCGACACAAGCTTGTCTTTTTAAAAAAAGCGAATAAAAGAAAAAAACAATTTCAACAATTTACCAAAAGAAAAAAGGGGGAAAAAAATGAAAACAACATCATCACTGCTGAGGGTAGGAAGGAGGGATTCAATGCATCAGTGCCGGCTTCTTTCAGAACCTCCCAGAACGCTCCCGGTCCTTCGACTTCCGCCTCTCGCGGTCCCGTCGTCGATCCTTGGAGCGGGAGCGTCGTTCTCGGGAGCGGGAACGAGAGCGGTGCCTGTTGGGGAACAAACAGCTCATTTAAAACCTTTAAACACTCTCCCTAAAACATTTCTCTCCTCTGAGGGTTCATTACTTTTTCCTGCGGCGGCCATAGAGCTCCCTACGAAGTTCCCGTGATATGGGTTTCAGATGCATGAAGTTGCAGAAGCCTCCTCTGGTGCATTCCCTGTGGGAAAGTCAGGGACATTAAAGGGTTTAAATTCCTGGTCTGTTTTCAGATGGAGCTCTACCATAAAACGCTCCCTCCTAGTTACACATGCCAACAGAAAAAGACTAAAGTTTTATCTCCTGCAGCGATTTGCAGACAAACAAGCCAGAATCAAACGGAAAAATACCGAAGGACACAAAGCTTATCTTGGTTCTGAATAAAATGTGATAATTTATACAAACGCACTGCAGCTGGGACAGTTTTACTCCTTCAAAAGGGAAACTTTATGACTCTTTGCATGCTCTCAGAGCTGAACGAATCGTCTTCTGCCTCGTCAGATCTCTATATACTCTGGTAAAGTCATGCAAGGTTTCAGTGCTTCTCAGATTTAAAGGCAGCAATGCAGGCCAACAAGTAATTCAACCTCAGATAAGCAGAAAACAGTGAAGCTTTGTCAAAGTCTGAACCAACACAGAAACCCCTTTTTTCTACACATACCAGATCACCTACTTTCCCCACTAAAATTATATGAGGAAAAAAATCGAGATGAAGACAAATGAGTTTATAGAAGAGATATTGGATAAAATGGTATTTTGGCAATTTGTCTGGTCAGGATTGGGGTTATATTCATTAATAAAACAGCAGTTTTTTCTTTAAGATGTTTGAAAAGGTAAAAAATACTATAAGAGTTTTTTTTCCCCTTTCGTTTCCATTTTTGCTCATGGAAAAAAAAGGAATATGTTTGCTTTGTTTCTCTTATATCCTCATAGTTTTGTATTTAGTAAAAAAAAAAAAAACTTAGGAAACAAATAAAAAGTGGGTTCTGTGGCTTGCTGATTAATATCCTAATGTGTCTAATCAAAGCTGGTAATAAACACTTGTTGCTGCATGCTGACAGAGGTAAGTACATGTCGATTCATAGAGGCTTGTTCCAGGGTAAAGGCTATCAGAGCATTAAAGATTTATGGCCTTAGAAATGAAAACAAAGAGCAGATTTATAATGAGTAACAACATTGTTCTCTAAGGTCCGGTCCAGACAGTGAAGGCCAAACGCTACAAGCAGTGGTCCAAAAACTATTTAACCCTTTCCACAGCCCTGTGCAACTATCTGGCTCATTTTGTTTATAGATTTCATCTAAAACAACTGAACGCTGCAACTAATGATTATTTTGCTAATCGATTAATCTGTTGATTATTTTTTTGATTAATAATCGGACTGTTTCTTAAAGAAGATTTTTTTTTACTGAATTAAACCAAGTGAAGCTAAAACTTTCCAACGGAGGAGTTCTGGATAGAGAATATTAACAGACAAAATTTATTATTTTTTAAATCATAAATGCAAAATGTTTACATATGTTTTTAAAACTTGTTTTTTGTGTTTTAGACTCTCTAAACTCCAATCCAGTTAATAGTTTCAGCCCTAATTAGAGCCACTGGAACTGTTGGAATTATTTCAGTGCTGCGTTCAACAAAGCCGATACATGTGGGGTTCCTCAAGGCTTTATTCTGGGCCCACTTTGAAGAAATGCAGGAAAGACAGATTTTAATCAACTGCAGTATAAATTTTAATAAGTAAGCAAATAAGTATGTAACCTCTGACTTTATTAGCCCCCCGATTATCTTAGAAAAGGAAACATAGTGTTTCTAATAAAAACAGAACATTTAACAGGTATTAATAGTTTCATTCTCAGTAGATTATTTTGTAAAGATGCATTTCTCCTCTATAAAAAATAAACACACAAAAACACCCAGCCTAATGTCGTTTAACCAATTAGTCTACATTTGATTATAGTCTGCCTTATTATTTATTTATAATAAGACCATAATTTACACCAAATCTAGTAATATCTAACTATTCAAAATGGGCACTGGTCAATATCAGGTGATTTTATTATGTTATGCTTTTTTATGAAGCCTTTTAGTCCTGTTTGCAAAACTCGTGAGACATCCACAGAACACACCATCTAAGTTCATTGTTGACCCCTAAGAAAGGGTTTTATTTTGAGGGAACAGCTGAATATATACTCAAATTATCTTTGGCTAAAGGAATATTCTAAACCGGCAAGAGGCATATTTACCAATTAAAGGAGACCTAAAGCACAAGCTAATTACTTTTATGATCATGTTATGATGCAGTATGAACCAAACATAACCACAGAAAGTAATTTCACAGAAAGTAATTTGGTTTTTAAACTTATAGGAAAACAAACTTGAGGTAACGGAAAAGAACACTGGGTAACAGAAGGGAACACCAGGTAAACAGAAACAAGCACAGGTAGTAATTTTTGAAAGCGTATGCGTTTTTCTTGTTTGCCCTCGTTAGCTCAGGTTTCTGAATAATTTCCACACAACAAACTTTGACTTCCTCAAAGGTAGGATAATACTGAAAATGTAAAATGATTCCAGAGTCTTTGCACTCTGCATAGAAACTATTGACCTGGATTTTGTGAACCTCGACCACTAAACAAAGTGGGGAGAGCAGCATTTGTGTTCAAGGCTCTTCAGCCTTTTTAAATCCTGATGGGAAACATCAGTAAAAGGTCTACCTTTGAAGTCATTACTGTCTTTTCATCTAAGAAGATGCTAAAATTTCCCTGTATGTCTAATAATGGTGGATTTTTTGTCTTTTTACTTTTCACCTCATTCCTTTATTTTCTAAAAGAACCATATATGAATGACTAAACTAATTAACTTACCTGGCCTCCATAAATACCATGCTGACATGCATTGCAGGGTAAGTAAATTAAATCTATCCTATTACATTAGTCATTTTAGTTTTTGCAGCTAGCACAGATAGCAAGCTGGGTTATCACATAGAAACCTTGTTTTTTTTGCAGTGCAACCTGATGTGGGTTTTTTTATAATAAAAAAAATTGTTGCATACTTTTTTATCAAAGAAAGACAGGGTTATATTTATGGTGATTTTTTTGGACTCACCCCATCTCATACTGGCGGCAGCAGGCTTCTCTAAAGTCAGTAACTGGGGAGAGCTCTGCGTGGATGGGCTGAGCGTTGAACCAGCGGTTATTCAGGTCCATGACGGCTTTCTCTGCATCCTCCTCACGACGAAACTACACACCGTAGAGATGGAAGGAAAAGTCAAACCCATTAAAAACAATACAAAAAACCCCTCAAAACTAAACTTTTCCTGATAAATCAGAGAATGTATCTGGCTGACAGAAAAATTTCATTATTAGGTCACTAAATATTTCTCAGTTGTGTGTAAAGTACCGATAAATGAAGCACCCTTAACTTTTTCCTCTAATTATTCTGACTTTTGGCATTAAGAGATCCGTTTGGTTGTCCTACCTGACCTAAAGCAGGAAACATTAGCATATAATAAATAACCTTAGCACAATTTATTTGTATGTTTGCATTTAGCTGTAATTCACTCACCTTCACATAGACATTTCCAACCAGATGATCACCTAGGTTATCACAGACATTCATCTCTTCCACCTCTCCATACTTCTCCTCCATCTCCGTGAACACCTCCTACACAGAAAAAAACAACCAACATTTAGCTCATATTTTAATAAAACAAAGTATTGCTTATCAAAAATCAGACAACAATCTGCCCATATTCATATATATCTGAAAATCAAACAAAAAGTCATAAAGCTTAGAGTCACCATATACCAAAAATTTCCATTACTAAGAAAATAAAAGATATTGCACAATTCTGGCTCCAGAACCCATAAATTAACCACCAATCAGCAAAAAGGAGACACATTTTGGCTGCTCTTTTTTGCATTCTTTTAATGCTGCAACACCGTACAAAAGGCAGGTAACAGGGTCAGTGACGTCACGCGGAGCAACATCTGAGTCAGCAGACAGAAACGAGCACTAACGGTCGCTCACCTCAAAGAACTCGTCGTAATGTTCCTGCATTTCCACATCGCTCACCGCACCTGCAGAACGTCAATAACAGACAGTAAAGGACGAGCTGGATGGACAGAACTGTTAGGAGTCTTCAAATGGTAAACATACTGCGCCTTGAACAAGCAATCAGACCCCCTGGGCTTTTCCCCCCACTTTTCATTACAACCACAATCACATAAATGCATCCCAAACCTCTGAGACTAAGGGTTGTGGTTGCAATGCGATCAACGGTTTAAAAGCTCAGGGGGTGTGAATACTTTTCAAAAACACTGTAGGAATATTCACATACTTTAATGAATCTAACTCTCTCAGAAGCAGAGTCAAAACAACGTTTATCCCTCCCATTTTCAGCTTGTTTGTGGTGCTTAGCTTTAAAATGACTTTAGCCAAACTCTGACCCTTTTTTTTTTAGCTGAACTATTTGCACAACTGTGTCATGACAAAGACACACTGACCAAATTTGTAAGTTGGCTCTAATTAATGACAAACAGGCCCAGAGGACATGCAAAACAGCATGAGGCCAGTCTAGCTAACTCTAACTGTAGTTTTTTTTTTTTTCTCTCAGTACGCTGTAGCAGTTTGGTTTGGGGAGGTATAATAAAATGAATTGAGTGCAGTCGGTGCTGGAGGGTCCTGTGGATAAAGATAGAACTTACAGTGTAAACCATCAGCGGACTGGGCAGTTTTGAAGGTTATGAAGGTAAATGTTCAAGAGGGAAATGGTCTGAAATACAAAACATAAGCTTCTGTGATAAAAATCCAACCAAATACGAAGCTGGGGAGGGAAAAGAATGTTATTAGGTATGTTTTGCTAAAACTGCTTCGAGTGACGGCTAATTGGTTCAGACATGAAGCTGTATCTAAAAGGACTATCTTGATTTTTTTTTTTTGCTTAAGTTGATACTTTAGTCGTCTTAAATCTGCCTTAATTATCTTAACATTTTAAACATAAAAATACAGGTAAACAACCAGAAGGAAAAGCCTGACTGGGATGTTTTTAAGTAATAAATTAAATAAACCTGATATAAACCTTGAAGCATGGAGGCAGAAGTGTCATCATCTGTGGATGCTTATCTACACAGGGACCTTGCCTGCCCTCCCTCATACATCTAACTATTAATTTGACATTTTATATTTCTAGGAAACTTTGTACCGTCTGTATACATAAGTGAAATGTAAAACAGAGACTGAGAATTTTCACTTTGCCAAAATATATAAATAAAAGTCCAGATCTTGATCTCATAGAGCTGCTTCATGGTGACTTAAAGGATGAGATGTTAACCTGTCACAGCTAATAGTTGGAGATGTGCAAACTAAATGGCTAAAAAATGCGTCTCCTTGAAGTTATTTAACCTCTGGTCTTCTTTAGCTCATTGATAGATCTATACCTTCGATGTATGAGGACGACTGGCACTTTTCTGAGTTAAACTCACGATAAAGATGAAATGGAAAACCACTTTTTTCAATTTGGCGTTGATATGAAGCCCTTATTGGGGTCCAATAACATTAGCATTGAGCTATCCGTTTACTAGTGCGTTCTTCAGCACTGTTTATCTTCTAATGTTTGCGACAGGTTAAAGAAGGGTCTTATAACAATAACGAATGCAGCATAGGCAGGAAAAACGTTTAATGACTAGAAAAATACAAAATGGCTAGCCCTGGTGGAGCTAGCGAATCCGCACCCTGTACGGTTTTGGGGTGTGAAGGATACATTTGCATTAAAAAGACGGGAAAACAATGAGGCGTCTTGAAGGGTCTTAATGGGGCCAAAAGGGGATATGATGAGGTATAATAATAAGGATTTAAGGCAAAAAAAAAGAAGCATTTCCTCCTTGTTTACGACTCAATTGAGTGCCTAAAAAATAAATAGGAGGGAATTGAACGTATAATGTATCCTTTAAGCTTTAAACACATTTTTAAATGCTATTGTTGACTATTTCTACTCACCTTAATGTTGATTTTTAATTTAAATATTAAAAATTAACACACCTACCTGTATGAGGCCTGACACCTCTTAACTAAGCTCCTCATGCTTACTACAGACAGCCCCACCTCCTGCTTCTAAGTACACTAATCAGCACTACTTGGAAGTGCTGTTTGCTTTTATATCATATCGCTGTGAGTCACGCAAAGTTTTTCTGCCAGATACTTGTCTAATTTAGCTGAATGAGGACTGAGTTTTTGGTTAGGGGCTAAAGCCAGCTAACAGGAATAAGGAAGAACCTCAGAAGAATTGAGGAAAAACCTGTTTGGCTTACAGCGAGAGGCGTCTGCAGTCTGAGCGCTGTTCTGAGGGTTGCGGTAGATGTTCTGGATCAAGATGGTCTGCAAGAAAATAAAAAATAAATATCTGGTGAAACTGGTTAAATAATCATGTTTTTATAATTAAACAACATTTAAATCTGGATTGCTAAAATACTTTAATAATTTTGAATGAATAATAATTTGGGTGTTATAAAATAATTTGTAGGGTTATAAAACTCACCTGGCTGAAGGTTGGTTTGTTGTGCAATCTTGAGCAACGGTCTCCATGTCTGCAGGCTCCGATTTTGAAATAAAAGGAACAATTTACCCTGAAAGAGAGTTTAACCCCATTAAGAAAGACTTTACTAAAGTATTAAGCTGTAATATACAGAAATATAGTCATTAAACATGTAAACAAATCTGTTAATGTCTGCTATGTTCCAATCCAATCCTGTTTGATCTTTTATTTTGGTCCCAGCAACAATCAAGGGATTCAAGTTAAAAGCATTTGCTAATATTATGTCATTATCTAAATGTAACAGCTCTGATAGCACTGCAATGAGGAAGTGGAGCATTTATGATCCCTTTCTATATTTAATATGATTAACGGGTTACATTTAAACATCACAACCAAGAGTAAAGGAATGGATCAATTAAAAAAGAACACTGAAAATGTATAAAGCAGAATAAAAAACTATAAGTGTAAGGTAATAAGTAGATGAACAAAATTTTTACAGTTAAAAGTGGAATTTCATACATACACAAAAAAAGAGAAGCTTTTGCCCCAATCTGAGCTTTATTGTTTCCAGAAGCTTTTAAAGCTTTAAAACCAATTCGGTTTTAAAGTTATGAACCTTACACAATTTTGTAAGCAAGCTTAAAACTTCAAGGCTAACATCTTGACATGTAAAACTCACTGTTATCTACTGCAGCTAAAGACCTACAACATGATACCGCCGCCCTGATACTTATTGTTAGGTCTTCCTCTGCCTTGCTAATCAGCTTCACCTTCACAACCAAACATGTTAATCTCTGGAACATAAAACATCTTCCTTCCATTCCCTCTGCACATGTATATTTGGTTTATCTTAGCCTAAATTTTTAGCTGCAAGGGAAACTTTCAGCCGGCATCTGAGGGTAATCCATGGCTGTCAGTGTGATACATTTGATTAATGTAAAAACGATGTAGAAATAAGTAAAAAAAAAAGTAAATTAAGTGTATTTGCCCTAGGGCTGGGCGATAATTCAATAACGATATATATCGATCGATAGACGTGTGGCGCAATAGAAAAAAAGAGAGTCGATAAAAAAGAAACGCAGTTTTTCTTCCTTCTCATTGTAGCCTAGCAAGTAGGTTTATGCTAGTCGCTACTTCCTCCCAACCAATCACAATTGCGGACCCAGGCACGCCGTCACCAAGCGCCGCCCTCTCAAACCACAACACAGAGCACATGAAGATGTCGCAGCAAGGAGAGGCGGAGGAAATTGTTCCAAAGAAAGGTTTTTGTAGTTCGCCAGTTTGGCAGTATTACGATCATGGCAAGTCGGACAAAAAACAAACCACAGTCATCTGTAAAATGTGTAGGGAACCAGTGAAAACAAAGTCTGATAACACAACCAACTTTTTTTTTTTTATCATCTCAGCCGCTCACACCCGCAGGAGTACGAGCTGTGTAGGCCCCGGCGCGGCTCTCCTCCGAGGAATCTTCGGGATTTTCGGGAAAATATATATATATTTTCAGTTCTGGGCAGTTTCCCACGTAGTTCTAACAATTGAGAGAAAAATGCTGAGGGGCCAGCAACTTCAAAGTAATAACTCAGGTTAAAGCAGGAAACTAAGCTGTACCAGGTTCAGCTTAGAAGAATGGGGGCGGCGGGGGGATTTATTTGTTATATTCATTTTGGTCACTTTTCTGGTCACTTTAGTTTATTCTTTGTCAGTATTTAATAACATAACCCAGGTCTCTTAAGTTTTTCTTCAAAACAATTCTGTTATGGTTAAAAAGGTTGGTTAAATAAAGATTTAATTCAAGGTCTGTGTTTGTGTTCTTTATTAAAATTAAATCATTTAGCAATATTATAAAAAGTCCAGGCAGACCTGCACATAAAATATGGTTTCAAATCTTTTCAATAATTATCGATATCGATCAATATGCATTTTTTTTTTTAATCGATAAGCTTTTTTTCTATATCGCCCAGCCCTAAATTGCCCTGAATTTGAGTATGCAAATAAGATGGTTTGCCAATGGAAAGAGTATCTTTACTCTTAAAATAATTAAATAATATGCACTAAAAATAAGATAATGAACTATTTTTTTCTTATTTTAAATGTGAATTGTCTTGTTCTATTGGTAAAATGTCTCGCTTACCTCAATTCATGAAAAAATTCACTTATTTTGAATATAAAAATTGCTCATTTATATTTCCATTTCTTGTAGTATTACAAAACATAATCTGATAAAGAAAAATACAAGCAATATGAGAACATTTCTAGATAATTAATTGAACAAGAAACTTTATCCGTCTCCTTTCTCTTCTCTTCCCTCTTGTTAGTATCTAACTCAGGCCCGGCACATAATTTACTGTCTGTGTGCGATACATTTGTAGCTAAAAGGTGAGCGGCATATAAAACTTGTTTAGTGAGTGTTATGTGCTAAAGTTTGTTCCTATTATTCATGAATGAAGGAATAATATTTTATATTACAGTTGATAGGAACCACCCACCTCCAGTATTAATAAATACTCCATGATAAAAAGAAATATTAATCATAACTAAACTGCATTTTAGACACATTCACATAACACTTTAATATATTATATAGAAAATAGTAAAAAAAATAAAATAAAATAAAAACAAAACTACGTATAACTTGAAATGAATTATACTTATAGCTGTAAACAAATAAAAACACCATAAAGAAGGTTATATATAATTGCCTGCAACTTGTGTTTTGAAAGACAAGATACTGCTTTCTTTCCCCACTGTTATATAAATACCTAGACATGATAAGTGGCTAAACAGTGTCTATAAACATGGACGACTTTTGAATGAACTGTGACCATGAACCACAATAAATATTTTTCAACTCAATAAATGAAAAGAACAGCATGAATGAAAGAAGTGAAGACAGCATTTAATATTTACTGTTCCTTTTTGGAAAACCAAAACAACACAGCCATCTAGCAAGCTAGCTAATTAGCCTAGCTAGCTAAGGAATAACCCGGGTTTTAGACTAACATTGCAAAGGGCTTAATTTAGGGATCGATATACAATGAAAGCGGGTGGAAAAAAATCTAAAATCATATTAGTTCTATAAAAATTTGCCAAAACTAATAGCCTACATTAGCTTAACTTTGAAACTTCATGAGTTTCATTCAATGCGGTAGCTGCCTGTTAGCTTACCCTGGCTAACTATACCTCCTACAGGAGTTTTAGAAAGAATGCAGGGTCTAATTAAGCCCCAAGTGATAAATACCAATTCTGCTTCAAACAAACTTTACGTTAAAGTTGCATTGAAACTGTCGACATATACAAATATCAAATAAAACGTACTTGTCTTTTTCTGTACCGAAGATGGATGCCAGATACTCCGCCATTTTCGCCCCGTCCGAGACGTTTTCTTCTTCTTCGTTCTTGTCTTGCTGGCGGGTGACGTCTAACTTTAAGATGTATTATCGCCACCTGCTGTGCTGGAGTGTGGACTAGAGTATCTCCATTTAATGAAAAAGATTTTAAATAATCCGGTTTCCTTTAAAAAAAAAAAAAAAAAAAAAAAAAAAAAAAAAAATATATATATATATATATATATATATATATATATATATATAGCTGCTTATTTATTTTATGTTTAACTAATATTTTGTTAAGTTTTAATGTCTGTATATCATATTTCTTAATTTCTTGTTTTAGCATCTCTCTACTTACTGTATATTTTCACAATTAATTATTACATGTTTTACTGTTTCCATATCTCTACCACACTCACAGCTACCGATTGGATGTTTACCTATCAAATGTAAATTTTTATTTAAACTAGCATGTCTTGTCACTACTTGTTTTGAAAATTATCTGTTCTTTTCAATCTTCTGAAAGTTCAATATCTTTTCCTTATTGCTTCACTGCACTCGTGTCCACCAAGGTACTGCTTTCTTTTAGTTCTTACCTTTTCTTATAGGAAATGTTGTTTTTGCTGCTTTCCTTACAACTTCCCTAACCTTTCCCTCTTTACTTTCTATATCTTGATTTAAATTGAATGAATCCATGTATTTCTCACATATATATTTAAATATATTCCATTTTGTCTTACCAAATATCCATCTTTCCTCCCTTCCAACCACCGTTTTCTCTTTAGAAATAAGGATTTAATACTCATTTGATAACACTCATTATCAAAGAGATACTTTATATTAATAATATACTTTATAAATATATAATATTTATAAAAAATATTTGCATACATTAATATAAAACTTTGTTTTTATCATATTAATATTTATTTGCAAAATATACACATTTGCATATATCTCATGCAGTTTGACTTTAGTTTAAACAGTTTTTAATCTGAATAAATATATGTAATATAACTGAAAGGTAATTTTAGAATTTGTTTTGTTCTTTTAAGGGGTTGTGACATGTAAGAGATTATTGTAATTTATCTCTGACACAGTTTCCATGTGATTAAAATGAGATCTAAGGCGCCTTCTTTTCATTCTGACGGGAGCTGTCTGAACAGTGGTCCGATCCAAGATGGCCGCCCTCTAGGCACGTCGGCCATTGTCTATGATGAAAACATGGCCAGCTGCTCTGATATACACACGTGGCGCTGTTTTTTAAGCACAGTAAAAAGGAACCTCTAAAAAAAAAAAAAAGAAAAAAAAAATTTAAATATGCGAATATTTCGTTTTGTTTGTAATTTTTTTCTCCCACCTCAAAAAAAAAATTAAATAAATAAAAATGGCCTTAAATCAAAAGTAGATGCATATTATATTTATATAATATTTGGAGTGTATTTCATAAGTGAAACTAAGAAAAGTTGAAAAGTGATGCAAATCAACCCAATAATAACAAAATAAAACAAACAAACAAAAAAAAAAACAATTTAAGACAGAAATGTATTTGGAGGTACAGGTGGGCCAGTCTTACCTACAAATATTTTTTGGGGGGAAACTTATAAAAAAAAATACAGTTATTTTATTATTAAAAAATATACATAAATAAACCTGTCTAATATTTTGCTATTGATAATACACAACCAAACTAAAATATTTATTTAAAATCTTAATCGCTGATTGAAAGAGAACAAAAGTGTTCTTGTGGTGATGGCTTTGATGCAATAAAAACCACAAACAAATAGAACACAGTGGGCATTAAAGCCATTAAGAGGCCGCAGGGTCCTCAGCTGCTCAACAGAGGCCTCACATATCTTCCACTGAAACCACAGGTGCTCTGCAGGAGGTCGCAGAGCTCTGCAGGAGAGGCACATGGTGAAGATTAAAGAAGAGGAGAATGAGAGGAAGTGAGCTTGAAGATGGCAAACCACAGAGACTGTCAAGAAGTGATGAAGGCGGTGTTAAGGTGCACAGACTGAAAGCAGCCTCGGAAGTGACAGAAAGATTGTGAGAACGATGTGGATTTGGGTTCAGAACAATATGTTTATTGAAGCTGGATAATGAGGGGAAGCCCTGCTCTGAGACGCCTCACTGAGTTGGACAATTTGCAGAAGCGAGACCTCCCACCGACTGCTCCTCACCTCAAAAACTATTGTCTCTTATGTTTAAAGGGAAACAGGTAATGTATGTTTCTAGGAGTAGAGACAGCGAAAGGAGGAAGCAGCTCTAAGTGCTTTGTTTAACAAAATAATGTTTTCGGAGGATTACTCCTCAGCAGAGCCATCTGTGACTGAACTGTAAAGGAAGAGATCATGAGGACTGATCAGCTGTGGACTGCACTGAGTCTGTCCATCTGGACCATCCTCTTCCTCACCACAAAGGCTGACAGTAAGTGAAAATGTCTTCTTTATGTGACATTTCTTTCACCACTTTAGTAAATTTTTCTTTTGAAGAACAAGCATTTGATTTATATGAAGGCAAATCCACAGGCGAAAGCAGATCATCGCTGTAAATCAGATAAAGATGGTTTTAAAGGAACGATAGATAAGATACTGCCTGTGCATTTTTACAGATATGTCAGTTCTCTTTAATAAGCAGCATTTTTTTTATTATTGTTGAAAACATCACTTTGGTTACCATTTATTTACAAAATAAAGACAATCATGAATGTGAGATGCATGGAAAAGATCAGAGTTTAAAACTACATAAGAGAAAAGATCTATATTGAGCAAAAAAGAACAGATTTATTAACATTTCCTTCTGTTGTTTTTCGTGTTTTAGCGATAAACCAAATAGAAAAAATAATAAAAATAATAGTTTAAAATGTATCCTAAGTATTACAGTAAAATAACATCCAATGAAAGTAAACACGTATCCAGAAAACATCATATAATCATGCACAGTGACTACGTTATATTAACATGAAGTCTAAAAAGCAGGCAGACCATTTATGCTGCCAAATTGATATAATGCTCAGATAAGAGGGTTTAGTCTAAAACACCTGAAACAAAATTAATGCTTTATATGAAAATTAGCGGTTTGATTGAGAGTATGTTATGCTTTAGGTGCATAATCTTTAAATTTAGCATCATTTATGAAAAAACTGAAACTGGGCTTGAATTGATTTCTTTCTGTCTGTGAAAGACACATGATTTGGGAAATTGTCTGTTATATATCGTTAGTTTTAACACTTATGTTATCCATTTATATTTTCTCACTTTCAGCATATAGACTTTGAATATTTTATAAAAACTTGTAGAGATACATTTTCCCACAAAAAATCCATATATTGGTTTTATAAATGTCTGTTTGAGGGAGTTTTGCTATGGGACAAACATATATTGTATAGGAAAGATATGGTGTTTTTTTCTATTTTAATGTAATAGTAATAAAAACGTTTTCCATCTTGAGTTCTGAATTCATTTTAAACACATTGTCTGTATGTTCTATATATTGAAAAGCAGTATAGATAGAAGATATAATGATGTATAACGTTCAACTTTCTAAAATAATTGAATATATACTACAGTCCAATCAACCGTGGTCAAACTTTGGGTGTCTAAAGGCTTTCTGTGAAATGATAGCAGGGACAATTGACTTTACTTAAAGAAAAAGTCCTACTCAAAGTGTTAATAATTCCCTAAAAGACGGATCCAGGTGTGTAATCTCTAATGTCTGGTTG
Organism: Cyprinodon diabolis; assembly: GCA_030533445.1. NCBI lineage: Eukaryota > Metazoa > Chordata > Actinopteri > Cyprinodontiformes > Cyprinodontidae > Cyprinodon > Cyprinodon diabolis. The sequence continues at coordinate 6,740,909 of CM060085.1, forward strand.
TCTCCTGCTGCAGATGCGGACTGTACAACAGAACTACGAGTGCGGAGAAACACAAATCATGAAGTGGTTTCTGGACAGAAACTCAGGATTGACTGTCCAGTTCTATTCTGCAACAATCCACCACCAAGAGTCACCTGGTATAAAATAGAGGGCGACCGTGACCGTCTCATCATCAACAGCAGCAATCGCATTAGAATAGGATGGGAGGAGATCAAGCCTCTGGAAGGAGTTTCATTCCTTATTTTTCAAAAGATCCAAAAAAATGACTCTGGAAGATATGGATGTAAGACTGAAGGCAGCGTTGGTCACATCATCAATATCACAGTTATTGGTGAGTGGTTTTACAGTTTTCTAATGTCTAATCACACCACAAGTAATATTAGATCAAAGCAGCCTTACATTAACATGCATCTGTGACTCTATATCTGGTTATGATGATAAATCTATTGTGTTTTTCAGGGGAAACTGAGGTCATTAACAAGACAAACAAAGCAATAAACAACGACACAAGTAAGGAGAGTTCATAATTGTATCCTTCTAATTTACCTGAACATTACAGTTTTACACTTCCTTACCTTCACTTAGTACTGTGTATAATATAATTAAGCGTTTTTATAAATTGACGACAAAAAACATTTTAAATAAAGGCTTAAATCTTAAATTTAAATTAATTCAGCTGTACAACACTTTATGTAAGATTTAGTGTTACACATTTTTCTTCTGATTCCTCTTTTGGCCTTTGAGATGTAGACAAAACGAGATATTATGCACCATAAATCAAACCAAATTCACAGAAACATTATTGCTATTGTTCTACATTGCTTTCCAGGGTTGTAAGTTGTTGAACTGGCTATAAATCAGTTGCCTGATGGGTATAAAGTAATATATAGTTTGTATTGGTAATTTTAAGTTTGGCTTTTGATTTCAAAATGAAAAATTATTTTGTAAAAGGAAAAGGGATGAATAGATCAGCATTTGTATTGATGGTTAAAGGACACAAAAAAATCTTATTTTTTTTAAGCTGAATATAAAATTTCATCTATTTATTTTTATTATATTCTATTTGATCCCACAGATGAAGATCCCCAAACTGAATCAAAAGATATTTTCTGGATGTATGTTTACTCCGCTGCTGGCATTGGTGCATTTGTCATCATAGTAATTATTATTTCCATTATATGCATGCAAGGATGTAAAAGTGAGTTTTTTATTTTCTTTAAACCTTTTTTAATCTTTTACTATTGATGTGTGTAATGACTATTTAACAAAATGCTTAACCTGCAGGGAAACCAAGGGAAGAGAAAAAAATGGAAAATCAGGTAAATATTCCTCAGCTTGACCTGACCTAATATGTATGTCTTTACCATTTTAACTTATTTTGAGTTTTTATACTTTTTTTCTACAGTACATTGAGATCCCTTTGGCTGGACAAGCCGTCCACGATGGGGTTCGATATTCACCAAGAGGAAGCCCCAACCTGCCGCCATCTAGAAGAGCCAGTGAGAGAAAGCTACCAGGACAACCTGCAGAGCTGACGACATCTAGAGATAATGAGCCGCTTCACGGTCCAAGGAGGAATGAGAGAAACAGACAGAGGAATGTAACACAAGAGCAGGAATCCAGCTCTGTTGTCTATGCTTCTCTCAACCACGGGCTGCCGCAAAGAGAAGCACCCCGGCCACAGATGCAAATAGAGGAGACAGAGTATGCAGCGATACGACTGCCATAAAGACTGAATGTCTGTTGGATTAAATCACACTAGAGGACCAAGATTCTTTAGAGGAGTACAGCAGGGATCCATGATTCAGGAAACAAACAATTCAAATCATGGCCCCCATTAAAGTTTGGAAACACTGATCTTTTTCACAATAAAATATGCTAAAGGACTTGCTAAAACACACACAAAAAAAAGGATGATCTGAATCAAAGACTGAAGGTTTGTGGTTTTTACTGCTTTTTTCTTTGGGATGGAAAATGTTCCTGCTGAAACCCCGATAAGTGCCTCAACGTCACTGCAAACTACTGACTAAAAAGCACGTTTCTCATTCTTCAAAGGTGAAATCGCACGGAAACTGAACTGTATTTTTAATGATTGTTAATTCAACAGATGTGTCATTTTCATCAGCCTGCATTTTTCTTTTCCTGTCTTCTGTATTTGGTGCTAAAATACAAGAACAATGCAGCAATGACTCAATGAGGGGCCGTCAGAGATGAATAAGTAGGTTATCCCACCGCTTTGGTTAGAAAAACAGTGCAAGAGTCTTGAGAAGATGCTTCAAAGAACCACAACTAAGGTGTTCAACCAGCTAGACCCTAACAATCTAAATTTATTTTTAGCTAGATGGTAGTGAAATAATATAGAACTAAAACTAACAGCCTTTTTTAAAGTAACTTCTGAGCTGTCTAAAGATTGTTTTTTTTTTCCTCCAATGGTTTAAGACCTAAAATAAAGTGTGCTAATTTTGTTATCACCATGTAGCAAACATAAAGCTAAAAGATGCTAAACAACAACAAAAATTAAATTCTTTGTTTAATTTTTTTTTTAAATAAATAGGCATAGGTCATTACAATTTACTTTAACTTATTGGAAACACTAATGCTACGTTCACAACGAAAGCAGCAGGAGCAGCAAAAATGGGCGTACTGCTTCATTTTTGATGCTTGTACAAGTTTAGTTCTGATGTGCGGCTCAAGCAGCTTTGCTGCTCTAGCTGTAGTCAAAAAGTGGGTCTAATGCATGTTGGGCTGAGCTACCCTATGCTTTCTTTGCCTGTAACAATGGCAGCTATATATATATTTTTGCTGTAAGTGGGTAAAATTTGTTTTAATATGTTTTATGTGAAAAAGTCCACCTGAAAACTTCCCTTTTTGCAGTCAGTTCACCAAAATTACGATCCTGCCTTCAAACATTATTTAACTGTCAGACACCCGTACACCAGCGGTGCACTGTCATTAGGAATCCCTTTCAACAGCTGCCTCAGGCCTGGTCGCCTCTTTGTGGTGTTCTGCTACTGTTGACGTTGGCTGGAAGTAAATGTTAGTGTTTTTTACGTACGTACTCCAAACTGCATTCACCAGAATAATATAATTGAACATATTTTGCCAGCAGGTTTCAAAATTATCAGTTCATTTAGGCATTAATCAACAGTTTCAGAGGAGTGATCATAGTGATCTGCATCAGCAGTGCTGTGTTTGTCTCCCTACCATCTCCCAGATCAGCTTCTCTGATTGGTTGATGTGGTGTGTCGAGCAGCAAAACTTAAATTTTTTCAACTACAGCAGCTGCTGCTTCTGAAGCGTGTCATGCACTTCAGATGCACTGCGGGACCTTTGCTGGGCCAAGATGCGCGTCAATCATTGACTTTGCATGTAAACTAGCTGCTGCTGGTGCCTCTGCTGCTTGCAGTATGAACGTAGCATAAGGCTGTGTCCTAATGTCCGCACTAACCACTATATAGGGCACTGTATAGTGGTTTTAAATAACATATACAGTAATTTAGATAAAGATGAGGGGTTTAAATTTTCTTTACTAATAGAAAACATGCCAAAAATCAAACAATTTTTGATTTATTAGAGCTGAAGAAAAACAATACATATGCACCGCATAGCATAATTTATAGTAATGTTTGAATAAAGTTAGATTTTTAAGGAATTACATTTTGTTGAGAAATTCTGATCATTTTATCCACACAGAACTCTGATTATCCAGCTAATTCAAAACATCTTTTAAGATTCTTCCTCTTAAGGAATCATAGGCTGTGTTGAATATCCGCCCTAATTACTTTATAGGACACTATATAGTGGTTTCGCCATTTTAGATGAGTGTCTGAAGGTCTAGTGGAAGAAAAAGTAGTGGACTCCAAATTTCCCACAATGCACCTTGAAAATCACTGACCATTCATGGTCACTAGATGAGCAGATATATCCCATGATGCTTTGCGAGGAGAGCCCTTCACTATAAAGTCCACTATATATTGTGATTTAGGGGTTAGGGCGGACATTCAGACACAGCCTAAGTCCTTCAATTACATCTTATCTTGCAGGGATAATTGGGAAATAGTTGAAAAACAGCAGCTAACTTAGAAGTGGAAGAAATGCAGTATTATTATGATTACAATTTGTGGTTATCAGTGATATTATTTTCCCATGCTCTTAGAAATAGGTCAATAGGCAATAATGCACAAATCTGAACTTGAATATTAAATATGGTAGGCCATAAATATATTTTATTATACTTAAATGGTCTAAACCAAAGCTTTTAGCCAATATTCTTTATCTCAAACAAATCAGAAAAACTAGAGTGTAGAAATATTTTTTTTTACATGTGAAAACTGAGCTTTTTATTTTATTATTTTTCTGCAGAACACTTAGGTAAGCCAAAATCAAACAGATGCACACTCATAAAGTACATGAGCAAAAAAAAAAAAAAAAAAAAATGGTACTAATGTACTTGGATTGGCAAAGGGCTGAGTTAATCTCAAAAGATCTGGATGAACACACTTATTGGATTTTTAAAAAACTAATATTGTATGATCCTGGTACAATATAATATTACCAGCAACCAACCGAATGCTTTCCATTTTTTATCATAGTGAACTCCATCTAATGTACCTTTCCCTGCTCTATGATTGCTGCAAAGCACAGATATGCTTTCCAAATGAGGAACTTGGACTTTTACGTGAAATATCTAACTGTATTTTTTGAGACTAGCAAAACAGTGATTAATATATTTGACATTAATGAGTGCAAACTGAGCCTGCAAACTATAATGTGTAGCATACACAGCAGAAGCAAACTTATTTGATTGTTTTGCACTTATTTTGATGTAAAGTAGATTTATTACATGACTTGAAATCAATCAGTCCTTTCAGGTATTGTACATTGTATGTATTATATTCCTAACTGAATGACTGAAAATGATTTCTGATTGTGATTCTTTTGACAAGTCGAATGTAATCCTAATCACTGTGTGCAATGGAATAATGTAAATGTAAAGCCTTGCATTTAATCACATGGAGTTCTGAGCATTTTCTCATAAATCCTCATCGCAAAGCAATTGATTTCAGATCAAATGCATGGAGAACAAATCTCTTCTTGATTACATCAAATCGGTAGATTTACCCTAACTTCATAGAAGAAATCTACCAAAAGACCCCCGTAATCAAAAACAGGAAGTAAAGCAGACTACATGTGACATCCTGTAAATTTAGAACGCATTCAGGCTTCACTGACGTGGATCATCTCTTAGATACCCAATATGGTATTTTACACCTATAAATTCCTTTTCTATGTGCTCATCCTATCTGTATCTGTTGGCACTCACAATGACAGTAAGTTATTCTTGTTATATTCATACATATATACAATTAATTAATTAATGAACTCTATACCTGTTTGACAAAAGTAAAAATCGGGACACAACAATGTATACCTTAAAATACCGTAAAGAAAGATTTTCTTTCATCGCCCATATTGCACTGTTTAGTCTTAAAATGTAGTTGTGGGTTATATTGCTGGGTTTAATTGATATTCTGTATTTCTTTTAAATGTTTCTCCTGTAATGTGCAAAAAACTTGAAAAAATCTTAAAAAATAACATCTAAAAGGAAATGGGAACCTGTTTTTCCATTATGTGAAGCAAAAAAAAAAAAAAACTAAACAAAAAAATCAGAGGTTTCATTTAAAGAATAAAATTTAATCTGGAAATATCTGAATAATCAAATTTTACCAGCTCTAATAAAAGCACTAACCCTTTTAGCATTCTTATATTGTAACTCTTAGCTGTTTGACTAATATTTAAGTATCACAAATTTGAAACCACAGAGTGCTCTGTGGTTTTCTGCACCATGTTTAACCTTAATTTGGTTAACTCAGCTGCTGTTTCTCTAGTGCTTACATCTGTTTCAAAACCCCTCCTACTGTAATTATACTGTTATTACTGCTGTAGAAAAACCAGCTATGTATAATATTTCCATTTATGACCCTTTACTGCTGCAACAGGTGAGGGCTGCACAACAGAAATACAAACACAATCAAAAAATTATTTTTAAAATCTGGATTGATTGCTTTATTAACTTCTGCAAACATAGAGAAATAAGTGTTTGCAGTACATCAGCTCTAACAAGAGTATTAAAATAGAGTGGTAAAGATCAATGCATCTAAAAAGAGTATTCTACCTGATCTTTCAAAATATTAGCCAAAGTGATTCCTGATCATGTCACTGTGGAGGTGTGTGGGTGACGCAGTCATCATCGCTGTCAACGGTGAGTGGTTTTCGCTGCACGTCATCCTCCCAGATGTGATACTTTGTGGAAACTCGCGCAGCATTTACAGTCAAATCTTTTGGAGCATGTCCTTAGCAGCTTTGCACATCTAAAAACTTTTATTTAAGGGACAAAAGTTTATGGTCTCATGCTGGACTGAGAGCGTCAGTAAACATCAATGTTCATATATTCACATTGATTCTTAATTAAATTCAGTCCTGGACTTTGATTGGGTGATTATAACCCATGAAAATGTTTTGTTCTAGACCATTTAATCTCTGATATTTAAAGTTGTTTTACTGCTGGAAAGTAACCTCTACCCTAGTCCCATTTCTTTTTCTTTTCTTTTTTTTTTTCTTTTTATAGATGTTACCTACCTATAGCTCCATCTATCTTCCAGTTCATCCAAACCAGCTTCTCTGTCCCAGTTAAAGAATACCACCCACAACATGATACATTCCCCACCATGTTTCCCTGTGGGAATAGCATGCTTAAAGTGAGGTGTAGAGTTAACCTGCTATAACACTTAGCTAAAAATTCAATGTAGCTTTCAGACCAAAGCATCTTCTTCACATGTCACATATGAAAATTGAATTGTAATGGTTTTCTTTATCATACTTTTTATATAAAAGTAAACCTTTGTGGAAAATATAAGTAATAATGTTGCTGGCAGATTTTACAGCCTTAGCTCTGGACCTTCTTTACTTCAGGGAGCCAAACATTTCAGTATTGTTCCTGAGTACATCTTACCACATTTTTTGCTCTATTATGTATTGTATTATGAAAAAATCCTACTAAAACATGCTAAACTTCCTGGTTGTACCATCCTTTCGGGTAGTGGTGGCCTAGTGGTTAGAGCATTGCACTTGGGTTCCGGAAGTTCTGAGTTTAAGTACCACACACTCCCACAGACTGCCACTCTGGGTCCCTGAGCAAGACCCTTAACCCCAGACTGCTCCCCGGACGTGGGGAAAAGTTAAATTCCCCATTGTGGGATACTAAAGTATTAACATTACATTTATATAAAAAAAATGTGGTGAATACTTTTGCAAATGCTGTCAAATCTAAAATAATTTATGCTAAGCAAGATTTTAAATTGCATTTAAAAGCCGCCTTAATGCTAATATAAAGATTTTTATCTTGCAGAGAACTCCACCCTTTCGGACAACGTCCCCATTTTTATAAACAACCTTCGTGTATTTTTGATTTTTGTCATTATAGTCACCACTATGTGTGTTGTATCACATCTTGTGGCTAAAGGTATGGCTCTTATATAAACACAAAGACAGCATGTTTATTATCATGTCTTTTTAAAGGTGATTAAGTAAACTTTTTTATTCATTTTACAGAAAAATGCCAGAAAAAAAAAGCGGTTTCTCCTCCACTTCATGCACATATCTATGAAAATGACTGTTAGGCTCCATTTGACAGCAATATATGACAGCTTTTTGTGTCTTGTTTTTATGAGTGTTTTAGCGGCTTTGTTGCATATTAGCAGTAACACATAAGTGGAATTAAGCAATAGAAATTGTATTTGGCATCACTCTGCCACCTGCTTGGTTTCCTGCTCTTTAAATACTGCAACCCAAACTGATGTAGCAGTGAAACTGAATGAGTATAACCCTGCCTTTGTCTAATTTACATAGAATAGTGAGACAGAGAACAGGTGTTAGCCGTTTCCTGTGCAGTTAAAACTTTTATAGATATCCTGTACAAAGGTAGAAATGGTAAATCAAGTCTAGTTCTGTTTTTAGTTTTTACTCAAGAAGTAATTATATAAACTGTTCTATGAAGTCTGTTGTCTCCCCACTCTTCTTTTTTCTGTAGCCAATGTCTGCATGCATTTGTGAAACCCCTGAAGTTTAAAGACGATGCTACTGCCTAGTGTCTGATTCGGTACACTGACGATCCTGCATAGGGACAGGATTTGAATCAGAACCACCTCGAACTTTGTTGTTCACACATCCTCACCCCTTCATCCTCTACAACAAATTGTTGGCTGAAGATCACTTTTGGTGCTTAAGATCCACCCCAGTCTTTACACAAAGAAGGCCCAGCAGAGACTATACATCCTGTGGATACTAAAGAAGTACAACCAACATCATCTTCTACCCCAGCATATTTTTGTCCATCCTGTTTTCACCCTTTACTGCATGGTTTGGTATTTTCACAAAACAAGGCAGGTGTAGAGTACAACAATCAGGTCTAATGAGAGGATCATCCAGTCTGACCCCTCTAAATCCAGGACTTGTACAGGTAAAGGGTCAGAAAAAGGACTGCCAGCTGTTCCCAAAGTCAAACTCCTTGATTGTGAATGTAGTTATGGCCTAATTCAGGGGATTCTGAAAACAAGAAGGGGAAAATCAATTTTGTCTCACTATTGTCCACCAGATAACACAATGAAAGATAAACATAAATAAAATATTGTCCTGATATTGGCATTGATGACTGGCTTAATTACTCATTTCATTCACCTGTCTAACTCTGCCCAGTTTTTCATTACTGTTCATCTGATCCCCCTGCTCCAGCCTCCATTTAACCTGCCTTATTCCAGGCATCGGGCGACATTATTCTTGAGCCAGTGGATAGAGCCTTTCAGGATTACCTTAGTGTTTCTGATGACCTGTTCTGCCTCTCAACCACTGAGCCTGCCTGTTCCTGTCTGATCTGTTTGCCTGACCTGTCTTTGGACTCCTACTGGATTCTACATGTTTACTGAACTTGTAGCTGCTTCCTGTCACCGACCTGGATTTCCCTTCGGAGCCTCTTCGGACTTCTGATCTCGTGGTTCTGAATCCTGAGCACGTCCTCATTATCCTGCCTTCCTTCGTCTGCCCAGGTATGATCTCCTGCCGTCCTGCTGACAGCCGACCGATTGGAATCTGCCTTTTCCTCTGGACAGACTTAACTTTAGAACCAGGTTAGTGACTCACATGTTCATAATCTTTTTACGCCAGATTCACAAGGTCCCTAACCTGTGTTTTCTGCCACAGACACCCTAGCTGCTCACTGCAGAGCCAACGTTTTTGAATAAACACTTGAATACTGGGTCTTCTGCTCTGAGCCTTGGCAAATATGGGACAGCATTGACAAAGTAAGCAGGTAAACAATCCATAAACTGGTCAGGAAGACCAAAAGCAGTAGCGGCTGGAATATTTTCAAAGGGATTTTCCGTAAAACCATGTTATGTAAAAAGAAAGTGGCTGAATAATGATGTATTTTACATTCAGCATATTGCTAAAGTCCTCCAACTGACCGAACAAAGTGGTTAAATACTTTATCCAAGTTTATTAGAGTTTGCAGAAAGATTTATGCTAAATAAATCAAACAAAGACCCCCCAGAGTCACAAACAGGAAGTAAAGCGACCACACCTGGCATCTTAAAAACGTCAAAACTTGCACAAGTTTTGCTGAAGGGGATTTTTTCTTCCCCCCCCCCCATCTCAACACAACACGTTCTCACCTTGGATGCTGAATGATTATTACATTCTGTAAGTAAAGTTAAAAAGTTTAAGTTGTTTAACACGTGTTATAATATGAAAACAACTACTCATTGCAGGATTTTGTGTTTATGTGCAAAAATGGTAGATCTCTGCCCCTTGGGTTTTCACATCACACTTTTTTTCTCACTTCCTTAATTGCATGTATGGTACAAAGTTTAAACAATCTAACTTTAACATGAAAACCTTTGGTCCCATTTTTGAAACAAATCACAAACAGGAGCAATATATTTTTGATTCAAACTTTAATTTTAAAATATGTTTATATTAAATGTTTTTTACTTCTATATTAGAGGGAACATGCTTAGACTTGTGGTGCTTCAATCATCAGCAGATATACTGTAACAAAGTGCCTTTTTTAAAAATGAATTTAAACCCTATTCAATGAAAAAAAAAAAACTTTTTCATAGTGTGGAAACTTCCAAATCCAAGTGTGCTGCAGGGTTTTTGCACAGGGAAATAAAATTGAAGGTAAGGTATCAAACCTTTAATATGTCACTAAATTTATTTTTCGTTTGATTTTAATGTATTATTCTGACCAGTCAAATATTAAGTTTGTTGAAAAAGAAAGAAAGATGCATAGATTCAAACTAAAATACTAATATAGTAATCCAAAAAAGAAATACAATAATTAGAGATCTAGTTACATAGAAACTACCTTAGTAAATGTAAAATTTAGAAGTGCAGGTTGTTTATTTATCAAAACAGAGTAAAAAGATAAGCCTTTCTCTTTGCAAATGCTTATGCAATGCTCAGACTGCATGCAGCAGAGGCAGCAGAAGCAGCTAGTTTACATGCAAAGTATCATATATAGGAGGGGGAGACATAGGTTGTTTCAAGCCTAAACCTATTATCATTCCTCCTTAGCAGAACTAGACTGTAAATCTCTTCTGACTCCAGCTCATTAAACACAATCATTAGGGAAATATTTAAAAAGATGCCAAAGAACAAAATGCACCTCCTCTTAAGACCAAATATGGATAATGCAAAACAGCTTAATTGAAACAGGATAAAAATAATCAGAGATGAACATTTTCCACCACAGAGGTGTAGTCAAAGTAAAGTAACTGTGCTAAAATGCTCAACTAGATGAGAGTGAAACCTAACCTTTATACTTGCATGCAAAACACTGTAGAAGAGTGAAGAACAAAACAAACAGAGCAGAAATGAAAGCTGGTGAGAGTTGATGTGAAGATGCTCCGAGCTCAGCAATCAGAATCAAAGCTTTGTTGCTAAGTAGTGTTTTATATCTATAAGGAATTTGTTTTTAGTAATATGCATAAACAAACTTGCAGGTTGGGAATATTCCAGAAGAAAACTTGCTTGTCAGATGCTGTAAAAAACATGGAGAATTTTGGCAGTAAATGGTTAAAACTAAGCATTAACTCAAGAAATTTAAATATAAAACCACTTTTAATCAAACTTTTTATTTGATCAAGTTTTTAAGAACAGTTATTTTTATCTTTTTCCAGAATGTTTCTTTGTTTTGATATCTCTGATAATATCCTACTAGGTTCAATAGCTCTCACTATCTTTGACTTGCACTTGGTGTAGGCATGGAGAAATCATCGTTAGTAGAAGGAAAATCAGAGTTTATAACCTTAAACTAGGCTTGTTAGCTGTTTAAAACTACATTATTATTATTACCGGTATCTGAAAAGCAATTTTGATTATTGTAACAAACATAATATATCATTAAAATATTGCAGTTTAAAAGTACTTCAAGCAGGTGTTAGACATAGTTTTAAATAAGCAACATATCTGAAGAAACTGTTTTTATTGGTTTCAATTTACTTGTTTTATGCTCTTTAATCAAACTTTAAATGAATTAAAATCAAACTGCATTGGGAAAAAAAAGACTGAACGTGACAGGCGACAGGTAGCAGTTCTGTTTCCTACAGATAACTCTGCACACATCCTGTATGGATGTTTTTTTATAACAGATTCTTAATAATAAAAATGTGTTTTTCTTGAATTTGTTATAAAGTTCTTGTGTTGAAAAAGATCAAACTATACAAACTGAGTTAAGAGAATGGCTCCAAAACATTTCTTTTCAATTTACTTCAAACATCCTTTATCAATCTCAAAGGGAAATTAATTGCTGCAATAACTCATGTTTTCTTTTTCTTTTTTATTGATGTTTATAGCTGTAGGTAGGAAGGATCTTCTGTAGTGGTGTGTCTTACACCCGATCTGGAGAAGACTCTGACAAAAGACACTCTGTTGTTTTTTAACAATCCTCTGAAGAGGATGCTCATTGTTGTCCTCAATGTTTTTTACTTAATGAAGAATCTATGTCTGAACTGATGTTCACTTCAGGACATGACACATGGATACGCTCTGATTCATCATCCATTTGAAAGACCCTTTGAGTCCAAGCTTTAATGTCTTTGTTGACATGCTGAGAGGCTACAGTAATGATCTCTGGGGTGTAACACAGGTAGGTTCATTGAGGAAAGGAGTAGATGTTACTCTTACTGGACTGGGCAGCAAAAGAGGCTAGATGGCATCCCACTTATCTCTCTTCCCCTCATCATAAAATCCACAAAAGCATTTAAAACTCCACCTTCTGAATTCAAACTAGCCAACAAACCCATCCTTCCAAAAAAGGTAAGAGAAAATATGCTTTGAATATTCAGAACATTAGGTGTTATCAATTAGTAATGAAAACAAAAGCAAGCGTTACATGTACAGACATGAAGTTCTAAAGTTATTTCATATTTCTCTAAGTTACTTTGAATTTCTGCAAAGAACCGATCTATGAAATCTCAACTCTGCTACAGAGGAACCAGTATAATCAGCCTAACAATGGTGGATAAAACCAATAACTCTACCCTGCTAAAAACAAGTAAAAACAATCCAGGAATTCAAATGTTATCTATTATAGAATTTGTAATTAGTTTAGTTTTAGATCATTTACTTTTTTTTAGTTATAACTTAGTGCTTCTTAACACTCAGGATGCTGTTTTGTGAAGTGCAGCAGTTTCTCCTGGGGCAAAAAGACCAACAGAAAATGAATGATGCCACCTGTGTACTGCACTGATAAAATGCTGTTCTCAGGGTCTAAAGCTTCCCTCTGATTATTTGCAAAAGTCCTTTTCAGGTCATTCCTTATATCTGCGATGTTGATCTGTACATATGCCTTCTAACAAACTGAAAGGTTAAAGTTAACCCATTGGTATTACCCACTCTGACCCGATCCACTGTGAGTGGTAGTGATAAACATGTAAGCCAACAATAATGACATAATACAGCATTGCGGGTCAATTTTAATATAGTAAACAGCAAATAATGAAGTTATAGCTGTTCAGTTCCTGCATCAAGATAGAAAGAAAAAATGTATTATCTGTCTGTTGAATCTAAGAAATACTGAATATTATGGATAAAATGCAAATGGTGTGCTAAGGTTGCTGGCAATAAGCTATATTACTAAAAAAAGTTTGACTTTACCAAGTCATTTAGCTCTGAAGAGTAATAATATTTAATTTAACTTTACTGATCTCATATTGGAAAAATGTACCTCTGCATTTAACCCATACCCTTCGGGAGCAGTGGGCTGCCATCGTGGGGAGCAATCAGGGGTTCAGGGTTTTGCTCAGAGACCCAGAGTGGCAGTCTGTGGGAGTGGGGCTCGAAATCAGAACCTCAGGATGCCAAGCTTTATGCCCAAACCACTAGGCCGCCACTCCCATAAGTAGATGAACATCTCTCCTGTTATTTTGGCATTGAGCAAACCACAACCCAACTGACTTAAAACAGGATTAAACTGATAAATGTACTCTGCACTCTGGTTTAAAATGGTTTTTCCATTAATGGTGAAAAAAGGGTTTTCATACTTTCCTTTTTTCATCACAAAAATCCGACTTTTAGCAGAGTTTTTTTTAATAGGCATTGGACAATTTAACTTATTTTCATTTTCAACATTTGTGTCTTTTTTTCCAGTAGAATATACAACTACAGAAGGAAAAATGTGTCTTCGTGTATCGCCCACATTACGTCTATTAGCACTTATGGTCTATGTTGAACACATCTACCAAAGACCCCATGATAGCAAGCAGGAAGTAAACTTACCACATGTGTTGTAAAACCCAGTACGATACAGAGGTGGACGGTACATCAGGACTCCAAGATGATCTCTAACAGCTTTAAAGTCCTTTTGATTGTCCTGATCTCATCTGCACTCCTTGTTACTCTGGATGCTGGTGGTAAGTGAACATTACTACTAAACACAGCAGCACTAGATTGTATTTATATAAATCTTTAAGATTCGGTGTAAATACGCTTTTCTTGTTTTCTGAGCTAGATAAAGTACATGGATAGAGATCATCTCAATGGGTTTAAAACATACTAAAGGTTTTTTTTTTATATCAAACAGAACCTTGTTACACTTCCGGAATTCAGCAGATGATGTATAAATCAAACTGGGCAATCCTTACACTTAAAATAATAAAACATTAACCTAGGTTGCAGGTCTTTGATTCTATTTTGTAAAGGTCAACAAAAAAAAAAAATCCTGCTTTAATTTCATGTATCAACATTTTTTATGAAGAGATATTAACCAACAATTGCTGTCACTGTTCCCATCTTGCCATATTTGGCAATGTCTTGAGAACATTAGGGTGGTCTTAAGACCAGGAAACCAAGATGACTATTTTTATCTTCCGATGCATTTTCTAAGATCAGCTTTAAGGGGTACACAATGTTAAACTTTGAAAAAGTCTTGTACTTTCCTACCAATGTAATCTCACCATCTTGGTGTAATTCCATATTTTTCAAATAATTTTTTTTTCCTGAAAGAATCAGTTGGCCATGTCTAATTTTAATGTGAGATAATTTTTCACGGATTTAATCTTAAAGGATATTATGAAATTGTTACAAAAATCCCAAGAATCCAGGATCCTGATGTGAGCAGAAGGTTTGCTTAACACACCAGGGTGTTGAATATTGTTAATGGATGAAAATTCTGCAATACTTGCATCATTGTTGTCTGTACTCTATAGCAGTGACGCACCTGTTCAGTTTAAATGTTCAGTGAGAGTCAGCACTACATTATGGCATTCGCAGGTGCTTACCAAGTTCTTGATCTCATACTTGTTTTGTTTGTATGTTCCTAAACATATCCTATATGCCAATATAGTGCTAAGAATTGACATTCAGGTGCTGGTTCCTAGCCCAACAGATTTTCTTTCCCAACTGGACCATTATGGCCATCGCCATAAGGCTTCAACTGATAATTGTGTATGAGAAATTAATAAGATATGATAATTAAGAGAAGAGATCGAGAAAAAAGGTGCTAGAGAGAAAACAATGGAGAATCAACGAGATAAAGAAAACACAAAAAATGCAAAACATCTCCTGGAAGTCTGCTTTCACACCTGTAAAAAGTCAGTCTTTTCATTTATTTTTGGTCTTTTTGTTTTGTTCATAAAAACTGGTCCTGGAAAGAGGGGATCGTCTTATAATCAGGGTTGCCCTATTTTCTGGTCATTATGAGCTTAGTATTAAATATAAATATCTCCGTGAAAACCTGGACCCAAACGTCTATGGTGTGTGAATGTGATTGTGTATATAAGGTTAAAAATGCAACACAGCAGGAAGATAACATGTCATGGTTTTGGTTCTGTATTCCTGGATTTTTGCCTCTGTTACCCTTTTTTGTTATCAAATCTTCAACAAACCACTTTAGCTTTTGTGTCTGCATTTGGGTCCTGTCAAACTTAAACCCACTTGGCAGGAGTGACAGGAGACCAGAGCCCTAGATATCCAAAGACAGCCAAGAGTAAATTAACACAGGGAGGGCAGAGACAGGAACAGCAACATCCTATCAAGTTTGGCAGACGGGAGCCCTGGGGCCAGACCCCATAGGCTATAGTGGTCAAGTCCCAAATGGGCTGCGGCAATGAGCCCAAGGGCTCCATTGGCAGCCAGTCACACTCAAGGCAGACCCAATTAGACTTCTCTGTATTTAAAACTAAGTAGAGGGTAGGATTGCTCCCCAGATCTCGCACACAAAGCCCGTAATGTCCAAATGCATCCCAACACGAGTTGGGCACAAGGATTGAAGTCAAAGAAAGCTAAACTGACCTGCCTCCAGTGCCCCAAAGATGCCCACCTCAAGGACCTATATGTGCATGCTTTGATATTAATGATAATCATTAAAGTGATAGGGACACCCACCCCAGTGATGTTCTGCTCCCAATGTGTGGTTGTGTGACAGAGTAGGCGACAGGAGACATCTGGGAATGGGGAGTAAAGGACTAGTGAACAGGTGTTCTACCAGGGATCCCCCTCCACCGCTGAACCCAATAGGGGCCTCGTTTTCCACCTTCCACTAGTGGAGGTGGACACCGACCCAACCAATTGTATCTCTAATCTCCTGTGACAACTTTTTCCTTTGCTTCCTCTGGTCCATGTTGAGTGTGGTATACACCATGTCACCAAACAGCACAGTGAATACATCTTACCCTATATATAGGCCCTCTGATTTATTGCATATTGTCGACACATGTGATGGTAATTGGTGGACACACCTTCATTAAATATGTCCCTTTGGTCTCTTTTCTAAGGATACCACCATTTTATGTCCAGACCCATTTCATGTGCTTATTTTCCAAAAGCATTCATTGATGCATGGATGGAAATCATTGTCTGACTTTCATTTGTTCATTTTCATAGAACTTGTATGCATTACTATTGTTGTAAGGTAAAAGTTATTTTGTGGATATTGTGGATTTTTGTTTCATTAAACAACGGGTACCAGCATTTTTGTCTATTTGTGTTTATTGGCAGAATTCATACTTGGTGAAAGTTTATGTTATTTTATTCGGATTCCTGCAGGATTCGTTGGATTGTCAATCCAAGGCATTCCAGATTTCTATATAGAATGATGGTAAAAGTCAATCTGGGTCAGGAGGCTTTTTGTTGGGTATGCTTTTGAGAGCTTCCTAGATTACATCTATTGTTTTTAGGGTTAGGGCCTTTGTTATTAATTTATCAAAGTAAATACCAAGGTATGTAATCTTGTATGTAATTTTTTGATTCTCTGTTTGTCTCCTCCTGCAGGTAAGGACTGCACAACAGAATTACCAGTGCCGCAAAACACAAATTATGAAGCGATTATTGGACAGAAACTGTGGATTGAATGTCCAGTCTTATTCTGCAGTAACACACCACCAACAGTCTACTGGTATAAAATTGAGGAAAAACATGTTCGTCTTGCTGCCAACAATAGAAGTCACATTAAAATAGGGTGGGAGCAGAAAAAGCCTCTAGAAGGGGTCTTATACCTTTTCTTCCAAAAGATCCTCAGGAGTCACTCTGGAGGATACCGATGTCGAAGTGGAAGCAGTCTGAGTCATCTCATTAAAATCACAGTTATTGGTGAGTATTTGGAGCACATATTTTGAATGAGAGCAGAGGCTATTTCTCATTGAATTCTAGGGAGGCTAAACCTCCCCTGTAAATTTCGTATATGTACTTTAGTCATTAAACTGCATTAAACACACGCTTAAATGCACCTGATTTTATGACTATATTGCGCATTAATCATCTGTTGGGCCTGCTCTTGGACACAATCTCCCCTCAGAGAAAGTAGAGCCCTGATTGGATAACATGCCAAAATTCGTAATTTCTAGTGAGGCTAAACCTCTTGGAGGGTCTGTGGGAGGGGGTCGTGCAGCTGGCTGCTTGATGCTGATTGGCAAACATACTGGCCAGACAGTGTGGAGGTTTTCCTCATGAGACCAGAAGAAAAAGTGATCATTCAATCAGTACAGCCGGTGTTAAATGAACTCTTGCCCTGCCTTTTGGAGTTTATTATTTCATGGAGGGAGAGGCGGAAAGTGGTTAGGGCAAAGGGCTTGGAATTCCGAAGTTCGCAGTTCAAGCCCCACTCCCACAGACTGTCACTGTAGGTCTATGAGCATGACCCTTAACCCCCGATTACTTCCCAGGTCCCGCATGATGGCAGCCCACTGCTCCCCAAGAGGATGGGTTAAATGCAGCGGTAAATTTCACCAATGCGGGATCAATAAAGTTCCATTATTATAAATTATTATTACAACACCCATTTTCAGCCATTGTAACATGTTTATGTGTTTCAACATATGCAATACTTGAGGTCTGGATATAATTTACACCATTGAGCCTCTCCTGTTTCAGAGAGCAGGGGGTCAGATGTAATAAACTCTTTGCAGTTTTATTACTAAAAGCATCAATGTGCATAAACAGCAAAATCTGCAATTGAACCATGTGTCAAATCTTTATCTGTTAGCTTTTTTAATTTGTAAGTCTAAAATTATTTTTACATACAGTGCTGGAACTTAAAGTTCTACCATTTCAAAACAAGTTTAGTACGTTCTCAGTCTGATCTCGCATGGGAAGCATTGAATGCCGTAAACCCTCTGAAAATCTTTGTGGAGGATGTGAAGCTAGAGGGCTGCAGATTTTGTGCTTTTTTTTTTCTTGGTAGAGCCTTTCTGACACATGCATGGTAGGAAGATAGAATTATCTTCAATTAGCTTTTTGTGTCTATTTATTGTTTATTAATTGGTTACTGCAATGTATCCCATAGGATTTGTTTCATAATTCAGTTTTCCAAATCTAATGACTATACAAATTGTTACTCATATGTCAATCTTAATCATAAATATCCAACATACTTTTCAAGAAATACTGAGCTCAAAACAAGACCCAGTTTATAACTTTGGACAAGTTCCTCCTCAGGTTTTATTCTCCAAATTCCTCCTTATCTGCTTCATATTGTCTGTCAAAAACATAACAGGACATTCTCTGATTCTAATTTTACGTTCTGTTTAATCTTGCAGAGTGTGGTGAACCTCAGGATGTAGTCTGGCTATACATGTATCGTGTTTTTGCATTCGGGGGGGTTTTCATCACAGTGATTTCCATATGTGTCGTATCAAAAACAATGCTTAAAGGTAAGACCTTTATCAGCTCATTTACTGACACATATAAGATGAAAAAATTAAGCAAAAGTAAATGATAATGAGGTTATTGATGAGGTTATTTGCAGGAAGATGCAGAAAGACAGCAGATCCAATTCCCCAGCCTTCTGACGAAGTCACTGAAGATAATCTGGTCTGATTTCAATCTGCAAAGATCTATCAATAATATTAGTGCTATTGTAGAAAATACTTGATTAGCTGCTGAGCTTTGCTTTTTTGACCTGTCAGACCTATCATAGAAATAAATAAAATAGAAATTTGATTGCAAAGTAGTTATTTTGTTCTCTCTGTATCAAGGTATTGATGCCTAATGGGTTAATCCCATTCCATGCCAAGAAATGTTCCATTTTGCAAAGCAGGTTTTGTTATGCGTGTGATGTATGTTTCTTTTTCAGAATTAAACGTCTCTACTCAATGTTTGGCCTCTGTCAGTCTCTCTGCATCCAGTTGCTAATCCAAGCTCCGTAGTCAAAACAATATTGAATTTTCGTACCTGATATCTCAGAGAGAAAATACTTAGACTGTTTTATCGTTATGAAAGTAAAAAAGTAGAACTGCTAAAGCAGAAATGTGTTGCCTGTTTTTGGAGAACTTTTATGTAGTCATCAGCAGATACAACTAAATACATTTTTTAATTAATTGAAACAGACTTACAATAAAGAAAGCATTAAGCTTTTATATTTAGTGCCAATTTGTAAATCCTACAGCACTGCATGGTATCTGCATGTGTAATGGATGCAACTGAATCATTTAACTTGCCATAATCACATAAAAATTAAGTTTGTTGCAAAAGAAGCTTGCAGGTATGCAGATGTAAATAAAACATTGATATAGTAATACAACAAACTTTAACCAAGAGTAAATTAGATAAAAAAGGAATATTCTTTATTCTCCCCCAGAGGAAAATTACTTATTCGTTGACAAGCTTCTCCATCCAAGGTGTTAAATCTTAAAAATAAATAAGATAAAAAATACATAAAATGTGATAAGCATGCACAAAGAAATTTATTAATCTGTCAGTAAATCTAGACCTAATTCAAGAGTAAAAATATTTTTTTGGGGAGGAAAATCTGGTCATTGTACAGCAACTTAAATAACATTTCTGAAAATCATAATCCTTTGAACCTGGATGCAATACACTATACAAGTGCACTGAAGAAAGAATAAAGCAGAAACAGGGAAGCTGATGGGATCTAATGTGAAACTGAATGGAACTCAATAAGGACAACTAATTAGGAAAACTTGTCAGACACTGCAAAAGACTTGCAAACATTTAGCTGTAAATTCAGCCAAAATATTCCAACTATTGACTAAGGAATACAAATGTATAACAACGTTTGACTTCCATTTTCTCAAAGAAAATAAAACATTTTCAAAATGATTACTCTAATAAAATCCCAACCACAACAAGTGTATCAGATCTTACTACCTTTGAATTACACTTTGTGTGAGCAGGAAGTAAAACATTGTTAGTGGTAGGAAGTTAAAGATTCTAACCTAAAAATGGGCCTGTCTGCTGTTTTAAACCTACATATTTTCCGAAAGGCAATTTTGATCAGTTTTAACAAACATATAACGTATAACAATTATCAACAGATTACTATTGAATGTGTTGCAGTTCAACAACAATTCTTAAAAGAACAAAACCTTAAGCATTTAATTTCAATCAAGCCAATTTAATTGGTCTGATGTAATATTATATTCCTATTTGCTGTGTTGGCATTAACTTTAAGCTGAGAAATCAGCTTAAAGTTAATGCTAAATCACTGCCCAGTGTCAACACTCCACTGTGGAGTGGAAAAACACCCTCTTAACAGGAAGAAACCTCCAGCAGAAATAGGCTTAGTGTTAGTGGCCATCTGTCGGGTTATCTGGGGTTCAAGAAGACAGGAGCAGAGATAGACAAAGAATCGGAGATACAAGAGGCCACGTTACTTTCTACATCCATGCTAACAAACTTCTCACAGGTTTGAATTGGTGACATACACTCACCGGCCACTTTATTAGGTACCCCATGCTAGTAAGGGGTTTAATCCCCTTTTGCCTTCAGAACTGCCTCAATTCTTCGTGGCATAGATTCAACAAGGTGCTGGGAGCATTCCTCAGGGAGTTTGGTCCATATTGACATGATGGCATCACACAGTTGCCGCAGATTTGTCGGCTGCACATCCATGATGCGAATCTCCCGTTCCACCACATCCCAAAGATGCTCTATTGGATTGAGATCTGGTGACTGTGGAGGCCATTTGAGTACAGTGAACTCATTGTCATGTTCAAGAAACCAGTCTGAGATGATTCCAGCTTTATGACATGGCGCATTATCCTGCTGAAAGTAGCCATCAGAAGTTGGGTACATTGGGGTCATGGTCAGCAACAATACTCAGGTTGGCTGTGGCGTTGCAACGATGCTCAATTGGTACCAAGGGGCCCAAAGAGTGCCAAGAAAATATTCCCCACACCATGACACCACCACCACCAGCCTGAACCGTTGATACAAGGCAGGATGGATCCATGCTTTCATGTTGTAGACGCCAAATTCTGACCCTACCATCCGAATGTCGCAGCAGAAATCGAGACTCAACAGACCAGGCAGCGTTTTTCCAATCTTCTATTGTCCAATTTCGATGAGCTTGTGCAAATTGTAGCCTCAGTTTCCTGTTCTTAGCTGAAAGGAGTGGCACCCGGTGTGGTCTTCTGCTGCTTTAGCCCATCTGCCTCAAAGTTCGACGTACTGTGCGTTCAGAGATGCTCTTCTGCCCACCTTGGTTGTAACGGGTGGTTATTTGAGTCACTGTTGCCCTTCTATCAGCTCGAACCAGTCTGGCCATTCTCCTCTGACCTCTGGCATCAACAAGGCATTTCCGCCCACAGAACTGCCGCTCACTGGATGTTTTTTCTTTTTCGGACCATTCTCTGTAAACCCTAGAAATGGTTGTGCGTGAAAATCCCAGTAGATCAGCAGTTTCTGAAATACTCAGACCAGCCCTTCTGGCACCAACAATCATGCCACGTTCAAAGTCACTCAAATCACCTTTCTTCCCCATACTGATGCTCGGTTTGAACTGCAGGAGATTGTCTTGACCATGTCTACATGCCTAAATGCACTGAATTGCCGCCATGTGATTGGCAGCTTAGAAATTAAGTGTTAACGAGCAGTTGGACAGGTGTACCTCATAAAGTGGCCGGTGAGAGTATAATTTCCTGTATAACTTTTTATCTCACATGTTTTGATAAATACTTCCTATTATATTATCCTATTGCTCAGTTATTAGGTGTTTCCTAAGATATTGATCTCATTGTTGAGATCCTAAGTAATCTCTTACATCTGGTTGTCTCCTGCTGCAGGGGAGGACTGCGCAACATAAATACCAGTGCTGCAAAACACACATTATAAAGCGGTTACTGACTTGATTTACTGTCCAGCTGTATTGTGCAACAATGCACCACCAACAGTCTATTGGTATAAATTGAGGAAAAACTTGTGTGCCATTAAAATGGGTTGGGAGTATAGAAGGCCGCTAGAACCTTTCCAAAAAAATCCTAAGAAGAGTGCATCAATCTGGAGGATTTAGTGTCGAAGTGGAAGTAGTCTGAGTCATGTCATCAAAATCATGGTTATCTGTGAGTTTTAACTGTGAAAGTGGAAAAGAATTCTGCATTTGAACACTCTGCTAGTTTTTTAGCCGTGCGTATTTAGTTTTTAAGTCATACTAAATTGGCTGCTCATCAAATCTAGTATTAAGCATAGATGTCCAGTTCTAACTGATTTATAAGCTGTGCTGAAACCTGAGCACATTTTTAGCATTTCAAAATAGGCTCGGTATGACACAGGCTGCTCTCACATAGGAAGCATTGGATGCTTTAAACCCCTCTGAAACCCTTTGTGGAGGATGCGGTGCTAGATAGTGCTGTTCTGTTTTTTGTTTTTCACTTGGTATGGCTGCTCTGGCATGTGCAGACAGTTTGATTATCTTTTGTTCCTATTTATTGTCTACGCACTGCCTACTAAAATGCATCACAGACAATTTGTGTGTAAATCAATTTTCCAAAAATAATGAGTATATATCTGGTTACTAAAGCTTCAGCTGCAATCAAATATTTAACCTGCTTTTTTAGAAAATACTGAGCTCACACCAACACCAAGTTTTCACATTTGGACAAGTTCGTCCTCAGGTTTTAACCTCCAACTTTCTCCTCTTCTGGTTCATATTTTCTGTAAAATAAATATTAAAGGAGTTTCTGTGATTCGGATTTTAATTTCTTGTTTTATCTTGCAGAGTTTGCTGTATATTCTGGCAATACATGTATAGTGTTTTTGGAATCAGGGTTTATTCCATCATAGTGCTTTTCATATGTGTTTTATCAAAGACAAAGGTAAAGCTTAAAGGTAAGACATGTCTATGCTAATTACTAACTTAAAATATATATATATATAAAAAACTTTCAAAGTTTACTAATGAAGAATATTGAGCAGCAAAATGTAAATCATGATGCATTAATCAATGATGCTTCAAATCTGTTTTGCAGGAAGGCAGCTGATCCATGGCTTCAGTTCTCTGATCAAATATGTGAAGATGTTGCGTAATATGCAGGATTTGTACTCCTTATACACTCCTTATGTACTCCTTAGCAGTATACTCCTTAAACTGCTAAGGTAAGCTTATCTGACCTTTTACAGAAATATAGATGGAAAAGTGAATGTAAATAGGTTTTTGTTTTCTTTCACCCTTCGGAGCTGAATACTGATTCAATGCCAAACCATGTTCTGTTTTGCAACACAAGTTAATTTACTCATGTTTTTTGATGAAAGCTGCTTTACCTTCTAAAGACTAAACTTAAACTTTCAATTCACCATTTCACCCCCCGCCTGTTTTCATCTGGGTGCAACTCCAAGCATTTTAATGCCTTAATGATTTTTAAAAATCTTATATATCCAAGGGAAAATGCTTGGACTGTGTTTTATCTTTATGAAAGTAAAAATATGGAACCGCAAAACATGAAATGTGTTGATTGAAATCTGGAAACATTTATTCAGTCCTCTGCACTTACAACAGAGTCCATTTTTTAAAAATAACTTAAAGGTATAGGATATTGAAGGATTTTTACAAAGACCCGCCCCTTCCTCTTTAAAAAAATGCACATGCACAACCCTGTACCCGCTCCCGGGAGGGGACGCCTATTAAACACATGTGAGAGCGTGCACAAGCCCATTTCTCCTCGTGCATGCTCTGTTTAAAAGTTACTGTTTGCATTGCTCATACAAGCTTACTTTCCAAAAGAAGATTTGCAATTTTTCCACTATGTCAGACTCATGTATTTAAGGGCATCAAAGTAAAAAAGAGGACAGGAAACATATGATTTCCACACTTACCTGTCTCTTTACTGCTTAAATAAGATTCATAATAGTTTTACTGATTTGAAAACATTGAATAATTTTTTTTTGTCATGTATAAATAATCAAAAGGCTTTTGTAGAGAATCCTGGGTTAATCATGGTTGTCATAGTTACAAACAGGATGAAGGCGCTATTACCACCGGAGGGTTTTTCTGCATAGAGTTTGCATGGTCTCCGGGGTTCTCTCCAGGTACTCCTCCTCACACAGTCCATAAACATGACTATGAGGTCATTAATTTGCATTAGACTGATTGGCATCCCTACCGTGCTATGGACTGGTGACCTGTCCAGGATGTACCCCGCATTTCAGCCATAGACTGCTGGAGATGGGCACCAACCCCATCATGACCCTGATGGATAAGTGGAAGGAGATGGATGAATGGTTTCAAATGTTGTGTCATCACTGCAAAGCATTAATTGTATTATTTGTATCATTCACAACAAAAACAGCTAAACATTGCTCTACTTTAGTTGACAGCAATGCTTTATCCAATGTCTTCTTGTGTCACACCTCAGGACTACATGAGGCCTTTTATTATGATAATGCCTATTTGTATGCCAAATCTAAAACATCTGCCCAGATTAGGTCTTCCTTTGTGTTTTTTAAATGTTTAGTAAATTATAAATACTTCACAAGTTGCTTTTTGTGTGCCCTTTAATCAAACTTCAAACATGTGAAAGTGAAACAGCTTTGATCAATAAAGACTGAACGTGACAGACGACAGCAAGCCGTTCCGCTTCCTGTACAGGTAACACTAGTGCACACATCCTGTATGAATGTTCATTTTTAACAGATTCTTAATTAAAAAAAAGTGTGGTTTTATTGAGTCACATGTTCTGCTTTACATTTTTTGAAAACAGATTGACTTTACATCAATGCCATACGCTCCATTTCATCACCTGTTTCAAAGAGCCATTTGTATCCAACCCTTAATGTCTTGGTTGACTTGCTGAGATGCTACAGTAATATTTCCTCTGTGGATTGACACAGAAAGGTGTATGTGGAAAGGAGTTCAAATTATTCCAGCTTAACAAGCAGGTAAAAAGTCCTTATACAGAACAGCATCTTCCAAAAAGGCTGCACATTCATCTCTCCACTCTGCCTCCTTTATTCAAACTGACTCATGGACACATTTTTGGCTTCAGAAGTATGTGTGTGTGTGTGTGTTTGGGGGGGGGGGGGTGGCTTTCTAGTTTGTTTCCTCCACTTTCTCTGTTTCTCTTGCATCTCTGCTATTCCTCTCCTGACAAAATATTTTGATGCATTACATGAACAATTTGAGAATTTGGGGTGCAAAAATCCATGTAGATTAAAACACATAGTTTTACAATTAATATGAGCCTGGATATATAAAATCACATTTGATGACAATACTATAACACAATAATACATATTATTCATCTGCACCTTTAATAAAACAAATATATTTTACAAGGTTATTAAAAGATTTATAATTTGAAAGAGGATCTTTAAGTAGATATGCTGCTTTATGGAGCCAGTGAAGGTTTTGTAGAAGGGGTGTTACACAGTTCCTTAAATGTAACTTACACTTTGACTTTTAAAGAAGTCTATTATGTCTCTCTTTTTCAGACATTCTGGCTGAGGGTCTAATAACCAAACACACAAACACATGCACGCACATGGGACCAATTCAAAGGTTTGTGTAAATTAAAGGTATAGAGTAGGGCTGGGCGATATAGAAAAAAAGCTTATCGATAAAAAAAATGCATATTGATCGATATCGATAATTATTGAAAAGATTTGAAACCATATTTTATGTGCAGGTCTGCCTGGACTTTTTATGATATTGCTAAATTATTTAATTTTAATAAAGAACACAAACACAGACTTCCAATTAAATATTTATTTAACCAACTTTTTTAACCATAACAGAATTGTTTTAAAGAAAAATAACTTAAAAGACCTGAGTTATGTTATTAAATACTGACAAAGGATAAACTAAAGTGACCAAAATAAATATAACAAATAAACCTGGTTCAGCTTAGTTTTCTGCTTTAACCTGAGTTATTACTTTGAAGTTTTTGGCCCCTCAGCATTTTTCTCTCAATTGTTAGAATATATATATATATACTGTATATATATATATATATATATATATATATATATATATATATATATATATATATATATATTTCCCGAAATTCCCGAAGATTCCTCGGAGGAGAGCCGCGGCGGGGCCTACACAGCTCATACTCCTGCGGGTGTGAGCGGCTGAGATGATAAAAAAAAAAAAAGTTGGTTGTGTTATCAGACTTGGTTTTCACTGGTTCCCGACACATTTTACAGATGACTGTGGTTTGTTTTTTGTCCGACTTGCCATAACCGAAATACTGCCAAACTGGCGAACTACAAAAACCTTTCTTTGGAACAGTTTCCTCCGCCTCTCCTTGCTGCGACATCTGCATGTGCTCTGTGTTGTGGTTTGAGAGGGCGGCGCTTTGTGACGGCGTGCCTGGGTCCGCGATTGTGATTGGTTGGGAGGAAGTAGTGACTAGCATAAACCTACATGCTAGGCTACAATGAGAAGGAAGGAAAACTGCGTTTCTTTATCGAACTTTTATCGAGCCTATTTTTTTCTATTGCGCCACACGTCTATCGATCGATATATATCGTTATTGAATTATCGCCCAGCCCTAGTATAGAGGACAATCTTTTATTTCCGGGTGGATCATCTAAATAAATGGTCCTTCTAATTGTCAATCAAGTGCACTTTCAAGCGTATATCTGTGGTGAGCTACGGTTTCAGACAGTCATGGACACATGGACACGTAGAAGTTCAGCAGTGATTTATGAGCATCCAATCACAGACCCGATTCAGTGGCGCATAAAGTGAGCTTCTCAGGAGTGACAGCGGTGACAGCCCATCACACAAGAAAAGACGGAGGTCCAATCAGGGGATTGAGGGCGGTCTAAACTAAGTGGAGTGGGCTTCAGCATGAGCTGTGGATTTCTGCTTGGTCCTAGTGCGCGACATGTCCCCCCCCAAAAATAATTACGTCTGTGAACTGCACAATAACCTTATTCTTCCAGAGAGGATGAAGAAAAACAATAACATATTTTCAAATAAACACTCAGAACATTGTCAGTTATGAATCTGCAATGAAATACAAAGAAAAATTATATGTACAAACATAAATTGAAATTTCTTTTTTTCATGCTTTTCTATGTTATTTTACATTCTACTATAAGAAAAAAAACAAGTACACCTGTGGCAATTAAGCATATACTGAAAAACGCTGGGATATTTTCATTACTCTACAGCCGGATAAAAGCCGTCAGGTTGTCGGTTGGTTAGTTTGACCAAATATTGGGATAAAATTTCAGTCTATCAGTTTGGTTGATGATAGACCCCCAGAAGAAGTAGCATAATTCTTCACCAACTATTCTTTTCTATTAGACTGTGACCTGATCAGATATCACTAGACATCTGCTCTATTTTGAAATAAAACAAAAACTGAACTTTCACAGTTCCAAAGAAGTCAATCTTTGGGTTTTTAACCTGACATGGTATGATGGGTCATGTAGTAACCTTACCCTGCTAAGATAATAATTATCAAGAGGTGGCTGAATTCAAATTTCACCCACCATTGGATTCTAAAGGAGTTTAGTCCTAATCTAGCTGTTTTTAGTATAAAGTAAGTGCTTCCTAACTCTCAGGATGCCGTCTATTTTGCGAAGTGCACCAATCCTTCCTGCAGCAAGAAGAGCTGGGAAGCTTCACCCTTTAGTTCTGCAATACAGTATGCATCTGAAAATAGACCCTCTGATTAACTGAAATGAGATTAGAATCGGCCATTGATATCAACCCACTGTGACTTGATTGCGAGTCAAGTTTAAAGTTGTACAAAGCAGAGACAGAATCTATTTCTTTACAGGTCATGTGTCTATTTTCAGAGCAAATCCAACAATAGATCTGTCCTTTCCTGCTGGGACATACTTCTGGGATACACTCTGGACTTGGAGAATGGTGTGTTTTACGGTGCTCTCAGTTTATTACGTGGAAGACGTATCATGTTTGGATTTATGATACTCTGATTTCTTATCTTTGGTTTACGAAGATACCGGTGGCATTTATGCCGATGATTAGGCTGCTGGCCGTGGTTAATGGGCTCACAAAGGATACGAATGAACAGGACCATGAGCTGAGCAGTAAGTAAATAAGATGGTTTGCAGTGATGGGACTAACGGCGTTGAAAGTAACGGCGTTACTAACGTCGTTACCTTCTTTTAGTAACGAGTAATCTAACTAATTACTTTGACTGTAACTATAACGCAGTTACCATTGCAGACACCCCGTTACTGCGCGTTACTCAGGTCGCACAATGAACCTTTTTTCATGATAGGACTCGTGCGCAGCTGCGTGAAGCTGACACCCCACCCACGTCAAAAAAACTCTGCAAATAGACTGAATGGTTAGTGCAACGTTAGTGCAGATTTGTGCAGAAAAAAATATTGTTTGTGCTACTTTTGTTTAAGAGATATTAAAGATTATTTTTTAGGTCATCCAGAGGTGCGCGCCTTGTCATGAGAGAGGGGAGGATGAGAATGGCTGATGTATAGTGAGATTCCATCTGTCAGTTGGGTAGGTGGGTGTTTCTGCTGGCGGGTGTTAACGTACAGCACACACAGAGAGATGGAGAGTGAGGAGGATCCAGCAGCAAACAGCGTTTTCCTGATGGAAATACCGGTGTTACGTCGAGCTGCGTTTCCCCATCAGATACGGTTTCCTCTGCATCTCCGCACAGCGCAGGCGGCACGAGTCACCGCGCAAGCGACAGGAAACGCGCATGCTCGCTAAAGGCGCGCACCAGTCGCCCTGTGCTCGCGCCACAGGAGAACTATGGAGAGCGTGAACAATCAAATGAAAGGGAGAAATCTGGATGGATGGATGGATGGATGGATGGATACTCTGCCTTCTCAACCTACTGTATTTTTTTATTTTAAACATTATTTGATGGCCTTTGTGGGAGGGATGGAGATCCATATTTTATGTCACACACAGAGTATACATCTAGATAGATAGATGTATAGATAGATGTTGCAGTATCTATAACAACCCAAACACACAGGATTTCAGAATTAGGCATCCCCAGTTATTAATTTCATATACTCACCAGATCTGAATGCCCTGTTAAAAAACTTAACATCTCGTTCCCCCCTGATGTCATTTACATTGAGTTGCAATAAATGCAAAACTCTCTGCAGGTTCTTGTCTTTGTCGTCCTCTCTATTCAGCTGGCTTTTGAATCACACCGCGAGACGGTGGGAGCTGGGTGGTGAGGGTTACGGGGGCGAGAAACGCAAAAGTAACGCAATAGTTACTTTTACTAGTAACTAGTTACTTTTATTGTGAAGTAACTCAGTTAGTAACTCAGTTACTTTTTGGGAGAAGTAACTAGTAACTATAACTAATTACTTTTTCAAAGTAACGTGCCCAACACTGATGGTTTGCCAATGAAATTAGTACTTTTAATCTTAAAATAAGATAATTAGGTAATATGCACTTGAAATTAAAAAAGGAAATAATTTTTTTCTCATTTTAAATGTAAATCTCTTGTTCCATTGACAAAGTGTCTCACGTCCTCAATTCAAGACAAAATGCACTTATTTGAGGAAAAAAATTACATATTTAGGTTTCATTTTTTTCCAGCACGAGTGAGTTGGGATAAAATCTTGGATGTGCATGCTCCCTTCAAGTATAAAGGCTCAACAAATTTGGAATATTGGATTCGCCATGTGGAGTCCAGCGACAAAGATTTCAAGGTTGACGAAATATTCTGTGCAGCTTGCTCTCAAACAAAAGTGTATTTTGGATTTTGGCCTCCCCCTTATCAAAACTCTTCTGTATATTATAGCAGAAGGGCCCAGAACTACTGGTTCCCCCATTCCCTATCCGGGGACATCTGTGGACACCTGTAAAGTGTCTCAGTTGATGTGAATAGCATAGCATAAGAGCTGAAACAGTGAGATGAAATCAAGTGCTTTATTTGGTACAAAGATCTTTGAAGAGATCACACTAGAAAACCAACGTGGCATCACAAGCTCAGCAGTGCGATCTGACTCAGTGTCCAAACTCGCAAGCTAGAAGCTTGAAGCTCCTCCTTAGACATTTTCCAGATCTTATATTTTTTCTCCCCAATTTCCAGGTACATACTGAGGAAGGATTGCCATTGCAATCATCCCATCCCATCCCTTTAACACATGCCCTAAAGTTAAAAATACTAAATCATTCAATATCTCAGTACACTAATATCCATACATGAGTTTAAATGAATTTACATAAGAATGCATAAGTTTAAATCCAACAGCGAGCTAAGGTTGCTAGCAATAAACCAGATTCCCCCAAAAATTGAAGTCAAATCTTTACATTTTTTCAAACATCCTATTCAACATAAAACAAGAATTTTTTGTCTTATACGCTGATAATCACTGTTGTAAACTTCTGGTTTAACTAGATGTCACATCAAAGGTGGAAAAAAATGATGAATTCTCTGAAACGTATCATAAAAACACAGGCCGCTGAGGTTGTTGCTCTTTCTTATATCAGTTCCACACCTGAACTTCTATTAAATCTAATTTAAAGCAGCTCTGTGCTTTTTTTAGTAATAGAACAATCTACAGGTTTAGAAACGGAAATGTTTATTCTTGTATTGACTAAATTAAATCAATTAGCATTTAAAAGGAAGACTTTTGTAGAACACACCTACCAAAGACCCCATAATAGCAAACAGGAAGTACACTAACTAGATAATGTGGTGTTCAGTCAGTACATAATGAAGTTTTATAGCGGTATAACTTCATCAGGGGCCCAAAATGATTGCTAACAGCTCTAAAGTCCTTCTGATTGTCCTGATTTCCTCACTTCTCCTTGTTGCACTGGATACTGACAGTAAGTTACCATGATTACTAATCTAAGCTGTACTTGATTGTATTGGTAAGTCTTAGATCATAAGTCTAAGCTGGGTTTTTTTTGGTTTTATATATATATATATATATATATATAAATAAATATATACAAAATAAAGGTAAGCCTGTACGTCTTTGTTTTATAATTTAAAACTAAACTGGCCCTGGCTGGCTGGAAGCACTCTCTTTGTCCTCTGACATGGGAGCTGGCTCGGTGCTCGTCTGCCTGGCTGTGTGTTTCCTGGACGGTGCTGCCTTTTGCGGCTGCTTTTTGTATCTCTGCTTCTGTCTCCTTGAACCCCAGTCGGCCTCAGCAGATGGCCGCTCACACTGAGCCTGGTTCTGCTGTAGGTTTCTTCCTGTTAAAAGGGAGTTTTTCCTCTCCACTGTCGCTACAAGCATGCTTAGTGTGAGGGATTGTATTTGAGTCAATGCAATCAACTGATTTTCCTTAGATAGAAAACTTTGAATCAATTTGACTGGATGATCTGGTGAACTGTAAAGTGCCTTGAGATGACTTGTGTTGTGAATTGGCGCTATATA
Source organism: Cyprinodon diabolis (assembly GCA_030533445.1). Taxonomy (NCBI): domain Eukaryota; kingdom Metazoa; phylum Chordata; class Actinopteri; order Cyprinodontiformes; family Cyprinodontidae; genus Cyprinodon; species Cyprinodon diabolis. Next base: position 6,772,502 of record CM060085.1, read on the forward strand.
AATAAACTGAATTGAATTAAACAAATAATTAACATTTATTTTATATTTCTAAAAGACATATTTTACTTAAAGATGCCACTTTGCTTTCCATCCTGCCATATTTGGCGATGAGTTGAAAACAGGGGCATATAAAACATGAGGAAATGAAGGCTGATTTCGATGCTCTGATGCAGGCTTTAATAACACATTCTTAAACTTTAACAAAGTATTTTCCTATGATCACAATGAGCCTGAATAAAAAAAAAGGATCACAGATGTGTGGATTCTATAGCAGTGTTGCTCGTTTGCGAGAGGTTTGTGAGAGCGATGGTGCTCATGTGGTAAAAATTCTTCTTCATATAGATGAAATAGTTTGAGGTTGTCAAGCTCAATAAGTGATCTATATGTCACTGCAACAGGGTGAAATATGTAGGAAAGTGATACTGTAGTGATATATATATATCCATGCCATTTATAGACTATAAAAAAGCAAACAAAAAGCACATATTCCTTTACATAACGTACACACACAAAAATGTCACAGTGACATTTACAACAATTACATAATGAATTTATTCAAATGTAACAATCTCAAATTTCTGCAAACAGGTTAAAATCTTTTCCTTCAAAATAAAAGTTTAATAACTCATCATAACCAAATACATATCCTGGTTATATAATCAAAGTTATTCTTCAAGTTTATTTTCTTTCGTTTAGGTATTTTTTTTTCCATATGTGACTAATATTCATTCAGGTCATCTCCATGGTCTGCAGTACTGAGGCCTGTTCAAACATTGTTGATTCTACAATGTATGCCCTTGAACTTATTGTTCAAGGTTAAAGCTACTGGGTTTCCGTACTTTCCAGTTCCTCTCCATAATTTTCTTCACAGAGTGTTACAAGATGCTGCTTTGCCTCTGTTCCTGCAGCACCAAACTTCCCACAGCCTAAAAAGACCCCAAACCTCTTTCCGAAACTTCTTACATGCAAAAAATTCCACAAAATAAATGTTCCTTTCTTTCTACATCTATGCAAACTGTTCTGACAACTGAGCTTTCATTTTATGTGAGAAGCAAACTCTTCAAGCATCCAAATGTTTTTGTATGTGAATTATACAGAGTTCAGTTTTTGATTTTGCTTTATTTATTAAGATTCAGCTTATAAAGCATTAACGGTTCAATAAAAGACGCATCCAGGTGTACAGTCTCTAATGTCTGGTTGTCTCCTGCTGCAGATGAGGACTGCACAACAGAACTACGAGTGCGGAGAAACACAAATCATGAAGTGATTTCTGGACAGAACCTCAGGATTGACTGTCCAGTTCTATTCTGCAACAATCCACCACCAAAAGTCACCTGGTATAAAATAGAGGATGAAGGAGACCGTCTCATCATAGACAGCAGCAATCGGATTAGAATAGGATGGGAGGAGATCAAGCCTCTGGAAGGAGTTTCATTCCTTATTTTTCAAAAGATCCTCAGAAAAGACTCTGGAGGATATGGATGTGAAAGTGAAGGCAGTGTTAGTCATGTCATCCATATCAAAGTTATTGGTGAGTGGTTTTACTGTTTTAGAATGTCTACTCATAATATATAATATTAGATCAAAGCAGCCTTAAATTAATATGCATCTGTGCTTCTATATCTGGTTATGATGATAAATCTTTTTTGTTTTTTAGAGAACATTGAGGTCACAAACAAGACAAATAAAGGAATAACCAACGACACAAGTAAGGAGAGTTTGTAATTATATCCTCCTACCTTACCTGCCCTTTAGTTTCATACTTCCTTACCTTCATTTAGTACTGTAATCAAACCATTTCATAACAATATATATTATACTTAAGTTTTTTCATAGAATGAAGAGAAAAATATTCATATCGATGCTCAAATCTTACAGTTGAACAAAACATTCTAAAATATTTAGGAAAACTCTATTTTGATTCCCCAAAATATCCCATAAAATACTAAATGATGCCCTGCAAATCAAACCAAATGAACTTACAATAAAGGAATATAAGTGTTCTTATAGTAAATACTTCAAATTCTCAGTTTTTATAATTTGGTATGAAACTTTTGCCTTATTGGTATGAAGTGTATAAAGTATATACTTAACTTTCAGTTAGAAAATAAATTAAATAATCTAAAAGGGAAAGGGATGGCAAGTTCAGAATTTGTACTGCTGTTAAAATGATAGAGAAAAGCAACTTTTTTCGTACCAAATATCGTAAATGAATTAACAAAAATATATTTTATTTTATGATTTTCTATTTTGTCTCATAGATAACCATCCCAAAACTGAACCAAGAGGTATTTTTTGGATGTTTGTGTACTCTGCTGGGATTGGTTCATTTGTCATCATGGTTGTTATTATATCTGGGATATGCAAGCTGGGATGCAAAGGTGATATATATATATTTTTTTTATTTAGCATCAACTAGTAATTAAATCTTGTAATAGCTATTAAACAAAGTGCTTGACCTGCAGGAAAATCAAGGAAAGACAAACAAACAGATCAGGTAAAATCCTGAGCGTTCAGGTTAAGTGTGTATACCTTTAACATTTTAACTTATTTAGAATTTTTACTTTTTATTCCTACAGTGGATTGAGATCCCCAGGACATCAAGAGAGAACGAGCCGCTTCACGGTCAAAGGATGCAGGAGAGAAACAGACAGAGGAATGTAACACAAGGGGAGGACAGTTCTGTTGTCTATGCTGCTCTCAACCACAGACCGCCACAAAGAGAGGCTCTGTGGCCACAGAGGCAGACAGAGGAGACTGAATATTCAGCCATACGTCAGGTTTAAAGGCAGACAGTCAGCTGGATTTGCTAGACGTAACTCTTCATGGTGACTAATGCCTAAACTTATAGTGGTCATTTGACATTTTGCACTGATATTGTCAGTGGTTAGTTTTGTTAACTTTAGGGTTTCTCATGCAGCTTTTCTATGAAATTTAATAATCTTCTTTTGGCAAAGAAACATCTTCTCTCACCTCAATGTAGATCAATGCAAATAGAGACCCCACCCATCAACAACTTCCATTGATTTTCAGTCTTTTTCAAACTTTTTTTATGACCTAACTCTGGCAGGCAACCTATACCTGTTACTAGTGCTTCCTAAACCTAAACCTAACCTCAACTCAATAAACTTTGTACTTTCTGGAGTCAGGATGCTTTCTTTTCTGTTAAGTTCATCAGTCCCTGCTACAGCAAAAAAAAAAAAAAAAAAAAAAATTATTAATGAATGCGCCATCTGTGTCCTTTCCAGATTGGATGGTACTCTCAGGCTTTGAAACTTCCTACTCTATTCTGTAATGCTCGTTTTCAGCTCATCTATTTGTCCTGCAAATAGGGCTTCAGATCAACTGAACAAACAAACTTTTAGAGGTTAAATTAGATTAAGGGTCAAGTTTGATGCTATGCAAAGCAAAGTATTTATATAGAAGGAAAGTATTTAAAAGTAAAGGGAAACACTGTATAATCTGTTTTTGTTGAATCTAAGTGATAGTCAATGGTGGTAATCAGGATCTGATGTAGATCATATCAGGATGACAGATAGCTGCTTGGTGTGTAGTTATTGCACTGAATGCTTTTAATGTATCGCGGATAAAGATCTCAGAACAGAGCGAGGCTGCTGGCAATAAGACAGATTCCTAAAAAAAAAAGTTAGACATCGTCAAGCCTTTGGATTTTGAAGAGAACATAATCATCTCTCAATGTAATTTTGGATTTAGCATTTTGACTGACTTAAAGCAGGAAAACAGAGTCCGAATCACAGTTGTAAATTTCTGGTTTCAACTGGATGTCACATTTCAGACGAAAAGAATCCTGCTTTCATTTTTTTTATTACAAAAGTTGGAGCGGTAACTGATTTTTTTTTTTTACTTTTTTATATCTAATTGCACAGCAGAGCCTCTTTTAACATAATCATAAAGCATGTCTGTGACTTTTTACTATTAAAAGAATGTACAGCTTAAGAAACGGACATGGTTCTACAGGAAATGTATTAGCATTTACAGTCTGATCTATTCTAAACACATCTACCAAAGACCCCATATTAGCCAACAGGAAGTAAACTCACCAAATATGTTGTGGTATAAAACCCAGCACACATAGATGCAACACAAAAGTGGCCAGTTCAACAGGACACCATCATGACCTCTAAAAGCTCTAAAGTCCTTGTATTTCTCCTGATGTCATCTGTTCTCCTCGTCGCTCTGGATGCTGACAGTAAGTTACCATAACTACTAAACCAAACTGTTTTTAGTCTGTTTTAAAGATTCAGTCTTAAACAAAAAAACAAAACAAAAAAAAACTGATTGAATCAGAGGCGACCGGACTTCGATTAAACCGTGGTTTTTACATGACGACTGAGAATTAGCACAGGCATTCAGTCCTAATGCTTTGATATAAATACCTAAAAAGTAAAGGTAGGAACTAGAGCACAATTCTTTTAGCATGGACAAAATTTATATAAAAGGGTTTAAGATGTAGTAGTGGGATGTTTAAGATGCAGAAGAAGGTTTATCACCTCAAACTGAGCTTTTTACAGTTCTGGAGTTGACGATACAAAGATCAAACTGTGCAGCCTTGACAATTAAAGCTTAAAATTTAAGTCGTAAGAAATGAGCCTGAGCAGCAGATCTTTGCATTTTATGCAAAGTAAAAAAAAAAAAAAAAAAAAAAAAAAACTAAAATGGTAATTACTCATATTTCTGGCAAAATGTAACACAGGGGCAGTGCTGCTTCACTGTGGTGTGAAAAAGTGTTTCCGCTCCTTCTGAGTTTGTTTCCCTTTTTTCCCCACACTTGTTTTGGAACATCACACATTTAAGCATCAGTCAAAAATAGCTATGCCCAAAATGCAGTTATTAAATACATTTTTTTTATTTATACGATTGGAGAAAAAAAATCAAAATCTTCATGGCGTTGTGTGAAAAGGTGAATGTATTCACCGGTTGCTCATAACTATAAATCTTTTAACCACCTTCCACTGTGTCTGCTTGAATGTTTGGTCCTCATTCTGATGTTTTACATATTCAGTTTGTTAAGAAAAAATCCATCAGATTTTATAGGAAAAAATCTGATAAAATTTTTCAGCCATATTGCCCAATTCTGGCAACCAACCTTTGTAAAACTATTATACGTCATCCACTCTTATCGACAAATTTTCTTACATTTGTAAAGGACTGCACTCGAAATTGCTATATTTGGTGAGGCCCCTGCAGGGATGGTGATATCGAGTCTTTATTTGCATAAGTGGAAGTCAGAGAGGCCTCCCACACACAGGTGATGGGTTGAGGATTTAATTGGCACACTTAAAACTCGAGAAAATAAAGCTCGCGATCAGGGGATCAACCCAGAGGACCTATAAGGTCTGGCAGCCATTTCTAAATTATTTTCAGTTACCATTTCCTGCTGGAAACATTGCGTTATAATTGAAACATAGGCTCTGTAACATTACTGTAACATCGATATTAGTCCATCCATTTCTATCATATTATTATTTCTCTTACACGCTCACCTGATTTTTTATTTATTTTTCTTTGTTATTGTCATTTTATTGCTTATGTTGGACGTTTTGTCTGGTTGTTAATTTGTATGCACAATTCAAAACCCAATAAAAATATTTGAATAATAATAATAACACATCATCCACTCTGAGTTTTTCTGAACCCTATAGGATCATATGCAGTTTTCTTTAGCCTTTAGCCTATTGTCCAGGGGTGGGTAGAGGATCTACTTCATCATATTTTTACTTAATAGAAATAAAAAGTAGCCTTTAGAAAAAATTACTTCACGTAAAAGTAGAAAAGTATTTGAAAGGCTACTCAAGTACAGAGTAACTGATCTACTTACAAACCATGATCTTACTAACAACTGATTTAATGTTTTACAAAATGATGCAGCATTTAATAAATTTTTAAATGATGTGCAAACTCTGATGGTTCAAAGAATAAGATAGAAATAACATATAACATTCAGTAATTATACAATACAAAGTTTAGGTGGGATGAATAAATAGTTACAGTATTTTAGAGTAGGTTAACTTACAATATAGCTTTTAATGTATTTTTACTCTGCCTCCAAATGACAGCAGACTCCACAAATGGAAAGTAAAGTGCAAAGTGTCTTTAAATGGTGCATATTGGTCAGTATTAAGTGAAGTTACTTACATTGGATGGAGTAGCCAGAATTTTTACTCAACTAAGAGTTTAAATATTTCATATTTTTAACTCAAGTAAAAGTAAAATGTACAATAAATGCCAAATGACCTGTACTAATAAAGCACTTTTTCAAGTCAGAAGACTTAATCAAAGCACTGACAGATACGAGGCTGCCGTACACTGGTGCCATCAGTCTGTCCGACCACCATCAGTAAGCAAAGCCCAAGGACAAAAACCACACTGAAAGCCGGAGCTGGGGCTTGAACCGACAACCCTCCGGTTGCAGGGCAAACTCAGCCACTGTCGCCCCAATACAATAAAACTACCTCTAAAAGTACATTTTATTTTTCACAAAGTTACTCAAGTAAATGTACCTAGTTACTAGCCACCTCATCTAATGTCACACCTTTATCTTCCTTAATAATCACAAACTATCTTAGCCTTTCGAACCTCATTACATCCGAACATTGTCCAAAACACACATTATGGTTTCTACATTTTGCCAACACAGTTCTGACATCATGATAATTTATTTCATATTTGGAGAAACATCATATATGTTTTTTATCCATCCATCCATCCATTTTCTTCTGCATATACGGGGCTGGGTTGCAGAGGCAGCAGTCTAAGCAAAGATGCCCAGACTTCCTGATCCCCACACACTTCCTCCAGTTGCTCTGGAGGGACCCCGAGGCGACATGAGGCCAGATCAGAGACATAGTCTCTCCAGCGTGTCCTGGGCCTTCCATGAAGCCTTCTCCCAATGGGACATGCCTGGAACACCTCCCGAGGGAGGCGACCAGGAAGCATTTGAAACAGATGCCTGAGAAACTTCAGCTGGCCCCTTTCGACATGGAGGATCAACGACTCTACTCCGAGCTAATTGAGCTCCTCACCCGATGTCGAAGGGTGGCTGGGCGCACCCTTCGAAGGAAACTCATTTTGGGCGCTTGTATTTGTAATCCTGTCCTTTCATTCATTACCCAGATCTCATCACCATAGGTAAAGGTGGGAATGTTTCTTAATGAATATGTATATTATAATATACAGTTGCATTGTCCAGTTGGTGTTTCCAGAAATCTTGACAAAGGTCATGTTTTTAAAGTGTAATGTCACAAAAGAAGCACCAAGGTTTCTAATCTCTTAAGTTTGGTTGTCTCCTGTTGCAGGTGAAGACTGCACAACAGAACTAAACGTTTGGCGAAACACAGTTTATGAGGCCTTTCCTGGACAAGAACTGAGGATTGACTGCCCAGCTGTACTCTGCAACAACCTACCACCAACTGTCAACTGGTATAAAATAGAGGAAAAAATCACTCGTCTCAGTATCAATGGCAGCGATCGCATTAAAATTGGGTGGGAGAAGAGAAAACCACTGGAAGGGAGCTCGTACCTTATTTTCCAAAATTTCAACGAAAGTGATGCTGGAAGATATCAGTGTGAGAGTGGAGGCAGTGTGAGCCACACCATAAATATCACAGTCAATGGTGAGTAGCTGGTGAGCAGACCTGGGATCAGAGGCAGCAAACTATTTATCTATAAAGAAAAAAAATATATATATATATTGCAAAAACATCATTTTAACACTCTGGCAACTCTTCAGCTTTTGAGTGTTCATTATTTATGTTTCATAAACTGACTGTAGATGGCAAATAATTAACTATAAAATTATTTCAACTGATTAATGAAACTGATTGCAGAATCTAAAAACCATTTTACTCGGGCATGATATGGCTTAAGTATCTAAAACATTTTTTTTTACCCTCTGTTTAATTTTATGATATTAAATGAGGGAAATTGTTTTTAATCCTTTCTGAACTCTAGAAGTGAATGATCCTGAACGTGTGAGGCACTAACCCGGTTTTATAGTTCAGTGTGAGTCCAGAGGCAGAGAATGTTTCTGACCGGCTGGCTGCCAATGCGGCGCAGAGGTCGCTGCACATAGTCCCAGACATTGATGTCTCAGAGGGAGGAGGACAGGCAGGAGATTAGAACCGAGCAGACGAAGGTAGGTAGGATGATCCAAAGGTTGAAGCCAAAGCTGACGTTGATGATGTTGTTGGTCATCAGAGCAAGGAGGTGAGAGACGTGCCAAAGGAGAATCCAGGACGAGTCAGGTCATTGTACCAGGTACGGTACGCAGTGTGGCTGCCAGGCTGGATGAGGGCAGACTGGCTCAGTGGTCGGGAAATGGTTCAATGAGTACACAAGGAGGCAGACATCAGGCAGGAGTCAGAAGACAGGTCAGGCAAACAGATCAGACTGGAATATTTAGGCTCAGGGTTCGAGAAGCAGCATCAGGGAATCGGAACACAAGTAGGCCGGACTAAGTCTCACCAAAGGCTCGAAATAATCTGGCACTGATGACTGGTCTGAGGGCTGGTTATATAGTGACTAATGCAGGTGGATAAGATGAGCAGGTAAGCTAAGCAGGTGTGTGGAATGAGGGATCTGAGCAGACATCACTGCTGAGATTATAGTTCCTCTGGCAATCAATCAAATCGTATTGGTTTTTATGCCTGGTTTCCACAAATTATGAGCAAATATATATTTCATATTACAACTTTGATAATAAATATTAAACAATCCTTTAAAAAATATTGAGCCAAAAAACAACAAATTTTTCAACTTAGAACTAATTCAACCTGAGTTTTGAACCTCTTATTACCTCCTTATCTGGTTTATATTCTCGTTCTAAACAACCTTAAGCAAAAAATAAACAATCATGTTTTTCTGATTCTGATTTAATTTTCTTTTTTTTTTTTATCTTACAGAGAACATGGTAGCTTTGGATGTATTTTGGAATTACATGTACTATGTTGTTGGAATTGGGGCTTTTTTAATAATAGGGATTTTTATTTGCGTCATTTCACAGAAAGTGCTTAAAGGTAAGACATTTTGATTCTTACTTTGCAATTCCCTAATGCAGAAGATCTTACAGCAAAATGCTACTTAGCATGATTTAGGGGGCAGTAACTGATGATTCTTCTTATCCATTTTGCAGGAAGATGCAGAAGGACAGCTGATCTATGTCACCGGTCGTCTGATGAAATCTATGCAAATATTACACCAGTCTGCCGAAATAAATAAATTATGTCAGTGCTATTCTAGAACAGTGAGGATTTTTAATGCTTCTGATCTGCTGAACTTCTTACATACATTCTATATATAATTCAGTTCTATCTTTCATTGATTATACAAAACATTTGTATGTGTTAAATGGATTCTAATGGCCCCTTTGTTAAAGAAAACTTATTACATATACCTAATGTACCCAAATTTAACTAAAAGTGCGGAAAGCCTGAGTTCCTTTAAATCAAGACTAAAAACACATTTGTTTAGGATTGCCCTCGACTGTTCTAGATAAACAGTTCAACTGAAACATCATTAGTTCAACTTTTTTATTTTCTTTAGTCTGCATTTTTTTATTTAATTTAATTTTATTTTATTTTCCTACTTGCTTTGATTCTGTTTTATTTTCCTATATTTTAATCATGTAAAGCCCTTTGCATTGTCTTTGTACTGAATTGTGCTATACAAATAAATTTGCCTTGCCTTGCCTTGCATAATGCAGATATATTTATATATTTAGTTACTCTAAGATTAAATATATTTATCACAAATATTTTCTGTAAAATTACTCCGGCCTGTATTTTAAATGGTCAGAGTGTCAGTTTTGGGCCCTCTTCCATCATTGGCCTGGAACAATTGACCCCTTTGTTCATGCTGTTCTTTACATCCTGGAAGTCAGAGCATTAGAAACTTTAACTCTTTTATTTTTTCTCCATTGGCAGCTGGACATCTATGAAATGTTTTTTCAAATGCAGTAGCAGAACAATTTTTCTATTGCATGTCTAGTCTAACTCATTCACAGTATGACCTACTGTACGTAGAACACATTTACCAAAAACCCCATGAAAGCAAACAGGAAGTAAACCTACCACATATGTTGTGCTGTAAAACCCAGAACACACAGCAGCTATACAGAGGTGGACGGTTCATCAGGAACTCATCATGATCTCTAACAGATCTAAAGTCCTTTTGATTGTCCTGATCTCATCTGTTCTCCTCGTTACTCTGGAGGCTGACAGTAAGTGACCATAAATACTAAACTAATCAGGATTAGATTGGACATGTCAGTTTTCAAGATTTAATGAAAACTCCTTTTTTGTTTTTGTGTGAACATCTAGGATATATAGTTAAGGCTAAATAAGCTGCAGTTTGTTTAGCACAGATATAGGTCATATCAAAGGGTTTAAAACTTTCTAAAGCTTTTCTAAATCGAGCAGAACTTTTTTCCATTTCCGGAGTTGATGCAGAGACTAAACCCGGCAGCCATGAAACCTAAAATTAAACAATAAAACACGAAACTGGGCTGCAGGTCTTTGATTCCATGTTGTTAAAGTCAACTGATTATTCTAATTTTATTTCATATTTCAAAAATTTTCATTTAGAAATATTACCCATAAAGTTCTTGTTGCTCTATTTCCTATTTGGCCATATTTGGTGATGTGTTAACCACATTAGGGGGTATTAGAGTAAGGAAATGAAGCCGGTTTGGGGGATTTTTTTTTTTATGTTGCATGGCATGTTTTAAGATCAGCTTTTAGGGGTACACAGTGTTGAACTTTGGTAGAACAAAGCATCTTCCTTGTGCCGCAATGTTAGTGTTTGACTGGCTCACCATGAGACTGAATAATCTCATAATTAGAAAACAAATTAGATGTACATTTTTTTCACAGTTGATTCTATAAGAGTTAGATTTTAAATGGTCAGTGAGCAATGGAGCTGATGTGGTAATACCGTATACCATACTGTGTTCTTTAAAAAGTGACTGTTAGCAGGTCTTTTGTTTGAAATTAGTCCTTTCTGTAAGTATACCACTGGTGACTAAACCTGCAAAGAATGTTATTCTTATTAAGAAACTATATTATTATGTAATTTTTATTATTATCAATTATTTTATTGTTATTCTAGAAATATTGAACTTTCATTGCAGACATGAAGAGCTTAAAAGCATTTCTATTCTGTCCCAAATAGCCAAATTAGTAACATTCAATGTTGCAAACAATAACCCAGTTAGCTATTTTTGTATATATTTAGTTTGCTATGTCTGTTTTTCTACAGGTGCTGGTCATAAAATTAGAATATCATGAAAAAGTAGATTGATTTCAGTAATTCCATTTAAAAAGTGAAACTTGTATATTATATTCATACATTACATACAAACTCATATATTTCAGATGTTTATTTTGTTTAATTTTGATGATTACAAATGACAACAAATGAAAATCTCAAATTCATCATATCAGAAAATTAGAATATTACTGAAGACCAATAAAAACAAAGGATTTATAGAAATGTTGGCCAACTGAAAAGTATGAACATGAAAAGTATGAGCATGTACAGCACTCAGTATTTAGTTGGGCCTCCTTTGGCCTGTATTACTGCAGCAATGCGGCGTGGCATGGAGTCGATCAGTCTGTGGCACTGCTCAGGTGTTATGATAGCCCAGGTTGCTCTAATAGTGGCTTTTAGCTCTTCTGAATTGTTGGGTCTGGTGTATTGCATCTTCTTCTTCACAATACCCCATAGATTTTCTATGGGGTTAAGGTCAGGAGAGTTTGCTGGCCAATTAAGAACAGGGATACCATGGTCCTTCAACCAGGTACTGGTAGCTTTGGCACTGTGTGCAGGTGCCAAGTCCTGTTGGAAAATGAAATCTGCATCTCCAAAAAGTTGGTCAGCTGCAGGAAGCATGAAGTGCTCTAAAACTTCCTGGTATGTGGCTGCGTTGACCCTGGACCTCAGAAAACACAATGGACCAACACCAGCAGATGACATGGCACCCCAAACCATCACTGACTGTGGAAACTTTACACTGGACTTCAAGCAACGTGGATGAAGTGCCTCTCTTCTTTTCCTCCAGACTCTGGGACCTTGATTTCCAAAGGAAATGCAAAATTTACTTTCATCAGAGAACATGACTTTGGACCACTCACCAGCAGTCCAGTCCTGTTTCTCTTTAGCCCAGGCAAGACGCTTCTGACGCTGTCTGTGGTTCAAGAGTGGCTTGACACAAGGAATGCGACAGCAGAAACCCATGTCTTTCATACGTCTGTGTGTGGTGGTTCTTGAAGCACTCACTCCAGCTGCAGTCCACTCTTTGTGAATCTCCCCCACATTTTTGAATGGGTTTTGTTTCACAATCCTCTCCAGGGTGCGGTTATCTCTCTTGCTTGTACACTTTTTTCGACCACATCTTTTCCTTCCCTTCGCCTCTCTATTAATGTGCTTGGACACTGAGCTCTGTGAACAGCCAGCCTCTTTAGCGATGACCTTTTGTGTCTTGCCCTCCTTGTGCAAGGTGTCGATGGTCGTCTTTTGGACAACTGTCAAGTCAGCAGTCTTCCCCATGATTGTGTAGCCTATAGAACTAGACTGAAAGACCATTTAAAGGCTTTTGCAGGTGGTTTGAGTTAATTAGCTGATTAGAGTGTGGCACCAGGGGCCATCAATTTTGAACCTTTTCACAATATTCTAATTTTCTGATATGATGAATTTGAGATTTTCATTTGTTGTCATTTGTAATCATCAAAATTAAACAAAATAAACATCTGAAATATATGAGTTTGTATGTAATGTATGAATATAATATACAAGTTTCACTTTTTAAATGGAATTACTGAAATCAATCTACTTTTTCATGATATTCTAATTTTATGACCAGCACCTGTATATACGGTTTGATTCTATACAGTATAAGCAAAAAAAGAAAAAACACCTAAGAAAAGACTACACATTTGTTTACGCATGCACACACACACAAATGATGCAATAATTGTTAGATTATAAATCCATTTCAGCCTCACAATGTTAGTTTTCCAAAATGAGGGCAAACTCCTTTCAACCAAAGCAGAAGTTTAATAGCTAACCAGAATTTAATACATTCGCTGGTTACAGCATATCATCACAATAATTTTCCAGTTGTATTTTTTCACTGAAGTATCTTCTAATATCAAATAATCATCAAGGCCAAGCAAGTCCTGCAGCATTAAGGCTGCTTGTTCATCATTGTTAATTCTGCTATATCCTTTAGCTAATTGTTCAAGGTTAAAGCTACTGGGCTTCCGTACTTTACATTTTCTCTCCATAATCATCTTCACAAAGAAATATTCTTTGCTAACAGTTGCTGCTTTGCGTTTCTTCCTGCAACACCAACCTCTGCTCAGCATAAACAATCTCAAACCTCTTTCTAAACCTAAATTCTAAAATAAATATTCCTTATTGTAGATTCTTTCTCCATCTTTACAAACAGTTCTGACAACTGAGCTTTAATTCAATGTGTGGAAGAAACTCTTCACCTGTCCAACTTTATATCTCAAACATTCTGTTAGATTATTTCAATGTGAATTATACAGGGTTCAGTTGCAGGGTGTGTCCAAAGATTTTGCTCTAATTGTTAATATTCAGCTTATAAAGTGTTAATAATTCAGTAAAAGACACATTCAGGTGTGTAATCTCTTTTGTCTGGTTGTCTACTGCTGCAGATGAGGACTGTACAACAGAACTACGAGTGCGGAGAAACACAAACTATGAAGTGGTTTCTGGACAGAACCTCAGGATTGACTGTCCAGTTCTATTCTGCAACAATCCACCACCAAGAGTCACCTGGTATAAAATAGGGGACGAACCTGATCGTCTCATCATCGAAAACAGCAATCGCATTAGAATAGGATGGGAGGAGATCAAGCCTCTGGAAGGAGTTTCATTCCTTATTTTTCAAAAGATCCTCAAAAATGACTCTGGAGGATATGGATGTGAAAGTGAAGGCCTTGTTAGTCACACCATCAATATCACAGTTATTGGTGAGTGGTTTTACCGTTCCAATGGGTATAAAAGAATATATAGTTGGTACAAAATGTTGTGGTTTTTGTAATTTCATGTTTGATTGTTGATTTCAAAAGGAAAAAAATATTTTGTAAAAGGAAAAGGGATGAACAGATCAGCATTGGTATTGATGGTTAAAGGATACAAAAAATATTTTTGTAAGCTGAATATATAATTTCATAAATTTATTTTTATTATGTTGTATTTTACCCCACAGATGAACATCCCAATGTCTAATGTCTAATCACATTAGAAGCAATATTTGATCAAAGCGGGTTTACATTATTATGCATTTGTGCTTCTATATTTGATTGTAATAATAAAAGTTTTTTTAATATATATTACAGAAGAAATAGAGGCTACAACCAAGACACATATAACAATAACTACTGAAACAAGTAAGGACAGTTCATAATTGTATGATTTTGTTCCCTAAAATTTTGGTGTTACATTTTTCTTTTTTTTTTTGTTCTGAGTATAGAGACTCTAAAACATACCTTTGGTTGCCTTTGGCAACCCACTTAGAGGTGTTGATGGAGTTTGAACTTCTCTGTACGTCCATTTCACCCACTGAAGTATCGTTATTCATCTATGATGATGTAAACTCGGATTTGCATTCTATCACCCCTTTAAGAATACAAAAACGCTTTTTTTCTGTCAATATGCTCCATCCAGAACTCTTCAAATGAACCTTTTGCTATCAGATTATTAATCAATAAAAAAAAATAAAAGACCTGCCAGAGTAAGAGATTACCAAAATGATTGTTATTTACAGCCCTACCAAATTTACTTTCAGTGAAATGGTGGCTGGAACACTGTATTCACGTATCTTCATGTCCTCCCAGAGGACTATGAATCCTTTGATAGAAAATTACTATCAATTGTTCTTTGTTAAAAAGGGTTTGAGTCATTTGCCTGATGGGTATTATCAAAAAAGGAGAAGGACCGAAGTTATCAGCATTGGTATTGAGCATAAACTGATGCAGAAAATCTGTTCTGAAGCTAAATAGTAATAATAAAATAGTGTTATGTTCTATTTTATCCCTTAGATGAACATCCCAAAACTGAACCAAACAATATTTTTTGGATGTATGTGTGGTCTGCTGCTGGGATTGGTTCCTTTCTCATCATAGTGATTATTATATCTGTGATATGGATGCAGGGATGCAAAGGTGAGATTTTTTAGCAACTTCTTTTAACCTTTGTTGAAAATCATGCACCATAGCTATCTAACAAACTGCTTCATTTGCAGGGAAATCAAGGAAAGAGAAGCAAACAGAAAATAAGGTAAATATTCTTGAACTTTTAGGACAATAATGTACTGAACCAATATGTCTGCTTTTAACACCTTAGCATGTCTAAACATTTTTCTTTTTTACTTCCTACAGTACAATAAAATCCCTCTAGCTGAGCAAGACATTCAAATTGCCACAAGGGTCAGGTATTCACCAAGAAGAGACATCTTTTGACAGCCAGTGAGAGAAAACTACCAGGACAACCTACAGTATAGAGCCGCCAACATTTGGAGATAATGAGCAACTTCATGGTCCAACGATACAGGAGAGAAACAGGAATGTAGCACATAAGGAGGAAACCAATTCTGTTGTCTATGCTGCCTTCAACCACGGACCGTCACAATGAGAGGCTCTGTGGCCACAGAGGCGGATAGAGTAGAAAGATTAAGCAGCTAAATGTCACGTTTAAAAGCAGAGAGATTTTTTAGTTTACCTTTTGTGATCAATGAGTCTGAACTTGTTAGTTACTAACTGGTTATTGAAATCAGATGAAACTTTATTAGCTCCACACATAAATGTTATTTATTACTACAGAAAAGATAGATATACGCAGCGGGACCAAAAAATCTTATTTGGACAAAGAAAAGGAGCGCAATTGTTTCCTCAAAATATTTTCTCTCCTGTGTCTAGATCTTTTGCAATTAGATACACCAACCCCACCAAGCATGTATTTCTATCCATAGCAGTTATTTAAATTGACCGTCATTTAGTTACTGCATTTATGCTTAACCCTGACATCTACCCTAACCCTTACCTGTTTATTTCTAATACTAACTAATACTAGTTAGGATGTGAAATAACCACATAACTTTAAATCCCTCCCAACAGTAAAAAAATAGGGTTTTGCCACATTAGAACCAGATTTGGGGCTCCATAAGGCCTGCTGGTCTTAAGAAGAAATAGTCCTGAATGGGTAAAACGTATCCTACATACCCACACTCACTTCTTTAAACATATTCCAGTGTTTGTATGCGCTGAGGCTGGCCTGCTGTTACAATTTTTTAATGTGACCAATAAAATACTGTAACTGTGCGTGTCTAAGTCTAGCCTGCTGTAAAATGCATTATTTTCTAAGAAAATAAACATTTAATTCTAACTCCAGGGCTATTTCTGTGGAGTGAGTAGGCCTGGAACTCTATAGTGCATGCCATAATACTTGTCTTCTGACTATGCCCCTTTCCTTTCACTCCCAACAGAAGAACTGGCTAAAATAAAAAGATAACAGATTAAATCACACCATGATTCAACCTGAAGTCTCTTCTCGAGAGGAGCAGGGCAGGGATTTATCTCATTACAGAAATGCCAAATCATAATTTCCTTTATGTTTTGGGGAAATACTTAAACATAATTCTTTAGCAGCGTCAAAGACTGGAGGTGTTTGGTTTTTACTGTCTGATACTTTGCAGGGGAAACTTTTCCTACTGAAACTAAACCCCCTAAGTCCATCAATGTTGCACAAAGTGAGAAAAAAAAACAACTTAACACTGTTTATATATATATATATGATTGTGGACCAAAAGAAAGTTAACTGTTTTGTCTTTTTCTTGAGCCTTCCCTTTATTATTATGTATAACCTGTCTTCTGTATTTGGTTCAAAAGTAGAAGAAGTAAAACGCACTGACTCAATATTGGGGGGGAGACGGAGGTGAATAAGTAGGTTCTCGCACCATTGTGGATATAAAAAAACAGTGCAAGAGTTTGCAAAATACAAAAACCACAGCTTGATGGTAGCTAATAAACCCATGTAAGCTAGAAGCGGTCTAAAGAATTCTCCATCAGTTGCCTGAGATAAACAATGTTTGCCAATTTTGCTGTGAGCATGTACCCCAAAAAAAAAAGCTGAAAGAGGCCAAAGAACCCTGAAAAGTTAGTTTCTTTTACTGGATTATTTTATTCATATTTCATTCATTGTTTAAGGTCATCACACTTTACTTTTTACATTTAATTACATAAGCAATACATTCTATATATAGTTCAGTTCTATTAATTATTGATTATACAAAACATTTGTATGTGTTAAATTTGTAATTTTACTAAATCATCTGAAATGAAGTCATTATTTGATTACTTAATTCATTCATTCAAAACCCACATATATGACATTTTAATTAAATAAATAAATAATTCAAACTTGAAGATATCTATGTAGCTCATCCTGGTATGTAGCAAGATGCTCTTTAAATTAGGGAATTCCGGGTGAACTTGGGTTTTGGACGTGCAGTTACACCGTGATCATGGTTAGACTGGCTTTCTTTTCCAATTCTTCATTTTTGCTTCAGCAGAATAGCAAATCAACCAACATGGTTTTTCTGACTACAGTATGAGGAAGAATTTCATTCAGGTTTTCACTGATGCTGCAGATTGATGAAGGACCAAAGCTGATCTGTGTCTATAATCAACTGTCTGTCCAAATAATTCTGCTTCAATGCCAGTGTGATATCATCAGTGCCTAAAATAAGTGCTATCACTGCTGTGCACCAATGCAGATTGTAGACTTAATTATCTGAGGGGCCAAAGCAGAAATGTGAAGCGGGCATTTTCATCTCTTTACATAGGCCAGCTGACAGCTTTGCTAGCGACCCGGGACAACACAGTCTTTTTGCATTCTTAGTTTGAAATGAAACAAACTTAAAAAATTGCAGCAGGACGTTATCCTGGTCAAACCATTTTATTTTGGGGTGGGGTGGGGGAGTTCTAATGGCCCCTTTGTTAAAGACAACTTATTACATATACCTAATGTACCTAAATGTACCTAAAAGTGCGGAAAGCCTGAGTTCCTTTAAATCAAGACTAAAAACACATTTGTTTAGGATTGCCTTCGACTGTTCTAGTTAAACAGTTCAACTGAAACATCATTGGTTCAACTTTTTTATTTTCTTTAGTCCAACTGTTTTTAATGTTCTTTTTTGTTTCTATATTTTTTATTTTATTATATTCTATGTATTTTTTTTTTCCTACTTGCTTTGATTCTGTTTTATTTTCCTATATTTTAATCATGTAAAGCACTTTGCATTGTCTTTGTACTGAATTGTGCTATACAAATAAATTTGCCTTGCCTTGCCTTGCATAATACAGATATAGTAATATATTTAGTTACTGTAAGATTAAATATATTTATCAGAAATATTTTCTGAAAAATTACTTCGGCCTGTATTTTAAATGGTCAGAGTGTCAATTTTGGGCCCTCTTCTGTCATTGGGCTGGAACAATTGACCCCTTTGTTCATGCTGTTCTTTACATCATGGAAGTCAGAGCATTAGTAACTTTAACTCTTTTATTTCTCTCCATTGGCAGCTAGACATCTATGAAATGTTTTTCAAAAGATCTTTGCGTCTTTTTTTCAGGTAGAAAAATCGACTAATGCAGAAGCAGAAATATTTTTCTATTGTATGTCTAGTCTAACTCATTCACAGTATGAGCTACTGTACGTAGAACACATTTACCAAAGACCCCATGAAAGCGAACAGGAAGGAAACCTACCTGTTACTCTGGAGGCTGACAGTAAGTGACCATAAATACTAAACTAATCAGCATTAGATTGGACATGTCAGTTTTCATGATTTAGTGAAATCTCCTTTTTTGTTGTTGTTTGAACACCTAAGATATATAGTTAAGGCTAAATAAACTGCAGTTTGTTTAGCACAGATATAGGTCATCTCAAAGGGTTTAAAACTTTCTAAAGCTTTTCTAAATCGAGCAGAACTTTTTTCCATTTCCGGAGTTGATGCAGAGACTAAACCCGGCAGCCATGAAGCCTAAAATTAAAAAAAAAACATGAAACTGGGCTGCAGGTCTTTGATTCCATGTTGTAGAAGTCAACTGATTGTTTCTATTTTTATTTAATATTTCTAAAATTTTCATTTAGAAATATTACACATTAAGCTCCTGTCGCTCCATTTCCTATTTGGCCATATTTGGTGATGTGTTGACCACATTAGGGGGGCATAGAGTAAGGAAATGAAGCCGGTTTAGGGGATTTTTTTTTTAATGTTGCAATACAAGATCAGCTTTAGGGGTACACAGTGTTAAACTTTGGTAGAACAAAGTATCTTCCTCGTTCTGCAATGTTAGTGTTTGACTGGCTCACCATGAGATTTAATCTCATAATTAGAGAACAAATTAGATGTACATTTTGTATTCACAGTTGTATTGATTCTAAATGGTCAGTGAGCAATGGAGCTGATATAGTAATACTGTATACGATACTGCCCTGTTTAAAAAGTGACTGTTAGTGAGTCTTTTGTTTGAAATTAGTCCTTTGTGTAGGTATAACACTGGTGACTAAACCTGCAAAGAATGTTATTCTTATTAAGAAATTATATTATGTAATGTTTTTATTATTATCAATTATTTTATTGTTATTCTAAAAAAAATTAACTTGCATTGCAGACATGAAAAGCTTAAAAGAAATTCTTCTGTCCCAAATAGCCAAATTAGTAACATTTAATGTTGCAAACAATAACCCAGTTAGCTAAGTGTTTAAATATTTAGTTTGCTGTCTGTTTTTTTATACGGTTTGATTTTATACAGTATAAGCAAAAAAAGAAAAAACACCCAAGAAAAGACTACACATTCGATTACACATGCACACACACACAGGATGCAATAATTTTTAGATTATAAATCTACAGTGGTGTGAAAAAGTGTTTGCCCCCTTCCTCATTTCCTGTTTTTTTGCATGTTTGTCACACTTAAGTGTTTCAGAACATCAAACCAATTTAAACAATAGTCAAGTACAACACAAGTAAACACAAAATGCAATTTGTAAATGAATGTTTATTATTAAAGGAGAAAAAAAAATCCAAACCATAATGGCCCTGTGTGAAAAAGTGATTGCCCCCCTCATTAAAATATACTATAACTGTGTTTTTTAACAGCTGAGTTCAATTTCTCTAGCCACACCCAGGCCTGATCATTGCCACACCTGTTTTCAATCAAGACATCACTTAAATAGGAGCTGCCTGACACAGTAAAGTCCACCAAAAGATCCTTAAAAGCTACCCATCATGCCAAAGATCCAAAGAAATCCAGGAACAATTGAGAAAGAAAGTAATTAAGATCTATCAGTCTGGAAAGGGTTAAAAAGCCATTTCCAAATTTCTGGGAGTCCAGCAAACCACAGTGAGAGCCATTATCCAATAATGGTGAAGACATGGAACAGTGGTGAACCCTCCCAGGAGTGGCTGGCCGCCCAAAATTACCCCAAGAGCACAGCGATGACTCATCCAAGAGGTCACAAAAGGCCCCACAACAACGTCCAAAGAACTGCAGGCCTCGCTTGCCTCAGTTAAGGTCAGCATTCATGCTTCCACCATCAGAAAAAGACTGGGCACAAATGGCCTGCATGGCAGAGTTCCACGAAGAAAACCACTGTTGAGCACAAAGAACATTAAAGCTCGTCTACAATTTTTCCAAAACCCATCTTGATGATCCCCAAGAATTTTGGGAAAACATTCTGTGGACCGATGAGACAAAAATGGAACTCTTTGGAAGGTATTTGTCCCATTACATCTGGCATTAAAGGAACACTGCATTTCAGAAAAAAGAACATTATACCAACAGTAAAATATGATGGTGGTGGTGTGATGGTCTGGGGCTGTTTTGCTGCGTCAGGACCTGGACTTGCTGTGATAAATGGAACTATTAATTCTGCTGTCTACCAAAAGATCCTGAAGGAGAATGTCCGACCATCTGATTGTGAACTCAAGCTGAAACGAACTTGGGTTCTGAAGCAGGACAATTATCCTAAACACACCAGCAAGTCCACCACTGAATGGCTGAAGAAAAACAAAATGAAATTTGGAGTGGCCTAGCCAAAGTCCTGACCTGAATCCTATTGAGATGTTGTGGGATGACCTTAAAAAGGCCGTTCATGCTCGAAAACCCTCCAATGTAACTGAATTAGAACAATTCTTCAAAGATGAGTGGGCCAAAATTCCTCCAGAACGCTGTAAAAGACTCATTGCAAGTTATCGCAAACCCTTGGTTGCAGTTGTTGCTGCTAAGGGTGGCCCAACCAGTTATTAGGTTTAGGGGGCAATTACTTTTTCACACAGGGCCATGATGGTTTGGATTTTTTTTCTCCTTTAATAACAAACACCTTCATTTACAAATTGCATTTTGTGTTTACTTGTGTTGTACTTGACTATTCACTGATTCTTGGGAATTTGGATAAAACAGGTTTTAATTTTGAAAATAAAAAGTTAGTTGGATTACAAAATCTGAAGGTATATTGTTATAGACCAAGGTCTTGGCTGTTCAGCAGTGTACAGGTGCAACCTCCTCATTTTGTATTTCTTTCATAAAATAGGCATTTTTCCAGTTATTACTTTGTTTTTGTCAACACCATCAGACACAATAAAAAGCTAATTATTTTTTATTTATTTGGTCTAATAAGTATTTAGAGTTTTTAAATCTTTATCTGGCATTGTTAGCACACATTTATGCTGTTAAATGTTGAATATTCATTTTTGTTAATTTTTTTTTAACTGTTTCACTTGTAGTCCTTTAAAAGATCTAACATCAGATAACGTTTACTTTAAGCCTAAATAGAAAAAGTCATGTTTTTTTATTTAACAAACATATTTTTGTATTAAAAGAGACTATTACTTTAATGAGAGAACAGCACTGAAGAAACATATTGCAAGCATATTCATTTAAAACAAATAAAAAGCCCTCTGACGGTGGTGACTTTAGAACTGACGGTGGTGACAGTGGCCTCATTTCAACATACAATTCCAAACTGTATACAATTCAAATCAATGGTTTCTTGCTTATTAACTTTATTTAACTATTTGGTTAAAAAAAAAAACAATCATGAGCACTGTGACAAATATTTTTCAAGGAATATAAGGTACAATTAAGAAATATATTAAAAGTACCCCATCCCCATATCAAGAACAGATAACAAATAACAACTGTGAGCAATATGGCAAACATTCAATAAGAAACATGTTCAATTAGCAACAGGCTATCATTAATAAAAGTACCCCTTAATAATATGTGAAAAATAAATCATTACC
Source organism: Cyprinodon diabolis (assembly GCA_030533445.1). Lineage (NCBI taxonomy): Eukaryota > Metazoa > Chordata > Actinopteri > Cyprinodontiformes > Cyprinodontidae > Cyprinodon > Cyprinodon diabolis. The sequence continues at coordinate 6,794,856 of CM060085.1, forward strand.
TGTAGCAATAAAATCATTAATCATCACTGACCTCCTATTAAACTGTCATGTAGTGCCCCCCACTCATAAAATAATATAGATCATATTCTTCTGTAAACTAGACTATACATTTTATATTGGATGTGAAGAACAGATAAATGAATAACTATGTTTTACAGTCCCTTTTCCATAAAATGAAATGTTTCAAAATACAGAAAGCATTCTGTGTAAATACCACAAAACACATCTGGCACAAAAATAATAATAATTTGTGAACTCCTGTGAGTATTCCCTGACTGTTTTACATCACTTCACCCTTCATGTATCTTTATCAGGAAGTATATGCTGTATATGTTTCTCCTCTATGAAGTCCATGACTTCAGCAGACAGGTTGTATATCTCCCTCGTCCTGCTTACACGACCTGGTGATGATGGTTCCATAAGTTTGACCAGAACATGGTCAAATGGAATGAAGCACATATCCTTTCCCCCTCTTTTTGGATTGAATAGTGTGTTGGGCCCATGAGGGTGGAAAAACTCTACTTTCACATCTTGATGATGGGCGTCCACAGTGACAGCCTTTGCTAACCACCAGTTCTGGTCATAAATGACAGCAAGCCAATCACCGCAATGAACTACATCATCAGATAGATCTGTCACAGTCCCATCAGGTCCCGGCTTGGTCAGTTGTTCTAGCTCCATTGGCTCTTGCTCACTTTCCTCCTGTTCCATTTCCTCCATCAACATTGCCAAAGGACCTTTCCTCTTTTGCATTGGTATAGGACCATCATCTTCAAACTGTACCCCGGGTGTGTTGGCAGTCAACTGGAATATTGTTGGGCTGAAACACTTACACATCTGTGGCTCACTGCAGAAACAGGACAGTGATCTGCAATAGATCTCAGAGTCGTTTTGGTATGTCAGTGTGACCTGATGGAGTTTTCTTGTTGCAGGTACAGGTTTTAGTGGTTGAGAAAGGAGTGCATCATATGGATGCATATCAGCTTCAGTAATGACATAGAGCTTAGTGCTACAGAGGCTTTTGCCAACCATCTCATGGAAGATATTCCCATTCACAATGTCATTCCCGCGCAGTATAAGGTTGTCTGCTGTCCTTTTAACAGTTCCTCCAATGCCGTCAGGGGCTCCCTTCCCATGTGAGGTGGGGAAGAAGTTCCAGGTTGTTTTCTTGAAACCTAGAGTTGGAGGGACACTGCAGAGGAGAGAAAAGTTATTCTTGTTCTTGTATTGCTTGCTGGGGCCATCTGACCAAAAGTGAATAGTATCAACTTTTGGAAACTTTAAACGAATGTCAGTCAGGACTGGTTCCATGTGAGTCCAAATGGCAGACGCATCTTGTCGCCTGGATTCTGATACTGTGCAAAAGCCTGTTTTCTGTTCTTTTGTATAGTATATGCCAGTGTGCAAGTTGAGCTGTGGGAGGTTCTGACCAAAATGGCATGACTGTACCTCAGAACTATACTTGCATTTCCACGCTTCAGAAAAGTCCACATGCACAATTACTGTGCTAACATTGCACTTCTCAATCATGCTCCTGTACTCTCTGGTCTGGTTCTGAACTAAGCACACGTGTGTTGTTGTTTCTGTCTTCAGTTTGTCTTCATATTGTTGAAGAAGCTCTCCCAGCGTGCCACTGTGTGTTACAAGTCTTGTGTTGAAGTGGAGCCTATCTGCTGTTTGATCCTGAACTCGTTCCCATTGCTGCCATTCAACATTGGTCTGGTCTTTCTGTGGTGTGGGAAGTGTATGTTTGTGGAGACACCGGGTGCAGGAGCGCAGAAGACATGCCTCGCTTGTCTGTGAACAGCAGACAAGTTCAAAACTATCCTCCAGTTTGCCAGACTTGACGAAACCATTTTCTCTTAGGACTTCAAGCATCAGCTTAGCATTCTCATGGTACTGACATTGGCATGTCTTACGATCTGATGGTCTTGGTGCTGTGACATAGAATGGACGTAAGGTACAGAAGGATGAATAACTGAGCTTCACTCTTGGTTCTTTCTTGGTGAACTCCTTGTGGAGGTTCAACAGTGTATCAGTCAGAATCATTCTCTGATGCTTTATTTTCTTGCGTGTGATTGTGTCCTGTTTGTCAGTTGTCATTCGTGCTGCATTATAGTAGAAATTTTGAACCTTCTGAGTAATTGCTTGAATATATGTAGGTTTTTTGTCAGTAGGCCTCCTCTTCCGCAGTGTGTTATATGTTATGCCAAATTGTCTTGTCTGGTGAATTAGCCGATATTTTTTCAGAACCTTGCCTGACAGAGTCAGGTTCTTGTTCTTGTGAGCAGAATTGTTTTGTTTCAATTCACGAATGAGTGCGTTGTGGAATAGCAGAGTTTTCTTGATGGAGGGGTTTTTGAGTTGGCTTCCCCGCAGCAGCTGCTCTGTTTTTTTTTCTTGGTGAGTCTTGTGTTTTTTTATTCCAAGCTTGTTCTCGTACCCAACGCTTTTTCATTCTGTTCCTCTCCTTTGTTACCTCTTTTAGTTTATTTGTCATAGCTTTCATCTCTCTCGAGTATCTTGCACTTGTTTTCTTTCTTTCCCTTTCTCCTGCTACAGCCTGTCTACTCCGAGCTGGCTTGTGTATGGCCTGATCCACTGGACTGTCTGGGGAAGTTTCTGGGCGATCTGAACCGTTTCTCTTACGTTCTCTTGATACTTTTTGTTTACGTTTCCAAGCCTTTCTCTGACTTCTCTTTTCCCTTTCATTCAAATCATTGATATTTTTTATCTTCCCTTCCTTCACCCTCTTCTTCCATCTTTGCCTTTCTGTTCTGAGGTATTCCTCCTTTAACTCTTCATCACTATGTTTTGTCTCTCTACACTTCTTTTGATATTCCCTGTTTCTTTTCCTTCTTTCCTCCACAGATAGCTGCTTCCTAGCCATAACTTCCTAAAATACATAAAGTCAAAGTTGAGTGTAATGACTATGAAATTGGGGGGAATAACAGTAAATGTTAGATTTGGTTAAATGTTGCCCTGCCATAGGTTACAAGGAATATTGTATACTATGTGCTATGTAGGTAGGTAGTAGGTGCACTAAGTGCATCCCAAATGATGTAAACCAAATGAACATGGCATAATAGTGAATTGAGAGACAGGGAAGGCACACCCCATCCCCTAGGGTTATACAATATGGAAGAAATCTAGGCGGAATTACATAAATAAAAATATAAAAGAGGTTAATGAAACATTACAGATCAACAATTATTTTCTAGCCTCCGTTGAGAACCATTTGTAGTTTTTTGTCACCACCGTCAGACTGTGCGTCACCACCGTCAGATTTTCTGTCTGACGGTGGTGACGTCTGACGGTGGTGACAAAATCCTACTCTTTCACATGATATGCATGAGTTGTTCACATTAGCCATCTTGTTTCCCCTCTGTTGCTAGCTACCTTAGACCTCTTCTTAAAAAGTAAACATTTATGTCATAATCTAATCTAATATTTTTTTATACAAAAGAGACGTTGTTGACATGTTATGGTTGTGACATTAGCAGTGTCCAAAAATATGAACAAGTTTAAGAGAAAATAGCAAACTTACAGGAGCTTGAGTGACCTTGAAGCATCCAGTAGAGCTGAAGATTTGAAAATGGGGTCCTCAGGAATGTAGTTGACCTTTTAGTTGCCTGATTTTATTGCTTTTTATAAATATCTGACGGTGGTGACAAATATGTGGGACACATTTTGAGCAATCACAAAATAATGGTTAATATTGTTCAAAACTCACTGTTTGTAGTTTTAAATATATATTAAAATGTACTCTTTCATTTGGTAAAGATATTATTCAATTCAATTATTACTTTTTGTTTTTTTAATCAAGTTGAAATGATTATCTACTATCCAAGGACAACTGATTTTATAGGCAATGGGCCAGCATATAATCATTAAATTAACAATAAAATTAAAAAAAACTTTAAAAGAACCTTACATTTGTGCAAAGGACCCCCTGATTATAACCTTGATTGTTTTTATTCATGAAAATGTTATTTCTTTCCAACAGAATTAGCACTTTTCTTAGTGGGACATGTTTTTGCCACAGTTTCAAGAATCAGTGTATTGTTTAAATTGGTTTGATGTTCTAAAACACTTAAGTGTGACAAACATGCAAAAAAGCAGGAAATGAGAAAGGGGGCAAACACTTTTTCACACCACTGTATTTGAGCCTCACAATGTTAGTTTTCCAAAATGAGTGCAAACTCCTTTCAAACAAAGCAGAAGTTTAATAGCTAACCATAATTTGATACATGCGCTGGTTACAGTATATCATCACAGTTATTTTTCAGGTGTATTTTTTCAATGAAGTATATTTTAATATTAAATAATTATCAAGGCCAAGCAAGTCCTACAGCATTAAGGCTGCCTGTTCATCATTGTTGATTCTACTATGTCCTTTAGCTAATTGTTCAAGGTTAAAGCTACTGGGCTTCCGTACTTTACATTTTCTCTCCATAATCATCTTCACAAAGAAATATTCTGTGTTAATAGTTGCTGCTTTGCCTTTGTTCCTGCACCGCCAACCTCCGCTCAGCATAAACAATGTCAAACCTCTTTCTAAACCTAAATTCTAAAATAAATATTTCCTATTATAGATTCTTTCTACATCTATGCAAACAGTTCTGACAACTGAGCTTTAATTCTATGTGTGGAGGAAACTCTTTGCCCGTCCAACTTTATATCTCAAACATTATGTTAGATTATTTGAATGTGAATTATACAGCGTTCAATTGGAGGGTGTGTCCCAAGATTTTGCTCTAATTGTTAAAATTCAGCTTATAAAGTGTTAATAATTCAGTAAAAGACGCATTCAGGTGTGTAATCTCGTATGTCCGGTTGTCTCCTGCTGCAGATGAGGACTGTACTTGTACTGTGCTTCCGGAAGGAGTTTCATTCCTTATTTTTCAAAAGATCCTCAGAAATGACTCTGGAGGATATGGATGTGAAAGTGAAGGCAGTATTAGTCATGTCATCCATATCAAAGTTATTGGTGAGCGGTTTTTTTGTTTTCTAATGCCTAATCAAAATATAAGTAATATTTCATCTAATCAGCCTTACGTTTTATCCTTGTATTTGTCTGTATTTGTTATGAAATAAACAAGAAACGTAAAACCGAGATCAGTGACATTAGCCAGCAAGGTTTACTGTATATTTGTATCCTTATTTTGGTCCTCTTTGTTGCTATTTTATTCGTTTCTAAATCCACTCTTTAGTGCAAATGAATCATTTTCTTGCAATGTACTTCAGCATTTTTTAGATGAGAAATATCTTTATTGATGCTTAAATTTTACATATGATCTAATTAAATCATACACCATTTTTAAAAGATATTGTATTACCTTTAGCCCATATAAGTCATATAAAATAGGAGAATTACTATTCAGATCCTGATAAAACTAAATTAACTGGGTGAACTTCAGAAGTTTTGTAGAGAAGCAAAATTTATTTTAAAATGGCTCATAGTTCAGGGAAATGATCTGAAAATAAATGTGTGTTCAAACAGCTTTTGTATTTATATATTATTTATTCATTCATTACTAAATTTTTACACACCAACTTGATTTATAAAGTCAGTTCTCCATAAATCATAATATGTATCTATTGATAAATGATGCAACTTTAATCACAAATATTTAACATGTCTTTAAGAATATACTGAGCCCAAAACAACAGCAAGTTTTCACCTCCCGACAAATTCCACCTCAGATTTCAACCTTAACACCTTTCTCATCTTTTATATCGTTTTTTTTTTATATCGTTTATAGCTTCTGTTAAGAAATCCAGTAGTAAAATTAAAATTCTTCTCTAATTCTAACTTAATGTAATCTTTTATCTTTCAGAGAGTGCTGCAGATCAGGACATATTTTGGCATTATATGTACCATGCTTTTAAAATTGGGGCTTTTTTCATCATATTGATCGCAATATATTTTATATCCAAGGCAGTGCAAAAAGGTAAGAATTTTGGATTCTGATTTACAAATGTTTTAAAGATAAAAAAGATAGAATCATCCCAATTGACTTAAGCAAAGGAGTTACCAGGAAAATGGTATTTAGGATTTTGGGAGCAATAATGGATGCATGTTTACATTTATTTTGCAGGAAGAAGCAAGAAGGCAGCTGATCCATGTCCCCAGTCTCCTGATCAAATCTATGAAAATACTCTAGTCTGATGTATCAGTGATATTGCAGAATATATTGGATTTTAACTGACCTGTTTAGCTTTGGCATTGTAAACCCATCTGATCTTTGACAGAAATATATGAAATTATATCCTTTGACTTCATGCTTGACGTTTGTACTTTTATAGACAGGTGTGTTTATTTCATTTTTATGTCAAATAAACTGAATCTACCATATTTGGAGTTCGTTTAAGCTACAGAGACATTTGAAAGTTGATCAGTAAAAGTATAATTTACCTCAATTCTGTTTTGAGTTCCACTGCAGAAAATGGGAATACTTACATAAATGGTATTTCTTGGTTTTCTTTTTTTTTTTATGCAGAAATCTCAAAAAGATCATTTCATGTTGGAAAAATTGAGAAATACGTATATCATTTTGAGGAAAAGAATAGTTTAACACCATTTGGAGTAAGGCTGTAACATAGTTTAAAAAAATGCAGCACAGGGAATACTTTGTAGTTATGCTTTAAGTCCTATGTTTTTATTTCCAGTTTAATTCCATACATCAAATAAAAGAAATAGGAAAAACAGTTTACTGATACTTTACTTGACACACACAGTCAGTCATTCTTCAGGTGCGTTTCTTTCATTGAAGTACTCTCCAGTGTCTGTCCGAGATTCATTAAGTAGTACTTAGACTGCGTGTTACAACACTGACTGTAAAGTCTTAAGGCAGTTGTTCAAATTAAAACTAGTGGGCCTCTGTTCTTTCCAGTTCCACTGAATTATTTTCATAGCAAGAGATGTGAGTGTTATCAGTTTCTGTTTTCTCTTAGAAAATAAGTGCACACTCTGACTTGGCTGGACAGGAATAGAAGTCATAACACAACACAGCAGCTTTCAAAATGGCAGCCATCCACCTCTCTCCACCACACCAAAAAATCCAAAACCCTGCCATCTGCATGCAAACTGGCCAATAACCTCAACCTTACAAGGATGATAAAACAAATTACTTTTATATTCATAACATTATGAATTTCTAAGAAGTAATGAAATATACATCAAAATCTCATGCAGAAACAAAAATATCATTCTTATGCTGACATATGGCACTGATTCTGAACCCTGACCTATCTAAACACTTATTAGTAACTTTAAGACTTAAACTTTGAAGAATTCATGATTTTGCTGATAGGATTTTTTGCGCAAGTGATGGCCTAGTGATTAGAGAAGTGCGGTTTTACTCTGAGAAGGTTTCAAGTACCCAATTCAATCCCCACGGCTGGCATTCTGGGTTCGTGAGCAAAACCCTTAACCACACACTGCTCCCTGGGCGCTGCACAATGGCAGCCCACTGCTCTCCAAGGGGGATCTGTTAAATGCAGAGAGTTAATTTCTCCGTTTGTTTCTCCTTTTTCCATTGTGAGATCAATACAGTTCAATTTTAATTTCTATATTAAGGGCGGGCTTATACTGTTTAATTTTTCCTTCCTTTTTGGATAGATTTTTTTTGCTGTGCGAGAATGTTTTTGGGTCCGGCTGAGTTTCTGCTTTATCCTTAGTCTTGCATTGTACAGGGGGCAATGAGTAGCAATGAAACTCTATGACCCCCTCCCAATCAGGAATCAGTGCATTTGGATTAAAATCAAAACTGTTTGAAATTAATTTGGCTCTGGTGAGGTAATCTTGACTGTGTCCTGCTGTTAAAGCAGGCTTCCTGTTGAAACTAGAATAGAATTTAAAAATGTCCTTCTCATGTACAATACTTTGAATAAAGACGCTCCATCTTGTATCAGAGATCCTATGATTCCTTGTGTTTTTAACAGAGAAATTCAGTTTTAATCTGTTCACTGACTGAGTACCATGTAATAAACATGTTCTTTATTGCAACTTACCTGTGATTTAATTTCAGGGTTAGGTGGCACTATTTGTATTCTACAAAGATGCAATTAATGAAAAACATTTCTAAATAGCTTTTATTTATTATTAAATTCCAGCATCTAGTGATCATTTGCAGCATAGCACAATTGCTAAACATAATGTTTGTGATTTATGATCTTTAAAATTATTTCCAAATAAGTCTTTAAAAAACTCTTCACTGTCCATTATTTCTAACGATTAATAATTAATTAATATTTTCATAAGTTAGTTACAGGGAAGTGTTTTTAAAGGGGTCATAGAATGATTATATAGTGTATTTGGTGCTGATCCTAAAGGTCTCTGAATAGGGTGTCTAATAATGGTTGGGCTGAAAATGTCATATTTGCTGTTCTATGAGCACTAATGTAACCCTGGTTAAAAGCCATAGAATGCAACAACAGGTTTTCGTATTTTTATGGTATGCTCATGAATATTTAGATGAGCTGTGTGCTGATTGGTTGGTTAATAACGAGCGAAGCTGCTGAGCAAAGACGCATCATAGCAACAAGCACTCACTCCCTTAAAAATCAAATTGTTGATATGGTAGGGTGACCAGACATGTCCTAAAAAAATATCCGGGGGGAATTTCTAAATCGTCCGGGATTTTGGTCGCCTACAGCGCAGCGAACCGAGCCGTCAGCTGCAGGGCTGATCCGTTAACTCTGGCGGACGGGGGGAGGGAGCCAGCGGGGGGCGGAGAGATCGAACCCGACCCAGTGACGGTAGCCACTTTATTCTTGTAATATTACGACTTTATTCTCTTATTTATATAGAAAGAAAATCTAGCCTGGCCCTAATACATTGTCGTAAGTAAATTGTTGCCTTGCACTGAATAAAAAAACAAACAAAAAAAAAAACGAATAATTTTTAAGTTCTGCATCCTGAATGGATCAGTTATTGGTTGCTTATTAAACATAATAAGTTTGGTGGTTTAGTTGAGGATCAAACTAGGGGGCGTTTATCTGATAAGAGAAAAAGTAAAGATGACCCGTAGCACATCAGTAGAAAATTGTCTTCTATTGTAACAAATCATATGATCAGCTGGTTTCTCACCCTTCAATCCAGGAAGCAACACCTTTCAGTTCAGACTGAAACCTTCTGTAGTCTCATGAAACATCCAACCAGCCCCCCCCGCCCCCACGGTGAAAATCAAAGCCACAAAGTTACTTATGACAGCAATTTTATGTAAAACAACCAGCAACCTAGTGAGTCTTTTACACGTAAACAGGACGGTTAAGCCTTTGCATTGCAAAATTGGAAAACTTCAGCATGTAAACACAAGACTATATATAGAAATAAAATCAATTGGCAAAACTTTGGCGACTGTAACTGCAAAGATTACAGGATAAGATCTTTTTTATCTATTTCATTTAGCAGCACCATCATAAGCTGTCAAAGGAAAGCAGATGGGATCACACCACAAAATGCAGCAGATGATATCAACAGTGTTGATAAGAATCTATGACTGTAATGGGAAGTGTTGGACGTGTAGCACAGGGCTGTTTGAACCACGAGGGAAGGGCGGCCCGTGGGACGTGTTACCTCTGTGGTTTTAAAAGTGCAAAGAGGTGACGTGCAGCGGCGTGTTACTCATGCAGCCTGATACTCACTGCAAGCACACACTCGCTTTTCAACACCTCCCACCCTGCCTGCAGTCGCCCACCAACCACTGTGTCATGCACCTTAAGATTTGTTTCTTTACGTCAAAGTCAAGGTGAGGCGATATAAATCCGAATGTTTTCACCTCCTCCATGAACACATGAAGACAGTAGATGGTGGAGAGGTGCACTTTGAATCTTAATTAAGAAAACTTTATTAATAAGGAGAGGTAATACTGCTGCCATCTAGTGGAAGCTCTGCCCAAATCTGACTTTATCAAAAAGACCTTAAATCATAATTATGACTTTATAGCTCAGAATTGTGACTTTCAATTTGGCATTTTTATATTTTTATGTGGCGGAAACGGGCTTCCATAGAATTCTGTGCTACATTCAGTCAATCTATTTCTGGACCTTTCAGATAGAGGTCAAAGTCCAAGAGAATTGGACCTTATTCCAAAAATGTCCCTAATTTCTTGGTTTTGCCTCATAATCAGCATGTTGGATTGAAATTTTCTTTTCTATTTAAGTCTTGATGATGGGATATTCACTTAATATTAATCTTGTTGGTTTGGGAACAAGATAGAAGATTTGAGGCTAAGTTGTGTGTTTGGATCATTTCCTTTTTAAAATAACCAGTCAAGAGTGAATTCCTCTTTGCTGTAAAGCAGCGTGACATGTTAAGGTATTCCGATATATTCCAATTAATTCTCAAGGCACCATAAATCACATTGTAGTATGGCTTGAATTCAGGATTTTCGGAATTCATTGAATAATAATCTTTGACAAAGTTACATCTTCAGGTAATTTTTTTTAAAGAATCTATTTAGGTTTTTAAAAAAGAATAATTGGCGTAAAGCATCTAAATCTGTTGCCTTTACACTTGAAAAAGAAACTACCAGATTTTTCACAGTGAACAACTTTTGAATAATCAAACTAAAACAGTTTCACACTTTGAATCAACTTTTTGCTTCAAGTATTTCCAAGAAACAGCAGGTTTCTCCATAACCTTCCTTATTTTAGTTTAATACCTTTTGCTTTTATACTGACCAATGTTTAAATAACATCTCTAAAATAAGAAGACTATTCATCATTAAAGGAAGGGAGGACCCAGTTCCTGACTTTGTGAAGCTTAAGGAAAGAAAAATGTTAGAAAAAACTATTCACTAAAACAGATTTAGATAAAGAGAAACACTGATAGGACCTCAAAGTATATCATGTTTCTGAAAACTTTGCATAGAAAATATCCATCATTACTATTTTGTAAGTTTGCTTAAAGATAGCTTTAGATAGTATTAACTAGAACCCCAATTAGTATCTTCAGTGATGCTGTGTGCAATCATGTGGACGCAAATTTTTCTTTCCACAGTATGATGACTAGATCTAAAACCTTGTTTTTTTTAGCATCTGTGGCAGCAAATTAAATCAGGGAAAGCGTACAGGCAATTCTAAATTAAACTGCAATGAGAGTAATGTTAGTTGCTACAACAGTGAAGGGTGTTGGTCATTTTATTTCCTTTTATATTTGCACCCTTGGTAGCTTCACTCAGTTCTTCATAACCACCTTTAGGAAGCCTTGTAAAACTGGTGAAGGAGCAGAATTTTAGTCGTAAAATATTAGCTACTAAAAGCTCTCAAATGTTTTTATTTTTATTTTTTAACTTTTCAACTTGCTAACCAAATATCTAACCTGTTTCTAAAAAAACATAACTGTAAATGTTGTTCTGTTTTTGAAAAGCTCAGCTAAGTTACTTCTCCAAATGGACACTGTGGTTATGGTAAGCAATACACTAATTGAAAATCATTGTTAACGCAATGAGATAAACGCATCAAGATGTGATCCAAATTACACATTTTGACTGTTTTTACTATACTTACTATTTTTAAACAAGTTAAATACTTTTACAGTGACTGCCGTTTCTCACACAGTGTGACGTCATCCCTTCTAATAGAAATAATCAATGACTCCTCAGATAACTATTTCAAATTAGCAAAATGGGCTAAAATCAGTCACAGCTCTTCAAAAAAAAAAATATATATATATTTACCAGATCAGTACCTCTTTGGTATATTGATCATCTGGGTAATAAATCATTTTAGCCATGTTTACCTCATGCTGTTAGAACAATCATAAGTTCAACCTCTTTCATGTTAACCTGACCAGCTGGGTTTAAAGGGGTGAGAAAAGAAGAAAAATCAATGTCCCCACATTTTGACAAGTTGGATGAATCATTATGCTTTGGGGCCGTTATTCTACAAAAGATGCCTTTCTTTATTTTAAGGACATTCTGTTAAATCCAGAATAGATTTTAAAATCCTAAAGCCTTAAATCACCAAGCTCCATCTTATTTCAGAGATATGGTTGCTCCTTATGTCCCTAACAGAGCACTTTGCTGTTCCCAGGAACATGCAGATTGATGGTAGGCAGATCTTTTGGAACAAACTACCCGTTTTTGTCCATGAGGCAGATACCATGTCTACCCTAAAGATTAGGCTTAAAAACTTTCCTTTTTGATAAAACTTATAGCTAGAGTGGCTCAGGTTATCCTGAGCTATCTCTATAATTATGCTGCTATAGGCCTATACTGCTGGAGGACATAGGGACCCCTATTTCTTTCATTCTTTCGATTCTCCTTTTCTGCAAACTTTGCTTGTTCAGTTTTGAACTTTACGCTCTTGCTACTTTTGTACTTCTGTTTTTAGTGTAGTCCTGTTTCTTGTGACTGGCTGGATGTGCTCTCTTTCATCCTCTGACACTAAGCATTAGCATCCTCTGATGCTTTGTGTGAGGGATAGCCTAAATGAGTCGATGCAATCCACTGGTTTTCTTTAGATAGAAAACTTTGAATCAGTTTGACTGTATGATCTGGGTGAAATGTCTCTGTAAGGTGCCTTTAGAAGACAGGTATTGTGAATTGGCACTATGTAAAAGAAGTAAATTGAATTGAATATTAAACAGAACCATATCAGCATCAGTGCAATGAAGAGGAATCGTGGATGAGGAGATAAAGATTCATTGCCTCCAAGTATTAACAGAAGCACAGAAAAATAAGTAATTTGTACATGCAAATACATTGTATTTTTTATTTATCACTAGTGATTCTCATTTACCTTTCAACTATAATTACATTTCCCATTTATTTTCTGTCACTTATTGTCACTAAGTTTTCAAGCCCTTTAGCAGCAGCACTAAGAGCACCAAATATCCCCTCATGAAAATCAAAGTTACTGTATTTACCACGTTAAACAGTTAACATGCAAATCCTCTACGACTCAAAATACAAACAGCTTAAATTTTCCAGTGGGGTGTCTACAGCACAGTATCATACTGAACTTAGGCGCATGACTCATTAAATTTCCACTTTTTACTCTAATTAGAGAAAATGTAAATATCCCCCCCCTTTTATACTATTAAAAGACAATTATTTGCATCTTTAAGAAGGGAGATGACGGTGTTATGAGTTATGATGTTAACAGGATTTGAAAGCGAAAGAAAATAATTTCAGTGGGATGTGGGTGAAAATAAGTTTCCTGATGAGTAGGTTTTCCCCGAGTCTAACAAAACCATCCAAATTCTCCATGCAAATATGAAACTGTTATTAATTACTTCTGATTTAGGGAAAATATATCAATACCATTATTTGGAGGGAATTAATTGCATTCACTTTGAAAAATAATGGTTGAAAATGTTAGCATGTTTATTTTTCTAATCATTAGGGGTTTGGAGCGATGTGGGAATCTATCGAGACAACATGCTTCTAAAGGAAGGGCTAGATTAGATTATAGAGTAAATCCAACCACATCCAGCATGGATCATTATAAGTATTACCCAGAGTAGATAGAAAGCCGAACTGAACTAAATGCAACTTAACCACATATCAAACAACATACAGACATGATTTGAATACAACAATACGGCAAATGCCCTAAAATCTCTAGTTTTTTTTTTGTGTTAACCAGATTAACTTTATTTTAGCTCAGTTGAAAAGCTGCCCTTTGAAAGCCTCTAAATGTTTGGGCGGGTTAGATGTGATGTTTTACAATGTGGGACGTGGATTTGTAGTGTATTATTTGTCATAAATGATTAGAATAAAACAAGAATCAAAAGTTTTAAATGATTAAAGAGAATTGTGTTCATGAATATATTTATGTAGGCCAAGAGGAGAAAAACAGAGCAATGAGTGTGTGTAACTGCTGCACCTGACTGTAAGAGGAAGAAAAGCACACTCATCTGCTGGAAAGCACAGGATTAAGGCCCTTAGTGATAAGAAAAAGCACCCTCATAAAAATGAAGTATTTGACATATCAAGGTTAACCAGCCCAGCAAAATTTGGCCATACAACTTGTGATAAATAGAGTTGTTATTTTCAAGGCACAATGTGCAGTACTGATCCCAGAAGGGGTGATGCTTTGACTGAGACACAAAGAGGAACACTAGGCCAGACTGACATGGCTTAAAGTAGGGAAAGGATAAGTTTCAACATGTTTTTGACTAAACCGTCATAAGTTTCTGCATGGCCTGAGAGAGTGCTCTCACAAGTATGAGATGTGTCTATGAATGTTACCGTGTTTTGCAGATAAATATCAATGTGACCTTTACCAATGACTGAAATATGTTCTGAAGGGGGTTTTTCCACCGATAAGAAATGTATAAAAGGGAGCTGGTTTCACCATTTGTCAGCTTCGGCTCACCAGCGCTGTGTAAATATGTAGTGTTTAGCAATAAACTCACTGGACCTGGACTCAGCGGCCTCTGTCTAAATTTTTTGATCCTTGTTTGAGACTTTTTCTGCTTTTTAAGAACTTTGAATTTTTATAAAACTTAGCTTCAATTTTAAGTCGTCAAGAAGAGAATTATAGGACGACATAATTGGCGGAGCCAGCCAGGAGAAAAGCAAAAAGGGGACGTCGGACGATCTGCAGGCACCAGCTGGAAGGCGTGGAACCCCCAAACGGGCCCAGAAATTCACCGGTTAAAGGTGAGCTAATTTGTTATAATTTTCTAAATTAGTGGGGAACCAGCCTCCGGCGACTGCTTGTGGGTGTCAGGCGTCACAAAGCTCTTCTAAAAGAACCTAGTTTTCCAAATTTAATAAAGTAATTTCCAAATTTTATAAGAATTTATATAAGAATATGCCAAAGGCAGACTAAGCTGAGGAAGGGTCCAGGTACGTATGAATGTGTATGTATGAATGTATGTTTTAGGTGTTATTAATGTTTGTGTTAAACTGTCTTGTGTTTGGATTATTTTGTAAATAAGTTAAGCTTAACACGTGTTGTTCTGAGCGGATGATTGGTAAAGGGACAGATTGGTCAAAGCGTTTTGACATAGTCTGTGGAAGCCATAAAATCCGGAACCAATAGTGTACGCGTGTTACGTGAGGGTATCAGTGACTAAGGTAGTCAGGGTGCTCCACGAGAAGGCTTAAGTAGTCTTAAGGTATTGGAATATTGTGCCACTGTAGGGAAACAGTGAGGAAAAGGTATTGTGCCACTGTAGGGAAACAGTGAGGAAAAGGTATTGAGAGGCTAAGCGATAGCCAGGCTAAGGGATAGCCAGAATATTACCGATTAAGCGATAATCGGAGAATAGTACCGCTCGACCAACCGGAGGACGTCTATGCATTTCCAGTTATCTGGGTGTAGCCGGGGGCAGCAGGGAAAAACGTATGTGCCACTGTAGGAAACAGTGAGGAAAAGGAAGTGCACTGTAAATATATATAATCATTTGTCTTGTGTGTCTTTGTTAGTGTGTCGAGTGAAAGAGTTGAGTGACTGAGGGGAAGTAAGGGGTGGGTGATATTAATAAATAAAGATTATAATATTGTTAAAGCTTAAAGATATAATAATAAATTAATAGAAGTAGTTAGTACAGAATATAGTTAAAAAGAATAACCTGAAAATTAATAAGGATTGGAAAACAAAATTGATAACTGAAGGAAAAAACAAAAACAAAAAAAACAAAAAACACTAGAGTTATGAGAATGAAATAAAAATAACAAAATTCCTAAATAAGATTGGAAAAAATTGTAAGCTTTATAAGATAAAGATATTATAAGTATATATTATTACAAACTATAGTCTACATAAAGTAAAATATATAAGGTATAAAATTAGTGAAAGTGCAAAATAAAATTACAAATTTGTTTTATTAAAGATTTTATCTCAAAATTGAAGAGATCTAAATTTAGGAAGTAAATTAACTGGAAAGAAACTAAAAGAAAATAAACACGATCTGTATTGAAGAGAGCAGAACCAGTTAAGATAAAAATTAACTGAGGATTACAAAGACTGGTGAATAAGCACGGACCTGACGGTTGAGTGACTGCTAGTAGCCATGGGAATCAATATGAGCAAACAACAGTCTGACGGGCTGACGCCAGCCAAATTGGTAATGTTGACACACCCATCCAATAAACGCAAAATTCAAAAATGCATGACCAAATGGCATAAGATGACATCTGGAAAAAAATCGTTGGCCTAAAGAGGGCAGCTTTGATCCTTCATGCTGTGACGAGGTTGAAGAACAATTAAGAAATAAAGAAAAAAGGCGTGACCGAGTGCACTTGCATAAAAAACAGAAACATGCTGAACAGAGAGATATCCTGAGATATTTTAAAGTTGAACATCAAAAGAGCCCAACAGCCCCTGACTACACTGATCATAAGCCACCACCCTATCGCCCTAGCATAGCAGGCCAGTACCCAGTAGTAGTAGAATCAGGGAGCAAGGGAAAGATTACTGGACAACTTAAATTAGTATTAGAAGAAGAAGAGGAAGAAATAGAAATAACAGAAGAAGAAATAAACAACACACCACAGACAGAGTGTAAATACCGCGATGGAGAAGACGATTGGGAGAGAACCCCAGAAGTAAGGAGAAAAGCTCCCCATAGTCGTTCCCTACCCCCAGCACGTCGCAGGCATTCACCATATCAAAGAGGCCCCATAAGCCACTCAGAACCCAGGACCAAGTCATCGTTGAAAAAATCAGCAAAACACTCAGAGCCCGTGACCAAGCTAGTCTTGGATGAATCGCCAGAACTAATGGAACAAATAAACCAGGAGGTGGTGGAGCTGACGAAAGAATATGTAAAACTCATAGCGAAGGAGGAAAAATTGGAAAAAGAAGTACAAATGAAACGACTAAAGCATTTGAAAGAAAAATTGAAGAAATTTGAGGAAGTATTAGAAAAACAGAAAAGGATGGAAACAGAGCAGCTCATACTACAGGCCCGAAATGACGCCCCAGATCAGGCAAATCCATGGACTAAGGCCTTGATTGAAGAAGCTAAAATAAAAGAGGGAGAGGAGAGAAGAAGCGAGGAGGAAGTCTTCATAGAGAGTGAGGAGACCGACTGGTTGCATGATGGAATGGAAGAAGAAGGCTCAGACATGCCACTGTCAACAGACCCATGCCATAAGGGGTTAAAGGAGAAAGACAGACCAGCGACCAAAGGACGGGAGCCACTCACAGCTGAATGTGAAGTGGACCTGCAAATAGAAAAAAGCGGCCCTCACTCAATGATGACCAGGTACCAAGCACGACAGCAGAAGACAGAGTCAGATCAAAAAAAGGCCTATATGGCTCCCCTGCTGTCTAAAGGACCTCAAGAAGACAGATATGTGCCATGGTCATTTATGGACATGATCACACTTGCTGGAAGGCTGACCCCGTTGGCAGATGGTGCTGACAGGTGGATAGAAAAGCTGGAAGAAATCACTGGAGGCATCAATCTGGCAGCTGGAGACATCAAGGCATTGCTGATTAAGACAGCAGGACACTCAGCAGCCAGAGAAGTGTTTGACGAAGCCCAGCTTCCAAGGGTCATGACCTCACACCAGTATGACAAGATACCATTCAACCAAATAAGACCCAAGGTGTGGGCAGCCGTAAGGAACAAATACCCCACCTGCAGTGATCCAACTAAGCTGAGACAAGAATGCCTAAAGGATGATGAAAGCCCCGCCCAGTTTCTGCACAGGTTCCAACAGAAATGGAAAACAGAGACTGGAAGTGATGGGAATGAACTGAAAACATCTGGCCCTCTATTCAGAACCTACATCAGAGAGGCCATGCCCAAAGAAGTACAAGCCAAACTGGACGGAGTTGTGGGGCTCATGAAGATGGACTGGCCTCTGTTCTCCGAGCATGTTAATCACTATGTAAACATGCATCGGGCCGAGAAACGGGCCTTTGATGACCAAAGCAAGATGCTGGCCACCAAGCTAACCCAGCTGCAGATTGGGGAATTGTCCAAAGCAAAGAAAGAGAAGCCCAAGCATCAAGCTGCACTGACTGTGGTGGCCACACCCCCAACCGAGGGAGCACCAACAGGGGAGGCAGTGGTACAAGCACCAGTAGTGTCTCCTGTTATTCCTCCACCCACACAGCAGATGCAGTATCCAGCAGCGCCACTCGTGGGAGGAGCCCTGCCACAGCAGACCCAACCCCAACCAGTCCCTCCTATTTATGTGCATCTAAACCAAGGAGGAGGTCCCCAACAAGCAACGTTCGGAAGGGGACGAGGGGGGCCACCTATGCGGGGAAGATGGAGAGGCCCACAAGGAGCCCCAAGAAGGCCCCCTCAAGGCCAATACCAGCAGATGCCACAAGCAGGTCCAGACATGGGACAACAGCGAGTGAGAATGCAATGCTGGGGATGTGGACAAATTGGACACATACAAAGAGACTGCCCCACTAACCCATGGATGGGACCCCAGCCCCCTACTGCGGGACCAGCCATCTATGGAACGGGACAAGACACGTACTGGCTATAGGGGTGCCCAGAGAAACCTGATGGAGAGGCTATTCTACCTGTATTAACCCAACGTCCACAAACAGAACCCACCATTGATGTCACAATATATGACAGCCATCATCGCTTCATGATTGATACAGGAGCGGCCTACTCCTGTATAGGAAAAAGTGGAATTGGCCTGCCTCTCTCAGCATCAAAGATTCGAACAGTAGGTTTCTCTGGGAAGACCCAAATAATACCCATGACTAAGCCAGTTCCCATGATCATAGGTGAAAAGACTGTGTGTGCACCACTGCTTTACTCAGAAGATACGCCCATAAATCTGCTGGGTAGAGATGTGCTGTGCCAGCTCAATGCTAAAATCAAATGTACCCCGAATGGAATTTCTTTTGAAGCAATAGACGACAATGAAGCCTACATGATGCCACTGGGTCTACAAAAGACCCCACAGACAACAAGTCATGAACCAGAAGACCAAGTATTTTGGCTGAAACTCACATCACCAACTTCCTTCCTCCAACTAGAGTGGGAAACATGGAGACCCCTGATAATGAATCACTATGAGAACTCCAAAGAACCCTTTCTCCCTCTCCATTGTACCATGTTTTATGACAAAGGCAAAACACATGATTGCAGACGAGTATGAGTCACATGACTTAGGACCCATGGTTCAAAAAGCCAAGCAAGTTACTGAATGGGTCAACACAGCATGGGACTGCATTAAATTATCCAAAGATGGACTGTTCTTTAAGATCTCATTCTCACAAGCTGATGAAGTCATAGCAGAACACATTAAAGTTCCTGGGAAAAGACAAATGGCAGTGGCAGCAGAACATGAATCCCTATTAGAACAGGTCCCAGAGCAAGTATGGTCTAAAAGTAAAACAGATGTAGGATTAGTGAAATCAGCAGACCCCATCAAATTCACCATCAAACCAAATGCTAAATTGCCCTTCCAAAGACAATACCCACTTAAAAGAGAAGCAGTAGAAGGAATACAGCCTATTATTACAGGATTAGAAACAGCAGGAGTTCTTAAACCAACAGCAAGTCCCTGTAACACGCCAATTTTTCCCATCAGAAAACCCAACAGTAATGACTATAGACTAGTCCATGATCTAAGATTAATTAATGCCATTGTAGCAGAAGAGATACCAGTGGTACCAGACCCGCACACATTACTGAGTAATATACCCCCAGGTACCAAATGGTTTACTGTGATAGATCTGTGCTCAGCATTTTTCAGTGTACCGGTCCATCCAGATTCTCAGTATTTGTTTGCATTCACCTATAAAGGCCAACAATACACTTATTCACGATTACCACAGGGTTTTGTACACTCACCATCAATTTTCAATCGAGTACTGGCAAATGACTTAAATCACCTTGACATACCATCTACAATGTTGATGTATGTTGATGACATTTTGATTTGTTCTGCTTCCAAAGAGCAGTGTGAAAGAGACTCCATTACAGTGTTGACTGCTTTGGCAGAAGGAGGACACAAAGTAAGTAAACAAAAATTGCAATTCTGCCAGCAAACAGTGGAATATCTCGGCAGGCAACTCAGTGGGGACAAGAGGTGTATTGCACCGTCCCAACTGGAAGCCATAACTCAAATGCCCAAACCTCGGACTGTTGGTCACATGTTGTCTTTCCTTGGCATGGCAGGTTACAGCAGACCGTGGGTGTGCGATTATGCCATCAAAACGGCTCCACTGAGAGCACTGATTAAAGCCGCAGGTCAAGGACACCAGTCGGCTCAATTGCAATGGACAGATGAAGCAGAGGGTGCGTTCCAGCTGCTGAAACAGGATCTCCAAACTGCTCCTGCTCTGGCCAATCCAGATTATGGCAAACCATTCCATCTCTATGTGGCTGAGCGACAAGGGTATGCATGTGCAGTATTGATGCAAGACACCCCAACAGGTAAACAGCCAATTTCTTATTACAGCACAAAATTAGATGGTGTCGAAGAGGGTTTGCCTCCCTGCTACCAGGGCTTGGCAGCTGCAGCCTTCGCATACAAAAAGGCCTCAGTTATTACTATGGGCCACCCCATCATTTTGTACACATCACATCAATTACATGCACTACTCACCAGTCCACGTTTTGTGATAACCCAAGCTCGTTGAACAGGTTATGAAGTTCTGCTTTCAGGACCTGATTTAACAATACAACGCTGTACCACCATTAATCCAGCCACAAGAATGGTATTGCCCACAGAAGGTGAGCCCCATGATTGTCTCCAGGAGACGGACACCTTCATGAAGGTAAGGGAGGACTTATACAATCATCCAATCCCATCTGATTTGACACTGTTCGTAGACGGATCATGTGTCAGAGGTGAGACAGGTAATAGAGCGGGATATGGAATAGTCCAACTTAACCCTGATGGGACCTTTACCAAAGTACAATCAATGAGCTTAGATCAACCTTGCTCTGCCCAATTGGCAGAGATAAAAGCATTAACAGCAGCATGTAAATTGGCTAATGGTAAAAGAGTGACAATCTATACTGACAGTGCTTATGGGTACGGGGTATGCCATATAAACGCTAGCATCTGGAAACAACGAGGGTTTGTTAGAACAGATGGCACCCCAGTAACACATGGGCAAGCTGTTGTGGAATTAATAAAAGCTATGCAACTTCCATCTGCGTTGGCCATTGTAAAATGTGCAGCCCATCAAACAGCAAAAACACCTATTGCCATTGGAAATAACTTAGCAGATGAGGCAGCTAAAGAAGCCACAGGTTCAGCAGTACAGGGACCAATGGTTCATGTAGCTGAGTGTGAACCCATTACTAATTTGGCCTCCTTAATAGAAGCCCAAAATAACGTATCTGAAGCAGAAAAGCGTCTCTGGGTGCAAAGGGGGGCAGCTCGGTTAACACACCCCCACGATGGATTGTGGCATAGTTCTCGAGGACATTTTGTACTACCTTTGTCCTTATTACCAACGGCGATTAAAATAATGCATGGACCTGATCATTGTTCACGAGCCCAAGTTATTCAAAAGTTACAGGCAGTCTGGTGGTCACCTTATATGACACCAATGGTAGACAGAGAACTGGCCTTATGTCCGCATTGTCCTAAATATAATGTGCGTAAGATGTTCACACAGCCCTTAGCACATATTCCCATGCCAGACGGTCCCTTCCGCCATCTGATGATGGATTACGTTGACATGATAACTCGGGTTCAGGGAAAGAGATATATGTTGGTGGTTGTATGTAGGTTTAGCAGATGGGTGGAGGCATGCCCCACTGCTAAGAATGACCACAAAGCTGCAGCAAGATTTTTGTGTAAAGAAGTTTTTCCCAGATTTGGCATGCCTGATACAATATCATCTGATAACGGACCTCATTTTGTTTCACAGGTGATCCAGCAAATGTTTAAACTGTTGTGCATAACACAGAAGTTTGGTTGTGTGTATCATCCCCAGTCACAGGGCTCCGTGGAACGAGCTAATGGAGTGCTGAAATCAAAGATAGCAAAGATAATAGCTGACAGCAACAACCGTTTGACTTGGGTGGACGCCTTGCCTGTTGCATTGATGGCAATGCGCTCTCAAACTAACCGAATAACCCATCTTACTCCCCATGAAATGCTTACAGGTCGACCAATGCCTCTCCCACAGGTTCGTGGACCCCTGCTGCAGGAGGTCTCCTTGGCACAGCTTGAACGTGAAATGGGGGACTATCTCAGGTCCTTAACACGCATTCACAGGCTTATATTTCAACAGGTGAAAGCAGCTCACGGCCGAGACGAGACACACATTCCAGTGGACGTCAGGGACGTTCAAGTTGGTGACAGTGTGTTCATACGCGTCTTTAGACGTCAGTGGAACGAGCCTCGTAGGGAAGGCCCGTTTAAAGTTGTGCTTACCACTCCCACTGCCCTGAAAGTTGAAGGTAAGCCCTTCTGGTTTCATAAAAACCACTGCACCAGGCATCGGCCTCCAGACCCACCTGGCCTTGCTCCAGGACCGACGGGCTCTGCGCATGCTGACAGGGCAGCAACAAGTCTCCCTCCGCAGCACCCCTCCACTAGCTCACAGACTGTAGATGTTGCACCGGTGTCGGGCACTGATGCGCACCCACTCCCCTCCACGTCCGGCGTCCACAGACGTTCGGCACGTTTGGCAGCCCGCCAATCACCAATGCCAGGGGACTCTGAGGATGACAGTGTTCATTCTTATGCTTCCCATCCGCCTTCTGATTCTGGTGGCAATGATGATGATCCTGTTGCCACTGAGACTTCTTCTGGGTCTCACCCAGATCCATCCGTCGTTCAGGCACTGGACGAACTTCTTTCTTCTGGCCCATCAGATGCTGGTGGAGTCCTGTCCCCTTAACATCCCTCACCTGCATCTTTCCCTCTCATCCCCTCCCTTTCCCCCTCCTCCTCCGCGTCAAGTGGGCCGTCGATCGACTCGGTCCCGCCCACCCCATCGCCGTCTGGGCATCTCCCGTATGCGCCTTCTTCAGACTTTGATTAACTTCTTGTTGTATTAACCCTTTGTGGGTTAACAAGGGGGGATCTTATGAAAATTAATACTAACAGTGCACACACACATTTAATGCGTCACACACAAACATGTGCACTAGCAATGGTAACACTAGCTACTAACCAAGGGGTAATCAATAATAATGATGGAGAAAATTTATCACTAATGCATGTGCAAGTCAAAGGATATGATTATGTAATGTCTGAAGAAATTTTAGGTAACTCAATGGGGAAACATTGGCTTGGAGTTCCACAAAGCATGGACTGCCGTGAGGATGGGATGGTGATCATTGAGGTAAGATGCAAAATGTACATATGCCAAAATACATTAACAGAGCAGGTAATGACGGTAGGGAAAGCGCATAGAATGTTAAAATTGGTAAACAAAAGGCAGAAAAGAGATCTAGACAAATTAAAGACTGCACACTGGGAAACCAATATGTTCCAACAATGGATTCAGTACTCTGTCCAGGCAATGTTCAAAGCCAAAAAGCGCCCTAAAGATGATTGTATAGCCTGCTATAATGCTAAAAAATTACCAGCCCTTCAGATTATTCCCGGCTAATTGGAACACTCAGCTGAAGGGATTCTGGGATTGGTTTCACAAGCTTGGAAGGGGAAAATATCTTGAGGCAGCAGGAATGATTCTAGGGGCAGTAATGCTGATTATATTGATAGTTGTGTGTTGCATCATACCCCTTGTTCGGGGACTGGTCTCAAGACTTGTTGTAAGTGTAACTGGTCAGTTCCCAGTTGTAGAGATACAATTGGACCAAGAGATATAAAACATAACCATGATCACCTTCCACCCTCACCAGGTACGTGCATTTCTTTAATAACAACAGTGTATATATATAAATATTTTGCATAACAATGACTTATATACTTACTCACGTAGATATAGCAACTTGCATGCTGAATAATCCATAGATATAAGAGATAATATGCCTTCAGATGATGCCTAAATTTGCCATACTATGTCCCCACAGGTAGATTATTGAACATGGCAGAGGCTAGTTATGATGAATATGAAGAAAACCAAATGAATTTACAAGCTGCACTGGCGTCGTTAGGCCCATCACTAGGGGTAGGATGCCCATATCTTCCTCCCAGGTACCTACTAGATCCTGCAGAGGGGCCAAGCAGTGCACCTTTGGGTTGGAGCAAACCTATGATGACACCCAGCAGGCAGCCTGAGGATCAACCTATGATGACACCCAGCAGGCAGCCTGATGATCAACCACCATCACCTACTGGGAAGCCACTGTCCATCTCGATGCCACCAGGGGACCTCAGTATTGATCTCGGTCCAACCAGCACCCCTGCCAGTCCTGAGAATCCCGAGGATCGACGACCACCGTCACCCCACCAATATAATTATCCGCCACCACCCATTCCAGGCGTACTGGCTATGTTCATGGTCATAGCAGATGACATAAAGCTTGATCTTGCCGAAGCTCATCATGTTGCAAAGTTCTTGGCTCATCCGCTGGAGTCATACAACACCAACAGTGATCTCAAGCCTGAAATCACCTCTATGACCAAAACAGTTTATGCCCAATTCATGAAGGGCCTGATGAAGCTTTTTGTTTGTGTGTGTGTATTTATGGGTGTGAAAGACCACCTATGTAGGGGATAATTGCAGTGACCTCGTAACACAAGATGCTGCTTGGGCATTGGTATTTGCCTCTGCTGAGAAAACAGAATTAGAACATCTTGCTAAAAAAAAAAAAGTAAGCAACGAGGACGGGTCCTCTTAAGGTAGCCAAGAGGGGGATCCCTCTTTGTTTTTATATATTCTGTTTTCTGCATTTTATTAGTTTAATATTTACTCAGACACCACCACATCTTATATTACTCACTTCTACTATATGGTGTGTATTTAATCTCACGTTTAGTTTAGTGTGCACAATATATATATAAACTTTTGTCACTTGGGTGAGTTCACATTTAAAGTGTTTTAGATTAGTTATCACCTGCATAATCACGTAAATTGATCCTTTTTAGGATCAAAGGGGGGAAATGTAGTGTATTATTTGTCATAAATGATTAGAATAAAACAAGAATCAAAAGTTTTAAATGATTAAAGAGAATTGTGTTCATGAATATATTTATGTAGGCCAAGAGGAGAAAAACAGAGCAATGAGTGTGTGTAACTGCTGCACCTGACTGTAAGAGGAAGAAAAGCACACTCATCTGCTGGAAAGCACAGGATTAAGGCCCTTAGTGATAAGAAAAAGCACCCTCATAAAAATGAAGTATTTGACATATCAAGGTTAACCAGCCCAGCAAAATTTGGCCATACAACTTGTGATAAATAGAGTTGTTATTTTCAAGGCACAATGTGCAGTACTGATCCCAGAAGGGGTGATGCTTTGACTGAGACACAAAGAGGAACACTAGGCCAGACTGACATGGCTTAAAGTAGGGAAAGGATAAGTTTCAACATGTTTTTGACTAAACCGTCATAAGTTTCTGCATGGCCTGAGAGAGTGCTCTCACAAGTATGAGATGTGTCTATGAATGTTACCGTGTTTTGCAGATAAATATCAATGTGACCTTTACCAATGACTGAAATATGTTCTGAAGGGGGTTTTTCCACCGATAAGAAATGTATAAAAGGGAGCTGGTTTCACCATTTGTCAGCTTCGGCTCACCAGCGCTGTGTAAATATGTAGTGTTTAGCAATAAACTCACTGGACCTGGACTCAGCGGCCTCTGTCTAAATTTTTTGATCCTTGTTTGAGACTTTTTCTGCTTTTTAAGAACTTTGAATTTTTATAAAACTTAGCTTCAATTTTAAGTCGTCAAGAAGAGAATTATAGGACGACAGATTGATGATAAAAGGGCCCTATTTAACAAAAGTTAAATTCAGAAATCCCGGGATAAGACAAAGTCAGAGTTGACTCAGCATGAGGAGTCCTGGGTTCATCCATTCCACAACACCTAACCAGGCTCCACAGCGGAAGGTAATCAAGCTAAATGCAGGTCTGCAGTCTTCTTTAAGAGACCATGAGATTGATCACAGATTTATTGATTTTTATTTTCTGCCTAACTAGTTTGACTTTTTTTCTTCATAAGAACTATTAATCTACAAAATTATCTTTTCTGCCCTGACAGTCTTTCTGTGATGTAATGGTTTAATTCCTTGACTTCAAAGTGAGATACTTGGAAGGAAAAAATGAACACCACTTAAAAACCATCTAATCTAAAGATTTTTTTAAACCAATAAGATTTTGTCCCTTTTCTACTGCATAACTTTAATGGAGGGTTTTCTACCGGAGAAGCGTGGACTCCCCTCTTCAGGTCGGTGGAGAGTCTTATCCTCAAGTGGCAGAGTTCAAGCATCTTGGCGTCTTGTTCACGTGTGAGGAACGGATGGAGCGTGGAATCGATAGAAGGGTCAGTGCAGCATAGGCAGTGAATCTAATAAATAATGAATATTGATTATCACTTTGTATTTCAAACATTCAGTTGAAATTTCAGGTTGCATGCTCTTCTTTAGCCTGATAAACCAGATTAAATGTGAGATTAAATGTGTAATTTAGTCTGGCCCAGATGAATGAGACATCGGAAGATTGTTGATGAGATCAACCCATTGATTTTCAAACCATGTCTGTGCCTACTGGCCGATGCTCTGACCAATGAGCGCAACTGACTGTGACGTAGTAAGCGAGACAGGAAGCTGGTGGGGGAGTGTAAACAAACAGCCTGTTGGTAAAACGGCGAATACGTCCTTCTAAAAAATGAATGAGGGTAGAGCCTCTTCATGCTCACATTTCAACGAAAACCCCAAGTCTAATCCTTCCAAAACTGATTCCAAAGCTGAGAACTGTTCAATAGTTGTTGCTATCTTCCTTGATGTGCTTTCTCCAGCGTCGCATAGCTTTTGTCGTCACACCCTCAAAAGGCCGCCCGCTTTGCATCCAGAAATTCAAAATATCTCTGCTTGGTGATTGGCCGGCCAGTTCTAGGGCCCGGGGCATTGATGTAGGCTAGACCACTAGCAGGTGAAAATTATTTTGGCCGCTGGCGGTTGGGGCTAGTTTCCAGGTCATGTGACCCACCGACTCCAAATCTATGTCATATTGTTCTACTAGGAAGATGGGGCACAGTCATTTTTATTCAGTTTTAAGCATTTGCATATTTTTGCCTTACTGTGCCTTAACCAGCAATCAGAGGTAGTGGATGTCATCCTAAAAAAACATTAACCTGAATGCAGGTCTTCACTGGGAAAAATATGTTCATTTCTTTATTTCCATCATCACAGAAAAGGTCTATTAAAGGCCTTCCTGATAAAATACCACCACATGCGTATGAGGAAATGACATCACTTGCTTTGACACATACGTCATGTATAAGATTTAAAATTAACTGAATGAATAGAAATTCACTTCGTTGGAAAAAATAGCCCACATTCCAGCAACTTAGAGTAATGTCTAAAAGTTTGCTGCCACACGCATATGTTTCCGCATATGATATGGTATATGATTCCAAGAAGAAGTCATCGGTTTCCGATTGGTGTCACTGAGCAGTTATGGTACAATGGTTTGTCAAAGCCTGGCTGTTAGCCTGGTCAGGAGCAGGCCAGCAGCAAAAAAAATAACCATGGTATATCATCAGTTACTGCTTTCGTGAAACTAACTTGTGGCTTAATTTTTCCCAGATATCCGGAAAATCCAACAAAAGCCCTAATCTTATAGTTCCGTAAAATAAGGTCCAGACTTTGGAATTTTTATGTTTATAGCTCCAATAAAAGGATCGTCTTACTACTGTCACTCCTTGGATCTCTTTAATAATAAAAAATTAAAACAGGAAATAAAATAAAGGAACAACATAAAAACTGCTACGCTCTGAAGCACAGATCATACTGAAGTACTTTTGAAAAGAAACCATTTAGTGATGCGCTGACTTTTATTAAAAATACTGTTTAACTTTGTTATAAAGACAAAATATTTTTTATGGACCTTTTTTGTATAGCTGGGTGAACCATTCATCTGCAAGGGATTTAAAGTTTTATATTTTTTAGATTTATAAAAAATAACACCTGTTTGAACCTAATTAACTTTTTAAAAAAAAGTTAAAGTCATAATTATCATTTCCATCACATGAAAATTTGACAAGTAGATTTCTAAAAACACCCACATTTTCAGAAATCCAAAATTAGAGCAGATTCAGTTTTGCCCCCTTTTGGCATTTTAATCTTTTTTTTTTTGTACACAGAAAGGTGATTTCCCCACTGATATCACTTTGTAGATTTCATTTCCCCCAGTTTTAAGAAGGTGGTCTTCGGTGAAAACTATCACAAATTTCTATTCTAAAATATTTACAATACCCTAAAAGTGACAGAATTTGGGCCTGTGGGCAACCATCTAGTGTAATGGAGTGAGCAGGCTCCTGCTTAAAACTTTCCTCTACGCTGTCATCTGCAGGGCCCCTGGCAGCGCAGGGCAGGACAGGAAGAGACTAAACAAACTGGTGAGAAAGGCCATTTCTATCCAAGGCTGCACTCTGGACTCAGTGTAAGAGGTGGCTGAGAGGAGGGTGCTGTCCAAGCTTACATCCATCATGGACAACACATTTCACCCTCTGCACCAGACTATAAAAGAGCAGCGCAGCTCCTTTAGTGAAAGATTATGACATCCTGCTTTTAAAAAGGAGTGTTACCACAGGTCATTCATACCTGCTGCCATCACTTTACAATGCAGCACTATAACTGCAATAACTACTATGCAATTATTTACTACCCTGTGCAATAACCTGTTTATATTTAATACAGAGTGCAATAACTAATGTGTGTGTATATATATATATATATATATATATATATATATATATATATATACACACACACACATATATATACACTGTATACACACACACACACACACGCTCTGTATATATCCGTTGCACCTTTTCCTCCTTTTGGCACCCTCTTCTTTTTGACTGAGCCGATGTAATGAGTAAATTTCTCCACCGTGAGATCAAATTCTATCAATCAAAGGGGAGATTAAAGAGCTTACGCTGTGTTGTAGATGAAGATAAATGCTGAATATATGCAGAGGAATGATGGTGGGTGTTATTAGACAGGATGTCAAATATTGAGTTTAGAGAAACATTCTCTAGAGAAAAAAAAAATACATTTATTTATACTGTTTGACACATAAGACAGCAGCACAGTTAAGGTAATCCACAATTATGTTATTTTATAAACATCACTATATAAAAATAGTTAGAAAACATTTCCTTAATACATATTTAACAAAAGGTTGACACTTTAATTTATAGAATCAAAACTTTGCCACTCTATGCAGTTCAGTTCTCTGACTCCAAAATGCAAAATAAGAGACTTCCTTTAAAAACATGAGAACACATGGAAACCTATCCGCCTTCTGTCTGACACCAGTATGAACAGTGATTCACAGCTGCGGGGTTCACCTGCTCAGGAATCATTGGGGGCGGTGTGAAACCCAGAAACACAAAGCTTACAGCTTAACCATCCATCTCCAGCCCACATGTAGGGTTCAACCCAACAGCTTCCATTCTCTCCTCCATCACAATGACTCATGCAGCTGAGGTTCATACAGTCACATCCCACCTCGGCGTTTTGGCTGTTTTTGGCTTTCCCGTAACTTGCAAGGTCAAAAGTAGTTATCTTCTAATGTGCATGAGTCTCCAACAACCACTAATGGAAGCATTCTGGGTGAAGGAAGAGCTTTTTGTGGGGATGTCTGTGTCCAAAAACCACCAGGCAGCAGCGACAATAAGCAGTTGTGGCTTTAAGCTGTATTTATCCAGTCAGGAGACTAAACACAGCTAAAGTTAGAGCAGAAATTGATATTTTTGTCATCTTAGTATTTTCCTTCAGACATTTCTGCTCATTTCCTGTGCGTTGCACATACCTCAGGATTCACAAACCGTTAGAGTTAAGGCAGTGGGGTCGTTAGCTTAAGATGCATTGATCACATTTCTCTGAACAAATTACAGCCTCAATAAAACATATCAGAGCAGTAAACCATTTCTAAATATCACATTTAAGGCAGTCAGTTTAATATAATGATATTTATAGTTACAGAAGATTTTATAAAATGAAAAAAGAGGAATTAAATATACTGAATCCGAATATAAACTCTTAGGGCTATGAAAATATCAGCTTTCAGCAGTTCTTCATTAGCAGGAGTCATTTGTAGCATTAAATAATGGTTCAGGTCTTTTTCCTTTGTAGGAAAGCAGGTTTCTGCTCCAGCAGAATGTTTCCAGGTCGGAGGAGCAGAACAAGCAGCTTCTTTTCTGCACGGCGCCGAGCATCTGGGTCAGGCTCAGAACTCGGCCGTAGCATTAGTCTAGCAGGGATGTGGAATGTCCAATCAGTCTGGATGGAAACACAAAACAGATTTTTTTTTTAAAACAGACTACAAAGAATCTTGAACAACTTTTGATTTAGCTATTTTCAATGATTTTGGTTAAAAATCCTAAAAAGCACAAAGCAGGAAAAGTCTGAAAACCTTTAAAACGATAATGTTACAAAGTTTATAAAATTTACTTTATATTTTAGTTACAGTCTCACGTTCAACAAAAGGAGACCATTAAGCATCCTTAATCTGGAGATTTAAAACCTCTTGGCATAACGTCCCTCTGCAGGCAGCAAGAACCCAAGGCTAAATTGCTAACTTGGAACCATTTAAAGTGTTTTCAGGTGATTTTTTTCTATTTTTATTATTAGTTCAGTGTCCTGAACTGCCTTTAGCCACAGTGCAGAATCATAAAGAATGTAACAAATACCCCTAAAAGGCTTAGTTAGAATAAAACCATTCTATAATTTTCTTTCCACCTTCTTTAACTCAAGTAAAAAAAAATCCATCACTGTAGGTACAATACAGGCTCCATGATTAACCTGATGTATGCAGTCATCACTACGCAAGGCTAGAATATATTACAAAAACATTTTTGGTAGTTATAAAAAAAAAAAAAATAAAAATAAAAAAAAAGCTATGTAAGAACACTTGGATGCAGAGACACTGCATACAAGATTGTGGCTTACTGTAGGAGTGCAGCAGTTACGTTTCAACTATACTGGATAAAAAGCCAGATACAGCTGTTGTGGTCACTGCATTCTTGTGGCAGAGTGGATTTCAGCTGAAAGCAAGTCTATTTCAGACAATGAAATATGACTTAAGATGGCAATGAATTGTAAAGCTTTAAGTCATTTCAATACCAACATTTGAGGTTTTAGATTCGTTTTGCACCGCTTTAGTAAAAAAATCTCTTAAATACATGACAATAGCTTAAAGACACATGGAGTGAATTAAACAAAAAATTACTGTAACCAACCAGTTGTAGTTAGTTTCTTATACCCATGAGGTTTATAAAAAATTTCATTTTAGGCCAAACCACAGCACTGAAACAGATGCTTTTAAAAGTGTTTTACATTATTTAATCCCTTTAAACTGGTCACTTTGCTTCTTTGTTTTAATCCTTCAGTTCTGGAATAACGTTTTGACATTGATGATATGGCCCTCAGTCATATTAGATTCTTTAAGGGGTGCCCCATTAATTCTGGGGCACCACAGGGCCATATCTTTGGTACAGTGCTCTTCTCATTAAGCTTCCCATTTTCCGTCATGATTCTTAAAGTCACTGTACTCGAATAGGGCATAAAGTTAAGGTTTCTGTTTCGGTCGCTTTACCAAGTATAATATGACAATTTTTGCCAATATCATACTTTTTAGATTAACTCAAGAAGCTGGTTATTTTTATGGTTGTGCAACATGGTTGACAGAAGTTCTGCATACTCCATCAAGAATTATGAAATCCACAAGCCAGTCACTGTTTAACATTCCCAAATCAGGCTTATAGAGATGTCAGAAACAAAATAGTTTACTTTGAATCACACTCTAAAGATGACATCATGTTATAAGACCAAACTGTTACAACAATCTGAATCAGGTCATTCAGAATGAAGGCGAGCTGGAAACCGCAGCTTCTTCTTTAATCCAGGCTACATTACAATGATAATGCTACCCCTCAAAATAAAGATTTTTTTTAACGTTCACTCAACAGACTGTACTTCACTCATTTGGCTTCATTCTAGAGGTCTAAATGTAGATTTAAAGCACTTCCTTTACATAATTTGGTCTATTAAAAGAGAAGGAATTCACTGTTGCCTTTAAAAGAAAAAAAAAAAAAGTGCTTTATGACTTTACATTGAGGGGGGAAAAAACCCGGCAAACTTGATACAGGACCTTTTTCAGATTATGGTCACAGACTTGCAGGACAACCCTTTAAACACCTATCGCCCATTTTAAACTCTTACAACTCGTTTGCACTTACTTTGAATCTATGAGATATGTTATATTTAACAGTTTCATATATAAACAGACAGTCTAATTAGGGAAATATTTAAGAAGAAAACTCAAAATACATGATTTCCATTTTGTGCGAGTCCAAATCCTCACTGTGGACTGATCAAGCATCAAACCACTAAGTCCAAAGGATTTTAAGTAATTGAGAAACTGGGGAAATATCCCGACCACAGCAGTTTCTGTTCATTGTTTGAGCAATGCAATAAACAGCAAATCATTGTTAGTGGATTTAAGCTTTAAAGCAGTGTTGCAATAATTACAGAGCAGCAGGGGAGTCAATTTAAACGGGCATGGTCCAACTCCTTTGTTCACTCAGTGCCATCAATCATAGCAAATCATCAGATGAGTTTCTGACCTAATTTTAAAGTTACAGCCCTTTGTCATAAAAAACAGGAGGAGAGGGTTGATGATAAAGAGCTCATGGTATAAATGTCTCATTTCCAGATATTTTTATTTATGTCTTAGGCTCTTTTAGCAAAGCAAACATACAAGAAATGATACCACTCAAAACACCCACAAGCATCTAAAGAAAGCATATGACTGATAATTTCAGAATGAACACATTCATGAGTCAAAATAAAGTTGCAATCGCACCTCTTAGACTCAGCTTTCTGAAAATGAATCAACAGATTGCTCAGTGCATCAAAATGACCAGCAGGTGTCACTGGTCTGCAGCTCTGTCTCTTGATTCAGGGTCAAAGGAGTTTTTGTGATTTGAGCAGGATGTGGTGCCACCCCTCCTTTCCTCCTTTGCAACAGAAGCAACCCATCAGCTAAAGGATCTTCAGTGGAAAACTGTTCTTGTCAAGGCCTGCTTCCTTTTTTCTGCAGGGGCCACAGGGATCAGGGAAACGCAGCCACAAATAGACCCAGCAGGTTTTTACTGGAACAACCTCAGGCCATGGCACCTCTTCCCAGCTGGGATCTGAAGCCAAAGCAAGGCCTGAATAATGCACACAATCAGAGGCCGGGCTGTGGTTCGACCTCACATCTATAAAAAGCTCCACAGTGGCTTCCTCTGCAGATCCCAGGCTCCATGTCAACAAAGTTTCTAACTTCAGATTACATGTAAAAACTTTAATTTTTTTTTCAATAAATACAACAAGGAGGTTTGGATTTCTGTATTCATGTCAAGAACATTAAAGCAAACTAAACCAGTGGAGTGACATCAGGTTGGATCAAAGCTCACCACACAGCTCTGGTCATTATAGCCATTTGTCAAAACATTAAACTAATCTTACTATGAAGAATCCAAAATGATTCATACAGAATAAAAACTAAAAAATAATCAAAAATAAGTAAAAAACTGTGGCCACATTGCCAGCACCTAGCTGAAACTCTGATTGCTTCTAAAATAAGAGACCAAATCGGAGAAGTTTGGGTTGACAAGCACAGAGAATCAAGTTGTCACAGCAGATCTGTCAACTCTTAGGAATCAAATCTCTCATTTGGCCACATGGCAAGGGAAGCTTATGGAACTGCAATGTCTGGCTGGAAGAAATACATTTGATGTAATTCAAGCTTTTTGACATTCTGCCTGAACAAAAGAAGATGGACACACTGTGGCCATGAATGGATGAATGTTGACATGTATGTTGGTGCTATAAAAGGCTGAGAGTGGGTCAAGAGAAATAAAAAAAATCTAGGGCTGCAACCAACAAATCATTTGCTAAATAGATTTTTTATGAATAATTAATCAGACAGCAAACACTCTGTTATAGTGTTTTAATTCATTTTTAACCCCTAATTTGAAGCAGGTGAAACTTAAACTTCCTCTACAGGGGTTCTCGATAGAGTATGTTTACTGACAAAGGTTTATACATGTTTATTTCTTAGGTCTCAGCTTGGTTTCTTCACAGAATAAGTTGTTCTTTTGCTCTGAATCTTTTACTCTAACGATTAAGTCAACTGATTAATCACAACTAATTCACACTTCCTTCAAACTGAGCCTTCAGTGCATTGTGAGAATGGATTTATTGTTTTTAATCTGTCTCATATCGGTTTTGAACATGCCGCCTGATGATCCATTTTGACCTTTTCGGTCTTTTTTTTAAATGGCTTGTTTTCTGTAAACCTGCAACATCCAGATGAACTATTCATGCACCAACACTATGCCATGTTCACAGGTACATAAATGTCCTTTCCTCCCCAAACTGATGCTTGGTTTTAATGTCAGGAAGTGGTCTTCCCCATGTCTAGATGGAGAAAAGGTCAGTCATAAAAAAGATGGGTCCTTACAGACTTTCCATGCAGAAATCATTTTTAAAACTCAAACTTTCAACAAAAACAAGAGAGGCATGGAGGACACCAAGAAGGAAATAAAGATTACATGAAAAAAAAAAAGAGATAGTAAACCAGGAAAGGAGATATAAAAGGAAAAATCATCTGTGGATCAATCAAATTTCTCCAGCAGTTTTTCCCGCTCCTTCAGTGTTGAAAAGTCAACTATGAATAATCTTTACAATCCCTCACTGGTTGTGCGATATAAAGTCATAAAGGATGTGACCAATCCTTTATAGACCACTCCTGAGATATGCTGTCATTTCCCCACCAACAACAGTCTGATTCACATCAGAGCATCAGACCGTGTGCCCAGTATATCCAAGGCAAGGAGTGGGAATACAGATAGTGTGTGTCTACTTCCCAGCCAAGCTGAGATGAGGCCTTGTTATCAGACTGGGCATTCTTTCAACTTCAGGCGGGTCCCAAGTCCCTCACCCAGGCTCCCTCCAGTCCGTCTTCTCCAGAATAAGGGATTTGATTAAGAAAGGGGGTCTTTTCTTCAGGCCGTTAGCTCCAGACAATCACCGCGGCCACTTATTATTCTGCTCAGGCGGAGCTCAGTTGGGAAAATGAGGAAAACTTTACCTCATGTGGAAAGCATTGAGGAGAAAAACAAAGAGACGTCTTTCTTTGGTTGATAAATATTTACATTTTTGTAAAGCAAACCTTTCCAAAACAAAATCACTCATGCCTGAGAAAGCTATGAGACCTTACAGGAATAACTAAATTAGTTAATCAAGTTCCTGTTTTAAAAAAGAAGATAAAATCAGTGAGGATGCCAAGCTGGAATTGATCGAAAACAGATTGATGCTGATTGGAGCTAAATTACTGAATAGAAAAACACCTTGAGACCATTTAGCTTATTTTTCTTCCTCTTTAACTGTAGAGGAAGAACAATTTCTCAGTTTTAAGATACGCCGCATTAGACTGACCCCACACTGATGTCAAAGGCCAAGTGTTTCTGCAACTTCATTGTATGCAGAAACAAAGACTATATGGATGAGTTAGAAGCAGCTCTAATATAAAGAAGCTCTTCATATCATCTGAACACTGAGAACTGGCTGCCCACACGTTGCCCTTTCATTTATGCTGTATTCACTTTTTAAATGCCTAAAAACTCATACATTTTCAGACAAACAACCGTTTTATAGGCAGTTAAGGCATTTAAAAGGTGCAAAAATCTAAAGTTCTAAAACATCCAATTTGCTCTAATGTTCTTTTATTATATATATATATAAAAAAAAGAAATCGACATTTACATCATTATTCGGCAGCTCATGTCGTTCCACACGCACCCCAAAGTGGTGCAGATCAACATACCATGTTTTTAGTTAATAGTTTCATTCATTTAATATTGAATTCTTATATTTATAACTTAACTTCCAGATGTATTT
This sequence comes from Cyprinodon diabolis, assembly GCA_030533445.1. Lineage (NCBI taxonomy): Eukaryota > Metazoa > Chordata > Actinopteri > Cyprinodontiformes > Cyprinodontidae > Cyprinodon > Cyprinodon diabolis. The sequence goes on from CM060085.1 coordinate 6,830,805, forward strand.
AAAGCTCCAAATAACAGGAAAGTTGTAGAAATTACACATTTCAGATCCTTAGAGTATCGAATTCCTCTAATTGTGCAGTAAATGAGTTACAAACTCAGTTACTTTACGCTAGGTAATGTTGTCGGAAAATTTAGATTTCTCTTCTACTATAAATTAATTTATCCTATTTACTCACTATAAAAGTTTTCACTCAGTCCGTTTCACCTTGAAGGCCACACATTCTCTGCGGGATGGCGTTTGTAGACCAGACATAGCTTCTTCCCATAACAAACCAGATTCTTTCTCAAGGTTTATTTATAACATGTTACTGTTGACCAACGTGTCTGTAATTTATTTTGACTCTGACTACTTTTCCATTGTTGTAAGTAAGGGGGAATGAACGCTGCTCATGCAGAACAGGGCAGAATGCTGTGCCATAAGGACTGTATGATGAACTGTTCTCTCTTTGCAAAGACATGAATAAATGTGCAGACTGAGTGAAATCCATCGATCTCCGTTTATTTAACTAGGATGAATAGTTGAATACTTTATTCCCCCCACTACAGTAACTAGTAACTAAATAATTACTTTTTAAGTAACGTTCACAACACTGGCACAATTCATGAATCAATAAGCCAGAAAGAACAAATATTTAACATCAACAGAGAGGAGAGTCTCATAACTACTCATCTACTCATACTTATGTTTGTTTTTTAATAGCCACTTGCATATTAAAACTAAAATTAGAAAAAAAAAAAGGTATGATGCTAAAGGTAGACATGGCCTACACCCACACTAATGTGGTTTTATCTCTCCACCCTGCCTCAAGCAGTAAATGCCTAACTTAAAGGATGTATGTATAAATATTACAAGTTTTTCTTTTTCAAATGTTTTGTGATGAATGAAATCCTGCCATGTGTAACAAAACAAGGAAAAATGAAAAATGGGATAATTTTACATCCAGAACGAGGTGATCAGATAATATCAATTATCAAAGATGTTTGTGGTTATAAATTAGTTTAGTAAATAAAATAAGGAAGAAATGTCGGAAATGCAGAAGCTTGAAGATGTAACTAACTGACATCCTTCTTGGAGATTCAAAAGCACATAAGTTAATGTTATTGAAATATATCGGATTTTAAAGCAGCTCATAAGGACATAAATGAAGGACAGTATTACAGCCATCAATGGATTATCAGAAGAACTGGTTGATTTAACTACTCTGATGTTTTTCCTGATATGCAGAGTTTGTGAGATTAGAAATAATCCCTGTTGATGACTGCAGTATCAGTGATAAGGAAATATCTGGTGACTCAACAGATTCCCGTTAGAGGGATCCAGCAATCTTATCTGTCAGCACCGTCACACACCTACATGTTTCATATATGGAGATGCTTCCTGTTTCAGTCGCCATTATACCAAAAGTGGTTTCCATCCATGCACGTTTTTGCTTATTTTACATTTACTCTCTAATGATCTACTGAAATTAGGCCACATGTCATTAAGCATAAAATTAAGCTGAACTGTCTGGTTAAAAACAACAAAAATAAAATTAAAATGCATAAGCATTTACCAAGACTGAAGTAAGAACACCAGACAGAAGATAAATAGATAATATGCTGTCAGAAGGAGTAGAAATTTGTAGGTTTCTTATAACTTCTAAATCCAAAATGGCCACTTATGTAAAAATTTCAAGTGCAGTAAAAAAAAGTTGATTTGCCCCCATGTGGATATGCGGGGTAAACGTTCACATTGATCAATAAACTGTCAAATTCTACGAGAGCTTTGAGCAGGAAACCTGAAGACAGTGAACCTCTTAGTAGTTTAATAAAATGGTAATACGTGTCCTTTGGTGGTTTCTCTCCCTATTTTTATCTGGTTCTGCTGGAGGTTTCTTCCTGTTTAAAGGGAGTTTTTCCTCTCCACTGTCACTACAAGCATGCTTAGTGTAATGGATTGCATTCGAGTCAATGAGTCGATGCAATCAACAGGGTTTTTCTTAGATTGAAAACTTTGAATCAAATTGACTGTTTGATTGGCGCTATATAAATAAACTGAATTGAATCTATTAATTACCAATTCTAAATTTAAAATGTTGCACATTATTATTTTTTGGGAGGGGGAAGAAAGACAGTAGGACATAAAACAAAAAGGAAACATTGAAGGAAGGAAGAACAGATAAAGAAAAGTGGGAAAAAATAAATTAGGTGGGGCACAAGGAAGGAAAGGAGGACACAAGGTGCGCCAGTGTGATAAGTTAGGGAGGTAGGTAGCATGCAAGGAAGGAGAAAAGAATATGTGTTAGGAATGGAAGCCTACAGCTAAGCTGCTGCTCATTCATTATCAATTTATACACTCTGTGTATACAAAATTATAAAGTTGTCCAAGTCTAAGAATAAGGAGTGACAAGGAAGGAAAGGAGGGAAGGAAGGAAAGGAGAGAAGGAAGGAAGAAAAAGAAGAGAAGGCTGGACAGAATGGGAGGAAAAAAATAGGGACAAAATAATTAAAGGAAGGAAAATAGGATGAAAACAAAGAAAGGAGGGACTTCATAATAACACACTAGGAAAGAATGAAGGGAAGGCCTGTCACAGAAACTGAGAAAGTTAAATAATCTGAAAGGGCCCAGCTTGATAAGGGGATGGAAAACTTTTGCTGGAAATCCAAACATTTCCATTTTCCTTTTCCACACTCCTCCCGGCTGCCTTTGAACCCAGGCGTCGAGTTATTGTTCCCATCAGCAGATAACGAGCAAGAGTTGATGGAAGCAGCAAAGTTTAGAGGAAATGTAGGAAACTGATGTTACCTGCTTTAAAACTAGAGCCAACATCACTAGAGTGAAAGGATTTACTATTAATCATTAAACTAAAACAAAAGATAAAAAAGGGTCTGAGTGGAACCCTGGCTGAGCTGCTATAATCCTTGGCTTGTAGCGCTGCGGCCCATAAAACACCAGACTGTTTTCTGTTTATGTAACCAGCAGAAACAGGACCGCTACATCACACTCACACGCTGACAGCCACTCAAAACTTGGCCCCTAGAACAGGCCACAAGAGAGACAAAGCTCAGCATATCTGCTGAGCGTTTCCTCCTCATGACCGACGGCCACATAGAAGAAATACTTGTGGCAAAAAAAAAAAAAAAAGTGTGAATATTTTTTGGTCTGTTATAAACATAGTAGTTTTCTACTGAACTATAAAGGAAACACTCCACGTCAGTGGTTTTCCTTTTTACCAGCTGCATAAACAACGAAACCAATTTAAATCAGAGTAAAATTCCCCTCCACCTACATTAAGGTGAGAGGTATTTTCAAGCCAATGTGTGATTTCTGGGAAATGAGCTTCACCAGTCCTGCTGGCATAATTGAAGGCTCTGTGAGGTGTTGACGGGAGCAAAGGAGGTGAAACGGATCCCAGACTTACCGTCGGTACAGATGAAGCACTTGCAGAGACACACACACAGACACAGGAGTAGAACAGCTGCCACACCGCACACCGAGATCAGGATAATGGTGGTTGGATTCATTGCTGCAAAAAAAAAAAAAAAAAAAATACTTTGTCTAAAAATACTGTTTTTTTTTTTTGTTTTTTTTTTTATTTTGTTTTTTTTTTGTTTTGGACTAATTAAAATCTGAAACTTGAAGAAAATGTTTTCCTTAAGCTCAATTTTATTTAATGTTCCTAAATATCAACCAATCATTTAAAAATCTGAATAAGGTATAATCCAACAGAACCCTACAGACATGGACACTCTGGAGGAGCTGCAGGGATTCCTGGCTGCTTTCCACAACTTTAAAACGATTAAACTGGTAATCCGTTCAGTTTTCAATCAGTATTCATCTTGTGCAAAATGAAAAAAGGAGAAAAAAACTTGATACGGCTCTTTGTTTATAGGTTTGCTGATTTTTGGTTAATACAGTAATCAATCATTAAAGCAGACTAAACAGACTATATATAAAACAAAAACCTCAAGTGGCATGGTTAGAATTTAATTCAAATTGTGGATCACCTTTATCTATCCAATAATGAATCAAAAGTAATAATCAACAGTTTAATAGATTGGCAGCATAAATGGTAGATGCAGCCAGACAGCAAACACTGCATGCCTTAATGCTAAATTTTTGTGTGAAATCCGACTGCTTTTCACGGCCGTTCACATCTCCGAATATGTGCAACTTGTATGTGATCTCCTGTGTGAACTGCATTCATACAGCTTCAGTATCCTGCATGCAAGTAGGGAGCATGCTCTGTGTTTATGGAAGTAAACATGGATGGGAGTGCATCTAGAGATCTTTTATTTCTTTTACAATCAGAGTCAGCACATTAATAATGCAATCTTCTCTAGATGATCAAAAAGAAAGACTACTCTCCGCATCATCATCTGCCATGTTTTTCTTCCTGCTTCTTCATTGCAAGATGCAGAATAGGGAACTTTGTTGAGTATTGATGGTCGGATGAATGCAAACATGGGCGTTCAGACACAGGTCCCATTTGAAAAGATCAGATTTAATCAGATATGTATTGGATTCAGGACCACATAGCCAAGTGGCCAAAGTCGTGTAGGAAAAAAATTGGATATTGGATCAGAGTGTCATGAAAAGATCATATACAGGTAGCATATGGGCAAAAAACTAATAATTCAAATGTTGGTCCCTTCAGGCTGCAGTGTGAACAAAGTCTTAGAAGATTCCTTTTTGGTCAAATGAGACCAAAATTTAATCTGTTTAACTGTTTAACAGAAAATAAGGTAAAAATGTGTTTCTCATTCTGAACAAATCTTCCAATAGCGAATCATGGTTGCAGCATCATGCTGTGGGCTGCTTTTCATCAGAAAATAGTTCATTAGAGGACAGATGGATCTAAATCAGGCCAGCCCTTAAAAGGGGTGAAGGGTCATCTATACCTCCCTTTTTAAGATATGCATCTTTAAATTTGGGGATTTTTTAAATACAATTATACACTACTTTGTGTTTATCAAAGACAATCCAAATGAAACAGATTCATTTTTATTCTCATGTGAGAAAATAAGAATAAAATATTTTCCAAGTTGCTCCATAACACCTGGATTAAACATGTTAAAAGTCATGCAGTGTGAGAATAAAGCTCATTGAGACGTTACAGCAGCCTGCAGCAACAGTCATGTCTGCATCGTTTCCATAAACTGCTCACCGTCTGTTTGGAGGGACAGTGTGAGGGCTTTGTCCAAACCCTGGTGCTGCACGATGCATTTGACCGACCGCCCACTGGTCACCGCAGACTGGAAGAACAGCGTGCTGGTCACTATGGTGGTGCCGTCGCCCTGCTCATAAGAGGATATGATGGGTGGACCCAGAGTTCTGTTATCACTGCCGGCGTCCCACGCTATGTTTGCTGGAGGCCTGGACTGGGCCGTGCAGTTAGCCTCTGTTATTCCTGAGGATGTGGTCACATGGGTCACCTCTGGTTTGGGTAAAACTGGGGATAAAGACCAGAGATCACATCAGCTAGTTGATAAACTTTATAGCTCCAGCATCCATCCCTGCAGACGGAGGAAGCTTGCGCTGTGACAAGCAACCCTGGAAACAAAACCCAGACAGAAACGTTGGCAGAGCAGCTTTTAGTCCCCGTTTGTTCGTCTGGAGCAAAGCAGGACAAACAAACACCAACACAGAGGCTTTTATAGCGAGGAAAACAGTGAGCCACTCATCCTCTGGGCTGGTTTCCAAATTAAATCACAACTTTCTCCCTCTGTGACAAATTCTACCCCCTCCTTCAATACCAGAGTAAAGAAAACAGAGGACAGTGAGGAGAAGTAGGCGGCGCTCAGCGGGAGGAAAGTGAACTCCATCTTTACAGCAGTTCAGAACGGTTGTTTAATGACCGACTACAGCAGCAGTTACCTCAGGCGTTTCTGTTTATACTGAGAGCTTCCTTTACTGACTTATTAACTCAGATTTCCTCTGAGAGCACTCTACTGTGTGTGTATGGAGAAAAAATCTCAGTAGTAAGAAAATGGGCCTCGATTTTATAGATTTAAACAATAGATGATAAACAGGACTGTAAAGGGAGGAGCTAACTAATTTTTAGCTGGATCCGAATTTCATATTTTATTAGGTTCTTTGTGTTTTTAAATCCTGCAGTTTCCTTGTAATTCTGCACCTGGGTTTCACCCCATAGACCTTGGATCTATTTTTCTCAATATGTTTAAATATAATAGGAAGCTGCTAAGTTTTAAGTTATTTAAAGAAAATAACCATTTGAAATTTTTCCAGATCTATATTCTTTTCTTAGTTGCAGAGGAGAACTGGGTTTAAGTTCAGGGTCTAAGAAGGAAGTTTGGAAAACTCTGACCACAAATGCTTCCTTCTTCCAGACCACCTGGAGGTTCTGCTCTGATTGTGTTTAGAAGTTCTCATTTAGAAGATGCCAGCTCTGCAGATTACAGCAAAAAGCCTGGAAGATTTATAGAGATTTAAGTCAACCTTAGAGAGAGCAACTGTTAAAACTGTTCAGACAGCTATAAGCACCATTTTTTAAACTACATCTAAATATGCAATTATAATAATTGTGAGTGAAGCCAAAGTCACTAGATGGTTTCTAATGTTTTACAAAGAAAAATCTGAAAAGTGTGGCATGCAACATGAATTCATGCTTAACAGGGCAATTTTCCACTGGGTTTACAGCTAAGCTCAGTCAGACTAAAAAGGAGCAGAGATTTAAAAAGCAGATTCAGTCCAAATCACTCAGTTGTAGCTCAGACAGCTTTTCCGCTTTTAGCTCCACCCATCTTCCCATTAACCTCCCCATCAACTTCCTGTCACAGCTTAGGGACAACAGGATGGTGCTGGTTCAAAGTCTCTCTGTTGCCATAAAATAGCATTTGACATTCAAATCAACGTTCATCTGCCTCATGTTAGCAGGCGCCTGCTTTTTTAGGTTTGGTTTCTTCTTCATGGCTTATTCAGAGACTTCCTCTTTTTTTGTCTCCTCCAATTAAAGCTCTCCTGCTCAGATGATGGACACAATAAACCTAAGAGATGTTTAAAGCTTTAATATTGTTTTAGAAGTCAATTCTGACAAGACCTTTCACTCAGAGATTTGTATCAACATCTAATTTAGTGGTACCAAAGTAAACGGGGTTAATTACAAATATAAACTTTATTTTCCTTTTTTTCTGAATTAAAACCAATTATGACCTTAGATCTGCTGCAAAACAAAATTTTTGAATACTCTCTCTATTGATTCTGAAGAATAACTTTCATTGCAACCAAAATGTCATAACTTTTAATCCAGCGCATCTCCAGCATCCCTCTAAAGCAGGGGTCAGCAACCCGTGGCCAGAGACGCATGTGGATCTTTGATGCCCCCCTTTTACAAACTTCATGAAAATGGAAAAAGATTGATTTCTTTTTTATTTTTTTTTAAAAATATGGTGTGCAGGAGGTCAAACAAAGGAAGATTTGCGTCGTAGCCTGCAACATTCGTTTCAGTGCGGCGTGGTGCCAGGCAGGTGGCTCATGTAAACAAAGCTGTGGGTGTGTTTAGGGTCATGGATTCCAAAGAGGAAAACAAAGGAAGATAGCTGATGAGAACAGAGGATTTAAATTAGAATGAACAGAATCATTTGCTTTCATTATCAATTGGAAGGATTGCCTGCATGTTTGCTTTGTAATGAGAAGTTGTCAAATAAAACATAGTAATACCGAAATGCTTTTCTAGGGAAAGCATGCTAAATATGCAGCCGACCACCAATTTGGGAATAAGAGAAAAAGTGCGATTTCACAATTTCTGGATAAATTAGAGGAGCAAAGATAGATTTGTGGATTGCATCTCCAAACTCCACTACACAGATCAAACAGATAGCTTCTTATGCAGGTATGTGAACTTTCTTCCATTTTTTCACCTAAATCCTCAAAATAAAAACACCCAAAAAATCTGATCTCTCTTTATTGTGTTTCTATAATCCCATCAATACTTTAAATGAATATTGTAGAATAGAGTAGTCACATGATGTGACATTTGCTCCAGGATAAACATTTAATCAGGAGTGCTAACTGTATATTTAGGCCCACATAGTCCCTTTTTTTTTTTTTTTTTTTTTTTTTTTTTTTTTTTTTTTTTTTTTTAAATAGTGGGCTAATATACTTAGAGCCAATTTTGCCACACAAGGCTTATATAAGACTTATATATTTGTTTTTTGGTCCAACATGGCTAAAAAGTTTGGGTTACCGATCCCTGCTCTAAAGAGTTATTTGATCCAAAATCCATTATACACCCTAGATTTTTACTAGATGATACCCTTAGAAATGTGAACTTTTATGCAACTTTCAGAAGAAAACCCTAAAAATCAAATGTTGAAGCTGGAAACATTCTCACCGTAGACGGAGAGGCAGGTGGTGGCCTTCCTGGTGCCATCAGGGAAGGTGTGGAACTCACAGCTGTAGCACGCCTCGTCTTCTGTTCGCACCTTTGCCAAGGTCAGTGTGCTTTCTCCCAGCGTGCGGGTCAGCCTGACCCGACCTTTGAACTCTTCCCGTATGCCTTGGTTGGCCTTGGTGTTCCAGGCCACCATGGTGGTGTCGCCCTGCTCGGGGGTCTTCTTCCACATCACCTGACGAACCCGGTCGCTGAGGCTGTAGGAGCAGGACAGGCTGACAGGCTTCCCACTGACGGCTGTCCTGTTCCCCTCCAGGTGGACTTTAGCTGATGTGGCAAAGAACAGAACTTATCTTACTGAGTTTTTATCTCATTTTCTTCACAGCAGCTTTAGGGGCAACATTAAGGAGCCTGGATGTGATTAAAAGCCTCCATGCTTAATAACAGGAAGTTTAGCTTGGCGGGTGGGCTCTGTCTTCTGCTGATTTGGGAGTTTAAACTTTATCCTCCAGCTCCCACAGCTCAGAAAAACAAACCCCGTGACTCTAATGGGGTAAAAAGCCGAGTGGCTTCAATGGATGAATAAAAAAAAAGGACAAAAGTTGAAATCTTGGGTTGAACTGCAATATTTTCTTCTGAAATAACAGTTAAAGAAGAGATAAGAAGCCATCTGTTCACCCACCGGTGATGTTGACACATGTGGAGCTTTCCTGCATCCCGCTGGGGAAGACGTCAAAGATGCAGCGGTAGCAGCCGCCGTCATCAGACCCCACCTTCTTGATGCTGATGCTGCTGGAGCCGTGGTCGGCCGCCGCCAGCTCCACGTTTGCTCCTCGGTGGCTGACGCGCAACGACGGAGACAGCGAATACGCCAGGAGCAGAGCGGATTGATTGTTGAGCCAACGCACCTGGCGGACGCTTTCCCCCTGTAGTGTGGTGATGTTGCAGTGGAGGAGGACGGGACGTCCCGCCTCTGCCGTCAGGCTAGCCGGAGCTGCAACCTTAGCCGATACTGGACATAGAGAAAGGCGACTCGTCTGAAGAAATGTCTTGATATCAGCAAACCATAAGGATGTTATTGATTTAACTGATGAAAAACTAATTTATTTCAGTAAATAGGTTAGTTAAATTGGTTAGTAAAAGACACCGAATTCTCATTCGTCTTTTATTCCCATACAAAATAAATTCGAAATGATACACTTTACTTACAATTTTGGTTTAATCACTGCTCCAAGTTGGATTCTCTGTCAGCTAAATGCATGTTTTTGTGTTTCTATACACCAGTTTACGATTAATCAATAATTACATTAGAGGACTATTTCAATAATCGATTAATCACAATTAATCTGATTGTTTCAGCCCTATGAATTGCAGTGGTTGCCCCTTAAATAATACTTCCGTTGGAGGAAGCTGCGGTGCCCTGAGAGAACCCATGCAAGAGCTGGGAGAACATCGGACTTCACTTTAAACCAGCTTCTGTACAAATTCTAAAATTAATCCCCTGCTGCTCATAAACATCAGAAAATAAGCTATTTTCCGTATAACTTAGATGTGAATGCTTGGATTAGCAAACTTTGAGTAAAGGTCCCAATTTGGTTTCCACGTAAACACATAGGCTTGAAAAAATGTCCTTTTTTTTCCTCAGCAATTTTCCTAAAACTAACAGCAAAAAGAAATTTGCTTCAAAGAGGAATCATCAACTTTTGTCTTGAGAGTAAAGCTGATTTTAAATAAAAAAAAATTTTTCTATCCAAGAACAATTGAGGACCTATGTCGCTCATTATGAAATAACCTAGTAATGCACAGATATGAAAATATGGGCCGATATTAATATCCAGGGTTAACATAGTTGATACACCTCCCTACAGTTTGGACATCATAAAAGACCAACTAAACAGACAACAGAGCGCTCATTTCTTCCCCCTTCTGAGCTCAAAAGAGCAAGTTTATGGAAATAAACACTGGTTGTTAATATCTACCTGGTTTTACTTATTTAGATATGCTTAAAAAAATCCCCAAATCGGCCTACATGGATTTCCACATAGATGGCGATACATCATTTATACCTAAAATTAAACTTCAACATCATCAAAGAACAAAAGTTAAAAACAGTAAGTTGCAGGTTGAACAAAAATGTTTTCGGATTTGGGCCTCATTAGGATTTACAGTTTCCTCCCTTTTTAGAAAATATTTTTAGGTCTTTTTTCCAGCAAACAAAACCATAAGAATGAGGGACGTGCTGATGCCATTTATTTTTTTGTGATAGAATATCGATGATGCAACTTTGAGTGTTGACTGATACAGATGCTTATCCACCATATCAGCATGAATCATACATCCTTCTATTACTTATTTTAATGCATTTGTAGGGTGTGAGAGTTAAATTAACCTGGTTACACATAGAATGACAGGTTTGATCAAGTGATATGATTCAAAAAGCAAACTTATGACCTATGAGAAAACCTGACCGCTTCATTATTCACCTAAGAATTACATAAACTTTAAACAAAGCAGATAGAAGTAAAGTGTTGCTATGAGTTCTCCAATATCAGAGAGTTTAGAGGCAGATATATTCTGATATTTTATTGGCTGAATATCCGAGCAGTAGATCCTTAACAAGATTACAGACAGAGCAAGGTGAAAGTCACAGAGTTTGAGGTCTGGTTACTACCATGTTCAACTGGAAATACGAAGCTTTCTATTAGCAAAAATATAAATTTCTCTGTGAAAAGGGTCCTTAAACTGCTCATCTGCATCAGATCCATTAGTTTCAACAATCCAAAAAGTCAAATTAAGGAAATCTCTGACATATATAAAAGTGCTGCAGAGATGTGATGATAATTTAATTCCCAAATGTTTACTTTGAAGTTCCTGTTAACCCTTTATTGTCCGAGTTACGATTTAAGATAACGAGGAAATAAATTCCACCCTGCACCCAGCGAGTCAAAACAGAGATTAAACGTGGTCTGCAAGGTCAACCTGTCATATAGCAGCTTCATAGAAAACTGCCAGAAATCTAATGTTCCCTGTTGTTTGTGTGATATGTTAGCTACTGGATGTTTAAAAAGAATATTCTGAGGGTTATGTTGCAGCAAAAAAAAAAGTTTCTTTCTGCAACTTTTTGTTCAAAAATTTCAATTTAAATTATGCTATAATTGCTCTATAATGGGCTAAACATGTGGAAACAAAGTCCTACATGATGAAACTCCTAATGTTCAACGAGTAGTTATACATTATACCATCCGCTGCTCTGTGATCCATCAAAAGCACTTCAAAGGATTTAAATGAAAGAAAAACACAGAAGGGGTTTAAAACACTTGCACAAAGATATAGACCTTATCCCACATCAGCAGAGAGCTGCACTGTTGGTGAAATTGTCCAATTAAAGCAGCGGCAGTCCTTATAAATGAAGCATACCTTGTGTGGTTGCTCCTATGATCCACAGCAGACACAGCGGGAGGCCCGGTCCACACATCTCACCAGTTCACACGCCTGACCCAGTCAGTTTCACATCTATTCTGCAGCTGCAAAACACAAACAGTCAGTGAGCCACAACCACAGCCTAACTCTGTGTGGTAGACCTCGACTTTGTCAGCTGTGACCATCAACAAAAAGCTAATGGATCACATGAAACACACTGTGGGGCAGAGGTCCAGTTTCGTCACTTTGAGCAGAACATTTTCAGCTGCCTCTAATAAAACATCCACCTTCTGTATAATAAAAGGAGACAGCTTCTTCTTTACTCTTTCACTTTAGTTGTTGTTAGGGATGCTTCCACGTTACCACGGCGATGAAGATCATCACCTGGGGTCTAATGGAGGTTTAACATGTGAATCCTCAGCAGGCGCCCGGGTTTGGTTAACCCATAATTACCCAAAAGCTCAAAACAAGCAGCCACCTCAACAGTCTAGACAGCATTAAAGGCTGGGATTTCAAAATCAATGCATAGAAGAAATTACAGAGGCTGAGATGAGGAAATACAGGGTGGTGAGACATTAATCACAGCCTGATGGAGGGTGCGTTTGTAAGCCCAGTAAGTTGCCAGTAAAAACCTGAAGGATGTAGCCAGACCAGGTCCAGAGTCACAGCTTAATAGGAGTCCTCTGTGGTTTTTAATAGCTTCAAACAAGCATCCTGCTCCCTGTTGGGAAGCATTAGTGCTACAAAACCTCTCCTGTTCACAGCTTTAAAGGGACCAATATGACCCATTCAATCAGCTGTCAGGGGTCCAATGAGAACCATTGTAGAATTATTAGATTTTTTTAAATAGATGATGGCTTTTAAGGGATTTTTTTTTTTTTTTTTAGCGATTTGAGGCATATTGGGGGCAAAAGCAGACAAAAAAAGAGCTTTTCACATTTAATGTAGTCAACTTATCATCCAGATGTTTTTTCCAGATGGTTTCAGGTGTTTCAAAAGGATTTTTTTGACGCATTTACAAGAATATTAGTTTTGTAACCTCATATTTACACCACAATTTAACATTTATTGTTCCCAAAACCTATTTTCTTAACAAAAAAAACCCAGAAACAACAACAACAAAAAAAAATGTAAAGCTTAAATAAAAAGGTGCTAATAACATGAACATTATTGGCAAACGATAGTTTTTTTCCCCTCTTTTTAAAATAAAATAACAATTTAAGTGAATAAAGTATAACTATAACGAAAAAATGGTAATATTTCCCCAGCCCTTTAAACGTCACCGGTGTTCCGCTGACCAGCACCTAAGCAGGTGCGTTTAATTAGTTTCAACTTTTGAAGTCGCTAAACTATGTAGTTTCACTTTAAACTAGTTTTACCGGGCATTAAACTTTAAATTCTTTGGTTTTAAAAGTTGAAATCATTAAACTTACCTTGTAAAAGCAGATATAGTTCTCCTTTTAAAGCAAACGGTATCTCCCTGATGCTCTCCGCTCTGCGTTCAGCGCTCAAATGAAGAAGCGAAGCGCTCACTTCACTCATTTAACTGGGAGCTGCTTTAACTCAACCGGAGAAACAGCGACACTTGGTGGCCACAGTCTGTAACTGTGTCTCAACTCATGATTGACAATTAGATTCTATATATATATATATATATATATATATATATATATATATATATATATATATATATATATATATTAGCTGCAGACAGATTTGTCATTTTGTTTACACAAGTGTAAAACAAAAATATATTTCATTTAGAACAGCTCTTTGGACAATTTCCTTTCTTTTTTTTTAAGTGCAGCCTTGAAAAATAATAAATAAATAAATAAATAAATATAAAAACAGTAATATAAACAAATGACTGTAAATTTACAGTTCTAACATTTAATTTTTTTGACAAAGCTATCTGAAGAAATCAGCTGTTGTTTTGTTCAAATTAAGGATAAAAAAATAATAATAATAATAAAAAATAAAAACAATATACCAAAGTACCTTCTCGCCAGGGAAATATAAAAATATGATTTGGCTGCTGCTGAATCTCATCCATTTTCCTTTATAAGAATACTCACTCCAAACATGTCTGTGGCAATGGATCTTTTTTTTTTTTAAATCATATTCCTATAGGGAAGATATTTTTTGTGGAACTAATTTACTTATTTATGTACAACAGTAGGAAGACTGTGGCTCTGGATGCTATGGTGTCCTCCATGTATGGGATTTAACTGTTTAAGGGATGCGTAGCTTCAGCAGGTTCATTTTCTGTCATAAATGTACATAAATTACTTAAATATTGTATCTGCTTAAAAAACAACACAGTGGCCAGTAGTTTTCTATCAAAAGAGCTTTTTGACTGATTAACACATATAGTTTATTAATAATGTAATGAATTTGAACTGCACATGTTTTTATATTTAAAGGGAATTTATTATATTTGAGAATATTTCAAGTTTAGGGTTTTGCTTAAGGACTGGTCTAAAATTACTTTAGAAATCGATCTATAAGACTAATAAAGGATGAAAAATTCCTCTCATTTTTGCTTAAAAACTGATTAAATTCTTATCTTTCTGAGCTGTTAAAAAGCCAGCCAAAGGAACGCCAAACCTTTCTCCTTTATTGCTCCAAAGCTTATAACTCCTTAGGTTTTTGTTAAAATACAGGTTTACAGTATGGATTAAAACGTTTCATTCACCGTTTATGCCTTAATCTGTTTCTTATTTCACCTTTTTTTGGAAATTTTTGACTTTTTTTATTTAAAAGAAATGAACCAACTCTATCCAGTATCTCATTGAGATTATTATAAATTATTTCATCATAACCTCACAATAGTTTTTCATGTTCCACATCCTTTGATCTCAGGTCGGCTGCTTCATCTCTTCCACTACAGACTGGTGGGTTAGTTTGTTCAGACCATCCTGCTTGTTTTACTCCTGGCTGCTGCAGTCTGCATCGTGTTCTCACTATGGTTTCTATACCTTCAAATGCCCTTTTTGGTGCACCTTCAATCCCCCTTTGAAATAAAAATCTAAATCATTCATAAACACTAATCTGAGTTAAACATTTGGGTGATAATCAGTCACTGTGTAAAAGAAGTACCTTTTTCTGCCATGTTTCTGAGTTGTAAACAGGTGGGAACAGCACCTTAATATACACCATGCATTGGAGAAACTGAAAAACATGCTGATATGTTCAACTAAACCAGGGGTCAGTAACCCGTGGTTCTTTAGCACTGCTGATCACTTTCTGCCAGGTGATCTGGAGGAGATCTTTATCCTCAGTGAGCTGACAGCTTAGAGAGGCTTGTTCACCTACTGCTGCCCACACAGTCTCCTCTGTTTCTATTAGAGCAAACTGACCCAGTAGAAACATTTTATGAGAAACTGCGCTATTAATAGATATCTTTTGTTTTAAAACCCTGTCAAAGCCTTTTAGAAAATGCATTTCTACAATCTGGACCAATCAGCTGCTCTCATTTGATTTATCTTGTGGACCAAACTTGATCTGCATCAACAAGCAGGAGCTGGATTTGGTCGAGTTTCTTATTTGTAGTTTCATTCAGTGATGACCTGCATTATGCTGATTCTGTGCAATGAAAAGACTAGGTACCAAATTTATTTACTAAGGCAGAAAATCAAACTCTCCTCTCAGCTTTTGTAAAGAAGCATGTTCTCTAAAGAAAAGGGGTCAAAGGTAACTAAGAGAGAAAAAAGTCAGATTACAGTTTGCAAAAAACATGTAGGAACAAACACAGTCCTTCATTTGTTATGCATGTCCTTTAGGTCTGAAAAAAGTAAAGTGTTTTGGTGCTATGACCATCTGTGCATTTGGAGGAAGAAGCTTCCAACTCCGAGAATGGCATCCCAACAGAGATGACAGAGTCATGTTACCACTTGCTAAATAATAGACTTGGTAACTTCAATTAGACCTATTATTACTTTCCAGCAGGGGTCACCAACGCAGTGCCCATGGGCACCAAGGAGCCACATGGGGGGACCTCAGCATCTTCTGAAAAAAGAACAACTCATGAAGTAGCCCTCAACCTTAAAAAGGTTGGTGACCCATGCTTTACAGTAAAGTAAATCGATTTGTAGAGCACACTACAGCAACAAGCAATTCAAAGTGCTTTATATAATTAAAGCAGAAGAAATGTGCAGTAAAAAGATTGTAAACATTAATCACACACACAGAAAATCATTAAAATGTTTAATATAGCATGGTCATGAAAAATATGACAAAATATTAATCTAAATTTCAATAATAATGCAAACACATCAGGTGGAAAGCCTGGATAAAGATTGAGTCTTCCAATATGAAGGCTTTCTTATTTGTTGCCTGCTGTTATTTAAAAAGTGGCTTCAGAGACACAAATAGTTTTTGATAACCATCAGCTATAAATTCAGTGAAACTAAACCTGTCTGATCCAGTTAGCAGTGAGTAATGTGTATCATATAGGCCATATTTTCCTTTCCAATTCTTCGTCCGATTGGACAGATTACATTGTCCCTGTTTATATCTTATTATAATAAGTTGTATTTGAAAATACTCTTGTTCACATGGCGCTTTTGTCTGTTCAGGTGAAGGAAATTGGGATTGATCAGGGGTTTTCTTTTCTTTCCTCCTGATACAAAAGTCATAGAGCAAATTCCAAGAACTGACCTCTGTTTTTATTGGATGTCACTTTCTTTGTCTGTGCTCTGTCTTTCTCTTTCTGTATCTTTGAAGTAAAATGTGAGGGTTATAAAAACATATAGTCCAGTCATAGTAAAGTACAACCCAAGTGATTTGAATTTTAGGCGGGATATGCACATTCAAACATTGGAACCATGGGGAACTCGGCTGGGCTGTTTTTCTTTATCCTGCCGGGAATCTTCATTAAAAGTAAGATAATTCAGGTAATTGTTTTAAATTTAAACTAACTAAATAAAGCTAAATCAGGTCTTGTTGCTTAATATTTGCTGATAATTTATAAGGCTGATGGCTGAAAGAGTTTCTTAGTAGAAGCAGGTTATTTCTCTTACAGCATATATACATTTCATACTATTACAACCACAAAAACAAAAGATGATGAAGGAAATTTTTATTTTTATTTTTTATCTAAATCTGTGGCATGCATAGGTGTTGTGGGGTGTGTGGGGAATGCAACACCCATATTTGTTGTATGGTACTTGCATTCAAAGTGGACTGGCCTGACTATTAAATAGCAAGCTTTATGTGAGACAGATCTGTCTTTGCAGCAGTAGCATCTGCAAAAGTGAATTTGTTTGTGTTTGCTCTGCTTCCTCAGCGCTCGTTCTGTATTCAGCAGCATCAGTGTCATGTTGAAACATGCTCATTTTTCACAGCTAAAGGAGCTTCTAACTGTAAATAGTGTTCTATACTTGCAAACTCTCCCGATGAAAACAGTATATATATATATATATATATATATATATATATATATATATAAATATAATATTCTCCTGTTAATATTATCTATCCAGTACTCCACAAGTCGAAAAGTTTTAATTTCAACTGGTTTAATTCTGTATAAAATATTCTTTACGGATCCTTTGGCTATTTGATTATTAATCGAAAAAAAGTATCGACAGATTAGTCTACTAGTTGCAGCCATATAATTAGATCTGTTCTCTTTGCTTTCTGCAGGTGTAGAAGCTGTGGTCCAAACCCAGCTGAATGTCTTAGCAGCAGTGGGAGAAGATGATCCTCTCAGCTGTCAGCTCCTGGGATCTAAAGATGTCCTGCAGGTCACCTGGCAGAAGGTCTTTGGGAGCAAAGAGAGGAATATCTGCTCCTACAGCGAGTATTTTGGTCAAACAGTGAATCCTGACTTTAAGGATAAAGTCCAGTTTACAGAAGCTGGACTGCAGAATTCCTCCATAGTTATCAGGAAGGTTACAGAGCAGGATGAAGGATGTTATCTCTGCTTGTTCTACATCTACCCTGATGGAGCTCTGATAGGGAGAACCTGCCTGGATGTTTATGGTAAGAACCAGACAGTATTCCAGGATTGCCTTCTTTAACTAGATGTTGATCATGATGTTTGTTCTCCTCCCAGAGCTGCATGAACCCATCCTTGATGTCAGCAGATCAAAGTCTCCTGCAGAGTCAGTTGTGTCCTGTTCAGCCACAGGTCGACCTGCTCCCACTGTAACACTGACTGTTCTACAGCAGAACCTCAGCTTCTCCCACTACAACACCAGCAGTGTGACCCACAGCAACGGTACAGTCACCGTCACCACCACAGCTCTGCTGTCAGCTTTCAGCAGCACACAGGTTGGATGTTCAGTGTCAGTGCTCTCTGCTGCTCCCAGAGAGAAGCTGATCACCGTTCCTGGATTTAAAGGAACATCTGAGTCTAAAAATCTAAGTAAGTTGAACCTATCGTCTTAATCATCTAATTTCTGTTAAATTTTCTTGATCTTTTTAACATTTTCTTCTTTTTCTTAAAGATTTCACCTGGATCCTTGCTGTAGTTTCAGTAACTCTAACCTGTTTCGGTGGCGTTTTAATCTTGAGAAAGTGGAGATATAGAAGAAATAGAGGTGTCCCTTAAATGGGGACTGAACTGATGGAAGTGGACTTGCAACCCTGCTTTACGTGCTACAGAACCGTCTCTGTTCCACCTGATTCAAAAGATTGCTTCTCCTCAGCAACCATCAAGAGCTGCAGAAGTTTTTTATTCACCCATTCATTTAAGTCAAGTGTGTGGCAGCAGAAAGACACTTTAAACAACGGCAGAGTTGGAACCGCTGTTCTAAGGGAAAACATCTTTGCTTTTATTTTACTTCTGGATTGAATCTTGAATGAAACAAGGTGGTGCATTTTGCTTTTATTTTGAAAACAGTATGCTACCAGATTTTAGTCCCTTATTTTAGTGGTTACCTTTTTCATCCTCATTTGTGTCCAAATTGTTTAAAGTGTTTGTTGAACTTAGTGTAAATATGTTCACTTGTTGGTCTGCAGTGATTTTACAGGAACTTCAAACATTTTCAATGTTGATTCTCTGAATTATTTAATGATTCTGAAAGTATATTTATGCTACTACGCCATGCCTCACTCAGATATTTACACAAATTAAAAAAATAAAAGTCCAATGTAACTGAAAAACAAATTGTTTGCACGTTACTTTGTTGTGATTATTTCCTAAACTGTGAATGTTGGTTTTCATGCAAATAAAAGTGGGGGATCTAATCAAGTCAGGTTGTCTATTTAAGGGCAAGTTCGAATTTGGCAATTTAAATGTTAGTTTTATTTCCTTTTTTGTTTTAAAGTCCAACTTTAATTTGCAAGTCCTGCTGAAAGTCCAGTTTTTTGTTTTTTTTTTTGTTAATAACTAATAAAAACAATTTAGTCACCTTTTATGCCTGAATTTGTTTCTTATAATTAAAACCTGCTGTGTCTTTACCAACATTTCACCTTTTTTGGGGGAAATTTTTGACTTATTTTCAGTCACGCACATGTACCTGACCATAACAACAAACTCCTGCAATATTGGATCTATCAGAAAGTGGAAAAGTTGAGTAAAAGACAATAATAATAAAAGTTACATTAAACCAACCAAAAATTATCATCTTGTAGCAGGATATTTAATAAAGAAAAAAAAACATTTTGGAGCAGAAACCAGTCACTATTCTCTTCCAGCTATTTAAATTTTTCAGAAAAGTTTGAGACGAGTTAATCTTTGCACTTCCTCTCAGCTTTTATCATAAAAGTGGTGCTGATTCCTCTTATTCTACCCCAAGTTTTACTACTGTTCAGGTTGTGTTAAATCTGCCAACAATGCATCTACTAAGCAATCTATTTATAGTCTTCCATGAGGGAACATTATTTATTGACATTGATCATTTATTTCTTCAAGGTCAAGTATTTATATCCAACTTCCTCTAAATACAAA
This sequence comes from Cyprinodon diabolis, assembly GCA_030533445.1. NCBI lineage: Eukaryota > Metazoa > Chordata > Actinopteri > Cyprinodontiformes > Cyprinodontidae > Cyprinodon > Cyprinodon diabolis. The sequence goes on from CM060085.1 coordinate 6,850,454, forward strand.
AACAGTAATTGTAGTTGACTTATATTCAACTATCAGTTACTATCACAACAATGATCAACATTAGTATGAAATTGTATAAAAATAATGAAGCAACAAATTAAATCAACTTTATTTCAAAATGAAGTAAAAGCTATACATACATATACATACAAAAAGATAAATTATTAATAAAGAAAATCTACAAACCCTATATTTTAGGTGGAATTGAAATTTACATTGAATTGCAGCATAGATAAAGCACAAAGAAAACAAACGACTTTGCAAAATTCCAAATGTATTCAAGCAATAAGATTTTTACTTTTAAAAAAGGACAAAGTTGTTCATTACTTTTACACTGTTTTCATTTGGAATAAATGCATTTATGTAAACTTAAGGGTTAAAGAAATAAATCAACTAAAATCAGCATTGCAATTAAGATTATTATAAATTATTTCATCATAACCTCACAATAGTTTTTCATGTTCCTCATCCTTTGATCTCAGGTCGGCTGCTTCATCTCTTCCACTACAGACTGGTGGGTTAGTTTGTTCAGACCATCCTGCTGGTTTTACTCCTGGCTGCTGCAGTCTGCATCGTAGTCTCACTGTGGGTTCTATACGTATGCATACTACCGGAAATTCCCCAGCACTGAAAAAAAAAAAGAAACTTACATTTTTTTTTTGTTAGACTCTAAAAGTTGCACAGTAAGTAAAATTTGATGAACACATCAGAGAAGGAGAAGCTGCATTGACAAGTGAATGATTTAAAGTTTTCTAGAATTAAAATAAAAGGACTAAATATACAAAAAGGAGGCAAGAAGTAAATGCAGAGGTATGAGAAAGGAGAATATTACTATGAATGATGAACAAATTAAAGAAGGTCTTACAAAAGATTAAAATGACAAACTGATCATTCAGCTCCACATGAGAGTCTGTCAGAGTTCCTCACCATCATCAGATGTTCCTTTAACTCCAGGAACGGTGATCAGCTTCTCTCTGGGAGCAGTAGAGAGCACTGACACTGAACATCCAACCTGTGTGCTGCTGAAAGCTGACAGCAGAGCTGTGGTGGTGACGGTGACTGTACCGTTGCTATGAGTCACACTGCTGGTGTTGTAGTGGGAGAAGCTGAGGTTCTGCTGTAGAACAGTCAGTGTTACAGTGGGAGCAGGTCGACCTGTGGCTGAACAGGACACAACTGACTCGCAGAAACATTCGATCTGCTGACATCAAGGACGGGTTCATGCAGCTCTGAGAGAAGAACAAACATAATTTTGATGAGTGATATTAAACTTCTGTACCTTTGCAGCATGTCTCCTTTCCCCACCATAGAGTCTGAGGCAGGTCCTGCCTATCAGAGCTCCTCCAGGATAGGTGTTAGACAGACATTGGTAGCAGCCTTCATCCTCCTCCATCACCTTCCTGATCACCATAGAGCAGCTCTGAAGATTTTCACACTGAAAATCCATCTTGTCCTTCAGTTCAGGTCTCACTCTGTAACCATAGTCCTTTGTATAGGAGGCAAGACTCTTCTGTTCATCATGGCGGACTTACTGCCAGGTGATCCTTAGAAATTCTTTATCATCAGTGAGCTGACAGCTTAGAGAGGCTTGATCACCCACTGCTGCCCACACAGTCTCCTCTGTTTCTATTAGAGCAAACTGACCTGCATTAAACATATGGGGAGAAATAAAGCTTTAACAGATATTAGTTATTGTAAATTCCTGAAAAGACTTTCAGGAATAAGCAGCTTCACAATCTGGACCAATCAGTTGGAATTCTGACATTTTAACTGGTGCACAAAACTTAATCTCTATCAATAAATTGGAGACACCTTTTTTTTTCTTGACTTGTTAACTTTTTTTCCAGAACTTAATTTCCAGTAGGTAATATATCATTCAAGGATTCATCTAATTGGTCAAATGCCAAAATAAGATGTACAGCCATGTAGCAGGATCTTTGCTGAATGGCTGGATATAGATCTTGTGATTCTAGACCTCACTGAGGGAGGGGGGGACTCCATTTGTAAGGGTTATGCAAGATATCAAAAACACCAACTTGCCCTATAAAGGGTTAAAGAACAAAATGATTGTGTTAGCAAAGCTGCCTGAAGAGAAACCAGTTAGACCAGTTCTTCAACACACCAGGAAGGAAGCTGAAGAAAGAAAGAAAGAAAGAAAGAAAGAAAGAAAGAAAGAAAGAAAGAAAGAAAGAAAGAAAGAAAGAAAGAAAGAAAGAAAGAAAGAAAGGCTCTAAAGGGTGACTACAGTAGAAAACAACACACCAAAATAATGAGCATAGTGTTGGTAAACTTTTTTAAAAGCTGTTAAATAAAATAAATTAAACATAAATGCAAAAAAAGACATAAGGAACAAATTATGGTTAAAAACAAGGATTTAGTAAATGCAGTCATTATAGGACACTTTTGTTTAGTGAGCAAACAGCCTTCCTTATAAATGATCAAGTTAATGTGTAACAACACATATTTTCTCAAATCTTATGTAGCATCTAAAAACATTCACTCTTACCGGTTGGCTGCAGTGATGTCACAGCAGGAAGCATGTAAATGCCAGAATGCAGGCAAATCTAATTTTATTTGTTCTACCACTTCTCCGTTTTCATCATTTTTATGACCCCATACAGTGCTAAAAGCATTAAAATCTCCACAACAGATTAGACTTTTTCCTAGATTTTTAAACATTTCCTCTCTTTCATCCAAACTCAGTTTTTTACAGGGATTATAAAAGTTTATTATCCTAATATTTTCTTTGTTAATCCAAATTTCTACAGATACCCATTCTAAAGATGATCCTTTATCTACAAACCTATAATGAATCCCTTGCTTAACAAATATTATACAACCTCTTCCACTTTCTTTCTCCCTATCCCTTCTAATGCTATCATATCCCGAAATCACAAAATCTAGTTCTAGTCTAAGCCATGTTTCCTGAACACAAATAATATCTGGTTTAATTTCCAAACAGTTTATATATCCTTTCAATTCTTGACCATTTGGTATTAGACTACTTGCATTCCATTGTAAGATAACCATTGAATTTTTCCTCCACCTTGTTTTCCATCCATTTCAAGCCTTTTATTTATTAGTTCCCAAGACAAATCCTTCACGGCCAAAAATCTTTCTGCACCTTTCACTATAATTTTAATTTTTTCTGTTTTCTGTTTTACTTGATCAATGCAGTTGATTACATATGCCATGAATAAAATTAATTTATCCATTGTGATCTCCATTCCAGATTTTGAAGTTTGACTGGGATCAGCACTTGTGCTAGACATTACTTGTTGACTTTTCTGAACTGTTCTTTTCTCTTGAACACCTTTTGCTGCATCTGCATAAGTGATGTTTTTAATTGTTCTCAGCTGTTGAATTTCTGCTGCCTTTTTCCTTGCCTCACAACCTCCATATGCTACATTATGCTGACCCCCACAGTTACAGCATTTCATTTGTAAATCCACTCCACATTCATCATATCGATGATCTCCTCCACATCTGGCACATCTTTGTTTCCCTTTACATACTGTTGCGATATGACCATACCTTTGGCATTTAAAACAGCGCAAAGGGGGAGGGACATATGGTCTTACAGAAAAACTCATAAATCCTATTTTAAGCTTATCAGGAAAGACTTCTCCTTGAAACTCCAAAAGAATCGTTAGGCTCTCTATTTTTTCTCCATTTACATGCTTTTGCAATCTTTTCAATCTCCGAACTTCTCCTCCCTGTATATTCTTTTTGAGTCTTTCTAAATCCTCCTCCAGCGGAATACCAGTGATAACACCACGTGATACTCTATTTTCTCAATTAGTTTCTCACTAACAACTTTTTTGCAAATGTTGTCAATCTGCATGCATTTATTCTTTTGTTCTTCAGATTTGCATTTTATCAACATGTTTCCATCTCGTAATGTTTTAACAAATTCCACCTCCCCTAGTTTCTTTTTTATTTCCCTTGAAACTTGAATCGGGCTTAGGTTAACATTTATATCTTCGTTCCTGAATTTAAGAATTACCTTAAATTCTTCGTTTGTTACTTTCTTCCAGGGGCGGAGCTATATGGGGGCCCAGGGGTGGCCATGGCCACCCTTAACCAATCATTGGCCACCCCTGTGGCCACCCCTACCATTCATTTCCTCTAATACAGACAGTAGCAGCAGTAATACTCTCAAGTGGAATATTCAAAACATTTTAATTTTTCATATAGTAACAATTACTTGACAGCAAAAACCCTGTGGTTAATTATGGTCATCAATATACTGACATTAAAGAAGATAAATGCAGTATTCATGCTCTTTTCAGAAGTAGATTTTTAGTTATATGGGGTTAAGGGAGAATAATATGTCTGTGCAAGCCATCTAGGAGTCTTTAGTGAAATCCTAGATAAAAAGTATTTTAATAAAAACATATTAAATAATCAATAATGTAGATAATAGTACATGTAAATATAAATTTTATGCCGAAAGATTATTGATAAAAGTAGGTAAGAAATGACGATGGAAAAGATGTTGGCCCTAGAACTCAAACCTGAAAGTATTTTATCCACTATACCTTCTATCAAAAAAGCATGGATGTCTAAATATATATGTCTATTTGTTAGCAAAGGCTGTAGGAAAGTATGGTTAGTCTTTATTTTGAAAATATGGATGTTGCGCTCATTAATTTTCCTGTTGGAACAGTGTAGATTGACCCTGGGGTTCCAGTGCCGATCCACTTTCGGGCCACCCCTCAGCCTACATTGGTTATTTCCTGGCCACCCTTATAAAAATTTTCTGGCTCCGCCTCTGTTTTCTTCATCTGAGCTGTACTCTTCCAAACTTCGTTTACTGTTCTGGCTACCAATTACTCTATCCTCTTTCAGAACCTTTGCCTTCCCTCTACCTCTTCCTCTTCCTACCGATGTCCAATCATCAAAATCCATATCATCCTCACCACCCCATCTGACTTAGTTGTCATCCCGATCCAGTCACAAACCAGTTTATGTCAACCGCCTTTTCTCTCTCCGCTTCGCACCAACCGCTCGCACACCTGGCGTCTACGCGAGACGTCTTCACCCTCTCGTAGAGGGCATGTGCGAGATGATTAAATTTATATTGCAAGCAGCAAAACATGTGGAAATGAACCATGGTTTCCGCGGATTATTAAAAATAATAAGAATTTATAAATTTTTTTAAAATTAAGGCCTACATTGGAACAAAAATTAATTAAATATGTTTATCGTGGCATTTATAATTCTTTGATAAAAATGTTTATAAAAACAATTCCGTCAGATATATTATATCGCGATTAATTTGCGTGGAACTGATCATAAAGGCGTATGTTAGGAAAGGAAGCTCGAGGCGGAGAAAAAGCTAGAGAATATATATATATATATATATATATATATATATATATATATATATATATATATATATTATATATATATAAAATAATTAAAGCATCTCATTATTAATACCTATGAATATCTATTTTTCATGTCTGTCTTTTTCACTTCTCCAGTAGTAAATAGTTTTCCAAATATGCCACTTTAAGAGCTTTCTGGATGCTGTTTAAGATATGATTTATTAAACAAAATCTTACCACTGAATGCTTGAAATGTGGCAAATATCCACAAGCTGAGAGATCTCCTTTAGCTCCACACATCTATGCGACTGTAGGTCTGCATTAATATAGACTCACTGGAATTTGGCGGTGGATGTAATGGCAGCCTAATGTCGAAGGAAACACATGCATTCAAAAGTGGTTTGCTGCATCTTTGTCACACTGTCAGAAAACCACAAGTTAGTAAAAAGAAGATATATGTCATTCCACAAGGAGATGTCCTCTTTGAAATAGTTTTGAATATTTAAAATTATTTTAAGAAAGGGGCAAATGTTTCATTTCATGTCCACCTACACCACAGAGCTATGGTAATATACAAGGGGTGTCACTGTGTGGCCATTTTCAGTGGAGGGAGGAGGGCGTCCCATTGTCATTTAAGGTTGAAGGTAACTTTATTGATACCTGCAGGTAAATATATTTTGTAGTGTGGAAAACAGGCATCTCAACACTTAAATAAACTATAAAAAACTCAGAACACCTACAGAAGACAAGTTAATTTAGTACAACCAGACTGTAATAGGTACTTCCAGCGCCTCACTAAACATGGTTAAAAGAAAAATGAATAAATAAATAAGCCTATTTAATATTCCTAAAATGACTGTATTAAATTATTACAAGCATACAAAGAGACAAGATAGTTCGACAAAACATTGGAGATTGAAATAAATACAATGGGTAAAAGCGCATTAAGATTTATTTAAAAGAGAAACAGCTACAGGAACCAAACTATTCCTGTAGTGAGCATCAAGTGTGTGTGAAACAACTATGAAAAACATCATCAGTCAAGCTCCGATTCGATGAGTTACCATGACAACAGGCAAGTGGACGTCTACCTATGTCACACCACTGGAACTAGAGGTTTTTTACATTTTGTTTTTGTTTTGAATAAATGCATATTTGTAAACCATCTAAATTTAGAATCTCATTGAGATTATTATAAATTATTTGATCATAACATCACAATAGTTTTTCATGTTCCTCATCCTTTGATCTCAGGTCAGCTGCTTCATCTGTTCCACTACAGACTGGTGGTGGGTTGGTTTGATCAGACAATCCTGCTGGTTTTACTCCTGACTGCCGCGGTCTGCATCGTGTTCTCACTATAGTTTCTATACATATTGGTACTATCAGAGGTTCCTCAACACTGAAAAATAAAAGAAACAATAACTTTTTTGTTGAAAGTTAAGTTATATAAAAACATTAAACTCTAAAAGTTGCACAGTAAGATAAATCTGATGAACACATCAGAGAAGAAGAAGCTGCATTGACAAGTGAATGATTTAAAGTTTTCTAGATTTAAATTTAAAGGAGGCAAGAAGTAAAGGTAGAGGTAAGAGAAAGGAGAATATTACTATGAATGAAGAACAAAGTAAAGAAGGTCTTACAATGGTTTGCTCCATGTATCTTCATGTAGCGGGATCAATGTATCTTCAAATAGCCTGTCCAATGTATCTGCAGATGGTGTGTTCAATAAATTTTCACATGGCTTTTTGACTGGATCTTCCGCTTCCGTGTTCAATGCATCTTCTAGTACCATGCCTCGTGCACCTTTAATCCCCCTGTGAAATTAAAAAGTATATATATCTCAATAGTCTACAAACAATAATCTGCTGAGTTGAACATCCAGGTGACAATTCAGACACTGTGTGAAAGAAATACCTTTTTTCCGCCCTGTTTGTGAACCATAAAATGATGAGAAAAGCAACAATGCAAACCATGGATCCACTGATTATACACCATGCTTTGGAGAAACAGGAAAAAATGCTGATATGATTAACTAAATCATGAATAATAATGAAATTAATTATAAAACTGAAAACTCCTGAACATGAACTTACCAACAGCACTGTTATTTGAAGCAGATTCTACATCAAAACCTGAAGAAAAAGAAAAATATGAGATTTAAATTAAAATCTGATTATTCAGCTCGACATGAGTCTGTCAGAGTTCCTCACCATCTCCAGATGTTCCTTTAAAACCAGGAACGGTGATCAGCTTCTCTCTGGGAGCAGCAGAGAGCACTGACACTGAACATCCAACCTGTGTGCTGCTGGAAGCTGACAGCAGAGCTGTGGTGGTGACGGTGACTGTACCGTTGCTGTGGGTCACACTGCTGCTGTTGTAGTGGGAGAAGCTGAGGTTCTGCTGTAGAACAGTCAGTGTTACAGTGGGAGCAGGTCGACCTGTGGCTGAACAGGACACAACTGACTCTGCAGGAGACTTTGATCTGCTGACATCAAGGACGGGTTCATGCAGCTCTGGGAGAAGAACAAACATTGTTAAGTGTTAAGATGATTATTCATCTCCTTCAGATGCTCAACATTATGTCTCCTTTCCTCACCATAGAGTCTGAGGCAGGTCCTGCCTATCAGGGCTCCTCCAGGATAGGTGTTAAAGAGACATTGGTAGCAGCCTTCATCCTCCTCCATCACCTTCCTGATCACCATGGAGCAGCTCTGAAGATCTTTACACTGAAAATCCATCTTCTCTATCAGTTCAACTTTCACTCTGTAACCATATTTCTTGGTGTAGGTGGCGAGATTCTTCTGTTCATCATGGCGGACTTTCTGCCAGGTGATCTGGAGGACATCTTTATCCTCAGTGAGCTGACAGCTTAGAGAGGCTTGATCACCTACTGCAGCCCACACAGTCTCCTCTGTTTCTATTAGAGCAAACTGACCTGGAGGAAACATTTAATGAGAAATTGAGCTATTAATAGATATCTATTGTTTTAAATCCCTGTCAAAGCTTTTAGGAAGAAACAGTTTCCCAATCTGGACCAATAAGCTGCTTTGCTTTGATTTATCTTGAGGACCTAACTTCTTCTCCATCAAGAAGCAGAAGATGGATTTGGTTGAGCTAAATTTTAAAGCTGAGACTGACGAAACAGCTTGAATCAAATGTTTTTTGTTTTTTTTAAAGCTGTATTCAATCTAATAACAGCCCAATGTCACTCACCACAGATTTGGATTTATTTTTTTTTTTTGTTTCATTCAGTGATGATCATCATAATGCTGATTCTGTGCAACTAAAAGACTAGGCATCAAATTTATTTACTAAGGCAGCAAATCAAACTCTCTTCCCAGCTTCTCATAGAAGCATGTTCTGCAAAGAATTGGGGTCGAAGGTACAAACAGGAACAAACAACTTCCTTCATTTCTGATGCACGTCTTTTAGGTCGGAAAAAAAAAGTTATTTGGTGTTATAACCATCTGTATATTTGGAGGAAGAAGTTTCCAACTCTGAGAAATGCAACAACCAACAGAGATGTAGCAGTCATGTTATGTTTGGGTTTTTATAAATAACAGACTGTAAGTAACTTCAATTAGGCCTATTACTTTACAGCAGGGGTCAACAATGCAGTGCCCACGGGCACCAAGGAGCCCCCCAGGACCATATGGGGGGCCCTCAACATCCTCTGAAAAAAGAACAACTCACTTTGAAACATAACTTTATTTTGCTTCTCTTCTTTTTTAATCATTTATAGAGCCTTTAAGCATTTATAAACAACAATACCTTAAAGGAAATTAGAAATAAAAATAAAAAATAAAAATATGTTTATTATAAATCAAGTTTGAATGCTGATCGCTCCAGTTATTAGTAGCCCTTATTGTGACCCAGCATCCTTGAAGTAGCCCTCAGCCTAAAAAGGTTGGTGACCCCTGCTTTACAGTAAAGTAAAACGATTTGTATAGCACACTTCAGCCGAAAGGTTATTCTAAGTGCTTTACATCAGTAAAACAGAACAAATGTGCCGTAAAATCACTATAAACATCAAGTACACAGCAAATCCTGAAAATAATAAAAATCATAAATAGATCCTCATAACATATATGAGGAAATGTTTTTGCACATTTTTAAGTCAGTAGCTGGAAAGCCTGGATAAAGATTGAGTCTTCCAGGATAAAGACTTTCTTATTTGTTGCCTACTGTTATTTAAAATGTGGCTTCAGGGTAACAAATTGTTTTTTAGTGACCATTGGCTATAAATTCAGTGACTAAACTTCTTATCCAGTTAGATCAGAGCTTCAAAATACCAGGAAGGAAGCTGCTCTATACAGAAAGTTTGTTCTACATTATGACTAAAGGTCATTTATAAAAGGAGTGATAATATTGCTTCACTTTTGGTACACATGTTTCACTACATTAATGCACCACTAAAACAGAGGTCCCATCATGCTTAAAAAAAAAAAAAAAAAACAAACATTAAAAATGGAAAAAAATTAAATAAAAAAAATCGTAACCGCCGGCTGTTTCTATATGTTTATGTTGAGTTGATAAAGAAAAACAAATCATCTCTCACCTGTCTGAATGATGGTGATCAATAGAAAGCAGCTGATTATAACAGCTGGTCGCATTTTGCGGTTCATTTAACACCGTCTTGTCATTTTTCTCTTCTTCCTAATTGTTTGCTGCCGCGCTGAAACTCAGACGGGTGGGGATCCTCTTTGAGTGTGACGTCACGTGTAGTGATGGGTCGGGCAACACCGATGCGTTGGCGCATGTGTCGGTCTCATAGAGCGAAACCTGTGTCGACGTGTGTATCGCTACGGAAAAGTCACGTGACCGAAACAGTTCCTGTATCGGTCACGTGACCGATGTTTCGAACTGATTGACAAGCCTTTATAACGAAGCGCTTCTGCCAAAACAATCTTGCGTGTTTTCCGAATATAAAATTCATCAAAAATTATGGAGCTTCCTCAAGCAAAAAGAAAGGTTTCCGCTGTGTGGAACCACTTTGATGTCATTTCGGAAAATAAGGTATTTGTTTTAATTTCCTTGTTTCATCCTGTTCCTCTCAGAGTTTCCACTTGATTTTCTGAGTAGAAATTCATTTCAAAGTGACCTTTAGTTTACTGTTCGTGTTATTTTCTGCAGGTTAAATGTCGCAATTGCTCAACAGAGCTTGCATATTTAAATAACAGCACCTCCTCAATGCTGAGGCATTATAGGGCCAAGCATGAGAGTGAAATCCATGATACACCCATGATGAACTCAGGTATACAGGTATTTTACAACTTACTGACTTTGTTTTATTGATAATTCTGAATAATTTACACTTTCTCATTTTTAACCATCAAGCTTCCAGGAAGCAGATGCTTGATGAGGCTGTGCTTAATTTCATTGTAAAGGACCGCCAGCCCCTCGCTGTTGTGGAGAATGAAGGGTTCAGGGAGCTGGTTCAGCTCCTTGAGCCCTCATATGTTTTGCCAACCAGAAAGGTTTGTGTGGAAATTATCTAAAGTGGTAGTTTATTCATCAAATTTATTTTAAATATGTTGATTTTCTTCTGCTTTGACTTGGTGTTGTTTTCAGACCATCAAACAACTGTTGGCCAAAAAGTACGAGGAGGAACAGGAACGAGTGTAAATGGAAGCACAGCAGGCTGCGGACAGAATGTGCCTCAATAGTTGGAAGCTCAAATGAGCCCCAGCCGGGAACATCTTCACAACAGCTGTCTGCCCCCACTTCAGGCATGATATTGAGCATCATTTCTTTGTTGTTTGTAAATCATGTACTAAAATACTTTTTTTAAAAAATTTTTTAAGATGACCTTTGGGAACATTTTGATCTCGAAGTGGGGAGGCAGACCAAAAGTGCTACAGCTGATGCCATCCTTGAGGTGCAGAGATACATGGCAGAGGGCAATATTGCGAGGTCCCAGGATCCTCTTGTATATTGGAAAAAACAAAGGACGGTTTATCCAAACCTCTTCTGCCTGGCCTTAAAATTTTTGTGCACTCCAGCTTCATCTGTGCCGTGTGAGCGGGTGTTTTCCACAGCTGGAGAACTAATATCAAAAAAGCGCAACAGAATGAATTTCAAAACGTTGCAACAACTTATTTTTTTGAATAAAAAATACCAGTGAACAAGCATCTTCATTTACTACATGTTTACTTAGAGATTATTACATTATGATGCAGGTTCTCATTATTCATTGACTGTGTCTAAAATATCAAATATGTTTTAATAATAATACAATGCATCATACAATGAATTGCATCATATTAGTGTATATAATAGGTCATCAAATCAGTGTCAGATGACTGTCAACTAGGTTGCCTGTAGGGATTTTTAATGTCCAGCAGGTGTCAGTATTCAGTGACACAGTATCGACACAGTTTCAATACAGTTTGGTAATGTGTCGAAACGTTTCATGACGCCTCATCAACCCATCACTAGTCACGTGTCACGTAGACGGCTTCCTGGCCTAAATGAATGTGTGACGGACTCTGTTCGGGTTTATGTGCTTATAGCAAGCCCTTTTTAACATAAATTCGGTTTCGTGTGACTATCCATAATTACATTCCAGATATCTTAAAATACTTTTTGACTAGACAAAACCACACTTTGTATGTTAAAAAGGCTTGCCATATGGTGCTGCCTTTTACCGCCTTAGGCTCTGTCGCTTAGCACCCGTTACAGTTGACACACAAAGCTGGAAAATAATGAAAACCGAACTCTTCAAAACTGTTTTTTTTTTTTTTCCTTTTTCTTTTATTGTAAAGCATAAACAAATAAAAGCCAATGTAATGATATAAACCTTAGTGCGTTAAAAGTCCAGTTGTCTTTCACCAATTTAGTAATTTAGGGCTACATTATTAATCACTCCGTAAAAATTCAAAAAATATCCACTGGACTTGGTTTTCAAGATTTGAAGACGTTTCGCCACCTCTCCTGGTAAGCTTTCTCAATTCAGAGGTGGCGAAACGTCTCCTGGAGAGGTGGCGAAACGTCTTCAAATCTTGAAAACCAAGTCTAGTGGATATTTTTTGAATTTTTACGGAATGACTATGACCTGGATGACGGAGAACCTTCATCAGCATTATTAATCACCACTAAACTAAATGTGTCTCTGTTCATTTGGATGCTACTGAAAGAATTGAATCCAGCCTGAGTGATAAATCGCTCACTGTGTAAAATTAACACAAAAGACTGCGAGTTAAAATACATTAGCTACAATCACACAGTATTATACCTAATAACTAAGCAGACACTAAACACTGTTGAAAAAAGCAAAAGTAAAGAAATAAAAGGGGAAGAGGGGTTTAAGAGTCCGTTCAAAGCCTGGGGGATGTTCGAAGTTTAAGGCTTGATGCAATGAAAGTGTCCTTTATAATAGCAGCTGTTGTGAACAACTGTTATATTCAATTCCTAGCCAGCTGGGAATTCATATTATGTTCTGATACTTTAAGATGTTTATTGCCCTCCTCGGTAGGGGTGGCAAACATCTTTTTTAATTAGATACTATTCAGGCTGTCATACATTGTTTATGAAAACACGTCCTACTAGCTGTGTGTTAGAACTACAAATGAAAGAGTGATTTGAGCTCAAATCATGGTCAAACATAATTCTGCACATACGTGGAATAATTTCACAACTTCTGTTCAAAAACTTTATTAACAAAAATCCTTCAACTCCAAGTCAAACATATTTCAGTTAATAACTCTTGACTAAAGCTAGTGAAACTCAACTAAACTAAACGACTATGTACAAAGAGGAAAGGAAACATGAATATATAACAGTTTAAGATGGATCTGGAAGATTTTGAGATTTGATCAAACTAGCTTTCCACTAATTTCGAGCAATTCGAATGTTTTCAGAACAATTCACAATGCAAGTCCATGAGGTGAATAAAACATTATTTGGCCAAATAATGTTTTATTAAATGATTTGCATAATCAGGAACCAAAAACCTTTAGTTAAATGATTCTTTACCCTCTTTAAAATAGCTAGCAGCGAATAGACATCAGGATTCCACTAAATGACTCTTGGTCATACTTGGTAATATAAATGTAATGAGCATATGAGAAGACACATGAACACTAATGTTATATCAGTGTTTAACCCTTAGTGAAATAAAGCTTGTCCAAGCTTCAACAACAGCTCAAAACATATTACTGGAGCATAGCATACCATGCAGTCCATCCTGTTAGCTTTGTCTTTACTCACCAGTAAACGCATGATATGATCAAAGTCATCAAAAGACATATAATTTGTTCTGTCTCTAACGGTGCCAGACCTGCAAACCTCTGTCCATGTCTGTTTGGAAGGTTGAGTTTCATCCAGCAGCAGCTTGGCACGGCAGGCTCACAGCAAACGGGGTTATCTTTATTCCATGTGGCTCACACCAAGGCATCTTCAGGAGAAGTTCTCCTCCAGTCTGGCTCTGTAAGTTCTGAAACTCAAGAGAAATATGTTGCAAAAGCTCTTCTGAAAAGTCAACCACCATGACTTATCCTTGATCATTCTGGAGATCTGTTTTTCGTCAGTTCAGGTGTTTTATAAAATATGTGAATCGGGAAATTGTCTACATACCAAACTGGACGATTGTTGTTCTCTACTTGAAAAAACACTCTAGATTTTAAAATGGAAAAAAAGTTCTATTTTTTTTAAATATTTTTTAAATTAAATTCAATGTATAACATGGATGCAAAAACACCTCATTTTATTTCAGTGTTAAATTGTGTTTAAAGTAACAGATAATAATTTAAAATGTCTCCAGACCTTTACTGGTTGATGATTTTCTTCACTCGGACCCCTGCTGATTTTTTTTATTTTTTTTACCCCTGGTCTAGTGGATGAAAAGTAGTGGACTTGAAATTTCCCACAGTTTACCTTGAAGAGTAGTGATCATCCATGGCCACTAGACGAGTACATATAAACCTCCCAGCATTCCTCCTCCCAAAAGAAGGTTGTTCAAAGTATATAGATTTCCAGTTTAATATCAATTACCACCATCTTCGAGTGACCATTGGAGAAAAATGTATGATTTACAACAGTGCCTGAAAACTGATTTACTACTGCTGAATGAATCTTTTGCATGAAATTATTTAACAACATAACGGATAACATATTACACAAAACACAGGTATATTGTGTAAGATTACTGTTATCTACCGGTAAAATCTGAGTATTTCACTAAAAACACTAAACCATTTTACATCACTGCCAAAAAATTGTATTGAAGCACTGGTAGCCACCATGTGTTCAGAAGCCTCAACAAGCAGATGTATTTATGTAAAGTGAAATATAAACAAGCTGGCATTTACTTCGAGAATAAGCCAGCCATCCACCACAGCTTTGAAAGCTACTAAACCCATGCAAACCTACAATTCTGTAACAACAAGACTGTTCTATATGTTCTATGTTTCAGGATCTACTGTTATGCTTTCTATGGTAACAAGCAACACTATATCCATCCTTCCATCCATCCATTTTCTAGCACGCTTATCTCAGGTGGGGTCGCAAGGGGTGCTGGTCCCTATCTCCAGCAGTCAATATGCAAGAGGCGATGGCCAGTCCATCGCAGGGCAACACATAGACAAACTCGACACCTAAGGGGACTGTAGAGAAGCCAATTAACCTTTCAGGCATGTTTTTGGACTGTGGGAGGAAGCCGGAGTACCCGGAGAGAACCCACAAATGCTCAGGGAGAACATGCAAACTCCATGCAGAATCAAACCCAGAACCTTCTTGCTGCAAGTCACCACTGCACCACTGAGCAGCCTCAACACTATCTAATCAAACCGAATAGAAAACAAATCTGCTTTAGGGTAATTTAGGTACAGTACAGTTTACTCAGTTCTCAATGAGAAACATGGTAACTTCAGTGTCCCTTTTAAATTCTGTTCCATTCATTAGCTCTTCCCACTTGTCATCTTGAATTTCCCATTTATGATACATTAATTTCCCAGCCAGAATATAGATTTACTGTGATGCACCCCTACATCTCAACTAAGTCACCTTGATAGAGCTGTATGTCAGTCAATCAATCTTTATTGTCAACTACAATTTACATTGCAATCGAAATTTCAGTTTCAGTTCGAACCATTCATCACAATCGATCACATACATTGGGGGGATGCTGAGAGGGGGAACGGATTTACTAAGGCCATGCTTGCCGCAGAATGCTGCTAGTAGCACATTCTTATAGCTTGCCAGATTCCCACCGGTTACCTGGCTGCCCAGGTCCCAGGCAGTTACCTATAGCACTGCCTTTATCTCTGTGAAAAGATAGGACCACACTGGCGAAGAGAGGGGAGAAAAAAATATATTTCACACTTTATCCTTGACAGGATACCGCTTGAGATATAAAGAATAAAAAAATAAGTAGAAAAATGTTATAAATCATGTGCTTTAAATGGCCTTTTTTTGCACTAAAGGAACAGGAAGCTATTGTCCCCATGGTATCAGTCCAAGCTCTGGCAACGACTGTTGTCATGTTACACCAGTTGCCTGAGAAAGAATTCTTAAGATCGTCTAGTCTAGAACATGCTAAGGGTTAACAAGCACCTTATGTCTGTTAATACTGCTGCATCAACTGCAGCATTAACAGTGGCTGATATCCCAGCATTCATTTTCCTTGAGGTCAGATTTTTAATAATTGAAACTAAATTTTGTTAACCTGAAAAATAAAGTTCAGTTGTCTGAGCAGAACTTTCTTCACATCTAAAGCTCAGACATTACAGAAAATAAATGGATCTCAGTGCATAAAGATGTCCGTCGGGATAAAGAAGAGAAGATAAGCTTCAAATAGCTCACTTTTTAAAGGAGAGGTCCTGTCAGCAAGAAATAATCAATGGATCATTATCTATACCTAAAACTAATACGTTTGCAGTGATTTTATGAATTTAGCATTAATCAGTCAATAAATAAAAATAAAAAAGAATTATTTTTTTTCGGGAACAGCCATTTTTTACCCAAATATATAAACACCTCACTCCTGACATCTTCCGGCTGTGACGTCATGGTGCGGTAAGCCTAGTGCCATTCTCCCCGCTTTACAAGCAAAATCCATGGGAACTACTAGACACACCTGCAATCAACAACAATTATTTAACATTTTGAAATTCATGAGAGCTATAGTTAAACTGATAATGCCCAGGTGCATGGTGGTTGGATTTTGTAATACATTTGGTAAAAGTGAAAAAAAAAATCACCTTTCCGATTCATGATCCACCACGGGTTCATTGTTGAATTGCCAACCTTAAGAGGAAGGATTTGCCATCAAACTTCTGGCCAGAGAAAAACACGCAATATGTACCCAACATTTTGAAGAAGAATGTTTTCAGGATGTCTTGGATAATAGCGTGTTGTGACAAACATCAGATAGAGCATTGGGACTTGCTCAACAGCCGATACTGCACCGTGACATCACAAACCGGTAGGTGGCAGTAGTGATCTTTGCCAAACATTGACGTCTCCAGTAAAGCACATCCAAATGAAAATTACTCTTTCATTTAAAACACTTCTCAGTTATTGAACAGTATGTAATAATTTCATATTTAAAGAACTATCAGAAGTTTGAATTCTGAATATGACAGGACTTCTCCTTTAAGGTGATCAGAAGCACATTAAAGCAAACAGTAAATTGATGCCTGACATTCCTCTTCAACAGAAAAGTTATATTCTTCATTTGCAACGGAGGGTTAGCAGAAAACAACCCAATGATAAAAATTAATAAAAAAATATATTCAATCTTTGTTGTAGAAAGAGCCCCTGGTGTTTCTCTATTTTCTCATGTCCTTCTTTCCTGAGGTTGCAGTCACTTGGTATTGATATGTCAACCACAACAGCTTTCCTCTGCTTTTTGTTCACAACCACAATGTCCGGTTGGTTTGTCATTACCATTCGGTCTGGAAGTCCCACATGGTCCCTCATTCTCTACCGTCTTTGGAGGTGTGTTTCCCACTTTGACCTTAGGGTTTTCAGCCCATACTCTGCACAGATGTTCCTGTCTTCTGTTACGTATTTTTTTTTGGTGTCAGGAATTGACCATCTTTTTCAGCTACAGGTAAACGACTTTCTCCACCAGGTGATGATGGTGGTGATCTGCTGGGTCGTCTGACCAGAAAATTTTTCCCGATCTGATTGTTCTCTTGTTGGCCAGGTGGTTCATTTGGCCTGAAATCAAAAAGGAAAAGAAAACATGTTTTATATTTAACATCGTAAAGCCCTTATTATTATCATTAGGTGGAGTGAATGCAAGATTATTAAGAATAGAAGCAAGTTAAATATACGGATATGTAAAGAAAGTATATTTTGTATCATTGATAAATAGCCAAATAAAAGACTTACTCAGTAATTATGATTTGAGGTGATTTCCTTTTTGAAGGCTTCCTTCAACAGAGAAAGGTGGATTGAATGTACAATTATTAGGAATAAAAGCAGCTAGTGAAATATACGGATATGTAAAGAAAATATAATCTGCATCATTAAATAGCAAAATAAGAGACTTACTCCGTCATTTTGATTTCAGAAGGTTTCTCTATTGAAGGCTTCCTGTGAGACAAATGCAGAATTTTAAGATTGGGGGCAAAATAAACTAATAACTGATAAAACAATTGCATTGTCTCGTAGTAGTACCTGTTCTGATTAATTCTTCTATACAAGAAAATGATGATTAAAGCCACTAAAGCTCCAAAGAACAGCGCTCCAATTTTCACACTCCAACCTTTGGAGAAAAAGCAACAGGTGTTAGAAAAATAACGTAAGGAAAAACAATGCTGCAAAGACTTAACATTAACTTATGAATAACTCTGTATTCGGAGTGTTTAAACATACTTGCTAAAAAAAAACTAAACAAAACAAAATAGACCCACACAGTAAACATCAATTTCTGCCTTACATTTTTTTCCACATTTGAATTAAACCACAAACTTTATTTTATTATGTCACAGATCTCTAGTATCCCATCAACTCTGACCAGCTTTGAGTCCTTCATGTTAAGAATAATTCTCACAGCATGATGATGCCACCACCATGTCTTAACACCATGTCACCTGCAGCATTTGCTTTCCTCCTCACACAGCATTTTACATGTATAGAAAAATATTTCCTCCTTGGTCTCATCTTACCAGAACCTTCCCCCATGTTTGTCTCGTCTCTGAGTGGTTTGAATGAAACCTTATAATTCAGCATCTTAGGACTTTCTTTCAGCAAAAGTTTATGACTTTTCTTCCTCCAAGTTCAATTTTTTTTTAGTGCTGAATACTAAAGCATGGCTCACTTTATATGTGTTGTTTCAAAATACGTTTAAAGTGATTTCTAATTTTCTTTCATTTTAAAGTTATGAGCTATTTTTGTTATAAATCACATAATTTCTGATAAACTGAAGTGAATACTCTTGTAAGAATCTGACTGTTAATGAGTACATAGTAATTCTTCTAACTTTGAAAGAGTTCCTCACCATCATCAGATGTTGCTGTAAATCCAGGAACGGTGATCAGCTTCTCTCTGGGAGCAGCAGAGAGCACTGACACTGAACATCCAACCTGTGTGCTGCTGAAAGCTGACAGCAGAGCTGTGGTGGTGACGGTGACTGTACCGTTGCTGTGGGTCACTCTGCTGCTGTTGTAGTGGGAGAAGCTGAGGTTCTGCTGTAGAACAGTCAGTGTTACAGTGGGAGCAGGTCGACCTGTGGCTGAACAGGACACAACTGACTCTGCAGGAGACTTTGATCTGCTGACATCAAGGAAGGGATCATGCAGCTCTGGAAAGAGGGGTTAAACCATTACAGACAGATTATATATATACAGTTGTGGTCAAAAGTGTAAAAAATCATAATGTTATGGCTGTCTTGAGTCTTCAATAAGTTCTACAACTCTTATTTTTCTGTGATAGAGTGATCGGAACACATACATGTTTGTCACAAAAAACAGTCATAAAATTTGGTTCTTTCATAAATTTATTATGGGTCTGCTGAAAATGTCACCAAATCTGCTGGGTCAAAAATATACATACAGCAACATTAGTATTTGGTTACATGTCCCTTGGCCATTTTCACGGCAACTAGGCGCTTTTGGTAGCCATCCACAAGGTCCTGGCAAGCTTCAGGTCGAATGTTTGACCACTCTTCTTGACAGAATTGGTGCAGTTCAGCTAAATGTGATGGTTTTCTTGCATGAACCTGTTTCTTTAGCACTGTCCACATGTTCTAAATGGGGTTTAAGTCAGGACTTTGGGAAGGCCATTCTAAAACCTTAATTCTAGCCTGGTTTAGCCATTCCTTTACCACTTTTGATGTGTGTTTTGGGTCATTGTCTTGTTGGAACACCCAACTGCGCCCAAGACCCAACCTTCGGGCTGATGGTTTCAAGTTTTCCTGCAGAATTTGGAGGTAATCCTCCTTCATTATCCCATTTACTTTCTGCAAAGAACCAGTTCCACTGGCAGCAAAACATCCCCAGAGCATAATACTACCACCACCATGCTTGACAGTAGGCATGGTGTTCCTGGGATTAAAGGCCTCACCTTTTCTCCTCCAAACATATTGCTGGGTGTTGTGGCCAAACAGCTCAATTTTTGTTTCGTCTGACCAGAGAACTTTCCTCCAGAAGGTTTTATCTTTGTCCATGTGATCAGCAGCAAACTTCAGCCGTGTCTTAAGGTGCCTTTTCTGGAGCAAGGGCTTCTTTCTTGCACGGCAGCCTCTCAGTCCATGCCGATGTAAAACACGCTTGACTGTGGAGACTGACACCTGTGTTCCATCAGCTTCCAAATCCTTGCAGACCTGCTTCTTGGTGATTCTTGGTTGACTCTTGACCATCCTGACCAATCTCCTCTCGGCAGCATGTGATAGCTTGCGTTTTCTTCCTGATCGTGGCAGTGACACAACTGTTCCATGCACTTTATACTTGCGTATAATTGTCTGCACAGTTGCTCTTGGGACCTGTAGCTGCTTTGAAATGGCTCCAAGTGACTTCCCTGACTTGTTCAAGTCAATAATTCGCTTTTTCAGATCCACACTGAGTTCCTTTGACTTTCCCATTGTAGCTTTTGTAGCTGAGTCTAATCACTGGGTCAAATGAGCCCTATTTAAATGGGCTCATGAGAAGTCAACAGCTGTAGTCAATCAGAATCACTTAGAAGAAGTGAAGAGGCCATGACATGAAGCTAATTTGATTGACACAACTCGCTACATCACCAAAGTTGACAGATTTTGTTGCTGTATGTATATTTTTGACCCAGCAGATTTGGTGACATTTTCAGCAGACCCATAATAAATTTATGAAAGAACCAAATTTTATGACTGTTTTTTGTGAAAAAACATGTATGTGTTCCGATCACTCTATCACAGAAAAATAAGAGTTGTAGAACTTATTGAAGACTCAAGACAGCCATAACATTATGATTTTTTACAAGTGTAGGTACACTTTTGACCACAACTGTATAGTGCAAGACATATGAAAGCCCGCATGGAGTTTGGTAAAAAACACATGAAAGGGGCACGCAGGTGGCACAGCGATTAGGGCGCAAGACCGAGGTACGGAAACCTTAGTCCTCGACGCAGCCAACCGGGATTCAAATCCGGCCCGTGGTCCTTTGCTGCATGTCTCTCCCCCTCTCTCATACCCTCTTTACTATCAGCCTACTGTCGAAAAAAACGAGCTACTAGTGCCGCAAAAACAACAACAAAAAAAACACATGAAGAACTCCCAGACTATGAGAAGAATATTCTCTGGTCTGAATAGACTGGGATTGAACTTTTTGGCGTTAACTATTAAGCGGTATGTGTGGATAAAAAGCAGGCACTATTCATCAGATTCCCAGTACAATCCCAACAATCAAATATGGTGGTGGCAGCATCATGCTGTGGGGGTGTTTTTCAGCTGCAGCGACAGGACAACTGGTTGCTATTGAAGGAAAGATGAATGCTGGCAAGTACAGACATATACAGTAGTAGAAGACAACCAATTCCAGGGTGCTCAAGACCTCAGACTGAGACTGGCACTGTTGGGGCCCTAATCCGGAAGTAGAAGGAACATAATTTCACCATAAACCAACCAAGACCAGATGCTCCTCGCAAAATTTCTGACATAAGAGACAAAGAATTATTTAGAAGAGTTGTCCAATAGCCAAAGACCAAATGACAACAAATAACAAAAACACCTAAATTTAAAGACTTGTAATAAAAGAGAGGGAACTGGAATAACCTGAAGCTCAAACAGTACAGAAGCATGAGGGATGATTACAGGGACCTAAAAGCAGATAGAAAGGTGTTGCCTGACATTACAGCTCCCACAATGATGAAATCTTATAAGTAGTAGTGGAGTCAGGGGGAATAAAAACATCTTCAAACTTTTGTGTAGATGAAGCAGCAGGCTCCTCTAGACAAAAAAACACTTAAATGGGACCTGCCTGAAAAAATAAGACACCAAAATATCCTCAAAAGCTAAACATTATGCCAGGAACCCAAGAAACTTAAGAAAAATTAGAAAGTAATGGATCTATCAGTCTGGAAATGGTTATCTAAGCCATTTTTAAAGCGTTGGGTTCACATTGAACTACAGCAAGAGCAATTATCTGAACTTAGACAAACTTTATTGTCATTTTGTATGCACAATTTTGTTGCATAAAGCTTACGACAGTGTATTGATATTGCAGTTGGAGTAGATACACAGAACTTAAACAATGTAGGAGAAAAAAAGTAACCAGTTTAAATAATGGTGCAAAAAGGGAATAAATATGAAAAATTGCAGTGCAGTGCAAAAATAAATATGGTGTAAAATGCTGACCCGCACGCTCCTTGAACACCTGCTTCAATATGTTATCGGGGCCTACCGTGGGTTGACTCCACATCCAGAGTGCCTTCTCTTCCTGATGGGGAACAGATTTCACTGCTGGAGTGCAGATTAGGGTCCATTTAGGAAGTCAGCAACAGCCACACCCACTGGGGGAAGGGTGTGTTGTAGTCTGTAATTGCTTGTATGCCTTGCCACATCCTCCTGGTGTTGCTGGCATAGTGGAAAAGATCCTGGATTTTCTGACTGTGGTTCTGCTTTGCTGATCTAATAGCATGGTTCAAGTGCGCATGCATTGTCCTCAATGCCTCTTTGTCATCAGACTTCAAGGCTATGTTCTGTGCTTTTATGCGTTTGTCGGATCTCCTCAGTTCAGGTTCATTGGTTGGCCCAGGTGATGATGTTCTTTGTGGTGCTGATGTACTCAATGCGTTTGTTGATGTACTGTCACAGTCATGGCATACTCATCAATGCTGGTCTTGTATGTTGCTGCAGCTTTGAACATGTCCCAGTTAGAGCGCTCAACACAGTCCTGGATTTCCTCCATGGCCCCCAGGGTTCATACCATCACCTGCTTCACTGTGGGTTTTGCTTTTATCCGCAGGGGTTTGTATGCAGGAATTAGCAGGTCCAGAGAGCCAAGGTGGCGAACTTCCTCGATCAACCTTTCGTCAAGGTTATCCATTGTTGTTACTCCTTGTTTTTTAAAAATGGCGTGCCCCGGCAACGACTCGAGAAGGACAACCCCACAGACAGCCCGAAAAGGCATACCAAGGACCAATCACAGCTGCTTTTCATCTGCGCACTTCTGCTTGAGGTCTGCGCAGGTACTGTATGAGACCGTCCGACATCAAGTCAGGATTTACTTGAGGTGTGTAACGACGGTTGCAGAACCTCTGCGCGGGGGTGTGGTCGCGTGCAGAGACAGTTTGGACGGTTGCAGAGGCTATGCGTCAAAAACATAAATCGGCCTATAGTGAAAACCAAATCTAGAGTGTTCTGTCCTCCAGTTGCAAAATCCTCATGTAAAAATCAGGGTGAGCAGTCTTCAAATTGGCCTGGTTAAAATCCCCAACAATGAAGAAAACGCCCTCCATACGTGCAGATTTTACCTCAGAGATAACACTCATGGCCTCTTTAATAATGTTAGCATACACAGCAGTGAAGCTAACAACAGTAAACTCCCTGAGCAGGTAGAAATGTCTGCAGTTAACTGTCAAAAGCTCAGTGTCCAGAGAGCAGGACACCTAACCTTTAAACAGCATTTGTACCCATCAGTGCAGTCGCTTTTAACAATGTCAAAAATACTCCCCCCCACACACACAAATATGGTGATGGAGATTTAAGAGAAAGACACAAGGGTTACTTCCTCATTTTCATTTATTTTAATTATAAAAATACATAAATGAACTTAATATTTTAACAACCATAAAACCCCATATTTTGTTATATTGATTTTTTTGGTGCTACTTTTGGGTGAAGTTCAGGGGGGCAGCTTTCTACATCAGGTGTTGTGGGTAATTTTGTTGGTGATTCTGTTGTTGGTGATTGTCTGCTAGATAGTCTGTTGATTAGGACAGATGTCAGCTCCTCAGTGTTCTTTTGTGGCTGAAGCATTTCCTCATTCCTTGATTAAAAGGAAAAATATGTTTTAGCCTAAAGACTGTTTAAGTAAAATGAACCAAAGACATCAAAGACAAAATGAGGTGGAGTGAATGTGATTTTATCATGGATATCACAAGCAAGCATAAAATGTAATAATGTTAATGATAAATAGCTAAATAAAAAATAAAAAAACTTACTTAATAATACTGATTTGATCTTCAGAGTTTTTCTCCATTTGAGGCTTCCTGTGTGACACATGCAGAGTTTTTAGATTGGGGACAATTATTCTTATTACTTACTAAACAGATCAGTTCTCTTAAAGTAGTACCTGTTCTGATGCGTTTGTCTCAAATAGAAAGTGGCAAGTAAAGCTACTAAAACCCCAAAGACCAACACTCCAAAAATCAGTCCTGTAGAGAGAAATCAACAGGTGTTAGAAACATGACTGAATAAATAACTCTACTTGTACTAGGCCATTCTATAACATTAATTATATGTAAATATTTATCTCAGTTTTAAAGCCAAAATCTTTCTTGTATTATCTTGTATTTAACTCTATTAATCTTCCCAACTCTGACCAGCTTTGAATCATTGCTATTTAAAATGATCCCCACAACATTATGTTGTCACCACCATGCATTTCTACCATGTATTACCTGCAGGTTTTGCTCTCCTCCTCACACAGGATTTTGTATATTTGCAAAATATCTACCTCTACTTTAGTCTCATCTTACCAAAGTTCTTTCTCCCACATATGTGGGCTGCAAGGTCATTAGGAAACCCAAGATCTTAAATATTACTTTCAGCAATGTTTTCTTTCATTTGTTCACCATAAAAACATTTAAATTATGGTTAAAAGGTGAGGAAATATGAAAAAGTATGAGTATGAGAATATTTTTACCTTCAAAAGATGTTCCTTTAAATCCAGGAACGGTGATCAGCTTCTCTCTGGGAGCAGCAGAGAGCACTGACACTGAACATCCAACCTGTGTGCTGCTGGAAGCTGACAGCAGAGCTGTGGTGGTGACGGTGACTGTACCGTTGCTGTGGGTCACACTGCTGCTGTTGTAGTGGGAGAAGCTGAGGTTCTGCTGTAGAACAGTCAGTGTTACAGTGGGAGCAGGTCGACCTGTGGCTGAACAGGACACAACTGACTCTGCAGAAACATTTAATCTCCTCACATCAAGGACGGGTTCATGCAGCTCTGAGAGGAGAAAAAACATCTGTGATATCGAAAGATGATTATTCATCTCCTTCAGGTGCTCTACAGAATGTCTCCTTTCCTCACCATAGAGTCTGAGGCAGGTCCTGCCTATCAGAGCTCCTCCAGGATAGGTGTTAAACAGACACCTGTAGCAGCCTTCATCCTCCTCCATCACCTTCCTGATCACCATGGAGCAGCTCTGAAGATCTTCACATTGAAAATCCATCTTCTCTGCCAGATCAGCTTTCACTCTGTGACCATATTTCTTGGTGTAGGTGGCCAGATTCTTCTGTCCATCTTGGAGGAGTTTCTGCCAGGTGACTTGGAGGACATCTTTATCCTCAGTGAGCTGACAGCTTAGAGAGACTTGATCACCTACTGCAGCCCACACAGTCTTCTCTGTTTCTATTAGAGCCAAGTGAGCTAAAACAAACATTTTCAGACTCTAAATGTTATTAAAACAGCATAAAGCAACACTCTTTTCAATGAGCATAAAGAACAGATATCAATCATTATTGCAATTTTAATCATCACCTTGAAGATATAAACAACCCTGAATGTGTAATCTTAATAGGTCCAGCTTTTATCACACATTTGTTGACTTGATATCTGAGGAATATTTCTTCTTGATGTTTAGTTTAGTTTTTTTTCCCTCTTTGGTGTTGCTTCATTTTCAGTTTTCTATCTAGACTTTTTCCGTTTTGTTTTTCGTTTTCTTTCCCTATCATCTCATGCAGGCGTAGAAGCAGGGTTCTAGATGTCACTGTATATCTCCTGTGTTCGTTTATTATGCTGTTTTGTTTTTTCTCTATTCCATCTCTTACTCTCTCTCCTTCATTTTTATCCCCTCTCCTTTGTCCATCGTTGTGTGCTTTACATTCTACTGTATTCACTAAATGCTTTTTAATAAAGTTTTATATATAAGTACAGACAGGAACCCTATGGCAACAACCATAATGGTCTGCTCATAAAAGCAAATCTGTTGGGTTATTATCTAGGTCTTTGGCATTGATTCTTGGAGTCATAATGTCAAAGCAGCCCACGGAGAAACAAAATAAGAGTTAAAACTGTGGTTTCTATTTTAATCAGTCCAACTGGATAAAACATCTGTTACATCAACTTTAATCTGTTATTCAAATCAAGTAATTTTTTATTAACGACTGCAGTGTTGTTCATTTTTCAGATGTTTTTTTTTTCCACCATTACAGAAACTTCAAAGACTTGTTATTTTGCAAATAGTGATTTTACCTGTATGCTTTAATAGCAAATTTCCTGCAACACACCTGTCCCCCACACAGTGACAGTAGAGCCAGGATTTTTCTTTTCCATTTTCACAATATTTACTCATATTCTTTGTTTCCAAATTAGCTAAAGCTTTGTCATACTGGATGGAGATCAACTATAGATTTTGATTTTCAAGCTTTGCCACTCATTCTTAATGGACTTATCTCTGGAATGTCACTGGGCCATTCTGATACATACGTTGATTTTATATTAAACCACTCAACTGTAGCTGGGGCTGAAGGTTTATTGTTGTTATCCTGCTGGAAGTTGAACCTCCACCGCAGCCCTGCTAAAAAAAAGAGGAAAAAGCATACCCACAGCATGCTGCTGCCACCACTATGTTTCACCTTGGGGACCTGCATAACATGCAGGTTTTCCAACATCCGCATCATATGCTTTTTGAAAAGTTAGGTTTTAGTTTAATCTGCCTGGATGTCATTCATCCAGAACCATGTCTCTGTGGTTTTGCACCTGTCTCATTTTTCAGATGATCAATTGAACAAAGCTTAGATTATTGTTGTTGTCCTTAACCATAAAGATTAGATTTGTCCCTGTCAAACAGATACAAATGAGGACCATATTTAGTTAATTAATTAAGAAGTCAGAATTTTTACAATTATATGAACCTTTTGCTTTGGAACAACCCACAAGGTCCCAGTTCTGTATATAGAGAAAAGCTTTCACTTTCAGCAAATATAAAAACATTTCCTGTGCGAGCTTAATGTTTCCCTTTAGACAGCTCCTTCTCAGCAACTGTATTACGACAACTAAGATTAATGCATTTAAGGGATGTCTACTACAACAAACTAAATGATTAATAAAGTCATTTAATCAGATGGATCTTTCTCTCATTTATATAAAAGAGCTGGGTTTTTATCTAAGTAAGGACGGCATGTGCTTATTTCAAAGTTTTGCTTTAATGTCTTTGAAGATTAACTGACTTAAGTGGTTATATAAAAAATAAATAAATATTAAGCTATCTTGGTGTAAACAATGACTTTCTTTCAAAATCGTTTCTAATCATTCGCTAGTATGCAAATATGACCTAAAACTTGTAAAAGTAGAAGACGGATGCTTATAAAACAAGCAAAGGAAATCAGCTCTCACCTGTCTGAAGGACTGTGTTTACTAAAAGATAGATGATCATTATTGCGGGTCGCTGTTTGCGCAACTTTGAAACCCAAACACACTTCCTGCTCTGTCAGAGGGATTAGAGTCACTATGTGGAACCAAAACCCCAGCCAAAAACTCTGCAGACAGAGTGAAGGGTTAGTACAGTTTAAATGATATTTTATGCAACTTTTGTTTTTGAGATATTCAATTTTATCGTATCACAAAACTAAATCGTAGAATTTAAGAAAAAAATCAGACTGCAACAAAATAAAAACTTGTTATTGATTACACTATAGTTTAGTTATAGTTAATGTACAGTATAAGGAGCTTTTAATAGGTCATGGATAAAGAGGCTAAATGAAAAAATAACAGCTTTCTTTGTATCTCAGGTAGATGATGGTTGACAGACCACAAAATAAGGCCATGGTTATCAAAACACAGCTCACTCTGCAAATAAGAGTAATAGCTCTAAGCATCACCTATGTGTTAAGAAGACTCAGTCATCACCTGCAGCACGTGGTCATAATCTGGTCATTAAAAACATCTAATCATAAATAAAATACATTATTGTGATTTAATTATCAAATCTTAATTAAAAGCTAATCAACCATAATATTTTAAGGACCAAAGTAAAATGAACCTTGTAAAAAGTACAAGCAAATGACTGCTTTGGTTAATAAAAACAAATCAGTTCTTGTCTCTAGGTAAATACTCTTGTCATGGTCACAGGAACAGTTTAGGAGCTTTAATAATGGCGAAACAGACGGAAACATCCTAATACATCAGGCAAATCCCTTTTTTCCTTAAATTTAGAATAAGTGTTTTTGTTATCAGCCACAGTTTACGAGTCTCTTTGATTATGACATGCAGCTGAAACAAAACTACAAAATTAATCTCTGCTTATAACCATTTGAGTCATTCACTGATTAAACACATCCCAACTTTATAAATTTCACTTTGCTTTCTAAAGATTACTACTAAACAAAACATTTAAAGATGTTTTATATAGGATCTAATTATAGAAAATCTGATCAAACAGGAAACTGAAATTTTGTGAATTTTGTTTCCGAATTACTTATGCTAAAAAACATAAAACATATCTATTCTTAAGGTATTTAATTTACTATTACAAGACATTTCTAAAGTATTGAAACTCCTGACGCATTTTCAAACCAAAACCAGTTTGTGTACTTTCTTAGTATTTTTATTTGAAAGGCCAATTTGATGTAGTTCTTAACTTTGAAGTGGATCGAAATGAATAGGTAGTTTAAAAATATTTTTAAAAATATAAAATCTGAAAAGTATCAATTAGTGAAAGGTATTTTTAGTGTGATGAAGCACGATTGTAAAATTAAAGAAAAGCTCCACACGATTTGCAACATCTTTGTTGAATCATCATGAGTATTTGTTAGAAGTTGTAAAACATAGTTTCCCTTTCAGTACATGATTATTTACTATTTCATGTTGGTTTATCATCTAAAAAGCCCCAAAAACACTTTAAAGATTGTGATTCTGACATGATAAAATGTGAAAAAGTTTAGACGTCATGAAATATTGTGACAGCCAGTATCAGCCAGTTTATTTAAAACAAAACGTATAGTGACAACAGAAACAAAGATTCATATCTACAATATATACATAAAAAAACATGATTTCTGGTCCTTCAGTAAAGTCTGTCACTCATGAGCTTCAGTCTTCATGCAACAGCTTAGTTTTAATCTCCACATCTATCATTTGATTATCTTCCCTTTTAAAATATTCTCCCACTTTTATAAAGAAGTGAATGAATCCGTAGCAGAGATGACTTCAATGACCATGCATGAAAACCTTATAATCTTTGATTCTCTTACAGAAATACACTAAGTTCTGAGTTATGGTTAAAATACAACGCAGCAAAAATAGATGTGGTAGATTTTACAAAACCCATTGAAAAGCTTCTTTGAGAATAAATTCTATATTTCAGTCATTATTAGCACAGTAAACAGAACAGTTTACTTTCGGCCGATGAGGTCACCATCCCAGCAGACGTTAGCGCTACGCTTGCTTCCTGGTATACTGTTATTGCGTAACTTCACGGTATTCCTTTGCTAGTGTTGAATATAACAGTGGGCATGTTTACCTTATTTAGTGGCTTGAATGACAAGGAAGGGACAACGGTACTTGACATTGCAGCAAACAATAAAGTAGCCATCTTCCTTTGTAACAGAGGATTGGTGGAAACAGCAAAGTGATTCAATGAAGGTAAACGAAAGCTTTGCGTTTACACCTTTCAGCATTCTCTCTCTGGTTCTTTTCTCAAGAAGAGATAACTTGGGACAAACTCTTTAAATAACAATTCATAATCTATACGTATCAAATAACCATGATGACAACAGGATTTGACATAAATTGTAATGTTACTCAGACCAGAGAATTTGCTAAGTGTTACGGATTGCAACGCTTAACAAAGGGGCACACATCTCATTAAAAACACATCCTCAGACATAACTCTAGAGACAGCATGAGGCTGTTTGCCTTCAATATCAATCATTTTTTCTTTCTTTTTTTCACAGCTTGAGCTTTTCATGAAACCTTCAGTTTGGGAGTCTACTATAGATTTATTATCTGATTTATTTAATGTTATAGCTTCAACATTTTGTGTCAAACTAGCCTTGTAGGCACTTTCTATTGACTTCAATTCATTTCCCACTAACTTATATTGCCTAATCCAGACCCTTAAACTAACTATTACCAACACCTACCTAACCCTAAACTAAACTCAATTCAACGTTAGTTCTAAACCTCACCCCCACCACAGTGTCTACATGCACCGTGGGAAGCTTACCATTGTGCATTTCACAAATAAATATTTTAAAAAGATTTTCTCCTTTTCAATCTTTTAAGGCTATCTTCAGATGAAAAGCCTTCAAATTCAGGTGGTGCTGACGCTTCTGGTGATGAAATTTGCTTTATGGGTTTTCTCTGGTTACATGTCTTTTCTTCAGTGTTTCTTCGGAGCAGAGGATATTCTTCATCCCTTAAAAGAAAAAAGTGCTTTGAAATGAAATATCCTCAAAATTTCATCAATGAAGTGAATGTGATATTTCCTGAACTATCAATGAAAATATCAATAAGTACAGAAAAAAAGAATAGGTAATTTTTAGTAATGATAAATGATCAAACTAAAGACTTACTGAGTAATTCTTCTTTGGGTTTTATTTTTTTCCTCATTTTGAAGCCTTCTGTGTGACACATGCAGGGTTTAAGAACAACAACAACAATATAGTCGAAACCAATAGACTGTCTGATAGTAGTACCTGTTCTGTTTTGTTCTTCTGTGCCAGGAAATTGGTAAAAAACCCATGGAGCAGAACACCACAACAATCAAACACCCTCCTTTAGAGAAAGAGCAAAAGATGTTAAAGATATGGCTGAATAAAAATATCACAAAGCCAAGACATTTACTTACCGATAGCTTTGTAATGTCCAGAGTCCAGAGTCTTTGTCCAAACCTGTCCAAAGATTAAATGACAGAACCAGTTAGTTCCAGCTTTGTAGTTTTTCTACATTTTCCGCAAATTCAACCACAACCTTAAATTAATTTATTTGGGATTTTAGGTGATATAACAACTCCTAGTTGTGTTTTTTTTTATATATATATATACACTGTAGACGTGAATCTTTGTTTCTTTTGTGACTATACGTTTTGCTGATTGTCAAAATATTTCTTACGACTAAACTTTTTAACAATTTATCATGTCAGAATCACACTCTACAATGAAAACAAGGATGATGAGCGCTGCGTGTCCCGAGCCCAGCTCATCATCCTTGTTTTCATCTGACTCCCTGCCTCCTTTAGCCTCTATACCAACAGCAGTGATAGGTCTCAGGGTAAGAAGACGTAGCTATTCGCATTTATATGCTAACGTATAATTATCTTTGTTTAAAGACTACAACTGGGGCCTATGCACCAACATCTGTATTTCTCAGGCCAATAAAACTTCCTATAGTTGCCCTACTTCTGTGTGAGTCTTTCCAAGCTGTATTAATCCATCACATAAAATCCCCATTTCAGTTTCTCTTTGTCAGAGGCGTAGCCAGAAAATTTCTATAAGGGTGGCCAGGCAATAACCAATGTACAATTAGGGGTGGCCGAAAGGAGATAGGCACTAGAACCTCAGGGTCAAACTACACTGTTCCAACAGAAAAATTAACGAGCAAAACATCCATATTTTCTAAATAAAAGGTATAGTGGATAAAATTCTTTCAGTTTTGAGATCTGGGGCGTAAATATTTTCCATCGTCATTACTTACCTACTTGTATCAATAAACATTGTGCTTAAAATAGATCTTTACAAGCACTAATATCTACATAAATTGATTATTTGATAAGTTTTTATTAAAATTGTTATTCATCTATGATTTCACTGAAGAACTGATGACTTGCAGAGACACATTTTCTCTTCACCCAATATAACACAAAATCTAGTTCTGAAAAGAGCATGAATTCTGTATTTATCATATTTGATGTTATATTGATGTGTATAATTAACAACAAAAAATTTAAATGTTTTGAACATTCCACTGCTGCCAAGAGTCCAAGGGTATTGATTACTACTGCAAGACGCAGTCGGTCAATGACAACAAAGTTATCCTAATAACTTTAAAACAGTTCCTCACCATCATCAGATGTTCCTTTAACTCCAGGAACGGTGATCAGCTTCTCTCTGGGAGCAGTAGAGAGCACTGACACTGAACATCCAACCTGTGTGCTGCTGAAAGCTGACAGCAGAGCTGTGGTGGTGACGGTGACTGTACCATTGCTGTGGGTCACACTGCTGGTGTTGTAGTGGGAGAAGCTGAGGTTCTGCTGTAGAACAGTCAGTGTTACAGTGGGAGCAGGTCGACCTGTGGCTGAACAGGACACAACTGACCCTGCAGAAACATTCGATCTCCTGATATCAAGGATGGGATCATGCAGCTCTGGGATGAGGAAAAAAAGGTATACGAAATCACATTTGTGTAGAAAAGAGCCATTACAGATGTTTTGATCCTCCACAGCATGACTGCTTTACTCACCATAGAGACTGAGGCAGGTCCTGACAATCAGAGCTCCTCTAGGATAGGTGTTAAACAGACATTGGTAGCAGCCTTCATCCTCCTCCATCACCTTCCTGATCACCATGGAGCAGCTCTGAAGATTTTCACAATGAAAATCAATCTTCTCAAGACCAGCTCTAACTCTGTAACCATATTTCTCGGTGTAGGTAGCGAGATTTAGTTCCCCATTGGGAAGGACTTTCTGCCAGGTGATCTGGAGGACATCTTTATCTTCAGTGAGCTGAAAGCTCAGAGAGGCTTGGCCTCCCACTGGTGCCCACACAGTCTTACTTGTTTTTATGGGGGCCAACTGACCTAAAAAAATAAATAAAAGAATGTCTTTAGAATTAATACTCTACCATCAACTCTCATCAGCTTTCTGGCCCTCTGAAGAAAAGCACCCATATCACATTAAGATGCCCATGCCACTATGTTTTAGCATACAAGGTAATGGATGTTGTTAGGTTTACAGCAAACACGACAGAGACCCCTCCTGGTAAGTTTGTACTTGTGCAATGTTTTCTTTTTCCAGATGATGTGATAAACAGAGATGTGTGAGATATAACTTCCTTGAACCCAAACCTTAGTATGGTACAGGAGTTTCAAGGTCTAAAAGGTCCTAAATTCAGATGCTGGACGGACTACCTACGTTCACAATGCAGATATTTTATTTTTTTTGTCCTGTATCTGACATTTTCTTGAAAGTCTGAATAATACAAATCCAGTTAAAAAAAAAGGAAAAAACAAAACAAAACAAAAAAAAAATCCACTGGACTTTGTTTCCAACTTTGAAGATGTGTTACTTACCATCCAGGAACCTTTTTTGATTTAAAATGTTAGAAATAGCATTGAGTTTTAGGCTTTATACAGTAGCCCAACAAAGCGTTGTCTTTGTTTAAAAAACATGCAAATTTAAAAGGATGAACGAGTGGAATGGGGGTCTATTGGCTTCTTTTGGTAGCCTGCAATGCCCCATACCTAGCTATGTCCTGTCTGTTCCCCTTCTGTTCCCCACTAACAGGGGGAATAATACACGTATGTGAATAAGTTTGTCTTAAATTAATAGAATATTTAACTTAAATGTTTAGTGAGTCATATATGTTGCAGGTAATGTTTGTTTTATAAAAGGTTTTATCTGTCCCTTTGCAAATTGGTTTGGTGCAGTGCGTCAACTACAAATCTGATCAGGGACGTCCACAGATAGGCACTAGGTGGTGCTAGAGCACCTGCCCTTTTCTCTTCTGGACAAAAAAGTGCCCTCCTGAAATGAAATAAAAGTATGGGCCCTACTAAAATACTTACATCTACTGTATACTAATAATTTAACAACTGTGTTTATTAATAATTATATGCAGCTCAGGTAAAATAAACAATGCGAAATAAATGAGATATTACTGGATTACTAGCACTAATAAAGGGCGTAGGTTTGATTTCCACTTTGTTAGGGACCTTATTGGTCCTAAGTTTCATTAATTTCATTTTACCTATGTACAAATGTGCATGCTTTTTTATGCTTGACGTGAGCATCAGGGTGCATTTCGTTTAAAGAGAAAAGCAGAATTTCTTGCTACATTTATACTAATTTTATAAGCACTACACACACTAGATGCGCTGTTTATCAATGTTTAAAGCATCACCGGCTTTGATGAATGGGGAATTATGCCTTTTTTCCACTTTGAAAAGGTTTGCATTTAAACTTACCAGTAACTACGACAGTAGGTAAATATGTGCCTATTTAACCAAATATAGTCTAAATATGACCGTGGATTTATCCTGTATTTTCTTTTTAAGATATATAATTGTGCAAAGGTAAACAGGTGAAACACACTTATTTTTAAATGCTCTCTCTGTATCATGAACCAACGCAAAATGACACATTCAAGAGACGCAAATACATTTATTGTATTTACATTTAGTGGGATCATCTACAAAACAAAACACTAAGAATGAGACTAAATGTATTCCAATATAAAATCACTTTTAACAATTATTAAAAGAAAATATAACACCATCTTGTCTGTAATGTAATAATATTCAAAATAAACAGCCGGATTCAAAAATGTTTTATTTAACATTCAAACACTAATGTTTGTACTAATTAACTTATGGACTATGTGGAAATCTATGTAAGATAAAATCAATGTAAATAGTGATCCTCTGTTTGTCATTGGCTTTATCCTATTTTTAAAAGTAGAAATAGTCAAAGAAATAGCAACATGCTTTCTAAACAAAAAATATCAGATGTTTACACGCCATGTCGTGTTGTTATACTCTATTAAAGAAATAAAACCTGCTACTTATAGCTGAACTGCCTCAAAGGGTCGTCATAAAATGAAAACAGTAATTGCAATGAAGTATTGTTAAATAAAAGGGAAACCCTCATATTTTCTTTTTCAGTCGGCTGTGGCTAAGAACCAGCAATCAGCCGCTTTCACCTGTTTTAGTGTAGATAGAATTAAGTTTTTTGTTTTTTCTTCTTTTTCATCAGGACTAGTTTTGTAGCATAATATTAATTGAAGAAACTGGCGCGAATAAAATTCTTATTTCGTGCTCTAAGCACGCACACACTCATATAGAAAACAGCCAATCAGGAAGAGAGAAGGCGGAACTTGAGGCAGAACAACCAATGAGAGTGGAGCTAAACAGCACAGTTACTGATAAGGGACAGGAAAAACCGGTCAGCATTCCGTCGGAGCGGCAGCAGCAGCTGCTCACACAGTGGCTGTGTGTGATCCACCACGCTCAATTGTAAATTGTAAACATGTTATATAAAAATGTTATTCACATCGAATTATTGGTAGGGACAAATAGGTCGGTCCAAAATATTGGTAGGGACATGTCCCTATGCAAACCTACGCACTAATGCAGGAACCGTGCAAACTACACTCAGTATGAATATTTGGTAATAGGCTAAGGCTTCAAAATCTTAACTCATTATCTTATTACATTTTTACAGTTGACAATTCCGACCTTATAGGAGGCTTTAGATTCTATAAAAACTCACCATAACACAAGACAGCATTTCTGTGGATGTTTCATTTTGGTACATGTGATAGAAATATTTTAAACATATTTAATGGACCTAAATACATCCCTCTGGTCCCTCCTCTACCAATCCTGGATAACTGAGTTGTTCTGCACATCCTCTCTGTATGTGGTTGGTGTTTTCTTGTCTGATCTTTTGAAAATTAAAATGCAATGGTTCTTTTCTGTTGTGGATCTCCTATGGGTTTGAGAGGCAAACCTGGAGGCTTTAAGAATTTAATTTAGTTAATCGTTGGTTTAATTAGTCCTAAAATCCAACGGGAGATTATTCATCTAGACTGAGCAATGGACTAAACCTGGGACTAAATCAGGAGGCTAAATTAGAGGAAACAAGAATTAAAGTTTAATAAAAAAAATAAATAAATAACAGTTCTAGATGTAGAGAAAACAAACCATTTGATATATATATATATATATATATATATATATATATATATATATATATATATATATATATATATAGTCAGCAGCTCTTTTCTGGAAACAAAGCTGGATTGAGTCCATCTTACTTCCTGTTATACTACAATAATTAACAAAATGAAGGAACACTATAGCATCAACATTTCAGTGATATGGGAAATAAGTACTTTCTTGTATGAACCTGTCTGGATATTTTTATTTTATTTATTTATTTTATTATATCAACACAGGATCCTTACTGGATAGTTTTCTTACCAGCAAAAAATCTCACTTTTGCTTTCGTTTAAAAAAACAAAAAACAAATAGCCTTTACTTCACTGTAGGGCTAAACTGATCATTCAACTTTCAATTAACATCCACCTATGTTGATGCCAACCCGTTTTTACTAAATGGATTTTAAATCATAATAAAAAGTTTGTAAATATGTCAAAAAAAAAATACGTAGTTTAAAAAATAAGTAAAAATAATCCCTCACCTGTATGAAGGATGGTGTTCATTAAAAGACAGTTAAATAAAACATCGGCTCGCATTTTACGGTTCTTAACCCCTCCTCATATTTCTCGTCGTCCCTGATGATTTGCAGCTGAGATAAAACCCACATTCGCAGTTCGTAATGCGGAAGTGACGCTGGATAAGGCAGGCAATTATGGTATTTATTCAAAGCAAACACACACTACTTCCTCGTTATAACCAGTCCTACTCGACAGACCTGTAGTTTTAACTGCTCTGAATTACATATTTTTTAACAGAACTATGGGAGAATTATCCTGCCATAATGCAAGAGCACATAATTTCAATTTCCCTAAATTCAATTGTACAAGTAACGATAAAGTTTCAGAAACATATAAATCTTTTCAAATTTTGATAGGTCATTTTTTTTAACATTTATTATCTTGTTTGAATATCTATTTGATATAATCCTTTGTTTTAGACACAAACATTCCAGACATCTAATATAACCTTCTTCCCATCTGGCATGAGCATTCAGATATTTTGAATATAATTCTTTCTCCAAATGATGTCTCTCTCCCCATTCATAAAAATGGAGCTTCTTACTTCCAGATGTCTAAAATGACAGTCCTATTATTAAAAATAAACATTCTAGATGTCTTAAAATTAATTTCAGATCTCCTATTCCATTTAATACTGTTCATATTGACCATTTTATATAAGTGAATATAATATTCTAGACATCCAGAAATTAATTTCCTTAGTTAAAAACTATATCTCTACTAGTAGAAATGTCATTACATATATCAGCGGATTTTATGTTGACTAACCTGCATTGAAAAAATGGGGCTCTGAAGAGTTTGATCCAGAAAGGCAACAATGGAAAGATTAATTTCTATTAAAAGTGTTAATTTATGGAAGAAGCTTGAAAATTCAAATGTTTTTCAGTATTATGAAAATGATTAGGACAAAGTTATATCAGTCATTGAATAGGCCGTTTGTTTTTGTATGTTTTATGTTTATTTTAATTATATCTGTAATAGTTTTCTTAGCTGAATAGCTAATTTTCATTTTATTTGAATAGGGGACGGATATAAGTTTCTACTGCTTTTGAATATTATTGAGTGAATTAAATAAATGAAATTATATAACTTTGTCTAACCTAACATAAAGGAATTGCCTCTACCCTGCTCAGTTTGAATGTCCCACCTGAAGCGAAGCTGCAATTAAAGTTCTTTTATGGTCATTGAGACATGCAAACCTCTTGACTACAAGATTGTGGCAATCCCTAATGAGAGAAAAACAACCTGTGGAGGAAAAATATACTATTAATCGTAGATTGAACAACCAGCATAACATTGAACTTATTGGATGGCCATTATGCAAGTTAATCTAATCTGAGCCAGTGTGCAGCCAGTCTTGATTTTAAACGACCTGAAATTGGAATCCTACTAGTAAGAAATTAATATCAGATATGTACAAAAAGTATATTTTTCCATAACTCATAAATGTCCATAACTGATAATTGAAGCAATGTTTGCACAATTTTTTTTTTTTTTTATGGAAGTAACAAAGATATCGGAAGAATGGCAATCACGGAAATCCACAACTAAATAGTTCTTAATAAACCTGCAGTTGTAGATATCTGAAATGACATTTCTACTAATAATAGGTTTTTGGTAAAATTATCTGTAATGTTTTGTTTATTTTTGATATGTGAAATAATAAACAAAAAGCAACCAGTAAAAATTGGTTGAGGGTCTTAAATCCTATTCAGACATCTAGAGGGGAATTTTTTGATGTTGCAGAGATACAAATATTTCCACCCACCCCAGCATTTTCTCGCGCTTATTCCTTGTCAGGGTTGTGGTATAGGACTGGTCCCTATCTCTGCCATTCTATGGGCGAGAGGCGGGGGATACCTTGGACAGGTCGCCAGTCTGTTGCAGGGCAACAGAGAGACAAAAAAGACACATAACCATGCTCACACAAACTCACACTTAACGAGATTTTAGAAAAGCCAATTATCCTAACAGTCATGTTTTTGGAGAGTGGGAGGAAGCCGGAGTACCCAGACAAAACACATGCATGCACACGGAGAATATGCAAACTCCATGCAGAAAGACCCCGGCCCAGGAATCAAACCCAGAACCTTCTTGCTGCAAGGCAGCAGTGCTACCCACTGCAACACCATGCTGCCCGATACGGATATTTATATTAGTTTAATTATATATTTATGTTCCATATATTTATACTATACATGTACAACTCTATATTCATTTTCAGTTATTTTTACATCTTTTCCTTCATTTCATATTTTATTGCTATTTGTTTATGAGTGACAGTGTCTTTCGGTGTTGTGTTGTTTCAAGAAAGCTATTTTCCAGAGGTACAAACCAAAGGGATAAATAAAGTTAATCCTAATCTGGATATCTAGAAGTTAGAAGAAAATACACTCAAATGGGTAAAAGTCATTTGTACTGGCATTTTTAGGAAATGTTGGATTACATAAGCTTGAAGGAGCTCCAATAATCAACACTTTGCTGTCAGATTGTTATCTAACAGCACTTTGATCGGATAGAAGTGTGTTTATATAGGACTAAATTATACAGTGATATTAGATAAAACAAGAGATAACATTTCCATGGATGAACTGATAGATTTAACACATAATAGTGTTAGTTTGTGTCCTAATTACTAACATTAAAATGCATCAATTCTTCATTGTTAGATTATTTTATGGAGCGTTTTCCAAACACAGCATTGACCTTTTGAGGCATTATATGTAAGACCAACACAAGTACAGTAGTAGGGCTACTCAAATGTGAGGTAGATGGAAAATAATGCATCGTTTTCAAAAGATTATTTTCTTTTTTTTTTTTTTTTTTTACAAATTTATGAATTGAAAAGTATGGCATGCATTTATACCAAGCTTGGGGCAAGACTTCTAGCAGATCCCATCTGACTGATATTGGGCTCTTCTGCAAATCTTGCAATGACTTAAACTAAAATCTTTGCTACTGAAGCTGCAGTAAAATGTGTTAATACAAAGTGTTGACTAAATGGGCTGAAAAATGCATTCAACACTTTTCAGTTGCATTTTAACTGTAAAAAATCTAAAAGAAAAAACATCACAATTTACCACTGGAGGTTTGACTGTGATTTTCTGGAAAATGTTTAATTGGTTTGAATACTTTCCCTATGCTTGGTGAATG
Organism: Cyprinodon diabolis; assembly: GCA_030533445.1. Taxonomy (NCBI): domain Eukaryota; kingdom Metazoa; phylum Chordata; class Actinopteri; order Cyprinodontiformes; family Cyprinodontidae; genus Cyprinodon; species Cyprinodon diabolis. The sequence continues at coordinate 6,889,986 of CM060085.1, forward strand.
TATCTATAGGTAAAAAAAGACAGACCGAGAGGATTAAAGGAACACTTAAGTCGCTCAACTCAAATAACAAACTTCGACCTGATTTGAATTAAGAAAAGTATTAATTGAAAAAAGGGAAAAGTTTTTTTGGGTAGATGTAAATAAAATAAAGATGCTTTTAATAATCAAACTAGGCTTCCCATAAGAAAAAACATCTTTATAGATTAAACAGATAATTCAATAAATCTTAAAGCAGTTTAACAAGAACACAGAAATTCTCAATATAAAATTTATTTCTGTCCCCTACTGTAAAAAATAATTCATGAATTATGAGAAAAAAATGACAGTCAGAGATTAGGTCCTCACAGAAACACACAGATAGAGAAATATACAGACAGTTTCACCTACATATCAGTGTTTGGTTTATCAAATAAAACGGATCCCTAATTTAGACCAAACATGTCAAACAGGGTCTTCTACTCTCATGTTAAATTGTCCGACTTATCAGAAAACAATCTTTTTGGAACATAAGAAGGTGATGCTTTGTTGTTTTCTGGACTTTTCTTAGTAGACGTTCTCTGTCTACACTCATTCATCAACGTCAGTAAAGGTGTTTTGATCCCTCTAGCAGAAACCCTGGAGAAGACAGAGAGCATACCATAAAACCAGTCAGCAAAGTTATACAATGAAAAAACAAGATGAAAAAAATTGAAAAAGACCTGATGAGACACTGAGTCACAGATTATAATAAACAATATTCCTCTTTAGTTTGACTTTAATATGAAATACTTTTTGGTTTCCCTCATGAAGTTTTTTAGCCTAAACTATGTTATAGTGCCACCTTGTGGATATATATGATATAGTCACATATAACAACCAGCACCATTGAGTTTTGTCTGCATTATGAAATATCTTAAACTGAACTAAAGAGAAATGCACTGTTTTAAAGGTTGATAAAAAGCTATAAATAATGACTTGTTGGCATAAATATTATATTTGGACTTAAAATATTGAGACTATATTAAATTATTTGATCTTCTTTTGGAATCAGTTAATTATTTTAGATTGGATTATAATGTATAAAATATCAATCAAACAACCTACAACAGAGCCCTGTGGTACGCCTCTAGGAAATTATATCATCCAGCAGAAATCCTTATACTAAAGGTCTGAATGAACAGGAGGAACTGATACCAGATCTGGTGACAACTGCATTTAAAAAAAGATTGAAGGTCGAACTAGAACCACGTCACAAACAGAACTAAATTACTTTCTGTGCAAAAATGTTCTCACCCTTCCATAGGTGTTGTTCTTAATGGTGTTTTGTTCTGCTCAGGACCCCTGAGGGAAGAATAGTTGTAGTTTATAACCAGTATTAAGATGCTTTAACAGGTTGTACACGAAAAAGGGCGAAAGGAGAAAATTACCTGTTTTTGTAAGTTTTATATCTCCAGTAGGTGAAGATTGCGAGACAACAGGAACAGGCCAGAGTTACCACAACCACTGCGTAGATCCAGTTGAAATCTTTCAGAAAAATAAGTAAAATGTTACAGAATCAATAAACTAAACAGAAACCAGACAGCAAAAATAGTTTAAACTTACTCTGATCTACAGACTCTTCCCTCGTGTCTAAATCCACAGACTTTTCTTTCAAACCTGTCAAAGAAAACAAACATCAGAATCCAGAACTGAGCATGCATGAGAGTCTTAAAAAGAATTCCGCACCATCATCAGATGTTCCTTTAAATCCAGGAATGGTGATCAGCTTCACTTTGGGAGCAGCAGAGAGCACTGACACTGAACATCCAACCTGTGTGCTGCTGAAAGCTGACAGCAGAGCTGTGGTGGTGACGGTGACTGTACCGTTGCTGTGGGTCACACTGCTGGTGTTGTAGTGGGAGAAGCTGAGGTTCTGCTGTAGAACAGTCAGTGTTACAGTGGGAGCAGGTCGACCTGTGGCTGAACAGGACACAACTGACTCTGCAGAAACATTCGATCTGTTGACATCAAGGACGGGTTCATGCAGCTCTGGGAAGAGAAAAATAAGAAATCATGTGATTTCATGAGAGTTGGAGCGATTATTACTTTAAAATGCTGCTCTAATAACCAAATGTTTTCTGTTTCCTCTTTGTGAAATGTTCTAGCAGTATGCAGACATCGCCTTGTTCTCAAACTAACCGTTTCCTACTTTTCTAAACTACATATTCCAGCTACTAACTTCAGTGTATTTTTGAAGGATTTTATATAAAACACCAACACTGTGTATTCCATAATTATAAAGATTTAAAACAATCAAATATTCATCCATCCATCCATCATGCTGGGGTCTCGAGGGATGCAGGGGCCTATTTCCAGCTGTAAAAGGGCGAGAGGCTGGGTACACCCAGGACAGGTCGCCATCTCAGGGCAGACGGGTCATAACATGAGATATAATTGCATTTAATATAATTCATTTCAGCATAAGTAAGGAAACAGATCTTCTGGAGCACATCCATCAGATTTGTACGTCAATAGAATGAAATGTTTGCCTGTTTTCTTTTTTTTTTTTTTTTATCAAAATCCCTAAAGCTGTGTGAATTTTATTGGAGAGTATCTATGAACTTCCATACTGGTTGTAGGAGAAAAATGGAAATAAGGTGCATGGTGAGCCTGGTTATGAATATGTGCTGTGGAGGCGGAGAGCCAAATGGAGGTGTTTGTGTGCACTATGGAAGTAAGTTTATAGGTGTGCACTCACCTGACTCACTTGATGAGAGCTCGGTAGGGGCTGCCATAATTTTGTTTGACTGCTTGTTATGTGCTTCGGGCACATTAAGATTTTTGTCTATTTCTTTTCTTTGTTTTCTTACAGACTTTAGTTGAAGGATCTTTTGTTAATATATTTTGGGAGCTGAATAATTCTTTTGACCAGTTAATTACGTTAATTTGTGGTGCTGTTGTCCGCCTATAAATAGGCTGGCTTTCAGCATGTTGGCGCGTTCCTTTCCAACTTCGCTTGGACGCCGCTTTTCCACCTGCTTCCACTTGTTCCATCGTGCGGGGTGCGCACTTGTCTTGTCGCTGCGGCCTGCAGCGGACGTTCCAGCCTGCCATGCGGTATTTTTGTTAACCGTTTCTTACTTTTTTCTTGTGGTTTTTGGCCTGGCGGGACCGGTTGTCCTATTTTCGATTTTTCTTTTGCTTAGGTTATTTTTGGCCTTTAGTCCGGTACCAGTAGGGGCTTCGACGGCCCTGTATAGGGTTGCCCCCCTGCTGTACCGTTTTGTTCTGTTCGATCGGCCTGCCAGGTCCAACTTTCTGTTACTTTTGGGTTTCATTTTTTGATTCTTTTGGGGCACGGGATCTGAGGGCCTCTAACTTTTTTTCTTCGCAGTAATCAGAAGAAGCCGAGCAAAGGAAGCTACAGAGGAGAAAGATTTATAAATAAAATATCTTTTTGAACCCTCATCTTTGTCTCGTGTCCTCAAATATGTTGTGCCCTTGGTGGACGTAACACTGCTTCAGGTCGTTTTTCCTACAAATTAATCAACTGATCTGACGTTGTTTGCTATTTTCATCCCTGCTGCACTCTCATAATTTGTGCTGTTGCTAATAGACCAAACAAAAAGCATTTGGGATGTCAGCATATCTGCAACAAATTTTGGGGTGCTGTGAGACTTATTGGGGAGTCGTGGGTCCATGAGCAAGACCCTTAACCCCCGATTACTCCCTAGGCACTGCACAGTGGCAGCCCACTGGTTTAAGATGTAGAAGTGAATTACTCTATTGTAAGACCAATTATGCTTAATAATTTTTTTATTAAGCGCGTCTCGAATAGGGCAACGAACAAAGACCCGACCCAACTTTCAGCGGCTAAAAAGAACTGGTTTGAAGCCGCGATACTGGTGATATAGCTAATATATTCAGATTTCAGGTCTAGATCTCTGACCAGGCCATTTTAACTCATAAATATGTTTGATCTAAATAGCCTTATTGCATCACTTCTTGGAAATTTAAGGTCAGTATCATGCTGGAAGGTAAATCCCTATCCTGGTTTCACATCTTTTGAAGCTTCTGCAGCTTTTCTTAGAATAAGAAAACTATATTATTTAGTTCTGAATAAGTCTTCCTATTCCTGCTGCAGAATAAAAACATTTGTTTTATATTTAGATTTTAAATCTATTAATTAAATGGAAATCTCTTAAGAAATGTATCTTCTATTAATTTTGTAATTATTTTTCAAAGTTGAAAAAGGGGTTAATTGTTATGGGTTGAATAGCTGAGATGTTCTCATCTTCCACAGCATGTCTCCTTTCCTCACCATAGAGTCTGAGGCAGGTCCAGCCTATCAGGGCTCCTCCAGGATAGGTGTTAAACAAACATCTGTAGCAGCCTTCATCCTCCTGCGTCACCTTCCTGATCACCATGGAGCAGCTCTGAAGATTTTTGTGCTGAAAATTCATCTTCTCTTTCAGATCATCGTTCATTCTACAACCAAATTTCTTGGTGTAGGTGGCGAGATTCTTCTCTCCATCAGGGAGGACTTTCTGCCAGGTGATCTGGAGGACATCTTTTTCCTCCGAGAGCTGACAGCTTAGAGCGGCTTGGTCTCCTACTGCTGTCCACACAGTCTGCTGGGTTTGAATCAGAGCCTCACCTGTATGAAGGAGATCAGGAGACTGTAACCTGAACCTGGCTTTTACAACCACCTCATAAAACCCTTACACTGATTCAAGGTTTTACAGTTACTAACCACAACATATTTTACTTACTCTTTCATTTTTATTTATAAGTGTTGCATGCATTTTAAGTATTTTAGAGTATCTGAGTAAATCAGGTACAAAAAAAGCCCCAAATTAAATATTTTTGTTAAAACAAATAAAAAAAAAACCAAAAGAATGTATAAAGGTACTTAATTAGTTTTCAACACTAGTCCATATTTGTCTCTTGCATATACTTTAAGTCTGTTGTTGAAAAACGATAAGATACCAAAAAGTTCAGTATTACTGGACATTTGTTCTGTTACAATGAAATGAAATCATCTGCTGCTACTTACAAAGCATTTCATTTTGATAAGAGCATGGCTTCTCATTGATTATCAACATAGAACTATGACATAAAGATATATATATATGCATATGTTTATCTTACCATTAATTAAAATTCCCGACAGGATAAAAAAATATAGGACAGCAAAGGTTTCCATGATTGCTATGTGCGCGCCAGAATTTGAACTGTGAGAGGTGTAACTGAAGGGGCGGTAGGTAGGTATGGCAGGCCGGTTTGACATTTATTAACTTGACTGTAATCTAGATGTCTTAAAGCTACAGTGTGTAATAATTACAGGGATATACAGTCAGAAATGTAATATATTATACATAACTATGTTATTTATCATCATCTACGAGCTCAGCCTCTTAACCTTAATATTTGCGTTGCCTTAGAATTCGTTATTTATAATTACATAGGAGCGGGTCTCGCAGCCATGGAGGCAGACATCTTTGCGCTACGGCAGCGCAGAGCCAACAAACTAGCGATTGCGAGATCGCCCATTACGCTCGAAAGTAACTACGGCAAGTTGAGAGAGATGAACTGAAATCTATACCCTACACAGACTAATGAAATACTATCTGTAAAATTATCTATGTAAACAAACCTCATCACTTGAGAAGGTAGGTGATGCGGACGTCGTGGAAGACATTTTGTCCCGTAACGCTCGCCGTACTGTTGGGGGGGAGAAGCGGTGGGGGGGAGATGTTCATGTTGCTGTGGTCTGCAGTCTGGACGTTAGATGTCGCTGAAAATTACACACTGTAGCTTTAAGTGAACTTCTTCCTATTCATAATTATCATTGCATGAATCTAAAATAACATTCGTCCTATCCAAAATAAACATTTTATATATCTTAATGTAATGTTACTAGTACAAATGACATTCCCATTTATGTGTATTAGGCTTTTAATTCCATATATCTAAAATAACATTCTTTCTATCTAAAATAAACATTTTGGGTGTCTAAAACTGAATTCTGACAAGGATTAACTCTAATATCAGATCTCCATAATATAATTAATACTAGTCATAATGATAATTTCAGATATCAAAAATTATTTAGATTCTAGATACTGTATATAGAAATTGTTCTTTACATTAAAAATATATTTTTACAAGTAGAAATGTCATTACAGATATCAACTACTTATTTTGTTTAGTTAAATTAGAATTCTAGATATCAGAATTTTAATAATGCCTATCCAAAATGCAGCTTTAGATGGCATGCAATCTATAATAGAAATATGACTAGCCAGCCTGCCAATTTTATGTTAAAACTTAACCCCATTATTCTTTTGAAATTTAGTCTATATGTTAAACTGGATTTTGTATAGGCATTATTAAAATTTAGATATCTGAAATTCCAATTTAACTATTCATATTTCAATAGCTGATATCTGTAAGGACATTTCTGCTATCAAAAATATATCTTTGATGTCAATAATTGGATTTCTGGATGTTTAGAATATTATATTAGATTTTGATATCTTAAATTTTCATTTTGACTAGTAATAACTGTATTGTGGAGATCTAAAATTGAAGATGACAATCTGAATTCTGGTTTAGATAGTAAGAATATTATTTTAGATATCTGGAAGTAAACACCCAATGCATATGAATAGGAAACGTGATTTAATTTGTAGTAGTAAGAATTACATTTAAAATATCTGAATTCTTTATTTAGATAGGAAGAACGTTATTTTTTTATGTCTGAAATGTTCATTTTGACTAGGAAAAAAATGCATTTGAGACACATGAAGTATATATTCAGTCAAGCTAATAAAAGTGAAAACAGTCACTTGAAATTTGTAAAGAATTCTAGGTATCTGAAAGGTTATTTTTACTAGTACATTATTTTTTTTTATTTTACTTTTTGCTGGCAAATATGTAATTTAGGATACCTATATTTACAATTAGACAAGTAGGAATGTGGTTTTGACCAGAAGAATCTTAGTTTAGAAGAATCTTTTTTAAGGATCAACAAATGGAACATAAGAGAGGATAGCGCTTCTAATAAATGCCAATACGACATGCCATGGCTTTCAGCACTTTACTTTCACTTTACAAGTTCAACCCAGTTGGATGCTTTCCCATTCATAGCAACGGTTGGATTAAGCGCGCCATCCCCAGAAGTCATAGTGCTTGATACCAGCAGGTGGCAGTAGTGTGACACGTTTAGGGATAGAAGCCCACAGTGTATCCATGGGCTATACAATTCCACAACTTCCTGAACTTCAGCCAACTCCTTTGTGTACTCAAAGGTTTGAGTGCACAGGTTCAAGCTTGCAAACTCTACAGAATGTGGAATGTTCAGTACAGTTCTTGTAACAGAGAAAGAGGAAGTGTAATTTTACTACTTAAAACTGATTTCAAATCTGCAACTAAAAATAATTTTTTTTCCGCACAGATACAGTAAAATATGAATACTTTGGTCAATAGAGTAGAATTTTTTTCTTGAGCACAGGCACTGAAGCTTATTTAATTTTATACGTTTGCAATAAATTTCTAAAATAAAAAAACATATTAGCCATATACAAGACATTAGAATGTAACATGACAATGACCTAAAGCACACAGCCAGGATAACCAAGGAGTGGCTCTGGAAGAAGCATATGAGGGTTCTGGCTTGGAATGGCCAGTCTCCAGACCTAAACCTAATAGAGAATCTTTAGAGGGAGCTCAAACTCTTACTGTTGATAATTAAACAAACATATTTTCTAAGCCTGTCCAAACGGATCAATCCCAGCATGTTCAGCTGTCAATAATTATGCAAAAGCGACACTCTAAATAAATTAACTATTTTGAGATATGAGGTATTTTGAAACACCCAAAACATACATTTTTAAATGCCTTGTGTTTTGCCATTGCAAAAACATGTAAAAAAAAAACTGAATGTAACACTCTGAATCTGTTTACAGTATGAGGGGCGCTTTTTTTTTTAAAGACAACCCCAGCATTTTCTAAAAACAGGTATAAACCATAGACCGTGACCAGTTTGATAAATTAATGTCGATTAAAAGAAGGATCATGGGATGAATTTTGATCCTTTCATGTATTCCTAGTTTTCTCTCTTTTTTTTTTGCTTTTAATACTTATCAAACACAGTATTTCTTTCTTTGAATAAATATCTCATCATGCATTAAGCAAATATTGTATCGTTTGGGCAATTTAGTTTATTGTATTCCTTCTAGCTTTAAACTTCAGATTTGCTTTCATTTAGTCACAATGAACAGTTTTCCAGTATAAGCAGTTCTTTTAAAGTCACGCCAGAGCATCTCAATGGGAATTCAGATAAGGACTTTGACTAGGCCGCTCCAAACTCTGTTTTGTTTCTCTACTGCTGTTCAGAGGTAGATTTGTTGGAAGATTTATTAGTAGATTACATAATTCATGGTTCAATTTATCACCGCAGGTCTTTCAGGTTCTGAAGCAGCTAAGCAACTCCTGGCCATCACACCACCACCACCGTGTTTATACTGTTGGTATGAATATTTTTCATTTGAAATGTGGAATTTCTTTATGCCAGATATAATAGGAAACATAACTTTTAATAATCAAATTTTATTGATCTCATATTGGAGAAATTTACCTCTGCATTTAACCCATCCCCTTGGGGAGCAGTGGGTTGCAACCATGGGGCACCCACCTGTTGATTTGTTGAGCAAAGTGTAGACCAAAAATAGACGTGTAAAAAAATTACACCTCCACCTCCCCAGCTGCAAACCCACCACATCCTGGCTGCATTTGTAAACAAGAATAAATTCTAGAGAAAGTTGTAACCCAATAAATATCACTTTTGTACTTTTGCCTCCTTAATGGCTGCCCTGTAATCATATTCTTAAATTAACCAATTTATTTTCTCTTATGTTTTTCTAACCATTGCTGTCTGTCAAGCTTTAACAATATAAAGCTGCTAGACTACATACTGTAGGGGGAGGTTAAGAAAAAAAAAAAACAAACACCATGGTTTGCAGTGAAAACAGCAAGTAGTGTATTTATTTCAAACATACACCTGTATCAAAAGCAGAAAAAACAAAAACTGAACCACAAATTGTTCTTCACCTGATGAAAAAAAACTTGATAATTACAAGTTTAATTCAAATATTCAAAAATAAAGTCAGAAATAAGCAATAACCTCAAGTGGATGACCAAAGTATACCGTATTTTCACGACCATAAGGCGCACCGTACTAAAAGGCGCAGTCTCAGTTATGTGTGCCATTACTGTATTTAACACACACATAAGGCGCACCGGATTATAGGGCGCGGGTTTTATATACCGGTACATATCCTCTACTACGTTTAAATACCTCTACTGCGTATTTATGATTGTGCTTTATTCAAGTATTTATTACAAAGTATTAATCAAACCCATCAGTCATCATCCTCTGTTTCTGAATTAAACAGCTGCGCTAAATCAGACATGCCAATTTCCCCTTCTTCGCTGTCAGAGTCACTTTCCGTGCCGGGCGGCTCCTCGGAAATGATGCCGGCTTTTGCGAAAGCTCGAACAACAGAGCCAGCAGACACGTTAGTTAAAGCATCAACAATCCATCCGCATACGGTGGCGTAAATTGCCCGGCGCTGCCTTCCACTTTTCATGTAACTGTGGTCTCCGTCGTTCATCCATCGCTCCCACACCGCTAGCAGCCTTACTTGGAATGGTGGGTTCACACCGATGTCGAGCAGTTGAAGTTCCTTTGTCAGACCTCCCGGAATAACAGCAAGAACAGCGTTCATTTGTTTCACCATGTTTTTCACATCAGCTGTGAGATGGGCACGCATGGAGTCACAGATTAACAGCGATGGTGATGAGTGGAAAAAAACCACCTGGTCTCCTTACATTCACCTCCCTCAGCCACTCTTTCATCATCTCCTCATCCATCCAGCCCTTTTCATTTGCCTTAATAACAACTCCAGCTGGAAAAGTCTCTTTAGGCAAAGTCTTTCTCTTAAAAATCACCATAGGTGGCAGTTTCTGTCCATTTGCGTGGCAGCCAAGCACAACAGTAAACGACGCCTTTTCATACCCCGTTGTGTGTATCGCTACCGTGCTGGTCCCCTTCTTCCACCGTGTGATTCACCGGGATGTCGAAAGTGAGTGGTACCTCGTCCATGTTGGTGATGTGGCTTGGCTGGATTCGTTTGTCGCCGATGTGTTTGCTGCAGTAGGATTGGAAGATCGACCGCTTTTCATTATAATCCGCCGTACATTGTTGAGCTACTGTAGTCCTGGTCTGGATGGAAAAATTGCACTCATAGGCGTGTCTCTTTGCCATTTTCAGGATTGTTATGACGACAATGTTCTGCATAAAGCACATACCTGTTCTTTTATACACAACCCACGTCCACACTTCCCCCTTTAACGTTCACATGGCGGTCTTAACAATGTCCGCAGTAACAAATAGGGTGCACCGTCTTATAGGGCGCGCCACACATTTTGAGGGAAAAAAAGACGTTTATATGCGCCTTATAGTCGTGAAAACACGGTAGTATAAAAAAACTTCATACAAAACCAATAAATATATATAAAAAAGAATGTAAAAAACACCTTTCAACAGAATTTAAGTGCTCAATTAAATTTCTTCATTAAATGGACTAAAGTAAAGTAGCATTTATGTCATATTGAAACAACAAAAAAAACAATAAAACAAGTCACCAGCCATAATAAATGTGCATTTCCCTCCACATTGAAACTTCCCTAATCTCAGAAGCCTAATCACAATTTTCAACTCTTTCTACATTTTGATATATTCTTTTCACTTTAATCTGAAAATATTCTTGAATTGTTAAAAGAAAACCTTAATTACATAATTATAACGCATAATACAATTTTTTTATAGTGCATTGTCTCCAGTTATTACTGACAGTGCCTTTATGGGAGGTAAAAAGATAAATTTCCTTGTTTATAATGACTAAAAATATTTAAGGTCATAAAACTAAGGCCCTGGTGAGACATATAATTTGTCAATAGCATCATTAGCTAATCTGGAAAATATTCTAAACAAGAGTCTGTTATATTTATTTTCAAACAACTCTGATAATCAGAAAGCATTAAGCTGTTCTATTTTGATACTGCAGGTCAATTTATGCCGAATAAAGTTTTTTTTTGTAGAGCTAAAACAGTGCATAAATGAAAGACTGACACAACCTGCAGGTTCAAAAAAACCTCCCAACATATGGAAACATGGAGGATGTTCAGCTGCACCAAAAACAAATTGAGAAATTCTTACTATTTCTATTATTGATAATCTCTTCAACTGTGTACTTATTAACATAACCTATGAGAGATGGCTATGTTCCCGCTTCTAGATTTGCCATCCTTACTAAAAAACTAAAACCACTATATATTTTAATTTATGTTAACCAATTGAAATGAATAATTAAGCTAACGAAAAAAAAAAAAGATTTTAAGACAGGGTTTAAAAAAAAACAAAAATAGAAATGTTCTAAATTTTGGGACAATATTGTATAATAAATAATATATTGAATAATTTGAAATTTAAATATGATTTCCCTACGACTTTAAGAAAAAAAAAATTCAGAAATTTGTTTACATTTGTAAATCCTATCCTATATGCATGTGTAAATCGTTTGAATTATCCAGGGTGTGATCATCAATATCTGGGGTCGGCAGCTCGGGGGTCGCAGCTCCAGAGCCGCATGCAGCTCTTTCATGCCCCCCTTGAGGCTCTCTGGAGCTTTTCCAAAAATGTATGAAAATATATTTTCTATTTCTTTGTTTTAATATTAAATACAAACAAACTGTAATATATATACGTATATATATATTTGTATATTTAATATATATTGTAATATGGTTTTTTTATATAGTGTGCAGTAGGTCAAATACATATTCATGATGTTTTCAATGCTGTAAAGATTTGTATAATAAACACAGTGAGGAAAATAAGCATTTCAACACCCTGCAATTTTGCAAATTCTTGAACATAGAAATCATGGAGGGATCTAAAATTGCCAACGTAGGTGCATGTCCCCTGTGAGAGACATCTTAAAAAAATGGGTTTATTTCAGTAGACTGTCTAGGCAACGTCAGAACTTTATTATGCTTCTTCCAGAGCCACTCCTTGGTTATTCTGGCTGTGTGCTTCGGGTCATTGTCATGATGGAAGACCCAGCCTCGACCCAACTTCAATGCTCCAAGTTAGGGAAAGAGGATGTTCCCCAAAATCTCACATTACATGGCTGCGGTCATCCTCTCCTTAATACAGTGCAGTCACCCTGATCCATGTGCAGAAAGACATCCCCAAAGCATGATGCTACCACCCCCATGCATGGGATGGTGTTCTATGGATGGTACTCATCATTCTTCCTCCAAACAGGGTTAGAGGAATTATGACCAAAAAGTTTTATTTTGGTCATCATCCAAATGGTAATTGGCAAACTTACAACGGGCCCTTGACATGTGCTGGTTTAAGCAGGGGAACCTTCTGTGCCATGCATTATTTCAAACCATGATGTCTAAATGTGTTACCAACAGTAACCTTGGAAACGGTGGTCCAAGCTCTTTTCAGGTCACTGACCAGCACCTCCCATGTAGTTCTGGGCTGGTTTCTCCCATTTCTGAGGATCACTGAGACCCCACGAGGTGAGATTTTGGATGGAGCCCCACTTTGAGGGAGATTGACAGTCATGTTTAGCTGCTTCCATTTTCTAATTATTGCTCCAACAGTGGACCTTTTTTCACCAAGCTGCTTGGCAATTTCCCCATAGGTGTACAATTTTGTCTCTAGTGTCTTTGGACAGCTCTTTGGTTTTGGCCATGTTAGAAGTTGGATGCTTACTGATTACATGGCGTGGACAGGTGTCTTTATGCAGCTAACAACCTCAAACAGGTGCATCTAATTTAGGATAATAAATGGAATGGGGGTGGACATTTTGAAGGCAGACTAACAGCTCTTTGGAGGTTAGAATTGTAGCTGATAAGTGTTCAAATACTTATTTGCAGTATTATCATACACATAAATCATATATTGTGATTTCTGGATATCTTTTTTTTTGTCTCTAAAAGTGGACATGCACCCCCAACAATTTCAGCACCAAAACAATTTCAGACCCCTCCATGATTTCTATGTAGGGGAACTTGCAAAATACTCCTCACTGTAAATTTAAACAATACATTTTAACATTTCTATTAAGGAAGATTTGCCTCATAGCCTGCCACACATTTCAGCGTGGCGAGGTGCCAGGCAGGTGGCCGTTGTAAACAAACAGGCGAGTGTGTCTATAACTATGGATCCCAAAAGCAAAAAAAGGAAGATAGGTGATGAGAACAAAGGATTCAAAGAAGAATGGACCAAATCATTTGCTTTCATTACCAATGGGGAAGGATTGGTTTGCAATGTAATGAGAAGTTGTCACACAATACAAATAGTAATTTAGAAAGGCATTTCCAGGGAAGGCCTGCTAAATATGCAGCTGACCATCCAGTTGGGAGTGAGACAAAAAGTGTGATTGCAGAACTTCAGGATAAATTACAGGAGTGAAAAGCTAGATTTAAGAAATGGATAGCATGTCCAAACTCCACTACTGCTGCTAGTTTTGTTGCAAGGATGGAAAACCATTCACAGATTGAACAGGTAGCGCTTTTATGCAGGTATGTAAACTATTTTCCATTTTTTCCCCAATCATCAAAATGTCACCAAAAATGGGATTTCTTTATAATGTTTCTATAATTTCATCAATGCAAACAAACCTAATACATTAATATTGTATTTGAATTTAAACTTAAAGCACCGAATATTGTAGAGCAGAGTAGTCACATTATGTGACATTTAATCATGAATATTTATTGTATATTTAAGCCCACGTAATCCTTTTTTTTAGTGGGCTAATGCACTCGTGTTGCCATACAAGGCTTATATAAGACTTGTACATTTTTGCAGCTCCAGACAGATTTGTTCTTTTAGTCCAATATGGCTCCTTGAACACTTTGAGTTGCCGACCCCTGATCTATATGTTTTTGGAATACTGAGACTCTTTTAATATCTTCAATAAGCCTATGTACTGAACGAAAACATTGCTGACCTTTAATGATAACGGATACATTAATTTGTTCTTATTAATACCGTGATATTATGTTTTTTTTTTTTTTCAAAGTTGATGGCTGTAAAACTTTTTTAATTAAAAAATTTAGAAAAATCAGACTGAAATTAAAATGTGTTAAACCATCAAAAAAGCACCAGTTTTCTTAAAATTAAAAAAACATTTAAACAATCAGGCACGTACTTGCAAATACTCAACAGGCGATTCAAGATTGTCCAGTAGGATGTCGACAAAAACGGTTTTGCCTCCACCTTTGATCCGGTGTAGTTTAGGATTAGCTGCCACATCAGTTTGACCATATGTTGACAATTGGCAAACAACGGTTAAACTGAAGTTTTTTCTGTTTTCATGGTCATGACCTAACTTGCTGATTTGTCAGATGTTCGAATCCTGAGATTCTTTCCAACACTGCTGAGCTTTCATGCCTTAAAGGAAAATTAAAAAAAGAATGAACCAATGGGCTTTAAAAGGAGCAAAAAAATATGATTTATATTGTTCAGGAAATATACAGTATATACCAAAGCAGCAGCGATTGTAAAAAAAAAAAAAAAAAAAAGGCAATATATCTATCTGTAAAAGGGAGGAATAAAAATAAAATACTTACTTATACTGAAAGTAGCATCTTCCTGTGAATAATAGAAGAACAATTATATAAAACAATCAGCAAACAAATGTTAATTCGATTTTACGTTTCACAGACGTACCTTTGCTGAAAATGTATAAGCAGGCAAACACCAATGAAGAGAATAATTGGAAGAATTAAAGGCCATCCTGGAGAAAAAAGGTGAAATATTTCTCAGCAACAGAACAAAGGAAAAAAGGAACAACATCAGAATCTGAACATGAACTCACTGGAATCTCTGAGAGATGATTCAGATCGATCCAAACCTGATAAATAAAGAGAGAATCACAAACAGGTCTTCAGTTCATACACATAGCCTAAAAGTATAGTTCAACCAACTCAACAATTTTCTGGCAATAATAGCCAAAAACATAAATTTTAATTAGTTTAAATCTGGTCTTCCATTCTGAATATTATCTGATTGTCTAAAACTCAATGAATGCATTAAAGTGTGAGGCAGTACCTTCACAAAATGTGGAAAAGATGGGAGCGTATAAAAAATCTCTACAAATCTCTGTATCTCTAAGAGTTACTCACCATCATCAGATGTTCCTTTAAATCCAGGAACGGTGATCAGCTTCTCTCTGGGAGCAGCAGAGAGCACTGACACTGAACATCCAACCTGTGTGCTGCTGAAAGCTGACAGCAGAGCTGTGGTGGTGACGGTGACTGTACCGTTGCTGTGGGTCACACTGCTGCTGTTGTAGTGGGAGAAGCTGAGGTTCTGCTGTAGAACAGTCAGTGTTACAGTGGGAGCAGGTCGACCTGTGGCTGAACAGGACACAACTGACTCTGCAGAAACATTTGATCTGCTGACATCAAGGATGGGTTCATGCAGCTCTGAAAGGAGAATAAACATCATGATCAACATCTAGTTATAGAAGTTAACCCTGGAATACAGTCTGGTTTTTACCATAAACCTTCAGGCAGGTTCTCCCTATCAGAGCTCCATCAGGGTAGATGTTGAACAAGCAGAGATAACATCCTTCATCCTGCTCTGTAACCTTCCTGATAACTATGGAGGAATTCTTCAGTCCAGCTTCTGTAAACTGGACTTTATCTTTAAAGTCAGGATTCACTGTTTGACCAAAATAATCGCTGTAGGAGCAGATATTCCTCTCTTTGCTCCCAAAGACCTTCTGCCAGGTGACCTGCAGGACATCTTTAGTTTCCAGGAGCTGACAGCCGAGAGGAGCATCTTCTCCCACTGCTGCTGTTACAGTCTGCTGAGTTTGGACCACAGCTGCAACACCTGCAAAAAGCAAAGAAAATAGATCAGGGTAATTTTATTTATAGTGTTCCATGTTATTAAAGTGCTTTCATTTCCTCTCTGTGTTCCATGACAGGAATTTCATAAAGGTTGAGAAATAGCCAAGTTTGGCATTGTTTACACTTATAAAATACCATGTGGTTCACTGCCATTTTCTTTTCTTTATTAAAAAGGTAATTCTCTCCTCTCCTCCTAATAAGGCTTTAAAATGTGGAGTGTCCATCAACTTTATGCAAAATCCATGTTTGGATTTCATTGAATGTTGCCAATAAATTAATAGTTAGTTAATAACAATTTAATTTGTTAAAATAACAACATATCAGGATAATATTGACTGGTTAATTTGGTCTTAAGCAGATTTTAGAACATATTATTATCCGACAGTAATTATTAAACAGGAATAGAAATATTTGCTAAAAACGAAGTAAACTACTGCACTTGTGATGCTTTCACATCGTAATGGCAGCCAGATGTTGTTGATCTGATCATATAAATCAGTGGTTCCCAAACTTTTATTTGGCCAAGCACGCCTTTCTGTGTCCTAACTGGGTTGATGAATCTCCAATTCCCCACATCTTAAAAAAAAAACTAAAATGTTTTTTTTTTTAAAAACCCAAACCTTCTTTATAGCCACATTAAATCATGTTTAATCCTGCTAAAATAACCAAAACACACATTATCATAATAATAAAAAAATTCATACAACTCCATTATCATAAAAAATATTATGGAAATTGGTACTGAATACAAATTAAACTGCAATAAAGTTACATACAACATTAACAGGATCCTGAGGATTTTCAGGTGCAGCAAGTGTGCAGATAAGCTTCGACAGAATAATGCAGGGCTGATGGGTGCATTACACTTGCCACTGGGTGTCGATCAGGGTAGAAACTGAAGATGAGAATTCCTTTTAATATGTATTGAGCTTTTTGAGTAGTGGTACAATCATGTAGAAGAAAGGGGATTTGTAGAGGGTGATGTGGTCTAAATCACAAAAGAAATAAGATGGTATTAGTTTACCTAATGAATACTCATAGAATACATATTGCAGCAGTGAGAATTGCTGCCATAAACTCACTTAACCTGCTTGTTAACTACCAAACGGATAATGGGAACGGCTTACCAACAAGTTAAACCACTCAAATGTTATTAAAAGGGCATGTCTTATTCAAAATGGTAACTAATAAGAGAACATAAAAACAGCAGTACCCAAATAAGCCCCCCACTTTGTTTATTTCATGTACCTACTTCTTAATCAGAGGTTTATGACACCTTAACTTAAAAGGTCAAAACCTGCCACTTGCAATTTGCACCATATACATGTACCTGAAAGACGCTAAAATCTACTTCCAGCCTCCATGAACAGTAGCGGAAACTCCCATGAGGTCCCCTGTTGCTGGAGGTTCCCAGAGACGGCGTACTGTCGCCATGTGGAGGTCTGCGCGCCTCAGAAAGCGAAATAGTATTTGAAGGTAGGATCGAATCTACAAGAAGTGACTGCAAAGACAATGTTCTGAGGTGAACTTTCTTGCATAAAAATATATTTAAACTGCTTTTTACCGACTTATCACAGCAAATAAAGCAAAGCCACTATCTGCCATTTAACACAGGAGCAGCAGAGGCATTATCCTGTAATCCTACATCCTCCATAATCGCCCTGCTCTGTTCTGCTCTGCTCCAGACCACCTGCACATTGGCGGCCTAGTGATTAGTGGTTAGGGCATAGAGCTTGGAATCCTGAGGTTTCTTTTGAAGTTTTAAGATGTGGTCTTGGAAGTTGCTGTGGCTGGATTTAATGAAATCTTTAAACCTTTCAGCATAAAATACATTTTTTTTTTTTTGAGGTGACAGATCTTCTTCCTGCTATGCTTTTCATCCAAAAATTGAATTAAAAAGTCTTAGCTTTTGGGAATATGTAAGAATTATGTTCTAATTTGGAGTTACCGATCTGTCGTTAACATATTTTACTTTCTTCTCAACGTTGTTTTTCCTGTTTGGCGCTATTGCAATTGCTGATCTTGACCTGGTTGGCTTACAATGGACCGGAGCAAAAACTAGCTTGACTCCCTATTTAGACGGTGAAGGACGGAGAAGACGTACGTGGACGGTGACGTTCCGAGGAGTAGCGGTGGATGTGGAACAGATCTCACTGATTAATATGGCGGCAATAGACAAGTCCTTGACAGAAAACATGATGTACGTGAGTGGGATGGAGCTGTGATGGAGAATGTGAAATCTGGGGGTTAGAATCATCTGTACACACTTTCCTTGACGCGCCTGTGATGCGTCTGACCTTAATGTGTACAAGCATAAAAAATGAAGCAGCAGGTGCTTTTTTGCTTCTCAAATCGCAGTGTGAATGTATTGTTACACTGTCTGTTTATGAAAAATGACGTACCTTAAAATGAGCTCATATCCTCCTTATGAAATTTCCACCTCAAGTCAAGCACACATATTTCCCACAATCAGGGCAAAGGTAGTGTTGTGAAAAAAATATAAATATATATTTATTGGAACAGTTCTTTAAAAAACATAACTTAATGACTATATACATGTGGTATTGTACGGAGGTTCTGGTGTCTGGTACATGACAGTCTGTCGAAATGTCTGACCCAACTATCTGAATGTTCTCATTTAGTTATTGTCAACACATCTAAGATGCAGGCAACACTTGCATTTATAGAACGTTCAAAATGACAATATCTAAAAGAAAATTAGAAATGAAAAGAAGCACTAAAAATAGGTTTATTGCTCATAAAGTAGTTTTAAGCCTTAAAAAGGCTGGTGACCCATATACTACAATTTTAAAAATAGTGTTAAAATGTCACATACAACACCTGTTTTTTCCACAGTGTCTATCTTTAGAGCTCAAGTTTCCCATGTGGGTTTTTAACTTTAAAGTAATGCTGTTGCTTTGCAACTCTGCCAAACGTTTATGGTGCCAAGTCTAAGTCAAATCTTACGTTTTGGAGCGTTTTTCTTTTTTAAATTGGGTCTGACATGAAAAAAGGAAGGACCAACGGCTGTGTTTCAAACTGCAACAAGACTCACACCACCCACTGGAACACAAACTTTAAATCATCAGAACCTTATGTAACGGGTTTTAGAAGATGTAGATTATATTCTACTAAAATATTCAACAGAATCTGTTCGGCCCCCAGCTGTGGTGAGTGCTCCAGTCTGGCTATCTTCTTTGTAGTGTTGGAGTTGGGTATCCAAGGGACTACTAGACTTTTTATTGCATTACAGCTGTTGGTGACCCAGAGGGGAGGCTAACCAGAGTATTTGTTTTTCTCTACCATTCATTACAGTAAAACTTAAAAAAAAAAAACCCAACTGTCTGGCATCTGATCTGTGCATGACGGGATGGCTAACAGAGGAGCTGTGACACCAATCAGTCAAATTCCAAACATCCCAACCTCTTAACCTCTTGGTCTAGCCTTAATTATTACTAACAAAGGTAGACAAGTCCTTCAAAGAAACAACTGAGTTTATTTGCATAGAAGGGAGGGGGCTGGCTCAACGAACATGCAAATAATCTGCCAGCAGGTCTTTGCTCTTTCTCTGCTTGAAGAATTAATTCTTCAACACAGGCATGAAAATTGATAGTAGAAGTGTCAAAATCTACATTAAAAAACTGCTCTAGACAATATTTTCTCAGCTATAATACCAGGATAGATATGCAAAACAGAGTAGCTATGGAAGTAAATCGTTACCATATTTAAAATGAAAAAGCATTTCCAGAAATGCTTTTTCATTTTAAGAATGTGGCTGCATTGTTTGACTCATAAACAGTGATGGGACTAAATTAAATTAGTAATCAATAATCCTGTTTGCATTTTCATTTTCTTCTTCAACACTGCTCATCCTTTTACTTAATTAAAATTAAAAAGTAAAAGACATTTGAGATTTATTTTTCAGAATGTTCCCTAGCAAATTTATACCAAAATTCAATTTGAAATGTAAAATTTGAAAATGAAAAAGCATTTCCAGAAATGCTTTTTCATTTTGAGAATGTGGCTGCATTGTTTGACTCATAAACAGTGATGGGACTAACGGCGTTTCTAACGCCGTTACCTTGTTTTAGTAACGAGTAATCTAACTAATTACTTTGACTGTAACTATAACGCAGTTACCATTGCAGACACCCCGTTACTGCGCGTTACTCAGGTCGCACAATGAACCTTTTTTCATGATAGGACTCGTGCGCAGCTGCGTGAAGCTGACACCCCACCCACGTCAAAAAACTCTGCAAATAGACTGAATGGTTAGTGCAACGTTAGTGCAGATTTGTGCAGAAAAAAATATTGTTTGTGCTACTTTTGTTTAAGAGATATTAAAGATTATTTTTTAGCTCATCCAGAGGTGCGCGCCTTGTCATGAGAGAGGGGAGGATGAGAATGGCTGATGTATAGTGAGATTCCGTCTGTCAGTTGGGTAGGTGGGTGTTTCCGCTGGTGGGTGTTAACGTACAGCACACACAGAGAGATGGAGAGTGAGGATGACTCCAGCAGCAAAACAGCGTTTTCCTGATGGAAATACCGGTGTTACGTCGAGCTGCGTTTCCCCATCACATACGGTTTCCTCTGCATCTCCGCACAGCGCAGGCGGCACGAGTCACCGCGCAAGCGACAGGAAACGCGCATGCTCGCTAAAGGCGCGCATCAGTCGCCCTGTGCTCGCGCCACAGGAGAACTATGGAGAGCGTGAACGATCAAATGATAGCCTATATGGAGAAAGGGAGAAATCTGGATGGATGGATCGATGGATGGATGGATGGATGGATACTCTGCCTTTTCAACCTACTGTATTTTTTATTTTAAACATTATTTGATGGCCTTTGTGGCAGGGATGGAGATCCATATTTTATGTCACACACAGAGTATACATCTAGATAGATAGATGATAGATAGATGTTGCAGTATCTATAACAACCCAAACATACAGGATTTCAGAATTAGACATCCCCAGTTATTAATTTCATATACTCACCAGATCTGAATGCCCTGTAAAAAAACTTCACATGGCGTTCCCCCCTGATGTCATTTACGTTGAGTTGCAATAAATGCTAAACTCTCTGCAGGTTCTTGTCTTTCTCGTCCGCTCTATTCAGCTGGCTTTGGAAACACACGGCGAGAAGGTGGGGGCTGGGTGGTGAGGGTTACGGGGGCGAGAAACGCAAAAGTAACGCAATAGTTACTTTTACTAGTAACTAGTAACTTTTATTGTGGAGTAACTCAGTAACTCAGTTACTTTTTGGGAGAAGTAACTAGTAACTATAACTAATTACTTTTTCAAAGTAACGTGCCCAACACTGCTCATAAATGAAATTAGTAATCAATCATCCTATTTGCATTTGCATTTTCTTCTTTAACACTGCACTTTTATGCCATAATTAAAGAGAAAACACAGCGGACATTGCTTTTTCATTTCCATGGTCTGCCTGCAAAGTACTGTCCACAACTCGAAATCGAAAAAGCATTCTGAGTGGCTGTAACTAATATACAGTTGTATGTTTACATTATCACTGCTGCTTACCTTTATCATGGCTGGACCTTAAAAAATGAAAATGTCTTGAGAACTGTACTGAACCAAATTTGTTTTTATATACACCAAAAATATGTCTGATGGATCAACTGTTGTATCTGTGTTTTTGCCCAACAACCGCTTCAGTGGAGTTAGTCATGTGACCTAGAGTTCCGCTTTACCGTAGTCTCTTTGTTTTTTTTTCTAGTTCATCCAGAGTAGATCTGGTACTCCCAGTTGATCCAGTTAGATTTGACAGTTTAACGAACTCCCTCTCTTCTCTGTTTATTTAACATAACTTAACATCCTATTCACCTAACAGTGGTTTCCACCCCGCTCCTGCCCTCCATATTTTGAATCAGTCTCTTGTCTATCACTCTAATTCAATGATCTCCTCCTGCATTTGCCATCAAATGCCCCAATACCCCTTTATCATTCATTTAAGTCAACAGTTTGGCACCAAATAAACCTAAAACATGGACAAAGTTTTGATTTCAGAAGTGGGGGGAGTATTTTTTAATAATACTATTATATATAAGTTCAGCATGTTTTCTAGTAGTTCCTCTGTGTTTGTTTCCTCCACTTTCTCTTGCATCTCTTCTATTCATCTCCTGACAAAATATATGGATGCATAACATGAACAATGGGACAATTTTGGTTGCAACAATCCATCTAGATCAGAATTTACGGATTAGCGGGCCATGGTCTGGATCCGGACCCACCTCATTTAAAACATTTATAAATTACTGTATGTTTTTCGGCTGCAGTGTCTAATTTCCCTTGCGACACTTCTCGTTTGTACGTTAAAGCCCTACACATGACACAAATTAGTCAATGAGCTGTGTCAGTCTGGGCTGCTGCTACTACTTTTAGACACAGCAGGCAAACCTGTGGCAAGCCGGGCGATGGGAAAGAGGGAGAAGACGATGACAAAAAGTAAAAGAAAGTGTGGACTGTTATGAGAACTGTGGTCCACTGGTGAAAGAAAAGTGAAATGGTGTGCTCTAAGATGACCCTGCACATTTTGAGTATGTTTGGCTCAAGCAGCTGCTGTGAAGCAGGATTCTCCACTATAAACATATTCTAAAATAAATATGGATGGTTTAAAGCCTTGCAGGGCAGCCTAAAGCCCACTGCTCTCATTAAGCCAGAAAAAAGAAAGAAAGAAAAAAAAAAACAAACGGTCAGCAAATACAACATCCCCCTGTAGTGGTTTTCCACTTGGTCCTAGTGCTTGACCAATGCCTACTGTATTGTAATATTGCTTTTGGACAAGGGCGTAGGAATATGTTTACAATTGGGGGGGGGACATGTCGGAAATGTGAGATTCGTAAATATTCAACAGAAACATATCTTAAGTACGCTACTTAAAAAAAAGGCTATTTAATCTTTTACTTTATTCCTTTATAAATGTGTTATGCAAAAATAATGCAGTTAAAATTTACATAATGCATTTGTTCATAAGATGTGAGCATATCACCAAACAAAATGACTGGAGTATTTTATTAAGCAAAGGGAGATGTCTTTCAAGGGCTTCAGCTTTGGCATATTTAGTGTCCACATACGCACTAGAAAATCAAATAGTTCAGTTGGATTAAAAAAAAAAATTCAGTAGGCCACACAAGTGCAAAGTTTGATATGTTTTATTTTGTCAAACTTGCAATAATGGTCAAAAATGAATTTATATACTATACTATTAGATAAAAATTTATTTATATACTGACAGAGGGAGCTGAAAGTGTGTTGAAGAATTATGGACAGGGTGCTTTGAAGCATCTGGTTCAAAAACGCATTCTAAACCTTTGGTAGAAATCCATCTATCCTTCCATTTTCTGTACACCCTGTCCCTTAGTGGGGTCGGGAGGTGCTGGTGCGGGGTACACCCTAGACAGGTCGCCAGTCTGTCCAGACCTTTGGTAGAAATGGCGCCTTTAATTCCAGTTTGCAGTACAGAACAGAGAAAACTACAGAGTTGTCAATGTTGTGTTAATCTGTTTATAGTCTAAAAAGAGGAGGCAACAGTTTATTTGAGGAAATAAAGGTGCAGAAGTTAATTAGTTGGTTAATTAGTGGTTGTGCAGCAGTCCACTGCACAACCAATGCGGCCGCCGCTGCTAAGAATTAAAATTAACTCTCCCTGTGGTTTTAACTAACGATCAGGAGCGTGGCAGGTATAACATCTGTCCATTACGGCGAAGCAAAACCACGCAAAAAATAAAAAATCCTCGTAAAACGCACGCCCAGACCGGGCTAATTTCAACACAAATTGTTATGTGACTGTTACTCACACAGACGTTACTCTTTTTAAAAAAGCTGAGTAAGTCCTGCTGCTGTTTCAGCCTTTTAGTTGGTGGTGGCATTGTACTGAAATGAGATCTAAAAAAAAAACAAAACATTTTTGGCTAGCGTAGCAAACGTCTAGAGAAAGTTAGCAGTTAAATATTGGATGCGTGATCATCCCAAGACTACAGAAGAGGAGTAGGGCCACTGAAAAAAAAAAAAAAAAAAGGTTAAGTGATTTTTAAATTTTATTTCAGTTTAATATGAGAAAAAAGTCAGAATTCTGACTTTAATCTCAGAATTCTGACTTTAATTTCAGAATTCTGACTTTTTTTCTCAGAATTCTGACTTTAATCTCAGAATTCTGACTTTAATCTCAGAATTCTGCCTTTTTTTCTCAGAATTCTGACTTTAATCTCAGAATTCTGCCTTTTTTTTCCCCAGAATTCTGACTTTAATCTCAGAATTCTGATTTTAATCTCAGAAATCTGACTTTAATATCAGAATTCTGCCTTTTTTTTCTCAGAATTGTGACTTTAATCTCAGAATTTTGCCTTTTTTTCTCAAAATTCTGACTTTAATCTCAGAATTCTGACTTTAATCTCAGAATTTTTCCTTTTTTTCTCAAAATTCTGACTTTAATTTCAGAATTCTGACTTTTTTTCTAAGAATTCTGACTTTAATCTGAGAATTTTGGATCTTAATGTAGATGGGCACCATGAAGGAAGAGTTGTGGAGCACTCAGCTTCACTGACAAAGATGTGAGTTGGTTGAGATGGCCAGTAACACATTGGTGGAAAATGACGGAATTAGGCAACTTTTTACATGTCCGAGGGGTCCCCTCATTAATGGAGGAGCAGCAGGTCATTAAAACAAGAGAGCTAGTCTCTAAAAAAGTCAGAATTCTGAGATTAAAGTCAGAATTTTGAGAAAAAAGTCAGAATTCTGACTTTTTTCCCCATGTTAAACTGAAAACAAATTTAAAAATCAGTTAACTTTTTTTTTTTTTTCAGTGGCCCTAATCCTCTTCCGTACAGGACTAAGATGACTAAACCAAAAAGATTCAGTTTCTATATATGAAAGTGAACTGACAACAAGACGTTATAAATAGGCAATATTCATAGCAGCATCCCGACCGACCATTTTACCTCATTCACAAGTTTCTGACTTCTGTGTCGCTGTTTCCCTCCCTTCTGAGTGCTCAAACTCTCAGCAGTCCAGAGAGGGGAGGGGGAGTACAGTGACGTAACGCTATGCTGCGCCTTCAAAATAAAAGCACACTAGTTAAAAAATGTCAAAATCTAATATTTTGCGGTACAATTTGTTGGGGGGGACGTAACCACATGGCTTTTATATTGGGGGGGACATGTCCCCCCCGTCCCCCCCGCTTCCTACGCTGCTGCTTTTGGATGGTAAAAATTGCAGGGGACCAAAACGAACACTTGAAAAAAGCAGGGGACATTAGGGGTGGGTATTGGCAAAGAAGTCACGATTCGATTCGAATCACGATTACCATGCCACGATGCGATTCTATCACGATGCATCATGATACTTGAAATATTGCGATGCATTGCGATCTTTTCACTGAACACTGTAAGAAAAAGATACAGCCCTTACCAGTGGCTGACTGGCTGGGTATGATCTGGATAGTGTCTTCAATTGATACATAACTGAAAGCAACTGAATTCATACATAGCTGTATTTATTGAAACGACTTTTGGATGTGTTGCCATGAAAACAAATACTGGACAGAAATATTACTATTACTGGCGTGGACACACTGACAAAAAGATCTTAGGACTCATCAAATTTAAAATAACAAAATAAGGTTTAGTCAGTGCCGTTTACATGGCCTCAGTGGTCCTTTAAACCAATGAAATGAAAACATTCAAATGTATATTTCCCCTTTTGCAAATGACGTGTGTCATATCAATTTCATTTTTACCTTCTTTGTTTTTAAAGCCAAAATGCATCCAAGCATCTGACTTGAAATGTGATGGAGCCGCGGTGCGAATTTTCATAGTGTCCTCCATGTCTTATTATGACTCGTCGCAGTATCCTACGGCCGGACATGCTTGTGGCACAAAGCAGCGGGCGTCAACACATCCGCAGCGACATCTGCTGGACTGGAAGTTGTATTCCACTTGGTTTGGCTTATATGCACCAACCATTAATGTATTTTATTTGTTAATTTTTTTTTTATATAATCGATTCTTGAAGGCAAGAATCGATGCAGTAGATCACAAAAATTAGAATCGTGATGCATCGATATGACGATTATTTTGCACACCCTTAGGGGACATGTCCTTCCTATTATGTCCATGATCAGGGTTGGAAACTGCTGCTCTGACCATTTAATATTACAACAATCCTAATCTAAATGTGTTTCTAATCCTTGTACAATCCGCTACAGAAACTCTGAGTTAAACACCACTTTCCTAAACATCAATTTAACATTTTTTTTATCAGAGTGCAAACACAGCCAAATATGACCATTATGTTTTTGTTTTACTTTTGTATTCACACTCTTTTCACTTCCACATATTTTGTCATGTTAGAACAAGAACCAGCTTCCTTATTTGACTTTTCCCCCCCAAAATCTGAAAGGAGACCTCGACAATACATGTTTCTACCTGATCAAACGCCTCACTTTCCATCAGGTTTTCTTTATTATTCTGACTTTAAGTAGGTGTAGAAATAGGTGACAATGGAACTATTTTCAGTCCAGCTGCTCAAACAAAATATGAACGCAGATTAATCTTCAAGGTATTAAGCTATTGAGGAGCAAAACTGAAACAGAAGACAGAACAGCGACACACCTGCTCAGTCATTTAGTCCGATTTACAGGATTTTCATCTAATCAAAGGTATGTTTTAGAATTACTTATTTGTGTAAAGAAAATTGAATTCCAACAAAAAATTGTAAAAAATAACTCTGAAACCAAGTTAATGCAGGAACATAATTTTTTTTTTTTTTACTAGAAATGATTACATAATAATTATAATAATCATAATATTATGATAATCGGAAATCTAAAATGAAACAGATTCTAATACTTTTAAAAATATCTCTCGACAAAAGCCAACTGAAAATCACAGTAAATGGAGCTGATTTAACTTTTCCTCCTGTTGATTAAACTGACAGTAAGGAATTTTTTTTAGAAATGATCCTCCTGGAAGCCAAATAAAAAGATCATTACACATTTTGACCAGTCAGAATGTCAATTTAAGATATCTTTAATGGAAAAGCTGAATAATTCAAGATATCTTTCATTCATTTAGAGATATCTTAAAAAGGAATTTCAAATAGTCCAAATTACAATTTAAGATATCTTTAAATTTGTTTTGTCTAGTCATTAGCTGCTTTTAAGATATCTAGAATTGAGTTTTCTAGTCAAAACTGCATATTTATGGCAAGCTGTTTTAACATAAATTCGGCTGCTCCACCTTTACATTTAAGATATCTCAAATTGTTTTATGACTAGACGTTTTAGCGATTTAAGATATCTCTAAATATATTTTGACTAGTCAAAATTCCTATTCGGGATATCTTTAATTACATTCTGACTAGTCGAAATGACGTCAGATTTACCATTAACTTGTATGGAGACATCAATTTAAGATATCTAGAATGTATTACTGACTATCTGAAATACACATTTCAGATATCTACAATTAAATTACGACTAGTCAAAGTGATTTGAAGATATCTCGATTTTAGTTTTGACTAGTCATAATTCTAATTAAAGATATCTCAAATGCCACCATAATTCATGATATCTTAAATGTATTTTAGGATAGGAGAAAAGTTAAATCAGCGTGTAACGCTTTAAATGACAAATCCGGTGTCGTAATTTGAGATTATTTTATTGCATTGCCTGCTCGCTGTCACTCGCATAAAAAAAAAAAAAAAAAAAAACAAAAAAAAACACACCACCTCGCAGAGTCTAAAATCCGGGATAATTTATCGGACTCGCGGGCATCTGTGTACAACTATCATATCTGGGAGACTCCCGGATCTTGAGATGGACTTGGGACGTCTGATGAAGTCACGTGAATAATTCAAAAATCTTAAGATTCAACGCGTGCAGCGTTTGAAAGCAATTCCTACAAAAGTAGATAAAGAATGAATTAAAACAATTTCCAGGCGCAGATGCACTTTATAACTATTTTGTATTTAGTCGTCCTCCTTATGTTACAGTAGACTCAACAGACAGAAACTAACCAAGACAGCATGTGGAGCTTAAAATGCACTGAATATCAAATATTAGAGAAAAAGCAGCAGGAATAATACATCCAAGTCCCTGCATAAAAAGCATAAGTAGTGATTGTTCTCACCTTTTAGATGTGATCCCCAGCAGCCGAACATTAAGAAAACTAAATATAATGTTGGTCCATGTGGCATCGTAGCGTGTTTCAAATCATAAATGAAGAAGAGGCTGAGTCTATGGCAAGCCAAATGGGCCAATAATCGTCCGTACAATAACGCGCGGTTCGAACCCGTATTTTACGCGAGCGCGCATTTTTTACGTTACCGCGCGTTCTGGCTGGAAACGCGCGTTGACGTAAAAAACGCGCGCTCGCGTAAAATACGTGCGGTGGCGTTAATTAACGTTTGGTGGCGTTTTTTGCATATTATATCATCAGGAGGTTGTCTTTTAGGTGCTTAGCCACTAGATTTAAAGGTGTTTTACCCAATAAGAACACTGCAGTACCAGACCTAACCAGGAGATCCCTGGTTGTTGGGGAAAGGCAGAAAGAAGATGCACCTTCCTTTCTGATCCTGTCTAAATCCTGTTTATTTCAATAATAAAGTCTGATATTACACAAAACTCACTCTGCTTGTTCTCCCTACTTATGCCCTTGGTGCAGAAGATAAATGAAATCTTTAACAGAAATGTTATTATTAATTCTGAAAATATTATGTGAATATAAATACAAAGCATACAAAAAATGCAGCTCTATTAAGTGACCTGGTTTATTTTATTTAGCTTTTAATTTCCTTTCAACATTTAGTTCTACTACTTGGCTTGTGCTTTGGTAGTTTCATGTTTAAAATGACAAAAGAAATATGAAAAAGCTTATGGTCGTCAAGTTGTACTTACACTCATATGACAGCAGATGGCAGTGAAAGCCCAAATTCATGAGATTAAATGTTTGAAGTAAATTTTTAACCGTCTGTCTACCACTTTTTTGTGATTTGAATCATCAGTGGCCGGTCTAAACATATTAAATTTCCAAGAATGCAAAGTGAGCATGAAACTATACAATTTTCCAGGGAAAAAACAGTATTGTGTGACGCTATGCTTCATTTTTTTTTGTCTGTATGTACTGTTTTATTATTTTCGTGTCTTTCTTTATATGCCTCAGTACTACTGTTTGTATTATAACCTAATTTTACAGACTGTAAGTTAGTCTAGCAAAGCTTAGCCAGAATCTTGAATTAAATTGTCATACCAAATACTGTATGGCTTGCTGATATTCAAAAATGCAATTTCCAACTAATCTAAGTTTTACAAGTTGACAAGGAGTAAGCACTAGCTCAAATATTTGGTTCCCTAATCCTTCACACACCCCAGGTCATCAAGATCTTCCCTCCTGTGTTCCTCCAACCAGCTCTGCTGCTCCTCACCTACTGTATCGAGCGCTTCCTTGAGGCCATTTTTGTCCAGATTACACCTTAATTACACTTGTATGCTTAATTTACACACTTTATTTGGATGATGAAATTATAGTTTCAATGTTTCAATTTGCCCAAATAACTATTTTTTTTCCGGTGGTTTCAATGAGAATTTCAGTTCTGCCTCCTTTATATCCATTTTAAACATCATAAACATAGCATTCATTAACTTGTTTATGAACTGTTTTATTGTAGTGGAGATCAAGGCTATGGACACAGACAGTAGTCATTTTAAACTTTAATTTAACCATTTTCATGCAACAAAGTTATGTGGCTATATTTAGTGTAGCTCTAAAACCGGTCGGACCTCATACCATATTTATCAGAAACTAGTCAATCTTTACATAAAAACAAAAAAAACGCTTTTTCTAAAAACAAAGATCACAGATATCCCGTTTCCGATTCAGATAATTACAGCCCAGTAAAAGTCAATCATTTATAATTGAAATCAAAGAACAGGGCGTGTCTAAATAATATAGTGTTGATTGAGAACCACTGGTTCACTTATTACTATTGTGGCTCCATGCCTTGTTTTTCTCTGAACGGTTTGTCTAACCTGATTTATGCCTTGAAGTTTTCTTACTCTTAAAACTGGGGTTACTCACATTTTAGAACAGAAATGGGCGAAACAGATAAGGACCTTTTTTTAAACTCATGTGGAAAAAAAAAAAAACTATAAATATATTATATAGTTTGCAGTAGTGACTGATTCAAGGTTTCACAGTTACTAACCACAACACATTTTACTTACTCTTTTTTATTTGTAAGTGTTGCATGCATTTTGAGTATTTTAGAGTATCTGAGTAAATCTGTCATGATTGGTTTTATATCAAACCCACATGCAGAACACAACAGAGGCTGGGTAAAAGTTTAACAGAGTTTATTAAAGATGTTGATACAAAAAACATGAACTGGATCTGGAACAGGTCCGGGTTTAGGTTCACTGAAGTCTGCAGAGATGATAGTTTGATTAGCTGGGCAGGCAGATGATTAAAGAGTCCTTTTAGATAATTCTGATTCTACCTTGACGGGGTCCAGGCTTCTCTTGTGAGAGAGGGAACCGTTGGGTCCAGAGACTGTTGGTTCAGCAGAGTACACAAGCAGCTGCAGCGTCTAGCTTCTGACTTTGAATGGCAGACCTTGATCAGAGTTTCCAGCTCTTCACAGAGAGCAGCAGGGGAAATCCAAATAGGAATCTTCAGGTTTGGCTCACCAGGGCTGGAAGGCAGGATTAAGCTCACCCAGAGCTTCAGGCTTGAGACAGGTTTCCTGTGAGCAAAGACAGAGGAAGGTTAGAACCAGTTTTCTCACTTAGAGACAACTTAGATTCTTCAGGTAACAGAGGCTCAGGTTGCTAACCAAACTAAGGTCAACACTGCGGCGTCGAAGGAAGGTCTGGCAGCTGTTTATGAAGGGAAGGTCTCCTGATGGGTAGATGCGTCTCAGGTGTGCTGGAGGGCTCCAGCCCAGGAGACCTACAGCGCACTCTGCTGGAGAAAGGTGGTACATCTCCAGATCCCAACAAAATCAGGTTAAAAAAGCCCCAAATGAAACATTTTTATTTGTTAAAACAAACAAAAAGAATGTATAAATGTCCTTAATAATTACAGTTTTCAACACTAGTCCATATTTGTCTCTTGCATATACTTTAAGTCTGTGGTCGAAAAACGATAAGATACTGAAAAGTTTAGTATAACTGGACATGTGTTCTGTAACAATGAAATAAAATAATCTGCTATTACTTACAAAGCATTTCATTTTGATAAGAACATGGCTTCTCATTGATTATCAACATAGAACTATGACATAAAGATATATATATATATATATATATATATATATATATATAATTATTATTATTATATATTTTTTTATCTTACCATTAATTAAAATTCCCGACAGGATAAAAAAATATAGGACAGCAAAGGTTTCCATGATTGCTATGTGTGCGCCAGAATTTGAACTGTGAGAGGTGTAACTGAAGGGGCGGTAGGTCTGGTATGGCAGGCTGTGTTGACATTTATTAACTTGACTGTAATCTAGATGTCTCAAATGAATTTCTTCCTATTCATAATCACCATTGCATGAATCTAAAATAACATTTGTCCTATCCAAAATAAACATTTGAGATATCTTAATGTAATTATTACTAGTGCAAATGACATTCCCATTTATGTGTATTGGGTTTTTGATTCCAGATATCTAAAATAACATTCTTTCTATCTAAACTAAACATTTTGGATGTCTAAAACTGAATTCTGACAAGGATTTACTCTTATATCAGATCTCCATAATATAATTAATACTAGTCATAATGATAATTTCAGATATAAAAAATTATTTAGATTCTAGATTTATAGAAATTGTTTTTCTTTACATTAAAAATATATTTTTACAAGTAGAAATGTCATTACAGATATCAACTAATTATTTTGTTTAGTTAAATTAGAATTCTAGATATCAGAATTTTAATAATGCCTATCCAAAATGCAGCTTTAGATAGCATGCCATCTATAATAGAAATATGATTAGCCAGCCTGCCAATTTAATGTTAAAACTTAACCCCATTATTCTTTTGAAAGTTAGTCAAAAAATGCCTGTATGTTAAACTGGATTCTATATAGGCATTATTAAAATTAAGATATCTGAAATTTCAATTTAACTAGTCATATTTCAATAGTTGATATCTGTTAGGACATTTCTACTTTAAAAAATATATCTTTAATGTCAATAATTGGATTTCTGGATATTTAGAATATTATATTAGATTTTGATGTCTTAAATTGTCCTTTTGACTAGTAATAACTGTATTGTGGAGATCTAAAATTGAAGATGACAGTCAGAATTCTGTTTTAGATAGGAAGAATATTATCTTAGATATCTGGAAGTAAACACCCAATGTATATGAATAGGAAACATAATTTAATTTGTGGTAGTAAGAATTACATTTAAGATATCTGAATTCTTTATTTAGATAGGAAGAATGTTAATTTTGACTAGGAAAAAAATTGCATTTGAGACACATGAAATACATATTCAGTCAAGCTATTAAATGTGAAAACGGTAACTCAAAATTTGTAAAGAATTCTAGGTATCTGAAAGTTTATTTTTACTAGTACATTATTTTTTCAATTTTACTTTTTGCAGGCAAATATGTAATTTAAGATATATTTACAATTAGACAAGTAGGAATGTAGTTTTGACCAGAAGAATCTTATTTTAGAA
Source organism: Cyprinodon diabolis (assembly GCA_030533445.1). Classification (NCBI taxonomy): domain Eukaryota; kingdom Metazoa; phylum Chordata; class Actinopteri; order Cyprinodontiformes; family Cyprinodontidae; genus Cyprinodon; species Cyprinodon diabolis. The sequence continues at coordinate 6,922,666 of CM060085.1, forward strand.
GAATCTTTTTTTAAGGATCAACAAATGGAACAAAAGAGAGGACAGCACTTCTAATAAATGCCAATATGACATGCCATAGCCTTTCAGCACTTAACTTTTACTTTACAAGTTTAACCCAGTTGGATGGGTTCCCATTCATAGCGCGTGCCATCTCCAGAAGTCATAGTGCTTGATACCAGCAGGTGGCAGTAGTGTGACACGTTTAGGGATATAAGCTTCTAGAACATATAGCCCACAGTGTAACCATGGGCTATACAATTCCACAACTTCCTGAACTTCAGCCTGCTCCTTTGGCCCCATCCAACTGAAAGGTTTGATTGCACAAGTTCAAGAGTGCAAAATTTGCAGAATGTGGAAGGTACAGTACAGTTCTTTTAACAGAGAAAGAGAAAGTTTAACTTTACTGCTAGAAACTGATTTTTAATCTGCAACTAAAAATCATTTTGTTTTCACGTACATACAGTAAAATATAAATACTTTGGTAATTAGAGAAGAAATGTTTTCTTGAGCACAAGCACTGAAGCTTATTTACATTTATACGTATGCAATAAATTAGTAAAATAAAAAAATATATAAAAACATATTAGCCACATACAAGACATACCTTAAGTAAGGAGGAAACAAAAATTCACATTGGAATATACGAGAACATCAATGTAACATGACAATGACCTTAAGCACACAGCTAGGATAACCAAGGAGTGGCTCTGGAAGAAACATATGAGGGTTCTGGCTTGTGTCATTATTTTATTCTAAGATCTGACCCACGTGCAGAAAACCAAAGAGCGACCAGGGGAAGGTTTAACAAGTTTATTGAGAACTGGTAGCATGGGTCCAGTGCTGCTCTGAACACTGGCGAACCGGGAGTTTCCAGGAAAGGTGTCTTTTCTTTGAATCCAGTCGGTGTGGGTTGTTCCAGTAATTGACTTGCTCGTAGGAGGGCGGACAGGGTTTACCCAGGTTGCGGTGTTACTTGAGGAACGGAGGAGCTGACTGCCACTTAGATTTCCTATGGTACTTGAACGGTTTCTTGTGGAGATTAATCCCCTGCTCAGTGTGAAGCTCAAAAAATCCCTTGGGGAGAAGTTGATCCAAACCACCAGTTTGAATCCCCAGCTCAGTTTGAAGCTCAGACGATCCTTCCAGGGGGAGAAGGTCCAAAACATCCAGTTTGCAGGATGACTTCCCAAAACTGGCAAACACTCTGGCCTTGAGGTAGTGGCAGTGCATGGCTTAAGTACTCCTCCAGATAAAGGTCCAACGAGCTGCAGGTGTGCAGGGAGGCCCAATGAGAACCGGGCACCACCTGGTGGAGGAGGAAAGGAAACACAAAAAACAACCCACAAAAACTTGATTCCTGACAGCTTGGCATGGTCAGTCTCCGGACCTAAACCCAATAGAGAATCTTTGGAGGGAGCTCAAACTCCACATTTCTCAGCGCCAGCCCAGAAACCTGACTGATCTAGAGAAGATCTATGTGGAGGAGTGGGTCAAGAGATGACCAGCTGCCAGATAATTTCAGCTGATTTTATGATACATGGATACAAAAAAGAATTTAAGATTGTCAAGAAGTGTAATTGTAGCCTAGGAATTATGTTGGAGATACCTAAAAATCTGAATTCCAGATATCTTAAATACATTTTTCCTGGAAGACAATAAAAATCAAATTTAAAATATAATTTCTACTGGCAGAAATGTAATTGGTGTTACATTTCTGACTATGAGAGTAATTGTGAGTAGGTAAAATGCCTTATCACTATAATGGAAATGTGACGTCAGCTAGCCTATTTTATGGTAAAACGAATGTTGAAGTATATTTTATCTGTAGTTGCGTTCTATATAAGCATAGTTTGATTTCAAATATCTAAAATACCAGTTTAACTTGTCATATTATTGGTTGTGGACGTAAGTAATGGCATTTCTACAAGCAGAAATATATTTTTGATATACTGTAGAACTGAATATCTGGATATCTAGAATATTTTATTTTTGATATCTGAAATGGTCATTATGACTGGATAATGGAGTTCCGAAATTAGAAGACATCAAGAATTGTAAACAGGGTTGTATATAGGAATAGTCAATTTAGATATTAGGCAGTAAAAGCCCAAACACGTGAATGGGGAAAGTGATGTCATTTGTACTAGCAAAAATTTCATTTAAGATATCTAAAATGTTCATTTTAGATATTAAGAATGTTATTTTAGAGCGCTGAAATTTTCCTTTGGACTAGCAGGGAATAGATCTGTTATATTTGAAATTCAAAATGTCAAACTAATAATTGTCAAATGGCCTGCCATACCTATATTGAGAGCTTACTTTCCAACTACTTTCCAAATGGATCGATGCCAGTATGTTCTCACAAAACCCATTTAGAAGCTTTAGCTGTCAGTTATTTTATAAAGTAATTATACAAAAGTGACACTTTCAATAAATTAACAAGTATTTTGAATTAGGAAACACCTTATGGTTCCTTTACTCAGCACTGAGTTTTATTTTGGAACTCTGCCCAGTCATCTATTTTTTCCCAGCCTCTTTCTTATAGTGGAGGCATGAACTGTGACCTTAAGTAGAGGTAATAAGTCCTGAAGGTCTTTGGCTTTTACAGTACCTTGAAAAATGTTTTTATACCCTTTAATACAGCCCCCTACAGCCATTTTATATTAAGGCGTCCCCATGGTGAAAGGCTTTGACTGTAATGCATCACACCGTGGTTCAATTCCTGATTTTGTCAGGAAGGGAATATAAATTATAAATTTTGCCAAGTTTCTAAGCAAGTCTTAAAGACATGGCAACCCCTGCATATGGAAAACAAGCTGTTCTGTATTTTCTCAATTTACAACTACAAAATTAAAGGAGTTACAGTCGATCATTTTTCCACCTGTTGATTTGTAGAGAAAAGTGTAGACCAAAACAAGATGTGTAACAAGTGACACCTCCTCTATCCCAGCTGCAAAAACACCACATCCTGGCTGCATTTGTAAACAAGAATAAATTCTAGAGAAAGTTGTATCACAATAAATATCACTTTTGTATTTTTTTGCCTCCTTAATGGCTGCCCTGTAAGCATATACTTAATTTGACCAATTTAGTATCTCTTATGTTTTTCTCACCATCGCTGTCCATTAAGCTTTAACAACATTAAGCTTCTGGACTACATGTTGTAGAGGGAGGGTAAGAGGAAAAAAAACACCATGGCTTGCAGTGAAAACAGCAAGTAATTTATTTATTTCAAACATACACGTGTATCAAAAGCAGAAAAACAGATCTGAAATTGCTCCACACCTAATAAAAAACAACTGGTATGTGCAAGTTTAATTCAAAAATAAAGTCAGAAATAAGCAATAAGCTTGAGTGGATAACCAGAGAAAAGTAAAAAAAATATCATATAAAACCAATAAATATATATAAAACAAGAACAAAAAAAATTCCAGGCCAGGAATTAAACCAATAACCTTATTGCTGCTAGGCAGCGGCACCCACTGTGCCACTGAGCAGGCCTTCATAAGAAATGTTTCATTGAATTTCATAAAGGGACTAAAGTAAAGTTTTATATGGGTAATTTTTTCCATTAGTATTCCAAAATTGATAGGGAGAAATTTAAATGTGTTTAGCATTTCTGTCATATTTGAAATAACATAAAAACAAACAAAAAAAGTAACCAACCAAAATAAATGTGCATTTCCCTCCATATTGAAACGCAAAGCAAATGCTTCCCCCTGAGATGTCCCTGGCCAGATATAGCAAGAGCAAACTTTCTCAATATAATACTTCTTGTTAAAATTAATCACAATTTTCAATCGGTTCTATCAATATTTTTATATTTTTATCACTAAAAATGTTCTTGGATTGTGTAAAAAACAGTTGCATGACTATAGGGCGTAATTCAATTGTTTATAGTGCATTCTCTCCAGTTAGTACTAATGTATTCTTTATGAGTGGTAAAAAGATATATTTCCTTGTTTATAAAAAAACTAAAAATAATTCAAGGTGATAAAACTAAGGCCCTGTTGAGATGTACTGTATACTTTGTCAATTAGCATCATTAGCTAATCTGGAAAATATTCTAAACACAAGTCTGTTGTGTTAATTTTGGATAATCAGAAAGAATTAAGCAGTTCCATTTTGATCCTGCTGGTCAATTTATGCCAAATAAATTTTTTTTTTGTGTTCTTTGTAGAGCTAAAGCAGTGCATACACAATAGACTGACACAACCTGCACAACCTTACAATAAATGAAACCATGAAGGACGTTCAGCTGCACCAAAAACAACAAGTCTGTTGAGAAATTCAAATTATTGTTAATGGTAATCGTTTTGGATTATTGACTTATTAACATAACCTAGTAAGCTACAAAACCAATAGTAAGGTGACCAGATTTCTGAAATTGAATCTGGAGACATTTCCAGCTCATATATAAAAAGAAATACATATCATTAAAATTAAAATAGTAAACGGGGACAGGGATGCTTTTATCTATTTTTACATATTAATTAAGATTTAAACAACAGAAATAAAGAGTAAAATCCAGGAATGTACCTCTCCTATTTTCTAAGATTAAAAATGTATCAATCTTTAGTGTTTATTAGTGCCACCTGGTTATGTGCGGTTCTAGACAGAGGCCAACGGGGGCCAGTGCCCCTGTAGATCATGTCCTGGCCTCTGTACTGAAGACATAATACAAAATTCTGATGATGATATGAGCTGGAACAGACATGGTTACTGATAGGTCCTTATGATCTATTTCATTTTTTTTTCTTTAAAATTTCTGTTTTACTAATTATTTAAAAAACAATAAGTCGATAGCTTCAGTGCGGTTGAGATAGGATCCCAGTTTTAATCTGCTAAATGTTTTTTTCAAAACAATAAAATGCTGTATTCATAATTTTTTCTTGAGTTCTAATTCAGATTTTACAGAAAATGGTAATTTTAACTTAAATTAAGTCAAAAATATGTAAAATTCCTAAATTCCGAATGCATATTGACATAAGAATTTTTATTTATTTTCATCTGATTAAATACTAAAAAGCCTAATTACCACAATATTCGGAGCTACAAGTAAAAACAAAAAACATAATAAAGGAACATTAAACAGGTGGTTATCTCTCTTCCTCCATCATTCTCAGTGGAGAACCACTGTGTCAGATTAGCACCTAACAAGGAGTTTTTAATCACTCTGTTGAATTTTATATGAGGCTATTTACTCATGCCAATGGTCTGTCTTACTTTATATATTTTATTCATGTTAACCAATTTAAATGATTAATTAAGCATTCCATCACAAGAGAATAACTATCTTAACATATTTTTAGGCCTGTATGTTACAAATACTGCCTCACTGTCATCACCAGAAGTCTTGTTGAAGTCTCATCAGTTTAAACTCCACCAACTGACCTGTTTGCAATACATGAATATAGGATTGAATGTGATTCATGTGATTGGCTTATACAGTAAGTAAAACATTTGTCAGAATTTGTTCACATTTATGAACACTACCCTGTGTATGTTTAAACCTCTTCTGCATGTTTGAATGATCCTGGGTGTGATCCATCTATATGTATTAGGAATACTGAGACTCTTTTAGCGTCTTCAATAAGCCCTTTGTTTGAAAGAACACATTACTGACCTTTTATAATAACGGATACATTCCTTTGTTATTAACAATACCCTGGTAGTATGGTTTTCTTATTCAAAGTTAACGGCTGTCAAAACTTTTTTCAATACAAAACTTGAAAAATCTGACAGAAGTTAAAATGTGTAAACCCTGAAAGAAGCACCAGTTTTCTTAAAATTAGAAAACATTTAAACAATCAGGCACGTACGTGCAGATACTCGGGAGGCGATTGAGGATTGTCTAACGGCATGTCTACAATAACAGTTTTGTCTCCAGCTTTGATCCAGTGTAGTTTAGGTTTAGCTGCCTAATCAATTTGACCACATGTTGCTCAGTTACTGTTAAACTGCAGTTAAAACAAAGTTTTTTTTTTTCTGTTTTACATGGTCATGGCTCTAACTTGCTGTTTTGTCTGTTTTTCAGATGGTAATTTCCTGAGCTTCTTTCCAACACTGCTGTGCTGTCTCGCCTTAAAGAAAAAATGGAAAAAAGAAATAACTAATGAGCTTTAAAAGGAGTAAAAAATATGATTTACAGTATATACCACACCAGCAGAGATTGTGAAAAAAAGAAATATATCTATCCATATCACTGAGGAAATAAAAAAAATACTTACTTATAACTGAAAGTAGCATCTTGTAATGGTTTTTGGTTCCTGTGAATAATTGAAGAACAATTATATAAAACAATTAGCAACAGAAGTTACTGGGATTTTATTAAGGTAAAAGTCAATAATTCATAAACATACCTCTGCTGAAAACTTATATACAGGAAAATACCAATGATAGCCATCATCAGGATTGGAAAAGTTAAAGGCCATCCTGGAGAAAGAAGATGAAATTTTTCTCAAGAATAGAACAAACTGGGAAAAAAACTAAACAACGTGAGAATCTGAATATAACTTACTGGAATCTCGGAGAGATGACTCTGATTGTTTTTCCAAACCTAATATTAAAAAAAAGGTCTGCAGTTCACGTTTTCTTGCAATAAAGCTCCAACATAAGTAGACTTTGGTGAGATTTTATGGGGTTATATTTGGTCTTCCCCTTCAGAATATTAGCTGATTGTCTAAAACTCAATAAAATTCATTAAAGTTTGGCTGTACCTTCACAAAATGTGGCAAAGATGAAGGGATATAAACAATCTCTACAAATAGATGTATCTCTGTGTCTCCAAAAGTTACTCACCATCATCAGATGTTTCTTTAAATCCAGGAACAGTGATCTGCTTCTCTCTGGGAGCAGCAGAGAGCACTGACACTGAACATCCAACCTGTGTGCTGCTGAAAGCTGACAGCAGAGCTGTGGTGGTGACGGTGACTGTACCGTTGCTGTGGGTCACACTGCTGGTGTTGTAGTGGGAGAAGCTGAGGTTCTGCTGTAGAACAGTCAGTGTTACAGTGGGAGCAGGTCGACCTGTGGCTGTACAGGACACAACTGACTTTGCAGAAACATTTGATCTGTTGACATCAAGGATGGGTTCATGCAGCTCTGAGAGGAGAACAAACATCATGATCAACATCTAGTTATAGAAGTTAATCCTGGAATACAGTCTGGTTCTTACCATAAACATTCAGGCAGGGTCTCCCTATCAGAGCTCTATCAGGGTAAATGTTGAACAAACAGAGATAACATCCTTCATCCTGCTCTGTAACCTTCCTGATAACTATGGAGGAATTCTTCAGTCCAGCTTCTGTAAACTGGACTTTATCTTTAAAGTCAGGATTCACTGTTTGACCAAAATACTCGCTGTAGGAGCAGATATTCCTCTCTCTGCTCCCAAAGACCTTCTGCCAGGTGACCTGCTGGACATCTTTAGTTTCCAGAAGCTGACAGCTGAGAGGAGCATCTTCTCCCACTGCTGCTAAGACATTCAGCTGGGTTTGGACCACAGCTGCTGCACCTGCAAAAAGCAAAGAAATAGATCAATGTAACTTTATGTATATTATCTACCATTCTATTAGAGTGCTTTCATTTCCTCTCTGTGTACTTTGACAAGAATTTCACAACAGTTGAGTAATACCCAAGCTTGGCATCATTTACACTAACAATATAAAAAACATCTTCTGGTTGACGTCCCTCGTTTTCTTTGCCCTTTCATAAATTAAATCCTCCCCTAGGCCTCTAATAAGGCCTTGAGATGTCATCAGTCCAACTTCATATAGAATCAGTGTTGAATGTTTCCAATAAATAGAGTTGAAATAGCATATCAGACAAAATAACACTGATTTGGTCTTAAAGCAGATTCTAGAACATATTAAAATCTGACATTAAAGGTTATAAAGCACATCATTGATTCCACACTATTAGACAGGAATAGAAATATTTGCTAAAACGAAGTAAACTACTGCACTTCTGATTATTTTACATCATAATGGCAGCAAGATGTTGTTGATCAAATCTATTGATAACTTTATAAAACCAGGAACTAGACAAAAAAATGAACATAGCACAGATCTGCCTGAACAAGTCAGGAAACCAAAGCCTTAGTTAAAAAAGGTGAGCCACCATTCCTTCACTTTGACAATGAAGGTTTTTCAATGAGCGTGTGACTAATGTACTGAAATGATGTGTTTATGCTTGAGGGCCTTGGCTTAAATTACAAAGGAGAGTCTCATTCTTCTTTTGCAGTCAAGCAGTCGGAGTATCAGAGCATCTGAAAATTCAGCATCTAATGCTGGAATTCAGAAACCTGAACTTTTACAGCTTGACGCGATGCAACAACCAAATAAAGAAGCTAATGTATGAGTTTTCTGGGAAACAAACACTATTTGCAAGCACTGAAAGCTTTTGCAGAGCTATCTGCCCACGAAAAATAAAGATATAGAAAAGCGTTTAAACTAGGGCTGGGCGATATAGAAAAAAAGCTTATTGATAAAAAAAAATGCATATTGATCGATATCGATAATTATTGAAAAGATTTGAAACCATATTTTATGTGCAGCTCTGCCTGGACTTTTTATAATATTGCTAAATGATTTAATTTTAATAAAAAACACAAACACAGACTTCTAATTAAATATTTATTTAACCAACTTTTTTAACCATAACAGAATTGTTTTAAAGAAAAATAACTTAAGAGACCTGGATTATGTTATTAAATACTGACAAAGAATAAACTAAAGTGACCAAAATAAATATAACAAATAAAAAAATGCCCCCCCACCGCCGCCGCCGCCCCCATTTCCTGCTTTAACCTGAGTTATTACTTAGAAGTTGCTGGCCCCTCAGCATTTTTCTCTCAATTGTTAGAACTACGTGGGAAACTGCCCAGAACTGAAAATATATATATATTTTCCCGAAATTCCCGAAGATTCCTCGGAGGGAGCCGCACCGGGGCCTCCACAGCTCGTACTCCTGCGGGTGTGAGCGGCTGAGATGATAAAAAAAAAAAAAAAGTTGGTTGTGTTATCAGACTTCGTTTTCACTGGTTCCCGACACATTTTACAGATGACTGTGGTTTGTTTTTTGTCCAACTTGCCATGACCGAAATACTGCCAAACTGCCGAACTACAAAAACCCTTCTTTGGAACAATTTCCTCCGACTCTCCTTTCTGCAACATCTTCATGTGCTCTGTGTTGTGGTTTGAGAGGGCGGCGCTTGGTGACGGCGTGCCTGGGTCCGCGATTGTGATTGGTTGGGAGGAAGCAGTGACTAGCATAAACCTACATGCTAGGCTACAATGAGAAGGAAAGAAAACTGCGTTTCTTTTTTATCGAACTTTTATCGACCCTCTTTTTTTCTATTGCGCCACACGTCTATCGATCGATATATATCGTTATTGAATTATCGCCCAGCCCTAGTTTAAACTACATAGTTTTTACAAAGAGAAGAGAAGAGAGCAAGCTCTCATCATTATTGCTCCACTAAAACATTTTCGTAATGAACTATGGTTTATAAATACCTACATTAACTAAAAATGTTGAAACCTGCTGGCAAAAAAATATATGATTATTGCCCAACAATTATATTTTCGAAAAGATGTCAGAACATATCCTCAGAGATTCTGGACAATACTGAGGATCTCTCTCCATGCCTTTGTGCCCATAGAGCACAAAGGCGCTCTATGGGATTTAGATCTTGGCAACAGAAACCAATAAAGAACATTAAGATAAAGAATCATAATGATTCTAAATAATCAGTCCAAGATCTATTATTTCCATAGAAAACCCTGACAGAATGATATTCTGTCAATATCATTTAATCAAACATTAAAATACCTGGACATGGTCATCAACAACACTTAGGCGGTCTGTGATATCTTGACTTTATACCAACCTCTGACCAGAACACCTGAATGTTCTCATTTAGTTTTAGTTAAAACAAATATTTTATTGTGTCAACATACCTAAGAAGCAGGCTTTAACGGAAGAGAACAGACAGCTGCTAGAAGTGTAAAATAGCACACCTTGAAGTAAGCCTCTGTTTCCTCACAGTGTATCTTTGTTACTAAGGGGCAATTCCTTTCTCGTTTATTTTACCAAGATAAAAAATACTTGAACAAGAAATCATTTTATATTCACACATACACTATGGTAAGATAAAAATGTTTTGGTATTAACACCTGAAACACATTTTGATCGACAATGTGGTTACACAATTACAGTACAGTAAGAAGCAAGGATATGTACATGTCCTTGCAACCTAATAAAACTTATATTGAAATTAAACGTAATGAACACATTTTAAAAATACTCATTTGTGGTATGTATTTACGTTAAAAAATGCCACTGCCCTTCCTGTCAGACATGAGAAAATGTCATGTGCTAGCCAAATTAGGTGACCTTGATATGAATTAATTATACTGAGGAATATACGTATTTGTATATCTGTTATATTTCTGCTAGAAATAAGTATTTCAGCACCTGCCAATCAGCAAAAATTCTGGCTCTCAAAGATCTGTTAGGCTACATTCAGACTGCAGGCATTAATGCTCAATTCTGATTTTTCTTTGTGAAATCTGATTGTTTTAGTGGCTGTTCACATTTCCAAATACACTGCCTGGCCAAAAAAAAGTCGCCACCAAAAAAAATCTCATTCACTCTAATACTTTGTTGGACCGCCTTTAGCTTTGATTACGGCAGTCATTCGCTGTGGCATTGTTTCGATAAGCTTCTGCAATGTCAAAAGATTTATTTCCATCCAGTGTTGCATTAATTTTTCACCAAGATCTCGCATTGATGATGGTAGAGTCTGACCGCTGCGCAAAGCCCTCTCTAGCACATCCCAAAGATTCTCAATGGGGTTGAGGTCTGGACTCTGTGGTGGCCAATCCATGTGTGAAAATGATGCGTCATGCTCCCTGAACCAGTCTTTCACAATTTGAGCCCCATGAATCCTGGCATTGTCATCTTGGAATAAGCCTGTGCCATCAGGGAAGAAAAAGTCCATTGATGGAATAACCTGGTCATTCAGTATATTCAGGTAGTCAGTTGACCAACTGCAGCAACCCCAGATCATAACACCGCCCCCACAGGCTTTTACAGCAGGCACTAGGCATGGTGGGTGCATCACTTCACCTGCCTCTCTTCTTACCCTGATTCGCCCATCACTCTGGAACAGGGTGAATCTGGACTCATCAGACCACATGACCTTCTTCCATTGCTCCACAGTCCAATCTTTATGCTCCCTAGCAAATTGAAGCCTTTCATTCAAGCGGAGCTAGCGCATTAAGAAAGTAAACTTTTCAAGAAGATCAAAACTCTCCATATTGTTGTCTGCCATGGTTGTTTTCATTGCTGCTTCTGCTTTGCAAGATACAGCATAGTTAGCTTTGTTGAATATTAATGATGTTCAGGTTGGATGAATGCAAACTGGCCGTTCAGACACAGGTCACATTTGAAAATAAATCTGATATGTATCCGATTTAGGAGCACATAGCTAAGTCGTCTAGGTTGCATTTGAAAAAAAAAAAACTGGATCTACATTGTTCAGACTGTCATGAAAAAAATCTGTTATAGGTTACATATGGGCAAAAAAAACAACAACTTTAGGCTGCAGTGTTTATCAAGCCTTAGCCCACCTCTAAAAAGTCCACCTATAATCCACTTGTTATTCTAAATTAGATGAACCTGGTTGAGATTTTTATCTGCAGAAAGACAACTGTCCATCCGGCAGAATCAGTATGACAACAGCCACATACATGGCTAAGACCAAAGAGCTGTCCTAAGACACCAGAGACAGAATTGTACAGTCATGGCAAAAAGTATTGAGAATGACACAAATTTTATATTTTCACATAATCTGCTGCCCTCTGGTTTTCATGTGTGTTTGTCAGATGATGTTATCACATACAGAAATACAACTGCAATCATATTATGAGTAACAAAAGCTTTTAATGACAGAATGAGTAAATGCAGCAAGTCAATATTTGCCGTGTTGACCCCTCTTCTTCAGGACCTCTGCAATTCTCCCTGGCATGCTTTCAATCAACTTCTGGACCAAATCCTGACTGATAGCAGTCCATTCTTGCACAATCAATGCTTGCACTTTGTCAGAATTCCTTGGTTTTCGTTTGTCCACCCGTCTCTTGATGATTGACCACAAGTTTTCAATGGGATTAAGATCAGGGGAGTTTCCAGGCCATGGACCCAAAATCTCTAGGTTTTGATCCCTGAGCCAGTTAGATATCACCTTTGCTTTATGGCAAGGTGCTCCATCATGCTGGAAAAGGCATTGTTCATCACCAAACTGCTCTTGGACGATTGGGAGAAGTTGCTCTCGAAGGACATTCTGGTACCATTCTTTATTCATGGCTGTGTTTTTAGGTAAGACTGTGAGAGAGCCGACACCCTTGGCTGAGAGGCAACCCCACACATGAATGGTTTCAGGATACTTTACAGTTGGCATGAGACAAGACTGGTGGTAGCGCTCACCTCGTCTTCTCTGAACAAGCCGTTTTCCAGATGTCCCAAACAATCGGAAAGGGGATTGATCAGAGAAAATGACTTTACCCCAGTCCTCAGCAGTCCACTCCCTGTACCTTTTGCAGAATATCAGTCTGTCCCTGATGTTTTTCCTGGAGAGAAGTGGCTTCTTTGCTGCCCTCCTTGAGACCAGGCCTTGCTCCAAGAGTCTCCGCCTCACAGTGCGTGCAAATGCACTCACACTTGCCTGCTGCCATTCCTGAGCAAGCTCTGCACTGCTGGTAGCCCAATCCCGCAGCTGAAACACTTTTAAGAGACGTCCCAGCGCTTGCTGGTCTTTCTTGGGTGACCTGGAGCCTTTTTGGCAACAATGGAACCTCTCTCCTTCAAGTTCTTGATGATGCAATAGATTGTTGACTGAGGTGCAATCTTTCTAGCTGCGATTCCCTTTCCTGTTAGGCCATTTTTGTGCAGTGCAATGATGACTGCACATGTTTCTTTAGAGATAACCATGGTTAACAGAAGAGAAACAATGATGCCAAGCACCAGCCTTTTTTTAAAGTGTCCAGTGGTCTCATTCTTACTTAATTATGACAGATTGATCTCCAGCCCTGTCATCACCACCCACACCTGCGTTGATGGAGCAATCAATGAAATTATGTTAGCTGGTCCTTTTAAGGCAGGGCTGCAATGACGTTGAAATATGTTTTTGGTGATAAAGCATTTTATAGGCAAATATTGACTTTGCAATTAATTGCTGTTACGCTGATCACTGGAGTATATGCAAATTGCCATTATAAAAACTGAAGCAGTAGCATTTTTAAAATATTAACATTTGAATCATTCTGAAATCTTTTGGCCATGACTGTAGACTCCCACAAGGCTGGAAAGGGCTACCCGGCAATTGCTGAGCAACTTGGTAAAAAAAAAAAGATCAACTTTTGGAGCAATTACTATAAAAAGGATTAAGCTGAACATTATTGTCAAGCTCCCTCGGACGGCGACTCCATGCAAGATCTCACCTCGTGGGGTCTCAGTGATCCTAGGATCAGTAGGGGCTGGTCCATGACCTGAAATGAGCTGGGGCCACCGTTTCTAAGGTTACTGTTGGTAATACACTAAGACTTCACGTTTGACAATCATCCATGGCACAGAAGTTTCTCCTACTTTATTCAGCTCACCTCCAGGTCCGTCTTAAGTTTACCCATGACCATTTGGATGACCCAGAGGAATCATGGGCAAAAGTCAGATGAGATCAAAATAAAACTTTGTGGTCTTAATTTTACAAGTCATGTTTGGAGGAGGAAGAATGGTGAGTACTATCCCAAAACACACCATCCCTACTGTAAAGCATGGGGGTGGTAGCATCATGCTTTGTGGGTGTTTTCCACACTTCCGATGGGATGACTGCATTTTATCAAGGAGAGGATGACCAGCCGAATGTATTGCGAGATTATAAGGAACAACCTCCTTCCCTCAGAGCATTGAAGATGGGTCGAGGCTGGGTCTTCCAACATGACAATGACCTAAAGCCCACGGCCTGGATAACCAAGGAGTGGCTCTGGAAGAAGCATATCAAGGTTCTGACGTGAACTAGCCAGTCTTCAGACCTAAACTCAATAGATAATCTTTGGAGGGAGCTCAAACTCAGTGTTTATCAGTGATTTTCTCGGGTGTTCAAATGCTTCTTTGCAGCTGTATCATGCAAATAAAAAGTTTTAAAAAATCATGCATTTTGATTTTTGGATCTTTTTTATATTGGACTATGTCTCTCACAGTGGCATTTTCGATTGCACTTCAATTGAAAATATCAGGCTCCTTCATGATTTGTAAGTGGGACAACTTTCAAAATTACAGGCTGTTCAAATACTTGTTTTCTTCCCTTCTGTATTATTCCTTCTGTGTTATTTACCAACTGTTTAGATGAGGAATGTAAAGTATAGCAGAAATTGCAGACCTTGCATAAGATTTTGTGATACTGGATTTAGGAGGATATAGAAAAGCTTCAAAATATCTTTAAAAAGTATGGAGATATAAGGAAGTTCAGCTAAACAAATGGAGGCTTTAGCTGAAGGGTATGTGAAAAATACAAAGCAAGGTTTGCAGCTAAAGGAGCAGATGATGAAGCAACCATTTCAAGAATAAGGAACAGACAATGAAGAGGCACTTTCACAATGGGAGACATCGGAAGCATGAGAGCAGTGATAAAAGCAGCACAGCAAAAACGAAATGGGTGTTAAGACCTGATATTTACATAGAAACCACTGATCAAAATGCAAATAATTCTACCTGAAGGTTTTAAGATAGGTGGTTAAAATACAGTCATATGAACTAAAAAGGTGTCTGTATGATTTAAAATGGTCTGGGAGAAACTGTAATGTTTCACTGAATGCATATTTGAGTGAAAATGACAACAAGCAATATCCAAGCGATCAGTGTTTGTATTCTAAAAAGAAAAATAGTGAAAAGATTATGTTTATGGTCTTATCATTGCAGCTAGCAATGAGGTAGCTTTAAAGGATGCAAAGATTAGCAGGTTGTATTCACACCCGCCATATTTGGTCTGCTTTAACATACCAGAGGCCGATACTTTCCTGTTTTTTTTTTTATCTGTTTTAGTTTTTTTCTGTAAAGCCTGTTTTTCAGGATCAGTCTGTATTATTTTCCTTAAATCTGGTTCTCCCAGTTCCTCCAGTTAGATTTGACAGTTTAACGAACTTCACTGTTTGCCCAAAACTTAAAATCTACATTGATCTAACACAGTAGTTCCAACGCTCCTGCCCTTCATATTTTATATCAGTCTCTTGTCAATCACTCTAATCCAATTATCTCCCCCCTTTATTTTCTATCAAATGCTGCAGATGATAATAATAGAAATATTTTAAAAAGCCTGCTTCCCATAACAAGCATGAACAGATCAGGAAACACCATGAATGTAATAATGTAATAGCTCTTGGGTATCTACTTTAAATACTTAAGTAAATATGAAGCAACTTATTTCAGTTATACTGGAATGCCTTTTGTGATACATTTCTATTCATTTACATAGAAGCTTCAAAAGAAAAATCAAGTTTATAGTGTCTGAAATGTCTGGCAGGGGAAAAGGGACAGATAAATGCACGGCCTAGGCTATTAAAAGTCATAAAGATGATGCTTTTGCTGCTTAAGACTCTGAAAATGTCCAGATTTAAATAATGGAATTAAAAACATTTTCTTGGTAGCACGCCACCTAGAAATGACTGACTCCTGACCTCAGTATTTTTAGGGCCCTGCATATTGCCCTGAAATTATTACACTTTCACCCTCCCGCCTTTTTAGATCTAACTGATAGAACACATCAACAGAACAAGTCAGCTCATGGAACTAAAACTGCACTGATATTCAAATATGATTCAAGTAGATGCAATAAAACTACCATAACAAGAACATCTATTTAAGTAACTTAAGTACATTTCTGAATGGGAAGAGTTTATAGTAAAACTGGCAGCATGGTTGGAACTGTGCCAGCTTTGTCTAGACTGAACAGACGGTTTTATTATTCAACAAAGATTCTGCAAGAAATTCACACCTCAGAGTATCTTATTGTATGTAAACAACGATTTTGATTAATTTTCTTAAATCAGATTGGACTAGACAGGAAAAAATAATAATGAAATGATAATAAATAAATAAAAGACTGAGCATTGGCAGGGATAAAACATCCAACTTCCTGCATAAAAAAAGCATAAACAGTGATTATTCTCACCTTTCAGATGTGATGCTCCACAGTTTAAAATTAAGAAAATAACACAAAGTTGCTCCATGTGGCATCGTGGCGAGTTGAAGTCATTACTGAAGAAAGGGGTGGAGATACAAAGAAAGAAACCGTGCTGAATAACCAATGGAGGCATACGTTTAGAAATAAAATAAAAAACGGCCCATATACTATACTTGCAGTCTATAAAAGTTCATCATTATTATATTAGAAATCAAATTACAGGACATATCTAAAACATGCAGGGTTGATTGTAGAGTTTACTATTTTACTATGTCTCCATGCTTTGTTTTTCTCTGAACGGTTTGTCTAGCCTCATTTTCCTTCCGGTGCTTTTTACACGGACCATGTTTTGCTACTTTGTTCATAAAAAACAAACAAACAAACAAACAAAAAAAACTTGTGGCATCATTTGTTTCTCTACTCCACTGACAAAAAGATGGAACTGTTTTATGCCTTGACGTTTTCTTACACTTAAAACTTGGTTTATTCACATCCAAGACAGAAATGAGCGGAAAAGTAAGGATATCATTTTTTTAGTTGATATAAATGCAAAACGTTACGTTAAACCGTTTTCTCGCTCAGGTGTCGTGCCAAGGTAGGTATCCCAGCGAAAATATCCTCGTCTGGAGCGCGCGCAGTAGGAAGAGCTGACCGAGTTCACTCCGCCTCAATTCCAACGTACTGAACCTAAAATTTGAAAGGTTTTATGTTTATGAAAGATGAGCTTTTCTGTTTTTTTTCTTCCCTGCACATGTTATAGCAGAATATCGCTAGTGATACTGATAAAAAACAAAAATAAAACAGGAGCGTTTGCTTGAAAGCAGGTCGCTGACAGCAGTGTCTACTCCTTCCTCTGAAAGCAAACAGCTCCTTGTTCGTTTCAACACGTTCCTTAGAAAAAACTCTCGTTGTTTCACTTAGTCTAAATGTTCTAATCCCATTGAAAACGGTTGTTAAACATCAACTTGAAATAAAAATGAAATAAAAAATGGAGTGTACTTGTAATAATTAAAGACTATATCCAGTAGGAAAATTACTTTTTCTGTGTGAAATTTAGTACATAAATATATATTTGTGTTTTATATTAACTTACAATTTCTCTTTGTTGTACTATCCTTAATAAACAGTCTTTGTTCTTACATCAGACGTTTTATTTCATCCCATATTGCCAGAATTGGTATCAACCATCAACTCTACACATCAACATAGGAATATACACATTCTTAAGATAAGGATTTGACACTAAGCTTGAACTACATCAACCATATTGTTTGTTGTAGATTTATCGGACTGTCTCTGCTTTAATTTGTCCCCCCTGTCTAAATTGGACACAAAGAGTCCCAGCCTTTTCATTTTCAGCTTATAAACATCTTTTATGATGACAACTCACTCCTTAGACTTTCAGGTGGCAGTTCACCTTAAAACTTCATCTGTGCAGTCAGTTTATCAAGATTACGACCCTGCCTTCAAATATTATTTCTGTCGGAGCCCCTCTAATGCTATAGCAGGCCATTTTGATATTTATTAGAATGACTGAATACATATTCCAGATGTCTCAAATGCATTTCTTCCTAGTCAAAATGAACATATCTAAAATATACGGAAGAGGATTAGGGCCACTGGAAAAAAAAAAAAAAGTTAACTGATTTTTAATTTTTTTTTCAGTTTAGTATGGGAAAAAAGTCAGAATTCTGACTTTAATCTCAGAATTCTGAGAAAAAAGTCAGAATTCTGACTTCAATCTCAGAATTCTGAGAATAAAGTCAGAATTCTGATATTAAAGTCAGAATTCTGAGAAAAAAGTCAGAATTCTGAAATTAAAGTCAGAATATAAGAATAAACATTTCAAATTTCTGAAATGTAATTTTTACTAGTACAAATGACGTGACGTTATTTTAGATATCTGGAAGTAATTGCCCAATAAACATGAATGGGAAATGTGACGTCATTAGGTGCATGTTTTAAGTGGAAATCTGCCGCTGTCAACTGTGCATGTGCAAATAAAGAAGCACAGGAGGCTGTGATTGAAAGCTGTCCGAAAGAGCTGCAGATCAACACACAACAGTTGCCTAATTTTTAAAGCCATTGGCCAGGTTTTTGAGACAGTTTAATCACATGAAATTGATGCGGATTTACACATCCTTTCCTTTGGGATCCAGGATCATGTAATCCATCTCTGTTTGGAGCTGGTTTAGGAGGAAATGTCAGATTGGATCAAACTGATCCAGATTCCCACTTTGGGAGATCACCAAATCCAGATTATCTGCAACAGGACAATTGCTGTGCTACACATCAACCAGTAGATGGCAGTATTATGCATCTGTTCTATATTCAGCTTTGTTTTAAAATGATCTCTGATTGAAATAAGGGAATATTTTCTCTTTCTGTGTCATCTTTAGCAGTAGACCTATGGTCAAAAGCTGAACAGGCTAACTTGGCGCATTAGTGTGATTGTTGAAAAAAATGAAAATAAAAATGTACAGAGAAATATGGTGAAATATATGCTGCACTGCATGATTGAACTAAAGTGTTTTAGATCAAATTTTAATATTTCATTCAATTTTGGGGCTAAAATTGACATTGAATCATTGTTTCTTGTGGGTTTATTTAAATCCAATTTTTTAAAATCCAATTTTATCCAGTTGTACTACAAATTCTGAAAAACCCATCGTTTGAGCTGGATCAGAACCAGGATTGTGTGAGCCATATTTTTTTTTTTTTGAAGAGACAGTTTTTAGGATTTGAAATAATTCACTATCCAAATTCTGAGTGGATTACTTTTGAAAAACCCAGATGTCTTTCAAATGAAATAAGAAAATATGATGCAAAAAGCTTACATTTAATTATTGCTTTAAGTGTTATTGTCTCCTCCTGGTTAATGTAACTGGTTCTTCATTTCCTTCTCTTCCACATGCTACTTATTACATTTTCTTTGTTTCTCTCCTCACAGGCGAATATTGTTGTCATGCCACAGAGAATAAACCTGATTTATTTACCAACAGCCTGCCTTCTCAGACTTCTGGCTCCTCAGAACCCCTGATATCCAGCCCTGAATGTTGCAACACCTGTTCTCAATGAAAGAAATAACTAAATGGATCCTGGCTGACAAAGTGAAGAGCACCAAAGTTATCCTCGAAAGCTAGACATCATGGAAATCGGCCAATAAATTTGGGAACAAATTAGAGAAAAAGTAACTGATTTATCAGTCTGGAGAGAGTTAAAAGTCAGAGACTGGGCTAACATAGCCTGCATGACAGCGTTCAATGAATAAAACCACTACTGATCAAAAGGAACTTTTTCAGAACATCTTAAAGATCCCCATGACCTTTGGGGAAATATTCTGTAGACTAACAAGACAAGAATTTATTTTGGGAAGGTGTAAAAGAAACATTGCATTTAAGAAAAAGAACATCACACCAACAGTAAAACATGGTGGTGGTAGTGTGATGGTCTGGGGCTATTTTACTGCTTCAGGAACTGGAAGACTTGCTGTGATAAATGAAACCATTAATCCAGCTGTCTCCAAAACATGGAATATAGGCTGTGCTTATTTGGTCGACCTGTTTTGTACCTAAAACTTTGTTTTTTTATTTATCAAAAGTTATGGAATAAATCTCCTTTATTATTGAAGGCAAAAGAAAGCATTTTTTTATTTTTGTACATTTCAGAACCTTTCCTGTTTTACTGAAATAAAGGATGAGAGCTACGGTTGCCACCCTGCAATTTAGTATTATCAGGTTAGAACCTCTTATTTTTTAATTACAACCGTGTGAACTAGTTGTAGAGATTGTGATAAATATTGACATTACAGCATCCCACAGCTGATTTGTTAGCAGCACATCATTAAACAGCATCTGTTGTTCTACAGTCTGAGGTTCTTGCTCTCAGTAGCTGACAGGAATGTTAATCTGTGGGATCCTCTGCTGCTGTAGCTGATCTGCTCCAAGGTTCCAGGTGTTGCACATCCAGAGATGATAATCTTAGGGTGGTACAAATTTATAGTTTTACCTTCACTGACTTTCCTTTGGCATCCCCTGGTATTAAATACTACATATTTGTTAAAAATGCAAAAAAAGGACACAGAAAATGCTTTTGTTCCTCAAAAACGTGTACATTAATTTAAATGGATGACAATGTGACATTTCATCAGCCTGATTGGCCCAAATAACTTGTTTTCATGCCTTTCAGTTAGATTTAAACACATACTGGATGAAGCAACATATTTACTTTGAACATTAGTTAACTGCAGAAGGTTTTTAGATATATTACACATTGTTGATCCTCAAAAAGCTCCACAGCAAATAATCATTAACATTTTATATAAAGTTATAATAAGCACCTAAATGTATAAACTGAGTTAAAGGAACAACTGAAATAATTTGAAAATATTCCTGTGCATCAAGTATATATGACAAGTATTGCTTTTCTTTTTTTCCTGCTGCTGATTAATTTCTAGCAATAATCTCTAAACTATTCAATGCATAACTTCAATGTTAAATCAGAAATTAACACTAACATTGAACTACACAGGTCTGACTATAATAATGAAAAAAGAATAATACAATTATATTTAATTCAATGACATTTCTTATACACACACACACACACACATATACACTATATTGCCAAAAGTATTTGCTCACCTGCCTTGACTCACATATGAGCTTAAGTGACATCCCGTTCCTAATCCATAGGGTTCAATATGACGTCGGTCCACCCTTTGCAGCTAGAACAGCTTCAACTCTTCTGGGAAGGCTGTCCACAAGGTTTAGGAGTGTGTTTATGGGAATTTTTGACCATTCTTCCAGAAGCGCATTTGTGAGGTCGCACACTGATGTTGGACGAGAAGGCCTGGCTCTCAGTCTCCGCTCTAATTCATCCCAAAGGTGTTCTATCGGGTTGAGGTCAGGACTCTGTGCAGGCCAGTCAAGTTCATCCACACCAGACTCTGTCATCCATGTCTTTATGGACCTTGCTTTGTGCACTGGTGCACAGTCATGTTGGAAGAGGAAGGGGCCAGCTCCAAACTGTTCCCACAAAGTTGGGAGCATGGAATTGTCCAAAATGTCTTGGTATGCTGAAGCATTCAGAGTTCCTTTCACTGGAACTAAGGGGCCAAGCCCAGCTCCTGAAAAACAACCCCACACCATAATCCCCCCTCCACCAAACTTTACACTTGGCACAATGCAGTCAGACAAGTACCGTTCTCCTGGCAACCGCCAAACCCAGACCCGTCCATCAGATTGCCAGATGGAGAAGCGCGATTCGTCACTCCAGAGAACGCGTCTCCACTGCTCTAGAGTCCAGTGGCGGCGTGCTTTACACCACCGCATCCGACGCTTTGCATTGCACTTGGTTATGTATGGCTTGGATGCAGCTGCTCGACCATGGAAACCCATTCCATGAAGCTCTCTGCGCACTGTTCTTGAGCTAATCTGAAGGCCACATGAAGTTTGGAGGTCTGTAGTGATTGACTCTGCAGAAAGTTGGCGACCTCTTCGCACTATGCGCTTCAGCATCCGCTGACCCCGCTCCGTCAGTTTACGTGGCCTACCACTTCGTGGCTGAGTTGCTGTCGTTCCCAAACACTTCCATTTTCTTATAATACAGCTGACAGTTGACTGTGGAATATTTAGGAGCGAGGAAATTTCACGACTGGATTTGTTGCACAGGTGGCATCCTATCACAGTTCCACGCTGGAATTCACTGAGCTCCTGAGAGCGACCCATTCTTTCACAAATGTTTGTAAAAACAGTCTGCATGCCTAGGTGCTTGAATTTATACACCTGTGGCCATGGAAGTGATTGGAACACCTGATTCCAATAATTTGGATGGGTGAGCAAATACTTTTGGCAATATAGTGTATATATATATATATATATATATATATATATATATATATATATATATATATATATATATATATTTTTTTTTTCCCCTTTTTTTCTGCATTATTATGCACTAAAATGCAACTGAGATAAAAATGTAAATAAAGACAAATATGCACTAGAAATGATAAAACACCATGAAATAGTTTTTTATTAAAGTCTATATTTATTGGTAGAAGTTACATGATAACATTCTAATGAAAGATTTTAGATACTGGATTTAGAATAATGCATTATGTAGTTCATGTAAGCAGAGACTTAAAGTAAATCCTTTGTGTTTTTTAATCCATAATACTATAATGTGTAACACGTTGAAAAGAATAGTGCATCCTGGAGATGCACCCGAGTCAAACTGTTTGGACATTAAATATTAGCAGATTATATATTAATATAAAATAAAATCACAGACGTGGGCTTTAAATATAAATCTATACTTTTTTCTGCTTAGTAGTAACATAACAGGGATTGCATGAAAAATAGGAAGATAGAACTGTAGAAAAAGTGCTTGAAATTAAAGTGAATTATTTATAACATGCAGAGAAACACAAATTAAATATAAATATGAATTAAAACTGAAATCTATTGAATCATATAATTAATGCATTATACCTTGGAAACATATTTAAATAGGGTATGATTGTGGTTAACTTTTTCTCCACATAAGGATGCATATAATGCTTACTGGTCATCCTTTACTTTTAGCTGTTTTCCTTCAACTTCCTCCAATCAGTCAGTGTCTGAGACTTAAAGTGCTTCATGTTTACAATCATGCTTGGGGCAACAACTATTGTTGGACATTGGATTAAATCACATTTAGTGATAAAAATCAGTCACTTCATAAAACTGTATACTTCATATTTGCCTCTTGTCCTTGAAGCTTTGTGGTTCAAAATGACAGCAGGTCAGTACAGCAGACCTGGTTGGTGATCTGAGGACTCTGCAGGTAACAAACTGATATAAAACATCTATCAGCTGGCTGCTCATTCATGAGATGATTCAACCAAAAGTATGTTTAGTTTCTTTTACCCTGAAAAATTTAGCCTCATGTTCTTCCATTCCAAAGAAACTATACCATGCAATAGTTTTACTCAAGATTAACATATTTTTTTTATAACTCTTTAAAACTTTCCTTCTGGTCATGCAGGTGGCACAGCGTTAGCCAGCACGACCCATGTATGGCCACAGGTCCTTTGCCGCATGTATCTCCCCCTCTCTCATGCCCCCTTTCCTGTCAGCCTACTATCCAAAAAAAAACGAGCCACTAGTGCTGTAAAAACTGAAAAAAAAAAAAAAAACTTTCCTTCCATCATCTTGAATTTAACATCAGTAAAAAGATCTGTATCTCAAATGTGGCAGGAATGAAAGGATCAGATTACTGTAGGAATGAGTTGCTGTTTAAATGAGAAATTCTGGCTGCTTCCACTAATACTCAAAGGTCAATTCTTTCTATTATGTTTGCTTTGATTAGATCCTCCAGTATCATAACCCTAAAATATGGCATCCCCCAGAGGTCAGAAATGTGATAAAAGTAAGACAGCTAAAACATGAAAACAGCTTTGGTCCAGTGTAGTTTACGTTTAGCTGACTTAGCAGCTTGGCCTGGCCTTGTTTACTGCTAATAATCAAACAACAGTGATTGAACTCAAGTGTTTCTGTTTTGCATGGTCATGACTCAGAATCACTGTTTTGTCTTTGTGTTTCTTCAGATGTTTGTAGTCTGAGTTTCTGTTTTTCCAACGCTGCAGAAGTGTCTTGCCTTAAAGGAAAATAAAAAAAATAAACTAATGAGCTTAAACAGGAGAAAAAAATATGATTTATAATGTTCAGGAAATATACAGGATATATCAGATCAGTAGAGATTATATAAAAAAAGAAAAAATATATATCACTATAACTGAGAAATAAAAAAAATATATCTAAAGGTAGCATCTTGGATTTTGAGTCTTGTGAATAATTGAAGAACAATTATATGAATCAGCAACAAATGTTGCCTTAAAGGAAAATGGAAAAAAAGAAGAAACTACTGTAAAGAGCTTTAAAATGAGTAAAAGATATGATTTATAGTATGTACCACACCAGCAGAGATTGTTAAAAAAAAAAAAAAAAAAAAAAAAAAAAAGAAATATGTCTATCCGTATCACTGAGGAATAATATAAAAAAAAATACTTACTTATAACTGAGAGTAGCATCTTGTAATGGTTATCAATTCCTGTGAATAATTGAAGAACAATTATATAAAAATTTAGCGACAAATGTTACTGTACGTAATTTTATTAAGGTAAAAAATCAATAATTCATAGACGTACCTTTGCTGAAAACGACGCAGGAAAATACCAATGATAACCATCATCAGCATCAGGAATGGAAAAATTAAAGGCCATCCTGGAGAAAGAAGATGACATTTTTCTCAACAATGGAACAAAGTGGGAAAAAAAAGCTAAACAATGTGAGAATCTGAATATAACTTACTGGAATCTCTGAGAGAGGATTCTGATTGTTTTTCTAAATCTGATAAAAAAATTAAATAGAAAATCAGAAACAGGTGTGCATTTCATTCACAGAGCCTAAAAGTTAAAGTCTGAACTATTCAAGTTGTTATGATGGAATATAAATATCAGATATTGATCTGATATTGTCCAAAAAACTTATCTTTTATTTTATCAACCTGCATCTAAAATCTATGATATTTTTATGCTGATAGAAACAATCTGCTTCTGTTGATAATACCACTTTTTCAAAACCTTTACTAACATTCTACAGTACGTAATACGTAATAAAAGAATCTATGATTCATGCTTATATCCTATCAGGTCAATATCAGTATTCGTCAATTCTCAAAGCTCCATATTGCTATCTTATCACAAATGACTAAGTTGTATCAGGGCAACCCTAGATTTTAATCTGATTTTATTAGGTTAGATTTCTACTTCTTCTTCCAAATCATTATCTGATTGAATTGGTCTAAAACTCATTAAAATGAATTAAAGTCTGTCGCTGTATGGTCATAAAGATAGACATGAACAATCTCTGTATCTCTAATAGTTCCTCACCATCATCAGATGTTTCTGTAAATCCAGGAACGGTGATCATCTTCTCTCTGGGAGCAGCAGAGAGCACTGACACTGAACATCCAACCTGTGTGCTGCTAAAAGCTGACAGCAGAGCTGTGGTGGTGACGGTGACTGTACCGTTGCTGTGGGTCACACTGCTGGTGTTGTAGTGGGAGAAGCTGAGGTTCTGCTGTAGAACAGTCAGTGTTACAGTGGGAGCAGGTCCACCTGTGGCTGAACAGGACACAACTGACTCTGCAGGAGACTTTGATCTGCTGACATCAAGGATGGGTTCATGCAGCTCTGGGAGAATAACAAACATCATGATCAACATCTAGTTATAGAAGTTAACCCTGGAATACAGTCTGGTTTTTACCATAAACCTTCAGGCAGGTTCTCCCTATCAGAGCTCCATCAGGGTAGATGTTGAACAAGCAGAGATAACATCCTTCATCCTGCTCTGTAACATTCTTGATAACTATGGAGGAATTCTTCAGTCCTGTTTCTGTAAACTGGACTTTATCTTTAAAGTCAGGATTCACTTTTTGACCAAAATAATCTCTATAGGAGCAGATATTCCTCTCTCTGCTCCCAAAGACCTTCTGCCAGGTGACCTGCTGGACATCTTTAGATCCCAGGAGCTGACAGCTGAGAGGAGCATCTTCTCCTTCTGCTGCTGATACAGTCTGCTGGGTTTTGACCACAGCTGTTACACCTGCAAAAAATAAAGAAATAGATCAATGTAACTTTATCTATATTATCTACCATTCTATTAGAGTGATTTCCTCTCTGAAAGCAGATTCTCGAACATTTTAAAATCTAACATTAAAGGCTATAAAGCACACCACACAGGAATAGAAATATTTGCTAAAACGAAGTAAACTACTGCACTTCTGATTATTTTATATCCTAATGGCAGCCAGATACTGTCAATAAAATCTATTGATAAACTGATCTTTCAGAGTGATAACTTTATAAAACCAGGAACTAGACATAAAAATTATGCAATGCTGTTGTAGGAACATAGCAGGGATCTGCCTGAACAACTCAGGAAACCGAAGCTGTGGCTTTTATTCATGATGTCTCGCTGACGTGAACCTCTTCTAATGGTGACTTCACACCCAATGCATTCTGGGTGTCAAAAACTCTTAAACGCCAAAACTTTGATGCTGGTTCAAACACTGGTAAAGAGACCTTGACGCTTCTGGATGCTCAATGCTCTGGTTGTTGCTGCTAAGTTCTGTCTTTACAAGCTAGAGAGCAGATTGGCTTTATTTGCTTTGATCAGTTGGAAAAAAAGTAGTTTTAACACATTTTTAAGTGAGAAAGATTGACAGAATTGTAGACTCCCACAAGGCTGGAAAGGGCTACGGGGCAATTGCAGAGCAACTTGGAAAAAAAAAAAAGATAAATTTTTGGAGCAATATTATAAAATGGATGAAGCTGCACATTATTGTCAATCTCCCTCGGACGGCGACTCCATGCAAGATCTCACCTCGTGGGGTCTCAGTGATCCTAGGATCAGTAGGAGCTGGTGCATGACCTGAAATGAGCTGGGACCACCGTTTCTAAGGTTACTGTTGGTAATACACTAAGACTTCACATTTGACAATCATCCATGGCACAGAAGTTTCTCCTACTTTAATCAGCTCACCTCCAGGTCCGTCCTAAGTTTACCCATGACCATTTGGATGACCCAGAGGAATCATGGGCTAAAGTCAGATGAGACCAAAATAAAACATTGCGGTCTTAATTCCACAAGTCATGTTTGGAGGAGGAAGAATGATGAGTACTATCCCAAAAAACACCATCCCTACTGTAAAGCATGGAGGTGGTAGCATCATGCTTTGTAGGTGTTTTCTGCACTTTGGATGGGATGACTGCATTGTATCAAGGAGAGGATGACCAGCGGCATGTATTGCGAGATTCCCTCAGTTAGAGCATTGAAGATGGGTTGAGGCTGAGTCTTCCATTATGACAACAAACCAAAGCACATATAAAGGATAACCAAGGAGTGGCTCTGGAAGGAGCAGATCAAGGTTCTGACATGAACTAGCCAGTTTCCAGACCTAAACCCAATAGAGAATCTTTGGAGGGAGCTCAAACTCCATGTTTCCCAGAGGATCTGATTAGAGAAGATCTGTGTGGAGGAGTGGGCCGAAATCCCTCCTGCAGTGTGTGCAAACCTGTTGAAAAACTACAGGAAAAGTTTGACCTCTGTAATTGCAAACAAGGCTACTGTACCAAATATAAACATTCATTTTCTCAGGTGTTCAAATGCTTCTTTGCAGATGTATCATACAAATAAAAAGTTAAAAAATCATATATTGTGATTTTTTTACATTTTTTATTGGACTACGTCCCTCACAGTTGGGAGCATCAACAAAAGCTTCAAAGGGTCTTTAAAAAGTATGGAGATATAAGGAAGTTCAGCTAAACCAATGGAGGCTTTAGCTGAAGGAGATCTGAAAAATACAAAGCAAGGTTTGTAGCAAAAGGAGCAGACTATGAAGCAACCATTTCAAGAATAAGGAACAGACAATGAAGAGGCACTTTCACAATGGGAGACATCGGAAGCATGAGAGCAGTGATAAAAGCAGCACAGCAAAAACTAAATGGGTGTTAACACCAGATATTTACATAGAAACCACTGATGAAAATGCAAATATTTCTACCTGAAGGTTTTAAGATAGGTGGTTAAAATACAGTCATATGAACTAAAAAGGTGTCTGTATGGTTTAAAATGATCTGGGAGAAACTGTAATGTTTCACTGAATGCATATTTGATTGAAAAGTACTACAAGCAATATCCAAGCAATCAGTGTTTGTATTCTAAAAAGAAAAATAGTGAAAAGATGATGTTAATGGTATGGCTAGATGGTCTCATCATTACAGCTAGTAATGAGTTAGCTTTAAAGGATGCAAAGATTAGCAGGTTGTATTCACACCCATCATATTTGGTCTGCTTTAACATACCAGAGGCCGATACCTTCCTGTTTTTTTTTTTTTTAAATCTGTTTTAGTTTGTTTTCTATAAAGTCCGTCTTTTAGGATCAGCCTGTATTATGTTCCTTAAATCTGTCCATGTTCCATGTTTATTATGTTCCAGTTCCTCCAGTTAGATTTGACAGTTTAACGAACTTCACCGTTTGCCCAAAACTTAAAATCTAGATTGATCTAACACAGTGGTTCCAACGCTCCTGCCCTTCATATTTTATATCAGTCTCTTGTCCATCACTCTAATCCAATTATCTCCCCCCTTTATTTTCTATCAAATGCTGCAGATGATAATAATAGATATATTTTTAAAAGCCTGCTTCCCATAACAAGCATGAACAGATCAGGAAACACCATGAATGTAATAATGTAATAGCTCTTGGGTATCTACTTTACATACTTAAGTAAATATGAAGCAACTTATTTCAGTTATACTGGATACCTTTTGTGACACATTTCTATTCGCTTAGATAGAAGCTTCAAAAGAAAAATCAAGTTTATAGTGTCTGAAATGTCTGGCAGGGGAAAAGGGACAGATAAATGCATGGCCTGGGCTATTCAAAAGTCATAAAGATGATTTGCTTTGCTGCTTAAGACTCTGAAAAAGTCCAGATTTAAATAATGGAATTAAAAACATCTCTCCTTGGGCTGCCACCTTATCGTGGTGGAGAGGTTTGAGTGTCCCAATGATCCTGGGAGCTATGCTGTCTGGGGCTTTATGCCCCTGGTAGGGTCACCCAAGGCAGACAGGTCCTAGGTGAGGAACCAGACAAAGCGCAGCCCAAAGACCCTTATGATGAGTACCATATTTGGATCCAGCGTTCCCTCGCCCGGACGCGGGTCACCGGGGCCCCACTCTGGAGCCAGGCCTGGAGGGGGGGCACGATGGCGAGCGCCTGGTGGCCGGGCTTTTACCCCTGGGGCCCGGCCGGGCTCAGCCCGAAGAGGAAACATGGGTCCCCCCTTACATGGGCCCACCACCCGTGAGAGGGGCCATAGGGGTCGGGTGCAATGTGTGTTGGGTGGCGGCCAGGGGAGGGGACCCTGGCGGTCCGATCCTCGGCTGCAGAAGCTGGCTCTTGGGACGTGGAATGTCACCTCGCTGGTGGGGAAGGAACCGGAGCTAGTGTGTGAGGCTGAGAGGTTCCGGCTAGAAATAGTCGGTCTCACCTCAACGCATGGTTCTTGTTCTGGAACCAGTCTCCTTGAGAGGGGCTGGACATACTTCCACTCTGGAGTTGCCCACGGTGAGAGGCGCCAGGCAGGAGTGGGCATACTTGTTGCCCCCCATCTCGGCGCCTGTACGTTGGGGTTTACCCCGGTGAACAAGAGGGTAGCCTCCCTCCGCCTACGGGTGGGGGGACGGGTTCTGACTGTTGTCTGTGCTTACGGGCCGAACAACAGTTCAGATTACCCACCCTTCTTGGAGTCCTTAGAGGGGGTACTGGAGGGTGCCCCTCCTGGGGACTCCCTTGTTCTGCTGGGAGACTTCAACGCTCACGTGGGCAATGACAGTGAGACCTGGAGGGGCGTGGTTGGGAGGAATGGCCGCCCTGATCTGAACTCGAGTGGTGTTCTGTTGTTGGACTTCTGTGCTCGTCATGGATTGTCCATAACGAACACCCTGTTCAGGCATAAGGGTGTCCATATGTGCACATGGCACCAGGACACCCTAGGCCGCAGTTCGATGATCGACTTTGTCATCGTTTCATCGGACTTGCGGCCGTATGTCTTGGACACTCGGGTGAAGAGAGGTGCTGAGCTTTCCACTGACCACTACCTGGTGGTGAGTTGGCTCCGGTGGTGGGGGAGGATGCCGGTCAGACCTGGCAGGCCCAAACGTGTTGTGAGGGTCTGCTGGGAACGTCTGGCGGAGTCCCCTGTTAGGCGGAGCTTTAACTCCCATCTCCGGCAGAACTTCGAACACATCCCGGGGGAGGTGGGGGACATTGAGTCCGAATGGACCATGTTCCGTTCCTCCATTGTCGAGGCGGCTTATCTGAGCTGCGGCCGCAAGGTTGTAGGTGCCTGTCGTGGCGGCAACCCTCGAACCCGTTGGTGGACACCTCCGGTGAGGGATGCTGTCAGGTTGAAGAAGGAGGCCTATCGGGCCTTTTTGGCCTGTGGGACTCCGGAATCAGCTGATGGGTACCGGCGGGCGAAGCGGCATGTGGCTCGGATGGTTGCTGAGGCAAAAACTCGGGTGTGGGAGGAGTTTGGAGAGGCCATGGAGAAAGACTTCCGCAACCAACACTGTTTATAGTGGGGATGGTGTGCTGCTGACCTCGACTCGGGACGTTGTGGGTCGGTGGGCGGAATACTTCGAAGACCTCCTCAATCCCACCAACATGTCTTCCATTGAGGAAGCTGGGCCTGGGGACTCTGGACTGGGCTCTCCAATCTCTGTGGGCGAGGTCGCCGAGGTGGTTAAAAAGCTCCTCGGTGGCAGGGCCCCGGGGGTGGATGAGATCCGCCCCGAGTTCCTCAAGGTCCTGGATGTTGTAGGGTTGTGTTGGCTGACACGACTCTTCAACATTGCATGGACATCGGGGGCAGTCCCCCTGGATTGGCAGACTGGGGTGGTGGTCCCTCTATTCAAAAAGGGGGACCGGAGGGTGTGCTCCAATTACAGGGGAGTCACACTCTTAAGCCTCCCCGGCAAGGTCTATTTGGGGGTGCTGGAGAGGAGGGTCCGTCGGATAGTCGAACCTCGGATTCAGGAAGAGCAGTGTGGTTTCCGTCCTGGTCGTGGAACGCTGGACCAGCTCTACACCCTCAGCAGGGTCCTGGAGGGTGCATGGGAGTTCGCCCAACCAGTCTACATGTGCTTTGTGGACTTGGAGAAGGCGTTCGACCGTGTCCCTCGGGGGGCCCTGTGGGGGGTTCTCCGGGAGTACGGGGTGCCGGGCCCTTTGATACGGGCTGTCAGGTCCCTGTATGACCGGTGTCAGAGTCTGGTCCGCATTGCCGGCAGTAAGTCGGGCTAGTTTCCGGTGAGACTTGGACTCCGCCAGGGCTGCCCTTTGTCACCGATTCTGTTCATTACCTTCATGGACAGAATTTCTAGGCGCAGCCAAGGTGTTGAGGGGATCCGTTTTGGTGGCCTTAGGATTGCGTCTCTGCTTTTTGCAGATGATGTGGTCCTATTGGCTTCATCAGGTCGTGATCTGCAGCTCTCGCTGGATCGGTTCGCAGCCGAGTGTGAAGCGGCCGGGATGGGGATCAGTGCCTCCAAATCCGAGGCCATGGTCTTGTGCCAAAAAAAGGGTAGAGTGCCTTCTCCGGGTCAGGGGGGGTGTCCTGCCCAAAGTGGAGGAGTTTAAGTATCTTGGGATCTTGTTCACGAATGAGGGAAGAAGGGAGCGGGAGATCGACAGGCGGATTGGTGCAGCGTCTGCCGTGAAGCGGGCGTTGTACCGGTCCGTCGTGGTGAAGAGAGAGCTGAGTCAAAAAGCGAAGCTCTCGATTTACCGGTCGATCTACGTTCCTACCCTCATCTATGGTCATGAACTCTGGGTCATGACCGAAAGAACGAGATCGCGGATACAAGCGGCCGAAATGGGTTTCCTCCGTAGGGTGGCTGGGCTCTCCCTTAGAGATAGGGTGAGAAGCTCGGTCATCCGGGAGGGACTCGGAGTAGAGCCGCTGCTCCTCCACGTCGAGAGGAGCCAGTTGAGGTGGCTTGGGCATCTGTCTAGGATGCCTCCTGGACGCCTCCCTGGTGAGGTGTTCCGGGCACGTCCCACAGGGGGGAGGCCCCGGGGAAGACCCAGGACTCGCTGGAGAGACTATGTTTCTCGGCTGGCCTGGGAACGCCTTGGGGTTCCTCCTGAAGAGCTGGAAGAAGTGGCTGGGGAGAGGGAAGTCTGGGCCTCCCTTCTTAAGCTGCTGCCCCCGCGACTCGACCCCGGATAAGCGGAGGAAGATGGATGGATGGATGGAATTAAAAACATTTTCTTGGTAGCACGCCACCTAGAAATGACTGACTCCTGACCTCAGTATTTTTAGGGCCCTGCATATTGCCCTGAAATTATTACACTTTCACCCTCCCACCTTTTTAGATCTAACTGACAGAAAACATCAACAGAACAAGTCAGCTCATGGAACTAAAACTGCGCTGATATTCAAATATGATTCAAGTAGATGCAATAAAACTACCATAACAAGAACATCTATTTAAGTAACTTAAGTACATTTCTGAATGGGAAGAGTTTATAGTAAAACTGGCAGCATGGTTGGCACTGTGCCAGCTTCGTCTAAACTCAACAGACGGTTTTATTATTCAACATAGATTCTGCAAGAAATTCACACCTCAGAGCATCTTATTGTATGTAAACAACGATTTTGATTAATTTTCTTAAATCAGATTGGACTAGACAGAAAAAAATAATAATGAAATGATAAATCATAAATAAAAGACTGAGCATTGGCAAGGATAAAACATCCAACTTCCTGCATAAAAAAAGCATAAACAGTGATAATTCTCACCTTTCAGATGTGATGCTCCACAGTTTAAAATTAAGAAAATTACACAAAGTAGCTCCATGTGGCATCGTGGCGAGTTGAAGTCATTACTGAAGAAAGGGGTGGAGATACAAAGAAAGAAACCGTGCTGAATAACCAATGGCGGCATACGTTTAGAAATAAAACAATAAAAAGGGCCCATATACTATACTTGCAGTCTATAAAAGTTCATCATTTATATTAGAAATCAAAGTACAGGACATATCTAAAACATGCAGGGTTGATTGTAGAGTTTACTATTTTAATATGTCTCCATGCTTTGTTTTTCTCTGAACGGTTTGTCTAGCCTCATTTTCCTTCCGGTGCTTTTTACACGGACCATGTTTTGCTACTTTGTTCATAAAAAAAAAACCAAAAAAAAAAAAAAACCTGTGGCATCATTTGTTTCTCTACTCCACTGACAAAAAGACGGAACTGTTTTATGCCTTGACGTTTTCTTACACTTAAAACTTGGTTTATTCACATCCAAGACAGAAATGAGCGGAAAAGTAAGGATATCATTTTTTTAGTTGATATAAATGCAAAACGTTACGTTAAACCGTTTTCTCGCTCAGGTGTCGTGCCAAGGTAGGTATCCCAGCGAAAATATCCTCGTCTGGAGCGCGCGCAGTAGGAAGAGCTGACCGAGTTCACTCCGCCTCAATTCCAACGTACTGAACCTAAAATTTGAAAGGTTTTATGTTTATGAAAGATGAGCTTTTCTGTTTTTTTTCTTCCCTGCACATGTTATAGCAGAATATCGCTAGTGATACTGATAAAAAACAAAAATAAAACAGGAGCGTTTGCTTGAAAGCAGGTCGCTGACAGCAGTGTCTACTCCTTCCTCTGAAAGCAAACAGCTCCTTGTTCGTTTCAACACGTTCCTTAGAAAAAACTCTCGTTGTTTCACTTAGTCTAAATGTTCTAATCCCATTGAAAACGGTTGTTAAACATCAACTTGAAATAAAAATGAAATAAAAAATGGAGTGTACTTGTAATAATTAAAGACTATATCCAGTAGGAAAATTACTTTTTCTGTGTGAAATTTAGTACATAAATATATATTTGTGTTTTATATTAACTTACAATTTCTCTTTGTTGTACTATCCTTAATAAACAGTCTTTGTTCTTACATCAGACGTTTTATTTCATCCCATATTGCCAGAATTGGTATCAACCATCAACTCTACACATCAACATAGGAATATACACATTCTTAAGATAAGGATTTGACACTAAGCTTGAACTACATCAACCATATTGTTTGTTGTAGATTTATCGGACTGTCTCTGCTTTAATTTGTCCCCCCTGTCTAAATTGGACACAAAGAGTCCCAGCCTTTTCATTTTCAGCTTATAAACATCTTTTATGATGACAACTCACTCCTTAGACTTTCAGGTGGCAGTTCACCTTAAAACTTCATCTGTGCAGTCAGTTTATCAAGATTACGACCCTGCCTTCAAATATTATTTCTGTCGGAGCCCCTCTAATGCTATAGCAGGCCATTTTGATATTTATTAGAATGGCTGAATACATATTCCAGATGACTCAAATGCATTTCTTCCTAGTCAAAATGAACATATCTAAAATAGCATTCCTCCTATCTAAAATAAACATTTCAAATATCTGAAATGTAATTTTTACTAGTACAAATGACGTGACGTTATTTTAGATATCTGGAAGTAAAAGCCCAATACACATGAATGGGAAATGTGACGTCATTCGGTGCTTGTTTTAAGTGGGAATCTGCCGCTGTAAATTGTGCATGTGCAAATAAAGAAGCACAGGAGGCTGTGATTGAAAGCTGTCCGAAAGAGCTGCAGATAAACACACAACAGTTGCCTAATTTTTAAAACCATTGGCCAGGTTTTTGAGACAGTTTAATCACATGAAATTGATGCGGATTTACACATCCTTTCCTTTGGGATCCAGGATCATGTAATCCATCTCTGTTTGGAGCTGGTTTAGGAGGAAATGTCAGATTGGATCAAACTGATCCAGATTCCCACTTTGGGAGATCACCAAATCCAGATTATCTGCAACAGGACAATTGCTGTGCTACACATCAACCAGTAGATGGCAGTATTATGCATCTGTTCTATATTCAGCTTTGTTTTAAAATGATCTCTGATTGAAATAAGGGAATATTTTCTCTTTCTGTGTCATCTTTAGCAGTAGACCTATGGTCAAAAGCTGAACAGGCTAACTTGGCCCATTAGTGTGATTGTAGAAAAAAATGAAAATAAAAATGTACAGAGAAATATAGTTTAATATATGCTGCACTGCATGATTGATCAAATTTTAATAGATCAAATTTTAATATTTGATTCAATTTTGGGCCTAAAATTGACATCGAATCCTCGCTTCTTATGGGTTTAATTTTTTTAAATCAAATTTTATCCAGTTGTACTACAAATTCTGAAAAACCCAATGTTTGATCTGAATCAGAACCCCGATTGGATTACCGGTACCTGATCTAATCCAAGTGTGAGCCATATTTTTTTTTTGAAGAGCCAATTCTTAGGATTTTAAATAATTCACTATCCAAAATCTGAATGGATTACTTTTGAAAAACCCAGATGACTTTCAAATGAAATAAGAAAATATGATGCAAAAAGCTTAGATTTAATTATTGCTTTAAGTATTACTGTCTCCTCCTGGTTCATGTAACTGGTTCTTCATTTCCTTCTCTTCCACATGCTACTTATTACATTTTCTTTGTTTCTCTCCTCACAGGCGAATATTGTTTTCATGCCACAGAGAATAAACCTGATTTATTTACCAACAGCCTGCCTTCTCAGACTTCTGGCTCCTCAGAACCCCTGATATCCAGCCCTGAATGTTGCAACACCTGTTCTCAATGAAAGAAATAACTAAATGGATCCTGGCTGACAAAGTGAAGAGCACCAAAGTTATCCTCGAAAGCTAGACATCATGGAAATCAGCCAATAAATTTGGGAACAAATGAGAGAAAAAGTAACTGATTTATCAGTCTGGAGAGAGTTAAAAGACAGAGACTGGGCTAACATAGCCTGCATGGCAGCGTTCAATGAATAAAACCACTACTGATCAAAAGGAACTTTTTCAGAACATCTTAAAGATCCCCATGACCTTTGGAAAACTATTCTGTAGACTAAAAAGACAAGAATTTATTTTGGGAAGGTGTAAAAGAAACATTGCATTTAGGAAAAAGAACATCACACCAACAGTAAAACATGGTGGTGGTAGTGTGATGGTCTGGGGCTATTTTACTGCTTCAGGAACTGGAAGACTTGCTGTGATAAATGAAACCATTAATCCAGCTGTCTCCAAAACATGGAATATAGGCTGTGCTTATTTGGCTGACATGTTTTGTACCTAAAACTTTGTTTTTTTATTTATCAAAAGTTATGGAATAAATCTCCTTTATTATTGAAGGCAAAAGAAAAACTTTTTTTACTTTTGTACATTTCAGAACTTTTCCTCTTTTTCTGAAATAAAGGATGAGAGCTACGGTTGCCACCCTGCAGTTTAATACTATCAGATTAGAACCTCTTTTTTTGTATTACATACTGTAGGTTTGAACTAGGTGTAGAGATTGTGATAAATGTTGACATTACAGCATCCCACAGCTGATTTGTTAGCAGCACATCATTAAACAGCATCTGTTGTTCTACAGTCTGAGGTTCTTGCTCTCAGTAGCTGACAGGAATGTTAATCTGTGGGATCCTCTGCTGCTGTAGCTGATCTGCTCCAAGGTTCCAGGTGTTGCACATCCAGAGATGATAATCTTAGGGTGGTACAAATTTATAGTTTTACCTTCACTGACTTTCCTTTGGCATCCCCTGGTATTAAATACTACATATTTGTTAAAAATGCAAAAAAAGGACACAGAAAATGCTTTTGTTCCTCAAAAACGTGTACATTAATTTAAATGGATGACAATGTAACATTTCATCAGCCTGATTGGCCCAAATAACTTGTTTTCATGCCTTTCAGTTAGATTTAAACACATACTGGATGAAGCAACATATTTACTTTGAACATACGTTAACTCCAGAAGGTTTTTAGATATATTACACATTGTTGATCCTCAAAAAGCTCCCCAGCAAATAATCATTAACATTTTATATGTAGTTAAAACTAATAAGAACCTAAATGTATAAACTGAGTTAAAGGAACAACTGAAATTATTTGAAAATATTCCCGTGCATCAAGTATATATGACAAGTATTGCTTTTTTTTTTCCCCTTCTGCTGATCAATTTCTAGCAATAACCTCTAAACTATTCAATGCATAACTTTAATGTTTAATCAAAAATTAACACTAACATTTTGCTGGTTGTTGTCTTAAAAAATTTATAATAATTTTATTGCAGATGTATGTAAAACTTTAAGCCGAGACTAGTTGAACCACGCAGGTCTGACTGTAATAATTATATTTAATTCAATGACATTTCTTTTAGATATTTATATATTTGTTTTTCTGCATTAAGATGCACTAAAATGCAACTGAGATAAAATGTAAAAAAAGACAAATACGTACTAGAAATGATAAAACACAATGAAAACAGTTTTTATTAAAGTCTATATTTATTGGTAGAAGTTACATGATAACATTCTAATGAAAGCTTTCAGACACTGGATACAGAATAATGCATTATGTAGTTCATGTAAGCACAGACTTAAAATAAAAATACTTTAAGTTTTTTTAATCAATAATACTATAATGTATAACACTTGGAAAACAGTGCGCCCTGCAGAAAAGTTTTCAAAAGAAAAGCTAGAGACCTACAGTAACAGTTTACTTTGACTATTGTTACTAACATCTACAAGCAGAAATAAACATTAAAACCTCCATACAACAAAAACAACAACAGCAGCAACTGTATCAGTGGAACCAGTTTTCCTTCATTTTCCCTGAATCTATAGTTTTTCTGCTCATTAGTAACATAACAGGAACGACATGAAACAAAGAAAAAGAACTGTAGAAAAAGTGCTTGAATTTAAAGTTGATTATTTATAAAATGCTGAAAAACACAAATTTGATATATAAATTAATTCAAACTGAAAACCACTAAATTATATAATTAATGGGTTAAACCTTGGAAACATATTTAAATAGGGTATGATTGGGGTTCACTTTTTTCTCCACATAAAGATGCATATAATGCTCACTGGTCATCCTTTACTTTTAGCTGTTTTCCTTCATTTTTCTCAAATCAGTCAGTGTCTGAGACTTAAAGTGCTTCATGTTTACAATGATGAATAGACAGCAGGTCAGTACCGCAGAGCTGGTTCACTTCCACATCAGCAGAGTCTTAGTGTGTTTTTTCCAACGCTGCAGAGGTGTCTGGCCTTAAAGGAAAATGGAAAAAAGAAACAACTAATGAGCTTTAAAAGGAGTAAAATATATGATTTACAGTATATACCACACAAGCAAAATTTGAAAAAAACAATACATATAAAACAATAAAACAATTATATAAAACAATTAGCAACAGAAGTTACTGTGATTTTATTAAGGTAAAAATCAATAATTCATAGACGTACCTTTGTTGAAAACTAAGAAAAAAAAATACCAATGATAGCCATCATTAGCAATGGAAGAGTTAAAGGCCATCCTGGAGAAAGAAGATTATTTTTTTCTCAACAATAGAACAAACTGGGAAAAAACTAAACAATGTGAGAATCTGAATATAACTTACTGGAATCTCTGAGCGATGATTTTGATTGTTTTTCCAAAACTAATAAAAAATAAACAGAAAATAAGAAACAGGTCTGCAATTAATTCACAGAGCATATAAGTAAAAGTCTGAACTATTAAACTTGTAGGCTTTCCACATTTTCCCCTGATACACCCACAAACAGCAGCTTTTAGTAGTGGTGTTACGATGGGATATAAATATCAGATATTGAGCTGATATTGTCCAACAAACTAATCTTCTATTTTATCGAGCTGCATCTAAAATCTATGATATTTTTATGCTGATAGAAACAATCGGCTTCTGTTGATAATATCACCTAATCAAACCTTTGCTAACATTCTACAGTATGTAATAAGTTTAGAAAGCATCTAAGATTCATGCTTATATCCTATCAGGTCAATATCAGTATTGGTCAATTCTCAAAGCTCCATATTGGTATCTTATCACAAATAACTAAGTTATATCAGGACAGCCCTAGATTTTAATGAGATTTTATTAGGTTAGATTTCTACTTCTTTTTCCATTCATTATCTGATTGTATTGGTCTAAAACTCAATAAAATTCATTAAACTGTGTCGCTGTATGGTCATAAAGATAGACATAAACAATCTCTGTATCTCTAATAGTTCCTCACCATCATCAGATGTTTCTTTAACTCCAGGAACGGTGATCAGCTTCTCTCTGGGAGCAGCAGAGAGCACTGACACTGAACATCCAACCTGTGTGCTGCTGAAAGCTGACAGCAGAGCTGTGGTGGTGACGGTGACTGTACCGTTGCTGTGGGTCACACTGCTGGTGTTGTAGTGGGAGAAGCTGAGGTTCTGCTGTAGAACAGTCAGTGTTACAGTGGGAGCAGGTCGACCTGTGGCTGAACAGGACACAACTGACTCTGCAGGAGACTTTGATCTGCTGACATCAAGGATGGGTTCATGCAGCTCTGAGAGGAGAACAAACATCATGATCAACATCTAGTTATAGAAGTTAATCCTGGAATACAGTCTGGTTCTTAGGTTCTTACCATAAGACTTCAGGCAGGTTCTCCCTATCAGAGCTACATCAGGGTAGATGTGGAACAAGCAGAAATAATATCCTTCATCCTGCTCTGTAACCTTCCTGATAACTATGGAGGAATTCTTCAGTCCAGCTTCTGTAAACTGGACTTTATCTTTAAAGTCAGGATTCACTGTTTGACCAAAATACTCGCTGTAGGAGCAGATATTCCTCTCTTTGTTCCCAAAGTCCTTCTGCCAGGTGACCTGCTGGACACCTTTGGTTCCCAGGAGCTGACAGCTGAGTGGAGCATCTTCACCCACTGCTGCTGATACAGTCTGCTGGGTTTTGACCACAGCTGCTGCACCTGCAAAAAAACAAAGAAATAGATCAATGTAACTTTATGTATATTATCTACCATTCTATCGGAGTACTTTCATTTCCTCTCTGTTTACTATGAGAAGAATTTCATAACAGTTTAGTAATACCCATACCTATAGCTTGGCATAATTTACACTAACAGTATAAAAAAACATCTTCTGGTTGACTTCCCTAATTTTCTTTCCCCTTTCACAACTTAAATCCTCCCCTAAGCCTCTAATAAGGCCTTGAGATGTGATCAGTCCATCAGCTTCATATAGAATCCATATCGAATGTTGCCGATAAATATAGTTAAAATAACATCCATCCATCGATCTTCTAACAACCTTTCACGAGGGGGGCTGGCACCTTTCTCCAGCTGTCAAAGGGCAAGAGGCAGGGTAGACCCTGGACAGGTCGCCAGTCCATCGCAGGGCAAACAACCACTCACACACACACAAATAAGGAGAATTTATAGAAGCCAATTAACCTAACAGTCATGTTTTTGGACTGTGGGAGGAAACCGGAGTATCAGGAGAGAACCCACACATGCTCAGGGAGAACATGCAAACTCCATGCAGAAAGACCCCAGGCCAGTAATCATACCCAGAACCTTCTTGGTGCAAGGCAGCAGTGCTGTGCCACTGAGCAGCCCTGAAAATAGCATATCAGACCAAATAACACTGATTTGGTCTTAAAGCAGCTTCTAGAACATATTAAAATCTGACAATAAAGGTTATAAAGCACATCATTGATTCCACACTATTAAACAGGAATAGAAATATTTGCTAAAATGAAGTAAACTACTGCACTTCTGATGAATTACATCATAATGGCAGCAAGATACTGTCGATAAAATATATTGATAAACTGATCATTTAGAGTGATTGCTTTTTAAAAGCAGGAACTAGACAACAAATTGATGGAATGCTGTGGTTGGAGCAAAGCAGAGATCTGCCTGAACAAGTCTGGAAACCAAAGCCTTAGTTAAAATGGGTGGGCAAACATACCTCCACTTTGACAATGAAGATATTTCAATGAGCGTGTGATTAATTCACTGAAATTATAATGTGGTTACACATGTGGACCCTGGCTTAAATTACAAAGGATACTCTCATTCTCCCATGCAGTCAAGCAGCATCAAGAGGCACTGCGGTGCGTCCAATTATCAGAGCATCCAAGCATTAAAATGTCTAATGCTGGAGTTAAAACTCCACGTTTTACAAAGAGAAGAGAAGAGAGTGAGCTCTGATCATTATTACTCCACTAAACCATTTTCTTAATAAACTATGGTAAAAACAGTTTATAAATACCTACATTAACTAGAAATGTTGACACCTGCCGGCAAAAAATATTCCTCTAGTACTGGTAGTTTTTACCACAAACCTTAAAAATAATTTAGATTTACTTCTAGCTGCTAAGAATGACAACAGGAAATTCCAGACAGCCTTGCAGGCTTCAGAGAAGAGAATATTTCAGTAGGATCATAATCCTGATTAATTGAATGCACAGATTGCTTTCAGGCAATCTTTCTCACTAAAAAAATGTGTTATAACTACTTTTTTTTCCAACTTTTCAATGCAAATTATCTGCTCTGTAGCTTATAACGCCAGAACTTAGCAAGAACAGCTGAGCATTGAGCATCCAGAAGTGTCAAGGTGTTATGAGGGCATTATTGCTGTAATATAATTTGTGCAGGGAGTTGTGTGTCTCTATCTTGATTTGTGTCTGTGTGCAGAGGGATTTTAATAAGGGGGAGGAGATTTGTGTCTGTACAAGAATCTGGCTGTGTCTTCTGGCTGTGGGAGTTTAGCACAACTTGCTGCACCTACAACCACATAGCCACATTTCCTTGACACGTGGACTCTCGTAGCAGAAAAAAAAAAGTAAGGAAGGAAGACGCAGACAGTAAGCCTGTGAGCAAGTAAGCCTGCGCTCAGGTCAACAAATCCAGATTTTACACAAACAAATCCTCTCTAAGCATTTGCAGATATCACATAGCAGAAGTTTTATTTTTTATTTTATTATTATTTTTTTTTCTATTTTAATTTTTTTTTCTACTTGCTTTGATTCTGTTTTTTTCCCCTATATTTTAATCATGTAAAACACTTTGCATTGTCTTTGTACTGAATTGTGCTACAAAAATAAATTTGCCTTGCCTTGCCTTGCCTTGTAAAAAATCATGTGTGTATAGAAAGCCAACCGAGAAACCGCTTGACTTATAACCAATGATTGGTCTGTATTTCTGGGTGTTGAGGGAAAAAAAGACTTCACACTTAAGTGTCTCTGTGTGTTTAGAGACTGATCAATACATTTGTAAATCTGTAAAGAAACACACATTGTAAATCTGGATACAGATTTGTGGATTTCTTACACATTTGCAAATCGGATTACACATAAGTTATAGTACAGACACACAAGAGGAATATGAAGATCTAAAATTTACAGACATTTGGATTATTTAATTTCTTCAATGTCTGCCTACAGTCTGTTTTAACAAGTACAACATGACAGGGAAAAACTAGTATACTGCATGAATGGTAGTGTATCATTGTATGCTATTTAGGTTCATTCCCACAGCTGAGAAGCATACCTGTCAGCAGATGAAGATGAAGTATAAAAATACTGTTTTTCAACAAGTAGGACCTGTGCATCATCTCATGGGCTATCTTCTCATTTTTCCATTACACAGTAAATACTAGTTGCATCACACCAGAAAAGAATGGATGATTAACATGGTTCTACAGCACTCGCTTGAAGAGGAGGAGCCCTGATTGAATCAGTTATTTTAGAACAGAGACATATCTAAAACATGCAGAAGAGGTTCCTGAGAACCACAGCTCTAAGGAGAATGTTGCTACGGTAACAGAGAGAGGTTGAGTAATATCTTTTCATGAAACGGAAAACTCAAGAGTTTCAATGATTTCATGGTTAACTAACCTAGAGTTTTCAATAAAGCTTGTTATTTAAATGTTTCGACAACAAGCTTTGTTCCCATGCAGAACTGTTTTCAGCAGTTGTTCAAAAAGCTAAATCAAAATTTAATTCATAAGGGTTTTAAAAACTAATATAAGATTAAAGTTTGCTCTTTTTCTCATGCTCAACACATTTTATCAACAAAATATGACCAAGAGTCCCCTAAGATGAGTCCCATAATCTCTGCTAGTCACTGGCTCAATTACAGAAGGTTAAGTATAACTCAAATGAAATTACATAATTTTTGACTAAGCAAATAATATAAAATGTTATTTTAGCAAATAATGTTTTATTTGCTTCTTGCATTTGCATTATACATTGGTTTAAATTAATTGCTCTAAATGAATTAAAAGCTAATTTGACCTCATTCCATATTCTTCAAGATATGAAATCAATGTTGAACTGTGATTTTATTGATTATGCTTTTTTAACCATTTATCATTCCTTTTTTGTACCTGGTAATTTAGTTGAGTTTCACTAATTTAGACAAGAGATTTTACCTGAAGCGTGTTTGACTTTGACTTAAATTTTTTTTGTTAATAACTAAGAACAGAAGTTGTGATGAATGTATTTCATGATACGTGCAAAGTTATCATACCATGCTTTAAACTTGATTCATACTTTAGTTTGTTGTCCTTACACAGCCAGTTGGGAATGTGTTCACAGAGCAATATATCACTGTGATGGAGGAGCCGCCATCAGCCGGGATTTAGTTATAAGTCCGTGTCAGCCTGCGCCACTCATCTCTACTGAGTTGCTGATAGCCCGAAAAAAGTGAAGCCACTGTCTACCATGCGGGTACTCCCCACTCCCATGGAGACACACAGTAAAAATGCCTAAGTGTGTAGCATTTGGCTGCAAAGACAAGCAGTTTACCGGCTGTGGGAAGACGTTCCACAGGTAATTTCACAGTCAGTGGATGTACTGACCAAGAAAATCCACATATATGCCGATTTATCCCATAGTATATTATGTAGCATAACATTAGTCTGCCTATCTCGGACTGACTCGAAGACATTGACTGAGTTAGCCTTTGACATTGCGTCTAGCATAAGAAAATAGAAAATAGAGTAAATGGAAAGTAATTCACTGTGAAATGTCAATGTACTAATTTATTATCAAGCGGATGATGCTGTCATTTTTGTAGTGTTTGTTGTATTACTCATTTGAAAAAGTCATGTGCTGAAATACATTGTATGTTATACTGGCAGAAAAGATGCAACTTAATCATTTAACTCCTATAAAAAATCAGCTGCTTTGCTCTGATTTATCTTGTTGACCAAACTTTATCTGCATCAGGAGGCGGAAAACGAATTTGGTCGAGCAAAATTTTACAGCTTAGACCGAATGTAACAATGAGCCATTGTTACTTGTATATTGGCCAAAGTAGCAGCTAAACACAGGATCTGGTTTTCTACATTGGTTTATTTTTGTTGTTTTGGGTGAAGTGGATTTGTTTGGGTTGTGGTTCTTTGGTTGGCCACATCTTGTTTTTATTTTTGTAAAAAGGTAAATTGATTTCACTTTACAATATTTTGTTTTTGTTTATTTATAAAAGGGACATTCATGGCTTAAGATTTAAAATATTTCGAAATACTCACTTCTGCTGTTTCACTCTCCAAGCAGGTGTGTACAGGACTGTACC
The DNA here is from genome assembly GCA_030533445.1 of Cyprinodon diabolis. Classification (NCBI taxonomy): domain Eukaryota; kingdom Metazoa; phylum Chordata; class Actinopteri; order Cyprinodontiformes; family Cyprinodontidae; genus Cyprinodon; species Cyprinodon diabolis. The sequence continues at coordinate 6,966,998 of CM060085.1, forward strand.
ATGGGATAATTGAAGTGGGGGGAGGTTGATCTGATGTATGGTGTTTTCTTTATTGAGTTTGAGTATTTGTTTGGATTGAATTAAAATATTTGTTTCTGTATTTATTGGTAAAAGTATTTCTTAAGTAGTTGTTTGTTTAAACCAAAATGTCCTTTTCTTCTTATTGTGAAGCTGAACAGCCTTTTAAAAATGGTTTCTTCCCATTTAGTTCCTCCTCTATTTAAGAAACATGTCTGCCATTTTTCTTGGTTGGTGTGGTTTGGTTGATGTCCTGCACAAGAAGAAATTAAAGTTCTGTCTGCTGAAAACTCTACAAAGCATGTTCTTCTTGCAACCAGTTTGGGTCCCACCTCCAAGACTGCTTGGCCTCCTGACAAGCATGTGACACAGAAGAAACTGCTTAAATCAGATTTCTTTTTTCTTACAGCTTTATTGAATCTAATAACAGCTCAACATCACTCACCATAGATTTAGATTTTTTATTTATAGGTCCATTCAGTGATGGCCATCATAATGTTGACTTTTTGCAATTACGTAAAAGACTAGGTACCAAACTCTCTTCTCAGCTTCTCATAGAAGCATGTTCTGCAAAGAATTGGGGTTGAAGGTTAGTCAGAGAGAAAAGCCAGATTGCAGTTTGAAAAAACATCCTGGAACAAACAACTTACTACATTTGTGATGCCTGTCCTTTAGGTCTGAAAAAAACTAAAGTGATTTGGTGTTCTGACCATCTGTATATTTGGTGGAAGAAATGTCCAACTCTGAGAAATGCATCCCAACAGAGATGTAGCAGTCATGTTATGTTTGGGTTTTGCTAAATAACAGACTGTAAATAACTTCAATTAGGCCTATTACTTTAAAGTAGGGGTCACCAACGCAGTGCCCACGGGGACCAAGGAGCCCTCCAGGACCACATGGGGGGGCCCTCAACATCTTCTGAAAAAAGTTACTTACTTTGAAATTAAATTTTATTCTGTTGCTCTTTTTTGTAATTTATAAAGATTTAAAAAGGGCAATACCTAAAAGAAATAATAAAAAAAAAGAATAAACAAAAATCTGTTTATTATGAGGGAAGTTTGAATGCTGACTCAGCAACTATGAAGTAGCCCTAAACCTTAGGTTACACTAAAGCAAATCGAAATGTAGAGCACACTTCAGTGGCAAGGGAATTCAAAGTGTTTTACATCATTGAAACAGAACAAATGTGCGGTAAAATCATTATAAACATCCATTACGTACACAGAAAATTAATTATTAATTCATTAAAATCTTAAATAAGGCATAGTCATGACAAATAATAGGAAATATTCAGGCAAAAATTTCTACACATCATCTGGAAAGCCTGGATAAAGATTGAGTCTTCCAAGATGAAGACTTTCTTATTTGTTGCCTGCTGTTATTTAAAAAGTGGCTTCAGGGTAACAAATTATTTAAACAAATTATTAGTGACCAAACTTGTCTGATCCAGTTAGATCAGACCTTCAAAATACCAGGAAGGAAGCTGCTCTAAACAGAAAGCTTGTTCTACATTATGACTAAAGGTCATTTATTAAAGGAGTGATAATATTGTTTCACTTTTGGTACACATGTTTCACTACATTAATGTACCAATAAAACAGGGGTCCCATAATGCTTAAAAAAAAAAAAATAAAAATCGAAAAAAAAAAAATAACAAAACGAAACCACCGGCTGTTTCTAGATGTTTATGTTGAAAAATAGAGGAAGGAATAGGAAGAGTTAATAAAGAAAAACAAATCATCTCTCACCTGTCTGAATGATGGTGTTCAATAGAAAACAGCTGATTATAACAGCGGGGCGCATTTTGCGGTTCTTTTATCACCCTCCTGTCATTTTTTCTCCCCTTCCTGATGTTTACACCTGCGCTGGAACCCAGACACTGGTGGATCCTATTTTGGTGTGACGTCACGTGGACGGATTCCTGCCGAAATGAAGGCGTGACGGGCTCTGTTCGAGTCCGGCGTCTTCCAAGGACGCCGAGTATGGCAAGCCGTTTTAACATAAATTCGGTTTCGTCTGAACATTCATAATTACATTCCAGATATCTTAAAATACATTTTGACTAGACAAAACCACATTTTGACTATCCGGAATGGTGATTTAAGATATCTGTATTTACATTCTGATTGCAAAGGAGGTTATTCCTGCGAAAATGTGTATCTCCTCGTCGGGAGCGCCTTAATTCCAACGTACTGGACCTAAAATTCGAAAGCTTTTATGTTTATGAAAGATGAGCTTTTCATTTTTATTCTTCCCTTCACATGTTATAGCATAATATAACCTTTTAGGTGGTGGACCTTGCGGGTGGTGGTACTCCTTCTGGTTTGGTGCACGATTTTTTTTTCTTGTTTTTTGCTGTGTTTCTTTTATAGGTCACTACCCTGATTTGCACTGCCATGCTCGAGTTTGCCATTAATGTTATTTTAATGTGAGTGTGGTTTTAAATTGTCTTGATTAGAATAATAAATTTGTGCAACAAAATTATTGAATTGAGTGAGATTGCCTCAAGCCTCATCTGTAGCGGGCCTGTGTGCCTTCAGTGCAACCTTGTATTAAATTAACTGTCTTAAAGTGAACCTACGCATTTGGATCACATACTCAAATACTCGCTGTAGGAGCAGATATGCCTCTCTTTGCTCCCAAAGACCTTCTGCCAGGTGACCTGCTGGACATCTTTAGTTTCCAGGAGCTGACAGCTGAGAGGAGCATCTTCTCCCACTGTTGCTGTTACAGTCTGCTGAGTTTGCACCACAGCTGCTACACCTGCAGGAAACAATGAAAATATATCTGATTTACTCTATGTAATGTACCATTTTCATTTCCTCTCTGCGTTCTCTGAGAGGAATTTCACAACGTTTGAGAAACCGCCAAGCTTGCGTAATTTATACAGCACTTATATGCAAACTCCATGCAGAAAGACCTTGGACCAGGAATTGAACCCAGAACCTTCTTGTTGCCAAGACAACAGCACCACAAACTGCCCCATCATGCAGCCCAGTTTTAGAAACATTTAAACCAATTCATGCAGCACCAAAAACTGCAATTTGAATTCACTGTACAATACTCTGCAGTAATGAACCACTTCCCTGAAAATTCTTTCTGCTTAATGTTATTTATTCAGAGTGTAACCAAGACGTTTTTGTTTTACTTTTGTATTCACACTCTTTGCACTTCACATAGATTGTCATGTTACAAACAGAGCCTTCCTGTTTAATATTTTTTGCAAATTGTGAAAGGAGAAGTAGATTCAGGTTTGCAGTAGTTAGATAGGTAGTTGGTAGGTAGATAGATAATATCAACAGAACAACAAAGTTTGTAGAGCTAAAACTGCCCTGATATTCCTATGTAAAAAGTAGCTGCAATAAAATAAATGTTAGAGATGTTTTAGAAATGTACTTCTGTTACATTTTAATCTACACTCCCCCCATAAAGCTGACAGCATTCTTGGCACTATGCCAGCTTTATTTCAAACAGTACAGCTATCTTAATGGTTAACAAGGCTTCTGATGGAAATTCACACCTCAGGATATCATATTAATTTGTTGATAATTCAATTTTTAGATTTTATTAATTGTTGCCAAGACTGGAGAAATTGTAATAATGAAAGGATGGATGCATCACTATAGTAGCAGACTGAATATGGGGGGGGGGGGGGGAAGCATGACAGTTACTGCATTAAAAAAAGCATAAATATATTTCTCACCTTTCAGAGGAGATTCTCCACACTTGAAAATCAGGAAAATTAAACAGAGATTAGCTGCATCTGGCATCATGGTGTGGTTAAAGTCATAAAAGAAAGAAGAAGCGGTAGTGTATGAATACGGAAGGCATTTGCATACGTTTAGAAACAAAATACAACAAAAAGTTCTAGGGATGTTTCCACATTAATAAAAACCAGTCAACCTTTATGAAAAGAGCTTTCCATCTTAAGTGTTTCTTAAAAAAGATCACAGATGTTTTTTTTATTTTGTAAATCTAGTCCTTAAAACACACTGCCCTGCATGTTTTACAACCGATTCAGACAATTAGCCCAGTGAAAGTTAATCATTTATTATTGAAATCAGGCGTATGAAGCAGGGGAAGGACCTCTGGTTACATTTTACTATGATTTTACTTGCTCTACCTTAACCTGACTGAGAAAGGACCAAGTGTTTTGGATTGTAAAACTCTTAAAATGATCCATTGTGACTGGTTATCTTCAGATAAACTTTCCCAGGCTTGATGTGCTGGTAGCTGCAGGTTGATGCTCTCTTTCTCTCTGAACAATTAATTTATTTTTTAATAAATACCTAAGATTTTTTAAATCACAGCGTAACTAAAACCATGTTTTACTAATATTGTTCATTAAAAAAGAACAAGAAAACTTGATAATGGTCCACTTAGACTGATGGACAAAAAGTTGAACCTTTTTATCCCTTGACCTTTTCTAAACATAACATTACCTTTAAACACATCTAGCATGTAGACACTCAAATTTTTCACTAGAAATAAGCGGAAAGGGATTTTTTTTTTCAAATGTATATGTATAAATCTTTTCTGCACAAAAGATAAAAAATCTAAATGCTATTACTTATTGATGAAGCTGTTGAGGTTGCAATAGTGTAGCAAACTCAATGTACCTAATCTAAAATATATGGTAGAAAAAAGTTTCATTACTTGAGTAAAAGTACAGATTCTATGGTCAAATATTACTCCAATAAGTAAAAGTAGCTCTGTCTAAATGTTAATTTAAAGTACTGGCAGAGCTGGCTCTAGGATCTTTGCTGCCCAAGGCGAGAATGCAGCTTCCCTCCCCACCACCATCACCACCCAGCTGAGCTTGCACTCTTCCCAAAAAGCAACTCCACAGTTATTCAATAATTATTTATTTTTAATTTTAAATGTTCATACAAAAACTTTTTAAAGGCAATATCCAGAAGGATAAATATAAGTCTGAGGGATACAATTAAAATTGTGTGCAAATATGATGGGTGCAAAATCAAAAGCAACAATAAGCTGTATAATAAACAGCAAAACTCAAATATAAAGGTTGAGACAACAACTTTGAAAAGCAGCCAAGAAGAGAGAATGTTAACTTGAAAGATGAGTAGCCTGAGAATATATGCATAAAAAAACAACTCAAAATGACCTGAGGATGTCGAGTAGGAGTGCAAAATCAAAAGCAGAATAAAAATGTGCAATCAAAAGCAAAACTTAAATATCAAGGTTAAGACAACAACTTTGAAAGGCAACACTCTAAAGAATAAATGTCAGCTTGAAAAATAAGTACCCCTAAATTACTAAAATAACCAAATGTTTTGCAGAAGTGGAGTGCAAAATCAAAATACTGCAGATAACCTTACAGCATTAAGCTGTGGAATCAAAAGCAAAACTCAAAACTATCTGTCATCGTATGGAAATGTCTACTTTCAATTTTTAATAGCTTTGTTATAAATAAGAGTAAAAAACATAATAACACAATGTGCAATCAAAGTAAACTTAAACAATAGAGAAGCTCTGAGATTTATGCTAAAAAAAATAAGTTACAGTACCTCCATTTTAGATTTGGGCCAAGTTGGAAAAGATTGTGGGCTATTCCTACAAAGATTCAAACCAGAACACCAAAATCTCACTAACATACATTCAATTGCAATTTTTTCATTCAGTCTGTGATTTTGTGCCATGTCCAGCAGATGGTGCCCCATGATATCTGCTTATTGTCTCTCTCAGCTGGCTTTCTTGCTCAATTTTTCATGCTGCTCCTGCCTGAGCTCTAGAATGCTCTGTCATCTTCAATTAAATTCATTCAGTTTATTTATATGACAACACATAAAATCTCAATGCACTTTACAGTTCACCAGATCATACGGTCAAATTGATTCAAAGTTTTCTATCTAAGGAAAACCAGTTGATTGCATCAACTAATTGACTCGAAGGCAATCCCTCACACTAAGCATGCTTGTAGCGAGAAGAAGCAGGAAGAAAAATTCAGCAGACCCAGGCTCAGTGTGAGCGGCCATCTGCCGAGGCAGACTCCGGTTCAAGGAGATAGAAGCAGAGATACAGAAAGGAACTGTAAAAGCCCCGCCCAGCATTTACACCTGTTTTCATAAGGCCTGCTTAGTTAAATTGAAAATCAGAGTTGTTTTCATATGCCCTTATAATTATATGATAAAAGAAAAATGTGGAAGACTGAGCTTTAATTGCTATGTTTGAAAGATTATGCAAAATTTACATCTAGATTCATTTCTAAGATAAAAAAAGAAAAGAAAATGATCACCTCCTTGGTGGAAGGAAGTGGGAGTTTCTATGGGAGGTGGAGTGATACTGGCTAGAAATAGGTAGGTTCACCTCAACACTAAAGCGGGACAAAATCAGACCAACCAAACAAGCCCAATTTTCTAAAAAACTCTTTCTGGACTAAATCAAGATTGACAGACAGACCAGATTTTTCTTAAAAACAAAAGTCTAAATGACGTCTAGTGTTAAGGGGGTGGGCTGTAAAGTGCAGCAGCACACTAAGCTTATCTGTTAGATTTAGGATGTGTAACTTAAGGAGTTTATGGAGAAGACCATAACTTATTTATTAGACTTTTCTCGGCCAAACTGTGTTGTGAAACAATAAATGTGCAATTATTTTTTCCACATCACTAATGTTTATATGACAAAAAGTTATTACTTAATGAAGCCATTCAACAACCTGCCAATCTACAAAAATATATTTTTGACCAATAAGACACATTGATATTGTATTATAAATATTTCTGGTAGGGCTCTGAGATACAGCATAAAAATCTAACCCCAGATTTTTTTTCTTACCAAATTCTATGAATATTTTTCTCTCTCTAAAACTGTGTTACGAAAATGACTATGACTTGAAAAAAGTAGCTGTTAGTAAAACCATGTCCTCTGATAGCTGACCTTAATTTAAAGGGAAACAATATTAAAACTTTAAAAAATGCTTGTAAAACAATCATGTTTCGGGAACAAACTGAAAATATAATGCACTGAATGTTTGAAGCTGGTGATAACACACGGTGAGCACAGTTCATGCACAGCTCATAAACACAAGAACATTAACAGGGATTCTACCTCTTCAGGTACAGTTACAACAATGACAATATTGTGTCCGTCAGGGTGTGGTTGTGGGTGTATGGACCAATATCTAGAAAACAAAACCAGCATGATAATAATTCTTGAAATTTATTAACCAAAGGAATTTACAAAGGGTTGTTGGCATTGAGCAGGCAGGTAAACACTAAAGATATAAACTGCAAGTTGCCTGTCACCCTGGGAAACAATGCAAAGCATCAAAGCGCAATGGCAGCTTAAATAGAAGGTAAACCAGGTGTAGATAATAAGGGACACACAAAGGTGAAATAAATCAAGTGATTAACTAAAGCTTTGACTGAGGGAGAAATGTTTAGACAGGGTTAAACGGTTAAACACACATGGGATAAACTATCTAAGAAAATAGGAATAATCACCAACTAAAGTAATGTCAACAAACTAGAGGCAGGCTGCAACAGAGGAGAACAGACAGCTGCTAGAAGTTTAAAATAAGTATCCAAATACCACACCATAAAGTTGGCTAACGGTTTATCTTGATCATTGTCTATGTTTATTACCAAACAACAGTTTCTCCTTTGTGCCTTATACAATGTGAACTAACCCTTTAGGTCATCAGCCCTGCCAACTCCGCCACTTAGGAAAGGTGCTTTCCTACTGTAAGTAGCGGCTTAGCAAATGTTTCTCAAATGCGAGTTGACCTGCTAACAATCAGTCTTTGGCCCCTTTCCCCTTTGGCAAGAAAGCCTGGTGTGATGCCCTTCTGGCAAGCCGCATGGCCTCTGTTCCCCCACCACTGCATGTCTGGTGATGACATCACGCCGGGTTAGTTTTGATGATGTCATCAGTGTGACAGAAATCAGGAAAGTAAACAATAAAGGGCAACATAGAAAGAGCCAGGGCATAATTAGAATGCATTATTGTTTGGGTATTTTGTCTGTGCTATTCTCTATCTTAACAATACTTCGCTATATTTGCTGAATGCAAGCAGAGTTTTTTTATGGCTTATGTCAGACACGACTGGTGCTATGTTGTGATGTATGCACTTAGCGCCAAAAGGCATCACATAACTTACTGGGTAAACCTGAGTCAGGTGTTCCCACTATATGCCGAGCAAAGCTGAGCTATTTTAAGATTTTAACCTGTGACACTTTCCTGAATTCGGTTTGGTGAGCTGTTCTAACTGCCACTAATGCCCAATTGTTTGCTGGTTTAACCACATTTTTTGGCCAGTGGGAAATGGGTATAAACAAAGTTATAACTTTACTTAATGCAAATTAAGTCTTTTTTTTTCAGGTTATGAAAAAATAACTTCTATGAAGGTCATCCAACAAGGCACTTATGGTATTGCGTCGTCCCATTGTTGAGGAAGCAAAAACTAAACTGTGAGTAATGGAAGGGGAGTCAACAGAAGTAAAAGTAAAGGATCAAGGAGTGCATGTTAAGCTTAGCCCTAACCCTTCTCTTTCTGTAGAGCACAAGCTGCTTTGTCTACTTGTCAGGTTGTGTGGTTGCCTCCTCTCCCACCTACCCGAACATCCTTTTACCACTGCATCCTTTTACTAAGGCTACGTTCACAATGCATCTGTGTCTGAACGGCCAGGGTCACATTTATTTGAGGTGAACGTCATTTATACTCAACAAAGGTCTCTATTCTGGGTCTTGCTATGCAGAAGTGGAAAGAAAAACAACAACCATGGCGGATGATAATAAGAAGAGCAGTCTTTTTTAACGATCTTGAAAAGATTGAGCTTTCATGTTTACTTCAGTGAACACAGAGCACATTGATGCACTGTGAATGTACCCTTAATTGAACTGAAAAGACTTGTTTGGCACATGCAGAGACCTTGATTTTATTTTGATAAGAAAGAAAGGAATACCTTATCTTATGGTTTCCATGATAACCCATAATTATGAGCAGGTGGGGTTATTAAACTTTTCTGTTTTTGAGGCTCTTACTCAAGGACGTATTCCACTACTACCACCTGCTATTATGTTCTTGTATTATGCTTTTATGTGAACAGATGCCACCTGGTTACGTCATTACTTACCTGCTGTATTGTAGCCTGTTCCGGTGCTGGTGTTCTCACCCACAGTTCTGTTCTGAAACTTTAATTAATATGCCAGAAAAACTGTGAAGCAATCTCCTGTTTACTCTTTATTTTTCAGTAAAATAAGTACAAAACACATGAGTAAAAAAGTGTATACAACCAAAAGTGGAAACATTTTTAAAAGTAAGAATGAAAAAATCCGACAGCAACGTGTAAAAACTCAGGAGGCAATTATAGAAGTGTCTAGCAGCACAGTTAAAAGAATGGTTGGCAGCTTTAAGCCAGTGTTGTTTAAGTTAAGCTGCCTTATACATCCGGCCACACTTTGCTTTTTTACTGTTAATAAGCCAACAGATGTCAAGATGTTGACTGGGACTCGCTGTTTTCTATTTGTCTTTCATGCCTTCGTCTTTTAGGTCCTCTGTAGTTGAACACTGATGAGCTGCCTGGCTTTAAAAAAACAAACAAAAAACAATTAAACAACCAACCAAACACAAAATATGTCTGAAAATGAAGGGACTTAAACAGGAAAAACTACGCTTTAAAATTTGATGCGCAAAATGTTATGTCCCCTTAGCAGTGAATGTAAAAGATGAAATACATTTATATGAATGGAACTGAGGAATTGATAAGTACAATCTCTGGGTCATCCTGGGATTCTTATCCCTGTGAACAATTCGGTAGCAGCCATCAAATAAATATTTAAGACAGTGATAAAGTAAATCATCAGGTCATCATTAAATGAAAGAAATACCTTTTTTTGAAGTCCAATTCCAATCATCAGGGCAAAACAAAACAAGGTAACCATTAGAGCAGCAATCACAGGCCATCCTTTAGGGAAAAGATGAAATGTGTTTTAACATCAATAAGGAAAAAAACCCTGAAAACTCAACATCAGAATCTGAACATGAACTTACTCCAACCTCTGCCATCTGATCCAGGTTGTTTATCCAGATCTGATAAAAGAGATTTGATTGTTGAATGTACATTATCTTACAATACAATAGCAACTTCCAGACAGACCGACACAAAATTGTGCTTGAGGGTAAAAATAATGAAAATAATCCATCCATCCAAGGTTTCAGCAATAAATCTAAATTTGACAAAATGTGGCATGCATTTGTAATAAGTCATCTTTACAAAAAAAGAAAACATAAAGAAAAAACATATTGCTTTGTGTTACTTGAATTTAATTGGTTTACAAAAAATACTGGATAAAACAATAAACTTTAAATACAATAAAAAACTATATCATCATGAAGACAGAGGGACACAATAGGGTCAGGGAGAAAGTTGTGGAGTAGTTTAGAGATGTTTAAAGCCAGAGCTCTTTTCAGTCTATTAGAAAGGGTTTTAGGGTGGGACAGCTCAAAATATCGCCCTATTGGCTGTCCTGTTTAACCAGAATGCCAAACAAGAACAGCCCTACTCAGAGAAGAAGCCAGTCAGCCCATGGTTACTGGATGAGTTGCAAATCTAACAGTGCTGTGCAAGGGGAGGGGCTGAAAAAAAGTTAACATATAGTGCATCTTCACCACTGTAAAGGGCACTTAACCAGGCGCTTTATTTTCCAACTTTAGCGCAGGTTTTAGCAAAGGAAGTCAAAATCTCATTAACTTATTGTGGTCTGCTATTAATGTTTATTTTAGATTTCTTGTGCACATGTGTTTAAATATATTGAACACTGGAGCTGGACTGGGGTAGGCGGATGGCTCGCAGTGGATAACGTATAATTCCCATATTTTAAAATCCCAAATTTGACAGGTATTCTTGGGACAGATCACTCACATAGATAAAAATTAACAAGAATTCCTGTTTGCATTCTGCTATGAACCGCACAGGAAAGACAACAAATTTAGCTAAATGTTACTTGCCTAGTTGCTAAATGGTGAAAAACTAACACTCCAGAGAGAGAAGTAACCTGTGATCCTCTTCTTTAGCAGGGACAAAGAAACTGGCTAAAATTAGTGGTACAATGAAGGGAACTAAATCCTGATATATATTGCGAGGATTCCTCACCATCTCCAGATGTTCCTTTATCTCCAGGAACGGTGATCAGCTTATTTCTGGGAGCAGCAGAGAGCACTGACACTGAACATCCAACCTGTGTGCTGCTGGAAGCTGAAAGCAGAGCTGTGGTGGTGACGGTGACTGTACCGTTGCTGTGGGTCACACTGCTGGTGTTGTAGTGGGAGAAGCTGAGGTTCTGCTGTAGAACAGTCAGTGTTACAGTGGGAGCAGGTCGACCTGTGGCTGAACAGGACACAACTGACTCTGCAGGAGACTTTGATCTGCTGACATCAAGGACGGGATCATGCAGCTCTAAGAGGAAAACAAACATCATGATCAACATCTAGTTAAAGAAGTTAACCCTGGAATACAGTCTGGTTCTTACCATAAACCTTCAGGCAGGTTCTCCCTATCAGAGCTCCATCAGGGTAGATGTTGAACAAGCAGAGATAACATCCTTCATCTTTCTCTGTAACATTCCTGATAACTATGGATGAATTCTTCAGTCCAGCTTCAGTAAACTGGACTTTATCTTTAAAGTCAGGATTCACTGTTTGACCAAAATACTCGCTGTAGGAGCAGATATTCCTCTCTTTCCTCCCAAAGACCTTCTGCCAGGTGACTTGCTGGACATCTTTAGTTTCCAGGAGCTGACAGCTGAGAGGAGCATCTTCACCCTCTGCTGCTAAGACATTCAGCTGGGATTGGACAACAGCTGTTACATCTGCAGAAAACAAAGAGAACAGATCTGGTTCATTTGTATTTCGATGGTGCACCATCCTTTTAATGCACCTCGAGGTTGCTATTTTACGATATAATTGGCTGAAGCGTTCTTCTACATAAACATCAAGTATAAATCATTCTTCAAGTTTTGCTCACTCATTACTGACAACTGTCTGCCCGACTGCACATGAATGCAGCATCAGTGTAACACTCCATTGACTTTTAACGGTCTCTCCAGAGACGAAAGATCCAGTGTCATAACAACAAAACAAGGAAACCAGAATAAATCTTGAAATGCATAATCAGGGATACACATGGATATATATATGATTATGAGCAGAAAATTTAGAGCTTACCAGAACACCTCAGTTTGTTGATGCAATTAATGATTAATGAAAAACTGTCAGAGCTCAGAACAGAGAACCCAGTATTCAGACAGACAGAGTATATCTCGAAAAGTGCTACTGTGTCTACAGGAAGAAAACACAGGTTAGCCTCTCAAATCCAACCCAGTACAACGCGTTTACAATAATAACCAGAGGTGTCAAGTAACAAAGTACAAATACTTCATTACTGTACGTAAGAACACTTTTTACTTATCTATAGTTTACTCCATTACTTATTTATCTTGCTACTTCTGACTTCTACTCATTACATTTTCACACAACTATCTATCTGTACTTTCTATTCCTTACATTTTTAAAACAGATGTTACTTGTCACTCTTGGCTTCGGTTTAATGCAGAGGTCATGGATTAGCGGACTGCGGTCCAGATCTGGACCTGCTGGTTAATTCGGACCCAACCTGATTTAAAACATTTATAAATTAAAAATGCTGTCTGACCCCCAGATTCCACATCCTCTGTCTCCGCTCTGTTCCGCAGCTCTCCAGACCTCCTGTGCAAAGCAAAGCCTTGGAGCTCGAGGAGAGCATGTGCAATATTATTATTATATCCGTAGGAGCAAAACATGCAAAAAATGAACACTTAATTTTATATGACATATTAAAAAAATCCCCATCAGCATCCAGCATATGTGCAGTTTCTGATGGAGATGAGAAATCTGCTTTCTGCTTTGTAGAAGTACCAATAGTTTGCATCATAACTTTTAGATAAACAGTGTTAGTTTTTTTTTTTTTAAATATAAAAGAATTATGCTCTGATTTGTAGTTACTATGGATCTGCTGTTACTATATTTTAATTTGTCAAACCGGATCTTCTCGCTGTTCTTTTTCCTGTTTGGTGCGATTGCAGTAGAGGATCTTGACCTGGCCGGACCAGAGTGGAGGCTGCACATTTAGAGTATGTTGGGCTCAACCTGTTGCTGCGAAGCAGGATTCTCCACCATGAACAGAATCAGAAATGAATGGATCCAGGCTCAAAATTAGCACTTTGATGTGTGCTTCAGCATGGCTTTTTCTCCATTCAAACCCAGGTTTAAAGCCTTGCAGGGCAGCATAAAGCCCACAACTCTAATTAAGCCAGTCAGTTCAGGTGTTTTATAAAATATGTGAATCAGCAAATTCTCTATATTCCAAACTGAAAGATTCTTGTTCTCTACTTCAAAAAACACTTTAAATTTTAAAATCGAAACATTTTCTTTCTATTCTGTTTAAAGTAACAGATTATTAAAAATGTCTCCAGACCTTTACTGGTTGATGATTTTCTTTATTCGGACCCCGCTGATTTTTAATTGGTTACCACTGGTTTAATGTTTATAAATATTTATTTCACGTAATGTGCGCCATCCAATGCAGATCATTGGCTCCATCCACATCTAGTGAAAACTAGTGTAATTGGATGAGTCGTATAACGCAAACACTCATTGGTTAGCTAAAGGAAATCATCAGAAGCAAGCAGGTGTTCTTCAAACTGCAAACTTGAATTGTCTATGCCATGCTACAATGTGGGATTCAGAAAAAGATTTTAAAATGTCTGAAAGGTCGGACACAGGTAAGAGCGTATCGGGAGATGGAGACCAACAAGACCTCCCTCATCCTTGGCCCTATCTCAAAGAATTTTTCAAAACAGTCGAAAAATTGAGCTTTCAATTCATGTAGCGGCATCTGGCTGTTTTTTTTAAGGTTACTTTATACTTTTATACTTTAAGTAGTTTTTGGAGCACATACTTTTTCACTTTTACTTGAGTAAACAGGTAAAGTTGATAGTTATACTTTTACCAGAGTGTTTTTCAAACTGCAGTATCTATACTTCTACTTAAGTGGTACTTTTTTTTCTCAGGAATAAAATGGAGTTCCTCTCTAGTCCTCAAAGTGATGACCATTTTTATGATATCACCATCACACTGAGCACAAGTAATTGTTAGGTTTACTTTTAATGTCAGGGTTAGGGCAAAGAAAGCATTTAAAATGAAAATCAACCGAAGTCGATGGGATTCAATACATGGTCCTCTCAAAATATAGCAAGATGAATAAGTTTGTGTGTGTAGAGAGATATAGAGATATATAGATTTTTACCTAAAAAAAAGTATGCAGGGTGTAAGAAAACAATACAAGCCAGTATTTTTGTTAAATAATAAGAAAAAAAAGAATAATTTCACCTCTAGTTGTTTCTAATTAACATAAGAATCGTTTATATGCTGTTAAATCAGATTTGTATAGAAGACATAGGCAAAAGGAATGGGTGTACTAATTTAGGGGATTTTTTCACCTTTAGAATAAATAATTGGATAAGAGAAAAAACATCCTGTAAAAAGCAGTGTGTATTCTCCCCTCTCTGAAACGTTCCTCCACAGGTAAAAAGAAAGGGAATTAACCACAGAGTTCCTTCATGTGGCATCCTAAGAGTGGTTTTTAAATTATGACTGAAGTAATACTGAGATAAAGAAGCAATCCCAAACCCTCCCCATGCCTGATGTGTACACCATCTGTTGGTCTTTCCAGGGAAGAACATACAGCTGAGCGCAGAAGAAAGAAACAGTAACTTTTATAGTTTCTAACTCTCTTAGACAAAATAATGAAGCAAAAATATTATTAACTAATGAAGAAACAATACACTTATTTCAAAAACTACAAAAAAATCTAAAAAGAAATAATAGCAACAGTAAAAAAAAGCATGAAATGATCTTTACACAGTACACTAAGTTCGGGTTCTGTATCCCATTCCTAACCATTGTATTTCCTCCACTGTACTTTAATTCTTTATCTTAATACATAATAAAATGTACAGTATTTTCTTTGTTAGTTTCCCACCCTGTAGATAGAATAGTTTTTCTTTATGGTACCTTTATAGATTTTTTTCCGTGGAATATTTTTCATAATTGTCATGGATTGTTGTTGCCATTATAATAAATATTTTATCATCTATCCTCATATCGATATTAAAAACACCCAAAATATTCTATTAAGGTAAATTGAATATAGTTTAAAAATTTGTTAAATCAGTTTGTGGTTATTAGTTCATGCTACCAGTTGCAAGTTCATGTTTTAACTGACAGAATTGCAAATGAGCATGAGGTGATAAATTACAAATGTTTATGCAGTTTAAAAGTTTTGCATTTAGGGCATCTAAATGGGTTTCCCCCCCTAATAAAAACTGCTTTAGATATTCAAATAAACAAGATTTTATTGTTTAACAGCTGACCAAAGCACCTATTTGGTTCATTTGCATTTAGAAAAAGAAAAATATAAACAAAACATAGCTTATGTTTCCATCTTACTGGAACTCCATTAATGCATCAGTTTAATTACACTATATTGCCAAAAGTATTTGCTCACCCCTCCAAATTATTGGAATCAGGTGTTCCAATCACTTCCATGGCCACAGGTGTATAAATTCAAGCACCTAGGCATGCAGACTGTTTTTACAAACATTTGTGAAAGAATGGGTCGCTCTCAGGAGCTCAGTGAATTCCAGCGTGGAACTGTGATAGGATGCCACCTGTGCAACAAATCCAGTCGTGAAATTTCCTCGCTCCTAAATATTCCACAGTCAACTGTCAGCTGTATTATAAGAAAATGGAAGTGTTTGGGAACGACAGCAACTCAGCCACGAAGTGGTAGGCCACGTAAACTGACGGAGCGGGGTCAGCGGATGCTGAAGCGCATAGTGCGAAGAGGTCGCCAACTTTCTGCAGAGTCAATCACTACAGACCTCCAAACTTCATGTGGCCTTCAGATTAGCTCAAGAACAGTGCGCAGAGAGCTTCATGGAATGGGTTTCCATGGTCGAGCAGCTGCATCCAAGCCATACATAACCAAGTGCAATGCAAAGCGTCGGATGCGGTGGTGTAAAGCACGCCGCCACTGGACTCTAGAGCAGTGGAGACGCGTTCTCTGGAGTGACGAATCGCGCTTCTCCATCTGGCAATCTGATGGACGGGTCTGGGTTTGGCGGTTGCCAGGAGAACGGTACTTGTCTGACTGCATTGTGCCAAGTGTAAAGTTTGGTGGAGGGGGGATTATGGTGTGGGGTTGTTTTTCAGGAGCTGGGCTTGGCCCCTTAGTTCCAGTGAAAGGAACTCTGAATGCTTCAGCATACCAAGACATTTTGGACAATTCCATGCTCCCAACTTTGTGGGAACAGTTTGGAGCTGGCCCCTTCCTCTTCCAACATGACTGTGCACCAGTGCACAAAGCAAGGTCCATAAAGACATGGATGACAGAGTCTGGTGTGGATGAACTTGACTGGCCTGCACAGAGTCCTGACCTCAACCCGATAGAACACCTTTGGGATGAATTAGAGCGGAGACTGAGAGCCAGGCCTTCTCGTCCAACATCAGTGTGCGACCTCACAAATGCGCTTCTGGAAGAATGGTCAAAAATTCCCATAAACACACTCCTAAACCTTGTGGACAGCCTTCCCAGAAGAGTTGAAGCTGTTCTAGCTGCAAAGGGTGGACCGACGTCATATTGAACCCTATGGATTAGGAACGGGATGTCACTTAAGCTCATATGTGAGTCAAGGCAGGTGAGCAAATACTTTTGGCAATATAGTGTATTTATAATCATTAGTTTTTATTTTGTCAGTCCAAAAATGTCCTTAATTTGTCATATTCCTTATTTTGCGATTTCAAAATAAAGCCTGTTGGCCTTTATTTTGAGCATGAGAACATTGCTACACAATGTGAACATTCCCTTGTGACTGTATAGTCACGTTCTCTCTTATTACTAAACAAGTATCCCTTTTTTTAGGAGAAACCAATCCTTTTGCTTAGCAATGCATCCAACAAACCAGGGCAAATGTCACAACAACTCCTGATGCTTTAACACAGCTTTGCAATTATTTGTAAAGTTCCTCGTCTCTCTTGAAAAAAACTAACGCTTATTTGTCAGACGAACATTACTAGTCTGCTTGTATACTGAACCATTGGAGAATTCTCCTTTCAGACAACCACTGTAATACATTCATCCTTATATGAGAAAAGACTTTCCTCAAGACTTTATTGTCTGACTAAGTCTGAGTCATAATAGACAGTTGTTTCAGCCTAAACACTACAATTCCTGTCTTTCCAGTCATCCATTGCAGCTGGTGTGTCATGGGAAAAACCCACAGTACACGGGTTTGTATTTCTATCTATATTAAGCCTTAACATTAACTTAAGGATTTCATGCAGCTCTGGGAAGATAAAAAAGTTCATGATGAACATCTAGTTATAGAAGTTAACCCTGGAATACAGTCTGTTCTTAATTTAAAGGGGTCATAGAATGATTATATAGGGTATTTGGTGCTGGTCCTTAAGGTCTCTGAATAGGGTGTGTAACATTGGTTGACTGCAGTGCAGCAAAACCGAACCGTCAGCTCTGGGGCTGGTCCGGAAACCTTGGCGGACAAGGGCAGGGAGCCAGCAGGGGATGGAACGACCGAACCCGACCTGGTGATGGTAGCCTGGACCCAGGCGGCTCCACGCTCAGCCCCGCCTGCCCGTTCTCTTAGACGGCTTACATTTTCTCTGATTGTAATTTCAATTACTTATTTTAATAACATATTTATTACCAGAATAATATACATGATTATCAGTCAATTGTTTTATTAATTGTAAACTTCAAGCTTAGTTATAAAATAAAATGTTTTAAGACTAATCTTATTTTTTAGAATGCCTGACATTTTTAATATATTTAAGAACGATCATCAGTCTCCCCCCATATGTTTTGTTACCTACTAAAACTTTTCTAGCTTGGGTAGCTCTTTTCTTGAGGGGAGCTCAGAATGATGTAAATTAGCGCTCTGGGTCACATACCCAAGTGTTTTTCAATCCCAGTCTTCTAGGCACACTTCCCTACATGTCATGGATGTTTCAAAAACCTAATATAAACTGATAGCAGATTGACAAGCTTTGCTGAACTGCGATCCTCTGAGTCAGTTGTGTTAAAGCAGAGAGAAATCTGAAACATGCCGTGCGCCTTGAGGACCGAGAGATGGATCCAACCCTTTAAAGTTAGATGGATGAATGTATAAAAAGGGCAGCTGCAATGAGCATGAATTCACGCCAAGTGCTTTTCAGTATATTGAGAAGGAAAATAATATTATACAATTCAAGAAAAGCTAATAATTTGTTAGAAGGTATGCAGTTGTGCTTTAGGATTGTCAGAACATCAACTAATCTAAATACCAGTTAAAGAAAACACAAGAACACAAAATGCAGTTTTAAATGAAATGAATGTTTTTATTGTAAAGGTGAACATAACCAAATGCCCCTTGGCCCACTTTCTCTAGCTACACCCAAGACTAATTACAGCCACATTCCTCTCAATCTAGAAATCAACTAAAAAGGACATGTCTGACACAAAGAAGAGCACTTTAGAAGCTGGACATCATGCCAAGATCCTGAGAAAATTGAAAACAAATAAGAAATAAAATAATTGTGATCTGTCAGTCTGGAAAAGGATTACAAAGCCGTTTTTAAAGCTTCGGGTCTACAGCATACAGCATCGTGAACAGTGGTGAACATTTTAGCAGGAGCTTACTGACCAAAGTACCCAAAGAACAGAGCATCCAATAGGACCCAAAGACCCCACATCATCATCTAAAGAACTGCAAGCCTCACTAACCTCAGTTAAGTTCAGAGTTCAAGCGTCCACCGTGGGAAAAAGACTGAGCAAAAATGACGGAGGTCCAAAACTAAAACCACTGCAGAGCAAAAAACATTAAGGCTCATCTCAAAATTTTCCAGAATAAATCTCCATGATTCTGTAAATAACTAAATGATAAAATTCTCCTTCGTGTTCATTGGCCCAGCAGTTACACCTAGTGGTTAATTTATGCTTTATTTTGAAGAAGGGTAGATTTCTTTTACTTGTGTTTTGTGATTTACTGCACTTCCTGTTCTTGCTAAGCATATTGAGACAGCGATAGATCCTGAAGGAACCAGAAAAAAACTGTTAAAATAGAGACTTTGTAAAGCAGAATGAGGTATGAATATGCACCATTGTGATTTGTGATAATTAATGTTATTCATTTATTTTTGAAGCAGTAGAACATCATTTGTTTTTTTATTTAAAAAACAAAACTGCTGACGAGTTAAGGACAATAAAAATCCTTTTTTGTTGTATGTGTGAACATTAATGTTTTAATTTTAAACAATGGTTAAGCATGTCCAACAATTACATATTCTTTCATTATTTCAGTATTTCATGCTACAGTTTTCACTGTGTCCTTGACAGGAAAAGTCAAGATTAAACCGCACCCGTTTGGAAATCCCTGCATCTGGCTGTTAATTCCAATAGGCTGCTACAGATTCTTAACACTTTGAGGAAAACATTTTGTTGGCTTACATGACAAAAGCTGAATATGAAAGGTGTGTGTCCCATTACACCTGGTATAATACTAACCCCACATTTCAGAAAAAAAATATCATATCAGCAGTAAAACATGGTGGTGGTAATGTGATGATGTGGGACTGTTTTACTCCTTAAGGACCAGGAAGATGTAGAAGTATTCTGAGTCTAATAAATACTCCTTAAAGAGAAAGTCCGGTCCTCATCTGTTTGTGACCTCCAGCTGAAACCAACAAGGATTCTGCAGAGGGGAAATCCTATAAAACTAAAAGAAAAACAAACAAACAAACAAAAAAAAAGTAATTACACCTCTGAGTGGCTGATGAAAAGAAAATTGAAGGCATTGAAACACACAAATCATGAAGAGTGGAGAAATGTTTTTCACATCGCTCTCACTTTTTATATGTATATTTATCCACATACATATAAATGCATACACACACATCTATGATGGGGAAATTGGAAAGAAAGTCACAAAAGGATTATTTCTGGTTATTTAAAAAAAGTATAAAATGACATAATTAGATCTTTATTCGTATAAAACATACAAACCAGGTTTGGTTATGAAGATTTTTTTCCTGTCAGTATTGGATGTTGACAGCTTTCTACATCAGGTGTTGTTGGATATTTTGTTGTTGGTGATTTGCTGGTTTGTCTGTTGATTAGGCCAGATCTCTGCTCCTCAGTGTTCTTTTGTGGCATAAACATTTTCTCATTCCTTGATTAAAAAGAAAAATATGTTTTAGACCAAAGACTGTTTAAGTAAATGAATCAAAGACGTTCAAAAGAAAATGTCGTACCATTAGGTGGAGTGAATGTGATATTGTTATCAGAAGCAATTTTAAAATATTAATATGTAAACAATGTAATAATGTCAGTGATATATAACTAAATAAAAAAACTTACTGAATAACGCTGATTTGTTCCTTTGAGTTTTTCTCTTCTTGAGACTTCCTGTGTGGCAAATTAAGGGTTTTATAGATTAAGTAATTATAAATGAATAATAAACTGATTACTGACAAAACAGCTAAGTTCTCTGATAGTAGTACCTGCTCTGATTTGTTCGTCTAAACCAGAAAATGGCAAGTAAAGCCACTAAAACTCCAAAGGCCAACACTCCAACAATCCATCCTTTGCAGAAAAATAACAGGTGTTAGAAACATGACTGAATGAAGAGAAATTATACAAAGCCTGAACACTAACATACCAATAACACTGTGATCAGGTCCAGAGTCTTCAACCAAACCTTAAAAAAAAACCACGAGAATAAAATTAACAGAACCACACAGTAAAAAAAAAAAAAAATCCTGCCTACTTTTCTTTTAATAATTTGAAAAACAGACCACAACCTTTATGACTTTTTTTTGGTAATTTTATGTGACAAAAGGATTTAAAGTTTATTATAGCAAAGAAGATGTGTTTCTTTTCTCCCATAAAAATCTAATGCTGGCATCCAAGTGTATTTGGATCATCTAAACATTAGTGTTTAACTCTTTCCACATATCTCAGTTTAATTTAGCTCTGCACTTTGATTAGGTCATTTTAACACATGGGTGCATTTAGCTTCTGTGATCTTCTACTCCAGTTTAAAGTTGCAGCCAGAAAGCTTTTAGTATTATCTTGTATTTACTTCTACCAATTTTCACCTAAGTATGATGTTACCATCCTGACGTATTATGATTTGATAAGCTGCAGCATTTACTCTCCCCCTCAGACTGTGTTTGTTATATTTACAGGATTACCACCAATTTGGTGTCAAATCAGGGCGGATAAAGCTTTTGACAATTGAACAAAATATACAGCTAAAAACGCTACAAACAAGGCATAGATTCTACATCTTTGACCGCCTACTGGAGCTACGGTCACAAAATGTTTTGTCCGGACTTATAAATATAGCCACTCTTGACCGTTTATTAAACTGCCGAGTTTCAGATGCATGAAAACAGAGTAGTGGACTAATGGAACAGGCTGAAAATAAGGCGGAAGGAGGCAGGGCGCTAGGAATTCCCACCGACCACTGATCAATCCTGCTTTCCGACAACCCATCACTGGATAATAAAATGGATGATCTCTGCCACAAGGTCTCTTCCAAAAAAGGAGATTAGTAACCTGTGTAAAAATGCTAGATCAATCAACAGACATTGAGTTTCTGACTGTTAACTGTCGACCGTTCTAGCTGCCCATAGAGTTTAGTATGGTTGGCATCACTGCTGTATATGTCCCCCTTAACGCTAATCCAAAAGAGGCCATGAAGATTCTCTACCAGGGCAGGCTATCTCTGAGCTCTAATCTGAAGAGAACAGAAGGTGTTTTCATCATTGCTGGGAATTTTAACCAGGCTAACTTGAAGACTGCTCCCTCATTCTTACCAACATGTGGGCTATGCAACTCGGGGACAAAACGCCTACTCTAACATTAAAGATGCATTCAGAGCAGCTCCCCGCCCCAACCTCGGGTCATCAGATAACATATCTGTCATACTATTTCCTGCATACAGGCCCCAACTAATCAGGGCAAAGTACAGTGTGGATTAAGGGGGCCCACAGTCCCTGGGGAAACTCCAGGACTGTTTTGAATGCTCAGACTGGAACCTCTTCAAAGCTGTGGCTAGATATGACAACAAAATCAATATAGATGAGTATTCCATGACTGTGTCAGCCTAAATCGACATATGCATTGAGGACATCAGCACCACAAAGGACATCACCACCTGGGCCAACCAACGACCCTGGACTAATGAGGAGGTTCGGATATCGCTAAAAGCAAGGAACTCAGCTTTCAAGTCTGGTGACAGAGAGGCACTGAGGACAGCGTGTGCCAACTTGACCCATGCCATCAGATCAGCGAAGCAGAACCAAAGCCGGAAGATCCAGGAGCTCTTCCATGATGCCAGAAACACCAGAAGGATGTGGCAAGGTATACGGGCGATCACAGACTGCAACACACCCTCATTCCTGGTGGGTGCAGCTGATGCTGACTGAACTCAAAAACTTCTTTAGAAGGTTTGAGGCACTAAAAAGCACTCCAGCAATGAAAGAACCACATCAGGAAGAGGAGGTACTCAAGCTTGACACAGCTGAATTGTGGAAGACTCTGAGGAGAGTCAACCCAAGAAAGGCACCAGGCCCCCATAACATACCTGGGCAGGTGTTCAAGGAGTGTGCAGGTCAGCTAGCTGTTGTCCTCACAGACAATTCTAACACTTTGCTGGACCAAGCCATAGTGAAAATGACAATAAAAGTTGTCTAAGTCTAGGTCATATTAACATGCTGTGCCCATACAGGGTCTGAAGGATTCTAGAACCTCAGCATTGTAATTTTTTCATTCAAAAATATTCCACAATTATGAACTACTTTGAGTTGGTCCACCAACTTACATTCCGCATGTTATAACCATGAATATGAGAAAATGTACAGAAATACATGGATATGAGTATTCACTATAAAGAGAGTCTTCTCACCATCATCAGATGTTTCTGTAAATCCAGGAACGGTGATCAGCTTCTCTCTGGGAGCAGCAGAGAGCACTGACACTGAACATCCAACCTGTGTGCTGCTGGAAGCTGACAGCAGAGCTGTGGTGGTGACGGTGACTGTACCGTTGCTGTGGGTCACACTGCTGCTGTTGTAGTGGGAGAAGCTGAGGTTCTGCTGTAGAACAGTCAGTGTTACAGTGGGAGCAGGTCGACCTGTGGCTGAACAGGACACAACTGACTCTGCAGAAACATTTGATCTCCTCACAACAAGGATGGGTTCATGCAGCTCTGGTAGGAGAACAAACATCATGATCAACATCTAGCTATAGAAGTTAACCTTGGAATACAGTCTGGTTCTTACCATAAACCTTCAGGCAGGTTGTCCCGGTCAGAGCTCCATCAGGAAAGGTGTTGAACAAGCATAGATAACATCCTTCATCCTGCTCTGTAACCTTCCGGATAGCTATGGAGGAATTCTTCAGTCCAGCTTCTGTAAACTGAACTTTTTTTTCAAAGCCAGGATTTACTGTTTGGCCAAAATACTCGCTGTAGGAGCAGATATTTATCTTTGTGTTTCCAAAGACCTTCTGCCAGGTGACCTGATGGACCTCTTTAGTTTCCAGGAGCTGACAGCTGAGAGGAGCATCTTCACCTGCTGCTGCTAAAACAGTCTGCTTGGTCTGGATCACAGCTGCTACATCTGCAGGAAACAGTTAATAAAAAATGACAATAGTAAGCTTATCTGTATGATGACCATTGTATTAGAAGGCTTTCATTTCCATCCCATTTTCCTCTGTTGAAAAAAAACAAATCCTCCTCACTCCCCAAAGTACATAATGGTGGGCCAGGCCTGATAAAGGGAACACGTGTCTTCATAGCTCCAAGAGCAGCAGGCCATCTAAAGTGGGTCAGGACTTTAAAACAATGACACACCCTATAAGATAGACAAGTATGAAACATACTATAAACTTTACAGATATCACCAAGGTATGAGAACCGATGGGAAAAGTTTTCTTCCCAATATAACATGAGCCCAGTGCTCTGCCTCACATTTCTCTGTTAAACTAAGATTAAATCATGTTGACGTTTTAAGTCCTGTCTTAGTTGTTGACTATAAGAAGTGTTATTCAGTGTTATTTTTATAAAGACTGATATGTCCAGCTAAAAAGAACTGGGAATAAGCCCCAAGGCATACTGTAGGCGTCTTCAAAAGGACTACTGCCTACATGTACATCACATTACTTAGACTGACCGGTAAAATCAAGAGTTTTGCCTTTTGGCTGAGCTCTTTTTTGACCCGATCTGTTGCAGTATCCACAGGCGACAGTGACACCATCTTTTGTTGATCTCCCACTTTTTGTTTCCCTTTCTCATGAACTGGAAAGTACAGACATTAAATCCTTCATTTGAGGCAGGAACTCTTCTCCAACCCGAAGTTGAAGACGGCTTCCATTTGACTGAACCCTCTTGCAAAGGCTCATATCACAACTTGGTCACTCCGGCCATGAATGGATTGTCTGCTAGCAGTACCTATGCCACGCTTAGGACAATCCAGACTGTTTTCATGGGTTGTTCCAAGAGGCTGGAATGACCTACCAAGCACAACGAGAACAGCAGCCTCCCTTTCTATCTTTAGGAAACACTTAAGGACCAACCTCTTTAAAGCACATCCGTCTTACATCTTACCCATACCTCTGTACCTCTCTACTACTCTTTCTGCACTCCCCCCTCTCTCTCTCTCTCTCTCTCTGCTGTCCCCACTGATTCTGACAAGGGATTTTTCCTCTAGAGAACTTATTGTCATATTAAGGATAACTGTGAAATTGTTTCTATATTGTAAGTCGCTTTGGATAAAAGCGTCTGCTAAATGCATAAACATTAAACATTAGGTGGATAAACCACCTTTTCTGGTCAGAACCACCGACTCCGGCTTGGGGGCGCTGCTCTTCCTCCCGATAGCTTCGCCCTGTCAGCACCGTACGTACCTCGACTGCATCTAAAAATCCTCTCCATAAGTTTTTTTTTGGACAGGACCGATTACAGAGGGTAACCCCTCCACGATCCAACATGCAGTAGGAATATAGATCAGAGAGTCCCTTGTACAGGGCCCCTAAGCCCTACTCCTGGAGTGTCCCCTACTGGGTTACACCATGGGCAAACTTTTGTTTGGTGTTGGACGTTTTCACCATCCAGGCTGACTTGATCGGAAATCTCCATGGTGGTGAGGCTTTGGGAGTAGATGACACACCGCTTCTTCCTGTCATCAGGGTCAATGGCCCTGTGCAGACTAACCTTGACAAGAAAGGGGGACAGAGTGTGTGGTTCAATTACAGGGCGATCACACCTCTCAGTTTTACAAAGAAGGCCTATGCCGGGGGACTGGAGAGGAGAGTTCTGCCAACTGCTAACCTTAGCTTAAGAAAGAGCAGTGTTTGTCTTTTTTCCAGCTTTGGAACACTGGCTCAGTTCTACACCCTCTGCAGAGTGCTTGAGGCTTCGTGGGAGTTTGCTCATCTGGTTGACATGTGCTTTGTGTACCTGAAGAAGGCATGATTTTTTTTTTAGTACTGCTGGTAAAATCAATACTCTAAAAAACAAGGAACATATTTAGAGACTTTATTGTATAACTTTAGTGAACCAGTGTGAATTATTCTAATAAGTTCATGTTCTTAGCCAACAAGAGAGGTAATCTTTGTGGTCTTCTGCTGCGGTAGCTTACATCTTCAAAGGGTACAGGGATTACGTTCTGAGAAAGTGGTCTCTATGTTTTGCAGATTATTTCTTTTTTAGCTTCACTAGCCTTAAACCACCTGAACAGGTCTCTAACTACTCTGATCTACAATACAATATATTTTCATTTAATATCCTGCCTCCTTTCCAGTAAATCAGACAGTTTTGGTAATCTTTAACCCCTTGACACCCATTGTCGCAACAAACCCTTTGCATTACATACACAGCCAATAGAGCATGTGCATTTCCCCAGTGCAACTTATTACACATCCATTGTGGACAAAGGGACCTTTGAAAAGCTCTAGTTTCTGTTACAACAGGTTCCTAACAGTACAAGGGAAGAGAGTAGACACTTGCTAGAAGTTTGCATTATAAATCAGTGCACAAATGTCACACCATAAATTTGCCTTGTGTTATTTGAAAGTTATCAGTCAATGGCAATATTTATGCTTTGCTCCTGTGTGTGTGTGGATGTAGTGCACACTGATTGGATCCAGCTGGTGCTGAGTCTCCTGAGTCTCTGGTTTTTCTAAGAATGTTTGCTAACCTCTGGTTGTCAAGTCCCATCTCCCGGTCATGTCTGCCTAATGCCTGCTTCTCTGCCTCAGGATTGGTTTTCCTGCATTCTTTGGTCCTGTCAGCGCTGCTCCTCCTCTGCCAGAATAAACCCCTACGCTGAGAAAACCTCAGCTTTGGATCCCAGTCATCCTTCTTATATCCAGAATGGATGATTGGGTGTGTTAGCTCATATTTCAAGATCATAACCTCTCCCACAGTTACTGTAAACTCCCTGCAGTTCCCCCAAGCTTGAAACCAGCTCCAGGTTCTCTGATCACATCTGTTCTTAAAAAATCTTTTACAAAAGCTTTTCATGTTGTTTTCTGCATAACTCGTTTCTCAAAAACATGTCACTATGAAGCAATCCTATTGCTCAACTACTCTGCCAACCGTGCAGATAACCACACCCCTTAGTCTCAGTCAAATGTGAAATCTTTGTGCGACTGAGATCCAAGTAATCAGAGAAAGTTTCCATTCCTGCAACATGCAGCTTCTGCCTTGGCCCCATAACACTGATTTAAAAATGACAATGTTATTATGTGAGTTTCTTGAGTAATCTGCCAGAGCACCTGAGTATATACAAGCTTCCTTAACATCTTCTGAACTTAAACATGTATTACTTATTTTTAAAAGTTTCCCTTTTTCTCCCACATTCCTTTAAAAATACACAGCTGTAAAAGGATTTTATTTTTAACTCCAGCTGTCCCTGTAGACTCCTTTACTCAGTTCACAAATATTTCTGTTCATGTTCTATGGACCTTTGCGTAGGTGTAACATACTGTGCACTCTTGTTCACTTGGCCACATTGTTGTGTCTTCGCCATATTGGCAAATATAGATAGCTAGATAGTCAGTTTTAATATGCAGATAGAACACAGGTGACTGTTTTTGAAGAGTGATCATAAAAGAATGGCCACAAGTGCAGCTCAATAAAAAAATTATAATCTAATTTCATGAGAGGTTTAATCCTGGCATTTTCATGAATAAAAACTATAAAAAACTATAATTACCATAAAGAGCATTAAAAAAATTAGAAATCAGAAAAGACAAATTAAGAAAGGAGTAAACATGCATATTAATTGTAAATTTTTTTTGACAATCTGAGAGACAAAAATTATAACAATATTTGATACTGAAACAACAAGGAGATTTATATCTAAAATGTACTCCAGTTATCTTTAAAGGTGAGCTCCACCCCTTTAAACTAGTAAAACAAGAAGGCAGGTCTGGACCTGCTTACATCGATCTGAACACAACGTTTTTACTAAACTAAGAAAGGTTCTGTAAGAAATACCAAACTTTCAACCTCAAAGTATTTCAGACACTTATTCCATTTGTTGATAATTAAGGTTTTAGATTCAATTCCTTATTTAATTAAAGTTGGGGAAAAGACTGGACTTCAGAGACAGAATAAAGTGAAAGTATGACTCCATTGCACTTGGTCAGCAATGCATAAAATTATTTATAAAAAAAAAAAATCGCCCCTAATGTATACAAAAGCATTGGGAGTGCTTATTCTCACCTTTCTGAAATGTTCCTCCAAAGGTAAAAAGAAATAGAATTAGCCATAGATTCCTTCCATGTGGCATTGTAGTGCAATTCAAAAGTGAAAACTGAAAAAAGGCGAAGAGAAAGGCAACACGTGGTGCAGCCTCAAGATTATGTAAACGAACAAGAGTTATCTATTGTTTTATAGATGGTCCAGAAGCACTGATCAGAACTTAGTCAATGCAGTAGTTTTTTAAATATTTTTAAATCCTGGTCCTGAACGCTAACTTTAGATGTTTCCATAATTTTAACACACCTCAATCAGAAGATTTCAGTTCATCAGATTTGTGTTAATTAATAAAATCATGTTATCTAAAACTGGGAAACATCTGAAAACAGGCAGGGCAGTTTTCATCCAGGTCCAGGGTTTCAACCAGGGTTTTACAGTTGAGTTATAGTGATGTCGATGGCTGTCGATGACTCTTTCTTTAAAGATAAATATATTCAAATAATATACACACCATTTCCAGGTGGGAAAGCTGATGCATATCTTTATATTCCTGAAATATGATGAGGATATTTTATTTTTGAATTGAGGAGGAAAAGACTAAAGTTCCTGTAGCATGTAACGAGGTTACTGACAAAAAATGCAATTAATTTAATTAATTAAGTCCTGCATCAAATTGACATCATTAGAGAAATTTAAGTTCACTTATATAGCCACACAAGCATTAAAGTTCAGTGCACATAAATGAGGTAAAAGTATCTTTTAGAAAATGGATGAATAAAAAACACTAGAATACTTTTAACACTGGCTATGTAAAATAAAAATATAAAATAATATCTAAGTATATTAATTTAGTTTATTGATCATATGTGACTGGGTCTGTTCAAATAAACTTGCTTGGGCTTGTTTTATTGTTTCAGACAGATTTTCTTTAAATTGCAATTACTTTATGCAGGTATTTGTGGGATGATGATTTCTCTGCTTTTATTGTGAAACTCCAGAGGATTTTCAATTCAACACAAAACAGATACAGTAAATACACCAAACATAAATTTTGTTAATGTTGATTAGTTTTAAAGTACAGACACTAAGGACTGCATCAAGGCCAGTTGGGGAATAACAAAAATACAAAAATCTAGCGTTATGGATGTTAAACTAAATCTATCTGTTTACTTTGAACATCCTCAGAATAAATAGAAGCATTGAACATATTTCCAAGCTTTATGTTGTCTGACTTTTAGTAATTTTATGGTTGTGGCCAAAATCATAAAAATAGCATGTTATATATTGTAAATGTAATATATGAATCTTTTATACAAAAAATAAAAGGCACATAATAAATGATTGCATTATTGATGTTGCAATAACTTGACTGCTTAGCATTTTTTTTTAATCCTAAAAGTTTTGATGTATCTATATGAATAAATCCCTGAATTTTGAGCTGAAATCAAATAATTAAGAAAATAATTAAATAAACATTATAAATATTTATTGAAAATTAGTTAAAAGAATATTTCTACCCTCAAGTTGTTTCGTGTTACAACAAAAAGCTTCAGTGTGTTATTGGGATTAGATGTGACATAAATGCAATATTTAAAACTCTGTAAACAAGAAAGAGCAGACTTTTTTTTTTCACTCTTAGTTTAAAAGGCAAGGCAAGCTTTTTATTTGTTGTTCAGGGTAGATGTGATATGCATGACAGTACAACTTGATTTTAAAATTCACATTTTTTTAAACAATTAATCAAAGTCTTATTTTTAGTATATTTTTTGAAAATAGTACATCAAAGTAATAGCGAAACATAAAACCACCTTGGTGTCATCAGGTAAAAAGAATTACACATCAGTAGTTCTAGAATACAATAGAATAGAATAGAATAGAATATTGGGTCCCTTAAGTGTACAGGTTTTGCCTGTTCACATGCAATCACAATTTTTTCTTCTCTTGCTATTTCGGTGTACTGACAAGGATTATCCTTTTTATTACTGTACCATTGAGTGAACAGAGAACAGTGCGGAATGTCCCTTTACTCTTATTTAAGTTTGTACCAGTATTCTTCACCCCACTTTTACAAACAGGGTTAACATCCTCAACAGAGTCGAGGATGAAGGTATTTAAAGGCTTGCATTTATTATTGTTGTCTCGAATCATTCTACTTTCTATGAGAGCATTACACACGCGTGACTGTTGTTGATGTGCTGGTTTTTTAACTTGTCAAATCTGGGAAAGCCAACAGAATGGCCGAGCTCAATGGCAGACAACAGGGCCAAAAATAACAGAGAAGACTGGAACTTCATGTTTCCCTGGGAAAAAAAGCAATTTACAATGATTATAAATCCTGGCTTGTATTGACAGTTTAATCTTAATGTTACACAGTAAAAAGAAAGCATGTACAATGACTTATGTATACAAGCTCAGTATAAATATTAAAAACAACTCAAGCTTCATGCTGCAAACACAATTAAACTTCTTAACCACTGCATGAGAATAATGAATAATATTAATCTACTCAATCAGAAAACAAACAGCTGCATACCCTTGTCTCTTGGTCTAAAACTGAGTCTCTTAGTTGGTCGGCTGACTGATTTAGGCGGAGCTGAGGGTTAAAGACACCGACTGCTGAAGATGAAGGAAGATTCTCTAAAGCTGGACTATGGAAGTATCAGGCACATTATATAGGCTGAATGCAACTTATCTATCTGGACAATTTGAATGATATTCCCATTGACAATGAGAAAAAATGTGTTTAGGTTATCTCAGGATGAGATCTATCTAAGGAAAACCAGCTGATTTCATGGACTCATTAACTCGAATCCCCCACACTAAGCATGCTTGTAGCGACAGTGGAGAGGAAAAACTCCCTTTTAACAGGAAGAAATCTCTAGCAGAACCAGGCTCAGTGTGAGCGGCCATCTGCAGAGGTCGACTGGGGTTCAAGGAGACAGAAGCAGACATAGAAAATGAAGCAGAGATACAAAAGGTGACTTACTGTATTAAAACGGTTAATTACATAATGCAAGCTCGTGAACTCTTAGGTAGGCACTACCACTGAGACAGAAGCAGATTTAAACAGATTATTTTCTTGGAAATGCAAAAGAGTGTGGAGGAACAACTGCAAGAGCCAGGATGGCTGGTTTTAACATTTATATATAACTTTAAGTAAAGGTTGTTTTAGGTTCTTATGCAAACATAATATAAACTCAAAAGGAACAGAAAAGAATGCTTCATCTTTGAATGAAGGAACAGCAAAATCATAGAAGCCAACGTTATTGTGGTTTTCTCATGGTATCTACATGGTTTCATGGCAATCACATGTAAATTAAAAAAATATGCAATGTTGCCATGATTGTCTAAAATCAAACTTTGGTATTAGTTTATTAGCTGTTTCTTTTTACAAGTTAAGTGGAATGTTCCTAATTTCTCTAAACAGAACAATCAGAGCAGTCCCAATTGAATATGATGTAGAACTAAATCTGAGTACTGCAGATTATCCATCTGGCCTACAATAAGTGGTGTCTGAATAGTGCTGGCAGTGAGGAAGGAGTTAAGAGAAGGAAGCAGGATGCTTCCTATCGATAGCTAATTTAGCAATTAGACCTCCTGATTACTAATTATCTAATTGACTTCCTGTCTGCCAAACTGGATTTTCAGGGGTCTCAAACTGGTTCCAGAAAGGGTCTTGTGGCTGCAGGTTTTTCTTTCCAACCAAGAAATAGCACACCAGACTCCAGTCATCTCATCAAGGGAGTCCAATCTTAACATGAGGAAAAAATCAGAATGATCACAGAAATAACTTGAATCTGACAAAAGTAATAACGAATAAAAAATTCTATGAAACACAACAAATGAAAGTCAGATATTGCTCTTCAACAATGCATCAACAGAATGGTTAAAAAGAAACTTAACTTAATATCTTGTTATACAACCTTTTGAGTCAATCGCCGTAATCAAACCTATAGCTCCTCTCAGCAGGTATTTTGTCCCCCTACTGATGATCAAACTGCTCCAGGTCTGCCATTTCCAGACGGCATGTTTCATCTCCTTAACAATTTCATAATTTTCAGAAGAGTACAAAGCATTCACATAAAATGTTGAAAAAGACAGAAAACCCATTGCAAATTTCAAATCTCAGTTTAATTACTAAAAGTTTATTACATAACTAATAAAAAGAGAACTTGATCTGTGATTTCATCAGCAGTCATCAATGTAATCTGATTACTTACTTTTGTAAATAAAGCATTTAACTTCTTCAATTCAGCTGAGAATATTACACAACAGTAAAAGGGGTTAGACATGCAACTCATATGCATTAAATATGTTTATCCAGACAGAAAAATGTAATAAACACCTCTATTCATAGATCTAAGGTGACAACTTGATTCTACAATTTATCTTGTTTTGCCAAATTTTCTGTCTAGTTTAATCACAGTATTCCTAATTATCCTTTTTTTCCTCCCACACAATTGTGCAAACTCACTAAAATGAGTTACAAATGCGCAATCTACTGGT
Source organism: Cyprinodon diabolis (assembly GCA_030533445.1). NCBI lineage: Eukaryota > Metazoa > Chordata > Actinopteri > Cyprinodontiformes > Cyprinodontidae > Cyprinodon > Cyprinodon diabolis. The sequence continues at coordinate 6,999,347 of CM060085.1, forward strand.
GTTTTTTTTTTTTATCAAACTGTAAATAAACTTCCTTAAAAAATATACTGAGCCCCTCTTCTTTGATGGTATATAAATATGCTGTTTTTAGATGTTAAAATAAAAAATGTAGCTTTTGCATATTTTTAAACCATAAAATATAGGCACAGATGAGATACTTGTTAACACTGAAAAAATCGGGAAACGTTTTGTGTATTAGCTCCAAGAAGGAATGGTACACATTAAAGACAAGTAATGACACAAAATAAAATAATTTAATAGTAATAGTAATAGTAATTTTAGTTTTCTTTCCTTAAAGTGTAAACAATAAATGGTCATTTATTAAAATGCTTAGAAAAAATACTATAGCTGCATGTACAGATATATAAATCTAACGGAAATGTTTCCTATATAAAAGATCTAACTTTACTTATTATCAGGATTGTTATCTTATTTAATTCAGCTTTAATTCTTGCAACAATAATGACACTAAATAAAATAATTTTGGTTGAAATAATCATGTTTGAGTTCATATTAATCATAAATTCATTATTTGGTTCTCCCTGGTCTTGAGAGGTCATCCTCTTTGTTTCATCCTGTTTGAAGTTTTCTTTTTTTAAAGTGTTAACATTAAATGTTCATTCCTTAAACTATTGGGATTTAAAAAATACTCTTGCTGAATTCAAAGATACATCAATTATAAATCTTACTGAAATATAACCCATATAAAAGATCTAAATTGTTTTTCTTTTAATCAGGATTGTGAACATTTTTCACTTTATTTCAGTTGCAATCATGCAACCACACCTAAAATCAATTGTTTTACAGTTTCAGCCAATTTCAGCAGACAATCTAATACAGAACAGCTCAATTTTTTTCATGTCAAAATGTGAGAGTAGTAAAAACAGTGTCCTCAACATGTCCTTCAGCCTCTGAAGGTGAGGATTCTGGACGTTTTCTTTTGCTTCCTTTGGCAGCGCTTCGCAGTCTGGCCTGATTCTCCAACCTTATTGAAGGTGTTTGCATCCTTTAAATAAAGAAATTGTAAAGAAATCTGTTAAACCCTGATCAGAGAATGACACGTTTTAACCAAATCGTTAAAATGCATTAAAAAAAAAGTTATTTGAAGAAACATGTTGAACCTCTAACATGTGGTTTGTTGTTTAATTACAAATGATTTCTTACCCATTTGTGTCTTGTAATAATTTAACTGGTGTTTTGTTCCATTCAGGGTCCCTGAATAAAAGAAAAAAATTTTGTTTTGCTTTATGAGCTTTAAAGAGTTACCGTACATAAATCAATCGGGAAATGTTTTAATGCTCCTGAATGTCTAAGAGTTTAACTGTTTTATATCATAATACAAAAGTGGTGTAGAAAATGAGGTTTATTACCTGTTTTTCTTTCGCTGTTTGACAAACAGTATAATGAATGAAATAATAAAGATGCAGGCCGACACAGCTATTAGAGGTATGATGATGATGATTAGAGTTTTACCTTAAAGAAAAACAAAAAGGAACAAAATGAGAACAGATTAATAGTTACAGCTGAAGGTACTACTGGTTTTCTCTCCTAACAGATTTGCAGACACATTTTGACTCATTCTTCTTTGCAAAGTAGGTAAAAGTCAGAGGGATTAAAGTCTGGACTTTGACTAGGCCATTCTAACACATGGATATCAATCTAAGGTAAGACTCATTTCTGGGGTTTTAAAAAATACCAGTATCTTTACTTAGTGTATCCAGATACAACACTCATTTGACATGGTGTCGATACTAACCAAAATAGTTGTTTTGAAAAAAAATCTATTGTTCATTTTATATTTCTGATTTATTCAAACAGTAAAAGAAAAATAATTCAGACAACATTAAATAATGTCAGATTGGGTTATTCATTTTTGATTTACTTTGCATAATTGTTTAACTGTAATTTGTGATTGTAACGGGTGCTCTTTAATAGAAATGATCCTAATTGAACTGAATGGGTCTTGCAGCTCTGGCTGCAACTTTAGAGTTGTTGACCTGTTGGAACATGAGCCTCTCAATCTAACATCTTATTAAGTCTCTAACTTTTTTTTCTAGGCCCATTCAGCTTACAATTAACAGCTTCCTTGTCTCATTTGAAATGAAATCATTCCTACAGCATGATGCTGCTAACTCCGTGCTTTAAGGGATATTTTGTGAATGTGATGCCCTGTTAAAATCTTCCTCAGCTACTGTAAGCTGGGAAGGTTTAAAGAGCCACTCTGAATAGCATAAAATATTATCAGAGTTTTATTATTATAAGGTGAGAACATGAACATGAATACTCACTATAAGATGATGCACTTTGACCATCATCAGATGTTCCTTTAAATCCAGGAACAGTGATCAGCTTCTCTCTGGGAGCAGTAGAGAGCACTGACACTGAACATCCAACCTGTGTGCTGCTGAAAGCTGACAGCGGTGCTGTGGTGGTGACGGTGACTGTACCGTTGCTGTGGGTCACACTGCTGCTGTTGTAGTGGGAGAAGCTGAGGTTCTGCTGTAGAACAGTCAGTGTTACAGTGGGAGCAGGTCGACCTGTGGCTGAACAGGACACAACTGACTCTGCAGAAACATTCGATCTGCTGACATCAAGGACGGGTTCATGCAGCTCTGGGAGGAGAACAAACATCATGATCAACATCTAGTTATAGAAGTTAATCCTGGAATACAGTCTGGTGCTTACCATAAGCCTTCAGGCAGGTTCTCCCTATCAGAGCTCCATCAGGGTAGATGTTGAACAAGCAAAGATAACATCCTTCATCCTGCTCTGTAACCTTCCTGATAACTATGGAGGAATTCTTCAGTCCTGCTTCTGTAAACTGGACTTTATCTTTAAAGTCAGGATTCACTGTTTGACCAAAATACTCGCTGTAGGAGCAGATATTCCTCTCTTTCCTCCCAAAGACCTTCTGCCAGGTGACCTGCTGGACCTCTTTAGTTTCCAGGAGCTGACAGCTGAGAGGAGCATCTTCACCCTCTGCTGCTAAGACGTTCAGCGGGGTTTGGACCACAGCTGCTGCACCTGTATAGAAGTTAAATTACTTGGTTGTTAAAAAATCAAACAGAGAAACTGCAGGGGCATTACCTCCCAGCTAGACTGTAAGACCTGCCTTTGCCTGTAAGTGAACAATTGGTCCTCGGCTACAGTATCCCCCAAGCTTAAATAATAGTAAATTTTCTCTTCAGCTCAGATTTTTTTAACATTAGGAATGAAAGAAGGTTGATTGTGGAATTGATTTAATATGTTGAATCATTATCTTGCAGGAAAACTTACCAGGAACCTATTTTAGGTTATTCAGTTAAGGGCTTCACATTTGTACTTACATTATCAGGAAATCAAAGCACTCTAATAAGTTCAGAATCAGAATCAGACATACTTTAATAATCTTAGAGGGAAATTACTTTTATTTCTCTTCCTAATTCACTCACCACTTTTGTGTCTGTTTACTTTTTTAACGCTTTTTTCTCATTTCAAGTGCACAGTTACAATACTGAAGTAATCAGACAAAAGAAACACATTCACAATATGCTTCAACAACCTTATGCGAATTTAAAACAGACAAAAAGTCTCTCTCACCTATGTGAAGAAGGTGCAGAATAAAGAAACAGGAAACTTCACTGCACGCCATCGATTCAATTTTGCCGCCCAAAGTATTGAGACAAGGAAATCAAATTTGGACTAAACCAATAGCTTGCATTATCAATAACAAGCAACAAGCAAAATTGAATCACACTTCATCTCCATTCATTAAAATGATAATGATAATCAAAATCTCATAGGAACTCAACAGTACAAGTATATTATTTTGCAGGGCTTTCTATGTATTTTAATACTATAATTCCTGTTGATCCCCTTTTTCATACTGGTACAAACCGGCAACAGTAATACTTTTACTTTCAGTTTTCAATATCGGCTGCAAGGAATACAAATGCGCCATCTAATGTCTATACTGTATGGTAAAAATTTAAATGTCAAATAACTGGAATCAGAATCAGAATCAAGTTTATTGCCTAGTAGGTTTGCATGTACAAGGAATTTGACTTGGTGTTGATGGTGCAGACAAAATAGATATATATATACAGAATACAGGATTTCTAGTTATATATGATAAAAAAAACATACCTTATACTTTATACAATAAATTGTATGTAACTATTTATCATATACAAAATAGGCTGTGCGTTAATGTAACGCAGGAGGTCTGGAGATACGATGTTAGTGTAGCTTCTAGGTCCTAAACCAGGGAGGGAGAGAGGCAGTGTCAGTGTCACGGCGATCTCTGGGCCTTGTCGATAAGGCTGGCAGCGGATGGGAAGAAACTATGCTTGTGGAGTGAGGTTTTGGTCCTGATGGACCGCAGCCTCCTGCCAGAGGGAAGTGAGCGAAATAGTTTGGGGTTTGGGTGCGAGGGATCAGCCACAATCTTCCCTGCACACCTCAGAGTCCTGGAGGTGTGCAGATCCTGGAGAGATGGAAGATTGAAGCCAATCATCTTCTCTGCAGACCAAAACCAAACAATAACCAATATGATTTTTTTAAATGTCAAATCTAATGTTTTTATATTTAGATCCATGTTTGATGCAGGTGAAACTGCAATAAAACTGTTGAATCAAAAGTTTAATGCTGGTAAGTAGTCCAATATCTTTTGTTAATAGAGGGATAAGAATAGGGTGTTTTTATGTTTTCAAATAGTTTGTGTGATAAATCAATAGAGTTTTTTTTTTTTTTTTGGTGTCTGCTTTGGTATCTGAAGTGAAGGTTTTTCAAGTGGCCATGATTTAAAGAGAGGAATGTTACGAAATAGAAATCAAATATTAATCATAGTGATAATTTTTTAAGAATAAATCTATATTTATTGTACTGATCAACATCCATAAAGGGTCTAAATCCTATAGCCATGCACTTGCAAAAAAAAAGGGACGTCTTTGAGCAAACTGTACATTTGCGTCAGAAGTGAGTCAAAATGAGACAATGACATTTAAGGACTTTAATTTTACAAAGAGAAAAACAAACCTCTAATCACAAATTAGATCATTTCCAAAACTTGACATATTTTATTTAAACCAATTGTCAATAAATATTTTTTAAAGAATAAATAATAAAATGACATCAACATAAATATGACTTATCAGGGACAACACCATCTTTTATAAGTACAGTTCTAAGTTTTTCATTCTTTTTGCACACAATAAATAACATTTTAACCACTATAAACCATGTACAAAATGCAAGAGGACAGAAAAACCTACAACCATCTTGAAAAAAAAATATTTAAGAACAAAACTGTTCTACTGAACTGAGGTAAAACATTTTGTAGGAGTTTTATGCAGAAATAAAATAGGACACTAGATGGCAATAAAGGCTCAGTTTGCATTAAAGCGTGAGCTTTTTAATGTAAATCCTGACTGTTGCATTATTCCTCCCTCACAGTCTCTGTCATGGTATCATATTCAGCTGTCATTTTTACATTCATCAAAACAAGTAGACAAGCTCCAAGTTAAAGTGCAAAGTGATGAAGTTTGAGAGAAATGTGATCTAATGCAGGTTACATTCAGTGTATTGTCCAAAATCCGGTGGCTCTGGAAGGAAAGCAGCTGCTCTTAGCTTATTCACATCACTGGTGTAATGCTGGAATGCTCTGCTCCATAAAGCTGATCAAACTATAGTTTGATCACTGTTTCTTCTTCTCTTTGAACTCCTAAAAAAAAAAGGAAACAGAAGTGTTGGAAATCTTGCATGTGAACCATTATATAACTATGAATAAAATGTCTGCTTATTGGAAGTGAAATGTCTCACCTTTTGTGAAGGATCAAAACGATAACACCAGCAATGCAGATAATGATAAGTAGAACTGCGGTGATGAGGATAATCTGTGACTGATTACCTGAAGAGAAACAACACTTGGTAAGTCTGCGCAGAAACGAGCTAAATCATATTTCCAAAAAAAGAGGAAGCTGGGAATCCCTCTCTGTTTTACTTTTACTGGTAAACATTTGATAATGAATCCCTGGGGTCAGTTCAGTAACCTCCTGAGATAAACACCCGCAGCCGGTGTGACCAGCACTGCACAGTGTACTGTGACATGGGGTTTTCAGTAACATGAAACTCAGCTACAAGTGAAACTGAAGTCTTATGTGTCACAGCTCAGCTGACTGAGAACAAGCATGACTCTTTTAACTTTGTCTTCAGACTTCCAGGACTAGATCTACACCATGAATCAGGCAGTTGTTCAAAGGGAAATAAAGTCAAAGTGAATTTCCGGGATTTCCTGAGCCTTTGACCTAGTGGGCGTTATGATAACCATCAGGGAAATGCTTCAAGGGAAATTTGACGTCACTACCAGGCAGTAAGAATTATGAGGGAATTTCTTAAGCTTTCATGGGACTTCCTTGAACCTGACCCAGGTATTTATTACCTTTTCAATGGGAGATCCAAGATCTCAACATTCTAAGTATTGGCACTCCCTGATTGCCTCTTAATCATATAGCATGTTAGGACACAACCCATTTACAGCTACAAGTCTCTACATGACAGCTTGCAAAACTCAGAGTCCAGCATGCATACCTTCCTCCTGCTCTATTGAAGAGAAATCAAATGTTTTCCGTTGTTCCCCTGGCTGTCCTTTATTTAGCACACAGTCTATATGTCCTGTCCAGTTTGTAGGTATGTCCACTGCGATGCTGGTATTGTGGATAAAAGTCCCATCTCTCTTCCTGTCCGTAGCTTTCTGTGGGACGGCATTTTTGGAGATGTTGATGGGGATCTCCCAGGTAATTATCGGTGCAGGTTTCCCAGTGGCAGAACAGCTGAGCACTTCCTTTCTTATTTTCTGTTCACGAAGGACGCTTGACTGTTGTGCGGATGTGAACTCCAATACTCCTGCATGGACAATTGGAAACCATGACTTTAGATTTTTTCTTTTTTACTATTTTGACTTTCTGAAGAAGATGATACTCCAAAAAGTAACAGCTCACCTGTCACAGTTAGGCACATTTGCTTCCTTTTGGACCCATCGGGATAGACATTGAACGAACAAACATAACAGTTCTCATCTTCCCAGGTTATGTTCTTCAGGATAATGGATGACGTGCTTAGAGTTGATTCTCTAAAGCTCACTTTCTCGTTAAAAGGTCCATTTACTTGCTTCCCAAAACGGTTGCTATATGTTGCTAGGTTTTCCAATGACTCAGGTTTAAGGCCCCGCTGCCAAGTGACCTGCAATACACCTGTAGTGGAAAAAAAAACAGTCAGTACGTCACTGGTAACCTTTTAAAGATCCATAGTTGTTTATAGTCAGTTTACAACAAAAACTCATGACTTTCCAGGTAGTGAATAAGGATTTACCTTTAGGGTCTGGGAGTGTACAGGTGAAGATTGCTTCCTCTCCATACTTGGCTGTGTTTCCCCCATCAAAGCTTATCTCAGAGGCTTGGGCTGGAAAAGAGAAAAGCTGTATTATCAGCAAGTTCTGACTATGCACGGAAAAGGAGTAAAAATGCTCTAAAGTGAAAATGGTCAACACACATGACAGAATTCTGTAATAAAAATCCTTCCAAGCAGCTCTTAAACTTTATACCCAAATCAACTTCCAACAAACTTGGCAGATCTTTGATCCCTGCTGTTTTTTTCACAGCAAATAGTAAATAGTTCTTCATGCACAAATCTGCATTCATGTTTTGTACATTTTAAACAACCAAGCTCAGTTGCACATGTCTTTGCTGTGGGTCTGCTATTTATAGGTTTTGTGTTATGATAATTTGGCCTTACTGTAAAGTCTCTTGTTCACATTTTTTTTAACAGTCTTTTTTTACCTAGTGTGTATCTGCATGCTGACAAGCAGATCAAATGGTCGCTTTGCTGTTGTTACACTTGAATTTTCCCACAGCAGAACAATAAAATTGTATTCTATTCTATTCTATTCTATTCTATTCTATTCTAGAATTATCATATTATTAATAATAATGATAATGATTCGTTTTATCAAAGTATTCTTGCTTATTATAAATAATGAATATTAATATTATTCCATAACGTAATGATATATCAATAAAAGCAACCAAAATATTACAAATAAAATAGATCAGAAAATCATACATCAACAACTTGGATACAAAGGAACATATATAAAGAATACAACTAGATCAAATATCACGCATAGAAAATAAGTTAAACATGGAACATTTTAGTTGTTGTTTAATAAAATATAGCCAGGATTCAACAGGTTATATAAAAAAAAATTCTTACCTTTATAAGCCAAACAGATGATTGTTATGATCAGTAGCATCCTGTGTCACTGCTGGAGCTCACTAAATGAATACTTTCTGTTTGGACGCAGCAGCCTTTATTTACAGAGAGATGGGAGGAGAAATTGAAACTGATGGCTGGGATTTCTCCCTAACTCTGACTCATGAGGTTTTGATACAGTGTTGGTAGACTGTGTTTCTAAACAAAAAATAAATAAACCATCACTTTTTTACAAATAAATATTGTAAATAATTTCTGGGGAGATTTAGAACCTTTATATGTTAGGTTTGAATAACTGAAACCAGACATATAATTTAAAACTACAATGTGTAATTTTCAGCAACATCTAATGGTTAGACTGCAGCAGCATGAACCCCCTCCCCCCTCCCCCCACTTCTACCCCACAACAATACAGTGACCGTCATGATACAAAATGGCTCCAGCAACATCCGATTCACCTATTTTGCGAAGTGATGACGAGGTTTGTTTACATAGCTTATTTTATAAAAATATTGTATTAGTTTATGTGGTATAAAGATTGTATATAGGTCTAACGTTCTGCCGTCCTATTTGAGTATAATAGTAATCACTAAAGTCACCAGTTTTTCCGCTCTGCGCTTCCATAGCGCAAAGATGTCTGCCTCCATATATGTGCGAACCGCTCAATGTAATTATAAACAGCAATTTCCAAGGCAAAGCAAGCATATGGAGAGTGAGACTTGCAGTTCGTTGATGAGAATAAATAACATTCTTATCATCATCTTCCTTAAAGGCACACCATGTAACTTTTGGCCACTAGGGGCGCTAGACTTAACTTTCACATTTAGCGCCCTTAAGCCGGGCGTACACTGTGCGATTTTCGGGGCGATTTTCCAGTCGTATGAGAATTTTTCGATCGGGCGGACTTTCAGCCTGATCGTGCGTCGTGTAGTGTACAGGGGGTTGCGAGGGGCGATCAGCCTCTCCGAACCACCTCCCGATCGGGAATCATGGGGTCAGGAGATTTTCTCCCGACCGTGGTGGGCAAATCGCTCAGTGGGCATGCACAGACAAGGATTTTTCTTTTTCTGTAAAATTTACAAACTGTAGTAGCCACGTTTGCTCAGCCATGTCTTTGTCCAGCTATGTCGCGGGCTTTTATTTTTAGGGCTTTCAGCACAAAATTGCACAAATTGCTAAGGCAGTGCGTTTCACTCTAGTTAGATTCATATACCCCTTTTATTTGTTTGGCTTCTGGATAGACGAGTCAGAGTAGCTCCATCTCACTGCAGAGCTGAGTCACACAAGGTTTTTAGACACACAGTGTGAGCAGGTAGATCGCATCAGAGCATTGGGCCAAACATAAATTGTGAGTTTGGAACTTACGATGTACGACGAAACCCTGCGGTTTAGTCGTACAGTGTGAGCAGTGCAACGATTGAAAAAAATCGCACAGTGTACGCCCGGTTTTAGTGGCCACCAGCACTGTGAAAGAACGCAGAAGAATCTTTTGATTTGGGAATGCGCTAGGTGTCTGGGTTCAGCTCGGAGGGCATGAGAGATGCTGCTGCTCTCTGAAGAGCACCACAGGAACAGGCTGGACCACGCCACGCAGAGGACCAACAGCAGAGATCCAGTGAAGAGCTACTGGGTCGGACGGGTGTTCTTCCAATTTACATGATCTGGCCAGCGACGGTGCGTCTTCTCCAGACTTAAATACACGATATTTCACAAGGGGAGCCCCGCTCATAGCGTTGAAAATTTCCAGTGCTTTATATGGGCCTGATGAATGATTTAAAATAACTCACATGCGTCAACTCTTTAGGTCACAAAGTCTGCAGTGTGCCTTTAAATAATGACCAAAATAATTTTTTCTTTTTTTGCCTAAATCGCGTCTTCATGCTGGTCACTGCTTGTAAAATGGATGAAATCACCAGTCAAGCGAATCATGCATTTCCAGCCCTGCTTTAAAAACAGACAAAGACATAATTAAAATGATTTTAAGACAGAAATGTAATATAAGAAAATATTTTATATTTATTATTGTCTACAAGCTGAAAGTCTCGGTCTTAAGTTTGCGTTGCTGTAGAAATAGCTATTTAGGATTAAAAAGGAGCGGCTCATGCATTTATGGAGGCAGACATCTTCAAATTATCGCAGTATATAAAATCTTTATCCTACACATACTAATAACATGCAACCTAATGCAACCAAATTATCTATGTAAACTAGACTTGCACCGGTCTTGCAGGGAAATTGGCAGATTTTTTGTGATTGGCCACAATCAACAACCAGCTGGTCATTTTGTAGACGACCGATTTCATGCTCCTGATTATTTTTTTCTCTGAGCAAACATGCATTTTCCTCCTGTGCTTGGTTAGAGTGCTCGAACCAGGGGGACAAATCACCTATAAAACAGAGGTAAGATGAGATGCTCAGACAGAAGGAGAATGAAATCAACTTGAGAACGCCAGCTGAAAGAGAAAAAGAACCAGGATGAGCCAGTCAGCTGTTCCCCCCTCTGTAGCTAAGAAACCAGAGCAGTAGAGATAGCTCAGGAAGAGATTTAAGGAGGACAATAGTAGAATTCTACTTGGCTAATGGAGGCAAGGGAGAAGCCTAAGCTTGTTCAGGCTAGCTATAGAGGCTGCAGAGGATCAGACGACTACAGTGGAAGATCGGATAAGTCTGGTGGCAGATGAAGAACTGAAGGTGAGGGACAGGGGCTTCAGATCACCAGGAGGAGGACAGCGGTACCTTGGAGAAGTCTGCCAGGGAGACAGGAGCAGGACACAGGACTAGAGGCAGTTAGCCTCTAGTCCTGTTAGCCTCTAGTCTAGCTAGCCTGGACAGGTGGTGACAGGCCAAGGCTAGCCTCTAGTCTAACTGCTGGCAATGGACAGACAACTGCTAAGGATCAGAAGAGCCTGCTAGGCACATAGAGTGGCAGAGCGGAGAAGAGTATTTGGCAGCTCGCCGGTGTCTGTACTGGAGGTAGGATGATGAAACAGTTCTTCCAGGCCTAACTCAAAACAGCTTTATTAAAAGCCACTTGTAGACCTCTTGAGAGCATGTCTGACTTCATCTTTTGTCAGCAATATTTTCTCCATCTTCCATTTCGATTTCAAAAAGCTCATCTCCACCACCTCCTTCACTAAAACAGTAGTCAATTCATGATACTTTCTCATTTGAAAATGTTTATACTTAATAATACCGCCTCCATGTAGATGAGACAACAATATTGAAGAATTATAAATTCTTCAATTAATGGATTTGCAGCTGCCAAATCCTAATATATGCATCTCTAATGTAAACAAACCTAGTCATCAATTGACAGGAACACTGAAGCGGATGTTGCGGAAGCCATTTGTGTCATGATAGGCTCCTCATTTTTGCAATGGGGGAGCAGATCATGTTGCTGCAGTCTGATTTTTAGATGTTGCTGAAAAATACACACTGTAGCGTAAATAATGAAGTGAATGCTGTGACTTTTTTCTTGAAAATCTATTGTGTCTACTGAAAAACCTGAAAAAAAACACTGCAACTTTCAAAGTCAAACTTAATTTAAGCCCTTTTCAGATCAACTATGTGATGGTTATTGCTGTATTTCTGCAAATACATGAGAAACTCAGCTGTGTTTCTGTGTTTTTTTTCTCACCCCTTTAACATCCAGTAAATATACTTTCATCACTTCTGCGCAGTAAACATTTACTAGATGCTGCTGCCAGTAAGCATAATGGTCAAGTAGGGAGAATACATTTATACCAAAAGCAGAAGTTCTGTAGAGTCATTTGCTGTTTCAACTTTTTTAACACCTAGTTATATTTTCAGATTAATTACTTGTGACTATGTTCATGTTGTTTCCCACAAGCATTGTTTTGGAGCTCCTCCCGACCTTTAGTGCCCTTCCCAATTACAGAAATAATAAACAAGGCCTGGAATTAATTTAATGTTGTAGCATTTGGGAGACATAGTTTTACTTGACTGGCGTTTTTTCTTGTCTTTCCAGTTGTGAAGATCGGCTAAAACATCAAGGAAACACCAATTCATGATTACAGCATAACAAATAAACCGTTATTTCAGTAATTTATGCTGGTCAACATAAATTCCCATTAATGTAGGTTAAACGTCAGAGGTTTGGGGTGAATATGTCTTACTAAAGCAGTGATGAAAACATCAATCTCCTGGCAAGTTTCATTACCACACTTAGATCATGACAAGTTTATAACCACGCCATTTCACTGTGAAACCAACAGCTACAGGAAATCTTAACAATATAACTGTAAATCTGCTTATTATGTCAGAGGAAATCTGTAGTGCAGTTTTGGCTGTCAGCTCCAAGGAAAGCAGAACAGGAAGGAATTATAAATCAGCCACAGAAGCCTTTAGGCAGATTCCTAGATAATTTGGTTAGATCATGCCTGTTAATACCGTAAACCCATGTCATGCAACCATGTGCTGACTATAAAATAAACAATTTGCAAGATCACAATAAAAATTTCGTAACCTTTTCCACACAAGTACATCCTAAAAAAAATCCAAGCAAAGCATAAATCTGACATGGGTGTGTTGAGCACAAAATGATGAAAAGTGGGAATAACTGTTTGAGTTTGGCTGCATCCTATATCTTAATTTACACACCCAATTTTAATATTGAATTTGATTCATCTAAAATAAATGTCATCTGTTCTAAGATTGCTTGTCTATTCGCAGCCTTAATCTAAAGCCACACAGTGTGCAGCAAAGTTACAAAATATAAGTAACTGTAGAAAAGTAAGACAGCTTTAACTTAACAGAAAAATTATATTTCTTTATTTTTGAAAAACAGAAAGTGGCGAGGGAGGCTGATAGCCGGAGTTTGGATAAAGCAATGGTTGTATTTTACACATCAAACAATAAGAGCTAGGAAATAGTGTTGAGGACAGAAACAAACCTATTGTAATACTGTAAGGAATCTGTTGCACAGTTATGTAAATTGCGAATTGCATGAATAGTTATTGCACATGACCTAGAGCTGAAAAAACACATGATATCACTTCTGCCAGAGTGCAGCAGCTGAAACACCCTGTCTCCAGGGTGTTTACTATTTCTCAATGTGTTGTGTTCTCTCTTGAGACAGTGAGTGCTGTAGAGGTTCTTTAAGGAGAAAAGAGTGTGACTAATGATAATATTTCCAATCGGGCTGAGTTTCAGCCTGCGTTGTGTAGTATATAAGCGGTAACGAGGGGCGATCAGCCTCTCATGACCATCTCCTGATTAGAAATTGGAAGAAAATCGAACATGTTTGAAATTAATTTGAGCATCGTAAGGTGTTTGTAAGATAATTGACTCTCTGTTTGCGGTCTCAGAGGAAATCTCTGATCCAGCAGCGGATGGTGGCTTAAAAAGTCTGATGCAGGAGCTCCATTGCCAGTCTGTCTAGGAATATGGTATTAGGAGCAGAAATTAAGGCTACAAAGGGCAGCCTGAATAAAATCCTCTAAAACCTTGTGGGGAAAAAAACTGCAGATGAAGGGTATGACAATTTTAATTATTGTTATTATTTCCATTGATAATTCTAGAGCCAAATCAGCAGGCAATTTCAAAAGCACAAACTCAAAGCCCATTTCAAGTTAAAGGAAAAGACACTTCCAAAAATTAAACTACTCATTTGATAAGAGAAACCTTGAATATTTTCCCAATTAACAACAGCAAGGATACTTCTGAGTCAGTAACTGCATCATAGAAGAAAAATCTGACGTGGGTGTGTGAAGCACAAAATTATAAAAAGCGGGAATAACTATTTGAGTTTGGCTGCATCCCATAATTTAATCTACACAAAATATAAGTAACTTTAGAAAAAAAGAGACAGGTTTAACTTTACAGAAAAATGAGATTTCTTTATTTTTTGAAAAGACATAAAGTGCCGAGAGAGGCTGATAGTTGGGGTTTGGGTAAAGCACTGGTTGTATTTTACACGTAGCTAAAAGTGCTAAATAAATAGTCTTAAAGCAACAACACAAGCACAGTGTGCTTTTTATATAAAAAACAATGAAATAAAAAGCTTTATTCATTCACTTAAAGCTACAGTGTGTAATTTTTAGCGACATCTAACGTCCAGACTGCAGACCGCAGCAACATGAACATCTCCCCCCCACCGCTTCTCCCCCCCCAACAGTACGGCGAGCGTTACGGGACAAAATGTCTTCCACGACGTCCGCATCACCTACCTTCTCAAGTGATGAGGTTTGTTTACATAGATAATTTTACAGATAGTATTCTCAGGCATAATACTGCCATCTATTGTTCAGTACCGTCTCAGTTCATCTCTCTCAACTTGCCGTAGTTACTTTCGAGCGTAATGGGCGATCTCGCAATCGCTAGTTTGTTGGCTCTGCGCTGCCGTAGCGCAAAGATGTCTGCCTCCATGGCTGCGAGACCCGCTCCTATGTAATTATAAATAACGAATTCTAAGGCAACGCAAATATTAAGGTTAAGAGGCTGAGCTCGTAGATGATGATAAATAACATAGTTATGTATAATGTATTACATTTTTGACTGTATATCCCTGTAATTATTACACACTGTAGCTTTAATAACGCTAAAAGTGCCTAGATATGAAAATGAGTTTATTCCTCTCTCATAAAAGGAAAAGTGGAATCTGTCACTTTGCAGGAAACTGTAGAAGACCTCATATATACAGGAAGCAAAGGAGAACAGCACTAACTCCAAACATAAATCTGAAACATGGAACTACACTGAAACATGATGGCAGCAACATTAACCAGGGGTTTTGTGAAAGCAGATGCATTTAAAAGAATAGAAAAAAAATGTATTCTGCTTTTGTGTTTCCTATAAAGCTTAAGATTCTCAGATTTTTATACATATTCATACTGATACCAGGGTTACAAAACCTTGGCCATTTAAAAACTGTATTTAAGCTTATGAAAGCAAGGTTATGTACTGTACTGTTGTGAAATATGATTCCACATTTTTTTTCTGATGAGGAAGTTCTTGTTTAATTCCTCAGAGGGTAGTCACGGAGTAGGAAAGAACCTAACAGCTTTGTGTCTGAGTTAACTTATTGTGCTGCTGAAAGTGTTTCAGTAGAATTTTATTCAGCATAATCCATATCTTTGTTCAGAAATATTTAATTGAGTTATTTCCAAAGCTTTGATCATTTTTCCTTATTAAAGGTGTGTTCAGCTTAATTATATTTTACCTTCAGTCTGAAAAACATGCTGTTACTCATGCAATAATTCCCTCATATTACTCTAAGAACAGACACACATGCTTAAGTGTTTTACAGATGGGTATAAAACACACTCATAATCAGACTGCATTCAAATGGATTATCTAGTTATCAGCCCCAATATGGATTTAATAAATGCGGGGAAGCACCTATAATATTGATAGAGTGTTTTAACCTTGAGTTAGTTTAGTTACTTCTGGTTTCACAAAATTACCAGGAACCCAAATAAAACCGATTGTTCGATAAACTAGATCAGTTATTTTGGTCAAAGCTCTCACTTCTCTCATTTTAAAATCTATCTCAGTTCTGCCAGTCAAAGATAGTCACAGACTGCCAGTCAGACAGAAACTTGCTACTGTACTTTGTATATATGACATCAACTGGAATTTTTTTTATGCTGGTTTGGTAATAGAGCGACAGATTGTGTCATTTAACTGTTAAATGTGTTGATAAAGAGAGCAAAGATAAAACGATCTTAAATTGAGATTCACGATTGATTGGATGGGATTAGAGCTTGACTTTGAGTCAAACAGCAAATGCTAAATTCTATTTTAAAACTGAAAACTAAAAATGAACAGATTTTGCAAATTCGGAAAATTTTGATTTCTCTTCTGTTATATATTAATTTATCCTATTTACTCACTATAAAAGTTTTCACTCAGTCTGTTTCACCTTGAAGGCCACAACATTCTCTGCAGGATGGTGTTTGGAGACCAGACATAGCTTCTTCCCATAACAAACCAGATTCTTTCTCAAGGTTTATTCATAACATGTTACTGTTAAACCTAAGTGTCTGTAATTAGTTTGACTCTGACTACTTTCCTTTGTTGTAAGTAAGGGGGAACGAACGCTGCTCGTGCAGAACAGGGCTGAATACTGTGCCATAAGGGCTGTATGATGAACTGTTCTCTCTTTGCAAAGATATGAATAAAGTGCCGGCTGAGTTAAATCCATCAATCTCCGTTTATTTAACTAGGGTAAATAGTTGAATACATTACTCCCACGACACTATCAGATAAGGGCAATCCACCAGGGCATCATCTGGGGTATGCTGGTTGCACCCACACGGCTTTCATTTTCACTTTTTCCCTCTGTGCTGCTCAAACAATGAGGGTAGGGGCGATTGAACCAAGGTTCCCTTTGTGGTACCATTCATGCAATAATGGACGCTGCTAATGTTATTGCACAAACATAAAGTTCCAGGTACCTTCTCTTGCACCTTAAAGGTACCACCAAGGTATTTTCAGATAGGAAATCACCTTCTGTGGTTTCCCCAAGGGAATGTTCTATCCATCATAAGATCCTGCAGTTTAACAAGTTAATCAGGTGTTTTTGGGAAAAATCAGTGCAGCATGTTCTACGGGGTTGGCTGAGTTTTATTTTGCAGCATTGGTTTGTTTTTGTTTTCCAAAGGTGCTTTCCAGCCTCAGAGTTTGAGTTTTGAGCAGCTGATGATGCTAACCGTCAACACTGTAGGTATATTGCAGAATAGCAATTTGTGCTGCAGCAACATGATGCTGAAAGCGTTAAAATTGTTTTTATTGGGGTGTTTGATGGATTGTTCTTCCTCTGACTTCATACATTTAATGGAGCCTGATAACTGACATAGGAAAAAAAAGATATAGCATGGGCAGAAAATACAAATTTGTTACCACGGTCTTATGCACATCACTCCTTTGTGGCCACAAATTACATTTTGGGAGCAAATTAGTATTTCATGCACACATTGTATATGTATTTATATATGTCATGGTCACAGATGCAACAAATTAGTTTCTTGTACACATGCTAGATCTCTTTATTTTCTTGTTAGTTCTTTTTTACTTCTAAATTAAATTCTAAAACATTGGCAGGGAACAGTCCAAGCAGATCTTAAATTCTAATTTGCCAAACGAAATTTCTTTTTGTTTTACACTTGTGTAAACAAAATGACTAATACAATCTTTCTAAAGTCTAAAGTAGAAATGGATTCCAGGTAGCAAAAAAGATTTTTCTGATTGTTTGCACAGTCCCGTGGTTTATGGCTAGAACTGAACTCAGATAAACTTGTTGACAATTTGTTGAAATGACAGCTGACTGTCTACTGTCCCTGAAAGTCCCTATTTTTATGCTGAGATAGGCTGCTCTCCTGATCCCCCATCCTGCAAGTCTTCACATTTCCTGAGTAATGATTACTGAAAGGAATCAACATACATGAGAGCGAGGAAACATTATACAATAGATTGCCTGTGCAGCATAGATAGGAGCCAAGAAAAAGGAAGCACACACAGCTTAAGAGAAGAGGCAGTTTCAGGTCAGATGCTCTTGACCTTGTTCTTCCTCTGTAACCAAAAAGGAATTTCAAAAAGAGGGGAACACCAGTTTTCAAAGAAAAACAAAGGATATTTGTTTGTCCCAGACCTTCCACATTTCAAAAAGGAAAAGCATTTCAAACCCTGCAACTGTATTGCAGCTGTAGCTGTCATAAAACCAGGACATATAGACCCAGTATTCAAGGTGAGAAAGCCAGTATGAAAGTTCAAAACATTTATTAAAACAAAAACAGAACAGAATCGTGCTGCTGTGGAACAGCAACTGCAGGGACTACAGCTGTGGGCGCAACCCATCTCTGATTCTGTAGAGAGAAACACAGGTAAGTGACCACAATCATCTCAACAGAAGATGATAATCAGAGTGAGGCACTTACCTGGGTTAACTCTACAGTCCACAAAGGAATGGACAGATCCTGGTTCCAGGAATCCATCAGAACAAGAAGGCAGGTTCAGAGTCCTGTGCGTCGAGCATCCAGCTCAGACAGAAAAGCACCTTGGAGGACAGGTTCAGGGTCCCATGCATCGAGCAACCAGCTCAGACAGAAACGCACCTTGGAGGACAGGTTCAGGGTCCCGTGCATCGAGCAACCAGCTCAGACAGAAACGCACCTTGGAGGACAGGTTCAGGGTCCCGTGCGTCGAGCAACCAGCTCAGACAGAGACGCACCTTGGAGGACAGGTTCAGGGTCCCGTGCGTCGAGCAACCAGCTCAGACAGAAACGCACACACTGGCAGAATCCAACAGGAGTCCAACAGAGGTTCAGCCAGGTAGGTGGGACAGGGACAGACAGGGCCAGCGGGTGAGAGGGAACAGAATCAGGAAAACGGAATCGCTAGGGAAATGCTGAAACACTCACCACTGGTTAGGGAAATAACTCGCCTGAGGACACTGGCTGCAGAAAAAAGTCCTCACTGGAACAGGGACAAGAACCTTGGAAATTAATCAAAACTAACAGTACTGATAGACAGGACACCAGTGTAAGGCTACGTTCACACTGCAGGCCTTGATGCTCAATTCCAAAATTTGTTTTTGTGAAATCCGATTCTTTTTGCGTTGCCATTCATATTTCCAAATATAAGTGACTTGTATGTGATCTCCTGTGTGACCTGCATTCATACAATGTCCCGCATGCGCAATAGAGGACACAAGTAGAGTGAGGTCACAGGCCAGTGTCCTCTGTGTTTACGGAAGTAAACATGGATGGTAGTGCCGGAGCGCATCTAGCGATCTTTTCCAACCATAAAAACTAAATCTTTTCAAGATGGTTAAACATAAATACTGGTCTCTGCATCATCATCCGCCATGTTTGTTGTTTTTCCTGCCGTTTCTGCATAGCAAGACGCAGAATAGTGACCTTTTTCGGGTATTAATGGCGTTCGGGTCGGATAAATGCGAACTGGCCGTTCAGACACAGGTCACATTTGAAAAGATCAGATTCGTATCGGATTCAGGACCACATAGCCAAGCAGCCTGGGTCGGATTGGAAAAAAATCGGATCTATGTTGTTCAGACAGCCATGAAAAGATCAGATCCAGGTCGGATTTGGGTCACTTCAGGCTGCAGTGTGAACGTAGCCTAACAGACGGCAAACAGGGAACAAACATCCAAGAATGATCTGCAAAGATAGCTGGGCTGGACTAAATATAAAGCAGAACCTACAGGTGGATGAGATCAGACATAATTGGGTGCTGGAGAGAGTTAAGCAGGTGAAAGGCATGAGTGACGTAGGTCAGCTAAAAGGGCAGAGTTGACAGCAGCCTTATTTTTTAATTTTTTTTTTTATGCAGCTCATGCAAATATTAAAGGGAACCAGTTACCTCACTCTGCACAGCTATCTTGCCACAACTGCAAGCATTGTCTGCTTTTTGAGTGGTTTTAAGACGACATCTCTATGTATGGAGTCAATTTATCCTGAATCTACATGGAGCGGAGGATGTGTTGTATTTATACTTTCCTTTGAAAGACATTCAATATTTTAATGTCACTACTTGGTTTTGTTAGCAGGGGAACTGAAACTGAAATAATCAAAATAATAATTTTCAAAAAATGGGAGAACCTTGAGGCAACAGCCAAACTACCCAAACCACAATGACGGCAAACATAAAACTTAGTAACCTCAGAGTCGGTGCTGGCCGCATCTCATACAATAGAGGCTTGAGATTTACCAGAAGGACTGTTTCACTTTTGAAATGCAAAAGGGAAGCCAAGTAATGATATCTTGTCACATTTGTATAGAGAAAACATGCTGCAAACAGATTTTTTTACCCAACTACTCGAAACTTTGCTGCCAGACCTCTCTTGTTTTTGATGAACTGCAAGGGCGTAACTTACTTTGACGATACTGAGGTCATTGCCCTCGTTTTTTTTTTTTTACTAATTTATATTTTGCGCTAATTTATATAATTGCGATATTTAAACTCTAAAAATAAATTACACTGACACTGAATGTAGGACAATGACCTTGGTCTCCAGTGATGGGACTAACGGCATTGAAAGTAACGGCGTTACTAACGCCGTTAACTTGTTTTAGTAACGAGTAATCTAACTAATTACTTTGACTCTAACTATAACGCAGTTACCATTGCAGACACCCCGTTACTGCGCGTTACTCAGGTCGCACAATGAACCTTTTTTCATGATAGGACTCGTGCGCAGCTGCGTGAAGCTGACACCCCACCCACGTCAAAAAACTCTGCAAATAGACTGAATGGTTAGTGCAACGTTAGTGCAGATTTGTGCAGAAAAAAAATATTGTTTGTGCTACTTTTGTTTAAGAGATATTAAAGATAATTTTTTTAGGTAATCCAGAAGTGCGCGCCTTGTCATGAGAGAGGGGAGGATGAGAATGGCTGATGTATAGTGAGGTTCCGTCTGTCAGTTGGGTAGGTGGGTGTTTCTGCTGGCGGGTGTTAACGTACAGCACACACAGAGAGATGGAGAGTGAGGATGACTCCAGCAGCAAAACAGCGTTTTCCTGATGGAAATACCGGTGTTACGTCGAGCTGCGTTTCCCCATCAGATACGGTTTCCCCTGCATCTCCGCACAGCGCAGGTGGCACGAGTCACCGCGCAAGCGACAGGAAACGCGCATGCTGTCTAAAGGCGCGCAACAGTCGCCCTGTGCTCGCGCCACAGGAGAACTATGGAGAGCGTGAACGATCAAATGATTAACCTGACAACAGCCAGAAATGATAGCCTATATGGAGAAAGGGATAAATCTGGATGGATGGATGGATGCTCTGCCTTCTCAACCTACTGTATTTTTTATTTTAAACATTATTTAATGGCCTTTGTGGCAGGGATGGAGATCCATATTTTATGTCACACACAGAGTATACATCTAGATAGATAGATGTTGCAGTATCTATAACAACCCAAAAAAACAGGATTTCAGAATTAGACATTCCCAGTTATTAATTTCACCAGATCTGAATGCCCTGTTAAAAAACTTCACATGGCGTTCCCCCCTGATGTCATTTACATTGAGTTGCAATAAATGCAAAACTCTCTGCAGGTTCTTGTCTTTGTCGTCCGCTCTATTCAGCTGGCTTTGGAAAGACACCGCGAGAAAGTGGGGGCTGGGTGGTGAGGGTTACGGGGGCGAGAAACGCAAAAGTAACGCAATAGTTACTTTTACTAGTAACTAGTTACTTTTATTGTGGAGTAACTCAGTTAGTAACTCAGTTACTTTTTGGGAGAAGTAACTAGTAACTATAACTAATTACTTTTTCAAAGTAACGTGCCCAACACTGTTGGTCTCCCACAAAACTGCAAGGTGTTTTATATTTGAAGAGCCAAGAGTACCGCGACTATCTAATGAAAAAAAAAGAAGCTTGAGGGTTTGGGCATACGTGCTGGGCATCGTCAACAGGCACTGTCACTATGGTAACTGCCACATAGGCTACAGATGCCATTAGTGAATACATTCGTCAGGTCAGTCCATGGTAGAGGAACGCATCAAGCTACAAATGCAGGTGGGGAGCAGAGTGCGAATGATTAACCTATGGGAAACCCCTGAAAGCCTCAAAAGCAAAATTTAAAGGGGGTCTTAAACTGTGTCAAAAAATTTTTAAATAAATATTTTTTGTCACTAATGGTCACTAAAATGTTTTTCAGCTCAACATGTCCAGTGTTTAAAATTCAAAAAATTTATTCACAGATAT
Organism: Cyprinodon diabolis; assembly: GCA_030533445.1. Lineage (NCBI taxonomy): Eukaryota > Metazoa > Chordata > Actinopteri > Cyprinodontiformes > Cyprinodontidae > Cyprinodon > Cyprinodon diabolis. The sequence continues at coordinate 7,021,280 of CM060085.1, forward strand.
GTTCGGTTTTTTGCCAAGTGGAGCCAGCCAATCCTGTTCCTCGATGTTTGGTGGCCATGAAAACGAATGGTGGGGGGGAATCAACCAAGAAGGCTGAACAGTCCGTCTCATCTGGCCTTTTTGAAGGCGTAGAGCTCAGTGAAGGCAGGGCAACAATGAACAGATCTTGGTTTTATGAATCAGTGATTGCGTCTCTAACTAAGGGATTACCGAAGTCAAATTTGGTGCTGATGCTCAAAGCTCTTTATAAGCGTTTTTGGCCAGGAGAGCAGGTGGACCTGATTTTGCATGGCAAACCAGAAGTACACAGCCTTGCAAAAGCGCTTGGAGAACCAATCAGGGAGGCCGTGGAGCAGTTTCGAGACTGGAAACTACAGGGCACTGCACCGGGAAAACATTGGAAAGACTGTGTATAGCAACTCGCACCTATCTCCCCACTTCAGCTGAGTGCGAACAAGGCTTTTCTGCAGTTAATAACACAGGCAACCAGACGTGGAACAGATTGTGTGAAGACAGGACGTCTTCACTCCTGTTTGAGAACTTCAACGGACCTCCTCTGGACAAATTCGACCCAGTTCCATTCGTCAGAAGCTGGATTAAAGGACATTGCCTCTCTTCTTCCTGGAAACCAGGACGGCAACCACAAGAAGTTGAGCCGAGGCATCTTTGGTCGATTCTAACTTAAAGGAATAGTACACCCAAAAAATGATTAGCCTTCATTTTCTACTCACCCCCATGCTGAACAACACTCTGGAGTACTTTTTTGATATCTCAAATGCATCTGGAGATCTGGGAGGCTTCTTACTGTCTGCTGACATTCAAATAATGGAGGTCTATGGTGCCTGAGGCAGAAAGGTCCATAAAAGTCCACAAAAAACGTGTCAGTATTCCTCCATACTGCTCGTCCAATGTATTCCACGTGTCCTGAGTGGGTAGGGTCCATAATTTACTCGAAACGAAGTCATTTAGAATGGTTTTTAGAGCATAAACAGTAGTGTATAGGATTTCCTAAAAGCGCGCCCCTGCGAGTTCACGAGCCTACGGAAACCGCGGCAGACCAAACCAGATGAAAGTGCGCATTCAGCTCGGCAAAGAACTCATGCTCTTCCTCAACACTGAAGTCCTCAGACATTTTTCTTTCGTTGTTTCTTTCTTTGCACAGGTAAACAGCACATTTCTTCTTCTACGCTTGCATTATCAAGAGCACCTACATCTGGCTTGGTCTGCCGCAGTTTCGGTATATCTGCATGCATGCATCTGTGTGTGAAATAGAGAGACAGACAGATAGAGTGACAAAGACAAACAGTGTTTGTGAGTGTGTGTGTTGTCATGTAATAGACTGACTGTCAGTTCAGGCTCTTGCCCGCTCTACCAGATAAAAAAAAAAAGGTAAATTCACCAAGCTTTCAGGAAGCTAAAATCTCTCGCCTCTCTCTCCCCACAGCCACATCCTCCAGGCTGTCAGGAAGCTGACCCCCCTAAAAAAAGTCATCCTGCACTACTATTATTACTATATTTATTTACTGTTCTTTTGCACTGTTACTGTTACAAATATATCTTACATAATTGGTCATAATAATTATAGGTTTTCTGCTGCCATTACCATCATCCTTTTTGCACTAGCATAAGTATTGTATATTTTACATTATTGTACATTTGATATTTTATTGTTAAATTGAATGTTTAAATTTTAGTATTAGGAACTGATTTTATCTGTTGTGCCTGTGCACTTTATCTGTTTCACTGTTGGTGAATGAGAAACGTCATCTCGAGTCATTGTATGTCTGGTGAATGTGAAGAATTGACATTAAAGCTGACTTTGACTTTCACATTGTAATGTTATAGGCCTATTGCATATTAAGAAAATTTAGATCGGTATTGCGCAACAATTGGGAGATGGGGACACCGCTCAAATATTGACAGTTATTTCACACACTGGTGGGGAGCAATTTAAGTTGTTGATGACGGCGAGAAAAAACGCCATTTTCATGACGAAATATTTCAGCAAGCTACTAAGATAGCAAGAGAACATCATTGTATAACTCCATCTTGACCGGTCGTCAGTCAATTTCCAGCATTTAAATTAACATTCATTATGCATCAGTTAGCAACATCTTTAGCTAAAAGTAAAAGGTTTATACAGCATTGATTTTTCAGTTGTGGATGTTGAACTGTTACATTGGTAGAGGTGGTACAGAAGAGATTGCACGGGACAGGAAATTATGCGCTGAAACAAAATAAAACATCCGGTTAATTTTCAAAATAAGAATAACAACAATTTTCTCTGGTACCTTGCCCTTACTTCAAGTCCCGACAATGGTTCCTCAAAAAGCTGCAGAATTCCCTATTTTTATTTACTCTTGTAATGTCGTATACTCCTATATTTATTTATTTAATTGCTTAAATGTTCATATTGTATCTTTTTAAATTAATATTTATACCTCAACTTATATAAAGTTATTTTCAATTTCATACTTTGACATTGGGTTGCTTTGGAACCTGCAAAACTAATTTCATGTTAATGTGTTGAAATGACTAATAAAAATAGAAATATGATGTTGACATGGCATGTTTTTTTTTTTTTCATTTCTATCATTTTAGTATTTGAATGTGTTGATGTTCTTTACTAAAGGGAAAACAGGACAGGGAAAAGGGGCAGTAAGGAGAAAGATGGAGGGAGAGCAGGTACTATAAAAGGAAGATACTGCACCGGAACTGTATGGGTTTTAAAAGTCAAATGTTTATTGCATGTTACTGAAGTATTGTGTAAGAATATAATAGCTGACTTTTAATGAATGAGTGAACAGATTACACACTATTATCAACTGAACCAGTACCTTCTTTGTGGCCACAATGACCAAAGAAATTTGTTGATGTTTGCTCTGACTTAGAAATTGTTGACTTAGTATTTGAACATCGTCTCTCCAGTATTTAGTGTTATGTGGTCTGAAGCCTATGATGGGGTAATAGTTAAATAATCTAGGCTCAGAGAGTAAAAAGCCTCTACAGAGCATTGCATTTCCAGTTTCACTACACAGACTGCGGGCTAGTTACCTGGTGAAGTAAACAGGATGAAGGGAAACTAGGCAGGATTTTTATTTACTGGACACCCAGAAAAGGTTACACTGCTATTCCACTCATTTTAAACCCCCAATTTATATTAGGTTCTGATCTGTAGATAAGCATTGTACATGCTGTACATCAAGTTTGCTTTAAAAGATAAAGTCCTAGGAGGAAACTTCTTACCATTTGTATGACTGAATATAGCTGTGTTTTCACTACAAATGTGTGCAAAACTAAGTTGATATCCCACTCATTTCAAAAATGCAAATTTTCATAATTGCAGTATTTCACATTAAATAAGAAAAACAACTGAAATTGTATGCAAGTATGTTTCTTCAAGAGATAACTCAAGAAAAACTCATGGAAGTTATTGATGTAAACATGAGATATATCAATATTTCACCCAATGCTCTACTGCTCATCGAATTCATGAACACAAACTAAATGTAAAAAATAGTCTTCTCATGAATTCAGACACTGCGTTTCTTTACAAGGCATTAAGGTCCAGATGGAGAACCCTTTATCTGTAATACAAATAAAGGGTTTCCATCTCAGTTTTGCAAAACATAAGATTTTAAAAACAACTAATTTTAAACACCACATAATTGAAGTGTATATTTTTTTTTAAAGTTGCAGTGATTCTATTTAGTTTTTTATTTTTATTTTTTAATTTTTTTTATTTTAATTTAGTGTTTATGGTTATACATCTTATGTATTCATGCAACAATAAATTGCAAGGCTTTTATAAAATACTTTTTGTACATACTCTCTGTTCCTCTTCCATTTGCCCCACATTCTCCTCTGTGGTGACTGAGGTGCCATATCTTTACCCAAAAGAACACACTGAATTTAATGATCAGCAGAAATTCAGACCATTCTGTTATATAGTTATTTGTGGCTTCACTAGTTTGATTATTATTTACATATATATATATATATATATATATATATATATATATATATATATATATATATATATATATATATATATATATATACAGTGGGGCAAAAAAGTATTTAGTCAGCCACCAATAGTGCAAGTTCTCCCACTCAAAAAGATGAGAGGGGCCGGTATTTTTCATCATAGATATACCTCAACTATGAGAGACAAAATGAGAAAAAAAAATCCGGAAAATCACATTGTCTGATTTTTAAAGAATTTATTTGCAAAATATGGTGGAAAATAAGTATTTGGTCAGTTACAAACAAGCAAGATTTCTGGCTCTCAGAGACCTGTAACTTCTTCTGTAAGAGGATCCTCTGTCCTCCACTCGTTACCTTCATTAATGGCACCTGTTTGAACCCGTTATCAGTATAAAAGACACCTGTCCACAACCTCAAACAGTCACACTCTAAACTCCACCATGGCCAAAACTAGAGAGCTGTCAAAGGACACCCGAAACAAAATTATAGACCTGCACCAGGCTGGGAAGTCTGAATCTGCAATAGGTAAACAGCTTGGTGTGAAGAAATCAACTGTGGGATCAATTATTAGAAAATGGAAAACATACAAGACCACTGATAATCTTCCTCGATCTGGGGCTCCACGCAAGATCTCACCCCGTGGGGTCAAAATGATTTCAAGAACGGTGAGTAAAAATCCTGGAACCACACGGGGGGACCTAGTGAATGACCTGCAGAGAGCTGGGACCAAAGTAACAAAGGCTACCATCAGTAACACACTACGCCGCCAGGGACTCAAATCCTGCAGTGCCAGACGTGTCCCCCTGCTTAAGCCAGTACATGTCAAGGCACGTCTCAAGTTTGCTAGAGAGCATTTGGATGATCCAGACGATGACTGGGAGAATATCATATGGTCAGATGAAACCAAAATAGAACTTTTTGGTAAAAACTCTATTCGTCGTGTTTGGAGGAGAGAGAATGCTGAGTTGCATCCATACCTACAGTGAAGCATGGGGGTGGAAACATCATGCTTTGGGGCTGTTTTTCTGCTAATGGACCAGGACGACTGATCCGTGTGAAGGAAAGAATGAATGGGGCCATGTATCGTCAAATTTTGAGTGAAAACCTACTTCCATCAGCAAGGGCATTGAAGATGAAACGTGGCTGGGTCTTTCAGCATGACAATGATCCCAAACACACTGCCCGGGTAACGAAGGAGTGGCTTCGTAAGAAGCATTTCAAGTTCCTGGAGTGGCCTAGCCAGTCTCCAGATCTCAACCCCATAGAAAATCTTTGGAGGGAGTTGAAAGTCCGTGTTGCCCAGCGACAGCCCCAGAACATCACTGCTCTAGAGGAGATCTGCATAGAGGAATGGGCCAAAATACCAGCAACAGTGTGTGAAAACCTTGTGAAGACTTACAGAAAACATTTGATCTCTGTCATTGCCAACAAAGGGTATATGATGAAAATTACCGGCCTCTCTCATCTTTTTGAGTGGGAGAACTTGCACTGTTGGTGGCTGACTAAATACTTTTTTGCCCCACTGTATATATATAAAAACATACACATACATAAACATACCCACACACACACACTCACACACACACACACACACCCACACACACACACACACACACACACACACACACACGAGTGGTGATTTCTCAATGAATAGTAGGGAGGCTAAACCTCCTCTGTAAATTTTGTAAAATTATTTTCAATATATGCATTGGCAAACTTCACAAATGTAGTCTTTAAACTTTATTAAATATGCAGATTTTTTTAATGCAGCAGCGATATATTTGCCATGTATTTATAAAAGACTTAACTAAATGGCATACTATTTTTTTCTGCTACTTTTGGCAACAATATATGAAATAATATATAAGCTAATTTAAACTATGGCAGAGAAATACAATATAGTTTTTCAAGAAAGGTTGGTTCATATTAACTGTAGATTATTAATCTGTTAAGTAAAATAAGATAGCTATCTGCTGGCTACAACTTCTTAGTTAATGATGATGTCGGGTACTGCTGTGGCTCTTAAACACATGTAAATGTCAGGATTAGCTTGTGGGACCCAAATGCAGAGGCAGGGAGGCAGAGGTGAGTTTCTTGTTGATTTAATGAAAGGTAAACAAACAGCTGAGGCAGGAATCCAAATATTCAAAAATCAGACATGAAAAAAAGTCAAACAATCCAGAAACCATGGAGACATCTGAGGGAAACAATCCCGAGGAGGAGGACTCAGTGAGAGGGAGTTGGAGGAAGTTAGACGAGGAACTGCACAAAGTGTGTATTTATGGGAGACAGAACAAAGAGGGGACTAACGAGCAGATGGGAGCAGGTGTGAACAGAGCAGACAGGAAAGGAGCTAAGGAAAAAGGAGAACACAAGAGTGCAGCAGAGGCCAACAAATAAAAACCTGAAAACTGAAAAATAACCCCCCCCCAAAAAAAAACAAAATAATAATTACACCCTTAAAATGAGAAAACATGGAGCAAAGTAAAACTGAATATGCAAAAGAAAACATAACAGAACCAAGACTGTGCCAATAAAAGGTTTGCAACGTTTTTGTTTACTATTTTCTCTTGTTCTGTTTCAGTTTTATTTTTTAAGAAAATTAAACCAGGATTTGTAATGAGGCACTTGTGTATCTGTAACTAAAACAGACACCTCAAAGGACTGTGAATTAGCATTTACACAAACAGATCGGGAAAAAGGAAAACTCCATTGTCTTCAGAGGTTTAGCATAAATTGAGTGCTATTATATGTTTAAATAGATATTGATAGTTAAAAAAAAATGTATTTTCCTCCTTCATCATATGTAAACAGATGGTTTTCTCTGTTTTTACACTCCCAAAAAATGTTTTATCTAGCTTTTTTTTTTCTTCTACAGAATGATCACTATGAAATAAAATATTGGAGACTGGAGAGTTGAACAGTTCAGTTAGTTTGTTATATTCTGATTGAATTACAGCCATTAAAAGATACACTATATTGCCAAAAGTATTTGCTCACCTGCCTTGACTCACATATGAGCTTAAGTGACATCCCGTTCCTAAGCCATAGGGTTCAATATGACGTCGGTCCACCCTTTGCAGCTAGAACAGCTTCAACTCTTCTGGGAAGGCTGTCCACAAGGTTTAGGAGTGTGTTTATGGGAATTTTTGACCATTCTTCCAGAAGCGCATTTGTGAGGTCGCACACTGATGTTGGACGAGAAGGCCTGGCTCTCAGTCTCCGCTCTAATTCATCCCAAAGGTGTTCTATCGGGTTGAGGTCAGGACTCTGTGCAGGCCAGTCAAGTTCATCCACACCAGACTCTGTCATCCATGTCTTTATGGACCTTGCTTTGTGCACTGGTGCACAGTCATGTTGGAAGAGGAAGGGGCCAGCTCCAAACTGTTCCCACAAAGTTGGGAGCATGGAATTGTCCAAAATGTCTTGGTATGCTGAAGCATTCAGAGTTCCTTTCACTGGAACTAAGGGGCCAAGCCCAGCTCCTGAAAAACAACCCCACACCATAATCCCCCCTCCACCAAACTTTACACTTGGCACAATGCAGTCAGACAAGTACCGTTCTCCTGGCAACCGCCAAACCCAGACCCGTCCATCAGATTGCCAGATGGAGAAGCGCGATTCGTCACTCCAGAGAACGCGTCTCCACTGCTCTAGAGTCCAGTGGCGGCGTGCTTTACACCACCGCATCCGACGCTTTGCATTGCACTTGGTTATGTATGGCTTGGATGCAGCTGCTCGACCATGGAAACCCATTCCATGAAGCTCTCTGCGCACTGTTCTTGAGCTAATCTGAAGGCCACATGAAGTTTGGAGGTCTGTAGTGATTGACTCTGCAGAAAGTTGGCGACCTCTTCGCACTATGCGCTTCAGCATCCGCTGACCCCGCTCCGTCAGTTTACGTGGCCTACCACTTCGTGGCTGAGTTGCTGTCGTTCCCAAACACTTCCATTTTCTTATAATACAGCTGACAGTTGACTGTGGAATATTTAGGAGCGAGGAAATTTCACGACTGGATTTGTTGCACAGGTGGCATCCTATCACAGTTCCACGCTGGAATTCACTGAGCTCCTGAGAGCGACCCATTCTTTCACAAATGTTTGTAAAAACAGTCTGCATGCCTAGGTGCTTGAATTTATACACCTGTGGCCATGGAAGTGATTGGAACACCTGATTCCAATAATTTGGATGGGTGAGCAAATACTTTTGGCAATATAGTGTATCTTAATATTTCTCATTAACAGCTTGAATACAGCAAGCAGAAAATAAATTTGTTTTATTGTCATTACAGGTAAACATTAATGAAAAAGAAGTTCTCAGGGTCAGGGTCAAATCTATCCTTTAAAGTATTTGTTGGGATCTGGAGCTGTACCACCTTCCTCCAGCAGAGTGCGCCGTGGGTCTCCTGGAGCTGGAGTCTTCCAGCACACCTGAGACGTATCTACTCATCAGGAGACCTGCCCTTTATAACCAGCTTCCAGACCTTGCTTCGACGCCGCAGTGTTGACTTTAGTTTGGTTAGCGACCTGAGCCTTGAAACTGAAAAGAATCTTAGCTATCTCTGGAGAGAGATCAGATTCTAACTCTCTTCTGTTTTTTGCCTCAGATGAAACCTGTCTCTAGCCAGAAGCTCTGGATGAGCTTAACCTGCTAATCTGCCCTGGAGAGCCAAACCTGAAGATTCCTATGCGGATTCCCCTGCTGCTCTTAGTTAAGAGCTGGAAACTCTGATCAAGGTCTGCCATTAAAGTCAGAAGCTAGATGCTGCAGCTGCTCTGGAACTCTGCTGAACAAACAGTCTCTGGACCCAACGGTTCCCTCTCTCTCAAAGAGAAGCCCGGATTCAGTCAAGGTATAATTCTGAATTATCAAAGACTCATTCTCATCCGCCTGCCTACTAATCAAACTTTTTTCTCAGCAGACTTCTGTGAACCAGCCTGGACCAGCCCCTGACCCAGTACATTGTCTCTTTATTGTAAAACATTCAATAAACCTTGTTTAACTTTTACCCAGCCTCCGTTGTGTTCTGCATATGGGCTAAGAACCTGAACCCATCATGACAGTATGCCTGTGTAAATTATCAGACATCCCGGACATGGCAACCACAACCGGCTTAAATGGAAGACAATCAGACTTTTGCTCAAGTTTTTGGAAGACATTTCAACACCTGTTCAGGAGTCTTTATCAATTCAGTTGGCACTGATGTATTTAAACAGAATGGAGGACAAAGGTCCTGCACACATTCCAAGTCAGACGCAAATCAAATTGCCACCCTTTGTTCTATTGGATTGTTGGAACCCTTTTTGTGCATGGACACTGTAATAGATCTTTTGAATGATAATGCTAATGTAACTCTTTGGGAATGAGTTCCATGACTGAATTGTAAATGCTTGGAAGCATAAACCACAATCCTTCCCCTCTGTTCAGTGATGGTCTTTCTCTTTTCACAAATATAGATTTCTTGACTCCTCTTTTAAACCATCTGTCCTCATTGTCTAAAACCTGAACACTTTGTTCTTCAAAGCTGTGTCCCTTGTTTTTGAGGTGCAAGTCTATAGCTTAATTGTGCCAGAGCTGCCACCTTCCCTATGCTATGCCATGCATTTATGAGGTTGATCTTAATAAACACAGAGGCATCATTGAGAGCATCCTCATCAACAGTATTACAGTGTGGGATGGGAACTGCACTGACAACAACAGGAAAAACTTGCAGCGCAAAGTTAACACAGCTGCAAGGATAATTGGTGTCACACTCATTTACACCTCTTATCTCACTCGCAAAACAATTACATTTATGAGCAATGTAGGCCAACCTGTTCCCAATCTGCGCGACCTCCTTTCCTCCAGAAAGAGGTACAGGAGCCTCACACCACCTGACTCAGCAACTGCTTCATACACCAAGCTGTCAGGATGTTAAACTCACACACTTCCCAAACACACTTCCTATAAAAGACGTGTGTACATAAGACCTTGGACTTTAACCCTGAACCCACACAAAAGACTGCTTAATACTACTAAATTACTATTTATTTATCATACTGCTACAACTTATTACCACTGCTTGCAACATTATCATGCTGCTTTTATTTGAACACACTTAAACTACTATGCTACTTGCACACTTGGTACAAAAGGAATACCTCACTGCCAGTATGTGCCAATCTTTGCTCTGGGTACACTGGGTTTTTACTCACAGGTACTTTAACTATGTAATATGCTATATCTGTCTTGTCTTGATGTCCTAAATGCCAAAAATGTCTTGTGTTCATCATGGTGATGAGAGAAACGCAATTTAGATTAATTTGTATGTCCAGTACATGTGACAGAATTGAAACAAAAATAGAAAAATAAAAAAGGCTTTTATGAAGATAGACAAACATGGGTGCCCCCTGCTGGCTTAAACGCATTAAGCAAGTTTTATGTGTCATGTGTCAACACCTGTTTTTGCTTTGTTGATTGCAACTACTGTACTTGTGCTTATCTCATTTCTACTTAGGTTCTGTTTTTTGCCCCTTCATTGGTGGGTCGCTTTTGCCTGCACATTGGCTCCCTGTGTTTTCTTAGCTTCTTTTGCTCATTAAAATGTATCCACCCAACAGGCACCTGCTGATGTCCTCCAGCCACTTTGGTCTTCCTGAACCTCACACAATGAAACTGGCAGTGTCTTCATATTAAATCTTAACATGCGAATGATGTTTTAACATACCTATGTGATAAACTGAAAATAAAGTTTATATTAATAAGCCATGGCAATGTTTTAAATAAGTTATTAAATGTCAAAGAAAATCTAACTATTTGAAAACAAAATTAAGAGCTCACTTTCAAAATTGAGTGTATTTATCGTCCCAAAAATTGCAGCTGAGTCAACATTAGGGTTTTGTAACAGTCGGTGTACATCAAGGAACCTTGTTTGGATAGTTAATATAAGATTTCAGCAAACTGGATAATTAGTCATTTTTTATATCCAATTAGAGCAAAAACACATAAATATTTATACTATATCAATTGTGCAATTAACTTTCAGGCACTATTTTGTTTATGTTAAATAAGAATCATTTCACAATATAACTTCAGAAACATTTCACCTTTAATGTTTTAAACATTAGGTAATATGTGATATGAGAATTTAAAAAAAATTAAATTGTTGTAACCAATTTGTTAAATCCTTATATACAAATTGACAGCTTTTTATATGATTCAAGCTTGAGGAAATTTGTCAAATGTATTTATTTTCTAATTTCAACATATTAGCTAAAACTCCAAAGAAGTCACTAAGCCTCAAGAGCATCTCGTTGTCCAAAGGTATCAGTCAAGGTAAGGTCACAAAACTACCTTTCGTCATGTTAACATGACAAAAAAAAATTTCAGCTACAGCCAGATAGCAATAGAAAAAGAAAATATGATACTTTGTAAAAAAAAATGATAAAAATAAGATGAAGCCACAGAAAGATCTGCAGAAATATAATGTCTTGCAATAATGCAAGAAACTCCCCTTATCAGAACTTGCAGAAACCTAATTAAAAAAAGAAAAAAAAAAGGGGGCATGTTCTAAACAAACTATATTAAAAATCTTGGACCACAGTTCAATATGTTCAGGACAAAGGCAGGTCAGCAAATAACCAAAAATACATCACTGCTACGAGGAAACACAGAGGTAGCAGCCCCATGCTGAGTGGTTACTTGGCAGGATTAAAAGGTAGATGGAATTAGGAAGTGCTAATTAAAAGTAACCTTGATCCAAAAACTCACGAGCCTGCTTCAAAACGGAAGCTACTGTATAATCATAGTTGCATCATTAAAGGAATATTCAAAGCAAAACAGGTTCGCTTGGAAGTCCTAACAGGTAACTAGAGCTATACCTGGAAGTAAGTCCACACCCAAGCCTTCTGTTAGTCGGTAAGGAAATAATGATAATGAAGAAGGAAGATGAACAAATAAACTTCTTTGATTGCTAAATAAAAATTCCCAGAGTTCATGTGTCATTCTCTCTATAAATAAAAAAATAAATCCTGTTTGAAGATGAGAAACATACTCAGGGAAAAGTTTTTATTTTTATTTTGTCTGATGTTAGGAGTGAGTGTGGAAGGAATACATTAATGAAATTATTTTGCTGATTTTTAAGGAATTTTTGTTTCCAGGCAGGCCAGTAATTTTCAAGCAGAAAGTTAGTAACACCACTAAGATTTGTCGTTCTTTGTTGACCAAAGACCAGTTACATTTCCCCACTTCTTTTCCTTTATAACACATTCAGTTTAGTGATTCGGTTCAAAAAAATAATAATATGAAAATACTACCTTTTGCCAAGAGAAAGATTAATAAGAAACACAGAGTCAATATGGTACCTTAGATGATGTTCTAAACATTTCCAACATAACATTTATTAGATATATATAAGGAGAATCTGGGTCCAAATTATATTAAATGGGAGTTATTTCCTCGAAAGAAAACCTCCAGAGGACAATAAAGAAATTTTATATTTAAGTATGTGTTCCTTTATATGTTTATGGAATTGTAGTTCAACCTGGAAAGACTTGCACAGAGAAAATCTGCAATTAGGAGGGTTATTCAATCAAATGTATTTATACACTACAGTCTCTCTCTCTCTCTCTTTCTCTCTATCTCTCTGAAGAAATAAAAACATTGACCATTAAGTCATATGCTTGTGATATATATAGTGAAATATTGTCCTGTTTATTCACAGCATTTTCATATAACAACATGATAAAAATACAAGAACATTGTTTTCCTAGAATCCAGTTATGTCAGTGACTCCCAGTATCTCAAAAAACAGACAGGGAGGTAGAGCCTTCAGTTACTGGGCTTAATAATTGTAAAAATGATGTTTGAATATTATGAGTAAAACTTTCGTAATCTGTCCTGTTTCTAATTTTGGTTTAAAGGAGGCTAAATGTTCTGCACATTGTGTATCAAGGAATTTTAGAGACATGCGAAGTAAATGTTGTCTACCCCCTAGTAAGCTTTAGTCTCCATGTACATGTTCAAATGTTTTTGAAATTTCCACTTCCTTACAATATAATGCAATTTTCTTGATAAAGAGATTGGTTAATTATGCCAAGATTTCGGCACTGATGCCTGGTTTAATTACTCATTTCATTCACCTGTCCAATTCTGCCCGGTTTCTCATTACCTCTCATCTGAACCACCTGCTCCTGCCTCTATATAAGCCGCTTGCATCATCAAGGCCAGATTATTCTTGTTCTCTTGTGGCAGTGGTGAGTGTTTTTTTTCACATTACCTCAGTGTTTCTGATTACCTGACTCTGTTCTGCCTCTCAACCTCTGAGCCTACCTGTTCCTACTGTGATCTGTTTGTCTGACCTGGTTCGGGACTCCTGCATGTTTTCCAGGGGCTGCAGCATCTGGGACACCCTGGGCGGCACCCGCCACATCTTGCTGGCAGCCAACCTTGTGGATCCTAACTTTTTCTATGGGCACGGACTGAACTCTAAACCGGGTCAGTGACTCGCGTGTTCATATCATCCTCTGTCAGGTTATAATTGTCACTAACTGTGTCTCCTCTCTTTAACATTTCCTGCCTAGCGGCTGCTACTGCAGCTCCCCAGGCTATTTCGGCTATTATTTTGAGTTGTGGCAAATTAATATTATAGTGTGTTTAAAATAACATTTTCTTTAAAAGAATGGAGGGGTCAGGTTTACTTTGTTATGACAATTGATAATAAATTAACTATTCTAAAAATAATTTGTTTACATTTTCTGAAATGTTGTCAATATTTTGCATATCTTAAAATGTCCATTTAAAATATTGCCAACTTAGTATTTTAAATGTTATTTCTAAACATGCTCTTGGTAAGCCTATTGTCACGTTCCACACCTATCACAGTATTTTGTCTAAAAAAAATATGTTCCAAATGTCCAAAAAGCACGATCAAGGCATATGGAACAACAATAGCATAGCATATTTTTTTCTTGTAAACTTGGAGATACATTTCATTGCATTGCATGTTTTATATCCCAACATATCTGTTCCACCTTTAAATCTGCAGCTCTCTTTACTTCTCTCTCTGTGCTCTGTTTAAAAAGATTCATGAACCTCTTTACTATTAAAATGATGCCAGAAACAATATTACAAGATATGTAGAAGCTCTAAAGTCTGATTCTCTCTGTGCATCAAAATCATGTTAATTTTAATGTGTAACTGAGTAGTGGTCCTCTGAGAAGCCAAGATTTTTTTAAAGAAGAACAAACTATGTTTTCTCAAGCATCTTGAGTTATAATACCAACTTTTTCAAACTTCCAATCTGTTGCCATTTTTAGCAGAAAAAGCTCTGTATGTCTAACGAACAGATTTTTCTGTGGCATCTCTAATTTGTTTTCACCAACCCGTCTCCTAACTTTTACTTAAACAAAGAAGTAGCTGCTGGTTAATATAAATTATATCATAAAAAACAAACAAGCATGGTGTGTTGTGGCCATTTATGCAAAATTTTTGTAATCTGTTATTTCTACCAATTTAGCTTTCGTCTTTTGGTATGTAAAATATATTTAAGTTCATTTAGAACCAGAATTTGTAAATTTTGATTTAGAATTGTTTAGAGTAAGTTAATTGTTAGAGCCTCCCATAAATTTCAAGGATTAAGAACACACCAGGTGCTGGGGGATGGGGTGGTAAATGTCTGGTGTGGACAGACGCTCTCTTTTTTGAGAGCTTAAAACATTAAATTTTGTTTCTAAGTTCAAAAACATTTTTAGTAATTTTTTTTTCTTTGCTTTTACATTAAGTCAAGCTGGAAATGCATGAAAAACCAAAAACCACCTGTTACCACCAAAGGCCTTTGTTGGAAATTTTTTTTTTTTTTTTTTTTTTTTGGAATATAAGGCTGCGACATGTTGGTTTTTCATAAGAGCAATTTGGGCAGTTGTGACAACACAAAAGGGAACATAAAAATATACCCATTATTAGAAGCAAAATCTTACAGTAAATTTTACATATTTGACAAAAGCTTAATCTTGTTCAGCACTCAGGCAAGACTCTCACTCAGAAGTGGGGACTAGTGAGGGGGAGTAAGTTTTAAATGTTTATTACTCAAATAGAAGTATAAATCTTACTATTTAAAACACTTGCAGTAGTTGCAGTATGAACCTAAGCTTTTTACTCAAGTAAAAATGTCAAAATACCATTTCTAAAACTACTAAACGCATAAAATTAAAAATAATGCAGGAAAAATATTAAGGACGAATGCTTTACTTCACTACTCTATTAAAGGAACGTTTTTCTACAATTCTGGATATCTTTCTTATACTTAATTTTTTTGATTTTGTAACTAATGGCAGCAATGCCAAATTTAACACTGCATCATCTTGAAAAATGATTTATCTCGGTAGGTGGTGAACAACAAGTTGGTGCAGTACCGAGTCCAACCACAAAGAAATAAACTGTCAGAATGAAACTAATGATTTTGATCGTTCCTTTAAATGAAACAAAACTACAAGATTATTTTTAAAATATAAGGAGGAGGAAGTAGATATAATTATAAAAAATGTAAGGAGTAAAAGTAAAACGTTTTCTAAACAAGTAATTACTCTAGTAAAGTATAGATGGCCAAAATTTCTACTTAAATAAGGTAACAAAGTAAATGTACTTCAATTACTTGACACCTCTGGCTATTATATAAACAAACTTTATTAACATTTTCATGCCAAATATCAAGTTCTTGATAAAAACAGCTTGGCATATCACCAATAAAATACATAATTCCTACCCAGAAACATGGTGCTAGCAGTTGTTGGGATCTGGAGGTTTGTCCACTTTCTCCACCAGAGGGCGTACGAGATCTCCTGGAGCCTGAGCCGACCGCACCACCTGTCTCTCATCTGCTCATCAGAAGATCCGTACTTAAGGAGGCGAGGGCTTCACTCCAGTGCCAGAGTGCTTGCAAGTAACGGTTAGCAAGCCTGAGCCAACTTTTGCCTGTCTGTGATCTCTGACTTTTGTGAACCAAACCTGATCCTGTTTTCTCCTCTCTGCTTCCCAGGTTGATCCTGCCTGAATACCTGAAACTCTGGAGAGTTTCTCTGCCGGTGATCTGTCTGCTCGTTCTCAGTAGGACTCTGGAGAGCTGTCTCTGTCAAGTATCTGCCTGCCCGCTCTCAGAAGATTACTGGAAGGAAACTCAATCTGTGATCTGCCTGCACTCTGTAAGCTCTGCCTCCGCCTCTGCCATCAGCCTGCCGACAACCTCTGGACCCTCAAGGTTCCCCCCCCTCTGCAGCTCTGCCCCATTCCAGAACAGGTACTGACCTGAACTCTCTCAACCTGCAAAATACCTGGACCTCCACTAATCTCTCTGTCCTCCTCAGCAGTGAACCCACTCGGGACCAGTCAGGTCCCCTCTTGGATATGATCAAACTTTGTACATTTATTGTAAATAAATCTTTGAACTTTTCTTCTGCCTCCAAGTGTTCTGCATGTGGGTTAGACACATTAATCCGAACATGACAGCAGTATAATATTGTGGGATCTACTTACAGTTAGGGGATCAGCTTTGAACCAAAACTTCAAGCATCTGCTGGAATATAAGAATGCAAATGCTGATTTTTTTTTTTTTAGTCCCATTTTGATCCCTATGCTTGATTTTGGATTTCAGAATATCCAGATACTTTTCTAATACCAGAGCTCTCTTTGCTATGTCATTCCCCTTAGTGTTAATTCTTTTAAGAGACTCTCATTCATTCTTCTCCACAAGCAAATATGATAAGCATGATAAATAACTTTAGTATAAGTTCAAGAAGACATTCAAAAAAGATAAATGGTTTTAGCAGGATGAATTCCATCCAGAAAACAAACATGCAATATAATGGTTCAAAATGACTGTATCTATTAAATTACAGACAGATGCCTATGAAGGGCATCTCTTTTAGAAAACAGATGTATTGCAACACTTATTTCCGTTAAGGCAAAGATCAAAAGAACGTCTACAGCAGAAGGAAATTATGGTCTTGGAAAGTCCAACTGAAGAGTGGAAAAAATACCTGGAAATAAATGTGGACCAACACCCACTGCAAACCGTAAAGGCAATAACAATAAAGGAGGAAACTCAAATGGAATACACTGCTTTTGTTTTGGAAAATAAAAAAAAATAAAAAAAATTCCTTTCCCCTTAATCGGGACTGATGTTCGTCGGTTTTGTTGTTACAGATATTGCTTACACATGTATTGCATTACATGTCGGTACATGCCACAGAGATAATGTGGTTGGATCTATATAAAATAAAAGATAGTCATAGTTCAAGACTGGCTACTAAGCAATGCACAACCTTATGTTTTTTTTGTTGTTAGTGCTGATTTGACCAGAAGTAAGTTTTAAAATATGGTGTTAATTTGATTTGCCAGGCAAACTTGAGGAAAATTTGGAGAAACTTTGATTTAATCAATGTTTACAAGAGTCACTTGGTCAGTAAAAGGATCAATACATATGATTTGAACCAGGAAGTAGCTTCATTTGAGACATATATATTTTAGAAAAGTATTTTTTCAGATTAGATTTTAGATTTAGATTAGAGAAAGGAGAATAAGACCTCCAAAGTTTTTATCGAACAGTCAAGAAAAACACTGTTCAAAACGCTGTTCAATGTAACCATTTTAGGGACAGTCTGACAGGATGATATGACTTAGATGTCAGGTCTGGTCGAAAAAATTTAGATTTCCCTTATTTCATATATTGATTTATGTTATGCACTCACTATAAAAGTTTTTCACTCAGTCTGTTTCACCTGCAAGGCCACACAATGCCTGAGTTAGGGGTGTTTGTAGACAAGACATACCTATTCCCATAACAAATCATATTATCTCTCAAGGTTTAACATGTTAATGTTTAACCAAAGTAATTTGTTTTGACTCTGACTGCTTTCCGATACTGTAAGTAAGGGGGAACGAACACTGCCCAGATCAGAACATGGCTGATTACCATACAATAGGGGCCGTATGATGAACTGTCCTGTCTTTGCAAAGATATAATAAAGTGCCGACTGAGTGAAATTAATCAATCTTCATTTATTTAACTGGGGTAAATAGTTGAATACTTTTTTTGCATGACACAGGTTTGTTGGAGATATGTCTATGTGGGTGCTTTTGTCCCATCAAACCAGAATATTACATTTTTTACAGCTTGGGGGGAATTAAACAATGTTTTATACAATTGCTATAGCTGAAACACAGTAACAACTGTTTAAAATGTTTTGTTAATTTTTTCAGCTGGTTGTTAATAACTAAAGGAAATTAGACATGCATTAAAAATTCCAAAAAAACCTAAATAGAAATAGCTTTACAGGATAAAGTAGTATTTATGTTTGACCGATGATCCAGTAATTACATTGTTGACTTTCTCCTTGTTCTATGCTTTATTAGTATGTTCATTGAAATCATGACAAAGGAAGCTTTATTTACGAGTGGAAGGGATCTAAACTAAATTGTTAAACAAAGTAGCACAATCCTTATAACAAAAGAAACAGTTGGATCCTTTTACATAGTTCACTTTTAAGCAGCAAATATGTAGAACAAATATAAATCACATTGTTTTGTACAAAGGTTTAAAAAATGTATAAAAATGTTATGTATTGATGCCTGAATTCATTTTCAGCCCCCATTAAACCAGATATTTACATTTACATAGATGCAACTAAAAATACATGTATCCATTCAAGTACAGAACTGCACTGTTAAAAAATAATCAAATAGTTATTCAAAAACGCTGTGGACTAAAGTCAGTTTCTTTTAAATAAAGATGCTTTACGGCTCAACTCGAACCAGTTCCTGCGGAGCGAGATCGGCAGGAAACAAAATCCACAGGAACGGGTAAAAGTTACGCACTTTCATTCATGTACCGGTAAGTCACTGATTTTGAGTAATGGCTACATGACTGTAGTCCCTCTCCGTTGGGAAGTAACAGAGTTATGAATATACAGATCATTATCACTGTATATTTTGCTTCACAGGAAATGAAAGTAGAGCTCTTTGTTCCTGAGATACAACACCTGAAACGAAGATAAGAGGTTCTTTGGCAATCTACAATGCTCTCATTTAGTTTTAAATACCAACAAGCATGTGGACAGATATTGATCAGAACTAGATCGGAACAAGAGCTCAATACAAACTAATTTATAAAAGGAAATAAAATTAAAAAAAATTAGAAAAGCAGATATTCATACTAATTTTTTAATGATGCTGCACATTTCTAAACAGGTGAACATCATTGCTATGATGTCTACAAAGACAATACATTGAGAAAACTGCTGAGAAAACCGTATACAATATTTTACTGTTGTCTGAAAGAGCTCAAGCATTACACTAATAATATATAATAAGCAAAATTATAAGACTGACATGTAACTCAAGACCTACTATTCATTTCAAGCAGGAAATCAGCATTTGTAATTTGTGTTTTTTATTCTGTAAATTGATGGGAATTTCAGCAGTCAAAGCAGAAGAAATTGTAACTCAGATATATTGACTAGAAAGCTTGTTTAATGATCTTTATCTTTCTGGGTAAATGCAGATATCACATGAAAGATGTCCTACAAAAGGAATAGGGACCTAGAGTTACTGTAGCACATAGCTCCAGTATATTCAGATAGAAACCACCGGGTTGAAACCTTTGTGAAGTGATGGACTTAAAGCTGACATGTAAAGAGTAACAGTGGGCTGTCTCCATCTTTATGAGCACTAACAAAGAAGGCTTAAATCTGAGGCAACCAGAAGTTTGTGGTTGCCATGACCCAGATGATTGAGAATCTACACAGGCATCTCTAGGAGAACTGATAAATGCAATGTTGCTTTTCACAGGTCTGCCTAAAAAGTCGATCAGGAGGCTGCAGCTCCTGCCCACGTCCTCGCCGCAACTCAGAAAGTAGAGCACATCAGCACCCTGGTTCTAAAGTCTTTATGCTGCCTCCTCTTTTCTCAAAGGATAGATTTTTAAAATACTTATACCAGCCTATAAATAACAAAATCACACAGCAACAAACTATATTACAGACTTTCTGTCATTGGATACACTGCCCAGACTTTTCAGGTCTTATGACTCAAATCTACTTTGCATTCCCAAAGCCAAACCCCCCCCCCACCCCCCACTGATAATCATTTTATCAGTATTTTTTTAGGATAATCTTTTCATTTTAATCATTAAGTTTTTATTTCTTTAATTACAACTATGCCACTTCAGTGTGATTTTACTAATATTTTCCATTTTCTTTTTTATATTCAGCATTTCAATTGTCTCACAATTAAAAGGTGCTATATTAAATAAACTTGACTTGTCTTTAGCCCATGCAGATGGAAGAATGGATAGTTCTGACTCATGCAAAATTTTCTTTATATTTCAGATTTTCTTCCCCATTTGTGTGTTTAGGCTTCTGTCCTAAAATGTAACGATGGGCAAGGCCTCCATACACAGCAATTATGATGATTTAAATGAACCTATCATAATTCTGTAAAGCATGATATCTTATTTTTCACAAGGGATTTAAAACAACTTAAATAAAGTAATGATATTCAAAGAAAAATGTATACTTTATGCAGTATAGAAAAACGTGTTTCAACTGTAAATATGTTAATTCAAGTAATCATATTTGTATTATCAGAATTAATTTGATGGTTGTCCAATGAAGTTGTAGAATAAAGTCCGTTTTCTTTTTGAATGAAGGTGCTGTACGGCTCAATTTCATCCAAGTCCTACAGAACAAGACAAGAAAAATGTATGTTGAAATATTTAGTCATATTGATCATTAAAATGTGTGCCTTAGCTATTATGTAAATTACCTCATTTGGATTATGGCTGGTTAATTCTAGTTGCTCGCTGCTGGGAAATAAAGTATTTTAGTTCCCATAAATTTATACAAATTATTATCAATGCATGCTTTATAAGAAAGGAAATAAAGCAGAGTCCCTTCTCCCCTTTGTGGAATATTCAGCATTAATAAAATCTGAGGCATTGTAGCGGTACTCCCATTTAGTTATTATTGTGGGTAACAAAACATCATCAAAACTTTTTATAAATGTTTTTAAGAAAAAAAAAAAATATATATATATATATATATATATTGGTAATGAACAAGTTTCTCACCGATGGCAACATCTTCTGTGGACAAATCCTACAATAATGGAAATTAAGATAATAATAATGAGAACGGTAGCAGTCAAAGCAGATGGAAGCGTCATTTCTGAAAAATGGTTCTCATCTTCATCTTCTCCATTATCTTTAGCATTTTCTAAAATAAAAAAACAAAACAATTTTGTAGAGAAACTTCCTCAAAACAAATTTTATGCAGCAAATATGAAAAAAAACCTCACCATTTACTGTGATGTTGAGGGGAAGAATATATGTTCCATCAAGTTTTGAACACTCACAGGTGTAGTTCCCATTATCAGCTGCTGTTAAATTGGTCAGGTGCAGAAACACAGTGTCATTCCATGTTTTAAGGGTGAACCTGGAGTCACACTCATGAACAAAGTCGCCTCCGTCCTTGTACAGCAGACTGCACTCCTCTCCGCTGTCCCTCGCCGTTCTGATCCTACACACTATCAGTGTGATTACATTTGATGTTTCGTTGGTGCAAATTGGAATTAAATCTGGTTGTTTGCTAGCTGTTGCTGTAGATAATAAATTATAATCAGTATCAATGTGTGAAAGTTATACTTTGTAATCATTTACACTTTACTAACAGAAAGTGAAACTAGGTTCAAAATATAAATCAAAACTTTGAGAAAAATGTGTCTTTTTAGATTACCTTCAACATCCAGAAAAAAAACTAAACATGGCAGAAGAAGTAAAAGCCTGATTCTCAGTGCATCCATCTGATCCGTTTTCCTTGGACGGTTTGGTGTGCTGCACTAAAGAGAGGTCGCCTGAGCTATCCCCTGATCTTTAGGGCTAACTAAACCACCCATTTTCATCTCTCAACATGGTAGAGGATGTGACACCTTTCTGTAAAAGGAAACATGTGAACGCATTGAGACAAAAGAAAAAAAAATGTGGAAGTATCTCTGAATATTTAACTGTTCTAGTTTAATTTTCCTAGTTTACATTAAATCAAAAAGAACCTATATTTATTTATGTAAATGATTAAGAAATCTTTTTCTATACATTTGCCGCTTAAATCACACCCCAGAGTTGAGTTCCTGAGGACTTCCTGTCTTGTTTTCTGCAACACTAGTGGGTTAGTAGGACTGAAGATGAAAATGTTGCTTTGTGGTCTTCAGATATTAAGCCTGAATGCAAGCTGGTAAAAAAAAAAAAAAAAAAAAAAAAAAAAGAAAGAAAGAAAACAACACACTGCAGGATGATCATGTATCTTACTTCTTCTGAAAATGTCACTTTAACACACCACTGTTTACAACCGGATGAAAGAAAATGCTACAAAATCGTATTAGAGGCTGCAAGGGACTCTAGTCTCTTTCAAGATGCATGGGGGAAATGGTGCATGGAATTATTGATAAATATGAATAAAACAGTGGGCTACCTTAAAAGATTTGGTGCAGTATATTACCCTTTTATTTGTTTAATTTACAGTTTTAATTATAGCTTTATTAAATTAAAATCCTAGATTAGAAAAGCCGAGAAAGCCAATCAGTTGTATGGCATAAGAAGGTGTGGTGCTCATAGTTTGACAAACCAAACTTTCAACTTTGGAGTGATCCACCAGCTAAAAAGGAAGTTTTATTTTGTTTGTAGAGGTTAAATTCGGAGGCATTCTTTTTCCCAGCTTATCTTTTTGTACAATAGAAAAAAAATGAAACAAACAAAAAAAAAGGTAGATGAAAAATGAACAAATACTACAAAAATTATCAAATAATATTTATGTGTTTTGGGTAAAGCTGTTGTGATCAGTCCTACTTCCAGGCCTGATTTAACAGAGGAAAATGTTGCTTGACACAGGAAGTAATTGCTGTCTCTCATTGTTTAGCTCTAGCCTTCAGAGCACAGAGTGAAGAGATATCTTTTTAGTATTATTTGTCAATCATATAGTCTAATGATCCATTGGTTCTGTTGGCGCTGTCATTGTAAGGGCAGGGAACAGTCGGACAATAACCACACACTACTACATCAAGTTGAGTTTCCACGAGGTTTTTGTCACACGCCACCTTTCTTTATTTTGCTTAACACAACAACATTGCGCATGGTCGATAATTTATAGTTACACCCATGAATGATGTCATTGAAGAGCACTCATTAGAAAACACATGTCAACACCCCCATTTTAGAGTCCAGCACAGGTCGAGTTTTACTAACCTGCACCCGCCCGAACCCGTTAGGATGACTACCGAACCCGACCCGTCACCCGTGGATATCTTCAATTCAAATCCGAACCCGATCCGACCCGTTGATATTTAACCCGCAACCCGACCCGTTAACACATCAAGTAATAGGCTATAGTATGCTGCGCTGCAAAACAGCGCCATTAACACTGCAGCCGACGTGTATGCACTGACTGAAGCTGAAACTTTGTTGTGTTGTTGCTGCTAATGCCATATATTCTGCTTTGCATGTAGACAGAGCCACTGTTTGTTGTTTCTTTGACTTCCATGAGATAACAGGTCCATTTTTATTAAGGCTAAAACAACCTGTAATCCTTCTCCTGTCACTCTGATCAGTCGCTCAGTCTGTATCGCTGTATAGTATGAGCTGAAGTTTCAACCACCCCGACTGTGTGAGGACAGACAAAACCACAGAACACTCAGGGTTTTTCTTTCTCTTTCCCATGAAGCCTCCTGGGGTGCAAATCAAAGAGCACTTCTCAGGCTCAGATGAAGTCAGGGCCTCTTTAAAATGTTGTGGTGTATTACACACTAAATGACAGCAATAATCAACATTGTCAAAATAGCTGTGGCAAATTCATCACTGTCTGTTTTACAGTCAAAGTCCTTTAAATACAGTGGCACTTTCTTCCTCTCTTTTGGAGCATTGTAGACAAAGTTCCTCATTTTGCCTGATATTTGTGTTCCTCATACTTGAAGGTTCAGCATGCATCTCTTTTGTTTCTTTTATTCTATTTATGCTATTCTATTTTTAATTCCGGCTTAACAGGAACAGTTTTTCTGCAATACTCATCCTCAAACCCCTCTGGATCAGTCTGAGTTTGGCAATCACTTTCAGGTTTAGTTGAAATCTGACTAACCTGTGTTTACAAACCCTTTCTGTAACTGGATAATAAATCACATATGATGGGCAGTTTTTATTATAACCCACAAAGATTCCTTTATCACACCTTGGGTCTAACTTTTTTCTTATTTTGTTTGTATGAGTAGCACACTGATCCAAACTCCTTCATTTTAGACAGATCAGGTTTCTTTCCTGTCAATGTCCCAAAAGATTATTAAAATACCTGTTGCGTATAACTGCAGAAGTCATTACAGCATAAGTCCATAATTCTTTAGGTAAATTATTCTGAAATAAACGTACACATTGCCATGTCAACCATTGTTCTCCAGCTTTTTCAGGTGTCCGATTTTGATGGGGAGAATAAGGTGCAGATGTCCCATGTCGAATGGCATTTTTTACTCAATTAACCTTTAGGTAGCTCTGACTGTGTCACTTTTAGCTTTTAAAAAATAGACGAATACTGCACTTGAAAAATCATCAGTAAATGCAAGTGAATATATAAATCCTTCTTTTGCAGCAGGCTCAATAGGGCCAGCTAGCTTTTGCATTCGCTCGCCTACTTCTACTCTAGGTAAATTTTCCCTTAATATATGTTTCACAGTTTCATTTTATCAACCTTCCCTTTAATTTTTATACCTTTTATAACTTTCACAATATAATACATCTTGAAAATTACAATGACCTAAAATCCTGTGCCGCTCTTGAATGTCATAACAACCCAAAACTTTATCATCCTCTTTGTCAGCAAAATGATTTTCATCTATAACAGCAAGGAAATAAAGTCTATTGTACATGCTGATGTCAAACCTGGTGCCATCCTTGCAGATGAGTTGATCGTGTCCTTGTTGAAAGTTGACAGAGGCTCTCCTCGCTATCGGTGCTTTAAAAGAGAAGATGCTCTGGGGGTAGGTGGGGATGTACGGCGCCCTTGTTATTGTCACTTTCATGCTCCGTCCCTTGGTGTCTCGCAGCCACACCTCTGCATCGCCTCTCTTTTGTGCCACACCACTAGTCCTTGTCCAATCAGCAAGCTGCATGAAGTGTTCCTCCAGTCCAAAGGCATCATCAAACATTTTAAACTTGTTCAGATAATTAATTATACGAGAAGTTTCACCGGTGTCCACCATCAGTCCTCTTTGTTTCAAGCCGCTGATCTGGCTCTCACTTATCTTGAAAACAAATAAGTCGTAATCCCCTTCAATAGCCTGTTTCACAGTTTCTTTCTTCTGTCTTTGACAATTACTCTCTTTGTTATTGGAATTTTTACAGAAACTGCACCATTGTCTTTGTCCTTTATAGTTTGTCAGACATTGTCGCACTTTGTGTCCCTTCAAGTCACAGCTGTAACACATAAACTCTGGGTTTGCTTTTTGTCTCGGCATCCCTTCACTTGAGAATCCACTGGCTGTCATCACATTATCTATATCCATGTTAACATTTAACTTAACTTTGAAGTCACCGAAGGTTAACTTGTCATCATCACTTTGAGTTTTATGAACAACAAATGGCTTAACTGGTTCAGGCAAACATTTCAAAGTCATGGCTATCAACAGTCCATCACTTAGCATCTCTCCAGCATTTCTTAACGCTGTAATGTGAGTTTCAGCTCGAATAATGTAGTCTGTGACAGTCTCACTGGCAGCTTTCTGGAGGGATCTCGGTTCTGTGTAGAGGCTATTTACCCCGGGCTTCCCTTTTTTCGGCATAATGGTCTCGCAGGATCTGCAACGCCCTCCTGCCGTCATCTGCCGCCTCTCTCATTACCAGAGATATCAATCGAGAATACCCTCATCCCATTGGGCGAGCCAAGTGTTGCTCATGGAGAAGATAGCCGGAGACAACAGAGCAGTATGGGGGATGAATGGAGTAATTTAAAAGCTAAAGAATGTGTAACTGCAAACAGTCTTCTGGAGCACCTCACCCAGGAAAAGGAATCCTAGCAGTCCAAAGGAACAGCACAGAGGTGGATGGAGGT
The DNA here is from genome assembly GCA_030533445.1 of Cyprinodon diabolis. NCBI lineage: Eukaryota > Metazoa > Chordata > Actinopteri > Cyprinodontiformes > Cyprinodontidae > Cyprinodon > Cyprinodon diabolis. The sequence continues at coordinate 7,047,376 of CM060085.1, forward strand.
TCTTCAGGCAGCTAACCTTTCCATCATCCAAGCTGCTTTCTCCTTTGTCCTCAGCATCCCATCTTCCACTAGTTTTGTGGAGTGGATTTTCTCCTTAATGAAGAACAAATGGACTGATGTGCAGAACAAATTTTCCACTGAATTAATTAAAGCTGAGCATATTGTCAGCCTCAATTATGAACTGTCTTGCACAGAGTTTTACTCTGCATCACTCAAAGACAAACAACTTCTTACAGCTGCAAGAGCTCAGAGGAAATACATGTGGAAAAGGTAGACTATCGCCACATTATTTGGCATTGAGCTAGTGATTTTTTTTCTGTTTTACAGCTTTAGCCTACAGTCATTGCATTTAAGGCACAAATATGTTTACAAGTTAGCACAAGTTTGCTAATGCACCAAAAATGTGCACTATTATTTATTGTTTTGTATTAATTTTTACAGTTTGAATTTAAGCAGGACAGGCTTATGTTTAAGATACTTATTTTATTCAGCAAAGTTTGTTATTTGGTGTAAAAGTGAATTGCTGGATAATAATTGGTTTTCCATGTGTTCATGTCACTCACAAATATGCATATAATTCAATGCTGATTTGAGTCAAATAGAAAAAAAAAAATTATAATAATAATAATTTCATACTCAAGGGGGGGCTAAAAAAAAAATCACCACTCCAGGAGGGGTAAAGGCAATCAGGTCAGCTGGCATGCACATGAGGTGTCCCTTTTTTTTCAGGGAGTTTGCAACCCCAGTTGTGACTATTGTGGCTGTTGTGTTGCTGCTGTGGGTTGTGTTGTGACTTTTGTGTCTGTTGTATTGTGGTTTTTGTTATGTTGTGTTGCAGCTGTTGTTATTCAGAGTAGAGGGTGTAGTGTTACTTCGCAAATGGAAATACTCGCACAGCAGGAAACTTCACATAAGGGGAGGCAGTACCTCATAACAACCACAAGAGTACAGCAGACTGCAACAAAGAAAGAAGTACAACCACAGTGATTTAATATTAAAAATATTAAATAGATTTTTGGGGTGTTTTACCTCTTTTGGTTGATGGGTGCATGATTTTTTTTCTGATACAGATATAAATTTCATTATTATTGTATGTTTAAGAAGATAGTAGAGTCCCTTCTCTAATTCATACAATAAAAGCAGAGATAAAATCTTCATTATTTATATAAAATTGACAACTATCTTTATAAAAGACAAATTATCACATAAAACCTAGGTAAGTAAAATATGATAAAAATGGTTATTAAATTTGTTTCTGAGTGATGGTATTGTCTTTTATAGACAAATCCTAGAATGGCCAAAACTAAGGTAATCCAGGGAACTGCAACAGTTCATCTCCCTCTTGCTAAATATTTACATGCGCTCCCTTACTCAGATCTTTGTTTGAATCAAGACAAAACTGAAATAAGCGTTTAAAAGATGGCACTCAGTTCCAATTGATACAGGTAGAAATCCCCAATTAGGCTCTAAATCTAAGTGTAGTGATGGACTCAGACATTAACCTTTAGATGCCCATAAGGATAATAAAAAATAATCTGGCCAATGTCTCAGCCCGACCTTGAAAAGCTAATTCATGTGTTCAGCTTTAATAGACTTGATAACTGCTACTGTGTTTTCACATGTTTTCCTAAAATGACAATCAGATGGCATCCAGAATGGGTTAGGGTTAGCTTGTGTCCTCACCAAATGAAACACATCATACCAGTATTAAAGTTTTTACACTGGCAAAGAATTATTTTTCTCAAAGAATACACTTTAAAATACTTTTTCTAGGCTTAAAAAAATAAACAAAAAGTAAATAAATAAATCAAATCACTAAATGGCTTAGCCCTGAAGTATTACTGTCAGTGTATCAGTGGATGGATGGATGGGTGGGCAGGCAGGCAGCAGAGGCTGGTATAGTAACCAAAAATTGTATTCAAGTAAGAGTAGCAAAACTTTTTTTACTCCAGTAAAAAGACTTTATGGGCAAGTTCTGGAATTTTAAAGAATTGCCTAAAGCAGGCATCCCCAAACTCGGTCCTCAAGGCCCCCTGTCCTGCAGGTTTTAGAGGTTTCCTTACTCCAGCACAGCTGATTTTAATTGAAAGTTGATTAACAGGCTTTTGGTCTACTGCAATCATTATAGCTAGCTGTGCTGAAGCAGAGAAACTTCTAAAACCTGCAGGACAGGGGGCCTTGAGGACCGAGTTTGGGGATGCCTGGCCTAAAGAATACATAAAAAATGGTCTGACAGCTGTTTACATAGTGAGGTAAGCAGATGAATCTGATGGAGACTGATTGGAAAAGGGGTGGAGCTAACAGGTGTGTTGAATCCTAAATCAGACCAGCAGTACCAGGAATCATGACAACTTTAGCATACATTTTTGTACTTTCATTGTATTTGAAGTGTTAATGTCTGTTATGATGATATGAATATAGTAATGAATGATGCCTTCCTTTAAATGCAATAAAAAAGAAGATGCATAGAGCTTCTATCTGGAAAAACTTATTTAAAAGGGAAAGCCTAAAAGATTTCCCCATAAATAAAATAAAGCTATTTAAATGTGAATCTAGAGGTGATTTTGACACCTCATACCAAAGTCCTACTCTCAACTGTTTCGGTCAAATGTTTGAATGTCATAGACCATACAAATGCTACAGTTTTATGTATTTTTAAACCTGTAAAAAGAGAAGAAACATTAAACATTTTTTTTATTAATTCACAACATAAAACAATTTAAAATTGAACATACAGTATAAAGCAGATGAAAAATTAAAGCATGATAGAAATAATGAAACAATAATTGACTATATTGGATAAAGTTGTATTTATCAGTCCTGTTTTCAGGACAGATTAATGCTTTATTTAAAAGAGGTAAAACAATCTGCACATCTTAGGTTCTGGAATAGGTTGAGGGATGTAGGAGAATAATGCTGTTTTCCCATTAGCTGTTTGAACACAACGAGAAGATGTCTGTGATAACTTTATGGGGTCAGTATAATCCATACTTGACCAACAACATTGTATATAGGCCCAACACCACTTACTGCTTTATGGTGCGTTCATACGGGAGGTGTTGAACACAGTGATTTCCGTGAGCCCTGCAGGTAGTTCACTGCTCTGCATTTCAGATGCACAATGCATCATCAAATAAGGGGAGCTTCAGCTGCGTGAAGCTGAAACCCCACTGACGTGAAAAAAAAAAAACTCAGCAAATACACTGAATGGTTAGTGCTTCTTTTGTGCTGTTTTGTGCATTTAAAATGGTCATTTGGAAAAATGAAGAAAATAAATTAAAAAAGATCCCATGTGCTGCTGTTGTTTCAGAGATATTAAAGATCATTTTTCGGTAACCCAGAGGTCAGGTATAAGCTTAAGCTCAAAATTGAATCAAAATGATCTAGACTACTTTTTCAGTGCTACTTCATTTGTTCAGGTAAAACTGTCATTTGTGGTCATTCGATTTTTAAGGTAGAATAATTATTTATTTAGTTAAAAACGGCCCAATCCTGCTCATTTTGACATAAAGTTATTGTATAAAATCACATGTCATTCCTATGCTGGTATTGAATATAACAGAGGGCATATTTATCTTATTTAGTGGCTGGAGTGATTGTTTAATATTAACTAAATCACCAGCCTCCTGGCCCTTTGCTTTGGACCTGCCGTTGCCCCTGGTAACCCCATTTAATTTCCTGTCAAGTTCTCGCTGTCTGCACCTAACAATAAAAACACAGGTAAAACTAAACATCACAGACTAATGCTAAATTATTATTTATGAACAAATTTTGAATCGCCTTGGGGTGACCATCATTGTTTTGAAAAGCCCATAAAGCTCTGAAAAAAAGGAGTCCACTTTGGTTCAGCTCTGCTTCGGTCTGATTTGGCGGGATTTCGTGAAAAAACTACCCCTGAGTAAACCACAGATGCTGGGCAGTGGGCAGTGATAGACCAGGCTCTGTGCTGGAGGTCAGTAAGGACAAGCAGTCTCTACAGAGCAGTTTCTCTGTAATCCATTTTAAGTGAAAAAAGCTTAACATACAACCAGTCCCTGATTGGTTGCCAAATTCCAAAAAATTTGTTTCAACTTCAGCAATCCCCGCTCTGTACTCTCAATGCGGTGCAGCTGTTTAAGAACACCTCAGCTCTATCTAGTAGCACGAAGTGAGGGAGGATCAGTGAACGCTATCACCAAGTGGAGCTCACCACTGGCCACTTCACCGCCCTTGTTTGTGGTTTGTATGGGAATTCTATGTGAACCCACCGCCCGGTTTGAATGCACCATTACTGTATAGACCATGTGAACATACAGATAGCGTTCCTGTAATTAGATGTAAGACAGTAGTACCAACAAGTCCTTTTTACATCAAGTTCTTTTAAAGACAAATATTCAACATGCAAATTAGTAAGTTTAATAAATCTACCTCAATATTTTGCCAGTATGATTAGTAATGAGCGTATCATCAGCATAAGGGTGTAAACAATGACCTTTCACAATGTGGCACAAAATTATAATGTAAATTTTTGCCTTAGAGGGTAGATATTATTCATACATGACCAATAATTGTTTGCAGACTCAACACCATTTAGTGCCTTATAGACCAAGTGCAAATATACATATAGTGTACCCGCTATAAAATGTAAGTGGAAACAACTAAACATTTTTCATGTTTAATGATTGCCATTTCATTTGTCTGAAGAATATATTTCAATATGTATATATATAACTGTTTCAACAAGAGTATATCAAAGATGAAAGTAAACAAAAAGGTGACATTACATTTTGTCAGCATGTTTATAAACAAGTGTGTAATCTGCATTTTGATGTAAACATTGGAATTTGACATTCTAGATTACAACAGTAATGTAAAGCATTCCTAACATTCGGATTGCTAAAAGAGACTCCATTGATTGACACTAACACATCTTGAGACCATAAACATATATGTATTTTTCTATGACATCTGTAAGCTTGAACAGTTATGCCCAATAGGGTAAGCTGTTGAGCTATTATAGAGTATGCAGCACAGTAGAAACTGGCCTCCCTCAAAATGAGGAAACATTAAGTAGAGGCAGTTGGCCTACATCATGCAAAATCCATGCATGTGTTAGTAATTCTCACAAATTCTGTTACTTTAAGCAAGTGGCAAATACCATCCCGCATATGAAAGTGTTAACCCAACCCCTCTAAGTAGCAAAAACCTTGTGCCGTGCGCGGTCATTAAAGAAAAAGCCACTTTCTACAGTTAGGAGTGATCTGAGTTTCAGTTGCAAGAGGTCACTGACTTTGTTCTACCTTCCTAAACAAAAGATGAATCACCTTAAGTAGTGTGATACAGTGACATCCTAATTTGGGCAGCACCAAGAGGGTAAGGGCTGGCTTCATTTTAAAGCTACGGTGTGTAATTTTCAGCGACATCTAAGGTCCAGACTGCAGACCGCAGCAACATGAACATCTCCCCCCCACCGCTTCTCCCCCCCAACAGTACGGCGAGCGTTACGGGACAAAATGTCTTCCACGACATCCGCATCACCTACCTTCTCAAGTGATGAGGTTTGTTTACATAGATAATTTTAATACTGCCATCTATATCTAGGAATATGGTATTAGGAGCAGAAATTAAGGCTACAAAGGGCAGCCTGAATAAAATCCTCTAAAACCTTGTGGGGGAAAAAAACTGCAGATGAAGGGTATGACAATTTTAATTATTATTATTATTCCATTGATAATTCTAGAGCCAAATCAGCAGGCAATTTCAAAGAGCACAAACTCAAAGCCCATTTCAAGTTAAAGGAAAAGACACTTCCAAAAATTAAACTACTCATTTGATAAGAGAAACCTTGAATATTTTCCCCATTAACAACAGCAAGGATACTTCTGAGTCAGTAACTGCATCATAGAAGAAAAATCTGACGTGGGTGTGTGAAGCACAAAATTATGAAAAGCGGGAATAACTATTTGAGTTTGGCTGCATCCCATAATTTAATCTACACAAAATATAAGTAACTTTAGAAAAAAAGAGACAGGTTTAACTTTACAGAAAAATGAGATTTCTTTATTTTTTGAAAAGTCATAAAGTGCCGAGAGAGGCTGATAGTTGGGGTTTGGGTAAAGCACTGGTTGTATTTTACACGTAGCTAAAAGTGCTAAATAAATAGTCTTAAAGCAACAACACAAGCACAGTGTGCTTTTTATATAAAAACAATGAAATAAAAAGCTTTATTCATTCACTTAAAGCTACAGTGTGTAATTTTTAGCGACATCTAACGTCCAGACTGCAGACGGCAGCAACATGAACATCTCCCCCCCACCGCTTCTCCCCCCCAACAGTACGGCGAGCGTTACGGGACAAAATGTCTTCCACGACATCCGCATCACCTACCTTCTCAAGTGATGAGGTTTGTTTACATAGATAATTTTAATACTGCCATCTATTGTTCAGTACCGTCTCAGTTCATCTCTCTCAACTTGCCGTAGTTACTTTCGAGCGTAATGGGCGATCTCGCAATCGCTAGTTTGTTGGCTCTGCGCTGCCGTAGCGCAAAGATGTCTGCCTCCATGGCTGCGAGACCCGCTCCTATGTAATTATAAATAACGAATTCTAAGGCAACGCAAATCTTAAGGTTAAGAGGCTGAGCTCGTAGATGATGATAAATAACATAGTTATGTATAATATATTACATTTCTGACTGTATATCCCTGTAATTATTACACACTGTAGCTTTAAAGGAGAGTGTCTTTCTTGCAGGTTGAAAGAAATTAAATTATATTTCATTACAAATCAGTACTCTGTAGTGTCAAAGGCCATATTTATTCATATGTATGGCTATAGTTGACTTTTAAATGTTTAAAAAAGCATAAAGAGCTTTGTACAAATTCTAGTGTTGACGCTGAATTCTTAAGACATCGATAATGTGAAAATGTGGCTGATCTGAAAATCTGAAATTATAGTCCTCCAACCACTTTTGAAAGAAAGCACCATTCTATTTATATTAAAATTGATCAATCCTAAAAATGTGACCGATTTTGTCAACACAAATGGATACATAGAAGTATGGCATGTTACCATGTGAGGTCAGAAGTAGCTACTTACATCTACTATGTTATGTGTACTTCAGTAACATTTTGTCAGCCCTGTTTAGGAATCCTTTCTGAACCATTCTTGAGCTACCCCACTGGTCCTATCTTCACTGAAAACATATCAGCTGACACAGACAGATATTTAAATTTATATTACAATTAGTACAGTTGCTTCTATAAACACAAACTTTTAATGACGTTCTAACAGCAGATCTTTCCACCGGCGGTACATCTCTGATTTTTTTTACTCATTCTAATATTTTAATTAAAATGTTTTGCATTATCCATATTCTGTTCTTTAGCATCTTTTTAAATGTATCCCTACTGATTGTGTTTAATCAGTTGGAATCAGAGGAGATTTACAGTCTATTTCTGCTAAGGAGGAATGCTGATAACAGACTGGTTTGGGCTTGAAACAACCTACTGTCTCCCCCTCCTCTGTGATGTATAAAATTGTGTGCACATCCTTCTTTGCATGGTCTTTTTGCATTTCTAAGCACAAGAGCCTGCAAACGCTTTATACCTTTAAATAAATGTGTGGTGGTCTCTCCCTCTTCGATAAATGTAAAATTCCACAACATCGACTAACATATACTGTACTCCTTATATGATGTTATGTTTCATTAGGCTTTTGTTTAAACATTTCTTTATCTGTAACATTACTGATAAAACTGATTCTGACGAGAAAGTGAAAACATTTTCAGAATAATCTTTCTTAATGAAACAGCAAGGAAATTTGTCTTAATAATTGTCAAATTGAGTTGATCTTGACACATTTTTGGTAGAAAGATTTTCATAAATTTCACAACTGTTTGTTTCCAGATGTTCCAGGTTAACAGTGACCTTTTTGCTGGCTGAGGGGGTTTCAGTTTCCTGCTGATGGTGATGAAAGGTGATAGTTTGGTAAATATCCCCTGTTGGCTGCTGAAGACTTCTGTACAATTCATCTGAGTTATCTCCATCCTAAGCAAAACAAAAAACAGAAGCTCCTAAATGTGTTCAGTAAAATAACAAATCTAAGACCATTAGTGTTTCAGTTTGATTTGCCCCCCCTCAAAAAAAAGCTCAATAGTTTGTTGCCATATTCAAAAGAGAGAAAATAATTTCTCGTATGCATATTGCGTTACGATTGCTTGTATTAAAGTTACTCCACCTTGGATGCCTCCATCTGAGTGCAACAGGACGATATTTTGGTTATTTTTATTTGATGCTAGAACTATTGAGAACTGTGACTTATAAAAACTGCAATAACTTACTGTAGGAGAGCCAGATCCATGTACATATGATCCAGATTCTTCTGACTTTACACAGCCACTTTAAATACAAAAGAATCTCCGGATTAGTGTATTAAAGAGTAATCATCTAGACATTGAACTTGATTGATAAAAAATTTCAGTAGCTAAAGAGTAATAGAAGAGGTATGCATATGATGCAAGAATGGACCAAAAAGGACTTTAAAAAAATCAGTGGCATTAGCTATTGAAATTTAACTGAAAAAAAATCATTAGTTTCTCACCAATGTAGATGTCTTCGGTGAATAACTTTCACAATGCCACAAATTATTATAAATAAGAGAAGTGCGGCCGTCAAACCTGAAGGAAGGATCACTCCTGAAAAATGGGTTGGATCACTTGAAAAAGGTTCTTGTGGGAAGAAATAAATACATTGTATGAGATTATATTGCTAGTATAAATTTTAAGCCAGCCAACATAAATGTATTCTCACCTTTAACTGTGATGTTGAGATAAAGAATATATGTTCCATCGAGTCTTGAACACTCACAGGTGTAGTTTCCAGTATCTGCTGGTGTTAAACTGGTCAGGTGCAGAAACACAGTGTCATTCCATGTTTTAAGGCTGAACCTGGAGTCACACTGATGAACAAACTGGCCTCCTTCCCTGTACAGCAGACTGCACTCCTCTCTGCTGTTCCTCAATGTTCTGATCCTACACACTATCAGTGTGAGGACATTTGATGTTTCATTTGTGCAGATTCGAATAAAATGTGGTTCTTTGTTGATTATTTTAACAACAATTGCTGCAAACAGTAAATTATAAACATAATTAATGAGTGGAAATTATACATGGTAATTTAGATCCAATAACACTCTACCAACAATAGGTTAAATTCTGTGGTAAAACTGCATCTAAAATAGAATAATTTACTTTACGTTACCTTCACAGTCCCAATAGCACCCAAAACATAGCAAAAGCAGTAAAAGGCTGATTCTTACTGCATCCATCTGACCAGCTTTCCCAAGAGGCATTCAGTATGCTGTGAAGAATAGATCTCACCTATACTATTTCCTCTTCTTTAGGGCTAACAAAAAATATATTTGTTTCCAAAAATGGAATAATAGGATGTGACACTTTTCTGAAAAAGGAAATATGTCTACATAAATGCTTCTCTCTGAAACTATAAAATACACTGGAAGTGCAGGTACCTAACCCGCTGTCTTAGGTAAATTGTCCAGTCTATCTTTCTAATTATAACAATAATGTTATTTCTATGAATAATTACAAATGGTTTGCAACCTCTTAGATCCCTTAAAGTATACCCCATATCTCGGGTCTGAGAGGATAGGAATAATTTGAGTGAAAAAAAAGATATTTAATGTTTTTAACTGAAAGAAAAATATAAAAAAGTTTCATAATGTGGTATTTTTAAGGAAATGTAAAAGTTATGTCAAAAAAATTATTTAAAAAATCATTTAAAAAATTTTCTAAAAACCTTCTTTAAATGAAATAGAAAAAATTGACTTCTAACTACTGAATAGATTTCGCGATTGATAACTCTTGTCTTATTAAAATGTAGGCTGTTCAGAGCCTACATACTACAGAAGCCGAGAGCGGTCCTGTCCCTCTGATATTATTTCACGGTTGTCTTCTCGAGTGAACAAGTACATTTTTTCATTATCTAAAGATAAAGGAAGCTGTTTTCTCGTGATAACGAGAGGATAATTTTTTCATTAAAAAAAACGTTATGATTGGTGTGTGTTAAAACAGATTACATCCTTCAATACCACAACAGTGGGAGAGGATTTATATTCATTTTGTCATGGTTTTGGTTATGTTGTGCTTTACTTTGCTCCTTGTTCTTTAGTTTTATTGGTTTAATTCCTATTTTGTTGTAATTTCTAGATTTATGTGAGTTCTCATGTTTTTCTGTTGTCCTCTGTTGCCCTCTTGTGTGTGTTCCTTTCCCCTTGGCTCCCTCGTTGTCTCCTCACACCTGCTCCTTGTCAGCTCGTTAGCCCTCCCTTTGTCTCTGTCAGCTATTTATGCTCTCCCTCTGCTCTCACTCTTTGTTGGTTCCTCTGTTGTTGCTGGTTCTGTCATCGCTGCAATCGTCTCCCCTCGTCTCTCCCTGGCTCCTTCTACATGTTTTCCCTTGATGTCTCCATGGTTCTGGTCTGTTACATTTTAGTTGGTTTTTTGGACTGCCTTTGTTAACGATTTTTTCATTAAAACTACAAGTATTCACCTCAGCCTCTCTGCCTCTGCATTTGGGTCCTCCAAACCTCAACCAAGACGTGACACATTTAAGTATAAGTCATGGCTATGTGTAATTCTGTCAATAATCCCATGTTTAACTTTTAGGTAACAAAACAATGTTGTTGGTTTGATGATTTGCTTTCACTTCTGATACATAAGCAATTAGACCTGTGCTCTGGTGCCTTAGCTTCGGATGTTTTGTGAGCAGCCCCGGTGCTACGCTTGTAACAGGTATAAAATGCATTAACCCCCAAAATTTTCATTTAAAAAACAGTCAGATTTGTTTCTACGGTATTCCATGCAATCCAATCATCCACCGCAACTTGACCTGACAAGGAGTGAGAAGAAAAAAGAAACTTAAAAACTTATTATTTGAGCACACGCAGTACTGTGACTGCACAACTACGGGCACCGCAGGCATGGAGGGACTGGGAACCCAGGGCTGTTGACCAGCCTCATTCAATTCTCATACAGATTAATCATCTTGTTATCTCAAGAAAGCAATTAAGGGTTTAACCGTGATAACAAGATAGTTATGTCATTATCTCGAGAAGGCAAAGGAAAAAAAGGCGAGTAACACCACTCTCGGCTTCCGTATACATACAGTAGGCCTGCGTTTTAATTGTTTTGGTGTAAATTTTGGGTAATAACTTGACATATATTAATGACTGGACAACATCAGCATGATAATTAACAAGTGTGTCATCAGCACAAAGATGTAACAGTTTATCTGCAGCATTATCGAATATATAATTCCCTCCAAGCACAAGCAGACTCAAGTGGTTTTCTTCTACTGGTTTATTTGAAGTTGCTCTTGGTCTCTCCAAATCCACTGTGAAAACTAAATAATGTTGACAAACATAAACATTAATGTCACCAATAATAACTTTCAGACTATATGAAATAATAGTTACAAAGTAAGCAAATAAATAAAACTTTGTTGGCTGCATAGTGCAAGAAAAAAGGGAATTATCCAAAAACTCTTTAAGATGTTTCTGTAAACGTCCTTAGCCATGACCTAGAAAACATCCACAATGACTGCTTGATTGCTTCTTATGTGAGAGCTCAAACGAGACCTTTTAAGATTTCAAAATAAAAGCACATTTAGTATGTACCAGCTAATTTAATATAAAACAAAAACACCTTAAATGAATTCTAAATGGACAATTACCTTTAAGAAAGCAAAAAATATATGATCGAATCATTATGTACAATAAGCATAAATGCAACAGTTACAGACAAGTTATGTGAATACATATAGGAAGCTTGGGGAAATCCTTTCTAACATTCAGAAATATAAAAGAGATTTCATTGAGCTGCACAGACAACTTCTGATCAGAGGGATGATTTTTAAAGAGAACATCCATATCTTGAACGGAGTCGCCTCTTATTGAGATATATTAGAAAACGGTAGGTAGGTATGTGAGTTTTTTTTAATTTTTTTTATTTAGTCTAAGTCAGGGGTCGGCAACCCAAACTGCTCAAAGAGCCATATTGGACCAAAAAAAAAAAAAATAATAATCTGTCTGGAGCCGCAAAAATGTAAAAGCCTCATATAAGCCTCGTATAGCAACACGGGCTCTATGTGTATTATCCCACTATAGAAAAGGACTATATGGGCTTAAATATATAATAAGCGTTCACGATTAAATGTTTATCTTAAAGCAAATGTCACATAGTAGCCTGAGGTGACGGAGGAACAGTGAACGCTCCCATCGCGCACCGCTTCACAGAGCGCAGCTTCACCACCTTTACTGCGCGATTTTAAGTTTTCTTGCAATTATGAAATTATAGAAACACAATAAAGAAATCTTTCTATGGTGGACGTGTTTCTGTTGGTAGGAGTTTATTTGAAACATGAGGAACCAAGTAGGAGTTGACATCAGAGCTGTGCTCTCTAACCCTGAAATCCCACATCCTCCGTCACCATCGTTCCTTGGTCTGATTAATATTTTTAGGATTTGGGGAAAAAATGGAAGAAAGTTCAGATACATGCATCAAAGCACTACCTGTTTGATCTGTGGATGGTTTTCCATCCTTGCAACAAAATTTGCAGCAGTAGTGGAGTTTGGAAATGCAATCCATTTCTTAAATCTATCTTTGCGCTCCTCTAATTTATCCTGGAATCGCACTTTTTCTCTCAGTCCCAGCTTGGTGGTGGGCTGCAGATTTAGCTTTCCCTGGGAATGCCTTTCCAAATTTTTCTTTTTTTTTGACACCCTCATTACAAAGCGAAAATGCAGGAAATCGTTCTGCATTGATAATGAAAGCAAATGAGTCGGCCTATTTGAATCCTCTTTTCTCATCAGCAATCTTCCTTTTTTTCCCTTTGGGATTCATATTCCGGGACACACCTGCAGCTTTGTTTGCCTGGCACCGTGCCACGCTGGTTCCAACTTATGATCACTGATCTCTATGGCTTTGACGCAAATTATTGTTTAAATTTATTTATAATACAAATGTTTAAAGCATTGGAAAACATAAATTTTTGTTTGCAACCTGCACCCCATATAAAAAATAAAACATTTTTTGAAAAAGCTCCAGGGAGCCACAAGGGGGAGGCTAAAGAGCCGCATGCGGCTCCAGAGCTGCATGTTGCCGACCCCTGGTCTAGGTAGTTAAAGATCTAACATGAGATTCTAGTGGTGGCACTGAAGTTTCAAGATAGTGTTCAGATGAAGTGTCTGACTTCTGCAGGAAATCTCTGGTGTCTTCAAACAACTTTGTAAAAATTGCACCATGCAAAATTCTGTACAGCTGACAGACCCTGAAAAAGTCAAATATCACTAAGATTACAACATTGTTCTCTTAGTGCTTTTTAAGTGTGCATATAAGATATACCATATTGTTAAGGATTAGTTACATCAATGCGTTGTCAGTACCCAATCCATCCCCGAACCAAAAATTTGTACCATCAGCTCATTTGCCCATGTGCAACCAGATATATATCGGAATCACCCTCCATTTTATTTTGTAAAAAAGACCTAACTTACATTTTTCCTTCCCAAAAGTAGTAAGCATACTAAACTATAATTAGTTGCAGCTTAATAATGTATTTCCTGGGATAATAAATACATAAAAATCCTTTCTGTTTTATCACTGTCTGGTAGAACATGGTGGTATATAGTTCTTAATCTAAAGAAATGCTGATAAACATGCTTTAATTATATTTTGACAGACTAGTGATAACGTCAGACAAGCAGTTTAACAGAGAAAACGCAAAAAGCATCAAAATTATCTCAGAAAAGTCATGAAACATTTTTTAAAGATGTGTATTAGCATTCTTTAGTGAGTGAAAATAAGTCATTTTAATACCATAATTATATTATTTATGGAAACCCCGATGCATATCTGGTTGCGCCTCCGCAAATGAGCTGATGGTACGGATCGTGCTTCCGGGACGGAACGGGTCACAAAACCTTTAGTATGATTGTGATGCCAGTGAAAATATCTAGTTTTATATATAGTACTGGATGTAACTTTGGACTAAGTCTCATCATGTTACTTCCAAATTATATGTTTTTCCTATCATGCTGAGATATCATTTTGAAATAATTTGATTAAAAAAAGAGGTAAAATTAGCCTGCAGGAGTCAAAAGTTTTTCTATCAAGACTGTGTCACCAACACCGCCTTTGTAAAACTTATTGGTGACATTTTTTTTAAGGTGAAAAAATATCCAAAAATGAACTCCTGACAAGGTTTAAATTAGTCCTAAACCTGTTCAGGTTACATTCAGGATGTTTTTTTGAGAAAATATCAAGAACGAGCAAAGCCACTTTTAAAACAAAAGGTGAAAACTCTAGAGAATCTAGATTCTATGCAATATATGTGTTTCATATAATTTGGTTTCAGGGCTTGGTAAAGGAAAAAGAAAATCTTACAAAAATCCAACCTCCTCATTTGGTACAGTGTTGCATATAGATCACATATTATTAAAAGATTTCAATAAAGTTTTAAGTGTTACCTTCAATTTCCAGAGAGAAAAAAAAGTCAAAGAAATATAATAAAGTGAATATAAGTATTACTAAAGTGATTGTTATGTGTAAGCAACAGTGAAACCCTAGCTGTGAATGCTTCCTCAACTGCAGCGCTGTAACCTAAACCACAATTTGTTTGACCTTTAAAAATAGCATGTGAGGTTATGATCAACTGAAAACGGAAATGCAACTGCAGAAGTTCTAATTTGTCATTGTTTATTAGTAGCAGGTGAAGAATTCTCAAAAGCCTTAAAGGGAATAATAAAGAATTAAACAAGTTTTAAATGAACTTTTTGAGATATACAAAAAAATGATATAAAATTCATCAGCCTCATTATGATTAATTGCAGCTTTTAACATCCATATTTTGGTTTCATGTCAGTTATGTCCAAAAAGAAAAAGATTTCTGGGACAACTTCGCCAACTTCCAAGGTGCATGAAGAGGGTCAGCAAACTGGTAAGATGAAAACTTTTTGAAAACATCACTTGAAGTACATGGATCTCACTTTTTTGGTGAGCCTCCAGGCCACAAGCGGAAAGGCGTTGTTCTACCAAAAAATGTTGCTCAGAAAAGTGTCTCTGTAATGTTCACCTTAGCAAAAAAGAAAACACCAGATGACACTGAAGAAAGTTGGGTTTTATTACAAGAGTAACTATCATCCTTCCTTAATTGTAGTAATTTTCAACTTGGCAACAGATAGACCCTCAATTTACATCAGACAGAAAGATCACTCTGAAAACTTGAAAATACAGTAAAAATAAAATATATACATGCAATCTGCACAAAACCATCTTAAAACGTATCAATTTCACCACAAATTTTTGTATTAAAGTTTCATTTTATAGCTTTCCAACAAGTCAAAATTTGAATAAAACATTTTCCTGTTGTAAAAAGGTGCTGCATGGTTCAACCAGATTTGAAAAGACAAGGTGCATAAATAATCAAAATGTGTGGACCGTATATGATTCTTTTTTTCTCTCTTTTGAGCATAAAAAGAGTTATGACTAAACAGATTAGCATCGTTGTGTGTTTTTCAAGTTAGGAAATGAAAGTAGGGCCCCTTCTCTCCTTTACACAAATGGAGCCTAGGTAGAAGTTCAACTGAAGAAACTCATTGCTTTCTACATCCACCTGCAACATAGCCAATCAGCTTTGAACCACACCTCCCAGAAAGCCAATCGGGCATCCAAAGAAGGCGCTTTGTGACTTCATTCAGATGTCACCGTTTCAACCCACATCCAGCCGCTCCTCCACCATTGTAGCTAAAGCTTCATCAGAGTGTCATTCCTCCTGGACTCTTACTGCATTCCCTGTCTCATTGCAACCAGTACGGCAGAAGACCACCATGTTGAGCCTGGTTCTGGAGTTTTTCCTTTCCACTGTCACTTTATACTTGCTCATCATGGAAAGGTTCTCTCAACCTGGGTTATCCAACTGGACTTTCATCTTCCAGGTTCCTGAGTGAATCTCTAGTATCAGCTGGATCTCTCCATAAAGCTCAGCATACCATCTCGCTAACCAGCAGTCTACAGACTGACCAATTTCATCTATCTCCACTCCACCAACAGTTTCAGGCCTGGGGGAAATAGCCCTATTCTTTGCTCATGTTCATGCATATCTATCAAAATCAAGCGCCAAGTTTCCTGCTGAGGTCTGAACGCCAAAGACTCTTCTCTACGTGTGAGTTTATCAGATGTATGTCAGGTCAGACAGGTAAATCCCTAGGTACGGTATGCAAGAGACCATGCTCTGGCTGCTAATGAAGTCTCTCAGACGTTTGTAGTTGTCTTCTTTGGACATCAGGTAGTCGAGCTGATTTTTTTATCATTTGCTCCATCGTCCTTGTTTCTTTGTATTGGAGCAGTGGAGCTGCAGGCAGTGCATCTGGAAGGTTTTAAAGTGTGTAGACATAATTTTGTGTTGATCCAAGCTTTATATAAAGATAAAATGTGTGGCACTGAAGCTGAGTTTTAATTAACAAAGTTATTTCTGGGGAGAGGTGCTTAAGCCTTTAGGAACTTGTTTTTCTTTAGGGAATTAATAAATAAACAGAAGGTAAATAATAAGGAGTCTCTCTATTCTTCCCATGCTGCAGCAATTTTGTAAAAAAACAAAAAAGGATCATTGGGGTTCTGCACAAAATAACAAACTTAATGAATTTCCATAGAGCTGAGAACACAGATGAAGCAGTTTCATTAATATACCTCACTGTCATGTCATGTAGCTCAAATCAGACCTACCTTTCATTTCAGATCTGAAACCTACTTGTTTTAATGTTAAAGTAATAAATAAATATGAACCACAGCAGTTAAGGCTAAGGGAAGTACAATTCCTACAGGTTGGCTCCAGAACTTATCTGTTGGATTATCTTTAGGAAACAAGTAATAAAAAACCAAAAAAACAAGGATTGTTTCAGAATATATACAGCCATTACCATGGCTCAGCTTAATAAAGTGCACTGCTCCCTCCTGCAGCACAACTCCCTCACAGCATGACAGCTTTTAACTTTAGCTTTTAAAGACTGAAGGAAAGGACTCCAAAGTTGATGTTTAGTCCCTGAATATATATTTTTTTCTTCTTCACTTTGTAGCCTTTTGGTCCATATGCATGCAGAAGTTGTTTCACCCTGGATAATGCCAATTTATTTAAAATGTTTTTTCTTGTATTTTATATCTTTCTTTCTATTTGTAAATGTAAGGAGGGGAGCGTGTCTTAATGGTTTGCCTTAAATGCAGGATGTATTTTGAATTTCTAAATAACTTTTCACTTCACCTGTGCTTTTCTATAAATTTTGACTGACCTGAATCCAAAGAGCTTCAGTCTCTTTAATTTAATGTCAGACAGTGAGGAGGAAAAGAGAGATTCTATGTCTTTATTTAGTGTGTGGAAAGAGGTGCTTTATCCTCAAAAGTATTCATTCAAGTGGACATATTTGTGTTGTCGGAATCATTTTCATAGATTTGTAAAAGAGCTGTTGAATAAATTCCATTTTCTTTCTGAGTATAGATGCTGTACGGCTCAATTTCAGCAACATCCTGCAAAGCAAGAGGTGCAGGAAATAAGTAAACAAGCCAGCAATTATGATGAAATAAAAGATACTCTTATATTTGTACGTAACATACCTCATTTGGAGGATGGCTACATGATTCTGGTTGCTCTCTGAAGGGAAATATAATAAAATTATCAAATACAGATATAAAGATCATGACCATTTCATATTTTGTAAGACAGTGAATAAAGTTCATACCCTCTTCTATTTTATACCCTTAAATATAAACTAAAATCTCTGTCAGTTCACCAGTTCCCTTCTTTAGTTTTAATCGAATAGTAGAACATTTATCCTTTTCAAAATAGTGTCATTTCTAAAATACACATTTTTGAATCTGTGTTAGTGAAAAATATGGATAAAATAATAGCTTCTTACCGATGGTAAAATTTTCTCTGGAGAAATGCTAGAATACCCACAAGTAAGATCATCACCACAACGGCAGCAGTCAGAGCAGAAGGAAGAGTAAAACCGCTCCAAACATCTTCTGCTCCATTAGGTTAAGAAAAGAGGTTTGAAAAAGATTCAGAGTACCTAAATGATATAAGTTCGATACCACCAATATAAGGTAAAAATACGCTCACCTTTAACTTTGATGTTGAGGTGAAGAATATATGTTCCATCAGATTTTGAACACTCACAGGTGTAGTTTCCACTATCAGCTGCTGTTAAACTGGTCAGGTGCAGAAACACAGTGTCCTTCCATTTTTTAAGGCTGAACCTGGAGTCACACTCATGAACAAAGTCGCCTCCATCCCTGTACAGCAGACGGCACTCCTCGCTGCTGTTCCTATCTGTTCTGATCTTACATGCTATCATGATGATAATGTTTGAGGTTTCGTTGGTGCAGATTGGAGTGGAATCTGGTTCTTTTCCAACAGTTTTCAGAACAGTCTCTGCAAGCAGTCAATTCTAATCAGTGTAAAATAATGAGAACAAAAGCTTTTTTAGATTTAGTTACACTTAACAAACAGAAACTTAAAGTTTATACTAACGCAAAATACAGCTTAAAGAAAATTTGCCAATTTATGTTACCTTCGCCATCCAAAAAGCATGCAAAACATGACAGAAGCAGTAAAAGGATGATTCTCATTGCATCCATCTGATCTGCTGCCCTGTGAGGGTTTGCTATGCTGAAAGAGAAAACTTTAAACTACCCTCTGAACTGTAAGCTAACTAAACCACACATTGTCATCTCGATAAATGTTACAAGAGGATGTGAAAGCTTTCTGAAAAAGGAAACATGTCTAAATGCTTCTCTCTGAAACAGTAGAATGTACAAAGTGAAAGTAATTCTGCAGATCTCATCGAAACAGTTTAATAGTCTTGTTTGGTCAAAAGTTAACCTAAACATTGAATGAACTATTATACATATTAACAATTATTAACACTTTTTTATGTATTGGAGCATCAGACCAAACACAATAGATGGAAGACATTCTACCGTGTTTGCCACTACAATTGTGGCCTAGTAAGAATAAGGTTAAAAATGTCATGTTCGTTGTTTGGACTTTAAATATTTAGAAGCTTAAATACAAGCTGGTACAAAAAAATAGCATCCTGTGGTTTCATACAGATTATGGCCCACACTGCTTCTCAGTTTGTCACAACAACATGTTTACATTCAGAGAGAAAAAAAAAAACATGCAACAATAATCCAAGAGATACAGCAAAAGACACAAGTATCTGTAAACATGAACATATACTGTCCTAAACAGTAGAATAACCACAACAGTGAAATGACTCTCATGGTATGATATTCTTTTATACAGTATTAATTATATATATTATATCACATGAAAATCATAAAAGAAAAAAAAAGAGAGATGTAAAAAATAAGGGACAAATTAAGGATTTCTGAAAGAAAGAGGATAAAATACCCATCTTGCAAAGTGCTATATCTTTTATTGCTTGCAATTGTTTATATGCATGTGGCTATATATGCTTTTATATTTATGTAGTGCATGTATGCTATGCAGATGCATATATGTACGAAATTATAATACATAATCTTCTTCACTTTTAGATATTTGTTTTTATATATTTTCTATATTATTTTATCTAGTCTATCTGTGTCTTTTATCTTCTACTGGCTTATCTCATCTTATCCTAAAGCCCATATAATCATGCAAAATGCTATCTATCAAAATCTTGCACAAAGTGCAATTTCACTTAATTCATGCATCTTAGAGCAATCTGCATGAGTTCTGCTATTTGACCAGCAGCTCTTCCCTGTCCTGTGAAAATGATGAGGAATGACAACATAAAGCTTCAGCCAAACGTTAATCAATTTTCATCTTGGCGCATTTTTGGCTCAAATGTTTTCATATATTTCCGAATCACTGTCCACTTCCAGATTTTCCATGTGATCAGTTACTTTGTTGGTGGCTGAGGTTGCATAGGCTTCTGGCTGATGGTGACCAAACAACACAGATTGGTAGATGTCTGTTGTTGGATGCTGAAGACTTGTGTACAGATCATCTACAGGTACAACATCTTCATCCTAAACAACAACAACAACAATAGAAATAAAATAATTTTGTTTCTTTGAGGGGAGAAAGCATTTAAAGAAAGTTTCAAACTTTTTAAATAAAAGACAGCAGTAGACTATCAACACTAATCATTCAAAACCAAAGAAAAAAGTTTTATTCTTCTAGTTTTGAGCCTAATATTGATGCTTTTGTAACAGCTAGGTGCGTGTGTTTGGATTTCCTCTGTCTGAGTATAACATCTTTATGCCGTTTGTAGAGTACTTGCTGCATCAAATGGGTTTTGTTTTACTGTTCTATTGTAAAGTCATCCTATTGTTAATTAAGCAGGAACCAATCATAGCCTTTCTCATGAAACAGCTGATGTTGACTTAGTGTCAGAAAAAAGTTTGCAGCTGTTTCTGGCCGTACAAACCTACATACAAAGGAACCCTACACAATTATCGAGCTAATATTTCAGCTATTCTCTATAAATTAGATATATACTAAACCACAAAGCAGAACAAAACAGCTATTTTATTCATAGCAGCAAGTAGGTGAAACACACTCTGTCTTTTTTAAATTAGATTTTTTAACAGTCAGCAGAAAATCTTTCATTTATTTGAATACTGGCTTGGGTGACAGAACATATGGCTCAAATCAATAAACACAATTGGATGGATGGATGGATGGATAGTGATAGGATTGATATATACGAAATTGGTCAGTCTGTAGACTGCTGGTTAGCGAGATGGTATGCTGAGCTTTATGGAGAGATCCAGCTGATACTAGAGATTCACTCAGGAACCTGGAAGATGAAAGTCCAGTTGGATAACCCAGGTTGAGAGAACCTCTCCATGATGAGCAAGTATAAACTGACAGTGGAAAGGAAAAACTGATTAACAGTTGCAAACTAGCTAAAAGTAGAGTTTTGAGACAGATTTAGCCAAATAACAAGAAGGTCTGTTATACCTGGCTATTTCGTCTTCACTGTAGGAGTTTAATAAAAACAAAAAAAAGTCTGACATCTGAAATGAGTAACTCATACAGCTATAATAACTCACTGTAGGTGTGATAGATCCATGTAAAGATCCAGATCCTTCGGTTCTCTCACGGGAGCTTTAATATGAAAGGAGATCCAGGTTATTGTCTGGTGTAAAATCCTGAGGTACATTCTAAGCAGACAAATTCAAAGAATCTGCTATACTTATTTAAGGAGATAAACAAATTCTTTATGTCTCTAAAAATATCCATTTATTTATGCAGAAATTTAAAAACAACATCGATGCTGACTAGTTCTGCATTTTAAAAAAAATAGCACATAGACCATGTATATCACACGGTCTATGTATATAAAAAAGCCAGAAGCAAATAAAAAAAGAAAAGATGACAACAGGTGCATTTGAAACACAGATGCAAAACTCACTGGGTTAAAAGCTAATGATGCAACTAAAAACCAAAAGGGACATTTAAGATCAGTGGTTTTATCTAAGTATACTCAAAAGCTAAAGATATTTAATGAGTTTCTCACCAGTGTTTATATCTTCTGTGAATAAGTATCACAGTAACTGAAACTATTATAAATAACAGAACAGCAGCAGTCAGAGCAGAAGGAAGGATCAATCCTTCAAAGATGCTCCAAATTTCATTCGTTGGATTACCATTCTGAAAAAGTTCTTTTTGGGAGAAACAACAATTTTTTATTAGATTAACTACGTGATTTAAGTTTTAAACAGTAAATATAAAATGTTCTCACCTCTAACTGTGATGCTGAGACAGAGGATATTTGTTGCATTAGGATTTGAACACTCACAGGTGTAGTTTCCACTATCAGCTTGTGTTAAACTGGTCAGGTGCAGAAACACAGTGTCATTCCATGTTTTAAGAGTGAACCTAGAGTCACACTGATGAACAAAGGTCCCTCCATCCCTGTACATCAGTCGGCACTCTTTGCTGCTGTTGCTCCCTGTTCTGACTGTACACATAATCCCCATTATGATTTTTGATGTTTCATTGGTGCAGATTGGAGTGGAAGAAGGTTCTTTTCCAATTGTTTTCACAACAGTCACTGTACACAATAAATTACAATTAGAATCAGAGAATGGAACTTATAGAAAACTAATCCAAACCCATATATACTTAATCAACAGAAGCTGAAAGTTTGTCTTATAGCGAATTCATCGCTTTACGTTACCTTCTCTGTCAAAGACGTGCGCAAAACATGGCAGAAGCAATAAAAGGTTGATTCTGAGTGCATCCATCTGACCAGCTGCCCTGAAACCGTTTAATTTGCTGCTTTGAAGAGAGGTCGTCTATACTACCCTCTGCACTCTCTGGGCTAACCAAACCTCAAATCGACATCTCTCAAAATGGTACAAGAGGATGTGACACTTGAAGAAAAAAAACTGCCTACAAACTAGAAGTATCTCTGAATATCTCATGTTCAAAGATCAATTGTGCTGTAAGGTCAAAAGCTTCCTTAAAAATCAAAACACTAATCTATTGTTTGTATAAATTATTGAAAATATATCATATCATATAACAGATATAGATGATCTTTGATCAGACACCAGAGATGGAGGACTCCATGTCTTGGTTTCGGCAACAATAGTAGTTAAATAGGACTAAAAATGACATGCTTGCTCTGTCGCATGGACGTAGGTTTGCATAGGGACCACAGGGACATGTCCCTACCAAAATTTTGGCCCAACCTACTTGTCCGTACCATTAATTCTATGTGAATAACATGTTTATGATTTACAATACAGTGTTGTTTCAGCAGTCGCTTTTTTTCTCACAACTTGTATATTGAAGTCAATATTTTAAATGCTCAGTGTCAGTTCCTCTTATAGTTCCATGTAAATATAATAAATCTATTTGCAGTCCCTTGAATATGTTATTTTGCTTTGTTTTACAGTACAGAGAATATCAGTATATCAGTTAAAAACAAAATAAGAGTGGGTTTTACCTCTGTTACCTTTGCACCATTCTATTTCTTCAAAAGGATAAATAAAAAAAACGGATAAATATACATACAACTGACATATTTAGACTATATTTGGTTAAAAAGGCACGTATTTACCTTCCGTCTTAGTCACTGGTAAGTTCAAATGTAACCTTTTTCAAAATGTAAGGTTGTCCCAATTTTACATTATTCCGAGCCACTGATGCTTCAAATATTGATAAACAGCATCTTGTGTGTGTAGTGCTTATAAAATTTGTATAAATGTAGCAAGAAATGCTGTTTTCTCTTTAAATGAAATGTGCCCTGATGCTCACGTCAAGCATTAAAAAAATAGGAGCATGTATAATAGGACCAATGACATCAGACCAATTCAACTTAAGACCAATAGTGTCCCTACCAAAGTTGAGATCAAACCTACGCCCTTGATTTGTCGTCTTCACATATAGAAGCTTCAGTGTGAGCTGGTAAGAGAAGAAATCAGCATCCTGCTGCTGCGGTGCCTGGGTGGCCTGCCAGTGCAGGGGCTGTCACTTCTGCTCTCGCCAAAGGAGGATGGAGGGAGGGGTATGTAGCAATTGAGGGGAGAAAGTGGCTGGGTGAATTAGTTAGGGTGGGATCTCTGGTTGGGCTGTGTGGGGCATGTGGGCCCCGATCCCAGGGGAGATTTTGCTGGGGGTGGTCTGGTCCAGGTGGGAATGGGGTGCCGGGCCCGAAGCAGGAACGAGATGGGCTGGTGTGGTGGTGTCACTGCTCCCTTTCCCCCATTCAGATCTTAGGTTAACCTATTGGGTCATCCGATAATCCAGGACCAACCACCGGTGCCGCCGGGTCTATGGTCCTGGTATTATTGGATGTAAGTGTTATGTGTGAATGTGTGTCTGCTTTTGTTTGTTTTTTTGGCTCATTTCTACAGAGTCTGTGAGGTCTGAGTGGGGGCATTAGGGTGGTAAGGCATGATTGAGACTGTGAGTTTTGTTTTTTTCTTTTTTCTTTTTTCTCAGGTTGGGGTCTGAACTGCTCCCTCTCCCAAGCATCCCAAATCTCTGCTACATGCACCACCAATGCTCGCCGTTGCACTGGTGGAGCTCAGGGTTTGGGGGTGGACTCCTGGGTGGCTACTGGCTTATACCTGGTGGCTTCTCAGATGGGCCTGGCCGAGGCCCGGCTGGAGCTCCCTCCGGGGGGTGGGGTGCCCCTGGAGCCTCAGAGCCCTGGGGCCCATGGCCAGATGCACTTCGGGGTGGCTGGCTGCTGGCAGAGCCCGCGGACTCATACCCACGGCTCCCGGGGGCTCTTTCATTGCGGTGGCTGAGGGACTGGGGGGCTGTCTCTCCACCTCCCTTGGTGGGGGTTGGATTTCCTGGGTTGGCCCCTCCTTGGCCTCTTCGCTCTTGGGGTCCCTTTGGGCGTCTGGGGCTTTGGGTCTCCTGGCGCTGGACTCAGTGCTCTGGGGGGGCGCCTCTTCAGCTCTCCACAACCACTATTGAGCATGTTTTTCTTTGGATAAACTTTACATGCACAAGTGCACTCTCACAAACAACTACAGGTGCTTGGTTCCAGGTACTTAGAGATTCACTTCCATACAGAAAGCCCATATTCTTATCTTCAGGTAACACAGAGTACATGTCAGATTAAACAATACTACTTCAGCAATAGTTTCAAGGTGTTACTTTATTGTATGTCTCATACCATGTCCGTTGGTTGTGCTGTTCTTTTTACATCTCTTTGCAGGTGATGAAGCAGACTGAAAATATCTTATCATTATCTCCCTTTTATCTCCTCTTTCTCTCATTTTTTCTCCTTTTTTATGTTTTTCCTTTCCTGTTCTACCTACATTGCAGTGTCCATAATCTGTAAATCTCCCTGCAGAATTATAATAAAGCAATTTATATGCAAAAAAAAAAAACAAGTTTATTTTTTCTTAAAATGTTTCAACGCCTATCCATAGTCTGTGGAACAGAGGACACTTAGGCTCAATCCCAAACTTGCCCATAAGCAATAACCCTAAGCACTAACCCTTCTTTTGCAAGTCCCCAAGGATGGTCGCCCACATTAAGTGCCATCCTGAACCACACAGTGTGTAGGGCCAGTGCATCAATTGCAGGCTCGCTGGAATTCAGCAGGAGGTGTAACAGCGGCTTGTTGGTAGAAGCACACCTATGTACTTAGAGGTGCACCAGGTTGCGTTCAGTCTAGACTCATCACACTGTATCAACTAGGAATCAAATGAGCAAATCATCTTTCTTTTTTAAATAAATCAGTAAAGAATGATTATAAATGTTATAATGACCTAGCTAATAAATCATCTCGCATATTTATACATATATGTCGTCTAAACTGTTATGGTTCTGCATAATAAACACAATGACTGGGTTCAGCAACTTTCTTTATCTCTAATTTCATAGAAGATTCCTAGATGATTGCAGAGACTCATAACTTTACCTGGTTCTGAAAAGCGAAGTAGTTCTGTTTTTGTTTTGTTTTATTTTAGTATACTGATTTATTAATAAATAATACACTTCTGTAATTTTGTTGTAAGTTATGGTTAGTATACTAACAAATGAAAAATCAATTTAGTGCATCTCAGTTTAGTGTATCACAACCACCCCTGGCCCTATATCTGCCCCTGGCCGAGTGGGTGTTGCTTTCCAGGACACATTTGTCCAGGCTGTGAGGAACAATAAACCTTGAAGGATTTTACAAAGTTCTCCAGTAGAGGGATGCAGTGGACCAGCAGCTGGAGATGATGGAACAGTAGGAATAGTATATAGCTTTGTACTATATATTGTAAATAGTATATTACATGTTTTATATTGTGTATATAGCTATAGATTATGTATTTTGTTTATATATCGAATTTGTGTGCACCATCAACAATAGAATAGTCCTATTTAAAACAACCACAGGATGGCAGCAGAGCAAAATAATAAGTGGAAGGAGGACAGCCCTCGGAGTGGGATAACAGCCTCATTTGCTCATAAACTGATGTATTAATTAGTTGATATGTTTATTATTAGTTGTAATAATTAAATGTTACAAGGTAACTGTTCAAAATGTTTCTCATGTACATATGCATAGACTATATATTTGAGCGCATTATTTTCACTAAAATCATAAATTATTAAAGATAATATCCTATTATAATTTATTGAGAGTTATTCATAGTCAAATGACAATAATTTAAGTATAAAATGGGTAAAACTACCATCATCAGTCCTCTTTTCAGCCCAAAAATTGGAAAAGTTTCTGCATATATTAGGTTGTAATGTGTATGTAATGTAGGTTGAGGAACATATGAAGTAGTTGCTGTCTCCTCTTGTTCTATTGAAGTCCTTTGAGTTCAGAATGAAGACGTAGATGTCCTAAAAGAGTAATTCAAAAATATCTAACAACTCTGATATCTATGTCGGCTCACCAAAATTTTGTGTCTTATAGACCAGTGTTTTTCAATCCTGGTCCTCAAGGCACCCTGCTCTGCATGTTTTGGATTTTTTTGAGATTCAGCAAAACTGATTCAGATGATTGCAGTTCAGCAAAGCCTGATAATCTGCTATCAATTGATAACAGGTGTGTGAAAGCTGGGAAACATCTAAAACATGCAGGGCAGGGTGCCTTTAGGACCAGGACTGAAAAACACTGTTATAAACCAATAACAACTTTATTCAAATTATGCCACTGTAATCATATCTAAGGCAGGGGAAGGAACAAACAATTTGGTTTTTGAAAAATAATTTATTCTTTCATATTTTTTCCTTTTTGAAAAACATATTGAATATGCAAATGAAAAAAGCTATTCGAAAAAATACCGTGCCACCATATTTTGCCAACATGGTAATAGATAAGTGCATCATCAACATAAAGATGTAATAATTCATCTTCAGCATTATAGACAAGAGTAATAATGTAAATCAATGTGCAAACTTCTAACATTCAGATTAGTTAAAGAGAGCCTACTAAGTTGCACAAACTTCCATAGTTAAACACAATTATCTTTATCTAAGTACTTGCACAGCTTACTCAAGATAAAAGAACATTTCAGTTGTGGAACTCAAACATTTAATACAGGACTCTAGTGGCAAACCTGGAGATGCAACACAGTGGTCTGGTATAATGGTTGACCCGGGCAGGAAATAACCTATAGAATTATTTTCACATCTTTTCAGATATGGCAGCACCGCAGAAATTAGATAGCACAATGTTGTGATGCAACAATATGACTGATTCTGTCAACACAAACAGGAACATCAGAGTATGGCTTTGAATATAGATTTAATTAAAAGATCAAGTAATCTTCTGATTAATATCTGTCACAAAAATAGAAAGAAAGTGGGCCTGATGTTCATAAAGCTTTATTTATGTAGACATAATTTTGGTTCAAAGGTTTTCATAGATTTCACAATTCCTCTCCATTTCCACATTATTCAGGTTAACAATTACTTTGTGGCTGGTTGATGTAATTTCATATTCATTCTGACAGTGACCAGTGGAGATAGTTTGGTAGAGATCACTTGTTGGCTGTTGAAGACTTCTGTACAACTCATCTGAGTAATCTTCATCCTAAACAAAAACAGTAATAATTATATCTGTTTTGTCCGTTATAATTGCTTGTGTGGTGTAATGTTATAACTGCACCTCGATGTCTTCTGTCTTACTGCAACAAGACCATTGTTTTGTTATTTTCTTGAGTACTTGCTGCATAAAGTTGGATTTATTTCACTAATCTGTCAGAGCTGAAACTGTTATGATTCCAGTTTGTGTGGGTTGTTTTTTTTTTGTGTTTTCCTCTCTCCATCACCAGGTGGTGCCCTGTCCTCGTTGGGCCTCCTTGCACACCTGCGGCTCGTTGGGTCATTACCAGAGGAGTACTTGAGCAGCAGGCTGTCACGACCTTG
The DNA here is from genome assembly GCA_030533445.1 of Cyprinodon diabolis. NCBI lineage: Eukaryota > Metazoa > Chordata > Actinopteri > Cyprinodontiformes > Cyprinodontidae > Cyprinodon > Cyprinodon diabolis. Next base: position 7,075,284 of record CM060085.1, read on the forward strand.
ACGCCAGAGTGTTTGCCAGTAATCTGTACTCAAGCCAAACTGAGATTAGCAGAGGCTAACCTTAGCATTGTTCTTCGACAGGAAGACTTCCTGTGTTACTGGAAAAGCCTGGACCTTCTACCCCTGGAAGGAATTACTGAGTCTCATTGGGCAAGGGGAAAATCTCCACATGATCCGTTCAAGTCCACTCCTGGAAAACCAAGTGACAGTCCGCTCCTTTACTCCTCTGGGTCCAACGTATGTCTGGCTGTCCACTCTCCAACGAATTCCCTCTACTCTGGATTAAACCCCCACAAACTGGATCCAAGGATAAACCAAGAGCCCCCTAATAGTGAGTGCCTTTCCAGAAATATTCAAGCCTCAGTCTATTTTCCCACTGTCCCTGAACTGATAACTGTGATCTCCCCTTCAGAGTTTCCGGTTCCGGTTCACCAGTCCGAGTCACCAGTGTTTGCTAGCCTACAATAAAACTGTTTAACTTTTACCCTTGGTCTCTGAGTGGTTCCCTGCATGTGGTTCAGATCTCTAAAGCCCATTATGATAGAAACAAGCTGTTTATTTAAGCCAAAACAAATCACGACTCTTCTCCAGAGATGGTAAAAGTTAAAGGTCCAGTGGAGAATTTTTACGACTTTTTTTAAAAGTACCCGCCCACTCCAATAAAAAAAAAAATGCACATGCACAACCCTGTACCTGCCCCAGGGAGGGAACGCCTATTAAACGCGTGCAAGAGCACGTACAAGCCCATTTCTCCTCATGCATGTTCTGTTTCAAAGTTGCTGTTTGCATCACTCAAACAAGCTTTCTTTCAAAAAGAAGATTTGCAATTTTTCAACTACATCAGACTCTTCACAGTGTTATGCAGAGAATTACCTGCCTGCCAATTTTTACTCATATGGAGACAAGATTTAGTCGATCTGCTACAGTCAGTGTCCGATGAATATACTCTCTGCTCAGTGGATGACATTTCCCGCTTTTGCTATCAACACCATATTAGATAATTCTGTCAACACATTAAGAATATGTTTAAAAGTTCAGTTTTTCATTTATATTTCAATTGTCTTAATGTGTGGGACTTTAGGCCGATGCACGCTCCTGCGACAAGGGAGGTCATTCTTTGCAGGCAGCAATTTCTCTGCATTTACCAAAACTCTCAATTTTAGGCAATCCATGCATACGAAATTTAAAAATATTAAGAATATGTTTAAAAGATCCATTTTCATCATAGGCGTAACTTCCTTAAGGACTGGTGTGGACATGTCCCCACCAATCTTGACCGGTAGGGGGACAGTCCCCACCAATATTTTGTACACGTATTTTGCTTTCGGTGCTGTGTATATCTGATTAAAACCCCATTCATGCCGCTCCTCAGAAAGAAAATAAAAAAAGTTCTCCCCGCTGCTCACCGTCCACAAACCCCGACAAAAAAACTCAGAAAAAAAGAATCTGTTGCCTCTCGCTTTCTCCCCATCACCCCCCTCCGCCCTCTCCCCATAACACCTGTCGCTTCCTTCCAAAAATGCAAACCCATTCAGGGACAGCAGTGGACTCAGACTTGCAGGTGAGAGGGACTTGTGGAAATATTAAGACCTAATTTTAGTCAGGAGAGACTTAAAGTAGTAAAAGAATAGAGAATAGTGTAAAAATAAGTTAATACCGTATTTAAAATATAACAGGTTCGGGCGGGTGCGGGTTGGTAAAACTCGACCCGTGCAGGTCTCTAAGCTACACTACAATCAGTATCGTTGCCTAGAAACAGACAACAGCGCCATTATATCAGAATTATACTAAAACACACGCAAATAATTTCCCACATAAAAAAACAGGACTTTCAGTCCATTACAGTTTTCCGTTTTTAGAGGGTTGTTTATTTTGCGTTTATTAAGTGATGGCTGTGGTATATTAGCTTTCACTGCTATAAGCTTTCGCAGCAGTGATTGATTAATTTAAACACCTGCTCTACTGATGGTCTATCGGAGTTGGTGTTTAGGTTGAACATAAAGAACACCTTTTATTTGAAGCTTCTTTTAGCTACTGTTTTAATCCCGGCTTCACTTAAAACTTTTTCCTGACCTTGTTATATAGTTGTCATAGTGTTGACATTCAGTAACAAGCACTGCGCCCCTTTTTCTTTTATATGTACACGTACATTTAAGATTTAGCGTGTTATGTTGACAACTCATGAGCTAGCTGCTTTTTGCAATCTAGCAGGAAGGTAAGGATAGGATCTTGCAGGTGTGACGTTACTCTGCAGGGGGTCCAAAGATAAAAGATTTAAACAATTTTGGCATTGGAATTTCAGATTTAAGGGAGTTAGAAAGTTCACTTAGTAAAAGTGCAAATAATAAATCTGATTACCGATTACTTTTAAGCTGGTTGAACATACTGCGACAGACTGGTGACCTGTCCAGGGTGATCCCACCTCTCACCCAGAACGTGGCTAGAGATATGCACCAGCACCTCCTGATCCCACTGAGGGATAAGGTTAAAGAAAATGGATGGTTGAACATGGTTCGCTCTCCCAGATTCTATCAAATCAGTATTGATACCCTCAGGGGCGGATTTAGGAAATTTGGGGCCCTGTTGGGATCTGGAGCTGTACCATCTTCCTCCAGCAGAGTGCGCCGTGGGTCCTCCTGAGCTGACCCTCCAACACACCTGTGGCACATCTCATCATTAGAGGACCCACTCCTATATAAGCTCACTTCAGACCTTGCCTCAACGCCGCAGTGTTGATCTAGTTTGGTTAGCAACCAGAGCCTAGTAAACCTGAGAATCTTTGCTATCTCCTGTTGAGATAAGATTCTAACTCTTCCTTGTTTTTGCCTCACAGGAATCCTGTCTCTTCGTGAAGCTCTGGATGAGCTTAACCTGCCTAGCCTGCCCTCGTGAGCCAAAACTGAAGACTCTTCTCTGGATTCCCTTGCAGCTCTTGGCTAAGAGCTGGAAACCGAAATCAAGGTCTGCCCTCAAAGTCAGAAGTAAGACGCTGAAGCAGTTATTGGACTCTGCTGAACAAACAGTCTCTGGACCCAACAGTTTCTCTCTCAAAGAGTAACCCGGACTTCTTCAAGGTATTTCATCAGCAAACTCAAAGACGAATAACCCTCCAGTCCATGTGCTAACTGAACTGTCATCCCTGCAGACTCCAGTGAACCTGCCCTCAGGCCCGAACCAGCTCTTGTGCAATATTCATGTGATTGTGTTAACAATAAACCTTGTTAAACTTTTCATCAGCCTCCGTGTGTGTTCTGCATATTGGGTTTACTCTGTAACCAATCATGACAGATCACTGCGGCCAAACACTAAGCCCAGCAGGCAACCTCCGTCGGAGGCTAGAGGAGCAAGACGCCCAGATCCAAGGACACGCTCAAACCCTCCGTGAGTTACATACCCAGATTGAATATCAAAACCAGATGCTTCAAAAGTATGCAGGCTACATGGGTAGCGCTAACGCTGCATCAGCAGCCCCTCAGTTTCCGGATCCATTTCCGCCTCTAAGGTCACCGGCTGTGACGTCATCTCCTGAGCTCCGTCCTAGTCTCCCTGAAAAATTCTCAGGTAATCAGAAAGACTGTAAAGGTTTTTTGTTTCAATGCCGTCTTATTTTTGAGAACTCTCCTGACAGTTTCCCTACGGATAAAAAGAAAATAACTTTTATTTTGTCCCAACTCACTGGGCGAGCCCTCGAGTGGGCGGAGGCCAGATTTTCTTCCGAGACCAGTTTCAGACTAACTTTTTCAGAGTTTGTTTCTGAATTCTCCCAGGTGTTTAATCAAGATTCTGATCAAACAATTGACTTTCGAGCTCTGCTGAATCTAAGACAGGGAAATTCCTCAGTAGCGGATTTTTCCATCAACTTCCGGGTCAAAGCCGCAGCTTCCGGATGGAACGAATGTGCTCTTAAAAGTGCATATTTTAAGGCATTGAATGACAATATCAAGGATGAACTTGCTACTCTCGATGAACCAGCTAGTCTGGAGGATTTAATCCTCCTAACAATTAGGTTGGACAACAGACTTCGTGCTAGAGACAGCTCTAGAAAAAAGAGTCAAAGTTTTTTTGTGTCAGCCCCTGCATTGAATAATGCTTCTGTTTTTTCTGGATCCACAGAACCCATTTCCAAGCCGAGGCCTGAGACCCAGTCTCTCTCTATGCCTGTCCAGGTCTCTCACTCTGTTGAGACGGAAGCCGAACCCATGCATGTTGGACACACAAGACTAACCCCTGAGGAAAGGCTAAGACATTTCAGGGGCAAATTGTGCATATACTGTGGTGAGAATGGCCATTTCATTGCTTCTTGCCCAGCTAAGTCAAAAGCCGGGGCCCGTCAGAGGAACTGAGGAGTCTGACGGGCCATTTGAAAACTGAAAGATCTCCTCATTTGATGCTTCCAGCCACCCTATTTTTCTCTAACCAGAATCTCACATTGTCAGCCTTTATCGACTCTGGATGTGAGCGTAATCTGATAGACTCTAACCTGGTTCTGCAGCTACAGATCGAGACTGTCCCTTTAACCAAGCCACTTAGTGTCTCTGCTATTGATGGGAAGAGACTCCATCAGGTTACCCATCAAACGCAACCTCTTGAGCTTTTGATTTCTGGAAATCATCGTGAAACTCTGACATTTTTTGTTCTTCCTTCTACATGTTCTCCCTTGTTACTTGGTTTTGAGTGGCTGGAACGACATAATCCCCATATAAACTGGGCTGAACGCCACATTGAATCGTGGTCGACCTCATGTCACGAAACATGCCTTCGTTCTGCAGCTCCCGCTGTGCAGTCTCCTAGAGGTAGGGGGGAGATGGACTCTCCTGATCTTATTTCTGTCCCTTCCGAGTACCATGATCTGGCTCCTGTCTTCAGTAAGGTCAGTGCTACGTCTCTTCCACCTCACAGACCATATGACTGTGCGATTGAGCTATTACCAGGAGCTCCTCTGCCCAGCAGTAGACTTTACAACATTTCCAAACCAGAACGAGAAACCATGGAAAAATACATAAATGAGTCCCTAGCTGCTGGAATAATCCGTCCATCTTCTTCTCCGTTGGGTGCTGGTTTCTTTTTTGTGGGCAAAAAGGATGGTTCTCTAAGACCTTGTATAGACTACAGAGGCCTTAACCAAATAACTGTTAAAAATAAATACCCACTTCCGTTACTAGCATCAGCCTTTGAACCAGTACAAGGGGCTACTGTCTTCACCAAGCTCGACTTAAGAAACGCATATCACCTTCTCAGGATTAGAGAAGGGGATGAATGGAAGACAGCCTTTAAAACCCAGTTGGGCCAGTTTGAATATCTGGTCATGCCTTTTGGTCTCACGAACGCCCCCGCATGTTTCAAAGCCCTCGTCAACGATGTCCTCAGAGACTTTTTGAATATCTTTGTGTTTGTATACATTGACGACATTTTAATCTATTCAAAGAACCTTTCCGAGCATAAAAAACATGTCCGCATGGTCCTACAAAGATTGTTGGAGAACAAACTTTTTGTAAAGGCTGAAAAATGCGAGTTTCATCAACCTTCAGTCACCTTTTTAGGGTTTGTGCTCGAGGGCGGGCAGGTTAAGCCATCTGAAGAAAAGATAAAAGCCGTTTTGGATTGGCAGATACCTGAAAACCGAAAACAGCTGCAGAGATTCCTGGGTTTTGCCAACTTCTACCGTCGTTTTATCAGGAATTATAGTCAGACAGCTCTACCTCTCACAAATCTAACATCAGTCAAAAAGACCTTCCAGTGGACCCCCGAAGCTCAAAGTGCTTTTGATAAATTAAAGACTTTGTTTTCCAGAGCTCCTGTGTTAATCCAGCCTGATCCTGCCAAGCAATTTATCCTCGAGGTGGACGCCTCTGACTCTGGTGTTGGTGCCGTGTTATCCCAACAACTCGACTCTGATCAAAGGATTCACCCCTGTGCATTTTTCTCCCGTAGACTCTTCTAGCCAGAGATTTCAGTTCTGCAGGCCCTAGGCAAAGACAGGCAGGGGGCCCCCTGAGAAGAAAACCCATAAAACAGACCCATTCTATGTTAATAGAATAGACATCCATTATTTGTTCTCGGTTTTGTCCCTCTCTTCTTGTCCCTTTTTCCTCTCTATTTATCAGCGTTCTGATGGCATTTTAGCCAAAGGATTTTTATCAAAAACATAATTAATGTGCACAAATAAGGATTAGTTGTATTAACTATACATGTAAACAGAGTTTTATGGGGCCCCCAGGAACTTGGGGCCCTAGGCAACTGCCTAGTATTGCCTAATGGTAAATCCCCCCTGGATACCCTGCTGGTGGATGTTCTTGACAGAAAGACGGAGTTGCTTAATCATATTCTGCTTAAGGCCCCATAAGATCTTGTCCAAGTCCTGATTTAAAAGTAAATTAATTTTAAAAAGTGACCCAAAATTGACTGTCAATAAATGTTCTACAAAATTGATATATTTATTTGATTTCTTTGATTTGTACTGTCTGTTTAGATTTATGCGATATTTTTTGCACAAAATATATAAGTGAATATTGTAACAGTTATGTTTTCAACTGTAAGCATTAAATTGATAAATGTTATTCACATTTTTTTGGCTTTATCCTTTCCAAAAAAAAAAAAAGGCGTCGCGCAGGTAGCTCCCTTTCCTTATGTGCCGTCCCCACCAACTTTCAACACAAAGTTACACCCTTGATTTTCATTCATATTTCAATCCGTTTTCTCATCAGTGTGTGAGAGGGGAGGTAATTCTCGGCAGCCAGGTATTTCCCAGCATAGAGTTAGATGAGAATGGGGAAGAGCAGGTAGGATGGCCATATGTAAAGACATCACCAGAATCATTGACAATTAACAGGAGCACTTATTTTGATGATCCACCCAGTAAACAATCATCCACCACTTTACCTCTAACTATTGATTTAGTGGATGGGTAACTGCCGTTATGGCTTACATTAAAAACAACTACTGGGTGCATGAGTGTACAGATACGGGAATGATGGAGGAAACAAATAAATGTTCTTTTTTTAAGAATGCCTGTTCTTTATGTTCTGCTTTTGTGGTAATATGCAAAAAAGTAAGCTATGATCAACTGAAAATGAGAACTTATACAATAATCACAATTACTCACTTTAGGTGAGGCAGCTCCATGTGCAAATGACGCAGATGCTTCAGATCGTAAATATTCCCTTTCAATATGAAAGAAACTCCAGGTTAGTGTATTGAACTAGGCAAACAAATTAAATTATTTCGTTTTTCAATTAGAATAAAGCTATAATTCATGTAGAAGATGCAGGGAAAGATAAAACGTAAAATTCAGCATTAGTGGTGCTATGAAGTCTTGTTTAAATGTTTTATAAAAATAAAAAAAATGAAAATTATGGATATGGCAATAGTTTTCTCACCAATACCGTGTAAGGCTGAATCTAAAAATACATGGAATCATTAAAAATAAGAAAACAAAAAGTCAAAGCAATATGAGAGATCAGTTCTTCAAATTGGCTGCAAGTGTCATTTGCTGAATTATCCTCCTGGCGAGGGTCTTAGGGAGAAAAAAAAGACATTCAATTAAATTGGTAATATAGGTTTTAATTAGCCAATATAAGAATGTTCTCACCTTTAACTGTGACATTGAGATGAAGAATATACGTTCCATGAGATTTTGCACACTCACAGGTGTAGATCCCTCTATCAGCTGGTGTTAAACTGGTCAGGTGCAGAAACACAGTGTCATTCCATGTTTTAAGGGTGAATCTGGAGTCACACTGATGAACAAAGTCGCCTCCATCCCTGTACAGCAGACGGCACTCCTCTCCGTCGCTCCTCTCTGTTCTGATCTTACACACTATAATGATGATGATATTTGAAGTCTGGTTGGTGCAGATTGGAGTTAAATCTGGTTCTTTTCTGATTGTTTTCACAAAAGTATCTGCAAGCAGTAAATTATAATCAGTAAGAAATAGCCTAATTCTTTTAATATTGCACATTTTCAAAAGCGATCCAGGCGTAATTACCTGTTACCAGAGTAAACATTATTTACTTAAAAGTACAAATGCCTGGTTAAAAAAAAAAGCTAAAAGAAAAAGTACAGATTGATCTCCTGTACATGTTCTACATTGTTCTCAAATACAAACTAAATTTTTTTTTCCCTAAATGATACAAAAAAAGCTTACAAACTCTAAAAAACTGTGTTCTTACAGAGAACATTGGAGTAGGTTTGTTCTAAATTTTTATTTCAGACAAGACAATAGAATGAATTGAAAAGAAGTCTAATCAGGAGCATCTGAATGCTTCCAAGAGATCAAGTATTCACAGCATTAAAGACACAAAGAGCATTACAATTAAAACAATTACAATAATTGGAGAGCAGTGAGCTTCAAACATGCTGCAAATACATAATCACAGTACAAACACTAATGATAGCAACAAGAAATTGTAAGTTAGTAGACTTAGGTAGGTGTAAAAGAAGTATTCTACAGTAGGTCACAAAGGGACACAATCAATTCTTTATAAAGAATCCAACTCTTAGTGAAAAATGTTAGGATGAATCTTTCTAATTTGTGAAATGGGTTTTTAAACACAAAAAAATACCATTATTTTAATAGATGTGTATACTTCTAAATAAATTAAATGTTTTTTTCTAACATAGTGAATACTATAAGGTATATTGTAATGTTTTGTTTGATCTCCTGTTGTGACAATATTGCTGAAATGATTGCAGTCTGGTCAAAGTATGACCACTGAATGACTGTCACGCTCCACCCCATACAGCTTTAAAACCAACGTGTGGAAATTGCTCGCCCTCTTTTCCACCGAGCTCATGCCTGACAGGAGAGACGAAAATTCCACATGTGATCATTCTGAAGCCAAAGCTTCTTCCTTTTCCTGCTGTCAGAGCTCCCGATGCAGTGTGTTGTTGTACGCCTACTCGTTTTAACGCAGGTAAGAAAGCGGAAGCCTCAGTCTTGTTACTCAGCTGCCTTGCAACATTAAACAGGATTTTCCCTTTTGAGGAGCCAGTCTCGCAGCGTGTTCGCGGTTGAACCACCGAGGCGGGGACACCGTAAGCGTTGCTTACCTCAGACTGATTCAAATCTCCCCAAGAACTGACCAGGTTCTGGAGACAGACCTTCCCCTACCCCCACTTTTTCACCCCCCTCACAGTAAAAGCTTTCCATTATTTTATCTGATGCTCAAATAAAGTTCTTACCATAGGCGAGTGTAGTCACGTTCACATTTTTGCAAAGGTTTTTGTTGAATTTTGAGACTTTTTAAGCTGATGGTTCATTTAAAAGGGTTCTAAACTGAGCCCTGTATTATGAAATAATATATCCTGTATATTATGAATAAATTGGAGTTGTAGTTCATTATTTAACTTATTCAAAATTGCAGTTAAAATCAATTTGGTGTTCTTAGTTGAATAGCTATAGCTTTATTATGCTCACTTACAAGGATATTGGGCCTTTCACCTCCGGGTGGCTCCTGGACCGACTGTTGAAAGCAAGTTATTCCCACCAATTTAATGACTTAGGCTAGGCTATCAGCAGAGCTATTAATTATCAATAAAATAACTATTTATCTCTGTTTATTCAAACTGTCACCAAAAGGAGGGTGGGTCTAGCCTGAATGATAAACCATTCGTACATGAAACACAAACGACTGTAATTTAAACAAACAATGATGTCTTTATTCTAATAATTCAGAATTGCAGAAATCTTACATCGATGCAAAGCACTACACACTATTAGAAAATAAACATGAGGTAGAATAAATGACTAGTTTTAACAGAAAGAGAACAAAAATCCTAAGATTCCATTTAACTGGCTTCTGAGATTGTCAGATAAGCCAGATGTTAATACATTCAATAGTGTCAGTTTGGAATAGTAGCAGATATGATCATAACAACTGTGCAGTTAAAACAAGGTAACTTCATTCAGCTTGTGATGATTACTTTACAGAGGCATTAACAATGTAGCATTGTAGCACCTCAGTAAAACTCACTCAGCCAGCCTAGTTAGATAAAGAAGAGAAGGGTGCATTGATGCAAAGTCAACAAGACATATCAAGATCGAGGTCCCCTACCATGTGGTCTGGAGTGGGGGTGCAACAAGCTGGGAACTGATGGATGGTGATAATGTGACTAAATGGGAAGGGTTGGAATACAATGGGGATATCTTAACTTATGAAGTCAATAAATGGGTGCTCCTAACATGTGGTTGCATATGCTTCCTAAGAACAAAGGGGAAAGCAAAAAATCAAGATAAAAAAAGAAAACACATAAACTCATTCACACCACATCATTCACACAATGAAGTCAGACATCTTTGTACCTTTCAGTTTACACATTCAGTTTAAACATCAGCATAGAGAGTCCAAAGTTCAAATAAATGCTTTAAAACCTGAATGAATTGCTCACCCAAGCTTTGCACGTCATTTAAAGCATCTGATGGAATAATTAAAGGTTTTACTGTGAGACAACTTGCAATCCAGGTGAAGGAGGAGGAAGAGAAGCTTCGGGTTGCAACTCTACACAAGTCCGTCCAAACCAGGTCGATTCTCGGAAGAATCTTATATCAGTCTGATGCAACAGCAGATGAATCTGATGGGCTTTTAAATCGAAGAAGTTAGTTATGGCTATGGAACGAGGGCGTCTCCTCGCAGGCACACCTTTTCAATTATCTGCAGCACCGGTCCTCGAAGGGCGAATTCCACAAACAGCGAAGAAGGAGACTCGGTTCTTTCTCACCCAACTCAGCTGGCAGGTATGATTATACACTGCAGTCTGTGACTTTGACGGCTGCTATTTGGCCTACCTTGGACGAAGCCATTTAAATGGACTCTTACACCCCTTACAACCCTTTCTACCCTCTTTCCAAATTATCAATTATTAACTTCATGTGTATTTTCTAGTAGTGTGTAGTGTTAACCTAGATGTTAGATTTCCTATATTCTTGTTTGTTAGGAATAAAGACATCATTATTTTAACCTGTAGTAGTTTGTGTTTATTGTAAAATCGAGTGGTTTAACACTCGGGCCAGACTCACCCTCCTTTTGGTCACATTTGAATAAATAGAAACAGAGTTCTTTGGCTGGTAATCAATAGCTATGCTGATAGTCTAGCCAAAGTCACTAAATTGATTGGGGATAACTGGATTTTAACAGCCGTTCCAGAAGCCAACCGACCAAAAATCCCAGTGAGTAAGCAGATTACAGTTATAGCTATTCAGCAAAGAACATTAATTTGGTGTTACCCTCGATTTTGAATGATCTATTAATTCACTACAACTACCATTTCTAGTTAATTGTATATTCATAATCTACAGGTAAAATATCACCCCACTCCTGAAGCAATCAAGCTGGGCGAAGCAACATTCCCTTTTTCCCAGGATAACAATAATCATTTAAGAGTCCCAAGGTTGAAAGAAGAAAAGTACACTCCTCAGGGGAAAGTAACTTTCATTACAACACATAAACTCTCTGCACTACCACAGTGATCTTTTTTCTAAGACTATATCCCTGTCTGTTTTGTATCTTTGTTTGTTGATTTAAACTTTTGTTTGCAGTACTTTTTGTATTTGCAGCAAATTTAGGTATGTAACTATAATATCACATAGTATCATGCAAAGGCCTAGACATACTTTTGTTTTTCTTTATGTTTTTTGTTGGATTACATGTATTTTCTTTGCTGTAGACACATAATGTAAACATTTTGAAATAATTTTAAAAATATATGTTAAATTTTTAAACAGTCAATAAAATGTGCGCAATCACCCCACATATATAATAAGAAGTTAAAAGTAGAAAAACAATAAAGTGGCAAAACTTTCAAAAACATAAATAAATAAAATAAACTGTTCAAGTTAGTAACCCATGAAGCTTAGCAATAACACATCAAGGAAGTGCAAAGCTGTTCTTTCTAGAAAAAGGAAACAAATCAATATGGATGTTACATTTTTACAAGAATTATATAAATATACATATATTACCTTCGCTGTGCAAAGTAGAGAGAAAATAAGAAAGAAATAGAAAAACCTGCAGCGTAGGTATTACCACAGAGAGCATGATGTCTAACAACAGAGAAAGCTTTGATATGAATGTCTGTACTGCAACGTTGTAACCTACACCACAAATTCTCTGACCTTTAGAAAAAGAGCATGAGGTTTTGCTCTTTCTAAAATGTCTCCTCCTTTTAGCTACTACTTTGTTATTCAGTAGGTCTCCCTATATCATAAATAGGTTGATAGCCAAAAGGACTAGAACCATAATTTCTCTCTTTTGAAGACAATCTACATAATTTGGATCATAAAATATGCAATCAATTTGATTCACAGTGTAATTTGCCATACAGAATAATAGAGTCAGAAACAAAACACCTACATACAATTTTACAACTACCTGGTACTACTGCTTGAATTAATCACTTTTTAAGTTATAACAAAGCATTGGAACTGATGAAGTATTAAAGAGCCAAATCAAGGGTGAGAATAAAATGCAACATTAGGATACTCTATAAATTATACCTGCATGTTCATAATTTATAATTTGTATTAACTGTGGTAACTCAAACTGCTACTTTGCCCCTCCATTCTGCAAGCAATGGTGTTCATACAAACAAAACAACCCGGTAAGGTACCAAATAGGAAATCCACATGAGTACAGCAAATGTAGATTTGACCGGTCAGAGGCCTCCTGTCTGCTGTACTGTCTACAGTCACTCACAATTTGGGAGAGGTGCAGCGGAGTGTCTGCAGAGGGAGCGGGGACATCTGTGCGTTCACTGTGACACCTACGCAGATTACCTAGTTTCAAAGAAGTCTTAGACCTCCAGCTCAAGCTGAGATTTTAGTTTTTAGAGCACAAGTAAAACAAATAACTGGTGAACAATGAAGGCAGGGGTTTACCCTGCAACTGGAAGGCAAACTACTGAAATCTGTGGTTGTGAGGTAAGTGAATGGTTGGTTAGGGGTGTAAATGTGATACAAATAGATAACTGCTCAGCAAATACAAAAAGTACTGCAAAGACCAGACATGGGCTTGCAAATGATGAGGCTAACACATCCAAAGGAAAGTGCCACAAAGAAGAAAATCTGGTGCAAATACATGATTGATACCAACATACAGGCAAAATGCATGCAAAGGAAAAATGCTGGAAATATAAAAAAAAAAAAACTGCAAGTTAAAAAAAGGTGCAAACCAGCTCTTGATAAGTGAGGTACTCAGGACCATTAGGGGGAGAAGATCCTCAATTATATGGAACTTGACTATAGACATTACAAGGAATTTATGTCTATGGACCAAACTCTTAGCAAGAACATATACTAGATGTGTCATGATCTTGGCACTGATGACTGGCTTAGCTGCTCATTTCCTTCTTGTCCATTCCTGCCTCTATTTAAACTGCTTGCATCCAGTAATCAGGGCCAGATTATTCCTATTCTCTCTAGCCAGAGGTGAGAGTGTTTTTAGAGTTCCTTGGTGTTTGTGATTCAAGGTCTTTTTACAGATACAGAACAAAAATCGATTTGCCAAACACTGTGCTCAAGATCTTTTTACTGATAAAAATCCAAAATCGACATGTTAATGCCATGCTTTAGGTCTTAAACTTGCATGTGAGTTTCAATTTTAAAGTAAAAATTTTGGCAGGATAGTTCTTCCTCTCAGCTAATCAGTCTCATATTTATGTTTGCAGACCTATTTTTTGTATTTGCAGGACAAATCTGCTAACTATTCATGCAATATAGGGTATTTGCAGCCCTCAGCAACTGTTCTCACCTCTGCGGTCTTACATCCTCCTGAAGACTGTTGTAAGCACTTTACACCAAACATAACTTGCAGGACACATCTTACAGTGTCAAATATTTAAAACGATGAATTTAAAGCCAAAAAAAAATTTATTTGCATTTCCAAGTCTTCATTGTGGATGTTAAGTTGCAAAGTGTGTTTGATAATTTTTTTTATATAACCAGATTTATATATGTTGTAACCACTAAAAAGCCATTTTACATCTCAACTGTGTAAAAATGCCATATAAAAAGGCAAAAACAGAAATCATCTATCATACTTTAACTGTTTATATTTCATCACTGCTGGACTTTATGGATTGGAAGTGATCATTTACTGTCTGAAAAGCTGTACTAAACCAAATTTGTTTTGTATAAACTCTGTGTATACATCAAGTCTAAGTCATAAACAAAGCATAAACTGATAAAAGAATATTAGCTTGAAGATGAAAGGAATTTCAACTGTTGTGATTATTTAAAGCAGGTGAAGACAAAATAAAATTATTCATTCATTTTCTGAACTTTTTGTTTTGGCAGATATGTTTGATCTATAAATAAAAAGGAAAGAAAAACACTTAGTGTTTATGAACTGAAGTTACTCAAGTGTTGTTTGTAGTCTAAACTTTGATTAAAAAAAAAAAGTCTACTGCAAACCTCAGGGTATGACAGGGTTGCACGTCCAGTTTCACACTAGCAGACAAAATAGGCTATGTTGTCTGTGTAGCAAAGAACAGGAAGTTCATACAGGAAAAACAAAGAACCAAAAAAATTAAAAAAAGATGACAATTTACTAGTCAGCCTAACACTTAGCGAACACATGCTGCCAAAGATGTTTAAAACACCCAAATACAACATACCCAGACACAGGATTGTGGACCAAAATTGTAATATCTACTGATTTAATTATTTAAAGCAGGTCCACTGACACCGGTGAACATCCAGGAAACTGACATTGAGATAGTGGACTCTTATAAGTGCCCAGGTGTTCATCTGAATTAAAAACTGGACTGGACTCACAACACTGAGGAACAGTCTCAGTGCAAAAAAACTTTTTGTATTCCAGGGGGCACTCCTAAAGACCTTCTACGTCTCTGTTGTGGCATCAGCCATCTTCTATGGAGCTGTCCGTTGGAGTAGTGGCTTATCTGCAGCTGAGAGAAAGCGGCTGGATCAGCTGATCAGGAAGGCCAGCTCTGTGATTGGATGCCCTCTGGACCCAGTGCAGGAGGTGGGAAACAAAAGGATCCTAACTAAATGAACATCTCTGCTGGATACTGTTTCCCACCACATGCACGAAGCTGTTGCAGAACTGGAAAGCTCCTTCAGTGACAGACTGCTGCACCCTAAATGCACCAGGGAGCGTGCATTTAGTGCATCACAGACTCTTCCTCCCAGCAGCTGTAAGACTCTATAACCACCACTGTTCCCAACAACCTCGATAAGTTGTTACATTCTTGCTGATTTTGCACAGTTTCTACCTTAGTGATTAAAACAACATGCTACTGTCATTTTGCACATCTCTGACATTGCTGCTATTTTCAAATATCCATTACTGTAAAAATGTCCATTGCTGTATATTGATTATTTATTGTCCAGGTGTCCACAGTTTTTCAATATTGTGTTTTTAGGTCTTATTTATACATTTGTGTTATCATTTTTTTATAATCTTTCTGCTGCTGTAAACAACAAAGTTCCCTAATTGTGGGACAATAAAAGGATTTTGTATTCTTTTCTATTCTATTCTAAAGACTTGGCCTTAGATGTACTGACTTCCATTCAAACTTGGAAATAAATACTGATAATTAGTTAACTGCTTTTCTTAACCTAAGTTCAGATTCAGAATAACTTTATTAAGATGAGTGTTGTGTATCAAAGTAAAACAGATAAGAGAATCTTGACTTCCTTTACATTGCATCAAATCTTTATGATCATTGTAACTTTAAATGCATTATCAACTCAGAGTATATAGCAGACAGGCTACTTAATACCCAGCATACCCAAAGTTAAGGAATACAAGAGAAATATGAAATAGAAATACATTTTTACATTTATTTGATGAGAGATTATTAAGCAGTATCTACAAATAGATAAAACTACCATAGAGATTGTTTATGCTGTAGGCACTATTATTATACTCCTTTAAATTGAGATACATTCCTTACTGTTTGAACCCCCTACAAAAACATGAAGGGCCATAAAGTCCCAAACAGAGCAAACAAGCTAGAGAATAAAAAGGATCATAAAAGGATCATAAAATCTGAGACAGAGTGAGGTCAAAAACTAAGGCCAAACCTATGAGAGACCCTTTTAAGAACATTGGGGAGGTCATGCTAATGTAATTGTTGCAGTTAATTTACAAGCTAACCTAAAACAAGTCTCACAAGTTACACTGGGTCAAATGCCGAATACACCCCCCCATCATTCATCACATGTTGATTCAATGCTTCAACGAGGACATTACTGTTGTTCAGTGACTTTGCCACAAAGCTGAGAACATATTGTGCATTATTTACCTGTTTTCTGATACTGTAGTTGATGCATTTTGCTGATTATATGATTTATTTTTTTTGCGTACCTGTGTAATTGTGATTACACAGGTACAGGTACAAGGCAACGCAATACAGTTTAGGTCTAACCAGAAGTGCAATAGCAGCAAGTGCAGGATAAATAATGGTTCCATAAATACAGGACATGGGTTTCTACTGAATAAGTATAGAGATGAATACCATTATAAACAGAATCTTACTAATAGATTTGTCCTATGAATATAATATATAGATCACTAGTGTTATGAACTAAATTTACAGCTGGATAATTACCGAATATAATATACAGGTGGATATTACCATAAAAAGGGTTTTTACAGTTATGTACAATAGCATAATATACAGATGGATTTTACTATAAAATGAATGAATAAAGTTGGACAGAAGTTATCTAATTAAAGTGCAGTGGAAGGTAATTGCATATTACAGTTAAAGTACGTTATTGCAAATGCATATGTCAACAATTCGTACTGTGAATAAACAGTCGGCAGTGCAAATCAATATTCAGTCAAGGTGAGTAGTGCAAGATGTATATAAGAGTTGTTACAATAGTAACAGTCAGGAGTGTAGGTGAACATTACAGTCTTGTAAAAAAAAAACAGAATAGCCAAATGGAGGTAGGTGGGAGGAAGGAGAGTAGAGTCTGTCAGTGAGGGTTAGAGTTCAGTAAAGAGACAGCTCTGGGGAAAAAGCTGTTCTTTAGTCTGCTGGTTCTGGTCCGGCGGCACCCCAAACGCCTGCCGGAGGGCAGGAGAGAAAACAGTCTGTGGGTCTGTGTGAAGTTCCAGTGATGTGCTGGGCGACTTTCACCACCCGCTGCAGTGCCTTACGCTCTGCAACAGAACAGCTTCCGTACCACACTGTTACACAGTTGGTCAGGATGATTTCTATTGCACAGTGATAAAAGTTCACCAGGATAGTTGAGGGGAGCTGATATTCCTCAGTGTTCTCAGGAAGAGGAGGCGCTGGTGAGCCTTCTTTACCAGGCAGGAGGTGTTGGTTGACCAGGACATGTCCACTGAGATGTGGGTCCCCAGAAAATTGAAACTGGAGAAACGCTCAACAGCTATTCCATTGATGTGGATAGTGTCGTGGGTGCCTGTGAATCCTTTCTGAAGTCTATGATGAGCTCCTTCGTTTTGGTGGTGTTGAGGAGCTGGTTATTTTCAGTGCACCATGTGGCCAAGTGCTCGATATCCTCCCTATAAGCAGTCTCATCGTTGTTACTGATGAGACCAATCACCTAGGTGTCGTCCGCAAAATTGATGATGGAGTTAGACGCGTACACAGGCTTGCAGTCGTGAGTGAAGAGGGAGTAGAGAAACAGGCTTAGCACAGCCCTGTGGTACACCAGTGTTGAGTGTGATGGACGTGGAGCAGTTGCAGCCTGATCGGACATTCTGGGGTCTGTTGGTCAGAAAGTCCAGAATCCAGTTGCACATTGAGGTGTTGATGCCCAGGTCTCGAAGTTTGGCTAATAACTTCGCCGGAATGACAGTGTTGAATGCTGAGTTAAAGTCAACAAACAGCATGCGTGCATAAGTGTTGTTATTGTCCAGATGTTATTGGAATGACAGTGTTGAATGCTGAGCTAAAGTCAACAAACAGCATGCGTGCATAAGTGTTGTTATTGTCCAGATGTGTGGGCACAGAGTGCAGTGCCATGGAAACTGCGTCCTGTGCTCCTATGCTGCGGTATGCAAACTGATATGAGTTTGCATACTGCAGCAAATATATATTATATATTATCTATATCAATGTTCCTCAGCAGTTTGTCATGTAGTGCTTTTAAGATTTACCTTTTATTTTGAACCAGACTTTGGAAAATCGATGCA
The DNA here is from genome assembly GCA_030533445.1 of Cyprinodon diabolis. NCBI lineage: Eukaryota > Metazoa > Chordata > Actinopteri > Cyprinodontiformes > Cyprinodontidae > Cyprinodon > Cyprinodon diabolis. Next base: position 7,093,416 of record CM060085.1, read on the forward strand.
ACACACTTTATTTAAACTGTTGACTAACATTTTTTTGGCAATTAATTTGTTTGTGCTGCACTGATGAAATAGGAACTGCAGCAGTCAGAGCAGAAGGAAGTGTAACTCCTACAGATTATCTCCAAACATCATCTGAAAATGTTCTGTTGGAAAGGAGTCTATGAAAAATCATTCCCTTAAAAAACCATGCGTCTAAAAATAGAGCTCACCTGTTTCATTATGTGCATCAGTCATTCCTACAACATTACTTACACAAAGCATGATGCTGCCACAATTATACTCCAATGGTTAGGATGGTGCTCTTGGTATGGCCAGCTTCTTTATTTTTCCTCTGAGTGCATCAATGATCATTACAGTCAAAGACTTCAACTTCACAATAGCTTTGATAGACCAAAGGAAAAAGGCTCCAAAGCTGACTTCCTAACCTTGCAATCTAATCTGTCTTTTCATGCTTTGATGATATTATTGCTTGCAGTGATGGGACTAACGGCATTGAAAGTAACGGCGCTACTAACGCCGTTACCTTGTTTTAGTAACAAGTAATCTAACTAATTACTTTGTAACTATAACGCAGTTACCATTGCAGACACCCCGTTACTGCACGTTACTCAGGTCGCACAATGAACCTTTTTTCATGATAGGACTCGTGCGCAGCTGCGTGAAGCTGACACCCCACCCACGTCAAAAAACTCTGCAAATAGACTGAATGGTTAGTGCAACGTTAGTGCAGATTTGTGCAGAAAAAAATATTGTTTGTGCTACTTTTGTTTAAGAGATATTAAAGATTATTTTTTAGGTCATCCAGAGGTGCGCGCCTTGTCATGAGAGAGGGGAGGATGAGAAAGGCTGATGTATAGTGAGATTCCGTCTGTCAGTTGGGAAGGTGGGTGTTTCCGCTGGCGGGTGTTAACATACAGCACACACAGAGAGATGGAGAGTGAGGATGACCCCAGCAGCAAAACAGCGTTTTCCACATGGAAGTACCGGTGTTACGTCGAGCTGCGTTTCCCCACCACATAACGGTTTCCTCTGCATCTCCGCACAGCGCAGGCAGCACGAGTCACCGCGGAAGCGACAGGAAATGCGCATGCTCGCTAAAGGCGCACAACAGTCGCCCTGTGCTCGCGCCACAGGAGAACTATGGAGAGCGTGAACGATCAAATGATAGCCTATATGGAGAAAGGGAGAAATCTGGATGGATGGATGGATGGATGGATGGATGGATGGATGGATGGATGGATGCTCTGACTTTTCAACCTACTGTATTTTTTTCTTTTAAATATTATTTGATGGCCTTTGTGGCAGGGATGGAGATCCATATTTTATGTCACACACAGAGTATACATCTAGATAGATAGATGGATAGATAGATGTTGCAGTATCTATAACAACCCAAACACACAGGATTTCAGAATTAGACATCCCCAGTTATTAATTTCATATACTCACCAGATCTGAATGCCCTGTTAAAAAACTTCACATCGCGTTCCCCCCGATGTCATTTACGTTGAGTTACAAGAAATGCAAAACTCTCTGCAGGTTCTTGTCTTTGTCATCCACTCTACTCAGCTGGCTTTAAAAACACACGGCGAGAAGGTGGGGGCTGGGTGGTGAGGGTTACGGGGCGAGAAACGCAAAAGTAACGCAATAGTTACTTTTACTAGTAACTAGTTACTTTTATTGTGGAGTAACTCAGTTACTTTTTGGGAGAAGTAATTAGTAACTAAAACTAATTACTTTTTCAAAGTAACGTGCCCAACACTGATTGCTTGTTCTTCACTTTCTGGTCCCCTTAGCCAATCTCGATCAAGGAGTTCACTTTAGATACTTCTTACTAATGCAAACCCATTCTTACATATACGTTTTTTTGTTTTTTTTGTCAATTATGCCAAACAGAAACAGCGTGTTTGAGGTGTTGCCTTATACATTAAAACAATCACAGGTATCCATTGACTGCAACTTAGATATTATGAATTAAACCTTTAAAAGCTTAAAAAGACATGGCATCCTCATATACTTAACATATCAAGTTTCTTGAACAAGTGTTTCATGTACTACTTTGCTAACATGAAAAAACAGTTTTCAAGTAACTAAATATTCTTAAGTAGATAAAAAAAGATGCATTAAAGGTATTGTGTAGGATTTTCTCAATTTTTTTAAAAGACCCACCCTTCCCACTGCGCCATCTTTATTAGTTGCCGCTGTCGGGTAGCGACAGCCTATGGCGAGAGTGGGCCGCTGTGACAGCAAATCCCATAATGCTTTGCACGGAGAGCTCTAAGCAGATATGTCTGCCTGTTCTGAGGCTTTTCTTTTCTTCTCATACACTTCGTAGACACTTTTCCTTTTTTCTTACGACCCTAGGCCATTTTCAAAGAACCAAAGACAGGAAAGACAATGATTGTCTGAAACTGCAGCTCACCACAGATGTATGCCTGAAACTACCCATGCTCAGAAAAAGTTAGCTGACAGGGCGAGCACATAGGACGGCCTTAGGTAAACATATCACCAGATTGATTGACAATTAGGTGGACCACTTACTTAGATGATCCACCCGGAAATTAAATATTGTCCTCAATACCTCTAACTATTTTTTTCAGTTGTCTTTCTCAAGAAGTTTAAAGGCATAATAATTTAAATATTTTATATTCTGAATTTTAAAAGTTATAAAAACATTAAATTAATAGAATAAAACTCATCTGGAACAATTTTACTTTCATCTCATTTAATGTCACTTTAGGTCAGGTAGTGAGGAAAACAAAGATTGTATGTCTCTGTTCAAAAGAAAGACGTTCATCTATAAATCAAGTCAGGGTATTATTATATTCAGAATTGATTTCTTAGTTTTGCAATAAAGTTGTTGAATAAAGTACATTTTCTTTCTGAATGAAGGAGCTGTATGGCTCAACTACAACCAAATCCTGCAGAACAAGACATAAAGAAAGGGGAGTTTATATATTAGTATATGAATAATTAAAAGGTCTGCATTTATGTATTGTGTATTTTACCTCATTTGGACTGTAAGTGCGTGATTCTGGTTGCTCTCTGTTAAGAAATACAATATGCATTTTATTTCCAATACAGATATGCAGATCATTATCACTGCCTGTTTAAGAAGACAGGTAATAATAATCTAATAATCCTTTCCTTTATTCATCACATAAAGTTTATATTAAATCTGCGAAACATGGCGTTAGCCTCATTAAGTTTGATTAATGAAACTTTCATCATTAAAACAAAAACATACCTATCAAAATCCTTTCTATAAATCAATGCAAGTGAAAAAAACAAATCAATGCTTTTGGATATTGAATGTTTCTCACCGATTGTAACATCTTTTGTGGAAAAATCCCAGAATAACCAAAAGTATAAAAAAAGCTGCAGCAGTCAGAGCAGAAGGAAGGATCACTCTTGAAGAATGACTCCAAACTTCCCAAATGTCATCTTCTCCATTATCTTTAGAAAATATATTTTTTTTTGGAACAACAGTGTTGCAGAGGAGCTATTAAATTTAAGTTTTATTCAGTCATTTAAAGTAAGTGCTTACCTTTAACTGTTATATTGAGATGGAGAATATAGGTTCCATCAATATTTGAACACTCACAGGTGTAGTTCCCACTATCAGCTGGTGTTAAACTGGTCAGGTGCAGAAACACAGTGTAATTCCATGTTCTGAGGGTGAATCTGGAATCACACTGATGAACAAAGTCGCCCTCATCCCTGTAGAGCAGACGGCACTCCTCTCCTTTGTTTCTCTCTGTTCTGATTCTACACACTATCATTATGATGATATTCAATGTTTCATTGTTGCAGACTGGAATAAGATCTGGTTCATTCCCGATTGTTTTCACAAGAGTCACTGTAAATAGTAAAATATAATATATATGAATAAGTTAAAATCCTAAAAATAGATTCATACCTCATTATACTTGGCAAAACGAAAATAAAAGTTAAAAGTTCACAACTTAAAGCGCAACTTCAAGTTAAATGGTTTCTTTATTACCTTTGTTCTTACCTTCACTGTCCGAAAAGCCCACAAAGAATGGAAGAAGCAGTAAAAGACTGATTCTCACTGCATCCATCTAAACTGCTGCACTGAAGAAAGATTGTCTAAACTACCCTCTAAACCCTCAACCGAGCCACATATTTTCATCTCAGAAAATGGTACAAAAGGATATGACGTTATTCTTAAAAAAAAAAAAAGAGTCTTTACATAAACACTCCTCATTAAAGAATAAGATTTATAAACTGGAGGTATCTCTGCAAGTTTAATTATTACAGTTTGCAGTAATTGTCCTGTTTGGTCAATAGCTTGCTTAAAAACCCAAATAATTGACTATCAATATTAATCATGAAGAACATAGATTGAGTTCTTAGGTCACACTACAGAGATGGAGGTCTGCCTGTCTTGTGTTATGCAACCATAGTGGGCTGGTAAGACTGAAGATGTAAATGTCATGTTTGCTTTGTGGTCTTAACTATGAAAAAGGCTGAATGCAGTCTGGTAGGAGAAGAAATCAACCTCCTGCAGGCTGATGTAGATGATGTCACTGACCACTTCCTAATATGTAGCTTTAACAGAACCATGTCTATAAATAGAAAAAGATAAATACAAAAAAATATTATTTACAGTAATTATTAAAATTAGAATTAGCCATGAGAAATGCCAAGAAAGTGAGATACAAACACACAAAACAAATTCAGATGGAAAGAGGACAGATCCTTTAATTCAAGATAATTTGAGTGCAAAAAAGATCAGGCGGAGCTTTCTGGAAAGTTTTATCAACCAAAGAAATTTAAAAGTAATTTATAGTGTAAAAGTTGTCCAAAGAAATATGCAAATTATGGAACAAAAGGAAAATCACATAAAACATTTTTTTAGGTTGTATAGAAACGATGATCCATTGATTTAAACAACACAATTAAAAAGTGAAAGCTGAAAAGATGTATGCATAAACAGGTTTACGGATGTCTATTGCGGTAAAGACATGGTTTGAGCTGCTCAAAGCCAGATGTTTAAACCTGTTTAGTTGTGGTGTCCATCAACCACCTGCTAAAGCAACACACTGGTCTGATAATGAGGCTCATCTCTACAGGAAATGTCTTTGTACAGTCATCTTTAGCAGTTTGGAAAGATGCTGCTACTGCAGTGATAAGACGTTTTATTGATTGTGCAATGAAAAGTTGTATTAAAAGATTTGGAAAGAATTTGTGAACACAAAGAGGAACATAAAAATACAGCATGTTACCCTCAAATACTGAATAAGTGAAAAAGTATAACTATCCTCTGATGATTTTGCTCACTAAGGCTTATCAAAATTTCCATTTTGATAGTTTTTCTTCAAAGGTTTTCATAGATTTCATAGTTTCTGTTCACAGTTACTCTGTTGCTGGCTGTGGTCCTTTCTGTTTCCTGTTGATGGTGACCAGAGGGAACTGTTTGGTAGAGATCTCTTGTTGGCTGCTGAAGACTTCTGTACAATTCACTTGAGTTTTCTTCACCCTAAGGAAGAAGAAACAGAAATCATTTGGTCTCTCTGGAGACAGTAAACATTTCATGAGTTGGTAAATTAGTTCATTGAAAGGAGTCAATTAAGAATATTTTAACATACTAGGTAACTTGGTCTTTCTTGTTTTTTGGTGTATTAAAAAAAGGTCTGCTGATAGTTTCAATACAGAGAATACCTGATTTGGTCACTAAACTCAGATGTGCTCTAAATGCAACAGCGCTATCTCCTGGTTACTATCTGGAATACTTGCAACATAAACTTGAAATTATTGAAATTTCAAACCTGGAATTGAAACTTTTTTGGTTATTTACCCAGAATAAATGTTACCTTTCTGCAGAAACAGCAGGTGCTAACTATGTGACAGAAAAGGTTTACAGCAACTTTACGGTAAAAACTGACAGGTCTAAATGTGGTTCATGGTAATGCATAAATCTTGCGCTCAGCTTACTTGGCCTTATTCAGTCCTGTGGATTGTGTCTTTTTTTTTAACGTAAATTCAAGGCAAAGTACACGAGGATCCTTGTCATGTTAGAATTCCAACATATATTCCTTGAGCATAGCTGATCACAAAACTGAGTTATTTGCAGCACTCAGGTGACACAACTGTCCTACTGTTGCACAAGGCAACCAAAAAAAAGAAAAACAATTTTACAACTACCTGCTACTACTGCTTGAATTAATCACTTTTTTGGTTATAACAAAGCATTGGAACTGATGAAGTATTAAAGAGCCACATCAAGGCTGAGAATAACATGCAACATTAGGTTACTCTATAATTTGAAACCTGCATGTTCATCATTTATAATTTGTATTAACTGTGGTAACTCAAACTGTTAATTTGCCCCTCCATTCTTTAAGAAAGACACTCTTAAGAGCTGGTTATATTCCAGCAGCAGTGTGTCACAGTGAACTTGTCACAGGTTTGACGCAGATATTTTTGATTTTTGCTCAATTTTGAAGTGTGATCTGTGCTATGTTATTCTACGCCACAAAGCAAGAGAGACAATCACAAACTAGCTGTGGGTCTAGATATAGTAGAGGTGATAAGGAAGTTAGAGCAGGTTTGTCCAACAACTGAGGGACATGAGGGCCAAAAATAGCGGGGATCCAGGGATAAAAAGAGTTCTTGCACACCTCACTCTTCTAGCTGGTCCAACTTCACGATTAGTTTTCCACAATTGCATTCATACAGACAAAACAAGCCGCTAAAGTACTAAACAGGAAATACACACGAGTAGAGTGGATTTGACCAATCAGAGGCCTCCTGTCTGCGGCACTTTCTACAGTCTCCCAAAATTTGGGAGAGGTGCAGCGGCGGGGGCGTTCACTGACACCTAGGCAGATGACCTAGTTTCCAAGTATAAATCAGCCTTCTAAGACTGGTCTTAGACCTCCAGTTCCAGCTGAGATTAGAGTTTTTAGAGCACAAGTAACTACTAAACACAGAATGCAGGGGTTTACCCAGCTAACACATCCAAAGGAAAGTGTCGCAAACAAGAAAATCTGCTGCAAATACATTACTGATGCCAACATACAGGCAAAAAGCATGCAAAGGAAAAATGCTGAAAATATCAAAAATAGCTGCAAGTTAAGAAGAGCTGGTTTGCAGCTCTTCTTAACTTGCAGTTGTTTTTGATATTTTAAGCATTACATTACATTTTACTCTGAACCATTAGGGGGAGAAGATCCTCAATTATATGGCATTTGACCATAGACATTAAAATGAATTTATGTTTCATTTTAATGTCTATGGTCAAATAGACCATAGACCATATATACTAGATGTGTCATGATCTTGGCACTGATGACTGGCTTAGCTGCTCATTTCATTCCTGCCCATTCCTACCACTATTTAAACTGCTTGCATTCAGTCATCAGGGCCAGATTTTTTCTTGTTCTCTCTAGCCAGAGGTGAGAGTGTTTTTAGAGTTCCTTGGTGTTTGTGATTTCATGTCCCTGACTTGTTCTCCCTCTCAGCCACTGAGCCTGCTTTTTTCCTTATGATCTCATTGGTAAGAGTGGTTTTAGGATTACCTTAGTGTTTCTGAATATCTGACCTTCAAGGTCTGTTTACAGATATGGAGCAAATATCTATTTTCAAAACAGTGCGCTCAAGATCTGTTTACATACGAATCCAAAATCTACATGTAAAACGCTACGCTTTAGGTCTTTAACTTGCATGTGAGTTTCAACTTGCAAGTACAATTTTTGGCAGGATAGTTCTTCCTCTCAGCTAATCAGTCTCATATTTATGTTTGCAGACCTATTTTTTGTGTTTGCAGTACAAATCTGCTAAGCATTCATGCAATGTTGGGTATTTGCAGCCCTCAGCAACTGTTCTTACCTCTGCAGCCTTACATCCTACTGAAGACTGGCTCAAGACTGTTGTAAGCACTGTTCACCAAACATAACTTGCAGCACACATCTTACAGTGTCAAATTTTTAAGACGATGAGTGTAAAGCCAAAAAAACATGCATTTGGCTTTCCAAGTCTTCATTGTGGATGTTAAGTTGCAAAAGGTGTGTTTGTGTCTGCATTTCTTTACCTATAATTTTTTTATATAACCAGATTTATATATTATATTAAATCATAGAAGTCACCACCAAAAAGCCATTTTAGACACTAACTGCTTGTAGATAAGTAATAAATGCATATCTCAACTGTGTAAAAATGCCACCCCAGGTTGGCCATATATAATTAGCCAGAACACTGTCTACATTCTCCTCTTTTTCAGTCAGTTTTCAGTTTCTTTTCTCAAATGTTTACTGCATTAATTTCTAATAGATGCTGAATAAGTTGCTTGTTGCTCTACATCAACACCAATTTGTACTAAAGCGTTTTTAAAAAATATATTGTTGATCCTGAAGAACAAAAATAAACAAGTCACAAAAACCAAACTTGATGCCACATTTCATGAGATCCACACGCCAGTGTATAGGATTGCTAGAATCACCGTATAAAAAGGCAAAAACAAATAATCTATCACACTGTAACTGTTTATATTTAATCACTGCTGCACTTTATGGAATGGAAGTGATCATTTACTTTCTGAAAAGCTGTACTAAACCAAATTTGTTTTGTATACTCTGTGTATACATCAAGTCTGTCATAAACAAAACATAAACTGATAAAAGAATATTGGCTTGAAGATAAAAGGAATGTCAACTGTTGTGATTATTTAAAGCAGATGAAGACAAAAAATAAAATTATACATACTGGAAACATTTTCTGATATTTTTGTTTTGGCAGACATGTTTGATTTATACATATAAAGGGAAGAAAAAAATCTTAGTGTTTATGCAACGAAGTTACTCAAGTGTTGTTTGAAGTCTAAATTCTGATTTTAAAAAATCTGCTGCAAACCTCAGCTGAAGGGTGACAGGTTTGCACGTCCAGTTTCACACTAGCAGGCGAAAAATGCTATGTAGTCTGTGTGGCAAAGAAACAGGAAGTTCATACAGCAAAAAAACAAAAAAAATAAGTTGACAATTTATTGGTCAGCCTAACACTTTGCGTACACATGCTACCAAAGATGGCGGTTAATGTGTAAAACACCCAAATACAACAAATACTTCTGAAGGATGCTTAAGCTTTTAAATGTTTGGATTATTTCTGGTTCATTTACATTGCTGGCTTCCATGTTTCCAGGCTGCTGCAATTTTGCCTACACTAAATATCAAATGTTTTCTCTTGTTTCGAAAAACCAAGAAACTCTAAAATGATTGGCTCAGCAGCAGTCAAGGACAACACACTTTAAATATTTACATACCTCCTCTTCCAAAACACTAAATCAAGTCACAGATTCTACATCAAACTGACCACATCAATGCATTTTTTTCTCACCATGTTTTTCCACTTTAAAAAAAAAATGCATGTGCGAGAACATACACAAGACCATTTGTTGTGCATGCTCTGCTTAAAAGTTGCTGTTCTCATACCTCATACAAGCTTGCTGTGTCCGAATGTCCGCCCTAACCCCTAAATTCCTCAGTCACTTTATAGAGAGGGGTCTAGTGGACTTTATAGTGAACTGTTTTTTGCTCCCCATGGGTCACATAACTCCTTCACTGCACCTTGCCTGCGCCATCTTTGTTATTAGTCGCCACTGTCGGGTAGCGACAGCCTATGGCGTGGGCGGGGCCGCTGTGACAGCACCCATAGAGCTCTCCGCAGAGATATCTGCCTGTTCTGGGGCTTTTCTTTTCTTCTCATACACTTCATAGACACTTTTCCTTTTTTCTTACGACCCTCTGCCATTTTCAAAGAACCAAAGACAGAAAGGTGAGCTTCAATGACTGTCTGAAACTGTAGCTCACCACAGATGTACACCTGAAACTATGCTCAGAAAAAGTTAGCTGACAGGGCGAGCACAGAGCAAGGCCCTAGGTAAACATATCACCAGAATGATTGACAATTCGGAGAAACAACTATTTAGATGATCCACCCGGAAATGAAAGATTGTGCTCTATACCTTTAACTATTATTTTCAGTGGTCTTTCTCAGGAAGTTTAAAGGCATAATAATTTATATATATTATATTCTGAATTTTAAAAGAGTTTTAAAAACATTAAATTAATAGAATAAAACTAATCTGTAACAATTTCACTTTCATCTCATTTAATGTCACTTAAGGTCAGGTAGTGAGAAAACAAAGATTGTATGTCTCTGTTCAAAAGAAAGATGTTCATCTATAAATCAAGTCAGGGTATTATTATATTCAGAATTGATTTCTTAGTTTTGCAATAAAGTTGTTGAATAAAGTACATTTTCTTTCTGAATGAAGGAGCTGTATGGCTCAACTACAACCAAATCCTGCAGAACAAGACATAAAGAAAGGGGAGTTTATATATTAGTATATGAATCATTTAAAAGTCTGCATTTATGTATTGTGTATTTTACCTCATTTGGACTGTAAGTGCGTGATTCTGGTTGCTCTCTGTTAAGAAATACAATATGCATTTTATTTCCATTACAGATATGCAGATCATTATCATTGCCTGTTTAAGAAGACAGGTAATAATAAGCTAATAATCTTTTCACATCAAGTTGATATTAAATCTGCAAAACAGTAGCAATAGCCTCATTTAGTTTGATTATAATGAAACTTTCATCATTAAAACAAAAACATATCTATAAAAATAATTTCTATAAATCAATGCAAGTAAAAAAAGAAAAAAAATCAAAGCTTTGGATATTTAATGTTTCTCACCGATTGTAACATCTTCTGCAGAAAAATCCCAGAATAACCAAGAGTATAAAAATAACTGCAGCAGTCAGAGCAGAAGGAAGGATCCCTCTGGAAGAATGACTCCAAACTTCCCAAATGTCATCTTCTCCATTATCTATAGAAAATATTTTTTTTTTTGAAAAACCGTGTTTAAGAGAAACTATTAAATTTAAGTTTTATTCAGACATTTAAAATGAGTGCTTACCTTTAACTGTTATATTGAGATGGAGAATATACGTTCCATCAAGTTTTGAACACTCACAGGTGAAGTTCCCATTATCAGCTGCTGTTAAACTGGTCAGGTGCAGAAACACAGTGTCATTCCATGTTTTGAGGGTGAATCTGGAATCACACTCATGAACAAAGTCGCCTTCATCAATGTAGAGCAGATGGCACTCCTCCTCTTTGTTTCTCTCTGTTCTGATTCTACACACTATGAGTGCGATGATATTCGATGTTTCATTGCTGCAGATTGGAATAAAATCTGGTTCATTCCCAGTAGTTTTTAAAACAGTTCCTGCAAAGAGAAGGTTGGAATTAATCAGTGAAAATGAATAAAAAAATGAATTTGAAACCAAAAGCTTCAAATTCAAGTCAAAATACCATTTATTGAGAATGAATCTCTTTACATTACCTTCACACTCGAAAAAGCTAGCAAAACAAGGCAGAAGCAGTAAAAAGCTGATTATCAATGCATCCATCTGACGAGCTGCCCTTGGAGGATTGATGTACTGCAAGACAGAGGTGTAAACTACCTTCTGAACTGTGGGTTCACCAAACCAAAGCTTGTCATCACTCAGAATGTTACAAGAGGATGTGAAACCTTTTCTGAAAAAGGAAACATGTCTACATTCTTCTCTCTGAAACAGTAGAATACACAAACTGAAAATAAATCCGCATATCTAACTACCATAGTTTAATTATCCTATTTAGCTAAAACTATAATTTTTCGTAACAATTTAGAACAGATTTTTTATATTGGAGGAAAAGCATCAATCCAAACAGCTAAAGTTGAAAATGTCATGTTTGTTTGGTGGTCTTTACACATTTAGAAGCTCAAATGCAAGCTGCTAAAAAAAACTGCACCCCTTTCCGCTATTCCTCTTTATCTTGATCCTTCACACTATCAGTGTGATATCTGATGTTTCATTGGTGCAGATCGGAGTTGTTCTTTATCAATTATTTTAAGAGTCACTGCAAACAGTAAATTAGAATTAATATATATGAGTGGAAATTGTTAATTCAGATCCGTGACACACTGCATTTTTAACAACATTCTGAAATGTTTCCAGCAGTATATCACTTCTTCTTATTCAAAGTAATAAAAATTAATGTTAATTGGAATTAGATTAGATATAATAAAAGCCAAGAGGCAAGATAAAAATACACAACACAAATTCTGACTGAAAGAGGGCAGGTCCTTTAATTTGAGACTGTTTGACTAAAAAAAAAGTTAAGATGACAGTTTATCCATTTTTTTTTATGTAGTAGTTTAAGAACAATAGAAAACTAAAAAAACATTATAGGGTGAAAGTTTATTAAAAGACAAGGCAAGTTTCTTTGTATGGCAAAATTCAGTACATGGGCGATTCAGTGCTTCACATGAATTAGATAATAAAATGGAAGAAAAATAAAAGTAAAATAAAAGCAATAAAAAAACATGTGTAAGACAAATAAAACAATTGGACCACAATTTTAAAGTAATAATACCTCAGTTAACAGTTTAACTTCAACAGTCAAAAGCAGCTCTAAACAAATGGGTTTTTAAATTTGAATTTAAATTAGAATTTAAAAAAGTACAGTACCAAGGCTTTCAGCACTTTTACAGTCTTCTGGGAGTTTGTTCCAGATACTGTAAGTGGTGTCATGGTCTTGTTTCTATTGTGCTTTACTTTGCTCCATGTTTCCTTGTTTTATTGGTTTAATTCCTTTTTTGTTGTAATTTCTAGATTTACGTTAGTTCTCGTGTTTTTCTGTTGTCCTCTGTTGCCCCCTTGTGTGTGTGTGTGTTTCTTTCCCCTTGGCTCCCTCGTTGTTTCCTCTCAAACCTTCTCCTTATCAGCTCATTAGCCCTGCCTTTGTCTCTGTCAGCTATATATGCTCTCCCTCTGCTCTCACTCTTTGTTGGTTCCTTGTCTTTGCTGTCTTCCCATGCTGTTGTCCACCTACCTCGTCTCTCCCTGGCTCCTCGTGTTTGGTTTCCCCAAATGTCTCCATAGTTCTGGTTTGCTTTTCATTATTAGTTGGATTTTTGCATTCCTGCCTTTGTTTACTGTTTTGCCCCATTAAACTGCAAGAAATCTCCTCAGCCTCTCCGCCTCTGCATTTTGGGTCCTCAAACCACAACGAAACCCTGATAAGTGGAGCATAGGAACTAATTGCTGCTTCTCCATGTTTGGTTCTAGTTCTTGGTGGACAGAATAGGTTGGAACTAGAAGACCTGAGTTGTCTGGGAGGTTGATACACTGACAACCAGTGTTGGGCACGTTACTTTGAAAAAGTAATTAGTTATAGTTACTAGTTACTTCTCCCAAAAAGTAACTGAGTTACTAACTGAGTTACTCCACAATAAAAGTAACTAGTTACTAGTAAAAGTAACTATTGCGTTACTTTTGCGTTTCTCGCTCCCGTAACCCTCACCACCCAGCCCCCACCTTCTCGCGGTGTGATTCAAAAGCCAGCTGAATAGAGTGGACGACAAGAACCTGCAGAGAGTTTTGCATTTATTGCAACTCAATGTAAATGACATCAGGGGGGAACGCCATGTGAAGTTTTTTAACAGGGCATTCAGATCTGGTGAGTATATGAAATTAATAACTGGGGATGTCTAATTCTGAAATCCTGTGTGTTTGGGTTGTTATAGATACTGCAACATCTATCTGTCCATCTATCTATCTAGATGTATACTCTGTGTGTGACATAAAATATGGATCTCCATCCCTGCCAAAAAGGCCATCAAATAATGTTTAAAATAAAAAATACAGTAGGTTGAGAAGGCAGAGTATCCATCCATCCATCCATCCATCCATCCATCCATCCATCCATCCATCCATCCATCCATCCATCCAGATTTCTCCCTTTTTCCATATAGGCTATCATTTGATCGTTCACGCTCTCCATAGTTCTCCAGTGGCGCGAGCACAGGGCGACTGTTGCGCGCCTTTAGCGAGCATGCGCGTTTCCTGTCGCTTGCGCGGCGACTCGTGCCGCCTGCGCTGTGCGGAGATGCAGAGGAAACCGTATCTGACGGGGAAACGCAGCTCGACGTAACACCGGTATTTCCATCAGGAAAACGCTGTTTGCTGCTGGATCATCCTCACTCTCCACCTCTCTGTGTGTGCTGTACGTTAACACCCACCAGCGGAAACACCCACCTACCAACTGACAGACGGAATCTCACTATACATCAGCCATTCTCATCCTCCCCTCTCTCATGACAAGGCGCGCACCTCTGGATGACCTAAAAATAATCTTTAATATCTCTTAAACAAAAGTAGCACAAACAATATTTTTTTACTGCACAAATCTGCACTAACGTTGCACTAACCATTCAGTCTATTTGCAGAGTTTTTGGACGTGGGTGGGGTGTCAGCTTCACGCAGCTGCGCACGAGTCCTATCATGAAAAAAGGTTCATTGTGCGACCTGAGTAACGCGCAGTAACGGGGTGTCTGCAATGGTAACTGCGTTATAGTTACAGTCAAAGTAATTAGTTAGATTACTCGTTACTAAAAGAAGGTAACGGCGTTAGTAACGCCGTTACTTTCAACGCCGTTAGTCCCATCACTGCTGACAACAAATCTGTTTTGTATTAAGGTTCTGATCCATTCAGTGATTTATAGACTAACAGAAGGATTTTAAAGTCTATTCTCTGAGCTACAGGGAGCCAGTAGAAGGACTTCAGAACTGGGCTGATGTGCTCTACTTTCTTAGTTGTAGTGAGAACACAGGTAGCAGCATTTTGGTTCAAAACTTTAAAATGGGTCTGCTCTGCAGTGTTCAGCACACTAATCCTGTCATCCTTTCATATTTCTGTCTTTTAGAGATGTATACAAATTATATTAAAAAGTCAAAATAAGGTAAATTCTTTCTTTAAATGACAGAAAAGATGCCATCTATCTAAACAACATAAATAAAAGTGAAAGCTGTAAAGGTGTCCCCGTAAACAAGTCTTAAGATTTATTCCAGGGTATCTTTCTTACCAAACATGAGAACAAAATAAAGCCTAATGCTCTTAAAAACTGTGTTTATCTTGACATGTTTTTAGTTCAAAGGTTTTCATAGATTTCACAATTTCAAGTAATTGGTTGACAGTTATTCTATTGGTAGTGGAGGTTGTTTGGTTTTCTTGTGATGGTGAACAGTTGAGATCGTTTGGTAGTGATCATTTGTTGGCCGTTGAAGACCCCTGTACAATTCATATGAGTTCTCTTCATCCTAAGCAAGAAGAAAGAGAAATATTTTTTGTCTCTTTGCTGGAAGGAAATATATAGTAAAAGGCAACAGTTAAGATTAATTATTGTTGTTAAATATGTTTTAAGTGACTTATTTAAATCAACAGTTAAGATCCTTAATTACAATAAGGCACATTAAGATCTAATCTTGTTACTGCACCTAGATGTCCTGTAAGTGCAACAGTGCCATATTTTGGGTATTTTCTAGAATACCTGCAGCATAAAGGGATTATTTCAAGCCGGGCAAACACAGTACGATTTTTTTTCCAGTCGTGCGAGAATTTTTTATGTTCAGGCAGAGTTTCTGCCTCATTGTGCCTCATCCGTAGTGTAGTATACAGGGGGTTATGAGGGGCTATAAGCCTCTCACGACCACCTCCCAATCAGAAATCATAAGGTCGGGAGAAAATCAAAAATGTTTGAAATTCAGTCGCCATCATAAGGTGTTCGTGGGCAAATCCTGCAAAGGACAATAAAGGAGTTCTTCATCCTCTTCTTCCAGATTGATTGCAGCGGCATCTCTCGGTCCTCAGTCCGACATGTGGTTTTGGATATGCAGTGTGAGCAGTTAGATTGCATCAGAGCGTCGGGCCTTACAATGTAAGAACAAACATTGTGAGCTTTAATTGTATTTATTGTGCTCAAAAACTCAAAACACGGTGCAAAAGAAACTAAACATATACAAGATACTCTGGGCGTCAGCCTCCCTCCAGTTACCAGCGATGTAACAATCAAAACAGAAAACAAAAATGGCTGCTCTTCGTCCCACAGCCCTCATTAAATAGTTTAAGCCCCTCCCCTCAGGCTCTCTTATTTCTGATTTCTTCTCATAAATCAGTTTTGTCCATATATTACCTCCCCAAACAATTGATGTACAAAAACAAATAATTTTTACAACTTCATTCCTTTACACAGATTCATGGACTTATTCAATTACACCCAACTGGGTTTGAACCCAGCAAAGACGCCGCCAGACTGAAGATGACTGAAGTCCCCGTGGCACAAACACGTAAACCCCCCCACCCACACACACACACGGTTAACCCCACTGAAATATTTAGTGTGCACCCTCAATACACCAGCAGGTAACCAGGAACAGCTTGTGTGTTTTAAGTTAATGGACCGCTACTGTAGGGCTCAGCGCGAGTGTATTGGTCCTCACAAGCACAGTGTAACAGGGATGTGTGTGGCACGCAAAGTTAGAGAGGTTGTTTTAAGTGACTAGGTGGATTCATCACAGTCACAATAACCATGACATGAAATTTTCATATCCTACAACAGGGATGTTCTTCTGGCAAACAGGTAGATAAATAAGGATCTCACCGAATTTGGTGGAAGCTGCATCTCGCTCGTTATGTTTGCCATCATCCCTCTAATTGTCTGCACCTGCACCTGCGCATTGGATGCAGAAGCCTGTTAAAGGGCAGTATTTTCAGAGCCCCAAGACCATAAAATTCTGAGACGCTGATTGGCCATTAAATTATTAAATTCACCTAGCAATAGTACATGATTGGCAGGTTCTCTGCACATGTGGGGCAGTCTGATCAGCGCCCAAATACAGAGACGGTAGGAGTCTGTCTGTGGAAATCCACAAATAATTGACAGTAGGTAGGGAAATGTAGTTTATATAATTTGTTTTGCTTATAGGTACACACTCTAGAGAGTAAAACTGACATTTATGAGTTCATTTATAAAAATATATTTTACGTTTCTCTCTTCTTATCAGGGAGGGCGGTGCCCCAGCGCCCCCTATGGGCCGGCCGCCACTGGTAGGGCCCCTTCTCTCCTTCACACAACACTTTATATCAAGATAAAATCAGTGGCAGTGTAGCTGAGTTTCAACTAACAACTTTATTTCTGGGGAGAGGTGCTTAACCCTTTAGCAACAGTGCCCGATGGTTGTTTTTCTTTAAAGAAAAAATAAATAAACTCAAAGTAAATAATAATGAGCCTCTCTATTCTTCACATGATGCAACAAATTTGTAAAGAAAAATGAATAATCAGGGTTCTGTGCCAAATAGCCAACTGAAAGAATTTCCATAGAGCTAAGTCTCATTTGATTTAATGTCAGACAATGAGAAGTAAAACAGAGATTATATGATTTCATTTAGTATGCAAAAAGAGGTGGTTTATCTTAAAAGAACTGTTCATTCAAGTGGAAATACCTGTGTTATCAGAATTAATTTCATAGATGTGCAATAAATCTGTTGAATAAATTCCATTTTCTTTCTGAGTATAGATGCTGTACGGCTCAATTTCAGACAAATCCTGCAAACCAAGACGTGCATAAAATTAGTAAGGAAGCCAGCAATTATGATGAAATAAAAGATAGTAATTTTATTTATATGTAACATACCTGGTTTGGATGATGGCTACAGGATTCTGGTTGCTCTCTGTTAGGAAATATAAGAATTTTGTATGAAATTAAGATATATAGATAACTGTCATTTCATATATTCTAAATAGTAAATTAAGTACCTTTCTCTACTTTATAAACCTAAGCATATATTAAAATCTGTGACAGTGTACAAGTGCCCTTATTTGATTTTACTTGGATAGTTGAACATTTATCCTTTTATAAAAAGGGGTAATTATTAAAATATATATTTTAAAATCTGTTAGTAAAAAAATAACAATAGTTTCGTTCAGATGGTAACATTTTCTCAGGACAAATCCTAGAATGACCACAAGTAGGATCATCAACAGAACTGCAGCAGTCAGAGCAGAAGGAAGAGAAGTACTGCTGCAAAGGTCTCCTGCTGCATTAGATTAAGAAAGGGAGTTTAAAAAAGATTCAAAGATCCTTACTAATATAGGTTTGATACCACCAATATAAGGTAAAAATGTGCTCACTTTTAACTGTGATGTTGAGGTGAAGAATATACGTTCCGTTAAGATTTGAACACTCACAGGTGTAGTTTCCATTATCAGCTGCTGTTAAATTGGTCAGGTGCAGAAACACAGTGTCCTTCCGTTTTTTAAGGCTGAACCTGTAGTCACACTCATGAACAAAGTCATCTCCATACTGGTACTGTCATGATTGGGTTCAGAGAGGCCCAATATGCAGAACACAACGGAAACGGAGAGAAAGTTTAAATGAGTTTATTGAGTTAAAGCACATGGAATAATGACTGGAAACTGGTTCAACCCTGGAGGGCAGGTACACTGGAGTCTGTGGGGAAGATAGTTCAGTTAGCCACGGAGCAGATGAATGTGGAATAGAGATCTTCTGATTTCTACCTTGAGGAATCCGGGTTACACCTTGAGAGAGGAACTGTTGGGTCCAGAGACTGTTTTTTTCAGCAGAGTTCAGTGTCAGCTTCAGCGTCTTGCCTCTAACGTTAGGACAGACCTTGACTTTGGTTTTCCAGCTCTTAGTCCAGAGCAGCATGGGAATCCAGAGGAAGGTCTTCAGGTTTGGCTCAGAGGGCAGGCTCGGCAGGTTAAGCTCATCCAGAGCTTACAAGACAAAAACAGGTTCCTAAACTGGATAAACACTGCGGCGTTGAGGCAAGGTCTGAAGGCTGCTTATATACTGGAGGATCCTCCTGATGATGAGATGCGTCTCAGGTGTGTCGAAGGCTCAGCTCAGGAGGATCCACAGCAAACTCTGCTGGAGAGAGGTGGAACTTCTCCAGATCCCAACAGTACCCCCCCCTCAACGACCGCCTCTTGGCGGTCCAGAAGACGTTGATGGGAGGGATCGCTCGTACTCCTCGATGAGGGATGGGTCGAGGATGTAGGAGCCAGGAACCCACTGGCGATCCTCCGGACCGTAGCCCTCCCAATCGACGAGGTACTGCCAGCCGCGACCTCGCCGACGGGAGTCCACGATCCGGCGGACGGTGAAGGCCGGATGTCCATCGACTTCCAGGGCGGGTGGAGGAGAGTCGGACGGAGGGCACAAAGGGCTGGAGATGACAGGCTTGATCTGGGAAACGTGGAACGTGGGATGAATGCGAAGAGTCGGAGGAAGTTGTAGGCGTATGGCTGACGGGTTTATGACCTGGGAAATCCTGTAGGGGCCAATGAGAGAGTTTACGGGACATCCCCTTGAGGGGGATGTCCCGTAAACTATGTGACCAGGGGCGAGAAGGAACAGGAAGAGGGTGCAACAGGCCAGAAGGAGGTTGATGTGTGGTCTTGTTTCTGGCGCAGGTAGGACAGGCCAGAACATATTCCTTCACATCCCTGTGCAGGGTAGGCCACCAGAAACGTCTAGAGATAAGGTTGATGGTTCTGCTCACCCCCGGATGAGCGGAAAATTTGGCAGTATGCATCCACTGAATTAGGCGTGATCTGACCGAAGAAGGAACATAAGATTTGTTTGGAGAACCGTTACCTGGGTCAGGTTCAGAAGCCAGGGCAGAGTTGATGAGGTCGGAGATCTCCCAGGTAACCACCCCAACAGTGCAGGAAGCGGGTAGAACAGGTTCAGGCGTCTCGGATTGTTCAGTGGAATAAAGACGAGAGAGAGAATCGGGTTTGATGTTCTTGGATCCGGGTCTGTAAGAGATAATGTGATTGAAACGGGAGAAGAATAGTGACCACCTTGACTGCCGAGGATTGGCCTGTTTGACGGATTGGATGTAGGAAAGGTTCTTGTGATCTGTCCAAACAAGAACCGGGTGTTCAGCTCCTTCAAGCCAGTGTCTCCACTCCTCTAATGCCAATTTGATGGCCAATAGTTCGCGGTCACCAACATCGTAGTTTTGCTCAGCAGGGGAAAGTCTACGGGAGAAAAAAGCACATGGGTGAACTCTTTGATCTGAATCGAGTCTTTGAGATAAAACAGCACCAATTCCAGAGTCAGAAGCGTCGACTTCGAGGATGAATTGTTTTGAGGGATCAGGCTGGATTAACACTGGAGCTCTGGAAAACAACATCTTAAGTTTGTCAAATGCAGTTTGTGCCTCGGGGGTCCATTGGAAGGTTCTTTTGACTGAAGTTAGAGAGGTAAGAGGGAGAGCTGTCTGACTGTAATTCCTGATGAATCTTCAATAAAAGTTTGCGAAACCCAGGAATCTCTTCAGCTGTTTACGGTTCTCGGGAACCGGCCACTCCAAAACTGCTTTTATCTTATCTTCAGATGGCTTAACCTGCCCGCCCTCGAGCACAAACCCCAAAAAGGTGACTGAAGATTGGTGAAACTCGCATTTCTCGGCTTTGACAAAAAGTTTATTCTCTAGAAGTCTTTGTAAAACCAGGCGGACATGCTTCTTATGCTCAGAAAGATCCTTGGAGTAAATGAGTATGTCGTCGATATAGACAAAAACGAACACATTCAAAAAGTCTCTGAGAACGTCGTTAACTAAAGCCTGAAAACAAGCAGGGGCGTTGGTAAGACCAAAAGGCATGACTAGGTACTCAAACTGGCCCAGAGGAGTCTTAAAGGCTGTTTTCCATTCATCACCATCTCTGATCCTGAGAAGGTGATAGGCATTCCTTAAATCGAGCTTAGTAAAGACAGTAGCCCCTTGTACTGGTTCGAATGCGGAAGCAAGAAGAGGAAGTGGGTACTTATTCTTAACAGTGATTTGGTTCAACCCTCTGTAGTCGATACATGGTCTAAGTGAACCATCCTTTTTGCCCACAAAAAAGACACCTGCTCCCAATGGAGACTAAGAGGGGCGGATTATTCCAGCAGCTAACGACTCATTAATATATTTCTCCATCGTCTCTCGTTCTGGTTTGGAGATATTATAAAGTCTACTGCTGGGTAGAGGTGCACCTGGTAATAGCTCGATAGCACAGTCGTATGGTCTGTGAGGTGGAAGGGACGTAGCACTGACCTTACTGAAGACAGGAGCCAGATCATGGTACTCTGAAGGGACAGAGGAAAGGTCAGGAGCGTCCATCTCCCCCCCACCTCTAGGTGATCTCACAGCGGGAGCTGCTGAACGAAGGCATGTCTCATGGCAAGTGGTTGACCAAGACTCAATGTGACGATCAGTCCAATTTATATGGGGGTTGTGTCGTTCCAGCCACTCAAACCCCAAGACCAAAGGAGAACATGCAGAGGGAAAAACAAAGAAGGATAAGGTTTCACGATGGTTACCTGAGATCAACAGCTCGAGGGGTTGTGTTTGATGAGTAACTTGGTGAAGTTTCTTTCCATCGATCGCGGAGACACAGAGAGGCTGGGTTAGAGGAATAGTTTCAATCTGTAGCTGTTGAACCAGGTTGGAGTCAACTAAATTCCTTTCACAGCCTGAATCGATGAAGGCAGATAAAGTGAGGTTTTGATCAGCAAAGAACAATGTGGCAGGAAGCAACAGGCGAGGAGATTTCTCAGAGATAACTTGGCCCGTCAGACTCCTCAGATTCTCTGACGGGCCCCGGCTTTTGATTTAGCTGGGCATGAGGCAATGAAATGGCCACTCTCACCACAGTAGATGCACAGCTTGCTCCTGACACGCCTTAATCTTTCCTCAGGAGTTAGCCTCGTATGTCCAACCTGCATGGGTTCTGCTTCCACTTCTACCGCATGAGAGGCCTGAACTGGCAAAGGGAGAGATTGGGTCATAGACCTCGGCTTAGAAAAAGGTTCTGTGGGAGTAAAAAAGGCACTCACATTGTTAGAAGAGTTGAATGGACGATAATTTCTTGGTTTTGTGTTATTTCTAGCTCGAATCCTATTATCCAGCCTAATTGTCAGGCGGATTAATTCCTCGAGAGTAGCTGGTTCGTCGAGGGTTGCAAGCTCATCTTTAATATTTTCGTTGAGAGCCTCAAAATAGCACTCTTTAACGCACATTGATTCCAACCGGAAGCTGCGGCTTTCACCCGGAAGTTAATAGAGAATTCAGCTACAGATGAATTTCCTTGTTTTAAATTCAAAAGAGCACGAGAGTCTACAGTTTAATCTGTCTCCTGGTTAAAAACTTGAGAAAACTCAGAAATAAAGTCTGAATATTGGCAGCTAAGGCTTTCTTCGGAGGAAAATCTAGCTTTCGCCCACTCAAGGGCTCTTCCGGTCAATTGAGACAAAATAAAGGTTATCTTCTTGTAATCCGTTGGAAAACTGCCAGGAGAGTTTTGAATAATTAGTCGACATTGGAATAAAAATCCCTTGCAGTCTTTAAGGTTACCAGAGAATTTTTCAGGGAGACTAGGTCGGAACTCTGATGATGACGTCACCGCCGGTGACCTCGGAGGAGGAACTGGACCCGGAAATGGTTGTGCCAGCGGCGTGGCGTTAGCATTGCTCAATCTGTTAGCGAGGCTTTGAATCACTTGGTTATGCATTTCGATATGGGTGTTTAACTCACGTAGAGCTTGAGCGTTCCCATAGATTTGAGCATCTTGCTCCTCCAAACGACGATGGAGATGGTCTGCTGGGCCTTGTGTTTAGCCGCAGTGTTCTGTCATGATTGGGTTCAGAGAGGCCCAATATGCAGAACACAACGGAAGCAGAGAGAAAGTTTAAATGAGTTTATTGAGTTAAAGCACATGGAATAATGACTGGAAACTGGTTCAACCCTGGAGGGCAGGTACACTGGAGTCTGTGGGGAAGATAGTTCAGTTAGCCACGGAGCAGATTAATGTGGAATAGAGATCTTCTGATTTCTACCTTGAGGAATCCGGGTTACACCTTGAGAGAGGAACTGTTGGGTCCAGAGACTGTTTGTTTCAGCAGAGTTCAGTGTCAGCTTCAGCGTCTTGCCTCTAACGTTAGGACAGACCTTGACTTTGGTTTTCCAGCTCTTAGTCCAGAGCAGCATGGGAATCCAGAGGAAGGTCTTCAGGTTTGGCTCAGAGGGCAGGCTCGGCAGGTTAAGCTCATCCAGAGCTTACAAGACAAAAACAGGTTCCCAAACTGGATAAACACTGCGGCGTTGAGTCAAGGTCTGAAGGCTGCTTATATACTGGAGGATCCTCCTGATGATGAGATGCGTCTCAGGTGTGTCGAAGGCTCAGCTCAGGAGGATCCACAGCGAACTCTGCTGGAGAGAGGTGGAACTTCTCCAGATCCCAACAGGTACAGCAGAAGGCACTCCTTGCCACTGTTCCTATTTGTTCTTATCTTACAGACTATCAGTGTGATGATAAGTGATGTTTCATTGGTGCAGATTGGTGTAAAATCTGGTTCTTTTCTGACAGTTTTCAAAACAGTCACTGCAAACAGTAAATGAGAATTAATCAGTGAATATGATAAAAAGGTAATTCTGACCATATTATAATTCAGCAACAGAAGATGAATGTTCCTAATTTAAAACAATTCAAAATAAAGCTGACAGACATGTTATCTCTTTACAATACCTTCGCTGTCAAAAGAGCTTGCAGAACATGGCAGAAACAGTAAAAGGCTGATCCTTAGTACATCCATCTGACCTGCTGCCCTATGAGGGTTTGCAGTGCTGCAGGAGACAATTTTAAACTATCCCCTGAACTCTGAGCTACAGTACATGAATTCACACATGGTCATCTCTAAGAATGTAACAAGAGGATGTGAAACCTTTCATAAAAAGGAAACACGTCTACGTGCTTCTCTATGAAGCGGTAGAAACTACAAAGTGAATGTAAACCTACAGTTCTCATCGATAAAGTTTTATATTCTTCTTTGCTCAAAAGTTAACCTAAAACTAGAACCATCAACTATTATTCATATTAACAATTATTTACAATTTTTATGTATTGGAGCATAACGTCAAACACCATTGCTGGATCTACCTTGTTTTCTGCTTGAACTGTGGCTTAGTAAGACTAAGTTTGAAAATGTCATGTTTGCAGTTTGGTCTTTAAATATTTAGAAACTTCAATGCAAGCTGGTAAAAAAACAGGCAACAATAATCCAACAAATTAGACTAAGTATCTCTAAACATGCACATATCCTGTCCCAAACAGTAAAATAACCACAACAGTAAAAACTCTCCCATGGTATAATATTATTTTATACAGTACAGTATTAATTGATATTATATCACATCAAAATCATCAATGAAAAAAAAAAGGTGTAAAAGTAAGGCACAAATCAAGAAAATCTGATAAGTGCAATATCTTCTATTGCATGCAATTGTGCATACGCATGGGGGAATATATGCATGTATATCTATGTAGTGCATGTATGCTGTACAGATGCATGTATGTACTAGTTATACATACATAATTCTCTTTACTTTAAGATATTTATATATTTTTCTATATTATTTTATCATGATCTATCTGCATCTTTTATCTTCTACTGGTTTATCTCATCAATCCTAGAGCCCTTATAATCATGCAAAATGCAATCTATCAAAATCTTCAAAATCAATGTGCTATTTCCTACAATTCATGCACCTGGCTGATGGTGACCAAACAACACAGTTTGGTAGATGTCTGTTGTTGGATGCTGAAGACTTGTGTACAAATCATCTGTGTCAATTTCATCCTAAACAACAGCAGTAATAGAAATAAAATCATTTTGTTTCTTTGAGGGGAGAATGTATTTTAGAAAAATTTTTTGATAAAAGACAGTAACACTAAATCATTCAAAAATCAAAAAAGCAAAATTTTTGTTCTCACAGCTTTGAGGGTAATGTGGATGCTTTTGTAACAGTTTGGTGTGTGTGTTTGGATGTCCTCTGTCTGGGTATAACATCGTTACACCATTTCGTAGAATACTTGCTGCATAAACTGGGTTTTATTTTACTGTTCTGTTCTAGAGTCATCCTGTTGTTAATCAAGCCGGAACCAGTTATAACCTTTCTCAAGAAACAGTTGATATTGACTAAGTTACAGAACAAGGTTTGCAGCTGGTTCTGGATGTACAAACCTACATCCAAAGGAAACCTGCACAATTATCCAGCTAAAATTTCAGCTATTCTCTATAATTTAGATACACTATATTGCCAAAAGTATTTGCTCACCTGCCTTGACTCACATATGAGCTTAAGTGACATCCCGTTCCTAATCCATAGGGTTCAATATGACGTCGGTCCACCCTTTGCAGCTAGAACAGCTTCAACTCTTCTGGGAAGGCTGTCCACAAGGTTTAGGAGTGTGTTTATGGGAATTTTTGACCATTCTTCCAGAAGCGCATTTGTGAGGTCGCACACTGATGTTGGACGAGAAGGCCTGGCTCTCAGTCTCCGCTCTAATTCATCCCAAAGGTGTTCTATCGGGTTGAGGTCAGGACTCTGTGCAGGCCAGTCAAGTTCATCCACACCAGACTCTGTCATCCATGTCTTTATGGACCTTGCTTTGTGCACTGGTGCACAGTCATGTTGGAAGAGGAAGGGGCCAGCTCCAAACTGTTCCCACAAAGTTGGGAGCATGGAATTGTCCAAAATGTCTTGGTATGCTGAAGCATTCAGAGTTCCTTTCACTGGAACTAAGGGGCCAAGCCCAGCTCCTGAAAAACAACCCCACACCATAATCCCCCCTCCACCAAACTTTACACTTGGCACAATGCAGTCAGACAAGTACCGTTCTCCTGGCAACCGCCAAACCCAGACCCGTCCATCAGATTGCCAGATGGAGAAGCGCGATTCGTCACTCCAGAGAACGCGTCTCCACTGCTCTAGAGTCCAGTGGCGGCGTGCTTTACACCACCGCATCCGACGCTTTGCATTGCACTTGGTTATGTATGGCTTGGATGCAGCTGCTCGACCATGGAAACCCATTCCATGAAGCTCTCTGCGCACTGTTCTTGAGCTAATCTGAAGGCCACATGAAGTTTGGAGGTCTGTAGTGATTGACTCTGCAGAAAGTTGGCGACCTCTTCGCACTATGCGCTTCAGCATCCGCTGACCCCGCTCCGTCAGTTTACGTGGCCTACCACTTCGTGGCTGAGTTGCTGTCGTTCCCAAACACTTCCATTTTCTTATAATACAGCTGACAGTTGACTGTGGAATATTTAGGAGCGAGGAAATTTCACGACTGGATTTGTTGCACAGGTGGCATCCTATCACAGTTCCACGCTGGAATTCACTGAGCTCCTGAGAGCGACCCATTCTTTCACAAATGTTTGTAAAAACAGTCTGCATGCCTAGGTGCTTGAATTTATACACCTGTGGCCATGGAAGTGATTGGAACACCTGATTCCAATAATTTGGATGGGTGAGCAAATACTTTTGGCAATATAGTGTATATAGATACATATATACTGGTTTGCCCACAGGCAATACAGGCCTGGAGCACCATCTAATGGACAGGCTACAAAATTGCAGAATAAAAAAAGAATTAAATGTTTTTATTATGAAATACAATCTTTTATGATCTGGCTGAATGGCCTTTTCCTACTCTGATGCTTTTTTTATGTTAGTATACTGATTAATTAATAATTAATTTCTGGTAATTTAGTTATAGTTGTAAGGTTACTATACTAACAAGTGAAAAATCAAGTTAGTTCATTTCAATTGAGCATATCACAGTCACCCCTGCCCTCCCTTCTAGCTCTGCCCCTGGCTGAGTGAGCCACTTTCCAGGTAACCTTTATCCAGGCTGTGTGAAACAAGTAAACCTTAAAGCATTAAACTTAAAGCAAGTTCCCCAATAGAGGGATGCAGTGGTTCAGAAAATGGAAACGAGGAACTGTAAGAAATTTCCCAGTATAATAGGCATACTTTAAAAAAACACAGGAGGGCAGCAGAGCAAAACAATAAGTAGAAACAGGACAGCCATGTGGCTGTAACAACATCCTCATTTGCACATGGACTGATGTAATAATTAGTTGATATCTATACTGTTAGTTGTTATCATTAAACACTGATAGCCACATGATCTAAGTTTTTTCATGTACATATATATGATAAGATAATCCACTGTTCCAATGTTGTGGATTATCTTGTCTAAAATCATGAATTATTAATGATAATTTCCTATTATAACTTTTGAGAGTTATTCACAGTCACATACGAATAATGTAAGTATAATATAGGTAAAACTACTGTCATCAGTCCTCTTTTTAGTCCTGGTTTAAACTTTCTGCATATCTTAGGTTGTACTGTAGGTTGAGAATGTAAGTTTTTGCCATAAATGATACAAAAAAGATTTAATCTTGAAAAAATAAACTGTTGTTAAAGAGAACATCTGACTACTTTTGTTCTAAATTAAAATTTCAGGCAAGATAATAGATTGAATTGAAGAACAGCTGAATTCTTCTTAAAGATCAAGTATTCACATCATTAAAGATGAAAACAGCATTAAAGTTGAAACAGAAACTGAAACGTAATCGACATGTACATGTATCATAATAAAGGGAAACAGATGGGAAATGTTTTGTATTTCAAAATCTAATTTATTATCTGTGTTGTGATAAACTGTTGCTGATATAACCGAAACTGCTTCCCTCTGAAGACACACCCCCAACAAAACATGTTGACAATTTATTGGTCAATTTATTGTGCACACCTGCTGCCAAAGATGGCGGTCGATGTTCAAAACACCCAAATACAACAAATACTTTTCAAGGATGCTGAGGCTTACATTCGTTTCCATTTCTGGCTTCCGTGTTTGACTCAAGTCAAGGTATTATTATATTCAGAATTAATTTCATAGCTTGGCATTAATGCTGTTGAATAAAGTACATTTACTTTCTGAATGAAGGTGCTGTACAGCTCAGCTGAAACCAAATCCTGCAGAAAAAGACATGAAGAAAAAGGAGTTTAAATATATTAGTATATGAATATTAAAAAGGTCTGCATTTATTTATTGTGCAATTTACCTCATTTGGACTATAATTGCATGATTCTGATTGCTCTCTGTTAAGAAATACAATATGTATTTCATTTCCAATACAGATCATTATCACTGCCTGTTTTATAAGACAGGTAATAATAAGCTAAAAAAAAAACCTCTCCTTTATTCATCACATTAAGACGAGATAAAATCTGCAAAACTGTATGATTAGCCTCGTTTAGTTTCCTCACAATGAAATTTTTATCCTTTAAAAAACCTATCAAAATCATTTTTATAAATCAATAAAAGTAAAAAACAAACAAAAGCTTTGGATATTGAATGTTTCTCACCAATTGTTACATCTTCTGTAAAAAAAAAAAATCCTAGAATAACCAAAAGTATAAAAATAACTGCAGCAGTCAGAGCAGAAGGAAGGATCACAACTCCAAACTTCATCCTCTGCATTGTTTTTTAGGAAATTAGTATTTTGGAAAAATACTTAAAAAAAAGCTTCATTCTGACATTTAATAATATGCTTACCTTTAACTGTTATTCTGAGAAGGAGAATATACGTTCCATCAAGTTTTGAACACTCACAGGTGTAGTTCCCACTATCAGCAGTTGTTAAACTGTAAAGGTGCAGAAACACAGAGTCATTTCATGTTTTAAATGTGAATCTGGAGTCACAATGATGGGCAAAGTTGCCCTCATCCCTGTATTGCAGACGACACTCCTTTCCTTTGTTTCTCTCCGTTCTGATTCTACACACCATCAGTATGATTATTTTTGCTGTTTATTAGTGCAAAGTGGAGTAAGATCTGGTTCATTCCCCACTGTTTTCATATGAATCGCTGTAAACAGTAAAAAATAATATGTATGAATATGTTGAAATCATCAACTAATTCATATCTCATTATACTTGGCTAACAGAAACTGAAAGTTCATAGTTCACAACTTAAAGCGCAACTTCAAGTTAAATGGTCTCTTTATTACCTTTGTTCTTACCTTCACTGTCCAAAAAGCCCGCAAAGAATGACAGAAACAGTAAAAGACTGATTGTCACTGCATCCATCTAACCTGCTGCACTGAAGAAAGGTTGTTTAAACTACCCCCTATACCCTTAACTGAGTCACACATTTCATCTCTGAAAATGGTACAAAAAAGATGAAAAAAGGAAACGTCTCTATATGAACACTACTCATTAAACAATTAAATAGATAAACTGGAGATATTTCTGCTTGTTTTATTATTACAGTTTACAGTTATTGTCCTGTTTGGTCAATAGTTTGCTTAAAAACCAAAAAACCTGACTATTATTAATATTAATCTTGAAGAACGGTATTGAGTTCTTATGTCACACTACAGAGATGGAGGACTCCTTGTCTTATGTTCTGCAACTACAGTGTGCTGGTAAGATTTAAGATGTAAATGTCATGTTTGCTTTGTGGTCTTAAATATAAAGAACACTGAATATAGTCTGGTAGGAGAAGAAATCATCATCCTGCAGGCTGATGAAAATGATGTCACTTGCCGCTCCCTAATATGTCTCAAACAGAACCATGCTTATAAGTAGAAAAAGCAAAATACAATAAAAATGGCATTTTTAACCACAAAATGTATTGTTTCCAGCAGTATTTCACTTTTTTTGTTATTTACAGTAATAATGAATGTTTAATCAGATTACAATTAGCCATGAGAAGAGCCAAGAAGTTGGGATACACAAAGTTAGTTCAAACTCTGATGGAAAGAGGACAGGTCCTTCAACTCAAGATAACATTAGATATGGCTTTCTGGAAAGTTTTAAGTACCAAAAAACAAAACAAAAAAACAATTATAGAGTAGAAGTTGTCAAAAGAAATATACAAATTATGTACAAAAGGAAAATCATATAAAACATTTTTAATTTGTATAGAAAAGATGATGCCATCTATTTAAACAACACAACTAAAAAGTGAAAGCTGAAAAGATATCCCCATAAACAGGTTTATTTATGTCTGTTGTGGTTACGATATAGTTTGAGCTGCTCAAAACCAGACATTTTGACGTTTTTAGGTGTGGTGTCGATCACCTGCTAAAGCATTACAGCATCACAGTAATGTAATCTGACATAGTAAATGTTTGAAAAAAGGCACTTTTTGCATTCATAATGCTATAACATGTCCATTGAGTTGCACCGATAATTTCCTACTAGGACGTCAATATTCACAAATAACATCTAGCTTGAACTGAGAAGTCCTTTTCTAAAGCCTATCTAGCAGAGTATTTATGCAACACACTCGCTATTGTTATGTAAAGCTTCTTAAAAATGTGAGGAAATGTTAGTTTAGGAAGTTGACATGGGATTCTAGTCATGAATATAGTTGCAACACACTGTTGTTATAATGTGGCCGGTCTCTACAGGAAATCTCTTTGTACAGTCGTCTTTAGCAGTTTGCAAAGATACTGCAGCAGCAGTAAAAAGGCATTTTATTGATGGTCCGATAAAAACTTGTTGTATTTAATGATAAGATTCTCTCAAAACAAAGACAAACATAAAAATGCTACCATCAAAAACTCATTTAGTGAAGAAGGGTTGATCTTGCTCAATAAGGGATATCAACATGATTTAGCCTGATGTTTATCAAACGGTTCTCATCTTGACAGTTGTGGTTCAAAGGTTTTCATAGATTTCATTGTTTCTTCTCATTTCCGGATTTTTCAGGTTCACATTTACTCTGTTGCTGACTGCGGTTCTTTCTGTTTCCTGTTGATGGTGACCAGAGGAAACTGTTTGGTAGAGATCTCCTGTTGGATGCTGAAGACTTCTGTACATTTCATTTGAGTTTTCTTCACCCTAAGCAAGGAGAAACAGAAATAATTTGGTCTCTCTGGAGACAGTAACATTTCAAAAGTTGTTAAAGTAGTTCATTAAAAGAAATCAATTAAGATTCTTTTAAGATACTAAGTCACTCAGTTTTTTTGTTTATTATTTTTTTGGTTTTTGGTATAATAAAGAAAGGTCTGTTCAAACAGTTTAAATACAGAGAAGAGTTTGATTATAAACCCAGATGTCCTTTAAGTGCAACACCATCTTCTGGTTACTATCTAGAATTCTTCCAACATAAACTTGAATTTATTGAATTGTTCTGCATTTGGAGATGAAACTTTTTTTGGTTATTTACCAATAATAAATAGCACCCGTCCTACCGAGACAGCAGGTGTTAACTAAGTGACAGAAAAAGTTTAAACCAACTTTATGGAAAAAAATTAGAGATCTAGATGTGGTTCATGGTAATACATCAAACAAACGCTCAGCTAATTTGGCTTTATTCAGTTCTGTGGACTGTGTCTTCTGGGTTTTGTTACCTCAAGACAAAGTACTCAAGGATCCTTGTCATGTTAGAGTTTGAACATACACTGCCTGGCCAAGAAAAAAGTCGCCACCTGGATTCAACTAAGCAAATAGGTACGAGCCTCCTATTGGATAATTACTGCATGGCGATTATCTTTCAGCTGGCAACAAGTTATTTAACCCCAACTGGTGCAATGACTTGCTTCTCATTTCCTAAACAACCATGTCGAAAGACACATCCCGTGGTCGTGGAAAAGATGTTAGTCTGTTTGAGAAGGGTCAAATCATTGGCATGCATCAAGCAGAGAAAATATCTAAAGAGATTGCAGAAACTATTAAAATTGGGTTAAGAACTGTCCAACGCATTATTAAAAACTGGAAGGATAGTGGGGACCCATCATCTTAAAGGAAGAAATGTGGCCGGAAAAAAATCCTGAATGATCGTGTTTGGCGATCACTTAAACGTGTGGTGAGATCAAATCGGAAAAAAACAACAGTTGAACTCAGGGCTATGTTTAATACTGAAAGTAAGAGCATTTCCACACGCAAAATGCGAAGGGAAGTCAAGGGATTGGGACTGAACAGCTTGTAGCCATAAGAAAACCACTAATCAGTGAGGCTAACAGGAAAAAAGGCTTCAATTTGCTAGGGAGCATAAAGATTAGACTGTGGAGCAATGGAAGAAGGTCATGTGGTCTGATGAGTCCAGATTTAACCTGTTCCAGAGTGATGGGCGAATCAGGGTAAGAAGAGAGGCAGGTGAAGTGATGCACCCACCATGCCTAGTGCCTACTGTACAAGCCTGTGGGGGCGCTGTTATGATCTGGGGTTGCTGCAGTTGGTCAGGTCTAGGTTCAGCAACAGTATGTGCTCAAAGAATGAGGTCAACTGACTACCTGCATATACTGAATGACCAGGTAATTCAATCAATGGGCTTTTTCTTCCCTGATGGCACAGGCATATTCCAAGATGACAATGCCAGGATTCATCGGGCTCAAATTGTGAAAGACTGGTTCAGGGAGCATGACACATCATTTTCACACATGGATTGGCCACCACAGAGTCCAGACCTCAACCCCATTGAGAATCTTTGGGATGTGCTAGAGAGGGCTTTGCGCAGCGGTCAGACTCTACCATCATCAATGTAAGATCTTGGTGAAAAATTAATGCAACACTGGATGGAAATAAATCTTTTGACATTGCAGAAGCTTATCGAAACAATGCCACAGCGAATGCGTGCCGTGATCAAAGCTAAAGGCGGTCCAACAAAGTATTACAGTGAATGGCCTTTTTTTTTGGTGGTGACTTTTTTTTTTGGCCAGGCAGTGTATATTCCATAGCTAATCACAAAACTAAGTCTCCATGTTAATTGTAGGAAGCAAGTGAGTCAACTGTCCTACTGTTCCACAAGACAACAACAACAAAAAAAGAAAATAATTAACCCCATTTGTATTGCTGCCCTGGGCAACTGCCCATATGACCTATATCAAAACCACCACTGAATGGATGAGTAAAAAGATGACTGAATAAAAAATAGCCTGCTGGACTTAACATGTTTTTCTATCTCTGAAATGGTATGAAAAGTAGCTAAGAGAAAATAATAAGGCTTTTGCAGGATTAAAAAGAATTTGAGCAAAGCATTCTATGAAGCTCAGAAATTGTTATTTATAAAATAATTACTCACTTTAGGGGCAACAGATCCTTGTACAGATGATGTAGATGCTTCAGATTTTAAACAGGTGCTTTAAATATGAAAGAAACTCCAGGTTAGTTTATTGAAATGTAATCATCTGAAAGTTGTATGATCAAATTGTTTCAAAAAAATCATAATTTTCCTTTAAAGAAGATGGAATGATTATTTATAAAATGAAGGTAGAAACCAAAAGTTACATAGAAGACTAATGGTTTTAGCACTACACTAAAACTCATAGTAGAAGAGGAACCTAGACATATAAATTCGTTTCTCACCAGGGTAGATGTCTTCTGTGAAAAAATCCCATAATAATTAAAACTATAGTAAATAAGAGAGCAGCAGCAGTCAAAGCAGAAGGAAGGGTAACTTCTGAAAAGCATCTCTCATTCTCATCTTCTCCATTATCTTCAGGAAAGCATTAGATTGGGACATAAAAAAAATATTTGAGAATACTGAACTAATTTAACTTTTTCAGGTAATATGAAATATGTTTACCTTTAACTCTGATGTTGAGATGAAGAATAAATATCCCATCAAGTTTTGCACACTCACAGGTGTAGTTCCCACTGTCAGCCGCAGTTAAACTGGTCAGGTGCAGAAACACAGTGTCATTCAATGTTTTAAGGGTGAACCTGGAGTCACACTCATGAACAAAGTCGCCTCCATCCCTGTACAGCAGCCGGCACTCCTCTCCTTTGTTTCTCTCTGTTCTGATCTGACACGCTATAATGATGATGATATTTGATGATTCATTGGTGCAGATTGGAGTGTAATCTGGTTCTTTTCTGACCGTTTTTAAAAGAGTTACTGCAAACAGCAAATTTGAATTAATCAGTTAAAATGATTCAGCCCCAACAGAAACTAAAAGCTTCTAATTTAAAACAACTCAAAATACAACTTATTGTATATTAATCTCTTTATTTTACCTTTACTTTCAAAAAAGCTTGCAAAACTTGGTAGAAGCAGTAAAAAGCTGGTTGTCAGTGCATCCATCCAACCTGCCGCCATGGTAGAGTTTGCTATGCTGCACTAAAGAGAGATTTCTTAAACATAACACTAAACATTGGGGGCCGACCTCAAAGAGGATGTGAAACCTTTCTAAAAAATGTGTTAACCTGAATAGTTGGCATTTATCTTTAAAACAATATAACACACAACATTGATGCATCACAGCATATCTTATGATTGGAGTTTAACTATCATGTGGGTTTAGAGATTTGTTTAATAATTTTTTTTTTTTATTTCTATGAACAACTGATAATAGATCTATGCAGTGAAGTGACTTAGATCAGACAAGATAGATTAAAGACGTCTTGTCTTGTTTACTGCAACAATAGTGGGTTAGCAGGACTCAAGATATGAATTGCTTTGTGGTTTTCATATACATAACGAATGTGTTAACTGGAGCACTTTTCTCTTTAAAACAACAGAACACACAAAATGAAAGCATCTCAGCAGATCCCATCATTGCAGTTAGACTGTGGGTTTAGAAATCTGTTTAAAAATCAAATATTATTAATAATAACAAATAACAGATTTTTATATCAGAGCCTCTTAAATCAGACGCCATAAATCGAAGATTTTTTGCCTTGTTTTCTGCCACAGCAATGGGTCAGTAGGCCTGAAGATGTGACTGTCATGTTTGCTGTGTGGTTTTCATGTACAGAGATTAATGCAAGCTGATAATACAAGAAGTCAACTTCCTGGAGGCTGACATAGATTATGACTCCAGTATGATCTATCACCTTTTAATATGACACTTCAATAGGGCTTTGCCACATCTCTAGGAGTCACTTCTTAATATACTGTAAATAAAGGTCTTAATGGTAGAGCAGAAAATCAGCACACTGAAAGCTTAATTAATTTTTTTTTATTCACAGCATTAATAAATGTTACATTTAAATTAAACATAAGAACAGCAGAGATCAAAAAAGGAAAATCAAGTTGGGGCAAGGAAAGGAAACTAGGCATCATATATAATCCTGTTTTGAAACTTGTTCCAAAAGAATATATGCAGACTCATTAAGATTCAGATTCACCAAACAACAGATTCCATTTACCATTAGAACAACAGAGCGGCCATTGACTGGAATTTGACTTGGAATCCATCTAGTAGAATTGAGCTCCATGTGTTTAATGACAAAGATTACTTTAGTGTAAGCCCTACAGAAAGGAGAATGACTTCTGGATAGGTGTTGAAAAACATAAAGAAAAAACTAAGTAACAAAAAACTGATAAGAAGTCTAGTTGGCTCTGCTTTTAGGTCACACTAAAGGACTTCCCTTCTTGTGTTTTCCAACTATAGTGGGTTGGTAAGATTGAAGATGTAAATGTCATGTTTGCAATGGGGTCATCAGATATGTATATATGTTAAGTTAGAAAGATGTTCCAATGAACAAGTCTTTTAATGTATATTTGTGGTTAAGGGGGGGTTTAACTGCTCATAACAAAGCATGACGAACCATTTCAAGGTGTGATATTGTCCGTCATCCACCTGCTAAAGCAGTGAAGCATCACATTCTTCTTATTTTTTAGGTTTTTCATTTACTTTTTGAAGATCCAAACACAGAGCTGAAGAGAAAGATGATTTCTTGAAAAAATGCATGAAGAATGAAAAACAGAAGCCATAAACCAGAAATGATCAACAAAAAACTCAGAAACCATAAACTAGGAGACTCTAGGGAGGAAGGGAACTCAAAAGTCCAGAAAGGGCAGATCATTAAAGTAATGTACAATTCATCAGTTCTCTTCACACTAAGCAAGAAGAAAAAAATGTTTGTCTTTCTGCTAAAAGGAAACATTTAACAGCTGTTAAAGCTGCTTAACAAACGATTACTGAAGGGAAGGTTCTGATAGTGGTTTATGTTAAAGGGGTCATAGAATGCAAAACCAAGTTTACATTGTCAGAGATGAATAATGATAGTTCAGTGGGTGAAATGGACGTACAGAGAAGTTCAAACCCCATCGGCACCTCCTTTCTCTGCAAATCTCACAATTATAAACTTACACCATAAAACAAATGAATTCAAATGAAGTGCTGAATTGACGTCAATTCAGGGATTTTGCCTTATTTGGTTCTGGCCTGCATTTTTGTCTCACCCTGAAATTGATATACAGACCAGCTGTTCCGACCGTAAGGCCATCACAACCGCAAGCTGTACAGTAAGTAATATTTTGTCGCTAAGCTGTTGATAGCAATGCTAGCATATCAATGGTTGACCTAGCGGGGGACGGAGCGTCCGAACCCGACCCGGTGACGATATGCCCGGTAAGGCAGGCGGGGGGATGCATGGGGCTGCTGTTGTCTAGGCTACGGTCACCGAGTCGTCCCCCGCTGGCTCCCTGTTTTCGACTCCGTGCTGCACTGTATTTGACCAAAATCCCAGAAGATTTTGAAATTCCCACCAGACATTTTTTTTGGTATGAAAATTAGGACATGACCGGGAAAAACAGGACGTCTGGTCACCCTACCATTTCTACAATTTGATGTTTCAGTGAGTGAGTGCTTTTTGCTATGATGCATCTTTGCTCAGAAGCTTCACTCGTTGTAAACCAACCAATCAGCACACAGCTCATCTAAATATTCATGAGCATACCATAAAATGAAGAAAACCTGTCGTTTCATTTTGAGGCTTTTAACCAGGCTTGCATAAGGGCTCATAGAACAGCAAATATGCCATTTTCAGGCCAACCAATGTTAAACATCCTATTCAGAGACCTTAAGAACCAGCAGCAAATACCCTATAGAATCATTCTATGACCCCTTTCAAACATCTTGGGTTTGACATAAATCACAGATACTTCTCAGGTTACTTGGCTTTATTTAATTCTGTTTTGTAATTGTTTGTTGTCTTACTGTTGGAGATAGGATAGAAGTTTAATTTACCAGTCAAATGAAACAAAATGTAATAAAATCTGCATTTTTAACCACACTCTGAAATGTTTGCAGCAATATATAACTTTTTTTGCATACAGAGTAAAAAGTAATGTTTATCGGATTAAAATTAGATATGAGAAAAGCCAAGAGGCAAGATACAAATACACAACACAAATTCTGACTGAAAGAGGGTAGGTCCTTTAATTTTAGACTGTGATCGAAAAAAAAAAAAAAAAGTTAAGATGCCAGTTTATCCAATTTTTTTTTATGTAGTAGTTTAAGAACAAAGAAAAACTAAAAAAAAACATTTATAAGGTGAAAGTTTATTCAAAGACAAGGCAAGTTTCTTTGTATGACAAAATTCAGTACATGGGCAATTCATTGCTTCACATGAATTAGATAATAAAAAAGAAGAAAAATAAAAGCAAAATGAAAGCAAATAACAATAAAAAAACATCTGTAAGACAAATAAAACAATTGGACCACAATGTTAAACTAATAATACCTCAGTTAACAGTTTCAACAGTCAAAAGAAGCTCTAAACAAATGTTTTTTTAAATAAGAATTTAAATTAGAATTTGAAAAAGTACTCAGGCTTTCAACACTTTTACAGTTCATAATTAAAAAGTGAAAACTGGAAAGGGGTCCCCGTAAACAAGTCTTAACAAGTTTTATTCCAGTGTATCCTTACCAAACATGAGAACAAAATAAAGAATAATGCTCTTAAAAACTGTGTTTATCTTGACATGTTTTTAGTTAAAAGGTTTTCATCGTTTTCACAATTCCAAATATATCTTGATTGACAGTTATTCTATTGGTAGTTGAGGTTGTTTGGTTTTCTTGTGATGGTGAACAGTTGATATCATTTGGTAGTGATCACTTGTTGGCCGTTGAAGACCCCTGTACAATTCATATGAGTTCTCTTCATCCTAAGCAAGAAGAAAGAGAAATATTTTTTGTCTCTTTGCTGGAAGGAAATATATAGTAAAAGGCAACAGTTAAGATTAATTATTTTTTGTTAAATACGTTGTAAGTGACTATGTAAACCAACAGTTAAGATCCTTAATCACAATAAGGCACATTAAGATCTAGTCTTGTTGCTGCACCTATATGTTCTCTAAGTGCAACAGTGCCATCTTTTGGGTACTTTCTAGAATACCTGCTGCATAAAGGGATTATTTAAAGCCGGGCATACACTACGACTTTTTTTGCCCTGTTTGGGATGATTTTCCAGTCGTGCGAGAATTTTTTATGTTCAGGCAGAGTTTCTGCCTCATTGTGCCTCATGCGTTGTGTAATATACAGGGGGTAATGAGGGGCTATAAGACTCTCACGACAACCTCCCGATCAGAAATCATAAGGTCGGGAGAAAATCAAAAATGTTTGAAATTCAGTCGCCATCATAAGTGTTTGTGGGCAAATCCTGCAAAGAACAACAAAGGAGTTTTTCATCTTCTTCTTCCAGATTGATGAGTCTGATCAGCGACATCTATCAGTGCTCAGTCCGACATGTGGTTTTTGGATATGCAGTGTGAGCAGGTAGATTGCATCAGAGCGTTGGGCCTTATAGTGTAAGAACAAACATTGTGAGCTTTGAACTATTAAACCTTACAGTTTCGTCGTACAGTTTGAGCTGTAGCTGCGTGCAACAATTGGAAATATTGTACAGTGTATGTCTAGCTTAACGTTTCTGCTCTTTGAGCTGTTATATGTATTGAACCAAAAAGATACTAACCTTCCTACAGAGTTAGCGAACGTTAACTTAGCAACAGAAAGGGGTTTATAGCTTGTTAATGATACAGAAGAGAAGGTTTTATTTGTGGTTTATGGTAAAGTTGCTCAGTGTGTTTGGTCTTATTCAATTCCAGGGATTGATTTTTTTTTTTTTATATTACTTTAAGGAACTGCAAAGTACACATAGACCTTATACAACAGTTGTGTAAAGACACTTTTGCTTATGTTTTATTTTATGCACATAGATTACCACAAAGAATCTCCATATTCCCCGCAGATATCAGGTAGCAGAAACTCTACTGTTGTGCAAAGTGATTATTGACAAAATAATTACTCACTGTAGTGGTGGCAAATCCGGGTACAGATGATCCATATGCTTCAGACGTTAAACAAGTGCTTCAAATATGAAAGGAACTCCTGGTTAGTTTATTAAAACGTAATCATCTGGAGACAGTTTAATTGAAAGATTTTACAGAAACTAAATGATAAAATACTTATCTATTTATAAGACGCAGTTAAAGACCAAAACAGACATTTAAGATGAATGTTTTTTTGCAGTAAAGACCAAGTCATTCAAGAGGAAGAAAATAGGACTATGGTCACTCTTGAAAATTTGCTCTGATCTTATTAACCAGTGTTCAAAAAGGGAAATTATGGTCCCTGCATATGAGGGGAAAACTTGAGTGAAAAATAATTACAATGTATTTAAATTGAACTAAAACTGATGGTTTTAGATTTTTAAAAAAACCCACCTGCATGCAATGTAAAGGAAATTATTTAAATTACCTTTACCAACAAAAAATGCTTGCAAAACATGGCAGAAGCAGTAAAAGGCTGTGGGCACAAACCAAAAATTCTCTTCTCTCAAAATAACACAAGAGGAGGTGAAATTCTCCCTAAATATAAAACATTTTTCTTTGAAAGAACAGATCACAGATAAAATGTAAGCCACTGAGTTAACACCTGCTGTCTCTGTAGAAAGGTTATCATTTATTGTGGTTCAATAATCAAAACAGTTTCAGCTCCAAATGCAGAAAAGTTAAATACATTCAAGTTTATGCTCCAAGTACTTTAGATAATATCCAAAAGATGGTGCTGCTGCACTTAAAAACAACATCTAAGTGCAGTAACCAAACTAAGGGGCTTTCCAAAGTGGCTCCTCTGTCCCCTTGACAGAGCTACAGTAGAGGGTATAAATAATGCCCTCGAGTTTTGAGAAAGCCATTTCTGTAACAAAGAGTGCTTTAAAAGTTTATGTATTGTATATCTCCTGCATTTTAAATCCAGGCGGGCTTACAAAAAACACAAGTTAAACATTATGTAAATGTTCAATCCTGGTATTTGTAGACATTGATGCAACACCAAAACAGCTAAATTAGATTGTAAACTTATTTTAAAGCTGATTTTCCCCGACTTCAAACTCCTTCAGAAAAATGTTGATCGTCCAGCATTAAATACATCCTTAACTCAGATACTGTAGTGTCTGTTTATTGATTATGGTTTTTAACCATTTTCATTTATTTTCTTTGTCTACATATTGTAGTAGCTTTGCCTAGTTTTACAAATTTAAGCTAGAGTTTCAACTGAAACATGTTTGACTTGCAGTTGAATATTTTTTGTTACTACATTCTTAGATTTGACTAAAAGTTGTTGCATTTTTTCCCATATGTGTGCGGAGTTAACCGGATGCTGTGACTAGACCTTTAATTGCACTTTTAATTGTTTTCCTAACACACATCTAATTGGACATGTGTTCATAGAACACACAAAGTTACTTGATAAAATAATAAGTTATACCACCATTTAATTGCATAATAGATGACAATAGATTGCAACATTGGGACTGTAGGGTAATCTGATCTGTTAGTTAAGAGGACTTCTTATTGTGAACTTTTTAACTATGGCACCTCAAGTTAGACAACATCAATCATTATCCACTGTCACTGCTGATTATATAAGACAGATAATGTTCAAAAGGTAATTCAATCAAATTCAGTTTATTTATATAGCGCCAATTCACAACACGTCATCTCAATGCACTTTAGAGTGACAATTCAACCAGATCATACAGTGAAATTGATTCAAATTTTTCTATCCAAGGAGAACTAGCTGATTGAATAAACTCATTGACTCAAAGGCAATTCCTAACCCCAAGCATGCTTATAGCGACAGTGGAGAGGAAAACTCCCTTTTAACAGGAAGGAACCTCCAGCAGAACCAGGCTAAGTGTGAGCGACCATCTGCAGACGCTTAATGGGGTTCAAGGAGACAGAAGCAGACATAGAAAAACAAGCAGATACAAAAGGCAACTGTCAACCAGCTCCACAGGCGGCCCCATTCAGGAAACACATAGCCAGGCTGTGATGAGCTCAGAGCAAGCTCCCATGTCAGAAGATGAAGAGAGCACATACAATTGGTCACAGTCAGAGAAACAGGACTACAATGAAAAAACAGGCCAAGCTCCAGTATCTATAAACAAAGGCATTGATGGCAGCATAAGAGAGATCATAACATTAGAAGTTGACCTAACAAATACTGCAGAATGATGAAAAGGGTTCCCTATGAGAAGATGAGAAGGTTAAAATAATATATATATATTTTTTATGGGAACAATACAAGGACAAAAACAGGAGTTTGTTAAGTCAGAATAGGGACCTTGAATTAATGCATTCATGCACTGCATGTGTTTGCAGGGTAGTCTTCGTCAACAAAATCTGCTGCACACTCCAACGTAAGTGTGAACAGGTTGCACCTCCAGTTTCACACAAGCAGGCAAGAGGGCCATGTGGTCTATGTGGCTAAAAACAGGAAGTTCATACAGGAAGTAAGAACATGTTTAGAATCTGCTGGTCAGCCTTAGATCTCGCATAGACCTGATGCCTGAGTGAGTGGTCGATATTCAAACCACCCAAAAAAAACCTAAATTACCTCTCCCCAAAATTTAACCAGTTATACCAAATAAGATTATATCAGTTCAAGAGTAGTGTGAGGTCAAAGTAGGACAAAGCTCCGAGTTGTTTTTAAAGTGTTATTCTAGTAACGCTTTACTTTAATACAGAAAAAATTAAATACATATTTACAAATAACTTTTAAAGAAAAAATAACTGATATTAAGTTGATTAGAACATAACTTTTCTACAAAGTAGTCACTGGACTTGGATTATCCATTCCGATGCCAATCAGACTACGTGTGGATGTGCTGGTGTGTATAACGGAAGTTAAATAAAGCTCATTTTCTTTGAAGATCCTGTACGGGTCAATGTCCTCAACTTCCTGCAAGAAAGTGAACAAAATAAAAATAAATGTTTCATCAGTGAAATAAGTGGTGGGTGTAAGTGTCTTAAATACATAGTTTTACTGTGTACAATACCGTGTTTGGCTGAACAGTTATGGTCACTTCACGTCTTCTACGTCTAAAACAAAACAGAGGGAAATTATCACTAAGTGTCAAAATTAAATGTCTTTTTCTTTCATAGTATAGATCAGTGAAAATATTGACTTTCATACAAGCTTGGATGTAAATGTAGAAAAAAGACTGTGTCTTTTCTTTATACTGTATGAGTAAATAAATACCCAGGGCATTGTTTGTTTTTGCTACTGTGGTTTGGTGAAACTTTCCCCTCAATACCTGGCATACAGCTGACAATGAGGGGAAAGGGTGTTTGCTTTGCTGTAATTTAAATGTGTGGCATGTGTCAAAGTAAACCAGATACGAGAGTACATTCATCATACATCGCCTCAAACTTCGATGATCTGGTTAACTTCATTTGCATTGTAGAGTCTACATGAGGTAGCAGATAACCTATAAAATGCCAACATTCCCAAAGTTGGGGAAATTAGAGAATAAAAACATGATAATGTTAAAAGGCATACCAATATATTTACTGTAGATGTTTATTATATAAAAGATTAATACACCATTTACAAATTGGTAAAATAATATATTGGTAGATCATACAGCATACATTGTGGTTACACCCTTATTATTTATTAAAAAAATGGTATATATGTTTAAAAACAAGACTGAAAAATTGGTGTTACAGTAGAAACAAACATATAAGAAACACACCAGAAACAGAGAGGTACACAAACACATAAGCAGTACGTGTGTCAATAGCACCGAAAGGGATATGGTGTCAAGACCAAAATAAAAACAATTCGAGACCCTATTATAGACCATTGGTGTAATCATTATAGTCTATTTTTTTTGCTGTAGAAGCTCTTTAACAAGCTAACTTGTCAACAGGGAAAATTCGGTTGAAAGTTTAATAGTTTTTCTGTGAGATTTAAATTTCACTAATAAAAGGTGTATTTTCTTTGTGTGCAACAGCGAAATCTTTAACAGCTTCGGACCTGGAAAAGAAAAAAAAACATCTATTTTCTACTTTCAAATTTTTAAAATGCTAAAGGACCCGTACGTAAGGCGGGAAAATTTACATAATTCCAACTAGATCAAATCAAAATAGTTGAGACACAATAACAAACCAGTGTTAAATTAATTTCCTGAATTTATGTAAATCAGGAAGTTAAGAAATGACTGGAGTGAGTAGTCTGGGGGCGACAGTGTTGTTGGTTGCAAGAGTTTACCCTGCAATCAGAGGGTCGCTGTTTTGAGCTTCGGCTTTCATATCCATCGTGTTTTTCGGCAAGACATTTCACCCGCATTTTCTAATGATAATGTTGAGAGGGCCAGTGTCACTATGTTAGTGAGTCCCAGGGAAGCTGTGGCTATGTAGCCTGCCACCATCAGAGTGTGCATGAATGAAGGGGTCAATGACTTAATGTTGTGTAGAACCCTCCGGTGTCCCATGTTTTGAAAAAGCACTATATAAGTAAAGGCTGTTTAGTCAGCACTATCACATACTCGGAAATTAATCAGGCATTTAGCTAATTCCTATCTTAAATAGACTATAGTCAGTGTAAATGCCAGACACATCCTGTACAAGAACCAGTCTATGCTTTTTCCCTGCTGAAAAAAAATAGAAACAAATTTTTTCATGGAGATTACACACTATTAAGCTTGAAGAGAGGGCGGTGTTCTTACCCCGATATTTGTGATAATGGTTTACTAATACAAGATAAGGAGGGGGGGTCTTTTGGACTAAATGGCATGACAGCAGTTATTCTTCTTGAATTTCCATCTCCTACAACCGTGTAATTGTTGGCCACTAGGGGCACAAGTCCTATAACTGCCCGTATTTTGCTTCTACTAAACATTGATAATAAGATAATAACAAAGATAAATGACTGTATACTAGGAACAAAGTGTTAACTTACCATTCTAATAATAAGGTTGAGAAAAGAGAATTGGGTTTTCAATCCGGCTTCTTCTTTCAGCCTGCTCCAACGAACAAACTCCTTTCCACGATCATCTCTTGCTTTTCCTCGCACACGATCTATTTCATGTTTTCTTTTTTTTTTAGCCCCAGAAGGTTTAAACTTTTTCCTTGCCTCAGCCATGACCAGTAGTCCAGCAGGCAGAACAATAGAAGAGCAAAAGCCTTAGCTCCATGACTATATAAGAGCCTGTGGCCTTAAAGCGACAAGTTCTTCCAGGTCATTATTAAATACTGCCTTACATTGGCGGTATTTCAAGAGGGGAGCACCGCTCATAGCATTGATTGTGTCAAGTGCTGCATATTGACCTGAGGATTTTAAATAACTTATATGCATCAACTCTTTAGTCAGCGGTGTGCCTTAAAGTTTCATTGAGAAATTAAGGGAAATATGGTGTTTCTAGTTTCTAGAAACAATAAGAGGCAGCAAGTAAAAAAGCAAAGCCAACAAAAAATAGCAATGAAGCCTTGCACTCACATATAGAAATGTGGAAACACCAAAGTATTATTTTACTAGGGGGTACGGCAAGGCCCAGTGATGAATGGAAGCCATTATGGTTCTAAGGGAGATCAAAGGAACTGGAGATCAAGTTGTTGATGTTGATTTTTATCCAAAGTAGAACCTAATCTTAGATTACCTCACAAGGATTTCCTTGGATGGTAATGAGGAGGATAATCATATACAGTACATCCCACTCATGATCCACAATGTGGATCACAATAGAGATCCCATGATTAAAGGTTTTTGTTGGGGTCAATAGTACTTATAGGACAATAATTGAAGTCTATGGTCAAATAAATCATATTAATTGATATTGAACAAAGCAACACCAGAGCTTGGGAAAGCTTTAAACTCAGGCTGACACAGTCATAGAAATTGCTGTATTACCCACTAACACCTGCCCCTATCTCCATTTCTTTCTAGTATTTTTTTGAGGTTGTAATCTGGTAAGGTATTGAAACTGCTG
This sequence comes from Cyprinodon diabolis, assembly GCA_030533445.1. Lineage (NCBI taxonomy): Eukaryota > Metazoa > Chordata > Actinopteri > Cyprinodontiformes > Cyprinodontidae > Cyprinodon > Cyprinodon diabolis. The sequence goes on from CM060085.1 coordinate 7,138,149, forward strand.
CACCTATGTATAACATGAAATTCAAAATGCGTAGTATTCAATAATACTTTGATTTTGATTTTACATTTAATCAGAAACATGCTAATTTCCTACCTGTTACATTTCTTCCTGCAGATAAATCCAGTGCTGGCTCCCAGTAGAATGACAAACAGCACAACTGCTCCAATTAAATAGAATACATCTGTATGGACAGTTGATGGCCCTGTAGAATTCGTGTTGTTTACATTATCTAAAAAAGTAAGACAAGGTATTAGAACATCTCAACTGCCTGGATACCAGTTTATTATACAATGCATTAGATAACTAATTAGTTTAAGTTTTTTTCCTTAGTGTTAAGTTTAAAGAAAAACTTTAAATGGACTTCATAGAGATTTTAAGTGATATGAAGCTGTGTATTATTTTAAAGTAAAAGGAAAACACTACATTGTTATAAAAAAAAAATTCATTAAAATTTGTATTCGACCCCTGTGAGTTAAAACCTTGTAGAACCACCTTATTGCTATTTCAGCTGTAACTTCTTTGGGTACATCTCTACAAGTGTTCTATCTCTAAAGACTGAAATTCTATTAGTACAGTTTCTGCTAAGTAGCTGACACTTACACCAGACTGCATAGCCTGTATTTTTAACTGTGACTTTACAATCTTGATTCGAAATTTCTCTTGGGTCTGGACTGGACCATTCTAGCCATTACATTTTCTTTTTTTATAAACCATTACATCACAGCTTTGATGTGTTTTTTGGTGATAGTAAATCAAGAGTGATGTGCCATGTGAATTATGATCTGGTGCTGACTAAAAAAAAAAGATGGGAAAGGAATGTTTTTACATGAAAATATAGTTGTTCTCTGTTTATGTCCAGAGCAATTCCTTATGGTAAAGATAAAAAACTCACTTAGATGTTTTTCAGATTAACAAATCCCTCCCTTACCTTCCACAGTGATGTTGAGGTGTAGAGTCAATGTTCCATTAGGAGCTACACAAAGACAGCTGTAGTTTCCACTATTTTCTGGTAGCAAATTGTTCATCTGCAGAAACACTCTCTGATTTTTTAATATGAGTGAGAACCTGGGATCACATCCCTGGGTCGCGTTAAAGCCTTTCTTTTGTCGGAATGATAAAATGCAGTCTTCTCCCCCGCTCCTTACTGGTCTGATCCTACACGTGACATATAAGATCAAATCCTGTGTAATGTTCCTGCAAGCTGGTGTGAAATCTGCTTCTCTCCCGATGGTTTTCACCAGCTCCTCTACAGCATCTGCTGTAACAAATCAATGTGAAAGAGATCATTAAAACAATTTATTTATAACAATTTAATGTAAAAGAGAAAAATAGAACGTTGCTTGTGTCTTTTACAGCATTCAAATAGACGACAGAACACTTTTGTATAATTTTATATATATATATATTGTATATTTTACCTTTGCACAAGGAGCAGAGCGTAAGTTGTAGGAGGAAAACAAACCACATTATGCATTTACACATACTGTTGTGACTACCTAACATTAAGTCACAGAGACACTGCAGCTGGCTCGTTCCTATGAAGGAGGAAAACGATGAGTTAAATAGTTATAGATTACTCTATCAAACTAAAATGCGCAGAATAACTAAAATGAGCAGAACAGCATGAGATAGAGAAAAGCTGCCCACCTTTGACAGAAGCAGAGCCAATAGAGGTTTCCATCTATCCACCATAGCAGTGGCGAACCTTCAGCTGACACACTGAGCTGAGCTGTCTTGAGGAGGAACTTACCCCTTTGCACTCGACTTGAGCTGCAGAAGTCAAAACCTCACAGCGAAACAAACCCTTTGTTCTCTCAAAAGGAAGATCTAGTTGAAGACCCACGAAAAAAAGGAAGTGCATAACATTTTCCATGCCTACTCTCGTGGTAAACCTTAAAAAGTGGTCATTGCAAAATAAATGCACAAAACAGGGTAGAAGAAAATGGATAAAGGAAACTTTATTAATAGCTTGAAGGAAGCTACATGTAACCATCGCTAATAAAAGCATGATCGGTTTATCTAAATTTAAAAAAGAATACATTAGTCAAAGTAGTAGCTACATTTTTTCAATGTTTTTAAATACAACTAACCATCTTCTGTTTTAGATCAGTTAGTTTGGTCATGTGCATTTAATAGACCCAGGTGTGGCCATTTTTATTTTCATGGTTGAAGTTGCCTAAATAATTCCACATTATGTTTTTCCTGATGATATCATCAAAATAGTAAAAGTAACCAGTCATTCCCGCAGCAGATACTGCCACCTCCGTGCTCATAGATCATAGTAGAAAAAAAAAAATCTCAATAAACTTTTTCATTTATTTATTTTTTTTTTTAGCAGAATAAAACTACACAGGTTCTATTTTCCACACAGGAAAACAGAGTCTTTTAATAAATCTCTGGTTCTACCAAGAAAACATCCAGGGATTAATTTCAGAAACTAGTGGCTAAAAATATATATTCTACACACAACTTGCTGAGAAACATTTGAAGAAATATTGATCATATTTTTGGTGAAATGTGGCTTCAAGAACAGATAATAATGCCTGAATAAAAACAAATCAGTTACACTTTATTTAACGTAATAGTCATCAAAGCTGTATAACCATTCCATGCTTTAGAAAGAATGTTAAAAGAAAAAATACTGTATAGTAATATCACATCCATATCTTTTAATCAGAGTAAACTCCAGACAAACAAATGTGAGGAAAATCTACATAAAATGAGGAAACCAAATTATAAAAATACACATTTAAGAAGTTTAGCACAATTACTTTTGGACTTTGTCCTTTTAAATCCTGATGGAAGCGAAAGGCTCCCTTAATTTTTCAAATCTCTTTCATTCACATTACTTCGATTTTAACAACAACATTTTGACGTTAGAATAAAGCCCCTTCTCCTCCTGTGTAAGGTGGGACAGCTCAACCTCGACTGCTTCCTGTCAAAAAACAAAAGTACAAGAAATACTTTCATGGTAAAAGATCCAAAAGAAGACAGCTAATATGGGTTTTACAGCATTTTACCTTGAAGAGTACTGTGGTATTCACTTTATGCCAGTCTGGGGGTCTCAGTCGTGTTCTTTAGTAAAAATAGAAAACAAATAAAACATCAAACATGCTCTTTATAATCATAATTTAATCTGTTTGGTTTTCATTTAAAGAATATATACATGTTTTATTTGTAAAAGCGAAATATAAACATGCAAAAAGCAGCTCAGTCAAAGTGTTCTCCAAATATACTTTTTATTCCAGTGAATTAAATTTCTGGTAATATCATAGCATCTTACCTTTGATGGAAAATGCTTCCATAGCAAACTCCCAGAATGATTCCAGTTATAATAAAGAAAACCAGTAAAAGAACCTCAGTTGCAGAAGTTAGATCCATGTTCAGATGTGGTTTTGTCGAACTGGTGGTGCTTTCATCCCCTTAAAAATAAAAGCAGTTAATGATATACAGTTATAAGCCTCTTTTGTCACTTCCTTAAAATCAAATCAGGCTCTTATACATTAACATGGATTAGCCAAATAAATGCAGTGTAATTAATGCTAAAATAATGAATGAGACATTTTGTAAATGTCTCCCTTACTTTATTAAAATTCAGAGCATTTGCTTATTTTTTTAGTAAATGTGCTTCTTTCCGTTTGTTGTGGAAAGCTTTTCTCCCAACTTATTTTTCTTTACTGTTTGATGATGTTTATGAATTGTTAGGGCTGTCTATAGTTTAAGGGTTGTTTTATGCCTCTGAACTTTGTGTATAGTGTGGTTATGAACTTTGTGAAGGGTAGATGTTCTCTGCTGAGGCTGTTTGCTGGATGGAACCTGTAACAACAAACCGATTCTTGTAAACATCAACCACCAACTACCAAAAAGATTCAGACTGTTTGTCCACTTATTATTTATATTTCTCTTGTCTTGGGTATAAAGGATGTGATTTTGTAATGACCTAATAATAATATTAATAATAACCTCACTAGCTGTGTTTCCATCACAAAAGTGCCCAAAACTATGTCAATATTCTCCTAAATTTTAAAATACTGCAATTGCGGTACAACAAATCCAAAGGCAGTGGGAGATGCATGAGATATACCCATACTTCAGGGCCTCATCATCCTCCACATACTGACGGTCTTTTTCGCCATATTTACGAGGCAGTAAGGTCCAGCTACAGATCACTTTTTATCATGTCTGATGCGATAAAAAGTTTTTCTGTCGCAGTTTTTCGAAATATACGAATTTTAATACGACTGGAAAAAAAAACAATGAACTTGTGAAACAGTTTCATCAAAAAACTAAAGTTTTTTTTAAGTTGCACTGTTTCCATTTTGTGAATCTATTTGCATAATTACAACTTGTGCAATTAGGTGATGGAAACTTGGATACTTTGTTTTTCCTCCAAAAATCTTATTACTTGAGTCAAATGGTTTGGTTTTTGTGCCAAAAATGTCAATAGTTTAGGGATTTAGCCAATTTCTCTCAATGAGATGCAACTGAGGTTTGTAATGATCACTGTAAAAAATCTATAGATCCAAATAATGCTCCTTTACTATACCGTAATTCCAAGAATTTTTCTAAGTGCAGCAATATATCTTAATAAGGAGGATCAGGGAATGAATTCATTGAGTTTGTCTGACTTGCAAACTTTCCGTTTTACCCCATAATGTAATAAAGGTCTTTGTCTCTGGGTGCATTTGGAAACAAATTAGGAATGACTCCTTTCATGAGCAGCATTTTTATAGTCCATATCGGACTTGTTTCTGTAAGAATAATGAAAGATACACCAGATTCAATCAGCATTTTTGCAAGGTGTTTTTCAATTGTTTGTTTGATACACAAGATTTTAACAATCTTAGAAACTCTGAACCCGTCTCCTTCTTCAGTCTATTCTCACTCGGTTTACACGACCATATAATGCTTAAATAAATAACCACCTTTAGGCGTCTGCAAAGTGTGGCAAACAACCACACTTGACGAGGTCCAGGATTCTCTGGATGATTTCTTTAGAATTTCCTTCTTGACTTTCATACAATAAAGCTTGTCCTCTTAAATTACCTCCACTGGTCTTCTGTTGTTAAACTTAAATATTATGAATAAAAAATCAGAGGTTAACAACTACTTTAAAAATCCCATTGTTAAAGACATTGTCGAAAAGCACTGTAATGTGTGTAAAAGTTAACAAATACTGTAAAATATATTTTTCAAAGCTTCCTTAAATTAGCAAGACTAGTTTAACTCTGCGTAGCAAACAAAACCCTAAAATTTGAGCGTTTGATTGTTTCATCATCAATTTCACAAACACATTCATGCATGCATAAAAGGATATTTGCTAAAATGCTTGAAAAATAAATACAAATCCCTCCTTTACCTTTCACAGTTATGTTGAGGTGCAGAGTCAATGTTCCTTTATAAAATACACAACAACAGCTGTAGTTTCCACTGTTTTCTGGTAGTAAATTGTTCATCTGCAGAAACACTCTCTGATTCATTAATATGAGTGAGAACCTGGGATCACAACCCTGGATCGCATTAAAGCCTTCCTTTTGTCGGTAGTATAATAAAATGCAGTCTTCTCCCCCGCTCCTTACTGGCCTGATCCTACAGGTGACATATATGATCAAATCCTGTGTAATGTTCCTGCAAGCTGGAGTGAAATCTGCTTCTCTCCCGATGGTTTTCACCAGCTCCTCTACAGCATCTGCTGTAACAATCCAATGTGAAAGAGATCATTAAAACAATTTATTTATAACAATTTAATGTAAAAGAGAAAAATAGAACATTGCTTGTGTCTTTTACAGCATTAAAACAGACAACAGAACATTTATATATATATATATATATATATATATATATATATATATATATATATATATATATATATATATATATATATATATTGTATATCTTACCTTTGCCATAGGAGCAGAGCGTAAGTCGCAGGAGGAAGACAAACCACATTACGCATTCATAACTACCAAACAAGTCACAAGTTCTTGAATGTATCACAGGAACATGTAACTGGCATGAGGAGAATAATCAACAGATTATATCTACCGCTTCAACAATAAGCTGCGGTGCTTCTTCTGCTGCTGGTTTTGTACTGTGAGCTGTAAATATAAACAGTGTTGCGTCTTACCTCATTGGCTAAACCGCAGACTAAAAGACATGAGCTCTAAGGTCCTCCAAAAGACAAAACTTTTGCTTTGACTTTCAATTAACACAAGCATTCAAAAACAAAAATACAATATTAGCAAAAATGTATATGAAGTTTTGGCCACAGGATACAGTTTATATCTTTCTTATTTTCTCTTTCTGTACTGATTCCAATTCATACAGATGAACCGGGGCCACAGTCCCAGTGACTCAGACTGGATACATTTTTGCTCCCAGTATTCTTCTTACTCATTGTAGATAGAAAGATCTTAAACAAAATAATTCAGTTTTGTGTATCAGTACAAAATGTCACTTCCTGACTAAATCAGTATAAACCATCTTGGATTTTCAAATATTAAAATCATGTCTTAACATTTGGAATGATATTCAACAAATTAATTAAATGATGTGCATGAGCCAAAAATACACTTCCATGACAAAATACCTCCAAAATTATTTTGCATTTTTCAGACATTAAAACCATTTACTTAGACTTAGACATTCTTTATTGTCATTGCACAACGCCACATAGAGAATTTGACACCGAAATGTTGTTGCTTTGCTACCAGGTACAGCAAAATCTGTATGTAGGTTAGGTCAAAATTAATATTGTGTATGATTTAAAAAATGTATATAAATATGAAATAAATATCATGCATTCACTTGTCAACCATTAAGGAACAAAGACAAAAAGAAACACAATTTTAGGGGAGGGGATATTTGTCCATGTGTAGGTGGGGTGTAGTCTGATGGCCAGGGGGAAGTAGGTGTTTCTGAGCCTGGATGTTCTCCATTGGATACCGCCGAAAGGATGGGAGGGGGAAGGAAGGCTCTTCTTAGCTGGAAGTGCAGGCGCTGCTCTGCCCTCTGCACTAAGGAGGTCGTGTGTAATGACCAGCTGAGGTCAGCAGTCATGTGCACCTCCATAAACTTGGTGCTACTCACGACTTGATGAGGAGGGGTGTGTTGGCTGGATCTCCTGAAGTCCAAGATGATCTCTTTTGTCTTATCAATGTTCAGAACCAGGTGGTTCTCCTGACACCAGTCCATAAGATGTTGCACCTCCTCCCTGTAGGCTACCTAATTATCATCCTGAATGAGGCCCACAACTGTAGTGTCATCAGCGTACTTCAGGATGTGGTTGCTATTGACACTTGGGATGGCAGTCGTAGGTCATCAGGGTGAACAGCAGGAAGCTTGGGATGCAGCCATTAGGGGAGTCGATGGTCAGTGGGATAACACTGGAGGTGTTGCTGCAGACTCAGACAGACTGTGGTCTGTTAGTCAGAAAGTCTAGCACCCGGTTAGGCAGGGATGGGTTGTTCCCATAGTGAGGTCTTGGATCACAGCCATTCGCCTGAGAAAATCTTAAAGTATACATTTACCAATAAGCCTTTCATACTGTCTTAATTTGTTCTCTGTTCTCATATCTCATTCCTTAACATTACAATATGGAGATGAATGTGTTAGAATCATCAACAACAGACCCTGAAGTTCAGTTAATTTGTGGGTCTCTGTCTAAAAAGTTATAGTTTACCAAAAATATAAGGCTAAACCTGAATTTATTCACTAACGTTAAATAACCACTCTGGAAAGATGGTGATTTATTTAGTCTTTAATGATATGAAGCTAATTAGTTTTTCATTTTTTCTGTCACTGTATGTTCGCCCTCTGCACTTTTAAAAAAATGCACATGCACATACCCACTACAAAGAGGGAACACCTATTAAACATGTTCAAGAGCCCATGTCTCCTCGTGCACGCTCTGTTTAAAAGTTGCTATATGCATCGCTCATACAAGCTGACTTTCCAAAAGAAGATTTGCAATTTTTCCACTATGTCAGACTCACCACCAGTAAGTGAAAATGGGAACGAGCATGTAGGACAGCCTTAGGTAAACATATCACCAGAATGATTGACAATTAGCTTTACCACTTATTTTGATGATCCACTCAGAAAAATAACATCCTCCATTATACATTTAAATATAAGTAACTAGGGAAAAATGCTACAGATGAAACTTAAAAACAGTTTATTGGTATAAAATTGATGACATGATAATAACTTAAGTTATTAAGGGTAAATTTTTCCTCTCTGACGGAGGTACTAGCCAGGCTCCTCCTTCTACCACCATAAAATCTAGTAATTAATCCAAGTTGTAGGCCTGTAGAATATGCACTAAAGTCTGGATAATATCATAGCACTTAAAATAACCTCACTATTTGCACCATATAAAGAAACAGAAAACCGTTTCGCTTAACTGACAGACATGTTTATCAGCTCTCCTTTACCTCTGCCTCTCCTTTTTATTGCTGCCCTGATCGGCCATAGTTCATGTCACAAATCCCCCAATGTTTACATCGGAAATCTCTGATTTTCTTTTAGAGTAGTCGTCTTAAAATTATAGATTTGGGAAATCTGAATTAAATACCTTGAATTTAAAACAGTGGGAAGCACAGAAATAAAGTGTCTTAAATAGGGTGATAATGTTAAAGTCCAAAGGTAGTTCTACTCCCAATATCATCAGATTTCTGGAGTGTTCTAAAAAATAAAAAGGTTTTATATGTTTTCATAGATGTCCTCTGGTTGTTCTTCACTTGCCAAACAGCCCTTTTTATATTTGCCGACTGACGAAGTCCCCATAGAGTCAACATAGACATGATTCACAGGAGCTGCAGTCAGGTAGAGATCTCCTGCAGGCTGCTGAAGGCTGGTGTAGGAGTCTTCTGGTTTATTCTGTTAAAAACAAAAAAAAAGTTGGCTAAAATAAATGTCACCTGATAAATAAAAAAAAAAACAAGATCAGATAAGAATCTGAACCTTTTGAAGTGTGATTTGGTGGGTTACAGCCTTAACTTTGGGCAGACGAACATTTGACACACTAACTCTGATCAGGAAGCCAGAGTCAAACTGAAACCTGGGCTTATTTGGGTCACTGTACAGCCCACATCCTGTTTGCCAACACTGACCTTCTGAAACTTTGTTTGGCCTCAACATCTGTTGACTACTTTAAAAAGCTTGTTGCAGATGTATCTCTTTCCTGAACTGTTTATATTAAGATAAAGATTATGTCAGATTTTTAGTCTAATGTCAACAAAGAGTTATTAGTTTAGATTGCAGACAAACACAATATGGGTAAAAACCCAATGAAGTTTTATAATTCAGCTTTTTTTTTTTTATTGGGGGAGGAACAAAAAGCCCAAACTGAATCTGATTGACCCAATAACCTAATAACTAATAGTAATAACAATGTAATAACTGTTTAGCAGTAACAATTGCAATCAAGCGCTTGCAGTACCATGCAAAGAGTCTTTTACAGCATTGAGGAGGTATGTCTCACTCATCTTTGCAGAATCGCTTTAATTCAGCCACATTGGAGGGGTTTTCAGCACAAATGGCCTTTTAACGATCATGACACAGCATTTTGATAGGATTCAAGTCAAAACTTTGAATAGGCCAAAATAAAGACCCAAGGTCTTCATTTTATTTCTCTTCAGATGATAAAAGCTGCTGCTGTTTTTTTTTTTTTATCTTTTCTGCTTCAGAACCCAAATTGGTTTAAACTTGAGATCACAAATAAATAACCCAATATTTTCCTATAAGATTATTTGATAAACAGCATAATTTCTATTTCCATTTATCATTGCATGTCTCCCAGGGCATGAAGCAGCAAAACAGAACCAAAACATCACACTCTCACCACTATATATCATTGTTGGCATCCGGTTCTTTTTCTAAAACATGCTGTCACTTTTACACCAGATGTAATTGGAAAAGTACCCTACAATGTTTTTATCAGTCAACAGAATATTTCCCCAAAAGTCAAGGGGCTCATCAAGAATTCTTCTGTGAAAATATGAGATGAGCCTCAAAGGGCCTATGTTATGCAAATTCTATGTGATGTAACATTGTCATGTCATGAAATGGGTGGTGGCTTCAATTTGAAGCAAAGTGTTTTACGTCGCTGTTAGAAGGAAATAGCTGTTTCTAAACAAATAAATGCCCAGATTAAATGTAATGTTCTGAAACATTCGTGCCACTTGCATTTGACAAACATGGTGAAAAAAATTAGAACACAAAAACGGGGCAAACACACTTTTCACACCTATGTAATTGTCTTTCGGATCCCGCCTAGTGTGAAAATGCATCACTTCTTGGAAAGGGTGTTAACTTTAACTGAGATGACTTTTGGTTGGTTAAATACTTTAGTGGCAGACAAACATGCAGCCCGTTGGCGAAGTGTCAACACCCTTGTAAGGTCTTCCTATTAGTTTAAAACAACACTTAATGTTTTTCATACAACAGACTAATAATAATGCTATTTAATTGGGGAAAAAAACAACTTGTTAAATAGAGCCTAACTTTTTGTAATTAAATGTTCTGTTCTAAGAAGGCCTCAGAAGTTTGATAGATAACTCCACTGAACAGTGAACAGCAACATGATCAGACAGGCCAGGAAGGACGTTAAAGTACTGATTGAGGCATGTTCAGTTTTAAAAACATGATCCTATGCTTTAAGCATCTAATAGAGGGAGTGGCGGCCTAGTGGTTAGGCCAGGGCTTTGAATCCCGAGGTTGTGAGTTTGATCCCCCACTCCCACAGACTGCCACTCTGGGTCCCTGAGCAAGACGTTTAACCCCACACTGCTCCCTGGGCGCCGCACAATGGCAGCCCACTGCTCCCCAAGGGGATGGGTTAAATGCAGAGACGTAATTTCCCTCTGAGATTATTAGAGTATATAAAATACAAAAAAAAATACAAAAAAAATTCAGCTCAGGTCAACATTCCCCTGTACATCGGAGAATGGCACAACCACAGAGCAACCAAGAAATGACCACCCATCCAGAGTTGTTCAAGGCATCTACATTTCAGAAGCATAGCCAAGGGGACTATGGTAACTATAGCAAAGCTATAGCTCTAAACAGTCCATGTTGCATGGAACTGTAGACAGGAAAACTAATCTTGGCTTTGTGGAGGATTGCTAAGATGGTTGAATGGTTGAAATCAATCCATAATAGAAACATGGAGGAAACACAGCAAATATTGGGAGGAATATAATCTGATCTGTTCAAACTACTTTCTAACTTGACAGCTAATTAAGGTTAGCCTGCCACATAAAATACATTTAACTCATAGTTAAAATGTGTCAGAAGGGATGTGAAAACCTTAAAGCTTCCAAAACCATGACAGCACTTTTTCACTTTTATAATATAACTAAACATGTCTGATCTCTAGACCAGAACTCTGCTAACCCTGATAATCAAAAGATATTTGGTCCTCAGATCAACTACACAAAACTTGTTTAGAGATGAAAATATTTAATTTAAGATGCTCTTGATTTATTTTGTGCCATAGGGAAGGTCCAGGTGTACTAGCAGCATGGTAACGTTTCTTTTTTTTTTTTTTTTTTTAGATTTTCCACGTTTCTATTTAAGATTATAGCTTAAAGAGTGGAGAAGTATTTCATGTAGAGGCTTTGGATTGTACTTGCATCTAATTTAAGTCCTGAAGATTGTCTGAGGCATCTGAAAAAAGGAGAAAGGATGAAAGTTAAATCAATAAATATCACCTAAAATGTAACAACTGATTCCTGTTTTCAAATTAAGTTAATCCTACAACAATTTATGCAACAATCACTAAAAAAAACATCAAAATACTATTAAGCCTTTATGTTGGTTTATTTTTTTTTTTGGCTGTAGATTAGTCAAATATAATAATTAGATGGTTATTTCAGGCTTTTTAACAGATAGGTACAACTAGCACAGATTGAAATCAGATTAAACTACTGCTGGAAGAGGCCTTGATTGATAATCACCCGTTGTTTTTTTTTCTAAGGGTAAGTCCAAATAACACTCCAGCTGTGATGGTTACTCCAGCTACCGCACTAATCGCCGTCATACAACTGATCACTGTGAGCGGAGAGAAGGTGGCTTCCTCTGTAAAAATAGATGAAACCAAACAAAAAATCCATTACAAATACACAGAAATATAGAAGGATAATCATTGAAGGCAGAGATACGTTTTTTGGTAGCACATTTAGAAAACATTATATCTGAAGATGATTATTAAATGTTTATTAAAGGATTATTAAAGGTAGAGCATCATTCAAAACATGATTGAAAGAGGATTGAAAGGATTGAAATACAAGAGGGTGATAGAACAAAATGCCTCAGATGATTGATGAGTCTTTTTAGAATATATGATGGAAGGTTATATGTTTAGTTATGATCCAATAATTCACAGAAATTAAGTTTAAATTAAATTTCTAAAAGGCTGCACAGAACAGATGACTTTAAAACCTAGTTTTGAAAGATTTGATAGAGAAAAGAATGCATAGGGAGCAGAGGTAGGTAGAAATTGGTTACATTTACTCAGTTACATTTACATCTACTTGAGTAATGGTCTTGTAAAGTATCACTACTCCTTATTGAGTAAAATCTCTGACTAGTCTGTGCTTCGTGAGTAATTTGAACTCTTCCAAAATCAGGTAAAAGAACAGTAAACAATAGATATTAACATTACCCTATCCTAACATACTGTATATGCAGTTCTTATTGTGCGGATTAGTTATGTTGAAAAAAAAAAATTGGTAAAAGTAATATTCATGACAACTTCTTTTATTATTAAGTCATTTGAGTGTTTAAAATGCTAGAACTTGCACACAAAGTCTGTTTGCCAGCACCATTTATAAACATTAAAGGTATAGTGGAGGATTTTCGCAATTTTTTTATAAAACCCGCCCTCTCCACATTAAAAAAATGCACATGCACATGCCCTGTACCCGCTCTCGAGAGGGAACGCTTATTACACGAATGTCAGAGCATCCCCGAGCCCATTTCTCCTCCTGCACGCTCTGTTTAAACATTGCTGTTCTCATAGTTCATACAAACTTTCCGTGTCTGAACGTCCGCCCTAACCCCTAAATCCCTCAATCACTATATAGAGCAGGAACAATGTAGTGGACTTTATTTTTAATTCAGTAATTTTACCGTTTGGACAGATGATCACTGCTTTTTGCTCCCCGTTGGTCATGTAACTTCTCCTCCACTGCGCAGTGCCTGCACCATGTTTGTTATTAGTCACCACCTTCAGGTAGCGACAGCCTATGGTGACAGCGGGCCACTGTGACAGCAAATCCCATAATGCTTTGCGGGGAGAGCTCTCCATGCAAAGCATTTTATTTATATCTGCTGCTTTTGAGGCCTTTCTTTTCTTCTCATACACTTCTTAGACACCTTTTCTCTAACAACCCTGCAATTTTTAAAGAACCGCAGTGAGAATGGTGAGTTTCAATGACTGTCTGAAACCGCAGCTCATCATACATATATGTCTGAAAGTGAGCATGCGCAGAAAAAAATAGCTAAAAAGCACGTAGGATAGCCATATCACCAGAATGATTGACAATTATTTAGATGATCTATCCGGAAGAAGAAAATCCTCCACTATACCTTTAAATCTGACGTTATTATCCAACCCTTACTCAGTACTTAAGTAGCCTTTTTACCGAATTCTTTGTTACTTTGACTTGAGTCAAAAAATTTTAAAGGATTAAAAAATGTTGGAGGATTTTCGCGAATTTTTGAAAAGACCCACCTTCTCCCCTTTGAAAAAGAATGCACATGCAGAACCCTGTACCCGCTCCTAGTAGGGAACCCCAATTAAACGTTTGTGAGAGCATGCAAAAGCCGATTTCTCCTAATGCACTCTCTGTTAAAAAGTTGCTGTTAGCATCGGTCATACAAGCTTACTTTCCAAAAGAAGATTTGCGATTTTTCCACTATGTCAGACTCACATAGCGGAAAAATTGCAAATCTTCTTTTGAAAATGGGGATGGGATTGTAGAATGGCCTAACATAAACATAATGATTGACAATTAGGAGGACCACTTATTTTGATGATCCACCCGGAAAAAGAACATCCTCCAATATACCTTTAAAGTATTGCTACTCTTACTTGATTGCAATTTTTGTGTTCTCTACCCACCTCCGATGGGGAGGAAAATCATTAAATTGATAAGAATTGCTGCCGAAAATGAACTGGAACCGAGAGGATTCAGTTCATCAGATGATCTCAGAAATCCAGTGGTGTCAAAAATACACACATTTGTTACTTAAGTAGAAGTATAGATACTGCAGTTTAAAAACACTCTGGTAAAAGTTGAAGTATCAACTTGAACTCTTTACTCAAGTAAAAGTGAAAAAGTACGTGCTCCAAAAACTACTGAAAGTATAAAAGTATAAAGTAAATCTTAAAAAAAAAAAAAACAGCCAGGTGTCATTATAAGAATTGAAAGCTGAATTTTTCGAAATAGTCGAAAAATTCTTTCAGATGGAGCCAAGGATGAGGGAGGTCTTGTTGGTCTCCGTCTCCATCTCCCGATACGCTCTCACCTGTGACCTTTCAGACATTTCAACATCTTTTTCTAAATCCGACATCGTAGCATGGCATAGACAATTCACGTTTACAGTTTGAAGAACACCTGCTTGCTTCTGAGGATTTCCTTTAGCTAACCAATTACTGTTTGCGTTATATGACTCATCAATTACACCAGTTTTCACTAGATGTAGATTGGATGGCACAAATGACGTGAAATAAATATTTATAAATATTAAACCGAAGCCAAGAGTAACAAGTAACATTTGTTTTAAAAATGTAAGGAATACAAAGTACAGATACTTGTGTGAAAATGTAATGAGTAGAAGTCAGAAGTAGGAAGAAAAATAAGTAATGTAGTCAAGTATAGATACCTAAGAAGAGTACTTAAGTACAGTAACGAAGTATTTGTAGTTTGTTACTTGACATCTCTGCAGAAATCATGTATTTACTTATTAAATAGGCATAAAAATGAAACCAAACTAAACACCTTTAGACCTTCAGTAGTTGTTAAATTAAATAAGGAAGCTAGAAAAAAAAGCCGACCGGTACCTTCAGTGGTAACATATAAATACGAGCACTCGCACAGGTAGTGCCCACTGTGTTCTGGAGTTGAATTTTTCAGCAGAAACACTCTTCCATTCTCCGTCTTCAGAGTGAACCGTTCTCCACATTGAGCTCCAAAGTTCATTTCAGGATCAATCTTCAGATAACAGCTGTCTTCGATGGTGGTCCGATTTGTTCTGATATTGCATATAAGCCAAGTGATTTTAAGCAGCAAGGGTGTGGTGCAGCTAGAGGAATCATTGGTGCCTCTACGAATAGTTTCCAGTGCAATTTCTGCAATTAAGCAAATATTATACACTTTTGGAGCTACGTAAAAATCACTGAAAATTATTGTTCTTAATAGAATAGTTGCAAGAATAAGAAAAACATTATTTTCATACAATGAATGCAGAAAAGATTGGATTACTGTACCTTCAGTTTCCAAGCACAGACAAAAAGGTAGTAGCATAGCAAACCACAATTCATCCAGATTCATGATTTTAAGAGGGTCTATGCGATGCTTCTGTTGTCAGACAAACTTTTGGCTAACTCTAGAGAGGAGGATCAATTTTGACCTCCCACACCAGACCCAAAAAACGCAAATTCATATCAGCCAAAAGTGACTGGAACCAAATAGGAAGCAAAACCAAACTACTTCTTATTTCCAAGGTACTTTCAGTACTTTAATTAGAACTGCTTTTGGTTCCAGACAAACAGTTAAGTTTTATCTACATCTTTGTAAACTGATTTCTTTGCAAGAGTAATATATGTCAATGACAGTTTGCAAAAGTTGGTGGGTACATCACTTTGCCCAATTGGCTTATGACTGTAATATGAAATGTTCTATCTGAATAAACTTGATATAACTTTGAGGGATATTTTGGGAATGTCCTTTAAAGGTATTGCCATTGCAGTATGCCATGGAATCTGCTAGATTTAAGTCTGCACTTCAAGTAGGTGTTCTGTTTTCAGGATTTTCTGCTAAAAGGCAGTATTCATGCTTTCATCAATTAATCGATCTGAGCACTGCTGCCTTGCAGGAAGAAGGTTCTGGGTTCAATTCCCCGGTGTCTTTCTTCATGGAGTGTTCCCCCTGAGCATTAATGGATTCTCTCTGGGTAGTCCGCCTTCGTCCCACAGGTTAATTCTATAAATCCTTCTCAGGTGTGAGTGTGTGTGTGTTAATGGTTGTTTTGTCCTGTTTGTCTCTGTGTTGCCTTGCGATGGACTGGCGACCTGTCCAGGGTGTATCCCGCCTCTCTTCCAATTACTGCTGGAAATTAGAACCAGCCGTCCTCGCGACCCCAACCAGGAAAAGCGTGTTAAAAAATGGATGGCTGGATATTCTATAAGCATCGAGGTAGTTCTAAAAACTGTTTAAATAGAGGATTGAACTCCTTGATCTTTGACTTTGATTATCACCTAGACCAGTCTGAGATTTCAGAAAAACAAGCTACAAGCTTAGGAAGTCTGGAATTAGTAGCCTTAATAGTGAATTACATCAGAATATCATCAATTTATGGGGAGTAATGTGCACCATGGTACTGAATAAAATGATCATTTTAAAGGAACTAAAGAGATCAAGGACATCTCAAGTTATGGTTACTGAGGACATCTAACAGTCAGTGCTCCATACAGGAAGTAAAGATTATACGTGAAATAAACAACCAATTCTTCACAAGGCAAGGGTATTAAAGCACCTATCAAAGGTAGGACTAAAATTAAGTGACGATACCACGAGAACCAATAATATTTAAGGAGAATGATGCAGACTTTAAAACCTCACAAGCTTTATTTATAATTTAGATTTTTTTTTTAAATAAGAAAAAAGTCAGAAAAAAGGTCCCAACTGTCTTTAGCCATCTTTAAAAAGACTAAAACTCTGATAAGAAACAGCAACTGGTGTAAGATACCTGTAGTTACTGTCTTCAAGCTTTTGGTGCAATTGAGAAACAAGGATTTTACATACTGTAAACCTCAAGTTTTGTTAGCATGTAGTTCCTGCCACTGCTGTTGCATAAACTGTCAGTTTGACACCAAGCAATACATCCTGCCCACAATCACGTCTGTCTATGTACTATGAAAATGATTCACAATTAAGTGTCACCTGACAAGAACTCACATACTTGAAAGAGTTTGTATACCAATACCTTTCAATTTAAGCAAAATACATTTGGGTATTTTATCACTTTTGCTTCATTGATGTAGAAAAAAAAAATAATATATATATATTTTTTTTTTTTTTTTGTTATTCTTGGTTTCTAAGCTAAAACAGAACCAAGGCCTGGCAACCAGGTTCTTGGTAGGTAAACTGATGGATTTAGGGATATAGGACCAGACAAGAAAATTTTGTGCAGAAACAGACCTAGAAAAAAATAAAAAAAACTTTCTAAAGCTGTTTGTGTGGCACAAATGACTGGTGATGATGCTGAGAGTGGTCAGGGTGGTGAGGTATAAAGACTGTGGGTTTCACACTACGGTACAGAGGTGTGAATAAAATAGGTTATGGGTTCCCACGCTTCAGTTACAGGAAAAAACACGGATGCTTTTAACAATTTTTAACCCTTTGGAGGTTATATTCAAGGTTTTTAAAGTTCCGGATGTGGCAAAGAAATAAATTCTAAATAAGAAAATAAAGTTCTAAAGTTAAGAAATTGTTCTGAAGAGTCTTCTGTGTTTATTAAAAAAATTTATTTAAAGCAAATCTTTCTTTCTTTTAATAATAATAATAATAATTGAACTTTATATGTCTCACATTGGAGAAATCTTTTGGTTTAAGAGTAATGGCTTTTACTCTGTGCCACCCATTCATCTTCTGTAGGCTAGTGAAGAACAATTTATGACAGGCATTGCTTTTTTTAGTCATACCAGGACAGCACTAAACAAACTAACTGTATCAGATAGACTGTTATCATCCCTGTTCACCTGAAGTTAGATGATTGGGGAGATTCAGTAATTGGAGGTGCAATGGATGGCACCTCCTTCTGCCTCCATCTAAGTAGTTAACAACAAAAAATATTACCTGCTGTTCTGGCTCAAGATGAGAAATAGTGTGGACGACCACAAAGCACCTATATATATGCACAAAATTGTTGTTATCCCTGATTTAATAAAGGAAAAACATACAATGGTCACAGAAATAACCTGAATCTGACAAAAGTAATAGATAAAAAAAATCTATTTATTTGGAAAAAATTAAAGTCAGACATTATTGTTGCTGAACTTGACTTCTCCTTCAGTGACAGACTGCTGCACTCTAAATGCACCAGGCAGTGTTATCACAGATCTTTCCTACCAGCAGCTGTCAAACTTTGTAACCACCACTGTTCCCAACACCCTCAACAAGTTGTTGCATTCATACTGATTTTGTACAGTTTCTTTCTTAGTCAGTTTAACAACATGCTGACGTCATTTTTCACATCTTTGAATTTCCTGCTATTTTTAAATATCCATTACTGTCAAAATATTGGTTATTTATTTAGGTGCACAGTATTTGTATTGTTAAAACACTTTACAGTACAGTATTTTATTTGTATAAAATACTAAAATATTTAATCATTTTATGCAAATGGTTTCTGTAGCCATCGGTGCTCCTCTCAGCAGGTATTTTGGCCCATTCCTCATGAGCAAATTGCTCCACTTGTCTCAGGTTTAAAGGCTGCCTTTTCCAGGCGGGAAATTTCAGCTGCTTTCAGAGATCTGCAGGTCAGGGCTCAAATAGAATGCCACGTCAGAAGAGTCCGATGTTTTCCTCTTAGCAATTCTTGCTTGTTTTTAGCTGTGTTGTGGGTCAATATCCTGTTGTAAAACCCATGACCTGTGACTGAGACAAAGCTTTCTGACACTGGGAAAAAACATTTCTCTCAAGAATCCATTGATAGTCTTGAGATTTCATGGAACCTTTTTCCTTCTCTCTCTAACCAGACCTCTGGAGCAAGAACAGTTTTTGGTGTAGGTAGGAGATAATGTGGGCTTCAGTCAGACACCCCCCTTTTACTACATATTGTATCAGAAAAAGATCACAATACTTATTTAGGTTTAGTGTTAAATGTCAAATACCGCCATGAGAAACTGCATATATGAAAAACTGTTGCTGCAATGAGCAGAATTATATGCATCCTACAGTATGAGCTACAGTTCCATAATAAATATGCAGACAAGTGCAAAGGTTGTTTTTTATTATTATTATAGATATGCACCAGTCCATTTAAATTTTGTGTAATTTGTTATAGTTTGCAGGATCAGGTGTATTCAGCAGAAAAACTAAGGGGATGGGTTATATTTGTAGCACATATTGTCACTTCTTCCTTAAAAATCAAAGCCAATGTTAGAATTCAAATTAAGGTTTGCAATTTTCATATGTTAAAAAAAAACGGTTTTTACTTTACAGGAGAGAAGATGTTCAAATAAGATGCAAGTCCTTTTTCACTTCCTCTGAAAGCTTTGAAGCCTGCAGCCAAAGTATGACCTACATATATGACGAAACATCTAACAGCAGTCAGGCCCACCGAAGCTGCTGGGTTGATATCCTGTTAGTAAGACGTCTCAATGGTCGAGCTCAAACACACGTTAAACCAGCTCCACTTTCAATCAATTTAATACCAATAGAAATAGGTTCTGTTGGATCAATAAAAACAGATGCTCCTATTCTGCATCTCAGCTGATCTCAATGCAGAAACCAGATTAAGCTCTAACTACACTAGAGCTTCTATATAAATATTAAAGCAAGTTCTACTAAAAAATACTTGCTATATGATCTGAATAACAAATGTTTTGTGAATAAATATCTAATTTAAAAATTTAAGGGAAACTTGCAGAGGAAGTTAGAAAATGACACCTAGAAAATACTAAAAACAATGAAAAACTCACTAAGTAGTTCTTGATTGATATTTAGGAGCTGCTGAAGGTCATCAAATTATTAAAGGGTACCTTTCATTTTGATATAAAAAAATAATTATTGATTTTATTTTTTAAACATGAAATTCATTAGCTAATCACCAATAAGTCAAATATCATCAGCATATACGGGTGTATAAAATTGTGGGATATTATATTCTGAGTTAAATTTAGCTTCCAAATCATATCCAGAGCTGTGAAAAAACTGTTTGGCCACTTCTTGTTTCTTCTGTTTTCGTTTTAGATCATAATTCTTATGAACAGAAGTTGACTAAATGCAAAAGAGAGTTTTCAGGTTATGCTTTTGTTCATTACGGAACCAGGGAATTCAACCTAATCGGGCACTATGTGGAAAGTAACCAGTAGCTTGCTAAATTAGACTTCAACTATAATAAACAACAACGGGGAGACATCTCAAACCAAGAATTTACTTAATGGAACCCTTTTGACAGCAGGAAGTTGGCCAAAGGCCAATGGATTCCAAGGAGCAACCCACCATTTGCCCATCTGAAGAAATGAAAAAATACTCAGAAAGCTAGAAAGCCATTTTTAAGGCCTTGAACTTCCAGCTAGGCACAGTGAGAGCCAAAATTCAGGGTAAACTTTAGAAGCTGTGGCTCCTGAACACAAAGGATAATCCCACATTTATTAAATGGGAGACATTATGACAAAAACAACAGTTTTGGAAGGTGCATCCATCATACCTGCTATAAAACTAATAGCATTGAAAAAGAAGGCTTTCTACGCCAAATCCTGAAGGAGAATGTCTGGACATTAGTTTGCGCCCTTAACTTCAAACTCTGGGTATTAAATAAGATGATGACGGGAAGCGCACCAAAAGCCTGCTTTATCGGAACCAAGAAAAAAAAGAGAAACAAGAAACTGAGGGTAATTTAAATAGAGTAGAAGAGGAATAAAGGCCCTGGAATTTATTGGCCCACAAGTGAAATGTGGAGAAAGCCACACAGATGGTGAAACATGAAACAGTGGTAAACTGAACCTGTGGCAGGGAGGCCAAATAACTCCACTACACATCCAGCATTTCACAAAACAATCCAGAGCAAAATCTGAACGTCTGCTGAACTCACAAGCTTTCAGCCAATGTCAGAGTTAACAATTCATTGACAAGAACGGTTCTAAAACTACCACTTGCCAAAAAATAATAAGATTATGATAATAAAAAAAGATAACTCGATGTCCCTCAATTTGGAAACTATTATATTGACTGAAACGTAAGAAGAGGTCATTTTTGAAAGAGCTGCTATTGTTCTGTGATGTTCTGCTGCTTTGAAGCTTTAGGACCTGGACTACCTCATGGAATTGTCCTTAATCCAACCAATAAGTGCCGCTCAGAATAGTTCAAAAACAATGAAATGAACGGTCCCTAACATAATTCAGGTTTTAAATCCAATTAATTATGATGTTGCATGAACTTAAATGAATGATGAAGCTTGAACTACTTCTCAAGGGTGGCACTAGACAGGGTCCAATGGCGGGAAGTGCCCCTGGACCCTCTTTGGCCCCTGTACTGAAGACATAATGCTAAAAAAAATAATTCTAATGATGATCTGCACTGGAAAACAGTTGAAGTGACATCGACCTATTTTCTTTTTTTCTTTCCAGTTCTGTTTTAATTATGATTTTAAAATGAAAATTATAGCCTCACTTGTATTGACATAGAATCACAGTTTACATTTAGTAAATATCATATTTCTTTTAATGAAAAATCACAATTTATTGCAGCTGAATTCTGTTTTATCAAAATTCTATATTTTTTTTTTTTTTACCGGTATGTCAAAAATATGTATATTCCTGAACTGCTAATGTTCATTTAGCCGATGTTCCAAAAAGAAAAAAAAAAAAAAACATTTTATCTTTTAATAAATATTCACTTAGCTAATAGTTATTTCAGTTGATTTTTTTTTCCATGGTAAAGGATTTTTTTATTTTTTTACTTTTTTGTTACTTAATTCAACATTTTAGAAACTAAAAATACAGATTTTCAATTGGAACAGCATACAATTTTAATTAAACTCAGTCATGTGGAAATTTGGTCTTTATTTTGTGTAGGAGCTAAAGCGGCTAAATGATAAACTATTGCTTTGTGTTATTGTTGTTTTGTTTGTTTATTTTTTTTTTGTTTGTTTGTTTCTTTTCTTGCTTTCCTCTGCCCCGACTTCAGCACATTGTCCCTCATAATAAATATGGTCTAGAACTGCCACTTTTGCAGCTGCTAAAAGCTGGCAGCATTTGTTGTGGAATGTCTTCACATTAAACACGTTCCCCATTTGTCCACCAGAGGGAGCCAAGTAGTCGGTAATTGCGTTCCTATCGCTCAAAGGCTGCTGGGAAATTTTCAATATGGAGGTCGGCATCATGCGGCGCTAACAGAGAGGTAAACATGTCATATTTTGTGTAAACCTTGGCTAGAAATACTGTGATTGTTGAATATTTTCTATGATATGTGGAGCCGCATCATGTGGACCTATTGTTGCCGCTACAAACTGTGTCGCACGTGACGTCACATTATATGAAACAACAACAGGAAGTAAAAGATGTTTCTGTGTCCACAGGCTGAAAACTGAAGGCCGCTTCCATTCAGACATGGTAAGAGAGCTTTACTGTCAACTGGAAAAATCATTTTCTCTTTTTTAGTCTTTGCTTCTGCAGCCTCCTCCCTGAGAAAGGCCCATTTCAAAATAAATATACTTTAGAAAACTATAAAAAAGGAAAAAAAGAAAACAAACTGATGCATTTTGGACTATACTACATAAAGAAACCCACTTTAAATTTATATTTAGCCTTTATTTAACCAGGTTAGCTCCAGTTAGACTGGAAAACTCTTGCAGCAGCTTATAAGGAGTTAGAGTTTTTTTACAAAGAAACTGGAAGTTGACTGAGTTTTTGTCTTTAAATGCTTTTAAGTTGAAAGTGAAAGAATTTAAAGCAGCCTCAATGATCTGGTATTGTTTTACTTGATATGTTTTTTTTTATGTACAGGTCATTTACTTTAATGTTTCTCTGTTTATTATGGTACTTTGCTGCCTCTTGGCCAGGACTCTTTTTGAAAAAGAGGTTTTTGATCTCAATAGGATTTTTTCCCCCTGTTTAAATAATAAAAAAAAAGGTACAACAGATAAAACAACCTCTCACATAAAACATTTACACACAGACATAATTGACTGCAGTGAAATAAAGAGAGGATTTTAAACTCACCGACTGCCAAAAGTGCTTGATTGTGAATTTTAGGAAGTGGGGGCTAAGTATCTAACCTTTTCTTGCCCACTTCAGTTCTTGCTGTTTGTGTTAAAACAACACCTGATCAAAACAACGTTCTGCTGGTAGAAGATATCTACTGAGGTCATATCTGCATCTCCTTGCAATCTTTCAGAGCTTTTCACACCTATAAAAGGCTTGAAATGTCACCGTATATCAGCTTCTCTTCATACTCCGAAAATCAGCGTTAAACATTTGAAGCTGCAGAAGAAGCCAAAATGATTTTGCATGCTTTACACTTAAAAAAAAAAAAAAAAAACAGTTTCAACACCCAACTTCTGAGGGTTTTTCTTTGCAGAAAAAAGCAAAGATGTCCTTTTTAACGATTTTTATTTCAAGTTTTAACAACATACTGTACTTGATCAATTTCATTGGATTAAATGAAATAATTTTATGATCTAGCGAGCTATTCTCTCTAGCTGTGTGACTAATCTGCTTCGGCATTTCTTAGTATAGCTATTTGGCAAATTACAAAGAAAAAATTGCAAAGAAGAAATTTAATGCCTAATCCTAATAAAAAAAAAATGAATAAAATTGTTTTCATTTTAAAAAACTGAAATTCAATTAAGTCAATTTTTCTTGAATTAAGGAGGTAATTGAGACACTTAGCTAATGGAATAAGACCGTTAACATTTGAACACATTAACATTAGGAAAAAACAACTTATTTCAAGTCTATAATATCTATCTTGTTCCATTAGCAGATCATATTATTTGCCTACTTAACCTAAGGGTAAATATGCTAATTAAAATCATTTTTATTTATTTTTAGATTGCTTTTCTATTAAATATAAGGATTTCTAAAAGTTAAGATGTCTTTGCAGGAGGGCGTCAGCGCTGTGATGTCCTGGTTTTCCAGCCCTGTGTACAGCCGCTACTGGCAGCACTACCGACAGGCCATGGCCTGGCAGCAGAGACACAGGCGGGCCTACAGTAAGGCCTTGGAGGCGGCTTATGGCCCAGCCCCCCCACATGAGGGATATCCCAGCAGCCAGCGACGCTATGCCGACTGGCAGGCTGGGGGGAGCGGCAGCGACGATGCAGACGATGGAGAGGATGAAAGCAGCTCGGATAGCGACATCGAATGTGACGTCAGCAACATGGAGATAAGCGAGGAGCTCCGGCAGTACTTCGCCCACACCGAGAGACACAGAGAGGAGCTGAGTAAGTCATGATGGGGTGTAGAGACAAATAAAAGCGCTTCCAACTACTTTCAAAGTAGCAGAAACTTTTAATTTAATTTATTTTTTTTTGCAGAGAGGCAGCAGCAGATGGAAGCGGAGCAGCAGGACAGCTACGTACTGGCCGATCAGGACCTGCACGGCATCTCCAACCGTAGCAGCGCCGCTCCCCCTTCTGACCGACCAGGCGAGAGGCGAGCCGCCGAGATGAAAAAGCTCTATGGGAAAGACGCGGCAAAGATCCTGGCCATGGAGGCGGCCATGCAGCTGACGTTCGACAGAAACTGTGACCGGAAGCAGCCCAAATATTGGCCTGTCATCCCCCTGAAGCTGTGAACGCTGATCTCCCCAAGAGTCAGCAGCTTTGTTCTGTAACGGATGGTGACTGAGTTAGCTGGACATGTAGAGCTGAAGGTTAGGAGCCATTCTAAGTGGAGGAAAGGCGGACAAGCTTCTGTTTCAGGGTCAGGGAAAGGTCAGGCTTACTGTACGTGAGCCGTGTCCCTGGTGCTGATGTAAATATATTCAAAGCACAGGGGTCTGTGTGCTTCCTCCTGATCTGTTTCTGTTTCCCCTCCACCTTGCTGATCTTTCAGCTCCCTTTAGGCCTGTCAGCTTATTTTTAGCAGTAAAACAGACACTTCTCTGCATGGCTGCTTCAGATTTTCCACTTTTCAACCCAAGTTCAGAGTGCTTGGTTTTGTTTCCTCTTAATCCAGCTTTGTTTGTGACATTACTTTGAATAACTTTCATGTGTCTTCTCAAGAGGTTTGACCTGTATTTTACCTTGTTTGTGTATCTTTACAGAGAAGTAGTTAATAAAGCTTTTTATATATAAAATAACTGCTTGTTGGGTGATTTTTTTTTTTTTTAGCTAAGAAACATCGTCCTAAATTCAAATAATTTAACCTTGAGGTATTTTTTACATGTATAGAGAAAATAAAAGGGACCTTCTGTATGTTAGTACTCTTCAGTCATTAGTTTCTCCTTCTGCCCCCATTTAACATCAAAGGTAAACCATTAAAAGCCATTCATGGGGTAGTAATTTAACATAATGACATCAGGCACTTAGCTGAAGTTCAAACTCTTAAGATCTCAAAAGGAAAACATACAAATAAGAGGCAGCTGGGCGCAAGAAATCCAACAGCAATCAAACGAATACTAGTCACAACTTTAAAAAAAATACATCTCTGACTGCAAAACCTGAAGAAGCTTGATTGGTCTTTTTTCAGCTTTAACGAAAAAACAGGATCTAAATAAAAACAAGCGCATAAAAATTAAACAATATCAGATTAGAAATCTGTCCCGTAACCCAAGAACTCAGGCTGGTGGTGGTGGTATCATGGTGAAGGGGTAATTCTTGGTGCACCTTAAGCCTATTAGTTTTAGTTGAGCCTTTTTCAAGAGCCTTATCCCTTTATGACCACAATGCACACAGAATAATGCACCATGTCACAAACCTAACATAATGCTTTATTCAACCAGACATTAGTTCATTTGTTTAATCCAAAGGTTCTGGATTTCCATCCAGCAAATTACATTTTACAATGTAGCAAAACAGTAAAAATCTACCTATCAGAATCTCCTATCAGAGCATCATAACCACTGAGTGATCCCTGTAGGAAAATTATATTTTGTCCAATTAAACACACAGAATACCTTTAAAACCGAAACAGAGTGAAGTAAAACAATAAAAGCAGGTAGAAGTACAATTATGAAGTAAAATGAATATTGAATTTGGCCACAAAAACTGAAAACTGATTCAGATGTACAAATATGCAAAAGACGTTACAGTCAGTAGCTCATTCACAAATCAAATCTCCAACCAGAGCCACACATTTACACTCCAGTCAACCCAAACCTTCACATTAGCAGCAGTGTCATTGCAGCAATAATGGAGCCTAGGTGGAAGTACAACTGAAGAAACTCATTGCTCTCCTACATCCATCTGCGACACAGCCAATCAGCTTTGAACCACACCTCCATGAAAGCCAATAGGCATCCAAAGTTCATCTTAAAATGCCTCTGTGTGACTTCATTGACACCGTTACAACCCACCTCCAGCCCCTCCTCCACCATCGTAGCTAAAGCTTCATCAGAGTGTCATTTATCTTGGACTCTTACTGCGTTCCCTGTCTCATCTCAACCTGTCCGACAGAAGACCACCATGTTGAACCTGGTTCTGCCAGAGGTTTTCCTCTCCACTGTCGCTTCATGCTTGCTCATCATGGACAGGTTCTCTCAACCTGTGTTATGCAAGCTGGACGTCCATCTTCCAGCTCCCTGAGTGAAGCTCTAGTATCAGCTGGATCTCCCCATAAAGTTCAGCATACCGTCTCGCTAATCAGCAGTCTACAGACTGACCAACTTCCTCTATCTCCACTCCACCACCAGTTTCAGGCCTGGGGGGGAAACAGCCATATTCTTTGCTCCTGTTCATGCATATCAAAGTAATTGTATCAATACATTTCTCCTAATTGTTTTTTCTCTTCATGTGAGTTTTTCAGATTGAAATGGGGTATGTTCAATGTTTCCACAGTGTGGGATTTTATATTAAATACTTGAATGTTCTGGATGAGTGTGAAAAAAAAAAAAAAAAAAAACATAAATTATGACTTGAATATGAATATTTCCAGATGATATTGAAATGTTCCAGCCATCCAAGGCTCTAAATTATTTCCTTGTAAAATGTAAACCCATAACCACCTAATAAAATGTAAAGAGTTGATCTCATAAACATAAAGGGTAGAATCCAAATTTTGAATAGTTCAAAATGTTTTATTGAACTTTGACCTCGATGTTAGTTTCTTTTTTTTATGTTGTCTTCTAGTTTTTTGCTGGATGATAAAATCTACATAGAAGATTCTATATTAATAGCACATGTGTGCATGAAACCAGCTCAGCATTGTGATAACACTGCCCTTGTGCAAACTAAACATTGAAAAAAAATGCATTTCTTCACTCAATTTATTTGATGTTACATGCAAATCTGATCAGGACGCATGTCTCTTTGGATTAATAAACTCAGATCTATTTCTAGTCGGAGGCCGTGACGTCACCCCCTCCCCTCTCTTGATTCTTCAACGGGACGTCCTGTGGTTTGGCTGAGGCGCGACAACCTGTGGAGCGCATCTCACACTGTTTTTGTTTCAGGGGAAAGTTTCCAAACGAGCAGAAGAAATGGGTAAGGCATTTTATTTTTAAATTGAATTTTGTGTGTTAATTTCTTTACTTTGCAGCCTGGTTGAAGACTGCGCGAATCTTCACTGATTGTGCGCCAAACGTGCAAGACGTGCCCGATCCGATCAACAGCTTGAGTCTGGATTTTTGGTGCACCCTAAAGTTTATTCATACATGCATTTATCTATGAATCTGTTTTCTTGATTTACCCACATGCTTCACTTGTTGATTACCGGTGAGATTATTCGTATGTTTTGCAGAGAAAGTGCGTGTTTTCCGCATATCTGTGC
The DNA here is from genome assembly GCA_030533445.1 of Cyprinodon diabolis. Lineage (NCBI taxonomy): Eukaryota > Metazoa > Chordata > Actinopteri > Cyprinodontiformes > Cyprinodontidae > Cyprinodon > Cyprinodon diabolis. Next base: position 7,166,035 of record CM060085.1, read on the forward strand.
TGACGCTCCCAAAGCTTAGAAATACACAGGGAGGACCCCAGGCTCCATTAGTGTGTAAAAATATCCTCTCACCTCCTCTCTAAAGCAGATAACATGTGACATATTGTTTCAGTCTCTTAGGGAATATTACTGCCTTTTTCTCCAGCAGAAAAGAGCAAAAGAGATAATTTTTCACGTCTTAGTTTGTTAGAGAAAGGATAATTTCAAACTTGAGTAACCCTGATGATCCAATCTATATGCAATAGCTCAGAGGTATCAAAGTAATTTCTATCAATAATGCAGAACAAGATGATCTAAGTTGTGAGATTGAGAGGAACTCCATAAAAACACTTTTATTATAATAAATAATAGTCGTCCATGTGCTTCACTAAATAGATCTATAGAAATGGTGGGGGAATGTTGCTGTGCAGTTTCTGTTAAAAACAACAACTCATGATCTTCACCACAAAACTCAGAATATCGTGTCTTAAGGAGAAAACTTAATAAAATCAGACCCTTTGGCCTAACAGAACAAAAGCTGTATTCATTTAAATAGAGACATTTTCTTTTAGGAACATCAATAAACCTAATTCATCTCAAAATCTTTCTGTAGATGATAGTACTGAAGTATTAATATATATATATATATATATATATATATATATATATATATATATAGGGCTCCAACTAACGTTATTTTTGCAAAGCGATTAGTTTGCCGAATATTTTTCCGGTTAATCGATTCTTAATCGGATAGCTAAAGGTTTTTTAAAGAAGTTATTTTACAAAAGTAAACCAGTGGAAACTAAAACTTTTCCACTTGAGAAGTTCTGGATAGAGCATACTGACAGCCATTTTTTTTCCCACCTTAAATATAATTACTGCCCTAAGTGCTACAGGCATATGGTCCGTAAACTGCAGTTAACGATCATTCAATAAGTGAATTAGCTGATGACTATTTCAATAATCGTTTAATCATGATCAATTCGATTGTTTCAGCCCTAATTTCTTTAGTATTTGAAAAATCGTTTGTTATCAATAACGACAAACATAAACAGATGTAGTACTTTAAGTTTGAAATTTCAGGACAAAAAAAAAAAAGATTTAATACTTTCAGTAAAATAATAGAGATTTCAGAGGCTAAATGCACAACAGAAGATAAAAGTCCCCAGAAAATGACTTTGTTTCCCTAATACACCTAAGTACATTTCCAAACCGGAAGTATAGAATATAATAGACAAGAATAGAATAGAAAACATAGGATAAAATCCTTGAAGATAAAGTTGTCTAGTATGATGATATTTACAAAAATTAGAGGTAATTTGAAGATTTTAAGGTTCATTTTAAAATTATTTCTCAGCATAGATTCATTTGATCCTCCTATTGTCAGGTTCTGTGAAGGCTGACAATGATTGGATTAAAATGGGAGTGATCGGCTCACTCTTTGTGGATTAAACAGGTTGAATAAGCTCATAACAAGCAAGATGACTGATGGGTAACCATGTGTCCAGGTTCCAAAACTATTGTTCTCAACATCATCTTGATTAGATTCAGATATTTACTAAAACTGAGTTTGGTATTAGGAAGTGGGATGCAAAAGACAAAATAAAAGATTTCATTTATTTATTTATATACATCCATCTATTTTCCATCAAGCTTATCCCTGCTTTGGTCACGAGGGGTGCTGGTGTCTATAGAAAAAAAAATTACAGCTAAAGTTTCAAAATTATAAAGTTACTTTATTTACTGATTATATTTCTTACCAATCAAGACCTCCAAACTGAAGCATTACTATGATATTACAAAAGCAGTAAAAAAATCTTAAATGTGAAAAGATTTCAATTCAATTCAGTTTATTTATATAGTGCCAATTCCCAACACATGTCATCTTAAGGCACTTTACAGTTCACCAGATCATACAGTCAAATTGATACAAAGTTTTCTATCTAAGTTGATTGCATCGACTCATTGATTCAAAAGCAATTTAATTTTTCCCCAGAGTCTTGAGTTCTTACCCTTATTATTCAGTTACTTGGTGCACTGCATCATACCGTAAAAGGTTGTTCTTTGGCATTTAGGGGTTGCAGACATTATTCCATGGTAAATATGAAGACATGTTGAGAATAAAAACACTAAAAGGTTCACAAATGAGTAAAATAAATAGAGGACTATTTACAGTCTGGGTTGACATGTATTCATGTCACCATAATTTCATCTATGGTTATTCAAGGTCAAGATGCACTGTAAACATCTCACTGTAACGTCAGCGTTGATATATTTACTTGTTATAAATTATTAAAAAAAAGACGTTTATATAATTTGACGTTGATACCATATTCCTGGTGTTAAAGACTTTAAGTGTGCTGAAAGTTAATCAAATGGAAAAAACACATGTTCGTTTATGTTTTTTATGGAAAACCTTTGGCAATATGGAGCACTAGTGAAATACTTAGAGGTGCTATACTAGAGATGGCCACAAGGGCCCTCATTCTCAAAGATTACATGTTATTAATTTTTTATTAAATGTTTTAGTCTCAATAAAAAAATAAAAAGTGGTAACCTGTGCTAAAGAAAAAAACTCAGTTGTGGCTTAATTTCCTCCCCTGTGAGAGAAAACAATCGATACCAGTTATGTGTTTGAAGTTACACCTGTCATCTTTTAGCAGACCTTCATACTTTACCATTATGTTAGTCCAGTGTTAATTTTATTATTTGTTTTTATTTAAACTTAAATTAGAAATATATACTGCAGAAAGGATTTTGAGATTGTTTGCTCCAAGTTCTGATAAAAAATATGCATTTATTAGGGCTGAAACTAACGACTATTTTTGCTTTTACTTTTGCAAATCGATTAATCTGTCGATTATGTTTTAGATTAATAATCGGATAGCCAAAGATTCTTTAAGGAAGACTTTTTATGAAATAAACCAGTTGAAACTCAAACTTCTCCACTTGAAAGGTTCTAAATAGAGCATATTGATAGACACATTTTTTTCCTTCATCTTAAAAGCAAAATTTTTATATCTTTATCACAATCTTAGTATACAGTTATTACTCTAAGTGACAGCTCTGTCAGCTAAATGCACGTTTTAGAGTCTGTACCTCAGTTAATGATTAATTGATTATCAATTTAGTTCACGATTATTTCAATAATCAATGAATCATGATTAATTGTTTCAGCCTAAGTATTTAATTTATTTGAATAGCTGGGGATAGCAGCTAATTATAAATGACTATACCAAAATCTACAAGATATTTTTTAAATGAAGAAGACATGATACATTGATAGCCACTGTTTCTTGAAACATATTTGTTATGAAATCTTAACTTCAAACTAAAATCTAAAATCAAACTAGAGGCTTCCAGTTTGATCCCATTAAGCAACTGATTCCAGTTTTTCTAAGCCTGACCCTCCCACTCTGGTTCCCTCCCTGTCCTCTGCCTCCGTTTTTTCCTCTAACATCTATAACATCTGTTCCCAATAAGGAGGCAGGTCATTTTATGGCCTTCAGGCTGGTGCGAAGTAGAGGACAGACAGGATGTAGTGTGGTGACATGATTTACTGTGATGAAGAACTTGCGGGTCATTTCTCTCCAGGAAGCCCTCCTAAACTACTTCATTTTGCCTGTTTCTACTCCTGAGCTGCAGCTTTTCTCTCATAATCGCCTCCATCATCATCTCATCTTTCATCTGCTCCCCTCATCATCTCCCTGTTTGTTGCCTTCATCGTTATTCTTTCCAACACCCCCTCCGTGTGTCCTCCTCCGTGAATTCGCTCTTTGTGCTTCCTCTCTCTCTTTTTTTTTTTTTTGTTGCTGCAGCTCGTCTCTGCTCTGCTTTATGTGAAAAACTCATCCTCCTTTTGCATCCTCTCCAGTGGATTTGCAGTGATATGCAGGATAGAGATACTGAATGTAACGGCTGTCAGACTTCAAAGGACTTCTGTTTTAATGACTTGCTTAACTCTCAAGGAATAATTGATCATTCACTTGGAGAAAAGGAGAAAGTGGGACAATCTGCTGATATATTCTGATCAAAAGGGGATACAAACACTTTGGGTTAGGAGGTTGAGGAATAGGAGCAAATCAGTGTATAGAAATGAATATTTGTGTTTGGCTTTGCAAGACAGGAGCAGCTGATTAAAACATATAAACTATTAGATCTACAAAAACTTGAACTGTTTAAAAGATGGTGAATCTGGAGGTTTATAAGTTATAAACAACTTCAGCTTGTTGATGCTGCAGTCTTTGCTTGCATACTGGGTTATAACTCCAAACACTGTACATAGATTATGTATTTTTCCATGGTTGGAGGATCAACAAGAGGGAGATACCTAAACAAAAACCTTTAATATTAGTCGTTCATTACGCTCACGTTATTAAGATAGTTAGAATTTATCATGCAGCTGTATTTTTAAGAATGCAATCTCTGCAAGTTTTCAAAACTGAATGAATAAATCTTTAGTTGGTTCATGGTAACCCACTTTATTTGTAATTCTAATTTATGTTTTTGGAAGTTTGATTTATGCTTTTTTTTTTTTTTTTACTTTCAACGACACTTTTTTTACATCATTCAAACATATAAACAATTGACATAAAACAAGTGTCAATTAAAATCATTAAATGAGGAGATTGTTAAAATGTTGTTCTCCATCATCTGACACAGTACATAAAATTTTGTTAAAACCCCACAAGTGAATAAAATCCTCCATGTTCTGTGTGGCTCTGTGGAAGTGAAACTCCAGCCTTATTCTGGCTCTAACGTTGCACTTACACAAAGCCACGGCATCAAGGTGAGGTCCCTCCTGCAGTCTGTCTCTATGGGACAGGTAAATAGCCATTTTTACTTCGCTGTTCAAAGAAGTCGGGCCTTTGGGTTATTTCTTCTGTTTTGGGAAACTCTTCCTATAAAAAGAACGTTTGTAAAAACCGTCCCAAAAAGACTAAAAACACAAATTAAAAGGTTGAAAATTGTCTTTAGCCTTGGGAATTCCATAAAAACATGGAACACATTTTCAGACATACCGCAGAAAGGACACTCGTTTAAAACACCCCGATTAATAATGGATAAAAAAGCGTTTGTGGCGATGGCACCATGTAAAATCCTCCATTGAGATCACCAGTTTGTTTTTTGATCAGAGGTTTGTACAAAGTTCTCCACGAGGGTGCTTTTCCATAAAGTTTTTAAGTCCAGATGTAGACTGGCTGGTTCTGAAGGTGTCGTTGGTTAATGAGTTTTGTGCAGCTGTGGTAAAGGGCTTTCTGGTCCATTTTTGATAAAACCATTCTCTGTGGGTCCAGGCTGGAGAGCAGAGGTCCGCTTTGCTCGGAGAAATGAGGATCCAGGATCAGGCCAGGAAAAGGCCTGATCCTAAAATAATCTCCCAATGGAATAAAATTGATGCCCATGAAATGAGGAAAAAAGCATCTCAGTGATCTTAATTAAAGTGTAGTTTATGCACGTATCTTATTATAGTGGTCAAAACATACATTTAACAGGCAAATTATTTTATTTAACCGCATAGATGAAGGTAAAGTGCTTTTTTTAAATGACATTTTCATTTATTTTCCAAACAATGTTTGCATGTATATTATACAGTATCTGTATGACTGATAACACATTTGTTATTAAGTATATATAACTTTATTCGAAAAGAATAAACAGATTTTAATTTGGTATACTTTTAATACCTGTGACCCAAATGATCAGCAGGTAATAAAGAAATGCATCAACGGAATAAGGAATATTTTCTAAAGGAATTTGATTTCATAGACCTTAAATAATAAGTACATTTAAGAATAGTTTAACTACCAACATCCAAAACGTATTTTGATTTTAGTTCATACATTTAGTTAATATCAAATTATGTTTCAATATGGTCTCTTTTTGAGGTAACTGGTAAAAAAAAAAGAATATCATGAACAAAAGTAACAAACTATGATAAATTCAACTCAATTTAGCTATAATTTATATGAAGTATAAATAACTGGTTCCAGCACCAAACCTTGTGGAACACCTGATGTTACTTTAAGGTTTGTTTCATCATAATTGATTCAGACTTACTATAGTATTTACATTCTAACCAGTAACCCATTCAAATTTCCATTTTAGCAAGAATGAAAAAGCCTGAAATGTTAAGTGCATTGCTTAAATTCAGTACAAATAAAGTCAATAATTCAAGCATTTTGGAAAATTGGAGCAAAACATCATCTGTAATTTGTTGTGTTGATTGGAACCAATTTAGCCAATTTCTATCAATAAATCAAACTGGCATTTTTCCAAAGTATATGAGCTGACAGCTGGACAATAAAGTCAAAGCTTTATCTTAAAGGCAAAATATTTGTTTCTTACATTCAAAGGTGGAGAGGCACGTAAAAAAGTGGTGCACATTGAGGTGTCATAATCCACTGGTCTTTGTGCTTTTCTTTGTTTTTGGTTTCCTATCTGATCATTTCTAGCTCCCTTGTTGCCATTTATGTCTTGCCATTTACAGTAAATTTATCTGTGTTTATTATTAGAACATAAATCTAAAATCTAAAAATTCAAATAATTCATTTTTATATGTCTTATTCCTTTTCATTAGTTATTAGAGTTCTATAATATTTGATTTGCTGGTTTTAGCATAAAGAACTATAAATAACTCCAAAGCTATAAATTTGCAAAGAAAAACCATGGGTTGATTGTGGTTACCATAGTTACAGTCTGATGCTACCGGGTTTGAGCTCAGTTTGTTTTAAATCACAGAAAAGTAATACCAGATATCAATGATTGATTTTAAACTCAGCTCATGTAATTTGACCACCTACCAGATCCCCCTAATCTGTATTAAAACACTGAAACAGGAGATGATATTCTTAACAGGGAAAAGTAATTCCAAATCAATCTTTATTGTGGGTCCCTCGGGGTCCAGGAACAGCATACTGAGGGCGCATCCGTGTATTTCTGAACAAGAAATGGTTATTGACCTGATGAAATGACTCCTTGATGGAATATTAGATTTTCTGTTCAGCAATAAAACTACTACAACCATTTGATGAGTATAAAATAGCTTAAACTTGTTACTGACAGTAGCTGCCACAATATACCATTCTAATATTTGTGCAATATCACCATCATACAGGACTGCTTGGATCTTCGTAGTATTTGCTCAGACCTTATAACTCAGATGTCATACATTAAAATCCTGCAAGCCGGTATCTTATTTTGCTCATCAAGGTGAATGAAAACATATATATGAAGTATACATGCATTTATGTATATAATAACAGGAAATCAAAAACCAAAACAATCCAAACATGCAAAGCTCAGCAAAAAAAATGTAAATAAAAATCATATTTTCCCCTGTTTTCTGAAAGCAGTGATCTGTAGGATCATAGAGCAGCACAGTAATGCATTTTCGGTTTATAATGCATGCACTTTCATTTATGTATTTATCTTAATAAGTTAATTAATATAAAAAACGTTTATTAATAATATGGATATTAATATTATGGGTTTGTTTTTTTTTAAAAACAATGTGTTTGGTCTTGGTTCAATAGGCTATGTTCATTTAAATATGTTTTAATAAACATTTAACCAGTCCGGCCCTCAGCTTGAAGCAAATTAGTTCTTTTGGCTCTCGGTGTATTTGACTTTGACATCCCTGAACTAGAGGGTTATTTAGAGAATTAAGTGCAGGAGTGTTAACAATAAAAGCTGGAAATGAATACATTAAAGGTACGTATAGTCATTAAACCAAAGCTCCCGCTGGTTTCTCAGCTGATAAATTTATTGAGGTTTCTGGTAACTATAAGTATTTTTTTTTTATCCTTCCACTGCTGCCGGCTTTATACTATTGTCTCTTGCCAAGGTTAGGTTTTTGTCTTCTCCATTAACTTTCGCAGCATCTCTACATGATCTTTCTGTTAAGGTCGGAGTTTTATGGTTGGATAAGTAACTTTTACAGAACCCTTTAAGATGGTAAATTGAAGCTTAGGTATTTGTTTTTCTTTTGGCAAACTCACTTCTGATTGTTAACCCGCTATATATTCTGGTTTTAAATTATGCGTTTATGTAATTGTTCTGAGGCAAAAACTGTAAAACAAAACAAAACTTCACAACTGCAGTGAATTTTAAACCGAAATTGGGGGATTAGTTTTAGATTAGCTGTAGAATTTCTCAAACTCAGACATAAATGTCATCATTCTGGCTGCATACGTGACTGTCTTCCTCCCAGACTTGTTCAAGCTGATTTAAATTAGGTAGTTTCCAGCCAGAAATTCAGCTTTTAATTGTAACCCAGATATTTGCAGCAAGCTTCTGGAAAAACATTCCAGATGTATAATGTTAGCTTGTTTTATCAACTTAGAAATATGGTTTAATCCATAGCTGAGGGGTAATCGTCCCAACTGGGCCAACATTTACCCATCTGACTGTGATTGTGGCTCTCAAATGAATGGAACAATGGAATGTTTAGGAAAAATCAACAGAAACAAAAAAAGCAAAAAAACAAAAAGAGATACAACTAGAGAGTTTCCAGTCAGAGTTTAGAGAATTTTTATTGAGAGATATGGAAAATATTGAGCTTTTTGGCCATAAGCACAAGAACAATGAGAAGCCAAAGCAAGGCTTTCAAACTTTAGTCACTTGGAACCAGCCAAGCATGGCGGTGGCGGCATCATGCAGAGGAGCTGTTTAACTGCCTGGGAATACTGCATGAATACCATAAATGTTTTCTAAGTATCCATTCCCCAGCCTGTCACGATAACACATTTTTCTGTATGATAAATTATCCCAGAAAGGATTATGATAAACATTGTTATTGGGTTTAAATCCAATGTGCTCCCACACTTCAGATGCCATGTTCAGCATGTCCGTTCATAACTATTGGCCCATTTACATTACCCTTTTGAAACTGTGCCGAGAGCGGCCTGAGTACAGTAACCGAGACAAATCTTGAGTGTAAATGGAACGCAACTAAACTGGACAATGCCATACACAACCAAACCGTGCTAAATCAAGGTTCAGTTTGGCTCAGTTCTCTGATAACACAGTGCGCATGAGCAGATCACTTATTCTCATATTTACAGTCACTTTACTCATTTCCCAGGTTTTCCGGCGTGTCTGGCTTTGCAATTCAAAGATCTCTTCACCTGTTGATAACATGAACTTTTTCTCAGCCTATTAATAATAAATGGCATCAAAAGAGCGTGGTGCAACCTGAGACGATGCAGAGACCGAGGCTGTCAAAATTTAATTTGGATGGAGGACGGTATCCAGGTAAAGAAGTTCCTAAATGCTATGGGTGCCGGCATTTTTGTTTGCGTAATTCCAACCTAGAGCTGTAGTATAGTGGACCACCATCAGCATGCGAGGAACCGTGCTAGCGTGATGTGTAAATGGTCGTAAGAACCGAGCTTGGCCCGGTTAACTGATCCAAGCTCGGTCTGAATTCACCACAGATCGGTTTCAGAGGGGTAGCGTAAATGTGACCTATAATGCTACACCTGCTATGCTAAGAAAGCAATGGATACTAATGCAACGGATTGAGACCTTTTGTCATCAAGGGAGTATAGCAGAAAAAGAGGAAGTTGCATGGAAAACAAACAAGCCTGCAGATGGAAAGTATTGAGCTTATTTAAATTTATCATGCTGTTAAATTTTATCATGTATTTAACTGATATATCAGTTATATTAACTGGCCCATATACACCACCTAAAAATAAGCATAAAGAAGAGCTTTGACCTCAACATCATTGAAAATTTGTGCCAGGCTTACAACCTGTTTTTTTTTTCACCAAAGCAGCCTATTGAAGTAACTCCACTATTACTGCCAAGAAGGATGATTAAATGTACTGTCAGAATTATCCTTGAAGCCGGCTGATGCATCTTAACCCTTTAAAACCAATTGTATCATATTTGATAAATGTGTTTTTTAAAACCACTGCATCATGCAGTGGTATATTTTCATTGACTTACACCATCAGAAACATGTGGCGAACAGAAAATCTATGAGCACTTAGAAATACCTACTGTATCACAAATAAATGATCTAATTTAATGTCCTATTGTCAGAAGAACTCTAGTTTGAAAAAAATTAAATTTGCTGAAAATGATTTCAAGGTCCAGGCTAATATTATGTGGTGCAACTAGCTAAAATGCATTTATTTGAATATTTATCTCATTATTAGTGGAGGTGTGTTTATATATTTAGAATCTGCAAGCTTCACAGTTCAGCTTGTTAAAGGACACAAGTGTGGAGAATAACTGCCAAATGGAGTTCTTTAATAAATAAATAGAAAAATGAACAGTTGCACTTGGAGATCAGGACATTAATGGGCAGAGAAACAGGCAAAGAAACAGGGAATGGGTGGACTAACTGAGGAATTGAGCAATGACAACCAGTGACCTCGTATACTGCGGTTTTCTATTAATTGAAAAAAAATTGTACAGTGTATGTCCGGCTTTAAACAAGGAATGTGAAGAGCGGATAATACAGAAGGAAATCAGGGAGACTGAGAGAGGAAGACTAAATAAATGGGACTGGATTTATACATGAACCCAGAGGACATTTAATGACCCAAGGGAATAAATTACAGAGCATTTTTATGTTACATTTTATAGATCTCAGAGTGCAAAACAGATTGTTGTGATACATTATTACAAGCCTATTTAATCTCACATTCATGCCCATGACTAGTTTACACTTGCATCATGGTTTATTAAGGCTGATAATGTTAACAGTGTCTTTTGCCCCTCAAATTTACATTTCCTCTGAGTTTTCCTTGTCTTTTTTTTCCCTTTTTTTGCCAGAATCAGTCATTTTTTTTAAAAAAGACCTGTTGCCGAGGCAACATGGAGATGCAAAAAGCTTGGAGGTGGGCGTCACTTCAAATCTGGGCACATGCGAACTGTCATGCATCTTCTCTCTCAAAAGCCCACGCATGCAAAAAATAGACCTCACATAAATATAGTATGACCCACAGGCAGTAGGAGGGACGCCACTCATGTCTCAGCTCCTTCTGCTCTTCTACCACCTCTGCAGGAATGATGATGATGATGATGGTGGCGGAGATGAAGATGATGAGTCTGCCCTCTTTTGCATTTCCTCCACAGAGTGACTCACGCAGAGCGCCAGGGATGAAAGCGGCACTTATCCCACGCTGCTACTGCTGCTGCATTTCTGTACAGTCGGTCACAGGTGAAGCGGCTCCTGTGTCACATGACTCCGGCGAGGTTCACATGACGCGAGCAGACTGACTGATGGAAATGTGTGCGCTTTTGACAAAAAAAAGGTCAGGATGATGATGGCAGCGTAGCATCGTTTGGAGCAGACTGTGGGCCAAATCTGGGCCAGCAGGATTAGCGGCTTGTTGGATATAAATTGTTGGGCGAAGGGGGGGGGTGGAGGTGTGTGGCGGTTAAGCCATCCATGCCTACAGAAGTCAGGAATTGTAAAAAAAAAAAAAGAAAAGAAACTACATGCGAGAGTTGATTTTATTTCTGCGCATGCTTCTAGGAGAGGGTGGGCGTTCAGTCAAGCGTAGAGTGAGAAATGATGCCAGTGTGTTTGTAAAAGAAGTGGTAGATGCTGCCTTGTTCCAACCCGCTTTTTAAGAGAAACATTACATGCAAATTCTCAACACAGAGAGGATCAGGTGTTCACAGGCAATGGCAGAGCAGGATGGGACTTGTTTGCATGAATTTGCATTAAACTTGTCCCCTTGATCAAGTGTGGATCACAAGAGGGAAAGGTCTGCTTCTGTGAAACTGCAGATCATAACAAGCCTGACCTCATTCTTTAACTGTTTCTATAATCCCCAAATCTTTACATTATGTGTGTGTTTTTGAGATGGATTAACCTTTGTCGGCATCTGACGGTTCTGCTCTGGGATGAGAGGGAAGCGTCTCCTTGGCGACGGATAGCTGAGGGCGGGAAGTGGGGGATGAAAGTGGGTCATCATCATCGCCACAGATTAAGGCCTCAGATCTGGATATACAGTCATACATTTATCAATCAACCAGGAAATTTCACGTAGAATAAAACATGTCTCAACCAAGTAACGAGAACCTGTTAGATGAGAAATGAGACAAGTTCAAGGCTGCAGCCAAAAACTATTTCTCTCCCAAAAGCTTTGAAAATGTAAGTATTCCATTTAATCAAGGTTAAAGATTCACCCCCCCCCCCCCCCCCCCCCCCCATGATGATTGGTTGAAGAAGATAATGATTTTGCCTGCTTATATGCAGTTTGACAGAGGTTCCCTTTATTTAATTAAAACCAACCTATTGTATGTCGAAAGCAAATCGTATAAACAAGTCGCTACAGGATGCTGTCAAACAGATCCTTATTTATATGCAGGAAACTTTTTTTTACTTAAAAAAATGGAACACCTAATTAAATATGCATGGCCTCTCAGCAAAATAACAAAACATTCCAATATATTTTTTCATCTTTGTTGCGGATCCCAGATCTGCTTCCATTTTCATTTCTATAGATGTTTTGATTCCTGTTTTCCTTTAATACCTTCTGATACACAATGGAATTTATGTCAGATAGTATTACAGGATAATGGCCAGTCCCTGCTGCGGCAAAGAATCCCAAAACCATGACACTTCTACCTCCATGCTCGGTGGTGACTGTGATATTCTTTTCCTGGAATGTTTTTATAAGTTGAAGCCAAATATACCTAGTTCTTTTGTACAGATAAATCAATTTCAGGACAATATAGCAAAAGCTATAAAATTTGTCTACATTTTCCGCTTCAAACTTTTTCCTGCTCTCATTGTGTTAAAGAGCAAATATTTTTTCATTGCATAAACTAGATTAAAGTTTATTTCATTTCTCTCTGACTCTACAGACATGAACTTTACATAAGAAACCATTTTCTAAGACCCAATTTGAACAATTATATTAATGCCTTGTTGGACGGTATGTTCTTGTATCTAAGGAAAGAGTTTTTGGAAAGATTTTTTAAAAATGGCTGCCGGGCATTGAATTCTGAGTTGGTGGACCTTAAGAAGTGAGCACCAAAGGATTTTTTTACAATGGCCATCCTTGATAGATACTTATTATGCATATCATCTTAAAAGTTGTTTTTTTTTTTTTCACATAAAACATGAGTTAAAAAAATTTGTCATGCAAGGAGATGATGAAATGGAAGATTTTCAGCTTTAAAAGAGTTGATTAGCTACAAACGGAAAAATAACAGAAAGAAAAACTGTTTTAAAGCACGGGAATGGCTTCATTTTGGACATGAATAAAAATAAAGTTCAAGTTTGGCGATTTTTTACTTGACAAAACAACATAAAGCAGTAAAGGAAAACTTGGTTCTGGTTTTGTTCTCTTTTTAGAGCCTGACGTCCCAGAATGCAATACTCGTTAGCCATGTTTTCGAAACTCTTGACCTCTGTATCTGATCTGTGTTGCTTTCTGTGATCATTTAGCATGCTTCATGCTGCCAGACAGCCACAGCTAAAGTAATTATATGATTTACAAGTTAGGCAACAATCGAGTGTTTTTTCAACTAAATCTGGATTTTTTTCAAAATATGGATGATTTATGTAAGGATTTCACACTGTGATGCATCGTTTTAGTTAGCTATTTACATTTAATAGGAAGGATTATGTAGAGAAGCCAAAGGAATGATAAATGGGAAAAAAGTGAAAAAAATAAACTTTTGCCACTTTAATCTGATCTAATAAAGATCAACCTAGGAGCCTATTCAGATGGATGGAAATGCTGGTAGCTCCAAGCAACACAGCATAGATCTCCCAGAGGATGGTTAAACAAACATAAAGAGGCCAAACCCTGAAATCCCACAAGCCTTCCAAAGATTGACCCCACTGAAGCCTAGACCAACTCTGAAGCCAACAGCTTTCATCTCTGACCCTTTAGCTGAATAATGAGACAACTTCAACACATATTGGACTGAGCAGCATGTCAGGAAGACTGCTTAAAGGTCAATGCAAAACCTGCAGTGAGGCTAAGGAAGCACAAAGAACCAGAGGACATTAGCAGTATTGTTCAGATGCAGTTATTACCCTACGATTCCAAGAGTGGATTGCCGGGATTTTAGCAGAAATTTTCAAAATTACTTTTCATTTAATCTAATCAGGCGCTTGCTAAAGTAAGATTTATCATTTTAGCTTCATGTCACACTGTACATTACAAGTATTTACCAAAGCTACAATATATGGTATTTACAAATCAAGAAATTGTTTAAGTTGATATATTTCTTTTAATCACCATGTTCAGAAGCTTGGAGTTTTAGCATTTTAGGCACTTTGTGCACTTAGTTTGGCTTTTTACGGTGAGTAAATACCCATACAAGTGCTAATTTATATTATTCAGATTCTGAATGCTTGAGAAATCTATGTTGCAATGATTATTTGGATTTAATATATTCCATAGCTCAAATATTTACAATTTCAATCCCTGAAATAATACCCTAGAAGTTTTCATGGGAGCCTGATAGCCTGAAGTATCTTAATCAGATATGTTTCTGTTGATTTGGTATCTACTATGACTGAAATGATCTCGATCAGTGCAGTTTGTAAAAGCGAAAACAGAATATGTTTTGTTCGGACGTCAAACTGATTTAGTTTTGCCGTTTGAGGTGAATTTAATTTAACCTAGTACAAATAAGCATTTATAACTTTACTTTTTTCTTGTAGTAACCGTCATTTTGTTGTATTAGTTTACACAAGCATCCAGCTGTTTTGTCAGCACACAAGTTCACAGCCGCTTACAGTACATGAAGGCGCTCTCATTGTCATTACAAGTCCAAAACAAATTCTCCTTCTCCTGCTTCGCTTTAATGAGCAAAGACAGGCCTTTGACAAGCCTCCGTGTCTTTGCCTTTAATGGTCTTTAAGAGTTGCGGAGGCAGATAGGAAAGTTTCTGCAGCTCTGCAGGATCACTGTCTACAAGGAGATTTCTTTTGAAGCCCAGTATCTTGTAAAGAATGCCCTTGATGATGTGGGTGATTCAGCACAACCAGCCAGTGCACGGGTCATTTCTGAGCACGAGGCTTCCAAATGTGTTTGCTTTCAAAACACTGACATTTTCTCACATGACCCAACAAACAGGCCTGCTGTGTACGGTCCAAACAGGCCAGGAAGACTCTTTAGGCCTCAGTGGTTTTGTTTTGTCCCAATCTGCCGATCGCTGAATAAAACTCTCCATGCTGCTCTAGAGTTGAACAGGGTTCATTATAACTTCAGAGATTGGGTTGATCTCTCTGATATGAGGAGCTTTACAGCTTTAAAAATCACTGTTGTTCCCAGGAAACCTACTACACCAATACATTCAGTAGAAAACAGCGCATGGCTCAAGGGACACAGCTCATTTTGTTAGCATCTTTGATCTAGATTATCTGAGTGCAGATAGATTGCAGTGTAATTTAGGTCAAATATGTATTGTACCCAGGGGGCAGATGAAGCACACTTTTGGTGATGTTTGGCCTGTGTGGTTTTAGTAAAACATCTGGGCATTGATTTTATGTCTTGGCCTTGTTTACAGATGTGTCTTCTTCTATAACATCACACCCGGTCAGCGCTTAAGGAAAGGGAGATTCTCTATTCGTCTTTTCCCTTGAAAAATTTAAAATTTCTGTTTTTTTGTTAATTTTATGCCATTTTCTGAACAAAAATCCCAAATGTGTATCTGGTTTCTCAATGTATCATTGTATTTATTCTAAAGGAAATGACATGCAAGACATCTTGTGGAGTAATGCCTGCAGCATTACAGGTCCTTTACTGTTCTTAACAGTGAGTCTAAAGGTGCTTTTAAAGTATTCATCCATTGTTTAAGACCTGAAAAAGACAGTAAAAGTTAAATCTAAGTCTAACCTGACTGAAGCACATAATTTCAGATATACAAACCTAAAATTGTTCAAACAACCAAACATTTGTGATGACAAATTAGAAAAGGTTTCTCTTTTGCACAATGACTGTTGTCATGGAGACTTGATGAGTTTCATAACCTGCCATCATCCTTTTTATTGTATATAGAGATGTCCTAATCTGATATCATTATCAAATATTGGTCCGATATTAGATCATATTGGCCTGCACCCAAAATCTTTGATATTAGCATGCCGATTGAAAGGTAATATAACCGGTTGGTTAATATTAAATGGGACAGTATTTCTCTTAACTGTTGTTGTTGACTAGTGTCCTTCCACATCACAAAAAAGATATTAAAAGTATGTATGAATCCTTCTGATATCATATCAGGTCATTATCGGTATTGGTCAGTTCTCAAATGTGCGATATTAGTATTATATCTGAAATAAAAAAGTTGTAATATGACATCTCAAACTGCATATGTTGGTTACATAAACCTGGGTCCTCAATCTTGTCATTTGCCACAATTCCTGCTATTCAATCCAGATTAAACACTACATATGTCCTCATTTACCACAGTTATTTTCCTTTTTACCATTTTTCTTGTCTTTCCCATTCTTAAAGGGACATATGCTATCATATCATATGGAGCTGGGTAATTTAAAGTTAAAGAGAGTTACTATGCAGCTGTGCCATAGGACAATTTACTGTAAAAACAGATAAAAATGGTAAAAACTGTCTGCTGACAAGTTAAATCAATCTAACACCACATGAATAAAATTACTAGGAAAGGAACAAAAAGATTGAATATTCTTGGGCGTAACAAAAGCATGGTTTTCTTTCATTTTTTTTCCTTTTTGTCCAGCATGGATGGCAGCATAGTTAGATGGTTTGGGCTAAAATCCAAGGACTGCTCAGTGTCTGTGTTAGTGTGTGTTTGTGTGAGAATGTGGTGTTGGCGAGTGCCAGGGAGCTCTGTATCTCATCTTCTGGACAAGTCCTTAATCTGTGTGACCCAGTGAGGGATTATGGGGGTTCTGCAATAAAAGGGGACTAGAAGGGTCTTTAAAGGCATTTCCCAAATCTTTTAGTAATATAAAAACTAAATAATGTAACAGTTCTTTACTTTTATCAGATTCATTTCAAATTGCAATGTATTAGAAAATATCAAGATTAATAAGGTTAAAAGTGTTAAAACCGGCTGTTGGAATTATGAACATTTAATTAATTTATCTTTCTGCTTTTAATGTCCATCATCTTAATCATATTGCTCTCACTTACTATAGTTTACCGTAGAGTGATGATTTATTCAACCATAGAAAAAATTATTTTCTTAAAACCATTTTTAGTCTTTGACTTTAATCCTCAGCAAAAAAAAAAGATATTTTATATTTATGTATTTTATTTTATTTGTTTGTATTATTTATTTTCTTTGTATTTTTTTTTTATTGTACCTGATCTTTTTTTTGTTTATATGTTTTCCTTTTAATCTATATTTCCAGTTCACATTTATGACCCACACTGTTTCCACTGTGGTTGTTTATATATGCAGGTTGTATGGAATGGTATGCTGCTTCCACACTGCCATATATTTAATCAGCTGGAAATACAAATAGATAAATCAATGTCCTGGTTCAGTTTAAGCATTATTTATACTGTCCTTTGTTTGAGTGTGCCTGACAGGGTTTATAGAGTTAAAGGATTCTTTGCAGAAATTAAGGTGAGGCTTTTAGGCCAAAGAACACTGCACAAGCTGTCAAGCAAAGTGGTGGCAGAGTTATGATCTTTAGGGTTTTACTTTATGGCCAAAATAGGGAATGTTTATTAATGGATTAAATGAAATTAGAGCTTTACAAATTAAATAAAAATCTTAATTTACTGTGCATCTAGAGGGCTAAGTCTGAAGAAATACATCTGACATTAAAGAAGTTTAAGGGAATCAAAGAAGAGTAAGCACATATTAGTGCTTTAAATTGAATCCTTGCTTACATCTTTACCTTAGGGCAAGATAATGTATGTTTATATGCTTCTTAGCTTGACTTAAAAAGGACAGCAATGCAGGATCTTAAATAATAAACAGACATTGGTTGAAACTTGTTAGATTTACTTAAGTAACTTTTGGGAAAAAATACTTTTACAGTAGGAGTACTTTTGCAGCACTATACTTTTTGCTTTTACTTGATTATAAATGTGTTAGGATATCGTTACTCTTACTTGAGTACATTTTCTCACTACTATGCTTTTTTTTAAACAAATATGCACCAATAAGAGACATATACATTAAGTAGATCTGGAGTTAGAGGTATAGTGGAGGATGTTCTTTTTCCAGGTGGATCATCAAAATAAGTGGTCCTTATTTCTGGTGATATGTTTACTTCTTACGTGCTCGTCCCCATTTTCACTTACCGGTGGTGAGTTTGACATAATTGAAAAATAGCAAATCTTCTTTTGGAAAGTAAGTCTTTATGAGCGATGCAAACATCAACTTTTAAATAGAGGGTGCACGAGGAAAAATGGGCTCTCGCACACATTTTATAAGCGTTCACTCTCAGGATCAGGTACAGAGTTGTGCATGTGCATTTTTTTTTGTTTAAGTGGACATGGCGGGTCTTTCAATAATTCTAGAAAATCGTACACTATACCTTGAAGCAACCTTTTTCCTAAATACTGTTTATTTCTATAAAGGCTACTTCTTACTTTTACTTGAGTAAAAATATGATGAAATAGTGCTACACTTAAGTATAATTTTTGGGTACTCTGCCCACCTTTGATAATAAGCAAAAGCCTTGCATACTTGTGTAAGTCTACAGCGTCATGAACTCATCACCTCTGGCTGAGATTTATTACAACAGACACAAATTAATATTTTTCGTTTGTTGTGTTTTCTGAATAAAAAGTAAGAACAATACCTAATAGGGGAAGAGATTTGGTCATTTATTCAGTGGATTATATTCCCTTTTAGCTTTAGCAGAGAGGGAGAGACCCTCCCCAATTCCCAGACATATGGTGCATAGTGGGTGTTAATATCTGCCCTTAGGGCAAATGCAGCCACTAAATGTCATAGATGTCACGTTAAGTATTCATGTGTCGGCTGTTTTAAGTGGCGGAAAACATCTGGGGAGGGGTTCTCTGGCAGCCCCCCCTCTGTCTTCACCGTCTGATCTGTTGGGAGTGTGTGCTGTGTGCAGGAGGGGGGGTTTCCTGGACTCATCGGTGGGCTGAGCTTTGTCTGAAACAGGACCTCGTGGGCCCGTATTAAAACCTCATTTAAGAGGATTCAGTACAGATGGTGTGCCATTGTTTGAGGATGTGTCTGTGTTACACATAAAACGGGGGGGGGGGGGGGGGGGGGGGGGGGGTTGAGTGATGGAAAGTAAGCCCCCTCGCTTTTCTTTTAATCCTTTATTTCACTGAGTAAACACACCACACCCACTTTTGACCACTTCAAGGCCACATTGATTTACCTTGCTTGAGTTTTTATTGGATTGTGGTTTGGACCAATCAGCAAGCGAACCTTGGAGCCAAACAAAGGAACACTCTCTCAAGTGAATCAAGGCACATGGTTGTTTGGCAGCAAAGGAGTTCCGATTGGTTCGAGGGTAATCCTATCAAAGCTGAAGTAAACTTAAGTGAAGCTGTTTGCACAATGAAAGAAAAGAAACTTTGAGAGAATTAAAAAGGTCCCACATCATCCTTTGGTTTTGGAGCTCTAGATTTCATTATGAGGCCCACTATAAAAAGTGTCCCTCCTTCATAATTAGATTTACAGCCCAGAACCAGTTTTTACACTTTTCTTTTCCTGCACATTGCATCCTTTCCTGTACTCTCTGTTTCTCACTCAGATCACCAGATGGAGAGGGGGCGGTGAGCACTCTGGTGTGTGTGCAGGGTGTTCATGCTTGGTTACCCATGAGTTTGCATATTTAAATATCCTTAAAATCCCGTCCTTAAATGTTGAATCACTCCAAGCAGACATTCAGAAACAATAGGTGTGCATGAGTGCAGCTTCTGATAGAAGGAGTTTGTATTATTCTGAGTGGAAATGAAGCACAGTCAAAAAGGTGCATTTGGAAACAATGTGCAATTATCTACCTAATCTGGATGGGTAAAATAAATCCTGTCTGTCGTCGCCTTTTGCGTTTTGAAGCTTGATTGTTAATATACATATAGAGAGAGGGGGAGAGAGAGAGAGACTGTGCTAAGCTGAGACAGGGAGGAGAGAGGAGAGACAGAAGGGGGAGGGAGGGGGGAGTGTATGAGAGAGAGAGAGGGAGCATCAAGTCGCCAGGACAAGCTCTACTGTCAACGCTGTTAAGGTAGGAGCGCAAGCAGCTGGTAAAGGCCACATTCCGCGTAAAATAATGGATGGGACAAAGCCGGTCATGGAGTCCAACGCTGAGGAGACTCAGGACGAGGGACAGGAGAGCAAAGGTATGCTCAAAACACCCACTTACATTTTGTTTCCCCCCTTTTCTCCCCTCCTTTTTTTTTTATTCTTTTTTCGTCTGCGCCAGCCCTGAGCGGTTTAACCTACTTGTCACGGCGACACAAAAGCAATTCCATTTTTTAAAAGATAATTTTAGTGCATTTAAGGGGCAGGGATGGGTATATCTTATTTTATATATCACATTGCCATCGTAGTGTTTTTTGCAGGTGTTCTTGACGCGCGTTTCTGGGGAGGATTTGGAGGATGATGGAGAACAAGGCTGAGGGTGGGATGATGATGGTGATGATGATATTCCGCCTGTGCTTACGGAGCGTGCATAAATCCATGTTTGCTTTTGCGCTGCTGCATCGTGATGAGCTTATTTGCACCTAATGAGCAGCTGATGGGGACAGAGGCTGCTGCGCGCGGCACACCGCGCGCGGTTGCATTGTTCTTCTCCTGCTGGATCAGAGCCTGATCTCTATGAGTGATGCAGGATGCATCCAAAGATGTTTTCTTGTGCGACCGCAGTGATCAGTTCCAGTCGCTGACAGATCCTTTGCAAGCCCTATATGATTAGGCGCGCATGTTAATGAAGCCAAGCCATTGGTTGTGTGCGCAAAGAAATCAGCTCATATAATCATGCCCCTTTTAAATTGTAATAAAATGTGATATTTTCTCCTTGAAATCCCACCCAATCTGTTGCTCATTTGAAATGCTGCGATGTGTAGGCGTGTCCTTGTGCGGCGGATTCAGAGCTGTGCAGAGTGGATGTGACTGATTTGTTTCTAAGCCTGCTGAGGCTTTATTATGGTAAAAAAAAAAAATACTACTGTCAATGTGCTTTCACTTCAGTCTTAAAATGACTGCACAACCAGAGCCAGGTTTAAGAAGGCGAGGGTTCCTGGGCTTTTTGAAAAATACCTGTTTCTACACAGTAAATGTTGCACTGTTAATGTAACACTTTGAGAGTACATTTGGTCCCACACTACATCAGAGTGGGACCAAATGTACTCTTGAGTGTTACTTTAACACTGCAACATGTGTGGGCAGGGCATGAGTGGTGAAACTAAATGAAACCCTAATCAGTCATTAGTCAAAATGGGGCGCATCGTTTCAATTCTCTACTTACTGTAAATATCACATAGTTCACACAGTTGTCAGCACAAACCTGGCAACCATTGCATGAATAATAGGACTGCAACTAATGATTATTTCGTTATTTATAACGATTAACGATTATTTTACATTTTTCCTCTTAAGGAGTGCTGGATAGCGCGTTTTAACAGGCACCAACTTTTTTATGTTAAATGCAAAATCTTCATATTATTTTTGATTGGTTGCTCTGACAGCTAAAAGCATGTTTTACAGTCTCTATACTCTAGTTAGATTACTAAATTAGTTGATGATTATTTCAGTAATTGATTCATCACAATTTATTTTTTCAGCCCTAACGAACAAAAAGCTAAAGAAGAACTGAGCCTTGGACTCATTCGGCTGCTCAATTGTTTTGTTCTTTTTTTTTTACAATTTAAACAACAAGAATGAAAACAAAACACTAGCAAAAAATGAAAAAATAAAAACAAATAAACAAATGACATTCAATTAGTGACAATTAGTGACAATTTATTTTTTCAGCCCTAACGAACAAAAAGCTAAAGAAGAACTGAGCCTTGGACTCATTCGGCTCCTCAATTGTTTTGTTCTTTTTTTTTTACAATTTAAACAACAAGAATGAAAACAAAACACTAGCAAAAAATGAAAAAATAAAAACAAATAAACAAATGACATTCAATTAGTGACACATCTAGTTTCCAGAACATTTTACATCTTGAAGAACACAGATTATCTTTAACCCTTTTGCCCCCCTTTTTTCCCCCTAGTATGTTCACCTGTTTGAATGTCTTCATCCATTCAGCTACAATTAGTGATTTCAATTTCTTTTATTTTAATGTTCTTCGCAAACAGCAATAAAATATAGCCGTAAAATCCCAGCAGCATTATGTCTAGTAAAGAAGTTTTGCATGCAGAGTTTGGCTCCTGCCACAGTAATACTGCTCGGTCATAGCCTCGTCTATGACGTAAAGTGCAGGAGTTGGGTGTCCCTCAGCAGTGAGACTTAACATCATCCTCTCCTGAGGGAAACATCCACTGTCCAATGAAAGCCTTTAATCGCACAACTTCATTTCCTAGAGTGGGTGAGCTTGTTGAAGCCCCTGAGGATAGCTGAGCAGGAGGACAATGATATTTATAGCTAGCTATTAGGCCTCTGAATTCCTTAATCACATTTTCTTCATAGAAGTAGTGAGATTATTGAGATGCATTCATCCAGCCAGTCCTCCGCGGTCTAAACTGCTGCCTCAGGTGTGTATATGTCCAAAAATAAGACAAACAGTGAGAGATTTGGAAGACTGCTTGTTTGTTGGTGCAATCATTTGACATCTGTAATGTGGCCAAACTTGCAGCATCCGTTAAGAAGCTGAAGATTTGTGGTGGGGGGTTGCAAGAAGGCGAGAGCTGTCACTTAAGGAGTGTTGGCGGATGCCAGGGATTTTGAATTAGAGAGCGAAGGAATGAAGTTTAGAAAAGAAGGCGTTTACTTCCGAATATATAGCTGTGTGTATTCACCAAACTCTTTTTATATTCAGGAGAAATTAGGTGATAAACACACTCAAGTCTGATGCATTTGAACCATGTCAGTAAAGTGGTATTGAGGCATGACAGCATGAGATCTCACAATATAAAGGCCCCCTAATATTTTCTGTCAAATTGAACTCTGAAGTGAAAGTTAT
The DNA here is from genome assembly GCA_030533445.1 of Cyprinodon diabolis. Lineage (NCBI taxonomy): Eukaryota > Metazoa > Chordata > Actinopteri > Cyprinodontiformes > Cyprinodontidae > Cyprinodon > Cyprinodon diabolis. The sequence continues at coordinate 7,189,059 of CM060085.1, forward strand.
TGAGAATAATACAGTATAGGCTGAAAATAAGTTCTATATTTTATCAGTAAGGTAGAGAGCATCTTTGATGATGTACCTTCAGGATGCTAATTTTGATCCTTTAATTTGTCATTATTCATAAACATATTAGAAATAAGAAATCGGAAGAAAAAAAATCAAGAACTCCTAACTACATGACTAAGAGATGCAAACCAAGGTTTTACAATATTGTTAGTTGATTAAAGGTCTGACTTTTTCTAAAGTATATTGGTATACTTGTTTTTAAAGTCACACCATGTAACTTTTGGCCACTAGGGGCACTAGACCTGTAACTGCCTGTATTTTGCTTCTACTAAACATAGATAATAATAACAAAGATAGATGTCTGTATATTTGGAAAAATAGAAGCACAAAAGCTTTAGCTTTATGACTATATAAGAGTCTGTAAAGCGATACGTTCTTCCAGGTCACATGATCTGGCCAACGACTGTGCATCTTTTTCCATCTTACATAGTCAGTATTTCAAGTGAGAAGCCCCACTCTTAGTATTGGTGGTGTCAAGGCCTGAGGAATCATTTAAAATAACTTATCGGCATCAACTCTTTAGGTCACTAAGTCTATGGTGTGCCTTTAAGTCTAAAGTGTAATAATTTGGACAGCCTTAAAGAAACATTCAAATGACTTTTTTTCAATCATTTATCACCATGATCCTATATAATTCTGAATTAGCTTTTCTTGGCTCAGCAGAAGGACCACTGCATCTTCTGTTAGAATATAGAAACTAATAATATCCAAAAGAAACCTTGCGCTTGGGTAAAAAAAAAAAAATCATCTTATATACCTACTAAAATTAAGGGTAAATATACTTAATTTAACAAATGACTTATTTCGAGATTATTTTTGCAGCATGACTGTGTAAATTCGCAGTCATCTGGGTCATGGCCACCACAAAATGGGCTTTAATTGGAATGCAACCCAAAATTGCAAAGGCAAATGAAAGAAATGCAGTAAGTTTAATCAAATCATTGAAACTGAGCTAAAATGAATAAGTGGTTGGTTCAAAAGTTTACAGAGTTCTAAATTAGCAAAATAAATCATGCCACTACACAGCAAAAACTTTTCTTAAAACAAGTGCAGTTTTTCTTACATTGAGCAGATGAGTGAGACACTTTGCCAATGGAATAAGACAATTTACATTTAAAATAAGAAAATAAAATACTGCAGTCTCTTATTTTAAGTGCATAATATGAAATTATCTTATTTTAAGGGTAAAAATATTTATTTCATTGGCAGATCATTTTATTTACCTACTTAAATTCAGGGGGAAATACACTCATTTTATTCACGCATAAATAAAAACATGCTTTACTATATTTGTTTCAGGATCATAAATACTGCATGTTCCTACAGTCTCAGTCACTGCTTATGGAATAAAACATCCATTCAACTCAGACTAATGTCATGATGAAGGCCTTCATGCAGAAAAAAAAAAGTACAAAAAGTATGATTTCTAAGTTCTCTGTAGCTAAAAATCAGTCCATATCAACACCATCTGTTCTGGTATATTTTAAATCCAATCAAATAAAATAAAATCTGCTTGGCGGATTGGTTTACAACTCTGTTACATTCCTACATACCTTTGCATTTGTGGAGATAAAACATAAAAAGAGGGAGACTCTTTGTTTCCCAAACATACTGTCCCTTTCCCAGTAGCCTGACGAAGTCCATAGCTGCTTCTGGAGAGCTGGATATAGTGTTACACCTGTGTTAGTGTGCATGTTTGGTTTGCATTCAGAAGCTGAATGGCTGTCTCTACTGTGGCTTCTTTATATTCGGTTAACAATAAGTTTATTGTAGCATTTTCAAACAGGACTAATGACCAGTTTGACTGGTATGAGATCCTATTGGTATGATAAACCTGTATAGAAATACTCCAGTTTCCTAGTAACACAAGTAATGAGGCGGAGATGTAAAACAGAAACAATGTTCTTGCCAACCATAGTTTAATATCAGTGTTAACAAAATAAGAGAAGCATAGACGCTCTATTACTGTTATTTTTTTTTTTTTACGCAGGAGTAATGTCTTTATTTGGATATTTTGAGGATGTTTGACACCCCTGCCCTTGAGGCTTGCTTCCCTGTACTACATCAACACTGCTGTTAAAGGGGATTTTCTTGATGACATCTCTAGTGTTCTTGCATGATGCATTCATTAAAAATAATGAGAATGATTCTGAAACATGTGACATGGAATATTGTTTTTGTGCAAAGACAGAGTTGGTGGGCATGGATTGATATTTGTGCATGATTTCACACCATAATCTGTAATCTGCCAACACACAGAGGCACTTTGTGTTAATGAGACATCAGCACAGCTCTCACAATTAACTGGCTTAATTAGAATGACACAATTTGATTGCACAACTCACATCATTATGATTTTAATTTGCTTTAAAGTTGTTTTCCTGCAGCAGAGTGCCTACATTTGATCTGTGCAGATCATTGCTAAAAAATGAGCGACCTGTTAGTGCGCGCTCTTACATAACACAGACCCGACCCACCGTCACTTCATGATGATGTTCAGCACAGAACCATTGCACATTACATCATCGTCTGGAAGGGTGCAGGTTTTGTTGCATTTTCTGCGTGGAGGGGCAGAGCTGCAGAAACAACTAACAGAAGTAATGGTTGAATCCAAGCTGCAGGTTTATTTTGCCTCTTTAAAGCTACAGTGTGTTATAATTACAGGGATATACAGTCAGAAATGTAATATATTATACATAACTATGTTATTTATCATCATCTACGAGCTCAGCCTTAAGGCTAAAACCTTAATATTTGCGTTGCCTTAAAATTCGTTATTTATAATTACATAGGAGCGGGTCTCGCAGCCATGGAGGCAGACATCTTTGCGCTACGGCAGCGCAGAGCCAACAAACTAGCAATTACGCTCGAAAGTAACTACGGCAAGTTGAGAGAGATGAACTGAGACGGTACTGAACACACAGACTAATGAAATACTATCTGTAAAATTATCTATGTAAACAAACCTCATCACTTGAGAAGGTAGGTGATGCGGACGTCGTGGAAGACATTTTGTCCCGTAACGCTCGCCGTACTGTTGGGGGGGAGAAGCGGTGAGGGGGAGATGTTCATGTTGCTGCGGTCTGCAGTCTGGACGTTAGATGTCGCTGAAAATTACACACTGTAGCTTTAAAACACCCGGGATATTTTAATCTGAGTTTTATTCTTGCAAAATGTTTAGATTGCTTTTGGGGAACATGTCTGGAGCAGTTTGAATTTGGGCTGCAGATGTTTTTATGTTTTTTGGTGATTTCTTAAGAATAAGACTAATTTTGTACCCAGGAAATGCAAAAACACAAAAGTGTGCTTTTTTGTTTTTACTTTTGTGCACATGATGTATTGAATTTGTGTTTTATTTCTTTGTTTCAGCCATTTAATTCTTCTTTCTCTAGGCTGAAAGTGATTTTCTAAATCATGGTTTTTAACAATATTGTTTTTTGCCTGACATTAGCTTTTAAACTATTTAAATTCCAAATCCAAAGGAAAAAGCAGAATTTCATGTCAAACAGTAAATCTAGTTAACTGCTGTTACACTGATTCAGATATTTACAGTAGGTTACGGGTATAATAAAGTTAGCTGTGATGTAAGAAACAAACCACTCTTCCCCTCAGAAAAATCTTAACGCCTGACACAGACCAGGATATGTGGAATAATGACCTCAGAGTCTAAAATTTTAATATTTGAGAAAAAGAGCAGAGGACCTCTTTAGAACGAGAAGGGATAAAGAGAGCATCACAGTAAATCTGATGCATAGAGGTGGAGCTGTCATGTTTGGGGGATGTTCTGATGTAGTTGGAGTTGGCAGTTTGGTATCATAGACCTACATCTATCAGAGGGAGTTTTAAAGGATGTAAAACTGACTAAGTGAAAGCGGAAGCAGAACTGGACCCTGGAAACATCACACTGGGCCTAAATATATTTTATTAGTAAATCCTATATATAGTTTATTAGTAATCCATATTAATCTCCTGGAAAGAGATTAATATGATGTGAAAAAAAAATAAAAAAATCAGTGCTTCAGTTTTTGGGTAAAACTCTCTGACCGATGTTAGAGACTGGTAGATGGCTACAAGAATCATCTGCTGGAGTTAATCCTTCATAATGATTGCTTTCTCCTTTTATAAGCCACATGAGAACAACATGCTGATTAATTAGGTGGGCCTGCTGCAATGCAAGACCCTGTGATAGCTGTTCATAACATGTACTCATATTTTTGTGGCTTAAGTGCAAAGGATATTTTTTCAAACTGCCAAATTTGTCCTTTGAATCTCATGTTGGGGAGGAACAGCAATGCATTAGTGGAAACCAGTGGTCCATATTAGAGCTTAGCAATTGATCCTATTTGCAATATAATTGCAATTTTCATATTGCAGAGGTCCTCCAGCCCTTTAGGTGGCAGTAATACTCTTAAGGTGGGTTTGCCAATACACAGAAGGGAATAGAGAATTGCAGCTAGCACAAAGATCCATGCATGATAGCAGAACTAAGAACGTTTTTTCATACAAAAATTACAGTACAGTACAACAAAGGACTCTGGACAAGCAAGCTTGTCTTAAAATACTGAAACTCTGGAGTGAAATATCTCAATAGTTGTGGTTAGTGCAAAAGAAAATTGCAATTTTGCTTGAAATTATTCGCAGTATTGATATTTAGCAAAATCATTCAGCCCAAATCATACCCGGGGCCTTAAAAAAGCTCATTTTTTAGAGTTTTGAGAGTACAAAATAAACATCGAGGGTTTGCCTCTAAAAGGGATAGGTTGCATTCCACAATCTAGGAAAGTGATTCTAATATGACAGAGAATTTAGCTTAATAAATCCAGTTTAGTTGTTTTATCACCTTGCACCTTCTCTAAGAAGAGGGAACAAATGCCTCCTTTGGGTTGGCTTCAAAGAATCCCAATAATAATATGTGGATCTGAATCTAATCTCAACTCCCATCTCCCTTCAGTAGAAGATTGAACACTTAAATGAGGCCCATATCTCAGCGCCACATTATGTAAACGTTTCTCAAAGTTTTCAGCATGTAGATGCTCCAATTCTGAGATGAGGTTCCTTTATAAAAGCATGTGTTGTGAGAAATGAAAAAAAAGAAAAAGGGTCACTGAGCATCCAGCTGACCGCCAGCTAAAGTCCAAAATCTGAAGGCCAAATCCTTTTTGATGATCATCAAGAGGAGAGGTCCCTGGTAGCAGCTGACCTTTAGCTTTCCCAACTTCACTGTAGACAAGATTCATTTACAGAAACAAAACTGCTGATATCCACTGGATTGATTTCTGAAGCTTCTATTTAATGCTTAAAATGCAAAACAATGAGTTTTACACATGCGGCTTGAACTCCACGCACACTAACAAATATTCCATTTATTAGTCTCTGTTGTTACTCTGCTGATTCACGAAGTTGTCTCCAACAACCTGCTTGTGATTCAATTTTTTTTTTAATCCTCCCTGCTTGTTTCCTCTGTCCCTGCTGAGTCGTCCCATCATCATCCTCACCCATCTCTCCTCCTCTCGCGCCGGAGGTGTGTGAGGCTGTGGAAGCATGTGAAAGCCGTCACACAGAGAGAGGCTCATGTGTGCCTCGTTTTGAAGCCATTTGCCCAGAGCATGCTGTCAGCCTCCATCTGGACATGTGTGTTATCGTGTAGGTTACTGTCGGTATGTGCGCTTGCATTTGTTTACGTGTCAGTGACCAGGAGTGGTTGAGGGGAATGTCTCTCTGAGTGCTGTGCCTACACTAAAAAGGAAGTATGTTTTGTTTTGTTTTTTCACGAATAAAACTATGTGGCACACTGGTGCATTTGTATTTAGCCCTTCCTGTCTTCACATTCAGATCTTAAATCAATTTGTTTATGCATTATTTTAAAAAAGTTTTTGCAGCTCCATAGCTTACTTTTTAAAATATATGCTTAACAATTTTTTCTCTAAACCTGTTTAGAATTCATCCCATGTAGCACAATAGACCTTATTTATCTTAAATGCAGCCTATCTGTTTAACCTTAGCTTAAAATAACTGCTTTTAGTCCATCTCTCTTAAAGCCGCTAGACATGCTGCACTTTCTATTAATCCAAGACCCAATTACATTTCATTTAGTCACATTAACAAATCACCGAGTAGAGAAGTAGTGAGGGTAAAATGTTGCAGGGTTATTAGACTGAATAAAGGAACATATAAGACACTCACTGGTTTTTACGTGGGTTTAATGTCAAAACCATAATTTTCAATTTCTTTTTGCTAAAATTTTATACAAAATGCTGTTTATAAATGTAGAAATTCTCTTGAAATTCATAGCATATATGTCCGGGAAACATGGACGGACAGAAACATTTAAATCGTGCAGTTCCATCTTATTGGAAAAATGTAGTGCCCGCAATCTCTTAGCAGTGACGGCTGCTTTCCAAGCGCAGGACAGCTTGAGTATTGCCCAATGTAAATGCAAGACTCATCAATTATGATCTAATCTCAAAGCTAATATTTGAAACAGCTTGTAGCACAGTTTTAATATCTGACTCATTTAAATGAAATAAGTATAAAACTTGGAGTTAGTACTTAAGGCTCTCTACTTACAAGAAAGGGAACAAATTAGCAGTCAAACATTGCAGTCAAACTAAACCAGGAGGAAATTGACAAATATTTATCAAAATCTGCCTCAATGTGTGCATAATGGCATGAAAAATGCACAAAAACGAAGTAAAACACAGCTTGCATAAATAATGAAAATGCAGCACACACAGAAGGATGTTCCCAAGTTCAAGGCAGTAGCACTAAACCTGAAGACATCCCTTTCTAGCCCTCAGTCTATGCTTGCAGTCAAGTCTGCCTGCGGTACATGAATAGCAGCAAGTGGCAGGTTGGCGCAGCAGGTCTTGTTCCTGAGTAATGCCAGCCTCATCTGGCCGTCTTCCATCAACCACTGATGCCCAATCTGCTCCTCTCACCCAGAGCCCATAAAATGCCTGATGCTGATTAACACTTGACATCTTTGGCTGAGATGGACATTGATGAGTCACTGTGTATAGTTTGCAGTTCTGTTTGAATGTTATGGTGATTTAAACTTGTGTGTTTTTGGTTTTGTCCCATGTAGTTAATGTTGGTCCAATTTTAGCTGAAGTGGAAAATAAATATGAGATCGTTCAGATTATTTATCTCAGGTGAGGTCAGTGTGGAGCCACTGCTATTACGGCTTTAATAGAGCCAAGAAAAATGGTTCAGACATTTTATCAATACATGTCCCAGGAGCCTGTCAAAGAAGACGACAACATGCTAGGAGGACTACGTCCTGTGAAGGTGTTGGGGGTATTCCTGAAAAGAAGGATGTTAGGGTTTCTTCTTTAGACTTGCCATCTCTATGACCCAAAGAAGAAGACGATGAGTTGAGAGATGTTTTGGATGCCAATCGTCAACTTCTTTAGACCACTTATGCATCCAGTTATGTCACTTCGGACAAAAGTATGAGGTTTTGAGATGTTGGTTTTTGTCCTCATATGAATGTCTGAAAATCTTACTATAAGTATATGTTTCATTTGACCATAGGTTCACATAAATGTTCACTTAATTATTAGTAGCAAATGTATTTGTCTGCAATGATTTGGAATCACTATAAACATTAAACATGAATCTTCTTCAGCACAGACAGAATGTCTGCATAATGCAGCATGAGATCGCCATACTAATAGAGTTCTAGGTAGGTGCATAGGTAGGGGTATAAATATGAGGTTAAATATGTCCACAAGAAAATTCTTTGGCTGCCTGGCATGATATGCTAGAGAAAGAGGTTTCATTCAATCATTCCCTTCATTCCAACTAATCTCATTTTTCTGTGCTAGAGGCATTATTTGATTTCTAAGTATTAATATGTTTTTAATGATAGGGAAGCCTCCTCAGAGAGGGGCTTTGTACTATTAGACAAATGTCTGTGCACAAAACTCAAATTTGGGAAGTGGGCACACACTAACACGCATACCTACTCTCACACACAAAGTGCTCTATCTGCAGCTGGAAAATGAATCCCCATAATCTCATCAGCAGAAGTTGGAGGAGGGGTGGATGGGGAAGGAGATGGCTGCTGACTTCTTTGACTTTCGAGAGAAAGTGACATTAGCCAAGTTAGTTGTGTAATCACTGAGGCACAACACTTGTAGCCGCAGGGGCCATTTTACATTTTGTTGGGACAAAAGTGAGACTCAGTAAGTTGTCTCTACTCTGTTGGGTTGGTATAAAGGAGTTTGCTTAGGAGGTTGTGCTGCAGGGTTTAGGGGCAAGCAGTTATCAGACAAGTTCCCGCTTCGTGATTTTTCTAACATTCCACTTTAAGTTTTGAATGTTTGGGCAAGTTTGTCATTGTTTTTTTTATGTGAAACAAAAAAATATAAACACAACCCTTGAGTTGCGTCTGTTTTCATGGAATGAACACAAAGTTGTAAGACTTTGCTATACACATAAAAAAGGCATTTTTCTGTCAAATTGCGTTCATGAATCCATCGTAATCTAGTTACGTTATTTCTTCTCTTTAATCTATGCACCTTACAGGTGTGGCATATCCTGTTTCCTTTATCTGGGGCTGTGGGAGGATTTGAAAACCAGCCAGTACTGTATCTATTGTGGCCATTATTTGCCTCTTGAAGTGTAATTCATCATACCAGAATTAGTTATTGAGGCATGTGAAGTTGCTGGATATTGGCAAGATTCGATACGTATACGTATATGCTTGGCACCATGCATCATCACCCTGCAGCATCCATTCACTTATACTCATAGATACATATCAATGAAGGGTTATAGAATGGCTTTTCTTATTTCTAAGCATTGAAATCGACATTAGCAAACCACCTACCCATAAGGTACAATAGAAGCGAACTGCCATCTACCCAGTACAATGAAAGCAGGCATGCATTTCTTAAGAGAGCACCTCTGCCTAGTGCCAGAAACAATGATGATCTGCACTCAGGCTGAGATCCCAATGAGGATGCTAAGCAGGTAGATGAGCTTCCCGGAGAAAGTGTCTATGTCACGACTCAGAACAGAAGGACACAGTATCCGAGGCAAGACGGACAGTGGGATAATTCAAAAAGCATTTATTTAAAACCGGAGGATTGGAGTAGCAATGGCTAGGGCATCAGTCACAGAAAACTCTGCAGAAAGTAAACAAAGGTTAGTGACCTACGTAAATCTAACGGAGCAAGATCATGAAAGTGAGTCATTAATATGGTTTAAATCTTCAGTCCGTGCCCACAGAACAAGGTAGGATCCAGCCGGTGGGCTCCCTGCAAGATGTGGCACCGCCCAGAGAGTCCCAGATGCTGCAGACGAGGAGAACAAGCAGGAGTCTGAAGACAGGTCAGGCAAAGAGATCACAACAGGAACAGGCAGGCTCAGAGGTCCAGGAGTCTGAAGCCAGGTCAGACAAACAGATCAGAGCAGGAACAGGCAGCCTCAGTGGTTGAGTGGCAGAACAGGATCAGGTAATCAGAAACACTAAGGTACACTTAAAACAGTCTCACCACATGTTGGAGAGAACAAGAATAACCTTGCCCTGATGACTGGATAAAAGCAGCTTAAATAGAGGCAGGAGCAGCTGGATCAGATGAATAGTGATGATAAACAAGGCAAAGTTAAACAGGTGAATGAAATTAATAATTAAGTCAGTCATCAACACCAAGGACAGTCTAACAATATATCCAGAAATTCTTTGGTCTTGCAAAACCGTTCTTGCAGCTGTCTGGGATGCTAGCATCAGCCAATCTTTGAGGTGAGATGCAGGTTCTAGAGGTCCTGGGCTGTGGTAGTCATACAGGGTCTGCATTTTTAGACCCATTTTGCAAATCCCACCAAATTCTTTGAAAGACCTTTTGAGACACTTACTGGAAAAATGAACATTAATTTAATGGGTAAAAACTCTTGTTGACATTATTGCAGTAAGCATGCTAAATGTATGCTCAGTGCTGTTTTATTGTGGTTAGCCATATGGCAAGGGTCTTCAAGGTTTTCCAGGCCAAGGAACCCCAATCTGATGGCGAGATGGAGTGAGGACCCCCCAATTATATATATTGTATAAAACTTTGTTAAATCAAACTAGTCCTATAGTCACTTTATTACAGATGGAGTAATGCAACAAAAGTAATTTTGCCCTGGGATTATTAAAGTATTTCTGATTCTGATTCCTGGTCCAGGTGTTGTGAAAGAGACACTGCCCAGCTTGAAAGAGCTCCTGTGTGTCACTAAATGTGTGCATTGATGACTGAATTACATCATCTTCCTTCAGTTATCTGTTTACTACAGTACGTTGAATTCATGTTAATGTGTTTTTAAAGACATTTCAATTCACGACCACCATGCAGTACCTCCGCGGACCACCTAGGGGTTGCAGACCCCCTGTTGAAGACTTCCGACCTATGGCACATCTGTGCATTAATCATGCTGTCTTTCTAATTCGTACCTTGATTGCCACACCTGTGAGGTTGATGGATAACTCACCACAGGAAAAGTGCTAACTAACACAGGTTTGTGTTCAAAGAATAAAATCTTAGATCTTCATGAAAAATGTGAGAAACAACAAAAGGGTTGCATTTCTCTTTTTGTTTAGCTAATTTTTGATTTTGTATATTTAACAGTGCTTTGAAAACATATCTAAGCACCAATTTGAATGTAAAGCTGTTAGTGAGAAACATTTCTTTAATCTGCTGAATAAGTCCATTGATCACCATGTGGAGCTCTGAGAATGGGATTTAAGAGCACATTAAGTCCATCAATCTCAGCTATGCCTGGCCACATGCTGACCTTTTAACATGCATAATACTGCATGAACTGCACAGAGTTTCTCACAAACAAAAGATTAGGGTCAGTTTGTGTCACAAAAAAAGATAAAACAAAAGAAATTTTGGAAACAGTGGCAGCTTTGGGCTTATGCAGACTAGAATATATCCTCTTATGTGTCAGCCACCATTACTGTTTATGAGATGGTTTAACCAGCTTAGTCAGTTTCTGCATGCAACATAATTACAAGGTTTTAAAATTCAGTTAGTGAAATTAGTTTTCAGGTATCTTTTACCTTTTATTTTATATTTTTATATTTTCTTTGTATCTATTGCTTAAATTTTAAAAGGTCTTGCATAATAATATAACTGAAGTGAGACAAGTTTGCACACAAGATATTTGCTATACATATTTCATATGAAAGCTTTAGCTTAAGCTAAAATGATAAAAAACCACCTGACTGCATAGACGTTTCTGTCGGAAGGATCCGAAAACACACCTACATTTCCAAAGCCTCTTCATGTCATTCAGGACTTTCAGTAATTTCTTTTCTAGAGTTCTTTGCAATCTATTCATTGTAGAGCTATTTATGCGACAAATCATTACATACTTCCTCATCTGAGGGAGCGGTTGCTCATCAACCATCTTTTTCCACATAGAGCTCCTATGTAGTTGTAAATATTTGTTTAGGTTCTCGGTGTGGATATTTAGGTAATGTGGAGAGGCATGGGTGCTAAAATCTTATAATTTTACCATGTGGAGCTTGCGGACATGTGAAGCATAAACCAGGCTTTACAGGGAAAATTCATCCTACATCAGGTTAAACGACTTAATGCTGAAATTGTTTAAAATGGGTTCAACAGACTGTTAAAGAGTGTAAAAACTAAAGCAACAGTGTGAGCCGTGAACTCGCACTGTATGAAAAAACCTTGCGGTTTCATCGTACAGTGTGAGCTGTAGCTGCGTGCAACGACTAAAAAAAGGTACAGTGTATGCCCGGCTTAAGTGACAAACAACACTTTATTTTAAAAGGGATGTTTAAACTTTTGTGATCCACCTAAGATAACATCAGCATGATTAGTCCAGCTAGCCTTCATGTTATCACCTTATCTCACCCTTTACCAAGGCTTTGATATGATGTTATCATTGATCAGGGAAAAATATTCTTTTTCCTGTTATATAATAATAATAATAATAATAATAATAACAATAAAATTAAATCAACCAATTAACAACATATTATTGCTGCACTCTAAAAATGTTTTAAGATTTTATGGTAGGCAAGATCCTAAGGGAAGGCCTAAAGGTCTATAGGTCTTAAAGCCTAAATAGGTTTGGAAGTAAACAGAGCTAAACTTTGCAGATATTTAGATGGGGGTGGCACTTTAACCCCAGCTCTTATTAAACAAGCTGTTTCAACTTTTCTTTTTATTTCTTGCTTTGCATTTGACAGCTGGATGCAAACAAAATATTTAATTACAAATCAACACATCAGCTTGCTTGTATTTAAGCTGAATTATTCATACTTATTGCTTCAGTTATATTTATTTCAAGAAAAAAAAGCAGGGCAGTAGGATAAAATTCCTAACATTTGAATTCCTGGAATTATTGTTCACATGTTTTTGTGCTAATGATAGTTGGATTAAATCTTACTAAGACTTACTGATCATGTCTTTTTGCTGCAGTCAGCTTCTATGAAGCTGATAGGACCTCTTTTTATCTCAACACTGACCTAGCTATCCATCTGCCTCACTTTCCCACACCTTTTGTTTTCTGTTTCCCCCCTGAGGTTCTCCTCTACCCTTACAGAAGACTACCCATAATGCACTTGGATGATATTGCCCAGTAATGACTGTAGCATTTCTGAGGTTTGAATGGAGCCGCAGGCAGGGACCAGATCGGTCAATGAAATATTCACAAAGCTTTATTAAAGCTGTTATTTCTGGCAGATGTAGTGTGCGAGCAAACAGTTGGCGATAATAATGCTGTGACTTTGGGTTGGACATTTTTTAGGCAGATATTTTTCACAGGATTCCTTTTTTAAATCTGGAAATTTTTGGGATTTGGTTGCAGTATTTTTCAGGTCTTTGAAAGCATAAAAAATATATATATCCATTCAAAAGTGTTCTAGCTTCTGTCTCTCTCTCTGTGTCCTTCGCTTTTTGTTACCTATGTCCTTTTTTGTACTCATATCCTCCATTTTTCCTTGTTTTTCTCTTTCCTTTTCAATGTATTCTGTTGTCTAAGCCTTCCTTCCTTCCTTCCTTCCTTCCTTCCTTCCTTCCTTCCTTCCTTCCTCCTCCACATTTTAAACCTAACTAAAATGGAGAAATCTAAAATTATGTTACGTTCAGGTTATAGATTTTCTAAATCCATATAAGGGGCTGTCTGGAAAATCATTACTCTAGCATCAGCAAAGATGTGTAGGGATCCTGATTTACAATCATGAAAGTGTATATTATAATTTTTTCTCCTTTAGTTTGAGTGTATCCTGGATTCACAACCTTTAGAGCAGTGAAATCAGTGTACCAAGAAAGATTCAGCTAAATATTCAGTCAATATTATCCAGAACTAACAGATGCTGCACCTAAATTACACTATTTACCCATTTTTTGTTTTGTTTTGCATCTATTTACTTCGAATACCTTTTTTCAGTTGTGAAGACACCCAATTCAATTCTGGTGACAATGAAGTTTGTAAAGCGACATGCATTTGAGGGATTATTTCATAGCGTGGGTGTTGCTTGATTGACACAATGCATGAGTGTAATCACAAAAGATGTCAGCAATCATTGACAGGTTCTGTTTCCAAGCACAGCTTCAGCCTAAAAGACTTATTTAGTCAAAATGCCTGCATACAATCACAGGTCAAAAACAGAGAGGCAAAGATTTAAATATTAAAGTGGAAAAATATGTTTAACGGAGGAAAGAAGGGAAAAGGAATTATTCTTGAAAGAAGAAAGTAGTGCTATATGCTTTTATGATCTATTAACTACCCAATAAAGATAGATAATAAGATAGGCAATAAAGAAAGAATCTCGACATAAAGTTGCCTTACTCCTGACAAACAAGTGAATAAATGTTGGTTCTAATGAAACAAATTTAACAAATCTGAAGTAAAAAAATGGTTAAAATGGGGGGAAAAAAGCAAAACATCATAATCTGTATATCATTCTTATATAAACTATTTCCATCTCTGGCCCACTTGGCTACAATTTCTGTTTGAACTGTATTACCAAAAAAAATGGAAAAAAAGAAAAGAAAATAGAGAGATGAATCATGTAGTCGTTCTCGCATCATAAAGCTCGCAGTCTTTCCCGCTTCCACCCCCTGACAGTGGTCGCCGTTTAACACCGATCTTTGGTTTTTGCTTGCGTGTGAAAGTGGAGTGAAACGGCTGCGAGGGACTGAAGTGGGTCGTGGGTAACATGTTGCTATAGCAACTGCCATTCGTCAGCCCCAGGCCCAAGAAAACGCTTTTCTCTTGCACGTTCCCCCATCCTTCTATTGCTCTCCCTTTTTTCTCTCACCTCCTTCTCCTCATTTGCTCCCGGCCCACTCTTTACCTCTCCTCTTTGGTCTCCCTTCTCTTATCTCTACTATTTGGTTTCCTCTCACCTCACAGGTTCTGCTCAACATTTCTCTCCCATTTTCCCCCCTGTTCTTGTCGATATCGGCGCGATGGCAATAAAACCAAGCAGGCATCCGTTTGCATCTTTCCGCTAAGCTGTCCGTCACAAATTGAGGTTGAAATGTACACAGGATAACAGTCAGCTTTGTCCTGCAGAATGTAGCAGAGATGGTCATTAATCCTTAATTGCAGGTCTGTCAAAATCCGAGCTACTCCGTCCCCTAACATGAACAGAAAGGTGAAATTCTTTGGTAACGGTTTTGCTGAAAGTTATTTAAAATGATGTATGACGCGATATCATAACAGGGGGTATAACATAGTGTCCTGGTGATTAACTCCAGCTTGCTTAATAAAGCACAGCGGTGACATGCAGTCATAATTCAAAGAAAATGGCAGTGAAAGGGGACAGAGGAGCGAAGACAGCGGCAGTGAGGTATAAAACGAGGCAGATAGGCCAGCCTCGGTGTGTCACCTAAATTCTACTCTAATGAATAGCTCATTGATTTCCATTAGGAGCGGCTCAGGCTGACCACTCCAGCCTGTCTGCTTCCCATTAGCGCACTTTTAAACTGAGGCTGACAGTCGTAGCCAGGGGTAGACCAGATACGGGAAAGAGGCCGCTCTGTATTTAAACCAAACTTGTGAATTCATCCATGAAGCTGTATGGAGTCAGGGGAGAAAGACAAAGATATAAGTGGAAACATCGAGGCCTTAAACAGCTTCCATCCTGTCATATCATTCACATCTATTAAGAAAGGATATAAAAGGAAGGAGCATATCCCCGATTTGTAAATAGAACACTAGCTCTAAAAGGCCTGTTCAAAGGAATAAAGCTAAACAATGTAAAGGACTGTCGCAATATTGGCTGCTCTACACCTTCGGAGGACTTGGCCCACTTCTCAGTCCTGCCATCCAACTTTTATCAGCTTGACTCCTCCACCAGCCAGCTTCCTTCATTAACAGGATTTGGATCCGTTACGTAATCAGCCTCCACTGGGTTACATAAGGCAGAGTCTTCATCAACAGCAGCTCAATAGAAGGAAGCTGATGCATCTTCAGATTTAAGTATCTATCAGCATCAACTTTCACTTAACTTCTTATTCTTTATGTGAAAAAGATTCATTAAAAGTAGTCTATACTTATGTCATGGAAGCTAAACAAGTTGTTGATTTAATCTAATCCTTCTTGATGAGGGACACCTGGGGGGAAAGTAAAACACCCGAGTGTCCAAATAGTGTCCAAATTTTCTGCCCTTCAGGCCAAAATTGTAAAATCAAAGCTGGAGCGCATGATTAAACACACAAATCTGATTTTCTATTAAAAGGGAGGAAAATAAACTATAAAACAGAAAAAAATGTGTTTTTATTGTTCTTTTTTTTGTTTTTACAAGTACAAACATGATTACCACCCCATGACCCCACATACTTTGTATTGGCATTTATCAGCCTGCAAGAAGGGTTTTTTTTGTTGTTGTTTTTTTTTTACAAAACAGACAAAAATGTCAGTTTGAAAGATATATAGTCATTGTGTGTATTGTCTGCTTCTGTCTCGTTGAACCCCAGTCGGCCTCGGCAGATGGCCGCTCACACTGAGCCTGGTTCTGCTGGAGGTTTCTTCCTGTTAAAAGGGAGTTTTTCGTCTCCACTGTCACTACAAGCGTGATTAGTGGGAGGGATTGCAGAGAGTCAAAGAGTTGATGCAATCAACTGGTTTTCCTTAGATGGAAAAAAAAAAGTTTTTTTTTTTTGTTTTTATGGCACTATAACTCATTTTTCTGAGAGTAGGCTGACAGGAAAGGGGGTATGAGAGAGACATGCAGCAAAGGACCACAGGTCAGATTCGAACCCGGGTCAGCCAGGTCGAGGACTAAGGCCTCCATACATGGGTTGTGCGCACTAAACACTGCACCGGCTGCATGCCCAGATAGAAAACTTTTAATTAGTTTGACTTTATGATCTGGTTTAAGTGCCGTTATAAAATGCCTTGAGATGTGTTGTGAATTGCCACAATATAAATAAACTGAATTTAACTGAATTGAATTACGGAAACGTATAAACTTATAAAACAACAGTTGGAAAATCCCAAATGTTGGCCTGTAAATGTTTTCTACATAAATGTTTTCCACAATTTCAAAATACATTTACATATATTTGATGTTGTGCAGTTAAACGGGCTCCAAATTAAGATTTTCTTCGTCTGTGGACACATCTCCAAACTATGGTGACAATGTTCAGATATGATCCCTGTTTTTTTTTTTTTTTTTTTTAGATGTGCATCAACCATCAGTCATATACATACTCTAACTTGGATTTATGCTGGTTTAAGTAAGGGGTTATAAATCAAGATTAAGAATTTTTTTGGATAGCTAGTTTTTTTTTTCTTTTTTTATGAGCAGGATATCCAAACGTCTCTAAAAGCTATTGAATCCTGTTTTTGGTAAAAAAAAAAAAAATAAGTCTGTAAAATATTGTATATTTTTTCTTGAAGTGAATTACTGCCATATGTTGATTTACACCTTATTCAACCTGTATGATTTCTCGTCTTTCCTGTTGTCCAGCGGAGTTAAAAGAAAAGGGGGGCATCTCTCTGAAATAGGTTTTAAATCAGTAATTCGATGTTGTCTAGACCCAACTGTGGTTAGATAAGACAACAGATATTTGCAAGACATCTACCTAATAGAGAATGGTAGATTTTTCTATGATTGCAGTATGATTCATGCTTAAAAATAGTTTTCTCTCAGTAAACATTTTCATTAGACATTCTAACATCTTTACTGAAATTTTAAATAAATATGGAGAACAAAGGAATAAACACCATCTAGCTTCTTTTTCCTTCCACTATTGTGTTGTTATTGATTGCTATTGCTTCCCTTAGGGAAGCTCAAATCAATTGGCTCTTTTAAACCCATCAATACCAACTCTCTGCAGGCTATGAACTGTTTCGTGCCCTGAACTCTGTATTCAAAAATTAAATTACACCCTGGTGCGTTTCTGGAAGGATTTCAGTGAGTTTTATTTTTATTTTATACTTTTGTTATTAGGTGTCAAAGTATATTGATTAAGGTTTAAGTGGATAAAAACCATTAGTGGATCTTCGCTCTTCAGTTGTGTGGATCTAACGCTTTCACAGGATGAGCTGTCATGTGTAGTTTAAATCATAAAGAGCCATGACTGCCACTAAGTGTGTTATTCACTGATGATTGGTGAAAGTGTCAGAACAGATCACCCTACATGTGTAAAGCCACTGGTGTACCTTTAAAGGACATGCACTGGGTTTGGTCTGGACCAATCAGAGCCTCGGTCAGATTCAACCCACTTGTGAACATCAGATAACGATGCCAACTAGAGCAGGCTGTCATGGAAACAGCTACATAGCACATGCACACACGCACAAGACAGTTCATTTTGTCTCTTTTTACTCCGAGAGTAACTTCCCGCTTTGCCAGAGGAGCTATTTTAGCACGTGTTACATAAGACACAATTCGAGTTCAATGCAATGCTTTTTGCTCCAGCTTCTCTGTTCCTGGAGCAGGATGCATCTGCAGCACCTGTAGACCTAAGCCCATAAATCACACAGAGAACTCCATGCTTACTGCTATGGCTAATTGAAAACAAATGCACTAATTCAACCTTATTACTGCACAATGGGCACAGGTAAAATATAGAGGATTTTTGCTTGCTAATTAACTCTTGGGTAGCCTCTGTTGCAAGATTCAGAGACTTACCTCATTCTAGCCCTTGATTAGCTATAAAAGGAAGAGATATGATTCAGCTTTTACCTAAAAAGCAGATCACCGGTATGCATTTGACCACCATACCTACCACTGTAGTTCTAATCATGAGGGTTTCTTCAACAGAAAAGAAATAAATGGGCACAGAGTGGTTTTTTGTAGTGCAGCACACATGTAAAATGCAGCATCTCCTGCAGAGCTCTCAGTAAACACTTACTGTGAATCATGCTATGATCAGTGGCTTAACGTGTCTGATGGAGAGGTATGCTCCGCATCAAGGCTGTTGAGTTTTACAGAGAGTGTCGTCAGCAGAGCTAAACAAGGCACTCTGGGATGTTAGACTCTCTTTGTTCTTTCTTATGAAAACACAGTTGCCGTTGAGCTTTTTTTGTGTGCTTTCTTTCATATCTGACCTAAATTCTTTGTTCTCAGATCCTCCCTAATGCTTTCGTAGCTTTGAGCTTTCTTGCAGCTAAATGCAACAGGATAAGTGGAAGTAATCCTGCTCTTCCTCTCCTTCTGCAGGATGTTTCGAGTGCTGCATCAAGTGTTTGGGCGGGGTGCCCTATGCCTCGCTGGTGGCCACCATCCTCTGCTTTTTAGGTGTGTCCCTGTTTTGCGGCTGTGGGCATGTTGCGCTTACAAGCACCCTGACCATGCTGGAGAACCATTTCTCTACGATCACCAGTGACCACGCTACCCTCGCTGCAGTGTAAGTCCACCGAGTGTTAAGATTGCATCCTAAAATAAGCCTTTGAAGGAATCTGATAATATGCTTAATGTCTAGAAAAGAAATGCAGCCAATTAACCATTGAAAAAAAATTAAAATTTCTGTTTATCAAAATAACCATCCCCTGGAACAGTGGCACCACTATCAATTGGCTGCAAAATTAATTCAACTTAATCAAATTCTAAGTTTTTCTGTAACTAAGTTGATCATAGACTCTTCTATGTTTATTTTACCTCATAACTGCCTTCTCTCCTCCAGTTTAAGCATTTGGGTACATAAAGAAACATGAAAATCTCTGAGAGAAGAAAAAGCAACCTCTTGGAGTCCAAAACTTGCAGTAAAGTGATTGGAATCGAAATACCAGCCTGGCATAAATGCATAACAAAGGCTACATTGATAAGGCAGATTAATGCAAACCAAATATTTTTACTCTGTTTGGGAAAAAAAATACTTATAAATTATTTTTTCATGGCGGTCTGCCTGGCCGCTTATATATGTGGTACTTACTTGGATATGTATCTTATAGTTTTCAAAGCGGCTGCAGTCTGATAAGTCACATCTCATTTTATCCAACTTTTACGTCATTGCCCTGGCTCCCACTACTTATCCACTCTGACTTCTCAGCAGCACTAGACCTTGCTGCTTGAAATTATTGAGGTAAAAAAAATAATCAACTGTATTTTCCCAAAATATTGCAACTGAGCATCAAGACCTGCTGGGTAAATGTAGACAAAACAGTTTATTAAATGTGGAATTCTGGAGAAGTCTCTACTAAGAGCATTAACTTAGAGGCCTGACAATCCGGCACATTGATGAGGGAATAGAGTTTTCTCTGTCGTCCTAAGCTTATCCTGGAAATCACTCCATAGTTCTGGCAAGAATAAAAATCTAAACAAAAAAGAGCTTTCTCTTCTAGATCTTTCTCTTCTAGAATTTCTCTACTAGTTCTGATCAGCATTGTTACCTGCAGTACATAGGGATCACCTCTATGATTTCTTTCAGAAAAGGTGAGATTACTCTACAGCATCAAGGCAAGGAGTGGTTGTTATAGATCCCCATTTCTACGTTAGAGAGAGTTTCATGGATGGTGTTCAGAATGGATGTTAAAACGCAGATGCCCAATTATTGTCAAAAACTCATCACTTGGCTCAGTAACCAGAAGTCTGGAGAGAGTTTAAATCAAACACAAATTATTGAATACAGTGGTTAGTTTTTGCTTTGACAGGGTAGGTAAAAAGCAAAAAGATATCATCACTTGATTAACGTTATGCTCTGGAACAGCAGGTTGTTTAATATGCTGGTCTGGCTGTTGACTCCCTGCCCAAGCCATCTGTGCTATCGGTAGCATAAAATATATTACTTCCTCGTCCTTCAGATTTTGGTTTATTCGTTCATCTACGTCCAAGCTTAAAACTATTTAAATATTCTGGATCGAAAGGCGTTTCTAACTCAGCCTTTTTTTTCTTCCTTTTCATGAATCTCATCCTCATTTCCATCTTAGACAATCTTTGTAATTAATATGCTTTATTAATCCTTTGTCTATTTTTGTCATAGCCTTCAACCCATTTAAATAATCCTGTTAAAGAGACAGTTTTTGTCAAAAGAACAGCGCTATGTATATGAAGTTGATGTCACTACCCTTATATGGTGGTCTGTTCCTGTATTTAGGAAAGCTGGATTATAAATACTGTTTGGTTCAAAATAGACTGTCCATATTGAAAGGAAAAAAAAAAAACAGAAAAGTTGATCAAATGCTGCAAGGCTAATTAAGCCTGCTCAATTCTGGAGCTTTTATAAAAATGACCTTTGAGGTCAGCAAATGTAATTCATTTCTTTCTTTTTCCCTCATCTTCATTGGTGTATTTATTGGTGATGGCACCATCTTCAGGCTGAGTTGCTCCTAATATTGTCAACCAAAGCTTTAAAACCTTTGTAAACCAAGGTATTCTGACGTTAAGGTTTGTCTCCTGTGCCCAGGATCCAGATCTTTCAGTACATTATTTACGGCATCGCCTCTTTCTTCTTGGTCTACGCCATCCTCCTGCTGGGGGAGGGCTTTTACACCACCAGCACCATCAAGAAGGAGCTCCAGAGTGACTTTAAGACGACTATCTGCGGACGTTGCATCACTGCCTTTGTATGTCAACACAGCCACTGTGAACTAAATCAACTAGATTAATCTATGAGCTTACTTTTGTTTTACAAGGTTCTTTATTAGAATATGAATGTATGTTTGCATCAAGTTGTGGAGATGTTTTGTGTTTAATTCTATACTTTTAAGCCAGATCCACACAAACAATCCCACTTGAATTATACTTGGCCTTCAGGGTTACTTTGGCACAGTTTGTCCTTTCCAGCCTGATTAAGTTAATTACTTCAGATGTCCAGTTAGATTAGCATGGAAGCAAAATCTGACGCATGTGTGGGTGGATGGTTAGGGCTTTATATAGTAATCACCTAATTCTCAGTGCATTTCAAACATTTTCATAAATCCCCATCGCCTCTTTCCTTCTTCCCTTTCTCTGTTTAGTTCATGTTCCTGACCTACGTCTTCACTCTGGCTTTCATCGCCATCTTCTGCTTCACGATGATTCCGGTTTTCCTCTTCTTTAACATGTCGAATACCTGCGCTGCCATGAAATCTCCGGACTCCAACATCACATCTCCTGACTCCATCTGTGTGGATGTCAGGCAATACGGTCAGTTGCTGTCCTTTCATTTGCTTTGTGGGTCTCTGGTATGATGTCACTCAGGGTGGCAATGATGGGGATCTTTTCAATTTTAGGGGCTGTAGAATTGGGTATGGGTAAAAACTTACTTTCAGAAAGTAATATGTGGAATTCAAAGATTATAATTATGCTTCTGCTGTTGTTTTTAGCCTTTACAGTAGTAGCCATTCAAAATGTTCCCATTTTCCTGGCTGGCCCTTTGCTGGTCCCCTGCAATTCCCTTTTAAACATCAATCTTTGCACTAAAGTATTCTTTCTGTCATGATTTATGGACATTAAGATCTAAAGAGAAGCACCATCACCCTGTAATTCAGTGAAAGGGTGGAGTCAGAATAAAAAAATATGCATGCACAGCAGAAGGAGGATGTCACTCCTGTTGCTGGAAGTTAGAGGGGATTCTGCTGGGAGTTGCAAGGAAGTTGGCTGCCATTCGGCTGGCGTTTGACTGGGAAGGGCTATTTTGAAGGGCTGCTATTGTAAATCTAAATAAAGACGATAGATTTCAAGCACAGTTAATTCAATTGGGTTTGAAATGAAGCAAAAGGAAACTGTGGTTTTAAAGATATTGCTTTTTAATAAACATAAATAATATTCTTGCTTTTCAAGAAAATACATTTTCTGCTTTTTTCGTTTTCACCCTCAAAATCTGTGCTCACCTGCTGCACCTTGCAAATGGATATAAAACGATTAAGTCTTGATTGTATTTTCTGTAGATTTTATGTGACAAACCAACACAAGTCAGCATCCCAAGTTTCAATCTTCTCATCAAGCACTGCTTGAGCCATCATCTGAGAAGTAAGAAGTATAAAACCTACAAAGACATGGTTGTCAAAAAAAAAAAAAAAACAGCAGACCATGAAGAAAGAGCATCAACCTTTTAACTCTAGTGGAGATCCAGAACTCAGACCAAAGGATCTGCTGACAGCAAAGTCCAAAACCTTGCTTTTATTGAAAATAACAGAATAATATCTACTGGTATGTTAAAACATAGCATTGTTTGCAAAAATAAAAGCTTCACACCCGGTTCATGACTTCATCCTCACCATAAAAGATGTTGCTGTTAAAATCAACCAGACTTTAGAATGGAGAATGGCCTAAAGAGCTACAGAAAAGAGGTCAATCAGGGTGTATTAATTTGTTATAAAGTCCCACTCAAAATCCTGACATAACTCTGGTTAATAATGAACGAGACCTAATACAGGTTAATACAGAGATGTACGAATTATCTTGCAGAGCGCAAAAAATATGAAGTCTTTAATTTTTGATGTTTTTACAAACACACCTCAGAAGGCAAGGCAAATCTATTTGTATAGCACAATTCATCACAAAGACAATGCAAATTGCTTTATATAATTATAAATATAGAAAAATAAAACAGAATCAAAGCAAGTAGGAAAAAAAATAAAAAGAGAAGACAGAAGACTTTCCTCAAAAAAACAATTGCGGATAGCAGCATTTTTAGATATTTAAAAATTATTATTTCTGTGCTATATTTCATGGTGTAAGGGTAGTTACGCAAGATGGTGACAAATCCAAAAATACAGAAAATATATTTTTTATATTATATTTTATATGTACATCCTCTTTGAATTTTGCATTTGCAGCTGCAAAGACACTCAAACATGCATGCTGTGTTTCTTCAAACCTCACGCAACTCTCCCCATGATCAAGGAAAACTTGGATCTGCAGTTTACAAAATTCAACAGATTTCCCTTTACATAATAGTCCCAAACCCCTTTAACCCATTTAAATGGGATTCAGCACATTTAAAATAAAATACAGCCCACAATAGTTTTTTCTCACAATTTTTTGGGAGTTTTTCAGCAAAGAGCTGCATTCTATGACTACATATGTGGTTAAATGTTGGATGACCTAATGAACATGATTTGACCCACATTTAAAAGACAGCTGGCCTCCCTACAAAGTAGGATGAGGATCACATATGCATCAATGGCTGCAGTGCTGCACTTTCATGCTGCAGAAAAATATTAACCCCATTAACTTGCAGGCATCCAATTATCAGTGGATACTAAAACTGAGGAGGGATTCGAGTTTATTTGTGATTGGAGCAAGAAAAGAGGACAGATTACATTAATAAATGGAATTTTCAGCTTATACGAGCAAATACATTTAAATTCATTCTGAATAATGACCCATATTTTTCTAACGGCAGCAGCGATGTTTCCTTTAATCTTCCTTTCTGCTTCGTTTATAATACCTTCAATCTCCACGGTGGAATAAAAGCCTGTTGTTTCTCTTCGGTGACGTTTCATTTCTTTGATCCTGCAGGCATTATTCCCTTGAACGCAACACCTGGGAAAGCTTGCGGAAACACGCTGACAGATATCTGCATTACCAGCGAGGTGAGTAGGAGATACTTTTTTACGTGTGGTAACGTTGCTCTTGTAGAGCTTCTCTAACCTCCCTGTTTTTTCTTCACAGTTCTACCTGTCCTTCCACCTCTACATTGTGGCGTTAGCCGGTGCCGGAGCCACCGTCATTGCATTGGTGAGCTCCCATAATGGATCCGCTCAAAATATGCACGTTGCCATGCCGCGCTTATCTGTTGCCGTGGCAACCTCTCACGTAATGTTGTACTATCAGCTGAAATCCTGCCCTGCAGCCTGCTATGTCAGTGTGTGTGTGAGTGTCTGTGTTTTGCTCTGATGTGGAGGCGGACTTTTGTGTCCTGGGAAATGCAGACGCCTAAAAAAATAACATCTTTCCACATGTTTTGCCAACTCACCTAAATGCCCTTTGGCTTTTGATGTTGTACAGCCACAGTGTCATGAAAACGGGAACCATTTTAGATTTTTAGGTGGTGAAAAAGAAAAACTGTCTGAGGACCCTGAAGCCATTAACAATACTTTCACCCATTCATAGTTCTAAAGCCCCTGTTACACCTTGATGATTTAGACCAGTGTAGGCCTGATGTACAAAAAAATCTGTCAAAAAATGCTGGCATACATTGGATAAGTTATGAGCACGCTAACGCATCCTGAAACAAGCTGGCACATGTCGACATACAGCAAGTACGTCGAGATATTTCCCAATGTATGCCATACATGGGACATAAGTTACAGGTAAACTATCTGATCATCGACATAGGTTAAGTGTAAGTTACTCATAATTCGTGGTGTCTTGCTTATCCAAAACCTATGAGTAACCTGCGCATAACTTATATGTAACTTATCAAGAACTTATTTCCAATGCATGTCAACCTATTTTACTGTGTTCCGAATGACCGCTGAACGTGTTTCTAACTTACAGCTACTGTATAATGGCGTATTGGCAGGGTTTTGGTATAAAAGGGGGTACACAGGAGGAAACTCTTCCAGACTTCATCCCCATCATAGGGTGAGTGTTAAAGGAATAGTACACCCAAAACATGATTAGCCTTCATTTTCTACTCACGCTGAACAACCCTCTGGAGTACTTTTTTGATATCTCAAATGCATCTGGAGATCTGGGAGGCTTCTTGCTGTCGGCTGACATTCAAATAATGGAGGTCCCCAGCGCCCAAGGCAGAAAGGTCCATAAAAGTCCACAAAAAACGTGTCAATATTCCTCCATACTGCTTGTCCAATGTAATCCAAGTGTCCTGAGTGGGTAGCGTCCATAATTTACTCGAAACGAAGTCATTTAGAATGTTTTTAGAGCATAAACAGTAGTGTATAAGATTTCCTAAAAGCGTGCGCCTGCGAGTTCACGACTATACGGAAACCGCGGCAGACCAAACCAGATGAAAGTGCGCATTCAGCGTCTGCTCTGCCGATAATGCAAGCGTAGAAGAAGAAATTTGCTGTTTACCTGTGCAAAGAAAGAAACAACGAAAGAAAAATGTCTGAGGACTTCAGTGTTGAGGAAGAACATGAGTTCTTTGCCGAGCCTTTTCATCTGGTTTGGTCTGCCGCGGTTTCCGTAGAGTCGTGAACTCGCAGGCGCGCGCTTTTAGAAAATCCTATACACTACTGTTTAGGTTCTAACACATTCTAAATGACTTCGTTTCGAGTAAGTTATGGACCCTACCCACTCAGGACACTTGGAATACATTGGACGAGCAGTATAGAGGAATATTGACACGTTTTTTGTGGACTTTGATGGACCTTTCTGCCTCGGGCGCCATAGACCTCCATTATTTGAATGTCAGCAGACAGCAAGAAGCCTCCCAGATCTCCAGATGCATTTGAGATATCAAAAAAGTACTCCAGAGTGTTGTTCAGCATGGGGGTGAGTAGAAAATGAAGGCTAATCATGTTTTGGGTGTACTATTCCTTTAAGGTGAGGGTGATGGATCCTCCCTGCGTTCACGGCCACAGCCACGACCAACAACCTTCCTAGCGGACATGACGCTGAATCTGCTGTGATTGCAAACCTTCTTTCTTTCTTTTTCTTTTTACTTTTTATATATTCTTTTTTTTAGCGGGCTGTAAACAGCAGCTAGGGTAATATCAAATACATCTTTTTATGCAGACCGGGCACCACCAGGCGTATCGCTGCCCCCCTCAGGACACTGACTTGTGCATCATTTCATTGGTATTACACTGCCGTGCGTTATGAATAAGTTAGGCTGTTGTTGGACATAAGTTCTGGCCTCGTTATAAATATGCCATGAATACGCCCAAAATTGAAAAAAAAAAATACATCTAAAGTTCAGCGTATGCCAGCGTTTTAGAAGATTCTGGGATGTCGGGCATATGCTGGTTAAGTCGGCAAGGTGTGACAGGTTCCTAAGCTACATCTTGATGTGGGATAGACATACAGAAGCAAGGCTGTCATACAATTCACGCCACCAAAAGCTGCCATCAAGGCGGGACACAGCCCCAAACCAACAACCATTAGTTAAAGGCTGATGAACTTGGCTGAAATTTTCAGACCATGTTGTAGATTTTAATGGGGACTTAAATATATATATATTTAAAGGACAGGATGGTAACGATGTAACTTTGATTTCAGAAATTAAAATTGTACCTTTGTTTCCTGTGTCTTAGATCCACTACCTTATGATTTTAGCGGCTAATTGGGCCTATCTGAAGACTGCAGCTTCCACGCACGACTACCAGGACATCAAGACCAAGGATGACCAGGACCTGGAGGCCGAGGCGCGCTCCAAGGATGGCCAGAACTCCTCCTCCTACTCTTAAGGACAAAGCGTCCTCTTTTGCCATTGTTCATCTTTTCTCCAAATCTTAAACCCATCCTGCAACAACCTAGTGCCCACCCCCCTTCCCCCTTCCGACAAAACAAACCACCTCGGTCATGTTCGGCAGCCCCCAAATCTCCTGATTCTCCATCCTCTTCGCTTTACCCAAATGTTTTCTTTTTGTTCTGCTCGGAGATGCAGAGTGTGTTCTCACACTTAAGGGGAAGAGGATAGAGGGTCAGGGGGAGCGGCAGGCCCAGACGGAGGCGGGTGCTTCAGAACGACAAAGCTCGCCCCCCGCTGGGGGGTCGAGCTCAGGTACAGTACATCAGTTTTAGAAGCGCCTCTTCCTCCCCCTCCCTGTGCGGCTCGTGAACGTGCCCCGGCTGTGATGGCCTCGCGCCCTGAGCCAGCACAGCCTCTCAAACACATAGCTCGTATAGAAAAGAAAAAAAAAAAGAATAAAAAAAAGAAAAACAATGTTCACTGTGTGCTTCAATCACTGGGAAGCACCACAGCAACCAAGCTCTTCTGTTTTTTGGTGTTTTATATGCATATATATATATATATATGAATATGAATATATTGTGCGAATGTGTGTGAATGTTGTTCTTTTTTTTAATACTCTGAAAAAGTATGCCAGGTATTGTTACAATCTCTATGGATTTTTTTGGGCTCATAGGTTTTTTCTCTTTTCTCCTTCAAGTTTTTTTTTTCTCCCTCACATTTGACTTTTTATTGCTTTTGCTCCTAACGTTATTGCACTATTCAAAAATGAATTAATGGGGGAGACTATGATCCCTTCAACAAAATAAACCCTCCTTTTTTTCCCCCCTCCAAGAATGAATAATTCAAAGAATGAATAAATAAGGTAATACCTCGATGATTACTCTTCCTTTGCATAATTATATTTAACCTCTAACTTTCTTTTAGGACTTTAGAAAAATGTGTTTGTTTGCTCCCACATCATGCATTGGATGCTTTTTTGCTAGGAGGTCATAGAAATCCTCATATCCAAATGTGCAAGAATAAAAGTAACCACACCAAATGTTACTGAAGACTTTCCAAGTTTTTCTTATCTTTTTGCTACATTTATCACCAGCTGAAATAAAAGTCAATGACAGCGCCCTCTACAGTTACTTGCACCAGTGGTTGAATATCTTAAACAAGACATTTATATAGTAGTCAAACACTATTGTATGGTGGTGGCAACCTCATGCTGTGGGGACGAAGTTCCTCCAGTCATAGAAAGCTAGCGTTGGTAGGTGGATCTAGGGCAATCCTGGAAGATGTCTCGGTTCTAATTTAACCCAGATATTAGATTTTATATACCATTTTGTTGTCACTGTTTCAAAGTGGACAAAAATAAAAAAACACTGTTCTTGTTAAAATTCAGTTTTAAATCATTTAGCTTTTAACCAGGAGCTATTTTTATTTGTTGCCATTTTAGGATTTATCAAACTCAACACATAGCTGCTTTGATTAAATGATAGTTTCAGTTGTCTTCAATATTTAAAAGAGTGCCTAACACAAACAGGCATCGTTGTCACGGCTTTTTTTTAATGTTCAAAATGTCATTTACCAGTAATTTGGGACCCGTAGAAGTATATTGTGACCAAAGTAGAACATTACATTTTAAGAACTTTTTCCTCCCCTCTCCTTCTTTGGCTTAACAGAAGATGTTTGTTAGCAAAAGAACAAAAAAATCGATACCAGAATAACATTGAATCCAATTTTTTGGTTGGTTATAAAATCATCTGATAATTCCTATTTTAGCTTAATCTTCATCTTAATTTTTTTTTTTTCTTTTTGGCATGCAAATATATTAAATCTGATCATTTTTGACTGTGGAACAAAGTTCCGAGAAAATTAATACCCACATTCCTTTTAAATAGAAAAAAATGTTTTTGTTATATTTAGCTGGAATTGTTAAGGATGCCACAAATTACAGACTGGTGGATTTTGTATTTTAAAACAAAGAAAACTGAAAAAATATATATTTTTTACATTTACCTGCTGATTAAAAGGTGCTTAAATTAAAAGTTGGATTTTTCTAAATTTTCTGCATCAAAAAAAGTCAGTTTTGATTCCAACAATTTTAACAAGGGTAAATGTGGAGGGCGCTGTACATCTAGGTCTAAAGAGACACACACCTCAGGTATCAAACCAAATCTGATTTGGATTCTATCTCACATTAACCGTTCAAACTGACCTAATTAGTACTCCACCCACCGATTCCTCTATTTCAGGAACTAAATCTGTAAATAGCAGAATCACCCTTAAGAACTGACCCCCCCCCCCCCCCCCCCCGAACAAGAACAACACAATCAGTGTTTTATTCCATCCATTCTCTTTTATTTTTCTTGAACAATGTAAACGTACCCTTTGAGATATGTGTTTAGCACTCGAATACTAGTTCTGCATTTTTGATATTCTAATTGTAATGTAAGATCTTCAATTCTGTGTGGTGAGAGGGAAACAGTTCAGTCATGATATATGATGGGTTTGAGGTGATTGTGAGGTATACATCTAAAAATGTGAAGATGAAAAACATGGTTATTGATTTTTTTTTCTATATTTATCCATTTTAGGCAGCTGGGTTCTTGTGGTTTTAACATTTTATGGAAAATATTTGTGCTTCTTTCTTTTCTAAACGGCCAATGAGTGGCTTAAGTCACTTTTTCTTGTTTGTTTTTTTCCCGCTTTTAGAATGCCATGCCTCTCATACAAGCCACAAAGACTGTTTTGGATGTTTACACTGAATAAAACAAAGCAGGAATTTTCATACATTAATTTTATAACCAGATATGTTTTGATAATCATGGCCTGCACTCTAAATGAATCATAACCGATTAGGTAACCCTTAAAGAAATAGCTAAATAAGACAGATTTTTGATGAAATGAAGCATGTCAGTATCGTCCATGTGCACAGCTGTCTATTCTGTATAAAAAAAAAAAAAAAAAGGACTTTATTGCCATGTGTGTTATGTTGAATAAATATCCGTGCTTTGCCGGCAGGTTGATGTAAAAAGGCAAACTTAAATTTCCTATAAGCCGATGATGCGCGTCGGGTTGGTGTCGTTTCCTCGTTATTTGCATGAAGGAGACATGACTGTGTCTTTGCAGTTTTTTCAGGTGATGTGTAGTCATTTGTACTGGCAACTATGGTAGGCCGCAGTGTTTTTTGCCCCCTTCTCCACCCCTGCTCTTTTCTAAAGAACTCCATTGTACTTTGATGGCAATGTAGTCCCTGTAGGTGTTTCATTTGGTTATTTTCTCTTTTTTTTAAAGTTGGAAATAGTTCTATGACTCCTCAATGGTGATTTTTTGTAACCTTCTCTAGTAAAACCGATATTTTTTATTATCGTGACAAATGTGTATTTTGTCTCTTCCTTCAGGTTGTGATTTTGATGGAAAGTCTTAAAAAGGTTATAAATTAACAACCATGTGTCTCAATTGCCAGGGGTTACATAGACATCTTGCAAGTATGATTGCAAAAAATATATATACTTTTCCCCCTTTCTTTTACAGAAGGATTAAACTAGGGAATATGTGTATAAAATTTAGGATTTTATGGTAGATAGCTCTTAATTAAACTTAACTGAATTGCATAACGCCTCATGCAACATGTCTTTAAAGGCCAATACTGTAAATCGGTCAGCCAATATCAGTGTTTTTTTCTTGCATCAGCTGAAGCCTGCATACTATTGACAATTCATCAGTGCATTTAGCAGCTATACTTTGGCATTGCGTGATGTACATGCATTGCTGCCCACCTCCATTTGTTATTGGTTGCAGTTTTCTATTATTTTATAAATTTTGCTTTTTATTTTACATCACATTTTTTTAAACACTGGGCCCTTCATCATATAAATGGAGGACATGAAGTACTAACACCCCATATAATTATCCACAAAACAAATAAATTGGCAGCACATATCGGGGAAATGTTAGAGTGATGTCAAAATAATCATGCCTTAAAAACCCCATATCAGTCAATCGCTACTAAAAATACATAGAGTTGCCAAATAGTT
Source organism: Cyprinodon diabolis (assembly GCA_030533445.1). NCBI lineage: Eukaryota > Metazoa > Chordata > Actinopteri > Cyprinodontiformes > Cyprinodontidae > Cyprinodon > Cyprinodon diabolis. The sequence goes on from CM060085.1 coordinate 7,219,870, forward strand.
CCAGCTTATTGAATTCTCCTTAGGGATTTAATTCAGCATTCAGTGATTAGTATTTTTTTGCATATTAGTGTGAAAAGAACCATTATGTTAAAAATAGGCCAAGCACATTCCCGTAATATTTTATTGAAGGTGTTATTCTGGTCATAATTATTACAGTATTTTAAGTATCTATATAACTGTTAACACATTGGACGAGGAATTAACTTTTTTTTTTTTGCCTTTTGGCCATTAAGAAGTCCCTTTCTTATTTGTTTTTCCACACCTATTCATCATTGTTCTTTGATTGCAATGCATTTAATTAATTATAAAAAAAATGGCCAAGCTCTATGTATAACCAAAATTTCAAGAAATTGGTAAAAATTCAGCTTATTTTAAGATCTCTAAAAATTACAACAAAAATAAATTTCACTGTTATAAATATGAAATATACTTAAACTACTTTTAGTATAGTAATTATGCACATGTAAATATTGCAATTTTTTCAATGACAAAATGTTAATGGAGAAACTAAACTTCTTCCTGCAGGACCAATTCTCTGTAGCCTATCTGAATTGTGTAAGTTGTACAGGACAGTTTAATATATTGAATGAAAAACAGCAATCTTTTGTGTAAAATAAAGCTCTATACGGAGAGTAGTGCAGAGTATTCCTTTTTATCTTGGTATAAGTAAGTTAAAAACACACTTTTAACTAATATCCCAACTGATAAATCAAAGATGTCAACAGCATTTGAAAATGTTATAGATTAAACAAGAAAATGTAACTTTCTTTTTATAGCTTGGGTTGTTTTTAGGAAGATATCTAGAGGTTTCCTCATCACTGCACAGGTGAAGCCACTTTATTCTAATATTTTCTGCAGCCAATCAGTGTTTGAGAAATTAATGTCCTCTAGTTTTTATTTACAAAAGAAAAAATTTAGTACTTATTACAACAGAAGATGGCATGCTTTTAACAAAATAAAAGGCGGGAAACAGCTGAGTGTACAGATGTTAATTACAAACATGGCATTTTATTTGTCAATGTTTAAAACTGTATTAAAAGGAACAGATTGTTTTCATGTTTTCCAATAAATTATGTGATTAAGCTTTACACATTAAGTTAAAACACTGTATGCACTTCTGCCTAGCCAATAAAGAGCTTTAAATCTTCCAATTTACCACAGCGTCCAGAACAACCTCATGCCTGGTTTGGACTTCAACCCTGTAGCACTTTGGCGCCACCATGTGGAATAAAACTGTACTGTGATTTAAAGTAAAGTTCAGGAAGTAAAGTTATTTTTGAAATCATCAAAAAAGGAAAAATTTAATTGGACGCATTTAACTCAACAGAAAATTTAGGAAAAAAAAAATAACTGTGATGAGGGAATTATTTCATAGTAAAGAATTAACAGCTTGAACTCAATTTTTTTCAATGAATAGCTTCAGTCCCTGATCTCTATGAGTAAAGAAATGCATAATTCAATGAATCCACAATTTCTTTTTAAGCCAAAATACAATATTTTCACTCAATTAAAATGATAGGAACGTTTTTTGGCTAAAAAAAAAACTAATCAGAGAGAAGGAAGCTAAATCAAGTGGGTGGGCAACTTCTCATGTCAACCCAGGACTAAAAAAAAGAAATAAAAAAACATTTAAATCCTCTATTTGAAGGCAACAATTTTTAAGCACGTGTTGGCTGTTTTTAATTCACCCTCTGATAAAAACAAACAGGAAAAAAAAACAGTATATATTTGGGTTCAAATATATACGAGTCCTAAATTTATTTTTCATAGTTTAAAATGCATTCAGCATTTCAAGTTAAACAAAATAAAAACATTAACCTTAAAAACGATCCTGGTTTAAGCATAAATAGGAGCATACAGAACTATACAGCAGCTGCTGACAGCATCAACGAAAGGCATGTGTGATATCCAGTGTTTAACAGCATTTGGATTCAGGCCGAGGCTTCTTCTGCAGGTTCACAGTGTTGGTGGGGATCAGGGGTTCATCTCTATCCTCAGATGCCAGGAGACGACGTGCTGCTTCCTCAAAGGCTGATGCTACATTTGTTGCATCCTTGGCGCTAGTTTCAAAGTAGGGAAGTCCTCCGTTTTCCCGGCACCACTGGCGAACGTCCTCCCCTGATACCTGACGGTCAGGAACATCCAGTTTGTTGCCCAGTACCACAAACGGGAAGTTGTCAGGGTCCTTCACGTCCGCGTAGTAAGTGAACTCTTTCTTCCAGTTTGAGAGATTCTGGAAGCTTTGTCCGTCGTCCAGGCTGAAGGTGAGTAGGCAGCAGTCCGAGCCGCGGTAGAAAGGCGTTCGAAGGCTGCGGAAGCGCTCCTGTCCCGCCGTGTCCCAGATTTGCAGAGTGACCCGGCGCCCGTCCACCTCAAGCTCTTTGTTGAGGAACTCCACACCTATTGTATGGAAGAGGTGAGAGTCGAACTTGTTGGTGACGTAGCGGTTCATGAGGGACGACTTGCCCACACCTCCATCACCTAGGAGGATGACCTTCAGCAGAGTGGACTTGGCCATCGTGGAAACCAGGGGCTGAGAAATCAAGGAGGTTGGAAATTTGAGCTGAGAGGCCACACAAAACCACAACCAGGAGTCGGACCTAAAAAGTGTGTGGGAAAGCACATGTCAGACTAAACCTTACTATATTTGGCAGGTATGAAAATCACGGCTAATATCAATATCAGATATTAATATTGGCTGTTATGGTCGATAACTAATATTTAACAATATATGTTTCCCAGCTCTTTAGGACCAACATTGACTGATTTAATGATGATTTATCATACATGCCTTATATTTATGGCAGTATACAGGTACTTTATTCTTATTAAATTATCTTCATTCTAATGGGTTAATTTGACTTTCTTTTAAAGATGCAATGATCCGACATCTGGATCGCATTTCGACTCCGATATTGACCAGTTAATTGATTCGGATATCTGTGATGATGTATTAGCTATCAGAGATACAATCCAGTGTACATTATAAGGAACTATTATTGTTTTATTTTTGGCTGCCTTATTTCTTAATAATATAAAATACATTTATATCTGCGTTGATCTAACTTTTCCTTCTGTTTATGTGAAGGCTGAAGCTTTCATTCATTCAACAGTTGAATCAGATCGTTATCGCTTATCGGCCGATATGCTCAGTCCAAGTTTCGGTATCAGAGTGGATTGGCATAAAAAACTGGATTGGTGCATCTCTATTTTCTTTTTTTTTTTCTTGACCAATCTCAAGAAATAATTCCTACCCAAACACCAACAACAATGGTTTGATACCAGGTCTTCCTGGATACAAACTAAAACTAAATACTAAGCTGTAGCTGCAGATGTATATTAGACCCAGAATACTTGCACACTGAGGTAGAGGAGCCCAGCAGCTCCTTAGTAACAGACACATACACCTGGTTTATAAAAGGAGTGATAATAAAGGCTATTCATCCCTGCTGTTATCAGACTTTACAATGCTACTGCACTATAATCTGGTGTAATAACACTGCAATAACATACTATTTATCCATTTATTAAAGCAGAAACCGCACTTTACCTGTCACCACCTTACTGTATCTAAGATACTGTATAAATCACCTTAAATCTCTCCTTTATTTTTTATCCATCCACTGTATATATCTGGATGCACTGAATATACTTCATGCACGTTTTTCTCCTTCGTACAACTTTTGTTTGTTTATAAGAGACGATGTCACAAGTGAATTTCTCCATTGTGAGATCAATAAAGCCCTATTCTATTCTAATATTGTTTAATCGCCATAGGTTTAGCTTTCCACACACGTACAGACTGAATGTATTAGGGATAGCCGTTACAACCCTATTTTGATCTTTACTTTAGTTTTCTTTTTCTTTTTGCTATTGTTTTTTTTCTCTGTTTCCTTTCCCTCTTGACTCATGAAGGTGTGGAAGCAGACAACTAGGAGTTACTGTATATCTTCTGTCGTTTGTGGTGCTTTTTTGCTTTCTTTTCTCTCCTCCATCTTTTCTATCTCCATCTCTTTCTCTAGCCTCATTACTTCATATCCTCTCTCCCTTTCTCACCTGCCTTTCCATCCCAGGGTCCATTATATACTATTTTATTCCCTGAATCGTTTTCAATAAATGTTCATATACATTATTACCTAGGGGAATCTTATGGTAACAACCTTAATGCTGGTCTGCTTGTGAGAGCAAATGTGTGCAGCTATTTTCTAGATTCCCAAAGCTATATTAGCAAAACAGGACATAAAAAAAAACGAAAGAAAAAAACAATAACAGACCATAAACTCCAGTCTTTTAACACTTTTAAACCACTGAGAACAGACAACTGAAGCCCCTGAAAATGTAATTTCTTGAACTAATCACTGTGGAAAGGTCAAGGAGTGGGGTTTCAATTCAACTTTTCTTTTTCCTTTTCTTCTCTTATTACATTTAGCAAATATCATCAGGAATTTTCTCTTAAGAGCACCCAATAAATAACTAAAAATGTGAAGTTGCACATTTAAAGAGCATCTATGTTTTGTAAATAAAAGGAGAAGCACTCATTAGTTCTGATTTCATCCATCAGACCACATGACTCATAAACGCTCGGTATGTTTGACCTTTACTAATCAACAGAAGTTCAGATGAGGAGAAACTGCTTCTCGGCTAACTTTCAGCTCGTCGTCCAGGTTACATGAACTGCTAAGCCGTTTACTCCCACTCAAACAGACCAGGTAATCCTATCAACAGCCCGGTCAGCATGCTGCACCATTCATATATACTATGAGTAATATGTAAGGCGTGGAATAATCCGTGTGAGGAATCACATGGATGCTGATCACAGGATCTGCAGAAATTCCACAGTAATCGGAAAAAAAAACATAATTCCTCTTTGCTTCCACTAAATAGATCCTTTCAAGTTAAAATCTCTGAAGAAAGAAGGATCATAACCAAAGGCGTTACCAAAAACATTTTTTTTTATCTGATGAAGTTGTTTATTGATGGCTAAATAATCTTTGAGGAACTAATGAAGGAATTTCATGCAATTATTCATTGACTTTGTGTTCTTTAAGGACATGAAATAAGAAACAAAATGATAAAAATCAATGGACATGCTGGGAACGGTTAACTGGATCTAATTAGTGCAATTCAAACTATGCAGTTACAATAAATATAAACGCAAAAAGGAAAGGCGTACATGCAATTAACAGGAAATGAAAATAAGTCTACTTAGCCATTTAGCATTTCAGAATAAAAACATTTTATTCCCTATGTAAAAGTTTTAAAATATAAAACAATGTCTTATTGAAATCGTAAATCATTAAAAGAAGACTTAAAGTCATTAAAGCAATCTGTTTTTGATGATAAAGACCTTTTATATTGAAAGTTTGTAGGATAAGTTACTTTAAACGAATCTAAAAAGACACGGAGAAGACGGTGGCTTTTTAAAGCTACAGTGTGTAATTTTTAGCGACATCTAACGTCCAGACTGCAGACCGCAGCAACATGAACATGTTCCCCCCCACCGCTTCTCCCCCCCAACAGTATGGCGAGCGTTACGGGCAGTGATGGGACCAACGGCGTTGAAAGTAACGGCGTTACTAACGGCGTTACCTTGTTTTAGTAACGAGTAATCTAACTAATTACTTTGACTGTAACTATAACGCAGTTACCATTGCAGACACCCCGTTACTGCGCGTTACTCAGGTCGCACAATGAACCTTTTTTCATGATAGGACTCGTGCGCAGCTGCGTGAAGCTGACACCCCACCCACGTCAAAAAACTCTGCAAATAGACTGAATGGTTAGTGCAACGTTAGTGCAGATTTGTGCAGAAAAAAATATTGTTTGTGCTACTTTTGTTTAAGAGATATTAAAGATTATTTTTTAGGTCATCCAGAGGTGCGCGCCTTGTCATGAGAGAGGGGAGGATGAGAATGGCTGATGTATAGTGAGATTCCGTCTGTCAGTTGGGTAGGCGGGTGTTTCCGCTGGTGGGTGTTAACGTACAGCACACACAGAGAGATGGAGAGTGAGGAGAATCCAGCAGCAAAACAGCGTTTTCCTGATGGAAATACCGGTGTTACGTCGAGCTGCGTTTCCCCGTCAGATACGGTTTCCTCTGCATCTCCGCACAGCGCAGGCGGCACGATTCACCGCGCAAGCGACAGGAAACGCGAATGCTCGCTAAAGGCGCGCAATAGTCGCCCTGTGCTCGCGCCACAGGAGAACTATGGAGAGCGTGAACGATCAAATGATAGCCTATATGAAGAAAGGGAGAAATCTGGATGGATGGATGGATGGATGGATGGATGGATGGATGGATGGATGGATGGATGGATGGATGGATGGATGGATACTCTGCCTTTTCAACCTACTGTATTTTTAATTTTAAACATTATTTGATGGCCTTTGTGGCAGGGATGGAGATCCATATTTTATGTCACACGCAGAGTATACATCTAGATAGATAGATGGATAGATAGATGTTACAGTATCTACAACAACCCAAACACACAGGATTTCAGAATTAGACATCCCCAGTTATTAATTTCATATACTCACCAGATCTGAATGCCCTGTTAAAAAACTTCACATGGCGTTCCCCCCCGATGTCATTTACGTTGAGTTGCAATAAATGCAAAACTCTCTGCAGGTTCTTGTCTTTGTCATCAACTCTATTCATCTGGCTTTGGAAACACACGGTGAGAAGGTGGGGGCTGGGTGGTGAGGGGTACGGGGGCGAGAAACGCAAAAGTAACGCAATAGTTACTTTTACTAGTAACTAGTTACTTTTATTGTGGAGTAACTCAGTTAGTAACTCAGTTACTTTTTGGGAGAAGTAACTAGTAACTATAACTAATTACTTTTTCAAAGTAACGTGCCCAACACTGGTTACGGGACAAAATGTCTTCCACGACGTCCGCATCACCTACCTTCTCAAGTGATGAGTTTTGTTTACATAGATAATTTTACAGATAGTATTCTCAGGCATAATACTGCCATCTATTGTTCAGTACCGTCTCAGTTCATCTCTCTCAACTTGCCGTAGTTACTTTCGAGCGTAATGGGCGATCTCGCAATCGCTAGTTTGTTGACTCTGCGCTGCCGTAGCGCAAAGATGTCTGCCTCCATGGCTGCGAGACCCGCTCCTATGTAATTATAAATAACAAATTCTAAGGCAACGCAAATATTAAGGTTAAGAGGCTGAGCTCGTAGATGATGATAAATAACATAGTTATGTATAATATATTAGATTTCTGACTGTATATCCCTGTAATTATTACACACTTTTAAAGCAGTTGCTATATTAAAATAAAGTTAAGTAATGCAAATTATGCAATTCTATAGGCAGGGGATTAAAGCTGGACCCACACAATAAGAGGTCGAGTACTGTACTGTTCTTTTATTTTGAAAGTAAAGTCGAATTTATCCAAGATATGTGTTGCTAGTTTATGGGAGCCGATTTTTAAAGCAAATATAGCTTTTTATTTCCCTTTTTACATGATCAAATAAAACAATGATAAGAAAGACTCACGGCAAAGCTGCTAAGTGCACATCTAAAATGACGATACAGAAAAAAACACTAATATCAGCCAGCCAATGTTTCAGTCTACTTTGAGTGTGAGATTCCCACAGTCCAAAATGATTTTTGGAGACATGTCTGCACTTGTCTGTTTATCAATAAAAAAAAGAAAGAGGATAAACTGAATATTGTTTTTTTTTTTTCATTGCACAAAAGTTGAATGTCACATCAGAAATGACTTTTCGTAACAAAGGATAAATAATCTTGTTCTCTTGCAGCCTTTAAACATGCTGCTATATCGTCATTTCCTCTAAAGAAATAATAACCAGCAGAAACAAATCAGGAGTCATGTGCTTCATTTAGAGGATACAGCATCTGTGTGGCCTGACTGTGGTTAATAAACCGGCTGCATGACCTCACAAACACAAGTCCTGTTCTATTTTCCAATCTAAAGAAACTGCAAGCTAATCATTTACCCAGCTGAGTTAGAGTTGAAATCCAGCCAGCAGTTTTGAGAGACACACCTCAGAGCTCACATGAGATTTATTTTTAGTGGTTTCTAGGGAGGTTAACATCCTGGTTAATGTTTAGTGGTCTGTAGGTGGTTAACTATTAGGATAAGAAATCTCTAAAAGTTTTTTTTTTTCATTTTTTTTTTCAGCCCAATTTAAATAGCAACATTTAATTAGAGAGCTTCAAGTACTACAATGCTTAAATGTATGTATGTGGTGCACTCAAGATAAAAAGATTTACAGTTTACTGATAAACCAGTGTTGAAATTCTTAAAATGACAGTAAGATATTTAGACAGATTAATATAGGTTTTTCATTCATTGAATATTGCAAAATGGTTAAAAGGTAAATAAATAATAAATATATAATGCAGAAATGGGGTCATTTCTTTGACTTTAATTTTGTTTATTGAGTTATTTTGCATGTCTGGTGTAGCATTTCAATGCAAACTTGTAGAAGTTGTGAGGAAGGGTGAAAATTGAACAATTTTGTGTTTCACATATATTCACATTCGTGAAAATGGCTTATTACTCTTTATCTTTGAATACACGACTACAAACACACACACATATGTATATATATATATATATATATATATATATATATATATATATATATATATATATATATATATATATATATATATATATATATATACACATATATATATATCCCCAGCAATTTAACCATGGTTACAAAAGTATAATAATAATAATATTCCACTTCTATATAAAAATATAAAAAGAAAAATTTATTTATTTTCTATTATATTTTACTTATCTTTTTAGAAATCGAATCTTTAAAACAAAAGTCTGAAAACTGAAGGGCTCTTTGTCGCCCCCAGCTGGCCGGCCTAGGGACATGCAGAAACATAGTTACTGCCTCAAACTGCAAACAGGTAGAAAAAAAGTTGTGAACTGAATAAAACCAAATCAAGATAGGCAACGTATCAATCCAAAACTATTACGTTGCTTCCAGTTAATGATTTTGACAAAACTTCAGGACAGATCAAAGGTTGGAACTGATCTTATTACGGAGACTTTACCGCAAACTGTTGTCCGATAATAGAAGTACCAGGCGCGTCACTCTTACGAGTTCAGTAACCGATTAAAACTCCGGGAAAAGAGCTATTTTGTTAACAACACTCATATAGTATCTGTTTGGTATAATTACCTGTGTTTATATGGCTTACTGTATGGCTCCAGGCGTTCACATCCTCTTGTCTATCCTGGTAAAGTGCAATTATCCAGCACAGGCATGGTGCTGCCTATAGTAGTTCCCAGCTGTTGTGGAGCACAGGATCGGCTGATGACGCTCATATGACCCACTGACGGTCACGCCCGCCTCCTCTATGGAGCCACATAATCCACAACATATTTAACGTGATTTACACATTTTTTTCACGGTAGTGTGATGAGATTGAATCTGCAATTATTCTTCATAGTTAATAAAAGAAAAGTAATAAAAAAAAAAAAAGATTATTAATGGAGCTTTTGTGACACTATACCTTTAAAAAGAAAGTATTGCCAATTAATGCAACTTTAAAGGATTTTCCTAAATGTATTTTTTCCATTTAAATAATTTAGTTTTTTCTTAGACTTGTTTCTTTTTTCCTTTTTTTACCTTTATTTAACCAGGGAAAAAAATCCCATTGAGAATAAAAACCTCTTTTTCAAGGTAGTCCTATCCAAGAGGCAGCAAAGTTACATAAGAAACATCGATACATTAAAATACATGACAAGTACATAAAAAAACATATCAAATAAAACAATTACAGATCATTGAGGCTGCTTCAAATTCTTTCACTTAAATTAAAAAGCATTTCAAGATAAAAACTCAGTCAACTTCTAGTTTCTTTGTAATAAATTCCCCGCATAAGGCTTTCTTCCCTAGTTCTCTGTGGGCAAAAGAAAACGTGAGCAACAGCTGATCGTTGGATCTTAGGGCATAAGACGCCATGCTTTTCTGTGTAAATAAGGTAAAACTGTAAGACGGTTGTAATCCAAGAAGAGTCTTGTAAATAAAAGTGTACCAATGACACTGCCTTCTCGTAGCCCCATTTAAAAATGTGGACATGCAAGGATGCATGTCTTCATCTAAGACAGAAGTGTGTTGATTATACAATAAATAATAAACTGGTTCTTGAAGAGCAGCTACTCCCCTAAATTTGCTCAATGCTAATTTTATGCCATTCAAAATAAGTGTACAGACTGTTCAACAGCAAATAAAAGTATACATGTGACATCTATTAGGTCATCAATCTTGGAAACAACTTCCCATTAACAGATTTGAAGATATCATGCGCATCAAATTAGAAAACAAAATTCCACTCTAATATGGTATTTTCAGTTTTTCAGCAAATGATCTTACAAAACTTGGGACAGTCTTTCCTTATTTGACGCTTCTTTGCAGGAATATTGCTAGAAACCTCAGTGATAAAAAGGTGAAATTCTTAATTCAACAAATGAACCAGAAGATAAGCCATGTGTAAACAGAAAATGGCAGGATTTGACTGATGTATTCCCTGATATCTTTGTAACTTCAAACCACTGGGGGTGGAATATGGTATTACTGCCTCACATGCTTAACATGCTCTGATATCACATGTCTCATTTGTAGCAACTGAATGGGCTATTGTAAACTGCTTGGGGCATTTTTGACTTCCATTATTAGAGATTTGTACAACTCTTTACCCTCATTCTGGCACACAGAATTCACCTTTGGTTGTATCATAATGTGGCATAATGGGCCTGTAAGAGTTGATAGAGAGCAAACCTTTAAGAGGCTGGAGAAACCCGGCAACTTGAAGACCGAGTTTTGCCTCTTGGTGGAACAACCCAAAAACTATAAATTCAGATTTAAGCATACTAATGTGGGCCAGAAAAAATACTCCAGACAGACAGCTGGATTTATGATAAAAAGGAGACTTTATGTTTAAACAAAGGCTTTGTTTAATTGTATTTGTGATAAGTAATTAAAAAATCTTTTCATGCAAAAGAAAAAAAAAGATTTGGAAAAGCTTTTTATGTGATTGTATCAATTTTCTGCATCCTTTATTCATCCAACCAGATGGTACTATCAGTTTTCCCTGCCTTCTTATCAAATATTTTAATATTGAATATATTTATTTCGTCTTTTTGATTTTTCAAAACAATGCAATCCATGCATATGTCTCTATATACACTGTGTATCTCCATATATAACTAATCATGTTGGGCCACCACAGCACAAGTACAGTTTAAATAATGCAGAACACCAGAGGAAGCTACTAACACTGAAGCTGGTAGCTAAACTGAAGTTCATTATTATTCATAATTATACTGTTAAGATTTTCTTCTGAACTATTCGGTATCAAACACTTATTCTTTTAAATTTTGGCCAAAATATAAACAACCATTATTCCTTTTTAATGCCTTAGGACTCTTAAGAAGAAAGGCATTAGGACCACCTTGGATTGAGAAAAGAATAAAGAGGAATAATTTATATACTAATCGTACACTGATTATTGACATCTTAAAACAGGGCTAAGTTGTGAAACATCTATTAGAGAATGATTAGCTTTTGTTTTTGTAAAAGGAAATCAAAATTTTGGCCGTTTTTGTTGGTTTTTGCATAACATGATTTATCTGTGGCAGTTTTGTGTTTGTTTCATGTAGGGCAACAGAGGGAGAAGTTTGACCAGGGGGGGCAATCATACAAGACACATAGTAATGGGACAAAAGCGGTTTTAGAGATATGAACACTTTATGGTAAATGGCATGTAATTATATAGTGCTCATATTCAAGTTAGGAGACTTGACCAAAGCGCTTTACACTACATTCATTCACCCATTCACACACACACTCACACACTGATGGTGGCAAGCTACATTGTAGCCACAGCTGCCCTCGGGCTCACTGACAGAAGCATTTCAGACCTCTACATCACAAACATTATCAGGAAGTTTTTAGTAATAGCAACCACTCTGAGTCTAAAAACCTCTTAGATATTAGACCTGAAGAAGGCAGGAAATGAATCATAGGGAACATGATGACTGGCTGATTTTACAAGCTGTGGTTTCAGGCAGCAGCTACATAATGTAGTGACTTTACTTTAGTAAAGATGAAGCAGCACTGTTTGGACTTTTATTCAAGCAGCCAAACTTGTTCTCAGTTTCAGATTAAGAAGAAAATGCAAACAAAGTTTACATAGAATCAATTATCTGTAACCAACTGATATGTTTTTATTAAAATCCCCCCTTTAGATAATCACTAAGCAATCACTGCTGTTAAATAACCTGTTGTTTTGATTCAGAGGCACACCCAGCTGCTGTGGTACCACTGCTGGCCACACCGGCTACAAGTCACAAAGGTCATTGCGTCCTCATCAGGGCCGCCACGCCTCACCCACGCAGGCAAAAACAGGGCTCCTCTAGACATCTGTGTCACCCTGCAGTCTGATCCTCCACATCTTTTGCAGTGGATCTTCTTCGTCGGCGTACCCTCCAACCCTTGGGGGAGCTGCCTCTCGCTCACTCCTTGGGACGAGTACTCCTCCCGTAGTTGACGCAGTTCAGCACTGGCCATCTCCTCTACAGACATTCGGGCGAAAACCTCAGGAGCCAGAGAGCCACAAAGGAGTCCTTCCCTTAGGTGGCCATTTTTGGGATTCCTTAGATTGGCCACCTTGCTCCTTATGCTGGCTTTGTATTTGAGATGGCTGGCTCCGTGGAGGATTTGGAGGTGCTGCTCGATGCTTTTAGCGAGCTCTGGTGCTTTGTCTTGATCAGGAGGCTCAGGGTTGAGGGCGGCAAGCAGGAGATTAACACATTTGGTTCTCACAGAGTCACAGGAACTTGGGGTCTTTACTCCAGTGGAATTGTGACATCCCCGTTCTGATGAACTTTCCTTACTAGCTCCAGAAATCTGTTTAAAATCTGGAAGAGAATCCCTGGAAACACTACTATCCCCTATCGGTTCTAAAGAAACTCCACAGGAATTTCCAGAACCTGTGTTTTTACCCAAACATTTGTCTTCCTGCCTCTCTCTACCGTACTGCCTCTTCCACCTTGACAACAAACTCCTTGCTTTTTTCTTCACGCTATTCCCTGAACAAGTTTTTAGGAGTTTATAAAGGACTTTGATGATATCCGTTGTTTCCAGCTGCTCCGGAGTTATATTCGCCTTATCAAGATCATCAAGCAGGGTCATGATGCTCCCGAAGCTTTGCTCTGCAGCTAACTTCTCTAGCTGAAGAGCAAGGTTGACCACTTCCTTTGTTTCCATTATGTCTATAGAGAGAGGAAGCTGAAAGTTACAACATCATACGATGACAAAGGCCTAAACAAACTAACCTTGACAGCTCAGGACTACTCTCATTTAAAAGCACTGAAATCAGATATAAAAACACAAAAAAGCACACAAAAATCCAATGTAGGATTTCTCAAGATTTCATGTTGGGCCACTTTTAATCAAGATCCATATGCTCCCTTGGTAAGATTAAAGAATATGGCCTTTTACAACATCTCTTTGCAATCGTCTTGTATATTTATATGTATGCAAGGGTTTGCAATCCCTTTCTCTAGAAAATGTAGGTAACTTATGGCTGTACCACGGTTACCCAAGGTTCTCTAACTGAGACAGCAGACGAGGTACAATAGTTACCATTTTTACCAACTAATTTAGGTTCTCCTTTATAGGTGGAGTGATCCTAAAAAACTGTCACTGCAGGATATTTCCGCTCAGAAATCTCCTGTTTAAGCAACATTTTATTGTCATTCGGTCGTTTGTTCAATGAAAGTGTCTTAGTTTAGTATATATGCTGCTTGTACAACCAATTACCTTTCCAGAACAGGAACAGCCTTTCCAGTATTGTGATGCAAATGTCATTGCATCACAATGTTTTCAAATGTTTTCAGCAGTAAATGACAAATCAACTCACCCCGTGAAATTACAAGAAATGCAGGGAGGCAATATGAATTGTCTTTCAGTGGGCCCCAAATACTTTGGGGGGGCCCCTGCTTTATATTAAAATGCTACTGCCAGAATGCCAATAAGATAGCAGGGAGATAAACCGTTTCATAATGGTCCTTGGGTCATGCTACTGCCTCCCGGTTTGTAAAAGCATGCAGAGGTTTTAAATTCTGGAAAGCGCAAAAGTCTTGGACTGAGTCAGAGTTCCTGGATAGATGTAAAGCATCAAAGAAGTATTAAACATTAGTCTGGTCCCCTTGTGTAGCCCAACTCATCTGTTTTCTTTCTTTTTAATTTGCATTTCCTCCTGTTTTTTTAAAGAAATGTTTCAGTTAGTATCATTTAATACGATCCTCTGAAGTTTTCCCCTTTTGTTCAGCTGTGAAATGTATTAATTCAACTCGGTAAACTGGTAAAAAAAACAACACAATGTCAAGTTTCAACATGGGAGAATGTTTTGGCATTATTCCGTGAATGCAGAGCAAAGAGCGCTCTTCCAAAAGTGCGCGTCTTTTTTACTGATGCAGATTTAAATATATCTATGGTAAAAATTACCGGGTTTTCCTCATGGTTTGCAGCTTCTTCCTGCATAGAAATCCGCAAAACAGGGAGCAGCCATGTTGTGTATGTAAAAAAAAAAAAACAACATAAAAACACCTAACGGTTTTTACCACTAGATGGTGCTATTGGTTCATATTGACTTTCATACTTAAGTCTAACAAAGATTGTGAGTGACTCAAATCTATTTTAATGAGGATATTATCCTTGATGAAACCAGTTTGAGTATAATGAGCCAATCTGGATTAAGTTCTCAGTCATAACAGACTTTTTAAATATATGATTTGCAAATGTATTACATAAGATCCTTGATTCTTTATTTTTCACCCTGTTATTCATCAAAATATGAACTGCAAGATTATAGTTTTTCATAAAGGATTTTCACTGTGTGTATTCAGTATTTCAGGTTCTTCCCACATGAAGCACAAAGGTTTCTGTTTATTTTATGTGTGACTGTAAACAAAGATGGATTACTCAGACTGTGTAGACGTCAACCCTTTAAAGCTGTCAATGAAAAGAGATAATGAGCCATAATCTCTAAATATATGAATGTAATCTAATTTATTCTGGATAAGTATGACTACGTCTGAGCCTCTACGTGAACCATGGACCAAATGTTTGGATACAGCAAGCAGAAACTTGTAGCTGCAATGCAAAAGCAGAAAACAGGCCCCAAGACAGGAATTCGAGAAGGTATCTCATAGCAAGACGAGACAAGTATTTTTTGTTGTGGTGCAATAATATGTTATGAAAGAGAAAGATGATTGAATGTTTAGAATCATCTCTGGCTGTCAGGACTGATTTTCTTCTGTACGTCAAAGCATTGCAGTGAACACCTTGCAGGTGGTTGTTATAAGGCTGTTAGAGTCAGCAAACCAGTTTCATGTAATTATAGATCTGTGATTTATGAGAGGAATATACAACAGAGGAGACAGATACACAAAGATAGGTATTATCTGATCGGAAGGGGAATGTGACTTGGTATCTCACTTATAAGATAAAACAATGTTCTTCTGCCTAACTGTGTTTCTCCTCTACATAAAACCACTGAAGGACATAGTACAGCCATTAGAAGTAGAAATTGAACTTTATTGATCTCACAATGGAGAAATTAACTCTCTGCTTCTAACCCATCCCCTTGGGGAGCAGTGGGCTGCCGTTGTGTGGCGCCCGGGGAGCAGTGTGGGGTTAAGGGTCTTGCTCAGAGACCTAGAGTGCCGGCTGTAGGGATCAAAACGGTGACTTGCAAACTTTTCAGAGCACAAGCGCACAGCTCTAACCACTAGGCAAACACTCCCCAGATTACCTTTTGACTTTTTTTAGCCGAGAAAGTTCTTCTGGATTTGAGCTTTTGTAGGTTTCCGTGTTTGTGTTTCCCCTCAAACCCCAACTTGATAATCAGATGGCCACTAAAACACTGAGGGCCGGATCTATCAAAGGTTTGCGTGTATAAAAACGTGAGCTATTTCACTGCGCACGCTAAACAATGTACAAACTGATCTATCAACAGCGTGCTAAAAGGATTTGGTCTTTAAAACGTGCTAAATAGCGCCTCTTATCCATTTAGTACTTTTTCTGCAATGAATATGCAATATGGGGCGTTTACACGCAAAAGTGCGTCTTGTGGGAGGAGAACATGTAAATATATTAATTTAGCACTCGCAAAGTGATTTATCAAACCTGAAAGCAATTTTGCTAATGGTATCTGACTCTATATTTAACACGTTTCAAAAGAAGGTGCAAATGGTCTGTATGCGTAATTGCGCACACATGGCAGCGGTTATTGTCGCAAGAAGGAGACATCGAAATGAAGCAAGGAGACGCAGAGAACGCATTTTTTCACTCCGTGTGAATATTTTTGGAATGAACGAGAAAACGATCATCAAAACATATTGTTTATCCAGCATTGCCATTTTGGAGCTGTTGGGGGAACTCCGAATGGATTTGGAGCCAGCCACAATACCCCGGATATCACAAAACTCCTTGCAACATTGCACTTTTTTGCATCTGGGATCTCCCAATCTCGTTTTTCAGAAGTTCTGTCCGACGTTCTAAATGCCATGTCGCCCTGACGCCCTACCGGAGAACCCCGACCTCTGCGCCTGTGGAGCAACATGCCAATGCTGCGGGGATGCGTACGCGCAGTCATCTCATCCACAGTCCCATTGTGAGCCATTTGGTATGTGCATTTTTCTACAGGCCAATACAAAACACCTGTTTTTTTTTTTTTTGTTTTTTTTTTCTTAATGCACTAGTTTGCACAAACTACAAACTAGTTTGCCGCAAACCACGAAACGCGCAAAACCATCATTTAAATAGGGCATCTCCAACAGTTTTGCACCTGCCACCAGTTACGGAATCGCTCTTGTTAAATCACCCGCAAACCATGGTTCAGCCCCTCGCGCAAAATTCCAGTTTGCAAGCGCAAATTACTGCACGCAAAATTGGATCTTGATAAATCCGGCCCTGAGTCTGGTTCTAAGAGCGGTTTCCTCCTGTTAAAGGGGAGTTTCTCTTTCCCCTTTCACAACATGAATGAGTGCTACAAGGTCAATAACACAATGCAAGCAACTGTCCACTGTGGCTACATTCTCATCCAGGAGGAGGGACTTCTGCATATTAAGACTTGATGCAATCTGTTGTTTTTTGTTTTTTTTTCCTTTTAGTAATTATAATAGAAAACTGAACTTGAATGCATTGTTTGATAATTTACTTTTTTTCCAAAGTGGTTTGGGGTAGTATGTGTTGTTATTCTCTGCTAAATTAATAAACCACATTAAATGAAATTATGTAAGAGAATTCGGTACTTCTATGTTGAACTCCTTGCTGACAGTTGTTTAGTTATAGTTGGGATGTTCAGCAGACCGACTCCTCTTATTTCTTCATTAATTGCTAAGCACAGATCCCCCATGCATCCTTAACAAACTATGTCTCTTAAAAAAAATAAAAATTGTTCTCTTACGCAAGACACTAAATGGCAGAAATTCACTCTTGTAGCTATTAAATTGACAGCTTCCCAGATGTAGTCATCTTTATGTGAAAATAACAATATTCACATTTGAAGCAGTTTAATGCTAATGTCAGTCCTTAAAAAAAACAACAAAAAAAAATCTGATATCTTACAGATTCTCTTGGCAAATACATACTCTGCCACTAGTTTCACAGTTTCAATATCAAATTTTAATTGATATTAGTCAGAATGTTACAATAGGTTAGTCAACTTTCAGAATTACAGACAGGGCTTCTGTGCAATCTTTAAAAGTCCTTGGAATCAGTTTTGATAATTTTCCCAATTTTGATCAAATTTCTGCGTTTTTAAGAGAGTATTCCTTATTATTTTAATAAAATCTAAATCTATATTATAAAACTAAAATGTATCTTCATATTGATTTATATTCACCTTAATTTTGATGAACCTCATCAGAGGTTTTGTCCAATTGATTGTTCATGAACAGGAAAATACACTCTGCTGTTAATTCAATTCAGTTTGTTTATGTACAACATTTGTCACCTCAGGGCACTTTACAGATCTTATTAACACATCAAATAAGGCAATTTACTGCTTTTTTTCTTTTTTAAATGTATCATAAAAAATCTAAAAGAAGTAGAATCTGAAATTTTGAAATGTACAATGAGTACCTGAATCATAGTTTACAATTTAACAGATGCAACCAGTTTGTCAACTCGGTGGCACCATCTTCTAAGGAGCAATTTGCTGGATCATCAGCGTATCTTGAGCTGAGAGGAGGAAGGGAGATAATCTAATAAGGAAAGTCCCCTCTGTCCTCCAAATCCACTGCAAGTTGTGGGAGACAGAAGGACTCTGGTAAAAGATAACATCTCTGACACCATACATGAAGCTGTGTCAGAGCTGGAGAGCTTGTTCCATGATACACTCCTGCACCCTAGGTGCACAAAACAGCGTTTTTAAAGATCCTTCCTTCCAGCTGCTGTTAAACTCCACCCAAAAGCCTTGATAAGATTTTACATCCCTGTTTTTTTCTGCATAGTATCCAATTCTTTTAAGTAGTCTGTTTTTGCTTTTATGCACAAATGTACATGCACGATTTGAACATTCATTATCAAAGAATGTTCAAATCTTTTCTCTCCTGTCATTGCAGAAAGACTGTATTTATCCTGCACATACCTCTCACTGTTTTTTGAAAGGAAAGTGTCTATCAGCTCGAGGCATTTCTTCTTATGTAAATGAATCATCATCTTTCTCTGGGTTGTATTCCTCCCCGATCTTCTTCTCCTCCTCCTTCTCTGAATCAGAATAGCCCTGCCAGGAATGGAGAAAAAAATATTGCCTAAAACATGTTTAGTTTTGAAATGCATGCTCACTGCTGCAGCAGAGAGGAGTCAGGGTACTGTCATCTGCAGCACCTTTGTTGGCTCTGAGCAGCCTCAAAGTCTTGAAATATTATAATTGCGTAGGATGCAGAAGTTTGTCCTGATCCGTCCATCTCTACAGTTGTGTCCCTGCCTGTGTACAGAAGCCTTGCTTCTGGCAGTGTGCCCCAGGGCAGCTGTGGTTCGCATGTAGCTTCCCACCATCAGTGTGTGAATGGGTGAATGAATGAAGCACTTTATTGTCTCCGGAATTGAAAATGTGCTATATTTACCAATTACCACATAGTTTACCTGTACTTTTGGCCATTATAGGATGGGAAATTGATGGCAATATTGTGACATCATGACTTTATGTATGTTACTGCATTTCTAGACACCCTTATCCTTATAGCCACACCCTTGGCTGCCAAAATCCAGGCAGTGGATTCTGCTGGAGAAGACGACATCTCTCATGTTTTTATTTGTCTTCTACTGATAAATCTTTAAAAAAATTAAAGCATTTTCACATCTTTTTCAGGTGATTTCAATGCAAAATGATTGTCATTTTAAAATGAACTAAAGGTGATATTTGTTACATGGAACGAAAAAGTAACATTAAAATAGTTTTGATCCTCGGGTTCATTCCGGAAAACTCATCAAATTTCAATTTAAATAAATATCATAAAAGACTCTTTTAGTTTTGTTTTTTTCATGTTTTACCCATGCACACCTATGCATGCTCAATTAACTTTTGACTCAGCTGTGGGTAGAATGGAACTTCTCCATGTTAGGGATGGAAATCACCCTGGTGAGTCTTAATTGAAAAATTTGCTTTCAAATTCATGTTTTTTTCCCACAGATAGCGATGAAATGCCCTTAGGGAAAACTGCACCAGTGTCTCTATGGATAATAGTTTCAAGGCTGGTAACTCTTTACTCTGCAGCCTTTAAAGCTCCAAATGGAAGTTAAAGCTTCTAGGAAGCTTTTAGCAGTGTTAATGTTTACATTTCCAGATCAGAGTGCACATTGTGATAACAGTAAGATATTGCATGGCTAGATTTAAGAGCTTTTAAGTAGATTTGTCAACTTCTAAGGAGCAGGAGGCCTTCAAACCTTAAGTTGGCATGGGTGGGGTCCTTCAGCATTCAATATTTTTGATCAAAAAGAATAACCACCTACAGAATAAACCAACTCAGCTGTTAAACACAACAATACTGCAGAATCTTGTTCTAACCCACACATGACTGGATTTCCCAGTAACACTCATGAGGCTCCTTAGATCATATCAAGTATTTTCACTTTGGCCTGTCTGCACTTGTGCTTTCCTCATGGAGGGGAATGGAATTTTACCAGAACGTTGCTGTCGTGATAACAATACAACAAGAGGTGGCGCTCTCTGCACTGTGCTGGATCCAACGGATGAATGAGGAAGTGCTGCATCACATCCTGCCTTTGTCTCCACCTCTTTGGCAAGACCACGCCACATATGAAGGCATGTAGACATGAACACACACATAAGCTCTGAGCTTGAGAAATCAAGGGGAGGAGGAAGGTGCTCTTGTTAAAAAGATCAGCTTCTTTATGAGTTGACAATCATGACAACTTGGCAAGTCCCTGCCAGCTCCTCCTACCCCCACCAAGAAATCAACTGTACAAAAGAGTAGTAGAAAGGCTAACCATGTCCATGTGAAAACCAACAATTTGTTGTTACAATACTTGGTAAATTACCACCTTTTGCATTCAAGCTGCATCTTTGTCAGCTGAATACCGAAGAAAAAAAACCTTAAGTCTTTTAAGCTTGTAGAGCAGGTTTTAACGCTGCTTCTTGTCTCGGGTTGGTTGTTCTGATTAAACTTTCAAAATCTGTTTTGCAGAGCTAACCCACATGATATAAACCCTTTGTTATAATGAGAAAACTGTCTTCTGGTTGTTCCAACGAAAGATGTTGATGACTGTCAAATGACTTTGCATTTTGTGACTCAGATAAGTGCATAACAACCCTTTTCTTCTAGAGCAGATTGAAGGATTTAGTTTTTTTGCATTGGGGAAACTAAAGGTGCATATGAGGCTTATTGGAACTGTGTCCAGAAGGGTATTATTCATGCAAATTCAGTAAAAATCATGCAGATTGCACTCATTATGTCACACCCTCAAGGTTTTTGCTCAGAGGCTTAGAAATGGGCAGGTTTTGCAAGAACAGAAATGGAAAAAGAATGGTGTTTTTAATGCTGCAAATGTAAAATCAACCCCGTGGTTTGTTACTTAAATGTTTTTGACAGGGTGTTTGTGTTCGGAAGTGAACGTGTTGTGTCATGGCGCTGTTTGGTTGGCTCTTGCTCTCCTGTCACACCCACCCACCCCAATCTTTCAAACCTTGACAGTGATCATAGTTGACTCGAGAAGGAAGTTTCGGTGGGGGGTTTTCTGCAGAATTTGCCTGCTTTGTCTGACACCCCGCTTTGTTTTCAGATGCTTCTCGACTTTTTCTATTTTTGGGACATAAAATTGAGACAGTGTCACAAAGGGTTGCACATATTGGAAGCCATGTTGTGCCTCGGGCAGGAAATAAGACTCCCCAAACATGACAGAAAAGCAGCAGCTGTTATGTCTGCTGTGGTAGATCATAATATTTTCTATTTTCTTGCTGATAAACTTAAGTATATGTCAATCACTACATGGAAACTTCACAGATTCCTTGAACTGTTTACAATATTATGACCACAATGCTGTCTGCTGGGATTTTATGTGATAACACTTAATAGCTTATAATTACGAGGTGAAAAGTTTTGGGAATATTTTTTACTAATGAAAAAATAAAAGTGTGATGTGAATTGGTTTTTAGAACCCTCTACTAAAAAAACACCAAATACTTTAAAAAGTACCATGATTAACAAGTGTTCTTCTAGGATTGTTCTACATTTATCTTCATCCATCTTCAAATCAACTCATACTGCCTTACTGTCTTACTGTCACTGAAGAGGAGATACATTCCCACAGCATGATGGTGCCACTACCTCTCATCAAAGCTCCTATTTACCTAGGTTTTTTTCTAACTAGATTTTGATGAAATACCACGTCAGAAGAGCTTGAAAAAAACACCAAAAAACCACCAAAATTCAAATCAACTGACTAAGTTTCACATAAAAAAATTTATATCAAAAAGACAACTGTGCTGATCTAAATCTACCATTCATCCATAAATTCATCCATATTTCCAATGTATTCTCTAAATATGAAGGATTTTCTTGCATAGCATAGCTTTCCATCAGTGTTGATACATCAATAAAACCTTTTGCAAAGATAAGCACATGTAAAGGCCAAACATGATGTATGTCTCACTTCTACCAAGAGCCGAAAAAAAGGAAGAACCTTTTGGGTCAAAACAGAGAGGATATAAAAAAGCAAAAAGTAAACAAAAACTGGAACAAGAAGGTTGCTCTCAAACATGGCTCTGTTGTTTGTGGTCCTTCTAATGTGATTCCATGTCAGTTGTTGATAAAAGAGAACCGTTGAAGGACATTTCCTGTCTGTGTTTACTGAGTGTAGTCAGAGGGAAACTCTGCAATGTGGAGCTGCAGGGCAGCTCTCTGTTTGTTGGAAAAGCACTGGTAATACTGTACAATGGGCAGAAAATAGTGATCTGGAGGGATTTTCACACAGCTGATGTATCAATAACCTGACGAGAATCTTATGTTTCTTTTCTCACATATACAGAGCTGTGAGAAAGAACCTGTGCTGTTTTTGTCACACATAAGGCTTGTTCTATAATTAGCAAACTTTAGTATCACAGCAAATAAAAAAGCTCTTTGCAAACGATTTCCTTCGGAAAGGAAAGGCTTACCAAACCAGCTGGTGTTATGTGAAAATGTAACTAGTGTAACCGTAGTAAGTTACAATTTCCATTAAAAATTCAGAATACCTGGTATTACCTCTTTAACACCCTAATTGATTAATTTTCCTTTACCCCTTCCATGCAAAGTAGTATTAATTCAGGAATATTTGGCAGTTTTTGAGCATGATTGATGCATTAAAGTTTATGCAACAACATCTCAAGGAGATTTAGGATCTTTCTTATGTTCATAGCTCCTATCTCTTCACCTTTTGCAGTGTCAACAGTTAGAACTTTATCCAGGGTAGTAACGGAGCTATGTACTGCTTTGGTGAATCTGAACAAGCACCAGCGTCTGGGTCGTCATCACTCGATAGACATGCACGTGAATGGCACTTGGCAAATTAGGACCACAGCCTTCTGGGAAAAGAACTACCAAAAAAAAAAAAAAATTACCCAATGGTAAATGCAGGCTGAAGCTCTTCATAGTAAAGCCAAAAACACAGGCAGGTGTGTACATTAGCATGTCTCACACAGACAGTCATGGATAAGCATCCTTACCAATTTGAGCTGTTTGGATTGAGCCTATTGAGCTATTTTAGCTATTTAGAGGTGCTGTTGCTGGTGGATGTGGGATGGTTGTCCAGAAGTTATTCAAGTTAATCAACTTAGTGTAAAGAGCTGATGGTCAGACAATTTACTTCAGGAATTCCTCAAGTGAGGGGAATATATTGTTCCTTAAATTATGACAAATTGTTCTGGTCCTGAAGAAGAAAAGTAGCCCCAGATCACTGCTTTCCCCTACTGTGTTTGACTGCTTTTGTTTAATCAGCCAGAATATGTCTCAAATATGTCTACAGAGCTTCACCTTTTGTCCTGGGTCCTCCTCTGTGATTTAATGTAATTCTGGAGAACTATTTTTTTGTAAACATACGCACTGTTCTATGTTTTCTCCATTTGCAGATAATCATTTGTATTGTGTTTCTCTATGGCTGGTATGCTTCTGCGCCGTCGGTCTGGAATTTCTAGGGACACACAGCAGTTTCCCGCCAACGCGCAAGGGGGAGCCTATTCGAGAACTCCCAAGAACTTCTACGGATGATCACGAGAACTTTGGCGGTGCCAGCGAGAGTGTTTATCTTCCAAAACAACAATGGCGCGTCTGCAAGATATCACGGTCACGAAGATGGAACTAGAGTTGCTAGAAATCGAAGAGGAACAGGTTCTGTTGATGGAGTTTTTGTTTTTTGTTGACGAATATTGTTTTTTGTTTACAATACGAGCTCCCTTTTTCAAAGGGGGTTCATATTGTAAAGTCATGATTTAGCAAGGAAGAGAGTGATTAGTTACTTGGGTTATTATCATCAGATGATCTGAAAAGTGGGATGATAAAGTAGAAGGAGAGAAATTCATGAGAGGAAATTTTTTATAGCACTGAGCTCTGAGTTATAATCCTGATTTTAGTCCTTGAGTTCTTAGATAAGAGTTTAAGATTAGACAGTCTGGAGAAGCAGTGCCAGATTTGTAAATGATCAGTGTGACAGAAAGTTTTTTGTCCACTCTGACCCAGTTCTAAGGTAAAGTATGAGGTTGAGACTGTTTTCTAATTTTGGTACCTTATAAAGGTGAAATATGAGATAAAGCTGGATCTCTTTTGCCGTATAAGAAGAAGTTGCATTTTTATGAGTTTATTTTTTTTTTCAAAAGAATGAAAGTGAAGGGTAGTTTCCTTTTTGCATGTCTCATTTAAAAACCTCAACCTCCCTGGTAATTTCCGTTGGCTGATTGAGTCCAAATTCCAGATACCCCACAGTTAACATCCACAGGCCTGCAGTGAGTGCAGACAACACCACTTATAACCCCTGAACTCGACTACCTTTCTATTTACCCTCCTGCACGTTTCATCTTTTCTTTGTCCTTCATTTCCTGCTACTCGGCTTCTCCTCATTTCTTTCAGCTCCCCCACATTGCTGCCTCCTCTCACCACCCCCTCTTTGCCAATTTACCAAACACATTCCTCCCCTCCTACATCCTCCATTTCTCCTACTGGCGCCTGTTCAGCTCTTCAGTCATCTAGATGGAAGCTTGGAAATCTCAATAACTGCGTCACTGATGGAGTTTAAGGTACCGAAGGCTGAGAAAAATAAAGAGATACAGAGAATCAATGCACATATTCACACAATGCTTGTGTTCCTGTGCACACTCCTACAAATTCCTGATAGTTCATGTGGCAAAAACATCAACAGCAAGTGGGCATGACCACGTGTAAAGGAATGCAACATACTATTTCCTCAAATCTCTCATTTTTTCACCATGAAAGGAGAACAACTGTGAATAGATGTCACAAACACAGCCGTTTGTGAAAAGAGGAGAAATCTCCCCTTTTCAATTTATCCTCTATCCAACACGTACGGTTGTGAAAAAGTATTTGCTGCCTAAATATTTATTTTACTTTCCCTCCCTAAAATCATCAAACCAAATTGTAAAAGTGTGGCCTCTTGGGAATGAAGCACGGCCTCATGGGGAAATATGACTGCTGCTGTTGGAAAGTCATAGCTTAATGTGAGTTGACTTGAATCAGCCAGATCCTGACTGGACTGGTAAGTGCAGTCAGTCTAACAGAATCAAGAAATCTCTTCAATTGAACCTGTCACTGCATGAAAAGTGAGATTTTTGTCCCCGTAAACTCCCGTAAACCCCCGCAGATCTCCCTGATTTTCGTCAGTTTCCGACAATTTGCAACCCGCGCTTGTCCCCGTTTGTCAGGGCCACAAATTGTCGGGAACGGACTCTGACGTATGTGGAGAGCGATCAGCTGTACTAATGGCCCTAATTAGCATATGAATGCAGCAAACCCGCGCGGCTGGCCAGGTCTGGCTTGAATAACCTACTCAGTATTGGCTGAAACCACTATTCTCAAACAAGTAAAATCGCTCGTGATTGGCAGCAAAACCACACGTGGCCACGACACGCTTGAATTTTCTCACTGAGTATTGGACGGAACCACTTCTTTTTAAACAAGTAAAGTCGCTCGTGATTGGTTGGCATATATATATTTACATATAAATTTACATATATATATATTTATTTATTTATATATATATTTATTTATTCATATATTTATTTAATTTATTCATATATTTATTTATTCATATGCTGTGTATTTATGTTATCCTACACTACTACACAATTGTAATGAAACTTGTTTAAATTAATGTTATTCAATGTTTAGTTCATTTACTGAGGCCACCTAGTGGCAAAGGTTATAATTGTGTGTATTGCTAGTTCACAAACGCCATCTTGTGGTCACTTTTATTACTACAACTTGTTTACCAGAAAGGAAGAAAGCCTGTTCATCCAGCTGCTCTGAAAGAAGCAGTTTTTGTTGTGTTTTCTTTAATCTAAGTGCAAAAACGGCATCGTCTGTAAGTACTGTTCTAATTTGCCTGTCATATAAATCATAATTCATAACATGTTGACATGTTTTATGTGAAGATAGACATTTTTACTTGTATTAGCCCAATGTTAGCTTAGCTGGCATTCATTTTCTGTATCTTTGTGTGTTACAGTTTTACACGATTCTCATTAAATCCTGCTAAAGAACCTAATGCAGTGCTTCTTGGTGGACGAATGGGAAAGTGTTTAGCTACCTGTATAGCTGAGTTACTGCTGAAGGCCACAGTGCTTAGCGAGGCCAGGACAGTAAAAAGACGTCCCATGCAGAAGAGACAAAGAAAAAGACAACTTCTGAGCCATGGACAACAAAGGTAATGAACAGAAGGCAAGTGATGTGCTATCAAATAAGGACATGGATCATGGTACAGTGTACCACGTCCGTTCTGTAGCCTCACGGTCATCTACATGCTCCTCTGTCAGTTTGGCTGCAGCTAAAGCAAGAGCTAAGGCTGAAGCAGCTAAAGCTAAACTGGAGTTTCATGAAAAAGAGACACATATTCAGATTGAGAAGGCAAAACTTGAAGCATCACTGCGTGCACTCACTCTCCAAAGGGAACTTACAGCTGCTAATGCTGAAGCAAAAGTATTTGAGGCAGTAGCAGCAGACATAGAGGAAGGAAAATACAGCGAGACAGCTGAGCGCAGTCCTGTAGCCAAACAAACACTGAAAAGGACAGAAGACTATGTAAAAGAGCAGTCATCTTACTTCAGTCAGTACAACTACAAGGATCAGGGGGCTCACTCACACCCACCTAACATTATACCCAATGCTGTTAACATGCAACAATATACAGTACCTGTGCCTGCTGCTGTAACCACGCAACAATATGCAGCCTCAGACGAATTTAAGTCTCTTCCCATTCATCAGCCAGACATGACAGGAGGACACATTAAACAATCCCCAAACTTCAACTCTTACCACAGAGGTGACACAATGCACAATGTTAATGTGAAAACTGATGTCCCTACCTTTAACATAAATTCAGGAAATACCACATTTGATCTGGCAAGGTTTTTAGCACGCAGCCAAGTCATAACATCTGGTCTGGTCAAATTTGATGATACTGCAGAACATTATCAAGCATGGCGAGCTTCATTCATCAGTGCTATAGAACCACTAGGGCTGACACCTAGTGAAGAAGTTGATCTGATGGTGAAGTGGCTTGGCAAGGAATCAAGTGAGCATGCGGCCAGAATAAGAGCAGTTAATATTAACCAACCTATGGATGGACTAAAAGCAATATGGGCAAGACTGGATAAAATATATGGCTCACCAGAGGCGATTGAAAATGCTCTTTTCTCAAGACTTGAAGCTTTTCCCAAAATCCATTCTAGAGATAACTGCAAACTTCAAGAGCTAGCAGATCTTCTACAAGAGCTCCAAATTGCAAAGCAAAGTGACAAGTTGTGTGGTTTAACCTATTTGGACACGGCTAGAGGTGTCCAGCCAATTGTAGAGAAGCTCCCCTACCCTCTACAGGAACGCTGGATGTCACAAGGTTCTAGATTTAAAAGAGAATACAACGTGTCTTTTCCACCATTCTCCTTCTTCAAAGAATTTGTGTGCTCAGAAGCTGAAGTAAGGAATGATCCAAGTTTTAAGACTCTCTCACTCACGTGTGCTCCTCAGAGAAAGGAAAAATGTGCACCAGTCAGATACCCAGTTGCTGTCAATAAAACAAATGTCACCCAAGATCATATAAGCACTCCGGTCAAATTAACAGAGAAAATCCCTGTTAACCCAGAAAAACAATGCCCTATCCATAACAAACCGCACCCATTGAGTAAGTGCAGAGGATTTGTGAAAATGACTCTTGATGAACGCAAAAAACTTCTCAAAGAACACATGATCTGCTATCGCTGCTGTGCTTCTACAAGTCATATGGCAAAAAACTGTCAAGCTCCAATCAAATGTTTGGAATGTGCAAGTGACAAACATGTTAGTGCCATGCATTTCAGTGGAACAAGCGCTGTTCAGCCCTTAAGTCAGCCCCCACCGCGTGCAGAGGACGGCGGGGAGGAAGAGACGAGACAGGAAATAAGCTCGAACTGCACTAAAGTCTGTGGTATAGGACAAAGTAATAAATCATGTTCCAAGATTATTCTGGTTAACGTGTATCCCTCAGGTCAGCAGCATAGGAGTATGAGGATGTATGCAGTTCTGGACGACCAGAGCAATCTCTCCCTGGCCAGAAGTGAGTTTTTTGACAAGTTTGACATACACGGCACTGAGGCTCCTTACAGCATCACAACGTGTATGGGCGCAACACAAGCATATGGAAGAAGAGCCCACGGTTATTTCATAGAGTCTCTAGACAAAGAAACATGTCTGCAGCTTCCCACATTGATTGAATGTGACAATCTCCCTAACAACAGGAAAGAAATCCCGACACCGGAAGTGGCCCATCACCACGACCACCTAAACAAAATAGCCGCAGAAATCCCTCCTCTCGACCCCAATGCTGAGATTCTCCTGCTGATAGGAAGAGACCTGTTGAGAGTGCACAAAGTACGAAAACAGATAAACGGACTGAATAATGAACCATTTGCACAGAAACTAGATCTCGGCTGGGTGGTAGTCGGTGATGTCTGTGTCAATGGAATGCATGGGCCTCCAACAGTGAGCAGCATGAAGACATACATATCCGACAGTGGCAGACCTTCTACATTTTCAGAGTGTGAGAACAAAATCAAAGTAAGAGACTCGTACACGGAAACATCAGACACACTTTCAGTGTTTTCAAGAACAATTCATGATCACCAGTTAGCTCCCTCTATTGAAGACAAACGCTTCTTGAAAATAATGGAAAAAGGCTTTCTCCAAGATGATTCAAATAGCTGGGTTGCCCCTCTCCCATTCCGGCACCCTCGTCGCAAGCTACCTAATAACAGAGAATATGCAGAGAAACGTTTTGCCTCTCTGGAACGCAATCTTCAGAAAAAACCTGAAATGAAAAGGCACTTTTTTGAGTTTATGCAAAGGCTGTTTAACAATCATCACGCTGAGCTTGCCCCACCACTTGAAAAAGAAAAGGAAAGATGGTACTTACCCATTTTTGGAGTTTATCATCCTCAAAAGCCCAACCAAATACGTGTCGTATTTGATTCATCTGCACAGTTTGATGGCGTCTCACTGAATGATGTTTTGCTGCAGGGTCCAGACCTAAACAACAGTCTACTTGGAGTTCTGATGAGATTCAGAATGGGTCCAATCGGAGTTTTAGCAGATATAGAGCAGATGTTCCACTGCTTTGTTGTTCAAGAAGAGTGCAGAGACATGCTCAGGTTTTTGTGGTACCGCGACAATCAGCCAGGAAATGAAGTGGTTGAGTACCGAATGAGAGTTCACATATTTGGGAACAGTCCATCACCGGCAATTGCCATTTATGGCCTACGGAGGGCAGCAAAGGAAATGGAGCAAGTCTATGGCAGTAAAACAACAGAGTTAGTGGAGAAACATTTTTACATGGATGACGCACTGCTGTCTTTCACATTAGAAGCTGAGGCCATAAAGACAGTAGAGCAGCTTCAAGAAATGTTATCCGTTTCCAACCTGCGACTACACAAGGTAGCATCAAACAGTGTCAAAGTTATCAACCACTTCCCAGCTGAAGACAGAGCCAAGGATATAAAAGATCTGGACCTGTTCACAGATGATCTCCCCATACA
This sequence comes from Cyprinodon diabolis, assembly GCA_030533445.1. Taxonomy (NCBI): domain Eukaryota; kingdom Metazoa; phylum Chordata; class Actinopteri; order Cyprinodontiformes; family Cyprinodontidae; genus Cyprinodon; species Cyprinodon diabolis. The sequence goes on from CM060085.1 coordinate 7,249,679, forward strand.
GCGCAGCCTGGGGGTTATCTGGAACCTCATGACAGACACTTTTACATTCAAGGTTCCAGAGAACCAGAAACCATTCACCAGGCGCGGTGTGCTGTCTACGGTAAATAGCCTATTCGACCCATTGGGCTTTTTAGCACCTATCACAATCAGAGGAAGAATGATTCTCAGAGACATTACTAAAGAGGATATTGCGTGGGATGCTCCTCTGCCTCAAAGTAAATACGAAGAGTGGAGACGCTGGCAAGAGTCCCTCTCAATTTTGAAAAACCTTCATATTCCAAGAACATACGTCACCTTTCCAGTGAGTCAAGCCAAGACAATTGAGCTTTGTGTTTTTTCTGATGCGTCAGTACAGGCTATCTCAGCTGTCGCATATTTGAGAATCACCCATGATGACGGCCATCATGAAGTGGGGTTCATTTTTGGCAAATCAAAACTCGCCCCCCAGCCTGAGCTAACAGTCCCAAGATTAGAGCTTTGTGCAGCTGTCCTAGCTGTAGAAGTTGCGGAAACTATTATGCATGAGGTAGATGTAAAACTGGATGCTGTCAGGTACTTCTCAGATAGCAAGGTAGTTTTAGGCTACATTCACAATGAGAGAAGAAGATTTTACGTCTTTGTCAGTAACAGAGTGCAGCGCATCAGACAAGTGTCTCAGCCTAATCAGTGGAGATTTGTGCCCACCGAACTCAATCCAGCGGATTGTGGCTCGAGATCAGTTGCAGCAGAAGAGCTTGTCAACACCCTCTGGTTAACTGGACCAAGATTCCTCACAGACATGGACTCGACAAAGATTGGTTCAGACGAACAATACTTGCTAATCAATCCAGATGATGACACAGAGGTCAGGGTGAACGCCACCAATGTGGTAACAGAGTCTTCAACTCACAAACGATTTTCAAGTCGCTTTGAACATTTTTCCAACTGGAAATGTCTCTTGAAATCGGTTGCCAGACTCACCCACATCGCTCAAAGCTTCTCAAGCAAAAACAGTAACAGCTGTCGAGGTTGGCATTACTGCAACAACATCTCATCTTCAGAAATGGATAAAGCGGAGCGACTGATCATTCACACAGTGCAACAAGAGTGCTTCTCACAGGAAATCTCTGCAATCAAAAAAGACCAAAGTCTACCAAAGAACAGCCCTATTCTCAGACTCAATCCATTCATCGATAATGAGGGACTCCTGAGAGTTGGAGGACGCTTGCAGCGTTCTATGTTACAAAGAAACGAGGCAAACCCAGTCATAATACCCAACAAACACCACATTGCAACTCTGCTAGTGCGTCATCATCACGACAGAGTGAAACACCAGGGAAGGCATCTAACTGAAGGAGCCATTCGCACCAGTGGACTGTGGTTGGTTGGAGGTAAGCGACTCATAAGCACCATCATTCACAAGTGTGTGTTTTGCAGAAAGCTACGTGGACTGTCAGAACAACAGCTCATGTCTGATCTACCTGAAGAAAGGCTCAAAGCGGACCCACCATTCTCATATGTGGGCCTGGATGTTTTTGGCCCATGGGAGATTGTGACAAAACGCACAAGAGGAGGTCAAGTGAACAACAAGAGGTGGGCAGTGTTGTTCACATGCATGTCTACCAGGGCCATCCACATTGAGCTTGTGGAAACAATGACTGCCTCAAGCTTCATCAATGCTCTCCGGAGATTCTTTTCACTCCGTGGACCAGCCAAGCAACTCAGGTCCGACAGAGGGACCAACTTTATTGGTGCCTGTAATGAGCTGAAACTATCACCACAGGATGCCAATAACACAATCAAAGACTATCTGACAGAACAGAGGTGCACCTGGGAGTTCAACCCGCCCCATGCGTCCCACATGGGTGGGACTTGGGAAAGAATGATTGGGGTTTCTCGCCGCATTCTAGATGCTCTACTCCTAGATGTGAAGCGACCTCAGCTCACCCACGAAGTCTTGGTGACCTTCATGGCAGAGGTCACAGCTATTGTTAATGCCAGACCCCTTGTGCCGATTTCGACAGACCCTGAAGCTCCACTGGTCTTAACTCCAGCTATGCTTCTTACTCAGAAAACAGGAGCTCCCCCTCCAGTTCCAGACAACCTGACCGAGAAGGACGTCTTCAAGAGCCAATGGAAGAGAGTTCAAATACTAGCACACAACTTTTGGACAAGATGGCGGAAAGAATATCTCTGCACCCTTCAAGGTCGTCAAAAGTGGCTTGTAAAGAAAACAAATCTCAAGGAAGGAGATGTTGTCCTCCTGAAGGACTCCACTGCAAAGCGCAACGAGTGGCCCATGGGACTTGTTGAGAAGACATACCCCAGCAGGGACGGGCTTGTGCGAAAAGTGGATGTAAAAGTTGCAAGACATCAGGATGTAAAGACATTCAGCCGACCAATCTCGGAACTGATTCTTCTAGTGACGCCTAGTAATGTGGACATTTGATTTAGTGGCATCTCTTAAAGACGCCAGGCGGGGAGTGTAATGAAACTTGTTTAAATTAATGTTATTCAATGTTTAGTTCATTTACTGAGGCCACCTAGTGGCAAAGGTTATAATTGTGTGTATTGCTAGTTCACAAACGCCATCTTGTGGTCACTTTTATTACTACAACTTGTTTACCAGAAAGGAAGAAAGCCTGTTCATCCAGCTGCTCTGAAAGAAGCAGTTTTTGTTGTGTTTTCTTTAATCTAAGTGCAAAAACGGCATCGTCTGTAAGTACTGTTCTAATTTGTCTGTCATATAAATCATAATTCATAACATGTTGACATGTTTTATGTGAAGATAGACATTTTTACTTGTATTAGCCCAATGTTAGCTTAGCTGGCATTCATTTTCTGTATCTTTGTGTGTTACAGTTTTACACGATTCTCATTAAATCCTGCTAAAGAACCTAATGCAGTGCTTCTTGGTGGACGAATGGGAAAGTGTTTAGCTACCTGTATAGCTGAGTTACTGCTGAAGGCCACAGTGCTTAGCGAGGCCAGGACAACAATTATTAGGCTACCATCAAGGACATGAATGAATTTATACAGAAAATGAACATTTGCCAGGAAGCTGTTTATGCAAAGAAAGAGCTTTATTAAAACACACACACACACAACTGTATACAACGCGTATCCAAACACATGCGTATCCAAAAATTACAATTCCGTGAACGGTCCGTTTGCTTCCTCGGGGTTGGAGGTAACTGGCAGCATTCCCTCCAAGGCAGGTCCGATGTGCAGACGCCTACTGTGCGTGGTCCTGTACTTCGGCATCGCTTCTAACCGGGACTGCAGCTTAACACAGAGTTCAGAGAGATCCGGCCTACAAAATGGCGGCGGCCATTCCAGAGTTCCACTTCCTCATCAGCTAGCACACTCTGCCTCGATTCCAGCAGCTGTAAAAAAAAAAAAAAAAAAAAACAATGAATCAGCACTATGCGATGGGATGCACTGCGTATGGACACAACACATCTATCAATGCACCTGAAAAATAGTCTCCAAATAAAGTCTTACTCTCTTTCTTTTCTGAATGCTTGGCAGATTCCGCGCGCAACGTGATCTCAGGCTGCGTATATCTGAAGCTCCTGCGTACCGTCTCATAATACGTCTTACAGGTAGCTGGAAAACAATTAAATGAGAGTGAATAAATAATAGGAGGTCACCGCCTCATTATGAGGCGAGATTAGTCTGTGAAAACAAAATGTACAGTTATGATCGGTATCCATCCGTATCTATTTCCTTTTACCGCAGAATGAAAGCATATTCTTTAACTCTTACCCCCGGCTCACACTGACTCCGGTCTTACCGTTGCGGTGCGGTGGGTGCGGCGCCGCAGTGATTCCAAGTCATTAAAAAGACGTAAACCTCTCTCACCGGCTGCTGAGCTGTCCGGCTGCGGTTACCGAGACACTCCGCCGCTGCAGAAAATTCAGCAAGAAAGCTATCCTTGCGGCGTGCCGGAGCCCTCCGCAACAAGCTCTCGCAAATATCCTTATTTGGGCTGTGTTATCGCTTGAAGTTACGTGAACTTCTATTCTCGCGAGTTAAATCTCCGGACCTGTTGCCGGAGCCGCAGAGCCGCACCGCACCGTAGTCAAAAGGGCGGTGTGAGAGGGGGTGTGCGGGAGTTGCGGTCTCCGTCGGCTCGGTAAACGCACCGGAGCCAGTGTGAGCAAGGGGTTACCCTTGCTCCGGTTCATAGCGCCTGCAATTTGTCTCCGAGTTGTGAAGACGGCGTACTGCTTCCTGTGAATCACAAAAAATACACTTTAATAAAGCTTGTTCTTGCAAGGCTACTATTAGCCGTAGCTTTAGGCTAGGCTGCTATTAGCCGTAGCTTTAGTCTAGGCTGCTATTAGCCGTAGCTTTAGGCTAGGCTGCTATTAGCCGTAGTTTTAGGCTAGACTGCTTTTAGCTTAGCAGGCAGTAATCAAACATATATTTACCGCTAGCTTCTCTTCTTTGAGTTCGTCTCTCCCGCACAGTTGTTCGACTGCAGAGTCGCCATCGCGTCCAAGAGGAGTTGAAGGCGAGTTGAACGGGGGACGTCGTCCAGCCATGCATCACGTACAAGCAAAATCCAAACAAAGGAACTGGAGATAAAGTTCTTCTGAGTATAGCTCCTCCAATCACATACGAGGTCATTGTTATACGGAAGGACTCGCGAGATTAGCTGCGTCTATCATGTTTTTTGTTTTGTTTTGTTTTGTTTTTTGCTTTTTTGGCAATTCCGTGTAACAATACAGAGTAATTCAAACATCAAACAAAGATACACAGCAGTTGTTGACATTATAACAAAAAAAAAAAAGAGACATATAATGTAAAAAATAAATAAAAATAAAACAAGGGAAACAAAAGTATAAATAAATAAACAAATAAATAAAATAAACATAAAATAATAATAGCTAGGGGTTTACATTGAGTTTATGGTCATTTAACTTTTTGTAGCTTCCTGTCCTAAACATTCTTTAAGGAAACATATTAGAAGATGCAATATTGTATGTGAGAGAGGAGTTGCTGTAAAACAATGGTTTACCACAGATTTAAAACTAGTAATAGCTTAAAGAAATATGAAAATTCTAAAACAGTCTTTAGACTTTTTATCAGCAGTTACTGTGGGTAGCACAACTTGTGTTACAGAAAATAGCAGGCTTTGGAGATATGTTCTGGAGAATCTTGATTTATACCATACTACAGAACATTTCAAAAGGCTGCTGACTTTTTCTAAGTGAAAGCCAGTCAGAGCTCTCCTTAGATGTCAGCCCAGTTACAGTTTGCCCTGCAAAAATAATCTGCTCTCTTGAAAATCTCAAACTCTTGCCACATTTCAGGCATCGAACATAAACATTTTTTAGTGAAGAATCAACAGCTAGTTTTACCTAATCATGAAGTGTAATTAAATATATTGGATATTTTTAACTTTTTTAACAAATAAAAAACTGAAGAGTGGGGTGTGCAAAATGAATCGGCCCCTTTTACTTTCAGAGCAGCAAACTCTCCCCAGAAGTTCAGTGAGGATCTCTGAATGATCCAATGTCGACCTAAATGATACTAAATAGAATCCACCACTTAAGTAATTGTGAATTAAGCATATTGACAGACAACATTTTATTTTTTTTCTTAAATGCAATTTTTTTTTAAATAATTACTGCTCTAAATGTATTGCTCTGTCAGCTAAAGATCTGTTTTGGTCTCTATACTTTAATTAAATAAATCAATTCAAGCTAAAATGTAAGAGTCTATACTGAGCCTGATCTCTTTGTATCAGAGATTTTCTTACCTTTTAGAAAAATGTCACTTGGGGTAAAACTCCCCCTGCAACCCTGATTTGCATTTGTATAGCTCACAGCATTTTCATTTAATGTTAAAGCCTCCCCTAGAATTCCATGGGGGGGAGGCATGGGGGGAACACTGCCTAAGAAAGTCCACGTCAATTTCTGACAATTTACGGGAGTTTTCGGCGAAGCCTGCAAATTACCGAAAACTGCCGTTAACCTGAACTTCCACGACAATCTACAGTGCCGCATATTGACGAAAATCCCACTTTTCATGCAGTGTGTCTGACAACATGAAGTAGACCAAAATTTCAATTCAGTTCAGTTTACCTATATTCACACACATTCACAACACCTTATCTCAAGGACATTTTAAATACATCCATCCATCCATCTGTGCCAGGGTTGTGGTGTGGCTGGACCCTATCTTCGGTAGTCTATGGGAGAGAGGAGGAGTACAACCTGGGCAGGTCACCAGTCTCACTTTAGAGAGATAATTCAATCAAATGAATTCAAATGCAAACAGATTGATGAAAAGTTTTCTATCTCAGTAAACCCAGCTGATTGCATTAAGTGATTGATTTTGCAACATTAGCTCAGCCTGGATGAGCATGTAGCGACAGTAGACATTCTGTCAGGATTCTAAAGTTGCACCATGGTTTTTGTTCAGCATATTATGTCTTGCCATATTCTACTATTCTCACCTTTTGCGGTTTGCCATAATAGTTCTGTTCACTTTCTTTTTACCCGGTAGTTACCAGTTTATTTTTTCTTGTGTATTTCTTTGTTTCTGCGCATCTGTGCACGGACCTACCTAAGTTTTCAGCATGCTCTTTGGATCATCTGTTTATGTCAATTGTTTCCATGCCTGAGTTGTTTTTTATCTCAAATCTTTATTTAAATTAACCATCGACTCACCAAACTGCCTCCCAGTGTCCGCCTGCACTCAGGTCCTGAACAGCAACCTATACCAAATGCGCTTGCATACTGTTGGTGACTTTGCTCCAATCCCTAACAATGACTACACATGTAGCAAGAGTTGAAAGAAAAACAATTAAAAGCAATACACCACAACCTGATCTAAAGCCTTCAAGATCAGGTGAAAAATGAAGCCATTAACATCTACTAGAAAAATTGTTTACCTTGTTGAACCTTAATGATGGCAATTAACCACAGATGGAGACCATCCATCCATCCATCCATCCATCTTCCTCCGCTTATCCGGGGTCGGGTCGCGGGGGCAGCAGCTTAAGAAGGGAGGCCCAGACTTCCCTCTCCCCAGCCACTTCTTCCAGCTCTTCAGGAGGAACCCCAAGGCGTTCCCAGGCCAGCCGAGAAACATAGTCTCTCCAGCGAGTCCTGGGTCTTCCCCGGGGCCTCCCCCCTGTGGGACGTGCCCGGAACACCTCACCAGGGAGGCGTCCAGGAGGCATCCTAAACAGATGCCCAAGCCACCTCAACTGGCTCCTCTCGACGTGGAGGAGCAGCGGCTCTACTCCGAGTCCCTCCCGGATGACCGAGCTTCTCACCCTATCTCTAAGGGAGAGCCCAGCCACCCTACGGAGGAAACCCATTTCGGCCGCTTGTATCCGCGATCTCGTTCTTTCGGTCATGACCCAGAGTTCATGACCATAGATGAGGGTAGGAACGTAGATCGACCGGTAAATCGAGAGCTTCGCTTTTTGACTCAGCTCTCTCTTCACCACGACGGACCGGTACAACGCCCGCTTCACGGCAGACGCTGCACCAATCCGCCTGTCGATCTCCCGCTCCCTTCTTCCCTCATTCGTGAACAAGATCCCAAGATACTTAAACTCCTCCACTTGGGGCAGGACACCCCCCCTGACCCGGAGAAGGCACTCTACCCTTTTCCGGCTCAAGACCATGGCCTCGGATTTGGAGGCACTGATCCCCATCCCGGCCGCTTCACACTCGGCTGCGAACCGATCCAGCGAGAGCTGCAGATCACGACCTGATGAAGCCAATAGGACCACATCATCTGCAAAAAGCAGAGACGCAATCCTAAGGCCACCAAAACGGATCCCCTCAACACCTTGGCTGCGCCTAGAAATTCTGTCCATGAAGGTAATGAACAGAATCGGTGACAAAGGGCAGCCCTGGCGGAGTCCAACTCTCACCGGAAACGAGCCCGACTTACTGCCGGCAATGCGGACCAGACTCTGACACCGGTCATACAGGGACCTGACAGCCCGTATCAAAGGGCCCGGCACCCCGTACTCCCGGAGAACCCCCCACAGGGCCCCCCGAGGGACACGGTCAAACGCCTTCTCCAAGTCCACAAAGCACATGTAGACTGGTTGGGCGAACTCCCATGCACCCTCCAGGACCCTGCTGAGGGTGTAGAGCTGGTCCAGCGTTCCACGGCCAGGACGGAAACCACACTGCTCTTCCTGAATCCGAGGTTCGACTATCCGACGGACCCTCCTCTCCAGCACCCCCGAATAGACCTTGCCGGGGAGGCTTAAGAGTGTGACTCCCCTGTAATTGGAGCACACCCTCCGGTCCCCCTTTTTGAATAGGGGGACCACCACCCCAGTCTGCCAATCCAGGGGGACTGCCCCCGATGTCCCTGCAATGTTGAAGAGTCGTGTCAGCCAACACAACCCCACAACATCCAGGACCTTGAGGAACTCGGGGCGGATCTCATCCACCCCCGGGGCCCTGCCACCGAGGAGCTTTTTAACCACCTCGGCGACCTCGCCCACAGAGATTGGAGAGCCCAGCCCAGAGTCCCCAGGCCCAGCTTCCTCAATGGAAGACATGTTGGTGGGATTGAGGAGGTCTTCGAAGTATTCCGCCCACCGACCCACAACGTCCCGAGTCGAGGTCAGCAGCACACCATCCCCACTATAAACAGTGTTGGTGCTGCACCGCTTCCCCCCCCTGAGACGCCGGATGGTGGACCAGAACCGCTTCGGAGCCGTACGGCTCCGAAGCGGTTCTGATGGAGACAACAGACTAATATGGTAAAGCCCCGGGATGAGTCAGGGCAGAGCCATTGCTGAAAAAGAGACATTTAAGACTAGAGTTTGACAGCTGTGAGTTAAAGATGATCACTGGAGATAAGGATATCTGGGTTTAATTACTAGAATACCATCTCATGGTTGGATTTCTAAATTGGTAGATAGGTGGACGATCAAATAAGGTAGGAATAGTGCCAATTTCTGTCATTTCCAATAATGTTTTAATCTCAATTATACAATCACAATTGGGACTGAAATACATTCTTAGCTGAGTGCTTTTAACGGGTTTGTTGACACCAGTCAATGTCGGCTGCCTTAGTGTGAAATGAACATGAGAAAATGTCACCACAATTTGTCTTTTTTTAAATGGTTGGTGTGATGAGATCATGTATAAACTGTGTAGTACCATGGGCACAGTATCAACAGATAATATAAATAAAAATCTGTTACAAAAACAAAAACCAAATGGATAATTTTCGAGAAAAAAGAAGGACCAGTAAACTCCCATATTTACACTTGAGCAGACAGAGTCTTCTACCCTGTTTAGCATCACAAATTCAAACTATTTACACACAGAACAATCAATTAATAACACTCTCTTGTAAAACCAAGTGCTTTGAGCAAAAAATTTAGACACCATAATCCTCAGAGACAAAGCTCAGCTCATCATTGGGCTCCAAGCATAGTCAACAATAAAACAAGTTCCTGAAAACTGAGAGTAAAACAAGTCTGTATAAAGTTACCGTCACTCCTCGGATCAAAGCAATTCTTGCATATCTTTCTAAATTCACTTAACTGTCAAATTTAATCTGCAGAAAGACTGCATAGAAATTATGAAAGCACAGAAACACTCAAAGATATCCTTTAAATAGTTCAATTAAGCATGCAGTCCAATTGAAGTTTGTTGTTATACAATGCAAAAGTATTTGCAACCAAAGAGATCTCATCTGTTTTTTATTTTCTTACGCTTTGCTTTAGATTAATTCTTTATAACATGCAATGACCAGTGTAAATAGAAATAATTTCAACCCAATTCAGTTCTCAATTCAATGTACTTTATTTTCATATTGCAAATTCACAACACATGTCATCTCAAGATACTTTTCAGAGACAATTCAACCAGATCATACAGTCAGATTGTTAAAGGTTACTGTCAAGGAAACCCAGCTAGTTTAATCCAGTCACTGATCTGCAAGACATTTTTTTCCTGAATGAGCTTCTGGCGATGATTTCCACTTGCATTTTGTCATTGACTCTTCAGACCGAGCAAGCGTGTAGTGACATTGGAGAGGAAAACTTCCCTTTAACAGGAAGAAACCTCCAGCAGAACCAGGATCAGTGTGAGTGACCATCTGCAGAGGTCGACTGGGGTTAAAGGAGATAGAAGCAGACATACAGAAAGAAGCAAAGATACAAAACTTAACTAGCTCCACAGGTGGCCCTGTCCAGAAAAAACACAGCCACGCAGACAAGCTCAAAGCCAATTCGCAGAGGAAGAAAGAGAACACATAGAATTAGTCACAGTAAAAGAAATAGGACAACACTGGAAACAGGCCAACCTCCAACATCTCTAAACAGAGATGTTGACGGGAGCAGCAAAGTTGAAATTTCATTCAAAGTTGGAGGGACAGGGACAGACCAGATGAAGTTATGGTCACAGGGAATAAGCAGAGAGAGCATAAAGTTTTAAGTGGAACTTAAGAACTCCTGCAGAATGAGAGAATATAGCTAGAATGAAACAGAATGGGAAAAAGTGGTCTTTATGCGATCTAGCAGCCTAGATTTAATCCCATCCAAATAAAGTGACTGACTATTCAGCTTCTTTTGCAAAGAAGCTGAAGTAACCAAGCAAACCTGAGTGCCAGCGGTGTAACAAAATTACTCTAAAAATGCATTAATAATTCATCCAGGAGGTTAGACAACAAACCAGTGGAACATTTAAAGATCCTTAAAGCGACAGTTAAGGTTAGAGTTCCTGATACATATCCTGCCCAAAAAAAAAACACCCATATTTTCCCCAAAGCCGATGATCCCCAAGACGAGAGAAAAATCAGTAGAATAATGAGACAAAAAAAAAGTTTTTTGGAAGATGTCTGTCTCTTTATATCTGGTGTAAAACAAAAAAATAACAAAATCAAAGCTAATGGAACATTAATAAAAACCCTTTCACCAATGTTTTATCTTAACCTTAAGGATTCTTACGTTATACAGTAACTCAAAGCACAGAAACCATCTCACCTCTGACTGGAAACTTAGAAAATAATGAATGCTTTGGAGTGGCCTAGTCAAAGTCTACACTTAAATGTGACTGATCTGCTGTGTTTGGACTTTAAACAAACTCTCCAGTACGGCTGAATTGACACCTCTCAACATCGCTGTGATTCTAAAGAAGACTAACTTCTGTAGTGTGGTAGGAAGCGGAGGAGGTGGTCACTGCCGTTTTCAGGATTAAAGTCCTTCTTACACATGCACACACTGAGAGTGGGGGGCATCTGACAAGACAGGAACAGGTTGCGCTCTTTAAACCCCCCATTGGTGCTTTGAACTCTGAGCTTTTTAGCTGATCTGAGGTAAACCACAACACTCCATCTCACTTCCTGTCTTTCAGCCAACATGTTGTCTCATTTCAAATGGGGAACTTAAAAGTCAGAAAAACATTTGGTCTGTTCCGGCTTACATTTTTGAGGAAGTAGCACTGAACAGGAAGTGAGAGCAAAGTTAAACACCAACATTCATCTGATTGGTTTTAATAACAATTAAAAAAAACATCTATTTGTTTTGCACCAAGCTGATCTGATTCATATTGGAAATTAGAAAGTTTATTTTGGCAACCGAAGAGTTGCAGCAAGACATAGGTGCATTGTCTCTCTTCCTTTCATCACAACCAAACCCCCATTTTAGGTCTCCATTTATGCAGAGCAAAAAAAAAAAGTACATACAGGTGCTGGTCATAAAATTAGAATATCATGAAAAAGTAGATTGATTTCAGTAATTCCATTTAAAAAGTGAAACTTGTATATTATATTCATACATTACATACAAACTCATATATTTCAGATGTTTATTTTGTTTAATTTTGATGATTACAAATGACAACAAATGAAAATCTCAAATTCATCATATCAGAAAATTAGAATATTGTGAAAAGGTTCAAAATTGATGGCCCCTGGTGCCACACTCTAATCAGCTAATTAACTCAAACCACCTGCAAAAGCCTTTAAATGGTCTTTCAGTCTAGTTCTATAGGCTACACAATCATGGGGAAGACTGCTGACTTGACAGTTGTCCAAAAGACGACCATCGACACCTTGCACAAGGAGGGCAAGACACAAAAGGTCATCGCTAAAGAGGCTGGCTGTTCACAGAGCTCAGTGTCCAAGCACATTAATAGAGAGGCGAAGGGAAGGAAAAGATGTGGTCGAAAAAAGTGTACAAGCAAGAGAGATAACCGCACCCTGGAGAGGATTGTGAAACAAAACCCATTCAAAAATGTGGGGGAGATTCACAAAGAGTGGACTGCAGCTGGAGTGAGTGCTTCAAGAACCACCACACACAGACGTATGAAAGACATGGGTTTCTGCTGTCGCATTCCTTGTGTCAAGCCACTCTTGAACCACAGACAGCGTCAGAAGCGTCTTGCCTGGGCTAAAGAGAAACAGGACTGGACTGCTGGTGAGTGGTCCAAAGTCATGTTCTCTGATGAAAGTAAATTTTGCATTTCCTTTGGAAATCAAGGTCCCAGAGTCTGGAGGAAAAGAAGAGAGGCACTTCATCCACGTTGCTTGAAGTCCAGTGTAAAGTTTCCACAGTCAGTGATGGTTTGGGGTGCCATGTCATCTGCTGGTGTTGGTCCATTGTGTTTTCTGAGGTCCAGGGTCAACGCAGCCACATACCAGGAAGTTTTAGAGCACTTCATGCTTCCTGCAGCTGACCAACTTTTTGGAGATGCAGATTTCATTTTCCAACAGGACTTGGCACCTGCACACAGTGCCAAAGCTACCAGTACCTGGTTGAAGGACCATGGTATCCCTGTTCTTAATTGGCCAGCAAACTCTCCTGACCTTAACCCCATAGAAAATCTATGGGGTATTGTGAAGAAGAAGATGCAATACACCAGACCCAACAATTCAGAAGAGCTAAAAGCCACTATTAGAGCAACCTGGGCTATCATAACACCTGAGCAGTGCCACAGACTGATCGACTCCATGCCACGCCGCATTGCTGCAGTAATACAGGCCAAAGGAGGCCCAACTAAATACTGAGTGCTGTACATGCTCATACTTTTCATGTTCATACTTTTCAGTTGGCCAACATTTCTATAAATCCTTTGTTTTTATTGGTCTTCAGTAATATTCTAATTTTCTGATATGATGAATTTGAGATTTTCATTTGTTGTCATTTGTAATCATCAAAATTAAACAAAATAAACATCTGAAATATATGAGTTTGTATGTAATGTATGAATATAATATACAAGTTTCACTTTTTAAATGGAATTACTGAAATCAATCTACTTTTTCATGATATTCTAATTTTATGACCAGCACCTGTAAGTACTTGCTTGGTTACTGATAGTCTGGTAAATGTAGCAGCTGTGACCAAGGGTGAAAAAAGGGGGAAGCATCTCCACGTGGTGCAAAGGTTCACAATCTGGCTGCTCTGATAGAGTTACGTAAGGGCACACATGTGAAGGAAAGAAGACAAAAGAGGGGAAGATAGAGGTGAGAGTAAAAATAAGAGGTGAAGGAGGGAAAAAATAAACCAGATGATGTAATGCAATTCATAGTAAGGGAAGGAGACCGAGGCTGTAAATCCAAGAGCTTTACGTTTTTCTCCTATTCTGTCATTCTCTCAGTAAGACGAGGAGAGGGACAGCTGAAACGTAGGCCTCGGATTTCACCAGATGCTGCCTTATTTGGCATCCCAGGAAAGAGGGGGGGGGGAAGGAAAGAGGCAATGAGGAACAAAATTCCACATCGGGTTTTTATCAAACCAAGACCAATTTAGAGTCCGCAGCAGTCGCTCAAACTCTGAAAGCAGAAGAACATCTTGGAGTTTATGATTTAAGCTGCCTCTTTTTCTACAGGAGATTCTTTGTGCGTCTCAGAGTTGGTGTGTGGACCTCAAAGCACAAATAGTTCATTTTAAAACATAAAGGCACATTGAGCTGCTCACATCTGACAAAACAACCAACAGGAAACCTAACAGACACCTCCTTGTCTGCTCCGCTCTCGCGGTTCTGCAGAAAGGGCCGCCCCCACTGTTATCAAGCTGGGGTCACACTTCCTGCCTTTCTGCAAACTTCAGTTCCCTCACAAGGGATTCTGGGTAGAATGATGAAGCTACAATAAACCCCGCCTTCCTCTTTTTGTTGTCTCCGCCCACCTGTTTAGCAGCAGGAAGTTGGCTCTCCCACTTCCTCCTCGTTTAGGAACAAATGCAGAAGTGTGGAGGCTTTAAGTTGGGGGAAGGTCGCTCTCAGTTCTCTGTCCAGAGCTCCTCAGCGTCCTCTTCCTCTTTGAAAAATAAAACAACATCATCTGCATAATCTGTCAGTCAACTCATTTCTACATCTAATACGAAAATGTCAAAGGCATCTTAGGGTTGCAACTCAAATCCCGACTTTGGAGTTTTCTTGTAAACCGTGACTTCGGTTTCTACTCTAAGATGAAAGGACTGGTCGAAGTTGTGATCTTTTATGCTGTCGAAGCTCATCTCCTTCAATGTTCAATATATTTTTTCTTCAGAGATTCTGTTCTGCTTCTCTTTGTTGGAAGCACTGGCTACCTAAGCTATTATTGCCATTCTATCACCTCAAAAAGGTCTACCCATTGTACCCTGACCTCTTCCATCATTAAAGCATCTTGTAAAAACAGCGGCCTCATATGAAATATTTTCTTTTCTTTGACCATATTAGTTGGATCTGTCACCATAAATTAAATAATAAGGAGGGTGATCAATCAATTAGTCAAATTTTTTGTGCAAAGGATTTAAACTGCCATGATTTTACAACCTCAATATTATGGAAAGATCTACAAAACACAAAAAAGCACTTTTGAGGGTAAATTATTGAAAAGCATGCAAAGATTTCAGATATTTCTGTTCACAAAACCATTATCTTTTTATATATTTTATGGTAGCTTGGAACATAGAGGAACCAAGCACTTCCCCTCCCAACCTGTTGCTGCATACTACTAGTTGGCTGGTGGAAATAAAGGTGTGAGTATAACATTCTTTTTAAATCAACAGTTGTAAAGCCCCTTTCACACCTTGACGATTTAGACCAGCGTATGCCTGACATACAAAAAATCTGGCAAAAATGCTTAACTGGATAAGTTATGGGTATGTTTTGTATAAATTATGAGCACGCTGAAGTGCGCTGAAACACACTGGCACATGTCGACATACGGTGAGTATGTCCCGATATGCCAGCGTATGCCATACGTGGGACATAAGTTACAAGTGAGTTATCTAAAGTTGACATATTTTAAGTGTAAGTTACTCATAAGTCGCATAACTTATTCGTGACTTATCAAAAACTTATCTCCAATACATATCAACTTATATGAAGTGTTCCAGACAACCACTGAACGTGGTTCTAACTTACAGCTACTGTTTAATGGCATATTGTCTGTGTTTTTGGTATAAAAGGGGGTTCACAGGAGGAACCCATCAGTTCTCCAGACTGCATCCCCATCATAGGGTGAGCGAGAAGGTGAGTGTGATGGAGCCTCCCTGCGTTCACACCCATGGCCCCAACCAACAAACTTCCTAGCAGACATAAAGCTGAATCTGCTGTGACTGCAAACCTTTTTTTGGTTGGGCGGTAAACATGCAGCTAGGTCAATACCATGATCAAAGACATCTTTTAATGCAGCACGGGCACCCCTAGGCGCATTGCTGCTCCAGAGGGGCTGTCTTTGGACATAAGTTCTGGAAATGTTATTAATACGCTATGTATATGCCCAAAATTGAAAAAATACAAAGTTAAGAGTATGCCAGCATTTTAGGAGATTCTGGGACGTCAGGCATACACTGTCTAAATCGGCAAGGTGTGACATGGCCCTTAACTCTGAAAGGCATTAATCTGAATACAAGCTGGATTTTGGAGCAAATAGCCTGCCTAATTAACCGGCTTCGTCTTCTTGCACTAATCTTTAAACAGCAGAAATGCATAACATTTTGCATCGTTACCGCAGAAAAACAAAAGATAAGATTATTTTGCTTTAAATCTTTGTTTTAATCCCTCAATTCCATGGAGCTGTCATATTTTCATAGAAAATTTGCCAGATGCTCATGTCGCTTGCAGGCTTGCAAGCAAAATATAAAGTTAGGTGTGACTATTTGAAGTTTTAAAATAGATGCCAGCTGATCTATGTGGTAAAAAGTCCTCCAAAAGTATCCAAAATATGACCGGGTTGGTTAACCTAAGGAGGTTATTTCATTTTCCTTACGCAGGAAAAAGACCACAGGGCAACCAGAACACATATATTCTGATAAAACATGTATTTGCCCTGAGAATCAAACAATAATTTAGAATTAAACCCTCCTGTTCGGCTGTAAAGTGATTTTAATCTGTGTTGACAGATTGGGCACAATTTGGTGAAACAAAACACCTTTATTGACCTAAGTTGTTTTGCATAAAAATATCTCTGTAATCTAGCTGAACTACTTTGTCTCACTAAACGGTCACTAAACATCATCTCTATTCGCCCGACATTCCCTTCAGAACCAGAGCAGGGGCATGGCTATAAACACCATCACAGACTTATCATATCCTCTCCCTGAACTTTTCGAACCACTGCCATTATTCAAACAACACCACACCATCAAAAGCAGAACCACCAAATTGCTACACAGCTTTCTGTTCCATCTTATCAGATATCTAATGGAATCCCAGTAGATTGATCTAACAGAATTTTTAATTATTTCCTTGACTCAGTAAACATACTATCCCCCCCGCATGTCTGAAACAATGGATGACCACTGTATCAACACAGTGACACCTTCAGCTAAGAGACAGTGTGGCTGAGAGAAAAAAAAAATCCCTTTTGGTGTTGTAACCTACTGTCCTTGTACTAGGCAGGTTATCTGGCTGGTTTCAGTGTAGCAGAGGAAAGGGACAGCCCACATTCTTTAGTGCTGACATCATTTCTGAAGGCCTTAATGCCCCCTTTTTACATTAAAAAGTACAAATTTAAGAAGAACACTGGCTTTTTACTCACAATTGACTGAACTTGGGAATACTAAATAAAACTTTTACGTGAGATTTGCATTAAAATGTGAAGCGGTAATACATATTCATTCTGAAAATGTTAAATTGAAATATAATACCTTTTAACATTTTCATATAAATTAAAGGACAATAAAGGAATCATCTAGAGAGGAATTAAGACACCCTAAAATGTATTATTAACTATAATTGGTGAAAATAAACCAAATCTGGCAGCCAAAACATGTGCCAAATTGTCCTCAAGTGACCTCTTGGGAGCTAAAGTGCATGATAAAACAATAGAACATGTGCTAAAGTCCCCCCTTGGGAACCAAAAAGCATGCTAAGGTGGCCTGTCTAGAGCCTAAACTCGTGATAAAGTTCCCCCTCAGAAGACAAAACACATTCTAAAGTGTCCCCTCGGTGGGTAAAATGCATGTTGAGGTGGCCTCTTGAGAGCCAAAACGTGTGCCAAAGTTTCCCCCTTGGGAGCCAAAAAAGGTGAGGCGCACTCTCAGGATCCAAAAAGTGTGATTAAGTGCCTTCTTCAGTAGTGAGCACATGCAATATGTGCCCTTTCTTTCTTTCCGCCCTTGCCATGTCTCTGTGCAGAATGCAAAAGAAGTCTCCAAAATCCCTAATTGTCAAACCAGACATACAGCAGGCTCTAGGCCTTTGCCTTAAAGAATAAGGCAAAGAGCAAGTCTTAGGAGAAAAATTGTCTTTGGACTTTCAAATCTGTTTTGACACTAAAACCTAGGACCTGTTTGAAATAAAAACTAGAAAAAAGCATTCTGGGAATACCACCGAACAACAGTGAAGCATGGAGGTGGAGGTCTAATAGTTAGCAGATAGTAAGTTGCAGAATAATATGTTGAGTTTAACATGATAGAATTGACAATGAATTCTACTGTGTACCAGTAGCAGTTTGAGAAAACTGGGGAATATCTATTTAAAAACTAATTCCATCGGCCTAAAATATACAAGTAAAACAACTAAGAACTGAGGAATAAGAAATGGGAGGTTCTGAGACATGTCAAATCCAGATCCTAAACTAAATGAGACTCTGTGATGATTTGAAACAGGAAGAGCATGCAAGAAACCTCACAAAACATCTCAGTTGTAGGCAAAGAATGAGGACAACTTTCATTTGACCGATGTCAGGGACAAAAATCTGTGTATAATTAGTGTAAGAGGGTTGTTCTATTTTCGTCACATCATAGTTTATAAGTTTAATGCATAATCAAGGTTAATGTGCTGTTTAAGGGCAGTTAAATCACACTTTTTTTCCAGAGGTCACTAACAACTGTGTATTGGACATCATTACCTAGACATTTTTTGGGGTGTCTTTTTTTGTTCATATCTGTGGATTCAAATGGGAGAAAACACAAGGAGAGACTTTTTTGGGGGGGGCTCTGTGTTTATTTCCCCTTACTTTCATCTGGGACACATGCTTACCTTATCATATCAGTCTGGAACAGCGATTTGGGCCAGATAAAGGAATTTTCTTCTCTCTTACTGGGAGGGTGTCCATTCTTCTCCAAATATGGTAGCATGCTGGCACTTGGCAAGAAACGAAACAACAAAGTGGAGGTATGAGTTAGAAATCTGAGATTGACTGGGTGAGCTCCACGTTTGCGAACAAAGAATGTTCACATTATTCACTGGCCCTCATCATAAAAATATGACGAAAAAAACCCAGGTGGATTCTTGGAGCTCAGACAGTTTTCAGTGCATCTGCTGCACACCTTGTTTTTTGCTCACAAAGATGTCTTCAAATAGATTACACAGGCAGGCAGAACTATATAAATATATATATATATATATATCTTTTATATCTATTCTTTTGTTTTCCCTGTCAATGTTAATTCTTCATCCAGCTATGGACACACAGGCATTAACGTGGACACACATACAAAGGCAAGCACGGCCGTTAATGAGCAGCAATGTCCACCGATCAGTGAAAGAGCACAGCAGATGTCGCAGCAGGGAACCCTGCCATTGGTTGGCTGTTGTCTGCAGCCAACGGTACCCCTCTAATCAGACAATAGCATGACTGGCTTTTCCCGCCATGGGTGTGTTAATACTGTACAGTGAGTGACAGTGACAAAGAACAGGCAGCAGAGAAAAGCGAAGGGAAGGCAGAAGAAGAGGAGGGTTAGTGGGTTCTATCGAAAGGACAAAACCTCCTTTATCCACAAGTATGAAGAGTTAAAAGCAAAGGACCTCTTTGTACAATGTCTCTAGATTATATATAGTTTCTGGTCCTCCATCTTCTCTCTATAATTCAGTTTTTTTATTAGTCTTTAGGTCCAGGACCTGAGAAAGCGAAACAACAGATGTTGGAGGCAGATGCAGTTGTCATTAGTTGAGATGTAAATAATTAATTTGGATATATTGTAACTCAACTTCACAGCGGCGATTCAAAAATGTATACATATAAATATATCCTTTTATGGTCCTGGCAGTTGCTGTAAAGACTTGTTGAGAGATGATTTTCTGCATCTTTTTCTTTACAGTCATTTCATATAGTGTGTTCAGAAGATATTTTCTTCTTAGCTGCTTTTCATGTCAGTCTAACATTTTTTTTCACCTTTTTAGCTATTGCCTACTATATTTAATTCAAATGTTTTCTTGTCTCTCTTATTTTGAGACTAAAAAAAATTAAGATGTACATATAGTGAAGTTACACATCACATTTATACCTACCCAAAGCCAAACATAAATGACGGATGAGTGTTGGTAAGTTTCCCTTCACTCTGTTTAACCAATAGAAGCTTCAGGTGCATTTATTTTTATTGCTTCAATCTGACAAATGCAACTCAGGGAAGAACCAATTTCTCAGCTATATCACTGAGAGCTACCATGACCTGAAAACTGCTGAGTTTTGTGTTACATGACGCCTACTATTCCTTTTTGTTCATAATAATATTTATACATTTTGGCCCCTTAGAGTTTCCGAAATAGTAATTTATGTAAAAATTTTTATTTTATTTCAGTTGAATTAAGAATTAAGTTACATTTATTCTGCTCCATTCTGTCATGATCTTGGCACTGACAACAGACTAAATTACTAATTTCATTCACCTTTTCAATTCTGCCTGGTTGCTCATCACTGCTCATCTGATCCACCTGCTCCTGCCTCTATTTAAGGTGTTTGCATCCAGTCATCAGTTCCAGATTGTCTTTTTTTCTCTAACCAGTAGTGAAAGTTATTTTTTCTTGATTACCTTGGTGTTCTGCCTCCCAACCACTGAGCCTGCCTGTTCCCCTCAGATCTAAGTGGTGTTTTTAGCATAACCTTAATGTATCTGATTACCTGATCCTGACCTGTTCTGTCTCTCAACCACTCAGCCTGCCTGTTTCCATCTGAACTATTTACGAAGATTTACGTGGTCACTAACCTGTGTTTCTTCTCTGCAGAGTTTCCTGCCTAAGACGTCCTAACAGCTGTTATCATAGACCTGTTTATTGTAAGAAACATTTTTTGAGTAATTCCACTGTCTGTCTTGCCTGAATACTGCATCATGACCCATTCTAGACCTTCTATGGCTCTATTATTTCTAAAAAAAACATTTGTTCTGATGTAAAAACTGTAGCTGTGACCTTTAGATTTTACAAGTTATCAGGGTTCTTTCATGCTATAAAGAGTTGATATTGTGTGGATATTTCGGGTCAAAATTTTGGCGGTTCGGATTGGACAAATTGGCAGCTGCCCAGAAAAGGATTAAAAATGAGGCATTCTAAATAATGAACTATAACTTATCTGTTAACAGTGTATTGAATAAATGTTTATTAATCTTACTTATGTGAAGTGCAGTAGTAGCTAACTAATAGCTTTGAATTGGGCTTTTTGCATCCGACTTTCAGTGTCGTTATGTCCTTGGGCAAGACACTTCACCTGCATTGTCTACTGATGGTGGTCAGAGGGCCCGGTGGCGCCAGTGTACGGCAGCCTCGCTTCTGTCAGTGAGCCCCAGGGCAGCTGTGGCTACAATGTAGCTTGCCACCATCAGTGTGTGAGTGTGTGTGTGAATGGGTGAATGAATGTAGTGTAAAGCGCCTTGGTCAAGTCTCCTAACTTGAATAAAGGCGCTATATAAGTACATGCCATTTACCATTTTTACCATAGGTTGAATGGCAGCAACCTATGCAAAAAGCCCATAAAACATGAAATGTTTTTTTTAAGATTTATTCATAAGCTTCTACTCAATTAGCCACAAAATTGGGTTTTCATTTATTATTACATTCTATTGTAAATAATAACGTCTCTTTTTTAAGTACAATTGTCAAATATTTTTGCTATAACTTTTTTAGATATGCTGTAATGTGACAGTTTTTACACAAAAACAATAAAGTTGGTTGTTTCTGGTGCAGGTGGAGCAGTGCAGCTGGTGTCTGGCACAATTTAATGTGCATACGTGTTATACAGGTCATAAAAAACAGGATGCAGGATATCTCTGCCAGCATATTTGACATTTTTTACATGGACTGTAATGATGCAGCCGCAAAAATTCTGACCAAATGGAGCCGACAAATTGTTTTCAGAAGAAAACCGCAAGGAAAAACTGTCCTTTCGCTTTAGCACATAAATGCAGTTAAAGAAAGAGGAGGAGGGAATGAAAAGTTCAAAAATGGACCAAAAAGAAACCATTAACCAGTTTTACTACTATAATCTCCCCACTGTTTAACAGATGCTGCACAGGTGGACTGCAACAAAAACAAACTCCTAATTCAGCATCTCAAACATCCAGAGACTTAAACATCACCTTTAATACCCATACAATTTGTGATGACATAAGTGCAACGGCGGCAGTTGCAGTAATTCCCATCTGCTCCCGCGGCTCAATCTAATGTCAGGAATGTTCAGTGGGAGACGCTGGGTTGGAGGAGAAGGAATGTTCACAATTAGAGCTGGTCATGCTGGACGCTTTAGAAAGCTGTAGCTCAGAGAACAAAAGAAGAGATGCCTACAGGGCCAATCTGAAGCAAGTTTTTAATGTGGTGTATCTGTGTTTATGCACAATCCTCCAGGGTTTGTCTGTCCTCACAGTGCCTCCATATGAATGGTGGGATTACATAATATGAGGTCTCATTGGCTGCTTCCAAGCATGATAACTGCTCTGGCCTCCATGGATGCATCAGAGTGGATTAGGGGGAATATTGGAAAGTTGCACCGTGGGCAGACGGCGTGTCTGGCTGAGGGCTTTCTCCGTCATATAAAGCTGCATTCATATAAATTCTCAGATAAAATCAGGGAATGCAAAATAGAGATGGAACTAGGGCAATCATGCACATATTTAAGAAAAAGTGGAGGGTGGAATATTATAATATTTATCAGGTTTTTAGTCACTGTACAATCACAAATTTCAATGCATTGGACAAAATTTTTTTGGCCTTATTTGATACACCTAAAATAAAATCTAGAGTTTTCTACAGGGGTTTAGTAAGATAACAGATTTGAAAACAGAGGATATAGATGCTGATGGGAATTAAGGTGTGAAGCCGATATAGGATTGATCCCCGAACTTTCCAAGATGTCCATGCATTTCAAAAACATGGTGTTTATGCAAGAGTGACAAGAAAAAAGGCATAAAAAGTCCTGTTTGCAGTCGCCAATATGCAATGGAGGAATACATCAAACCTGTAAATTAGGGGGATCTGATCAGATAATGGGAAACATTTGACTTTTCATCCTAGATTTAGATAGAACTATGAACAATCTATCACAACTGAGAAAAATGGTGGATGCAGCATAATACTATGGGATGGTGTTACTTTCATAGCACCCTAGAAAGGGATTAGTGATGATTGGAAGATGAATGGAGCTAAATATGGGGCAATCCTGGAAGAGAACCTGTTAGAGCCTGCAGAAGACTGGAGATTGTGGCTGTGGTTCAACCTCCAGCAGAGCATAGATCATAAACATACAGCTGGAATGCAAAACAAAATATAGTTTTTACTGCAGCAAAAAGTTGTTTTACAAACTGTTGATCTAAACAAATGAAAACCACATCTTCGGTTTGTATTTATGGAAGAAAAAAGTGCATTCAAAAACCATGCATCATTTACACGACATTCTAATAAACTCATCAGAATCTCAAATGGACTCAATTACTTTTTAAGAAACTGTAAATATTTTTTGGTTTTGTTTTTTTGAATTCCAGCAAAAAATATCTCCAAACATCAGGTCCCTGCTTGGATTTCTCAAACCCCTGAAATGCCGCACCTTTACAGGAATTTCTGACAAGTCTAAGCCACTAGCTGAAAGAAGACAACACACCGGCTTGGCAGGCCCTAGCATGTTTGACCCGTCTTACGCTGAAGAGACTCACACACCCACTCTCAGCCGGTGCAACACAAGCCGAGCTCAAACCCTCTTTTCCCTTGGGTTTGAGGCAAATCAGTGGATCAGCTAGTTTGGGTCGTAGCCATTGATTTTCTCAAGCCATCTGCTCAGATTTGTCCCTGGCAAAGATTTCCATGACAACGGGGTGTTAAAAATTAGAGTCTTGTTTAAGTCTGCCTTCTGCTCATGTGGTGAATATAAATCAACAACTCCAGGAAAAAAGGACATAAACGCAGGAGAAGAACCAAACCTGAGAAAATCTATTTTAGAAACAAAACTTGACCAAACCGATCTCAAATGAAAATGAAACCACATTTTAGTGCCATTCAGATTTAGAG
Source organism: Cyprinodon diabolis (assembly GCA_030533445.1). Lineage (NCBI taxonomy): Eukaryota > Metazoa > Chordata > Actinopteri > Cyprinodontiformes > Cyprinodontidae > Cyprinodon > Cyprinodon diabolis. The sequence continues at coordinate 7,273,306 of CM060085.1, forward strand.
GAAGTTTACTCGGGGGGTTTTAAATGTGCAAACCCAGGTCAAGCAAACAAAACAAGAACATCCCCACTGAATCTCATGTTCCCATAAAAACAAGGCTTTCGATTTTCCTCTGTGAACAGATCCGCTTTCCTGTGACCCTTTTCCTCCTTTTTAAACAGCAGTTTTCAATTCCTCAGAGCTGTGTGCAGACACCATGCCATTGCTTAAAAAGCATCTGACCAATTGTGAAAGATAAGGTGTCACAGTTTCTTAAAAAGGTTTGAAACACATGTTCAGTCGTAAGATGCATAGACAATGAGCTGCAGGGGAGAGGTTGGTCTCCTGTTTCAAATGTGAGCCAAGCTAATAGTGGGACTAAACACTTTAATTTGTTTTTGATTACACATTGTAACAAGAGATTTAAATCCAGCAGCCCCCTGTTGTTAAACGTTACTAAATCCCTTCACAGCTCAGGCATGTCATGAGCTTTAAAGTTTCAATTCAAAAACAAATGTGCAACTAAGTGAAGCCTTATTGGAGGATCTGCAGGGAGAGGAGAACTAGCTGAAGATGGCACACAGAAGTGGTTACCAAAGAATAATAAAGCTTATAGGCATTAACCTAAGATATTATGAGTTGTAAAAAGCTTTATGAGCACAAAGTAGAGTTTCATGCCTTCAACGGTAACCGAGCTGGGGTTTTCCAATGCTAAGTTAATCTTCTACCAGAGAGCCTTGCATACCAATACACATTTACATTTTGAAGCGTTACAACAACAAGACTTAATCTTAATGGAATTTTCTTATTTCAAATAAAAGTTTGAAAAGTCTGGCATGTATTTATTATAACCCCTATTTATAGAGTACCCCTAAGTTAAAGCATGACGTCAATTTCCTTTAGAAACCCTGAAGAGATGTAAAGGAGAAGTTAAGCTTACAAACAGCATCATGAATTGCATGCAACATTACAGACAGGTAAGAAATCAGGTCATTTACCATCAGGCAGTTACAAATCTGTTTAAAACTATGTTGATATGGCTAATTTTTAAAATGCACGTTTTTGCAATTGTGTTATTTGCATCAAATAAAAATATATGCATATTTAAAGGGGTCATAGAATGCACTGATAAATGCATGCACAGATGAAGTCTGAAGTGTGAAGAAATATACTCTTTGCCCAGATGCAGCCAAAGGCATCAAATCTGATTGGACAGCGCTTCACAGTTCAGATGGACAATGATCCAAAACATAGTGCCAATAGCAACTGGAGAGGTTCAGGCAGAGCCAATCACCAGATCTCCCTCCACTCAAGTATGCATTTAATTTGCTCAAGACAAAAGTTAAGGCAAAAGATATGCACATAGTATTAACAAATAAAAAGTGGCTGCTGTAAAGGCCTGGTAAATCCAACGTGTGGTGATGTCCATGGGTTCCAGATGTCAGGCACTCATTGGCTGTAAAAGATTCCCAGAAAAATATTGAAAAGTAACATTTTGGGTTATGTTATTTATTTATTTATTTATTTTGTCCTATTAATTTTCAGTCCCTTAAACAAGGAGTGTTTGTATAAAAATAGACACAATGTGTCACTGTCCAGATAGGTCTGGGTCTGAATATGAGCTATTGATTTCACTACCTCAAAATGAATGTTTGCAAACCTATTACACCTAAAATGAAAGCATTTCAAGAACAGCATAAATGTGAGAAGTTAGGTCCCTTATGGAAACTGGAGGAGCTTTATATAGAGATCTGAAGCTCTGATGGCAAAAAGCTGACAACCATGAAGAGGAAGGGCTCAGCGCCACTAAGCTAGTAGCCTTGTGGTGCAGAGGTGCTTCTGTTTAGCAGGAAAACAATGTAAATCAGAGTTCATTAGAAAAAAGAATGAAGCTTGATCCAAATGTAGATACCACAGACGCCACACCCACATAGCTACACGTCTGCACCATTTAAGCCTTGTACATTTGTTCTAATTCAAATCATCCCAAAGTAAAACATTTTAATTGGGCATTTATGAGATAAATTCAATTAAACAATAAACAGTAGCCTATAAGGTATTATTTAATGCCGCATAATTATTTGACAATGCATACTGCCCTTAGTTTTCATAAAGTGCTCCATGGTTCACACTTCAACTTTTTTAATAAAGAATACCTTAAACAATCAAGTATCTGAAAACATCAACTCCTTACTGTTAGAAACTACATTTAAGAGATTTCTCCACAATTTGTCGAGGCATTTAAGCCTTATGTCCACTGAGGATCTTGTATATTACTTGATTAGTTAGACAAGATGCAAACTGTTAAGTATCTTGGTTTTGGTTTTAGGGAAATTTAACATCTGAGTTCCTGTAAAATGCTTGGAAAAATGACCGTTGCACTGCCAGTAGAAATGCATTTATTTGTTTTCTCTTTTTGTTTTTTAATGGGACAAAGCAGCAGACTATAATGTCAGCAAAGGTTATGCATCATCAGAAACTTCATGTTGATTGTTCAGTGATGACCTTTGACTGTTTAGGTGAATCACTGAGATAAAGGGGCTCTTTCCTTAACCTCTTAAAGTACTATCATAAAAGGTAGCCTAAGAGGCAGCAGTGGTAATACCAGAAAATTAAATTGTTTATTTGTCTCTAAAGTGGAAATTTTCTGTCTCCAACTTCAAATGCAACTGGATGCCTTTCCCTTCCAGTATATTTTACATGTCCTTTCTGTAACATAAGCCTGTCAATGCAGCTTATATATCAGTGAGTGTGAGGCACAGATAAATGCCTAAAATATGGGTTAGTTGTGTCAGCCTCAGTTCTGACAAGAGCAGGAAGTCAAAAAAGTAGCTCAGTATACCCTTGAGGAACATCAACCCTCATTACTGTAACTGTCTTTCTGACTGTCAGGGGCTAGTTATATAAGATCTAGCCAAAGGCCGGAAACAGACACAGAAAACCCCTGTATAAGGCGGACAATCTGGCGACAATCTCCTCAGTATGATCAGCATCTTGTCAGGTTGGATTAGGGTGCTGGTTTGTTACCTTTGAAGGGCTGGCGGTTGTCTGTGCCGTCCGAACCAGTTCAGACAGAACTTGAACATGAGCAAACAAATTGCCCCCAGAATTGTTGGCACCCCTAGATGACATAACAAAATGATACTATCAGGGTTGCATAATTTCAAAGTTTAACAAGTTTTAAGAGCTCAAAAATGGAAGCCCAGATAATTACAGATCCTTCGCCATATTTTACAGTGGGCATAAGGTTTTTTTTTCGAATTATTAAATCAAGAGCCTTTGTCTTTGGAAAAAAAAATATTATACAACAATTGGTTTCTTCAATTTAAAGGACGGAACCACTGAAAGCTGAGGAACAAAAACTCAAGCAGGGAGTAAACAGCCAGACCACCCATAGTTGGGGTTGTCAATAAAATTTTAAGGCGGAAAAAAGGGACTTTCCTTTTTGAAGTGTGGTGTAACAGTAATATTTTTGGGGGTCAGATAAAAAGGAGAATGTTCAACTGCAGATGTCAAGAGAGTATTTCAGTTGCCTAAAACCATGATGCGTAGGATTAGTAAAACAAATAATCTCTGATAGATCAGGATTCTGCCATAGATAAACTTATACAGTTTGAATGGTGTGACAGATAGTACCCTGGGAAAGCCACCAACGCTAAGGCTTATGGGTGTCAAATTATAATGTCTCCCTGAATTACTGTCATAATATCAGCTTTTCAGATACATGCTTTGTCACAAGCAACCATTGTTCTGTGGACGTAAATAGAGGCAGACTAATTTCAGCAGACAGCTTTTAAAAAAATATGTAGGGTTCTGTTTGCAAGCTCTCCAAGCTACAGATTTCATGGAAAAAGTTCTGACTTCCTCCCCATCATTGCATAAACAACCATTTAGATCTTAGATTTGAAGACATATATTATTGAAACAGAAATGATTTTATTGCTATTTTTGTCTTTACTAATGTTCAGTTTTGCTTTCATTGTGTCTCTGAAAATGTTTTCTTGTATATATTGTTGTAGTATTAAGTAAACCCTATAGATTTGTTATCCCAATGCTTAAGAAATACCCAAAAAATATTTTCAACAATCTTTTGGCATATAGATGGTGGTTGTCGAGACCCAAAGTTGCAAATACTCCAAAACAGGGACGTTAAAGATGTATTTCACTTCTTTAACCATTGCCATCACACAATCTGATTGTTGCTACAAGCACCAGTTGTCCTACTACGAGTCTGGCCTCTCAGCTCTAATGAACCATATCACCCCTCTGGCAAATGGCCTCTCTTGTCACCCAATATGGCTGAGCCCAGAAATGGCACATGTGTGCAAAAATTACAACCCATTTTGCTATGAGGTTAATACACTTGTGCAAAGTGATTAGTTGCAATGTTATGAGTGGCCTGTGAGGCTGCATGACCAGTGGGCGCAGGAATGTTCGAGGCTGTCAGTCCCGTTTTGTCTCCTATCAGATGCTCAGGAGGAACAAATCCTACATTGTTTGGAAACTTGAGGTTTAGCTGGATCATTATTTAATCTTACCAAGCTAACTAAGAGGAACATGTTTGTCCTTACTGACTGAAAGTGTTAATGTTATTAATTGTAATATTTATTCATCACCAAAAGGTTCCAAACTCACATTCTCTCCTCCTAAATACAAATAATACAATGTTTCACTGATAATTGATGTTGACAACTAGTTCAGGCAGGACTATACAAGGATCATTGTTTTGCCAGCAGGTCAAACCAGTATGGACAAAGTAAGGGTGTTAGTAATGTGATACTCTCCCACCCTAAATAGACAAGCAGATTAGATAAAAATGCACTCAGAAAGTGAATTCTTACAGGACCTCCTCCTCATTGACTTCTTCTGATACTTAATTAAAGACTTTTCCCTTAAAATAATGCTTATGTCCGAGAAAGTAAAAATATACCCAAGCTAAATTGGAAGGGAGTAAAATAGGTCATGCCTGCCAAATCCTTATAACTGGTTGTTCCACCCTTTGTGAGAACAAGTGCTATCAAGCATTTGTATTAACTGGCATTTATTTTGTATGGTACAGTGAAGGAGTGTTTTTCCACTCTTCTTAGAAGGATTTATTTATCTGAGCCGTATTTGAAGGATTTTATTTTAGCAAAAACCAATGTCTGTATAAAGTCAGGCAGAAAAATGGCTTTGGATTAAGTCTACAATTTTACTGGGCCACTCCTTAACCTTTATATGTTTTTTTTTTCTTTTTTTGTTTAACTGTCCGATGGATTTTTTAGTCATTCTAATGTACGTAGATTTGATGGTATACTTTGGATCATTGTTTGGCTGTAACTGTACTAAAATTCGTTTTGAATAAAAAAGGACACCAAATATAATCTGGCACAAAGAAAATTACAGAAAGGAATCAGTTATTTAATTGTTGTTGGGGGTTTTTTTTATATCATCAGGATATTTGTTCATAATTGTGTGAAGGGTCTTTCTTTTATTTTAGTCAACAGTTGTTTGTTATTTTAACCAATTAGTCACCAATGCTCTCTTGGAGTTATTTTGGTAGGTTGCACACCCTGGAAGGTTTTCAGCTGTTCTGTGTTTTCTGTTTTCTCCATTGGGAAATAATAAATGAGGAAATTCCCTGACGTGTCAAAGCCTTTTTAATTTGTTCTTGCTCTATTCTTAGATGTGTGGCTTTTTAGCCTACCTCTTTCTGTCAGTTAGGTGCAGATTTTGTGATCTGTTGATTTTACAGCTTTGGTCATTCACCAGAATCAGCACAGCTAGTAAAATTGAATCAGACAAAGGGACATTTATTTTCTTGCAAATGATCAGATTGTTTTATCTTTTTACTATTTATTGAATGAAATTCCTGTCTATAAACTGTCTTTGGGTTTTAATCTTATCTTTCTGCGCTGTATAAGCTATGTTTGGTTATTTGAAACAAAAAGACCAAAATATAAAAGAAATAAGTGATTAGCAAAATTCCTTTTCTATTTTATTTTTTATATGTTTAATGAGAGAACATAAAATTTGCTTCAATTTACAGCCTACAGTTATGGCAGCTCATCCTGCTGGAAAATTGCTTCAGTCCAATATAAAAACCTCAAGTATAATCAAATCCAAAAGCATATCTGGGCCGCTGCTGCTCATTAATTACAAGAATGTAGCTGTAATGAAAATGTTTCCACACAGCCTTCAGATAAAAAGAGAAGTATTCCAGCAATGAAAGGAGGGTGTGTTGGCTCAAGCACTGGAGAAGCAATGAAACACAAGAAATGCATCAGATCCTGAACACATTTTAAGGAGTATCAGATGCCAAAACACAGCTGGTTGTAATGTGAGGCAGGTTTTCTTTCACATAAGGATTAAATACCGAACGCACTTTCCCGAATGACCAGAGCTGCAGTTTAAAAAAGTAAAAAAATTAGATTTTGTGTTGTTTTTTTTAGCATGCTCGAATGCATTTAGTCTAGATTGAAGAAAACAGATGCAGCTTTTTAATGTGGTGTACGAATTTAAAGTTTGCTGTTTTTCCCAAAAAACTAATCCCAATGTATAATAGGTGAAACAACCTTAATGGTTACTACTGGGTCAGCATTACTTTCTCAACTAGTTTGGCCTTAAATTGCCAGAAATTGAAGATTTCATGTAGAACCGCTATCCATTCAAGTGACTTTTTTTTTTCTTGAAGCATTCAGGAGCCAAATGTATAATGGAATACATCTGGCTACTCTGTTCTGTTCTTGTGTCAACAATGGGTGGTGAGGTTGCTTGAGGACCCAGATGCAGAGACAAGTGAAGCAGGGATGAGTTCTGAGAGGTTTAATTGCAGACCAAAAAGCAGCAGAGGCAGAAATCCAACTTAAAATATAAAACAAACCAAAATCATGGAGACATCAGGGTAAAGACGAGTCTGAGGAGCCGGGGAGAGACGAGCTGAGTAGACAATACAGCAACAAGAAGGAACCAGCACTGAGTGACTGCAGAGGTGGAGTATTTAAGGACAACCAAACAAAAGGATGGACTAACGAGCTGAATGGGGAGCAGGTGTGGGTGGAACTGGCAAGAGGGAATCCAAGGGAAAAGAAAACAATCACAAGGGGGCAACAGAGAGTAACTAAAGAATGCTTGAAGATCATGGAAAATAAAAACAAAACAACTGATAACAGAAAACTGAAAACTCAGAGTCACAACAAATAAGAACCATAACATCTTGTCTATTCTTAGTGGGAACATTCACCTATCCCAGTTGGAGAGTAAATATCTAATAGAAACATGCAGATACACACTATTGTGAAAATACATAAAAAGACAAGGAGATGGTGCAATCAGACACATAATTAACATCTGCTAATATTTTACTTGTAACGAGATTTCGTATATCAAGGCAGTTTATGACAATGTTTTGGGCTGGAAAAAGTGAGTCAATGACATCTGGCAACCCTGCTGATGGGTGAGTGGCGCTGGTCCATGGGAATACGGATGCTGCGGATGTTGCTTCGGTTATATTTTCATTTCAGTCACATTTGAGACGCACACGTTTGACTGTGCTTCTATTTTTTTTTTCTGGGTGGGGGGTCCATAAGTGTGCCAGTGTAGATGGAAAAATGCGTTCCCAGTCCGAGCCTGCAACAAATTATCCACTACTCAGCTAGCACAGTGCCCGAAAAGCAAACACAGTAGTGCACAAAGCAAGGTGTGCTGATGTGCTAAACCCCACAGACAGCTCAATGCAAACCGCGTCCTGTATGAAAGGCCTCTTATAAAACGTGTACAGTATTAGCTGCCATGAATGTTAGGCTTGAAGTCAGTTTTAGTTTACATGCGTAGTTACATTTATCCATCCATTTTCCATCCCGCTTTATACCAGCTGTGGTTGCTAGGGGTGCTGGTGCCTATCTCCAGCTGTCGACGGGCGAGAGGTGGGGTACACCCTGCACAGGTCGCCAGTCTATCAAAGGGCAACACAAAGACCCACAGGACAAATATCTTTTCAAGCACACACTCACACCTAAGGAGAAATTAGAGAAGCCAATTAACCTAACAGTCACATTTTTGGACTGAGGGAGGAAGCCAGAATACCCGGAGAGAACCCATGTATGCTCAGGGAGAGCATGCAAACTCCATGCAAAAAGACCCCAGGCCGAAACTGGAACCTTCTTGCTGCGTCACTGAGTAGACCTTGTTACATTTATAACCTTTGCAATTCATATTGCAAACCACGTACGAAATTCATTGCATAATAAACATTTCATTATAAAGTTTGTTAAAAAGGTGTTTGTCTCATTGATTTTATGTATTTATATTACCACTAAAATCCTGTATCTGTTAAAGATGGATTAAATACAGAAGACGAACACCAAGTAGTGTATTGCTGAGAAGTGAAATGAAACTGTTGTTTTTTGTTTTTTTATATAAAAAAAATGATAATTAAAAATAAATAAATTAATTAAATTAAATAAAAAAAATGCATTGCAGAAAGGATGGAAAGAAATTTCCCTCCCTAGAAAAACGAAGCTGGTAGTGATGTACCCCAAAACATGTGTCTCTGTAAATGTAGCAATAAGTGATTTATTTTCCTCTAAAAGGTTTTAAATGAGGGGTTTGAGATACTTTTCATCTGATTCAAAGATGAGGAATAATTTTACTTCATAATTATATTTATGTACCACCTCATGTTTAATATCACATAGAATAAGAATAAAAAGACAGGGTCGTGAATGTAACATGATAAAGATTAAAGGTATTTGTGGATTTGGAATTACATTTTTCAGGCCTCACATCACATATGCAGCTGGAGGGAGTCAGCCCCACCCTACAACCACCCTGCACAGATAAGTCAGAACTAACTACATATGCATGGTGGGACATTTTATTGGCTATAAACCTTTAGCATCAACGGTGATCAGCCACTTTGTGAGGCTTTTACAGAGGTAGACTTGAGGCAATCTCATCAACGATGGTGCAGCTGAACAAGATTTCTTAAAAACAGACTGAAGAACAGTGCTTTGATGTTTCCATGGTACTTAAATTGCTTAAGAAATAGGTAAAAGAGTGAAACATTTGCTTCTGCTGAAAGGTATTTCTGTAAGTAAGATGGAATACAACCTAGCATTAGTATAGTGTACTTAATAAAGTGGAAGTGTACATCAAAATTAACCAAGCAAACAGTTAACACTTATTTCAAGATTTATTTTTTCCTTTCTGAAGAACACAGTTCACCAATGGCAGTGATGCTCTGGCTTGTTCATATGATTTTTTTGTTTTGTTTTTTTTGTAAGATACATTTTCAAACCCTCAGTAGTGACAGTAGTGAAATAGTAGTCACTCTCAGCCAATGAGGATGCAACAAAAGCTGCTGTAACAGTGATTGAGGCCTCATACATGCTTTCAAAACACACTTTAGGCTCTTTGTAGCATCAGGAATCTCATAGGCACAGAGTTTTTTTAGCTCCTTGTACATCAAGTTCTTTTGTTTTTTGTGAGGACTTGTTTTGGAAAGACAGAAATCGAGGGAGGGCCCGTTTCTGGGAAATAACCCCACTCTGACCCCCGAGGAGGGAAGGCAGGAGGGGGAGGGTCAATGAAGGAAAAAAAGAAGAGGATTCTTTCGCATACGCACATCCCACTTAAATGTCCCCCCTGTGTTTCTTATGGTAATCCATGCATGTTTTGTCTAAAATTTCCCATCGACTCCCGAGCCAGAGTCGGGCTCATCCCAAGCCACAACGTGGAGGAACACTCCCGCTTAATCAAATGAAAACAAGGTCAAGATTGAATGGGATTCATTCGACTGGCTCCTGCTCCTGAATGTTTTGGCTGCAGCTAAGAGCCGATTTTTATCTAACATACCCATCCTCATACTCCTCAGATTTATAAACCTCATTTGTTTATTTCATTTCAACAAAATTCCTCACAACGAAATCACATAAATCCTAAGGGAATTTGCTCCCCTGTTCTTTGAAATAACCCTTAAAAACATTTTGGGTATTTCTCAAAGCAGGCTCTGGCCTCGCTGTTTATGATGTCCAGGATTAATCGGTATGATGATCAACAGCTTAATGGATGAGCTCTAACACCAGCCAATCCAAACATTTACACTCTAAGGATGGAACCTCATATCTGTTTGTTCGCTTCTTTAAGGGAGTGTTTGACTTCTTCAAATGTAATTGCACACAGACCCACACTGCTCTTATTAATAAATGCCACAGTAAAACAAAATCTCCTCAGTATTGCTCTGGGAATTTGGCTCTCCTGCAGACATTTGGCTGACATTTCATGCTTCATTGGATCTTATAGTTTGCAGCTAAGTATCCAGTTTATTCTCTGCATCATGTGGTATAAGTTTCATAACTTTCCTGATAAAAAGTTAGGTGGTGGATTTGAAATACTTTGGGTGGTACAGCTGGTTTTTAGTTATCTGCAAGACTGGGCTCCTTTAAACATATCTATTGGGGGAAGAGATCTAGTGCAGGTTAGAGGTTTATGTCCATCATGGGAAAGGATGTCAGCTGATTACTGTAAACTAGCACTGGATACTTGAGTTTGTCTTTTTCGTAAAAGTTCAAAAATCCTGAGATAAGCTTAAGATATGAATATATGTCTGGTATTTATTCTAAGGTGTAATTTCTACAGAGTTTCTGAGAAAAAATACACCATGAGCAAATAGCAAATATACTCCCAATTCTGGGAGTATATTTGACCATCTTAATCAGCATTGTTAGAGCGACTAAATGGTTTGGTTGCCTGACATGAGACCACACTGTCTACTTTTGGGTTAAAACTAAATGCACAATCAAAAAGTGCACTCAATGACCAAACCTGCAGTGAACCTTTTGTACTTTTTCCTTTACAGAAATACAACCACGAACAAAGAAAGTCCAAAATTTACTGTTTTGTCTTTTAGTATTAGATACCCTAATACTAAAAGACAAAACAGTAAATTTTGGACTTTTACCAGAGTGGTTCTTCTTTATATAGATCAAGTGACATGTTTGGGCAAGCTGTTAAAGGTTTGAACACAGTTCAATGTTCCAACAAGACAAACATTAAAAACACAAACTAGACCTAGTTTTGGAAAGGATAGAACAGGCTGACGTAAGCTTTTGGGAGGACCTAATGGAAAAAAAAAAAATTATGACGGTGCTTAAAAGATGTGTCGGTGCCAGAAAAACAACCTCTTTAAATCAATGCCAGTATTTCCTTCAGGATACAAATAGGTTTCTGGAATTCCCAGCAACTTTCCAGGGAGGCATTTGTCCAAACATCATAAGGGTGCTTGCACATATTGAATCCCCCATGTATGATTTCCCCCAAACTCACTTTTGAGTGTAGCTACAACTGCAGAGTAGATTTAAGCGTCTACTCCCACTTCTATGGTTTGCAACTGTCAGTACATTCAGCTACTGTTGGTCACAAATTGCAACATAAGGCTGGGCCAAAGTAGGCAGTTACATCTAAGCAGTGACGCTATGATTGTAGTCTTGCCCGGCTTGGCCGCGTGCCTACTCGTAAGCGCGGGGAGACTTTTGGGGAGCAAAGCAGGGCACGAGGAAACAATTGGGGTGTGGGTGCTGTTTGGCGCCGGGCCCACCGTCATAGCTGCCAGAGAAGCTCATGTGCCTGATCGGCAAACAAAGGGGGCAAGTTGATGCTCATCTGGGCAAGTGTCCAGCCCAACTTGGGATGGTAGAGGATTGTGGAGGGGGGTGGGAGAGAGAATGTAGGCACACGTCTGACCTAAGGCTTTATGTAAGATTGGGGCCTCAATGGACAAAAAGACACAGGGACTGGGTGTTTCTTTGGAGGGGCAGTCCGGCATCTGGGATTCTTTTCACAAACCAACGGCTCAGTGTTGCAAAGCAAGTAACTGGGGAAGTGAAGCTTACAGGAAGTACAAGTGGCAATGTGTGCTTCATAAAATCATGGATCCTCTTTACACCCTGTCATTTTTAATCATGTGTGTCTTCACCTCAATTTTCCCTTCATGCATGACTTGTTATTATAGGAAGTATCAACTACAACAAGCAAGCTTTCTACTCTCGAACTTCCATATTTCACTAACAACAGCTCCGAACAAAGCCGTTTCACCTTTGATACTCACTTGGTGAATGAAACGCAGCGGAGACAAAGACTCGCACCCAAAAACAGGAAGAGCAATCACCTCCTTCGCTTCCTTGTGTGCAGAAAACCTGCAAACACAAACATAACTATAACATCATGAGCTTCAGCTGTACTTTTGTATTCACATTCTACAGGACAACATTTGCAGTAGTTTTGAACTTTTAAACTTTCCCACATTGGTGACACTACAGTCAGTATAATCTATTTCATCAGCCAGTGTATTGAGAAATGTTTTAAACAACTTAAGACTTTACCACTGCTGAGGAAAAGGTGTTAGTTGTGGTTAAAGATTTAGTATCAGAAATACTACCTCAAAAAGGACTGAAACATGCAGCTAAGCTACAAAGGAATTGTTTGGTTCCAAGGTGTCCAGCCATACTCTTTGTAACATATTATCCTGCATCTTCAATTCCTAAAGGCTGGAGCTCTACCTTGGCCCTAAAGTGACCCTACCTTTTTCATACCTCATTTTAAATAGTAAGGCTATTCTGAGCTATTTTCTATGTTTTTTGCTGCTATATGTTTATGCTGCTGGAGGACATAGAGACCACTTTTTGTCATTCTGCTTCATTCTTTCTCTTTTCTCCCATTCTGCATTTGTTAAGCTCCATTAATAACTTTATGTTCTCTCTGCTTTTTCTTATCACAGTAGCTCCATATGGTCTGTTCCTGTACGACACTATAACGGATTGAAATATCAGTTTTTGGTTTAGTCCTGTTTCCTACTGTGATTAAGTGTATATGTATATTTTATCCTCTGACATGGGAACTGGCTAGAAGCTCATCTGCTTGACTGTGTTTTTCTGGACAGGGCCACCTGTGGAGCTAGATAACAGTTACCTTTTGTACATCTGCTTCTATATCCTTGAAACTTGACAGAAGGCCACTCACACTGGGTTTGATTGGGGGTTTCTTCCTTTAAAAAGGGAGTTTTTCCTTTCCACTGTGACCACATGCATGCTCGGTATGAGGGATTTCTGAAGAGTAAAAAACAAAATGTAATCCAAAAATGGACGTCACAAGCTCAGCCAGGAAGATCATGTCTTGCAAGTTAATGACTGGATGCAATCAAGTGGTTTTCTTTGATAGAAACTTTAACAATTCTGAATGTCTTGTATCTGTAAAGTGCCCTGAGGGGAGTTGTTTTTAATGAATCGCTGGGTGAATGCTATGTGGTATGGAGAACATTTTTTGGGATTTAGCCAAGGTGTAAAGTAGCTCAGGTTGCTTTGTAACCAGCCTTTGTCATCTTCATTGTTTTGATCTGGTTTCTCTTATCTCCTGTTTGAAGAGACATGATGTGTTCCCTATGGGGTTTAGGACTGTGAAGTTTGTTGGCTAGTCTTCAATGGTAACTTCATTCTCATTGGACCAGCTTTTGTACCTGTAGCAGGGTGGGCCATTAACAACTTATGTTGGAAAAAATAAAATCAGAATCTTTACGAAACAGAAGGAAGCATGAAAAGCTTGAATATCTCCTGGTAGATTGCTGCATTGACTGTGGACTTTAGAAAATTCAGTGAACCAACACTTGCAGATGACAAGGCAACCAAGAATGTCTTGGGCTGTAAAAATTTCAAGTGAATCCTTGTGAAGCTCCTCAAAATTCTCAAATTTATTTTGCTTGACAAACCTCTCAAAAATTTGATATTATTGTACCTTTTCTTTCCACACTTTTTCATTCCACTCAGCTTTTTATAAATATTATAGGATACAGCACTATGTAAAGAACAAGCTTATTTAGCAATAACCTTAAGCAACTTACCCTCCTTGTGTAGGGAGTCAGTGGCTGTCTTCAGGACGTCTCCCAATGATTGTGTCTCCTACTGACTCAGACTGAGGAAATGCTTGTAAAAGAAAACTTTTACAAGCATTTCTAGTTGATGTTATTGTGTTGGAACGCCAGGAGTTTTCAATATCTCTTTATTTCACTTTTCTTCCCATTTTCTAATACGTTGGGTATAACGTCAAATGTAACTCTTTCAAAAATACTTGATTACTTAAACTCTAATGGAATACAATAAAGTTTAATGTCAGAATATAAAAAAAGGTCAAAGGGCATGCATACTTGTAAAAAGGCACAGTTTGTTCAATTGAAGAAAACCAGGTCTTATCTTTATTGGTTGGATGTTGACCTATATAGCTCACATACTCAGTCAGTCTAAGACTATATATGATGTGTTACAAAGGACAAAGTGTCCTTTTTTACAATGGTAAAGCAGTAAACAGTTGGCCTCCCACATGCAAAAACGTTACAAAATACAACATGGTTCAAAGAAAGCGAAGCTGCACCCACATCAGTTTCCCTTTTGACATTTATTACCACCACAGGGCCTGCTGAGGGAGCTTTGGTTCTTTCTTGGACGACCCATAAAATTGAGATAAGTGGACTGTTTAGACAGAGAATCTTCCCTGTTATTGCTGTTGCTATTATGTTGAAACTTCCTCATTCTTTAAAATATTTTCTCTGCTTATTCTTGTAACATTTAGAATTCGCGGTATGTTTTAAGCAGACTGCCTGTGATTATTTTCTTCCAAAAACAGCCAGCTTAATATTAATTGAGAGGAAGTGAAGTCTTTCTCCTTTCGAGCGGACTGAGAACACAAAAGGTCTCTTCATAAACTGCTTTCACAGTGTTGAAAGGCCTGCTGGTGAATGCAGGAACCCGGAGATACTGAGTTTCAATCTTCGCTGCAGTCGAGACTAAAAGGAGTCAAACTTTAAACCCTAGATTGATTTTCTAAACTTTAATAAGGATAATAAATCTCATGTTATGTTGATTCCTGTTGGGAAGCACAGCAAGGTCAAAGGATAGGAAATAATCCAGTGGGCTTTGAATAATTCAAAAGCTTTCAGTTCTCATGGTGATCAAGACAGCAATCTCCTTGAAGACCCCTAAGGACATGCAGGCCATTTTTATAACTTTTTTAAAGGCCATGAACGCTATCTATAATCAATGTTTTTTTTCCAAAGGAGACTATTTTAAAATAAAAATATTCAAGACATAACAAGATTCCTGAAATACAAAAGAAGCTGGTTTGTTTTGACTGGATCTCACCCTTTATTCATGACAGTCCACTAATCTTGTGAAAAATAGAGCAAACCCATTGAGAATCTGCCTTTGCTTAGCAAGAATAAACCTCTCACATTTACCATTTGTAGTCCACAACACAAAGCTATGTGCTTCGTCTTACAGTGTGCATTGTTTTTAGCCATATAATACTGTCTTGGTGAGAATTTTATTTTATGCATTATTATGTGATGTGAATTATAAAACAGAACAACCTTTAAAAAAATCTGCTTCTTTTTTGGTTCAAAACTTTTGTCACCTTGTTAGAATATGTGTATTTGATTTTAACAAAACATTCAGGTATATAAGTGTTAATGTTGCTAAAAATAGGCCTCTTTTTTTACTCAGAAAAATCCAAATAAAAAAAACATTTTTACGTCAAGGACGGGTCCCTCAGAAGCAATGGCTGGTTGAAGTGAAAGATTTCTGTGTTTTTATAAAGGAGTTACACAGCTTGATCTTTGAAAGATTGAGGTTTAATTAGCTCCCAAACTTCCAGGGAAGAATATTAAAAAAGGGATTTGACCTAAAGTTAGTTTATCTTAGCTACAAGAGAGGAACAAATAACAGTAGCCCTTTTCTCTGTTTAGAAAAATTTCAATTTTTAAAAAGGCAAAATATAATTTTCCTCCTTAGACTGCCTAATATTTATCAATAATGTCCAGCAAATTGGGTCTATATTATTAAGTTAAAACAGCTTATACTAAATAGGTAGTTAGACACAAGATATGTAGTGTTTCATTTTTTCATATCTTTTAATTCCCAATTTTTCACCTTTATTACTTTGTATTTAAAAAAAATACATATTTTAAAGAATTTTTGCAGTTAAAAGCAATGGTTATTCTCATGCTAAGCAATTAAAACAATAATGTCTCAACCTTCCTGTTTGGTGCTTAGGGGCTATACGGAGTCCCATGATCCTTTGCAGGGCAGGAAAAACAGGCACAGCCCATGGAAAAGAATTTACCACAAATATATCATTTTCTTCACTTTACCTGTGTGACGCATGCAAATGTAAACAGCTTCATATCATTTTTGGCTTTATAACGTAAAGCTTCACTCATTTGCTATATATATATATATTTTTTTTTGTAGTTCTTTTTCGATAGGCTGTAGTCCTATATCACTAGCATCATTCCTGTGCATTTCTGTCACACTGTGACAACGGTTTTCTCACGTTTGCCAACGGAAAGCAGTTGGAGCTAAGAACTACAATTTGCACAACTCAGAATTAGCCCATGTCAACAATCAAGATCCTGCCATTATGCTTTTTATATATATCTTTATTTTGTAAAGATACGAATATATCTTAAGGAATTGCTTTTTATCATTTCTGTCCTTTTTAGGGTTTTCTGTTTTTGTTTACAGTTTACAGTTCAGTTTAACAATTCATATTAACATTTTTGATTCAGTTGGTGCCATTTTCTTCTGGCTTATTCCCTTTCATGAGCAAAAACAACATGTTTTTACATGTGGTCATAATAGTTTGCTAAAATAGCAAATCCAGATTGTTAGGCAAAATGTGTGATTGCTTGTAGAAGTTACTTTCAATCACTAGTGGATAAAGTGGGATGGAACAAACTTGTAATACAGACATGGTCAATATGGAGCATTCAACATACAAAGTACAAAAATATGAAAACATCAGATGTACTTTGTGGCAAAGGAGGAAATTAATCAACGATCAACAATAATAGTGTTTTTGTTGGTAACTAAAATACCAGCAGGATTTGGCAGCATGAACATTCCGGAGATAATCTTTATTGATTTTATTTTTTTCATCTTTTCATTGAATTGAATAGAGAAGCCATCACTGAAAGATGCAGGCGATGACAAGGGGAGTAGTGCTAATGGCTCCAGTCCACTTGTTGTCCTCTTAGCTTTGTAAGGATGCCACATAGCTGCTGTTGACACTGGCCAGGCATACTCGGCCCTTGGTGACTTAACGCCACAAAAACAAGCTTTATCAACCCCCATACTGACCTCGCCAACAGATATATCAAATAAACCAAGCCAAACAAATAGGAGTACGGATACTAAGTGGAGCGTTGTTGCTGTGTGGCCTCAAAATTTTAACATTTTTCAAACATCTGTCTGCACTTCCTCAACGTTCACCATGACTCAAGAAAGTAAATAACATCCTATATTTTAGACAGCAAGGAGGTGTTTTGCAATGAACGCTTGAGAAACAATGTTTGAGTAATTTTCATACCCCTTACTCATATTATGTAACATATTCAGGACGTAACCCTGAGAACAATAAAAGGGTGTTAAGGGTGAACTAGGCTATCTAAGATAGTATACTATGAGTAACGTTAACCTCAGTGCCTCAGACAGAAAAAAACGCATACCTTTCATGGGTGCAGTAATAAATGTTCCCTTAGGCCATATACAAAGGAGAACAGAGAAGTAGTGTTATAGGCAGAAAAAAGTGCTGGCTTTAATTTATCAGTGCTACTCCACCCTGATAACAGAAAGAAACTGGCAACTCTACTGAGACACAGTTTTCATTCCTGGTTTAATGTGTAAGCAGCAGCAGCATGGGGTAAGAACCCTGCAGTTTTCTTTTTTTTGTTTTATTTTGTTTGCTTTTTTAATTGCAGCACATCAAGAGCTGCTGTAATCAGGACAGTGCAAAAAAAAAACACAACCATAAATCTAAATTATCCATCAGCACTTGTGCAACACAGACACTGAGATAAAAATGTGTCCTCAGGTGTTTCACCTGAATGGGCAAAGTAAGACTCTATGAAGACTGTACAGAAAATCAGTTACAAATCCCTTTGATCCTGCAATGTGTAGCATGCTTTGACAGATGTGTCTGACACTTCATCTATACATCAGCCTGTCTGTCCATGCATATGTGCAACTAATCCGTGCATTTATCTACTGAAACATCCAGCTATCGATTCATCTGGCTTTGTTTATTATGGGGGAGTGTTGCAACCGTCTCCAAGCTGGAAAGCTGCTCAAAATCCGGGAAACTGTGGCTGCAGTACTGGCTGTGCAAATCCTGGATGCATAAAGATTCACAGCTGGAGGTGATTTTTACTCATGCTATAAATGTGAATATAACTAATGGAGTTAGTAATATAACACGCTCATCCATGTTGAGAGGAGCCATTTGACGTGGCCCGAGCATCTGGTTAGGATGCCTCCTGGACGCCTCCCTGGTGAGGTGTTTTGCGCACGTCCCACCGGGAGGAGACACAAAGGGAGACCCAGGACATGCTGGAGGGACTATGTTTCCCAGCTGGCCTAGGACCGCCTTGAGATTCCCATGGACGAGCTGGCCCAAGTTGCAGGGGAGAGGGACGTCTGGGCCTCCCTACTAAAACTTCTACCCCCGTGACCTGACCCCAGATAAGCGGAAGAGGATGGATTGATTGGATGGGAGGATGGAGGGACAGACAGATGCATGGAGGGATGGATATATCTTTGAGCAGTTGGATGAACAAAAAGATATAGACCCAGATTCTTATGGGACAAAAGCATAATTATGGTAAAAAGACAAACAAAACAAAAAAACAACATTTCTAAATACTTGCAAAGACCGAACAATGGCATGGCTGCAAAGCAACGGTATTTGATGGTGAGTGGGGGTAAACCAACCAGTTTTAAACTACTAGGGAGGTAATTACTGACAAAAAAAATTGCATGTAATATATCATAAATTATTCAAATCATAAAAGGTAAGTTTGACATAAATGATTCATCAGAACAACCCACACCTAGTCCACCCACACCCTGCTGTATCTGCTTTTTCTAGCTGTGCAGTTGGGAGAACTTTTGGAAAACAGTCCTATTAGGCTCTAGCTTAACAGATATATAGTACAAACAAAAGTGCAAAACAAGACTTCCACTTGTAATGCATTTAAATTCACTGCTGTCAGCATAGTGGTGCTAAACAAAAAAAAAAAAGCACAACATTCCAGGTTGTGCATGAACTTACATGCTTGCTAAAACTTGTTAGGAAGTTAGAGGTGTGTCAGATAAGTATACCCCTATAACTAAGTCAAATGACCAATGTATTTTCAGTAAATAAAATCTAAACCAACAAGACTTTCAGAGTTTTTCTACATCTATAAGTTTAAATCCAAATTACTAATTTTGTTGTTGATGGATTTAATATTTAAACCCAAAGCAGAGTTTACTATAGAGGCATTCAGGGATTGTTTGCTAACAGAAAACTGGAGAACATAGACATAATAGAGGAGCATCTTGATAAACGTGTTTATGAGGGAAAAGTGAATTAATAACTGTCATGTTATTCAAAAAGGGAAGTTTGCATATAGATGCATGAATCAAAAATGTATATTTCAGCCTGTAATTCACATTAATTATAATTAGAGCTACAGAAACAAAACACTCCAGAGTTTTTTGGGAAATAAATTATACAAGACCAATTAAAGAAAAAGATTGTGTACTTTTTTCCCCCACTGTTTTTCCTTCCACTCAACTTCCCATGAACATGCTTAATACATCTTGTGTCTAACCTTGACAAGGGTGTCAATAGCTGCATTTCCATGAACCATCAAATTACACAAACTGTAAATATGGAAACAAATTTGCTGGATGTAAATAAACACTTCACTTTCAAGAAAAAAATATTTTTGTATCAAAATTCTTATATTTCGCAAAAAAACTGCAATGAAATAAAAAAACATAATACATTTTTTTGCCACTTGAAACGGGTGATGTGATCTGTAGCTGGACCTTACCGCCTTGTAAAAAGATAAAAGAAGACGTAAGTAGATGTAGCATGATGGCAGGGCTGCTGGACATACTTACGAACAGGGAGTGCTATGAAAATGTTTTGTTTTTTCTGGACAAAAAGACCTATAGGCCTATTTAAAATATAGTAAAAATAAATAAATAGATTGAGATTCACTACTTTATTGTTATATACACTTCAGCATATACAAACAGGGTCTGTAACACAAAGACATCATCAGTTCTCCGGTGAATATATGCTCTATTAATTAAACTTAACAATAACACTATAACATCGTAGATTTGATCAGCTGACATGAACCTGAGTCACATGTGTTTTTGTCACATGTGACTCTTTTAGCTTCAAAATCCTTTTACTCAAACCACAAGGAAATAATTATATTGTTATACTATTTAATTGTTATTCTAAATCCCTTTATTGTCCCACAATGGGGAAATTCACTCTCTGCATTTGACCCATCCCCTTGGAGAGCAGTGGGCTGCCATTGAGTGGCGCTCGGGGAGCTGTGTGGGGTTAAGGGTTTTGCTCAGGAACCCAGAGTGGAGGCTGCAGGGATCGAACTGGGTATGTGCAAACTTCTCAGAGAACAAGCATACCATTCCATCATAGATAACACCATAACAGTCATGTTTTTGGACTGTGGGAGGAAGCCAGAGTACCCAAAGAGAACCCATGCATGCACAGGGAGAACATGCAAACTCCATGCAGAAAGAACCCTGGGTTGGGAATCAAACCCTGAACTTTCTGGCTGCAAGGCAACATTTCTACAAACTGTGGCATCATCTAACCCTGGGTTTAAGTAATATATATCAATATTAAAAAGCTGGAAATATCTCTCTGTGTATTCAATTATTATATCCTTATTTTGTTCTTCTTTTTTTCAGCTGAATCACTAAAAAGTCAAAGTAGGTGATTGTAGATTTTCCTGAGAGGGTAATCCATCCACAAAAAAAAATGTTGCACAATATTGGGTACCTTGGAGAAAATCCTCTTTTCCTCTCCACACCTCCCTCTGGAAATCACTCTAGTCCAGAGCAACAGCCAATGAAGAACACCTAAAGCTTTTCGTGGGTTCTTTATTAAAAGATGTGTCTTTGCAGGGTTCCCTTTGACGTCTGCTCTCTGCATGTCAATCTCTGTCTGATTTAGAAAACCTGAATGAGGTCACAGCATGGCAGAGCCTGTTATCACCAACGGGCAGTAATTAAGCAGCTCTCTCCTGGGATTACTCGGGTAATTAATGTTCACGATCAACATTCTCGCACCCAGGGAATCAGGCTGCACTCTTTGTTCAGCTTTAAATGTCCCAAAGCTGATGAGTTTGTTTTTTTGTCACATTGTTTTTGTTTATTTTTCTGCTAAGTGCTCCACAAACACATTGATTGTGCCAGAAAGCGTTCACGCTTAGGCTGTAAATCTTGTTAGTCTGTCATTGTGTGGGGTGCTCCCAGTTTTGCTCCAAACTGCTCTCTGGAACCTGAACTTGTGAAGAAGAGACATTTGTTTGCAGCGATAAAACATGTTTGAAGATATTTTAAAGAGAAAAACACATTTATATATTAAAAATAAATCCCCTGCATTGTCATTTTAAAAAGCCAAGTATTCATGCAAAAAAACATTCGATTGGAGCTGAATAAAAAACTCGCCCCAGTTGTATGAATAAGTTTTAGCAGAGGTTTCCTCTGCTTTAAACAGAAACTAAAAGTGCAAAGCGTCTGCTGCAGGAGCATCTTCAGCGATGAGGAAGATGAGATGCTGAGAGGCCCTGATCTGTGGCTGCGGTGGGGGGAGGATGATGCTCAGTACTTCTGTCTGTTTGAGCCTTACAGCTTCCGTGATGTGCAAACACCAGCTCATGTGATCAACGCTTTCACATAATGCAGCTTGGACAGCCCTAGAGTCAAACTGGCTCTTTTTTGTTGATCATCGCTCCTGAGAGTTTATATTTTTTTCTGACAGTGAGTCAGAGTGACACATGATGAGCACTGCCATCTCTGGAACTGCATCGATTCCTGTGCAATACTTTGGCTAATGCATTTAGAAGCAATAGGGACTATTGTTCAGACAGCATCGATCGGGGTTCCACCTGAGGCCAGACTAATAGAGCATGTCCAGGATAATCAAGCCAAGCTACAGACATGCAGCTCAGTCCCAAACATGTGCTCCCACCTGTTTCTTACCTCGCTGATTTATTAACCATATATGCAAGTTCAGTTTACCAGTTTTGATAGTGGAATTAACAGCTGTACAACTGTCTCACAGACTTTCAACTACCCACAGGATGTGATGTAATTGCTATTTACGCAACTGCAGTCAGTGCTCCATTTAAAGCTGCAGAGGGGGATTTCTAGCAGTTTCTCTGATTCCTGTATACCTTCATAAAGCTAAAGAAAACAGCTTGTGTTGGTGTTTTTCCCACTTTATTTCTTGTCAGAGCAATTGTTTTTTTTTTTGTTAAGGCCTACTTTAGTAAAAGGTAACTTTCCTGCATCGTAGGAACGCAGGATGACATTCGTCAGTAAACACCTTGCACAAAAAAATGACTCGCGAAACATTCTGCAGGCCTGTATTGTTGCAAAAGACATTGCAGCCATGATTTAGTGGTACACATCTGTGGTATTTTTTTCAATTAAAAAAAAGGGTAGACAAATGTAGCTTTGTTGATCATTTAAGTGTTTTGGACATAGAGTTATGTTGCAACAAAAATCTTTTGTGCATTGTTTTTCTTTCATATGACCAACACAAACTAGCACCATAATCTCAAGGAGCAAAACATGTATTCAGTCCTTTTTACATTAATACAACACAATAATTTCCAATGGCTTTTGTGTGGTAAAACACAGATTTGGGAGCATCCTGCTCAAGTAAGGTTGATGGAACTTGAAACAGGACATTGTATGGCAATGTTTACTAATTACTGTTCACAAATACCTTCCAACAATGGTGTGCAAGGGGAGGTACAAGATGATACTTGTGGCCCAACTGTTGGAAAATGCATGCTAAAGTCCCCCCTTGGGAGCCAAAACATGTGCTAAAGTGGCACCTTGGGAGCAAATACATGTGCTAAAGTGGCACCTTGGGAGCCAAAAGCCATGCTAAAGTTCCCCCTTGGGAGCCAAAAGCCATGCTAAATTACCCCTTTGGGAGCCAAAAGCCATGCTAAAGTGCCACCTTGGGAGCCAAAAGCCATGCTAAAGTGCCCCTTTGGGAACCAAAAGTCATGCTAAAGTGCCCCTTTGGGAACCAAAAGCCATGCTAAAGTGCCACCTTGGGAACCAAAAGCCATGCTA
Source organism: Cyprinodon diabolis (assembly GCA_030533445.1). NCBI lineage: Eukaryota > Metazoa > Chordata > Actinopteri > Cyprinodontiformes > Cyprinodontidae > Cyprinodon > Cyprinodon diabolis. The sequence continues at coordinate 7,296,483 of CM060085.1, forward strand.
AAGTGCCCTCTTGGGAACCAAAAGCCATGCTAAAGTGCCCCTTTGGGAACCAAAAGCCATGCTAAAGTGCCCCCTTGGGAACCAAAAGCCATGCTAAAGTGCCCCCTTGGGAACCAAAAGCCATGCTAAAGTGCCACCCGGGGAGCCTAAATGCATGCTAAAGTCCCCCAAAACACTGTTTAAAGTGTGCTGTACAATGTTGAGCACAATATATGAGCCCATTTTTCTGCCAGTTGGTCTTAAAATAATATGTGCACACCAGCTTTGACATACAAAGTTGAAGAATCACAGCAGCTGTATCCAAATGTGATTGTATAGCTAATTAACAGCTTTTAAATTTTTCCTAGATCTTTTCTATTATCCTCTACTTTAAGCCTGTCCTTTCTATAAAAAATATCTTCCCATGCATGATTTCTGGTTGCAACATAAAAAAGAAAAGAACAGCACCCATGATATTTTGCATATCACTATTGGGTCTAAATTATAATTTTTTTTTAGATAATCAAAACCATAAGCTTCCATTGTGTTATTCTCATCGTAACCCTCTAACTTACTTGGAGGATTACATCCAGCTCTGGTTTCAATCAAATTACATTGCGGGAGTCCCCATCTACTTTGAGATTCATATTGAATTTCAGTCTGAGATCTCAAGGCAAACTTGAATGCTCAGCATTGCCATATGTTGACTTAAAAAAAAAAGGCACCAGTGGGTAGCAGCTGGGTCTGATGACCTCTAATGTAAAAGAATGAACAAATGCTGCACAGTTGCTTCTTTCTTTGTCTTTGTGTGTGGTTTCTTTTATGCTACAGGTCCAAAGACAGCTGTAAGAAAAAAAATAAAACTAAAGACACAGAATGAGGAGATATGCTTGAAACAGGAAGCCCAAAATAATGGCACAAACATCCATTTCCTGTTTAGTCTTTTTTTTTTTATCTCTGTAAGCCATATTGGCTGACAAAGAGCGGGAGGAGATTATTAATGGTAATGGCCAGGTGTTAGCATGCAGTCAGATAGCAAATGCAGCTCCTGAACGGGTGGTTGCCATGGTAATGCAGAGCAGGAACAGCATTTGTCTTTGTCAGGGAAGGATAGATGATTAAATTGAATGCAAAATCCTGGTGGAGACGAGAAGAATCAGAATGTGTGAAGCTATCCAAAATGGGCCAAAATGTCATCCCGCTGTTGACCCAGTACATCAGCAAAGAGGCCACCAGTCGTGTGGAATCACTTTATCAGAAATGATGGAAATCCAATGAAATCTTAAGTCTGTCCAACCTGCCATTACCATATTTGATGGGATTTCCTTAATCACATTAAGATCTTACCTCTGCTGTAATCTCAAGATGTGCAAACTATTTTTAGATACTTACTTTGGAAAGAAAATCTCATATTAAGACTTTTTGTTTGGTCTAAATAAGTGTCTCTGTGCTATAGCTGGTTTAAAGGTTCAGTGTTATTGAGACATGACATTTTTATCTTTATCCGGCTTATTCTATTACCTCAACATATTCAGATATTTTCAGAATTAGGAACCGTGAGTCCTGTCTACACATGCATTTTAAAATTTTCTAAGTATGGCAATATTTTGTAGTTCAATTGTACGTTTTTTTCAATTAAGTTTGAAATTATTTTAGTATAAACAGCAAAAAACTGTTCTTTGAGAGAACTTAAAAAATCATTGGTCAAAACAATTGATATCTAATGACAGCCTTTGTCTTATAAGAGGTTAAAGATAAATAATCAAATCCATTAGCTGCCTGGAAATGCATTAGTGAGTCTTCCCCTCAGAAGCTGTTGATTAATTGTGCCAGTAACAAAGAAATGCCTTCACCGAGAAACAAAGCACTACGAGCCAGATGGACAAATACATCTAAATATAGACTAAACACCAGAATGGACTGCCTATATAATCTCCTGTGTGTTCAAAAACACGCCAGCAGGACAATTTTGATGCACGCCAGGGAAACCAGCTCTCCGACAAGCATCCGATCTGCAGTGACTCAGCAGCAGCTGTTGCCATGGGTTACCAGGCAGGACACACCAGGGGATCGGCTCAATGCTGACACATCTGACCCCCCCACCACCATATCCCTGCAGGGACTCCACCCAATCAGCTGCTCCATGTTTAAATCCACTTTCAGTGGAAGGCTGAGGAGAGGGGAAATGCTAATCCCATCCCAGAGTGTGGACCTGGCCTAGTCCCTTCAGCACTTTCCAACTAAACCTGCACAGAAAAAAAAAAAAAAATGCACCCCCCCATTGAGATTAATGCCTCATTACGAGCAGCTGATTGAACTAATCCACTTAGTGACATCCAACTTTTAAGATCAGACTTGATTCAAAGGGAGAGAGGCCACTGTATACATTGACAAGGTCCTCACCTGAATACCAATTTGGTTGATTGTGTCTATAGTCAAACACCACAGATTTATTCTTATTCCAAATACTTTTAGATATGTGGTTCTTAACTCAATGCTGTGCCAATGACCTCATAGGTAGCGGCTAATTTAGGACAAAGGCCGAGCTAATCTCCTGCAGAGGCAACACCATGGATTCTGGGTCAGGCCAGGATATAAGTGGCAGTAAACTTGTTTATACAGTGGAAACCAATCTCCAGTCCCTAAACTTTTAGGCACTCCCTTCTCCAAAAGATCTTTATACAAGCAAGGTGTGTGGGGAAAGACATGGAGTTTGGCAGTAGATCGACTGACTCCATCCACTTCCTGGATTACAGGAAGCAAATCAGATTCAAGTCCGTCTGTTGGGCTTCAACAAAAACTGATTTTAGTAAAGCAGGAATAAAGTAGTCAAAGGGTCATTTTAGTAACAAATTCTTTTTATTACAACATTTCACGGTTTTCCATTTTCTGGCAATGGTTTGTGGCAGAGTAACATGACTGCTGGGAAATTTACAAAACTCCAAAAGTTTGATTAACAGTTCAAAGCAAACACACAGAACCAGTTACCCAAACTATTTCCTCAGTTGAGACAATTCAGAGATTGCAACACAAGAGCAACTCTAAACTGCTCAAAAAAATAAAATAAAAAAAAGGGCCCAAGTATGTTACAGTTGAACCATGGGTTAGGTCCATAGAGCATCTCCCAGATCAAGATGGAATCCGTCATTTTAATCAGTGTACACGGAAAAAAAAAAAAAAGAAAAAAAAGTGACAGTATCAATTTTTTGGGGCATTTACATTTTGGCCAGCATACAAACAAAGTTGTGCATTTCCGAAAGTTAGAAGACGAAAAAAAATACAAAGCCAGACGCCTCAGCTTTGGCGCAATAGCAGCCACACAGGATGCCGGGTGGTGAAAGGTGGTGGTGGTGAAGGTGCGACGAAGATGAACTTCCTGGAACGCAGGCCACGCCCTGGTCCCTCAACCTGCACGTTAGCGTTGGCAGTCTAGGTGGTGTAGGAGACCAAATCAGGGCCCTCCCCTCCTTCCTCGGTTACAGGCCGACAGAAAGGAGCGTGTAGGTGGGAGCTGGAGAGGAGGGGATCAGGCTGAAGAAGGCATCATCCGTCCACACAGCTGTGCAGCTTGGTTATAGTCGTCGATTCATAATTTCGGTTACAGAGTTATACAGCTAAAAAGAAGTGACTGAAAACAAGGCAATGCAGGAGGAGACGGGGTGTACAGTGCATGATGGGAAGGGAGGGGCTTCATGATGATGCCTTCTCCTGTTCAATGGCTGTGGGAGACAAAAATAGGGACATTTAGCCAACCTTTCCCCAATAGAAAAAAAAAAAAAAAAAGTATAAAAAAAATTTAAAGAACGAAAACTTACTCTCTTTTGTAGGCAGGGGGTTCTTCTCCTGCGTCTCGGTCTTCTTCAGCTTTGACTTGTCGAAGCTGGTCACTTCAGAGATGTCTGGTTTGTCACTCATTGTTGCAGTTAGTCTAAAATAAAATTTAAAAAATGAGGGAGAGAAACCGTGCAGGTTAATGTGCAGCCGGTTCAAAAGTCTGCATTTAGACAACAGTCTCAGTAAATTCACCCAAGCATGCAGTCTGCCATGGCGTTTTATCAGAAGGAGAGGGGGTGGGGAGGGCGTTGCCTCAAAAAAGAATCTCAGCCAACAAATATCTAACCCCTCAGTTCTCTCCTTGTAATGTGCAAGGAAATGAACCGCCTCCTTTTGTTCGCTTAAGTCTGATTTGATCAGCATGCATCCCCAGCTGCTCTGCACACAGCACCGGGATGTTGCACCCAAGGAGGGGAGGTGGGCTCCGCACAATGACACAGAATCCTTCCAAAACACCATATTTACATAACAATGGAGTTCCCATGCAGCGTAAGCTGAGAAAATAAAATGCATGCATTTTTTTTGTTTTGAGAGGAACCTTTAAGAGCTCAGATGTTTAATTTGTGTAACTGGTTGCAGCTGTGCAACATCCGCAATTCACAAATCACGCATTTCTGCTGTATAGTCGCAGTGTGAGGGAACCACCGCCCAGATTAACAGTCAACCATAGTCACTACAGCTTTAAAAACTATTTAAGATGGGGTTTTTTTAAACGAGTAAACCCAGATAGAATAAGAAAATATAAAGGGAGGAGATCCGTGGAAGGATAAAGGCAGCGGTTTGATAACGGGAGCTGAGCGCGTGCAGCTCACGCGCACAGAAAGCAACAAAGAAAAACGCTCAGCGCTCGCGCCCGAGACAAAGCGCGCATTAAGCTTTTGCGTTCCTTTACGCCATAATGATTAACACACATTAAAACAAAATTTATACGTTTTTCCTCTATTTCATTGCACCCTACCGTGCCCACAGCCCTCCAAAAAAGAAAAAAAAAAATCCGTTCTGCACCTTAATTCAATGATTAATCTCAATGATTCCCAGAGAGCTGCCAAAAACACATAGAATATAAAAGAATAAAAATCCCTGATAAGAGGGGCTTACCGAAGCGCTGGCTTACTGATGAGAGTTGTCTGCTCAGTGGGATGCAGCAGTAATGCTTGAGCTTTTGCGCAAGCCTTTCATATAGTCAGAAATATGCTAATTACCTCTGACGTCACCAGTTTCCCCTCCTTTTTTATCCACACACTGTCGCCATCTACTGGAGAAAAATGGAAAATTACCTCCCAACACAGTCTTGAAGCAAATAGTTAAAAGACTCAACAGTGGGGATTTTAATTTGTATTCGAAATTAGATCAACATTGTTTCGTACGAAACACAGAGACTGTACGGTATCAGTTAAACTGAGATGCCTTGTCAGCGTCAAAAAAATAAGTGCATAAAATACGCTCTTCCTGATTCTGTCATGCTTGGCTCTTCTTCTTGCCAATTTATGAAGCCCGGGCGCCACCTGGTGGCGATTTGACGTACAACACGAGAAATTTGGTGATGAATGGCAATTCATCAAACTTGTTAATTTATATATACATACATCCATATATATTCATATCCATATATACACATATACACACACACACACATATATATATATATATATATATATATATATATATATATATGATAACGTTTGTATTAAAACTTAAGCCTCCAAATGTGGCCAACCAGCCGTTAGTTGGGTTTGTCTGGTTCAGTTTGACCAATCTTGGAAGCTGTTTTGGGTTGAAACCCAGCTCAGGTCAGATGGAAATTATCTCTCATTTGGAGATGAATTGCTATAAAACAGCCTTTGACTGAAGAAAAAGAAGAAACAGCTTTTATAAAACTATACCCAGAATATTTATGTTCCTGATAGCAAGACACTTATTGAGGAACTGCACTTTGAGAAGTACTAGTTTTAAAATATGAAAAGTTTGACCTCATCTGTGAGAAAGGAGAAGTATAAAGTAGTAGTTTATAAGAACTATAAATAAAGGAACCTGTTGGTGAGCATGGTTCAACAACGCAGAACCAATAAAATGGAATATAAAAAAGTGCAATTTCAGTTCTGCTAAAATAAAAATATATAGTTTTCTCAGTTCTAGAAATGACCTCCAAGCTTCCCAGGCTCCCAAACTAAAGGCTTTCTAATTCATCATTTCCATCATCCTTCCACTAAGGTGCACCAATCTGATTACCTGTTGTAATATTTAAAAAATGCCAACCCTTAAAGCGCTGCAAATGTGTGGAGGCAAATACTTTAAGTTGGATGAAGACATTAACAGAGCGTCTCTGACTTATTGACTAGTAGGAAAGATGTAAGAAAGAAAAATCTTAAGTTCCAAATAAAGACGTAACAGTTCATGAAAACTCACCCACTATGCAAATAAACAGTATTCGCTTGCGTGTGTGTAGTATGTGCAGTTACAGAAAAATGTATGCAGAAACCATATTTGCTTTTTATTCTTCTTTAAAATTGTGTTTACATTTTATCGCTGCTGCACTTTAAGAAATGGAAATGTCATGTAAGCGACAGTGGCGTTGGATGTAGGAGTTTGCCCTGAAATCGAAGGATTGACGGTTCAAGCCCCGGCTCCAGCTTTTAGTGTTGTTGTGTCCTTGGGCAAGACACTTCACCTGCATTATCCACTGATGGTGGCACCAGTGTACAGCAGCCTTGTTTCTGTCAGTGAGCCCCAGGGCAGCTGTGGCTACAATGTAGCTTGCCACCATCAGTGTGTGAGTGTGAATGGATGAATGACCGAATGTAGTGTAAAGCGCTTTGGTCAAGTCTCCTGATTTGAAAAAGCGCTATATAAGTACGGGCCATTTACCATGAAAGCTGTACAAAACGAAATTTCGTGTTGTATACACTGTGTATATAAAATTACCACAAAAGTTGATTCCAGTTGTATCTAAAGACTTTTCCACACAGGTGAGAATTATTCTAATACACATAAAATCCTGTTGCATTTGACATTTTTTCTAGATGGATAATAAAAACAATTGGTCCTCCTAATCGTCAATTATTCTGGTGATATGTTTATGTAAGGCCTTCCTATGTACTTGTCTTCATTTTCACTTACCTGTGGTGAGTCTGACATAGTGGAAAAATGGCAAAATCTTCTTTCGGAAAGTAAGCTTGTATGAGTGGAAGGACGGTTTTTTTTTTTAAAATTCATGAAGATCCTCCACTCTACCTTTAATAACCTAAATTCTGTTCATTTTGAATATATATCACTCCTTTTTTATATGTATATATATAAAAATAGAAAAATAGACTCATTCAGTTTCAGTTTTACATTTTCAGAGCTTTATTATTAAAAGAAAAGCTTTTACTGTGATAAGTAAAAAAAAAAAAAAAGAAGAAGAATCATCACATTTATTTTTTTAATCACCTTTTGAGGCACTTTCAGGCACACTGTGCCACACTGCCTTCACTGAACAGAAGTGACTCCATTACAGCTGGGAACAAATCAGGCCCGGATTCCTAACACTATTTAAAAAAAGAAAATAAAAACAAAAAAAGTAAAGCTTTGGGCTTCATTATATTTAATGACCTTTTTTTTTTTTAAGGGTAGGCAGTACCTACGACATCTTGCGTTAGTTTTAGAAATGATTTTAGTACAATTAGAAGGATTAGATCAGAGGGAAGTCATGAGAGCAGCTTATACTTGTTGTGGCTCAGTGAGAAGAAAATATGGATTCCTGTGATGGAGTTAGACTGAGTTAGAGGGTACCATAATGTAAATACTTTGGGTGCAGGCTACACTTTTATTCAAACACTTTAAATCTTTGCATGCCAGAGAGGAATGCATCTAAAACTGGATAGAAAAAAAAAGAGGTAAAATGAAATCATGATGTCCCGCTTGGTTATCAAGAAAAATCAGACCTCTGTGAGGCCGAAAGAGAAAACTGGCAAAAGGAATTGAGCTCATAAATAAAAACTTGGTTTTGTCTGCTGAGTGGAAAATGTCACTGACGGAGGGTGCGACCTTTGAGGAGCCACTGGAGCAAGGCCGATTGGAGGCTTCGCCGCAGGACGTGAGAGGCCAGGAAAGTGCCGGGCGTGTGGCCTCGTTGGGAGGACATACAGAGGAGGATCGGGGTGGTTCTTCCTCACAGTGGGACGTGGCTGAAGAGGTACGAAACCGATTCGCCATTGTGGGTCCTCCTGATCGCTTCAGCCAGGATCATGGAGATGTCGATGACCTGGTTGGAAACAACAAACTGAGCTGAGCTTGATCCTTTACATCAGTGGTCTCCAACCCTGGTCCTCAAGATCTACTGTCCTACAGATTTTAGATGCATCCCTGCTTCAACACAGCTGAATCAAATGATTGATTACCTTTTCAAGCCATTCATTTGATTCAGCTGTGTTGAAGCAGGGATGCATCTAAAATCTGTAGGACAGTAGATCTTGAGGACCAGGGTTGGAGACCACTGCTTTACATGCAACTCTGAAAAAAATCAATTACTGGATGAATTTTAAGTAAACGATTCAGTTTCTTTCATTTTCCATAAATAAAGCAACTAAATCTAAAATTCTCCAGCTGCTGCTTTTGGTTCTGAACCTAAAACATCTTGATCATAAATCTAAATCCAGATCTTTATCTAACCTGCATCAAAACTCATTCATTATCAGCTGGACTCACATAAAAACAGACTACAAATGACTTTAGATCCCCTCTACAAACATAGATGATGATGTCACAGCTTTGTGAGCTTCTAATAGGTTATTACAGGGTTCTGCAACCAGTGGCTCTTTAGATCTTCAACAATAGCCTTTATTAGTGGCTAATTCATGTAATATTAAAAAATTTAATTCTTACAAGGTTTAGCATTTTTTCAAAAGAATATTTCAATTTAAAGATATAGTGGAGGATTTTCTCAAAATTTTGAAAAGGCCTGCATTCTCCACTTAAAAAAAAAAATTTCACGTGCACAACCCTGTATCCGCTCCAGAGAGGGGATGCCTATTAAACACATGTGAGAGCATGCACAAGCCCATTTCTCCTTGTGCACTCTCTGTTTACAAGTTGTTGCTTGCATCGCTCATACAAGCTTACTTTCCAAAAGAAGATTTGCAATTTTTCCACTACGTCAGACTCGCCACAGGTAAGTGAAAATGGGGAGGAGCACGTAGGACGGCCTTATGCAAACATATCACCAGACTGATTGACAATTAGGAGGACCGCTTATTTAGATGATCCACCTGGAAAAAGAACATCCTCCACTATACCTTTAATTATCACTACAGAATAGGCCTGGGCAAAGAAATCAATTCAATTAATCAATTCGAATTTTTTGTTGCAGGCAATTAAAAAAAAAATAAATCAATGGGATTTTTTTTAATAACGGCACTTTTTTTACCTCCCTGGAGTATCTGTAGCTGCGGTATTACTCTCAGGTTGCAATTCGGCAAGCAACAGCATCACATGAAACAGCAAACATCATAATGGGGATTAGGGAATTGGGGAGTGGCCGCCTAGAGGTAAAGGCATTGCACTTGGCCCCCAGAGGTTCTGAGTTCAAGCCCCATTCCCACAGACTGCCACTATGGGTTCCTGAGCAAGACCCTAAACCCCACACTGCTCCTCAAGGGGATGGGGTTAAATGCAGAGAGTTAATTTCTCCAGTTTGAGATCAATAAAGTTCATTTATTATTATCATAACTACAGATGACTGAGAAATTTGTTCTCAAAAAAGGAAACAAAAGCAACTGCGGTTGTCATTGTGAGTTTCATAGCAACACCATCAATGTCGCTGACTGCTATGATGAAGTGTCCTTTGGCACTTACCAGAATGCATTACTACCCAAACACAAGTTTAGTAGGAGGCTGCAGCTAAATTAACAAGCTACAGCCAAGATGGCAGAAATGGCAGCGAAAATTAGCAACACGCATGGTTCCTGTCGAGTTTGTTTAGATGCAGTTGTATTAGAACAAATGGGGCTGTGTATTGGCAGGCATATTTAAAAAAAAAAAAAAAACTCAGAAAAGGTTACCGGTCCAGGTAGCTAACAAGATAGATGCTAACAGAAGCCTGGCTGCATATAGTGCAGCACAGTAGTGAGGTTTCCCTGCATAGCCAAAGAAATGGTACCCCGTTTTTACTTATTGCTTTCCTTAATAATTAGGGACAGGGGCGCCGTTTTAGATTCTAAGGGCCCTTGACTGAGGGGGCCCGAAAAGAAGAAGAAAAGATTTGTCCGGCTATATTTTTTAAAAATAAAAATAAAATCCAGCAGTAAAATAAATAATCTTCATGTTCTCTCTCATTTTTCAGCACTAAACAGTGAAACAAAGCATGAAGTTATTGACACCCCCCTTCCTGTGAAATTGAAATAAATTGTTTGATCCTAGGAACCTCCATCAACCCCCCCCCCCCCTTAACATTAACATTCATGTAATATTTGTGGCTCTAAATGATTTTTATTTAACTATGCTCTTTGGATTAGAAAGGTTACAGAAGGCTGGGTTAATAATGAGTTAAAAGGTGAATTTTAAGGCGACACCTCAATCACAGCTTCCCTTTGTGACATCATTCAGCCACAGAATCAGGAAGAGAACCTAAAGTTCTTTTCCTCCTCTCATTTGCAGGAGCAAGAGCACGTCCGCCCGTCACGCTCAGGAAGCTTGTGGAATAACTCTCCAAGACATCTACCTGAATTTTTGGGCACGCCTTCATCTTCTCCTCCTGTGGGATGGTGCTGGTCACCACCACGGCCTCGAATGGGGCGCTGTTGATGCGAGAGATGGCCGGACCCGAGAATATCCCGTGTGTGAGGATGGCGTAGACCTTGGTGGCGCCGGCGTCGATCAGCCTGACGGTACGGATACAAATAGGGAGCGGTCAGCTTTTTAAGAGCCGTTTAAATCTGGGGCTAATGATTTTTTTAAAAAGGGAGCCAACTTGTCGGCGGCGTGGCAGATGGTGCCGCAGGTGTCGGCCATGTCATCCACCATGATGGCCACTCGGTCCTTGACGTCCCCGACCAGAACCATGCGGTCTACTTCGTTGGCCTTCTTCCTCTCTTTGTGGATGAGGGCAAAGTCCACGTTCAGGCGGTCGGCGATGGATGTCACGCTGCGGCGACAAACAAACAAACACCACACAGACGTGCAGAGAGGTTTTTAATTGCATCAGCTGCGATTGAGCTGCCAGTAGAACTCCGTCTCCAGTTTATCTAACATACAGCTGCCCTTTGACCCCGTGTATCTTATCGACTCCTCTTACCGCTTGGCTCCGCCAGCATCTGGAGACACGATGATGCAGTCCTTCCATTCAGGAATGTTTTCTTTAATCCACTGCAGGACGGCCGGCTCAGCGTACAGGTTATCCACCGCAATGTCAAAAAATCCCTGCAGAATGGATTCAAATTTCAAAAAAAGAAAAAGAGACAAGTTCAGCCTTATGGAATCCCCCTAAAGCAAATGTTTCTTAATCTGGTCTCCTTATATCTACATTTAACATCTTGATCATCAACAGAGATGATTTAATTCAAAATAAAGCAACTTTTAAAGGTCATTTAGCAGCTCTTCAAAACAGGAAGCACATGAGAACATAATATAGCAGGTTATGACAAGAAGATGTCATCTACAACCTGATTGGACGTTTAACCACCACAGCCAGACAAATATAAGCAATGAAACTCCAAGGTGGAAGTTCTTCATCTTTACTAGGACTTTCAACATTAAAGGACAGTTCTGCATAAACCAAAATGTCTGCATTACACATCAAAAGCATAATTAATTAAGGCTGAAACGGTTAATTAATCGATTACTGAAAAAAAAGTTAACAATTTAGTAATTGGTTAATCAAAACTGGGGTATAGACTTTAAACTTGCCTACAGATGACAGCAGTTTTAGTTTCACCTGCTATAAATAGTGTTAATTATCTTCTTTAAGGAACCTTTTGCTATCTGATCAATCTAATAAAAAAAAAACAAAAAACAACAGATTAATTGCTGGGCAAAAAAAAATCATTAAAGCCCTTTAAATAATTTTGTATCTATTTACTTCATAATTAGCCTCATGCAGCTACACAGGATTTATTAATTCATTTTATACGTCAACTTAAGCTATTAAGGTTGGTGGGCGGGGCTAGCATCAATATAGATAAGGTGATTGGTTGAAGTCTGACTGCTGTCAGTTAAAATCCTTTGGAATAATCCTCTTCTGTTAATGCATAAGAAATTAAACTAATGTATAATTTTCAATTATTCAGAAGGTTTCATCCAATCATGCCCTGCTGTTGCCTTAGTAACATTAGTTAACTTAAAAGTTTTAATTATTTTGAAAACAAAAGTTTATTCAAGCTAAATGTATGTCAGATTTTGTCACTAATGGGCTTCCGTATTTTTTAAATTGTTTATTGATACACCCTCCAATAAGCGTCTGCCCATATTTTCTAACAAGCTATAGAGGAAGCAGTAGTGAAAATATCCAAGAAACTAATTGGGTCAGTTAGTTTGTTAATTTAAAAAACAAAAATTAACAATCAACTGACTCACTAATATCACTATTGTTGTTTTATTTGTGACGCGCACCTATAACCATTTAATTTCGATAATCCTTAAAATAAAGTGCATTTAATTGTTTTTTTTTTATTCGATAATGACACATCATATATTTATGGAAAACTTATGGTAGAGAATATATAATGCTGTTGGCTAGAGGAAAACTAAAATTGGATTATGATTGGGTTTTGATTATTTAAAATTGTCAAAAATAGTTAGAAATCATAAAAACGCTTCTCTGTTCCCAGACATCCTTATAAAAATCTGGAGATATAGATAATGTGATTGGTTGAAGTCTGACTGCTGTCGAAAAAGAGCTGAATAAATCAAAACATTAAACACTGTGATCTTCTAAAATATTAAAAGAGAAGTTGAAGTATTTTTTATTTTTTTAACCCAGTGAATAAAGTTCAAATTAAAAGTTGCTATCTATGGCTACCAGACCTGGATCTGCGAGGCGTGGAGGTCCATGGTGATGATGTGATCGGCGCCCGCCACGGACAGCATGTTAGCAACCAGTTTGGCCGAAATCGGTGCTCGACTCTGAGATGAATCAGAAAACGTGAATATCAGCAGGCAAGCAGTTGAAAAAAATAAAAAATAAGTGTTTGCATAAAATCCCTCTTTATTCTTTTTTCTTCTTCTTCCCATTGGTAAAACAACCGACTGACCACAATACAGCATGTCTCCATCTTTAGCTTCATGCATATGCAGCTTTTTTTTCCTTTTTTTTTTTTTAAAACAACCAGCAGAGCTGGAGGGAAATGACTCAGCCCTCTAGGATCGGGAGCTGTGGTGACATGCTATTCCTTTCCCCACCTTGTCTTTCTTGTCCTGCCGGGCGTACGGGAAGCAGGGGATGACGGCTGTTACGCGGGACGAGGAGGCTATCTTGCAGGCGTTGATCATGATCAACAGCTCCATTAGATTGTCGTTGATTTCGCCGCAGCCGCTCTGTATGATGTACACGTCCTCGCCGCGCACGCTCTCCCCGATCTCCACACTGTTGAGGAATAGGAGACAAAATACTCCATAAGATGATGAAGTGAAGTAAAATACACAAAGCATAACCTCAAAACTTCTGCTCTTGGTTTTGATCAGGACTTTGACCATATTTCCCCCCAAAAATCAATACAAAACAGTCTAAACTGCAACTGTTTAACTGCAGTTTAATGTTTAAGGTTGTCCTGTTGCAAGATCACATTATTTTCTTCAGAGGTTGTCGTGGATTAATTCAATTAATCTCCAATTTAAGAAGGAGGGCTTCCCTTTCACCTGCAGTTTAGAGAAACCATCTAACCGAGGATCATTTTGCACCACGGAAGGAGACCAGAGTATCCAGAAAAAAAATACATGCAGGTATAAAGAACATTTAAATCCACAGAAAAAAAAAAACCCTAGTAAGGATAGAGTGTTAATGAGCCCACCAGGATATGGAAGACCAGGAGAGTCACAGGAAAAAAAATAAAAAAACCCAAAATTAGTGTTGCACCGATGCCATTTTTCGGCTCCGATACCGATACCATCTGTTTGAAATTGATGTGTTTGTGTATATATGAAGAACTGCATACTACTTGGATGTTAAATAAATGCCATCATGGTTTTGTCAAGCTCCTGCTACCTTTGTGAAGCAGGAAAAAGACTGATACAAAGAATCCAGTAGAACTTTTTATTGCCTATCTGGAATGGGGGACAATAGTTGAAAAAACTTTTGACTCTCAAAATTGTATCTGTGCCCTATTTGTTGCTACTCGCCGATACCGATACCACTATTTTATTGCTGGATCGTTACTGGTATTGGTGCAACACTACCCAAATTGGCCATTTCAAATTTAACATTTGCCGTATTTTCCAGACCATAAGGCGCTACTTTTTTCCCACGATTTGAACCATGCGGCTTATAAGAAGGTGTGGCTTTTCTTTCTTTTTATTTTTCTGAACCGCAAGAGGGGGAAGTCAAAGATGGAAATGAAAGAATAAAGGGCTAATTTTCATTTAGCACAAGAACATGCTAGCAGCAGGCACGGCGGAGAACAAATATCCCAAATTCACACACTTTGATATTCATTTGCAGCATTAAAGCTGCCGAACTAATGAAGAGACTGGGCTCAACTACTGCAGAGCTGAAATAAAGAGCTGATGAAGCCCCATCTTTGATTAGAAGCTCTTACTGCTGCAAACCAACAAGCTAACGGGAGCTAGCATTCTTCTTCATCCCTGCTCCAGGATGTAGAGCTCCCCCTACAGGTTTGGTGGAAGACAGTTCAGTAGGTATCAGTGGCTTATAGCCCGGTGCGGCTTAATATGTACGTTCACATTTTTTTCAAAAAATTTAGGGGCTGCAATGTATAGTGAGGTATGCTCTATAGTCTAGGAAATACGGTAAATCATACAATTAGGAATAAAATATGAAAATTAATTCCTAACTGTACATTTTCTTTATGAAATACTGCAATTTAAACAAGAATTTTAAAACCCTAATTCTACATGGAGATTTAAAAAAATAATTCATAAATCTGACTATTAATACCTTCTCTAATCAAATGTTTAAAAAGGGTAACTCCATGTTCTTTTTTTCATTGTCTCCTACCCTTCTGGTTCCTGAGCTCGCTGAAAACCAGCTAAACCAATCACAGTTGCTTCACAGAGATAACCAGCTCTCTCATTGGTCATCAGGTAAACACGAATAGGCAGTTTGACCAATGAGAGAGCTGGTTACATCTGAGGAGCAACTTCACTGATTTAGCTAGCTTTCAGTGTAAATGAAGAGGGTAAAATAAAAAGAAAGTTATCCTTTTTAAATGTGGGATTTGGATGGCCGTTTATTATAACATTTATAAACTGTGTTTTTTTATTTTACTTAGAAATACAGTTTGAAAATATAATATATTAAATTGCAGTATTTAATAAGGGATTAATAAATAACATTTATAATTCCTCTTTAATAATTTAATTTAAAATGTGCAATTAGAAAACACTTTTCAAATTGGTTTGCTAATTCTATAATTTAAAAGTAACATATGCCTGATATCGATAGTTGTTCACAGATGCCAGTAAATCGGATAAATTATCCCCGATTTTAGACTTTGCGAGGTGGTGTTTTTTAATGCGAGTCAGAGCGTGCAGGCAGTACAATAATTCCTGCATCATGTGCAGATTAGTACTACTTCGATTGCGCAGGCACAACGACAGGTTGGTGGGTTCGATAAGCATCTCCCTGAAACGAGTTTTTGGAATTTGGGATGTCTGCATTTGAAATAGCTGTTTTTCCTTTTTTCACTTACCCTTCTGGTCCTCCATATCATGAGACGAACTCGGCTAAATCCAGCTCTCACAAAGTTGGATAGACACAGTTAAAAAGTTAAATTCAGGGGGCATCGGAATAGAGGAGGCTCACAAATGTATGCCACACATTTCATGTACAATCAATTGTTTCTCCATCTACAGCGTGCTGGAAAGCATAGCCCCAACATTAAGAAAAAGAAAACAATAAAGATTACTCTGTGTTTAAGATTCAGATTTGATCCAACTAATGTAACACAATGCATCATCATCCAAAGAGGGGGGGAAATGATTGGCTACTATATTTAAAGTGTTGTGAACCTGCACGGTCATGACTGCTGATAGTTTTTCTAACATCATGTAGCTCTAACTTTATCATCTACTGCTAAATACTCACTTTTCAAGCCAATAATGAAAGTAAAGTCCTTTTTAACAGCATGAGGGGGTCATTTGAAGAACGAAAATAAAAAGCATCTATTTTTTTTCAGTTTTTACACAGTCGGGAAAGATTAGTTTCAGTGCAGCATGCATGCGTGTGACAAATTCATGTGCATGGAGGGAGGGGGATAACCAGCTCCTCAGTCACATGACTGAGGTGCACCGAAAAAAAGATGTCTGAATAATCCTCAAAAAAAGATCCTGTTTGCTAAAAGATTAAGATACGATGACAGACATTTATAAAAATAGTGATGATGGAACAGTAGGTGAGCAAACAGGTAATCTCTGAGATGTGAGCCCTTTGTTTCCTTATTTTTCCAGGCTCTTTTGAATGTAAAACAACCATAAAAGCTTTCGTTTAAATTCCAACTGTGAAAAGCAAACACTGAGTAATATTGGGAGGAATCCTTCCCAAGGAACTCCCTCCCTCCGCTTTGGTCCTTGACCTCCGTGGTCATCTGGTAAAACCGGAGCTCCAGCTGCATTGCAGGGCTGCAGAATGCATAGCGGCGCCCCGCTTTACCTCCCCTCTCACTGTGAGAAGATCAGAGCATAATCTTTGTTTTTGCACTTTGTGTCAAACAAACAGATCAGTTCCCTAGAGAGAAAACGCGCCCTGGATAATCTGAGTTTTTTTTTTTTTTCCTTCCCTGGATTTTTGAAAGTTGTTTGTGGAAACATTAGGAGCTAAAAAACACAAAAAGGAGGAGGATAAAGAAGTTCAGGCATTATTAAAACCTCTGACCTTTTTTGACGAGAGAGATTATAAAACAGTGAAGCGCATGATGTGATGCATGATAGACCAGAACAAATTCCTGCATGCTGCTGGAAACACTGATTCAGATAGATTCCTAATTGGATTTAAGTGTGGACTTTGACTAGGCCATTCTTGCATGATTAATACAGCATTCGTTTTCCTTCAAAGTTTATTATAAAACAAAACATGCAGTCCAGTACATGCCAAGCATTTTAACACATTAATCAGTAATCTAAAGAAGTGGAAAAACACCGCCATGATGAAGCTTCTACGGGCCCAAATAGGTCACTATTCCCAGCAGGCAGGTTCAAGCAACAAACATGAGCGGAAATAAGTTGGCTTGAAGTCAGGCAGTAAGTAGTGAAAGTCTGCAGAGGCCGGAAACTTTAGAAATGAGAAATTGTGTGCATGTGATTCAACGGGGGAGAGTTAAAGTAATTAACCTCACTGACAGACAGAATGTCAACGCTGTGAGATAACACTACTGTCTTTAATCACGTTACTACAGAGAGCTCTGCAAGTCAGCCTCCTTTTAAACCGTACTCTGCTGGTTATTTCCTTAAAGTCTGCTGCTTCTAACGGTACTGGACCACATTTGAATGCAGTCAAATCTATTTAAATAAATCGTTTAAACATTTTTGAGATCACAGATAAATGTATCAGATCATGTAATGGGTGCAAAAAAGACAATTATGCATGCAATTTTATTTTTGTGAAAAATATTACATTTATTTCAAATCCTTCATACTTTAAAGTTGAATACTTGTGGCCCTCCATACTAAAAGGGCTGATAGAATTTTCCTTATTAAATAAAGCATACTAATTGAATTGAAATATTTTTCATATTTAATATCATATGAAAGCGTAACTGAATCGAGTGAATAATTACATACATCTATTTTACATTCATTTTATTGCGTTAAAAACCTTTTTTTCTTTTTCCATTAAAGCATTTTTTTAATGTAGAGCCACCAATATCACAGAACTGTATAATAAATAAAATCAGAACCTCATTTGCATGCTTTTTTTAAAACACAAATCCACATTAGAGCGAATGATTAATGTAAATCTCCATACCTAATGGATTTGTTAATATAAATCACTTTAAAATATTAATGATTGGATTAATTGTTTTTTTGCGAGTTTATAATTATTTAATTCATTTTTATTATATATATATATATATATATATATATATATATATATATATATATATATATATATATATATATATATACATATACATACAGACATCTATTTAAAATGCATGAATCTATTTGGATGTGTCAAATACTAACTTAGTGATACATTAATGTATTCATTGGTGGAGATTAATATTTCACTAATGCTAGGACACGTACACATTTTTGCAAACGACTCGTGTATTTTTTGATTTCCTACTTTTAGCTCCTTAATAGCAAAACATTAAATATATATATTTTTTTCAGACGGGCGAAATAGAAGAACACCTAACAGTGTTGTTTCTAATTAGGTCATAACTTATAAATGTTAGCTTCTTAGCCGACACTGTTCAGTTTAGCAGGACTGTAAAATAAGACACAAATTCTTAAAACAGCTTGCAGCGACGTAGCGAAATCTAAAGACATGATCTGAAGTCTGCCCTTTTGGTTCATTTGAACCAGAAGCCATTATAAAAATATTTAAAAACTGACCGTTGTCCGATAAAAGGAACATCACGGTTAGCCTGCTGTGTTTACATCAAGCTATATGTTAGCTTAAAGCTAAGCTACACACGTGATAACGATGATGGAACACCATATGAGACCAATAGCTCGTTTTGTTTGTTTTGTTTTTAAACATGCAGAAAAGAATAAAAACAAAAGCAAAACGTTTAAATGAGCGATGTACTCGCCATGTCTCCTGGTTGCTAAACTTCTTGGTGATCACCTTCCCCAGCTCCAGCCCGAGCCGATCAGCCACTTTTTGGGACAGGTCATGATGGGAGCTCCCGCTGAAAAGCACGATGTTAGGCATGTTAAAAAAAAAAAAAAAGAAACAAAAGGACCACGGAGCAGATGGGTTGAAAAAAAAATTGAAGAAGAGGATCGCGGAAGATATAAGGGGTCTCCCCACAGGGTGAAGAAAAGGGGGAGGAAAAAAAAAAGAGAGCGCTAATGTTGCAGCTTGAGCATGGCACAGTTGCAGCACTGGGGACAGTAGGCAGAGAGGAAATATGGGGTCAGTATTTGCATGCTGAACGGAAGAGCCCGCTTCTGATTGGACGGCTAGGAGAGTCATTGATACACTCAAAGTTATGGTTTACTATGCCATGTATGGCAAGCCATCGTAGCACACAATCAAACTAAACCGCTTTCTGTAATGAATTCGATCAAATGTTGCCCATCCAGGTTCAGTTAAATTGTATATCCTATTAGTATAGGCTAGTACCCTTTCTTGTCAGATATTAAATCAACTTTGCAATTATATTGTCATTTGACAATTTCCTTTCTTTTAATACTTGAAATTCCCCTTGTAATACTGAAAATTGTCTTGTGGTTTAGTTTGTTGTTATTAAAGTTTTGTCATAAATAGTTTATCATCATAATTATATAATCATAATATTCCTGTTTGGCTGTGACACCATCCTGTACAGAAATATTCGCTGTGCTGCTGCCATCAACACCCTTGTTTATAGATGTTGGAGATCGGCCTGTTTTTCCAATGTAGTCCTGTTTCTCTCACTATGACTGGCTGGATCTGCTCTCTTCATCCTCTGACATGGGAGCTGGCTTGGAGCTTGTCTGCCTGGCTGTGTGTTTCCTGGACGGGGCCGCCTTTTACAGTTGCTTTTTGTATCTCTGCTTCTGTCTCCTTGAACCCCAGTCGGCCTCGGCAGATGGCCGCTCACACTGAGCCTGGTTCTGCTGGAGGTTTCTTCCTGTTAAAAGGGAGTTTTTCCTCTCCACTGTCGCTACAAGCATGCTTAGTGTAAGGGATTGCAGTTTGAGTCGATGCAATCAACTGTTTTTTCTTAGATAGAAAACTTTGAATCAATTTTACTGTTTGATCTGGTGAACTGTAAAGTGCCTTGAGATGATATGTTGTGAATTGGCGCTATAGAAATAAACTGAATTGAATTGAATAATTGAAATTTTAAATTTAAAAATCTCCCATTTAAAGTCTAATAAAGCATCTATTCACCTAATAACAGGGAAAACCAGTGATTTAACATCTGGAAATGGATTCTATACCACTGCTAGGCATGACCCTAACATAAAAATTCCAGGTACCTTCAACCCATACCTCAAAATCCAGCATGCCCTCATAGTGTTTGATAACTCTGTTAAAAACATTTGATTTAGACCTGTTTGGATCATTGAATTATTTTAGCTAAGGTTACCTTTCCCACATTACATTAGTAATCTTATGTAGTAAACATGCAGATACAATCTCCAGTATGATTTATCTGCACCCACAACGGTGCTTTTCCTGGCCACGTGTAACTTAGTTTATTTAAAAAAAAAATTATAGGATTGTGCAGCTTCACACACCAAAGTTGACATGTTTTCATTGCAAAAGTAAGCTTGATACCATACCTTATTTGTCTGTGTCCTAATATTTAAACCAGAGTATAATCTATTTATGGAAGATAAAAATCAGTATAACTGAAACATTGATCTTAAATAAATTCATAAAAACCAAAACATATTTCCATATCCATTAAGCCATGGTATCTGAGATATGTGAAATGTCAATAAACAAGAGTTTATGTGAATAAATAGCTTACCATATATTCCTGAAATCTGTGTGATAATCAATTGGAAATTGTTTCGAAACTGTTTAAACACTCAACTTTTGTGTTAGAATATTTTGGAACTACGGTCTTTAAAAGTTATAGTAAGTTTTCGTAAAATCCACTTTTTTTTAATCATAAAGTAAGCAAAATATTATTTTTTTATTTCTGAGAGTTTAGATCATCTTTGAAGACCATATAATGTGTCCCTGTAAAATGTCAGAGGGAATGTCACCTGACCAATGGCTCTTTGCTTAAATCCTGCATGCAGACTCGTGATTCAGGGGTTTGTAATTAGATTTTCCACTCAGAAAAATTTCTCTGAGTCTCCAATGTCGCTTTTTTTTAAGCTGAGGCTCCATTACTGTCATGTGCAGGAAAGTTTGTTTTTTTTCTTTTTCCCCATGTTATCAGATGCAAAAAAAAAAAAAAAAGATCAGAAACTTAAGGATCTACTGGAGTCGTCCCAAGTAAAGTCAGAAGTGGACTTTGGGCTAAACAGGGGGAACAAGATAATGGTAGCGTATCTCTTTAAATTGATTCTGCTCAGACACCTCTTTACCAATGTTTTAGCATTCATGAAATAACTAAGTGTTGCCCAACCAGACATTTTTCTGGTATCTCTTAAAACACTGGGAAAAAAAATAAGAAAAAACACAGGAGACGTTCATAATTTTCAGAAATATATTCTATAGATGATGTCAGAGATGAAATGTCTAAAGCGTAGGTCCCAAAGAAAGAGAACATTTTTCATCAATAGAGACAAACAAAAAATAACATTTCTTTCCATCAATTTACATGTAAACCAAGATTTACTCTTGAGCCACAGTGGTTTATATATATATATGTCTATATAAAGAACTGGCCGAGGTGGGTGTGACAATCAAATGACGATGCCCTTTGTTTTCTCAAACTGCTTTCCAAACAATATCTGTCATTTGTGGAGGGGGGAAAAAAGAAAAACTTGAAAACAGGAACATTCTTTGGGAGTCCTTTCTTGAAGGTGTGAAATTGAAGAAGTTTGGCAGAGCATGTCTCCAGAAAACGCAGTTCGTAAGTGCTGAATTGTGTTAAAAATATCAAATTTCTCAGCGTCAAAGTCTTTGTAAATCATTTGACCAGCAGAGGTTTAAGAAAGCCTCCCCGGCCTGGTACTCCTGGGAGGTTTCATTTGAAAGTCCTCCAGTGTTCGTTCTTCTTCTATTGTGCAAATACAATTTTCTTTTTTTTTTCTCCATTACATAGACAAGCAGGCATGCTGACTCACAAACCATGCAAAGAGTTAAAGTTGGTGCGAGCAGACAGCAAAAACAAAACAAAAAGAATAAAGAAACCAACATGTTTCTACATTGAGAAGCCAAATAAAAAAATAAGTGGAATGTTTGTTTTTTTCAGGTTCAAAAATATAACTCAATTTTAGATCTTACAGGTTTAAAAAATTATATCAACTTAAATATGATGGGCGTCTTTAATTTACAGTTGAAACCAGTTTTGCATAAACTAGACAGAATAAGAAATGTATTTTATTTGCTAAATGCCAAAAATATATATATTTTTTTGTATTATTTTCTTTAAATTAAGACTTTTACATACTCAAACACACAAAAAAGATTACTTTAAAGAGGATTCCATAGATATAAAAACTTCTGATTGGTTAAATTATAACATAGAGCTAAATGGAGGTACAACTGTATGTATTTGAAGCCTAAAAAAACTGCTTCTTATGGATGACCTTTGGTTTATCCTTGAGTACAAGTTCCAGATGCCATGTTCATAATGCTAACAAAAACACAAAGGGAATATCCAATGATCATGTTAGAATAAAAAAAGAACTTGTGGAGATGCAGAGGGACACTAATAAGGTAAAATAAGACATTTCCTGAAAGGCCGCTCTGCAAGGAAGAAGCCAATACTTCCGAAGCAACATGAAAAGGTTTTTAGAAGAGTTTACAAATGGGCTGAGAGACAAAGGAGCCTAACTTTGGAGACATGTTTTTTCGTGGGGCTGGTTGATATACACTATATTGCCAAAAGTATTTGCTCACCTGCCTTGACTCACATATGAGCTTAAGTGACATCCCGTTCCTAATCCATAGGGTTCAATATGACGTCGGTCCACCCTTTGCAGCTAGAACAGCTTCAACTCTTCTGGGAAGGCTGTCCACAAGGTTTAGGAGTGTGTTTATGGGAATTTTTGACCATTCTTCCAGAAGCGCATTTGTGAGGTCGCACACTGATGTTGGACGAGAAGGCCTGGCTCTCAGTCTCCGCTCTAATTCATCCCAAAGGTGTTCTATCGGGTTGAGGTCAGGACTCTGTGCAGGCCAGTCAAGTTCATCCACACCAGACTCTGTCATCCATGTCTTTATGGACCTTGCTTTGTGCACTGGTGCACAGTCATGTTGGAAGAGGAAGGGGCCAGCTCCAAACTGTTCCCACAAAGTTGGGAGCATGGAATTGTCCAAAATGTCTTGGTATGCTGAAGCATTCAGAGTTCCTTTCACTGGAACTAAGGGGCCAAGCCCAGCTCCTGAAAAACAACCCCACACCATAATCCCCCCTCCACCAAACTTTACACTTGGCACAATGCAGTCAGACAAGTACCGTTCTCCTGGCAACCGCCAAACCCAGACCCGTCCATCAGATTGCCAGATGGAGAAGCGCGATTCGTCACTCCAGAGAACGCGTCTCCACTGCTCTAGAGTCCAGTGGCGGCGTGCTTTACACCACCGCATCCGACGCTTTGCATTGCACTTGGTTATGTATGGCTTGGATGCAGCTGCTCGACCATGGAAACCCATTCCATGAAGCTCTCTGCGCACTGTTCTTGAGCTAATCTGAAGGCCACATGAAGTTTGGAGGTCTGTAGTGATTGACTCTGCAGAAAGTTGGCGACCTCTTCGCACTATGCGCTTCAGCATCCGCTGACCCCGCTCCGTCAGTTTACGTGGCCTACCACTTCGTGGCTGAGTTGCTGTCGTTCCCAAACACTTCCATTTTCTTATAATACAGCTGACAGTTGACTGTGGAATATTTAGGAGCGAGGAAATTTCACGACTGGATTTGTTGCACAGGTGGCATCCTATCACAGTTCCACGCTGGAATTCACTGAGCTCCTGAGAGCGACCCATTCTTTCACAAATGTTTGTAAAAACAGTCTGCATGCCTAGGTGCTTGAATTTATACACCTGTGGCCATGGAAGTGATTGGAACACCTGATTCCAATAATTTGGATGGGTGAGCAAATACTTTTGGCAATATAGTGTATGTTCTTCAAATCTTATCACGATCTTGGTTGATAATAAAGTGACAGCAATAAAAGTGATGATTAGAAATTAAGAAAAACATTACTTCTTCGCAGTCTTTCTAAGGTAACTATATGGCTGTGCCATCATAGCCCCACAATCATGAGTAATAAATTAAATTAAGCTTCTTCGGGACACAAGTTATGTAACGAAGTATGATTTATATCACCAAACATCTTGCAGTAACTTTATTTAATCATATTTTTATTTTTCAATGCCCAAATAGAAATGATAAAGAACAAGTAGAAAATACTGAAAATAAGAATTTAGATTCTTAAGAGTAAATTCTTAAGACTAGAAACTTAAACTAGTCTTATGATCTGATGAAAATGGGGAGACTGGATGCTTAAAAAAGCTAAACCAACTGTAAAGCATGGGGGTGGGACTCTCATGTTATGATAAAACAGGAGCCAAAGCTTAAAGAAAATAGGATTTTTAAATTGATAATGACCCAAATTATGGTGGAAAATAAAGTTAGTGTAACAAAGAGGTGACCTCAAGGCCCCTTAACTCAGTCCCGGTCACAAACCTGACCCCTTTACACCCATTTTAATGGGAGGATTGAGGAAAAAAAACTAAAGCTGGAGGAAAATCCGAATGTTTCATCCAATTCCAACCCTTTACATACAGGTATTTTAAATTCTTAAAAATACATCTTTAATTCTGGCATTTAGCAAATAAAAAAAAAATGTTAGTCCGCCTAATTTGACTGAAAGAGGGAAAAAAAATGTCTGAATGAATGTCATAGTGAAAAAATTTATGCTTAGTCCTTTTATCCAGTGTATGTAAACATCTGGCTTAAACTGTAGTAAGTTGGTTTGTCCTTCACGGCCGCTTTTCGCTGCAGGTAGCTCAGCCAGCTACGTAAAAACGGCCTCAAAACCTCTTCACGGACAACATGATCACAGTCGAAAGTTAAAACGAAGGTCGTCCGTGCGCAGGAGGAGGATGAACCAATCAGGCAACAAAGTGATGAATTCCACTGCAGTTGTTATGCAGCGATACGGTGGAGGGCCGCTTGAAAAACAGTGCAGTCAATGACGAGTTAAATACGCTGTTTATACACCGTACTTGTTTTTTGCTCACAATATCATAGCTGTCATTAGGTAAGTGTACATTTATAAAGTTTCCATATACAAATCTCCTATAAACAGTACATGTTATAAATACATAGTTGATGAAAATGCTGAAAAGGCTTCGGGAGCCGTAGAAAGAAAGAAAGAAAGTGTTTCTCCTTGTTTTTCCATAAATACAAGAAAGAATAAACGACAACAGCACTAGAAAAGTACATGAATGCAGCCCTATATCTATCCAGAAAAAAATGGATAAAAAAAAACAAAACACAGAACCAAATCTATGAATGAAAAACGGAACGTTAGAAAAATAATCTTGTACGATACAAAATAAAAACTGAACACGCTCAACCAAACACGTTTGATACCGTAAATGAACGACCCGAAGTGGGAACTCATACACGTAGATACAAACTGACAATACTTGGATTACTGTCAAAATATATTCAATTAAATATACAAGACTGATGTGAAGCTCGCGCTAAGGTAGTTGCCAACCGTTCGATTAGCATGTGTAAAGAAATGCTAACCTGATCTGAGGGGGATTAAATCAGTAAACAAACTGGGTATTTTTTTTTACCCTCTATGATACCATTTTGGCCGATTAGAACTCCAAAACTCTGTGGTGGCTTTTGCAGGGCGGCATAAGAAGGGGTGGAGCAGGAGCTTTATCTATGAGTTGTCCATTGCTTTGTCCGTTTCAGATCAATAAAGGAGACTAGGATACATGTTTTTGTGTAGTAATAGACAGCCTTTTAACCCTCTCCAGGCAGATGTTGCAGATTTGCAACAGCTAAATGCCACTTAGCTAATTACTCCACATCCATATTTTAAGAGCTTTTGTTACTCAGAAGTACAACAGAAGAACTTAGTTGTGCATTTGCAACAAACAGTTTCTCTCCAGCTCACCAGATAGCACTGCTGACTCACTTTAAACATGGCTGAGTTCTTGGTGTCACTGAAACAGATTTTCTAAGCACCAATTTCATGTAAGTATCACTACCAATTTCCATTATTTTGAAATCAATACTACATAAGATGAATCATGAATGTGTATAGATATGACACATGCCAATTAGTAGATTTTATCTCCTCTGGGCTTTTCACCAGAGGCACCTCGAATTTCAATGTTGTAAATTTGCAACGTGTGCCCAAACAGGTACCAATTGATGCTACATGCTTAATCTATTAGTTTGCCTATATTTTGAGCAATAGTTTAACAGAAACGGCCTTCTCAAGAGGTTTTGAGATGTCGGTGGAGAAAAAGTTTGAGAAAAAGTTTTTTTTTCGAATTTTGTTTTGTTAATTTTTCGTTTGTGACATTCAAATAAAGTTAACGTTCATATCAGATTCAGTCTTCAGTGTTAATTTACTACTCCGGGCCAATGTTGCAAATCTGCAACATCCCAGAATTCATTGCATGTGAAGGTCTCTCTCAAAAAAAAAGTCTGAATTGTATATTACTACCCCATATGATCATTTTCTCCAAATATCAGATTTTTCCTGCAACAACAACTTAATTTGAGCCTGATAGGGTTAAAATGTTCTGACATTTATTTTATCCGAGGTCCCTTTCTGCTTTGTAATGGTTGAAAGCTCTAATAAATAAAATTGTCTTAAATAAACTAAATTATGATTGCTTTTCACAAATTAATGTGATGGGCTGTCCCACTGTGAGGCAATGTGGTTAAGAAATCCTTAAAAAGAGATTTAAAAGAACTTAACCCCCCAAAAAAGAAAAAAATAATAATAATTTGTCACATATCCTTATATGGTTTATTGTCTATTTGGAGACAAAAGAGCTGCAGAGTTTTTTCCTTACTGGCCTTATAATGCATACCATAGAGGGTTAAAGGCCAAATATATCAAGTGTTTGTTGACTCACCCCCCTCCAGCCAAGAGGAGTGAAACTGTAAAAATGCAAACTCATGCTTTGGCTTTTTTTTTTTGCTCGGCTTTCTCTTTTGGACAACATTCGTTAAATCTGCTTAGATGCATGCTCTGCGATTTATCTGCAAAAAGAGATGACTCTTAAAGGGAGGCTACATCAAAGGCTAAACTGTTTTGAGAGTTGGCGATCTGATTCCTTTCTCAGTGTTTGCACCTTTTGTCTAAAGAAGCTGGCAACTACCTTTTACAAACCGATCTTTCTCTATCTTTTTTTTAAAAACTTTTGTACAGAAAAATAGATCCATCAAAAAGTAAAGTAACTCTTCAAGAGAAGCCATGAGAGACATAAACGCTGTCTCCATTACTTTCCAAGTAAACATGCTGAAAGATTGTTAGATTTTTTAGTCATTCCCCTTCTTCTCCCGTCTGCTTCCTCCAATTCCTCGGTGAGAAAAATGGTTAAAGTTAAGGCAACCTTTTTCCTGAACAATCCTGAAAACAGGCGGACCCTCTCCAAGGCACTCCTCTTACTCATCAGCTTTCGACTGCAGGCCTCTCCAGCGTGGCGCCAGTCTTAGCCGTCGAAATCTTTGCAAAAGCCTCCTTGAACTACGGCATCACAGGAATCCACAGTGAGCGCGGCACGTTTAAAAATAAAAAAAAGAATCCACCCGGATGCCGCGGCGTCCCCCGTTTAGAGGGAACTGAAGTTAAGAGAAGAGAAAAGGTACCCAAGCTGCTTTAGGGCAGCAGGGAATGTCCACTGTCCCTGGTGTCTCCACTGAATGCGGTCAGAGGGGGCTTTAGCGTCAAGCACCGGTTATTTCAGCGCATCTTCCTTTCTGTGACCAGATTCCACCCTTTCCCGGCTGCATACAGACCTGCCGGCTGCTGTGTTCGCACACTCAGCTGCTGCGGGCTAACGCGAAGGTGCAAAGACTGACAGAAAAAAAAAAACAATGAATGTCTCCGAACGACTGCTGCTTAGCAACGTCGTTAAGTTTTGTTATTTTTTTTTCACCCCCAAGTTCAGTCCTCTGTCTTCTGATTGGCTCCCTACTCTGAGGCTAAGCCCGTCCCCTCTCCCTCGTTTTTAGACCGAGGGGCCGCCAATCAAGGTGACTGACGTGGTGAGTGGAGGTTGGGGGGACTAAATGAAGGGGTCAGTTGAGGCTCTTCTCCGGAGAGGTCAATGGCAACACTGCGACACCCTCACGCCTGCCTCAGTTACAGTGGAGCCTCCTCCTCCATTGGCTCCTCCTCTGTCCTGTTGGCAAAGGAAAAACAACTGTGGTTAAATCAGCAGCTACGCTTATATGCAGATGATCTCATCTTCCTCATTAACCTTATATACAGGAAAATATCTAAAAATGTTTCCCATAACATTCTGATACAGCTTCATCTGGCTGATTAGGACAAGAAAACAGCGGTTAAGTCATCAGTTACGCTTATATGCAGATGATCTCATGTTCTTTATATACCATGTAAGATGTTTTACTGATGACAATAATCCATCACATTTTAGCTTAGAATTAATGAAGAACATACGATCATCTGCATATAGGCGTAACCTATATAGGAAGCTTTAGTTGTCCTAAAGTTTATATTTACACACACATATATACATATATATAATACATATATCACTGGTTAAGTCATCACTTACGCCTATATGCAGATGATCTCATACTCTTCTTTAATTCTATAGACAGGCAAGCATTTTTCCCCGTAACAAACACATTTTTTTAGGAGAATTATATCTTCCACTGCTGTACTTGGACAGGAAAGCACTGGTTAAATGATTAGCCACGCCTATATGCAGATGATGACATGTTCTTTATGTGCCACAACAAAACATTTTAGCACAACAATCATCAGTGATATATATTATTTTTTATTATTATTATTTTTTTTTTTAGGAGAATAACAGCCTCTTCTTCAATGCTTGGACAAGATAAGACCCAAAAACCAATAAATGCTAATGTTAAGCTTATCAGTTTACCATTAATTCT
Source organism: Cyprinodon diabolis (assembly GCA_030533445.1). Lineage (NCBI taxonomy): Eukaryota > Metazoa > Chordata > Actinopteri > Cyprinodontiformes > Cyprinodontidae > Cyprinodon > Cyprinodon diabolis. Next base: position 7,325,360 of record CM060085.1, read on the forward strand.
AGAATTTCTTTAGATAAAGACGCAATGTTTTACTTTTTTAAATCTTATAGCCTAGTTAACGTTGTCAGACAGGTTCTCCAGAAATTATTTCCTTGATTTTTACAATCTGGCACTAGTCACTGCAAGAAATTGTATCTTTTTAAATCAAAAACTATTTTGCCTTTGGATAAATTTCAGTAAATTTTATTTAAAGAGTGTATTTCACCCCCCTTTTTTTGAGTATAAGATAACTTTATATTAATAAAACATGACATTCGAAAGCTTTTGCACAATCATTGCAGAGGAGGATGTGTGCATTAAAGGTTATGCTGAAAAAACCCTTAAGTAGGTGTCAAATCAAATGCTACTGATTAAATACCACCAGGACTAATATAATCATGCAATCATGTAATTTCAAAGCAAAAATTAAACATAATTGCAGGGTTTTATTTTTCTGTAACGTTTTCTATAGAGTTCTTAAGTGATCTGGGCTACTTTACCTTTGCTCCATCGCGTTGCTGTTTGCAACGGACAGAGATGCCATGGCGCTGACGGCCTCAGCCTCCTCCGAGTCACCTCGCTTGGCCTCCAGTAGAGAAAGGCCCAGCCTCGATGAGTAGCGATGCAGTGAGCGCCAGTATTTACCTTAAAAAGGGAAGAGAGACGGATGAAGAAAAACAAAAACAAAAATGACTGATTACATCTATGATTTAAATATGCAGTCAGAAATATGGAAACATCACATTTGCAAAAGACAGAGTGGATGGATGGATAATTAAAGGTAGTATTTTTCCACAATCTCTGACCTGAACCTTGTAAATCCTAACAAGAAATTTCATATCTCTTGTTTGTAACTTTCTATAGAGTGTGGGAACTGTGTATCTCAGCAGCAGAGAACCGTCTGAGTTCTCCCTGTTATTCATTCAGGGAAGATCTGTGTGTTAATGCAGCTCAGGGCAAACTCACTGTGAGTCTCTATAACTTTCTCCAGAGAGCACACAGCATTGGGGTTGGGCCTCTGCTCCAGGACGGCCTTTGGAAGGGGATCCAGCTGCATGCGACAAAAACACACAGAGAATGTAAACATGAGCTGGTAACGTGCTTCATCCAGCCGTACAGTTCCCAACAGGGTCACACTGGAAAGGAAAAGCAGACTCCCAGCAGTTATTTCTGAAATGTTTGTGATTTCCTTTCCATCCATCAAGACAGACAGGTTTTAAAAACTAAATCTGGGTCAGAGGGAATGTCTCACCTCTTGGCCGAGCAGGGCGGCTACGCAGGCCTCCGAGGCGTCGCAGATAGCGGTGAGGTCGTGTCCTCCCTCCAACGCCAGCACGATCCGGCCTCCAGCGAGGGTCATCAACTGCCTGGTCAGATGCCCAAAACCTGGGTGCACAACCAGCTTGTTAAATTCCTCACTCATAAATTATGATTCCTTTAACATTTTGTTCTATTTTCACCCCATAAATTATTTTTAGACGCCTGATTGGAATTAGTTTTATTTCAACTGCAGCTGTGAGTTATCTCTCAGTATGTCGTGTTGATAGTCCAGCTGGTGTGTGAGATAAAAAACAAAAAAAGACTCCTCAGATAATCCTTTTTGCTCACATTTGGAAGTCAGGGTGTAGCCGCCCAGCGGTGGGGGGTGTCCCTCCACGGCGTCAAAGCCAGAGGAGATGAGCACGATGTCCGGAGCGAACTCGTCAGCTATTGGCATCACCACTGACCTGCGAGCAGGGAGGGAAGGTTATCTGTTTTAACAGCTCCTTCTTTAGCATGAATCAGATCAACAATCGAAACAGAAAGCAGTTCAGGATTATCAATGGTAGTAAAGGAAGAAGTATTTGTTTTGGCAGGGAGGTACCTCTTTGAGAGAGCTTACCTTAAACTAAATAAATTTTTTTATGGTAAATACTGGAATATAATTTAATGATAGAGCCCAACAATTAGATGCCATACAAATCCATTCATTAGCTTTTGTTTAAATGTTACCTGAAGGCAGCCAGGTACTCTGCGTCTCCCATGGGGGGGTCCAGGCCACCAGTAAAGGCCACGTTCACGTTAAACCCCACCCCAGGACCACTGCCGACCTAAACAGAGAAGCAAACAGATACATTAACAACTACAGTTATTCCAATGTCAGCTGAAGGCTGATTTTGTGTCTGTGTGGAGTTGTTATTGGAGTGGATGATTGTCTTGCCACAAAGCCCATTAAGGACTATTTTTTTAGTTTTCAAGTAAAGGCCACCAATTCTTATTCAGTAGGATCTGGCTTTAAACAGAGGTTTATGATAGCATTTATTCTGAATCAGATATCAGGACCTTTGGAAAGGAAATAGGCCCTCAGCATTACAGATCCAACAGAATCATAAAGACCAGGGGAGCAGTTTAAGTTAAATTCTAAGTAAAGTTTAGCAAATGTCATAACCAGATTGGAAGGATGGAGAAGACTACACTGCAAAAAATGTAATCTAAGGCAGCTTTTATTAAAATGTGTGCATTTCTTCTTGAATTAAGCAGGTAAGTGAGATACTGCAAATGGAATGAGACAATTTACATTTAAAATAAGAAAGAAAAACTGCTTAAATCAAATTATATTACTTCAAGCATCAAACTATTCATTTACATTGGCAGATTGTTTTATTCAGCTACTCAAATTTAGGAGAAAAAACTTATTTTAAGACATTTTGACAAATTTTTAGATTGTTTTTGCAGTATGCAGATCTGGTCAATTTTAGATGAATAGCTGTTTTCCTGGCATGTAAAAATTTGCCCAAATCGGCCCGGATCAAATGCGGTGTTTTCCTGTCTTTCCCATTTAGGACAAAAGAAGAGAAAAATTGATCCATGATAAAAAAAAAAAAAAAGGAAAACATCAAATACATTTTAAGTTTTTTTTTTTTTTTTTCAATGCAACACAGCAATAAAAGTCAATACATATTTGTGCTTCAACAACTTATGTCCTTCATCCATGGTTTAAGTTTAGCTGATTATGTCAGGTTTGAACTTTTAGCACTACTTCAGCAGAAAACTGAAAATGGGTTGACACACGGCCTTTTAGTGGAATAAAGATTTATAGAAGGGTCTTCAACCTATGGCTCTGTAGTTACAGGTGGCTCCTTATGAGCTCCACAATGGCTCTTCATCAATTCGGCTAAAATAATGAAGAGAAAGCTAGTTTTTTTAACAATAGATTTACTAGGAAATGCATGTTTGAGCCAGTGGCGGCAGGCCAATAGAGGGCGCTAGGTTCCCCACCCACCCAATGACACTGATTAAGATATAAAAAAATATATATGTATTTTGTTTTTGTAAGTTAAATTTAAATTTAAAATATTTCAAAATATATTAATATGTATTTTTTAGTTGTGCAAGATACATATTTAATCTTTAATGACTAATACGGATTGGTGACGTATTTCCGCCCTAGGGAGCAAAAGTCTTTGCTCATTAATTCTCGTTAAGTTGTACATGTGCAGTAGCTCCTCTGCAATACAGAAGGATAGGAGAGCTTGGGGTGCATTTTTTTTATTTGCTCACCACCTCCCTTTTATGTATAAAAGGTAAACCTGTACATGAAATTATGTTTTGTTTTTATAATTTTTCTTTTTTGGCATTCACAAAAATGTACTGGTGTGATAACTTAGTATGTGTTTTAATGGTTTTTGGTAGATGTCCATTTTGAATTTATAGCCCCCCTTGGAGAAAACTCCACCAGCTGCCACTAGTTTTAGCATTTACTTCATTGAATAATTGCACTAAATTTTCCCCCCAAATTAACTCTAATTAGAACAAAAATATAGTTTTTTTTAATCTTTTTATAAACCTTATTTTGTTAAATGAGATAACACAACTTTCTAGCAGCCAGTTTCTAGTATTTGTTACGGATTTTATAAACAGGTCATGACCCTGGAAACCCAGGAACCAGGAAGCGCCACACCATGTGATGTAGATTTTTTTTTTCTTCAATTCACAAAATAAATTTACTGTGAATTTAAAAAAACAAAACAAAACATATTTTTGTTCTTTTTTTAGGAAGGAAAAAAGTTTTTTATACATAACTGTTTAGTAGATATTTGCCATATACATTTTTTTTTTTTTTTTTACATTTTTAAGACAGAAAAATGTTGGTTTTTAACACTTTTTCCAAAAATGTCCCAATAATTTCAGCAACCTATTGGAAATGTATTTATTTTCTTTTTGCAAAATGTTTCCTTCATTTTAAAACCTAAAGTTTGTAATGGCACTGTGTTTATTTAAAAATGACGTAACTCCTCTGGCATCTATTTATTATAATTTTTTTCATTTCTATTTTATTATTTCTAAAAGGAACAAATAATATGAAACAGAGCAATTTACAGAGAACAGGTGGAAAGTGATCAGTAATATACATTGTCAATTTTTTCCAAAGATCTTCATATTATGCTTGTTGCAACCTTATTATAAAAGTGAATCTTTCCATGCCGTGAATTTCTTCTAAGATGTCTATCTGGTTTTTGACTGTAGGGGTTTTTGTTTGGACCATTTGTGTTTGATAGCTTTTTTTGCTGCTGCCAACAGAATTTTAATAAGTGAAGATCTTTCCTCTGAATCTCTGCTCCCTTTACAAACCTAAATTATAATGTCAAGGTATTTATTATTAAATATACAATATCTTTAAAAAATAAAAAAAAAGGTCAAGTAATGTTTGCAGCTCTAAACAGTTTTATTAACTGGACAGAAGTCAAAAATGGCTCTTTAGATTGTAATGGTTGCAAACCCCTGATTTAAAGCATTTGCTCTTATGACCTTATTCCATTTAGGATTAAAAAAAGACGCTTTTCAGAAAAAAACAATAAATAAAAAAAAAACAAATAAATTACCTCATCAGGTGCACCACTTCCTGGGAAAAAGTTGCCGTCGTCATAGCGATGGATGGAGATGTAGAGTACATTCGGGTCGTCGTAGAACGCCTGCTGGGTGCCGTTACCGTGGTGAACATCCTGAGGTTATAGAGTTAAATTGTGTTTATTTAGGAGGTACAAAATTAGGAAGAAGCTAACCGAATCACTTTTGGTTAAAATGGGGCTAATAAAGAGACGGACCCAGTCCACGATGAGGATCTTGTTGACGCTAAGTCTCTGCTGCAGGAGTTTGGCTGCGATCGCCACCGAGTTGAAGTAACAGAAGCCCCTGAAACAGAAGCAAAGACAGGATCTGTCAAAAAAAAACAACACACTAATAAGATTCTTTTTATTGTTTGTACAGTGATACTTTCCAGACTATGATGTGTAAAATAAAGCCAGCTGGCAGAATGAAGCCATTTTAGAATATGTGCAAATAAACTCAATGGTTATTGTCACTGCTCTTCCTGCTCAGAGACTGCAGTTTGCATATGGAAGGATAAATAAGCGCCTTTGAGTGCGTTGCAGTGACGGCTGTAGCCTTACATGGGAGTGCTTTCCTCTGCGTGGTGTCCAGGAGGGCGGACCACTGCAAAACCATTCTGGTAAAAAAAAAAAAACACACGGCGAAGAAGAAGCAAGGGTCTGTTAACCACAGCAGCACAGATCTCCACTTATAGTGCAACAAATGAGAAATAAAGCTTTTAAGAAGAGTTTATATCTCATATTAAAACCAAAAGATTAACTGCTCTCTAAGGCTTTTTAAACCTATCAGCAGGAAAAAAACGTTACCTTTAGCTCTCCGGTCGCCACTTTGAAAACGAGCTCCACAACGGAACCGACGGCGAGCCGAGCCGCGCTGGAGGAATGGACCTCGTTCCAAATGGTGTCGCTGTCCACCTAAAACCCCCAATTAAAAGACATTAAAGCATAACTCAAACGGACCGAGAAGGATGAAGATGTAAGCAATGTGACTGACCCCGACTCCTCCGCACGGCAGTCGCACAAACATGGGAGTTATGGAGCCTGTAGATCAAGGAGGAGATGTTATGATGGAAGGAAACGGCAGCACCGTTCATCCTTAATTCTAAAGTCTTAGCATATGAGGCTTACAGTCGAGTTTCTGCCGTAGCGGGTTGGTTCCGTACAGCAGGACGTGGGCTTCAGAGTGGACCGTCTGTAGCTCCTCCAAAGTGGCCTTCCTGCCACGGATACACTAAACAAAAACACGCCATAAGATGAATCCAGCCCTCATATGTTTCTGCTTTTAATTGATGCTTTCTCTGGAGGCGAGTTCTTAAGGCTCACCTCACACTGAGCTCTGAGTCCCGTCTCCTGCAGCCGTGACCAGATGCTCTGGATGCGCCCAGCGTGCTCTGGATGGCTGTTGGTGTTTCCACACATACACTGGTGCTTCTGCATCAGGGAGTCGTACACCAGGCCTGAGGAGATGCATATTTTTTAAGCTTTAAGTGTTAGGAAACTTTAAATGATCCAGGCTGAAATTCACACTTCTCTTTCTCTAAACCAGGGGTCTGCAACCTTTGGCTCTTTAAAAACCTCGATAATGGCCTAAATCAATATAAAGAACCAACTAATGTAAAATAATATATATATATTAATGTTTGAGTTACATTTCACAACAGATTGACATTAAAATGAACAGATCTGTGCTTTTTAGATCTATTTTTCCTGTCATTATCTTGGAAATTATGTGTTTGAGATTGTTTTTAACAACAAATAATATCCTATGGAGGAAAAGCTATTCTAAGATATTGTGAGAAGTTTAGTTTTAAAAGCTGAAAATACAAGTTAACTGTTGATTTTTTTTTAAGGCACACCGCAGACTTTGTGACCTAAAGAGTTGGAACATATGAGTTATTTCAAATAATTCCTCCAGCCAATGTACACCCCTTGACACTATCAATGCTACGAGCGGGGCTCACTTTGAAATACCGGCTATGTAAGGTAGGAGAAGACGTACGGTCATTGGCCAGGTCATGTGATCTGGAAGAACCGATCACTTTACGGACGCAGGCTCTTATGTAGTCATGGATCTAAGGCTTTTGCTCTACCATTTTTCTGCCTGCTCGACTACTGGTGATGGCTGAGGCAAGGAAAAAATTTAAAACCTAAGGAGGCTAAAAAGAGAAAATGGTAAAGGGATTGTGCGCGATGAAAAACAAGAGCAGATCTTAGAAAGGAGTTTGTTTTTTGATGCACGCTTAAAGTAGAAGCCGGCTATAAAACTGATCCTCTCTTGTCTTTTTATTTATTTATTATAAGACTCAAACTCACTGCAGATCCAGACATTTGAATTGAGAAAGCTTCCTGGAGGGGAAGCAAAACGTCTTCAAACCTTGGAAACCAAGTCCAGTGGATTGTTTTTTTTTTTTACTTTTACGGAATGACTATGACCTGGATGACTGAGAATCTTCATCAGCACATTATTAGAATAGTAAGTCAACACTTTGCTTCTAGTATGCAGACATATATCTCTGTTATTATTTTCTATGTTTATTAGAAGCAGAATACAGGCAGAGAAAGCTGGCAGGCTACGAACTAAAGCTACTAGGAGCACTAGATGTGAAAGTTACAGATTGAGCGCCCCTAGTGGCCAAAAGTTACACAGTGTCCCTTTAAATAGCAACAGATTAGACTGTTAACTAAACTAAGTTATTTTAGTACGGCAATTAATCAGATTAATTATTTAAATAATCGTCAACTAATTTAAAAAACTGATTAATCGTTGACTGGAGTATAGAGACTGTAAAATATGCATTTTGGAAACAGAGCAACCCAGTTAAAGCAGTAATTATATGAAAATTGTAAAAAAAAATATGTAAACATTTTGTATATAAGATGAGATATTTAACATCTGTCATTATGCTCTATCCAGAACTCCTCAAGTGAAAAGTTTTAGTTTCAAATGGTTTAATTTCGCAAAAAGTCTTTTGCTATCTGATTATTAATCGATTAATTGGAAAAATAATCGACAGATTAATCAATTTGCAAAATAATCTTTAGTTGCAGCCCTAATTAAAAGATTATATAATATTTGAATCTTTAAATGAGTTTTAACTCCCTGGACTCAGGGAAAAGGGACTCTATGAAGTTTAAATTTTTCCTGTTCTAAGCCGTTGAAAACTCAGTGGAAGTGAAGCAAAACAAATACACTATATTGCCAAAAGTATTTGCTCACCCATCCAAATTATTGGAATCAGGTGTTCCAATCACTTCCATGGCCACAGGTGTATAAATTCAAGCACCTAGGCATGCAGACTGTTTTTACAAACATTTGTGAAAGAATGGGTCGCTCTCAGGAGCTCAGTGAATTCCAGCGTGGAACTGTGATAGGATGCCACCTGTGCAACAAATCCAGTCGTGAAATTTCCTCGCTCCTAAATATTCCACAGTCAACTGTCAGCTGTATTATAAGAAAATGGAAGTGTTTGGGAACGACAGCAACTCAGCCACGAAGTGGTAGGCCACGTAAACTGACGGAGCGGGGTCAGCGGATGCTGAAGCGCATAGTGCGAAGAGGTCGCCAACTTTCTGCAGAGTCAATCACTACAGACCTCCAAACTTCATGTGGCCTTCAGATTAGCTCAAGAACAGTGCGCAGAGAGCTTCATGGAATGGGTTTCCATGGTCGAGCAGCTGCATCCAAGCCATACATAACCAAGTGCAATGCAAAGCGTCGGATGCGGTGGTGTAAAGCACGCCGCCACTGGACTCTAGAGCAGTGGAGACGCGTTCTCTGGAGTGACGAATCGCGCTTCTCCATCTGGCAATCTGATGGACGGGTCTGGGTTTGGCGGTTGCCAGGAGAACGGTACTTGTCTGACTGCATTGTGCCAAGTGTAAAGTTTGGTGGAGGGGGGATTCTGGTGTGGGGTTGTTTTTCAGGAGCTGGGCTTGGCCCCTTAGTTCCAGTGAAAGGAACTCTGAATGCTTCAGCATACCAAGACATTTTGGACAATTCCATGCTCCCAACTTTGTGGGAACAGTTTGGAGCTGGCCCCTTCCTCTTCCAACATGACTGTGCACCAGTGCACAAAGCAAGGTCCATAAAGACATGGATGACAGAGTCTGGTGTGGATGAACTTGACTGGCCTGCACAGAGTCCTGACCTCAACCCGATAGAACACCTTTGGGATGAATTAGAGCGGAGACTGAGAGCCAGGCCTTCTCGTCCAACATCAGTGTGCGACCTCACAAATGCGCTTCTGGAAGAATGGTCAAAAATTCCCATAAACACACTCCTAAACCTTGTGGACAGCCTTCCCAGAAGAGTTGAAGCTGTTCTAGCTGCAAAGGGTGGACCGACGTCATATTGAACCCTATGGATTAGGAACGGGATGTCACTTAAGCTCATATGTGAGTCAAGGCAGGTGAGCAAATACTTTTGGCAATATAGTGTATAAGTAGGTAAAATGCTAAAACTATTCATACAGGTTCTACTTTTCAGTATTTTGTCTGTTTAAAACCATAAACTTTAATTCATTTTATTAAATTTTCATGAAAAAAACATTAAAAAGCGACAAAATTATTATTATTTTTTTTATCATTTAATTCCAAGTTTGCTGTTGCAAATTGACAAAATGATGCTTGCAGCATATTGCATTTACTGCAAAACTTTGTCCAAAGTTGTTTGATCTGCCGACCTGTGGTGAAGCGAGGCTTGACGGGGGGATCCTGTGAGGGGATGCTGATTGGGAAGGATGAAGCGGAGGCCGGAGAGGACTGGGCTCTGGAAAGGGGCCTGTGTCCCGGGAAGGAGATGGACAAGCCAGCGGCCTCCATGGAGGCCTGATAGTTCCTCAGCTGGTGGATCCGCTGCTGCTCCAATAACAGAGCCTGCTGCTCAGGGGAGAAAGTGAAAAAAAAAAAAAAAACAGGGATTAAATTGTTCCAATGTAGCTTAAAAAAAAAATAAAAGTAACTGTATTTACAATGAAGGGCCAACAGATGGCAGTCAAAACAAACAAAATTCATGCACACATGTTGGATCTTCCTCCTCTACCTGTCGGAAGAGCAGTTCCTGTTCCACCTGCCGCTCCCTGTCTCTCTCCCGCTCCCGGTGCTGCTGCAGCGCCTCCTCCTGCAGCTCCTGTGGGTCTGGGGGCTCCTGCTTTATGGTGACCCCTGGCGGCAGAACCCCCGCATCCTGGTGTTCCCTCAGCTCCTCCTCCGTCTCCTCCGGGTGGCTCTGGTGCTGCCGCCCCACGGGCGACTCGCCGGGCTTGCCTATCATCTGCAGGGACATAAAAGAGATGATGAATTTGTCCTCATAATCCAACAAATCCCATCCAGCGCAAAAAATCAAATTCCTTGATGAATCATTCCCCCCTCCTTTTTTTTTTCTAAAGCATTCTTCATTTAACAAGCTTAATTTGGATTACTCAGTGGGTTCGGTGCCTGGCTCCTCTCAAACCTGTCTGTTTCTAATTGAATCTGAGCTGCCTCTCCGCTGACTGGACGACAGGGCGGAATGTGTGTCTCGCTGATCAGAGACATTCCACACTCCCCGTTGCGGCGCTTGCCATCGACTCGTCCCAGGCCCCCCGCTGTTAACCCCGGTGGCACTCCACTCTGCCATTGATTCAGGCTCCACCGACACGGATCATTCGGAAAGCTTGAGAGCACTCGCCCTCGTGGGCCGTGGGTGTTTATTGCAAGAGACACAAGTGTTTGTGTGAATTCTCAAGCGTGGGCTACAGGTGTGTGTGTGTTCCCAGAGCTACAAGCCTCTCGGGTCCACTGGCTCCACTCCAAGGGACACCAATGACGTCAGAGTATTCATTCAAACCCCCCCTAGCTTCTCTTTGAGTCTCCTTTGCATCCAAACAGACACTCTGCTCTCCCCCGTCCCCCACTGACCCCTTTTGCTCCACTTTCTCAGAAACCTGCTCTTATTATCTGATTCAATCAAGCCCAGTCCCCCTCAGAAATGCTTCTGGATGCAGAAGACACTTGTTTTGTACTTTTCTAACAATCAGAACCGCTTTTTGCAGGGTCATTCACTTCCTGTCTAAAATATGCATTGATTCTTTTAGGTTTATTTCAAATTCTTTCAAGTCTTTCTTTTAGTTTGCAAAGCCTTAATGGTGTTTTCATTCCACTGGACTAAACGTTGTTTAGCACTTTAACAAATAAAAACGTGAACAGTGAGAAGATGGGGGGTGCGTCCATCAGTTTTGCACATCAAGAGGGTAAAATTAATAGTAGATGTACACTGCTCAAAACAGTGATCTTCATCTCTTTCTATATATTTTCAATTAGATTTAGAGTTTTACTTGGACTAGACTGTTTGCATTTCTTTTATGCTCTGTTCTAGAACAGTAAAGTCTAATCTCACCATTTTTTCACTAACATTCTCCTGTATTGATCAGGACAAACATCCCCACAGCATGATGCTGCCACCAGCCTGCTTCACCATGGGGGTGCAACTTTTAGGTGTTTTTCCTTTAATATTGAAGTCGAAATAGTGAGTAGGACAGTAAACATTCTACCAACAGGTTCTCCACCGAGCTGAGGATCTCTATAGCACATTTACAATTAGTATCTTGGCTGCCATGGTAATTAATGCTGCCCTTTTATGGTTCTTTTTAATCACTAATCACTGTATGAGTTGAACAGAGTTGTGTTTCCTGTTAATCCTGATGATGTTTGTTCAATAAGTACAGCCGGATTTATACTTAGATCAACTATGTTTTTTTAAAAATGGGTTTGTTTTATGTTCCAATTCATAGTAAAGCAATATTTTGTAATGGTTTCTCACATAAAATCACAATAAAACACACCAAAGTTTGAGGTTGTGACGAGAAATATGTGTAGAGACATTCAAGCTGTATGAAAAACGTCGCAAGGCACCAAATTTGATAAGGTGATCCTGTCTTTTTTTTTTTCTTTTAGAAAGCATTTCACTATTTTGGTGTTGCATCATCTTATGCAGTGAGTGGGACTTACTCAAGCTTTTAAACCAGCTTTGGTTAAATCTTTATAGATGCTCGACATGACAAATATGTTATTTAAAGTACTCCATCTCCAGAACTGATACAATTCCCCTTCTTCCACATAGAGAACTGAAGCTGTTCGTCAAAGACCCTGTTATGAACTGTGATCACAGATCAGAGGAAATATTGCTCCAGATGGAGACTCTCTTCTGATGTTCAACGAGGAATGGCTTCAGTCTGGGCGCTCGCCCAAAGTCCTGTTAGGATAGAATGATTTTTCTCCTTTAAGGTTCATCTACACCTACGGAGAAACCAAGCCATGTTTGGGAACAAAATAAGATGGGATTTGTTGATATGGAACCAACATGACCCAGTTACAGCGGTTCTGTTAGCAGGAATGGGCCAAAAATCAAGCAAATGATAGAGAGAAGCTTCTGGAAGGAACCTTAAAACGTCTGATCCGAGGTTTAACATTATTTCCACCTGATGCGAAGCAAATGTTTGAAAATCCTTGAATTTGAAAGACAACTATGATTGAATTATATTTTTTTTAGCAAATAGAGGTAATTGATCTAATCCTAACTAACCCATGGTGAGGAGCAGTTTCTTATGGACTAATTTCCATTTTTTTATCTAAAGGTTTGACTCAGACATTTAATAATAATCTGATTTTGTTGCTTTTAGATGTAATATGCACCCATCAAAAACAGCAAATAACTTATAGATTTAGGCAAAGATGAAAACATGACCTCATATATCGAGGGGAAACACACATGTTCGGGCACCACGTTTTTTTTTCCAGAGGTGTTTGTGTAAAAAGTTGCTGGCGGTGAGCTTGAGAAAAAAAAAAAAAAAAACATATGCGAGGGAGGGAACGTGGGAGCGGAGAGCGGGGGAGGCGGAGGTGGAAGAGAGGAAATCCCTTGTTTCATCCACCCACATCTCCTCCGGCGAATCCTCTGCTCTTATAGGTAAAAGCCATCAGGAGGCGACGAATCGCTCGCTTCCTCCCTGCCCATATAAGGCGAGGGCTTCCGCTCTGTTGCCGTGGCAGCAAACGGTTATCTCGCACCGACCACAGTCAGGGAAACGGGGATGTTAGTGTTCGTCACACACAGATTTGCACAAGCGTGCCGGTTCTGCTGTACATGTAAAGCCATACCTCGTTCCACCTACTCACTAACAGAAATACTACAAAGAGAGGGAGGAAAGAAAGTGGACTACTTCGCACACATCCATGGATCACACCTGATTGGCTGGGCTTTTGGCTGCTGCCTACGCAAACTACGACACTCTGGAGCTCACAGCCCTGATAATTATCTGTTTATTTCACTGCAATGCCACATCCACAGGGTTTTACCAGGGAGTCAGCCTCTTTAACCCCATTCAGTGGCACACAAAATCCTTTCTTTAATTTTATTATTATTTTGAAGATCCCCAGAGCTCAGGAGAGAGTGAGGCAGGAGGTGTTGGGAATGAGAGCTTCCAGCTGTTACCTTGTTGAGGTGGAGCTGCTGCTGCTGGAACTGCTGCTTGTGCTTCTCCAGGAACTGCTGGTGCTGTTGTTGGACCACCAGCTGCTGCAGGGCCAGAGCCTGAGCGTGGGCTTGTGCGGCGGTCCCCTGGGGCAGTGGTGCGGACTGGGTCCTCCCGAGGGGCCGGTGCTGCCTCTGCAGCTTGGCCATGGATGCTGACGACATAGATATGCCGCTTACGCCTGGGAACACACACAAATGGAAGGAGGGGAGGAGGAGGCTTATTGCACCGAGTCCACAGAAGAGATGGATTAGATTAACTGCACAGCTGCAGAACAATTTGGATGATTTATGATCTGATCTGAACATTCTGTCGAAAGATGTTAAACTACTAATACTGAGAGACTGCAGCTTTTTATCAGCCTTTTGTTGGAGAAAGATCTGATTTGTTCTGGAAAACAATAAGGATGCAGCAGGCTGTGATTGTATCAGGCCCCCTGAACATTTTTCAATGGGCGGCTAAATACTGCCTCAGACTCAAGTTTTGTTGCAGTTGGAAGGAAGGAAGGAAGGAAGGAAGGAAGGAAGGAAGGAAGGAAGGAAGGAAGGAAGGAAGGAAATGAGGGCAAAGGGAGGATGAAAGAGAGAGGAAAGGATGGCCCTGGGATCACGATTAAAGACCCAAAACAAAAACTATTCCCCGAACGATGCTAACAGGAATTACTAATACTACCTTAAACTCCAGACTGCATGTGAACCCTGCTTTATGTGTCTCAATGTAACACAGATAAACTCAGTTGTATTGCATTTATTATAGCAGATGTCAACACCTGGACACATACTGTGTTGAAACACAATGATGGCAGCATCATACTATGGGACACTTTTACTGTAGAAAGGAGACCAGTTAATGAAAACACTTACTGTAGTTGTAGCAGAACTACAACTATAGTGGGGATGTGATCAAATGGGGGAGGAATATTTTGCAAAGCAATATGCTATATAATTTGATTTCTGCAAAAATCATCTGGATCTTAAAGGTAAACCTTTTTAAAAAAATCCCAATTAAATATTTGATAATTTCCTTCTTTCTGGATCGGTGTTGTTGAACCTGAGATTGGTTAGCAGATGCATCTGTGAACCCAACGAGCAGAACCATCTGTGCTGCCATACTGCTTCTCCTCCATTGTGACCATCCGAGCCGAACGGCATCTCAAGGCCGTTTGCGGCTCGGCACTGCGGCGAGACAAGCGTGAGCGGCAAACCTTAATCGAGGCTGTTAAATGATGTGAGGAGTTTGACTACTGTGCAGAATGTCTGCTGCTGTATTACGGCGCTGTATAAAGCCTGCTGATGCACAGCTGCATCGCTGCAGAGATGGAGAAAAAAAAAAAAAGAGAAGGAAACTACAAAGTTTTAACGACTTTCTATTGTCGGATCAGAATTTTCCCACATCTGGGGCTCTTGGAAGTCCTTCTCAGCTTTTGTCCTGCGTGTGGGCGTCCACACGGCCCCACCGTGCGTGCGTTTTGTTGCCTTTTTTTTTTATAAACGAGCAGAAAATGCTCCTGTGTGCGTCTGTATGTGCGTCACAGCTCTTTCAGCGCTAATGCCTGCCTGAAAATAGAAGCTATGTTTTTGTGTCTGTGACTGAGCTGATGGGAAAGGGCACACAATACACCCATGTCAGACTCTCATAGCATACGCTGACATATGAAAGGAGCTCATTAGTTAGCGCTAATGAATGGACGTCTGTCAGCGAGACGGGGTTACAGAGCAGCGCACATCCCCTCTGAGTGCTAAAACGCTTTGCTGTTTTTCTAAATGCTTCGCTGTTGCATTCAGATTCCTACTTATTTCCTTTAATTAACATCAGTTTTACATTTTCAATCCATGCATTTCTAGAATCCATTTCCACATTGCATACTTTTACCAGCTTGGTTTTATTTACCAGCTTGGTATTTATCCCAAATCATTCAAAAATAAAAACATATTCTAACTAACTTTCACTTCTGCTTCACATTAAAGGGCGATTTCACAAATTTTCTTTAAAGCATAGATGCTGATCCATGTTATCATGTTAGGAAAGGACACTAATGTTGTCCAGGTTGAAATCTTCTAGGTTTTGTCAGTGATTAGAACCTCAAAAAAGATAAGAAAGTTGTAAAGTAACAAAACATAAACAATCAATGCCATTTGGATATAAATACATTTATAGAAAAATCTTTAATTGGAATTTTTTTAATTAGGACTCTTAAAATACATCCCGTTTGTGTGACAATATCCAATAAAGTTTGCTTTGAATTTATGACAAAGATTTGGTGGTGATTGAAGGATGCGAGGAGGAAAAAAGGAGGACATGGGGAAAAGGAAGGAAGGTAGGAGACAAGGAAGGAAGATGAAAGGATTATAACCAGACAAGGAGTGGGAAAAGATGGTGGTATGGAAGAAAAGAAAAGAAAGAGAGGAAGGGTGGATATAAGGGGGGAAGTTAGGCAACCAAAAAGCAAGGCCACAGATAAGGATGGAGGGGTATGATAAAGGAAGAAAAGGAGGAGGAAAGGATGAAAATCCTCTTCAATCAATGAGAAAAATGTTTTTCCAAATTCCAGACCTGCATAACGGTGAAATTTAAATTCATGTTTTATATTCCACACGGCAAAAAAAGGAACCGATCTAGACGTGGAAAATGATCAGCGTTTTGTTTTTTTCCATCTTTAAGATCCTCACCTGTCACCAGAGGGCTCTGTGCAGGACTCTGCTCCATGAGAACCATGTGCTGCAACAGGGGGCTGTGAGCGCCGTGGCCCCCAGATCCTGCATCTCCAAGGTAGGGGCTCAAGTGGCCGCCGGAGAGAAACGGAGGGCTGAGGGAGAGGGCTGGTTGGAGGCCCCCATCCTGCTGTGCTGAGGTGACCTGAGAGAAAAATAACAACATTAAAAAACAAGAAATTAAACTGCAAAAGAAATAGCTGTAGAGTCAGATGGCAGGCTTATTTCCTCCTTACGTTCGAAGCAGCGGTGGCGGTTGCGGTGGCGGGCAGCCCTAAAGTGATGTTGGGTAGGGACGGGGAAGTGTACATGGACAGCTGGTTGATGGAGCCTTGCTCAGCACCGCTGCACAGCCTCTGGGCTAGAGACGCCTAGCAAACACATTTAAATCATTTGCATCATGAACGTGGAAAAGAAAAACCAACAGAACAAAAACAAGACACAGAGAAGCGGATGTCCACGCATGGAGAGAGACATTTGCACCCTCTTGGTTTTATAACATTGTCACAGCCACAAGCCTCCTCCACCCTCCCTCTGTGTCCCTAAGGGCTTCCGCAAATAGCATCACACCAGCTCCTCAAGCCTGTCTCCCCGTCTGGAGCCCCATCACCTCAAGATGCCTCGCTCAGGGCCTTTGTATATGCAACAGCCTGAAATGTTTGGGAGCTAGAAATCAGCACCATTAGGAGAGCGCTTTCACGAGAGACACAAATCTAATCTTACAGCTCAATGTCTTACAGCTAGTTTTATTCACTCCTCATTTTATACTCTGGAAAAAAACATAATTTAGCTGCAGAATGTATTCTGATGGGATTTCACAAGTTAGACGATTATAAGGCAGTGGGTAATTGTGGAAATTATTTCAGCACTTTTTATGGAAGCTTATTTAAAAGAAGACTCGCTGTGATATACCTCCATGTTGTTGGCGACTGACACAGTGATGCCGTTCTCGTTGGGGATGTTGTTGGAGCTGTTGTTCGGGGAGCTGGGGCCGGAGCCGGGGGCGCTGCTACATGCAGAGTCTGGGACGGACAAGGAGAAGAAGACAAATCAGATCCACCACAGGAGACTGGGGCAAAAATCTACAACCTCCAGGTTCCTGGTCTCTTCCTCTTTACCCGCCATATCCAGGGAACGTTTCTTGGCCGTAGTAATGGGGCTGTCTCTGCGGCGGAGCAGTGGGCTGCTTCTGCGCTCGCTGACTTTCTGCTTCAGCCGTGAGCGCAGCTTCAGGTTGGGCTCCGAGGCTGGAAGGAGAAGAAAGGGAAAACAGTTGTCATTTATCGCTGTTAAGGTTTGACATCAAATAATCTGGTGTCTTCAGGAAGACCATAAAAATTGCCCCTTTGATGCATGATGGCAGTCAGAAGCAAGGAAGGAAGGAAGAAAGAAAGAAAGGGAGCGAGGGAGGGAGGAAGAAAGAAAGTGAGCGAGGAAGGAAGAAAGAAAGTAAGTGAGA
This sequence comes from Cyprinodon diabolis, assembly GCA_030533445.1. NCBI lineage: Eukaryota > Metazoa > Chordata > Actinopteri > Cyprinodontiformes > Cyprinodontidae > Cyprinodon > Cyprinodon diabolis. The sequence continues at coordinate 7,342,887 of CM060085.1, forward strand.
GAGGAAGGAAGGAAAAAAGTAAGTGAGCGAGGAAGGAAGGAAGAAAGAAAGTGAGCGAGGAAGGAAGGAGGAAAGTAAGTGAGTGAGGAAGGAAGTAAGACAGAAAGTGAGCGAGGAAGGAAGACAGGAAGGGAGTGAGGAAGGAAGGAAGAAAGAAAGGGAGCGACAAAGGAAGGAAGAAAGAAAGTGAGCGAGGAAGGAAGACAGGAAGGGAGTGAGCAAGGAAGGAAGACAGGAAGGGAGTGAGCCAGGAAGAGGGCTAGGAAGGGAGTGAGCCAGGAAGGAAGGAAGGAAGGAAGGAAGAGAGTGAGGAAGAAAGTGAGCGAGGAAGGAAGGAAGAATGTGAGCAAGGAAGGAAAGAAGGAAGGTTCATATTCAAATATCAGACTCTTCCAGACATCGTAGCTCCCTCTCACATAATCAGACCAACTCTATAGTAAAGGAGGTTTGAGCAGCATTTTTTATTTTTTTTTGGGGGGGGGGTTGCAACATGCAGGTCTGTGTTCACACAATGCCGGTTGTTATCTTCCCACGCAATGTTAAGACTAATTACAAAATCAACAAAACTCCCTGAGGAAAATGTCTACTAATAATGCACAGTGCCACGTTTGATGAAACTAAAGAAAGCATGACAGTCAGGCACGGTGGTGGAGGAGTTGTGATGCCGGCTGGTTTTGTTGCCCGCGGTGCCTACACACCTTGCTATCATTGAGTCAATTATCGACTCCTCATTGTAGCTGAGAATTATAAATTAAAATGTGAGGCCATCTGTCCAACACCAGAAGCCTGGCTGTAACTGGGTCATGCAAGCAGTGATGCAAAATTTGGATGGAGAAGATTGGACCAAACATACAGCCCTACTGAATCCTGGGGTTTTGTTTCTTTCTCTTGACATACACAGATCTGCACTTTTGGCCCAACAGTTGTTTACTGAGTTAAGACACTGTTGTATGTGTTGTTGTTTTTTTAACATTTAACATCACAATACCAGGAAAGACTGAATAATCGTAAATGTTTTTTTTTTTTTTTTACTCAAAGCAACAACCTGACAAGCTTCCAGCTTAGGTTCTGCACACGTATCTGTTATGGAGCACCTTCCACAAAGCTGCCCTGTTATTAAAACCTCTTTGCAAGACAAACTGCTACACGCTGCTGTTCATTTAGCCTACAATTCATCCCTCCCACTGAGATGCTTCTGAACAAGCCAAATTCATATTTTCCCAAAGATGAGCTAAAATGCAATTAGCTCCAATTGGGGAGCCGTGTCTGACTTGCCTACATGGCATTTTAGTCTTTTGTCTGGGCTGTCATGGACTTGTGAATGGAGACAGGGAGAAGGGAACGGCATGTCACCTTGGCTAGCCCCGTGGAGCACTAATGCTCAGTTTATTTTGTCCAGACATTCATCGGCCTGGAATCTTTTCATTATTCATTATCTAAGTTTTGGACATCAAACTCAAAAACCCACATTACAACACAACAGGATTCATCCGCCACAGAAATTTTCTCCGCTAGAAAATTGAGAATGTCAGAAAGCTGCGGGGAAATCTCCTTTTATCGCAAACAGTCGTGGATTTGGTCTCATTTACAGGGGCAGGTAAAAATAAATGTGATGAAAAGAGAGAAGTGTGAAATATGAAGTGTGAAGGTACAGTAGCACCGAGAGGGACAGAACGCTCCTTCCAGTTGGAGTCAAACCAATTAATGTAGACAGGAGTCTGCTTGGGAAGCCAATTTACTGCAACTCCAGTAAAGGGTTGCAGATTTTTTATAAATCGATTAAGGCAGCGACAGAGACTTTTCTTTTCAGCAAAATCAATGGTTAAAAATTCTGTAAAGTTGAATTCATTTGACAAATAATGGAAGAACAGAAGTGTGATAAAGTATTTGCCCCTTTACAGACTTTTTTTTGCATCTTAGTGAAATATTATTAATCTGGCCCCAAGATAGAATTTAAAAGGATTATTAGAACTAAACAGAAAAGACATTTTTTCATGGCACTAAATGTTTTACATTTTTTTCCTACAAATCAACCCTTTACAGCACTTATTTCCATCCAAAAATAGTAAACATTACAAATGAATGAGACACAGGCAAAGATACCAGAAGTGTCCAGATCATTTAAAGAAAGCAAATGGGGCCCCGCCCCCAAACTTCAAAAATGGCAATAAGTTTGAAGCATTAAAATTATTTTTTTTCTTCTCTATAATACATTTTTTTAGCAAACATTTTGAGGTATAAATTGTCTTTTGAACAGACTTCTTATTTTAGCTTTGTATTTTATTCATATCTTATTTTTTCAACCCAAAAATTAAGGTTTAAATTAGTTTTATTAATTTTTTTTAATAGATGTTATGGCCCAAATTTAGCTCCATATACCTCAATCTAAAGTCCATAATGTTACAGCCAGATTTATTTCAAAGGAAGTCTCAAACAAAATCCAGTTATCAATCCTTCTTACTTAACTTTGGTTGGTATCTGCACAGCAAATGGAAGAAGTGAACATGCAACAAAAAAGCGAAAAAAGAAAAAACATTTTTTTTCTTACAATCAAAAATGTTAACTAGGGCTAAAAATTCTTCCAGGACTCTTGAACTGGAAGCAAGAGAAGCTTATCAGAGGCTATTTAGTGCCTTTTACATAACGCTTGGATATTTGTTGACGCCTTGCTGTGAAGTGATGCTTTAATATGCTAAGTAGGAAGGTATTCTAGAAAATCCCTCATGTTGAATTTCTGATGGTTTGAACAGACACATCAAAAAAGTTAAAGAGGTCTGATTTCATCCAAACTCCCTAGAAGCTTGTAGCATCCTTAAGCAGACCTAATTTTCCCTGAATTTGATCACAAGACAGCTTCTATTAGCATGCAGAAGAGATGAAACAAAGCCACGTGACTGACAGGGACGATAATTAGCACCCGGTAAAACACAAGCGTTTTGTTTCTGTTTCAGCAGTGGGAGAAACACATTTGAAAGAAGAAAATGATCCGGCGTGACAGGAGCCCTGATGGTCACAGCAGAGATGTACTCAAAGCCAAGTGGAATCGATCCAGAAAATGTCAATACTTGCGAAAAGAGGTTTTCTCTGTTGTAATGGAGAAAACAACAATAAAGATTTAATCAAAACATTTAATTCGTGGGAATGCACTCCTCCTGACTTATCTGCATAATTATGCTGCTGGAGAACTAATAGACCTTTTTCCTCCCACACAATCTCCTCATTTCACCCCAATACTCTCCTTTAGGCATTACTTGTTATCCTAACAGATTACTTTTTTTTTTAATTTATGTGTTTTTTTTATCTCTAAGAAATAAGTATCCCCCACCCTACACTACGGCCACTAACTCTGTCTCTCTTTTATGTTTTTCCTTCAAAGAAAGTAAACCTGTCTCAGTGCTTCTGCGCTATTTTGTGGGCCGGATCTATATTTGGAGCTACTACACCATTAACTATGGCTTCTTTGTTTATTTTTCCCCATAAAAGGTAAGCCTGATTCAGTGCTTCTACTTTTTATCTAGGTCTATCTTGTTGACAAATTTATCTACTCTTCCATTTAACCGTGCTCTAATATTGCATTTCTTTTAAACAAAGAAAGTAAACCTGTCTCAGTGCTTCTTTGCTATTTTGCAGGACGGATCCATGTGTGGAGCTTAGGGGTGTGCAAAATAATCGTCATGATGATGCATCGTGATTCTAATTTTCGTGATCTACTGCATCGATTCTTGACGCCAAGTATCGATTATTAATTTAAAAAAATAAATAAATAAAATTGCATGAATGGTTGGCGATCATCAGCCAAAAACAAGTGGAATACAACTGCCAGTCCAGTAGCTGTCGCTGTGGATGTGTTGACGCACGCTGCCTTGTGTCACAAGCATTTCTGGCCGCGGGATACTGTGCCGAGTCATTCAAAAACAAAACATGGAGGAGAAAATATTGCAATGCATCACAATAATTCAAGTATTGTGATGCATCGTGATAGAATCGCATTGTGGCCTTTGAATCGTGATTCGAATCGAATCGTGACTTCTTTGGCAATACCCACCCCTAGTGGAGCTACTACACCATGCTTCTACTTTTAGTTTGGGTCTATCTTGTTAGTAAATTGATCTACTCCTCCATATAACTTGGCTCTAAGATTTTACCTTTTTACCTTAGAAAGTGCAGTTCTCTTATATTTAGCCAAATCTCTTTCCTTGACGCAACCTATGAAATACAGCTGGTAATAGAAACTGTCACTCTTAGTTTTTATCTCATAAAGAAAGTAATCCTAAGCCATTGAGTCTTGGGCTAAGGCTAGCTTTAAAAAATGTTTTCCTTTTTCAAACGGTTCGGTTTTCAGAGGGTAGTGTAAATGGGGCTATAGAAAGCCATTGAGGGTGCTAATATGCTTAGTTTTACCATTTTTCCTGTTAATGTTAATGGAGCTGATTTTACTAATGATGTGGATTGTTGTTGGATTTATCAGTGACTGTCTGGTTTAGTCGTGTTTTATTTATTTTTTTAATTAATTGGATCTTTTCTGCATTTAATTCCAACATAATATCTACAAACTTTTTTTTTTTTTTATGTTTAACATTCAGGATCAGTGATTGCAAGTTGCTTCCTTACCATGACCTTTATTAGAAGCGCCTTTCTATATTATATAACGCCAATGACAAGCTGGCCATTGATGCGATCCGGTCCCAATGGGCTTCGGAAAGCTGTACATTCAGAAGGAAGGTGTCCTTCAATTATAGTGGAGCTTGATGCTTTTTATTTTTTGGGGCAACAGTGCATGGCCGGTGCGTACTGTATAGGATCGGAGAAGAAGTCCTACAACTCATGCTTGCTGTGCCGGGTGCAGCCTGCTTAGCTCTGCTTCTATCAAAGAGCACTGTGAGTGTGAGGGCCTCACGCTTTTCCAGCCCTGCTACGTCTCTCTGAGGCATCTCTGTGTGTGTAAGCGCACAGGGCATTATTCATGGGATGCTCTCTCACCCCTCGCTGTGTGATATGCAGGAAAGGTTAATGGCTCTAGCCCTCTATCTGGATGATACTGTCGATTTTCTTTAGAAGCCCCCTTCTTGTCACGCAAAAATAAGTTTGTTCCGACTCAGTCGCTGGTATTCTCCGGTGGCGTTTTCAGTGGAGACAACTTTAAAAGCCACATTACTGATCATAAAACATTTACAGCCAGTCTTGTTTTTAGTGCAGACATTGTCCGAAAACGAAGAATGGAGGATGTTCCTTTTTTCGTTTTTGTTTTTTCAACCGTCACTGGAAGTCCTGGCTTTCAGTATCTGACTTTACAACCTGGCACTGATATAAAAGGAGGGGCCTCTAAACTATCCCGAGCTGGGATTACCATAAGTAAACTCCACAAAGCACGTCATCGCTGTTGGCAAATATCAGGGTGGCACAGGTTCTCTTCACTCCCGGCAACAGAGCACAATCCATGGCATTATAAAAATCCAGTGGCACCTTATGAGGATCTTTTTCGCCTCGTTTTTTTTCCCTCATAGAGCAGATTCATTTTATGAGATCATTGTGCCGCATGATTTATTTCAAATAAACCTCAAAAGCTTTTGTTTTCTGTGCTATAATCTTCCCTTTTCACTGCTGCTGAAAAGAGACCTCCAACCTACCTGCCCCAGAAAATAGTCAGTGTCAGTGCCTACTTTCCCTTCCTTCTTTTTTACTCTCACATTTTTTTCCCTTCTCTTCTGCTCTCCCTGGTTGGAATGTGGATGTGTGGGCCAGTGTCAACTGCGGTCTACCCGCCGTCGTAGCCAGCAGCTCAAAGCCTTGGAGTCTGCAGGGCCTGGCTGCATACGCCTGCCGCTGCGCTAAGTGAATAATTGCACTGTAAGATGACCGCCGCTTCACAGCTACACCGCCGCAGCACGCCGTCCGCGATTTACACAAAGCTGCACTTATAAACACAGGGAACAAAGAAACACGGAAAACAGCTGGTTTTGCTCTGTGCCTGAAAGATGTAAGACCATGAGCCACGGGCAAATCTTTTTTCCAGTGGGGCATTATGGGGTGTTTTAGCTGCTTTATACGGATCTAACGGGATTTGGCTAGAAAACACGCACCTTAATGCAACACTACTGCTACAGCCTGCTGTTAAAACTTCATCTTTGCATTTTAAATGCCAGAAAAGATAATTAACGATACAAATAATCTAAAGAATTACAGAATGTTTTTCCTGCAGAGTATTACAAGAAAAAAAATCCAACAGCATCAGAAAAATGTAGTCTGATTTCCACCCTTTTCTGGTTCTACATGACTTGTATCTGTTTTCACTGAAACTAATAATAGATAAGCAAAAAAGCACTAAAATAGGCCTAGTTAGTTTTCTGGAACTACTCCCAAGCTTTAAAAGTAATCCTGCTGTAGTGATACACTGCAAAAAATGTAAATCTGATTAGGTCATTATTTCTTAAAATAAGTTCATTTTTTCTTGAATTGCAAATAGAAAGAGATAATTTACATTTAGAATTAGAAAAAACAATTACATTATTTCAAGTGCATATTAATAAAAGTAATAAAAAATCTATCCATATGCAAACCATCTTATTTACCTATTTAAATTAAGGGTAAATACACTTAATTTAAGTATATCATTATTTCTAGATCGTTTTTTGCAGTGTAATGGTGAAGAAATGCAAATTTTTGTGTATTTTTTAAAGAATTTCTTGTCAGTTTTCTTTTTTTTTGTTTAAGAACTACAATTTTTTTTGTATTTGTTTCAACTAAAAGTAAGAGATGGTTTTTAATTCAACAAAAGCGGTTCGAGGTTTCTCAAAAGAAGAGGCATATTTTCATCCAATAGAAAATATTACAATGAAGAAAATGTGTTTAACTATTTGATTTATGCTAATCTTAAAACAAACAGCATCAAAAGTGAAGGCACATTAAATGAGCCTGAAAGAAATCAGACTTTTTAACTTCTGACCAGTTGGTTGCTGGTCAGCCTCAAGCAAAAACTTACCGACTGATTTTTTGCATCATTGTTGATCTTAAAAGAAAAGCATGGCTAATCAGTGAGCAATGGGTCAGTTAACAAAATAAGATGATTTTTTAAAAACTTTTTTCATATTTACTTTTCTTTTTTTATTGTTTTTTTTTTGGGGGGGGGGCAATTATCAATTGGAAAATGTAAGCTTTAGTAGTCAGCATGCATTAAGGTGAAGATAAACGATGACAAGAAAATTGAAATACAGCAAATTGGGAAACAGTAGGAAAAGCTTTATATGTGTACTTTTACTAAAGAGTGCTCAAAGAGAAATTCAAAAATATAGCAGGGAAAATATAGGGAAAAAGGCAGAGATATTTTATAACCCTCAGGTCCAAGAACTGAGTCCTGCAGAACCTCACATCATAGCCATTACACCACAACAGATCCTCCCAACATACCCCAGAAATTCTAATTCTGTTCTGAAAAGTTTATGTAAAAACATAAAGATCAGAGAACCTCTAAAGAATCAAGCTCCAGATTGATAAATCTTTTCCAAAAAACATTTACTCTGAAAGAATCCTTGCAGGCAAAGAAAAACAAAAAGATTTTAATAGAAAAAAAATCATGATTCTCCTCTTCACTTAACTCTAACTCTGTTGTGCTCCATTACCACCTACACTAACTCTTTAACACGCTCATGTGGGGGATGCTGGGAGACCCTGACAGTCTAATGTGGATGTGATTAAAATATGCCAGACAAAAGTCTCCACTGCAGCTTCTGGCCATAACAGTTAAAATAAAAAAGAATGTGTTTAAGCATACAGATTCATCAGCCTCCAGCAGTAAAACTATCAGTTTAAAAAAAAACGCACCAGTCTTCCGCAGGGGGAAGTCATCCCGGGGGTTGTAGACGCCCAGCACGGGGTGATTGTAGGTGGACACTCCGGTTTGTGGAGGCGAGCTCTGGTCCAAGGAGCTATGCTGAGTTTTTCTGCAGGATAAAAAAGAGAAACAGCAACAAAAAAAAAATCAGATGAAAAAACGCTAAACAAACATTGACGCCTTAAAAAAAAAAAGAAACGATCTTCATGGATCTCATGGGCCTAAATGATTAAGGCATCATGCAAATCGCTTGGCAAGAAGGCAGACATGTGTCGCCATCTGCTCGCTTCCTACAGTACAAAGTGCTGTTTGCAGGAAATCTTAAGCCACATTTGGCTTTGGCCCAAATGCATGTTCCTGACAAGAGGATACACAGTCGTCTCTTCCAGAACTTAGTGGGAGGGTGAGTCCAAAGGGTGGAGAAATTTATATTTAAGTTTGAAGAAGAGGCAGAAATACACAGACACGGTATTACTCTGAGCTGTAGAAAGTCGACGCTTGTGGGCGTTTTACTAGATCCTACAACAAAGTTAACATTATTTATTCTTTGTTGGTTGGAATGTGTTTGTTATTCATTAATTGTATTATAATACTGTTAAAACAATATCATAAAGAGATCATCATTTCAAATCTAAAACTCAAAGCTTTAATCAGAGAAGAGGAAATAAAATTTCAAAAACCACAGATCCCAAAACAAAGCCATGTGGGTCTTCAAATCTTATTAAGAGTATTACCGACTTAATAACCACTCTAAAAATATAAAATAATATCAAAGACTGTTAAAGTGTAGTTAATTTTTATTTATTTATTGCTTACAAACATAGAAAAACATAATTCAGTAATCTAAACATCATTTTTCAAAGAAAAATGTATTCCCTTTCAAATAAAAAAACATGTGAAGATTCCCCCAAAGGCAGATCTGAAAGCTCTTATTTTAATTTCAAATGTAATACTTCTTCACTTCAGTTCAGCCAACTGTGCATGTGTTAGAATCTAACACAAACACAATAAGGTTCAAGACTACAGACAAAAATAAAAAACAAACAAACAAAAAAAGAAAACAGCAATAACAGGGAGATGAAAAAAATCACCTTTCACCTGTCCTATACAGTACGCACTGGCCATGCACTGTTGCCCCACCTGTGCTTTCACCTTATTTTGTAAAACGAGCACAAACTAAGGCCCCGTCCACATGAAGCCGAACCCTGGCCTAAACGCACAAATTTTCCACCAAACCAGCCTCTCATCCATACGAAGACGGCGTTTCGAGGGTCTGTAAACGATCTTTTTTTTATTCAGCCTTCAGAGTGGGAAGATTTTGAAACGCCGTTTTCGCGTTTCCATCTTTAAGCTCTAAACGCATTTTTTTTTTTACACGCATGCGTCATAGCGTCGCCTCTAAACACGCATGCGCGACACAGTATCACAACAACAATGGCGCCGTACTGTGTTGAATGGTTGCTGCTCATGCTACTCACCCTGCTGTCGGGCTTACAACAGAATCTTCTTCTGGAATATCTCCAGGAAGATCAGAGCAATATCGACGACATAGATCAGCACCTGAATTTGACTGAACCACGAAAATGGACCCGCAGGGCAACCATGTATAAATATTAGTGCGCATGCCCAACATTTCGTCGCCTATTTTTGCTTTGGCACCACAGCGCCACTTACAGGCCTGACATACATTTTGCAGTGTTTTCATGCATTCGTGTGGACGATGACATTTATTTTACGTCTCCGTCTTTTTACGACAAACGTTCTGGAAAATATTAGCGTTTCGTGTTCGTTTTGACTTCGTGTGGACGGGGCCTAAATATGCAGTGAAATTACTCACTGGCATTTCATTCAGCTGGTTTCTACTGACGTACTGTGTGTGCCTACATAACAAATGTGTCAGTCAACATCACCTTGCTGTATTAATGCCCACTCCATCGTGTGAGAAACAAAACGTATAACAAACAAATCTGAATTAGCAAGTGTGCACACCTGTAAAAGAGCTCCACTGGTATTATAATTAACCTCAAGGACTTTCAAACAAGAGCTGCTATCATCAGCATCCAATATCCTCCTCTCACCTTTATGCCTGCGTGTTTGTTTGCTCTCCTCTGTCATTCAGTTAAACTCAAACAGAGTGGGCAGGAGGACAGGAAGCATGGCGACAGGTTAAAAACGCAATCTACTGCGTCATTATTTAGTGTAGTTGTTAGCTTTTTTTTTTCTTCTGTGGTTTAAAAGCTGAGTTGATCTAAGTTCAACTTACCGGTACCAGTAGGGAGCATCGTTGGGGAGACCTCCTTGATTGAGGCTCCGCTGGGCCAGCGCCTTCTTCTTGTTCAAGACGAACTCCTGCAGGCGCATTTTCACCTCGGTGCTGGCAACAGCACCTGATGTACATCGGAAAACAGAGAAAAATGTTACCTCAAAATAAACAACAAACCCAACATATGATTTACCTTCATTCCTCAGCTCAAGAAAAAAAAAAAAAACCTTCATTCTCAATATTTTATAGTTTGAGGAGACACAAAATCACAAAGTTTTATGTATTTTGGGGAGTTTTAACACTGGATATACAACACTAAATATATTATACTTGATATATCAAATGTTTAGTGATGTTCCGACTGATCTTGCACTATTTGGCAAAGAAATTTGGATCAGTATCGATTTGGAAGGGAAGAATATAAATGCATGGCTATTTTTTCAGATTTAAACTGAAAAAAACATTTAAATGTCAAGTATCATTTTACATCATAATTATGCATTACTTTATGTTTCCAACTGTATTAGATTAAATTTGTAGTATTTGAATTCATGATTCTGAACCACTTAAAAGCCACATACCAACAATGTTTCTTTTGGTTTCTCCATATGTTGGAACATAATATAAGCTAAAATTGATATATTTAAAAATAAAATTCCTTTTTTGTCCCCTTAAGTTTAAAAGAGAAATCTTAAATGCAAGCTCTGATCTATTTGTTAAAAACTTGCTATAAAAGTCATTTAGATATGACATGCAAGGATGTACTGACAAACAAATGATCATCTGCATAGAGTGTGATAATTTACCGCCCTTCAAATGAATAACTGGTGCAGGAAAAAAGGAAAAAAGGACGTAAAAAAAAAAAGGATGCCAAACTGATCTGAAAATTCTGCCAGCACCAACACCAAATATCACACTAGTACAGATACAAGGGAGTAAACACTGCAACCCTCTGACTCCTTGTTTGCCCTGAACATTTTCCATACAGTGTGTGAAACCACTCTCAAGGACTCCAGTCCACTTTCTTTCAATGAACTTGTTGAGAGAGAGTGGTACAGTGGTAATAGCTCAGCCTGGCCCGAGCCAAGGCCACCGGGCTATTACAGCTCGTTCACCGCTGCAAATAGGCCGGCTCTCCAAGTGAAATGGAAACACATATGAAGCAAACACAACAGTTATTTCAACCTTGGAGCTGTTTGAATGGGGAGCTCTTACTGAGCCTGGCAGATGTGAACGAGCTGCCTGATGCCTGTTTGACATGGAAAACTATTTATGGAGCTATTTAGCTGTTGAAGTGTCTAGTTTTGTTTGTTTTGCTTATTTTCCTGTTAAAAGACAGAATCTATAATGAGTGGTGTCAAATCTTTTGCCGTAGTTTCTCCTACAGATTCTAACCTTTTTTTTAACGTGCTGTGCCGTGCAAAAGTATTCGTATTCCCTAAAGTTTTGCTAGTTTCGCCACCTTACAACCACAACCTGGAAGGTATTTTTAATAAATTCTGGTGACGTCTTGAATTCTCCCAGACATTTCAGTCATTTGGGTGTAGATCACAGGCTTTGAATAGGGCCTCTGTAGCACCTAAAGATGCTTTAATCTGAATATTTACACGTTTTGCCATCCAGGCAAAAATCGAAATTGCGATGTTTTGGTTTCCTTTAACCCGTTGTAGAATAAACCCCAAATTTTAAAACTTAATTTGTACCTCAGTCAGTACCTTGTAGAAAACACTTACAGCTTTTGTTTTTGACTTTGACTAGGCCGTTCTAACAAATTAAAATTAACAGAGCACTATCCAAGCTTTTTGGCACATAGGCATAAAGCAGTAAATATGACCCAAGAGTAAAAATACTCTTTGGTCATAAAAATGTGATAAAAATAAAACTAATTTTACAGAGAAATATTGTATTTATATTTTATAGGTAGTCTGATTTTTGAGTAAAAGTCATTGGATATTTGTGGTCCAAACTACTATAGAATAAGAATAAATGCTAAAAGAGTGGTTAATAAAAGACAAAAGCATCAGTTTAAAGATTTAAATTTTTTTTTAGCAAATGTAAATTTTTATTTATTTATTTGTTCAAAAAATGCAAAGAATCTTAATTTTTAAACAGATTTTATTTACTGATTAGGTTGCTTATGTTGGTTATTGGTTACGTCGAATTTTATTTAATAGCATTGGAGTCAAAGGGGAAGGGGGTCGCTGCATATTTTTACCAAGGGACTGTAAAAAAATGATCTTATTCTCTTTCAACTTGACAATTTTGTGATGCTTTGAACAGGGAATAAAGTGAAGCCCATTCAAGTTTGAGGTTATAGTGACATATAACTAACTGGCCTGCATAAAATAACGAGAAAAACAACACAGATTTTAAGACAGGGTGGGTTATTTTAAATAGAAATTTTCTAACTTTTGGGACAGTATGGTCTGATAAAGAGTACATTTATATACTTATGTTTAAGCCAGAATGATTTGAATGATCCATAGGAGTCATGGGAGAAAGTCATGTGGTCAGAAGAGACCAAAATAAAACTTTTTGGTCATAATTCCAATAACCCTGTTTACATTTATATACATGTTTAAGCCAGAATGATTCGACATTTAAATATGACTTCCCTACTCTAAGCCACTTACTCTCCTGGCCCCGTTCCTTGTTCTTCAGCAGCTGCAGCTTCTGCTCCCTTTGTTGTTTCTCCAGCTCCTGCTCCAGACGGTGGTTTTCCATCTTCCTCTGGTGCTCCAGGAGCTCCTGCTGGTGCTTCAAGGCCAGGAGCTCTTGCTGCTGCTGTACAATGAAAAAACATTGGGGAGTCTTGTCATTAGAAATAATGAAAAAAATAATAACTTTATTTCACAGCTTCCTCTCAGCTGCCTAATATGACGCCCTCATTTGAGTTCCCCCTCAAAACAGATTCAATTTGCTGCCTTTCCTGCTTTAAAAAAAGTATATTCATTCAATTTCTGCTCTTTCTTAGTTGCCATCTGAAGTAAATAACTCTGACAGCTGTTCAAAGCCATAAAATTAAACCTCTGCCATTCCTTAAAAAAAAAAACCTCAGGCCAAAAGCTTTACTCTTTAAACAAATATAAGCAATTTAAATGGGAACAAGGCTTTAGCAAAACACATAATCCAATCTGCTTACTTCCTCTTCGCCCTGTAAATTCTTTTTAAAAAGACGGAGGAGCATCTGCTCAATGCTCTAGATGTAAATCTAGTAATTTTTTCCCGCTAAAAACCCATCTGCGGCCTGACAGCCTGTCCTGCAACCAAAGGTCAGGAATAAAATCGGCTACAGAAGCTAAAATGTTCCCACAAATGCCTCCTCTTCATCACGCACAAAGGTCCTTAAAACCCAGGCAAAGACCCTTGCTGTGAGTCATTGCGAATATAATCACGACTGGCACTGAAATTGGCTTTTGCAATAAACAGCAGGTTGCTATAATGTTTTCGCTCCCATAGAGATTCCCTTATTTCAGTTCAATTCAACTCAAGTTAATTTCTATATACTTTTCATCATTCACCTCCATTCTAGTGATAGAATGAAGGAGAAGGATGAAAAGTGGTCAATATGTCCTCCAGCAGTCTAAGCCTATAGCAGCATAGCTATAAAGATAGCTTAGAATAACTTGAACTGATTTGGTTTAGCAATGGTAAAAAAGTAGTTAAAACCAGCATTACCTTGTGTAAAAAAAAGCCAATTGTTCCATAAAAATATTAAATGGCAGCAACAACAACCATAAAATGTTTGGGATAACTAAAAATAGGCTTTCTGGTGAGATACTTGGTGCAGTGTTTTATGCAGAATGTATTAAGCCAGTTTGAAGGGTTGGACACACAGTTTTAAACTTTGACTAGGCCACTCACAAGCCTTCATTTGTTGGTTTCTTTACTTTTGTGTGATGAGATCACCTTACCTATCACACCTAATGACCAATATTTGATCAGTTAAAAGCAACGGCACACATTCAGCTTCTTTTTATGAGCATTCCGCAGCAGGTACATGAGCTCGTGTTTATGGTAAGGGACCCCCAAAAATGAGGTTGTGAATAAATTTGTGGCTTAGGTCAAACAAGGAAAGGGAGCTCTCCGGACCACTTGCTTCGGATCTCTTCTTGCCTTTAAACCGACGTTGGGAGAGGGGGTTTTAGCGAGTGGGGAGGCTTAAAGTGACCTCCTCGCCCACATGCACACAGATACTTACACACCTAAAACCCCTTGTGGCTCAGCTGGCGAGAGGTGTGTACATTTTTTTTCTCTCCCTTCTAAAATACAATTTGAACAACTCTTTTAATGAGATTTCCCTGCCCCTTGCATGCAGGAGGCTGCAGACATGCAAACGAGTGAGTGCATGCAAATGTTTACCCTCAGCCGTGTGTACTCAGCTCAACTCTATGCAAACTGGGCCTGGCTTTGACAGCGTGTGTGTTGAAATTTAAGAGGATGTGTATATTTTCATGTTTTCTAAGGCAATTCTGTGCACACCGGTGTGTGTTTATATGTGTATACAAGAGGCTGTGAATAGAGGTGATTGAGGCTGGGAGCTCCACGCTGAAGCTGTGCGTCACTAACATCTGAGTGGTCCTGCCGCTCAACCACAAGCCAAGAGGACCCTTTAGCTGGCATCACTCATTTACCAAAGCATCACAACACAAAATGAAAGAAGCAGCATTTGGCAAATAAACTTAAAAGTGTGGAAGGTTAGGAAATTAATAGAAGAAAACAGCCAATGCGTCTTATACTTTTTGGTTTTCCCTCACATTTATAGTTACGAAAATGTTTATATATTATTAAAGAAGCATAATCTGGTAAATGTTTGATTAATAAGGCAATAGTCATTAAAGAAAAACACTCTTCACAAGGTGAAAGATCAAAGAACATCTTATTTGGACACTTTACAGTTTTTAAATTAATCAATGCAACTTGCTGTGTTTAAAGTAGCATCTTTTTTCAACTTTTTTCTCTTTATCTTTATTTCAAACTAAAATCAAAAACAACCTCTCATTTTGCATAAATCTTGTTAAAAAAATTATATTTAAAAAAATTGTTTCTGAATACGTTTTGGAAAACTTTTGTAGGTCAAAAACCCTACAGTAAGATACAACTTATATTTAATATTCACATATTTTCGTGACACAAAGGGAATTGGTGGTTATCAATTAATTTTTGTCTTTTCTTTTTTTTTTTAAACAAAACTTATTAAAATCTATATTAAGAAGCAGAAGATGTGTAGATTTAGTGGTATAAGAGAAGTCAGCAAAGAAAAAAAAGAGAAACTACAAAGAGAAAAGGAAAATTGGAAGAATTGAAAGAGAATACAGGATGAGTAAGTGAAAGAAGGATGTTAAAGATAAAAACAGGAAGTAAGGAAGAAAAAGCAAGAGATCGGTGAGTCACAAACAGGAAGAAAGACAGACATAATCTCTCTTTTCTACACAAATAAATCCTTAGATAGGAAAAAACTCAATGATTTATAGATTTTTCACAACATGTACATAAATAAATGACACAAAAATCCAACTAAACAATCAAACCACATTAAGAAACAAGTTATCCCACCATGAGATGTTTGATTATGTTAAAAGGAATAAAACTGACTTGATTATAAGAGCTGCTCTGTTCTAATTAATTCCACCTTTAGGTTTTTAATCATCTAGCTATTCAAAGTAAACTTTAAAACATCCATTTTTCATACCTTCTCTGAAAACAGACGCATATCTATATTACTCTCATATATCCGCAGCGTTAAAGACTATGAAGCTAAAGTGGCTTTCTGTCTGTGCTCTCGCTCTCTGCTCAAACTGAAGCCATTTAAAGCTGATGAGGCGACTCTTTGCTGCTGAGTTCAGTCTGTTATCGAAGACTCTCGAGGCTGAATAAATTAAGAGCTGTCTTCATTCAGTTTGGAAGAGACTTAAATAGGGACGGTTGCACAAGCCTGCTGGTTTATGTGGAATAATTGGACTAATTCAAAAATCTATACACTCTTGCTTTGCATATTTTCAATGAATTCCATTAAATTTGGCGTTATTTTAGAAGCCGCAGATGAACAAAATGTGTTGAAAGCAACAGAGGGGGGAAACCCTCCTTAATGATCCTCTATAAAAAATCCTAATGGTAAATGATGTACCTTAATGTGCTCCTGGAGCTGGGCCTCATGCTGGCGGGACAGCTGCTCGTGCTGCCGCTGGAACTCGGCGATGAGGATCTGCCTCTGGATCTGCTGCTTCTGCTTCAAGGACAGCAGCTCCTGCTGCAGCTGCTGCTCGCGCACTGAGGCCGCCACCACGCCGCCGCCGCCCCCGCCCGACCCTCCCAGAGGACTGGGCGAATGCTGGCCCGGAGGGGACAGCGAGGACACCTGCTGCTGCTGGTGGTGGTGGTGGTCCACGCGCAGGTCCATGGGGATGGCAGCGGGAGGGAGACGCAGGGGAAGCGCAGAGTTGATGTCCACTGCAGAGGAGGGGAGAAGAGCAAAAGATGACCTTGTAGTTTTCAAACAAGCCAAAACATCCAACATGGTGTTAGAGATGTAGGACAGTCAGCTCAACGAAGCATTGTTTAATTACATCCATCTGTGTTCAACTCAATCACTGTTTAAGATGGATAAAACTAACATAATAACACACTGACTAAATCAACTAAAAGGCATTTTGGCCTACTTTGTGTTGTCAAACGGGTTCTATTTAATCATATTTATTGACCTAGTAGTAATCAAAGTTGTATTCAAAGCTAACGTATTTTCCGGACAATAAGCCCCACGCTTTGAACCATACGGCTTATAAGAAGGTCCAGCTTTTTTGTGGATTTTTTCCTAACTGCCAGAAGGGGAAGTCAAAGTTGGAAATGAAAGAATAAGGGGCTAATTTTCAGTTAGCACAAGAACATGCTAGCAGCAGTTTTGACAGAAAACAAATGTCCAGAAATCACACATTTTGACATTTATTTGCCACATTAAATGTGTCAAACCAATGAAGAGACTGGGCTCAACTCGTCTCATCTTTCATTAAAAGCCATTACTGCAGCGAAAACAAGCTAACAGGAGCTAGCATTCTTCTTATTCTCTTCTCTAGGGACTGTATGTAGAGCTCCCCCTACAGGTTGGGTGGGGGACAGTTCAGTAGATATAAGCGGCTTAAAGCCCGGTGTGGCCTATATATGTACGTTTCCAGTTTTTTCAAAAAACTTTGTGGGTGTGGCTTATAGTGCGGTGTCACAACCCAATCCGTCCCGGAAGCATGATCCGTTCTGAGCATGCGCGAACAGATACACACCCGGGTGCAGTGATGGGACTAACGGCGTTGAAAGTAACGGCGTTACTAACGCCGTTACCTTCTATTAGTAACGAGTAATCTAACTAATTACTTTGACTGTAACTATAACGCAGTTACCATTGCAGACACCCCGTTACTGCGCGTTACTCCGGTCGCACAATGAACCTTTTTTCATGATAGGACTCGTGCGCAGCTGCGTGAAGCTGACACCCCACCCACGTCAAAAAACTCTGCAAATAGACTGAATGGTTAGTGCAACGTTAGTGCAGAAAAAAAATATTGTTTGTGCTACTTTTGTTTAAGAGATATTAAAGATTATTTTTAGGTCATCCAGAGGTGCGCGCCTTGTCATGAGAGAGGGGAGGATGAGAATGGCTGATGTATAGTGAGATTCCGTCTGTCAGTTGGGTAGGTGGGTGTTTCCGCAGGTGGGTGTTAACGTACAGCACACACAGAGAGATGGAGAGTGAGGATGACTCCAGCAGCAAACAGCGTTTTCCTGATGTAAATACCGGTGTCACGTCGAGCTGCGTTTCCCCATCAGATACGGTTTCCTCTGCATCTCCGCACAGTGCAGGTGGCACGAGTCACCGCGCAAGCGACAGGAAACGCGCATGCTCGCTAAAGGCGCGCACCAGTCGCCCTGTGCTCGCGCCACATGAGAACTATGGAGAGCGTGAACGATCAAATGATAGCCTATATGGAGAAAGGGAGAAATATGGATGGATGGATGGATGGATGGATGGATGGATGGATGGATGGATGGATACTCTGCCTTCTCAACCTACTGTATTTTTTATTTTAAACATCATTTGATGGCCTTTGTGGCAGGGATGGAGATCCATATTTTATGTCACACACAGAGTATACATCTAGATAGATAGATGTTGCAGTATCTATAACAACCCAAACACACAGGATTTCAGAATTAGACATCCCCAGTTATTAATTTCATATACTCACCAGATCTGAATGCCCTGTTAAAAAACTTCACATCGCGTTCCCCCCTGATGATATTTACATTGAGTTGCAATAAATGCAAAACTCTCTGCAGGTTCTTGTCTTTGTTGTCCGCTCTATTCAGCTGGCTTTTGAATCACACCGCAAGAAGGTGGGGGCTGGGTGGTGAGGGGTACAGGGGCGAGAAACGCAAAAGTAACGCAATAGTTACTTTTACTAGTAACTAGTTACTTTTATTGTGGAGTAACTCAGTTAGTAACTCAGTTACTTTTTGGGAGAAGTAACTAGTAACTATAACTAATTACTTTTTCAAAGTAACGTGCCCAACACTGCCCGGGTGTCAATAAATAATGTAATAATGGTACTAAAACTACTTATTTATATCCTTAGCTCACTAAAGAAGAGTAATAAACATCTGTAAAAAAATGTTTTTTGACTTTTGTGAGACAATTTTTATTCGTTAAAGTGCTTCTCTGACGTCATCGTGGGACATGCTCAGAGCAGTCCGGCTAAATATGATTAAAGCATGTTTATCTGCATTTTAGTTGTTTCTTTCTTTAGATTACGCACAATATAGCATAAGGTTAAAATTAAACGAAAACGTAAAACTCGAAAACACTAAATTTATGTTTAAATCTAAAGCCAAAAAAGTTAGCTCCCGGAAGTAGCATAGGATCCCATTTCCGGTGCAGATTTGGCAGATTTTAAGGCACTTATTTTCTCAAGAAATACATTATTAACCTTTAAGACATAATATTTTTGTACTTTTTGGGGAGGAAAAACGTAATTGAGGTATTTTTAACAAAATAAAATCGAGGACGACCCGGAAATTATGCACATGCGCCATCAGCTAATTTGCGCATCAATTCATTTGTGCTCAATGACGATCCGATTTTTTGAGCAGATAGTGCTTCCGGGGCGGATCAGGTAGTGACAGAGCTCTTTAGTCCGGAAAATATGATAATCAAATTACTCAGGTAGTAATCAAACCTTGGGTATGTGGTTGAAAAATGTGGTTAATCACACTTAATATTTTGGTAGTTTTTCCCTTAAATAATATGTTCTCAATTTTTTAAATATCTTACTTTACATATGTCAGGAAAAAGGAGCTGCATCACAAGATTACTTCTGTGAAAATGTTTGAATTTTACAAAAGCTTTGATGTTTTAGTAGAGTTTTGCATGATCTAGGCAGACTGTTGCTCCAGTTCATTCTCAGTCTATGTGGTAAAGCATATTCCCCAAACGTTGGATCCTCAGATATGCATTTTTGACGCTGAAGCAAGACAAACACGGCAGGATAAATAAACAAAGCACAGCACAAGGTTAAAAAGAAATGGTTGCACCATGTTCCTCTCATTCTGCAGACCATAGAAGTGTTTTTCATTTTTAGCACAACTGCAAGGTTATGAAGCTGAGAGGGGAATTAAATCGAAAGCTTTTCAAGAGCGGTATTTAATTAGTCTACCTACTCGAGAAAGTGCCCAGAAGAGATGTTTTTTTTAAAGCTTTGAGATTTTGATTATTTAGCAAAATCTCTCATGTTCTTTTTTTCCCCCTCCTGTAATTTTAGGCATTATATACATAAGAAGTAAATTACAAGACTATTTTAAGCAGCGCTTCCGATAAACAGCTTGTAAAACAAAACAAAAAAAATCTAATCTGAGGTAACAAATGGATAACAGAGTCATAAATGAAGCACTAAGATTAAACCTATTGATATATTTCCTTTCATTCAGTTAACATTTCTAAGTAAAAAGCCGATCTTTAATCAGTGTCGCAAATGAACTCAAAGTGTGCACCACGTGTTAAAATAAAACCAGTTCAAAGATCCTTTAAACACCTTAAAGCCAAACCCTGATAAGCAAAAAGAAAAACTGCTCCACTGGTCTCCTGGCGTCTGTGACTGATGCTTCACTTCCACACGGAGCTCCAGCGAACAACCTGACAAAGCCTGCATTGACCCCCGGGCTGGCAAAGGTGAAGAACTTGTGCAGCAAATCACTTCTCAGGAAGCCCACCAATCCGGCCGGCTTCCTACCAATAAATCTGAACAAACAGGAGCCGATTGGTCCGATTATTTGCCTACATGTTTGCGGAGAGTTGAGCGAGAGCTGGGGATACTTTCCGTTAATAAATCGGCAAACAAAACATCACCGCTGCCCTAATTGGTGGCGGAACATGACAACAACAACATGCGTGCACACTCTGAGTCTTTCTCTATTTCTGCCACGGGATATCTCATGCATTTATTCACAGCTTGATGCTTTCCCCCCTCAGACTTGCAGTAGCTATGAAAGATTGCCAAACTGTAAACGCACATCCAAGCAGCTTTGTTACTGTTGAGCCCATATGGCGCCTGTTAACTTAAATGCTCGACTTTCACTGTGTGCAGCAGGTGAAACACCCCCCCATGCGGTTATTGCTGCAGGAGAACAGTGCAACAACATGCAACAAGGTCCTAAAGGACAGCAGCCGTGTGTGTATATGGTGGAGTTACAACAACACATCTCGTAGGCTGCTTGAACTAATTGAAAAGGAGACTCTCTGCTGCAGCTTGCAAGACACTCGGATCTTGCCCGTGAGGAAAAGATGAGAAAGAGGAAGATTTATAAGAATGGAAGAGTTGTATGAAAAGTTAACCTCTGAGTCATTCAGGCTGTTCTACCTTCACCTGAATCTGCATGAGTCACTCTGCAGCTAAAGGCTGTGAATCAATGCCTCATCTGATGACTTTTAGGGTCAAAGGATAAAAGCGTTCTGTAAAGTACAGAGCTGACACTACCAATTCTAGACTCTTTCTCTTTAAAAAAAAAAAAAAAACTTAGCATGTTGGGATAAAAATGTTTTTTTTAAGGAGATGCATCAACAGAATGTAGAAGATGTGTGGCGGATTTTTGAAAAACTCAGATGCGGCAGCCCTTCAGATTTCTCTAAATCCCCCATGTGTGCAAGAAATAGTTGGATTTCCCTTTGATTCTTCGGTTAGCTTTACCAAAAGCAGTTTATTTATATTCCCAGCTGAAAATAGCTCAATATACCTTAACTCTGAGATATTCAAAGGGCAGCAAACATTTCCAAATCCAGCGTATTCCCTAACGGACAGATAGTTTAAAAGTTGGACAAAGTGGAAACTCTTAGCTGCTGAAGTCCTGCTCTCTCTCGCTTTCTCGCAGCCCGAAAAAACCTGCAAACATGTCCTGACAGTTTCCTTTTAAATAGCGTCTTAAACTTCTGTGTTTTCCTAAGTAACAACTTCCACACCACAAAGGAGTATAATCCATGCAGTCCACTAGAGCCTAGGTGTCAAATTCTCGAGATAAAAAGTAGCACATTTTGACCCTAAAAGTCAAAATATGCAAATTTACCTTACTATTTTTACTGCCTTTTTTAAATAACATATTTCTATCATAAAACTACAACTTAAGATATGAAAAGACATTAAAATGATTAAGTTCCTGTCTTGCTCGGCTGCTTAAGTCTCGCTCCGTCTGTCACCCCTTAAAATATCTTATGACAAGTCTTGACATGCAGTTTCTTTTTATAAGTCTTTTGATAATGAAATGACCTCATATTGATTCTACCTGGTAGATTTTATGTATGATAAATCCCCTTATCAGGGAAAGATTCGTTTCTTCCATCCCCCAAACAGTTACTGTTCAGAGCTTAAAGTGGACAGGTTCCAAAAAGCAGCACGTTTGTTGGTGCATCTCTAATAAAGTCCCAACAAAGCTTCACCTGATTCTGCATGAGTCACTCTGCAGCTTAACCAATTTATCATCTCAAGTTCTGTAGGGTCAGATAAGTTTAAAAGCAAAGCAATTAGAAATAACAGTCTAAGTGAAGCTTAGTGAAGGAGGACAGGTTAAGGAAAATAACTATCTGCATTTGTCAAATAGCGCTGCAGCATTTTGGTTTCATCCATAACTCACTTAGTCTGCTTTGCCCCCCCTCCCAAACCTGGACAAAATGTTCGGGGTCTCTGAGAATGATGCACTCATCTACAGTGATGCATGCAAACCCACAAACACACCTCGGTCGGCATCTCTGCCAACCTGGCAGCGCTAATTGCTCACCAGATGAAAGCGGGAGCTACAGAAAGAAGTCAGTGCTGTCGTTACCCATCAGTGCTCCTCTTTTCGTCCTCTCCTCCTCACCAATGCTCCGCTTCCTCCCCACCCCTCCCTTCTTCTTCTTCCTCCTCCTGCGCTCTTCTTTCTTCAATCTGTTACAGGGACTGACAGCATGCTCCCCTTCCTGCTCGTCCGACTTCTCCTCATGCTCTCTGCCTCTGCCGTCCTCCACTCTTGTCTTAACCTGATGGGTGTCTCCCTTCGCTCCTCTCTTTCTCCTCCCCTCGTCCTCAGCTTGCCCAGTGGTGACATCACGGGGCAGTCTCAGGCATGCAGCCTGTTTATTCTGCAGCTTTTCCTGGAACCAGCGTGTGTCTCTATCTCTCACATACACAGCACTCCCTCTTGCTCTGTCTCCTCACCCTTTCTACTCTTTTTTTTTCCCTCCTCGCTCAACCTGCTCTCCCTACTCCGAAAGGCAGAGGAAATCCCTTTTTAATGCACCGACAAGCTTCTCTTTTCCCACTCACTTTAAACAGGTCCCATCCCAAAACCTCTAATCACAATAACCGCCTCCTCTTTTCCTCGCTTCAAATTCCCGGTAAAGAATTTGCCATCATTCTCCAAACAGATAAACCCGCAGAGTGGGTTCAGGTGACACAGAGCCGGGTAGTTTTCCCACAGATGTTTCATACTGAAGCATCAATCTTATTTTTTTCCCCTCTTCTATTATGTTAACAGCAATATGCTTTTGTCAATTTGTCAATTAAAGGCAATTTGAATGGAAAGTTTCGTGAACTTGTTGACATCTAAATGCAACTGTCAGAAAAAGCAAGGAAGGTAAAGCTTTTCTATCACAAAAACGGCACACTGCTGCACATTTCTCCTCTAATCTCTCCCCATTTTTGGCCTCATCTCAGTCTCCGCCGGCATACTGTTAAAGAAAACGCTAAAAACGGTGTTAAAAGTAGCAGGTTGTTTAGCCAACTGTGCTGCAGTTTCCAAATCATGGCCGGATAATCAAGTTCAATCTTCTTCTCTTGCTTTTGCGGCTGAGCTGCAAACATAAACGGACTTTCTCCATGTCGTTTTTACAAGTAAGCATATCCAGAATCATCTCAGAGTCATTGCCAAGTCTAAACTAACTCTCTGAAGGGCTGATTGAGGATTTATTTGAACGTGCTGCCCTTTCAAACTATCTAGCGTGCTTACAGGCTGAGGATATCTTTACAAAAAAAAAATATTTTTTTGTTTCTACATTTATCTGGACCTTATATTTGACAACTAAAGCTTTTATTTAAATTTTTTTTTTGGAACAGAGGTGGTAAAGGTTGGGTTTTATGTATCAGGCTGTAATTTACATACAGTACATTTTCTTTTTTACTTTGTCTTAAATGTTTTTCAAATCTATACTCAAAATCTACAAAAAGAAGAGATCTACAAAAGAGAATAGGATAATGTTGGTCTCATCTGTTGGAAAATTGAAGTTCAAAAAGGTTTGTTTCATTTAATAATTCTTGCTTTTGTCTTTTTCAAGACTTGTTCAGTTTTTCTAGGTTTACTGTTCTACCCTTTAATTTTTACCATGTTAACCGAGGCCCTTTTGGCCATTATGGGTTTATTTCTGTTTTTCTCTTTAGATTAGTTATAATGGTTAGTTCGACTAGTAAAATCTTCCCTAGATAGACAAAATGGAGAAATTTCTTCTTTAATGTCTAGAGATGTACCGATCCGATACCTAGATCAGATATTGGTGATTTGATATCTAAGATTCAACCCAGTGCACTTTACATGGAATGGCTTTTTCTTTCATTTTGCTGCTTAGTTCAGTTAATTTGTTACCTTTTTTTAAACAATGTTTATCTCAAAGCTAAAGCATTTACTTACATGGCAAGATGTATGGTTCATTCATAAAAAGTTGAATCGGATCGGTATCGGATATCAACCGATATGCTAAGCCCAAGCATCGGTATCGGCTTAATCTGAAACAATGGATCGCTGCATCTCTTTTAATATCAGTGCTGCTTTCTTTCCGCCTTTTTAGCAAAATAAGATTTAAGCACCAACTAGTTACCTTTTGGTAACTTTTTGATTAAAAAAAACTTTTAGGAGTAGTTTTACTGCACCATACTTTTTACTAAGTCTCACTACTCTTACTTAAAGGTATAGTGGAGGATGTTCTTTTTCCGGGTGGATCATCAAAATAAGTGGTCCTCCTAACTGTTGATTGTATGTACTCTTGCCCATTTTCAATTCTCGGTGGTGAGTCTGACATGGTTGAAAAATTGCAAATCTTCTTTTGGAAAGTAAGCTTGTATGAGTGATGCAAACAGCAACTTTTAAAGAGAACGTGCATGAGGAGAAATGGGCTCTTGCCCGCATTTAATAGGTGTTCCCTCTCAGGAGCGGGTATAGGGTTGTGCATGTGAATTGTTTTTTTAAGTGGAGAGGGTGGGTCTTTTCAAAAAATTCTCTACTATACCTTTAAGTCAAATCTTTGGCTACTCTACCTGCTGTGATTAACTTTACTGCTAACAGAATAGACGCATTTTGATCTAAAATACATCAGACAAGTTAAGTTTCACTAAAATGAGTATTGCCTTTTGTAAACAATCTTGTTTCTGATTTTAAGGTTACTTTTATCTGCTGAGACTTTTACATTTCAGCAGACGTTATGTTTTACGAGACTTTTAGTTTCAGGTATTTTACAGTAAAAAAAAAAAGAATGTATTGTCAGTGAAGATCATTTACCCCAGTGTGCCGCACTGTTTCCTTGCAGCAAGAAGGTTCTGGGTTTGATTCCCGGCCCGCGGTCTTTCTGCATGGAGTTTGCATGTTCTCCCTGTGCATGCATAGGTTCTCTCCAGGTACTCTGGCTTCCTCCCACACTCCAAAAACATGACCTTATAACCTTATATTATGGTCTGTCTGATTTAGGTGACTAAATCAGACGGCTACTTTTTACTGTTACTCGGGTAGAAATTTGTTAAAGTAGTGCTTCTTTAACTTTATTACATTTTTAGGCAGTCTACCCACACGTGGACATGATATATATTTGTTTATTTTTGATACAGACCAGCAGACTGCTATGTTCTCTTCTATTATACAGCAGAACCTGTCTGAATCCTTAGGTGTGTATTTACCTTTCAAACCGTAATGTCCCCAGGCAGGAATCGCTTTTATTTATTTTCAACCCCTGAGGTTCAATTCAAATAGTTTTACAAAGCATACATAACTGCCTGATTGTTTTTGTTGTACTTTCCTCTAACCAAAACAATAAAACTGCAGCGAAAATCTTAAAGCAGCCAGCCAACAGAAGGGAAAACTGAATTAAAAATGCTAGTTAGGATGCAAGTTAAGCTGAAAATCTTATTTTGCATGATCGACTATCAACGAGTCCACTGCTTTAAACACCAAAACAAACTTAGCCATGCGTGGCGCAGCTCCAGGCTGGGAATGAAAAAAGAAAAAAAAGTTTGATTAGCCAATGAGAACCTCCCCCCTCGGGAGCAACCTGGCTGCTCGTTACAAAAGATCTACTTTGATATTGGCTCCAACTTCAAGCAGCTGACGTCAAACGCGTACCTCAGTTTACTGATGTGTTTCAGGATAAAGGATAATATGAGGACCTTCGCTGCAGAACCAAAACAAAGAAAACGTCTCGGGGGAGAGAGCTGGGGAGCTTCCAGGAGTCTTGCGCAACACATTAATGTACCTATTTGACAAGAGGCGGGTTCAGTTTCGGTTTTGTCAAACCGAGAAATCTAAATAAAGGATCCTCTTTGATCCGCAGCCCGATTTAGATCAGACGTGTCGGAGGAAAGACGAAGGGAAACCACACGTTTTGGTTTCTGTTCTCTTCTTAGGAGCTTCCTCCAGGTCGATGAGGAGCTTCTGCTTTATAGGTGATTCAGAAATAAAAAAAGAAGCTCCCTCCTCCATCTTCTCAGCAAATCACCAATCTGTTTACAACCCTTCAGGCGCGCTCCTCAAACCCTGAACATATTTATAGCAGATAATGCAGAGATGCAGGGATGTCTGATTGGATCCTGAGATCATCTCTCATTAGGACTCAATAGAAGATACGAAAAACCTGCAGAACTGTTTTCTTCTTAAAATAAAAAAAAAGGTGAGAAAGGAAAACTGGTATCAAGCAGTAAAAACCTGATTAACGCTGAAAAACGAAACAAAAAAATCTGTTTCTGATCAAACTTCAGCGCACAAGTGGAGCCAGGAGCTGGCAGTGATCATGCAGGTCTCTGCCATGAGCCAAAATCACCCAAAAAATACAAAAAACAAGCTCTGACTCGATTGCTGCCTTTTGCATGCATCTGCAGTGTCGCAGTCCAACAGCAGGAAGATGGGAATGAGAGCGACCTGGAGGCGAAAAGGGTCCATCTCCGCCTCTGCAGCAGGGGCTTTAATCGAGCATGTCACACCTCGCTGCCCGCCCGGCTGGCGCAGGAGGAAGGGACAGAGAGCACATGGGCTGGAATCTTTTTTTTTTTCTTTTGCTGAACTTCTTGCTTTGAATGAATCTGGTTCACCTGGAATAAAGCGATCATGAGCTCATTTTCCACGATAAATAAATCCCGCTGAACGTTTGATGCGGCAAAGGCACTTAAAAACAATGGCTGCTGCTTTGAATGAAACAAAACTCATGTTTGCTTTGACTCATGTAACTCCCTGCAGGTGCAGCGACCTCAGCTTTGCATTCCAAAAAGAGACCACTGTCTATTCATCCAGCAGTATCCAGTTACTAAAAGTGTACAACCCCACATCCATCTGGACAATGTTTCCCTAACTTACATCTCTCAGCTCCATTCACATTTTCTGGATTTGATTGTCACCAAATTTTAAATGCAAGAAGTTTTGCTTTAATTTAAGCCTTTTATAACAAAACAAAATTCATAAATGAGAATACAAATAAGACATAATTCCATTCACTATTTTTTTTTATTCTTCTCTATGCTCTTGCCAGATTTTCCAGCCTGTGTTTGGGAAAAACACGATCCTGGAAAAAGGAAGAAAAAAAAGCAACTCCCGTATCCAAGACAACAGATTTCCAGAATATTTGATGAGGACGCTCCGGTGGATTTCAATATTTTATCAGCCTAGCCAGAGGCGTGTAGAAAACAACCCCAGCAGCATGTGAAGAAGTGAGTCTGCTGCTGTACAGAGAGAGCCCACATTTTTATGAATCAGACTCTCCTCTAGTGGGAGGAAAACACAAACCTGCTCTCCGAGGGGGAAGAGAGCGGCTCCATCTTCCTCTGGTGCATTCTGATTGGAGTTTTCATCATTCATTCCTAGGAAAACCAGAGAATTCACCATCGAAACCCTAAAAAAAGGGAACTCAGCTGCATGAGAAGTTGCTTCTATTCGTTCTGAGACCCAAACTAACTCAGGAACTTGCAGCAAACACACTACGTCTTATTTTGCATGGCTCCAGCTTTTCATTCAGCATTATTGCACTATTTTTTTATTTACTTTTTTGGTTTATTTAGCAAAAGATGAGTAAACACAATCTCCTCTAACTACCCCCCATGAATGGTTGAACGGAGCATCCTCAAGAGTTTCAGCCGCTGTTTTCCTTTAAGTCAAAAACAGAGGGATATTTTTTGCATGCAAAGTCGCGCAGGATGTGCTTCATAGTGAAATCAAGTCCCAAAACACACACACACACATGCGCGCGCGCGCACACACAAACAGAGGGATCAGGGATCGTCCAACCTGTTGGGATGTGGTTGAGCGCCGATGTCTTGAGGACCTCCAGCGGCTGCTCCTTCCCCAGGATTCCCTCTGTGGGAGAAAGAGAACATTCTGCTTCAAATATGGTCCGTAGCATCGAGACGGAGGCTTTTTTTCTCCCCCTTTCAGACGACTGGTAGAAGGGCGCAATAAAAAAATAAAAAAAATGATGAAAGTGGGAAAAGGGGGAGGCTTCAGGTCATCCAAACAGCTGGGAGCACGTGCCGCGGCGCTACCGCTGCTGCAGCTTGATCCATGCTGCGAGGGGCGGGGATGGTGTGGGGGGGAAAGAGCGAAGCTGTCGCGCGCTTTGCAGGGAGAGATGCTTTGGACTGGAGAGGAGCTCTGAGACAAGCTTGGATTCTGAGGGATGCTGAGCGCTCATCAGCGCTTGTGTGTCAGTTCGGGGTGTGTATGTATGTATGTGAGGAAGGGGGGGGGGAGTGGTGGTGTTGGCGCTCGACTGATAGCGCCTGTGCTCGGCATAGCAAATGTGGCTAACAGCGACGGCGGAGAGAGGGATGAGGAGGCGATGGAGAGGAGAGGGGAGGGGAGGTAAAAATAGCTCACCCTTTTGTGTATAACGGCACATGCAGAGCACGCACGCTGCACATACATGCAGACACAAAGAGGCTCCTATTCAGTGTGTGTGTGTGTGTGGGGGGGGGTGTATGCATGCATGCATGTCCGTGTGTAGGCTGTAATTATAGTGGCAACATGAAAAGGCTTTTGTAGCTGCTGAGTCCTGGGAAGACATGGCTATAAAAAGCAGAGCGCGACACGGAGGATGAGGGGGAGCGGGATGAAGAGGAGGAGGATGCATCAGGGACGGGGGGGGAATAAAGGAGGGGGAAAGATGGAGCAAAATCACAATGGAAATGTGTGTCTGCTTGTGTGCATGGAGAGTATTTTTAGTAACCACAAGCACCTGTTTCATATATATATATATTCTGATCACAGACATCTGAGGAGCACAAACATGCAATTATTCCTTTGGATGTGAGATAAATACAAAAAAAATAGATAAATAAATAGAAAACATGTGAAATCCCTCTGGAGGATTAAAAGAGGGGAAAACAGGCAGCCGCCCGCTCTATCCGTGATCTATTTCTGGAAGTCTCTCTGGAATAGCCTCGCATATACAGTCTTAATTAGCTATGAAGCCGGAGGATGCATTTTGCTGCAGATTGTGTGTTCGCCTCGCACCGCCCTGCGTGACACGCCTGCACTCCCTATGAGGACTTCTTTGGGCCTCGATGGTAGAGGCAGAGCGAAATCCCGCAAAGGGGATCCTTTCGACAAGCATTCAGAACACGCACCTCAAACAGGTGACCCTCAGAGGGCGGTCGCACGCGTGCGGTTATGCTCGTTTGCAGACTTCATGTAAAAAAGCCAAGGAGAAGGTGTAAGAACAGACGCCTCGTGCATCGGTGATAGGTTATATCACCCGGGCCTGCCTATTCAAATGACAAACTGCTGCGTTTTGCTATGAAAATAAGGAGCATTTGTGTCTGATGACACCTGTGGCTTCGGGGTAATTGGACCCTGGTTTTTGCACAAACTTTTACATCTCTCGCACGCTCAGATTAGTGACGGATGTGTGTCTTTGCATGCGGCTTGTCAGAGAAAGCCCATTAGCTTGCTGTGCAAACCGCACCATCCGAAAGAAGAGGTGTGGAAATGGATGGGAGGATCTTTTATGTACAAACTAATGCACTTCATTTGAATCTTATATGACAGAGCTCTGCATAAATGTGAAATGCAAAAAGAAATGTGTTATTCTATATATAAAAAAACTGGTAACTTGAAAGTGTGGCAAGCATTTGTTTTCTGTGTCAACTATAGAAAAGACTTTAAGCACTACTAAAGTTTCAGTTTTTGTGGGATGTGTCTTGACCATCTTTAGGTGACATCTTTTTGACTTAGCTAATTATCTATATATGAATCAGATTAAGTAGTCTCTGATCACTAATGAGTCTAAACTTTGGGTCAGAAATGAATATACACTCCAATCTATTGGAGTCTCTATGGTTTCTATGTTTGCTCCAGTGGGAAACCTCTAAACAGGGTTTTTCTTCTAAGGTTTATTGATTTCCATCCATTTTTTTGGAGCAGAAGTTTAAGTTTTAAATATAAAGAGACATTTTGCATGTTTTAACTAAAGATATTATCTAATAGCCATTTTATTTGACCATTTGCGACTAAAACATTGAATGATGAGTAGACTGACACCTCAGTAGTTCAGCATTGATGCATCTATAAGTCTGTACCCCATTTTCCTTAATTTACTTTGGGTCGTAAATTCCTGCTATGTTCGGCGGATGTAACTTTAAGCACTTCCATTTTTAATGACTCCAACCTAGCAAACCATCGAAGCGGTATGTTCAAGATGGATTTTGTGGATACTGGGAAGCGACTGGCATCCAGCTCAACTCAGACACCAACTGCAAGTCCAGGAAAGTAAAAAAAAAACGAGAACAAGCAGAAGAGTGCTGCAGTTCAGTGTTTTGGCAACAGGTGGCAGTATCATTAGAAAACTCCCTCATGCCTCTTTAAGTTTGTTTTGTAAATAAGAATACATAAAAAACAAAGTGAAGAAGAAGAGTGCCAAAAGTGGCAAGAAGACTCCAAATGAAAACGCGTGAATTCAAAGTAATAATGTTAAATAACATGAACAGTTTGAGAATTTTTCCTTCCGTACCCAAGATCTCATAAATGAAAAAAAAAAAAAACGTAATTGAAAAAATTTATTTGATTAATTTTTTAAAATAAATAAGCTTTAAAATAAAGGTGCAAATGGTAGATGTGGTCCTGAGGAGCTATTCTAATAAAGCGTTTCTGGATAAATATCCTGAGCTATCTCTATATTTTATGCTGCTATAGGCTTAGACTGCTCGAGGACATAGTGACTACTTTTTCCTCATTGTGCTTCAATTCTATCTTTATTAGTTCAATCTCTAAAGCTATACTCTCTCTGTGCTTTTACTCATAGTAGCATCATCTGGTCTGTTCCTGTTTGGCTGTGACACCATCCTGGAGAGACATGTCTAATATATATAGATGTTTGAGCTGTGCCTTTTTTTCAATTTATTCCTGTTTCTCTGACTGTGACTGGCTGGATGTGCTCTCTTCATCCTCTGAAATGGGAGCTGGCTCGGAGGTCGTCTGCCTGGCTGTGTGTTTCCTGCTTCTTTCTGTATTTCTGCTTCTTTCTTCTTGAACCCTACTAGGCCTCGGCAGATGGCCGCTTACACTGAGCCTGGTTCTTCTGGAGGTTTCCTCCATTTAAAAGGGAGTTTTTCCTCTCCACTGTCGTTACAAGCATGCTAGTGTAAGGGATTGCCTTCGAGTCAATGAGTCGATGAAATCAACTGGTTTTCCTTAGATAGAAAACTTCAATTTGATCTGGTGAACTGTAATGTGCCTCGAGATGGCATTTGTTGTGAATTGGCGCTATGTAAATGAACTGAATTGAATTTAAAAGTAAACGCTTGTATAAAGTGGTGGGTTAAACACTACCATAGCATGACTCCACCACCACTGTGTTTCATGTTTGTGATGGACTGCTTTTTTGTGTTATCTAATGGAAAATTTAATCAAGTTTTATTAATAGGTGTCAGAGAGGGGGGTGATTTGTGTTCAGATAAAGACTGATAAAACTGTCATTTTCGCTTCATAGTTATGTGCGACTTTGTCGGTTGTATAAAATCTCCTTGGTGTGTGCAGCAGACTGGGACACACCACGAAAAAAAAGCACAAACAAGGGGAGAGGTAACCTACACACTGGCAACAAGCCCCATCAATCTTGGATGCAGCCTAGTTACCCAGCAGCTCCCCTCCTCCTCTCTTATCTTTCTCCCACTCTTTCTCTCATTCCTCCTCTCTTCTGGGTCCCAGTGGGTAAGCATCGGGAAGACGGCAAGCTAAAAATAGCCTCAGCAACCCTCGGGCGGAGAGTCAGTCATCTCAGCCTAATGCAGTTTTTTATTTTTTGGGGTGGGGGTGGGGTGGGGGGGGGTACAAGTCTTATGATCAGCAGGGAAAACGGGAAAGGAGCTGAAGAAGTAGAGAGCTGCGTCCAATCGCAAACCTGACCCAGTCTTGGCTTGGATAGGGAACAGCATGTTGAAAGGGGCCCTTTGTTACACGGCAGGAATGAGAATGAGACGTCTGTCCGTAGCCTTTACAAAGAGGGACAGGGACAGAGAAAGAGAGGAAGGATGCTCCAGCCTCATTACATTCAGCGCGCTTCCGTTCTGGCTGCTCCGTCCAGGGTGACTCCAGTGAACAAGGTGAAGCAGACAGGAACAATACGATTAATCAAACACATCTCTCCTTGAGGAGCGTTTTCCTCTGGGTCACCAGATTCGCTTCCCGAGGGCACCGCCTGACGTCACTGCGACCGATAAAAGAGAATGGGTGACCCCGGCGTGAGCCTCCGCTGGCTTTTCGCTCCCTGAACATTCGGAAACAAACCATCTGACCCTAATTTCATGCCGGCCGAGTCAAAAAAAAGAAAGCAGTAATGCAATTTGCTGCAGTGTCTGAGCGTTTCACTGGGCCTCTCCCTATCCTTGCCTGCATTTGAAATAAAATCCAAAATTAGCTGGAAATTGGTGATTAAACTGCAGGCATCTGTTGAGCTTCCGAACTTTACGAAAGGCTGCAGACAAGTTCAACCAACACTAGTAAAGATGGAGACGCACACTCTAAGCTGAATCTGCAGCACAGATTTACGACTCTAATATGGCTGTGACATTTCAATAGGGGTTTGTATGAAATTTATAAGCACATTTATAATTTAAGCTGCGAAAGTGTGAAGCTTTCATTTAAAAAGCGGGAAATTTATGAGCTCAAGCTTGATTAAGTGAACAAAAACTCTAGTTCTCCCTTATTCAGTATATATAACATCTTTTTTTTTTTGTTCATAAAACAAAACAATTAAACTGAAGGCAATGAAATGCAGTCAAAAAAAGTCCTCTTGAAGGTTTTATGTAAAATTTGAAAACTTTAGAGGTAAAGCACAAGGCCAAAAACGAAAGGTCATTAAAGCTACATTCACAACGTCCGCATCACCTACCTTCTCAAGTGATGAGGTTTGTTTACATAGATAATTTTACAGATAGTATTTCATTAGTCTGTGTAGGGTATAGATTTCATGTAGACTTAAACAACTTGCCGTAGTTACTTTCGAGCGTAATAGGCAATCTCGCAATCGCTAGTTTGTTGGCTCTGCGCTGCCATAGCGCAAAGATGTCTGCCTCCATGGCTGCGAGACCCGCTCCTATGTAATTATAAATAACGAATTCTAAGGCAACGCAAATATTAAGGTTAAGAGGCTGAGCTTGTAGATGATGATAAATAACATAGTTATGTATAATATATTAGATTTCTGACTGTATATCCCTGTAATTATTACACACTGTAGCTTTAAGATCAGCAGCAGATTATTCAAAGAACTTCTTTTAAACCCGTAAATCCTGTCTGATATTAATGAGATTATGAAAACGATCCCCTTCCAATTAAGGCAGCCTAGTGGTTCAGGCATAGAGCTAGTAATCCTGAGGTTCTGAGTTTGAACCCCACTCCCACAGACTGCCACTCTGGGTCCCTGAGCAAGACCCTTAACCCCTGATTGCTCCCCGGGCGCCGCACAATGGCAGCCCAATGTCCACCGAGGGGATGGGTTAAATGCAGAGGTAAATTTCTCCGATGTGAGATTAAAAAAGTTCAATTAAAATTAGGGATGCATGATATTGGGATTTTGGCCGATATCCGATATGCCGATATTTTGTGATTGAAAATAGCAGTTTTGTTATCCATTTCTGACACTTTGAAAAATAATATACCCAAATATATTTTCATATGCTGATATCAAATAGATTTTTAAAAACGCGGTATCAATCTATTTTACTTTCAAAATCTCGTGAAATTTCATCGTTCTGTTACAAACTCTCGTGATATTTTGCAAATTCTTGTGATATTTTGTTAGTAAAATAGATCGATACTGCGTCAATATATCAACATATAAAAATATGGCAAAATTTCGTGAATTTTCGGGGTATTTCGTAGCATAACGATGACATATAGCAATATTTCATTAGTAAAAGAGATTGATATGGTGTTTTTAAATGGCAATATATCAGCATATGAAGATTTTGTGATATTTTAATGTATCAATATTTTTCCCCTCGTCTTTAGAAGTTTTTAAGTCTGTAAAAAAGAAGATTTTGAGGAAGAAGAAGAAGTAGTATATATTTTTTTTTTTTAGACTTTAGAAACTCAGAAGCTGATCAAATATCGGGTTAAATATCGGTGGGGTGGCCGATGTCCGATATTCAGTTTTAAGGCCGATACAGGCCGATACCGATAGGGGGCCAATTATATCGTGCATCCCTAATTAAAATTATATTATTACTATAATATAACCCAATGATTAATAATTAATGGTTAAGTTATTCTCTTACCTGTATTTCTAGACAT
This sequence comes from Cyprinodon diabolis, assembly GCA_030533445.1. Classification (NCBI taxonomy): domain Eukaryota; kingdom Metazoa; phylum Chordata; class Actinopteri; order Cyprinodontiformes; family Cyprinodontidae; genus Cyprinodon; species Cyprinodon diabolis. The sequence continues at coordinate 7,377,515 of CM060085.1, forward strand.
TTATTTTATGTTTGAGCACTACCACTTAATTAGGCCTACTTTTTTATTTTTTATATGACAACTATTAATAAATGGGTACATGATTTCTACTGATTGTATCGGGTCTAAATGAGCATCGGTAAAAAGCTGCAAAATCGCTATTTTACTGAAAATAAAAAAGTTATAATTTTCAGTAAAATACCAATTTTCATCATCATGACACCCCTGAATATTTACCCGAGTATAAATATCGAGTTTGAATCTGTATTAGCGTGAAAACAAAGATACAGACAGCTTTAAGTGTGGCATAAAAATATGTTCCAAGTAATCAGGTCTCCTTTATCTGTCTGAAGAGCAATCAAACTCGCCGCGTGATCAGTTAGGTATAAAACAATCAGTCAGCAAGTCTACAAATGTTTCACTAGAATAACTAAATATAGTTTTTATTGGCACGGGTTGTAATCCAATGACTGCTGCTCGTTTGGCAACAGCTTACATGGCTTTGGCAGACTTTGCTGTTCTTCTCACACATGGTATCAATTATTGAGTACAAACCTTCCTCTTAAAGGAGTGCCCAATTCTGCAAAGGGTGTAATGTACCTGCAATTCCTTGTTAAATTCCCTTAAATATGTATATAAAAAGCAAAGTATTGGTAGGAAATTGGATTAGGTTTATTCATTTGGGGTATTTTTGTTAAATATGAAATAATAAATGTTTTAAAAACTCTTTTATTCTATTTAAGTAAGATATTTAAATGCAAAAAGTATGCTGTTATAAAATTTATAAGCCACTAAACTAATTTTATTTTGCCTTCTATACAAAGAGTGTAGGTAAACTCAAAGATTGGTCCGGTTGCCTCACTGTGTTGAGTTTTTAGGCCTGTTTTGTTGTGGGACAGATCAGCAGGGCTGGTCAACGTGTTATAATTTCCTTTTCACAAAGCTAAAGTCGACAATAATGGAGTTTAATTCTATTTTTCACATTCTTTTCTTTAAACCAAATGACTGGAAATTCTTTAAAAAAAAAAAAGAAGAAGCAAAATTTACCATTTATAGGCTTATTCTCTTTTCTAATTTTCCTTTGGGATGAATAAAGTATAATTTAATTGAAATGAATTGCATTTTTTTAAAACTGCTTTTTGTCAAATAGTGAGGCAAGCGCTCCTCATGTTTACATCTGTTGGATTCTGTCTGAGGTTTTATTTTTTTTTTGCAACTAAAATGTAAAGAGAATCCCCATATTTATTTTAAATATTTTTTTTTTTAAGCAGTGTTTTCGTCACAGCTTCTTTTTATTTATCATCTCTATTTTCACAGCCTGGTTTCAATAAATAGCTGATATTTGCTCACGGCTGATTTTCTAATGAGCATCCAGGATAAAACCACAAACGGTTGCTATGCGACCTGTGATGCAACTGTAAAAACTCGCTAGCTGGGCTTGTTGCCTTACAACAACAAACACCCACGCTATTCCAGTTGCTCATAGTGGCCCTGCGCCTACCACGAACAGAGAGTAACAGGTGCAGCATTTAATAGTCTCAACTTTCTCCTTTTTATTTTTTCTTATCTGTTTTCTACTTGCAAGATAATCTTTAATCTGGTTGCATAACATCATCGGTTCTCTCCCGGCTTGGCAAGTCCAGACATCCATACTTTGTGTACTCCTCTGTGTCCGGCACCATGTCAAAAGGCACAGGGGTAGGGTTCCGGGGAAGCAGTGTAAACCATAATTGCCGACGACAGCTCGTTGGCAGAACACAGTGTATCCCGTTTCTCTGCTCGGTCCAGCCGAAAGACAAGGGGACAAAGGACGCGTCCCGTTGCTTTCATTAGCTCATGCTCACTCTCTGCTGTCTTTGTCCCAACACCAATTAAAAACACGGGTTTTCTAATAATTTGGGTTGAAACGCCATGATTTGGTGTTTGTTTTAGGAAGGTGGGGAGGGGGGTCGGGTTCCCTCAACGCAATGAAGCGGGTGAGCTTGTGTATGCTCAGGGACCCCCTGGGTTTGTTCTCTGATGGACGGTTGATCGTGATCAGCCAAGTCGCTGGCACAATGGAGGACAGAGCTGATGAACTGTCTGGCTGGCTGGAAACTCCTCTCGGCGAGAGGAGGGAGCGGCATTGTGGGAACATGTCGCAGAGGAGTATTTTGCAACGATTTATTGTAATTTGGCTTTTAGGGACAGAAACAACATGTCTGCACAAGTGAGAGAGCTGAGAATAAGGCATGAAATTACCCACAACGAGGCGTGTGCACCTACCACGCCGGCTGCCACAAACACACCCTCAAAAAAAGAAAAGAAAAGGGGGGCAGAGTTTGTGTAATGCGTGCCCCCCTTGTCCCACGGTCCATTTTTAGCAACAACGGTTCAAAGTAACAAACCTGCTCGATCATGAAGGGGAGAATCAACGTGGGGGTTTCAGGAGGGGGCGAGGAGAAAGAAGCACAAATAATGATTGTTTGTGCACCACATGCACACGTGTTCATATCTGGTGTGCGCGCTGCTAAAAATAGACTCAGGGATAAGCCGGGCCCTTTTTATTGCAGGCAAAGCTTTTAACCCGTTCAGCCCTGGTTTTTTTCAGCAGGGTGTGATGTGTGATCGCATGTAGCTGCAGACGGGGATGAAAAGGGATCAGTGAAAAGGTGCTGGAGTGGAAAATAGGATGAGAGAAATGTCATTCTTTTAAGCATCAACATACATAAATCTACTCGCACTTTTCACTTCTTTAAAATGTTATGATTTTTTTTTAGGGGAGCCTTATGAGGTAGACCAACATAAAGGAGTGCACTAATGTAGTTTTTAATATTTCTATTGCAAATAAAACACAAAAATGAGTACGGCTCTACCTGCTTCAAATCTACCGGATGCAGTTTTTCTATGCAAATTTAGAAAGAATAAAGTCTAATTTAGAAAAAATAAAGTCATCTACAAACATCCATTTTCAAGTCTTAGTATAGAATCTCTTTTTGATTTATGTCTGGACTTTGACTAGGCCATTTCTACAGATGAAAATCCTTCTATTCAATTCAAAAGTACTTTTGTTGCTTTTTTTGTTGTAGATGTTAAAAGTTGTAGCTAGAAAGGAATTTCTGTTGTGATCTGTCTTGCGACGGATATAAAAAAGCTTTTTACTTAAGACACCTATATAAATCGTCAGTCATACGGGTCATGCAGCCACAAAACTGGCTTAAATTGCAAGGCAGTCAGGCTTTTGTTCAGTTTTTTTCCCTAATACTCTGACAAACTCTCCTGGATATGTGTTCAAATATTTCCAAAAAAAATGAACAAATTCTGGTTGCAAATTTTAGCCTGTTTTGATCTTCAATTGCAGAAAGTGTTATTGTTTACTTTGGATTGTTGTCTTTTTGGGTTATTGTCTGTCTATAAAAAGGGTCTGCAACCTTTACAATCCAAAGAGCCACATTTGCATTAAGACCAGGTTAACCCTTTATAGGGCACTCAGTGAAAATCTAAATTTCAAGCCAATAGTGTTATTGGAATCCAGGACAAGACCTTATTACCTTTGTAAATAAAAAAATATGGATATTTTGATAGTAAAAATTAATGTCAATGTAATAACAAGAAACGCCAACTTGCTTGAATATATTAATAAAAATAACAAAATTGCTTCTAGAAGAAATTCATGAAAAACACTCAAGCACATTTTTTGGTCCAACATAACCTTGGAGACATTAATGCTGATACTGGTACTTATTTTTTGTTTTTGTTTACAAACCTAAATATATAAGTTAACTAGGCTTATTATTTTTTTTTAAACTTTTTTTTTATTTTACCTTTTTTCCAACTTAATTTCCAGTAGGTAATATATCATTCAAGGGCTCATCTTATTGGTCGAATGCCAAAATAAGTTGTACAGCCATGTAGCAGGATCTTTGCTGAATGGGTGGATATAGATCTAGTGCTTCTAGACCTCACTGAGGGACGGGGGGACTCCATTTGTAAGGGTTATGTAGGTACTCAAAAACGGTAACTTGCACTATAAAGGGTTAAGAAAAAAAATTTTTAGAGCCTTAGCTCTTAAATAACCTTTTTAAACATGAAAAATCAGAGTTATTGTTAAATATCTACTACAGAGAGCCACCATTTCATTTATCTTTTAAAGTTTAATAAAAAAAAAGAAAAAATAAATTTTTGCAAAAAGTGGATAAATATATTTTCTTGTATAAGAAGTAGATTATTTTGGAACTATAAATTCAGTGCAGTCATTCCATGAATTCCCTAATTTCTAAAACTATTAGGTGGGTCTTTATAATCTTTAGCCAAAGCTATCAAGACTAACTGTGGAAGGACCAAAGAGACTGTAGGAGCCTGAATTTACACTTTGTGATTTTCTTGGTATGCATTATGGTTAATGTTTTGTGTTTTTCTTGCTAAATTAACCTTCCTTGAAATTATTGAATATTATTGGTAATTCATACTAATTTGGGGAATTTGTATATTTAGCTATTGTGGTAATTAATTATTTTCATTACTTCTTTGGTTTAAGGATGCATACGTGTCACTTTTTAAGGATGATGCATCATGGGAGTTTGTTGTGTATCTCACAGAGTGGAGCCAAATGTTTTTTTTTTTTACCTCTGTCGTCCTTATTTTTGTATGTATGTTTGGCAACCATTTATCCTATCTACTCTTTAAAACATGTTTAAATGCAATAACATCTCCGTGGATTTTTTGGACGAATCATCTGGACAACTTGTCTTTGGAAATGTTAAGGACGCAGCGAGTCAGGCTGGCTTCACTAAGGCTGCAGACCTCTCGTCTATAACAACCACCTCTTCCAGGGTCTCAAGCATTTCAGAGACTCAGGTCAGTGTCCCACAAGATGAAGCTATCATTTCTACTTTTACACTGTTAGAAAAATGCCTAACAAACGTTCCGATAAAAGCTCACCTTCTGCCGAGTTAACTTGTGCTTCTTTTAATGCTCTCTTGGCTAGAATGGGGCATGTAATTGCATTTGCAATTTGATAACATTTTTACAAAATGCATTTTTCAAAATCACAAAGGTGATATTTGTTCACATTACATTTAAGTAGAGTAAGAAGCTAAATTCTCCCTTTAATTGGCGTTAGTACTAGAGAAGCACAGATCCCTTTTTTTTCTGATCCAAACCGATCAAAGGCGTAATTTTGATTTCAACATTGGTAGGGACACTATTGGTCTGATGTCATTGGTCCTATGCAAAAATATGCATGCTCGTTTTTTTATGATTGACAAGAACATCATGGTGTATTTTGTTTAAAGAGAAAAGCAGCATTTCTTGCTAAATTTGTAAAAAATTTATAAGCGCTACACACACTAGATGCTATTTATCAATGTTTGAAGCATCATCGGCTCTGATGAATGAGGAATTATGACTTTTTTTCCACTTTGAAAAGGTTTGCATTTGAAATTAAGACAGAAAGTAAACCTATGCCTATTTAACTAAATATAGTCTAAATATGTCTGTTATATGTGGATTTATCCTGTCTTTTCTTTTGAAGACATACAATTGTGCCGAAGTAAATCCACCCTTATCTTTTAAATATTATCTCTGTATCATGAAAGAAAGCAAAATAATAGAGTCAAGGGACACCAAATAAATTTATTGTATTTACATGAGGACTGGAACTGACAGAGCATTTAGAATATTAATTTCACTCTACAAGTCATCTAGGCTGTAGTTACTCTATTTAACCCATAACATGTATTTTATCTTGCTCTGAAACAATTCATCGGAATAATCAATTATTAAAATGTCAACAAATTTAGTAATCAATTAATCGTTAAGGAAGTATAGAGACTCTAAAACATGTCTTTAGCTCACATAGCGATCCACTTACAGCAGGAATTATACCAAAATTGTAAAAAAATATATATACACAAATTCATTATTCACATCTAATTGTTGGTAGGGAGAAGTAGGTCGGTCCAAAATTTTGGTAGAGACATGTCCCTATTAACCTGATTTGCTCCGCATATCCATCTGGAAACCTTCCGTTGAAGTAATTTTGGGAAGGGGCAAAAATACTGGTTAGCTGATTGGCCTATGTGGGTGATAGACGGGCCAAATAAACCAATCAGATCAACGAAGCATATGAGGTACTAACAGAGCGACGACGAAAACACAACCACAAGCCAGGCACAAGCCAATTGATAGATCAAACTCTTGCCGAAACCAGTCGGGAGAAGAGGAAAAACATCTTTTCCTCTGAGAAAAGCCTCCAGAGCAGTGTTTTGCTCTTCTTTCAGTGAAGAAATACTCTGTAATTCCGATAAAAGTTGCTTGATAGCCACGCTAACGCTAGTTTCATCGGCTGAAGCCGCCATGTTCTTTAGACTGCACTGTCGCGCTTCTCGTTGCGTCACACCTCAACCCGCCTCAAAGCCAACGCTGATTGAACGTTCGTTTGGTGAACTGCTCCAAATTTTCTTTAACGGAGAGTCTCCAGACTGATCTGCGAGTGAAACCTTGAAAGCTCGCGAGATCAGGATGGTCTCACGAGGCTACGTCCCTATGGTCCCCATGCAAACCTATGCCCATGAAACCAATACCTAGGCTAAGTGTATCGATATCCGGTACCGATCCGATTCAACTGTGGAATGAATGAACCATACAAAAAAAGGTAAAAAAAATTTACACAGATGAAATTCTATTTTATACTATTTATTAACAAATACGCAGCAAAAAAAAAGATATGCAATTGTATCTCCGATATCCGACGAGAAATTACAAATTACCGGTAGTCAATATCCGATTCAAGTATCCGATCGCTGCATCTGTAGGTAATACATTTGAAGATGTTTTCACTCAACAGGAAACATCCAGTCCTGTGATAATTGCAAACAATGAAACCCTGGAGTGAAACATCTACATGCTTAAAGTAAAAAAAAAAAATCTAAATTTGTGATTTTCGGCAAAATTGTTGAAACTTCCTTTTAGGGTATCAATATAAAAGGGGTGAAAACAAATTAACACCATTGTTTTCATTTGTAAAATTTCTGTCTATCACATGAAATCCAGGTAAAATAAATGGAACTTTTTTTGCAGGGTGCTGTAGGTGTTGAGCAGCTTTCACCAACCCGTAGCACTAACCCTCCAGTCCCAGGCCGCTCTCTAAATCTCCACGCCACTACCTAATAGTATCTGGCAGGTGTAATAAAAAGCAAATCCATAATATAGACTTATAGCCATCTGGAGATCTGTGTGCATACTGTATTGCCATGTTTGTCAAAGACGTGGGTAAGATCCCAAAAAAGATAAAAAAAATAAAAATAAAAAAAGGCTGCAGAAGAGGCATAAAGAAAATAAGAAAAACGTGCCATCGAATTATCCTGGAGAGATTAGCAGGCGAAGCAGCTGCCTGCCAAAAGCGACAATCTAATACTTTTCAAATAAAAATGAAAGCTTATAAATCTTTCTATCCCGCCGTCGACGCTGCCATCCAAGACTGCCAGCTGCACCGTGATAGTTGGAGGGAGGGGGGGTTATTATCAGGGCGCCCTGATAAACCTACATTAGTATTTGTTCACGACAGCAATCACCTGGAAATTACAAGAGAAGGTGCAAAAACCCCTGCCTTTAATGTTGCTTCTTTAAAACTCCTTCTTCTAAGGTGAACTGCATGCATGTCCCTCGGGGTCGACGCTTCCGAACCGGGGAAGGGAAAATCCCTACACGAGGGTGCATGCATGTGATTGTCACAGGTTTGCCTGGAGTACTGTTTACGTCAGCGGTGGTCCCTCTGCATTTCCCTGAAAACTCCCCGCTGACCGCGTAGTAAGAGTTGGCTAAGAGTTGCACACGCATCAGGAAGCTGCTTAATTATCTTATCTCACTTGGCAAACAGGACTAACTTTACATCCACTGAAATGTAGCTATTCTGTTTTACTCCTTTCAGGCGATTTCCTTTAGTTTTCCTCCATGCCAATTACCACTCTGGCTCTTCCTTCTGTGATTTCTCTATCCTCTGTATAAATAGTAGAAATACTCCCTGGATCGCCTTTGTTCTCTTCCAGACGCGTGTCGCAGGCTGTCCTTGGTCTTGCCACAGCATGTTAGGTTTCTGTGCCGTTGTCAGGCCTGGATATCTGTTATTTTTAACAGCCTGCCTCCAGGCGTGTTTGCTTTGGTTGAAATTAAATGAAAGTTTATTCATTACGCCACCTCCCTGCCTCCTGCCTGTCAGCCAGCGTTTGGCTCCCCGTCCGACTCTGCCAGCGAAATGTGTTTGCCAGCGTAATTTGAGCACACGGGAGAAAAACAACAACAAAAAAACGTGGAAAATGTTTTCTTAGTTGAAAGAAGCAATCATATATAAAAAAAAAAGAAGTGTGATATAAAATCTTATATTCTAATCGCTAATTTTGATTGAGTATTTATAGATCTTATCGACTTTATGGAGGAAAATTGACCATCAATCAAACTTCCTGTAGCTTCCTTACGTTAAGCACTTAATTAGGCTTGTTTCCTGATCTGCAGAAGGCTTTTTATTATACCAATCAGCACCATAAGGTAAAAATTGTTGTTGACATTGATTTTAAAAGCAGTGTTGAATGAAAATGACGGAGTTATTTTATTTCCCCATTGCCGACTGACAGCTATGTGACCACTGACCAGGGAAATCTCTCCTCCTCAGGGAAACTGCAATGCTTATTTTTGCACATAAAAATGTAGAAACTGTTCAATAAACTAAAATAGCATTATTCTACATTACTCTATATAAGCAACCAAGTGATTACCACTTATTTTAACATCCTTATAAAAGAGGCAGCAGCAGAAATCACATGATCTGATATGGTTGTTATCTATTTTGACTGTTTTACATTATAGAGGTCATCCTTCCTTGAGTTTAAAAGTTCAAAACCATCAACATAAAGAAGCTTTTGGATAATGTTTTTTTTTTTATCACGTTAAGCCTTAAAAATGATGGCTAACTGATTAACGGAGGACCAGTAGCTTGTGGGATTGTATACAAGACTATATGAATTTTTTATTTCATTTTATTTTATTAATTAATTTTTTTCCCACTTGCTTTAATTCTGCTTTTTTTCCCCCTATATTTTAAACATGTAAAGCACTTTGCATTGTCTTTGTACTGAATTGTGCTTTACAAATACAATACAAGTTGCCTGGCCTTGCCTGGCCTTGCCTAGATTCATCCAGGCTACAAATAAAACCTTTCATTTTAAATATTCATGTAGAAAATGAAAAAAAAAAAAAAAAAATCTGTACTATAAATAAACAAAAAGGGTATTTTTGGTGTGAAAATAAATGAGGACTCTTAGTGCTACTAAGAGTCAACAGCATGATGAGACACAGAGTATAGCGACTCATAGACCAGTAGGTAATATTTAAATAGAATTTGAAATGAGCTATTTCACTGCATGGGAAAAGAGTCTACGATTGGTGGACATTCAGTCAAAAAAAAGCCTTAAATGTCATCACTGGACCAATGTAAGTTTAACTTTTAAGACCTGCAAGGATGAAAAACCTTTGCTCTTAAAGACAACCATAAAGACCAGACTGAAGTTCCAGCACGTGTGAAACAATGTTGAAAAGGATGAGTCTAGAGTTGAATTTTCTGTACAAAATAGATGACATGTCTAGCAGTACCCAAATACAGAGGGCCCCATGTTATGGAGGTGAAAGTTTCATGGTTTGGGGTCTGCTATTATAGAAACCATTGTGGATTTCCCTTTAAATAACAAGATTTCAATAAAACCACCAAGAATATACTGAGAACAGGGCTGCAACTAAGGATTATTTTACAAATAAATTTATCTGTTGATTATTTTTTGACTAATCGGGTAGCCAAAGGGTCCTTTAAGAAGACTTTCTCTTAAATTGAACCAGGTGAAACTAAGGCCCAGGTCCATTTCTCTTTCTTGGCTCTGACATCACTCCAGTGAGTTCCCTCCAGTTCACTCAGTAAGGGCAGTGCAAGTGAAGATTTTCTCCCTAAGAAATGGGGCACCACTAGTTGCAAAACAGCCCAATAGATGGCAGTAATACACTGCCTATACACTTCAGTGACGTGTTCACCTACGTCATGTGTATTTTTTTTTATTTTAAATGAGTGATCAATTGTAAAAAAAATATACTTAGATTTGTGCGTACGCCATTTTTCTTTTCGCTGAATGAGTTCTGGGGAGCCACTTCGCTCCAAGTCAGCTCTTGACCACCCTCCGTCTGAAGAGATCATTTTAAGGGTTGAAGGGCACTTCCCCCTAGCTCTTAAAATTATTGGGACACACTACCCTTACATGTAAACACACAAATCCGAGTGCTAAGGCCCAAAACGGGGGCATTGATGGAAATGGGACAAGGCCTGTACCTTTTCCACTTGAAGAGTTCTGGATGGAGCATATTGAGAAAAGAAATATAAATATATATATAAATATAAATATAAGAAATATATTTGAATACATATTTTTTTTACAATTTTGGCATAATTACTGGTCTAAGTGGGCATCTATCAGCTAAAGGGAAATTTTAGAGTCTTTATGCTGCAGCTAACGATTAATCAATTACTAAATTAGTTGAAGATTATTTCAACAATCGATAAATAACAATTAATCCGATTAATTGTTTCATCCCTAACTGAGAATTAAGAAAATGAGATTTCTGGGTCTAGTCAAAGCCCAGATATTAATCATATAAAAGCTGAGTAATAGTGTAAGCTTTATCTAGAGTGTTATCTGACACTGTTAGATGGCTCCTGGAAGTTATTAACAGTGTACTAACTTTTCCACAGCTAAAAAAACAACTTTAATTTAAAACTTTTGTTCAATGGGCAAAAACATTAAATTTTTTGTTGGTTTTTTGTGTGTTTTGACCATCATGTTAGTCACCAAAAGAAAAAAATCTATAGTTAATTTAAAGCAAGTAAATTGGATCCAATTAGAAATGAATCCCTAATTCATATATGAGCCTTAAGGTGTCGTTGTGCATCTGTGCAGCTTCTCCAACACATAAATATGTAGCTGCCTTACATAAAGTGTCTAAACCCAGGAGGAAACTATTTAATCTTGGTTATCGCTCCAGTAAATCATTTGAACTCCTTGAAATATTTATTTTAGCAGATTGTATATTCCTGGCTGATTTGCGTTGTTGCTATATAAACCTAGAAACTGGTACTTGTAACCTAGATACGGCTGAGCCTTTGAGGAAAGGAGCACTGTGTCAAGTTCCCCAGTTTGGAGCCATAAACGCCACTCACGCCCACCAAGGCCGAGCAAAATAAAGCAGTAAAACATCTAATCTGAACGTTTATGTCCTGCTGCAGGTTGATAACGTTCTAGGAATGTGTTAATCTTTAATTTTTTATATTTTTTTTAGTCTTTCTCCTCCCCCATCATGCAAAGATTTAAAGCTCTACCTTCCCATTCACAAATACGGTCCAAGGGAGCTACTTAGCGGCTACACGCGGGTGTCACGCTGAGTGTCTGAGTCATACGCAGGCCCCGTTTGTACTCCAGCGGTACACCATGCAGCCTTTCCTGGAAAGCCAGCCTGCTTCTGAATAAAAACAAATCACTGGCAGCTAATAGCATCACCTTCCCTCTTTAGTGAGCTGCTCTGACACCTGAGGGCTGCTCTCTTTGAATCCTGATTTTCATTTTAATTCGCTTTTGCATGTATCATGTTCGCAATCAAAACATGTGGCGGCGGAGCTTTTTCCTCCATGTTGTTCTGCCTTTACGCCACCATGGCAGCAGTTCCATCACATCTGTACTGTACCAATTCCCGACTTAGCAGTATCTGTGCTTCCGTCGTTTAATCTGCACACGTAGCAAAGGTTCTACAGATACTCCTTCCTTATGGAGATAAGTAAAAAAAACAACTTATGCCAACAGGAACTAATAAAGCTTGAACTCCGGAGCGGTGAAGCTGGAAGGGAAGAAAGGTAACACCTACAAATATATCGAGCCGATTCGGAGTAAGAGACAATTAGAAGCCAAATAATCTGTTGAGTATAAATGAGACATAAACAAGTCAATCATTACAAACAAAATACACTATAACTGTCTTCTACTATGATTTATTTTGCTCCTGTTAAAAAATGTGTGACCTCAGAGGCATAGCTGCATTTAGAAATATAACTTCAGCCTGTATTACTCCAAACTAGGGCTGCAACTAATGATTATTTTGCAAATGTATTAATCTGTTAATTATTTTTTTTTTATTAATTGATTAATAATCAGATAGGTTTGTTAAAGAAGATTTTTTTTTATGAAATTAAACCTGGTGAAACTAAAAATTTTCTAAATAAGGATTTCTGGATAGAGCACATTGATAGACAAAAATATTCATATACGTTTTACAATTTTGATATAATTACTGCTCTAAGTGGTTCGCTCTGTCACCTAAAGTTTTACATCCTTTATACTCCAGTTAACACTTAATCGATTCCTAAATTATTTGACAAGTATTTCAATAATTAATCACGATTAATCGGATTAATTGATTCAGCCATACTTAATTCATAGTAACATTGGGTCGGCTGAATCCTAGGGCTGCATTCACAGATTTAGGATCTTCACATCATCCTTATATGAGCACTAGTCTGCTGGTTTGTAACTGTCTTAACAGAGTAAAAAGAAAGACCGCAACGCTAGTCATACGATGGGGATGAACACAAGTTAACGTTTGAGTTGGTTGCAACAGCAATGGATGTAACTTAAGGCAGTGCCTCCAACTAACTTCTTTTGTCAGGAAGGGGACTGTGTGTGGACCTTTGATGCCACATTTATCTCCTCAAAGAATCATAAATAGGTCAAAACACCATTGGGAAATCCAGGAATCATTTAGTTCAACAAGGGGATGGGTTCTCTGAACGAGGTCTCCAACTGTCATATGTTGAAAGGGCTCTCATTGAAGAAAAAAAAGCATAATTAATACATAATATAATTGTCTAAAAGCACACTCAGGAGCAAAGAAAACACGTCCTCCGGTTTATTGAATATGATCATATTAGGGGAATAAGGAGGAAAATTGTAAGCCTAAAAATGCAATCCTAACTGTGAGGTACAGAAATGGCAGAATCATGCTGTGGGGAGGTTTTGCATGTTGTGCTGGAGGAAATGGTGCATTTCAAAATATGGAAGGTTCATGAAGAGAGAACTTCTAAAGACGCCAGGCGTGATGCTGAAGCTGTGGATACATTCATGATAAATGCCTTTTTTCTGACAGGGTTATGCTCCAAAATGAGCTGTTAGTTTGCTGCAATTCATCTTCAGCGTGAAGTTCAGCAAACATTGATATATTCTTAGCTTGTAAAGCAAATGTTGTAGGCTAATATGAACAACAACTCTATGGACACAGAGAAATCACTGCTGCACAAATACTATTTTCTTTTTTTTTTCTTTTTTTTGCAGAGAGGCCGGCAAAAAAGGTCTTATCGGCCTGACCCCGTTCGTTCCGAGAAATGGTAACGCAACAAAGCGTTTTGCATTTCCCTTTTCTGGGAAACAGATTTATGGTAAATGATATTTAATCTACAAATCCCAATGCCTTTGTAATAAAGAAAATGAGTAAGTCCAGGATAAAAAAAAAAAGTGCACTGTAGTAAGCTCATTTACAGATTACAGAAATGGCACATAAGCGGGCAAGCACGCTAAAAACATCCAGCAGCAATGCAGCTAAACGGGGGGAAGGGATCAACACACAAAAACACATACTGGAAAGGATTTAGGAGGGCTTGCCAGCGTTCCTACAGATTCTTTTATGCAGAAATTCCAGAGTTTTCCATAGTCAACTCTCTATAGTTCATGTACATTTGAAATACTGAAATAATACTGAATAAAATCAGTTCACCGTGAATTTATGAGAAAGATTACTAGTGCACCACTGGCTTTAAGGAAAGGAGCAAGGAGATTAAACATTAAACTATTGCGGGTTGGCTTGAAACATTGAACTAAGGAAGGAAGGAAGGAAGGAAGGAAGGAAGGAAGGAAGGAAGGAAGGAAGGAAGGAAGGAAGGAAAATAGAGACACAGAAAGAAAGAGGACTGAAAAGGAAGGAAGGAGGAGAGAAAAGTAAGAAAGGAGGACAAAAAACAAAGGAATGAAGGAGGACAGAAAAGAAAGGAAGGAAGGAGGACTGAAAAGAAAGGAAGGAAGACAGAAAAGGAAGGAAGGAAGGAAGGAAGGAAGGAAAATAGAGACACAGAAAGAAGGAGGACTGAAAAAGAAGGAAGGAGGAGAGAAAAGTAAGAAAGGAGGACAGAAAACAAAGGAATAAAGGAGGACAGAAAAGAAAGGAAGGAAGGAGGACTGAAAAGAAAGATAGGCAGGAGGACAGAAAAGAAAGGAAGGAAGGAGGACTGAAAAGAAAGGTAGGCAGGAGGACAGAGAAGAAAGGAAGGAAGGAGGACAGAAAAGGAAGGAAGGAAGGAAGGAAGGAAGGAAGGAAGGAAGGAAGGAAGGAAGGAAGGAAGGAAGGAAGGAAGAAGGACTGAAAAGGAAGGAAGGTGGACAGAAAAGAAAGGAAGGAGGACAAGCGACGAAGGAAGAAAGGAAGGAAGGAAGTGAGCGACGAAGGAAGGAAGGAAGGAAGGAAGGAAGGAAGGAAGGAAGGAAGGAAGGAAGGAAGGAAAATAGAGACACAGAAAGAAGGAGGACTGAAAAGGAAGGAAGGAGGAGAGAAATGTAAGAAAGGAGGACAGACAACAAAGGAATGAAGGAGGACAGAAAAGAAAGGAAGGCAGGAGGACAGAAAAGAAAGATAGGCAGGAGGACAGAGAAGAAAGGAAGGAAGGAAGGAGGACAAGCGACGAAGGAAGAAAGGAAGGAAGGAAGTGAGCGACGAAGGAAGGAAGGAAGGAAGGAAGGAAGGAAGGAAGGAAGGAAGGAAGGAAGGAAAATAGAGACACAGAAAGAAGGAGGACTGAAAAGGAAGGAAGGAGGAGAGAAAGGTAAGAAAGGAGGACAGACAACAAAGGAATGAAGGAGGACAGAAAAGAAAGGAAGGAAGGAGGACAGAAAAGGAAGGAAGTAAGGAAGGAAGAAGGACTGAAAAGGAAGGAAGGTGGACAGAAAAGAAAGGAAGGAAGGAGGACAAGCGACGAAGGAAGGAAGGAAGGAAGGAAGGAAGGAAGGAAGGAAGGAAGGAAGGAAGGAAAATAGAGACACAGAAAGAAGGAGGACTGAAAAGGAAGGAAAGAGGAGAGGAAAGTAAGAAAGGAGGACAGAAAACAAAGGAATGAAGGAGGACAGAAAAGAAAGGAAGGCAGGAGGACAGAAAAGAAAGGAAGGAAGGAGGACAGAAAAGGAAGGAAGGAAGGAAGGTGGACAGAAAAGAAAGGAAGGAAGGACGACAGAAAAGGAAGGAAGGAAGGAGGACAGAAAAGGAAGGAAGGAAGGAAGGTGGACAGAAAAGAAAGGAAGGAAGGACGACAGAAAAGGAAGGAAGGTGGACAGAAAAGGAAGGAAGGAAGGAAGGTGGACAGAAAAGAAAGGAAGGAAGGACGACAGAAAAGGAAGGAAGGTGGACAGAAAAGGAAGGAAGGAAGGAAGGAAGGAAGGAAGGAAGGAAGGAAGGAAGGAAGGAAGGGACACAGAAAGAAGGAGGACTGAAAAGGAAGGAAGGAGGAGAGAAAAGTAAGAAAGGAGGACAAAAAACAAAGGAATGAAGGAGGACTGAAAAGAAAGGAAGGCAGGAGGACAGAAAAGAAAGGAAGGAAGGAGGACAGAAAAGGAAAGAAGGAAGGAAGGAAGGAAGGAAGGAAGAAGGACTGAAAAGGAAGGAAGGTGGACAGAAAAGAAAGGAAGGAAGGAGGAGAGAAAAGGAAGGAAGGTGGACAGAAAAGAAAGGAAGGAAGGAGGACAAGTGACGAAGGAAGGAAGGAAGGAAGGAAGGCCAGTTAAAAAGGACGACAGAAAAGAAAAGATGCAGTCCACAAGGACCAAAAGAAAAAAGGAGGAAGGAAGGCAGTAAGGAAAAGGAAGAACATAATGATGACAGGAAAGAGTAAGAAAGGAAGCAAGTCAGATATAAGGAAGGACAAAGATCAAAGGAGATAGGACACAGAAAAAAACCAAGGACAGAAAGAATGAAGCAAAAACAATTTGGTGGAAAAGGACAACAGGAAGAAATAAGGGGGGTTTACTATCAAGAAAAATAAGGAAGGAACACCAGAAAGTAAAGGAAGAAACATAGGGATGGAAGAAACAACAAAACATTCAGATAATAGTGAACAAAGGTTGGTAATAAAAATATTTTATATTTCAATATATTTTCCATATCTTATTTCAATACTTA
This sequence comes from Cyprinodon diabolis, assembly GCA_030533445.1. Classification (NCBI taxonomy): domain Eukaryota; kingdom Metazoa; phylum Chordata; class Actinopteri; order Cyprinodontiformes; family Cyprinodontidae; genus Cyprinodon; species Cyprinodon diabolis. Next base: position 7,393,766 of record CM060085.1, read on the forward strand.
TCCTGACATAAAAACTACTGAAATCAAACTTCACCTCCTGGAACCCTGGACTGTGAAAGAACGTGACAATAAATCCGAAGCGTTTCTACAAACACGTCAAACGGCTCACCCTGCCATCTCGCCTGTCTCAAAACATCCCCAACCACCAAAAAGTAAGATATTGGACAAGTCTGACAAGCGCCTGGAGGTCACAGTGTTGCACATTTTTCTTTCTAAGGACGTCTCCTCGCTGCTTCTCTCTGTCTCCCTGTGTGTGCAACAACATCCAACAAGTGCGTCTCCAAGCTGTCACTCAAATGAGACAAGCAACACCTCAAAATCAACGCCCACACTCTGGCAGCTCTCTGAGGACCTGGATCGTCTCTTTTCCAAACGAGGCAGAAAGAGAAATATATTTCCCCCTCTTTCGGCCTCCGACAAAGGGATCATTTTTGTTTTAGTCGGAGGGGGGAAGATAGCTAAGGAGGCAGGTGGATCCTGGATGTTTGGGCTTTCAGCAGGAAGCAAACAGAGATAGGACGGAGTGGAGGGCACCGTGGGAAATTAGAAAAGAGCTAAGTGTTCTGTTTTGACAGGGAGCTGGTTGGTTTATCTGTTCCATCAGCTGCTGCGGCTCCTGCCCAATGAGGAGCGAAGCTTCCTGACCTGTCTTCACAGCAGGACGCTGATTCAATTTCACTGTTTGTGTTCTTTTTACAGAATCATATAAAAGGAAGTGTTATTTCAGAACATTCTGGACAAAGAGCCAGCCCTGGAAGGCACCACAACCGAGTCAGTTTATTTCAAAAAGATGGTTTTTATCTCTCTCTTTTTCTTTTCTTACTTGGCAAAGCCCAAGGGTGTAACGTTATCTGTATTGCTAGAGATGTAGAAACCTGACGCCTGCAAACTGTTAACATTGACATCAGTTTGACATGAGACTTTAATCAGGACTGCAAACAAGGTTCATCAGAGGGAGTTTAATTTCATTATTGGAAAAACATATAGTCTTAAGCTTCAATCAGGGAATAAACTAGGAGGCCTTACTCTCCTAAAGTGTTATTTGCACTTTTTCAGCAAGTTCTATGGCAAATGTTATATACATTTCACCAACAATGTCCAGACTTAAGTATTACTTCATTGATAGGACCTGTCAGACAACAGGAAGTAGGCCAAAGGATCTAAAAAAAGCTATATTTTGTGCCTCAATTTAAAAATGAAAGCAAAATATGAAAAAAAAATGTTTAAATGAATGACTTACCTCCTTTGAATCAAAGAGAAAAGACTACCTGGTATTATTTGATATTAGTGCAATCAAGATTTTAGCTTTACTGTCTAAGACTAGATCAGATCCAAGACATAGTATTAGGGTTAACTGATGATACTGCCACCTGTGGTCAAACGCAGATCTGCAGCACTCTTTGCAGCGTTCTCGTAGCTCGGAAAATACGATAATTACCAACGATTGGTTAAGGGTAAAGTGGAGGATTTTCAAAATAAAATAAAACATTTTTTGAAAAGACCCGCCCTCTCCGCTTAAAAAAAAAACACACATGCAAAATCCTGTACCCCCTCCTGAGGGGGAACGTCTATTAAACGCGTGCGAGAGCGTTCACGAGCCCATTTCTCCTCGTGCACGCTCAGTTTAAAAGTTGCTGTTTGCATCGTTCATACAAGCTTACTTCCAAAAAGAAGATTTTAACTTCAAGTGGAAATGGGGACGAGCACATAGGACAACCTTACGTAAACATATCACCAGAATGATTGACAACTAGAAGGTCCACTTATTTTGGTGATCCACCCGGAAAAAGAATATTCTCCACTATACCTCAATATAATCAAAAATGTATTTTTTTTTTAAATGCGTTTTCCACCATCCCCACAAGAACTACCAACACTTTATCTATTTGCTGCTGAATAATAAATGAATAACTTGAAGACAGACTGTATTCCATAATTAATAATAAATTTATATAATTTTTAGGGCTGAAAAGATAAATCAGATGAATCATAATTAATCAATTATTGAAATAATCATTAACTAATTTAGTAATTGATTAATCGTTAACTGTGTAGAGTCTCTAAAGCATTAGAAACCCACCTAGAGCAGTAATTAAACAAAAATAATATGAAAAAAATATTCAAATATTTTGCATTTAAAAAAATTTCAAAAAACTTTCTCGTCTGTCAATATGCTCCATCCAGAACTCCTTAAGTTGAAAAATGTATTTTCATCTGGTTCCTTTAAGGAATCATTTCCTAACTGAACTATTAATTGATTATTTGAAAAAATAATCAACAGATAAATCAATGCAAAATAATCGTTAGTTGCAGCCCTAATAATTTTAGCATTAATATATTTCATAACTACATAGTCATGTTATTCAGGCAATAGCTGAACCATTTTTTTTTTATACTGGCAATCCAGTTTGTGATGGAACCAGATCAAAGAGTACCGACTCTAAATCCTGAGAATTTTAATGAAATCACTTATTGAAACTTGAACGTAATTTATTGAGACCTTTTAGAAACGCTTTACAATGTGATCAAATTATCATTCTGTTGTTTTTTTTTTATCTTCAAAGCTGCTACCTTAAAAGCTTGTCTTTTAACCCATAACCTGAAACAGATAAATATGTCAAAACATAAAGGATGATCCAAGATGATGTGCTGGACATATTATAACAGACTAAATTGATTTCAACAGTGAAAACATACTACTTTTCAAGCTGACTAAATAATCCCCGCTTAGTTTTGTTTCCACTTCCACAGTGCTCCTACAAGAGGAATGATGCAACACTATTGTAATCTTGGTCCAGCAAAGCTTTTCTAAATTTACGTCACAGGAATTTGTAACATCAGCATCCTCGTACTCCATCTTTGGTGTTGAATGTACAGTAAACTGATTCATATTTATTTCAAAGTATTTTTAAAATAGAATTCAACTTTATTGTCATTACTTTGTCAAAAGTACAAAGCAACGAAATTCACTCTCTGCATTTAACCCATCCCTTTGGGGAGCAGTGGGCTTTTTATTGTGCAACGCCCGGGGAGTAGTGCGGGTTCCCAGAGTTCCCAGAACCAGAACCTCTGGGATCCAAGCGCAATGCCCTAACCACTAGTCCACCACTCCCCTGAAATCTAGCTTTAACATAAATTGTTCAGAAATGTCCAAAAACATTGAATTATTTGAAAATGTCATAAAAATTGCAGTGTGGCATCAAGTATTTCATCATCCCTGGTTGTTGAATTGGTCATGTTGCAGGTCTTAGTACCTTAGCACCTTAAAAAATATACTCCCAGTTACATAACTAGTTGAGCTACTGGAGTTAAGGAAGTGTCTGAGTAGAAGGAGAAGTGAGAGAACCAAACATCAAGCGATCTGGTTGGGATTTATGCAGGCAGCGGAGGCATCCGTTCAACCTCGGGGGTGTACTCACACGTGGTCGGAGGTAGTAGAACACAGAGGGCGCCTACTGAGCATCACATCCCTAAAGGGAGGCCCGATCGTTGCCTCAGCTGTGGTATTCACGCTGCACACACTCCCAGGTGTATAAAGTCAACACGCTCGACGCTGTCAGGTACCACAGCGACCGCGCGGCAGGCGAAGGCCTCTTCATCTGCCAGCTGGTCACCGAATGATTCATCAGCTTACTAAACACGAGCCAAAGCTCCTTAAAGTGAGGTGCCAGCGAGTAAAGAGGAGTCCCTCTTAATGAGGCGGATGCTGCGGACCTTCTATCACACTCTGCAGCTCATTCATATTAAATTGAGTCTATTAACGGCCATAAGACCAGATTAAAATGTTTTATTGCGTTTTAGTGAGCTGCGATCCGTCTCTGCTCGTAATCAAAATGTGGCATTCATCAACATGGCAGATGTGGCAGAAGATAGATTTCTCTTTACGCGGCTGCTCTGGGGGGCTAAACTCTCATTACTCTGAATATGACAGTAAAACGTTTCATCAGAAGCTCACAGAAATGGTTAGAGGAGCCCCTTCTTATCATGTTTTTGAGTGTGGAGAGGCATCTTTTTTTTTCCAGATGTTTTTTATCACTGTGTGGTTCGTTTTTTTCCACAGAACAGAACAAGGCTGGACAGTGAAGAATTTGGCCTGCAGATAGATCTTCCTTCCATTCAGGACTTGCAGAGGTCCAGGGTAAGGAACAGGACACCTGAAATCTCTGCAGACCCAATGCATCCTGCATGCAAACTGTTCAGACATTTGCTACAACAAGCTTTTTACAAAACAGCCACCATAGAGACTGTTTACACTGTCAAGCTGATAGAAACTTAAAAGTCACAGCCTTCAATTATTATGGCTAATGCCCATTTCTGTCCTGATGGGTAGGGTAGTCATCTTGGAATCAAACAGCTGGTTATACTCCTGCAGCAGTGTGTCACAGTGAGCTTGACACAGACATTTTTTATTTCTGCCCAGTATTGAAGTGTGGTCTGCGCTATACGCTGTGGGTCTAGATACGGCCGAGGCAATGAGGAAGTGGGGGCAAGTTTGTCCGACAACGGAGGGACATGACGGCGAAAAAGAGCGGGGATCCAGGTGGAAACAGGGTCCCAGCGTTCTCGCGCACCTATCTCTTCTAGCTGGTCCAACTTCACGAGTTGTTTACCGCAAATGCGGTCATAAAAACAAAACAAGCCGGCCTCCTGTCTGCGGTCACCTACAATTTGATAGAGATGCAGCAGAGTGTCAGCGGAGGAGGCTGGGACGTCTTTTTGTTCACTGCGACACCTACGCAGACAACCTAGTTTTGAAGTATAAATCAGCCTTAAGGGTTTGATTTCAGCTTCATCCTACCACATGTCAACATGCCCATGGAAAAGGAAGTTAAACCCAAGTTCCTGTTTCTAAGTGCAAAAGGTTGAGAGCTCCTTGTGAATCGAAAGGTTCAATACATTTTTAGTCTGTAGTCTGCAGTCTTTCATACTAAATACGGCCATAGCTATAATAAAATAGTTTAAATAAAATTTTATTAATGTCTGTTAGAATGGCCTAGTCAAAGGAAAGACTTGGATATGTCTTGATTTTTATATCAAATTGGGCTTCGGTGAAGCTATTATAGGAGTAATAATGGGAAAAAAGCTTTCTTTGCAGCAGGTCAGGTGGTTGAATAGTTATGGCAGGGAACATACAGCCTAAATAAAAGCTCCATATAACCCTCCAAAAAAATTATAAATTAAGTTTAAGTGAAAATTCAATCTGAACCACTTGCAATGTCCTTTTTCCGCTTCAGCCAATGAACTCGGGGGCTGTACCTTCTGTGCAGCCGATCATCTTGCAAGGTCCCGTTCATTTAGTTCTAGCTTGCACACAAGCAAACTTTCACCCACCTCAACACTTTCCTCATTCTCAGACAATTCTCATTCCCACTCACCCTTTGACTTATTCCACCACCAACGTTTGTGCCCCGAGGGAAGACTACTCTGATACTTTTTTAGGTTACTCATCCAAGTAAATGTTAATTCACAGCATCAAAGTCTTCTTCCAGCAGGGTTTATATAGGAATGAATAACTCAAATTTAATGCTCTGTTAATGCTCTATTTTAATGCCACCAACAGGTACCTGTCGACAGGCTGCAGCCGTGTCTCGAATTCCTTGTTTTCCAACCACTTTTGTTGAAATTAGCTTTTTTCCCCCCATTCTCTAGCTTTTTCTCCGACTGAAGCTTCTTTCCTGAACATACAGCTTTGCGATCAAGTGGAAGCAGTTCCACGCAAATATATCATGATATAATACGTCTGACGAAATTGTTTTTATAAAAAAAATGTTTTTAATAAAGCATTTTAAATGCCACAATAAACACATTTAATGAATTTGAATGCCAATTAAGGCCTTAATTTAAAAAATAATATTTTAATGATTTTTAATGACCTGCGGAAACCCTGTCCAGAGCCCGACTGCCAAATTACTTATTTCATTTATGTCTTTAACAGCTTCCATCTCCTTGAGCCCCAGTCGGCCTCGGCAGATGGTGGCTCACACTGAGCCTGGTTCTACTGGAGGTTTCTTCCTGTTAAAATTGGGTTTTTCCTGTCCACTGTCGCTACATGCATGCTCGCTGTGAGGAATTGCAGAGGGTCAATGAGTTGATGCAATCTGCTGGTTTTCCTTAGATAGACTCAGAGTTGTTTACAATTTTGCAAAATCCTGCATAAGTATGTACATGTTTAGTTGTTATGATATTTTCATCAAAAAAAGGGAAACAATTATTCTGCATGTTTACTCTAGTGTTTTCACAAGAATTTAGACATAATATATCAAAACAATTTGCCTGATATAAAAAAACAAACAACAAATTCTTAAAAGCTCCCCAAACAAGAACAAATTCTTACCTTGGTAGCTGTTTGATGTCATCTCTGTCAGGTTAGTTTGGCCGCTCCCCGCACAGTCCAGCAAACTGAGCAGCTGGTTTGTTGTGTTTATGTGTGTACTGCAGAACAGATGTCAGTGTGTGAGTCTAATGAAAGTATTATTCACAGGGAGGCTGTTATCCTGCCAAAGTGAAGGACGTCTGGGAGTGTCCGTTTTAATGCGAGCTTGGGCACATCCAAACCCTCCGGACGGTCGAACAGGAAACTGGAAGCAGGCATCCAGCAGCAGCAGCAGCAGCCAATCTCCATTAGCCTAATGATGTGGCTACTCAGCTTAAAGAGGCAGCTCACTGTTTCGACTCAGTTACAACCTAAGGGATGAGACAGAAAGCACAAAGTCGTTCCTGCTTCTTTAAAGGATTCAATGCAAAGAAAGTTTGCTTCCTAATTTAAAAAGAAACTTGTCACAGAAAAATTTTCATTGTTTTCTTTTTTTTTTTTTATTCATTTTGATGGAAAAAAAGGAAGGCGAAAGATTTTAAATATTTTTTTTATATTTCATCAAAGAAAGATGAAGATAAAAGGCTTTCATGAGAATAAAATAGGGTTTTTGGGTGTCTAAAGGTGGATTAATAAAAACGTAGGTAACTATTAACAAATAATTGTTTAATAATTAAATAATAATTATTGATAAATAATTGTTTATCTCTTATGGGGATTTGTTTTGTCTTGCTTGAAAAATGTTTAAAATATTTAAAAAAAACATTAAAACAGAGATAATTCACCATGGACAAAACAAAATGGCAAGAAAATACAAAAAAAAATAAAAATAATACAAATAAATAAAGGTATAATGTGGCAATTTTCTGCTGCTGAAACGGACCCTTTACTTTTCAACGTGGGATTGACAGCTTCAACTGTACGTCATAGCCACGCAAAAACAATTTCGAGATAAATGATGGGGAGAAGCCAGAAATGTACCGTGTGAAACCAAGGATGCGTATGAAGTAATAGAGATTCAGGTTTGCACCGACGTCCATGGAGTCAATTAAGCCTGATTGTGGGAGCTTTAGGTTCCCACTAACGCAGCCTATTTATTAGAAGGGAAAGAAATAACTAACTTATCACTAAGTGATGATTATTTGGTTTATTAGATTAAAATTTGTTCTAAATTATTTCTTTAGAATCAACCAGAACTACCTACTGTGAAGAACAGCTAACAGCACAAAATTCTTTACTCTTATTGTCCATCATTAGCTTAAGGCGGCATATAAATTCTGACAGTCTGTCAGAGTGACATACCCTTTCTTTTAGTGATGCACGATATTATCTGCCTTTTATTGGTACCAGCCGATATCAGCTTTAAAACTAAACATTGGAAACCAGCATCCAGTATGTCTAAGAAAAAATATCAAGATCGCTTATCAACCAGTTGAGTAGTAAAATATCAACATATCTGATATCGGCCAATTTTCTATTGTCTTGCATTTCCACAGTCTTTAAATGATGATTTAATAACAATACAAATATTTAAATTCTATTCTAAGTGTTCCACAAATGTTATCTTTTTTTATTTTTTTATTTACTCAGTTCTTGTTTAGGGACATTTTACAAATCTGTTTATTAATTCATAATGTGCGACAAAACCACCTTATTTGATCTGTTCAGTCAGTACAGCTGGTATATTAAATTACCAGAAATATAATAACTTTCTTCTCTGCTCCTAATATAGCATAATATGAAAGGTTTATGTTATGATAAGGCCCTCTTTATACATGGGGAAAATTCAAGTTTTTAAGTAAATTGCAGCTTCTCAAGGAATAGTTTGCAGATTGGCTGGATCAATCAACTTTAGATTAATGCTTATATAACTTATATATAACTTGCATCCCTACTTTGTATATTAAAGTCGACAGATGCCACAAAAAAAAACCCTGTCAAGATAATCAATGAGGAAAAAAGTGAAAACTCTCAAACCAGTGTTGCAGAAATAAGGTAGCACCATTATTCTTAATGCAAGCTAGTTGGTTTGTGTTTTTAAATGTGTAAAACAGTTTTGTGCGTGTTAAATATCATGTATAGAGCTCCTTTTGTACCAAAATTGTATGATACGATCCAAACTGCATGATAAAGGAACATTTTAGAAATTGTTAATTTGTGAATTTTCATAATAAACAATTGTACATTATATGTTGAGTATACCAGTGCAAATAGGAGAGGCATGTGTGCCCTAGAGGGAGGTGGGAGTGGATGTTTATTGCCTGGCAGAGGGTCTCCGAGGCTGTTCAAAACAGGATGGACGCACATGTGTGTGTGTGGCTTTGGGTGCATTAAAGGCTGGGGGTTGGTCTCAAGACGAGGCGGGGGCAGACAGTACAGCCGCAGGACAAATTGCCCCCACCCTCTAAAAAAAAAAAAGTCGGTCACTGCACACTGCATGCACACTTTCGCTTTGTGATGAAGGCGCTAAGCTTGGAAGGAGGGGGTGGATCCTCAATGTGTGTGTCACTGGGTTTTAGGGTGAAGCCTTGGTGCAACACCATTCTCCGCGGGTACCTCATTTGTTTTGGGAGGGGGGTATTAACGTAAATGTCTGCGACCATTGTCCCCCAAGATGAGTTGGCTTGATATAGGGTGACAGAACTGGGGGGACGTGCCCTGCAGCTCAAAGTTGAGTTCTTGTGGAAAAGACCACAGATGGAAATTTGACTAAACAGTAAAAAAATATTATAATTGGGGATTCTTTGTTGATAGAAGATCAAAAAGCATCTGATATGTGCTTATCTTAGTCATCATTTTACAGCCATACACCCTATCGGTAAATAATGAGCTCAAATACTAATTATCTGATTGTTGGAGATATGCAACTCTTTTTTAAATCGTAATCTTTGGACTAAATAATCACATTTTTTATTCTCCAAGTGTCTGATGATGCTCTGCCTTTTTAAACTCAAAAGATAGTTTTATGATCTTCAAAAAATATTATAGATTAAAAGAAAATTACTGAAACCTAGAAAGCAACTGAGATTTTTGTGATATTTTACTGCTAGAAACAACTGGTTCTTTTCTTCAAATCATCTGCTGTGAAGCAACATGGTCAAAAAAAGTAGCTTGTTTTTCTTGGTTCTAAATCTCTTTAATAAGTTAAGTAGATAAATCATCAGAGGATGCTAAAATTGCTCTTATAACTTAATTGAATCACTTAAAATGTATCTGCTTAAGTAGACTGCCTCAGAACTTTTAAAATATTTATACAAAAAGTATAATTTAGTTATATTTTTGTCTTTTGTTAATTAGCTTTTTGTCACTTTTTAATAATAAACCTTTCAACAGACAAAATCTCATCATAAAAATTCCTTCTAAAACATATAAACCTGAGAATTTGAAGTCGACCGATAGTTTTTTTTTTATATCAAAATAACCAATTCCTGATATCTTCTGCCGATTATTGAAGCCTATATTTTTTTCCCCTTTCCACATTTAAATTATAACAAATCTAAATCTAATCTAAATAAATCTAAATCTTAAGTGCACATTAGGTCATTTTCTTGCGCTTATAAGGACGTTCATTAATCATGGAGATGAATGACTATAGAAATGTTTTAATCTTACATGTAATTAGATCTTTTTACAAAATCTATCAAATATGAGCAATTTTAATTAAACGGTAATAGTGCGTGTGCTGACAGTAGACTGTACAAAGAATTTAGAAGATTTATGCAAATTATTTGACGTTGAAGACTTTCTCTCGCCAGTTGCAAACTGACCACAAAATTTTGTACGCAGGCCCCAAAACGGTATTAAAAATCAATTCCGTTTTCATGTAGCATTATCATATTTGCTTTTTCAGCTTCAAAGTATGCTCTTACTATTTAGTATTCGAGCTATCGCAACAATAAAAAAGCATCTCGTAAGATATTTAACAACATTTCTGGTGTTAAGGTAGACTATTTCAATTACCCCGTTTCCACTAGCCTTTTGAAACCGTGCATAGAACGGTCAGAGCCCGAAACTGAGATAACTGTTGAGTGTTAATGGAACGCAACTGAACTGGACTGTGCCAGACGCAAACAAAACGTGCTAAATCTAGTACTAGTTTAACAGTAGGGCTCGGCAAGGTTCATCTGTGGCTTTGTTCTCTGATAACACAGAGCAGACCGCATCATCTCTTATTTACAATCAGCTGACTCATTTTGCAGGTTTCGCAAAGCAGCGTGATAAATCTCAACGTCTGTCGTAGCTTCCTATGTCGTTAAGCACTGATTAGACTGTTATTTTTCTCATCCACTTCCCAAAAGCCGACTCTGCCGGGTAAAAGAAACCCTCGCCTGAAATTTCGCAAGGGACGAAATATCACTAATATAAACAAAAATTAAGTTCGTCAAAATTATGGGCGCTGCCATTTTTGTTTGCGCAATTCCCGGCTTGAGAGCTGTAGTGTCTTGGACTGCCAATAGGAGACGGGGAAGCATGCTAGCGTGATAATGTTCGTAGGATCCAAGCTCAGTCCAAACTCGGCACGGATTAGTTTCGGAGTGCTAGTGTAAATGGCGTAAATGTATGGTTCTCACACCCCTCAAAGGTGGTATAGTCCTCATGCACCCCTTTTTTTCTGGGTATTTTCATTTTTTATTTTAGTGTTAGTTCTTAATGAAGACGGTATACTATTATTATTAGAACAATATAATGTTTCACCACATTTTGCAGGTTTTTTCAAGCACAACATTTTTTCATTTTAAAAACTAATGCATAAACGTCTTGAATTGTTACAAAGTGGTCATTTTGAAAAAAACATTCACAGTAAAAAGCATGATTTTCTTGTTCTAAATCAGGGTATTAACTAACAACATTTATCAAAGCTAAAGTGTTGAACCCTGAAAAGGCTTTAGTTTTCTCTGTTTCTCAAAACCCCTTCAACCATTTAAGGATCCAAAACAAAGAACTCAGCTTTATAAATCAGTCATTTAGGATGGAGTATTAGGGCCAGGCTAGAGAGTAAACTCATAGCATTATGAGAATAAAGTTGCAATATTATGAAAATAAATTGGTAAGATTATGAGTATAAAGTTGTACATTTACGGGAATAAAGTCATAAAATTACGAGACTTAAGTTGTAAACTTACCTGAATTAGTAATCATACCACAATCCGTTTCAAAAAGAAAAGTTCGAGCTCCAACCAGCATGTGACCACTGACCAGCACTAACCTGAGTCCATTTTGACATACTGGCCAGTTTGATGCTGCTGTGCTAAAAGATTTCCTTATTTGTCAAACCAAAGCGAAAGTATAACTTCACATGATGCCCGAAATTCCTCATTTTAGGGAAGAAAGTGCTTCTTGTAAGTTGTCATAGAATACAACTTTATTCTTGTAATATTAGGACTTTATTCTCATAATATTATGACTTTATTCTCGTAATGTTATGACTTTATTATTGTAATATTAGGACTTTATTCTCATAATATTATGACTTTATTCTCGTAATGTTATGACTTTATTATTGTAATTTTATGACTTTATTCTCAAAAACCTACAATTTTATTCCCATAATTTTATGAATTAATTCCCGTTGCGACTTTATTCTCCCAACGTTGCGACTTTATTCTCATAATATTACGACTTAATTCTCTTAATGTTGCAACTCTATTCTTGTAATTATGACTTTATTCTCTTTATTTTTGACTTCAGTCTCATTGCAACTTTATTCTCGTAATGTTGCGACTTTATTCTCGTGATATTATGACTATTCTCGTAATGTTGCGACTTTATTGTCTTAATGTTGCGACTTTATTCTCTTAATTTCACGACTTTTTTCTCCTAATGTTGCAACTTTTTTATCTTAATGCTGCGACTTTATTCTTTTAATGTTGTGACTTTATTCTCGTAATTTTATGACTTCAGCCTCATTGCAACATTATTCTCGTAATTTTATGACTTTATTGTTTCTGCGACTTTATTCTCGTAATATTACGACTTAATTCTCTTAATGTTGCAACTCTATTCTTGTAATTATGACTTTATTCTCGTAATTTTATTACTTCAGTCTCATTGCGACTTTATTCTCGTAATCTTGCAACTTTATTCTCGTAATATTACAACTTTATTCTCTTAATATTGCAACTTTATTCTTGTAATTTTATGACTTCATTCTCATTGCGACTTTATTCTCGTAATTTTATGACTTTATTCTCGTTGCGACTCTATTCTCGTAAACTTGCGACTTTATTCTCATAATATTACAACTTTATTCACTTAATGTTGCAACTCTATTCTCGTAATTATGACTTTATTCTCGTAATTTTATAAATTCAGTCTCATTGCAACTTTATTCTCATACTCTTGCGACCTTATTCTCGTAATATTACGACTTTATTCCCTTAATGTTGCAACTTTATTCTTGTAATTTTATGACTTTATTCTCGTAATTTTATGACTTCAGTCTTATTGCGACTTTGTTCTCGTAATCTTATGACTTTATTCTCGTTGTGGCTTTATTCTCGTAATACTACGACTTTATTCTCTTAATACTGCAACTTTATTCTTGTAATTCTATGACTTCAGTCTCATTGCGACTTTATTCTTGTAATCTTGCGACTTTATTCTCGTAATATTACGACTTTATTCACTTAATGTTGCAACTCTATTCTTGTCATTTAATGACTTCAGTCTCATTGCGACTTCATTCTCGTAATATATTACAACTTTATTCTTGAATGTAAAAGAATAAAATAAAAATCGGTGTCAGAATTGGCCATACAAACATCCACATCGGTCGACCTACTGTAAATGACAGCGAGGGGGCTCTCAATACAACTCTGATACAAACAGACAAAAAGTGCACTTCTTTTTTTCAGTACCTATTTGCTGAGACCTGAGCAAAACAACGCTTTAAAAATACCCTACCATCTCAAACCCAGATGTTGCTTTAACTGCTTTAACAGCCCGTTCCCCCCATTCACAAAAAAAAAGAAGAAAAAAAAAGATTGACGCATGCAGAGAATTACCACCGCCCATCCCGAACCATTCACACACAATTACCCGGGCCTGGGTCTTGGATTACCAAAATAATGCCAGCAGCCCGGTAGAAAAAAGTGGAGAAGTGTTTTCACTACGCATTTTACGTTAAAGCCCAAGGCTCTGCCGTGATCTATAAATAGCGCAGCAACAATCGGCATAATAAGCATCGCCCCTCACTTCCCGCCCGCAACAGCACAAACAAACCGTCCCCAAGAAAAAAACCCCGCACAGTTTTCACGATTTAAAAAGCTGAAATGACTCCTACCGCCTTCAAACACCCTCAGACCCACCGACGGCCGCTGATAAGGAGCGGTGGAAACCGAAACCGAAGCGGAGCGCTGTGGAAACTTGAGCCGGACATTGTTTTGATGAATCCCAGTGTGTGTGGATCGCATCCCTGGCTGAGAACCAATATATAAGCGGCGCACATTCATCCACAGAGCGCATAAACAGCTCACCTACACCGGCATGGAGGCGACCAGGCGTCCCGACGTGCGTCCCGCTTGCTTTGCCTTTTATTTCTTTCCCATGTTAGAGACTCTGAGGGGGGGCGACGTACGGGAAAAGAAAATTCATCTCCTGACAGATTCCGCCATACTGGATTTTTGTTACAGCCCCAGCGTCACATGGAGGAGCGCCCCTGCCTTTACCAGAGGCGGGGTCAGCCGGATGACAACGGGCCCATCTACCGCTGTCCAGGCTGTTTGGACATCATATGAAGTGGGGGGACCTTTGACAAGATTTGATTTTTTATTTTTTTTGACTGGAGTCACATATCTACGGAAGAGGATTAGGGCCACTGAACAAACAAAAAAACTTAATATTAATTTTAAATATTATTTCAGTTTAAAATGAGAAAAAAAGCCAGAATTCTGACTTTTTTCTCAGAATTCTGAATTTAATCTCAGAATTCTTACTTTTTTTTCGCAGAATTCTGAATTTAATCTCAGAATTCTGACTTTTTTTTTCTCAATATTCTGACTTTAATTTCAGAATTCTGACCTTTTTTCTCAGAATTCTGACTTCAATCTCAGAATTCTGACTTTTTTTCTAAATATTCTGACTTTAATCTCAGAATTCTGACTTTAATCTCAGAATTCTGACCTTTTTTCTCAGAATTCTGACTTTAATCTCAGAATTCTTACTTTTTTCTCAGAATTCTGAATTTAATCTCAGAATTCTTTCTTTTTTCTCAATATTCTGACTTTGATCTCAGAATTCTGAATTTAATCTCAGAATTCTTACTTTTTTTCGCAGAATTCTGAATTTAATCTCAGAATTCTGACTTTTTTTCTCAATATTCTGACTTTAATTTCAGAATTCTGACCTTTTTTCTCAAAAATTTGACTTCAATCTCAGAATTCTGACTTTTTTTCTAAATATTCTGACTTTAATCTCAGAATTCTGACTTTAATCTCAGAATTCTGACCTTTTTTCTCAGAATTCTGACTTTAATCTCAGAATTCTTACTTTTTTCTCAGAATTCTGAATTTAATCTCAGAATTCTTTCTTTTTTCTCAATATTCTGACTTTGATCTCAGAATTCTGACTTTATTCTCAGAATTCTGACTTTAATCTCAGAATTCTAACTTTAATCTCAGAATTCTGACTTTAATCTCAGAAATCTGATTGAATTCTGACAGCTAAAAAACCTGTTAGCATCAAGCCATAGTCATGTCTGTTTAGAGACTAGCTCTCTTGTTTTAATCACCTTCAGCTCCTCCATTAATGAAATATCCAGAGACCCCTCGGTCACTAATTTCGTCATTTTTCACCAATGTGTTACTGGCCTTCCCAAACAACTCACATCTTTGTCAGTAAAGCTGAGTGCTCCCACATCTCTTCCTTCATGGTGCCCATCTACATTAAGAAATTCTGAGATTAAAGTTAGAATTCTGAGATTAAAGTCCGAATTCTGAGATTAAAGTCAGAATTCTGCGAAAAAAGAAAGAATTTTTTGAGATTAAAGTCAGAATTTTGAGATTAAATTCAGAATTCTGAGAAAAATGTAAGATTAATGATATTATCTCTTGTTTTCATTGGACTAGCACAGGGTAATGGTTTTAAAGCTGTTCATACATCAAATCACTTCATTCCTACACTTTAAAGTAATGTTAGAGTAAATACTAAAGCAATGTTTTTTAGTAAAGCACTGCTGACCCTCCCCAGCATGTTGCTGCATACTGCAGCTCAGCTACCTAAAAGCAGGGTACTGAATATTTTTGTTTTTCAATACTATACAACAAGGAAAATTGTGGTTTGGAATCCATCAGTCTCACTGAGATAACTACAAGGTTTTTAGGTCTCTAACATGAACAATGGCATCATTTTTATGATTTTTGCTTCAAATCTTTAAAATTCAAGGCTATCGCACTCATAGAGACCAATAGCTACAAACTAAAAGATAATAGACAGAAACTCTTTGTTTATAAAAAAAAATCTTTAACCTTATTTGTGATACAAAATATCATTCAGGGAATTTGAGAAAAGTCTGCTCACTGAAACGATATTGTGTGCGATGTGTGTTTTGTTGTTTTTTTTTGTATGAAAAGGTGGTTCTGTAAGAGAAAAATCTTTGTTCTTGTTTTATCTACAGATACATGTTTAAACACAGCCATAAAAAAAAATTAGGTTTAAAGATATTACCACTTTTCTTTAACCTTAGAACCCAATTAAATGGTCTTCCTACTCTCAAAACAACCTGATATTTTTCTGCATGTGTTCAATTGTTCCTCCTTGCTTTCCATAACCTTCAGTAGCAAAATCAAACAAACATTTTTATCCAATTCGAGCTCATTGCAACAGAAATCGCCTTCCCTACCACCAGCTCTAATCCAATCAGCCTTTATTTCCATTACTTTATATTTGATTTTGCATCTCAGCAGCCAACTACAGGCGAATGTGAAACAGCACGGCCTGTTTCCGCTGACTCGATTACTGTAATATGCTAAGCAGTTTCTGTATAGGCTACATATGAGTTGGAGAGTGTTATTATTCAGAAAGTGCAGGTAGGCCGCACCGCTTTCTACTGGGAGATAGGTCTGCTGTCTTGCCCTCAGGGCTCCTTTGATGGCTCACTAAAGTTCACAAGAAAATGTTGGAAAGATAACATTCTGGAGCTGAAGAAGGACGGCCAACTAAACAAAGGGAACCTACAGTGCCTTGCAAAAATGAATAAAACGCAATACTTTATGTTGCTCTGTTAAATAAAACCCCAATACAATACAGTCGGAACAGAACTGGATGCATCAAGAGGACGGTTTTAAATCTTAACAGTCGCAGCAGGATATTTGACTCTCATTTCAGTAAGTACAGGATCCTTTCCCTATTTAAAATCCACTTGCCTTCTTTTTTTCATACAAAATCCTAAGATCCTGCTGGCTTTGCTGTAGGAAAAACTCACCAAGCTATAAAAACAACCCCACCTCCGCTGGCATGCACCATGTCCTCCAACATCATCTGGTACCACAGCTCCTTCCTTTTAAGTGCCCAAACCTCTCCTCCCTAGAAGAGCTGTCTTGCGGCTTCAAAATAATGTCTGGTCTTAATAACGGCAGCTTATAGTGTAGTTTTTAGCTCAGATACAATGTTTTTCTGATTCAGAGGCACTCAGTAACTTTCTTTTAGTAGAGCTGCTCATCAGGTTGCTTTTCCCACCTGAAACAGAACTGTAGGAAGAAGGGAGGGCATTATGAACTACTCTAAAGAAAGAACCAACACATTCATGTTGTTTAACTGCCTTAAACTAATTCCAATGCCTAAACATGTGAAAACAATTATATATAAACCATCAACATTAAGAGTCTGAAACCAAGGTCGAAACATAGGAAGAAATGAATAAAACCCTGGTCTTAAACAGGCTTCAACTCAACCAAATTTTCCACCACATTCACAACTTCCCCATATTAACTTTGTTTTGCATATTATAACTGTTGCCCGCATCAAGGCACTGATACCAAAACACATCAAATGAATCTAGACGTTAATGGCTTATTACTGCCACTACTTTTTTCCTTGCACCATATCTGATATACTCTCAAGAGAGGAAAACAAGTTTTTTCTACATAGTGTTTATTTTTATGCAGAATATGTGAAAATGGGTTTAAAATGTTTGGCTTTTAGCCTGCGACTAGCTGTCAGAAGCAAAAAATAACCTTTGCTTGTGCTTAAACAGATGTATGCAGACAATGCAAAAGACTAAGTTCAGATTCGGATTATTTCTTGTTCTTAAAGACAACAATTTGTGTGCTGAAAACATGATGCTAAAAATGCGTTAGTATATATTAAACTTGAAGTAAGAATTTTATCAACTCAACCTTCAGAGAGTGTATGGGAGTTTTTGTAAGGCTCAGCACAAAAGGACCTAGTATTCGAGGCGGAAAGACAGGTAGGTTTAACAAAACGTTTATTAAAGACAGATGTGCAGAGAACAGCGTTTGCATCTAATGCATGAACCTTTGCAGGGGGAGAACACAGGTTAGTGACCATGTTAATCTGGCAGAGGATGATAATGAATGTGTGAGTCACTAACCTGGTCTTAAAGTTCAGTCTGTGCCTAGAGGACGACGTTGGTTCAAGCTGGTGGACTGCCAACAAGACACGGTGGAGGTTGGAGAACATGCAGGAGATCAGATTTGACAAAGAAAGGCAGGATAATCCTGATGGTGGAACCAAAGCCGGTGTCGAGGACGTGCTCTGGAGTCTGAGCCAGGAGATCAGAGGTCCGAACTCTGAAGAGGTACTGAAGGGAAATCCAGGACAGTGTCAGGAAACAGTTCTAGGTTCGGTATACTGGCTGAAATCCAACAGGAGTTCAAAGACAGGTCAGGCAAACAGATCAGAGCAGGGACTGGTAGGCTCAGACGTCCAGAGGCAGAACGGGTCAGGATCAGGTAATCAGAAAAACTCAGGAATGCTAGAGAAACTCTCCTCAAATGCTTGAATAATCTTGCACTGATGGCTCTTCTGAAGGCTGGTTAAATAGAGGCTGAAACAGGTCGATGAGATAAAAATTAATAAGAACTGTGAAGAAATAGGCAGGTGAATGAATTGAGGAATGAGGCCAGCCATCAGTGCCAAAATCATGACAGTTTTATTCTAAAAAGCTAAAATACCGATAGCATTTTACCTACAAATTTAACTGATGTATTGAGTTATTGGCATTTTCAGTGCTCCGTTTTAAAATAGTCTTTACAATTTCTTAAATGATTCACTTAGAACATGTTGTAGTTTTAGCTAGTTATTGCCAGTAAGTGGTAAGAGGTCTGTACCTCGTTAGCCTACTGTAGCCACTAACTTTCCACTGACCTAACTGGAGAGCTTTATCTAACTACTTTTCTGTTTTCATTTGGATTTCAGATTCTGCATCAACCTGATAACACCAAACCCAAACACTGCATAATTGCACCATATTTTGATGCTCTGAACTTCCATATCAATGCTTTTTTTTGCACCATTTTTAACTTTTTTTCTTTTTCTCCCACACTGTTTACATTTGATCAGTGCTGCACTTTAAGACATGGAAATGTGAGAGCTGTACAAAACGAAATTTCGTTTGTATACACTGTGTATACAAAATTACATAAAAGTTGTCTAATATTTGACGTTGTTGACCTATTGAGTATCACTTAAATATTTAGTGATTTTTTAGAACGCTAATCACTGATTTCTACTTAAAATATTTGATTTCTATTAAGCTGACCTTCTGATTTTTATTGATCTAAATGCAGATAAGTAATCTACTAGTTTTCACAAAAAGCTGATTATTACAAAGCTAAAAAAGTTTTATTTCACTGTTTTACCTTTACTGGCAAACCAACTTCTTATTTATGAAATATAATATCACAAGTAGAGATTGTATTTAATTAAAGACTGATTTTTTTTAAGAAGATTACTGATTTATCCTTAGTTTACAGCATATTTTTCAGATAAATACAGATATTTCCATCGCTAAATTATAAAATAGTGTTTTTTTTTATCAAATAGCAACTTTTTTTTTACTGACCTAACGACAGTTATTTTCTTAACCCCACTACTCACTATTTGCTTAGTTATTCATTTCATTCATACTACAATTTTTAAGTTTTTTTTATTTAGGATTTTCATTTCCCTCAACATAATTGTTTTAATAAAGCAATCTTTCTTTAGCTAAAAGCTTAAACTGTTGACTTTTTCCTAAACTGTTTGCCCCCTAAATGCTCAAGCAACATGTCTGTGGTTAGAAAAGCTTTCATCAGTTATTTAACCTTTTTAATGGACTTTCTTTAGTTTTCTTTTTATGTTTGAGTCAATGTAAAGAGTTTTTATGTGAATTGCTTAGTGTTTAATCGGCCATTATATGACCGTAGCAACTTAAACACAATAAACTACTATTAAACTAGAATGCAACTTAAAAACATAGATCCTAATTATTTTAATTCCTTATAAATGTTTTAGTCCAGCACTAATCTTCTGTCCTCTGGGCTGGAGCTTATTGGTAGAATCAGTCCTCCTTATTGGCAGACATGCTTAATTTTATGGCTACAGCCAATCATTGCCAAAGGTTCCTTAAAGAAGAATCTTTCCGAAATTAAACCAGGTGAAACTAAAACTTTTCCAATTGAGGAGTTCTGGATAGATCATATTGACAGAGGAAAAGTTTTTTGTATAATAAATGCAACGTGTAAATATATTTTTATCACAATTTTGATATAATTGCTAATTAAAGTTTAAATTGGTCTATAGCAGCTGCCATTTTTTTATTGAAGTCGTTCCTCCTTCAAAGTCGTAGGGAAGCCGTTTGGGATGGACATATCCATGGAAACAGAAGATTATAGTGTAATTTGTGGATGAGCTTCAGTTACATAAGACGACAGGTCTTGGAGGCAGTTCTGGTACTGTCAGTAAGCTTTTTGGGGCCATCATCTAATACAAGTGGGACTATAGACTGACTTTTCTCAGTGTGTTTACAATTAAATCATTTAAAGTTGAATTTAATTATTCTCTGAAAGGGTGAGCAAATGTTACCATTCCCCAGAATAATAATAATAAAAGAAGTACAGCAATTAAAGATTTTTTTCTTAAATCTCCATGAAAAGAAAATGTAAACGGAGCATTAGAGTTACCACCAGTGTTTTTCATCATATCCATTCAGATTTTCACACAGAGTTTGAAAATTGCTGCATCCGTAATGTTTCTGTATTGACTTTTGCTGACGCAGATGTGCATCAAACACTGCGTGTGTGTTTGTGTGTGACTCTGAGTAAGTTGGTTGAGAGCAATGATGTCAAAGCAGGGGATTAGATTGGTTTATGTTGCCCAGAGCAGCACATTTGCAATTCAGTGAACAAAGTGGGACTGCCAAACCACAGATTATCTTAGCTGAACTATTTTGTATACAGAAGGGTATTTCTTACCTACTTTCTTTCTGGGATTTGATTCAGTATGATTCCTTTAAAAGACATCTGTACCACAAAAACCTGGCCTATAAAAGACATCCTGAGTAATGACGTTCCAAAAATACACCATGTTTCAGGCCAGCGGCTGGGAGAAGAGCAGCAATCCGGGTGGAAAGTTAGACCAGCGTTTAGAGCCTGCAAAAAAAAAAAAAAATCTCTGCTCTACCACAGGAGACACATCACACACAGGCTGTGGACCAGACCACTTGCAATACACACAAAACGGGCTGTTAGTGGTTTTTAGAAGGGAAGTCGTCGTCTCACCCAAAAGAGAGCCACATGAGTCAGATGCAGTGTGCAGACAACACTTGCAAACCTCAGAGTCATAAAGATCCTTTGCTTTGCCCGCGAGGAAGCAAACACTTGCAACTTTAAACAGTTATAGATGGTTTTCAGCAATTTTAGACAGCTCATGTGTAATAATGAGACAAAATGCTTTTAGGATGCTTTGAAAGTACATTTTGGATTGGGGATGAAGCAGCTATAAAGGGGTCTTATTAAATAAAATAAGCAGCAGCTTCTAGCCAGTCGGTCCAGAACTTTCCATCAAAGCATTGCTGAACTGCGTGGAGTAATTACCAGAAAGATCTCCCAGGACTCATTATTCATACTGCTTGTGAGTGCATTAAGGTGGAGGTAGAGCAGTCGCAGCAGATTAATAGGGCTCCACTAGCTGTTCGGGAACACAGACATATGTTTCCATGCCTGTGAAGAAACAGCGATGCAGAGACGACGGCTATTTCAGACATAAACCAGCTCGTCGGGGTGATAAACTGAGAAATGTTATGACGGGTCGCTCCTGGTCTCTGCAGTCCTGATGACGATAGAGAGAAGCCCACCCAATGAGCTGTTCCCGATGTCATTTAATAGGAAAAAAAATCTAATTTCAATGACAAAACCGAGCTTTCAACATTAAGTTTAAGGTAGTATTGTTGCATTCTTCACACTGATCAAGATTTTTGCAGCTTTGCAGAGTTTTACGTATAATGTTGGCCTCATTAATCAAAAATCTCCTTGCTGGAGATTTTTTTCCTTATCTCCTATAGGTTCTGGTTCAGCCTTATAAATGCAATCGTTTTAAGCCTTTATTTGATTCTCACTATAAAAAAGTTTCAGCCAGCAGCTTTTTTTTTACTGGCTGTGACTTCTTGGCTTATAAAGATCATCTGATAAACTTAAATGACTTAATCTCATATCTTCCCTGTTTGGTAGAGCAGCAAAAAAGAAATAAGCCTCAGTTTCACATAATACTTATTCCCCTAGGGTGACGGGAAGCCATCAATTTGTAATGAAGGTTTCTAGATTCTCTTTTTTTTAGGTCACAGTGGGCTTTATTTTTATTATTTTCAAAAGTAGTCAATCAATTATTAAATATATTTTTTTAAGTGCATGTCCTCTTGTCTTTCCCATCTTCATATTATAGTTAGACCTTAAGGAAACCTAGAATCATGTATTACAAATCATACGGTTTAACATGCTCTTAAGAATTTTTAAAATTATATAAATATATTGTTCTCATCTCATTCCTACTTTTAGGAGTGAATGACTAAATATTTACCAAAATATGATTATTTTAAAGTACTTAAGGTTTGAAAAACTATATTTGAAAATAAATATGTACACCTGAATACATGATTTTGCTACATTTACATCCAAAATATGTTCTGAAGCTGTTCTAGGTAGTTTTTAAAAAATAATTTTTTGGGGTATTTTTCACACCGAAATAATTTATTCACATTAATAGACAATTTTTTAAACAATATGTTATTATGGAATTACAGTTTTAGTGTTATTCACATTTTTATGTATTTTTATACACTATGTATTTAAAATTAAGTTAAAATTTGGAGATACAGATTGACTTTATGAGAATGTAGCTGTAGGTAAATCTTTATCAAGTCTCCTAATTTCCAGCAATACAATTAAACATTTTGCATTAAATTAAATGAGGATTCTTTAAGAAGATTACATTTCCTTCTAACTTTTTTTATCAAAAGTATAACCAGCAATTTTTGTGAGTCATTTTATTACTTTATAGATGTTGGCTGATGGTTGCCGGGACAATAACAAAGAGAAGAAGAGTCAATTAAATTATTTTCAATATCTCAAATGTTGTTTGAATTGTTTCTGCGCAAAAAAAACTATCAGAGGCTGCAAGCTGAGTGTCTACTGTCACCTTCTGGCCAAAACAAAACAGCAGCACGTTTGTATAAAGTGTAAAAGAAGGATTTCACCATAATCTTTAAACGTTTTCAAGTAATTTCTATTGCTTACCAATTGATGGAAAGTTGAAGAAAAAAAAAAGATTAAAATTAGTTAAAATAATGGGAAATAAGAGATATAAGACTGCTTTGAAGCAACACATGTAACATAGATAATATTGAAAGAAAAAGAAAAAGTGTGAGTCATGGCGTCTGAAGACAAAAGCAAACAATGAGTCAAAATGAAAATAAAGACGGAAAAAAAGAAAATATGAAACTGACTCTAAAAACACCCTGAAACTACAGCAAGGAATAAATATTTAACTAGATCTGTGGAGAAAATAAAACCAGCTGTAAGACTAAAAATCATATAAGAAAAAATACTAACTCAAATAGTAGCATGGCTTCAGATGCAATCCTGAGCAAACATCTTTATTAGATATATACTTATATGCATTTAGTCCTTATTTGTATTAATTTCTCTATATCTGCAACATAATGCCTAAGCTATTATCCCCTGCATCTCTTAATTCCAGTCAGCTCCTGTTTAGTCATGTGACACTGATGCATATGGATAGAAAAGTAAAGACCAGTAGTGTTAATGTCTTACAGTACATACGGTAATTTAAATATCTATTACAACGTGTTTATTTAGGCTTCTTTGGTTTTCTAGGAGAGCGTGTTCTACGTTTGTTTTCAGCTGAACTTTCCTTTCCCTTCTTTTTGGTATAATCTGATTTTAAGTATTCATTTTTATTCTTTTTAATTATTTGCGTTGCCTGAAAGCATCATCTCATCAATTTGCATCATCCCTCAAAATCAAATTTACATCGTCTCAGCTGCTCAACGCCTGGACTCATATTTAAAATTAGTTTCTAACTGTTAAACATGCAACCAAGGAGGATGATCATTTTATGTATTAAGGATGGAAAAGTATTCTGTGTAACAAATACTGTAAGTTTAATTATCAAATCCTCTGGTTTATGCTCTTTTACATAGAACTAGTGTATACAAAAATAAATTTCTTTAAAACAGCTCTTGACAATTTCATTTTCTAAAGCGCAGCCTTGAACAACAGTAATAGATACATAAAAAAAAATAGTAATATAAATATATGACTGTTTATTTACAGTTCTAACGTTTTTTTAAGTCAGACAAGAAGCTGGCATAAAACTAGTAATAAAAAAGCAGGACATCATGCTGTCATTTTATTTTATTTATTTATTATTGGACAGCCTGTTGAGATGTTATTCTTCTTTCCCTGAGTACATAGCAACAGGAACAGGAGGAACCACATAGGAGCTATATGGGCTCCCACAATCCTGTACTCGACAGGGCGTACAGGCAAAGTCTTTATTTCATGCAAAAGTTTTAGTCATTTGCTAAATAAGTGTAGCTTTTATTTTTGCAGTTCTTTTCTGGCAGGCTGTAGTCCTAATTTAAATAGTATATTGTTTGTTGCATACTAAGGTCAAAGGGTGTCTGGATTAAGATAGACTTAGGCTTAGACAAACTTTTACTTTGTACAGCTTTCATGACATTTCCTTTTCTTAAAGTGCAGCAGTGATCAAATGTAAACAGTGTGAGAGAAAAAAACACGGTGCAAAAAAAAACCAAAAAAAAAAACGCATTGATATGGTCAGTTTGATGCAGTCTTTGCATTAAAGAGTCTTTGACATGGTTTAGATCATTTTCAACATTCAGCTGTCTGATGGCGGTGGGGAAGAAGCTGTTTTGGAATGTGCCGGACCTGCATGGAATGCTGCAAAGCCTCTTCCCAGAGGGTAGCAGGGAGAACAGTCCATGGTGGTGGTGTGAGGGGTAATTGATAATGTAAGGGGCTCGGGACACGCAGAGCTGGGATGAAATTTCTTTTATTGAGCGAAGAGGAGCCCCGATAATCTTCTCAACCTTCTACAGATGCTCTCTATGGTGGATCTGTAGAAGGTTGTGAGGATGATGGGGGCAGGTAGGCTCTCCTCATAGGAGCTACAATTTGAGGTACTTAGTATCAACCAATCACTCAACCAGGAAGGGAAAAAAGAACTCAGAACAACTTCTGGGTAGAGCTCGGCAGCATGGGCGGTTCTAGAGAGGGGCCATCTATATATATATATATATCAAAAGTTTATTTCCCTCTATTTGAGCAGGGAAGTCACTTCACTATTGGAATAGGATGGCGTACGTTTAAAATAAAAAACAACAAATCCACAAATCCATTATCTTATTTCAAGAGGACAAAATATAATGTTCTAATATTAAGGGTAAAAATACTTTTTATTTTCGCAGATTATATTATTTACCGGCTTAGTTTAGGGGCAAATATAGTTGTTTTAAGACATTTTTACTTGTTTTGTTTATATTTTGGAGTGTAATATCAAAATAGTTTCTTATGATGATATGTACCAACAGAAGGGAAAAAGTCTTACAATTTTAGATTCAGCCAAAAAGTCACAAAGTTGATCTCACTGCGTTGGCAGATTATTGCACTTATTTTGAGAAGAATTAATAGCATATTAATAATTCAATAGAATCTGCTTTTGCTAATAGTATCTATCTCAAAAAGATTTTTTTTGGACTGCAAAAAATGATCTAAAAAATGGGTAAAAATTTCTTAAAATAAGTGTTTTTACCCTTTTTTGTGTAGGTAAATGAGAGTGGAATTAATGTTTTGCACTTGAGATGAGAGACTGCAGTTGTTTTTCCTATTTTAAATGTAAATTGTCTCATTCCATTTGCAAAGTTTGTTACTTACCTGCTCTATCCAAGAAAAAATGCCCTTGTTATGCACTCATTAAAAATGGACACTGTGATTTTATTTATTTATTTTTATAATTTTTTTTTTTTTTTTTTGCAGTGTGGCTAAAGCATGGTTAGATGAAAATTTTTCGCAGTGTGTAACTGATTCATCACTTGGGGATATTTAATGATTCAACTTTAAAATTTTATTTATCAATTACCATATTTTCCATAGTATAGGGCGCACTTCACTATAGGTGTTTTTTGGAAAAAAAAAATAGAAACGAACATAAAGGCCAGCTGACAGCTTTGCTAGGGCAGCGCAGTCTTTTTGCCCCCCGCTCCCCAAACACACACACACACACACACACACACACACACACACACACCCTGCTTTGTTTTCATGACATATGGGGACATTTCATTGACGTGCATCATTTTATATGGCCTAACCCAGACCCTTACCCTTACCTTAACCCAACTATTACCAAGATGTACCTAATCCTGACCTAAACTGAATTCACACCTTAGTCCTAAACCTAACCCCAACTCAAAGAACAGAACTTTACCATATAGGGACCAGTTGAATGTCCCCATATGTACCTGTAAGTCCTTGCATGTAGGATATTATACAAAATACTTCCCTCACATTGTAGGTAAAACAAGACCACACCCACACACACACACACACACACACACACACACACACACACACACACACACACACACTCACGTTCACACAAACACAAAGTCAACATAACTGCATACTTCAGTCTCCTTTGCCTATAATTTTATTTAGTAATCTGCTGTTTACAGAAATAGTCTTTGTCCTCCAAACAATCTTAGCTGACTTCACTTCTTATATGTGCTCAGACTTGTTCTCCATATGCTAAACTGTGAACTTTTATAGTGGTAAAGGCATTTATGCTGTCTTTAAAGTTAATTTCTTGGCAAGCTGATGCTCTTTAGATAGCATTGCCAGATCATTTAACCTTTCCTGGGACATCCTAGAGCCCAGGTAGTTTTTTATTTTCTTCATTTTACTGTAGGCCCACTCACCTCCAGCCAGTCACAGGTAGAGACAGGAAAATATGTAGCTGGTTCTTCCATTTCCAATAACAGTGTTTGTGTGTACAGTTTCTTTTATGCTCTGGAAATCTTTCATAAAGCTTTCTGTATTTTATGTTGGATATTTTCTTTTGAATTTAGTGCAGTTGATCTTTTCTCTACTTCACAGGATAGCAGCAAGCACAGCAGGCACAATATAAGGCCTTTTTTTTTTACCTGTTGTAAATCTCCAGTCCCTAACAATTTTTTCCCTTCCATTATGGGAGGTAGAATAGGTCAGATACTTTGGGCCGCTGGATCTGCTGGCAGTTCATTTGCCATCTCTGAGTAAGGCTTCCTTTTTGCCATTAAAAACATTCACTCAATCAGAAACAGTTCATTGAAATTAACGGCATGATCCGTCTCTGAGCCCCTATACTCGGACTCTTCGATCGGGCAGCAAGCCCCTCCACCTGCACTCTTTTAGCTCAAATATTTCTGTAAAAGAAAGTATGTTTTCCTCCTTACACTAGCTAGCGGATGCTATACTTTAAAATCACATTGATAAATGCATTACTTCTTTCTTAGCTCTGATGGGCATCATTCTTCTGCAATTCCATTCCTGGACCTGCTCCTAATATAGTTACTCTAGTATTAAATATTTTTTATCACAAATATTTTCTGACAAATTAATTCTGCCTGTATTTTTAATGTTTAGAGCATCAATTTTGGGTCCCTCTCTGTCCTAGGCCTGGGACAATTGACCCCTTTGTCCCCTCTGTCGGCAGGCCTGCGTAAACGTATAAGCCACACCGGGCTTGTATATTAGAGGCTATATATAGCCTCTAACCCCTATATCCC
Source organism: Cyprinodon diabolis (assembly GCA_030533445.1). Taxonomy (NCBI): domain Eukaryota; kingdom Metazoa; phylum Chordata; class Actinopteri; order Cyprinodontiformes; family Cyprinodontidae; genus Cyprinodon; species Cyprinodon diabolis. Next base: position 7,421,380 of record CM060085.1, read on the forward strand.
CCTCTGGCAGTTAGCAAAAATCTACACATTTTTATAAGCCACATGTTTCAAAGTGCGGCAAAAAAGTAGTGGCATATAGTCCGGAAAATACGGTATTAAAAAATTTCCGTCACCTTTATGCTTCATCCGTATTAAGATGCAACAACAGCTTTTATCAGTTAGATCATTAGTCTTCAACTATGGCTTCGTGGCTCACTTCATATACTTTTGTACTTTTTTTTTTTACAATTATATTTGTTATGAAAAATACAGACCCCTCCCTGACCCCCCTGGTAAATTTAGTCTAGGACCACCACTGCTTGACAGTCTATTTTATTATTTTATTTATCTATTTTGATTTTTTTATTTAAGATCTGAGTTCATGATTCAATAACAAAATAACAAAATAAAACATGGAACTAATCTAGCAAAAAAACTAACAGCATTTTAGAAAAAGAAAATCAGGATATATTGTGATGGTCTGATGCTGATTTACCTCTTTAGGATCAGGATCACTTGATGTTATGAAAAGAAACAGAAATTTTTCTCTCTTGGAGAAAAAAAATAAAAACCAAAACATAAAAAACAGTTCAATCAGGGTTTAGGAAATTACTTTTTTACATGCCAGGTTGGTTTAAAAAGCTTTCATTTAATTGAATTGAAACTGATTTAAAACCTTCTCTCTTTAGCTAATCAGATTATGTTTGCCTAATCCTGAAATTAATTTAATCTTGAAATTTAAGAAGAAAATTTTGGAGGCAGAAAATTACTTTATGCTTGACAACCAGTGAAAGAGACTGATGAAAAAAGTAGAGAAAGCAACAAATTGTTTAAATACCAAATGTTAATTTTGAATTGCATATTCCAGCAATAGTCTAGAGTTTAAAAATGTGTTTCTTGCCACAGATTAAAAACACCTAAATAACCTACACCCTGATATTTCCACATCTCTCTCACACTGGGATGCTTGTATTTTTCCAGGGAAGGCTAGAAACGTAGGGGCCCGGGCAGCCTGTAAAACTTATTGGGGCATTCAGCATGTGGGTTCTGCCAGCAGCGTATAGCCAGGGGTGTATAAATCTGACCAAGAAAGACCTGAAGTAGACAAACTGTGTTAAGTGTTCATAAAATATTTCTGGCAGGGGAATGTTTTGAAGGAGGGATTAAGGTAGGGAGAACCAGCTTCTTTTTAAATGGAGAGCAGCCCTGCCGCTAATGATGTTTTCCCTGTGGTTTTACTGCTTATGTCTACAAGTTAGGAGTGTACAGTCAGACATCTGGGGAAGAAAAGTTTTCAGACTGTTCCCAAGACACACAGAAATCAGACTCTGCTTTAATAAAGCTTGGCAGAGATGCGTCTTAAGATTTGCAAAAAGGATAAGAAAGCGCCTGGATCCACGCTGCGTGATTAAACCATTTTTATTGAGGTAGTCTTAATGACCACTAACATATGATGAAATTCTTTAATGAACTGCGCCTCAAAGTTGGAAATTCCTCTGTGACTCTTTTAATACCTTGCAGATAAATTACAGTTTTTAATGACACCACATTATCCCTCCTCCAAGTCTCAAGAGAAGGAAAATGAATGTTGATCAGAAGAAGGAAAATCATTTCAAGCTACTGTGTGAATAAGAGTGAGCAGAGAGCTTTTAGAGACATAGAAAACAAAACATACAAAATAGGGTAGCCCTAATTTATTCAATGGATAAATAAAAAATAGAAAAAATAATAAATTAACATCTCTGTTAGATAACGTCTACCACACCATGCATGAAGCTGTTGCAGAACTGGAGAGCTCTTTCAGCATCACACTGCTGCACCCTAAATGCACCAGGGAGTGTTATCACAGATCCTTCCTCCCATCAGCTGTAAAACTCTATAACCACCACTGCAGCCAACAACCTCAATAAGTTGTTACATTCATACTTTGCACAGTTTCTACCTTAGTCAGTTATATAACATGCTGCTGTCATTTTGCACATCTCTGACATTGCTGCTATTTTTCAAATATCCATTACTGTAAAAATGTCCATAGCTGTAAATTGGTTAATTATTCTCCAGGTGCAAAGTTTTTATATTGTTAAAACACTTTACAATACAGTTTTTTGTTGTTGTTTTTCTTTTAACTCATTATTATTATGTTATTCTTATTAATTTTTCTAAGGTCCACATTTGTGTGACCATATTTTCTAAAATATTTTTGCTGCTGTAACTCCAGAAATTCCCCATTATGGGACAATAAAGGAATTTCCTATTCTATTCTATTCTATTCTATTCTATTCTATTCTATTCTATTCTATTCTATTCTATTCTATTCACAGTTTTGCTGATCAACAGTCATGAAATCAGTGTCCTTATTTATTTGAACAAATATAAATAAATCCACTATTCATGGCCTAATACCTACGACTGTATAAATAATAAAAAAAACTTGAAATAATCATCATGATATAATCACTAGAATGAAGGCAAAGCAGATGTTCATTAAATCAGATTTGAAAACAATTACAGCAAAAAAAAAAAACAATTTCAGAAACCTAAATTACAATTAAATATGTGATATTATTAGTGATATTGTAATTCATATATCTAATAATAGATTATATGTCTAATTATAATTGGTATATTTATAGGTAATACTTTTTTCTTCTAGACGTTTTTTTATTATTATGCCAACACCACCCCCTAGTGGGTCCTTCGGGAACTTCAGTTATATATTGACTTTAAATGAAAGAATAAAGCCCGCCCTCTCTTCCCAGATAACCAATCAAAGCCTTCAGTTTAAATCTTTTAGCCAATGACAGCGCCGTTTGCACGTACGTCATTAGAAAACACGGAACCCAAGTGGTCAATCGACTGCGTGAACGTTGACCGAGTGCTCCGTCATTATTATGCGGCAGTTTTCTCGGTCGCAGGCAGCAACATGTGAAGAAATCATGGCTTGGGAGTTATTTTTCCTCTGACCATCTTCGATCTTATATCATAGGGTAACATTTATGAGTAAAAGTGCGGCCTATATTTTTCGTTTAACGTGTGTAAGTAGTTTAAAACTAGCTTAGCTGATTTACTAGATTTGGTGTATTTTGTTGATTGGTTTTAGCCAGTTAGCATCATGGAGAACGCAGAGGAAAGTGCTATTGAGCTTCATGGAGATGAGGAAATAATTGAAGTAATCGACCTGAACAACGCAGAACCCGGACCAGGTAGTGAGAAAGTCCCCTTGTCTGGTTAATTAGCTTTTAGCATGGTTTCAGATGTCATAACTCAACAGCATCTAAACATTTGGCCTGTTTTTTTTTTTGTTGTTTGTTTATTTATTTGTTTGAATCTGAGGGTGTCAATATTTAAATGCAAACGTTTATTTCCTAGATGATCTGGCTGGTGACTTGGGAGACGTGGACTTTGAGGACCCTGGAAACCCAGAGGATGATGATGCAGGCTGGGAGACAGAGGATGAGATGGAGGCAGAGCAAGATGACAGTGAGCTCACCTTCTCCAAGCACACAGGTAGGAACCTTCTCCTCTTCCTCCGCCAGGTTTATGTTGAGCCAACCTACAGGCTGAAGCTCTGTCCCACCATTCCTCCATGTCCAGGCTCTGTATTTTGTGTGAGTTTGGATCCAGCCACAAACAGCCTAGCAGTCACAGGTGGAGAGGATGATAAGGCATATGTGTGGAGGGTGAGCGATGGAGAGGTTCTGCTGGAGTGCACAGGTGAGTTTATTTATCTGCCTAACAGGGATTGTTTGATATCGGTACTATGGAAGAAAAAATAGTCTCATTAGAATCGGAATTTGTTTTGACATTGAATTTATAAGACTAATGTTTTTTTTACTTAAAATTCAGTAAAAGTTTTTCCCTGTAAAATTTCTACTGCAGAATTTACATTAAAGAAAAAAATTGGCTGCAAAAATTCAAATTCAAACCTTTTGATGACTCAAGTCAAAGCAATCTGCACTAGATTGTTTATCCAATCAAATCACATTCATTTATTTTTTGCAGGTGCATTTATGATGATTTTATTCAGGGGATTTTATAATTTTTTTTATGTAAAATTCTGCAGTAGATTTTTTTTCAGTCCAAATTTTAGCTGGTGAATTTAATTAATTGCACAGGTTAAAAAAAATCAGCATTATAAATTCAATGTCTAAACAAAGTTTAATTCTACAAGCTTGCCATTGTTTCAGCCCCTTTACCCAACAATTCCCATTTAATCAGTTTATCCATCCTCCTGCCTTCTAATCATCATGGCTCTCTGTCCACCTGCCTGTCCTTTATCCATTAGTTCATCCTTCAATTCAACTATTCTGTGAACTTTTGTTAACTCAGCTCTCTGTTCTTCTTTCCATTTGGTTCTTTGATTTCATAGCCTCCAAAATCAGAAACATCTGTCATGAATTTTAGTTAAGTTTTGTTTTTTAATTTGAAATATTAAATATAATGGACTGAGATTTCTGGTAGATTCCATCTGAAAAACCAACAGATTTTTTAAATGAAATAATTGCTGGAGGCTTGTTAGAACAGTTCCAGCAACATACCTCAACAAAAATAAATAAAATAGATAAATAAAACATTTTAAAATATCCTGTTCCCAAAATGTTTCTTCTTTTTTTTTTTCGGACTTTGTAGGCCACAAAGATTCAGTGACATGTGCCATGTTCAGCCACGACTCATCTCTGGTGGCTTCGGGGGATATGAGCGGTCAGATTAAAGTCTGGAAAGTGGAAACTAAAGAGGAGATCTGGTCGTTTGAAGTGGGAGATCTGGAGGTAAGGTTTTGAGTGCAGAGAGTAATTGGATCCCTTGAACGCGCTCAGTTTTTACATGTTTGAATCATTGTTTAAAATGAAGATTTCAAAAACTATCAAAAGTATAAGATGAGGACAGGAAGCTGGATAGTTTCTGTATTCAGGTGTAAATTCATCTCTTCCTCAGTGGTTGGAGTGGCATCCCTGCGCTCCTGTGCTGCTGGCGGGGACCAATGATGGAAACGTTTGGATGTGGAAGGTCCCAGCAGGAGACTGTAAAACCTTTCAGAGCCCTGGGTGTCAGGCCACCAGTGGACAATTCCTTCCTGATGGTGAGAAAGCGAAACTGAACGCTTCGATGCTTAGAGAAGTGAAGAAAGATAACAGGTGTTGATTTTAAACCACAAATTAAACTGGACAATTACAAAGTCTATAATTGTCTGTATGATCTTCAAACCCACCATCAATTTAATGGATTCTGTTTGGAGGAATGGGCCAAAATGCCAGCAAAACCTTAAACACGCCCAAGTAATAGTCTGAAGGAAATTCAACTTAAAATCTCTGGATTTAAAAAAAAAATCCCTTGAATAAGGGAGTATTTTGGGAATCCTAAACTTTTTAAATAAAAAGTTTGTGTCCTTTTCTATACTGTGTCTAAAAATCTGACTTTAACTGTACTGATGCAGAGCTCATGTTTGGATTAAAAGATCTAAATCTTGAACCTAAATGGATGTTCATTAAATTCACCACCCCAAACAAACATTCTCCTCTTCCTGTCTGATGCTGAAATGCCGTCGTGTTCTCTGACGTCTTCCTCCAGGTAAACGAGCCGCCGTGGGTTATGAGGATGGAACAATAAGACTGTGGGACCTAAAGCATGGAAATTCAATTCATGTCATTAAAGGTACTGTACGACATACGGCAAGCCAAATGATGATTTAACAGTGAATTATGGAAAGCTCTTTGTATACATGTTTGAAGTAATTGATACTGATAATTTACTGCTTACCATACACTCTTTGCAAACCAAGCTGTATGTCGCAGCTTTAATAACAGCATAAATATGCATAAAAGAGGTGCTGCATGGTCGCACATATGGTAGTTTTCCAGATAAAACAAGTGAACTTTTCTGGTGTGACTACAGTTATTTTTCTTGTGCTGTAAATTCACCCTTACTCTACAGTCTCTTATTCGTTCTTGTTTATATATATTTTTTAATCAGGGCTGGGTATGGGCCGCTGGAAGTACCTTTGAACAGGGTGTGCTGTGAAAATGTTTTTTTTTTCTTTGGACAAAAGAAAGAAAGAAACCTATGAGCCCTTTATGCCTATTTAAAACACAATAAAACTAAATAAGTAAATACATTGAGATTCACTAGTTTAGTGTCATATATACTACAGGGTCTGTAACTCACAGACATCATCAGTTCTCAGGTGAATATATGCTTTATTAATTAAACTTCACAATAAAATAACGTAGATTTGGTCAGCTTGCATGGACCTGAGTCACTGTGTTTGTGACACCAGTAAGTATTGGCTCCAAAATCCTTTTATGCAAAACTCAAAGAAATAATTGTACTATCATAGTGTTTGAACGCTATTGAACAGACCTCCAATTCCATTACACAAAGAACACAAGATCAAAATATCACTCTAAAATACTATGGTTACATTAAACTGCACGAATAGATATAAAAGTGCAGCGGCACCATGCTCTTACTTTGAGCTACAGACAGCATGCCCTAGTTACAGGTGTCCACATGTTGAGGTGCGCTCTGAGGTCGTGGAGATAAAGTCTCTCATGAGCGGACAAATCTGAAATGTGTTTCTGTGCCATATTTCCTCCTAAATTCTGTCATTAGACTATGTAAATTTGCTAGTCTGCTGCTGCGAGCAGGATAACTCTTTTCTCCGCGACCACTAGATAGCTTAACTTTGCCATGACAACGTAACTTCTGAGAACTTGCGTTGATTAGGCCCCAAGATATTGAAATAAAAAACCAAATACACTTAATAGTAAAATAAAAAACTTCAGAATTATTTCCCAACATATTCATAAGAAATTTATATATTTTGCAAAGTATTTTTGAAAATTATTTTTATAATCTCCGTCCTGCCACTAGCACCCCCACTTCCTGCAGCCATGGCTGGGCGACATGGTCCAAAAATTTTATCTCCAATTTTTTTTCTTTTCCTACCAAGTCAGATTAATCGACTTTTTAAAAAAAATCTCTTATGTTTCGGAATAAAAATGACAAAATTAAATGAATTGCATACAAAAACTAGCTTTTATTTCAGTCATCCTTTTCAGGAGAGGACATAAATCTAAAAAGCAGCAGAATTCCAAGCTGTGAAAAATGTCTGCAGCTTAGTGGTGTAATTCTAAGTACACATCTGAAAACAGATGGGACTGATGTCACCCTGAGCTGAGAAAAAAACAACCATGAAAAAACTAAAATTAAATCTTAATAAACTCATAATTTTGTTAACTTTGTTCAAATAAACCCGAATTTCCCCACTATATACCAGATTTAATTTGCCAACCAAACTGATTTACACGTATTACGCTTCTACTTACAACAGATCTCACTTACGAAGAACTAAAATTATACCAAATAAAAGCAAATTAACAGGAGGTTAATTTTAGGAGTGAGAAAACGTGATTTAAAATGAAATGAAACTGTTTTCTCAAAGGTCACGATGGACACAAGGGGGCGCTGACCTGCCTCGCATTCAACAAGGATGGCTCCCTCATGCTGACGGGTTCAGTGGATGGATGCGCCAAGCTCATTAACACCACCACAGGCAAGGTGGGTCACAACAGAAAACATTAAAAGGGGGAAATGGATAGTTTTAACTGCTTCGCTTAGTAAAATTGTGCTTCTAGGTTGTTGGCGTGTTTTCTGTGGAGGCAAAAGGATCAAAAGATGAGGAAGAATCTAATTCTGTCGAGTCTGTGGGATTCTGCAACATGTAAGATGAAAACCAGATTTCCAAATCTGACGCAGTCCCTTCAGCATCTTAAAATGGCGTGTTGTTGTATTTGCAGCCTGCCTCTGGTAGCTGTGGCTTATTTGGATGGGACTCTGGCTATATATGACCTTTCTTCACATGTGCTGAGGCACCGATTCCAGCATGAGGTAAGAACGAGCTCCTTTAGTTTGATTCACATTAAATACTCCAAACCTGTTTTTGGTTGGTTTTTTTTCACCGTTTTCTGGGTCTTCTAGGCTGGGATTGTTCATCTGCAGTGGGAGGAGTCATCTTCGGTGGTGTCCACCTGCTGTCTAGACGGAGCGCTGCGTTTATGGGATGCTCGTTCTGGCAACTTATTGTCCGAGTACCGCGGCCACACCGCAGAGATCCTCGACTTTACTATCAACAGGTACGGCTGCCTCCAAGTACCTTATAATTGGGTCCAGGACGCCATCTTTTGAACTTTGTGCATAACGACACAAAACAAAAAAAGCACATTTTTTTTATGTAAGTAGAAATGAGATTTAAAGGTATTGTGGAGGATTTTCATAAATTTTTTAAGTGAACACAGTTAACTGACCATTCCGACAGATGATCACTACTTTTTACTCCCCGTTAGTCACATAACTCCTCCTCCACCACGCGGTGCCTGCGCCATCTTTATTAGTTACCAACAGCGGGCCGCTGTGACCGCAAATCCCATGATGCTTTGCGAGAAGAGCTCTCCTTGCAAAGCATTCTGGGATATATCTGCCTCTTCTGAAGCCTTTCTTTTCTTCTCATACACTTAATAGACACTTTTTCTCTTACGACCCTCGGCCATTTTCAAAGAACAGAGGTGAGAAAGGTGAGCTTCAATGACTGTCTGAAACCGTAGCTCATCACAGATGTATACGCCTGAAAGTGCGTATGCGCAGAAAAAGATAGCTAATTGGGGACGAGCACGTATGGCGGCCTTACGTAAACATTTAACCGGAATGATTGACAATTAGGAGGACCACTTATTTAGATGATCCACCCGGAAAAAGAAAATCCTTTACTATACCTTTAAGCAAAGAAGCAGCAAACAATGTCAAGGTGGATGTCACATTTTGACCCTCCACATCGTTTAAACAGAAGATGGAAAAAGTAAAGTCATTAACTAATGAGGGGAATAATCAACATATTGTTTTTGACCTTCTGTTGCTATTAAATGAGAATAAATTTGATTACATCCTGGTTGTCCTCGTGTCTCCTCAGGGAAGCGACTCTTGCTGTAACTGCTTCAGGAGACAACCAGGCCAAAGTGTTCTGCCTCCAAAGACCTGATCGATAAAGGAAAGGCTGAAGAAGAGGAAAGAAAGGAAGAGCATCACAGCAAATAGACAATTTCTGTTTTCACTCCCTGGAGAAGAGATTTTCTTTTCCTACAGGAATTTTAGAAGCAGAGGCCCCTTTATTTCATTTTTAAATAAATGCATCCTGAAAGACAGATAAAAATGTATTTATCTTTCTAATGATTAAATGATTCTACTAAGAAAAGGAAAACATTTTTATTTTTTTTTTCTGTAGTGCATCACTTCCAGCTCTGTCACAAACTCAATTGTAAATACAGACAAAATAAAACAAAACTATCTGTTCTGGGCCATTCAAAGCTTTTATATTCATCCAGAGACTGCTTTGTGTCTTATGTTTGTTCTCCCATCTATTTTTTTAGCTTTATGGGATAGAGATGTATCCAAAAGACGCACAAACTAAGGCTGGAGGGCGCAGTTGTTAGGTTATGGGTCATGTTAACATGGTAAATTGGTTAGAAAATACTTCGCACAGTTCAGTCTGTGACTCTTAAGTGCTTCTATAGCCTTCAGTTTCAGCTGAAACGTTTGCTTTTTATTAGATAAAGCTAAAAGGAGGAGTTGAGTTGATCTAGAGATGACAACCCCCTCAGCAGAGGGAGTTTTTTTTTTTAAAGCTACATCTACATTAGATGTGATTAAAGGAAGACTAAATCAGACAATGAGTTTGAAAAGCTCATATAATTTATTTAGCTCTTTATAATTCAATAGAAAGGCAGCACCATGTGCTTTCAGTAGTCAGAACATCAAGTTAGAAGGATTTTAATGTCGTTTTATAAACTCCATTTCTGTCTCTGTCAGTCAGCGAACCTAACTTTTAGATTGAAGTGATTTGAAGAACTCTGGACTGGTCTGAGTAATTAGGCACAAATGGAGATCAGAGGTTGGGGGCATCTCAAAAATATGTTTAATATTTTTTTTTTTTTTTACATCTTTTCTTTTGTTTTTTTACTTCTGAAAAAAAAAAAGATTTTCTCCAGAAGTTGGCATATATATATACTTGCAGTGGTGGATGAAGTATTAAACAGTAGTACTGAAGTACTAACTTTTGAAAACACGTTTTCAAAAGTACATATATATATATATTTAAATTTTGAATATGAGCACATTTATGATTAATTTTCAGAGTAACTTTGTAACCTTGTAACTTTCAGAAACCACCTAATTTATCTGTGCTTAGAACCAAGAACTTCAGCATAAAAATGCCACAAATGTAGTGGAGTAGAAAGTACAATATTTTACTTTGAAATGTTATAAGTACCCCCCAAAAATGACTCCAAGTAAAGATACTCAAAAAAAAAGTAATCAATTAAATGTACTCTGTTACTTTCCACTCCTCTATACATGGGAGTATTGCTGCTAAAGTGAGGGAGAAAAAAATTGGGAGTGTATTCCCCCCCCTCTCCCCCTTCCTCACCAAGTCAGTAATGTTGAGAATAATGACGAAATATAGTTTGGTAAATAAACTTGATTAAAAAAGGTTTCAAGAATTAAGTTGATAATGTCAGTGGATCACACAACATTAGGCCTACATTCTCTAAAATTAACAAAGCTTTTTATTGACATTTAGACTTCGTTGACACTTTGACTTTGTCGACATTTTGACTTTATTGTCATTTCAGCTTTGTTTTTGACATTTTGGCTTTGTTAATATTTCTGCTCTGTTGATAACATTTTGGCTTTGATGACGACATTTCGGCTTTTTTCACAACATTGCGGCCTTATTTTTTACATTTCTGTATCGTTCATGACATTTCGGTGTAGGTATCTACATTGGCTTTGTTGGCGATATTTTGGCTGTGTTAGCATTTCGGCTCTGTTGACGACATTTTGGCTTGATGAAGACATTGGTTTTTTTTCCACAACATTTTGGCTTTTTTCATGACATTATGGCTTTATTTTTGACATTTCTGTATCATTCATGACATTTCGGTATGGCTTTGTTGGCGATATTTTGGCTGTGTTAACATTTCGGCTCTGTTGACGACATTTTGGCTTTGATGACAACATATCGGGATTTTTGATGACATTTCGGCTTTTTTTCACGATATTGCGGCTTTCAACACGACATTTTTGCTTTATTTTTGACATTTCTGTATCGTTCATAACATTTTGGCTTAGGTACCTACATTGGCTTTGTAGGCGATATTTTGGCTGCGTTAGCATTTCGGCTCTGTTGACGACATTTTGGCTTTGATGACGACATATCGAGTTTTTTTGATGACATTTCGGCTTTTTTCGAGAAATTGCGGCTTTGTTCACTACATTTTGGCTTTATTTTCGACATTTGTGTACTGTTCATGACATTTTGGCGTAGGTACCTACATTGGCTTTGTTGGCAATATTTTGGCTGTGTTCTCGACACATCAGTTTTCCTGACTTGGTGAGGAAGATGGGGGAAAACAAATCACTGTGGCAATTGTACACCAGGAGAGAAACCTCAAGCTTGGTGAATACAGTGTTCCAGATGGTGTTAATGGCAACATCAAGCCACAAGTGGGTGTTTCTGGGTGTTGTTTACAAACATATTTTTGGAATGTTTAGTGGAAAGGAAAAGTGCGGTAGGAAAAGAAACCATTCGGACAATCAAGATCCAAAAAATATTTAAGAATCTGGAGGATTTACAATAGGTGGATCTGACCTGGATTCCTTGCTTCACAACAACTACTAGGAGATGTAACTAGGGCTTAGCTGTCTTGTTCCTTAAACAAAAGGGGAGATTTAAAGAGTTTGGCTTGTGCTAAAGAGGAAAAAAGAAGACGTGACTTCAAGTGATCCTTATTCTTTCTTTTTATCTTATTAAATGTTAATATATGAAAATGAAGGTCCAAGAATCTGGTGGAGTTGAGAGGTATGATGTATTTCCTGGTCATCTGGTCTGACCCATTCCTCTTTTATCAAAGCTGAGAACATCCATTCAACTACCATGAGAGTGGTGATAAGAGAACTCCATTAAAACTGACATTAATCATCTTGACTCCTTGCTTTAAGATGTATGTCTGTGTGTGTGTGTGTTGGGGGGGGGGGTCTATCCTTATATAATTGAGATCCGTTGGGCGATCTTCGTTTGTGTAAACATATTACCGGAAGAAGGCCTCTTTGAGCGAGTCCTGCTGTGAGAAAAAGGGGCTGTTGTTCTTGATAACGCATTTGTGTCACTTAACAGCCTTGTTCTGTGTGTCTTAACGTCAGAAAATAAAGCTTTGAGTCAGTTTCATTTCCCACTTAAAGGGACGATAAACACACTCATCTGCATCTTTATTGGATCCTACTGTTAAACTGTCAGCTATAAGAAGCAGACAATTGATTAGCTCAGTATGATAGAAAGGCAACAGTAGCTCAAATAACCACTTGTCAGTGTCTGGGGTATGTGGGATGCCATCTCTAAATGCAAACTACACAAAATCTTAAAGCAGAAGGCCTGCAGCAGAGAAACACCTTGACAGCTCCCTCTGCTGTCAGATGAGAACAAGAAACAGAGGCGACAATCTGCAACTGCTTGGCAGTATAGCACCAGAACACATGGTCAAAATTAAAAAGTCTTGATTTCAGCTAAAACTGTTCAAATTTACTGCAAGAATAAAGAGTGAAAGGTGAGTAAGGAAATACTTTTTCAGCATTTCAGGCACTAATACATAGCTGCAGCCTCCTTTAGTTTAAAAGAATTGGGATATGTTGTACATTTTACACCGGATATCTACCCAAATATTGTTTCCCCAGCATAGTGTGCCTACTGTCAGCCTTATTTGTGTTTGAATCCCCCCCCACTTCCTCTCGGCTGTTCAGAAAAAAAGGAAACTGTCAGTGGGCATCCTGTGCACAAGTGCTTTTTCCTTGTGCCATTGTACACACATGTGTAAAGGTAACTGTCCCAGAAAGACTGTACAGCTCCTCCATTTTTTTTTAAAGCATTCATCTGTAATCCTGCTATAAACAAAATGTGTGTTTCACATAAATAAAGGTGAACGAATGGTCAACTGTATATGATAAAATGCGCTCGCACAACACTCGGCAGAGTCGCAACAGGACACAGGGAAAAATGATACCTGTCAGATGTTGTTTACACAGAGAGCAGGGTATTTCCCTCCACTGTCTCAACAGAGTGTCTTCTCTTGTCTCTGTTTACATCATCGGTGTGTTCCATTTTTGCACGAGGAGTTCTTCACAAGTTTAGAGTAGTCAGAGAGAAAAGAGTTTTTTTTTTTTTTTTTATCTCTTTTTGTCTCATGCTTTAAGATTTTTTTATAGGTTGTGGATCTGATTTCTGTTATATTCTTAAAGTAATAGGTTTTCTTTTTTAGGAACCTTTTCCGTGTTGATTTTTACCCGTTGTTGGCAAGGTAAACTTTATTTATATATCACCTTTCACAAGATAAAATCCAAAATAAAACCCAAAAAATTGAATATGATAAAAACAGCAAACATGCAACATCATACAGTTTAAATAAACATGTTAACTGTACAAGAATAAACACCAGGTTTTTCTGTTTTTTGATTAAAAATAACCAAATTTCCATCCTTCCAAGGGCTTTAAAAGAAAAACAGGCCCACAGTATGACAGCACCTCAAACATTCTTCAGCACATTCCTTTTTTGTTTAATTTCAAAGTCTTTTGTTGCAATAAAACCAGTCTAATTTTACCAATGCTTTCAAATTCAGTCAATGAGTATGACTTTTTTTTTAAACAATAAAAAATTGCTACATTTTATTATGCTAGAAATCAAGTATTTTTGTTTTTCTTATTAATTTGTTCTATATAAACTGTTACACAAGTCTAATCAAATTTGACTAAATATGTACTATTTTTTTCCTTATTTTGTGAGAACGGTAAGAATAAAAATGCTCCAAGAGGCTAATGTGCTTTTTAGAATCATATATTTTAATCAACGTGTTAGAAGGAGCCTTTCAATATATAAAGTAATTAATCAACATCCCTATTCAGAATGGATTAGTTAAGAAACTAATTTATTGTTATAAGAGTGATGTAGGACAAGAAACCAATACAGTAGTTTTGGTTGTTTTTTAATTTCATTGTATCTTAAACTTTTTCTGTCAAGGATTTCTGTAGTTATGGTTAGAGATTTTGTCTAATAACAACCTTTTGGGAAAAAATCCAAAACTGCAATTTCTTAGTAAGCCAGGGTTAATTAATCTTATCATTTTACATTTTTCTGCAATAGACAAAAATAAACCAGATTAGAGCTTTGTTTAATCGTCGTACAGGGACTGGATTTCGGGGAAATCAATAATGCTCAGTCTCTACATGTTGTGCTTTTATGTCCAACCTGTCCTCCTTGCATTGTTTCTTCTCAAATTCTCCAAGTCTCAGGAACATTTCTGTTTAAAAGCTTTATCTGACCGCAGCTTATTCATCTTTTCCAGGACCCGGTCTGTTCCAAACTATCATAGAAGGGGGGGCCTCTGTGTTTGGCTTACAAAACAAGCTCTCTGCTGCTCTTCTATCCAACTTTCTGTTTAAATATCAGATGTCTGTGACAGCTGTTATGAATTCAGGGGTATACATGTATGGATTTATAAGCGCTGTTCACCCTTGGGGCAAACAAAAAAGAATCAAGTAGTGTCAGCTTCATACAAATCTATTCTTCCCAACAGACTGAAGGATTTTTTTCGATGTAGGTTTGTTCAAATTATCAATAAAGCTTTTGTTTTTTTAACCATAAATTACTTGAAAATCATGTTTTCATGATTTTTTTCATGAAACAAATCCAGCTTTGTTTTTTATGTAATAATTGATATATTATGTTATATAACTTATATATTAGCATTTTACATACATATATATAATAATACTTGAAATTATTTATCTGTATAATCTACATTGTTTATGCCCAACAACAAAAAAAAACAATTTCTAGCTAGGAAAGGCCCACAGTGATTCTTTTGTGCTCTTTTCTGACAGAACAAACGTGTCACTGGTATAGACTTAATAGACGTTGTGGAATTGGTTACAGTATACACACTTTCTATCTACACTAAAGAAGATTCCCCCACCTCAGCATTCTAAATGGCTTGAACAACTCCAACAGCAGGCATGTCTGACCTACTTTCTGGTTAATTCATCGAAATATTACTTTATTTTCGTGGAGGTACTTATGGTTAGTTAATTGCCAGAAGGTTTATTTGCCAAACTTAATGCTATTAGACCGCTTCCATTTCACTGATTTCCGGTTGATAATGAATTTAAAGCTAAAATTGTTTTCAATCACAACTCATTAATTAAGAAAGAGGCAAAATATATTTTCATATTAGAAAAGCTCGGCTTTAATAATTTCTATCTTTGAATTAATTGCTTTTTTCTTTACTCTGGTAACCAATTCCTATTGTAAACATTTGCTACTGATTCTGAATTCTGTACATTTTTCATATAAAAAGAAAAACACTGATAATCTGAAGGCATCATACTAAAAATCATCCTTTTTTCCCCTCTGCATCACAGCTTAATGACAACACAGAATAATTTCTAGTGATGTCAAAAATGAGAAAAAAGTACAAAATTCTGAGATAGTCTGATGGTCGAGGGTTGGAGAACACTGCCAGCAAACCCCCTTTAGGAAAAGACACTCAGGATGACCACTATCTCCTCCTCCTTTTGAGCGCACTTCCTTTTTAAAGTATCTGTGAGGAAGAGAGTTAGCTGCTTGCTCTGTCTGACTGCTCGGTGAGGACTGCAGAGGAAAAAGCAGAAGCTCCTATAGTTAACTCACTGAACCTCATCAGTGCTTCTGGCTGGAGATATGATATGCAGGAGAATCAGCTGGAAAAAAAGGTGAATTTTTTTCTCACAGATGATACCTGACCAGACAGCTCATCACTAAAGGTAACTAGATATAAAATTCCCTCTAGTCTTTTTATTAGAAAAGCTCCTTGAGGCATGTATTTCAGTTTTTTTTATTATTAAATCAAAATGCTGTTTTGACATGATGAAAAAAATCATTTTATTTTGAAATTTCCTTTGAAGCACTGTGTGTTCTTTATCAAACTAACAATCCCTCATATCAGAGGAAAATTCCATCTTAAAATAGAGTCAATGTTATGCTGCATCCCTGACAATAAAGACCTTCCAGAAAGCATAAAACGGCTCTTAACCAGTAAACGCTAAAAACCAATTTGCGCTGTGTGTCATCTTTTAAAGACCCTTTAAAAACACCATTTGCTCAAACTATAGCAGGACTTTGATACCATAAAACACCTCCCGTTCTGCTTGAAAATGAACTTCTTACACGCAAACCCTGGAAATGCACCGGTTTGTTTATTTCTAATGTCAAAATCATAGATGCTGCAGGTTTTTTTTTATTATCAGCATGTTTTGCTTTTTAGATCTAGAACAATAACACCATATAACATGAACAAGGATATTGATGGGCTAAATAAAGTTATTTAAAAGGGGCAGAAGTTTTCATTCCCATTAAAAAAAAGATCTAACAAATTAGGACCAGTAGAAAAATAACAAATAGATTAAATTTGAGATTTATGCTGTGTATGTGAACTGTAACTTCAAAATCTAACCAATTTACCAGGAGAAGATTATAAAACTACAATGAAATAACCTACTTACCTTACTTAAACTTTCCTGAACATTTTGGAATATATAAAATTACTTGTCTACTTGGACTCCATCAAGCAAACGTTTTCAGATCTCTAACTTTGTGAGGACATATCTTGCTCCCAGTCTTCTTCAGGGGACTCCACCGATTCTCTCTTATTAAGTCTGGTTGCAAAACATATATTTTGCACAGCCTAAGCCATTACATGCTTAAAATACTGTTTGCTTGGACTGATTTTTATGCTAAAATCCTCCTTCATCTTGCTAAAAGTGATTTGTATTAGAAACTGTGAATTGTTTGTTTTACTTTTAGCAAATAAGCTCTGTCAATAAAATAAACCCCAGATCATTATACTGCTACCACCATGTTACAGTGAGTATTAATTGATCCTGTTGGGTTTTTCTTCCCTTTTTTTGTTCAAACGTACTCCTCAAAGTTAAAAAAACACAAATCACTGGACTTCGTTTTGTCATTTCGCTTCCCATCAAGGAAGCTTTCTGAATTCAAAATGTCTGGTGTAGAGTTGAGTTTCCGAACTTATAGAGTGGCCCAAACAAAGTTCCTGTTTTGGCTTACAAAACATGCAAATGTAACCCAAAAAACAGGTCCACCCTTTAGTAATGGGGAGCCATTGAGGTCCTTTCTTGGCCTCCAAAACCCGATACTGACCCATGTCTCCTAAGGGGGAGTGGTTAGGGTCATTGTTGGCCTGCAAAACCAGGCAAGACGTTTTGCTTTCCTACATGGCGATGAGAAATCAACTCTATCGCTGCGTTGTAGGTTTTTGAGAGCTGAAACCTAAGTCCTCCCCCTCTGTTTAAGGTCCATTATCAAGAAATTTCCAAACAAAGAAATATATAGCCTATAGAAATCAACAACTTAAACCTCCAGCTTTTGCAGATGTTAATGTAAAAATGTTGGCAGCCTCAAATTCCACTTAAGAGATATTAACTTTGATAAATGATTGTCTCTTTTTTTTTTTTTATTAATGAGGACACCTTTTTTTTTTTTACTTTCTTTTGGTACAAGTATGACTGATAGCTTTTTAAACAGTTCAGGTTCACAACCAAAACTCACCATTTTGTTTCTCTTTAAGTTAAATATGACTCAAAAAGTCTGTCAGGCATGCTTTTGGCTTACTACAGATCCTTTCCTGCTCAATCAGCAGCTAACTGAAATTAGGTTAGAATCAGGCTAGATGAAAGTATTGTCGACCTTATTGTCCCGCTGCACCTGATCCAGGATGCTGAACCCTCGCTAGATAAGTTCAAACCACAGGCCTTCTATAAATAGCTGGAATATTTATTTACAGGCTTTTTAAATTATTATAACAGCTAACTCCATCTTATCCTTATTTAATATTTCATTATTTTCTTAAATCCTTTCTTAATGTATTAAAAGGCAATGTCCTAATATAACATATATGCAACGAATCTGAAGTTAATAAATATCTTAAATTATATGTGTATATATATATTTAACTGAGAACAAAAACTAGAAACAGAACTGTGAACATTTATATCTATATTTAGATTTATATATATGGAAACTCAATGATTGGAACATAGTGCTTGAACAGGACAAAGCAATAAAGCCAAAACTTTAAGATTTTGAGAAAAAACTTCTACATATGTTTATATATGGTTAGAGCTTTAAGGAAACTTGGTTCAAACTAATAATTGCAATACATTATATGGTTTTTGAGCAATTAGTACTAAATTATCACAGAAAATTGTTAGTTTATTACAAATTTAGATATATTGGATATATTATTTGATTTTGGACAGTGGCTATTGATTTAGTTTATTATCTAGGGTACATTTTGAACAAATCCTTATTTTTCAGGATATATATGATAACCTATGACTAATCAGAGAAAAATAAGCTGTAAAATTAGATTTCCTAAATAACATTAGCCTCTAGCTCTAAAAATATCCTCTTATCTGCTGTCGGCTCTTTGCCAAACAGATAGGGTCAATCGGATTTAGAGTCATGACGACCTATAACCCCTTTTGTGAGACTTTTTAAGTCACACTCCCCTGCAGTTTCAGCGGATCTTTAATAGAATGGCACCACAGAGAAAGTTTGCCGGTTATAAACAAGAAAATTCATAAATACTCCTCTGAAGTAGACTCTTAAGCCACCCGGCGATCTGTTCAAAGAACAATGTTAAGTGGCCCTATTTTAAGAATATTAACGACCAGCAAAACAGCAGTAAAAGCATTATCTCTATGCTCACTGCCGGTTATACTGTGGATACAGTTTACTATAAAAAAAGAGCCAATTATAAATTATTTCTATTTTTTTTTTCAGATGAAGCACTGTGATGTCTATCCTGTAAAAAAAATGCATCCTAAAGCAGAAGAAGAGCAAATTGGCTGCATAAGTTTGCATAAAATTCAGCACCAATTTAGAAAATTGAAAGTGTTACCTGCCTGCTTGGCAAAGCACTAGACAAGATAACACTAATACAAGCATCAGTATCCTTAATGGAGGAGAGTACCTTGAGTTGAGTAGATTAATTACCTTTTTTCATTACAATTATGGTTCTTTAGTGAGCCACTGTGTGCCTCCAGCAGTCTTTAAATTAGCTGCTGATGCAAATTAATCTAATTCACATAAAATAAAGGATAATTTTATACTATTTAGGAAAAAATAGATTTGATGCATAAAACAATATTTTTAGTTTGTAAACAAGGTTCTAATCAATACAGATGTATTCAGCAAAAGCACTGGACAATTTATTTTTCTCTTAATTTTGCATTATATTGAATTTTCTTGAGTGATCACTTACAGCAGCAGGGTAGGTTTCTATGAGTACCTACCCTTTTTTTTCTACTCTAATTGACAGTTTCAGTCTGGCTTCACCATAACCTGTTATTATTTAGCCAAGATTGGCTCCTTTAAAACAAAATGGAAAAGTAATAGTGGGAGGCACAACAGTTGGTTTGGTTCTTTGCTTTATTTTTTAGTAGCTGACAGAACGATTAATGATTTCCTGCGTTAATTAATTTAGCAGTTGAACTGAGCTTAGTATGGTTGTGTACTTTGTAAGGACAGTGAATCCTTACAAAGAATTATGACCGACTTATAACCTTCATTAGGCTGTCCTCGTTCAGGAAGCGAATATTTAAACAGATATCATAGAGCAGCATCTATTGGTGTTTTGTGTTTTTCCTAAAAAAAAAAAAAAATGCTAGAAACTTCAAAAAGAGGCACATATGTTTTTTGTTTTTTTTTTCCCGCTAGCCATGTCAGGAGAGTTCAAACTTCCAGAATGATTGTTTCAGTCGGGGGAGACCACAGGGAGGCTGAGTGTCTGTTTAAACAGATGCTGCCAAAAGACATGAGATAATATGGGCTTAATTGAATGGGTATCTTTATATCAATGACCAATTGAGTATCTAAAGGAGTATTTCATTTTTCATAGTACTGATTAGTTCTAAATATGGATTATTTTAAGAACCCGAGAGGGAGTAGCGTTCTCCTGCGATTAGTAAGAATAACAAACTTTCTTGTATCCAAAAGAAGGACTTTAAGGGATATAAAGGTTTTTGGAAAGGCATAAACCAGAAATAAAATCTGTTTGTTTGCCTGATGAGGGCTGTGGCAAAAGATGTCATCACAGTTCTGGGAAACATTTACAAGGATAAGTGAGCAAATATTGTCAAGTCAAGATGTTTGCCTCAGATAGAGTCCGACTACTTCAAGACTGTTTTAGTTCACTGGTGAGGACTATTAAATAGCTGGGTTCCTGCAGAAAAAGTATCATATATTAGTATTAAAAAGCTGGGTTCCTGCAGAATATATATCATATATTAGAATTAAAAAGCTGGGTTCCTGCAGAATATATATCATATATTAGAATTAAAAAGCTGGGTTCCTGCAGAATATATATCATATATTAGAATTAAAAAGCTGGGTTCCTGCAGAATATATATCATATATAAGTATTAAAAAGCTGGGTTGCTGCAGAATATATATCATATATTAGTTTGCTATCGGTTAATTTTCACATTAAGATAGCTTTTAAGATGTTAAAGGTTTGCATGGTTCAGGGGAAGAGACCAAAATGCCTCTTTTTGGCCTGAAAAGCCTATTTTTGCCACAGACCCTCAACTGCTGATATGAAGCTTGGATCCAAAAGTTTTAGCTCAAATCTACTTTATATTGTTAACTTTAATGTTAAAATGATGGGTTTTTAGGCTTTTGAAAGCCCTTGTAATCATAAATCTAAATGTTCCTTAAGTGCTTTTTATATCAGCTTGCTTTTTATGTTTGTGCATAATAATAGCGGATAACTGATTCATTCTCTTTCTGACTAATTTAAGCAATAAGTTCCCCAGACCTCTACTGCTCTGCTGCTGCACCCTCAATTATATCTAATTTTCCATCTTTGTTCGCTCACTCCTCCTGTCCCTAAACTGTGATTATACTTATCTGAGAATTAGCAAACAGGGTCATACCATGCATTTGCATGTTTATGCAAACAACTGACCCCACACAAGTATAGCCATAAACCTTCTGTCTCCCAGTTCTGGGTTTTTACAGTTTGTTTTTGCTTCTAGGGTAGCTGTTTACTGGAGTGAGAGCAAATAGGAGGAAGCCTGCTGATTTCACCAGTGACAGACTTCAGCCCCCACGTTTTCTCAATGGAAAACCTCATCTATATCATCACTGTGCCGCTGTCGACCTCCATCATCCTAGCCAACTTGGTCATCATCCTGGGTATCTCCTGCAACCGTCAGCTCCACAACACACCCAACTACTTCTTTCTTAGCCTGCTGGTGGCTGATATGTGCACTGGGGTGGCTCTGCCCTTCATCCCGCTCATGGGTCTAAACCGGGAGTTGAGTTTTAGCTCCTGCCTAGTGGCTCACATCTTTCCCAATTTCCTCTTCTTGGCGTTTTTGTCCAACTTGGTGATGGTCCACTACGAGCGCTACATATGCATTGTTGACCCTCTCCACTATAGCTCCTTGTGGATGCATCGCAATTTTTCTTTGGCGCTACTCATAGTATGGACACCCCCACTTTTATTTGCCTCTTTGCCCGCCTTTGGATGGAATAACTGGTCAGCACCAGACTGGAACAACTGTTGTGAGAGTACCCAAAAGTTGCTACCGCTTTTGAACTGCTCGTCCAACCTGACATCCTGCTGCTCTTACCGGCGGGTGTTTCCCAACGCTTTCATTTACTCAGAGGTGTACGGGCTTGTTTTACCTGCGATTCTTCTCATCGCTGGCATGACTGGACGTGTTTTGTGGATCACCCGAGGCCAGATGAAGGACATATGCCGCCTCCACAGAGCGGTAGAGCGAGGAAACCAGGCGTCAGACCAGGAACAGAGGATGAACCTGCGGTATACCCGCTGCGTGGTGGCGGTGTCCTTGACCTTTTTGGCCTGCTGGGTTCCCTATCTAATTTACATGCATGTCTGTATAGCATTCTTAATATCTGACACCAAGAGGAGCGCCATCACTCACATCGTGTTGTCCTGCACTGGCATAGGAAGCATGGCTGTGGTGCCAATGGTACTTGGCCTGGCTAATAAGCAGTACACGGAACCGGCTTTCAAACTTGTCCAAAAACTTAGAGACAGGTGGAGGGCACGAGGTTCAGAAGAGACTTCAATCTGAAAAAAATTAAAAAATACTCCTCAATATATTCATATTGATCCAGGTTTTCAGCAAGAACTGGTTTTGGAAAGAGTTTGCGGCAGCTTCTTGTACAGAGAGTGGAATTACGGTACCAATAAGATGAATTTTTCTTCATAGTTCCCTCAGTCCAACACTGCTTATACCCAAGGCATCATGGGAAACTCTTTCAAATGTCAAAAAGTTATATAATTAACACTAATAATTCCCTTACCTGCAGTAGAAAAATATCACATCACTATGAGTTTGCAGAGAAATATTCATCCTCAGAGCAGAGGAAGGTTGACAGCTGGTCAGTATCCTATTCTTACTCCCACTCAGTCCATTATATTTGACTGCAACCGCAAAACAAATATAGGAGTTCTAAAAAAAGCTTTAGAACTAAAGGACATTTACATTTCCTCAAACAGAGCAGTGCATGTTTATGGAAAATAAAGGGGAAGCAGATTTATATTGGTAAGATAAAGGACTAAAACAACATTAACTAAACCCCTTATACCATTTATTGTCATTCTGTTTTGCAAATATCATGCAGACGTCTGAAAACATTTTAAATAGCCGTTAAAACGGCAGTTGGGTTTATACTAATTTGCATTGTCCAGTTTTCTGTTATTTTTGAAGAGAAACTCTAAGGAGTCACGAGTCAAGGGCCTTTCAACTCTTTGTAATCATCTTCTAAGGTTGATGGTTTGTGGTGCTGGCTGTTAGCTTTCCTCAACTCTGAGGTTATCAGAGGTGGTTCTTGAATGAATGCTGCCACAGGTAAGTGCCTCTTTATGCTACCGAAAGCACCACTAATCACACAGCAAAAATAGCTTGCTCAGCAGAAATAACATTTTCAATATATTAAAATATATATATATTGAAAATATCACATTAATTAATTTAGATTGATAGACAGATGAATTATTTATCTAAATTCCAGATAAATCTTTGATATTTCAAAAATCAAATTTAGGAATGCACATTATTCTATGCATTTTAGCTTTAAAACTCAATATTGGACATGAGCCATCCCAACCATATAACTCACTGATATAAAAGGCATTCTTTTGCAACAAAGAGCAGGATTATGCCTGCACCTGTGGACCCAGCTAATGCAGGAGATGCTCAAGTTAAAATGTGAGTGATGTGTTTTCAGAAGCAGATAACCAAACTGGTATTTGCTGTGATGCAAAGGTCAGGAGGGAGAAAACCAAACAGTCAGTGTAAATAGGTCTAGATAGATAAAATATCAGTGTAATTTATCAAATAGTTGATTTGTAAACTATCAGCATTAGGGCTGAAACAATTAATCGGATTAATCATGATTAATTGATTATTGAAATAATCATCAACCTGTCGATTAATTGTTAAATGGAGTAAAGAGACCCTAAAACATGTAAACATTATGCAAAAATTTAAACATTTTGCATTTAATGTTCTTCTGTCAATACTCTTTATCCTGAACGCCTCAAGTTCAAAGTCTCCTTTCTCCTAATCTAAAAAATAATCGACAGATTAATCGATTTGCAAAATAAGCCTTAGTTGCAGCCCAATATCATGCATCTCTAATCAACTGTCAATACAAACCTGTTTTATCCATTCAATATCTTCATTTTGTAGTTATTAGATAATTTAATTTATTCTTTTATTTATTCAAAAGCTATTAGAAATCCGATCTTGAAATATAGCAGTTTTTGGTTAGAAAATTTCTGTTGTGTTTCATAGTTTTTTTTATTTGACATGATTTCGATGACAGGAAAGCAATGGCTTCTTAAAAAAACATACAAGTAATGTAAATTAACACAAACTTTTACATCATCAGGCAGTTTTATGGAGCAGTTTTTACGGTATTGCCTCCTCAGAAGTCTCCAATCACCAGACACCTATTTGAAGTACCTCTGACATGATCATACAACCCTGACATAAACACCACTGGATGTATTTGTTCTCCTCATTTATATGTTACCTTTCTACCAAAGGTAAGGGAATTAAATTGCTAATTACTTTTTCAGAAATCAAGGAAGTTCTTAAACTGTGCCTCACAGTGTAACTGTAGTGACCTAAATGATGTTATTGAGAGTAACTCCAGGTAATTCTGATTTACTTCATAATTTTTTGTCTGAATTATGAATTCCGTACTAATAAATAAACTTTTATTAGCATCAAACTTGGATAATCGTTTTGTTTCCACTTGCGAGTAAAAGTAAAGGTCTATGTTTTCCGCGGGTCCCCTGGCCCCACCGTTTAGACACACCCAGGATTTGAAGATAGGGTGAAGATTAAGAGTTGTTATATAGTTAACTCACACATAAAACAGAGAACATTAAAAAGTAAATGTACATTTTCTATAACTGTTGTATTTGACTTGGGCAATTTTTAAACTTTCCACACAGGTTAATCACAAAATTGGGTCATTAATCAAACAAACTTGAACACGTTATCATTGTGATGAAGGATTCAATTGCGTTGTGGGGTGTTTGAATTGGCTCTAGAAGAAGATAGTATAGCAAAGATATCCTTAAAGAAGAAAACATAAAACAGCTGATCATCGAAGGCAGAAAAATGGGAATTTTATTTGTATGGGTGACTTCAGATTATATCCATGTTCGTTTAGTTTATGATTATTTTTCCTCTGTACTCAAGTGAGTATTCAAGTCGTGAAATCAAAATGTAAGGGGGAGGGGATTATATTATTTTCTATGGTTAAAAAATAAATACATTTAGTTATTTTTTAAATAATTTATAGTGCAAAAAACAAAAATCACTGGCTATGTTTTCAATACTCTGACACATTGAATGTAGCACTTCACACTATCATAATATGGTAAAGTTGAGATATGTGATGTTGGACCCACATTGGAGCCAGGCAGGGAAGTGTTCACTCCCCCCTTATGGGAGAGCCTCTCCCAGATTCCGGGGGAGGTTTGAGACATGCTTCCATTGCCAGTGCGGCTGCCTGTAGCTGTGGCCGTAAGGTCTGTGGTTCCAGGACCTGGTGTCGAACATTGGCAGTAAGGGATGCTGTCAAGCTGAAGAAGGATTCCTATCAGGCCTAGTTGATTTGTGGGACTCCTGAGGCAGCAAGCACATACAATGAGGCCATGCATGCTGCAGCACGGGCATTCATAGATACAAAAGCTCAGGCCTGGGAGGAATTTTGAGAGGCCTTTCCTGCAAACCGTCCGGTACCTCTGGAGGGTAAAGCAGTGCTTTGCAAACACTGTTTTCAGTGGGAGTGTGGAGCTGCTGACCCTGAAAGAGGACATCTTCTTTCAGGAACTCCTCAACCCAGTTGACACGTCACGTGACGATAGAAGAGTCGGGGTGCTCATTCATCACCCAGGCTGAATTCACCGAGGTGGTTATAAAACTCCACAAGGGCAAGGCTTCGGTGATGTACGAAATTTGCCCTGAGCACCTAAAAGATTTGGATTTTGTTGGGTTGTCATGATCGACGCCACCTTTCAACATCACATGGAGGTCTAAGACTTTTCCCTTGGACTGGCAGACTGATGGGGTGGTTCCCCTACACAAGAAGAGGCACTGAAGGGTTTATTCCAACTATAGGGGAATCAGACTTCTCAGCTTCCCTGGGAAGGCCTATTCCAGGGTGCTGGAGAGGAGAGTACGGGTATTGGTTGAACCTCGGCTTCAGAAGGAGCAGTGTGATTTTCATCCTGTCCATGGAACAGGTTACCAGCTCTACAGCGTTTGAAGGTTGCTAGAGGGTTCAGGGGAGATTACCCAACTAGTCCACAAGTGTTTTGTGGACCTCGAAAAGGCATTCAACCGTGTCCCTTGTGGTGCCTTGTGGGGGGCGCTTCAGGAGTACGGAGTTTGGGCCCTTTACTTGGGGAAATCCAGTCTCTGTGCAAGCGAAGCAGGGGTTTGATCCACACAATGCACCAGTCTGTCATGGTGAATAGAGATCTGTGTGAAAAGGAAAAGCTGTTGATTTACCGGTTGGTTTATGTTCCTACTCTCATCTGGGAGTCTCTGCTGAGACTGCTGCCCCCACGATCCTACGACGATT
The DNA here is from genome assembly GCA_030533445.1 of Cyprinodon diabolis. Classification (NCBI taxonomy): domain Eukaryota; kingdom Metazoa; phylum Chordata; class Actinopteri; order Cyprinodontiformes; family Cyprinodontidae; genus Cyprinodon; species Cyprinodon diabolis. The sequence goes on from CM060085.1 coordinate 7,447,656, forward strand.
TGGGAGACAATGAGTACGGGTAGATTATTTTGTACAAAAAATATTTTTTTATATATATTAGTATTCTTGTTGTATCATTTTTAAATGATAGTAAAAATAAAATAAATGTCAGTCAAACAGTAGTACAAAAGAAACAGCGCCCCCCACAGTCGCTGTACATGATGGATAAGGGTTATGAAAAAATATTTTTTGAATGTTTTTGAGTTGTTTTTATAAAAAGGAAAATCAAACCTATTGTTCATTTCTGCAGACCTCTATTTGAAATTATGTATTTCTTGTCTAATATAGCATATTAGACCTATTCTTAGATCCAATTACCTTAAAGTGACACTATGATCCTCTGTTTTTGATTTCATTATAAACTACTCATTTTTAATTTGAGTAATTCTTATTTTCTTTTATTAGTAATTAATTCTAGAGATCTGAAAACAATTATATGAAACCTGTTATACACCAAAAACTCGTCAACACTCTGTATATATATGTACTCATACACCTATATGCACACAATCAGAATACATAACCAATCAAAAATCTAAACAAATTTGAACTAAAACTATACTTAGTGATAATTAATCACTGCTGTCCTGTGTATAAATATAGCTCAAAGATGTACATGATATCAAAGTTTTTCTAGAACAACCTCAGTTGAAACAATCATTGATTTCCCCCATCTGTCACGCCCCCCCACAGACGATGTTTACTCCTACTTCCATCAGCAGTGTTTATCTATATTCTGGTATGCGGGCTGGGGAGGAAAGATGGAAGCAAGGCGAGCTACAAATATATCTAGAGGACAACAAGAGGGGATTAGGCCCAGTAACAAGAGCACACATGAGAGGAAGTATGCATTTATCTTACAACTCTCCAGTCTTCACATAATACGATAAAATGTAAAGGGCTTATTAGGTGATAATTTGGAGGCCTTATAGTTCTCACTCTTCAGATTTACAGCAACCTGAACATAAATGAGGTGAAATGAGGAAAAATAATGTTCCAGTAGCATATCAAACAAGTTGTCAAGGAGATATCCAATCTTTAAGCTGTTTTTTATGCCTTTCTAAGGCAGTTAATATAAGATAAAGATAAATACATGTTTAACTCCTCTCAACCAGCAGGTGGACCACTTCAGCTCACCAGGTTTGGCAATGTAAAAGGTTTAACTAACCTGTGAAGAAGGAATTCACAATCCCTTTTCTTCAAGAAGATATAGAGTTAATTTAAACTCAAGGCCAAATTCACCCCTCTAGAATAAATCCTACAACAGAGAACCATCAAGCTGCCCTCTCGGTCACATGACTCATTAAGTGATAGATCAGACCAAATCCAGTTAGAAAGGCAAATTTTAGAAAATAACTCACTAAATATATCTGAAATTAAGTTTATACTTGAGTCAAAGGTTATGCATTGTTGCTTTAAGTCAGTGCCTAAACTCTAAATTTTGACCAATAATTGCCCTTATTTATTTATATATCTATATATATATGTGAATCATATTTATTTACCACATTTTTTTCAGCAACATTAAAAGTATTATTCTACACCAGTCCAGACGTTCTGTTGCTTTGTTATTTTGGCAAAATTGATCACTGCAATGAAAAAGTCGCAGCTATGACCTTTAACCCTATGGTGCATTCAAGTGAAGTCATGTACAAAACATATCTGTAGTTATATGACTTTAAAATAAGCAGGTTGATTTACACCCTAGCCAGTATCTCCTCAGTAACTTTCCTGGACATTAATATATATTAATATTTTACTTTCTAATGCTACTTTTGTGAAATGCTCAAATCTGATAAAGAACTTTATTTCAATTTAACTTGTAAAAACCGTTGCTATAGAAAAATATAAACGTATGAGTAACTCTTTGCACACTGTAGGCCGCTGTCATGGGCATCAACATAGTTTTTTCTGATATTATTTACTGTATCAGGGGATCTTGTTTGAATAGTTTACCATCTTTCTTTTATAAATTGTCACTGGCCAGGACTTAGAATTTTAGCATATTATGCAGTCTGCTTTTATCCTTCCTATGTTAAATAAAGATATAATTCCTTCACAGATTTTTTCCTCTAAATTCTAAGCATGTAAACTTTATTTCTATTGCGGTACATAATTCTAAGCAAAAACTAAAAATTTATTCAATATAAAACCATGAAAACGAGACAGAAAATAAAAGCATTGAAAAGGGATAGAACAACACACATGCATCTAAACACTGGTTGCCAGTAGTCACCATTTGCATCTTTCTGTTGAAATCAGGCTGACCGCTGGGTTATTGCGGTAAATATATATAATATATATTAAAATGGAATAAAACCTATACATATATATATGTATATATTAAAATGGAATAAAACCTATATATATTATAAAAAGTGATAAAACATATATACGTGTTTGTGTTTCTTTTTTTCAGGTCTTAAAAAACTGTAGACCTGTGAAACCGAGGCAGAAATGGTTAGGATACCAGAGGTACCATATAATTGTTATAGTCAAAAAAACATGTCTTCTCACCTCTGCTGTCTTCCTAAAGGACCACAAATATTTTTCGTTGAGCCCAAGAAAATGTCTCCATTCACATTAACTTAGGCCTATAGTTCGCTGTGCTACACAACTAACCAGTGAGTGAACTTCACTGACATAGGGTACGTTATTCTAACAACCAATACAGTTTATAAATGATTAAGTAGTAGATTTCGATTGGCTGTGGTGACCAAATGATGCATTCAATGACATACTGCAGCCATGGCCTTTTTTTAATTAAAAAGGTGGCAGGATCCAGACTTCCAGGCATGCACAGGCTTCCAGGAGGGTTCAGAGTCAGACTGGGACCAGAAGCATGACCAGGTGGTCACACACAGGAGCAGACAGGATCAGGTGAAGACAGGCAGGCTCAGTGGAAGAGGGTAGCCGAGACAGGACGTAGGAACCGGAACTTGAAGCAGACTTTAAACTGGTCTCCTCCTGGAGCCAGGCTTACTTAGATAAAAACTGAACCTCCCCCCATAATGAGCCAAAAACCCAGAGGACTCCGCAGGGGAGGAACAGTGGACGATCAGGAGACGAGACAAACACTAAAACCCTCTTTCCACTGGCAGCTAGGATCCAGGACATGAACCAAATACAAACTGAACAGAAAGACAAGCAATGATCTGGCACTGAATGCTCAGGCTGAACTGAATATAAACCAGAGGAAACAGGTGAGGGGAATAAATTATGATTTAGGCAGGGAAGGAAGAGGGCAGGTGAGAGGAATTACTAATTAAGGGAGAGCAAACAGCCCAGATCATGACAACCCTCTGATTCATGAATTATGAAAGTCTTGATCAAGATTTTTTTTCTCAAGGGTTTTTATTCTTCCTAGCACATGAAAAAACTTTTTTCTTTTTCTTTAATAATATTTCATGAAGTTACAGATGTGTCCAATGGAGTGGACTACGTGCACCTCATAACTCAATATAACATATTATTAATTTATTAAAGAAAATAATGTTCTTGTATTCTGTTGTAAAAATACAAATCATTGTTTCATTTTATGCAGTGAAAAATATTTTAACATCATTTTTACACTATATAGGCACAATGTTTGGAACTGAATAAGAAAACCAATGACACTCATAGCTGACTGACCTGACTGAAATTCCCTACTTAGGAAGGGTCTTATTCTGGAGAGCCTATCTGTGTTTGCTGGGCGCTAAAGTTATTCACAAAGTGGAGGTATCCTAAAATTTGCTCTTGTCTGTTTACAGACATGGCATTTGCATTTATTCCAAGTTTCTTACCCCTAGATACTGAATGTGCCCCATGATCAAGTTGATCCATAAAAATATCTGCATTTCATCTCCTGTCAGATTTCCTTTCACTTTCTGGAGAATATGAGGTGAGCTGGAAACAGATCCATAGAATCACTTCCCTCCACTTTTAATTAACACTCTCCTAGAAAAGGAGGCAAGTCTCCGTCAAAGTCATTGTTTTGGATTTTCCAGATATATTTATGGGCTTCAGTACTGTCAGGTGCCGTGTTCCCATCATCCACAGCCTCCTGATCATGCTGACGTTCCTCTGTATCCTGGCCCTCATCACCCTCACTTTCCTGTTGGCTGCCTTATTCTTCACTGTGTTTGAAGTCTACAATATAAATAATTGGTATCGTCAAGTAAAAGTTAAAAAACAATCCACTGGATTTTGTTTTCCATGTTTGAAGAGTTTAGCTTCCCATCCAGGAAGCTTTTTCAATTCAAAACAGTCATACAAACTACAGCTAGCCTGCACAAAGTATACACAAAATACACTGAAATGTAAATTTTAAATGAATAGCTTATATATGTAACATTGAAACACTGAATTATAAGCAAAACCATTACAAGAAAAAATTTAATGGCTGATGCATGACGACCACTTCATTGGACACACGGTAAATCGTAATTTTCTACATATTAAACAAAAAATGTTATATTTCAAACTGATAATGTCCTTCCTTAGATGTTACTGTAAATTGTTTTCTTCTACTAAGACGAGTATTAGGGCCAGCCCAGAGAATTTTTTTTTCTTCTATTTTGAGAAAAAAGTTGTAACATTACGAGAATAAAGTTGTAACATTACAAGAATAAAGTCGTAATACTACGAGAATGAGGTTGAGAATGAAGTCATCATACCAAAACCCCTTTCAGAAAGAAAGCTTTGAGCTCCGACCAGCATATGACGGCCGACCAGCTCCACCAATCAGCAACCTGAGTCCACTTTAACATCCTGCCCAATTTAATGCTGGTGCTAAAAGATTTTCTTATTTGTCAAACCAGAGCCAAAGTATAACTTAACAATGCTCGACATTCCTCATTTTAGGGAAGAAAGTGCTTCTTGTAGGTGTTGCCATAAAATATAACATGTTTCTCGTAATATTATGACCTTATTCTTGTAATTTTTCGACTTTATTCTCGTAATGTTACGACGTTATTCTCGTAATGTTATGAATTTATTCTCGTAATTTTATGACTTTATTCTCATAATTTTACGACTTTATTCTCATAATTTTACGACTTTATTCTCATAATGTTACGACTTTATTCTCGTAATTTAACGACTTTATTCTCATAATTTTACGACTTTATTCTCGTAATGTTACGACTTAATTCTCAGAATTTTACGACTTTATTCTCGTAATTTAACGACTTTATTCTCATAATTTTACGACTTTATTCTCGTAATGTTACGACTTAATTCTCAGAATTTTACGACTTTATTCTCGTAATGTTACGACTTAATTCTCAGAATTTTACGACTTTATTCTCATAATGTTACAGCTTTATTCTTGTAATTTAACAACTTTATTCCCGTAATTTTACGACTTTATTCTCATGATTTTACGACTTTATTCTCATGATTTTAGGACTTTATTCTCATAATTTTCCGACTTAATTCTCATAATTTCTGACTTAATTCTCGCAATGTTACAACTTTATTCTCGTAATGTTTCTATTTTATTCTCATAATTTTATGACTTTATTCTCATAATTCTATGACTTAATTCTCATAATTCAAGACTTTATTCTGGTCATGTTACAACTTTGTTCTCGTAATGTTTCTACTTTATTCTCATAATTTTATGACTTTATTCTCATAATTCTATGACTTAATTCTCATAATTCAAGACTTTATTCTGGTCATGTTACAACTTTGTTCTCGTAATGTTTCTACTTTATTCTCATAATTTTACGACTTTATTCTCATAATTTTAAGACTTAATTCTGGTAATGTTATGACTTTATTCTCATCATGCTACGACTTTATTCTCGAAATAGAACAAAAAAAATGGAAAAGGATGTAGATTATGCCAGGAGGGTGTCGACAGTGGTTGCTGTTAGTTGGCCATCTAAGTATTCAGAAGAAATTTATTTGCAGTTACAATGACTGACCACTTAATAGACCTCATTGGATTGGGCTGCAGAGAGCATTCTGGACGCTAATATGCAGTTTCACCATAGAAACCATTGAATTAAAGAGATATTGACTTTTTAGTAGCTGTCCACTACAGTGACCGCTATGCACCAGAGGGTTCAATCTTTTAGAACCCTCCTTTAGTCACAACTGACATTTAAGCAACAACCACGTGGACTATGGTTATTTTTTAAAGATAAAACAAAACGAGCAAAAAATAAAATTTGCTTATCTAAATAAATAGAAGTGCATTCAAAATTTGATTCAATACTATTTATGGTAAAAGATAGATTAGGTCACCACCATCTTTCTTCCACTTAAAATATTTAAAATTACACACGGATGTATTGCATCAAACACAGATAATGAGAACATTGATACTGTGCTTTTTAAAGGGCTAATTTTGTATTTTCTGAATGAGGGTAAAAAATGCATTTGGCTTAGGCCTTTAAAAAAGGAACTGTCCCATATTATAAAAAAATATATTTATGTTTGATTTAAATGCTTACAAATCCATTCATACACATGATAAAAAATCAATTCATATTGTCGGTAGGATGGAAGTTAGAGTTGGCAACCCTAGGGGAAGCTTTTTTCAGCCATGCCAGGCTTAAGTTGCTTTCGTAGGACTACCTTATATGTTAACACTGCTATTTGGCGGTGTTTCCTTTTCTAAGTAATGACTGTATGCTGTGTGTGTCTATGTGTAAAGATAATAAAATAAAACAGATTCAGCATCAATAAAGCTTTATTTATTAGCACAAATCTCTGAAATATGAAAACTTGAGATATCTTTAGAAGTTTTGAAGTCAAACAAAAGATGAAAACAGACACTTGCGAATGAGCCAACAGAAGATTTTAACCTTGCAGCATTGCATAAACCATCCGTTTCTGCAGGAAATTACATAGAAGATTTTAACAAAATGCCGCCGCCACACCAAAGGCATTACACATCCCAGTAAAGTTGAGAAAACTTTTCCAAAAAAACACAACGTGATGTAAAAGAATTGGAAAACAGATTCAGGGAGAACATGCAACCTGCCATCAAGCTGCACCAAGACGTTCACTCTACCAGGAAGCACACAACAGAGATAATTACTTCTTAATTTTATCAGGTTGAGGATAAAGTAATCAAATTAATCATAATCAAAAAAAATAATTCACATTTTGCGAATGTGTTGTAATGCTGGAGGAGGTGACGAACATCAATCGGTGTACTGGGTGGTTTCGGAGACAACCTTTCCAGATTCCACCTCCAGCCGGATCAGCAAGCGCTTCTTGGATTGAGCGGCAGGTCGGTATGATGCGGGGGCTTCCCACGTGCCTATGGGGACAAATATTCTGTCGGGCATTGGAGCAAAGGTGGATTTCCCACCTGGGGTCTTTACTTGAAGGTTTGGCTTCTTCTGGAGGTGTTTCCTCTGTGGCTTTTGAACGTCTGCATGCAAGCAAGGACTCGGATTGGTTGTTTGATCTTTAATCTGAGCAGGAAGAGAGGTTTAAATTTAGTGAAACACAAAACATTAGTAAAGCTTAAGAATTGCTGAAATGTGTTAAATGTCTGGATTAAAAAAAAACTCTTAGTGTCTTGTGTCTGACAGAAAAAGATTGTTTTTGATTATTTATTACAATAATTGTTAATATAATATTTTAGAGATCCAAAATTATGTGTAAATAGCCTCCTTTATATGGAGTGTTTAGTTTCAGCTTCCTATATGTTTTTAAATGATTATCTCTTTTCTTTTGTGTGTTTTAAATATCTTAAAATGAAACTAAAAGTACAATTTTGAGCTTTAACCACCAACCTATGAAGTCAGAGTATAAAATCGTGACATTTTTGATCAACTTGAAGTTCTACCACCGTATTTTCTGTCTTTTTTTCTCTTCCTCGATTACAAAAGTGCAACAGACTGGAAACCCCTAAAAATACATAGAATTTCTTCACTTTGTATGTATTTATGCATCTAAAGTGAGGTAAATTTTTAATTTCTTAATAGAAACATTTACTTAAAAACTTAATTCCTCTTTTTAGTTAATTTTTAATGTATTTGATGTGATGTTTGATTATTCATTTGTGCATTTCACAATTTATTGGTAGATATCATTCAGGTTTAAGATGAATAAACAAATCAATGCTAATTATGCTTCATTCATGGTGCCTTTCTTTGTTTCAAAATGCATTCACATTTATGCATTTCTTGATATATTGCAGCACTTTGTTTTTTTAAATCAGTGAGGCAACCTATTGAAAAGCTTACCAACAAAATAAACGGGCTAACTGACCTTAACCTGCATTTATTAGTTTAACTGAGACAGTTTTTTCCTCTCATTTGCATCCTAAACAAATAAAAGTGTTGGCCGTACATATATAAAACAGCTGGAATTTTGAACAAAGATGTGTTAGAGTGTTAAGTTCTGTTAGGATTAAAAGAAAGGGTTTGCAAATCAAGATTCCAAGTCATACGGAATCAGGAAATGATGAGTAAAATCAGAAAAACTTCTCTGAAGATTGTTTTTTGTTTTATTGGTGACAAGATTGCTTTACTTGTAAACCAATCTTATCGGACAGTTAATGATCAAAACATACAATATGACAGCTCCGAAACCTTGATTTAGAATTTGTTCAGATTCTGGGTGGTTGCTAACCTATTAACCTGCAACAACAAGATAACAAAAATACCTGACAAAGCAGAAATTCAATAAGCTGTTCTTTATTTCTTTGGAAGGGTCAAGCCTCCCTTTATAAAACATCTATAATGGCGACCGGTAGCCTTATTGTGGAAAAATAAGGCTGCAAATATAAAAGCACCACATACATGTGACAGTTAGCAAGATCAAATGGTTCTCACCTGAAAGTTTTTGCATTCTTGATAGAAAAAAAAAAGAGAGAAGCACGATGTTAGACATGGTTGAAACAGTTTCATCTTTGCATATTGGCATGATCTCACTGTGTAACCTCCACCATCACATACCTCTCTTCTTCGCCGTTCAGCAAATTGCCATAGGCGGCGATTTCGATGTCGAGGGCCAGTTTGAGGTTCAGCAGCTCCTGGTATTGGCAGATCAGCTTAGCCAGCTGCTGTTTATGTTCCCTCAAGGCTTCTTCTTGCTGCTTGATGGTTTTTTGGGCTTTGTCTATGTTGTCATCACCCTCTTTTAAAACATCCATCATTTCCTTTCTCACTGACTCTTCCTAGTGAAGGGGAAAAAAAGGATATCAGCTGGATGGCCAGAGAGTAAACACATGTAGACATGCCGTGTTATTAAAATCTGGTTCCTACCTTTCTTTTCAAAGCTTCCAAGTCAGCCTTAGCCCTCTGGATTTTACGTAAGATGTCAGCGATCTCTCTCTTTATGTCACGCACTTCCTGCTCCTTCTCTCCTGCCCTTTGTGCCAAGTCATCCATCTAAAGTTTGGAAAATGTATAAGAACAATAACTTTTACTTGCAGAATGATGAAAATGCTTAATTTGTTTTTTTATTGTCCTCACTTTTTTGGGGTCCCATTTCTCCACTTCTTCCTTAGCATATTTGGCCAAATTGGTATACTGAGCTTCAATTCCCTTGATGTCATTTTCTATCTTCAGGGGCGGTATGTCGGATCCGCTAAGGATCACCGTCTCATTCCTGACCATCGACTTCAGCTGCTTGATCTCCTGCAAGGGGTTGAAAAGATAAAAGGTGTCTATTGGATGATATTTCTGTTTTCCAATCTGTTCCCTGAAAGGACTGATAAGCAGAGTTCCTAAACATTTAATATGTAAAGGGTTTTTCCTTTTTTTAGGGTCAGTGTTCAGTTTAGTAAAAAAAAAAAACAAAGGAAGGAAAGAAGGAATTTACTGTTGTGTTATAAAACGTAAAATAGGAAGGACTTAAGGAAAAGGGAAGGAATCACCAAAAGAAGAAGAAATAAGGTTGAAAGGAACAAAAAGGAGATTATATTGAATAAGTTCACCGTGTATTTATGCACACCGGCTTTAAGGAAAGGAGGAAGGAAATACGCAAGGAAGAAAGTCAGAATCAACAATCAAAGATAGGTTGGCTGCTTGAAACATTAAGGAAGGAAGGAAGGAAGGAAGGAAGGAAGGAAGGAAGGAAGGAAGGAAGGAAGGAAGGAAGGAAGGAAGGAAGGAAGGTTTGATAGAAAATAAGTAAATAAATCAATATAAAGGCTTTAGGCAACACATAAAAAGAAAAAAAATGAAGAATGATGCAAGCAAGAAAGCAAGGATAGTAGATTTATAAAGATTATTCAAAAAAACTACTACAGTCTTTTACAGATTTTATATTATAACTTTCCTAAGCTGTCTATACCCCACTACCTCATCAAATCCAACCGTGAGGAACTGCAGCTTTCTTGTCAGGTCCTCCAGCTCCAAAACATGTTCTATCAGTTTCAGTTGGCTTTCATCTACCTCCTGTTGCAAACACACACGAAAACAAAGATTTGAGTGAAAAGGACAAAAGTCACTCTAAAAGATGTCCAATGTTTTTGCTTTTTTTTAGGCTGAAAACAGAATATTGTTTAATTACCATTTTAATCTCAGCAATTTCTTTCTTTAATTCATTACCCTTATCAAGTTTCTCTTCAAAACTGCAAACAATAGAGAATAAAAAGTAAAGACAAAAAATTACACTATTGCAATACAAGTGTCATCAGTTATATCAAGATTGATGCTGCTGACCTGTTTTTGGCTTTGTCCACTATATTTCTGAGGTCCTCACACTCAAGCGTCAGTTTTTCCTCATCCTCTTTCAAATTGTCAAGCTGCTTCCGCAGCTGGTCATCGTTCTCCCTCACCAAGGCGTCCACGCCCCCGGCATAGTCCTCCTTCTTTTTCAGGATCTTCAGCTTTTCCTTCAGTGCTTTATTTTGATCTTCTAGGTTCTTCACCTGAAACACAACCAAAAAAGGGACTTAATGTTATGGAAGAGGATTAGGGCCTCTGAAAAAAAAAAAAAAAAAAGTTACCTGATTTTTAAATATTATTTTAGTTTGATATGGGAAAAAAGTCAGAATTCTGGATTAAAGTCAAGATTCTCAAAAAAAAAAAAAAGTCAGAATTCTGAGAAAAAAGTCAGAATTCTGAGGAAAAAGTCAGAATTCTGGGATTTAAGTCAGAATTCTGAGAAAAAAGTTGGAATTCTGAGAAAAAAAGTCAGAATTCTGAAATTAAAGTGAAGATTCTCAGAAAAAAGTCAGAATTCTGAGATAAAAGTTGGAATTCTGAGAAAAACAAGGTCAGAATTCTGGGATTTAAGTCAGAATTCTAAGAAAAAAGTTGGAATTCTGAGAAAAAAGTTGGAATTCTGAGAAAAAAAAGTCAGAATTCTGAAATTAAAGTGAAGATTCTCAGAGAAAAAGTCAGAATTCTGAGATAAAAGTTGGAATTCTGAGAAAACAAGGTCAGAATTCTGGGATTTAAGTCAGAATTCTGAGATTAAAGTCAAGATTCTCAGAAAAAAAGTCAGAATTCTGACAAAAAAGTTGGAATTCTAAAAAAAAAGGCAGTATTCTGACTTTTTTCCCATATTAAACCGAAATAATATTTAAAAATCTTTTAACTTTTCTTTTCCCAGTGGCCCTTATCCTCTTCCATATCCGAATAATGGTATATCTACACAGAAACTCAAAGATAAAGCTTATGGGAAATGCTAAATACTCCTACGATATGTCTAATATACTCTTTTTTATACAACCTTAACAACTAGTACGACCTGCTACTAATCCTAACGCATTCTTACAATTTTTAAGTGTACATGTTTGCTTTTCATTCGGTGCAATGTTAAAGATTTCTGAATGAAGGAATAAGCAATAACTCTGGTTTACCACTAGATGGCGGTATAAAATTCCATACGTACATTGAAGCCAAGCAAAGTGAGATACTTTCTTTTAAATAGCCTAAGGTATCAGTTTTACTCTGTTATTATGGTTGAATTGAATCTTACACAAAGTCATGTTTTATTTTTATTTTTTTGCACCTTGTATAACTATAAAAAAATATATATATTTTTTTTATTTGGATGTATTCCCATTTTGCCATTTTTAAAAAAATATTCATTAAATCGGTTAATTTATCTAACGTATATGCAACTTTATTCGAGTTAATGAATCACAATTTCTTTTTTAAGGCTTATCAGATTGTGACACCTTTGGGCCCCATTGAAAGTTAAACATACTTTAAACAATTAATTAAGATCTTAAGTTGTATTTATTTGTTATATATATATATATATATATAATTATTATTATTATTAATAATATTATTATTATTATTATTATTAATAAAAATGTTGCATTTTCATTAAGCAGAAAATCATCAGAAATAAACGTTTGAAAACAATGTTATGTTTTGCTCGTTGATCTGACAAAACAAAATTATAATCTAATCTGTTAAATAAGACAGTAACTGTATAAATTTAATAAAGGAAAAAATACAGACCGTATCAATCAACCTGACGAACTTGTCATTGACCTTAACCATGATATCCATGTTCTTCGTCCTTGTATCATCGGGTTTGCTCTTGATGGGCCCCCCGCTGTTGGGGCTGTAGGACTGGCTGCTGTAGTTTCTAGACATGGTTGCTGGAGCCTGAAGGAGCAGGTGAGTGGAGATCCCACCTCAGAGATCCCTTATAAAGACCAACGGACCCGTGGACCTACCCGGATGCTTTGCAGGTGTCCAATCATAACAGAACAAGTACAGAATTTCTGAAGAACTCAACTTGAAATACTTGAATTTCAGCCCAGAACCTGTTTGTCAAGAGAGAGGATTGGATCCAGGAGCCCAAGTCCTTGATGTGGGCGGATATGGTGGCAGACAGCTGCTATAAAACTCACCTCCATCATTTCCATCCAGTCTCCGAGTCTCTCAGTTCACTGTCATCCAGCAGAAAGCATGTCTCGTAACAGCAGCGCCACTGTGACTGGAGGAGCCGGGGGAAGGGGCACCAAAGCGTCCGTGTCCAGCCTGCAGGGACTCCGCAGCATCCTTGGCAGCGACACCGAGAAAGACTCAGCTCCGATTACTCCAGTCACTGCTGCTCCGCTCAGCAGTTCGGAGCCTCCTGCAGAAACTCCAGACAACACAAAGAACAAGCGGGATCTGCAGGGTCTGAACAATCGTCTGCAAGGCTACCTGGAAAAAGTGAACAAACTAAAGAAAAAGAACAACGACCTGCAGGAGGAGATTGATGACATTCTGGCCAAGAGGGAAGCTCCTGAGGGAAGAGAATGGAACAAAATCCAGGAGCCACTGGACGATCTGGAAAAGGAGGTGAATCCATAGACTTTATTATTATTATTATTATTATTATTATTATTTTATTTTTTTTTTATTATTTTATTATTATTATTATTATTATTATTATGTTTTATTATTATTATTATTATTATTATTATTATTATTATCATTATCTTTTTAGATCAAAGAGCTCACCAAGAGGAATGCAAGGCTGTTGCTCCTGATTGAAAGCTCAAAGTTGACCCTTGAGGACTATGAAAAAAGGTAAGTGTCAATGCAATTAGTGGGCAGAATCCTTTCTTGTTTTCGCTCAGTCAGAATTTACATACATGCCCCATATTAGCACAACTAATCTATATAAATTTGACCTTATTTATGTTAAGTGGAGTGTATTTGACCAACCTGTTGGGATCCCATACAGCCCTGGTCTTATCTAGGGCCTTTTCTGATGTGTTGCATTTGTGAGGATGTGTCTGTAATCACAAACAGGCAGAATAAGGAGACAGAAAAGAACAAGGAGTCAGAGAAATACCTGGAAAATTTGAAAAAGGAAAGAGAGGAAATTAAGCAGAGCCAAGAGGAGCACCAGGATGATATTAAAATAATAAAGGAGGTGTTGGAAAGCCTTAAGAAGGAGCACAAAGAGGTGAAGCTGCACTCAGCTAACATCTGCTCACATCTGCTCTATTGTTTTGGACTTCTGTTTAACTCTATCACATGGCTGTTGTAGGAAGTGAACGATCTGCGCGAGAAGATAATAAATTCTGAGGTAAAGGTGGAGATTGAGCCCCAGAAGTCCAACCTGTCAGAGATTGTCAAAGACATGCGGGAGCATTACGAGAAGGTTGCTGAGAAGAACCTGAAGGAAACCGAGGAGTGGTACAAGAACAAGGTGAGAAACTGAGCTGCTAATTTCCTCCTGTGCTGGTTTGATTATCTAATCTTATTTATTCTTCCATCCTAGTTTGAGAACATCAAGGAGAAGGAGGCCAAGAACACTGAGGCCTTGGAGGCTGGAAATAAGGAGCTCAAGAATCTGCAGAAAGAGTTGAAAAGTCTGGAAATGGAGATTATCTCTACCTACACCAGGGTCAGTAAAATCTAAGACACACACGTCTAGATTTATTTAAAAACACATCAGGTATACAATATATGCAAACCTGTTGTTCTGGATTTGCGCAGAAGATGATCAGTCTTTTTGTCATGTTCCCACCTTGAAGTTTGGCCTTCACAGGCATTCCTGTAATCAAGCTAAAGGTGCTGGTTAAAGCCAGAGGGGGAAAAAAAACAGGATTTGTGGCCTAGAGGCAAAAGAGGCAAAGATGAAACAGGAATTGAAAGTGGATTTAGATTAACTTCCTTTAATTAATGTGGAATAAAAATCCTGACACCACACCATAATATCACAAACACCTCATCAAGACTGTGAAACACGGAGGCAGCATCATGCTGGCTCTTGAGTTGAGACTTTCCAGTTTTCCAGAGGCAAAAAGAGGACTAAAATCATAGCAATGCTGGAGGATTGAGACTGTATTAGTCTTTAGAAGAAGACATTTACAGCAGTGAAAGCGTCAAATCTAACTTCTTAAATCTGTCTTTTTTCCTTCACAGATCAACACTATTGAGGAAAATGTAAGGAGAGCCAAGCAAGATAACAACATTCGACTGGCCCCTTTAAACGACATTATAATTAGGCTGGAGGAACAGCTGAAGGAGGTGAAAGCAGATGTGCAGCAAAAGGGGGAAAACTACAAAAAGCTTCTAGGTGACAAGAGGGAGCTGGAGAAAGAAACGCAGGCCTACAATAAGCTGATGAATGACATACCCACTGATGCTAAGAGGTAAGAAGTAATAGCAATTAGCAAGATGCAAATCAAGCATGAAAGAACTGCTTATTGGAGGGACAATGTGATGTTAGACCTCATTTATTAAAAAAAAGAAAAAAAGCAATGAAGCATCAAAACCTTCAATGGAAATGTGACCTTACTGACCTACATAAAGATGGTTCTCTTTCATAATCCGACTGGCCAAACAAAAAATAACCCTTGTCCTGAGGGTGTAGAGGCTGATGAACAGCGGGCATCTTTTTGTGTTGAAATCTAAAATGACAGCCTTAAAGTAACCAAAGTTGATTCAAATGGCAGCAAAACAAACCCATAGTTTCTACTGTAATTTCAAGGGTAAAAATGAAAGCATTTGCACCTTAATTATCTATTCTTTGGGCAAGTTTTCTCATACTCTCTCCATAGTTAAAGCTCTACTTCCGTTTCAGGGAAATGCTCAAGTATGATATCTTGTCCGCCAATTAATGTTTGGCAAATAGTTGAAGAAATGCATTTATAGGTTTTCTTCCTAAGCATCAAGAGAGATCTATGTCCTCAAAGCTGTGCGAGAAAGTCTAAGTTGGTCATTAACAGTTAATAATACTAACTGCACTAGTTTACTGTAATGTTGTTATTGCATAACCACAAGCTCATTCTACTAAAAAACAAAATAATTTTTTTTAATTAACATGTTGATATTCAATTTTTTTCTGCTTACAGCACAGAAAAGGCCTAACCAGTTGGACTCCTACAAAAGCCACTCCAGAGGGGGGGGTGGTAGGTTCTGGTAACGTCTACAAAAAAGCTCCGAAAACGACAAAAAAGCTGCTGCTGAAGATGGGGAAAAAAAAGAGCAGATTTTTGTAGTCGATTGAGATTTAAAAACTTTAATCTAATCTGTTCTTTTCTGTCACTCATTAAATTAAATCTATTGGTGTGGTCAAATTGGATTAGTATGGGGTGTTCTTTAAACCTGAATTCTATGATGTGAGCAAAATAAAGTTTTTTTTTGAATGAAAAGGGGACTCTTGATTTATGATCTTGTCAAATAATCACACAAGAAACTTATTGAAACCATACGGAACAAAAAATCTAAATTATTGTAATAATGTACCCTTTATGACTCTGTTATAATCTAAAAAGGCCTTCATGTGCAAACCAAGCTGTCAGACTTTCCTAATAAGACCAATAAAAGCATTCCCAAAATGTTAAAATAGTACAAAACACAGGCAATTTACAATTGACAAGTATTTATCTACTTTAAGATGTTTTCTTTTCATCCTTCTTAATCACACTTAAATTATTTGAAGTGAATTATTTTAGCCTGATCGTCTAGATTTAATGGAAATATTATGTGGCCTGATTAGACAAAAGTTAGGCTTTTTGAAATATATGAGTTCAGTAGCATGCAATATAAAGTTAATCAAAACCCTAAAACTGTATTAAAAGGAAATCTAGGATTATTCTTATTCTCCTCTATTAATGAGGAGAAAAATGCTGCTCTTGCTTTATGAACGGTCATTTTATATAGCAGTATTATAGCAGTTTTCCTGAATAAGTAGGATTCCCATATGTAGAGCCCCCTTTTCTCTTCAGTTTCTTAGCATTTTGCTTCGAAGTGTGCGGCTATGTTGTCTAAGGCAGTACGCAGGGAACCAGTAACCCCATTAATCAAATCCTCCATTTGTGAAGGGGGATAAATTAAATAGTTGTCTTCTGCAGTATTGTTCAGTGATACGGAATATTACAGAGAAAAAAACAGATTTCTCTCAAATTTATAATTGTATTATCTGATAATGATCAGCTAAAGTGAAAACTAACACAGTTAAATAATTGACATTCTTTGGGGTACATTCTTTGTTACTTTAAAAATCAGAAGAAAAAAGTTCCTCTACACTGGAAAAAAAAATCAAAATCTCGATAAGTCATTTTTTCTTAAAAGAAGTGCTTTTTGTCTTGAATTGAGGTGGTAAGTCAGACATTTGCCAATGGAACAAAACAATTTACATTTAAAATAAGAAAAAACAATTACATTGTCTTATTTCAAGTGGATATTATCTATTTATCCTATTTTAAGAGTAAAAGTTCTCATTCTATTGGCAAACTATCTCATTTAACTACTCAAATTAAGGGTAAATACACTTAATTTATGAAATATTTACTTATTTCTAGATCATTTTTCCAGTGATTTATTGTAGAGAAGGATATTTAACTTGAGATCTTCTCCAAACTTCCCATGTTGTCTTTGGTTTTCATTTGACAGCCTGACCAAGGGTTTAGCCTGCTTCTAACAAAAGTAGGTGGGTCACACACTGATGGGTACATTTGTAATAATGTGACATGAGTCTTCATCTTTAGACACATGGTGTTGTAGAGGTTAAGCATGCGCCTCATCTATGGAGGCCTTTGTCCTTTATGTTGGTGTTTTCCAACTGGGGGTACACGAACCCCTAGTGGTCCATAAGTGCATTACAAGGGGTACATGAACATATTTTATTTCTTTGGTAGTACAATAAAATAAGGCTTGGATCTGTTTTGCTTTGTGAGGACCCAATTGAAAAAATTAAACAAGTTTTTATCAACCAAAAAGCATGTTTTTCTTATATGTTTGAGTTCAACTTCAGTTGTAACAAGAAGTGGAACAGACTGGATGTAGAGAACAGCCTGTTATCCACTCTTTTCCCACACTGAGCTCTCAGAGCTTAGGTGTCTTGATGAAAACAAAGTAAAACTAAACAATTCAGTCTGACCATAACTTGTTTTCTGCATTTTGTTCCCAATTCATCAAGTTTAAATGTGATTATAAGGGAATTACTCAGAGGGGCTCCAGTTTTATAAATAAAGGTTTATAATATGATTGTATTTTGTATTTATTAGAATTCCTTACTAACTTCCAGGTAACATATTTATGTAGTTTTATTTAGGATGGAAAGCATAAAATGATCAAAATTAAATTCTTAAATTAAAAGATTGAGTCAAATTGTCTTTATATTCTGTTATTTTATGTTCCACTTTTGGACAATCATCAATACTTTTGACTGAAAGAGGTACTCATGGTATGAAACAAATTCCAAAGGGGTACACAGGTCAAAAAAAAGTTTGGAGACCTGCAATATGTAACTATCCTGGTCATTTGACCTTTGCTGCTTTTCTTAGTTTGCTCTAAAATCATATCCCATAAAGCAACACTGAATAAAACTGGTTTGTTATATGTTTAGTCAGCAAGTATTTGGTGTAGCCAGCATTAAATGATTCTGCGTTAGTATGTTTAAATGTTTGATTTGCATCACTGAGCAAAAAATGGGAAACTCCTCTGATTACTCAGTTCCAGTGACTGAGTAATCTCCATGGAAATCCAATAAGTATGTTGTCATAATTCACTTTTTACAGCATCTGTAAACAAGTTGTAAGGAAAACAGTTTCGCTTTTGTGACTTTTTTCAACCTAAACAAAATGCCAATTCCAGTAAAGTCCAGGAGGCTCCACAAATAAAATAAATAACAGTTTTAAGCAAACACAGGCAGTAGAAACAACTAACAAAACCTAAAAAAAATAATAAGTTCAATTTCCCACTGAGGGAAAAAAAATTATACTCAATTGTTAAAGAAAGATCACTTTTACTATAGAGGTGGATTTCTTTAGAAAAAAATGTTTTGTAGAAACTTTAAGTGACAGCTGGAAACATGAACTAACTGCTGCTAGATGATAAGTGCTTCTATCCTCAAGAAATATGTGGAGATTTTAGTTAAACACAAACCAGCCCAGTAGCGCAGTTTTAACACAAAGAGAAAGCAAAACTAATACCTGTTAAACTTTAAAATAAATTTCACATTATAAATGCAAACTAATGACCTTAGTGGACTGTAGATAACATAGAAGCAATGCTTGCATTATACTAAGATAAAATTATAATTTTTAGTATTTTTGGGTTATAAATAGAATTCAAATTTTATTTAGCTACTAATAATGTATACAACACTTGATCTTTGATAGTAACTATTAGAATACTTGTATAAAAATGTATCTGTGTAGTGTTATCATGCATAAAGCTGTGTGCTATGTGCATGTTTTCACAGCCACCTTTTCTGAAGTATACGGTGATTTGTGAACTTGCTTTTGGGGAGGTTGTGGTTGATATACGAGCAGCACTCAACCTGCTGAACTTTGGTGAACAGCTTCAACAGCTTAAACTTTGACTGAACCCTGAAATTTATAGCATGTTTACTGAGACTGCAAGTCTGAATTTTTCATGTTGTTTCTGATCTCTAGAGCAGTCTCAGCTGTTGTAACAAGGGACCCCTGATTTCTAATAAATAGCGAGCAGAACGCTGGGACTGCAGAGTGAGGTGGAGATTTGTAAACTCTGCAGTCTCCTTCTTGCTCTCCTCGCGAGTAAAACTAAATTAATTGTCTCTGTGCCTTCTTTCTTTCCCGTCATGTATGAATGATGTTTTAGGTGCTTAGACCTGACAGTAACTTAAATATTGTAAATAGAGTTCACCTGTTTGTGTTCCAGCCTTAACAAAGAAAAATTAAATAACTATGCAGGACCATGAAAAAAACCCCACAGCTGATAGATCAGGGAGAGCTTTGATTATGATTTGTAGCAATGTTCAAATTTTTCATTAGAAGGAAAAAAGAATGGCACAATACGAGAAGCTGCAGAAATCTACAGCTAAGCTACTAGAATAATTTGATGTGCATGCAAGAATTTGGTGTTAAGGAAGAGTGGGATGAAATAAGCAATAACTTTTTGATTTCATTCTACAATAACACTCCACTTATTTTGTTTGTGGAGTAAAATAACAGGAAGGCTCTGTATGACTCATTATTATCAGGTCCTGCCACTTTATTTTGATTGACTCATCTCGCCTCCTTCTTCAAGTCGTATCCTCTGGCACACAGTTAAAGGAAGATTTTTTCTTCACCAATGAAAACAAACTGATAATGACAGAATATTTGTTTGCCTGCATTCCATTTGCTTTGTTTGTTTCTATGATTGACAGCTTCATTTTCATTTGCTGTCTATTTCCGTCATCTCTGTGCCAAGAATTTATGCGAAGTTTGTCTCAACACAGGAATTAATCAGGATGACTTTTCAGTTACTCATTGAACACACACAAAAAATGTGCTCCAAACACATTAGTAAAGGTATGAGCTGAAATACATACCTGAAATACATTACAACCTTTAGAAGAACCAGTTCAGTTAAGATAGAAGAAAATGCTAAAATAATGGATCTCTGGACTAATTTTCACCTGCAGAATTAATGAGGGAATATTTCATAGAGACCTTTTCTTCTGCAAAATATAAAAGTCAATTGAGTCATAAGTGAAATAAAAAACGTCATTTGTGAAATATGAATTTGTTTTGGTTTAGATTTGTTATAAATTTAATTTGTAAAGGTTTTCTGTCCTAAGAGAGATTAGAGTATCTGCAAAAAGATATAAAACCGAATGCACAATATAAACCTGTTTCAGGAGGAAAATCATCTGCTTCTATAACTTCTGGTCCTCTCAAAGCTGAAACATATTTCACAGGTTCAATGGTGAAGTAAAAACTGTTTAATGGAAAAAAACAATGAGAAGATCGGGGACACGTATAAAGAAAACAAAGTCTTTGGCCAAACTGATTGTTTTAAAATTTTCAAAGCGTCAATACCGAATTCTATGTGCAGGTGTGTCAAGAAACCAATTGCAGGCATGTAAAAAAGGGGTAATGTAACTTGCTCAACAGAAACCCTTTTTATCATAGGAGGGAGTAAATCTACATGTTTTACAGGTGTATTAAATTACTAAGGTGTCAATAAAAGTAAAAGAGAAACCATCTGAATGAACAGATGCCAACAGTTCAACTGTGTAATATTGAGTTTCCTGTAATTACTAGTTCAGTTAATGAAAAATTCCAAGTAGCTGAAGATTGTAGGTGTTATTGGTTCACATGGAGATTGTGTCCATTCAGTCCGGTTGCTCCTTGACTCGCAGAAGCCCAGTACTCCAAGTAACTGGGGAGTTTATGTCCTTCCTATAGGGTTTAACCTGCTACTTAGGTTACTTTATGTACCACAGATACTCCAGTTTCCTTCTACAGTCGAAATTCAGATTAAATACAAGCAGAAAATAAGGGGAGATAATAATTAGATGCAGAACTTTGTTTTTCTTTAACCTACATAAGCAAAGGGAGAGATTATCAACCTACAGTAGGTAGTTTGAGAACTCAAAGTAGGAAGGAAACTTTAATGGGTCCTCTTATCCACCCTAAGGAGGAAAATGATTTTTGACTTCAAGGTTTTTAGACTTAGACAGATTTATTTTGTCATTTTGTTTACACAAGCGTATGCAAGAAGAAATTTCGTTTAAAACAGCTGTACACAATTTCATTTTTTTTAAATGAAAAAATGAAGCTGTTCTATCAGATAGCTATGGGTGTGTTACATTTTAAAACATTAACGATATGGAAAGAAAGTAAATGAACTAAATGTTAAACTGGCAATGCCAACTCAGATTTCAATTCATCACACAATACGCATGTCAATTCTAGTACACTGTGTGTGGCTTAAAGTGGCTTGATGACTGCTGATGACTGTCATGTTTATGTTTCTAGCAAGTGTATCATGTTTTCGATTATTCTTGACATATTCAACCTTCAAATTAGCCATAATACTTTCGCTTAACTTTCAAGTTGTATAATTGTTGTTATTTTCATTGTTAATGCTGGCAAAGTGTCTTTGAATTGCTGTTATGACTGATTCAGGGACATAAAAACAGGAGACCAAGCCAAAGGCTACGGTGCACAAAAGGATAGTTTATTAGGGATAAAATATATATAAACAGAAATTATAATAGAATGTAATTGTCAGAGGGGTTATGCAAAAGCTTGCGGGTATGTGTAGATCATAAAGTTAAACCTAAGGTGCATAATCGCGTGGAGACAAGGCCCAGCAGTCCCAGCAGCCTGCTATAGATAAAAGGCAAAGAAATTAAGATTTTTGTTTGTTTTCTAATATTTTAACACCCTTCACAAGGCCAATTAAACAAAGAATGATTCACTAAATTACATGGCTATGCTTTTTCTCACCTTCTAAAATGTATCTATTTGTTTATCTTACAAGTAGTTTTATTATTTTTTTTTTATTTTGTAGTAAAATTTGTTGCAACTGCCCAAAATCGCCATGATTCCAGTTCAGTTCAACCCTCTAAGGGTGTCGCTGTCCTTGGTGCTGGACAGTATGTTCTCCCTGATGCCTCTGAATTAAGCTTTAGGCTTTATTTGTGAACATATTCTTTTAAATAGATTCTTTTAAAGTTACCAAGTGACTAAAATCTTTGATGCACTTGTGAGTTGAGGCAGAACTGGATTCTACAGTTAAAACAGAATGAAAAACATGTCAACTTCCCTCTGCTGTCGTCCTACCAAAGGACCACAATCAGGTCTTTCATTAGATACTTGAGATTCTCTAGTGGGTTAAAACGGCAGATTTAATTTTTCCACCTTTTACGCTAAGGTTTTTGTTGTTCTTGTTATTTTTCATTTTAATTTTTCAATAAATAAATAAATGCTAATTAGCAAATCAATAAACTAGATGTTTGGGGTATGCTCCTTGCTGCTACTGACTGGTGGCCGAACTTTGACTAGGCAGACACATTATTCTTTCAACCACCATGTTTCATATGTGACTTGGAGGTTGATTTTGATTGGCTGTTTTTTTTTTTAGACACAAAATCTGCAAACAGTGTGTTTGGGTGAAATTTTGGTCATCTGAACTTTGTCTTTTCACTATAGAAAGAATGGTTTTTCAGCAAAAACAAAATAGAATTGGCATTAAGTGATTAAATTAATATGAGGAAAAACACATGTTCATATTATATTGCACATTAGGCGCAATATAGTCATCTGGAAATTTTTTAAATCACTAATTTCTTTTCTTTGTTTCATATTTTTACAAAAAATAATTTATAGTATTTTTAAAAGTAACCCTTGATTTGTTTTGCACTGGAAACAAACAGACATGAACCATTTGAAAAAGAAATATAGTTGCAACCACAAAAAGGCTTCGTGTGTGAAGGCCTTTCAGAAAACTGAAAATTAAAAATTATTAAGGTTTTAAAGCTGAGCCAAGAACATGATCAATTCAACACTAGACATGCTCAATACTCCGCTCCCCAGACCTAGATAATATAGAAAAAGGCCTCTGATTAAAATATAAGATTATTGGCTGCAGCTTGTTTATAATGTATATTTAAATATCAATGTTTTCCTTTTTTAAATAACAATGATTTCCTTTAAGTGATAACTCTGTACTGTTTGTGTGTGTGTGAGGGAAATAAAGACCCCAGACTCAGCATTTATGGAAGCTTCATTTATAAGTATGAATCACGGGTTAACAGTGAAATCCCTGGATAACAGTGAACTGTTTGGAAGGTTTGAGATAAAAAAAAAAAAAAAAAAGAAGAAGAATGCAATAAGCACAGAAGCCAACAGAGGATTTCAGACTTGCAGCATTGCAATACTGCAACACACAAAGCATCCAATTCAGATAACCTTTCCTTTTTGTTTTATCGGCATGGTCTGATTCATATCGAAAAGATGGGAATCAATAAACCACAAACACATGCTCAAAACTTTAACTTCTGTCATCATGAAACTTAACAGAAATAAACAAAAAAAACCTTAACACTAGAATTTTTTCACACAATATGAAAAACTTAGTGTATAGCTTCTCAATTTTTAGAAGATGATAGGAAACTCTGGAGCACCATAGGCATTGCACATCCCAACAAAGATAAGAAAACTTTTCCAAAAACACAATTTAAAGTGAAACAACAGATTGAAGGAGAACATTCAACCTGCCATCAAGCTGCACCAAGACGTTCACTCTACCAGGAAGCACGCAAGAGAGATTATTGCTTCTTAATTTTATCAAGAGGTTTAAATAATTGAATTGATTGTAATTTAAAATTAAAAAATTCACATTTTGCGGATATGTTGTAATGTTGGAGGAGGTGTCAGACAATCAGTCGGTGTACTGGGTGGTTTCGGAGACAACCCTCCCAGATTCCACCTGCAGTCGGATCAGCAGGCGCTTCTTGGAGGCAGAGGGAGGTGGGTCGGCTGGAGTCTGGATGGCGAACCCCCCAGATGGAGGAGCTGCTTGAAGCTCTTTTTCCTTCTTCTCTTGCTTTTTCTCTGACAGTTGTTTCCTCTCCTGCAGGTGATTCTCTCGCGGGTGTTTTTTTTCCTCTTGCAGGTGTTTCCTCTCTGGCTGGTGAACGTCTGCGTGCAAGTAAGGACTTGGATTGGTTGTTTGTTTTTAGTTATCTGAGCGAAAGAGAGGTTTGATTTTAGTGAAGCACAAAACATCAGTAAAGCCTGAGAATCGATGAAATTTGTAAAATGTTTGTTGAAGTTTTTTTGTGTGTTTTAAAATTATAATATCAAATTTTAAAAACTGCAATTTTGAGCTCTGAACACAAACTTATGTTTATGTTTATGTATGTTTATAATTGTAACATTTCTGTTCAACTTTAAGGGCTCCCACTCTCTTTTGGGAATCATTATCTTAATAGGCCAGTTTGGGTTCAGATTGAATGATTCAATATGAATGGCAATAACTGAGGTAATAAAATAAAAAAATCAGAAACTTGCTCTTTAGGGTTTTTGACAGAATTTGGTACAAAATATTAATTAATTACGGTGGATTGGTTTGGAATTAGATGATCAGCACTTCACTGAGGGAGTAGTTATTTAAGGAACAGGAAACAATTTTTGAAGTAAGTTGAATAAATATCATTATGCTTGGAGTGCCCCTTATGGGTAATGTCAAAGCATAATCTAGTTTAAAAAAAGTTGATAAAGTTTATGAAGAAATATGAAGAAGAAGAATTCTGCTTCTTTCAGAATTGTTTTGTTTTGGGGCGGGTGGGTTGGGGGCTTTCTTCAAAGAGGAGTTTTACCTTGTTTAATTTTGTAAAAGTCTTCTTTAAGGAACATTAGGCTATCCGATTATTATAAATATTAATCGATCAATTGAAAAAAAATATCGCTTTGCAATGAATCACTTTGCAAAATATTTGTAAGTTGCAGCCCTAGTACACATAAACTTTGAATCTTTCCCATTGGTTAGTTTATGATCAAAACATACAATAAGAACATTCAGAAAAACCTTGATTTGAACATTCTTTTTCATATCACAATGGTAAATAAAATGCTTCTCACCTGAGTGAAGTTTTTTCATTCTTTAAAGAGACAAAGGAGAGAAGAAGAAGTTAAGTTACACAAAGGTTTTACATGGCTTCTTCTTCTGCATATTGACACGATCTCGCTTTGTAACCTCCACCATCATGTACCTGTCTTCTTCGCCCTCCAGCAGCTTGCCATAGGTGGCGATCTCGATGTCGAGGGCCAGTTTGATGTTCAGCAGTTCCTGGTATTTTTGGATCTCCCTGGCCAGCTCCTGCTTAGTATTCTTCAAGGCATCTTCTAGCTCCTTGATGTTCCTCCTGGCATCCTCAATGTTTTCATCACCACTTTTTCTGCTGTCATCTATTTCCTTGCTCAAGGAATCTTCCTAACGGAGAAGGAAAAGGGCATCAGCTGGATGGCTAGAGAGTGAACAGATGTAGAAATGCTGTGTTATTACAATCTGGTCCCTACCTTTCTTTTCAAAGCTTCAAGGTCAGACTTAGCCTTCTGGATTTTACGCAAGATGTCAGCGATATCTCTCTTTATGTCACGCACTTCCTGCTCCTTCTCTCCTGCCCTTTGTGCCAAGTCATCCATCTAAAGTTTGGAAAATGCATAACCTTTACTTGTAGAACGGTGAAAATGCTTGATTTGTTTTACCCTGTCCTTACTTTTTTTTGGTGCCAGTTCTCTGCCTCCTGCCTGGCAGTAGCGGCACGACAGGCATACTGAGCCTCAACAGACTTGATGTACTGGTCCATGTCCAAGGACCGTTTTTCGGAGCTTGGAAGGATCACCACCTCATTCTTTATCATGGACTCCAGCTCCTTGATCTCCTACAAGGGATGGAAAAGATGTCTATATTTGTTTTTCAACCTGTTCTCTGGAAGGGCTGATAAAACGTTTGTAAACATTAAATACAGAGATTGTCCATAGCTTTTTTTTTTCTTTTGCATAATTGATAGGAAGGAAGGAAGGAAGGAAGGAAGGAAGGAAGGAAGGAAGGAAGGAAGGAAGGAAGGAAGGAAGGAAGGAAGGAAGGAAGTTAGAAATTGATGTAAGACCTCAAGGAACAATAAACAAATAAGTAATAATAATAACATTATTATTATAAAAAGCATTCTTTCCAAGCTTTCTATGCCAGATTACCTCATCAAATCCAGCCCTGAGGAACTCTAGCTTTCTTGTCTGATCCTCCAGCTCCAGAACATCGTCTACCAGGTCCAGGTGGCTTTGGTCCACATCCTATACAATGTTATATTTTCAAATTTAAGTTTGTATAAAGCATGAGACTAAACTAATTTGGAAAGTTTCTACAGATGTTTTGAATTAAATGCTGAAAGCAGACTATTGGTTTATTACCTTCTTATATATGATAAAGTCATTCTCTGCCTCAGCTCTCTTTTCCAATTCATTCTCATAACTGCAACCAAAGGAGAATAAAATGTAACGGTAGAAATAACACAGCTGGAACATTTGAACTGTATCTAGAGCAGGGGTGTCAAACTGGTTCCAGAAAGGGCCGTGTGGCTGCAGGTTTTCTTTCCAACCAGGCAGTAGCACCAGACTCTATTCATCTCATCAAGTCATCATGTTCAGATTGGACTCACTTAGAAAGAATAAGACTGGTGCTGCTGACCTTTTTTTGGTGTTGTCCACCTTTTGCGAAATGTCCTCAAGCTCTTCTTTTAAATTTTCCTGGTCGTTTTTCAAATTTTCGATCTTCTGCTGCAGGTCATTCTCTGCCTTCCTCACAAGAGCATCCACGTAACCATCGTAGTCATCCTGCCCTTTGAGGATCTCCAGCTTTTTATTAAGTTTTTTGTTCTCATCCTCCAGGTTCTTCACCTAAAGCACAACCAAAAAAGGGACATTCATTAAATACCAACAAGGCACTGATTTTTTTTATTTTTATTTTTTTTGTAGTAGAGTATCTGTGCCTCTTTCCAATTCTTCTGAATAGGCAATTATTTTGGTATACTAAAATAAATCTAGTTCCCCAAACATGATAAATCCTGGCAGAGGGAGCGACTTTTTATGGCCTCGGGTTACAGTTTTCGTTTATATAGACTGAAAAAAAATAATGCAACCATATTCGGCATCTACTTAATCATATTTAGTTAAAAATATTTTTATGTCCTACTCTTCTAATATGAAAAAAAGTGTTAAAGTTACTAAATACATATATATATATATATATATATATATATATATATATATATATATATATATATATATATATATATATATATATATATATATATACATTCCGTATATATAACGCCAATATTTTCTCTTTTCAGGTCATACTACATTTAAAACATGAAAACTAAAGAAAAACAGGGTTTTATAATATTTTTCTCCTAATGTATAACGAAATACAGTTAAATTCAGCAAGGAAAAGGCTTTCGATGTGGATCGTTGTCAAAATACAAGCAGACAAGTCTTTTAAATATTATAACATGGACCGGGAATTAAATAAATAATTCTTAAATAGCATGATTTTTTTCTTCTATAAGCTGTAAGTGGAAAACACCATAAATAACACATATAAAAATATTTTATTTACTTTGTTAAAATATATCAATGAACTCTTCAGTAATATTCTAATTTGTTAAATAGAAAAGGAAATGTAATAATTCAAGAAAATAAATACAGACCCTTTCAATCAGCTTGACGAACTTGTCATTCAGTCCAACCATCTCGTTTTTCTCATTATTTTTGCCCGAGGGGTCGATCTTCTCGCTGGGTTTGCTCTTGATGGGCCCCCCGCTGTTGGGGCTGTAGGACTGGCTGCTGTAGTTTCTAGACATGTTTGCTGGAGCCTGAAGGAGCAGGTGAGTGGAGATCCCACCTCAGAGATCCCTTATAAAGACCAACGGACCCGTGGACCTACCCGGATGCTTTGCAGGTGTCCAATCATAACAGAACAAGTACAGAATTTCTGAAGAACTCAACTTGAAATACTTGAATTTCAGCCCAGAACCTGTTTGTCAAGAGAGAGGATTGGATCCAGGAGCCCAAGTCCTTGATGTGGGCGGATATGGTGGCAGACAGCTGCTATAAAACTCACCTCCATCATTTCCAGCCAGTCTCTGAGTCTCTCAGTTCACTGTCATCCAGCAGAAAGCATGTCTCGTAACAGCAGCGCCACTGTGACTGGAGGAGCCGGGGGAAGGGGCACCAAGGCGTCCGTGTCCAGCCTGCAGGGACTCCGCAACTTCCTGCGCAACGACACCGAGAAAGACTCAGCTCCGATTACTCCAGTCACTGCTGCTCCGCTCAGCAGTTCGGAGCCTCCTGCAGAAACTCCCATCTACCCAGAGAACAAGCAGGAGCTGCAGGGTCTGAACAATCGTCTGAGAGACTATCTGGATAGAGTTAAAGAACTGCAAGAAAAGAACAACGACCTGCAGAAGGAGATTGATGACATTCTGGCCAAGAGGGAAGCTCCTGAGGGAAGAGACTGGAACAAAATCCAGGAGCCACTGGACGATCTGGAAAAGGAGGTGAATCCATAGACTTTATTATTATTATTATTATTATTATTATTATTATTATTATTATTATTATTATTACTATTATTATTATTATTACCATTATTATTATTATTATTATTATTATTATCATCTGTATTATCTGTATTATTATTATTATCTGTATTATTATTATTATCTGTTTAGATCAAAGAGCTCACCAATGAGAATGCAAGGCTGTTGCTCCAGATTGACAACTCAAAGTTGGCCCTTGAGGACTTTGAAAGCAAGTGAGTCGCAATGCACACAAATGCAGACCTGGTTGTTTCTGAGCATAAAGCAGTCTGAGTTTACTTGTAGAGGCCATATTGGATGGAAGGAATGTCTGTGGTCCTCTTAACAGCCCTGTGGCATTCCCACTGACCTCCATTTAAGTGTTAATTTTTCCCAGCTTTTTATTGTAATTACATCGTCACAAGTACAGAGCAGCGAAATTCAATCTCTGGGTTTAACTAATACTGTTGGGGACTGGGCTGAGTGGGCTGCCATTGTGCGGCGCCTGGGGAGCAGTGTCGGGGTTAAGGGTCTTTGCTCAGGGACCAAGAGTGGTAGTTTGTGGAAGTGGGGCTTGAACTCAGAACCTCTGGATTCCAACAGCAATGCCCTAACCACTAGTCTGCCCCCCCATCAAAAGACTTATCATAACTTATCATAACCAGTGCACACCTAACTTAACTCCTCCAAAAATAAATATTTTTCTCATGGAGAATAGTTTACTTTTTCCTACAAGTGGAACAGAATATAATTCATCTTTATGTTCATTACAGTGTCACAGTTACATAGAAAGGAAATTCACCCTCCGCATTTAACCCATTCCTTTATGGAGCAATGTTGGGGTTAAGGGTCCTGCACAGGGACCAAGAGTGGCTGTCAGTGGGAGCGGCGCTTGAACTCAGAACCTCTGGGATCCAAGCGCAATGCCCTAACCACTAGGGCACCACTCCTCTAGTATCTTTAACTCCCCACAAAGCAACTGGCGAATTGGCATTACACTGTCCCCACAAGGTAAAAAAGATACTTGGCTACTTCAAAGGGATGATTTAGTAAAACCACAATACTTAAATATTGATTTAAATATTCAGAAAAAAAAAAGTTGCACCATTATTGGATCATTATCTCCATCTTGACTTTAAAACATTTTCTTAGCACTTGGTTGAGATTCAACTAAGATCAACATAAAGTAATACAACCTTGACCCACATGGCACCGATCCAGCTTTAGCAAAGTTCACTAAGAGACCATATTAGTCCCTTGGCTGTCCTTGCAATACCTCCTCTTCCTATTGCTTTGGGGCAAATTCCAGTCCCCAATGTGGAGAAGAGCAATATATAAACTAGTTATAGTAAGACTAACAACTTTCTACTGCCTTTTCTGATGTGTTGCATTTGTGCCGATGTGTCTCTAATCACAAACAGACTGACTGAGGAGACAAAATTGAGGAATGATTTAGAGAACGACACGGAAAAGTTTAAAAAAGATAATGATGAGATCAAGCAGCAACGGGAGCAACTGCAGGGGGAGACCAAACTGATACGGGATGAGGTGAAACGCCTTGAGGAGGAGCACAAGGAGGTGAAGCTGCACTCAGCGAACATCTGCTCACATCTGCTGCATTGTTTTGGGCTTCTGTTTAACTCTATCACATGGCTGTTGTAGGAAGTGAATAATCTGCGTGAGAAGATCAAAAATTCTGAGGTGAAGGTGGAGATTGAGCCCCAGAAGTCCAGCCTGGCCCAGATTGTCAAAGACATGCGGGAGCATTACGAGAAGGTTGCTGAGAAGAACCTAAAGGAAACCGAAGAGTGGTACAAGAACAAGGTGGGAAACTGAGTTGCTAATTTCCTCCTGTGCTGGTTTGATTATCTAATCTTATTTATTCTTCCATCCTAGTTTGAGAACATCAAGGAGAAGGAGGCCAAGAACACTGAGGCCTTGGAGGCTGGAAATAAGGAGCTCAAGAATCTGCAGAAAGAGTTGAAAAGTCTGGAAATGCAGGTTATAGCAAACCACGGAAAGGTCAGTAAAACCTTCACACAAGTCTAGATTTATTTTAAAAAACCCGCCAGGTACCCAACATATAAACCAGTGGTTCTGGATTTGCACCAAAGATGATTTGTCTTTTTGTCATGTGCCCAGCTGGAAGGTTGAGCTTAACAGGCATTCCTGACTGGCCTGTCATTAGGCTAAAGGTGCTGGTTAAAGCCAACACCTTTAGAAAAAAAAGCACATTCGGGTGGAATAACAATCTTGAAACCATACCATAATATCCCAAACACCTCATCAAGACTGTGAAACACGGTGGTGGCAGCATCATGCTGCCACTCTCTCTTTAGTTGAGACATTGATGGGGTGAAAGAAGGACTAAAAACAGAGCAATGCTGGAGAAATCAGGCAGGGTTAGTCTGTAGAAGAAGACTAGGCTTTTGTAATGCTAACTGAAAAGTTTTTTCATCCATAGCAGAGCAAACATCAACTCAAATCTGTCTTCTTTTGCCTCACAGATCCAAAGTCTTGAGGAAAATCTGGCAAAAGCCAAGGATGAGAACAACCAGCGACTGATCCCTTACAAAAATATTAGAATACAACTGGAGGAAGACCTGAAGGATGTGAGGAAACAGGTGGAGCAGAAGGTGGAGAATTACAAAGAGCTGTCCGGCGTCAAGATGAGGCTAGAGAAAGAAATCGATGCCTACAATGAGCTGATTCAAGGCATAACTGCTGATGCTGAGGGGTGAGGACACGTACAGTATTTCCCTCTTTTAATTGCTGTAAGGTGGTTTGAATGAATAACAGCTCCAGAACAGCCCGGGAGAAAAAAAAGGTACGGCAGTTAAATACAGGACTTGTGCATTATTTATCCTCTTCTTCCCCGACAGCGTGGAGTTTGATATAGAGGACGCGATACCAGTTGGTAAGTTCCAGATCTGCTTCGTTAGAAACTATTCAAATCCCAAACACCATCAAGCCCCATCACCTGATCAACCCTTTAACCCTTTCACCAACCAGACAGGGTTCGTTTACTGATCACAGAGATGCTTTCGGTTGGCTCTGACAATCTGATTGGCCATCTTCCCAACAGGAAACAAACAAACACAAAATAACGCAGCCCTTATCTTCCCACACAACGTGTAAGCAGTTTGGTTGACAGCGTGGAGAGATTTAAATGCATAATGACACGTAATAATTCTCGAATTGCTACATTGATGAGCATAAAAGAAAATATGTGCATCTTTCATTTCTCTAGTGCCTTAGGGCATGCTGCCTCATTGTCTCTCCATGTTTGATGCCTCGGTTTACACTTGTTATTAGGGAAGCGCTCAGCTGAGCATGAAAGCCTGCCCTCAAGCCGTTTATTGTTTGACAAATGCTTTAAGAAAACACAATTATAGGCTTTCTTTCAGAGCGTCAAAAGAACATGTCCTTGATGTTCTGTTAGAAAGTCTTTAATAATGTTTCCACTGCTTTTAAGCTGGTTATTAACAGTTAATAATACTAACTACACTGGATTGCTGTTGTATTCTAATTGCATAACACCACAAACAAATTTTACTACAAGAAAAAAACAAAACAAGGGAATGTTTGAAATTCATCGTAATGAAAATCCAAATCAAACCAATTTCTGGTTGGACCTTTTTGCAGGTTCCTGATGAAGGACTGAAGGAACACCAGGTACAATTATATGGGAAACTCTCTTATATTTGTGCCGTTTCTGTTTACAGAACAACAAAGGAGTGACCCGGTGGAAAGCGAGGTGGTGCATTCAGTGAGCCCCGCCGTTAACCAGTCCTCATCTGAGGCTCCTATGAATACCGTTCCAGAGGTGGTGGTGGGTTCTGATGATCTCGACAAGAAAGCTAAGAAAGCTAAGAAAGCTAAGAAAGCCAGCAGCGACAAAAAAGCCAAGAAGAAGAAGCAAAAGAAGGAAAAGAAGTCTAAGGACAAGGAATCGTCCTCTTCCTCCTCGTCCTCCTCTTCCTCTTCTTCTTCCTCTTCCTCTTCCTCCTCTGATGAAGATGAGAAAAACAAAGAGGAGGTTATCATAGGAGATTAAGATTTAAAAACTCTCATCTGATCTATTCTTTTCCGTCTGTCATTAAAGGAAATCTATTGGTGCTGTCAAATATTCAATATGGGTTGTTTAAACTAAATAAAGATGGTTTCAAAATGGAAAAGGGACTGTTGATTCTTGATTGTTTCAATCGTTTCTAAAAAAAAAATCACCTTCAATAAACCATAAAGAAGAAAAATGTTTAATATTTTCACCATATAATGAATCCTTAATGATAGTGTTAGAAACTTAACAGGCCTACGTGTGAAACCAAGTTGCCAAAAATAGTTCTTCAAAAGAAGTTTGCAAAACAAGATGTTCAACATAAGGAAATTACAAATACATTTCTATTTTGTGAACATTGCTACGAGTTCAAGTACAATTAAATGTTATTGAAATCAGTTCTATTAGCCACACACAGTTCTGAGTACTGCAAGACTAATAGATTTTTTTTAAAATCCCTGCCATAGGACCTGACTGACAACATGAAGCAGGGTTGAAGATCTAAAAAAAGTGACATATCATGCCCCTGTCTCAAAATAATAAAAAAAAAATGTCTATGGTAGGACATGGAAAGGACATCTCTTAGGCTTTGGGACTCAAGTGAATGACAGTGAGAGAACAGTGGAAACCTTTCCAGAAATTATGCAAAGAGTGGATTAATTATTCATCCAGGGGGTCACGAAACAATCCAAGAGGATATCATAGGTTTGGTACACGTCACTTTCCTCAGTTCATTGAAGAGTTTATAATTACAAAATGTGAAAAGAGAGATCGGACAAAAATGGCCTCGGTGGAAAGTTCTCAAGACCAAAAGAGCTGCTGATGAGCTCACATTTTCAAAAACAAAAAAAAAGTGAAAAAAGGCTTCAATCAAAACTAAATTTAGGGTCAAATCTGGGATTAAATGCAATCTAGTTTTACCTTGAACAAGCCTTACATTCTCAAAACTCCTCCAATGTGGCTGATTCCTTTTCTGACAGTAATGGTTTAATATAATTCCTCCACAGTGCTGTTAAACGGCTCATTTCAATCTGAAAAACTCACACGGATAGAAGAAGAAATTGCAAGAATTTTATTGGTACAATTATTTTAAGGTTTTGACGCTCAGACCTCAGCAGAAAACATTAGCGCTGGATTTTACTTTAATATGCATAAGCAGGTTCTGAGAACAGGGATGTTTTCCCCCCAGGCCTGAAACTGGTGGCGGAGTGGAGATAGATGAAGTTGGTTCAGTCCATAGATTGCTGGTTTGCAAGACGATCTGATTAAGCTTTATTGGTGAGATCCAGTAGACCACATGAGCCGATACTAGTGCTTCACTCAGGGTACCCGGAAAGATAGATGTCCAGCTTGGATAAATCATAGTTTTCTATTAACCTGTCCATGATGAGCAAGCATGAAGCGAAAGTGGAGAGGAAAATCTCCCCTTTGGGAAGAAACCTCTGGCAGTTCTGCCGGACCAATTGAGATGTGGCGGCGAATGCAGTAAGAGTCCGGGAGCAATTATAATCTGATGGGAACGAGGTTGAAGAACCAACGTGAAAAAGCCGGATGGAGCTTAGCTACGATGGTGGAAAAGGGTTGAATCCGGGTCATCCAGGTCAAAATCAGACATGGGGTAACCACTGCTTGGGCTTTGGCTGGGTAGCAGGCTGCGTTGTGGATTTGAAGACCTTTAAAGATGGATACTGATTGGGTTTCATGAAGGTTTGGTTTGCGGTTGGAGGCAGGTGAGCCTCTGATGATGGGGGCAAGTAATTTAATTTCTTCAGTTGAATTTCTGCCTAGGCATTTTTTATCTTCCAATTGTATAGAATATATATATTTTTTAGGAAATGAAAGAGATTGTAAGTAGAGTGCTTTTATTATTATAATTATTATTTTTTTATTAGTTTAATGATTTGAAACAGTTTAAGTGTGAGAAAAAACACAGGAAATATACAAGAGAGAAACATTTCAGACTATGCCATTCATCTAAAATATTTCAAACAAAAACAAAAAGGCATTTTCTTGTTTGGAGGATGTCAAGATAGAAGAGTCTTCCTTCAATTACTGGACCTCCAACTTCTTCTTGGGTTATAATGTCTGTATTTAGTCTTCTTGGTAACCAAATGTTGTTTTGGCCAATGGGTGGTGGTCGTCTGCAATACTTTCATTGCAATACATACACAGACCTTTAATAAAAATAACAAAAAATAAAGCCTGACTTTAAAACACTATATGTAGTTAACAAAAACAATTTTTCAAAGGCTGACACTTTTTAAGTAGTTGGGCATGCTTCTATTGTTTAAAAGGTTTAAGTGGAATGAAGTTCTTTCGCATTCTGACTTTTCTAGATTTACTGATATGATATAGTCTAGCTGATGGTAGATTAAAATCCACATGGGAGATATCTCTTTTATAACTAAGGGCTTTCCTCATGCATCTCTCCTTAAATAGCCTCCAAAGAACCGAAAGAGATTACATTAAATGTAACAGCTATTGTAACCCCAAACACTCCACTACCTTTATTTTCTCCTGGGTGAATTTAAACAACAATCTCATGGGTGACAAGAGGTATAAAAAAAAAAATGGCCTTTGTGGTGCGAGGTTGCAAATTTAGATTTCTCTTATTTCATATATTGATTTATGCTATTTACTCACTATAAAAAGTTTCACTCAGTCTGTTTCCCCTGCAAGGCCACACAATTCCCCTGCATGAGGGTATCTGTAGACTTACCTTATTTTCATAACAAGCCAGATTCTTTCTCAAGGTTTTTTCATAACATGTTATTGCGTAACCAAAGAGTCTGTAATTTGTTTTGACTCTGACTACTTTCCATTATTGTAAGTAAGGGAAACACACTCTGTCCAGATCAGAACAGTGCTGACTACTATGCAATAATGGCTGTATGATGAACTGTTCTCTCTTTGCAAGGATAAAATAAAGTGCAAATCCATCGGCCCCCGTTTATTTAACTGGGGTGAATAGTTGAATACTTTTTTCCCACGGCAGGGGTTATGGTGCAGGGTTGGTTTTCAGTAGCGCGCTTGGCCCTTAAGTTCCATTGAAAGGAACTCTGAATGCTTCAGAATACCAAGACACTACATACAATTCTCTGCTCCCAGCTTTTTGGGAACTTTTGGAATTGACTCCTTTCTCTTCCAACATGAGTTTGCACCAGAGCACAAAGCAAGACCCACAAAGACATGGAATGCAGAGTCTGGTGAGGATGAACTTGACTGGACTGCACAGTCCTGATCTCAACCTGATAGAGGACATTGTAAATATACTTCCAGAAGTGTATGTGAGGTCAAAGATTCCCATAAATAACTCCTAAACATTGTGGACAGCCCTCCCAGAAGAGTTGAAGCTGCTCCAGCTGCAAAGGTTGGACCGATGTCATATTGAACCCCTATGGATTAGGAATGGGATGTCACTTAAGCTAATATGCCAGTCACAGCAGGTAAGTAAATACTTTTGGAAATAGAGGCTGGGTCCGAATTTCCAACCACTATATAGGGTACTATAAAGTGGTTACACCAGTGTCTCAATGTCTAGCGAATAAAAAAAAGTAGTGAGCTTGAAATTTGCCACAATGCAACTTGAAAACTAGTGATCATCAGTGATCATAAATGAGCAGATATATCCAGAGGAAAGCTCTCCTCGCAAAGCATCATGGGATTTGATGTCAAAGCGGCCCTCTGTCGCCCATAGCTGTTTTTACCCGACATCGGCGACAAAAAACAAAGATGGCGCAGGCACCGTGCAAGGAGGTAGCGTTATGTGACCAACGAGGGGCTAAAGCAATGATCATCTGTCCGAACTGTCAGTTAATTGAGTTCACTATAAAGTCCATTATATAGTTCCTGCTCTATATAGTGATTGAGGGATCTACGGATTCGGGCAAATGTTCTTAAAGCGGAAGATGTCATAAAAGAAACACATACAAAGGAGAAGCTAAAATATCTTCATCCTTGATGGCACTTGCAGAAAACTATCCCAAAGCATTTCCTGATAACATGCATATATTTGCACCCTTCAAAAAGGGTTTATAGTTTACAGTTTGATGGACAATTACTTGATCTAGCAAACTCAAAGCATGAGTTTCTTTAAAAAAAAAAATAATAAAAAAATCAAATTTATTTGTATAGCCCTTTACATTAGCCAAATGGTACCCAAAGTTCTTTACAACAAAGCCATAAAAATAATACATAACACATATAAAAACATACAAGATACAATTAAAAGTGCTGTAGTGGTGCAGTGCTGCAGGACATTAAAAGCCTTCCAGAGGTGCATAGAAAGGAGCAGACAGAAAGATGACATCTAAGAGACAGTATTATAGTCAGAATTAAAAGCTAATTTAAAAAAGTGGGTTTTAAGCTTTTTAAAAAAAAGGCTGAGGTCAGTAGTGGTGCGGATGTCAGGGGGTAGTTTGTTCCACAGTCTGGGAGCAGCGACGGCAAAAGAACGATCGCCCCACTGTTTGAGTCTTGACCTAGGGACCTCTAGCAGAAGCTGACCCGAGGAGCGTAAAGCTCTGCCACAATTGCGGAAAGTTAAAATCTCAGACAAGAAAGAGGGGGCAAAGCCATGAATGGCGTTAAAACAAACAGCAGAAGTTTAAAATCGATTCTAAAACAGACTGGAAGCCAGTGGAGTGACGACAGCACAGGAGTAATGTGTTCACGTCTGGATGTGTTTGTTAAAAATCGGGCAGCAGGGTTCTGCACAAGTTGGAGACGAGAAATAGTTGACTGACTGAGGCCAGCGTAAAGGGCATTGCAGTAGTCCAGTCTTGAGCTAATGAAAGCATGGATTGCCTTCTCAAGATCCTGCCGACTGAGAAAAGACTTGACTTTGGCCAAAAGACGGAGCTGAAAAAAGCTTGAGCTAATCTGTTTGTCAAATTTGAGCCCATTATAAAATGTTACCCCGAGATTTTTGATATGACATTTAAAAAGGGGGGCTAGATTGCTGGAGTTTGAGGTGAGAACATTTGAAATTGATGGAGAACCAAACAAAATGCATTCGGTTTTGCTGTCGTTTAAGTGCAAAAAGTTCTGTGACAGCCACTGCTTTATATCTGTGATGCAGTCCAGTAGCTTAGTTAATGCAGTTTTTTGGTTTGGTTTCAAGGGCAAATATATCTGCAAGTCGTCGGCATATAAGTGAAAAGACAGGTTGTGTTTTTTATAATTGATCCCAGAGGTAGCATATATAAAGAAAAAAAAAAATAGGGCCGAGAATAGATCCCTGTGGCACCCCACAGGGCAGCGATGCCTTTGAGAAGCAGTGGTCACCAATCACGACAGAGAAACTCCTGTTTGCTAGGTATGACCTAAACCACTGGAGAACGGTGCCACAGATGCCGATGCGCTCTATAGGCGAGATACTAGGACTGCATCGTCGACTGTATCAAAGGCTGCTGAGAGGTCCAGCAGTACCAGCACAGCAGGATTTCCAACGTCCACAGACAGGGAAATATCATTGTGCACCTTTAACAGTGCTGACTCGGTTTCAAGTTGGATGAATTAAACCAGCTAGAGTTATGACTAAAAAACATTTTAGCAAATACAAATTTGAACTAAAAGGCCCTGTGATATCCGGTCCGTCAACTTGATGTTGGTTGACACCTCACCTCTCCTGTTTGGTCTTTTCATTTGAATCTACTGGCACCCGGATAAAGCAAACTGATAATGAAAGGATACCTTTGGTACTCCATTAGCTTTGTTTGTTCCTGTGATTGACAGTTAAAGTCTAACCAGCTGACACCTTCCGCATCTCTGTGGCCAGAGTTACTGGAGTTTCATCCCATTGAAGAAAAGAATCGATACAGGCAACACCTCTCAATTTCACATTGTGCATAAAAGAGTTCGCAAGAAGTTGGAAAAAAATACCTCCAAGAAGCACCACACCTTCAAAATATTAAAAGAATGTCAGTAAAATAGGATAGTGGACAGTGAACTCTAGACAGTTGGGAGATATTTTAATGAATATTAAATCCTTCCAAAAGTAGTGAGTTTAAAGTTATTATTTTATTCCTAACAGCAATAAGATAGTGTTCTCTTTGTTTTTCAAATGATGTTGGTACATAAAAACACAGAGGAAGGGAGATTGAGGGACCTCTGACTTCTTCATAGGTTACAATGTCTGCATTTGTCTCCTTGGAAACCAAATGTTGTTTTGGCCAATGGGTGGTGCTCATCTGCAATACTTTCATTGCGATACTTACACTGAACTTTAATTAAAAAAGACATCAAATAAAGCCTACGTTTAAAACACTGTATCTAAATAAATAAAAACAATTAAAGGCTGATATTTTCTTTGTAGTTGGGCATGCATCTACTGTTTGATAGGCTTAAGTGGAATGAAGTTCTTTCGCATTCTGGCTTTTCTAGATTCACTGGTATGATTATAGTCTAGCAGATGGTAGATTAAACCCCACATGGGAGATTTTTTTTTTCATAACTAAGGGCTTTCCTTGTGCATCTGTCCTTAAATATCCTCCAAACAACAGGCAGAGATCACATTGAATGTAACAGCCATTGAAACCAAACACTCCACTGCCTTTATTTTCTTCTGGGTGAAATTAAACAACAAACTCATATATTACAAGGGGCAAAAAGATGGCCTTTGTGATGTAGACGACAGTGCATTTAAAAATCCCTTACTTAACATAAAATTTGAGAAGTTAAAGAGAGCCTTAGCACATGTGTTTTAAATTCCCCCTAATAACCAGTAGTACAACAATGTGATCAGTAATTAAGATGACATTTTGTGGCTTTCTCAACTTTCTGAAATGAAAGAACAAAATGACAGCTCCCACTCAAGCCTGCCAAGAGTTTAAACCTCCGCCCTATAAAATTTTACATCCTTATTGCTGAAAGCTTTTATTAGATATTTCCCTCGCATGACAAGTCGGTGATTTGCTAATAATGGAGTTCATTACAGACGTGTTTAAAGAAATCAAGCAGTGCATTGAGGAGAACTTTAAAAAAGACCCACATGACATTTTGAGAGTGTAGTTGATTCAGCAGGTCTGACACCTTAAATAGCTTCTTTGCATGACCCAGCTCTCCAAGGTCTAAAG
Source organism: Cyprinodon diabolis (assembly GCA_030533445.1). Taxonomy (NCBI): domain Eukaryota; kingdom Metazoa; phylum Chordata; class Actinopteri; order Cyprinodontiformes; family Cyprinodontidae; genus Cyprinodon; species Cyprinodon diabolis. Next base: position 7,487,505 of record CM060085.1, read on the forward strand.
ATCTACTTCATCCAAAGGTGCAGCATCAGTCTCTCATCACAGAGCTGCACCAGGTGACCTCCAAATTAGGTAATAACGTCAACAAAGCTGCAGGTAAAGACATGGAATCATGTCAGACCCTGAAATAATGTGTTGTTTTTTCTAAACAGTTTCAACGCCTCCTTGCAGCTTTTTTTGACCTGATAACCTTGATCTTTCTGCTTATACCCAATAAAATAACCAGCCTGTGCTTCACCGATTACTCTCTTGTTGCCGATAGTTTTCATAAATTTAATCCTCCTAAAATACATCTAGGAAACCACCTCGGCTGGGCTCGGCAGCCTGCAGTCCGGTTACATGTAGAATTGTTCCACAAAGGATGCTGTCAATTTAGTACATCAGACACTTTATTGCCTAAGGTATTGCTTACACATCCAAATGATTGGAATCAGTTATTACTCTCACTTTCATGACCACAGGTGTAAAAAAAAGAAAAAGCAAAATCAAGCACCTAGGGACGCAAATCGGTTTTACAGACATTTGTGAGAGATATGTCACTCTCAGCTCCGTGAATTACAGTAGGGAAAGTGAAAGGAGGACACCTGTCCAACTAAAATCAAGTCGTAAAATTTCTTTATTCCTAAATATTCCAGTCAACTGTAACGAGAAAATGGAAGTAAACGCAAACCGATTGAGCGGGGTCAGCGACTGCTGAGCCACATAGTACCAAGAGGTCAGCAACTTTCTGCAAAGTAATCACTTCAAACTTCTAAACTTCATGTGGCTTTTGGATTGGCTCAAGAAAGGTGCTGAGAGAGCTTCATGGAATGGGTTTCCATGGTTAAGCAGCTACATCCAAAGCATGCGTCGCCACCAGTGGTGTAACGAATCGCACATCTATTCTCCCTCTGGAAATCTGATGGACCGGCCTTGGTTTGGCAGTGGCCAGTAGAGCGTTACTTGTCTTACTGCATTGTGCAAAGTATAAAGTTTGTTGGAGAGGTGGGGGCGTTATGGTGTAGGGTTGGTTTTCAAGAGCTGCGCTTGGCCCCTACGTTTGAGTGAAAGGAACTCTGAAAGCTTCAGCATACCGAGACACTATGTACAATTCCATTCTCCCAACTTTATGGAAACCGTTTGGAGCCGACTCCTTTCACTTCTAGCATCAGTTTGCAGCAGAGGACCAAGCAAGACCCATAAAGACATGGATGACAGAGTCTGGTGAGGATGAACCTGACTGGACTGCACAGTCCTTGATCCCAAACAGAAATATACTTCCAGAAGTGCATGTGAGGTCAGAAATTCCCATGAACACATTCCTAAACCTTGTAGACAACCTTCCGAGTTGAAGCTGCAAAGGGTGGACCAACACCATATTGAGCCCCTATGGATTAGGAATGGGATGTCACTTAAGCTGATATGCGATTCAAGGCAGGTGAGCGAATACTTTTGGAAATATAAAATGTTAGCATGCTGCTCAGCCCTCAGCAGTCCACTAAGTTCCTGCACGTTTACATTTCCCCTGACCTCTCTTTGACTGTAATCCCTCATTTTGTTTTTTAAACACTACACGTGTTTTTATGCACAGATTTCTTTTGATACGTCTTCTCTGTTACAACAGTTTCATAATAGAGCATCATAGTGGCACTTTAATTATAAAATTCTTTTAAGGATGAGAACAGACAAATCACTTCATCTGGTTTTCCTTGTTCTAAACAGAGGCATGAATTAAATTCACTTTCTTAAAGCAGAAGATTTCATAAAAGAAATGCGTCGCATACAAAGGAGACAGTGACTTATCTCTATTATTGGTGGCACTAGCAGAAAAAAAATAACTCATCCCAAAGCATTTTCTGATAGTGTTCAGATCTTTGTTAGTTTCTTTGAAGTTCTGACCTAAATCAGACAGAGTGTAAACTAAAAATAACATTTAGCAAATATAGATTTGAACTAAAAGGCCCTGTGATATCCGGTCCTTCGACTTGATCTTGGTTGACACCTTACCTCTCATGTTTGTTCTTTTCATTTGGATCTACTGGCATACGGATAAAGCAAACCGATAATGAAAAGATACCTTTGGTACTCCATTAGCTTTGTTTGTTTCTGTGATTGACAGTTAAAGTCTAAATAACCGACACCTTCTGCCCTCTCTGTGGCCAGAGTTAATGTGAGTTGCATTCCCTTGAAGAAAACAATTGATACAGGCAACACCTATCAGTTTCACATTGTGCATAAAAGAGTTCGCTAAAAGGTGGGAAAAGTACCTCCAAGAAGCACCACACCTTCTAAATATTCAAAGAATCTTTCAGTAAAGTAGGATAGTGGAACTCTAGACAGAGCAAGATGGTGCAAAGAGCGAGTTTAAAGTTATTGATTTATTCTTACCAGCAATAAAATACAGAAGATAATGTTCTGTTTTTAAGAGTGTTTTATTTTTAAATGATGATGGTACAGACGACATGAAAGCACAAAGGAAGGGAGATTAAATCATCCAGCATGTGGATAAATTATGGTGACGGCAGGGGAGATGGGGGCAAGCCAGAGTACCAAATGAAGTAAAATATCGTATCAAAAGTTTCATTCATTTTGTTCATATATATATTTATATAGGACTAATAATTCTCTTTAACAATGCAAAGCAAGGAATGCCCTTTTTTTTCCATGTATCTTTAGCTTTGGCTTTCCTAATCTGGAGCCAACTTTTTTACTCATCCAAAGCAGAAAGAAAAAAAAAACGAAATGAAAGAAAGAAAAGCTGGACACAATATCTGGGAGGCGAAGGGGGGGGCATCCTGACGTCCTGTCCAATGTGGCGTTGAATCCGATGTTGCGCGACTGAGCGCGTCCAATTGGGGGTTTGAATTACTCCAGCAGATGCCGGATTCAGCGGGAGAAGGTCTTTCCACTAAAAGACAAACACGGGAAAAAAAAACAATGTTGTGTTAAGTGAGTGGCTAAGTGAAAATAAAAGTAATGATGAGCCGCCCCATCGGGCGAGTAAAACCAGTATCTTGTTAGTATCTACACTGTAAACAGAAGTGAGAAACATTACCTACTAAACGGCTAGATAGAAGTTTTTCCACTGATATTTTCTCTTCATCGTTTCATTCATGACAGGTTAAAACTGACTTCTTTTAGTTTTTTTGTTTCATAGAAAACATTTCTAACCAAATGCTTAACCTGATCCTATTTCTCAATGGGGGGTGATTGAAGAAGCTATTGTTACTTTAACCCTCTAATGCCAAATGTATCATATTTGATACATACGGTTTTTTAAATGTTTTGCGTTTGACACCTTTTGCATAATTTAATGGTAAAAACTTTGCTCAAAATCCTATTGTACACTATCAGATATACCTGATAACAGAGGGCAGAAGACTACACAAAAAATTATCTTGACTTATCACATAGTAATAAATTATTAAAATCAAAAAATGTATTTCTGTTTTTTTCTTTTTACATATTTTGTTAAAAGGCCAAATAAGTAATTTTCTGTTTTGTTTCATTCTTGGATCAGGCTTTAACCTCTGAATAATAAAGTCCACCTGAGGCTCCTTTTAAAGAAAGTATCCCTCGCTCCCTAATCTTCTCCACTTGTAGTAGCTCTGCGTTTAACTCTTTCACCAGTCAAAGCCAGAAAATCTAACATGCTTTGGTTTCATCTTTCTCAGACAAGTTGCACTAAAATGAGGTCTAAATTTGACTATATAATCTGATGAATGGATTTTATTCCTGCTAACAAAGTCCTTACAACCTGATCTGAAGCCGGATTTACCAGGGAATCTAGTCTCACCGAATGATGTGGACAAACTTGAAAATTGGATCTTCTGCAGGACTACTTTATCCAATAATTAAGGAATGTAGTTGATTGCAGAAAAAAAACAAAACGAAGAAAAGCAAATTGACAGTGACAGGATCGTTTCGGTATGTTTAATCCGTTAATAACTTCTAACTAAATCTGTGAATGGCAGTTTCGTTTTCATTCATTAAACCTGAGAATCCAGAATCCTTTAAAATGCTCATAGTTGGGTCACATGTGAGGCTGCAACTAACGACTATTTTGCAAATCAATTAATATGTTGATTATTTCTTCCCGATTTATTAATTAATAATCGGATAGCAAAAGGTTACTTAAAAAGGACTTCTTACGAAATTAAACCAGATAAAACTAAATCTTAAATGCAAAATGTTTACATATTTTTTTTATTTACACAATTTTGGTATAATTGCTGCTCTAAGTGGGTTGCTCTGTCAGCTCAAGGCAAGTTATACAGTCTCTGTTCTCCAGTTAAGGATTATTCAATTGCTAATTTAGTTGATGATTATTTCAATAATCGATTAATAAGATTGTTTCAGCCCTAGTTACATGTTACGGCATAACAAGCTCAAACATCGGAGGTAAACATGGCAACACCTCTCAGAAAACATACAAATCGAGAGCTCACTAAAGATAGAAGTAAAATAGCTCCGTCTTAAAAATACGGCGGTGGCGTATCTTGTATTAATCTGTCCTTCTGTAGTAACAACTGCTCATGAAAACATGTTTGTGATTCATACCCATGACTGGCAGTGTTTAGACTCTAAATAAAACAGCCTGATTTTATCCAAAAGGCAAAAAAGAAAAAAAATTCAGCTGAAAAGAATTCCTAAAGTCTGAATCATGTCACTGAAACGACATATTTCAAATCAAAAGACTTTTTTTTTTATCTCGTTCTTCTCCAGTCAAGACTTGCATCGATGAACGTGAATAAAAAAACCAACTCACGAAATGGTCTTCATCTCCTTCTTCTCTGCGTCGGGTCGGGCACGGTTCAGCACCTTGAGGAAATCTGACGTCTTGGCTCTCATCCTTGTGTGAATGTAGGCCTGAAAGAGGAAGAAGAAGAAACTATGAAAATGCCGCACAAGATTCCTATCAGCAAGATTTGAAGACAACCGGACACTTTTAGCTTCTAATGACGAAGGACTTCAGTGCAATTCAGAAACACAACGCTGTGCTATGTAAATATCCAATTAATGCTTCTGGATAAAGATGGAATGAGAGATTATAGGTTTCGAGGGCATAGCAACCCCTGGCGGTCCATAAATATGCCTTTGTTGACTCACTGACTGTGAAAGCACTTAACAAGCACATCCTTTATCTGCTTTGTGATCAGGAGGTTTCCACAGAATCTAAACTCCAACCTTGGAATGAGATTTCCCATAAAACAAACACGGATTTAAAACATATCAAAGTATTTAACCCCCAAAGACATGTTTAGACAGGACTCATCCTTTCATATGGGGACCCTTTTGCAAAATATGCACCTTAGGTTTTTGTTAGAGACAGGAAAGCATAGAGAGAAACATGTTATTAAGCGGTGAGGCTTAACGACCTGTTTGAGGTCCGCTACCTGCTGATGTCTCAGCTGCAGCCAACTGTAGCCAAAGTAAATCTTATAAATCCGAGGAAAGTATTCTAATACTGGCATAAAAACAACATGTTTTTTTAGTTTGAATATTAGGACTTAAGTGAAGAGGGTTCACCTTGGAGCACTTTATGTGGTAGTGCAGGTAGTCCCTGAAGGTGTGAATGAGGTTGATGGTGTTGTCTCTGGCATTGGCATTGGTGTGACGAGGAAACAGGACTGTAAACAAACACAGGAACACTTAATGAAACCAAAGGGATGAGACAGCAGCGTGTAAGGCAGCCGCAGCAGTACCGACCGAAGGTGATGTATCCGATGTTGTCGCCGACGGCGGCGTCTGTGTCCTTCAGCTCCAGAGGAGGCTCCCTGTGGCTGAAGAGCACCTGGGGAGCCGTGTGGCTGGCTCTCCGACCCTCCTTAAACTCCTACACACACAGAAACAGATGTTTGCTCCATAATTATATCCAGAGTCTTGGAAATATGTTCAAAACAGATATCACATCTCATATTGATTGGAAACAAGAGTATCTGTGAAAGTTAATTTTCAATTTCTACATGCAGAGCTTGAAAAATGTAATGGAAATACATTTTGGATCAACTTGACCAGCTGTTATAATTAATATAAAACTTTAATAGGAGGATTAACTTTATAAGCTGTGGGAAGAACTCAATTCTGTTTTCTTTTTACTACAGCTGCTAATCTAATAATTATACGGCATTTTAAAGAGCTGAAAAATAAAGTAACAGAACTCAAAACAAAACATTACTCCTCTGCCACCAAGGGAATATATATAAAAGTTCTGATAGAAGACGGTTTGTGTTTGAGGGAATGAAATGCTAACCTGACAACAGCCAGATGCATGTCTCGCTCCGCCTAGCTCCACTCACATACATCTGGGAACCCGCCATAGGAATTGCCTTTACTGAAGGCTGGGCCTTATCAAAACTCCTTGCATATGATTGGATAAGCGACTTGTCTGTCATCTTTATTGACATGCTATTTCAACCACTCACACCGAAGCTAACCCGTGACGCTGTGAGAGGAGGAGCCATTTGGTAGATCAAGCTCTTGCCAAATCTGGTCGGGAGAAGGGCGAAGACATCGTTTCCACCAACAAAAGCCTTCAAAGCCGTTCTCTGATGTTCTTTTAATGAAACAATATCAGATAGATTGGACAACACAGAAGAAATAGCAGCATCAATGCTAATGCTTGCTTCCTCAATGCGAGCCGCCATTGTTGTTGGAATCTCACGGTCGCTTCTCTACTCCAGGACACACCCGCACTGCGTCCTGATTGGACAGACCATAAATTCGGTTGGGGAAATCACTTTCAATGAGCGGGTTCCCAGATGTATGTGAGTGGAGCTAGGCGGAGCGAGATATGCATCTGGCTGTTGTCAGGTTAATGAAATGCAGAGTTCATTTGAGATTGAGGCATCTGGTTGGGTGTAAAAGTGATCCTACTTTTTTTTGAGACTGTGTTGCAATAGCTGGAATTTTACTGTTAAAAACGTCTGCATTTTGTATTTACTGAGGAATCTTTTTTTTTTTTAGTAAAATTAGATTGATGATGTTAGACTTTTTCAAAGCACTTCATGTTTGAGTGCTACAGCTACTGATGCAGCGTCGCTCACCTGCATGAAGACTTTGCCGATGATGACGTCGTCGTCGTCTTTGAACACTGTGCTGAAAACAACCGTCACTCTGTCTTTCTTGGCCTCCACGTACCTGAGGTTTCAAACAGATTTAGTTTTAGTAAAGGGAGGCCATTTTTCCCCTAAACCTTATAACTAAATATCCATTTCATCAGGAACAAACTTGTTTCTACAAAAACAGAACAATTGAATAAAAGCAACTTAAGCTATTTGGATCTAACCTCTTCCTATCTGATCTCATAATACACATAAAGGCAGATACTTCACTCTCTTCTCAACATACATCGACTCATCGTCTCTGTAGTGGACCACAGCCCTCTTCTCGCCCTCTTTGCCCTCTTCCTGGAACTTGAAGTACTTTTCAAACACTGAGGCGAAGCAGTTCCTCTTTAGCATCCCTGCCTGGTGAACAACCTCATCTTTATTGGCTGGTAGGGCCTCCAGGTCGTAAAGCAGGGACACATTGTAGCCTTAAAGTAGAAAACGAATAATAAGTGACAAAAAAAAAAAGGCTAAACATCTAAATTTCATGGTTTTGTGATAAAAGCAAAATAAAGCAAACACATTTATTGATACACAGCTTAAAAAAAACTAATCTTTAATAATTGCTAAATTAGGAATAGCTTTGAAATAAGTGTGAAAAACCACCAACATTACAGAAATATATTTTTTTCGCAAAAGAGTCTGAGGTTTCAGTAACTAGAGGACATACCAGCCTCGGGTGAAACCAGGAAATTCCCATAAGCCTTCTTGAGTACCTGTAATAAAAAAAAAGAAATACATGTCGGACTTCTCTCAAAAACAAAGATAGAGCAGACTGAAATAGAAAAAAACACAGAAAGGTGGTTTGAGAAACAACCAAGCTTTGCAAATTCATTTAAAAAAGGAAGTGTGTTTCAATTCATTTGGACGACTTCAGTTGCACGCAAAAAATTCAGCAACAACGAATGTTTAAATAGTCCCTAAGAATGCTGCATTTAAGCATATTAATGAAGAAAGATAAATAATGGAGGTAAGGAGCTGAATTACATAATGAGAGTTTATAATTTACAGTACAAAGACCTACTTTTCAGTAGGTTTCAGGTTATTAACATTCTGTCATAATCTAATTTTCTAGATTTCAATAGCTGTCTTAATTATTAAAAAAATGTATCACTACTTTTATTAAGAGGCACCAGTACCTCTAAATGTGCTCATTCTGCTGTAATCGAGCCTCTATTTATAATCCTACTTGGCTCCTTGTACAACTTTGGGTCAATTCTGGTCACATTTTGCAAACCTCAGAGTTTGAAGCTCAGAAACAGCTGCTCTGATTTCCACAACGCTCTACTGCTCTAAATATCTGCAGCTTGTGTGTGAAAATAAGAAGGTGGACAGAGTTGAGCTTAATACCAGCTCTAGAGACAGTACAAAGGCACCTAAACTAACAATCTGTGCAATAACAGACTCAAACTGGGGCTGCAGAGGATCTAATGAATGCCTGTCTGCTTGGTATGAACAGGACATAAATGCAAATAAGATGGAAGTATGGCAGAAATCCAACTTTCAAACTAATAACTGTTTGTATACCCCCCTCAATTAGGGGGTAATTTAAGAAAGAAATCTTTCAAATCAAAAACAGACAAGAATGTGTCAGAGTTAACACATTTTTAACAGATTCAAAAACAAGAACTTCCTCAATAAGTCTTTTTATGTAAACTGTTAACTTATAAATAACTCATATCCACCCCTGTTGAGTCCTTCAGTTAAGTGTGTAGTGGTGTGTGTGTAGGGTGGGGGCTCATGTCTAACAAGCAGTCAAGCCATGAGCGTACACTGTCTGCTGCTCGCAGTCAGCACTTCCTCGCCTGGGGCGAGTCATTCGACTCACTTCCTGTTTCAGCCTGAAACCACGGCAGCTGCTTTCTTCCTTACATGGCAACATGTCAGTTCACTAGGTATGTGCAACGAGCAAATATGACTTCAGTGCTTCTTAAATCATCCCAGATCAGGGCCGTACGTCAACACATGTCAACCTAGATGGAGTTTCGGCCTGTGCCATCAGCTGATAAAGCCTATATTGTAGTAGTTTACATGCTTGCTGATACACCATCAGTGCAATGTCAATAATTGTTGCAGTTTATATGATGCATGAGTTGTTTATTTTGAGACTAGAGGAACAATGGGTCAGTTCTTTGCCCTTTAACTCAAACTTAAAACAAGTAACATCCTTTTTTTGACACATTCAAGCCCGTTCATGTGTTCATTTACTGAGAAACGGAACCTTGGCAGCAAAGGAATTTACTGACGGCTGCTTATGAACATCTGGTCCAGCCTATGATTATTGCTGATCATCGGGTGTTTACCTCGTCAGCGCCGTGCTCCTGCAGCTCCTTGTAGAACTTCAGGGAGATGCTGACCATCAGTTTGGTCTTGTCCCCATTGGGGTTGGAGATGTGGTACAAGACGCCATCAAAATCTGGGGGGAAAAAAGAAAAAAAAAGGAACAACATGAATGTTTTGAGATGATGAATTAAAATGTTTGGTGCTTTTTCTAGGAAAACATAAAAATCAACAATAGTTTTCACCTCCTCTAAGAGCAAGTCATGAAAGCTAATACCTATATTCTTTTCACCTAAGATTCAAAAGGTTTTACAAAAGTTTGCTAAATAAAACCAAATATTCCGCAAAAAAACATAAAATTTGGGGGAAATGTGGTTAAATGTTTCTTACCAGCAAACGTCACATCGACAGCCTCAGGTTTGGTTCTGTAGGAGCAAAATACAAGCATTTAACGACAGATTTACAAGCAAATATTATTTTAAAAATCTAATCTAACAAAGCTACGCACAGAATTAATTGAGAAATGACTTCTCACAACAAAATAACATACAGGAGCTAATATACAGAGCTGTTAGCTTAATCCCTGAAGGCAACAAACAGTTTAGAAAGTTGGATTTAAATGATGTTCTACATTAGCAACCAGCCAAAAGAGACTTCCCACATATTTACCTACTTAACTTGCAACATTGACAGGACTTAACTAATGTTTAAAATCACATTTCTTTAAAAAATAAAAACTTTCTATTGACAGAGCAGCCATGGTTGGATAACCTGCTTAAGTTACCATCAGATAGATGAAACCGGAATAATTTGGGATAAATTGTAAGATTTTTATTTAAGACTAGAGTCCTTAACGTTATACTATTGTGTCATATGTTACTTTTCGGGGATTTAACTCGAGGGAGAGTTCTCCTCACAGGTTGGGGGTTATTTTTAAGACTAAGATGTGAAAAGAGTTCATGTTGGTAATGGTGAGGAATGCAAAATGAACATAGGTAAAAGGAAAGTCCCTATACGGATCGCCGCAACACATATGTGCACATATGCAGAGTGATGTTTTAATTTAAACGCTCTGGGCTCAAGGTAAATGACTATAATTAGATTGAAAAAAAGACACATTTCCCCTTTATTGGTGCAACAGCTTCTTAGAATTCAAATATATCATTTTCACTACCTCAGTTTAGGTCTGTTTCTACCTAGGGCTTGCATTTTACTCTACTTTTATAAATAAAAGCCAATATGATATTATGGGCTTATGCTGTGATATATATATATATATACACATGCAAATGAATCTTTTATACTGGAATAAGAACTAAAGTCTCTTACAAAGAACCTGAAAAATATTTTATTTGGGTATGTTACAGCTTTTAGATAAATTTTAAAGTAAACCACCAATTTGCATCACAGGGGAAAAGCCTGACAAGCACATTGCTAAATATAACATGATAATAATACTGAAAGTGATGCATAAAAGCAATTAAATAGAATTAAAGAGAAGCACAGGTGATAAATGAATTTGGGTGCCCATAGAAATTGAGATTAAAATAATGAAGGATCTGCATGTTCAAATGTAAACTAACAACAGATGAGGGGTATCCTCATGCTTATTTTATTAACATTTCATATATTATTTTGTATCGCTTCGGTCCAAGTAGTTGTTTAGAAATGCATAGCAGTAACATTGCTTTTCCATGGATGCTGCAGGGACCTGTTGGAGCAGCTGATGCAGCAGCAGTAGCTGTATCTGCAGCAGGCAGACTTGACTCGGCTTGACAACAAGAATGCGGAAGCAGGAAAGAAGAGCTATGATTTAAGAGCCACATAAACGGTCCACAGGACCCTGCAAAGCACCCAAAAAGCTATTTATTTTCTGCACATCACAATAATTATTTCGTTGTTTCAATTACCACTTATAGTTGAATAAATCAGTGTTAAATAGAGATGAGCGGGGGGAGATTTAGCCTTTAGAGAATGGATAGAAATTGTTTTCTACATTCGTGTCTTAATTTCTTTAGCTCTTCGTAAAATTACCAAACTTCGTGTTTTGCACTGAGGTGCACATAGTGTCTCGCCGGGGAGTTAATCTGACCAGGATTGCCATTTTTGACACAACACGGTCAGTGAAGACACACCCCAGCTTCTAGCAATACAGCCGAGGCAGAGCAGCCAGCTAACAAGTTTATGCTTTTCCGACTAACTCGCAGCCGTTTACAGCTAAATAAACGCCGTTGTGTAAGCTTTTGTCGGCGGTATCGTTTTATTATGCAGCCGTCATCTTCAGGGAAACGCTGAAGGGGGAAGCTAGCTGCCGTTAGCAGTTTTTTCCTCACCCGTTGGATGCGCCGTCGAACTTCAACGTCAGCGTCTCTTCTATGATGCGGTTATTAATTTCTAACAGAATCATCGCAGCGGATGCCGGTGTTATTTGGTGGGATTAAGCTTCGGTTATTTTTTTTGTCTAATATTGTGTGGAAAATGTTTTCCTCCGTTGACAGACAAGACCGCTTCCGTCGAAGCTCCCTCAGCCTGTAGCTTCCGCGTACTTCACACACAGGACCCTGCCCGGCTGATTTGGGTGGCCTGAAATATTGCCTGTCCTTAATTCGTCATAACAGTGAAATCAGCGCCATAAGCGCCACAAAAATGTGATTCATAAGCCCAGAAATACTACTTTGAAAATTAACGCGATTTATTGAAAAATAAAAAATAAAAATATTAGACTGCGACCTATTTCTTACGCTGTTACGACAGTATTGGCAATAAATACAACTGTTTTTCAGTAAAATGGCATATACTTTTTTGTCCTTAAATGTTATTTCAGTCATTTGATTGAAAATAAAAAGAAAATCTTTACAGAGTAATTAAAAGGTTAATATTAAGCGTTTAATTTTACAAATTTAATGAACCAAACTTTGTTACCTCAGATTAAAAAAATACATAAAATCAACTATAGATGCATTGGCAAGAACAAAAAAAAAGATAGGCCACATAAGGTCATTTCTAAAGCATTTTGGTGCTCACTAAGAATTATTTTCAAATTTGTCAATGGAAAATTAGGTAGAACTGGAAAGTACAGCAGTGCAGAAATAATTATTAAACAATATCCGGTGAAGCATTTGTGTGAGGTTCCCAGGATCTGTACTCTAGCTGCAGCCAGTGCTTAAAGTGTCACCTGAGGCATAGCCAGGATGTTGGTAACAACTGTTGCGTTTTCAATGTTACCCCAGTCCTGAAAGTGAAACATGACCGTCATGTCTTAACTGGATTAAGGGAATAAAAATGAAAAGATCGTTATTCAGTTTTCCAAGGTCTGCAAAGGTCAGTTGGGCGGAAAACTATGAACTTTAACTTTGTTACTGGCTCTTTAGAGCCACAGCCTGACTGTCTACATGCCACACCTTTTTTGATGGAGTAACTCTGTCAAACAGAGATAGTTTCCAGTAGAAGTCATTCTTTCAAGTCAGGTGTAATATCTCAACATCAAACATATGAAATGAAAAAAAAAAGACAATGTAATTTTCTTTGATCTTTAGGCTTCTGTAATACTAAATGATTGAAATGCACAATAGGTCATTGAACACTGAAGTATTAAAATTTTAGAGGTATGGTTTAGCCAGTTTTTAAATTCCACATTCAAACTGGTGGAAGCTTTTATGATAAACAATAAAGAGGGTAAAAAGCACCACTTTCAGAACAAGTCATACATTTACCTGAGTTTGCTTCGCCTTACTTGTACTATAAAACATGATTAAAATCATACACTATTATGCAACCATAGCACACTTAAAATTAATCGAAGACTTCTGTTTTCAGATTTGGAGAAAGAAAATAAAAACAAAGGCCATTCTGGTTGATCCATGAAGGCAACCTGGACAAGTGCATTCAGTTTAAAGGGCCCTATGGCACATTAATAATTATCCAATTAGATTTTATTATTTTAACAGCAGCATTTGTGGACTAGATTTCAGAATAGTTACTTTGAAAGTAAGATTGTTTCGACTTGTGATGAAATACAACACATTGACTTTGTTGGCTAATTTACAAAAATGGGTGGGAATAAAGACCAGGTTAAGTCCTGGCACCTCCTTAAAATCAGTTTCTCTTTCAGCCATGTAGCGCTAAAAACTGACTTGATTTTTGTTTAATCTCAACTACTGTCACTTTTATAAACAGTTAAGTCTGAAGACCGCCCATTCGCAGCTAAACGAAGGCGGTGCGAATGCTTTAAAGAGAAAAAACTTCTATAAGGAATTGTTTCTTTAGGAAAGTTAGAGACAAAGTAATGGTTTCATTGGAGAAGAGTGAAGTTTTCAGCTTTAGAGATCCCGGAGACATTTCTTGCTTCCATTAGTGAGTCAGACGGAGAGAGATCATTACTAATTACAGGAATAATTTAGCCATTTTCAGATATTTGTTTTTATTTGAACACCTGCACTTTGCTGTGATGTTATCATTCTGTTAATCATCTTATAAACTGTAGTTTTTTTATGTAGTGGGTCTATCTGTAATCTTGCTGGATTATACTATAGAGAGTTAGGACTGAAATAGATTCTATTTAACTGTAAATGAAAATGCAGCCATTACTGAGAAAATAATAATTATCTATCATGCTGTATACCTTATGTTGTAGTCTGATCAAATACAATAATAGGCACTCTGTTGCCATTTGCAGTTCTATCTATTTGAGCATGTATTATAAAAACAGGCTGCTAATGTTATAAAAAATATTTAAAAGAATAGTTAAGAGCCATGAAAAAAAGATTGAAGAATCTATTAGTAATATTCTAACCTCGTGATGGACAGAATCCATCAGATAAGGGCAGTGAACAGCTGTAAATAGAGCATTTATTGCCCTACATCAGTTAAGTTTGCCAAACTTCAAAATATTTCCTGGTATCAGCCTATATTTTCATTTTCCCTTATCTGCTTTGGGGTCTTGTCCAATGATTCATTTTCTTTATGCTTCCGCTTTTGTTTTGCAAAGTCAAATATTTTTCCTTTTAAAAACCCATCTCAGATTATTTTCATCTCATTGTCAGGTAAGCTGGCCACAGGGGAGATGACTTCGCAGTGCTGTTTTCTTTTGAAGTTTAAGGTAAGTTGTAAGGTAAGTAAAAAAAAAAAGTTTTTCTAACAAAATTAATCCAAAGCAGGTTTGGAAGTATATCTGTTTATAGATAAAGGACCTGGAGAAGGATTAAAGGAAGCATTTTTAGGCAGTAAATGGAAAAAGTATTTCCACAGTTTATACTTTATTTTCCTTGTTTGATATTTTAAATAAAAATAGTCACTTTAAGCTTTTTTATTTATTAAAAACCTAAGTTTTTTTTTTTCCTATCAGCAAAAAGTAGGAACCAATTTTTTATTTTTTTTTTTGCAATTTAAATTAAATTTATTAGAACTGACACATTAGAGGGTGGTTTTAGTGACAATTTCTTAATACGTATTATTAGTGCCTTAGAAGTATAAAAGAAAGCTTAAAATATAACGTAATGATATTGGAAAATGTGCCTCATAACTTTATGCATCATGGAAATGTATATTAATAACAGTTTTTTTAACTACACACTAAAATAATTTAGCCAAAAAGAGCAAAAATCTAATTATTCCAGTAGTGTGTATGACAAAATCACCCACAGTATAGAATAAATACAGTTTTTTTTTTCTCTTTTTGTTATTACAGTAAGTAAAAGTATATTAAAGTTAACTTATACAATTAATAAACTGTGATAAAAATACACACATATATATTTTTTTACTACATTTAATAACAATTGAAATTAATCAATTCAGATTAGGAATAAAATAAGCATTGATTTTGATTTTCAATTGGAAACAGCGTTTTTTGCAATATTTTTTTTTTCATAAAAATTTCTCTGATATAGAAATATTTTATTCATAAGTTACGTCTCTAGTATTAAACCCTATTTATTTATTTTATGTTTAATGAATTTACTAATTAAGCTTGATTGTAAAGGCTTAATCATCATAATAACAGCTATATCAGGATATTAATTTGCATTTCTAAAGAATTTTCTGGTCGCCCGAGCTTTGATGGGAAGAAGTGATCATTCGTCAACATTACAAAGTCATTTAAAAAGGAAATAAAGTTTCTCTGAAACATCTTTAATGAAGCTCCAGCTATGTGACAGATATGTATTACTGACATAGCTGTGTGATATTATCTGCTTTTATTTTCTTTGTGTTGTTCTTTGTTAATCTCATGCTTTTAGTTTCTCTTTAAGGGATGCGCTTCCTCTTAAAAACCATATTATCTTAGAGCTTAAAGGTGCCATATAGAAAAACAAACATACATATTGTGCGACTTCTAGTATCTCATCAGGAATGCAGCAAATTCTTTCCACCTTTTAACCTCTTTATCTGCCTTCTGCGATTAGTTTGAGTAGATAACATGCTGTTCAGTATCTATGCCTGCTTGTAAAAAGAAAAAAGCTTTTAGCAGAACAAACAAAATACCAGAAAATTAAAGCCTCCTGACTTCGAACCGAAACTGTATCTGCAGGTGCGTCAACAGACTATTTAAAATTAATAAGAAAGGAATAAGCTTGACTCACTGAACAGAAACCCTTTTTTTTATCATGAGACAGAAGGACTCTATGTGTTTTGCAGGTGTAGTTAATTACTAAGATGCCAACAAAGACTCCAATCAGTTGGCAAAGTAAAAGAGAAACAACTAGAATGAATGTGAGCGAACAATTTAAATTAGCATTAGTTACTGAAGTAATCTAATTACTAAACTAAATCAGTTTCTTAAAATTGCATTTAATCTAACATGTTTTTTTGGGCCTGCAGAAGAAACCTCAGAGTAACCAGAGCTGAAGGTGAAACCCTTCATATGAACAGTTTAAATGGGGGAACTTGGGATTCTGTGAGTTCAAGGAGTGATTGGACAGAACCATCATGTGTACTGAATGAACCGAAGATCTTCAGCTGTTTTGGATCCACTGGAGGATGGAGATATTTCTTTTTTTTATTACCCAAAGAAGCAACTGGAGAAAACCCTAGAATGGACAGTAGGAACTTTACTTGGAGGACTGGGAATACCCAAACTGGCCCAATAAAAGGTGCTGATGCACATGAAGAACCTCAGAGCTCAACTTGGATGACTTACAACGCGGAGCGTTGGCGGAGAAACTGCAGCAGGCAAAGAAAAAGATATCTCTGCAGGAGTAAAAATAAAAACAGACTTAACACCTATGTGGAATAGGTAGACTTCTGGACCCGGATGCAAAACTTTGTTTCCCCTGATTATTGGATTACGTGGAGAGACCCTACACAAGCACACGGAGAACTTACCACCTTCAGCTACTTGAAGAGGTCCCAAAGTGCTTTTTTTATTCCTTTAGTAACTAAAGTAACTCTCTGTTGATGCTTATCAGGAGAAATTATTGTAAAATAGTAAAGAGTTCAACTAATAAAAAAGAAGTATATATATATATAAGCCCTTTTTTATGTGCAAATTGCACATTTCAGAGGTTGAGGAGGAAAACATTTTTCTCTAGAATGAAACCTCACTGGAATGTCTTCTACTTTCAGTTCCATTGGCAGACAAATGCCATCAACAAGCAGCCAAATCGAGTCTCTGGGAAAAAATTCTTGTTTCACAGAAGTTAATCAAAACAAGAATCCAGATATCGGTTGAGTTTTTTTTTTTTCAAAGAAGTCATCTAAGCTTTAAAATCATATGTCAAGAATGAATCTACCAGAAAGTGCGTGACAGTTGTCAAGCTTTAGGGACAACAAACAACTTAACGGTTCAGTTTTTTCCAGATGAATGGGATGCAGAAGCATATCTGCTGATCTGGAAATCAATCTAATTTCTTTTTGGATTATTCTCACGTTTAAAATCATCTATATGTGATGATGGAGCAAAGGACTGAAAGGACTTCTGTTTCTTTCAGCATAAAAAACAACAACATAATAGACACTCTGGAGTAGTTCTGCTTTTTATTTATTTGTAACCAACACGTTTAGTTAGTAAGAACAACCAGAGACTGTGTTGTACCAAAAAAAGTTGGTCAAAACAACTAGAAACTTAAAAACAGGCCTTTCCCGTTGGGGGACTGCTTCCTGGTGCATGCTGGCAGTGTGACAAGGAGTCCATTTACATTTGCCAAAGCCTGCATGTTGCTATTAAGCTGGGTAAATAAGGAAGATGATTAACAGATGGAGTGATGCAATGCCTTTGTGAGTGAGCTTGTTTATTTGCTATGGAGGTAGTGCAGTAGTAGCAGGAGGGGAAGTAAGGGCTCTGTCAGCGTTGCTGTCTGCCAACTGTCATTAAGGAATGTTCTTCACAGTCTTCTCTTCATGCTAAATGATGTTTGCTTCAACGTGAAGCTGTCTACCTTCCCCCTAGAACAACTCAAATACCAGAGAATTCAAAGGAACATCAAACCTGCAGACTGTTGACTGTTTAGTTTCCCAAAAAAAAAAAAGAAGACTGTTTGCTTAATCGAGGAGAAGAACAATTTACAAACTGATTTCCTGGATGTTTCATATCTTACATGGCGGAAAGCCGATTTGTGAAACACCTTCAAATACACGGGTGCCGATTACCTTACAAAATCCTGCAACATATACAGTACTTGCTTCATATTCGCGCTTCAAAGTTTTAGTCCGGAACTTGAATCTAAAAACCAAATGAATCATTAATTATCAATAAATCTGTGGAGGTTTTCTTTCCAAATGTCTGCTCTGCTATCTTAGTAAGCTAAAATATATTGGGAGAATATTGAGATGCACAAATCAAATGGAAACTCATCCTAGATTCATACAAAAACACATGAAAAACAAGAGGGAAACAGGTCAGAGAGGCTGAAAGGTATTTTGAAGAACCAGCAGGATTTGTCACCACGGACAGACAGTGGTGAAAAAATTCTGGTGAACTCCATAGGAGTTAGGATGAAAGCCAGAGAGTTTTTTTCAAGGCCCCGGTGAAACATACAGCTATGTGGTTTGATGGAACCAAACTACAAAAGGAATAACACAACAAAACAAAACAAAAAAAACCTTCAGGTTTGGGGACAGTTTTTTAAGTTTTGATTTAGGTTTTTCTGATACTCACTTGAATGTTTGTTCTAAAAAAAAAAAAAAAACTCTTCAATTAATTAACTTTAATGTTATTTTTTAAAAAGCAGGTTATTTTAGAGGAGTATTAAAAAAAAGTGAAAAGCGATGACGCAGTCATGTGTAGTAACCGACATAACAGGATATTGGGCCGAAAAAAACCCCACCCAGCATGTATTGTATTATTCTTTGAGAAATTTCCACACTAGCAAAGAATCATTTGGATGTTGGGGTTTTCGATCAAGACAACAAGACAAGGTAAGCTCCTTATTCAGTTTATCCTCTTAAACACTAATGTCTAGATTAGTCAAATTTAATATAGCAAGTTTAAGGGAAAGGTATAAATCACCAACCCAGTATTTCTCATATGAACTTGCACTGAATCTGATTTTTCTTACTCAATTAATGTGGTTGACAGTCAAACCAATCGTACATAAACACATTTATTCAAATTCACCCTAAGAACATACTTTAGGCTTTAAATCAAAAGCATAAACAAAGTCACACTCCGTCGATGCATATTTTTACTCAATATTAACATCACTCAAAATCAATGCTTTGGAATAATCTCAGATCCTTGAACAAGTGCAAGAATAAATACCAATGGGAATGTCCAGCCAATGAGGAAAAGGACAGTTATTGCATGCAGCTAAAAAAAGAATTACAGTGTGTAATTTATTTATTAAACCAGATATAACCCCCCTGAAAAACGTAAATAAAGCTTGCTGAATCTGGTAAAAGGAAACCATTCTGTAAACAATAAGCCATAAACCTGAAACCTGAAATTAGAGGCATGTTACAGTTTGTAATCCACTGATGTACTCGTAAATAAAGGTTTTAATTTCCAAAAGCCTGCACTACAACTTGCTGAAACTAAAATTAAGGCAATCTGAAGAGAAATAAGGAGAAGTACAGGCCCTTTAACGCTATCCGTACTGTAAGTATGATGTTAAAGCATTATCTTATCAGGGTATTTTGCAGAGATAAAGACTATTGTTCACATTACAAAATAGATAGCATCATGAGGAGAGAGCATTATGTGGAAATCCTGAAACATCTCAAGACATCAGTGAGGAAGTTAACATTGATGCAAATTGTTCTTCCAAATCGAACATAAGCACATCAGTAAGGTAAATACAGAGTTGCTTAAAGACCACGTCTATGTTTTGTAGTGGCTATAATATAATCCAGACCTCAGAGCTTTGTTTTGATTAGAACTGAAAAGGTTCTGTGAACAAGGTGGCCCACCTATACCTGTTCTGACTGGAAGAATGGGCCAAGATTTCAGAAAACTATTGTTAGAAGCATTTAGAATGATACTCAAGTCCCAATTTTAAAAGATACATCTATAAACTGTGGAGGAAATGTATTAATTTTTATTATTTTATTTCCGTATAAAAAAAAAAAAGGAAGAACATATTTACCGTCATAAATATCATGTTCTTTGATTAAATGTCTTATTTTGGATCTTTAAACTGATGTATTGCTTGCATGGAGTGAGTATTAACACAAACACTGATCATTATTTTAGCAGGAAGGCACACCACCAATGGTGTTTCATAAAAGTTATACTATTAGAGAAGAAAAAGAGTGTAAACATCAATAAAATCCTATTTTAAATTCACATTAACCTCTATAGTAATAGGCTTTAAACACTGCTTGGCCCCTGTTAGATCAGTTGTATGCTTCCTCCTTTAGGTGCAACTAATCAGAATTTTTAGTTAATGATGACACCAAGTGGATATGATGTATGTCTGATCTTTTTATATTCAGAATATTTCTTCAATATGTTAAAACCTTTTAAGCAAATATTAGTTTATTTTCCCGTTCAAACTGATGTATCCATTTTTTTCAGTATAAATGGAAACTGCACTTATTTGACTTTGTTTCTCACCCATAGCCATGTCCGTCACCTACACCTTTGAAGGGGACTATTCTGACTACAATGAAACCTACCTACTCGACCTGAATCCAAAGACATTCGAATGTATTCCAAAACCTCTAGAACCTACGGCAGCTCTGGTTTCTTCTCTAATCCTCATAGCTAACTTTTTACTAGCCATCCCAGGAAATCTGCTGGTGGGTTGGGTGATCAGCTCCAGCAGACGGGTTCTGACCTCATCAGATGTGTACTTGTTTCACCTGACAGTGGCAGATGGATTGATGGCCGTGACGCTCCCATTCTTTGCAGTCGCTCTTGTTAAGGGATGGCTCTTTGGTGACTTTATGTGCAAGTTCCTCAACCTCATTATTGAAGCAAATTTCTACACCAGCATAATCTTTTTGGCCTGCATAAGCGTTGATAGGTATCTTGTGATTGTGCACGCAAATGAGAGCCACTGGAGTGAAAAGAAGGAGTGCAGCAGGATCCTCTGTGCAGCGGTCTGGGTTGTTGGTTGGGCCCTCGCCCTGCCTGCCCTTTTTAACGATGCTGTCAAATTCAACGACGACTCGGAAAGGTTCATATGTACCGAAAGCTTTGACGTGGGGAGCATTACCAGTTGGAAGCTTGCCACCGGTGGGTTTCGCCACATCTTCGGCTTTCTGATCCCACTGGCTGTCATGATAGCCTGTTACAGCATCACCGTTGTGAGGCTGCTGAACACTCGTGGTTTCCAGAAGCACCGGGCCATGCGGGTGATCATAGCCGTGGTGATTGCATTCCTGCTGTGCTGGGGGCCATACCACATAACCATGATGATTGATACGCTGATGAGAGCCAACCTGATACCGTTTGGCTGTGGCATGAGGAGGTCGGTGACCTTAGCTCTGAACATTACCAACACCATTGCTCTTCTACACAGCTCCATAAACCCTTTCTTGTATGCCTTCGTGGGAGAAAAGTTCAGGAAGAAAATGATGCTTCTCATGCAGAAGAAACTAAGACCGGAGAGATTGTCAGGGTCTAAGTCCAGCAGGTCGACTTCTCAGACCTCAAGGGGAACTGGAACATTCATTTAATGATTTCAGTACCTATACTCATATGTTTGTAGCATAAAAAATAAAAAAGCACAAAAATACATCTGTTGCTCCGATCGAAAAAGAAGACAGATGGTTTGAGAGGGGTGTGAAGGAAGCCATCTAAGTTAAGAAAGAAAAACCAGCCTTAAACAAAGGGGGTGGACTCAGGTTTCAGTTTTCAAAAACGTGCAACTCAGCGATAGAGTTGATTCCTTCCCGCTATCATCGCAATCCCCACTCATTCAGGAGAGCAGAACATCTCGCCTGTTCATCCAGGCCAACAATTCCCCCTAACAAACCCCTTTCAGAGACATAGACCAGTATTGGGCATTGCAGGCTAACAAATAACCAAAATGACTGCCCATTCCTAAGGGGCAGACCCATTCTTCCGGTACTATTTGCATGTTTTCCTTGTTTTTGCTCCACTCTATAAAGCCTCAAACTCCACACAAATTCTGACCTTTTGAATTGAAAAAGCTCCCTGGAGGGGAAGCGAAAAGTGGATTGTTTTTTTTTTCAAACTATTCTGGAATTGCTCTGATAGCTTAGCTCTAAAGAAATTACATCTGAGATTATACAAATTTAGAACAGTCTCCAAATTTATCACAAAGTAAGATTAATTTAATTAAGTTTAAGATTAAATTATGTATTTTTTTGTAAGGCAATAATAAACAGCCAGATAATATAAAGGATATTTCACCCTCAGGTCATACTTTTTGTATTAATTTTTTATTTTTATTTAATGACACGCTGCTGCCATCTACTGAATCTTCTCATGTCACACCTCTGTTGCCTATACATTTCTTCTTCACAAATTGTAATATTTGAGCAAATAAAGTACTATTAACTCTATTAAATTGTAATTAACATCAAACATATGTACAGCCTGAAGTTTAAAGAAAAATATAGTATTACTTTTCTTTTGTTTTTATTTTTTTGTTCTGTTTTAAGAAGTGGCAAATTGTGTGTGTGTGATTTAAAATGCAAATGGGGAAAAATGTATTTTTCGTACAAATTTAAATATTTTGATCATAACCAATAAAAGTATTTGGAACCTCATACATGAAGAGTGAATTTACTTGAGAGCATTACCGTAAAGTTCCAGATTTTTGTGATGAAAATAACCCCCAAAGCGATGTTCATGAGGAATAATTTTAAAACCTTCCCACTTTTGAGAGATTTTAGGGTTAGGAGATGAAGCACAACGCAAATAGAAAACTGGGAGTTTAGAAGAAATTATGTTTTTTTTTTTTTTCAGGCAGAGCCAACAAGGAAAAGTGATTAATTGCTGAGGAGAATAATAGGCGTGTTAAAATGGGAGACAATATAGAGCAGCTGAGGAAGAAGGGATGCAGTGCAAAGCTCAGGAAGGAAAACCTAATAATACTAAAAACTGAACAAAGATAGAATTAAAAGAATCAAATGACAATATCAAACAAAGGGGAATAATCTAGCAATAAAGGAAACAAAACGTGCTCATTTGGGGACTATAACATATCCAAAAAGGTTCGATACTCTGGTTGCATAACAGGAAAATGGATTCATACTTGTTCCAGTCTTTTTGACTTCATAACTACTACACAGTAAATTCTGTAGTGTTCAATACGCAGTGTCAAAGTACGTTGACTCTTTTAGAGTTATTACAACAACAACTGGATGAAGATATACACTATGAGTTAATTTAACACTAATTCAGAGTGGTGACCAAATTCACTTAGATTAGTGCTAAATTCAAATCTTCAAGTGTTACTTGAAAAAAAAAACCACTGCAAAATGAATGTTCATCCATCTTGGCAGGATTCTCCTTTCTTTTATTCATTTTTGCTGCAACAGTCATAATTTCCAGAAAGGTACAAGGCCTAAACTATAATAATGATTATTAAACTTTATTAATCTCACATTGGAGAAATTTACCTCTGCATTTAACTCATCCTCCTGAGGATGCCTTTTTTTGGCTGGCTGGGGTGCACTGTGGGGTTAAGGGTCTTTCTCAGGGACCCAAAGTGGCAGTTTGTGGGAGTGGGGCTCAAACTCAGAATCTCAGGATTCCAAGCTCTATGCCCTAACTGCTCCCCTCAATAAGAGTGGTTAAGATAAACTAGAGGAAGCTGAAGATTTTTTTAGTAACAATGTACTGAATTCCATCTATCCAACCCCAAGTGGGGTCACGAGGTGCCTATCTCCAGCAGTCAATGGGCAAGAGGCAGGGTACACCCTGGAAAGGTCACCAGTCCCTCTCAGGGCAACACAGAGACAGACAACCATTCAGGCACACACTCACACCCAAGGACAATTTAGAGAAGCAAATTAACCTAACAGTCATGAGTACCCAGAGAGAACCCACGCTCAGGGAGAACATGCAAACTTCATGCAAAAAGACCCCCCAGCCCGATGTACTGACTTGGGTCAGTAAACCATAATATTCATCAAGATAATAATCCAACACAGGTGGCCTGATCAATGCTGAGAGAATTAACAAGACATAGAGCTAGAGGGTTTCCTGTAAAAGTCCCTAGACCTAAATCCCAACAAACAAACCCTGTAGTGTTTTTTTTTTGCTTTTTCAGTGTTAATAAGTTTGAGTTGGATGGTGTTGATTTTGGGGTTGTTTTATCCAAAAAAAAAAAAAAAAAAAAGCTCAGCAAGCTTCATCAATCAATTGAGTTAGATGTAAAAACCTGGGACTGAGTTAGAGTCACTTAAGATGGAGCTAGAAAAGATGTGGAAAGTAAGAGCAGCAGTGGTGCCAGTGGTAATTGGAGCACTGGGGGCTGTGACCCCCAAACTGGGAGAGTGGCTACAGCAGATTCCAGGTAAAACATCAGAGGTCTCTGTCCAGAAGAGTGCAGTCCTAGGAACAGCTAAGATACTGCGCAGAACCCTCAAACTCCCAGGCCACTGGTAGAGGACCCGAGCTTGAGGATGACACATACCACCCCACGAGGGGTGAGAAAACATTTTTTATTTTTTTTTTATTTTGGATTATATAGGTGATGGATAAGGAGAGCCCACCTGCCCTCACCCATCCTCATCCTCCTCCATCCATTAAAGACATTTCATCCCAACGCTCCATGTCCCTAGTCCGTAACCTCATTAATGACCCCTCACACCCCTATCATGGACTGTTCTCCCTGCTGCCCTCTGGGTAGAGGCTTTGCAGCATTTTCTGCAGGTCCAGCAAATTCTGCAACAGCTTCATCTCCGCTGCCATCAGACTGCTGAACTGTTGAGAAAACTCAAAATCCAGTCACTGACTCTGCATCACACTGATAAAACCAAACCATACCAAAATACTACTTATTTGCAATATATATATATATATATATATATATATATATATATATATATATATATATATATATATATATATATATATATATATATATATATATATATATATACATATATATATATATATATATATATATATATATATATAATGCTCTGAACTTCTATATCAATGCCTTTTTGCACCATGTTTTTTTCTCCCACACTGAAAGATCAACAAAAACGAAGTGTTTACACTTGTTCTTTTTGTTGTAGTTTTGTATAGTGTAAACAAAACGACAATAAAAGCTGTCTAAGTGAATTGCTACATTAGGTTACGTTGATATATTTCAAAGATAAAATGCTTTGGAACTACTTGCAATAGGAGTGGCCTACCAGAAGAGGTCCTACATGACCTCCCTCTGAACCCCTTATTAAAAAAACTAAGAGGAAGTAAAAAAAACTGATAAAAGAAAGTTACCAGCTTTGTACTTTACACCAAAATATTACATATTTAACGGCCAATTTGAATTTATTGCATTCGTTTTTGTATCAAAATCTCTCGGTAGCTCCTCAGAAAACAACTCCCCTCAGACAGGTTCAGATTAGTTGGGAACGCTGGCTAGTTCTAGTTTGGCGGGAAAAAACTCAATTTCCCAGAAAACACCGCGGCACCGTCCAGTCCATCTCGTGCTGTAGCTTTCTGGACCACATTAGGTACAGTATAATATTCAAATATTTTTATCGTTCCCTCTAAAGCTACTAAAATGCGCTTTTATTATGAAGTCAACCTTATCCTGTCTTGTGGAGTTTACACGTTTTACCTTAAACGTGTTTTTAACCATTTCTGCTGGCAATGTCCAGATAAAGCTGTGGTTTTTAACGGACACTCCTGTTAGCCTATTAGCTGTAATTCAGTAAATGAGTTGCCAATTTACTTTGGCATCGAATTAACACAATAAACCCTCGTTTTAACAACAGATGTGTTAGCAGCACATTACCAGCTAGCAGCCTGTGAGCATGCTAACACTTGTGTAACGTTTTGCAGCTGTAACGACACTTCAGTGACCCAGTTACAACTTGTTTTTCACTGCACTGCTTTGTTGTTTTCCTTAAATTCGTACTAATAAGACATGATAAATAAATAATGCAAAGTTCTTTCTTACAATTAAGCTCTTATAGTCTTGTGCTTTCTATTGCAGAAAGAAAATGATCAAATTTAACACATTTTAGAACAAGCAACTCCTTACTTTTTTTCTACTACTTAAAATATATTTTGTCCAGACAAGATAGGCCAACAATAACGTTTGAATGAGATCAGTCAAACCATGTTTTGGTGTTATTTGATTTGTTTTCTAGCAAACAATTTGCTGCTCAGTCAGATTTGACAGAGGATATTGGCCCTATTTTCATGCAAAAATATTCCTAATCCCAATCTTTTGTATCAAGCTTGACTCTAAACCTTCATTCCTGCTTTTTTTTTTTTTTTTTTTTAAAGCAGCTAACGGTTTTTTTCATGTGATGGTCTGCATTAGAGCTGAAACAATTAATCGGCTTAATCGTGATTAATTGATATTTGAAATAATCTTCAACTAATTTAGTAATCGATTTATTGTGAACTGGAGTATAGAGCCCTTAAGCTGACAGAGCGACCTAATTTGAGCAGTAATTATATCAAAATTGTAAAAACAATGTATAATCATTTTTAATTTAAGATAAACAACCTTTTTGTCTGTCAATATGCTCTATCCAGAACCCCTCAAGTGGAAAATCTTAGTTTCATCTGGTTTAATTTAGTTAAAATTCTTCTTTAAGGAACATTTGGCAGATTATTAATCGATTGATCGAAAAAAATAATTGACAGATTAATCGATTTGTAAAATAATCGTTAGTTGCAGCCCTGCTCTACATTTAAAACAACAGCTCAATTTAATAGTGACCAGTTTCCTCTGAAGAAAAGCATCCCATAGCATGATACTGCCAAAGAATTAGTTTGCGATTTTCAGATTTCTTATTTGTTAAAAAAAATAATAAAATCATGAAACCCATTTGTTATTTTCCTGGATTATTTTGTGTAGGTCTGTCAAACAAATCCTTAACAACTTACACTTAAGTTTTTAATTCTAACATAAAGATAATGTATAGGTATATATAAAATGCTAATTACAAAAAACATCTCCTTAGAATTAAGTTGAAAATATTCAAATCTACAAACCAAGCTGGGCTGCTATGTCGAGCAGATGTATCTGATATAGAATCACAGAAATATTTCACCCAGATTTTTTTAGATTTATGTAAATTTAATACATAAAAAATCTTTATTAACTTTTTTAAAGATAATTCTAACACACAAACCTATTGAATAAACCTTGCATGATCCTAATCATTTGTATAATAAGCCTATTTATTGAAAATTAATAACTTTGAGGTTTAGGTATTCAGAATTGCACGGAACTGCAAATAGGCAACCTGAATATTATGCATTTAAAACTATGCATTTGAAATAAATACACTAATTTGTATTAATATTAAGTCATCATATTTTATTAATTCTAAATAAAAAAGCCTGACAATTATGCATTTGAAATAAATAAGCTTTATCATACAAATGAATATGTATCGTAAGATTAATTTAATAGGTTTGTATCATAATTAGCTAAAAAACTACATGGGTATTTGCTATGTAATAAAGTTACATAACATAAAATATTTTTGTGAGTGTAGTATTTCTTTTTGCTTGTTGTTTTTTTTTTTTACTACATAGAGGTAACAGCACACTTAAACTTTTTTTTATTTTTTTTAATGCAAAACCCTCTAACAAGAGTTTGCATTTCATAATCCCCAATTTCATGGTTTGTTTACAGTTATTTGCATGCGATCTAATTGGCCGATTTGAATGCAGCTTCTAGAGTTACATGTGCAGAAAACAAATGACATTTTCCTGTCTCTCTGGTGTCGATATTTGTTTTAACCGATCTGTTTTTGTCAAGATATTTTTCTTGATCATCAAAATTGGTGAGATTTTAAGGAAAAAATATTCCAAAACAAGCCTAATGCCTTTGTTTATATAGGAAAGTGCAATTTAGCCAAACTAACTAAGCTTTTTTTTCCACCTTTTCTGTTTCAGGTTAACAATGCCCTGAGTCTCAGCTGCTGGATAGCTTGCTGTCAAACAATGTCACACGGTGGAACAGAGCAAAGGTCAACAGTTTCTCTTACATGTGAACGACGGCATGCTAGCAGTCCACCTAGCGTTTCATCACCCTGTAAAATGGTTCATTCCATGTAGCTCAGTCTCTATAGGCTCACAGAGGACCAAACAGTGTTGAAAAATTGTTCTATCAGTCCCCTAAGAGCAGCTTTTTTTTTCTTCTTTTTATTTTCTTTTTTTTCCCATGCTGATCTGACACAGCTAAAAAGTTGCACTCTTCATCCCTGGGTGACCGACATCCAGCTGCCACAATGGCAGCAGACGACCTAGTTGACGGATCAGATGGGGAGAAATATGTGGATCTTAAAACTCCCCCGTCGGAAGACGCTGAGGATCACGGAGACGCGGAGACGGCCAAGG
The DNA here is from genome assembly GCA_030533445.1 of Cyprinodon diabolis. Classification (NCBI taxonomy): domain Eukaryota; kingdom Metazoa; phylum Chordata; class Actinopteri; order Cyprinodontiformes; family Cyprinodontidae; genus Cyprinodon; species Cyprinodon diabolis. The sequence continues at coordinate 7,515,762 of CM060085.1, forward strand.
CCCCGGCTCCGGCCGAGGAACCGGCAGAGGATGCCAAAAAGCTGAAGTGCTCGGTCATATTTTTGTGCTTCTACGGCTTCATGTCTTCGATAAGGCCCGGGGAGGCCTTCATTACACCCAATTTGTTGAGCTCGGAGAAAAACTTCACTGAAGTGCAGGTTAGCTATTTTCCGTTATGTGTCAACTTTCTTGGTCAATTATCTTTGCTTCAACTCAAAGAAAAACAAGGCTTTCCGTCTCTTTTTAACAGCAATACAGTTATGCTCTAACTAAGTGAAACTACTCGGATAAACGCATGTGCTCGCTGCAGTGAGTTCACTGATCCATCGTACTGTGGGTCAGAGTTCACATTCCACCTAACTGGCTCACTGTATGCTGATTTGTGAATGAATTCAGAGTTGAATTGAAATCTGTGATGTTAATCAAACGATAGGCTGCAGTGATGCTAAAAGAGATTTCTAAATAAAGAGCTAATAGTCTGACAAGTAATGCTTAAAATCAGAAGTTTGACAGAATTATTTGTCAGGTTTACTGGAACTGTCTTGTCTTTTCGACATAATTTTAAATTTTAATATCCAGATTTTAATTACAAAGAGAAAGAAGAAGAAAAAGTGGAACATTTATCCCTCTGTAGTTGTTTTCATGTGTTTGGTTTATACTATTTTTTTTTCTTACAAGAAAGAGAATGTCTTGTTAGAAGGAGTTTAAGACCTCTATAAATATAATGATTATAACCATAAATATAAGCTGTTTTCTTATCTAAATTAATTCATTTTCGAAATTAATTAATGTGCTGTTCTGCATTGGCAACCATAAATACATGCTCAACAGGTTCTTTGCTTACTTACAGTCTTAGGCTTTTTGTTACACATTAAGTTTAGCCTGATCAGTATAGAAATATTTGTTTTAAGCTTATTTTTTTTAAATGAGTTAAAAAAATGGAGTTACATATTTACCGAAAAACCTTGAAATGAGACTGAACGATTTTGCCAAAAATCTAAATTGTGACTATCTTTCATTAAAATAGCGATTTTATTTCGATTTTCCTTTAAACTAACTCCAAACCTGTAGATGTTTCATCCCAGAATTTCAGTTTTTTAGAGCTTGCCTACCCAGAAGCGAGGATCTGTTGCAACTCTTTTTACCTTTCTGTGTTGCAACAAAACCACTTCAAGTGTTTAATCAGGGAGAACTTTAGTGTCTTACTTTTGTCGAATATAGTGTGATTAAAAATCAGTGTCTCTGCGATTTGAAAATTTTGTTGTGATTATATTGCAAATGCAATTAATTATCCCGCGCTAACTGGAACATGGTGTATTTGTTTTTTTAAATTGTAGGTAAACTTGAGTTTAAAGGCAACATAATAGAATTTAGGATGCTATAACAAAACATTGCAGGGTTTTTATGGCTATTTATCTGTCTAGACACTTCCAAAGAAGGTTTTTACTCTTTTCCCTCCAATACATTTTAAAGGTTTTGTGAATGTTAATTACGTTTTAATAAAAAAAAAAAAAAAATTAAAATTTTTACTTTTTACGATGCAAACTCCAAAATCAAGCTAGCCCGAAAAACAAATCCAGTGGAAAAACGCTACAAACACAAATTGCATAATTAGGAGTTTGGGTCATACATGTGCTTCACACTGTGTCTTTGCACCTGTCGGCCACCGTAACTTTCCAGTTAGAATGCGATAAAAAAAGCGTCCGTTCAGGCTGAAATTGTGTAAACCAGCATGATTTATTGACCTGACCCTGTTTGGACACTAGTTAGGAGAGAAAACATTAATTTTCTATCATGTTTTTTGAGTTTTTTTTTTTGTGTCGGTGTTTCCAGGTGACTAATGAGATAACTCCGGTGTTGACGTACTCCTACATGGTGTCGTTGGTGCCGGCCTTCCTGCTGACGGATCTCCTGCGCTATAAGCCGGTCCTGATCATCCAGGGCATCAGCCATGTGGTCATCTGGGTTCTCATGCTCCTGGGCACCACACTGATTCACATACAGCTAATGGAGTTCTTCTACGGCATCACCATGGCCTGCCGCGTAGCCTACTCCTCCTACATCTTCTCCTTAGTGAGCCCGGCCTTCTATCAGCGCGTGGCGGGCTACTCCCGCTCCTCCGTCCTGCTGGGGGTCTTCACCAGCTCAGTGCTGGGACAGCTCTGCATGTCTGTGGGCAACGTCTCCTACTACACCCTAGACGCCATCTGTTTGGGGTTTGTGAGCTTCGGATTGGTGCTTTCCTTCTGCCTGCCCTGGCCGAAGCGCTCCCTGTTTTTTAATCGGACGAAGAACCAGGAGCCAAAGGAGCTGGAAGCGGCTCAGTCAGAACTGGATAAAATCAACCCCAAACCGGGAGGTTTGTCCTCGACGTCACGCTGGAAAGATTCGGTTTTTGTGCAGATGCTGCTGGAGTTGAGAAACGTGGTGAGGAGCCCCAACCTGAGGCTCTGGTCAATGTGGTGGGTCCTCAACTCCACAGGATATTACCTGGTGCTGTTCTACGTCCACATCCTGTGGAACAGAGTGTATTCTACCGCCTCCTACAACGGGGCAGTGGAGGCGGCTTCAACACTACTGAGTAAGTCTTTTTTCTAGGATCTAATCTCTTACTAAATCATTTTGTCTTGGCTGTTTGGATTTATCACAAAGAAAATATCAGTTTCATCTCCATATTACTTATTGTGACGCTCTTAGATATTGAACTAGTAATATTGTTTTTTTAAAACCAAAAATTCCTTATTAATAAATGAACATATAGAATGAGCAGATCTTTTTGAACTCAACTGTAATTTAGTAGAAACTTTACCTTAGCAGAACGTCCATCAGGATCTAATCAGTTTGACCTTAAATCAGGGGTCTGCAGCTTTTAAAATCCATAGCGCCATTTGCCCTGAGTGCGACTAATTAAAGATTGTTATAGCTGCTAATGTTAAAGGGGTCATAGAATGCAAAACAGAGTTTACATTGTTATAGATGATTAACGATAGTTCAGTGGGTGAAATGGACGTACAGAGAAGTTCAAACCCCATCGACACCTCCTTTCTCGGTTCTGCTGCACTGTAGTCGACCAAATTCCCAGACGATTTTGAAATTCCCCCCAGACATTTTTTTAGGCTTGAAAAGAAGAACATGTCTTGGAAAAAGAGGACGTCTGGTCACCCTACCATATCAACAATTTACTGTTTCAGTGAGTTAATGCTTGTTGCTATAATGAGTCTTTGCTCGCCAGCTTCGCTCGTTATAAACCAACCAATCAGCGCACAGCTTATCTAAATATTCATGAGCATACCATAAAAGGAAGAAAACCTGTCGTTTCATTCTAGGGCTTTTAACCAGGCTTGCATTAGGGCTCATAGAACAGCAAATATGCCATTTTAAGCCCAACCAATGTTACAAACCCTATTCATAGACCTTAAAGGGGAATTTCGATTTGTTTTACATTGGCCCCTTGATTTTACGTTATTACATCATGTTCTACTCACCCATATTAGTTTTGTGTCATTTGGAGCCGTTCTGAAGATATTCCGTTAGGTTATATAGAAGTAACGTCTTCCTTTGGGCAGATGACTGTTATGAACATAACTGTTCATAATTTACTCTTTATGGTACGCCAGCATTCATAACATGTAGGCAAATCCCTGTCCCCCAGACATCTGCAGTTATATTTTTTATATTTATATGTTTTAAAAACAAAGCGGCGTGTGTATGATGTCATCCGCACATGCGCACTGGAATCGTAACAGCAGCCCGGGCCAAGGTCGGCTGCACTCTACCGCTTCTATTCATACAGCTAGCTAATCTGAATCATTCAATTCCATTTCGAGAGCAAGATCATCTGTGGTAGTAGCACTAGACATCTTCCAGGCATGTGAGTAAAACTAGCAGCAGTTCAGCAGACAGGATGAATGAATGGTAGCTGGCGTGCAGATGTGTAACTTATGGAATTAAACTAAAGGAAAAACACATTTAAAAGTCAGAAGAACACAAACAGTTAAACACAGCTGATTATAAATATGGTTGTAACAGATCTTTCTGTCTTGAATATGGAGGAAAAGATCGGACAATTAAAACCTCCTCAGACTCTCATTAGCGCAGCCTGCAAACTAGGGATGCACGATATTGGGATTTTGGCCGATATCCGATATGCCGATATTTTAAAACTTATGTAGCCGATAACCGATACCGATGTTAAAGCTGGACAAAAACAAGTAGTCATTGAAAATAGCAGTTTTGTTATCCATTTCTGACACTTTGAAAAATAATATACCCAAATATATTTTCATATGCTGATATCAAATAGATTTTTAAAAACGCTGTATCGATCTATTTTACTTTCAAAATCTTGTGAAATTTCATCGTTCTGTTACAAACTCTCGTGATATTTTGCAAATTCTTGTGAGATTTTGTTAGTGAAATAGATCGATACCGCGTCAATATATCAACATATAAAAATATGGCAAAATTTCGTGAATTTTCGGGTGATTTCGTAGCATAACGATGACATATAGCAATATTTCATTAGTAAAAGAGATTGATATGGTGTTTTTAAATGGCAATATATCAGCATATGAAGATATTGTGATATTTTAATGTATCAATATTTTTTCCCTCGTCTTTAGAAGTTTTTAAGTCTGTAAAAAAGAAGTTTTTGAGGAAGAAGAAGAAGTAGTATTTTTTTTTTAGACTTTAGAAACTCAGAAGCTGATCAAATATCGGGTTAAATATCGGTGGGGTGGCCGATGTCCGATATTCAGTTTTAAGGCCGATACAGGCCGATACCGATAGGGGGCCAATTATATCGTGCATCCCTACTGCAAACCCATTAATCTGACTCTCTTGGAGCTCAGAAGAAAACCAATTTCTCTGCTTCCTGTTCTTACCAGATGACATCTCTCTCTGTACTTTAAGTTGGCTGTAAAGCCCAAAGGTAGTAAACTGATAAAGGTCACATGGAAGCAGTTAAGTGTCTTTACAAAAGGAAATGTGATGTAAGCTAACCGATAACAAACGGAGGACCAGATGTCCTTGTTCCACAAGCACTGATTGATTTCTTAGACTTAGACAATCTTTAATGTCATTTTTTATACACTGGTTGTAAACAAAACTAAATTATGTTACTTACAACAGTGAAAAGAACTTTACCATTATAATGTGCTGTAGTGATCATCATGTAAACAGAGTAGGAGAAAAGGAAAACCAGTTTAAATAATCAAAATAATAGTGAAAAAGGCATTAATATGGAAAGTTTCAGTGCCGTGCAAAATAAATATGGTGCAAAATGCAGTGGAACATAGAGTTGTGTCATATTTAAAAGGATTATAAAAGTTTCAGCTACGTGGTACAGAATAATGTTGCGAGTGTGATGCAGAGTCCAGTTTAGAGTTTAACAGTTCTGATGGCAGCGGGGAAGAAGCTGTTGCAGAACCTGCTGGTCTTGCAGCGGATGCTGCAAAGCCTCTTCCCCGAGGGCAGCAGGGAGAACACAGCGCTGGGATGAAATGTCTGAGCACTGTTGAACACTAGTTTGACACCCAGGGGAGAAGATGTGTTCCCTGTTAGGATCAATTTAGATTTTATTTATTTTTTTTGCTGACCAGCTTAGGCCTTTTCTCTCTCTGCAGGTGCAGCCACCTCCTTTGCGGCAGGCTACGCTAAAATCCGGTGGAACATCTGGTCGGAGCTGGTCATCTGTGTTATCACGGCCCTGCAGGCTTGCTTGCTGCTGCTTATGGGGAACACGCAAAACATTTGGGTCTGTTATGCTTGTTACATCCTCTTCAGAGGCTTCTACCAGTTCCTGGTGCCTATCGCTACGTAAGTACATTGGAAAACAGTTATTGTCAATTCAAAGACTCTCGGATCAGAACACTTAAACTCCAGGAATACGGCAATCCAATATATTAACTAATCTGTCTAAACTGAACAGGTTGTTCTTTTGAAAAGGAATTAAACTTTTAGTGCCCTCTAGTGTTCACTCTCCAAGTATATGATAAACTGCTGATTCTGAAGAGCTGTTTGTCCTGCAGTTTCCAGATCGCATCATCGCTCACCAAGGAGCTGTGTGCTCTGGTGTTCGGCATCAACACCTTCTTAGCGACGATACTGAAGAGCATCATCAACTTGATATTTTCAGACAAGAGGGGGCTGGGACTAGACATATACTCTCAGGTGAAATTTTCAACCACATTTTGAATATTTCTTTAATTTTGTCCAAGAAGCTTTGAAGAGGTGTCTATGTTTCAGCCGGTTCAGCACCAAATATCTAGGAGGTTGTATTTATGGCTTCAACTAATGATTATTTTACGATTAATCTGTCGATTATTTTTTCAATTCATCGATTAATCAGATAGCCCAATAAAGAAGACTTTTTACAAAATTAAACCAGGTGAAACTCAAACTTTTCCACTTGAGTAGTTCTGAAAAGACCATATTGACACATGGAAAGTTTTTTTTAATCTTAAATGCAAAACTTTCAAATATATTTTTTTTAGAAACTTGGTATAATTAAAGCTCCAAATGGTTGCTCTGTCAGCTATAAGCATGTTTTAGAATCTCTGTACTCCAGTTAACGATTAATCGATTATTAAATTAGATGACAATTATTTCAATAATTTATTTTTTTAATAAGTGCTTGTTTTTAATTGGTGAGACTTTGCCAATAGATCAAGACAATTTACATTTAAAATGAGAAAAAAAAAACAATTGAATTGTCTTATTTCAAGTGCATATTATCTAATTATTTTATTTTAGTAATTAATTCTTAGAGAATACTAATTTCATTGGTAAATAATCTTTACCTGCTCAAATTAAGGCTAAATTCACTCAATTTAAAAAAATTCTGCAGGGTAGATGTTAAACTTTTGGATTGATTCTGGAAATTTACATTTAACCATGTGCTCTGGAAATAAAATTACTAAATATATATTGCATTAGGATATTTTAACAAAGATAAATAAAAGTTATTGTGCTTTCTTTATCTACAAAAACTGAAGTAGAAGCTGAACAACTGGGAAACTTCCTTTCAGTTAAAGTATTTGATTCCTATGCAGGGTTTTTATAAAGATGCCCAAACTTCTGCAGAAACTCTTGGATAACTTCCCTCCACCCATTTTTTTTCCAGTTCTTAGTCTACTTCATTTACTTCTGCCTGCTCACCGTGCTGTACACAGTCAGCGCTGCCGTCGTCCTCATCCGTCACTTCAGGAACCAGCAGAGGGAGAGGCTCGCCTCAGCCAGAGGGCCGCCAACAGAACTCAATCCTGTGCCACAAACCCCCGAAGCAGAACCTCTATCTAACGGGAAAAGTGCCTGAACGTAAAGGCAGCAGCTGGTGAACTCCGAGCAGAACCAATCAGTGATTTCTGAGCCTTAATCATAGAAGTGCCTCATATTCTGCTGTGTGAAGCCTTTTTGCACTACGACACCATAAATAAAATAGTGAACTCACGGCTTATCAGGTTTCAAGTATTAATTATATGTACCGGAGCACTCCCATTGTACACGTTACAACTTCCTTTAGATAAGATCTGATTAGAAATAACATCACTGTTTTTATTAACTGAATTGTATTTTGTGATAAAATTAGATCCTCAATGATAAAAAAATGTGACTAGAAACTTCAGGTTTTTATTCAGTGGTTAATTTTTTTAATCTTGTATTAATTTGTATTTGATGCATTGGAATAAGCTCCATTTTGTTTAGTTTTTTTTAGGAGAAATCATTTCTACTCAAGATATTCCCTTAAAAAGTTGGGTTTTCACCACAGTTAAAGATCTAAGAAAAAGAATGGCTGCTTTTACTTTGAAATTCATAGGAATGTAGTGTTACCTAATCTTACAAGGGTTTTTTTTATTCCTCCACAGGAAATGTAGCTCAAGTTTCATATTTTCAATAATACGTTTTTTTTTATGGTACCATTACTTATATAATGTGCACACTGTATTTTTATCGATTTAAATAATTGCTGAAATATGCTGTATGACAGGAAATAGTGTTTTTTATTCAAAAATAAAATGTAGTGGATAAATTGATACATTTGGTCTCCTTATTGAATATAAGAAAGTCTGTATAAGTAAAACACATCATATTTTTAAAGTATGTATATGTTAGGATAAAATGAAAGTAAAGCAAAGGGATTCTAACCTTTATTTTAAAGTAACCTAAAACCTTTAGAGGTGCATTGGTTTGTTGCATTAATTCTCACTAAAATACCTTTTTTTTTTTGTGGTTGTTATTTTAAGGAAATGAAACTTGGAAGCGTATGTCAGGCAAAGCACTTTTTTTTTTTTTTCTCAAAGTTCTGGCTTTTGTTTACTCAGCTGTATTGGTTTAAATGTTATTTAAAAAAAAAAGTTCTTTGATTATTTATTTTTTTTTTGTTCACATTTCCCAGCATGGGGTTAGTTCTGTACCGGAGCTGTTTGTACAGCTGAATAAAAAGACGTGATATACCTCTAGAAGATAAGCAAACTTCTTTTGATCTGACATTTTTTAAATAAATGATTTTTTTTTTTATTAAAATATTTAGATTCCATTCATTTGGACTGAACATGGCCCTAAAGAGTCTTTGAAAAGTGCTTAATTTAAAACAGGATAAAAAATATCTCACTTTGGATAAACGTTTGCTGCCCTCTAGTGGCAAACAATGAAAATTCCGCAAGCAAAATTAAAACTTGGGTGTTGTAGCCTTTGTTTAATATACTGTAGCACAGAAAGAAGCAGTTGGTGCAGCTGTTTAGTTTAAATAAACCAATCTCTTGAAACATCTTAAAACAAATGGATAATCTCCTGGCACATCAGGGCATTCTCACAAAAATATTCCAAACTTTCATTTCAAGTGGACAAATGTCAGTTATAAAAAAAAAAAAAAAGTACATACAGAGAGAAAATAAGTAAAAGAAAGAAACATTTACCCCACCATCTGCAAATAAATATTTACACACGATTTGTTTAGAGCCGAAAAGTTACTCTTTGAGCTCATCAACAATTCATCCAGAAAGTCACAAAACAAACCAGCACATCTGATGCTTCTCAGACCTCAGTTAAAACCAATATGTGATTCATTAATGAGACGATAAAACTGCTAAACAACATAAAAACACAGGCATAGACATTTGTCCATATTTGTTAATGACCCGTCAGATTTTGAGGAAATAGTCTTTTAACTGATGAGGCAGAAGTGAATTCTTGCAAATTGTTGACCTAGATGACCTGCTGTAATTCATGCAAACATTAAATCTTTCTTTAGCAAAAAACTAAATCTAGTGAGCAGTTTTCTAAAAAGCATTGTCAGTCAGTTGACATACCGCAAAATACCTTTCCTTTATTCCTCTTCCATTAGCTCAGTTCCTCTGACACTGGTTAATGGCCAAGAGAAACAGCCTCAGATTAACCATCGGTGGATGTCGCTGTCAGTTATAGGAAAGCTCACTTTTACTGCGCTTCCAGGAATTGTTTTAGGAGTAGTTTGGCAGGAACAAAACCTTAAGATCAGAGGTCTTCTCTCTTACTTCCTCCTTTAAATAAACCTCTCTCCAATTCTAAAACACCATTTGCCAAAGTTGAAAACATCCAATGCAACATGCACAGGATAATTTCTTGGTTCCTTCTTCTCAGGCAGTTTTGCCGCTTTCAGTGCCATCAGAAAATTTCACAAAAAGATAAAAAAAAAAACTTGGAAAAAGCTTCCTCAGTGTCATTAAAAAACAGACACTTTTCAAAAAAATTCTTTCTCTGAACATCCTTAGAAATCTCTGTTGCAGTGAGACTTCTGCTGATGAGGCCAACATTTGGTCCATAGTTGGCTTGAGTTTTCTTTTATTCATTTCCGGAACACGTTTCTGCAAAAAAAGCAAAAAACATACTAAAGTTAATATGGGTTCAATATAGCTTCAATGCTAAAATAAATGCTGCTGACTGGATTTAAGCTATCAAATTAGAATATCCTCAATAGGTTAATCTGTCCAATCATACTATTTTAGAGAAATGTGTCTGGAAAAAAAAACCTAAAAAAGACCTTCCCCCCAGCTCTTCTGTAGACTCTGGAACCTTTATTACCAAATAGGATCCAAAAGAGGAAACAGCAATCCAGTCCTTTTTCTCCACCTACAATCTTTTTAAAGCCATCTCTAATTTAAGAGGCCCCATTGCTTGTGCACATTTTTTTTTCCTTCTACAAACTGTCGAATAAATACTCTTGGATACAGCTTCTTTTACAGTGATTTTGGGTGGCTTACCCTGCTAGTTTAGGGAGTCAATAACTGCTAAAAATGTCTTCCTCACGATAAAGCATCATTATTGCATTTAAAGTATAAATATCTTTAGTCTCATGTAATATAAACATTGTCTTCCCCACTCAGAGGAGCCTGATCAGTGGGAGATTGCTCCTCCCCAAATGCAGGACCAACAGACTGCTGAACTCCTTTGTTCCTCAAGCCATCAAGCTGACATCAAGACATCTTGTGCAAAAACATTACCTACTGTCACTCATGCAATATTCTTTTCTCTCACAGTGCAATGATCCAAATCAACTACTGTGCAGATATTTTATATCTAAAGGAAACGTATTCCACTACATTCCTTTTTTTTATGCTCTTTTGTACTATAAACACTTTTTATATTGTCTGTCGTATTTATGTCTTTAATGGCATCTTGCTTTAACTCTGCCCTTTGTGCTCTATATAAACTACTAGAACCAGATTTTCCCTGACGGAGTAATCCCTATATTAAAATGTTATGAGAACCAGACTCTTTTTTTTATTAGCTTTAATACAAACATCTAAATGAATAAATTAACTTTTAAGATAAATCTTTGTTTGCAATGTATTTATATGTATATAGAGTATCTAGAAAGTGTTGGCGTCCCTTCACTTTCTCAACAGTGTGATATTTTATACTTCTCCAAACTTAGATTCTTCTTTAAAATAAAATCTACAAAATAGCCCATTAAGAAAAAATGAAAAGATGTTCTCAGACCCCCCCCCCAAAAAAAAAAAACCTATTGAAGGTGTACAGATTTTGAAATAATCGTTATAAGCAGTAAGTGTTTTCAGCAAAACTTTGTCTTTTTTTCTCTCTTCAGTTTGTTTACTGCAGATCCTCTCAAGTTCAGTCCGGTTAGACAGGCAACATCAGCCACTTTAGTTTCTCCACGGATCTTCGGTTGCATTAAAGTCCAAAAGCTACTTTTGACTTACTAACTTTTTCAGAAGAAAGGTGAGATGTATCCTGAGGCTCATAAGGATATTGGTGATCCTACACCATCTGTAAGGACTGGTCAAAAAAGTATCCCCACAGCATTATGCTGACACCTCCATGCTCCAAGGAAACAGATGTTAGACACGTAAGTAGTTCCTAGTGTCTGTGACGCGATCCTTAGTTTTCAGGTCAAAAAGTTCTATTTTGGTGTCATAGACCAAAGCATGACAACCTCTAAGCTGTATTTATGTAAAATTCAAAGCATTAGGGGGGTTGACCTACATATTTCCCCTAACTCCTTGAAGAAACAATGGAGCCTTTTTGAACCCACATTTCCTATTTTCAAATTATGGGGAGCCCAGATGCTGTTAAGATGTTCAACACAGCTGAAACATTTTGTTCCTATGAGATATTCCAGCCTCTAACTAGTAACTAATCACAATTACTTGCCAATAGAGTGGCTCTGGTTATCCTGAGCTATCTCTGTGGTTATGCTGCTATAGGCTTAGACTGCTGGAGGACATAGGGATCCTTTTTCATCATTCTATCTCCATTCTCCCATTCAGCTTCAATCTCTAATTTTATGCTCTCTCTGCTTTTTCTTACAGTAGTTTCATCTGGTCTGTTCCTGTTTGGCTGTGACACAATTCTGGAGAGAAATATCAGCTATACTAGGGCTCGGCGATAATTCAATAACGATATATATCGATCGATAGACGTGTGGCGCAATAGAAAAAAAGAGGGTCGATAAAAAAAAAACCGCAGTTTTCCTTCCTTCTCATTGTAGCCTAGCATGTAGGTTTATGCTAGTCACTGCTTCCTCCCAACCAATCACAATCGCGGACCCAGGCACGCCGTCACCAAGTGCCGCCCTCTCAAACCACAACACAGAGTACATGAAGATGCAAGGAGAGGCGGAGGAAATTGTTTCAAAGAAGGGTTTTTGTAGTTCGGCAGTTTGGCAGTATTTTGGTTATGGCAAGTCAGACAAAAAAACAAACCACAGTCATCTGTAAAATGTGTCGGGAACCAGTGAAAACCAAGTCTGATAACACAACCAACTTTTTTTTTTTTTTTTATCATCTCAGCCGCTCACAGCCGCAGGAGTACGAGCTGTGTAGGCCCCGGCGCGGCTCTCCTCCGAGGAATCTTCGGGAAAATATATATATATTTTCAGTTCTGGGCAGTTTCCCACATAGTTCTAACAATTGAGATAAAAATGCTGAGGGGCCAGCAACTTCAAAGTAAAAACTCAGGTTAAAGCAGGAAACGGGGGCGGCGGCGGCGGGGCATTTATTTATTTGTTATATTTATTTTGGTCACTTTTCTGGTCACTTTAGTTTATTCTTTGTCAGTATTTAATAACATAACCCAGGTCTCTTAAGTTATTTTTCTTTAAAACAATTCTGTTATGGTTAAAAAAGTTGGTTAAATAAAGATTTAATTCGAAGTCTGTGTTTGTGTTTTTTATTAAAATTAAATCATTTAGCAATATTATAAAAAGTCCAGGCAGAGCTGCACATAAAATATGGTTTCAAATCTTTTCAATAATTATCGATATCGATCAATATGCATTTTTTTTTATCGATAAGCTTTTTTTCTATATCGCCCAGCCCTAAGCTATACTGCTGCCATAAACACCTTTGTTTATAGATGTTCGAGCTAGCCTGTTTTTCAGTGTAGTCCATGTTCTCTGCCTGTGACTAACTATGGCCCCGTCCACACGAAGTCAAAACGAACACGAAACGCTAATATTTTCCAGAACGTTTGTCGTAAAGACGGAGACGTAAAATAAATGTCATCGTCCACACGAATGCATGAAAACGCTGCAAAATTTATGCCAGGCCTGTAAGTGGCGCTGAGGTACCAAAGCAAAAATAGGCGACGAAATGTTGGGCATGCGCACTAATATTTATACATGGTTGCCCTGCGGGTCCATTTTCGTGGTTCAGTCAAATTCAGGTGCTGAACTATGTCGTCGATATTGCTCTGTTCTTCCTGGAGATATTCCAGAAGAAGAAGATTCTGTTGTAAGCCCGACAGCAGGGTGAGTAGCATGAGCAGCAACCATTCAACACAGTACGGCGCCATTGTTGTTGTGATACTGTGTCGCGCATGCGTGTTTAGAGGCGACACTATGACGCATGCGTGTAAAAAAAAAAAATGCGGTTAGAGCTTAAAGATGGAAACGCGAAAACGGCGTTTCAAAATCTTCCCACTCTGATGGCTGAATAAAAAAAAGATCGTTTACAGACCCCCGAAACGCCGGCTTCGTGTGGATGAGAGGCTGGTTTGGTGAAAAATTTGTGCGTTTAGGACAGGGTTTGGCTTCGTGTGGACGGGGCCTCAATGTGCTCTCTTTCATTCTTCGACAAGGGAGCTGGCTTAGAGCTCATCTGGCTGCGTGTTTCCTGGATGTTGCCACCTGTGGAGCTGGTTTACACTTGACCTTTGTATCTCTTCCTCTTTTTCTGTGTCTGCTTCTGTCTCCTTGAACCCCAGTCGGCCTCTGCAGATGGCCACTCACACTGATCCTGTTTCTGCTGGAGTTTTCCTCTCAACTGTCGCTACAAGCATGCTTGGTGTAAGGGATTGCCTTTGAGTCAATGAGTCGATGCAATGAGCTGGTTTTCCTTAAATAGAAAACTTTGAACAGATCTGACTGAAGAATCTGGTTGAATTGTCTCTGTAAAGTGCCTTGAGATTACATGTGTTGTGAATTGGCGCTATATAAATTAACTGAATTGAACTGTTTTACTTCATTAACATTTTAATGGTGTATTGCTAGTCCACCTCTATTATAAATATCTTGACTGAATGAAGAAAAAGCCCATTATACACTAAAATCACTATTGTATTCTGAGCACAAGTTTTCTTAACCTTACCTATAACTGCTAAGTGTTTTATGAGATACAGAGTTCAAGGTAATATACAATAAAAAAGAATAAAATGTAATTTGAAGGTGGTTTACCCTGCTTTATTATACAGTATATTACATACTGTTAGTATTGGTTTCATAAGAGTTTTTTGTTGTTAAAATTCGATTTAGAGAAGTATTTCTTTTGCCTGAGTTTATTTTCCCAATTTATTTTGCATTTGTAATGATTATTTAAAATTTTGACTTTAATAATTAAGTGTTTGCACAGAAAGAAGTGATCAAATACTATTAGTTACTACTTGTGTGGCCTTCTTATTGATTTCTTTTTACCTTTTGAGTAATTTTAATCCAAGGTATCTTTTTATTTGTGCTTGAGTTAAAATATATTAAATTAGTTCTACTGTTGGTTGAATCAAAATTTAAGGAACTAAAAGACCTTAAACGGAAAAATTTGTCCGAACATCATGTAATACTTTCTATGTGAGTTAACTGGAATTGAAGGATTAAAACAGTATATAATAATTATAAATACAATAAAAAATTTTTCTTATAAATAAAATGCATCTATATCTTACCATCCATATTCTCTTTAAGTGCATGATGGGTGGCTCCGTTTGCTTCTTCAGCAGCTGCTTGTGGTTCTACGAATAAAAATACAAGTTCTAAATAAAATCTTTACATCCACAGGTTAGAAAAGTAGCTCAAAATGAAGGCTGAGACTTACGCTGTCCCTTAGTATTCCTCCAGAAATCTGAAAAAAACAAAAACAAACAAAAAAAAAGTATATAACCAGTGTATTTCAAAGCGAAGTATAAAATCAAGGCAAATTTCGACCCTAAATAAAAGAGAAGGGAGGAATATGGATTTTGTCAACTACTTACCAGCTTCCCAAGGATATGATGCTGCAGAAAGTTTGGTAAAGAAAGAAAGTTTATCTATAGGCAATTAAACTTTTATCCAAACAATAAAAAATAAAAAAATCCCTTTACAAGGGAAAATTATTCACATCATAGAAGCCAAATTCAATGTAATAGATAACCATCTATGGCAAAAAATGTGTTTTTTTAATTGAAATGCTTTAAATGAATTGTCTTATTGTTGCTTACATTTGTTGTAGAAGCACTCTCCTGCAAAAAGAGGGGGAAAGTAGGATAATAATCTTAGACTGAAGACCAAAATGAAAATTACGTGAAATTACGTCAATGGATGAACTCATTACCTGTTTTAATTCTGTGTAAGATCCCCAACAGCAAAACAAGTGTTAAGAGGATGACGAAGACCGTGATTCCTGCGGAAATCTTTGGGCCACTTTCTGGAGGAGCTGTTTTAAAAAAAAAAAAAAAAAAAAAAAGGACATTAAATTAAACATGCTCTATAACAGAAAGTACTTCATCTTAAAAAAAAAATAATAAAATAAAAAAATTAAATAAAATAAAATTATCACTTTTTGCCCTTTTGTTAAACTCACTCTGATGTCAGTTGTCATAATGTTAAATCATGTGCTTTGGGTATTTATCTGCATCATTATAATGGAAAAATATTACAATAGACATAATTACCAATAAAATGCCATTACCTGAATTTCAAGAGACAATGTGCTTCATTTTTGTTTATGTCTTTATTAAAATGCATTGATAAGAGGTTTAGTTTCCGGTCGTTTTTCCTTTGTACTGTATTATATCAGCAGATGGCAGGTACGATAATCAGGTAACTTGTGTTGAAGCAGCGATCCCTCCTAATCTGGGATTTTCTTCCTACTATTATATTTTATTTCACCATCTTGTTCAAGGTATCTTAAATCGTATATGATTCAAAACTAAAGCTAATGAGAACTAAACTGAAATGAAGAATTTTCAAAATAAGGAGAAAACTACATTAGCTAAAAAATACATATAAAAAAGAATTAAAAACAAGAACTCAAAACTTAATAAAAATGAATAAAAGGAAAATTTCAAAACTATTTAAGACTTGTTGCTATTCAAAATGGTAACAAGTTATAAAAAGGTACATATCACAAAATGAATTTCATACATTTCATATATTTTACTTAGCAAATATATAAATGAACATGACCATTTTTCTAGAGGAGTTTACTTTAATGCCTTAATAGGACCTCAGTTCTCTATCATCATAGGCCTGCACATTATTATCAGTATGGCAACGTTCCATCAGTCTTTGTTTCTTTTCTTATTTATTTATCTTTTTTTGCAGCCTTATTTCCATTACTTATCCAATCTGTTTGTATTCTATCATTTCCAAGTCTCTTCTATGTACATAATAAACATGATAATTGTATATCTTGACAGAAGAACTGTCCTAATTAGATAAACAACTTGGGAAGACGTTCGTTTAAACACATAACAGGCAGGTAATATTAGGGTTTAACTGACTCACAGTTCATCATAAACATCAAACAAAAAAAAATAAATAAATAAAATTTGCTTAGGATTAAAAACAAAAAAAGAGAACTGATCACAGACAAAACGTTTAAGAGAGATAACTCACGAGCCGTCAAAGGGTTGAGGAAGGGTTGGCTGCTTTCCTGACTGACTCCATTCTTCATCTTACAGAAATACTCTTTGACATCCAAATCTTTCTCCTTCAGGGACAAAAAAACAAAAACAAACAAAAAACTATCAGCAAAATAGAAAAGAGATTAAAAAAAAAACAAACAAAAAAAAGAAACAGTTAAAAAATTTACAACTGTTCAGCCTCTTGGAAGACAAATAAGAATGATGTACTTATTGCCAGAAATATTACGCCCTCCAAATCATATAATGCTTCAAACATTTCGATTGCCACAGAGGCATAAAATAAAATTAAAGCGGTTAGGAATGGAAGCGTCATCTAAGGGCATTCAAATATCCCACAGTTTTAGTGATCAGTATCACCAAATTACTGGGGGTGCACATGACAGACAACTTCAGCTGGAATATGAACACCGCCTCACTGGTTAAAAGGGCACAGAAGTGCATTGACTTCCTGCGGAGGGTGAGGAGAGCCCAACTGCCTCGACCCATCCTCACCACCTTTTATAGAAGCACCATAGAGAGCGTTCTGACCAGCTGTCTCACTGTGTGGTGTGGAGGCTGCAGCGTCTCAGACTGGAAGAACGTGAGAAGAGAGGATAACCAGGGATCCGCTTCCCTCTGCTATAGGCATCTCATCCCAGCGCTGCATGTCCCAAGCCCTTAACATCATCAATGACCCCTCACACCTCGACTATGAACTGTTCTCCCTGCTGCCCTCTTGAAGAGGCTTTGCAGCATCCGCTGCAGGATTCAGCCGGTTCTCCAACTGTTTTTTCCGCACTGCCAGCAGATTGTTGAACTGTTAAACTCTAAACAGGACTCTAAACACAACTCTACAAAAGCAAAATTTAAAGGGGGTCTTAAATTGTGTCAAAAAATTTAAAATAAAATTTTTTTGTCACCAATGTTCACTAAAAGATTTTTAGGCTCAACATGTCCAATATTTAAAATTCAAAATATTATTCACAAATATGTTTAACTTTTTGCCAAGTGGAGCCAGCCAATCCTGTTCGCGTATGCAAATTAGCCACAAGCTTTTCCGCACTTAACACGGGCAACCAGACGCGCAACAGATTGCGTGAAGACGTCTTCACTCCTGTTTGTGGACCTCCTCTGGACAAATTTGACCCAGTTCCATTCGTCAGAATCTGGATTAAAGCAGGACATGGCCTCTCTTCTTCCTGGAAACCAGGACGGCGAACACAGGAAGTCGAGCCGAGGCATCTTGGGTCAGTTCTAACTTAAGGTATGAAGCCATTTTATAAATTGTCCTGTATGTAGGCCTTGTGTTTGGTTATGGTCTTAGTGAAGCAGCCTAGCCTTGGAGTTGGAGAGTGATTGTATACAGGTAAAAGCCAGTAAATTAGAATATTTTGAAAAACTTGATTTATTTCAGTAATTGCATTCAAAAGGTGTCGATGGTCGCCTTTTGGACAGCTGTCAAATCTGAAGTCTTCCCCATGTTTGTGTCGGCTTCAGAACTGGACTGAGAGACCATTTAAAGCCCTTTGCAGGTGTTTTGAGTTAATCAGCTGATTAGTTTGTGGCACCAGGTGTCTTCAAAATTTAACCCTTACACAATATTCTAATTTTGTGACACACGGAATTCTCCAGGCTGTCAGGAAGCTTTGGTTTTGTATACACTCGGTGTATACAAAATTACAAAGTTTTGTCTAAATCCAAGTCTGTTTAAGTCTAAGAATGCAAGTCTAGAGCTGTTCCTGAATGTCTGCCCTAATCACTATATAGGGCACTATATAGTGGTTACAGCATGTTAGATGAGCGTCTGAACTTCTAGGAGATGAAAAAGTAGTGGTGTGGAAATTTTCCACAATGCACCTTGAAAAGTAGTGATCACCCATGGTCAATGGACAAGCAGATATATCCTGGAATGCTTTGCACAGAGAGGTCTCCTCACAAACTATCATGTGATTTGTTGTCACAGCGGCCGGCTGTTGCTACGCGACAGAGGCGACTGATAAAGATGGCACCGCGCAGAGGAGGCAGGGTTACATGAACAACAGGGAGCGAAAAGTAGTGATCATCTGTCCGAACGGTCAGATAACCGAGTTCACTATAAAGTCCGCAATATAGTCCCTGCTCTATATTTTGATTGAGGGATTTAGGGTCTAGGGTGGACTTTCGGACACAACCTAGCTAAAAAAAATCTGCATCTAAACTTAGAAATGCTTTAATGAGAAAAAAAAAAAAACAATAAGGGCCAATATCTTCATTTATACACTTCGGACAACCTCCTCAGAAGGGTTAGGGGTGTTATAGCTGCATTAAATGGGAGGGGATTCAGTGCTTTTGACAATATTTTCCTTGGTACCATTTGGGGTTTACATATTTTCTAAACCCATCTCCCACAGAATAACTGGAAATAATACCGTGATCATATATTCTCTTCCCGTGTTAACGTCACTTCCATCTTTCTCAACCATCCACACGTAGTTCACTGGTTCCGCTCTGGTTGTGTTTCCCTCACAGGTTAGGGTACAGGAGTTTGGGTCTTGATGACAGGTTGAATGAATGGTAGGGACAGGAACTGGAGCTGGTGTCAGAGAAAGATAAGAATCAATTAGGGTCTTGTTTTTTAGATGCGAAACCCAGAGCAAGTGTTGACTTACAGAGGACGTTAAGGCGAATGGAGTGATCATCAGGATTGCCGTTTATCTCGGCCCTGTAAACATTGCCGTCTCCATATTGCAGGTTTCTGATTGTGAATTCTCCCGTCTGTTTGTTCAAGTCACTCCTACCTAGAAGTAAAACATAATAGAGAACATCATCTCTCGTTTCACCAGAAGTTAACAAAACTAAACAGCACCTTGACGTTTACCTATAAATTCCCGATAAAATTCGAATTGTCCGTTTTCCAGTTCAGCGGCAAGATCCTGCCCAACTTTCCAGGTGATGGTTCGGATTTCAGCAGTCCCAGCACTAGCTTTTGGTTTGAGAGTAACCTCAGCTCCAATCTTTGCATAGATTGTTTCTTCTTTAGCTAAAAAAAACAACAAAAATACTGTTTTAAAAAGTTTAATCTCATATCTCTAGAAATGTATCTATTTGGTCTCTTGACTTATTTAACCCATTTTGTTTTACTTGTTAAAGTTGTTTTACTTTAGAAGTGTCCCAGGATTAATGAAGATAAAACAGCTTTTTTTTCTTTTTCATCAAACACACGTTTACATTTATGAGCTTTATTGATAGGATCTTTCTTCTAATCCTGCTCTCTGGGGCTAGAGTTAAGGTCCTTGAAACAAGAAATATTGTTTCCAGTTTTTGCAGCATTACTGGAGACTAACTTTCTACAGGAACCTTGTAAAAGTATCAACCCCTTGTTTTTATTCTTTTTTTTTTTTTTTTGCAACTGTTTCACACTCTTGAATTTGTGGGAAATCCTAATCTGTTGGGGTTATCGTCACCGATGAAACTTATCCACAAGCTTTAGGAGTGATTACATTTCAGAGCACCTTTATTCAGATCCCCATTTGTCCAAAATCGATGTTTATGGACAATTCCTTGTCTTGAATTTGCTCCAATTATTACCAACATCGTTCAGTTGGGTTGAGGTCAAGATTGCCAGACTTAAAAGCACATTCATCTCCTGAGCAGTTTTGTCTTTGTTTCCTTAAAATCAATGTCATCAGGACATACTGTCCAGATTGTAGTGATTTTCTCTTGCTCCACGCACATTCTTAAATAAACTGGCAATTGACAGGCTAAATGGAAGAAGGCAGAAATCTGAGGACAAGAAATGAAATCTGCTACAGATTTCAACTGGAGAACATTTCATACCTGAATCAAACACTTGAATATGAAAGCCTTAGAGATCCATGTCCTGTGGATTTTTTTTTTTTAGATCTAAAGCTATCGAGTTTAATTACTGTTTCTATTAAACTGCTGCTTAAACGTAAAATGCTAATTTCTTATGAAGAGAAAATAACAGGCTAATAGCAAGAAGCATTGTTACAACAACAACAAAAAAGAAAACAATCAGACATAAATTGATCTTTTTAATGCTACTTAATTTTTTTCTGTGTACGTGAATTTCCGAACAGCCAAATTCCTCAAACTCATAGGTAAAAGACTATTGCAGCAGCCTTCTGTCAGACAACTAACAAATTTTACTTAGCAATATGTTGGGGAGGGGGAGTGGTTATTTACCAGCTACGCAAATCTAAAGACAAAGATTTTTCTAGGAAAATACATCCAGCTTTGTCAGATATGATGGAAAGCAAATGTGAAGATCAGTTTTTAGGTCCTGCAACATATTCTCAAATGGATTTCTGAACTTTGACGAAACCATTGATTAAGGTTCGCACTAGTGCTGAAACAATCAGATTAATCATAATAATAGATTTTTTAAATAATCTTCAACTAATGTATTAATTGATTAATCGTTAACTGGAGTGGGGAGACTCTAAAACATGCTGTCAGAGAAACCCACTTGTAAAAAAAATATATATACATTGCATTTTGGAAAAAGAAAACATTTTCCACTTTCAAATTTATCTATCCAGAACTCAAGTGGAAAAGATTTTGTTTCACATGGTTTAATTTCCTTAAAAATCTTCTTTAAGGAGGCTCGATTATTAGTCAAAAAAAAAATAGACAGATTAATTGATCTGCAAAATATTCGTTAGTTGCAGCCCTAGTTTGCACAATGATATGCTTTGATATGTAAACTACCCTATTGTAGCTGTAGTTCTAAGTCTTAAGGTGTTCCAAGAAGCACCGTTCTCAAATCTTTTACAACCTCTAACTCAGGAGTGTCAAAGGCTACGTTCACACTGCAGCCTGAAGTGACCCAAATCCAATTTTTTGGCCCATATGCGACCTGGATCTGATCATTTGATGACAGTCTGAACAACACCGATCCGACTTTTTCCAATGCGACCCAGGCCGCTTGGCTCTGTGGTCCGGAATCCGATATGAATCTGATCTTTTCAAAGGCGACCTGTGTCTGAACAGCCAGGTTGCATTCATCCGAAATGAACGCCAGTAATACCCGACAAAGGCCACTATTCTGGGTCTTGCTATGAAGAAGCGGCAAGAAACACAACAACCATGGCGGACGATGAAGCGGGGAGCAGTATTAATGTTTAACCATCTTGAAAAGATTGTTTTTATGGTTGGGAAAGATTGCTAGATGTGCTCCGGCACTACCATCCATGTTTAAATCCATAAACAAGAAGCATGCTGGCCTGTGGCATCATTGCGTCCTCTACTGCGCATGCGGGACACTTGCGTTGTATGACCGCAGTTCACACAGGAGATCACATACAAGTTGCATATATACGGAAATTTGAACAGCAATGCAAAAAAATCATATTTCACACAAAAAAAAAAAAATCGGAATTTAGCATTAAGGCCCATGTGGCTGCTTGTCATCATGTTCAGATTGGACTCACTTGATGAGATGACTGCAGTCTGTTGTGCTATTGCTTGGTTGGAAAGAAAACCTGCAGCCACACGGCCCTTTTTGGAACCACTTTGACCCCCCTGCTCTAACTAATTTTTCCCCCTGATTCTTTGTATCTTAAGCTCCATCCATTTTCCCCATCACCTCCAACCAGCTTTCCTTCAACTACTCGTTCAGTTCTGGTCTAATCTGACCTCAACAACCTTCTTCACATGTTAGCTCTGTTGCATACACTGATCTGAAAATAGACAAGAGTACAGTCTTTTTTTTTACCTTTCAAACTTCGACAAGAAGAAATTATTGCTCTTACTTTACTGTTAATAAAAAACAAAACAAATCTCTGAAAATGAGAAAATAAAAACTGTCAATATCAGAATAAAGTTCTTGTTTAGTTCCACAATATTTAGAGCTTCCATTAAAAGGAACAGCTAGTTGCCTTAACACTTGTCTGTAACCTGCCCCCATATAGTGTCATATTCCCCTTGAGAAAGCTGTGTTTGTGTTTAAAATGGTTATGTTAGTTGTCTCTATAGCTGAAGGTTCTCCAGTGGAAAAACTCTGCCAGACATTTCCAGTATAACTTCACTGGATCAGAACCCACCATCAGGTAGCAGTTAAGGCTGATCAGGGATCTGATCAGGATCCTTCATGGTGCCTTCCATCTTGGACCGCTCAGAATGAGCTGGGAAGTAGATCTCAGACACACAGGGATTACATTCAAACTCTTCATCCTTCGGCCAGTGTGTTGGACTTCCTTTGACCTTGACACAAACATTTTACTCCCCGAGGCCCGTAAGCCACATTATCTGGGTGGGCCCCATATGAAGTACAACAGCCTTTTCTATTGGTGTGGTGTTTAAACGGCTCATCATCATGTTAAAATCTGCGATGTGTTGGGGTATAAATATGGTCCAGTCAGTCAATCTAGCCTCAGGTGGGTTCAAGAGGAATTTTTAGCACCATTACATTTGCAAAGAGACTTCCTTGTCCATAATTGCATAGGGGTCCGCCAGGTGTCAGTGAAGGGGCCCCTAAGAGGTCAGGGGCCCCTAAGCAACTGCAGTCTCTGCTACCGGATAGTTACACCATTGGTGATAAGTCAGTATAAATGGAAGAAAAATAATATTTACAGAATTATGACTGTTATCCTAGTATGTAGAAGCACTAATGTCAGAAAGAGGTCAATAGTGGTGGTGGAATAGTAATCCAGTACATCAAACCCTCTGCCTACTATATTTTTTCTCCCTGTTAAATTAAATATAATTTTCATGGAACCTCCCTATAAGGATTTTCCCTCCATCCTATCCTATAATCACTTTGGCATTTCAACTTTAATAGGCAACCATTTCCTCTTATTTGCTTCACCACGTTTTCTCCATTTTGTTTATCTATTTTTTTTAGAGTTGTATTCTATAACATGTAACAATGTTAACTTCACACTAGGAGGGAATCTGAACTCACCTGCAGCCAGACGGACGGACAGGAAAACGACAAGCAACCCAGGGGCCAAAAGAGTTTGGATTGGAGAGAAGGAGGTCATGGCGTTAGTTTTTGAGGGTTAAAAACGAGGAAGTGTTCAAGTGCCGTCTACGATCCAAAGCAACATGTCATGCTACATTACCAAAAATGTTAAAAAGCATTTTACTTTACAGCTAACACCCTACTGCACGGTTTTTAGAGAGAGAGACGCGATGCAAATGGCCGTTTGGAGACTCAGTAAAGTGAAACTAGGAAAAAAGGGAGTTGCCTATGAGAAGGCTCGAAGTCCCGCCTACAGGATATATGTATGAAATATAAATGCATTGATGTGAAGCAGACCTATTGTCAAATAAAAACTCGACAACGCATGTTTTAACGTTACAAAAAAGGTTTATTTTCCCGTTAAAACTGGATTAAGGTTGGTCGAACATAGATTTTTTTTTATCACAGAAGGCATTTTCCCGCCATCTAGTGTTCAAAGATTGGTAATGCAGTCAGGTCTGACGTCAACATCGTAAGTGAATTATCGACGTTCATAAACAGACAAAAAAAAAAGAAATAAAAACGTTAAATAACTATTTATATAAGTAGTTCATATAAAAATAGATGAAGACGGAGGAGGTTGACTTGCTTTGCAAAAAAGAAGATAAAAGAGGACAAAAAAGAATGTTTTTTAAATTACATCAATATATTTATTAAACTTGGCCCAATTAAATGCAAAGATGATCATTTGAAAATGTACATTAACTAATATGATGCAAAAATGTTTTTTTTTCTAATGTAAGTTATCCATTTAATTCGTTGAATAAAACAAATCTTTGCAAATAACTTTCTTGACATTGATGTCAAGCTGACTTATCTTTTATTATTATTTATTAAATCTTGGCCCAATTAAATGCAATGATGATTATTTGGTTAATGTATTATTTGGTAATTAATTTTATTTAAGTTGTCTATTTATTTTGTTGGTTAATACAAATCTTTACAAATAACTTTCTTGATCCTTTATTTATTAAAACAAGCATTTCCTTTTTAAAATATTTGAAGCAGTGATCATGTATATACATACATATATATAAATATATATGTATGTATATATATGTATACGTATATAAATATATATATTTTTAATGTAAATCTTGCATTCACAATTACAAACATATTTTTTAGCCTAGAATTAAACTGAAGCAGAGCATTTGGCTAAATTCAAATGAGCAATCTCACATCGTATCTATGCGTTTCAATGAGACAAAAAAAATATGTATATAGCTCATTTGTTTGGAGGTTCCCTAAAACATGATTCCTTCAGAGGTTCCAGCTGCATCCACAGGCCTCCTTCCGCACGCAGGACAAGTTGGGGGAGACGCCGCACTGTCCCCGAGCTGCTACTGCATTCAGGGTTAACACCCAAGGTCAGACGAAACTTCAGCAAGGTTAAAGCTAAGACGACTCGAAGCTCAGCCATGGCAAATTTCTGGCCAATGCAGTTCCTGTGAGCGGAAATTGATACGATTTATATATTCGGTTATTCTGCACCTTCTTTTTTTTTTAATGAGAAAAACAAACCTGGGGCCTGAGGAGAAGGGGATGAAGCCATGAGAAGAGTGACTCTTTATGTTTGCTGGGTCAAAACGCAGAGGATCAAACTCCTTTAAAGCATATATTTATAAATCAAATTAGAGAACAAGAAATTTTTTTGTATATATTGTATATATTTTTAGAATGTCTTACATGTGGGTTACTCCAAACTTCAGGGTTGTGGTGTGTCCCATAAAGGCTAACCAAACAGATTACACCTTTAAGGCAAAAAACCAACAAACAAAGACAGTTATAAATCATGTCTTATTTACTAACTTGTTAAAATTCAGCACACGTTGTAAAAAGCTCCCAGCATCTCACCCTCTGGTACCGTTAGATTTCCTGGCAGCGTCATGTCCTGGGTGTATTTCCTCGTTACAGCCTGGACTGGAGGGTGGAGTCTGAGGCTTTCTTTGATGCACATGGTGGTAAAAGAAAGGTTGGACAGATCTTCCCTTTAAGAGAAAAAGAGAATCAATGCAAACATACCTAAAAATTATAAAAATGCCTTAGAAAAACATGTATACCCCCCTGAATTGTGCCCTAGTTTCACATTTTTCTAATCTTGTAGAAGGTTTTATTGTCCAACATTTTCCTTCATCTATTTGTCATTCATAAACTGCTTCTCTGCCCCTGCTGAAGAAAAACATCTTCCTAACTTTGAATCTTCTGCTCTTTTCAGATGATGGAATTAAAAGTTCTTCATGAGCCGTTTTAAAATTTGGAAAATGCCTTAAAGCGTCTCAAAAACTTTCTCCCTGATCTGTCTGCTGTGCTTCTTGTTCTTCATAAAGCTTTTTATAGGATAATCCCCTCTAAAAAAAAAAAAACAATGAGATCAGCTGGATGTTTACTGAGTGAATATTCTAACCACTCTATTTCATCCCCACTCCGTCCATCCATTAGCTCCATAACTTCCTGCCTGCATTTTTCCTGATAGTGTGGATGTCGAGCTAAATTGTAGAGCGTCCAGCATATCGCACTTGCTGTCGTATCATGTCCTGCGGGGAGAAAAGGAAGACTAATTGAATTTAGACCAGCATAAACAATTGAAGAACAATCCTTTTTTCCCCCTAGAAATCTGTTTAGCAATGAGTCATTTTAGCTCCTCTGTCCCCTAAAAATCTATAATTTCTGGATTTCCAGCTTCTATACAGCCTGTTAGGAAGCAGCAGTCAGTATAGTGTTTAATTTCTGATAACAAATTCTCCGAATCAGAAAGTTAAGGTTTAAACTCTGTTTTAGAGAAAGAACTTTTTATTTTGACTGAAGAAAATAAGAAAAAAAATGTCAATTTTGCAACCATAACCTTCAGTTGGTTATTTTTTTGTTTATTTTCTTTAACCAATTTAACAGGAACTACATTTTGCTAAATTAGTTGTGCTTATATCTCTAGGTTCACTATGGAATCCATCCTGAGTGCAAGTTAGAGTAGTCAATAAACCAAACAGTCATAGTTGTAGACTGTCAGAAGAAGAGGGAGTACCTGGAGTATATCCATGTTTGTTCACGGAGAACATGCAAAATGCATGCAAGGTAAAAAACCTGAGCTGGGAATCAGATCAAGGACTTTCTTCCTACCATGCAAGTCAACAATGTTGAGAACTGACCAGCCATGCAGCTGATTTTATAAGCTTTTTTTAAGCTTCTGCATTAATAACAATCAATGTCTGTGTTTAATTCTCCTGCTTTCTTTGGAAAACTTCAGCTTTATGATGAGGATCCAGAAAAAATAAGGAGAGAACATTTAAATTTCCTAATTTTTTATTAAAGAAATATGATCTAATCTTATTTTATTTCATGGTGATTTAGGCTGCTGAGGCTTTGTTGTTGTAGTTCACACGTTTGACCACAGATGGCGCTGTGTAGCCAACGTACCAGCAAACATGAACGTGTTGGCTTCGGCCTGTATTTCCTCATCTGTGAGTCCTTGTCCGTCTTCATCCTGTATTAATATAAAACAAATCCACGTATTATCATCATTATTTAGTTTTTTTTATGACAATGCAGCTCACCTTTGACAGAAGTATGATGTCGACGAAATCTTTCTTTTTCTGTGGGGCTGCGTTCGTTTGTGTCTCTGTCTCCCCCTGCTGGGCAATAAGAGCACGGCGCTTCTGCACAACATCCCTGGTGAACCTGCAAGATTTACAACATTTTGTGCCCATATAAACTTAAATTACATAAAGAAATATAGAATTGAATATTAGTGATAAGATATAGTAGATATTGTAATAGATTGTGGTGATCTTTAGCTATTTTAGCATATAATTTTTTTAAATAAATACTGTAAATAGAATTCCAGCTATATGATTTGAAGGAAAATGTACATCAAACTGATATAAATCATAAAAGCACACATGAAATTGTGAAATTACCTCTGTACCACACCTAATGCTTGTTTAAATCTCTTTCCTTGCTGAGTTTTCCAGTAGATACAGTCCCAGTGGTGTAAAATGCGAAAGCGCCGATCTATCACCAGGTCGCTGAGCTCTACAATGGCAGAAACATACTCACTGCTGGACCTAAAAATAAAAACAGATGTGCTTATTTAGAGTCTAAATAAAGAGCAGAAACAGGAAGTTTTAATCAAAATAGTCCTTACTCCTGACAGTTGCTCTGGTAGCTGAAGGCACACTTTAATAAGCTGTCCAGTGTCATCAGAGTAACATGGTCAAACAACTCTATGTTGGTTGTCCCTTCTGCCACCAGCCGCTGCCATTTATTCTGGACATTAAATAAGGGGACATGGAGACGGCATCAGAGTTTTGAACGTTAAATGCTTTCCTAATGTGTCCCATAATTAGTAGTGGTCTTTTTGTTGCAGAAATGTAGAAGTTTTTACGCTGATCATTATTTTCGATATTAAAATGTGACAAAACAAACAAAGAGAATAAAATACAAGCAACATTTTTTTTTCTTCAAAAGTTCAAATTGTGATCTTTTATACTGATTCAAGTAAGGGTACATAGAAAGCAGACTAAGAAAGAGTCTCTGCACCAAAAGTGACTCCTTCTAGCATGTTGGGTTATAGTAGCTTCCCACATGGATGAACCTGATACCCTCAGGAGGAACGTTTTATGCCCAGACAAGAGGAACTCAACCCGTTTGGGCCAAATGTGGTGGAAATTGTTGGAAGGCATCTAGTGGAGGCTTTACACCTAAAAACTTTGCACTAATTGTTGACCATGATGGTGGCAGTATCATGATATGGGTAATGCTGGTGCATTAAACAAAGGGGATGACAGACAGGGATGGCATTTTTTTTTCAATTACTACGTATCACCGGGGTGATTTTACAGTGGGGCAAAAAAGTATTTAGTCAGCCACCAATAGTGCAAGTTCTCCCACACAAAAAGATGAGAGAGGCCGGTAATTTTCATCATAGATATACCTCAACTATGAGAGACAAAATGAGAAAAAAAAAATCCAGAAAATCACATTGTCTGATTTTTAAAGAATTTATTTGCAAAATATGGTGGAAAATAAGTATTTGGTCAGTTACAAACAAGCAAGATTCCTGGCTCTCACAGACCTGTAACTTCTTCTGTAATAGGCTCCTCTGTCCTCCACTCGTTACCTTCATTAATGGCACCTGTTTGAACCCGTTATCAGTATAAAAGACACCTGTCCACAACCTCAAACAGTCACACTCTAAACTCCACCATGGCCAAAACTAGAGAGCTGTCAAAGGACACCCGAAACAAAATTATAGACCTGCACCAGGCTGGGAAGTCTGAATCTGCAATAGGTAAACAGCTTGGTTTGAAGAAATCAACTGTGGGATCAATTATTAGAAAATGGAAAACATACAAGACCACTGAAAATCTTCCTCGAT
This sequence comes from Cyprinodon diabolis, assembly GCA_030533445.1. Lineage (NCBI taxonomy): Eukaryota > Metazoa > Chordata > Actinopteri > Cyprinodontiformes > Cyprinodontidae > Cyprinodon > Cyprinodon diabolis. Next base: position 7,544,690 of record CM060085.1, read on the forward strand.
CTGGGGCTCCACGCAAGATCTCACCCCGTGGGGTAAAAATGATCACAAGAACGGTAAGTAAAAATCCCAGAACCCCACGGGGGGACCTAGTGAATGACCTGCAGAGAGCTGGGACCAAAGTAACAAAGGCTACCATCAGTAACACACTACGCCGCCAGGGACTCAAATCCTGCAGTGCCAGACGTGTCCCCCTGCTTAAGCCAGTACATGTCAAGGCCCGTCTCAAGTTTGCTAGAGAGCATTTGGATGATCCAGACGATGACTGGGAGAATATCATATGGTCAGATGAAACCAAAATAGAACTTTTTGGTAAAAACTCTACTCGTCGTGTTTGGAGGAGAGAGAATGCTGAGTTGCATCCAAAGAACACCATACCTACAGTGAAGCATGGGGGTGGAAACATCATGCTTTGGGGCTGTTTTTCTGCTAAGGGACCAGGACGACTGATCCGTGTGAAGGAAAGAATGAATGGGGCCATGTATCGTCAAATTTTGAGTGAAAACCTCCTTCCATCAGCAAGGGCACTGAAAATGAAACGTGGCTGGGTCTTTCAGCATGACAATGATCCCAAACACACCGCCCGGGTAACGAAGGAGTGGCTTCGTAAGAAGCATTTCAAGGTCCTGGAGTGGCCTAGCCAGTCTCCAGATCTCAACCCCATAGAAAATCTTTGGAGGGGTTCAAAGTCCGTGTTGCCCAGCGAAAGCCCCAGAACATCACTGCTCTAGAGGAGATGTGTATGGAGGAATGGGCCAAAATACCAGCAATAGTGTGTGAAAACCTTGTAAAGACTTACAGAAAACGTTTGATCTCTGTCATTGCCAACAAAGGGTATATAACAAAGTATTGAGATGAACTTCTGTTATTGACCAAATACTTATTTTCCACCATATTTTGCAAATAAATTCTTTAAAAATCAGACAATGTGATTTTCTGGATTTTTTTTTCTCATTTCGTCTCTCATAGTTGAGGTATATCTATGATGAAAATTACCGGCCTCTCTCATCTTTTTAAGTGGGAGAACTTGCACTGTTGGTGGCTGACTAAATACTTTTTTGCCCCACTGTATCTGTTGGTCCTTGTATTTTGTATGCAAAAACAACTAAATAAAAAAAAAAGCCCTCCATTGTCCAATCACATGCTGCCGAGTCCTCTCACAGTTGTCCCACTCAGCAGTAGTCAAAGCCACTCGACTCGAGTCTAGGCTACTAATAAATTGATCTCATCAGGAGAACATGCAGATATGTAAATATGAGATTATTGTTTCTGAAACAAACTGTAAACTGACATAAAACACTTAATTAAATTTTTTAATTTTTTTAACAACTCAAAAAAACAAAACAAAAAAAAAACACATAACTATTCTTCTCAATGACTTTTTAAGTTTCTAAACCAGTTAGGGGTGTTTTACTTTGAAAGTATAGTGGAGGATTTTCACAAATTTTTAAAAAGCTCCATCCTCTCCACTTTAAAAACAAAATGCACAAACCTGTATCGGCTCCCGAGAGGGTACGCCTATTAAGCGTGTGTGACAGCGTGCACAAGCCCATTTCTCCTTGTGCACGCTCTGTTTAAAAGTTGCTTTTTGCATCACTCAAACAAGCTTACTTTACAAAAGAAGATTTGCAATTTTTCCACTATGTCAGACTCACTGCTGGTAAGTGAAAATGGCGATGAGCATATAAATGTAAAAATATCACTAGAATGATTGACAATTAGGAGCTGCACCCGGAAAAAGAACATCCTCCACTACACCTTTTTATTTTCTGCAAATGTAATTTGTCCTGAAGAGTTTCTAACAACTACATGTAGATGTTATGGAGAAATGATTACTGCAGCTATTCAAAGAGTCACCAAAGATCAGGGAAATTCAAAATCAGACATATTTTTTGAGTAGTTTCATGCAAAAGCGTGTTTCCTTACCAGCATGGTGTTAGTCGAGGAGTTAAATGTCACAATGTAGTTTCTAAGGATGTCGAAATGAAAAGCTGGAGTCAACAGCCGCCTCTTGCGAAACCATTCGTCTTTGCTGCTAATCAACAAACTGTTTCCTGTGTCAAAAAACAGCAGGTTGAACTAAATTAAGAGTCGTAAATTAAGTGGCCGACAAAACAGAAAAAGAATAATCAGACACCACAATGATCTGCCTCACCCAGCCATGGACGCAGATGACCGTAGATCAACTCATCCTTCACTGTGATGTTGGCTTCAGCGAAGATGCGATGGAACAAGAGTATAAGTGTTTGTTTTGAAACCTTGGGAAATAATCTTGCTTTTTTTGTACCTACCAGAAGCCATCAGAAGGGGCTTCACGTAGTCGGGATGGAAGACTCTGACCAGGTGATAGAAAGGTCCGAGGAACCAGCAGCAGGAGTGCTTGTAGGTCTGCACCAATTCATCCACCTGTTGGAGACCCTCTTCTGAGCTCTGCATCTGAGGTGTCAATATATTTGTGTTAGCTGCAGATGTGAAAATAAAAGCATGCGACTAAAGCTACATTTGGACCTTACCTGGCCAAGGTGACCTATCAGCCACGAATGTGTCTGTGGCTTGTTGAAGCGGCCCAATCTATGAGTGTACCAAACGTGACGAGCCAGCAGCCTCACCATCCAGACTCCAACAATGGCCGCCAGTCCATTCCTCACCAACTGCAGAAGGAGAATGAGCCCATTCCAGCTGAACACCTGCAAAAGGACACTGGGAAGGAGAGCCATGGTGGGAACCAGGATTAGAATGAATATCTCCCGTATAACCCGGGACAGGCTGATGTTGTTAATGTTGAAATGTGCAGAAATGTAACCCTCTTCATGCACCGTTGCACTTATTTCATAAGAGTTGCTGTAATGGTTCTGACCCCACTTCCTTTGTCTGTTTTCATCATTTTCATTTAATAAGATTTCATGTCAAAATGGACTTAATAGTTGAAAGAGCCTCTGCAAAATGTAGCATGTTTTAAAAAAAACATTTAAATCATAAAGTTATTTTATTCAAACAAAGAAGTGTATAATTTAGTGAACACATGGAAGGTGCTTTAGTCAGATGAAACTGAAATGTAACATTTTGCTCAACATGAAAAACTAACAAGTTAGATGCCCTTGAAATAGACCATCTCTGTGGTGAAACATAAAGGTGGAAGCATCATGCTGTGGGGGTGCGTTTCATTATCAGGGACAGAGAAGCTGTTCAGCACTGGATTGTGCTTCACATAGAGTAAGAAGGGCTGTTACATACTGCAGAATATGCTCAAAGAGAAAACTATAGAAAGGCCAGATTCAGTCACTGGACATGCAAAAGAGATACATAACGTGAAGCTTCTCATTAAAATTATATTTAGAACAGTTTGGATTTCAGATTTTCTTATTTCCCAGCTTTACCCCCTAAAGCCCTTAGTAACCCCTCTCTCGTATCACCTGCTCCTGCCCTTAACTGGCAAATATCAAATATAATTATTTTGACCCTTCTGTTTCTTATTTTCCTGAGAGTATTACAAGATAATGTATTGTAAATCATTGCATTAGTTGTTGATTATGCATCCCAGGATGTCTCCACCCATTGGTTGATTACTTCATACAGGAAAGCAGTTAAAATAGTCAGTGATGCCCTGAGGCAGCAGACATGATAAGCAAAAACTTTTCATTTGGACAAGAAGTAGATTCTTTAATCGGCTTTCCTGGGTAAACCATGCACAAGTTTTTTTTTGATAAAAACAAATAAGAAAAAGCTTTATTAGTTTTTTCTCTTTTTTTTTTTAGCTTTGCTTTGCATTCAGTTTGGTTTGGGTTCATTTACCTTCAGGCAAAAGTTCACACCCACATTTAATTCCCATTTTATTTTGTAACAGACTCGACAAGCTAGTTTTTAAACAATTTATATCTTAAGAAAAAAAGAGTTTCAAATTGTGCAAAAAATGTGACGGTTACCTGACAGCCATCCTACAATCTACAGCCACTTCATTGTGCAGACTTCACCACCTTGGGCCCTTTCTATTACCTTAAAGGTATAGTGGAGGATGTTTTTTCTGGGTGGATCATCGAAATAAGCGGTCCTCCTAATTGTCAATCATTCTGGTGATATGTTTACGTAAGGCCGTCTTTAGTGCTCGTCCCCATTTCACTCACCGCTGGTGAGTCTGAAATAGTGGAAAACTTGCAAATCTGCTATGGGAAAGTAAGCTTATATGAGCGATGCAAACAGCAGCTTTCAAACAGAGCGTGCACGAGCAGAAATGGGCTTGTGCACGCTCTCGCATGCAGTCAATAGACATTCCTTTTCGGGAGCGGGTACAGGGTTGTGCATGATATATATATTTTTTTAAGTGGAGGGGGTGGGTCTTTTCAAAAAATTCCAGAGAATCATCCACTATAGCTTTAAGAACAGCCTTCATTCTTTGTGGCACTCACATCCTGCAGATTTGCAAACATTAAATCTACGATTGGATTTTCTTTTTCCATCGAATCCCTAAGGTGCTCCGTTGGATTGAGATCTGGGGCCTGTTTTTTCATCCTACTGAAAAAAATGCATCAACAATACAGATGTTCAATGTGTTTAAGGGATTCTCAGCTGCGAAGAAGCACAAAGTATTTTCTATGAATTTCCCTCACACCAATGAATCAAACAATCACTTCAACTGAAAGGTTAAAGTCCAGTTTTGATGAACATGTGGAAATTACAGGTCGTGTGGTAACAGTTTGCTCATAGTCCTCAGAAATCAACACTTTTTGTTGGTGGGTTTGTCATCCTCACCACATCTAGAAGCTTAAATACAATAACTGGCTGTCACGTGATCAGCTGACTGCATCCAAAGTTTAATAAAATGTAATTAGTGGGCCAAATAAAGTCGGGGGCAATGCCACTAGGCAATGTAATAAAGTCACATTTTCTTAAAATACATTATTTTCTAAAAATGTGTTTATATCAATGTAGTTGGCCTAACATTGGATTTTAAGGTTTTAGTAAGTAATACATGTAATTTTCTGCTCCAGGTTTCAAATTCTGACATTTAAAAATTTGACATTTAAAAACATTTTCCGGACCCCAAATGTGTAAGTTTAAACATCTGAGTAATAATCAAACTCCTGATTAAGCAAACTATTTCAACTTATTTAAAACAATGGCTCTGTTCGAAAACCTAGGACGTGTCCTCCAAGGACGCGGTCTACCTAGACTGGATCCTTCGAAGTCCTTGAAAATTAGGAGACCGGAAGAGTTTAGGCTGTGAATTCGACCAGGTCTACCCTTCGGCGGGTTTTACCGCCGAATGCTCTGTTGCTTAGCAACCGTAAACGTTGACACACAAAGCAGGAAAAGAATGAATACAGAAGTTTTCAAAACTGTTTATTTATTTCTTTTTTATTTTGAAGTGAACAAAGACTACACTCACAAGAATCCAGAATGGAATAAATGTTCCAACAGCCAGGAGCAGGAACAAATAAAATAAAAAGGAATGATAGAAACCTTAGTCAGTTAAATAACATGCTGCTGTCATTTTGCACATCTCTGATGTTGCTGCTATTTTCGAATATCCATTACTGTAAAAATGTCCATAGCTGCATATTGGTTATTTATTCCCCAGTTTTATATTGTTAAAACACTTTACAGTATTGTATTGTTTATATTTTAACTCTTCCCTATCATGTTATTCTTATACATTTTTCTAAGGTCCACATTTGTGTGACCATTTTCAATAATCTTTCTGCTGCTGTAACTTTCCCCATTGTGGGACAATAAAGGGATTTTCTATTCTATTCTATAAAAGGGGTAGAAAGATATAAGTAAATCTAAACAATGTATCTATAAAAAATATATCTGCAAGATATCTAATATTCAACAACAAAAAATACGTAGTTAAGCATATTGTGCAAAACAGCAATAAAAACATAAAAATCCTATCAGATTTATAGTCCCCACCCTGCAGATATATTAGAATCTGTCCTTAAATTATAGCCAAACCCATTTACACAGTAACAGATTAAAACCTTTAGATAAGCCAAACATTACCGCCACATATCTGACTCTATAACCATTGAAACAACTATTTTTCATTAATCTCAGACGGAACTATTAAATGACTTGTATTATATTAAACTGAACTTCCAATTTTCACCACTGTTCGGCGCCAAGTAACCTTTACTCTGATCACGGCTTGCTTGGTCTCGCAATGAATCCTGGGATATCCAAGAATACCGAGGATACATCAGACCCGTCCTTCAAATCGGGCAAAAAGAAGGACGCATTTTAAGGCCGCATAACGAGGACTCTTGGAATCCGACCAGACCTCGGCGCCGCGCTATGACGTAATCGGCCTTCGAATCCGGTCTTCTAAGGATGCGTCCTAGGTTTTCGAACAGAGCCAATGCCCTTACGCATAAGTTACTTCCGGTATTTTCGCCTTATTTAATGAAATAACGCTTCACCATTAATATTCTGTTGAAAAGTTGTTCTATTTACCTTTAAATATGTTAATACTTAAACTTTAAAGGTAAAAGGTTTGAGACGTACTACAATCGAGAGAGGAAGGATTTATTTCAATTTGTTTCTAACCGTTTAAATAAGGGATTTTCCCCTACAAGTTTAATTTCTTACTAAGTTGTTGTTTTTACGAGGCGCTCCTGAAGGCCACACGGTGATTGGCACCGATTGCACCTGCGAGGCGCACAAACTGGATCATTCCTAAGAATTAGTTTGAAAATAGCACGTTGCTTTAATTTTTACGGCGTTTGTGAGAGAAAGACTATTTCAAAACCATTTTTTTTTTTTTTTTGATGTAATGTTGACTTCTGTCACTTTCAGGTATGTTTTTGCTCACCTGTTTAAACTTTTTGGCTGCTGGTGATTTTGGAAACAGCTTGGTAGAAGTTTTACTGATTAAGGGAAATGACAGAAGTTGGAGCACCAAACTAAAGTTTCTCAAGCATTTTCCTTTTTCTCTTTCACAGACAGTTGTTATCGCTCTATGTGTGCACGATTTATAAATATAATTACATTTAATTATTTTTTGATTTCATAATCAACCTATTCAGGGACCTCCAACACAAACAAAATTTTGTTGGAATGTAAAAAAAGAAAAAAGAAAAAAGTGAGGTAGAAAAGTTTAAAACCTTATCAGTTTAGTTATTATAAAACATTTGTGTTATGTAAAATATGAGGGAAATGGGAACCTTTTGAAACCTGCAACCAAACCTTTGAACTGGTTTTCTTCTCCTGGGTTGTATGCATAAAAGCATGAAAAACAAACTGTTAAACTACTAATTTAAAGAAAATGCTACAGGAAAAGTCTTAATAATGTGATGGAGATGCAAGTCCCCTTTTTCTACCAAGGCAAGTTTATTTATAGCAACAAAACTAGCAAACACTATAATATAAGAAAAACAAAAGCAGGATAAAAACAACTATGCCTAAAGATAAAATTTTGATAGAGGTGGGTAGTGAAGTAAATAAGAGTTGAACCACAAACTTAAAATAATGATGCCTAACTAGTCATACAGTTGAAAGTAAGAAACTAGATACATCTTTTTATAATTTTTATTTTTCCAAATAAACTAAAACTAACTATATTTTCTACAAATAAAAAAAAAACAAATTTTTTATCATTATAAAGTCCCTGAAGAATTTTTAAAATTTATGACAAAACAAAAAAATGCCTAATTATTTCTATAGATTTACTCTTATTTATTATCCCCTTGTTATTTTAGACTGGTACGATTGCAGAAATATCAGTCATAGCATTATTATCATTGCCAGGTAAAGTAATTAACCCCAAAGGGATCAGAATGACGTTCAGTCTCATAAAAAGCTCATAATTTACATCTAAACTTAACATCTAAATAAAATTTGTCAAATTACTGTTTTCTATCAAACATTTTTTCTTCAAATCAACTTTGCTTCTGTCTCCTTGAACCCCAGTCGGCTTCAGCAGATGGCCGCTCACACTGAGCCTGGTTCTGCTGGAGGTTTCTTCCTGTTAAAAGGGAGTTTTTCCTCTCCACTGTTGCTACAAGCATGCTTAGTGTGAGGGATTGTATTTGAGTCAATGAGTCGATGCAATCAACTGGTTTTCCTTAGATAGAAAACTTTGTATCAATTTGACTGTATGATCTGGTTGAACTGTAAAGTGACTTGAGATGAGATGTGTTGTGAATTTGACGCTACATGAATAAACTGAATTGAAATTGAATTATAATAAGTTTTTCATATAGAATAGTTCAGATAAAAACAGTCTTTCAAAGTTTAAACGTCTGGATTTGGGGATGTTTCAGGTTTGGAGAGGTATGGGGAACATGCCTGTAAAGTTGCACATTTATGTTAAGATTCTTTTTTAACCTTGCATATGCTAAAAAAAACTCTGTACATTTTTTAGCATACACAAATACCATATCTTAATTTTTCTTCTTTTTTTTTAAAAACCAAAGTCTAACACTGTCTAAATAAAGAGAACAGGATTAATTTGTTTTCAATTTTTTGCTAAAAAAAGTGGATCTATCTAAACATACATACTAATTCCAAAGTGTTATTAATCTTGAAATTAAGTTTAATGAAAGCAAACTAGGTTTAAGTGATTAATTTTTCTAGTTTTCTTTTTCTTTTTTTTTTCATTTCAAAGTCAAAGGAACAAGTAAAAATCCTACCAGTCGACAATCTGTGATCTAAAAGGATGTCCTGATTAGGGCTGAACAATTTGGCAAAAATCAAAATTGCAGTTATGTTCAGCCAATATTACAATTTCGTTTCAAATTTTCTTTGCACTAACCACAAGCAGGTAGATGTTTCGTGTTATTAATTCCCTTGAAAGCTTGCTTGTCCAGTGTCCATTGTTACATGAGTTTACTCTAACCTTTATTTGGAAAAGTACTTCCTTCTACTTGCATGTCTAGATCTACATGCTAGCTGGAAGTTTCATGGAAGAAAACCCAGAAAAAAAGTAATTTTTGTAGTCTTCTTAATTGTTATGTGACTAAAATTAAAAAGCCTCTAGTGTTTGTTTTTTTTAATCAATAAACTAAAAATGACAGGGGAAAAAAAAGAAATTGGACGACCTTTTCTCTTTAACTCTTCAACCTTATCTAGTTTTAGTATTTCTCTTTGTTCATTTCGCAGATTATAAAGATTACTACAACAGAATGGCAGAAGGTCATGATGGTTCCTTCAAAAGGGAGTTTGTAGGGCCTTCATCGACTCCTCGGTCATCCCGCCGCTGCAGCTTTGCTCACTCTGGCGAATATCGTCAACACTTCCACCTGAGGAATCGCCACACAGAGCAGGAAGAGGATGAAGACTCCTTGGACAGTCATCCTAGTTTGCAGTTAAATGAACTGCCTTCATCTGGTTTCTATGAGGAGCTGTTCTGTGCCAGTCAGACCCCCATGTCTCTAGTGCCCCTAGCCGGTGCTTTGATTGCCTCTTTGGGGCCACAGAGTGACGTAGTCAAAGAAGGATACCTGGGGAAGCTGGAGCGGAGCCACAGAAGATATTTTGTGCTGAGAACTGGAAGTCACATCGGTCCCAGCAGACTTGAGTGGTACAAGAACCAGGAGAAGTTCACCGCAATGAAGTCTACAGGAAGGGCCTCTCTGTTCGGAGCCAACAAGCAAGGGTTGGTAGAAAAGACTTAATCTGATTAGCTAGCAGGCGTTATTCTGGTAAACCTTCTACAATTTAGAATAAAACTAATTAAAATCCCTCTTCAAAGGGTCATTTACCTGCCTTGCTGTCTTGGTGTGAGTCGGAGTGGGAGTTCCCGTAAAGGCCACACGGTGGCACTGTACGACAAGGACCAGACCTTGGTGCTGGTGATGGAGGAGCAGCAGCAACAAGATGATTGGTATGTGGCCATAAAGAACCTGATGGAGGGACAGCAGAAGGATGAGGAGCATGAAGATGGTTTTGAGGAAGAGGATGATGGATACTGCACTCTGCCGCCAGCAGCTTTCTTTAAGGAGGTGGGACTAAGTTTTTCATTGAGAATAGTTGAGATAAAAACAGTTCTTCAGAGTTTAAACGTCTGGATTTGGGGATGTTTCAGGTTTGGAGAGGTATGGGGAACATGCATGGAAAGTTGCACCTGTTTATCTGTCAGTCATTTACTTATCTTCTAATCCACCCATCAATCCACCAATCTAGGGGTCTGCAGCCTGCGTGCTCTGGAGCCAAAAGGGGCTCCTTGAGACTTCTTTAATGGCTCGTGATAGTGGCCTGAAGCATTTAATGTAGCATAACAGATTCTTTAAAAAGACTATTTGGTTGAATATTCAGAACAGAATGTTTAAAAAAAAAAATAAAAAATTTAGATCTACATTTTTTTATTAGCTAGATTTTTGTTTTTACATCATTTGTTATGAGAAAAAAATCCACTCTTTATCATTTAAGGAATATGATTTATGTTTTTATTATATTTGACTAAATGAGTCGATGCAATCAACTGGTTTTTCTTAGAAAAAAACACTGAATCAATTTATATGATCTGGTGAATTGTAAAGTGCCTTGAGATGACGTGTTGTGAATTGGTGCAATAAAAATAAACTGAACTGAATTGAATTGAATTTTAAAAGCTAGAAATAAACTATTGGTCGATTTAAATGGCAACACGGTTCCTATATCAGGCATTTAAAAAATAAGAGCAACATATGTCTTTCAGTCAGACAAAAAAAATGTTAGAACTGTATATATACAGTCACATGTTTATATTACTATTTTTTAAAATGTATTTATTGCTATTTTCAAGGCTGCACTTAAAAAAATGAAATTGATAGAGCTAGAGCTGTTTTAAATGAAATTTCTTTTCATTTACACTTGTGTATACCAAAGGACAAAATAAAGCTAAGTCTAACATGGGGCAACAAGGTTCTTTAGATTTTCTAGTTTGCAGACCCTTCCACCAATCAGTTTTTCTTTCAATCATCCACTGATTGTTCCATCAATCTCTCCTTATATCGATCTGTTTTTACATCCAATAATCATATGTTCCTAACTTCAGTCTGTATCGTATGTCTTAAGTTGAAAGCTCTGTTAACTAGTTGAGAAGACTGGTTTGTATGCATTTTGACATGAAAGGTCTGAATTATCTGTGAACATTAACACTTTATTGAGTTTTCTTGCAAAAAATTACATAAAAAATAATTGGCTTTGTCATTTGCTCCAACTTGCAACATTTTTATGTATAAAAATTTAGGCATCCCTTCAAAATTACCTGATATTTAAACAACTAAAATCCACCATTTCTACCATAGTTTGACAGATTCTTGGTCACATGAACGTCTTTACTTGGTTTACTGCTGCATCATCCGGCTTTTGCTTCTTTGTCTAAGGTTTGGTCCGTCATGGTGAAGCCCAGAGGTCTGGGCTCTTCCAAACCGTTCACAGGAGAGAACCGACTATGCCTTACGCCATCAACACTCGTTTTTGTCCGACTGGGCTCTAACAATGACTTGCCATCAGTGACGATACCTTTGCTAAGCGTTCGCCGCTTCGGACACCTTGATGGCTTTTTCTATTTGGAGCTTGGCAGATTGGCGCCTCACGGCCCTGGAGAGATCTGGATGGAGGCAAGACAAGGAGGTATAGAGGCATTAAAAATGCATATCTTTTAAATAAACTTGGTGCTTCAGCTTCTTTTTTTTAAATGGTTTAGGAGACCCAGCTGTGGCCCAACAGATTCACGATGCAGTTCGGGAGGCTGTACAAGCCCTACGAGCTCTTCCAGACTTCAGCAGATCACCGACCTCCCTTTATAATCAGCAGCCGGCTGTTGTGGCCTCAAAACGCTGCAGACCCAAACAGAGAGACAAGCCGGCTAATGTGAGAACTCTTAAACCTCTGGTTCTGCAATATAGGTGCCCCGAGAACCAATCCAGCCCTGTGCAACATCCCAGAGGACCTCAGGAACCAGAAGACACCAAATCTGAATCCTCTCAGAGCTTCGGCTCAAACCTCAGCCCTTCTAGGCAGCAGCAGAGCCCAGAGCCGGAACCCAAAAGCTGCACAATGCAGAGCTGGGGGTCAGTTGAGAAAGAAGGCGGCCTCGGGTACGTGATCATGTCCCCGACAGTCAGCCGCAGCTTATCGGAGTTATCTCAGGAGGATTATGTTATCATGGAGAGTCCACAAAAACTCAATCATCACCCGGGATATTTTTCCTCTTTGTCGTCCTCTTCCCTTCGCACATCATTCAGCAGGTAAATCACTCACTTTGACCTGTCTATGAAAAACAGAAAAACCTCAGGGAATATGTTGACTCTACACGAGATGCAATTTATCTCTCAATATAACATTTCCACAAACTGAACTTCAATAACAAAAATGAATACATTTTTATTGGTCATTTAAGCAATATTGACAAAAACATGGATTATTGGTAAAGAGTTTGATGCCCTTTAGACAAATAGTCAGTGTTGCATCCCTTAAGTGAGACTATTCCTGTAGCCGTCTGCCACTCTCTGACAATCAAAGGTGTATTTGTGTCTTTAGGGTCTCTTATGTAGCAGGATCCAGGTCTGCTTCTGTTATTTGTTAATGATGCATTCTTGGGTTTTGCCCTTAAACACATTCTAATACACTGTCAAAGCTGTGATGAAGCTCCCCAGGTCCTGCTGCAAGAAAGCATCCCCTAATGATGACACTCCCACCTTCGTATGAGGTTATTTATCTGCAACCTGGTGTTTCATTTATGGGAAAAACATGTCTGTTCTTCTGGTGTCCAGAAGACATGGTCTTAGTCCATGTTTTTTCTGTCAAACTTTAGTTTGTCCATCATGAGCAAAGGTGATGATGGACAAAAACATTTTGGGGGTTTTGGAGGCCCCTGCTTTTAGGGTGAGTTTGCTTATAGAATGAGATGTTGACAATATCGGCAGACATTTAAAAGCCTTTAACTTGCTCCCTACTTTTTAGCTTCTCCAGTTGTCTCTCTGAAGCGCTCAGACAGCTCTATAGGTCTCACCACTACACTAATTCTCACTTCAATAGGCCTTTTTGACAGGCCAAACCTCCTCCAGGAATATGGATTCAATTTGGATTCGATTTAGTTTCAATCAACCATTTTAGGTGGAAATTAGTCATAAATTAGTAGGATATCCCGACCTGACTGCTCATTTAAAACAAAGATTATACCAATAATAAAAACCTTTACATCTATGAATTTTTAAAGATGTCTCTTGCATAATTTGGCTCTAAATGTAGTAAATGTTATTAATAAAACCTCCATTTCTGCAGCTCCACTTATGATGGCTTCTCTCCTCTGAATCCATCACGTCTTCAGACCAGCAACATCAGTCAGACTTGTTGCCCTGGGACTCCAGAAAATATCCCGTCTCAACAAGAACCCAGCTGTAATCCTCAACTAGATGTTGATGTCCTGCAAGATCAGATTGATAGGTCTGTACTGATTCCTCCGTTTCTGTTGTGCGCATCGGAAATCAAAAAGCCTCCACAGACTGGTCCAAATGTAGATACAGGCCAGTCTATTCCCCCTCACCCTGTGCAGGACCAGTCCGCTGTCAGAAGGTACTGGCTGCCAACATGTCTGCTTTCTTGCCTTCAAAAAGGTGAAATATCTTGAATGTTGGGGCACTTATTTACTTATCTCAATATTAAGAAGTGCTTATTTATTTAATTATATAGTGAAATGTTGTTTAGATGCCATGTAGAGTGTTTGTTCACTAAAAGGAAAAAAAATATCACTACTTCCAAGATGAAAGTGAGGATGCAAAAGTAATGGTTGGAAAGAGTAACTGCATCTACTGTTTGTGCACATGAATAATGCATACACTTGTACAGAGCACAAATGTTGTGAAGATCACATGATCAAGATTGTCGGGGATTTGAGATCTTTGCATTTTGGAATGGTTTCAGTAAAAAATAAAGTTGTTCTTTTGACAGTCTGTGTTTTATATATTCTAGATTTACCTTTTTTTTAAAAAACATTTTTCTTTATATTTTCTGTTTCAAACTCATTTTTTTAAAATAGATCCTTAGAAGTTGGACAAAATAGGAGCTAACTGCTTATCAATGTATTTGCCTCAATGAGATGTTTATTTATTTAATCATTTTTATTTTTAGTGTAAAGCCATTTCTAACCCCGAAATCCCACATACTCCGTCAGCGCTCCGCTCCGCTGCGCTCCAGACCGCCTGCGCAAAGCAAAGCATACATCCTCCGCTGTGGCTCCAGACCGCTCCGCTCTGAGTTCCTTGGAGATCGTAGAGGGCGTGTGTGAGATGAACCAGGGTTTCCGCGGATCATTAAAAATAATTACAATTCATTAATTTTTTCTTTTTAAATCAAGGCCTTAATTGGCACTAAAATTAATTAAATATGTTTATCGTGGCATATATGATTCTTTAATAAAAATGTTTATAAAAACAATTTCGTCAGATATATTATATCGCTATTAATTTGAGTGGAACTGATCATAAAGCCGTATGTTCGGAAAGGAAGCTCGAGGCGGAGAAAAAGCTAGAGGATATATATATATATATATATATATATATATACGTATATATGTGTGTGTGTGTTTACATACATACAGGAGTCATGGAACTGTGCTTACAGCTCCTTCATATTTCATGTACACTAATAACTTGTGTACATGGTTCTTGTTGATGGCATTAAAACAATTTCTATAGCATTAAAATAGCATTAAATTAGAGTCACTCATTCCTGTATGAACCCTGTGAGCGCTTAATTTAATATGACATATTAAAAAAATCCCACCATCATCCAGCATATGTTCAGTTTCTGCCCAATATATATATATATATATATATATATATATATATATATATATATATATATATATATATATATATATATATATATATATATATATATATATATATATATATATATATATATATATGTAGATTTTTGTAGACTTTTGTAACGGGGATAAGGATAATTCAAAACTGCTTTTTATGAATGAACTTGTTCTCTACTCCCTAACTCAGCATCTCTTTTCATTCCTGTAATAAGAAGTTTCTTTTGAATGGATTTGATTAAACTTTAAGTCCCTCGGTATAAAATAAATATTTAGATGAAGATGAGAAATCTGCTTCCTGGTTGGTGAATAACCAATAGTTTGCATCCAATTTTTTAAATACACTGTGTTATTTTTTTTTTTTTAATATAAGAATTGTGCTATAATTTCTAGTCACCGATCTGTTGCTGCTATATTTTAATTTGACGAACCGGAATTTGTCGATGTTGTTTTTCCTGTTTGGTGCGATTGCAATTGCGGATCTTGACCTGGCCGGACCGGAGCGGAGCAAAAAATAGCTCGGCTCCGTAATTTGTCGGTGACGTACGGAGGAGTAGCGGTGGATGTGGAACAGCTCTCATTGATTTCCATGAAAGACAAGCGCTCCGCACGACGTACGTCAGCGGGGCGGAGCGGAGCGAAGTCCTGACGGAGTATGTGGAATCTGGGGGTAAAATATTGAGCTTAGTACAGGTGATTTTCAATGCAGAATATAATTCTGAAGTTGCAGCATTTCTGTGATTTAATTAAAAAGTGAAACACATTTAGGAGGTTTATTTCTATTAGATTTATTGTTTTAGCATCATAGCTAAAATAATGGAAATAAACTGATTTCTAATAATGTTCTGTAATGGTTACTACTTCTTGTCTAGTAAGCAGTATTTGACAGATAAGCAAAAGAACATATGGAGAAATTATCTTAAATTTTTTTTAAAGCATAAAAATTGATTGGTAATTAACTTTTTTATTTTTGGTTCTTGCTTATACTGGTAGTTTTACTATAACATTGCTGGTATCAAACCAGATGCTATTGGAATCTGTCCAGCATGGAATAACAAATCCAGACAAATACTAAAAATTTCAAATGGATGGATGGATAGATATTAAATCCTTAGTCTGAATGTTTTTTTTTTGTTTTTTTTTTTAGCTGGCTATGAAGCTCTGCTTATTCTGGAGAATCAAAAAGTTTTCCTAAATGGAATATATATCCTCTGCTTTCCGTTTTATCAACCCCAAAGTCTGCACGCTTCCCTACCAGGGATATTGGAGCAGCAGGCAACAAGGCAGATGAGCATTTTCATGGTTGTAGAAGTCTATGCTTTGATCTGCTTTGAACTTTTCAATTATGTATGTTTCCTCAACATAGAAGTTGGAACATATACCTATGTCCAAGCAGAAGCATATCTTGTTATTTGTCTACAGTAACTTGTTTTTTCAAGAAAACTTTACCAAGTTAATATTGAGAGGACAGTATGACTGAGATAACTAGAGTGTATCCAGCAGAAAGATATCTTAATTCTATTCAAGCACGTTTTCTGCTGCATTAAATGACAATCCTGCCTAAATATATGGCTTTAACAATAATGCATAGTATTTGTCATTGTGATCTAAGCAATTAGTGTATTAATATTGATTAATCAGCAACATACCCAATGCTTTACTGATGCTGGTATTGTATCAATCAATAAGTTAATGAAGAAAATAGGAACAAAACCAGTCCAGCCGCAGGGTTGCCAGAAGGATGTTGAGTCACACTGTCAGTAAAAACTTTTACATCAAGAAATATGAATGAAAAACAACAGTTATATGCAGCTAGTGGGGAATCAGATTACTAGAATAACTCTGTTTAACCTTTTTTTTTAACACTAATATTGAAATAATATTAGTACCATGCTGAGCAGTTTTAGATTTACCGAGATTATTGGAATTTGCTAAATATAATAATGAGAGTTAAATTAGATCAATTTTTCTGTTTTGATGTGATGAATGTGGGAAACCTTTAAACTGAAACTAAATAAATCCCTTTAGGGGAATCTAAAACAATTACATAAATCATTAAATAATACATTTTGAAAAGTTAAGCCTGATTTAAATATGTGCTCAACCTGTAGAATAAAACACATATTAACACAACAAATCTGAGATAAATTTGTGTTAAAAATCTTTTTTTTTTTTTTTTTTTTTAGGTTGTAGCTGTGTTTGCATGCATGGATATGATGTATTGTGGTGTAAATTATAGAATAATATCTGGTTTCTGGTTGATGAGGAGTGGAATTATTCTCTGGGATGAAACTGTCTGTAAAAATGCACAGGTACATTTTCATCACATTCTACTTCAAGTCTTTGGCCAGGCTTCCAGCTGCCCTCATACATGTACTCCTGCTCGTGGATTAGCGTACACACAATAACATCGAAACGTTCTGTACTGCTTGTTCTTCCTGATTTGCCCTGACAAATGGCTCGGACCTCATTTTCTATGGCAATGATAAATGAGTTCTTTTTTTTAGGTTTTTCCTTATTTTTTATTCCTCTTTCCTTTATCACTGTTGAGCAGTCGGTCTCATATCTTGAATAACATGCTGGTTAAGAAACGCTGCATAGCGTTCTTCTGGGTCAGAAGCGAAAATGACCTGGACCATCATCAGACAGACAAACGGGCATAAAGGGAAGGAAGTCAGTGCTGCTGGAATGAGAGAAACATGAAAAGATCAAAAGATGTATTAATTTGCTCCGGTAAATATAATCAATTCAGACATTTTCGCTTATATTTAAAGCTAGTTTCAAACATAGGACAGTAGTTATACTTTTACAATTCTACCTTTAAAACACAATATAGGGGGTTTTGCTACATAAGAAGAAATATCTGTTATAAATTCTAATAAAATAAGTTTAAAATGCAAATACTTCAATTTGCTGAAATGACAATGATTTGATTTGTTCAGACTGAATGGAAGTTGCAATAATATTGACAAGGAGCTGATGTATGTCTTTTTTACAATATTCATTTATTTTTGCAAAATAAATCAAATTTATATATATATCACCAGAAGAGTTTTGCATTTCCCAGTTAGAACACTTACTGCTTTCCTTTCTCGAATGCGGTTAACTGCTTCTCCAATAGTGGTGCTCTGTAAACACAATTAAAAGGATTTAAAAACATGTGCATAACTTGCAAACTGTGTATTTAGCTTATACACTTGAGTAAACATTTCTGATCTGCTTCTGTCCTTTTTACAAATAAAAAGCTTGAGATGTAACTTTTACTTTATTTTAAAGATTTTATCTTATATTTTAGGTTGTCGACTTAAAGGACATCATGCAACATTTATGACTCCCATGTAAAAAATCATCTTTACTTACCACTACAGAGGTTAAAGCTGAGAGTTCAACTTGGCAGGAACTGACAGAAGATTTCTGTTATTTTAGTGAAGTTACCCCAACTTCTACTTCCTCTCTGCTCAGATGTCCTTTAATAAACAACAAACTGAAGGATGAGTTTCCCTGCTAACCTTTCTACACCCAAAGTTTTCTGTTTAATACCATATTAAGAAATATCCAAGTCATAACATTGCATAATTAGCTTAAGTAACAGCGATTGGTTACTTATTCCTCATTATCATTTATTTATTCAAAAAGCACTTTATAACTCCGAGCTCCCCAAAATGAAATATGTAATAAAATGATGAAAGTAGTCAAAAAATTGAAGGTTAAAAATATAACCAACAAAATCTGCATTAAATGACATAGAAGAAACAAGGACTGATTTAATGGTTGTTTTTAGTGGAGTTGAAATCCAGATAAAAAAAAATGTTATTTCAATTTCTCCGAGCAACAATACAAGCAAGATTTACATTGAGCTGTTAAGACATTTTTGTAATACTCAAAAGGAATAGGTAAAAGAATAACGAAATAACTATCGTTGTTGGGGAATAACTATCCCCAATAACAAAATTCATGTCAAGTAACATATAAGGTCTTTTGCTAAAAGACGAATACAGTGTGTGTTATTTTGAAAGCAGTTGTATAGAAAAAAGAAGTTGTCTGGTGGTACATATTGAAAACGTTGCAAATTATCACATTTGAAAGATGAGTTTGAAGAAATTTAAATTCATTTAAAGATGCTGCAGGACTGCTAGAAATAGTGCGACTGAAAAGCTCTAGCTCCCCTTTTCTGATGTCGATTTATAGGAATAACTATGAACCTTAAGTTAAATGTCTGGTACAGCATAGTCAGTGCATAATAAATACATGAAAAACATAATTTAACAAACAAACACTTTGTTAGCTGTACAGAACCAGTAAAGCAGCAAATATCTCAAAGCATGCAAACACAGCTACAACCTAACAGACCTCACAGCTTTTCTGAGAAGTCAAGCAGAAATGAGCAATGCTTTCAAGACAAGCAGAGGTGTTATCTCAGTTTATACTTAGCCTGAACAGAAAGTAAAAAAGCACACATGAAGACAACGATGTGAGGATTGATAGATGGATGGATAGATCTTTATTTCAGGTGAACTCATTGTAACTGATAGTAATTGTGAGTTCAAAGCTGAATACTAAAAAATGAATAACAAGTTACTTTAGCAAAATATCAGCTTATAGGGAGTTTTAGCATTTGGGCGCTGTACCAACAGCACTAAAACAGATTTATTTCCTTGTTGTTCCAACTTACTTGAGATGTGTCGCATTAAATCGGAAAAATGTGTCAAAACAATGAAATCCCTCTCCACCCTTCCTCAATATTCAGAGACTTATTTAGTTTAATTTTATTACCCACTGACCCACAAACTGGAACCATGCACCTCCCTCCAATTCCGACAACTGGTACAAATAAGAACAGAGCATCAGTCTTCTGGGTTTTCCCCACCAACTGTGATCTCATCTTTTCTCTTGCTTAGCAGTAAATAAACCTTCTCACTTTAACAATCTCTGTGTTTCTGCATGTGGGCAACAAATATAAGACCCATCATGACAACCCCTTGTTTGAGGTAGATCATTCCCTGTTCCCCCAATCTCTGAAAACAACAGTTTGTGGTTTTTAGATTAGTTTTATTTGCAAGACAGTTTTAAAACTACTTGTTTCTTTGGCACATATCACACATTTGTCATTTTGATCATGCATCAGAAATGCATCTTTTCTTTCCAGCAATTAAAGACACAGAAGAAATGAATGGATTTAATGGCTTTTCTCTCTGGAGTTGAAATCCAGAATTTGAAGAAATCTTAATTTATTTAAAGATGATACAGATCTGTTAGAAATGGTGAGACTGAAAACCTCAAGCCCCCCATTTTCAGGAGTCAACTTATAGGAATAACTAAGAACCTTTAGTTAAATGTCTAGTACAACATATATGGTTTATAATAGATACTAAAAAACACACTATTAAACAAACGCTGTACAGAACCAGTAAAACCGCAAATATATTGGTGCATGCCAACACAGCTAAAACCAAAAACACTTCACAGCTTTTCTGAGAAGTCCTACAGAAAAGAGAAATGCTTCCAAGACAAACAGAGGTTTCATCTCTGTTTGTACTTAGCCTGAACAGGAAGTAAAAAAGCACACATGAAAACAAACATTTAAAGACAGATGGATGTTTATTTTAGCTTAACTAGAACATTGTAACTTAGGGTAATTGTGAGTTCAAAGCTGAATACTGAAATTGAAGCAAAAGTCACTTTAGCAAAGTATCAAATTATAGCGTTTTAGCATATGGGCAAAGCACCAAACACAAAGGTTTTTGCATGTTTATAATTGCTTGAAATCCCCCCTAAGCAAATCTATTTTCTTTCCTGTTTCTATTTACCTGAGATGCATCGCATTAAATCTGAAAATGTCTCAAGGCAATAAAATCGCTCTTTACCCTTCCTCATTATTCATTCATTAAAAATAGGTGAATATATTATACATATATTTCAAATATATCATATATAATCCTTTGTAATCCTGTAGTCATCAGTAGAAGTTTTTATGGGTCATAAATATGGCTTTAATGTGTGGTGGAATTATTTTATGTTTATTGAAGGTCTTATGGCTATATGAACCTGACTGACTCTGTCTCATCATTGTTGAAGTGATGAATTTAAATTCACCTACCTCTGAAAATAAAGTCGGGCATGACAATCTCGCAAAACTAAATTACCTACTGACATTGATCTAACGATCTAACATTGACCTTTTTATTTTAAATGGAAAATAGAAACCTGAATTATTGCCATAAATAAAACCAATCTAACATTTATCTCATGTAAGTGTTATGGTTCTCCCATTTTGGGACTCTGAGTTTTTAGTTTTTAGTTATTAATTATTCTGTTTTGTTCTTTTGTTTATTTTCCATTATCTTCAAGCAGGCTTTAGTTACTCTCTGTTGCTCCCCTTGGCTTCCCTCTAGTTCAGGGGTGGGCAACTCCTTTCCTGGAGGCCTGTATCCTGCAACTTTTAGATGTCCTTGACTTAACGCACCTGAATCAAGTAAATAGATAATTAACAGGACTCTGGAGAAAGTAAATTGCATACTGGGGAGGCCAAATGTTTGTTTAAATAATTTGCTTAATCGAGAACCAATAACCTTTAGTTAAATGATTCAGGAGCCTCTTTGAAATAGCTGGCAGCAAATAGACATGAAGATTCTATAAAATGACTTTAGGTCCTGATTTGGTAATCATAATGTAATGAGTATATGAGAAAATACATGAACGCTAACGTTCTATCAGTGTTTAAACCCTAAGCTTCAACAACAGTTCAAAACATATAACTGTAGTGCAGCATGCAGTCCATCCTGTTAGCTTTGTCTTTACTCATCAGAAAGCGCGTGAAATGATCGCAATCTTCAAAAGATATATTGTTCAACTAGAATCTGTGCCAGACCTGCAACCTCTGTCCATGTCCATTTTGGAAGGTTAAAATTTCCTCCAGCTTAGCAGGGCAAGCTCAGAGCGGGTGGGGGTGGGGGGTTGTCCTTTTTCCCACTTGTCTCACACCTAGGGAACAGCTTCTTTAGGTGGCTTTCACCTCCAGTGCATTGCTCTGTAAGCTATGAAACTCAGGGTCATCACGACTTAGCCTTGTTCATTCTGGAGATCTGGGCCTTGAGCCTGGGTCTCCATGGTGGTGTCCTCTTCCAATGCGAAGCCCCAGGCAGGTTCACGGCAAGAGACAGAAATCCATTGTGTTGTGTGTGTGTTTTTTTTTTTTTTTTTTTTAGGTTTTCAGCTCAGATTGGGGGCAAGATGGCTGAATTGTGGGTTGCAGAGAAGAGAGGTCTCGCATCGGTTCTCAATGTACAAAAATATTATCATGGTTTATGGCACAATACTGGTCTAAAGTGGGCTGGTTCATTGGCGTGTGGTGTTTTTGGAAACGCTACACATAAAAGGTCTTCCACAGAGTGGGGACCACTTCCAGGCTGAGGCACGGGTTATAGATGTAGCTGAGGACTTTAATGATGATCTGAGCATATTAATTGTAATACAAACCTTCCTTCCTCTCTGCTTTTCTTTGCAGATAAACTATAAAAAACTGTATGTGAAAGGAAATATTTACAACTAATTTTTATAATTATAGAAATGAAGTTTGAACATTTTGCTAGGCTTTGACTCATCACAGATAATATTTAGACAGTAAAAAAAATTCTCATGAATGCTTGTTTTATGGCAAAATAAGTTACTTTAACCCTTTAAAGCCCGATCCAAGAATAAAACAAAACAGAAAATTACTTTGGTTTGAAGTCCTTATTTGGCCTTTTAACAAAATATGTAAAAAGAAAAAACAGAAATACATTTTTGATATTAATAATTTATTACTATGCAATAAGTCAAGATTATTTTTTGTGTAGTCTTCTGCCCTCTATTATCAGGTATATCTGATTGTGTACAATAGGATTTTGAGCAAAGTTTTTACCATTAAATTATGCAAAAGGTGTCAGACGCAAAACATTTCAGAAACCGTATGTATCAAATATGATACATTTGGCATTACAGGGTTAAAATTCTGAACTCTTCGTCTCAAAAGAAATTCTTGCTTTTTGACTCTTTAGAGTCAAGTATTTTAATTCATGCATTTAAATTGGATTTCAGGCTGTACTTTGAATAGACCGCAATTAAAACCTTCATTTAGCTTTTTTTTTTTTCTGAGGCATTCACATTTTGAACTGTCTGTGTACCTCTGATCCTTGTTCTGCTACATAACTCAGGCTCCCTTGAGCTCAAGGTTATTAAGGAATCTGCAGTCAGAGTTAAGGTCAGGTTATAAAAAATCCAACCCATGTCATCCCAACCAGTAGATTTGACTAGCCAAGCCCTGAGGGTCAGTCACTTTCATCTGTGAGGTGAGTTACTGTTGGGATCTGGAGAAGTTCCACCTCTCTCCAGCAGAGTTCGCTGTGGATCCTCCTGAGCTGAGCCTTCGACACACCTGAGACGCATCTCATCATCAGGAGGATCCTCCAGTATATAAGCAGCCTTCAGACCTTGCCTCAACGCCGCAGTGTTTATCCAGTTTGGTTAGCACCTAAGCCTCACTCCCTCTGTGAATTCTTTGTTGCCTCAAATCTCCTAGTTGGATTCTAATTCCATTTTGTCTCTGCTTACAGGGAACCTGTTTTTGTCTTGTAAGCTCTGGATGAGCTTAACCTGCCGAGCCTGCCCTCTGAGCCAAACCTGAAGACCTTCCTCTGGATTCCCATGCTGCTCTGGACTAAGAGCTGGAAAACCAAAGTCAAGGTCTGTCCTAACGTTAGAGGCAAGACGCTGAAGCTGACACTGAACTCTGCTGAAACAAACAGTCTCTGGACCCAACAGTTCCTCTCTCAAGGTCTAACCCGGATTCCTCAAGGTAGAAATCAGAAGATCTCTATTCCACATTCATCTGCTCCGTGGCTAACTGAACTATCTTCCCCACAGACTCCAGTGTATCTGCCCTCCAGGGTTGAACCAGTTTCCAGTCATTATTCCATGTGCTTTAACTCAATAAACTCATTTAAACTTTCTCTCCGTTTCCGTTGTGTTCTGCATATTGGGCCTCTCTGAACCCAATCATGACAGAACACTGCGGCCAAACACAAGGACCAGCAGACCATCTCCATCGTCGTTTGGAGGAGCAAGATGCTCAAATCTATGGGAACGCTCAAGCTCTACGTGAGTTAAACACCCACATCGAAATGCATAACCAAGTGATTCAAAGCCTCACTAACAGATTGAGCAATGCTAACGCCACGCCGCTGGCACAACCATTTCCGGGTCCAGTTCCTCCTCCGAGGTCACCGGCGGTGACGTCATCATCAGAGTTCCGACCTAGTCTCCCTGAAAAATTTTCTGGTAACATTAAAGACTGCAAGGGATTTTTATTCCAATGTCGACTAATTATTCAAAACTCCCCTGACAGTTTTCCAACGGATTACAAGAAGATAACCTTTATTTTGTCTCAATTGACCGGAAGAGCCCTTGAGTGGGCGCAAGCTAGATTTTCCCCCGAAGAAAGCCTTAGCTGCCAATATTCAGACTTTATTTCTGAGTTTTCTCAAGTTTTTAACCAGGAGACAGATCAAACTGTAGACTCTCGTGCTCTTTTGAATTTAAAACAAGGAAATTCATCTGTAGCTGAATTCTCTATTAACTTCCGGGTGAAAGCCGCAGCTTCCGGTTGGAATCAATGTGCGTTAAAGAGTGCTTATTTTGAGGCCCTCAACGAAAATATTTAAGATGAGCTTGCAACCCTCGACAAACCAGCTACTCTCGAGGAATTATTCCGCCTGACAATTAGGCTGGATAATAGGATTCGAGCTAGAAATAACACAAAACCAAGGAATTATGGTCCATTCAACTCTTCTAACAATGTGAGTGCCTTTTTTACTCCCACAGAACCTTTTTCTAAGCCGAGGTCTATGACCCAATCTCTCCCTTTGCCAGTTCAGGCCTCTCATGCGGTAGAAGTGGAAGCCGAACCCATGCAGGTTGGACATACGAGGCTAACTCCTGAGGAAAGATTAAGGCGTGTCAGGAGCAAGCTGTGCATCTACTGTGGTGAGAGTGGCCATTTCATTGCCTCATGCCCAGCTAAATCAAAAGCCGGGGCCCGTCAGAGGATCTGAGGAGTCTGACGGGCCAAGTTATCTCTGAGAAATCTCCTCGCCTGTTGCTTCCTGCCACATTGTTCTTTGCTGATCAAAACCTCACCTTATCTGCCTTCATCGATTCAGGCTGTGAAAGGAATTTAATTGACTCCAACCTGGTTCAACAGCTACAGATTGAAACTATTCCTCTAACCCAGCCTCTCTGTGTCTCCGCGATCGATGGAAAGAAACTTCACCAAGTTACTCATCAAACACAACCCCTCGAGCTGTTGATCTCAGGTAACCATCGTGAAACCTTATCCTTCTTTGTTTTTCCCTCTGCATGTTCTCCTTTGGTCTTGGGGTTTGAGTGGCTGGAACGACACAACCCCCATATAAATTGGACTGATCGTCACATTGAGTCTCAGTCAACCACCACATCCGCCGTTGTCATCGTATCTGGAGAGACACCATAGCCACCCTCAACCGTTCCTTGGAGACCACCAAACGGTTCGCCGACTCTAAGAGACGTCCTGCCCCAGATTACTCCGTCGGTCAGGAGGTATGGCTCTCCACTCGGGACATTCCCCTCAAGGGGATGTCCCGTAAACTCTCTCCGAGATACATTGGCCCCTACAGGATTTCCCAGGTCATAAACCCGTCAGCCATACGCCTACAACTTCCTCCGACTCTTCGCATTCATCCCACGTTCCACGTTTCCCAGATCAAGCCTGTCATCTCCAGCCCTTTGTGCCCTCCGTCCGACTCCCCTCCACCCGCCCTGGAAGTCGATGGACATCCGGCCTTCACCGTCCGCCGGATCGTGGACTCCCGTCGGCGAGGTCGCGGCTGGCAGTACCTCGTCGATTGGGAGGGCTATGGTCCGGAGGATCGCCAGTGGGCTCCTGGCTCCTACATCCTCGACCCATCCCTCATCGAGGAGTACGAGCGATCCCTCCCATCGACGTCTTCTGGACCGCCAAGAGGCGGTCGTTGAGGGGGGGGTACTGTTGGGATCTGGAGAAGTTCCACCTCTCTCCAGCAGAGTTCGCTGTGGATCCTCCTGAGCTGAGCCTTCGACACACCTGAGACGCATCTCATCATCAGGAGGATCCTCCAGTATATAAGCAGCCTTCAGACCTTGCCTCAACGCCGCAGTGTTTATCCAGTTTGGTTAGCACCTAAGCCTCAATCCCTCTGTGAATTCTTTGTTGCCTCAAATCTCCTAGTTGGATTCTAATTCCATTTTGTCTCTGCTTACAGGGAACCTGTTTTTGTCTTGTAAGCTCTGGATGAGCTTAACCTGCCGAGCCTGCCCTCTGAGCCAAACCTGAAGACCTTCCTCTGGATTCCCATGCTGCTCTGGACTAAGAGCTGGAAAACCAAAGTCAAGGTCTGTCCTAACGTTAGAGGCAAGACGCTGAAGCTGACACTGAACTCTGCTGAAACAAACAGTCTCTGGACCCAACAGTTCCTCTCTCAAGGTCTAACCCGGATTCCTCAAGGTAGAAATCAGAAGATCTCTATTCCACATTCATCTGCTCCGTGGCTAACTGAACTATCTTCCCCACAGACTCCAGTGTATCTGCCCTCCAGGGTTGAACCAGTTTCCAGTCATTATTCCATGTGCTTTAACTCAATAAACTCATTTAAACTTTCTCTCCGTTTCCGTTGTGTTCTGCATATTGGGCCTCTCTGAACCCAATCATGACAGTTACAGTAAAGGTCCTCAGTTATCTTTCCATTTAACACATTTATACAAACATTGGCCTCATCAACCTAAGCTCGCTTTTATTATACATTAAGATGTTTAACTAATTTGTTACTCATTAAAGCATTTCCTTTGTGCAAACAGCAGAGGGCGCTGTTGCTGCATGTAATATCACAAGGTTCACGTTAACTGTATCAATTGATGTTTAGAGTTCCTTTGTTATCATGTAATATGAATAATTTCTCATATATATTGATTATTTAGTCAATGACTTACACAAATATTTTTTTTAGTTTTTTGTTAGGTGATGTTAGTTATTTCAGAAACTATGTATTTAATCGCAGAGCCATGTTTATCTTAGTACCGTATTTACAAAAAAAATACTTGCAACAAATAATAATTGGACCTTATTGATCTCACGTTGGAGAAATTTACCTCTGCATTTAACCCATGCCCTTGGGGAGCAATGGACTGCCATCATGGGGCTCCAGGGGAGCAATTGGGGGTTAAGGGTCTTGCTCAAAGTGGCAGTCTGTGGGAGTGGGGCTCGAACTCAGAACCTCAGGATTCGAGGCTCTATGCCCTAACCAATAGGCCGCCACACCCCATGTGGAAATAAATCTCCAAATGGAAAACAATTATTTATGACTGCTGGATTTTTATCTGTAATCCCTTCAATGGAAAGCTTAATGATCTAATTATATGTCAAATCATTAAATACCTCATTGTTAGGTTTCATTATGATGTGATTAGACTCCCTCCAACTGTGTTCTAAAGCACCAAATATTTGTTGTCACATTTTCGTCTCCCGATGTGAATAATGAGAAACTGCTATTTTGCTTCACCTCTAATCCACCTGACATTAAATAGCCTATAATCTCATTTTATCTTTTGCACAACTCATATCATACTTTAAAACTGATATATTTCTATCAACAGTATTGATTATTTTAAAGTATTTCCTAATATTTCATAAAATGAACAGTACTATTGGGCCAGCGGCTGGAGTAGTTACTTTGCAATCAAAACGTTATGGATTTCCTGTTTTCACATGTCAGCGTGTCCCTGGGTACAACAACCCTAAGTTACTCGGTTATTATGCCTTTTTGTAATTCTGTGACTTTGGCTATAGTCTAATGTACTTTGATAAGTATAACTATAAAAGCGTTGCATACATTTAGTCTCTAATTTTAGTTTTTATGAAAACGATGAGCAGAAGCAGTAGGAGAAAATCTATTTCAGTTACATTTCTATCTTCTTTGACAACTTTTTGAATATCTATAATAGACCTAATCGTTGCTCATATTGTTTTTTATAATTTTTCACAAAGAAACAGAAAAGATCAACTTGATATATATTAGGTTAATTTTTAATCTATTTGGGATGGATTTCACACTTTATATTACTGTTATCTTAATATTTTGCATTTGTATTTTGCATTAATAAATGTTATAGCTTCAAAGGCTTTAAAGGTGACTTTATGAGAATAGTTTCAAACATCATGCAAGCTCATGCCTAACATCTACAGCATTTAACAAATGCTGTGCTTGCACATGATGATTCAGAGAATGGGTGGACAACTTTTAAAACTATGACCTTACTACAAACTCAAACTTACTAACTATGAACTCAAACTATAGCCACTGTGTCACATCTTCATAGACTCTAATCATAATTTGCATTGGAACCCCAGCAGGACAGTTTATGCAAATGGTATATCAGTAAAAACGATAAACTCAAGTAATGTCATTTCTCTGCAGGAGATGTTTTGAATAAAACACTATGTAAATCAGTCAGATATGCTTTTTTACCTACTAAAAAATGTCCCTAACATAAAGTGCTGCACGCAAAGGTGCTGAGACATGATAAAACCACCTCCTGTATAGGGAAACCACGCTACCCCATAACGTGTAATTTAAAACCTTCAATATTCATTAACAATATTAACTTTTTTTTGGAACAAAACGTTTGCAGCATAAGTCCCTGTGATACTGATCAGAGTCTTTAAATTTAGCAACCTTGATTGCTGTAGAAAAAAGAGAATTTAACCTGAAACATGGTGTAAAATGAGTTTACACCACAGCTGTCTCCTAAAGCTGATGAACGGACTCGTTCAGAAGCTTTTTTTTTTTTTTTTTTTTAGATTTCTTATCCCAGATTTGTATGTTAAAGACCAAAAATGCATAGCAACCAATGGGGTAACTATCAGTAAGCAGAGACTGCAGTTGCTTAGGGGCCCCCAAACTCTTTGAGGCCCTGTCACTGACACCTGGTAGGCCCCCTACGTTATTGTGGACTAGCATGTCTCTTTGCAGATGTAATAATGCGGAAAAAATCCCCTTAAACTCACCTAATACTGGGTTGACTGACCGGACCTTATTTATACCCCAGCACATGGCAGATTTCAACATGAAGGTGAGCCATTTAAACATGACAACAATAGCAAAGCAGACAGTGGTACTTTTAATTACTATGTTAATAACTGTGTAGTTCATTAGACCATTGGTAAAAAATACACTTTTTATAATAAGTTTCAAACCGCAAGAAAGATCTTAAAAGAACAATGTTTTTGAGTATTTTATTTTTTTACAATAAGACTCATGGGTAATCCAGAGTGTAGATTAAAACCATAACCATTACGTAAAATGTGTTAGCAATGATAATGTTGCTTACAGGCCTATTGTTGTGTCGTTACGCCATTGATACCAAATGTATGAAAGTGGTGTGAGCCTTCATTCAGTGCATTTTAGGATAATATTTAAACTTCATGAGGGTTTTTCCCCAAATTATCTATTTGCTGCCAACTTCTCTAACTTGCATATTTAAAATTTTACACTGAGCTTTTATAAGATTTCTGTTCAAATAAGGTTGTATCTCTAGGCAAATGTAATAGATTAAGTCTTATCCTGCCCCCTTGACACTATATATGAGTCCATTCCAGTGCAGCAACAGCTACAGACGATCTCTGAACTGCTGCGTCAGACAGACCAGGTGTCCGTGGATCACTGTTGCATCGCTTCATCCAGGTAATAATTCTATAGGGTAATATCTTTTTTAATGACCTTCAATATGCAATACAATGGTTTCTAGAAAATAATGAAGTCTATTTCATTATAAAAGAAATATATATCAATTTATATTAAAATTGTTATAATAATTTATCAGAAATATGAAGACCCTGTTTGGATTTTTTTGCTGTCAATGCTGTTCTCGTTTGCATGGCTCGCTCAAGCTGAGCAATTGTATCTGGCAGACCCAATGGAGCCAAATGACTGCACTGCAAGGATGAATGAAATGGTCATAGGAGAAAGGAATTTGTGCTAATATTCAAATACCTTTATTGTTACTAATGGGGAGGCAATTGCAAACGTCTGTCAGGGTGTTGAAGGCAAAATGAAGAAACCAAGTGACCAAATTTTCAAAGTTGTTGACTGCACACTTGATGGTAAAAGCAAATATCCTGACTGTAAGTACAAAGGACAGGCTCACACAAAGACTAAGCTTTTACTTGAATGCGTTGGTAACGGAGCTAAGGGCTTTTTCGGAGCAATTAGGCTTAATTGAGGAATTACTTTGAACATAAAGTTGTCTCAAAATGTAAAGATGATTTTTGGGAACATGTTGCTTTCTTTATAATAATTCACTTGCATTGATGTTCAACCTTAATCTGTTACCAGATATAAATTCATTGCATTGAGTTTATAGCCTCAAAGTTTTTTAAAATATAAAGATACTTATTGTGTATCAAAATAATTTAGTTCTTAAATAGGAGTTGAATGTCAGTCATACAGAAATGCTGGGAATTTTATTTTTTATTATATAGAACTTCAATATTTAACAACAAATGATTTATGTAAGTGTTACAGGTCCAAGTGGGGGTTTCTATGGGTTAAATGCAAGTTTAATCCTTCATGACACAGACTTGTGGTTGGTGTGTCCTAAAGGGAAAGAATAACTGAAGCGGAGTTAATTTTCCCAATCTTTATTATATAGAAATAAAATGCAACAATCTAAAATTTAATAGGAATGCAAAGATGCAGGAAGTGACAAGAAGCTAACAAAATAAATGGAAAGTCTAAATCAAATTTGATTAATCACAACGAATGCCATCGCTTGACTTTAATTTAATGTAAAAGACTTTGGTACTGATCTTGAATGCTTCCAAATAAATAGTGCTAAATGGTTGGTGCTTAAAAAAAATAAAAATGTCAAAATACATATGCAATTAGTTTGGAAGTGGCTGCTAGATGAAAATTTTAATTTTAAGCCATGGAGTTGAAGGCCATATTGATAATAAATAAATACAAATAATAACAATAGCAAATATAATTGTATTTTTTTCAAACCTTTTAAGATCAGACCTCAAGTTTGCATGTTCTAAGACTTCCTCTTCTGCCTGCTACATCTGTTTCCCTGTTATTCTTAAACTAAGTTACAGTACATTTAACCAGTGTTATAGCTTTAGTGTAAAAAAAAATAAATAAAACAAATTTACACAAATTGATGCTATATGTTTTAAAAAATACCCTAGCTTAACTAATCTCTACCACTGACCAACTGTTTCTTGTTATGTTCTTTCTCTCAGAAAATTACCATAGCAGTTTGTGATTTCTAGAGTTGTTTTAAATTCATAAGTTAATTTCCTCTTAGAGAAACATGAACATTTTAACAGGCACTGCTGTGATTTTAACTATGCAGTATAATTTTTTCTTATTCAGCAAATTTCTTATTCAAATAACATAATTAATATTTAATAATTAATTGCGATGGGATTTAAAAAAAGACAACTTTACTTAATCTTATGTATGTTTTCATATTGTCCTTAATTGGATAAAGGGTATAAAGAACCTTTGAATTCCGAATAATAATAATAATAAAAAAAATAAATCTTTATAATATCGTCACCTTTTCTGAAGGTGCCAACCACCCAACCAACCGACCAACTAACCAACCAACCAGCCAACCGAAAGACCGACCAAGGTAAGCATTCATGGACAAAGGTAATAAACTATCTGATATCTTTATAAGTGTATACTAATCCTTATCTTTTAAGATTAAAAACAATAAAAAGCTGAATACAAGTAAGAAAGTTATGTATAAAAGGAGATGATTCAAAGTCAGTGTGAACCTAAAAGCTGGTATTTCACCTCAGTTGGATCAGGGGTTAAGATTTTAAGTATGGAGGCCTATTTCTAAACATAGTTGTTGCAGATTTGACTCCTCATTAACTTTTGCTGTATGTTTGCTCCAATATTGGTTCCTGTGGGTCTTCTAAAGGAAGAAAAGGCTATTCTTGTCATAAAAAAGTTAATTCTGTACTTAGAATAAGCAACAAAAAAACCCCAACTTAATTTTGTTTTTTGATTTATTTAGTTTTCTTTTCTTTTGTGCCCCTGGGTTTAATGATGTGTGAATTTACAGCCAGACCAACTACTAATTTAAAAATTAAATTTATGATTTAATTGATTATAGATGGTCATTGAGCAACTAAAGCTGAAAAACAGCTCCAGGCCATCACACTACCACCAGTTTGTTTGACAAATACTACTAAAACTTGTTTAGGAAGATGAAACTCTTCCCAAAGTCCTTGAAGGACCTTAAGATGTTTTTAGCAGTGGAGCTGGCCTTGGATTTACATCAACAAATTTAATATGTAATATGGCACAACTGCAAACCAACACATGCCCAACCATCTGAACTGAGAGAGGGAAATGAGAGCATTGATCAGAGAAGCACTCATGAGACCTTTCATTACTCTGAAAGAGTTTTAGAAATCCAAAGGTCAGATGGAAGAAAATGTTGACATACTGGCATCTTTATGCTTTTGGCTGTTTTGGAAGGAATCTTGTTGAAAGTTGTTAGATACCTTAGGACAGGAGTGGACATTCTCCTTTTAGAAGTAGAACCACCTTTGAAATGTAATTCCTACAACAGAAACACTTCAGGTTTTAGAATAGCCCAGTGAGATTCCAGAGGTAAATCCAATTGTTGATCATTTACATGGAATTGAATTTTGATCTCCATCATCGTTCCTGACTGAGCCTGGGTCACATAGTAAAGAACTATTGGAAAGAAATGTGTGTATCTAATCATCCAAATTACTGACTGTTCCATTTATCAACCCCTAATCTTTTTAAGGATAACTGTAAAATAATGGGCCTCATGCAATAAAAGTTTGTACGAACAATTACGCACTTAAATCTTTATATGAATGATTCTGCTTTCGTATTTTACTTTTTCTAATCTGCTCTCAGGCAAATTTTGAGTGCTCCAGACTTCACGTAGGAGTCTTGCTCACTCGGTCTGTTAAACCAAACGTAGATATACATGATCTGGAGGGCATACATGTATAAGCTCAGTGGAAACACACTTCAGGGGGTTCCTGTTCCTAAAATCATATCTCTGGTTGACTTCGGGAATACTTTCCTTTTCCTCCATCTCCTCTTCTTATTAAAAAAGGCCAATCAGGTAAAATTATTACTTTACAGACATCAAAACTTATCAAAAAGAATGGACGGTAATTAGGTGAGATTGTAGAAAAATGTGTGTATTCTTGGCTTTTTCAGAAAGCAAACTCAAACCTTTGAATGTTTTTTTAAGCAGAGCTGTAACCAGTGTTTGTGAAGCTGGTATTTACTTTTAATCCAGCAAGAAAGGGAGATAAGAGGCAAATCTGCAATTTTTAAATGTGAGAATTGAAAAAAAAGCTAAGTTTGAAGAGATTAGAAATATTGATTTTGGAGAATTTAATTCAGTTTACTTATATAGCGCCAATTCACAAAACATGTAATTTCAATGCATTTTACTGTTCACCAGATCGTTCATTCAAACTGATTAAAAGTTTTCTATCTAAGGAAAACCAGTTGATTGCATCGACTCATTGACTCGAATGCAATCCCTCACACTATTGGTTTAAAGTAGCTACCCATTATTGGACTGAAGAATTCTATTCTAGCTCATTTATTGTTTCATGTTGTAAGAATTACATCAACAAGTGATGAGTTAAAAAACAAACACAATACATACATTTTCAATGGACAATTCACTATTTAAATAATCATACAGAGTTTATTTAACTGTACTTTTTCAGTGCAGTTGTATCATTTAAGCTGCTCTAGCGTATTTATAAAAGGATCTTTTAACAGGTAACCATGAAGATCCAGGTTGTTGCTGTTCTGCTTCTTGCCCTCGCTGCAATGGAAATCTCTGAGGCTCTGGACTTCTTTCAGAAGCATGTTGTCACACAGATGCACATTGGAGAATGTAATGCTAGAATGATAGCAATCAATGGGAATGCACCTGATTGCAAAAGAATAAACACTTTCTTCTTAGATCCTACAGGAAAACTAAATGGAATCTGTAACATGCCGATTCGTGGAACAATGAGCAGCATAAATCTTCAAATTATTGACTGTGAAAGGAAAACTTTAACCCCTCCTTGCAGCTACGATGATGTCCCTGGACAAGCAACTGAAGTTAGGGTCCTTTGTGATCAAAACAATAGGCCTTTTCACTTGGATGATGTTAAGAGAAATTAAAGCTAATCTTCTAACTTTGGTTCAGTTAAACGCTAAAAATCTTTTCCGTGCAAGAGGGGTGTAATTAGGTTATTTCTTTGTAATAGACCTTGCTGTCCGAAGAGAATTCTGACTATATGTTGCTTCCTTTCCAGTAGTCGATCTGTATTAATGTGCATTCCAGCTGTGTTACCACAAATAAAATCCTTGCATTACCTGAATAGCCTCAGGAAGTTTGTTAGAATAAAAATGATTTCAAGTGTGTCACAAAATAAATTACCATTAAATATCTAGCTGAGTTTTAAGATCAAAAAATGGTTTTATATTATGGCCCAGAAAATGAGCACATTATTATGAGAAGAAGCAATGAGTCCTACGGTTACAGTGGGGCAAAAAAGTATTTAGTCAGCCACCAATAGTGCAAGTTCTCCCACTCAAAAAGATGAGAGAGGCCGGTAATTTTCATCATAGATATACCTCAACTATGAGAGACAAAATGAGAAAAAAAAAATCCAGAAAATCACATTGTCTGATTTTTAAAGAATTTATTTGCAAAATATGGTGGAAAATAAGTATTTGGTCAATGACAAAAGTTCATCTCAATACTTTGTTATATACCCTTTGTTGGCAATGACAGAGATCAAACGTTTTCTGTAAGTCTTCACAAGGTTTTCACACACTGTTGCTGGTATTTTGGCCCATTCCTCCATGCAGATCTCCTCTAGAGCAGTGATGTTCTGGGGCTGTCGCTGGGCAACATGAACTTTCAACTCCCTCCAAAGATTTTCTATGGGGTTGAGATCTGGAGACTGGCTAGGCCACTCCAGGACCTTGAAATGCTTCTTACGAAGCCACTCCTTCGTTACCCGGGCGGTGTGTTTGGGATCATTGTCATGCTGAAAGACCCAGCCACGTTTCATCTTCAATGCCCTTGCTGATGGAAGGAGGTTTTCACTCAAAATTTGACAATACATGGCCCTATTCATTCTTTCCTTCACACGGATCAGTCGTCCTGGTCCCTTAGCAGAAAAACAGCCCCAAAGCATGATGTTTCCACCCCCATGCTTCACTGTAGGTATGGTGTTCTATGGATGCAACTCAGCATCAGTGATGGGACTAACGGCGTTGAAAGTAACGGCGTTACTAACGCCGTTACCTTGTTTTAGTAACGAGTAATCTAACTAATTACTTTGACTGTAACTATAACGCAGTTACCATTGCAGACACCCCGTTACTGCGCGTTACTCAGGTCGCACAATGAACCTTTTTTCATGATAGGACTCGTGCGCAGCTGCGTGAAGCTGACACCCCACCCACGTCAAAAAACTCTGCAAATAGACTGAATGGTTAGTACAACGTTAGTGCAGATTTGTGCAGAAAAAACAATATTGTTTGTGCTACTTTTGTTTAAGAGATATTAAAGATTATTTTTAGGTCATCCAGAGGTGCGCGCCTTGTCATGAGAGAGGGGAGGATGAGAATGGCTGATGTATAGTGAGATTCCGTCTGTCAGTTGGTAGGTGGGTGTTTCTGCTGGCGGGTGTTAACGTACAGCACACACAGAGAGATGGAGAGTGAGGAGGATCCAGCAGCAAACAGCGTTTTCCTGATGGAAATACCGGTGTTACGTCGAGCTGCGTTTCCCCATCAGATACGGTTTCCCCTGCATCTCCGCACAGCGCAGGCGGCAAGAGTCACCGCGCAAGCGACAGGAAACGCGCATGCTCGCTAAAGGCGCGCACCAGTCGCCCTGTGCTCGCGCCACAGGAGAACTATGGAGAGCGTGAACGATCAAATGATAGCCTATATGGAGAAAGGGAGAAATCTGGATGGATGGATGGATGGATGGATGGGTGGATGGATGGATGGATGGATGGATGGATACTCTGCCTTCTCAACCTACTGTATTTTTTATTTTAAACATTATTTGATGGCCTTTGTGGCAGGGATGGAGATCCATATTTTATGTCACACACAGAGTATACATCTAGATAGATAGATGTATAGATAGATGTTGCAGTATCTATAACAACCCAAACACACAGGATTTCAGAATTAGACATCCCCAGTTATTAATTTCATATACTCACCAGATCTGAATGCCCTGTTAAAAAACTTCACATAGCGTTCCCCCCTGATGTCATTTACATTGAGTTGCAATAAATGCAAAACTCTCTGCAGGTTCTTGTCTTTGTCGTCCACTCTATTCAGCTGGCTTTTGAATCACACCGCGAGAAGGTGGGGGGCGAGAAACGCAAAAGTAACGCAATAGTTACTTTTACTAGTAACTAGTTACTTTCATTGTGGAGTAACTCAGTTAGTAACTCAGTTACTTTTTGGGAGAAGTAACTAGTAACTATAACTAATTACTTTTTCAAAGTAACGTGCCCAACACTGCTCAGCATTCTCTCTCCTCCAAACACAACGAGTAGAGTTTTTACCAAAAAGTTCTATTTTGGTTTCATCTGACCATATGATATTCTCCCAGTCATCGTCTGGATCATCCAAATGCTCTCTAGCAAACTTGAGACGGGCCTTGACATGTACTGGCTTAAGCAGGGGGACACGTCTGGCACTGCAGGATTTGAGTCCCTGGCGGCGTAGTGTGTTACTGATGGTAGCCTTTGTTACTTTGGTCCCACAGTTGATTTCTTCACACCAAGCTGTTTACCTATTGCAGATTCAGACTTCCCAGCCTGGTGCAGGTCTATAATTTTGTTTCGAGTGTCCTTTGACAGCTCTCTAGTTTTGGCCACGGTGGAGTTTAGACTGTGACTGTTTGAGGTTGTGGACAGGTGTCTTTTATACTGATAATGGGTTCAAACAGGTGCCATTAATGAAGGTAACGAGTGGAGGACAGAGGAGCCTCTTACAGAAGAAGTTACAGGTCTGTGAGAGCCAGAAATCTTGCTTGTTTGTAACTGACCAAATACTTATTTTCCACCATATTTTGCAAATAAATTCTTTAAAAATCAGACAATGTGTTTTTCTGGATTATTTTTTCTTATTTTGTCTCTCATAGTTGAGTTATATCTATGATGAAAATTACCGGCCTCTCTCATCTTTTTGAGTGGGAGAACTTGCACTATTGGTGGCTGACTAAATACTTTTTTGCCCCACTGTATTTGAAATATCAGAGGAGCACAACCCCTTAGTACCATCCAGTTGACTAAACAGTAAATGGGTGAGAAGTTTGAATACAAACTTAGAATGGCTTAAATGTTTATATGACCCTGAAACGAGTTAAAATTTGTAACTTACCGTAATGTGTAGATTAAACATGGAAGAAGTTCAGATTTTTTTTTTTAACATGAATAACCAGTTTAATGGAGGTCATGTCCCTTAAAGCAATAATTGTATTTTAAAGAAAGATCTTGTGAAGGTTCTCATTATTTTATATAAAACTACAGTAGCTGTAATAGTTGGTTCGCAGGGAATCAGTCTGTTTTCTACAATGCTGAAAGTTGAATATCTTAATCTTCTGAAATTATCCTCTCTGAGCAGTCAGGGTATTAATTCAATTCAGTTTATTTATATAGCGTCAATTCACAACACATCTCAAGGCACTTTACAGTTCACCAGATCATACAGTCAAATTAATTCAGTTTTCTATCTAAGGAAAATCAGTTGATTGCATCGACTCATTGACTCGAAGGCAATCCCTCACACTAAGCATAATTGTAGCGACAGTGGAGAGGAAAAACAACCCTTTTAACAGGAAGAAACCTCCAGCAGAACCAGGCTCAGTGTGAGCGGCCATCTGCTGGGGTTCAAGGAGACAGAAGCAGAAGTACAAAAGGCAACTGTAAAAGGCGGCCCGCCCAGAAAACACACAGCCAGGCAGACGAGCTCTGAGCCAGCTCCCATGTCAGAGGATGAAGAAAGCACATCCAGCCAATCCCAGTCAGAAAAACAAGACTACACTCAAAACAGGCCGATCTCGAACATCTATAAATAAAGGTGTTGATGGCAGCAGCACAGCTGATATTTCTCTCCAGGATGGCGTCACAGCCAACCAGGATCAGATGAGGTAAAGCTACTATGAGATAAAACAGAGAGAGCATAACATTAGAGATTGAACTAACAAATTCTGCAGAGTGATAGAATACCTGTAGACACAGGATGAAGCAGTATGATGAAATAGGGGTCCCTATGTCCTTCCAAAGTCTAAGCCTATAGCAGCATAACTAGCTAAGGATAACCTGAGCCACTCTAACTATAAGCTTTCTCAAAAAGGAAAGTTTTAAGCCTTCCCTTAAAAGTAGACAGGGTGTCTGCCTCATGAACTAAAACTGGTAGTTGGTTCCACAGGAGAGGAGCCTGATAACTAAAAGATCTGCCTCCCATTTTACTTTTACAAATTCTAGGAACCACTAGTAAACCTGCAGACTGAGAATGAAGCGCTCTGTTATGAACATAAGAGACAATCATGTCTCTGATATAAGATGGAACTTGGCCTTTTAAGACTTTATATGAAAAATCCCTTTAACCTTGGTGTTGGTGTGGGAGGTGGAAAGAAATATATTTGGTAGTTGCAGTCAAGTATTAATGAAACCTTTAGAGTCTGACGTATGTTGTGGGAAAATTTATATCTTTCTCTAATTATATATTAATATTGATATTTACTCACTATAAAAGTTTTCACTCTGTCTGTTTCTCTCTCAAGGCCACACCATTCCCTGCAGAATGTTGTTTGTAGACCAGACATAGCTTCTTCCCATAATAATCTAGATTCTTTCTCAAGGTTTATTCATACTATGTTATTGTTAAGCAAAGTGTGTGTAATTTGTTATGACTCTGACTGCTTTCCATTGTTGTAACTAGGGGGGGACGAACCCTGCCCAGATCAGAACAGAGCAGAATGCTATGCCATGAGGGCTGTATGATGAGCTGTTCTCTCTTTGCAAAGATCTGAATAAATGTGCCGACTGAGTGAAATCCATCGATCTCCGTTTATTTAACTAGGATGAATAGTTGAATACTTTTTTCCCACGACACGTATCAACTTATCATATTAACTTAGGGATAAATTCACAGATTCATTTTGTTCCTCAAAACATTTCCAGGCAGAGTCAACAAATTGTTATTACTGTGCCACCAATTAATGTTAATTGTTGCCACCAAGCTGTTTCTTTATTATTTGTGACAGGATCTGTCAGCACCAGCAAATTTCACACTGCGGTTTCTGATCTGATCAAGTTGATCTTTGATTACAAATTTAATCTGAAGTCACAAGTATCTGAAAGAATTTAATATGCAGTCTGGCTTCAATTCCCCTCAGTCACCACCTGTTTCACCAGTTTCCCCGTCTTCATAATATGCATACAGATGGGTCAAGTTCATGAGAGGGGCCATATTTTTTTTACTTGTTTTTTTGTAAATCACAACCTTATCGTGGAAGTCCTCGTTTACAATTTTCTGTCCCTGTTTTGTGCCTATGCCTGTCTATCTGTATTTTCTTAGATGTCCTAATATTTTGACATTTGATCATATAAGACAAGAACATCCAGCATTGGGCTGCATTAGCATAATCTGTTAGAACTTTTTTTGTTAAAAAATAAATAACCGTCAGTTTTCTAGTATAATGTTGGGTTGTTCTTTTTAATTTCTCTTGAGCTGTCATGATTCTACACCTTTTGGTTCTGTTTTATTTTTTTAGTGTTCAGTCACACTTTGATTTATGTCTTTCTGTGTTTTCTAGTTTATTGGTTTCATTTCCATTTTGTGTTATTTATGTTTTTTTTCTTGTTTTTCATGTTTACCCTCTGTTGCCCCATTTGTCAGTGTCCTCCCCCTAGCTCCCCTTTAGATGCTTCCATCCACAGCTCTTCCTGGTCAGCTCATTAGCCCAGTTTGTCTTCCATATATACTCTGCCTGTGCAGTTCCTCAGTGCTGGTTCATCAGCATTTCCTGGCTCCTTTTGTGTGCTTTTTTTTTTTTTGATTCAGTTGCCACCTATTTGTTGTTAAATCTGCAAGAAACCACCTCAGCTTTCGTCTCTGCATTTAGGTCCTCTTCAAACCTCCACTCAACATAACATGAACATAGATCATTCTCCTTTAGGTCAATATTTGCCAGTATTTTGCAGATCAGACTTACACATTACTGACTAGAAAATACCTTCCAATTAGGCTTATTTATCAGATTGATTATGAAAACAACAACCTTTATGCTGTTGTTAAAGGAAAGCTCTGTGTTTACACCTTGAAGCTTTCTCTCTCCAGTTAGTTTTCCTGAAAAGAGATCACTCGGGACAAACTCTTTGAATAACAATTCATAACATATATACATTAAAGAACCAGGTGCCATGACACCAGATTTTGATAGAAATTTTAATCTTACTCAGATCAGAGAAGATGCTTAGGGGTACAGAAGGCAGCTGCTTACCAACCGGGCTCATTTCTCGGGAAGTGGCCCCCATAAACTGTTAAAGAAGTATTTTATGCAACTCCAGTCTGCTATAAACTCACTATAAAAGTTTTCACTCAGTCTGTTTTACCTTGAAGGCCACGCCTTTCTCTGCATGACGGTGTTTGTAGACCAGACATAGCTTCTTCCCATAACAAATCAGATTCTTTCTCAAGGTTTATTCATAACATGTTACTGTTTAACCAAAGTGTCTGTAATTTGTTTTGACTCTGACTACTTTCCTTTGTTGTAAGTAAGGGGGAATGAACGCTGCTCATGCAGAACAGGGCTGAATACTGTGCCATAAGGGCTGTATGATGAACTGTTCTCTCTCTTTTTTTTTTTTTTTTTCTTTTAATGAGGCTTGTTGCATATAGAAACTCAGGATAATAATCAAGTGGGAATGCATAAGCATTCCCACTTATTGTTTTTCACTTTAAATTTTTCTGACTCTAACTAGTCCCGCAGTTTTCAACCGATTTCAACAATTTTGGTATCAAAACGTTCAGCTTGTTCAGGAGAATTGTGCTATGTCTTTTGGTAAAGATATTTTTTTGTAGTTTTCGCGATATTCTGCTTTTTCTGCATTTTTTTTGTCCCATTGAAATGCATGTAGAATTCTTAGATTTAAGCAAAATTCAGCTAAAACTTCATCATCTTTGACCTTTAACTACTTCAGCATACTTTCAGCTAGAAACACCATTCAACTTTTAAAATGTTTCCGTATCTTTCTGCTATTACTGTTTAACTCAGCTTTTTGCTAACTTTTACAGTTTTGCTTTTGTGAAACTTCTAACTTTAAAAGAAAATTTAAAGATTTTCAGATTTATAATGTAAGTCTATGGACGGAATTCTTCAACTTCTAGAGTGCGTGCTCTAGCTTTTGAGCTGTTCTGGTTTTTCTGAACAAATTATTCTTACTCCCTCATTTTTCACTCAATAGAAATAAATTATACATCAACACGTAGGGATATTTGTCAGGATTCAGGAAATGTAACCCTCATTAGTGTGGCATTTATAGTTTTCCGACAGTTTGGCCCAGACCACGAAGAAGTCCACACTTCCCCAATAGAAATCCAATGAGAGACTTTCCAAATATCACAGACAAAATCCAAAACGATACATATTTTCGTATCGCTCCCATTTATTAACTATTTGATGTACTAACATGAAACTTGGTATACAACATCTTCAGAACCTTCTAGCACTCACATTGAAGGAATTTCTTTAATATCATTTATGGTTTAGCTGTTTAGCTGACTTGTTCGGGCATAGGAAAACGCTGATTCTGAGAAAAATCCTCAAACTCAGAAAATGCAAATTTTTACATCGTCACCGTGGCCAAATAGTTTTTAGTAGAAACATGAAAGTTGGCACAGTCGAAGCTGAAGGATGGCTGATGTCCACGGTGAAAGAATTTTTTTGAATACCTTTTACGGTTTTGGCTCACCACTCGTTTGTTCGGAGCCGATTTTCCCATTCAAAAAACGTGAGAGGAAAGGAACGAAAGTGAAGCGCGTTTCTCTCTTTCACTGACAGGCTTGTTAAGCGTGGTCAGGGTAACCAAGCTTCAAAGAGATTTTACCTCTGCCACTTTAATCAGCACATATTAATCTAATGGAGGGAGACAACACTGATTTAACATATGGAAATGGATACAATATGACTACTGGCCATGACCCTTCCCTTCACACACAACCCTGATAGACTTTCAAAATAAGACCCCAGGGACCCTACAAAATAAAAGCCCCTACATTAAACTCATATTTTTTCCCAGCATGTGGCTCAACATTATGACCCAAACTCAGCCACTTTTTTAATATTAGACTCTAGGGGGCTTTTCAAAACACACCCCACAGAAAATTTCAAAATAAAAGCCTCCCATTGCCACTTCATCTACTGCCCTAATAACGGGAAAAGAGTGATTTAACGATTGGAAAGTCATCAAGTA
This sequence comes from Cyprinodon diabolis, assembly GCA_030533445.1. Classification (NCBI taxonomy): domain Eukaryota; kingdom Metazoa; phylum Chordata; class Actinopteri; order Cyprinodontiformes; family Cyprinodontidae; genus Cyprinodon; species Cyprinodon diabolis. The sequence goes on from CM060085.1 coordinate 7,587,073, forward strand.
TCACTGCTGGGTCTGACCCTTTTCTCAACACACAACCCTGCTAGACTTTCAAAATAAGAATCCAGTGACTCTACAAAATAAAAGCCTCTATATTATACTCGTGTATTAATTGATGCAAATGGCTCAGCATTATGACCCAAACTCTACCAGCTTGTTTCTATTAGACTCTAGGGACCTTTTCAAAACATACCCCAGAGTGAATTTCACAATAATAGTCTCCCATTTACGATCTTATACAGCATCTATTCACCCAATAACATGGAAAACCAGTGATTTCATTCTTAGAAATGGATTCTATATCACTGCTGGGCATGACCCTTCCCTTGACACACATTCATGATAGACTTTTGAAATAAGACTAAAGGAACTCTACTACAAAATAAAAGCCTCTTCCTTGCACACACTCATTCATTGTGCCGTATGGCTCGTAGCTATGACCCAAAGTCAACCAATTTCTTCAAATTACACTACAAAGGTCTGTTGACCACACACCTCAGTGCACATTTCTTAATAAGGCTCTAAGATTTACACTGTAATAAAGCATCTGCTAACCTTGTAACATGCAACCTAAGCCTGCCAATGGTGCTTTCATCAACACAGTGGCTCGTAACATGCAGGTTATTTTTTTTTTTTTGATAAATTCAGCTCCTTAAGTGGTATTAGCTCTCTTTCTATAAGCTTCTTTCTTTGTCCTTCCTCTGCTTCTCATGGTCAGTGTTAAACATAGGTTTGTAGATTTTCGGTCCTCTAAAGATGACACTGTTTTCTTTATGCTGATCAACCAACCCATTTTAAATCATTTCAAATTGTTTTGCCAAGCCTTGACATTTCCACATATGATTTCAAATTTTTGATACGTAATTAATACCATCTTCCTCAACATTTTACTTCCCATCCTTTAGCTACTCCTCTTTTTCTTCAACCAGATAAGATTCAAGTTTTTCTTTGTAATTTTTTTTGATTCAGCTAATTTAATACTTTAATACTTAATACTTTTATAATTTAATACAGCCTATGTTGTGAACTTTGGCGTCATTCTGCTCTCTTTCTGGACAGGAATTAAGCTTTTCTGTTTGCTGCTAATTCATAGCATAACTGACATGTTTCTGGGCAATAGGTGCCCCCCCTTCAAAATTTCTTTATACATTTTTCTAGAAACTTGGGAGACATTATATTAAGACCCTTCTAGCGCCCACATTCAAGAAATTTTTTGATCATGTATGGTTTAGCTGTGCAGCTTTTAAGATGAGTTTGTTTCTGCCATTTTACTGCCAAATGATTCTACCCTACAAAATCTTCAGATGATTCAATTATTTTCTGCAGTTTGAAGCTTCTGGAGACTTCCTTTCACATTTTCATATGTTCTTCATGTAATTTCAGCTTTATTCATTCAGCAAAAGCATTCCCACTTGCTGTTTCTCCGAAACAGCTTTTTCTAGTTGTTGTTCACTTTAAATTTTTCTGACTCTAACTAGTCCCGCAGTTTTCAACCGATTTCAACAATTTTGGTATCAAAACGTTCAGCTTGTTCAGGAGAATTGTGCTATGTCTTTTGGTAAAGATGTTTTTTGTAGTTTTCGCGATATTCTGCTTTTTCTGCGTTTTTTTTTGTCCCATTGAAATGCATGTAGAATTCTTAGATTTCAGCAAAATTCAGGTAAAACTTTATCATCTTTGACCTTTAACTACTTCAGCATACTTTCAGCTAGAAACACCATTCAACTTTTAAAATGTTTCCGTATCTTTCTGCTATAACTGTTTAACTCAGCTTTTTGCTAACTTTTACAGTTTTGCTTCAGTGAAGCTTTAAAGTTTAAAAGGAAATTTTAAGATTTTCAGATTTATAATGGAAGTCTATGGACGGAATACTTCAACTGCTAGAGTGCGTGCTCTAGCTTTTGAGCTGTTCTGGTTTTTCCGAACAAATTCTTCTCACTCCCTCATTTTTCACTCAATTGAAATAAATTATACATCAAAATGTAGGGATTTTTGTCAGGATTCAGGAAATGTAACCCTCATTTGTGTGGTATTTACAGTTTTCCGACAGTTTGGCCCAGACCGTGAAGAAGTCCACACTTCCCCAATAGAAATCCAATCAGAGACTTTCCAAAGATCACAGACAAAATCCAAAACGATACATATTTTCGTATCACTCCCATTTCTTAACTATTTGATTTACTAACATGAAACTTGGTATAGAACATCTTCAGAACCTTCTAGCACTCACATTGAAGGAATTTCTTCAATATCATTTATGGTTTAGCTGTTTAGCTAACTTGTTCGTGCATAGGAAAACGTTGATTCTGAGAAAAATCCTCAAACTCAGAAAATGCACATTTTTACATCGTCACCGTGGCCAAATAGTTTTTAGTAGAAACATGAAAGTTGGCACAGTTGAAGCTGAAGGATGGCTGATGTCCACGGTGAAAGGATTTTTTGAATACCTTTTACGGTTTTGGCTCACCGCTCGTTTGTTCGGAGGGGAAGTTTTGCTTTTGACAGCTCACCTCTACCATGGAACTCCATGTTATTTAATGAGACCAGCAGGTGTGACAAACCTTTTTATTTCTCCTTCCCATTAAGGTTGTGAATGAGCTACAGCCATGAAAGTTATATCAATCCATTTACGGTTTGTCTTCAGCACTCGTTTGTCCGGAGATGACATTCCCATTCAAAAAAGCCTGAGAGGAAAGGAACGAAAGTGAAGCGCATGTCTCTCTGTCACTGACAGGCTTGTTAAGCATCGTCAAGGTAACCGAGCTTCAAAGGGATTTTACCTCTGCCACTTTAAACAGCACATTTTAATCTAATGGAGGGAGACAACACTGATTTAACATTTGGAAATGGATACAATATGACTACTGGCCATGATCCTTCCCTTCACACGCAACCCTGATAGACTTTCAAAATAAGACTCCGGGGACCCTACAAAATAAAAGCCCCTACATTAAACTCATACTTTTTTTCCCAGCATATGGCTCAACCTTATGACCCAAACTCAACGACTTTTTAAAAATTATACTCTAGGGGGGGTTTCAAAACACACCCCACAGCAAATTTCAAAATAAAAGCCTCCCATTGCCACTTCATCTACTGCCCTAATAACAGGGGAAAAGAGTGATTTAACGATTGAAAAGTCATCAAGTATCACTGCTGGGTCTGACCCTTTTCTCAACACACAATCATGCTAGACTTTTAAAATAAGACTCCAGTGACCCTACAAAATAAAAGCCTCTATATTATACTTGTGTATTAATTGATGCAAATGGCTCAGCATTATGACCCAAACTCTACCAGCTTGTTTCTATTAGACTCTAGGGACCTTTTCAAAACATACCCTAGAGGGAATTTCACAATGAAAGTCTCCCATTTATGCTCTAACACAGCATCTTTTCACCCAATAACATGGAAAACCAGTGATTTCACATTTAGAAATGCATTCTATATCACTGATTGGCATGACCCTTCCCTTGACACACATTCATAATAGACTTTTGAAATAAGACTAAAGGGACCCTACAAAATAAAAGCCTCGTCCTTACGCACACTCATTCATTGTGCTGTATGGCTCGTAGGTATGACCCAAAGTCAACCAATTTCTTCAAATTACACTACCAAGGCCTGTTGACCACACACCACAGTGCACATTTCTTAATAAGGCTCTAAGATTTACACTGTAATAAAGCATCTGCTAACCTCGTAACATGCAGCCCAAGCCTGCCAAAGGTGCTGCCATCAACACAGCACATGCAGGTTAGATTTTTTGATAAATTCAGCTCCTTAAGTGGTATTAGCTCTCTTTCTATAAGCTTCTCTCTCTGTCCTTCTTCTCATGGTCAGTCTTGCACATAGGTTTGTAGATTTTTAATCCTCTAAGGATGACACTGTTTTCTTTATGCTGATCAACCGACACATTTTAAATCATTTCAAATTGTTTTGCCAAGTCTTGACATTTCCACATATGATTTCAAAATTTTGATACTTATTCAATACCATCTTCCTCAACATTGTACTTCCCATCCTTAAGCTACTAATTTTTTCTTCAACCAGATAAGATTCAAGTTTTTCTTTGTAATTTTTTTTGATTGATTTTTTTGACATCTAATTTGTGCTTCTTTTCCTTCTTGCAGTTTCTTTCGCTAATTTTTATTATTTCGTTCAGCAAAAAAAGCATTCCCACTTTGCTGTTTCTGCGAAACAGCTTTTTTTAGTTTTACTTAAACTTTGTAGATATGAAGGAGTCTATTTGTTTTTATTGTGTTTCCTGAAAAGAGTGTTGTGTTAAATGTTTTTGCCTACTAGGGTGTGATTTACAGGGCTCTATTTGGCAACATATTTTAGCTATCATAATCTTCCATGATTTTTCCATCTATTATAATCATTTAATATTGTCCACTGGCTGGCTTGCAGGTGTGCATTTTTGATATATATTTTTTTATTATTATTTTTATTTTGGTTTCTTAGTTTTTAGATTTCTTTACATATATTCACAATTTTAGTTTCTTAGTTTCAGTTTCTTTATATTCATAAAAATTTCCTTTTTTAAATATCATTTACACAAGGAAAATATTATTTTATAATCGAAAGGGTGGTGTGTTGTGGGAACATTTGATTTCTTTTTATTTCATATTTACTTTATCCTATTTACTCACTACAAAAGTTTTCACTCAGTCTGTTTACCCTCCAAGGCCACACCATTCTCTGGTGAGGGGTGTTTGTAGACCAGACATAGCTTCTTCCCATAACAAATCAGATTCTATATCAAGGTTTATTGATAACACATTACTGTTAACCAAAGTGTCTGTAATTTGTTTTGACTCTGACTATTTTCCATTGTTGTAAGTAAGGGGGAACAAATGCAAATTCAGGCAGAACAAGGCAGAATGCTGTGCATAAGGGCTGTATGATGAACTGTTCTCTCTTTGCAAAGATATGAATAAATGTGCCAACTGAGTGAAATCCATCAATCTCCATTTACTTAACTAGGGTGAATAGTTGAATACTTTTTTCCCACTACACACATCAACAACTCATTGCATCATACATGTTTGCAGATGAGGAGACATCCATGGCTCCATCCATATATAAATATTACATATGTTCTTAGATCAAATACACCGCTTTTCCCAAATCTTTGCCATGTGCAGAATGAAGACTATAACTGTATATAGCCAGACCAAGGAGCTGTCCTAATTAGATAAACTACTGGGAAAAACATTAGTTCTGACACACAAAAGGCTAATATTAGGGCGTAATAAACTCACACATTATCAATGATAATTATCCTAACACAGGTAATAAACGTTGTTTTCAGGAAAAATAAAGTTCAGTACATGCTGAGAGGAAGAGGTAGACACCAGCTGGTGAATTTGCAATTAAATTCATTAGAGGGTGGAAAGAAGAGCATCAAGCTATGGTTTTAATAACCTGGAGCCTACAGTGAGCCTTTAGCTGATTGATTGTCAAAATGCCTTTATTTAGATAAATATTACAATTTAATGAAATATTTAGGAATTAATTTCCTACAATCGGAAGTACTTCTTGTGTGGTGGACTGGCTTTGAAGCTTCAGAAGAGCACTTCATTTGGGAAGCCATTTCCTACTTGTCTGTGTGGGCCCATCATGTTTTTAATCCACCTGCTGTCTTCGGTTTATCCAAGATTAGGAGATTAATTTATGGGCACACCAAAGTCATAACAGGTCCCTACCATGAATATATAAGAAACTGTACCAATAGGGCAAGACCTCTATAATTGTACACATTTTCATTTGGTCCTGCTTCAGAGTTTCAAGGTAAAATTTTGATGTAGGCTTAATATAGAGGTTGGAACAGATACTAAAGACTAGGCAGAAACTTTAGTTCACAGTTGTTTAGTTAGATGATTTTTTGCAAGAATACTTTTTCAGTTTTACAAAATTCTTCTGAATGGTGACAAGCATCACTAAACAGATTTGAAGTGAGATTCTCCGGCTTTCCCCATCTGTACGCTATGTCACCTAGCAAGCTTTACAGTTGACACAGAATGCAGGCAGAGAAGGTATACCGAATCTCTCACTATTGTTCTAGGTGCTAATAACATTTTCAAGGGGCTTCAGCAGAGATATCACCGTCGAGAATATCATATTTATAGTCCCTACACTGCAGATATATTAGAATATCTCCTTAAAGGTCAGCCAAATCCATTTGCATAAACCAAACATTATCCGCCACATATCTGACTGAATCATTGAAAATATCTATCTGCTTTAATTTCAGAAAGAACTATTCACTTATTAGTCTTATATTAAACTGCATTACCAATATTTACCACTGTTCAGCAGTATTTACCTTTGTCCTCTGAGTACTGAGCAGCCTAAATGCTTGGACTCACAATGAATCATGGGATACCCAAGGCTATGTGGATAAACCAGACCTGACCTTGTAAAATGGGCAAAAAAAAGGCTGCATTAGTGGGCCGCATAACAAGGAATTTTCCAATCCAAACAGGCCTCAGCGCCGTGCTATGAAGTAATCAGCCAACAAATATGGCCTTCGGATGACGCGGCCACTGAATTACACTGTAATTGTGTGACCACATCCATATCATACCATACCATATGGTAAGAGCAGCTATTTTGTAGTTTAATGACTCTTTGTCTCATCATAGTTCCACCCTCTACTGGGTCTTAAATGTTATTTAAGCTAACCATCAAGCTCCAATGCTGTATTGTTAAATGAATTTGTGAACCATTACCCATTGTAAGCTGGATGAAACAACACTGTTTAACTAAATTTGAAATGTATTTGTTATTTTTTTCCTATTTCGCCATCAAGTTGATTAGAGGGTGAAAAGAAGAGCATCAAGCTATGGTTTTAATAAATTGGAACATACAGTGACCCCACTGCTGATTGGTTGTCAAGATGCTCTTATTTTTCATTTAATATATTATTTAGAAATTAATTGCCTAGAATCTTGAGTTCCTCTTGTGTGATGGACTGGCTTTGAAGCTCCAGAAGGGTACTTAATTTGGGAACCCATTTTATCTGGACCGTTATTGTTGGGATCTGGAGTTTCTCCTAATTCTCCAGCAGAGTGTGCTGTGGATCCTCCTGGGCTAGAGCCCCCCAGCCCAGCTGACGCTCATCAGCTCATCAGGAGACCGGCCTTCATAAGCAGCTGCCAGACCTTGCTTCGACGCCGCAGTGTTAGCCAAGTTTGGTTAGCGAACCTGAGCCTCAGAATTTACTGATAGTTATCTTCCTAGAGAAACCTTAAACTAATTGCCTCTGTCTTCTCGCTCCTAGGAAACCAGTCTCTCGAGAGAAGCTCTGGATGAGCTTAACCTGAATCTGCCTGCCTGCCCTAGAGAGCCAAACCTGAAGACTACTTTCTGGAAACCACCTGCTGCTCTTAAGAAAGAGCTGATCACTTCAACCAAGGTCTGATCACTGGAAGTCAGAAGTAAGACGCTGCTGCTGCCTAAGCACTCTGCTGAACCAACTGTCTCTGATCCCAACTGGTTCCCTCTCTCTGAACAAACCTGGACCTCTTCAAGGTATCCACTGAAATATCTGAGAATCCATTTAACTTATCTGCATACCCAGCTAACCAACTATCCGTCTCTGCAGACGCCAGAGAATCCTGCCCGGACCTGAACCTGAATCTTGTCTTCTTTGTGTGAAAACTAATAAACTCTGTTAAACTTTTTACCAAGTCTCAGTGGTGTTCTGCATGTGGGTTTATCTCTAAAACCGATCATGACAGAACACTGCGGCCAAACACAAAGCCCAGCAGATCACCTCCGGATGAGGCTTGAGGAGCAGGAAACTCAAATCCATGGACAAGCGCACACCCTCCGTGAGTTAAACCGCCAGCTAGAGTATCAGAACCAAGTTTTACAGAATTATGGCAAATGCTAACGCTATGCCTGCAGCCTGTCCAGTTCCGGAACCACTTCCGCCACTCAGGTCACCATCTGTGACGTCATTTCCTGAGTTCCGTCCAAGTCATCCTGAAAGATTTTGAGGTAATCAAAAGGAATGTAGAGGATTTTTGTTTCAATGCCGTTTACTTTTTGAACACTCTCCTGGCAGTTTTCCCAATGACAGAAAAAAGATTTCTTTCATTCTCTCTCAGCTCACTGGAAGAGCCCTAGAATGGGCGGAGGCAAGGTTCTCTTCTGAATCCAGTTTTTCATGTTCTTTTTCCGAATTCATCTCTGAGTTTTCTCAGGTTTTCAACCATGACTCTGATAAAACCATTGATTCCCGAGCCCTGCTAGATTTGAAACAGGGAAAATCTACAGTAGCTGAATTTTCCATTTACTTCCGGGTTAAAGCTGCAGCCTCAGGTTGGAACGAGTGCGCACTTAAGAGTGCTTACTTTAAGGCCCTGAATGACAACATAAAAGATGAACTCGCCACATTGGACGAACCAGCGAGTTTGGAGGATTTAATCCGTCTGACTATCAGGTTGGATAACAGGCTACGGACTAGAGATTTTTTTGTTTCAACCCCTGCATCTGATAATGCTTCTGTTTTTCCTGGCTCCCCAGAATCCGTTTCCAAGCCGAGGTCAAAGGATCTGTCTCGCCCAGCTCCCGTCAAGGTATCTTATTTCTCTCCTTCTGAAGGAGCGGAGGGTGAACCCATGCAAATCGGACACACCAGGCTATCTCCTGAAGAAAGGCAACGAAGATTCAGAGCTAAACTGTGCCTGTACTGTGGTGAGATTGGACACTTTATTGCTTCTTCCCCGACTAAATCAAAAGCCTGGGCCCGTCAGAGGATGTGAGGAGCCTGATGGGCCACTTAAGATCTGAAAAGACTCCTCATTTATTGTTACCAGCTACTCTGTTTTTTGATAACCAGAATCTCACCCTGTCAGCATTCATCGATTCAGGGTGTGAAAGAAACCTAATTGATTCTGAACTGGTCCAGCAGCTAAAGATTGAGACTGTTCCTTTAATCAAACCCCTTCGAGTCTCTGCCATCGATGGAAAGAAATTACATCAAGTTACTCATCAAACACAACCGTTGGAACTGTTGATCTCTGGAAACCATCGGGAAAAGCTAACCTTTTTTGTTTTTCCTTCAGCTTGTTCCCCTCTGGTGTTAGGATTCGAATGGCTGGAACGTCATAACCCCCACATCAACTGGGCTGAACGCCACATCGAATCCTGGTCAACTTCCTGTCACGAATCCTGTCTTCGTTCTGCGGCTCCTACTATTCAGTCCCCTAGAGGTAGGGGGGAGATGGACTCTCCTGACCTTACTTCTGTTCCCCCTGAGTACCATGATTTGGCCCCAGTTTTCAGTAAGGTCAGTGGTACGTCTCTTCCACCTCACAGACCATATGACTGCGCCATTGAGCCCCTCTTCCCAGCAGCAGGCTGTATAACATTTCCAAACCTGAACGAGAGACTATGGAAAAATACATTAACGAATCCCTGGCTGCTGGAATAATTCGTCCATCCTCATCCCCACTTGGTGCTGGTTTTTTCTTCGTGGGAAAAAAGGATGGTTCCCTGCGCCCCTGTATTGATTACAGAGGTTTAAATCAGATCACTGTGAAAAATAAGTATCCTTTACCACTACTGGCCTCTGCTTTTGAACCTGTACAAGGTGCTACAGTGTTTACCAAACTCGATCTGAGAAATGCCTACCACCTCCTCAGAATAAGGGAAGGGGATGAGTGGAAAACAGCCTTTAAGACCCCCTTAGGGCAATTCGAGTATTTGGTCATGCCTTTTGGTCTCACTAACGCTCCTGCCTGTTTCCAAGCTCTGGTTAATGACGTCCTCAGAGATTTTTTGAACATTTTTGTTTTTGTTTACATCGATGACATTTTGATTTACTCCAAGAACCTCTCTGACCACAAAAAACATGTTCGTTTAGTCCTTCAGAGACTGCTGGAGAATAAGCTTTTTGTGAAAGCCGAAAAATGTGAATTTCATCAAAAATCTGTTACTTTCCTAGGGTTGGTGCTCGAGGGTGGGCAGGTGAAGCCATCAGAGGATAAGATAAAGGCAGTTCTGGATTGGCCTACACCTGAAAACCGCAAGCAACTTCAGAGATTCCTCGGTTTTGCAAACTTCTACAGGAGATTCATCAAAAATTATAGCCAGACAGCCCTATCTCTCACAGCTCTTACTTCTGTTAAGAGAACTTTTCAATGGACTCCTGAAGCCGAAGAGGCCTTTAATAAATTAAAGAAACTCTTTTCCAGCACTCCCATTTTGGTTCAGCCAGATCCAACGAAGCAGTTCATCCTCGAGGTTGATGCATCTGATTCCGGTGTTGGAGCTGTGTTGTCTCAGAAGTCTGATTCTGATCAAAAGACTCATCCTTGTGCTTTCTATTCACGCAGACTCTCTCCAGCCGAGCAAAATTATGACGTTGGTGATTGAGAACTTCTGGCCATTAAGCTCGCCCTGGAGGAATGGAGACACTGGCTCGATGGGGCTGAGCATCCAGTACTGGTTTGGACAGACCACAACAACCTGGCCTATATTCAATCAGCCAAAAGGTTCAATTTACGGCATTCAAGGTGGTCTTTATTCTTGTCTTGGTTTAATCTCATCATTTCATACAGACCTGGTTCCAAAAACGTCAAGCCCGACTCTCTCTCTCGTCTGTATTCGTCCGATCAACCTGAGACACCAGAACCAGTTCTTCCCGCCTCATGCACTGTAGGAGCCGTTTCCCGGGAGATCACTGATTTGATCAACTCTGCCCTGGCCTCAGAACCTGACCCAGGTAATGGTCCTCCTAATAGAATGTATGTTCCTTCGTCCGTCAGATCCCGCCTCATCCAGTGGATGCACGCAGCTAAATTTTCGGCCCATCCTGGAGTAAGCAGAACCATCGCCCTCATAAGCAGGCGATTTTGGTGGCCGTCCTTACATAAGGACGTTAAGGAGTACGTGCTGACTTGTCCCATCTGCGCCCGAAATAAGACCTCTCACCAACCACCTTCTGGCCTGTTACATCCGGTTCCAAACCGTCCCTGGTCGCATATCGCCGTTGATTTTGTTACTGGTCTTCCGATTTCTCGAGGTATGACTACAATTCTAACCGTTATTGATCAATTCTTCAAGGCCTGTCATCTGATTCCCCTCAGAAAGCTCCCTACTGCATTCCAGACGACTCAGCTTCTGGGGAAGCATGTTTTTCGCCTCCATGGTATCCCTCAGGAAATCCTCTCTGATCGTGGTCCCCAGTTCATCTCTCAGGTCTGGAAAGCTTTCTGTTCAGCTCTAAACTGCAAATCCTCCTTAACTTCCGGTTACCATCCTCAATCTAACGGGCAGACGGAGAGGATGAACCAGCAACTCGAGTCCGCTCTCCGCTGCCTGACCTCTAATAATCCTTCCGACTGGAGTCAATTGTTGACCTGGATTGAGTATGCACACAACTCTCTCAGATCTGCTTCCACTGGTTTGTCTCCCTTCCAAGTGTCTCTAGGTTATCAGCCTCCACTCTTTCCTGCAGACGAGAGAGAGATATCTGTAAGATCTGTCCATCATCACATCCGTCGTTCCCAACGTATTTGGAAGGAGACCATCACTGCCCTCACCCGTTCCTCTGTGTCTACCAAGAGGTTCGCAGATTCTAAGAGACGTCCGGCTCCCAACTTCACCCCTGGCCAAGAGGTTTGGCTGTCGACCCGGGACATACCTCTGAAAGGTATGTCCAGGAAGCTTTCCCCGAGGTTCATTGGTCCTTACAAGGTGGATCGAATCATCAATCCCTCTGCTGTCCGCCTACATTTGCCTCCTTCCCTTCGCATCCACCCCACATTCCATGTCTCCCAGTTGAAACCTGTCATTTCCAGTCCTTTGTGCCCACCATCCGACTCCCCTCCACCCGCCCTGGACATTGACGGTCATCCAGCATACACGGTTCGCCGGATCGTGGACTCCCGGATGGCAGTACCTCGTCGACTGGGAGGGCTACGGTCCGGAGGACCGCTCCTTGGTTCCTGGCTCTTACATCCTCGATCCATCATTGATCAAGGAGTATGAGAGTTCCCTCCCGTCCACTTTCTCGGGACCACCAAGAGGCGGTCGTTGAGAGGGGGGTACTGTTGGGATCTGGAGTTTCTCCACCTTCTCCAGCAGAGTGCGCTGTGGATCCTCCTGGGCTGGAGCCCCCCAGCCCAGCTGACGCTCATCAGCTCATCAGGAGACCGGCCTTCATAAGCAGCTGCCAGACCTTGCTTCGACGCCGCAGTGTTAGCCAAGTTTGGTTAGCGAACCTTAGCCTCAGAATTTACTGATAGTTATCTTCCTAGAGAAACCTTAAACTAATTGCCTCTGTCTTCTCGCTCCTAGGAAACCAGTCTCTCGAGAGAAGCTCTGGATGAGCTTAACCTGAATCTGCCTGCCTGCCCTAGAGAACCAAACCTGAAGACTACTTTCTGGAATCCACCTGCTGCTCTTAGGAAAGAGCTCATCACTTCAACCAAGGTCTGATCACTGGAAGTCAGAAGCAAGACGCTGCTGCTGCCAAGCATTCTGCTGAACCAACTGTCTCTGATCCCAACTGGTTCCTTCTCTCTGAACAAACCTGGACCTCTTCAAGGTATCCACTGATATATCTGAGAATCCATTTAACTTATCTGCATACCCAGCTAACCAACTATCCGTCTCTGCAGACGCCAGAGAATCCTGCCCGGACCTGAACCTGAATCTTGTCTTCTTTGTGTGAAAACTAATTATCTCTGTTAAACTTTAACCAAGTCTCAGTGGTGTTCTGCATGTGGGTTTATCTCTAAAACCGATCATGACACTATGGCTGTGTTTGAGACTCTTATAGTAGCCATACATCTTTTTAAAGATTGATACTGAACGAGGGACTCTGGGACTATCTTCTGTGTGACACTTTCTGTGAGAATCAGTTTGTGTTTATGGATATTCTCACCGGCCTTAAAACTTCATACCATATGGAAATTCACTATGAAGTTTAAATGTCAATTATTTTGTGTTTTTTTTATGTTTTAGAAAAGATAAAAAGAAAACCCACCCAGCTTGCCCCAACTACACAAGCACTGAGAGACGGAAACTTCCATCTGTGAGGTAAGTTCAACCCACAACTTAAAGGGTTGCAGGTATTGTGAAATTTGAATTTAACAAAACTTCTTTTGGAACATCTACCTCATGCAGCCTGTGCTTACAAAAACAGAGACCTTAGCCATGCAGAGAAGGATAAAGCAAGTAGAGCTGTAGTCGGGTCTTAAAATATAGTGCATTGCAAGCAGAGGTGTCAAAAGTATTAGTGTTTATTACTGAAGTAGAAGTCTAAATCCTACTGTTTAAAAACACTTTTACAAAGTTATACTATCAACTTAAAGTATTTACTCTAAGGGCCGGATTTATCAAGATCCAATTTTGCGTGCAGTAATTTGCGCTCGCAAACTGGAATTTTGCGCGAGGGGCTGAACCATGGTTTGCGGGTGATTTAACAAGAGTGATTGCGTAACTGGTGGCAGGTGCAAAACTGTTGGAGACGCCCTATTTAAATGATGGTTTTGCGCGTTTTGTGGTTTGCGGCAAAGTAGTTTGTAGTCTGTACAAACTAGTGCATTAAGAAATTTAAATCTTACAGTGACCCCCAACAAAAAAAATAAATAAGTAAATATATATATATATATATATATATATATAAATAAATTGGCAACCTTTATTCCCTAAGGTGGTATGTGCTGCAGTAAAAAAAAACAAAAAAAAAACAGGTGTTTTGTATTGGCCTGTGACTGTGGATGAGATCCCCGCAGCATTTGGCACGTTGCTCCACAGGCGCAGGGGGAGAACCCCGACCCCGTCGGACAGCACTTCTGAAAAAACGAGATTGGGAGATCCCAGCTCACGCTGCAACCATACGCTGGAATGACCCAGATGCAAAAAAGTGCAATGTTGCAAGGAGTTTTGTGATATCTGGTATTGCGTGGGTCCTCCTTGTGGCTGGCTCCAAATCCATTCGGAGTTCCCCCAACAGCTCCAAAATGGCAATGCTGGATAAACTATATGTTTTGATGATCGTTTCCTCGTTCATTGCAAAAATATTCACACGGAGTGAAAAAATGCGTTCTCTGCGTCTCCCTGCTTTATTTCCATGTCTCCTTCTTGCGACAATAACCGCTGCCATGTGTGCGCAATTACGCATACAGACCATTTGCACCTTCTTTTGAAACGTGTTAAATATAGAGTCAGATACCGTAAGCAAAATTGCGTTCAAGTTTGATAAATCACTTTGCGAGTGCTAAATTAATATATTTACATGTTCTCCTCCCACAAGACGCACTTTAGCGTGTAAACGCCCCATATTGCATATTCATTGCAGAAAAAGTACTAAATGGATCAGAGGCGCTATTTAGCACGTTTTAAAGACCAAATGCTTTTAGCACGCTGTTGATAGATCAGTTTGTACATTTTTAGCGTGAGCAGTGAAATTGCTCACGTTTTAATACACGCAAACCTTTGATAGATCCGGCCCTAAGAGTGTAAAAGTACTATTTTTAAAACTACTTAAAATACAAAAGTAAAAGTAACCTAGGAAAAAATGTTAAGGACAGATGCTTTAAACTTCATACTGCTTGCTGCACTACCCTATTAAAGGAAATTTGTTCTACAATTCTGGATGATAATTTCCTTATACTTAATTTTCTTATTTTTATAACTAATGGCTACAGTGTAAAATTAACTTTGCATCATCTTGATATTTATTTATTTTGGTATGTGGTGAATAACAAGTTGGTGAGTATCGAGTCCAACCATTAAGAAATTAATGGCTGAAACAAATTAACTTAAATTAAACAAAACTAACAAGTCTATTTTTAAAATGCGTAGAAAGCAGAAATAAGAAAAATTAAAGAAAAAATGTTGAGTAAAAGATAATTGCTCCAGTAAAGTATAGCTAGCCAAAAGTTCTACTTAAGTCAGGTAACCAATACTTGTATTTTGTCACTCACACTTTGGCTTGCAAGATTATTTCCGTGTTTTAAACTTTATCACATTTTGTAACATTACATCCTCAAAGTTTAATTAATATCATTGGAATTTTATGGCATTCACCAACACAACATAGCAGAGAAGAGACACGCTTTGGGACATCATTGATTTCTGACACACATCTCGATTTACCCTCTTCTCCTTTTGGTTGCTGATCATTTCCGAGAGAATATTCACTCACTTTGGTTCAGGTGAGTATCTAATAAAATTAGATATGATGGACCATTATAAATGAGAAAACTCACATCATGGATTTGGAAAAGCCCAAAGTCATCCACAGAAATATGACTGGAACTCGAATAATGGAGGCCGTGGAGATAGAAAAGGAGCTCTATGATATGATTATGAGCAGAATTATAAGGAGCCCTTGACAAACATTGAGCAACTTGGCAACAGGTCAACAGATTGGGTTGGTGTTGGCCTGTCATTGCCACCACGTTGACTCTGTAATATTGGTAAAATTGTTCCCTCTATTAAATTTTTTATATAATTACTTCTCTAATCAGATTGTTCTGTAAGCTAAAGGCAAATTCAAATCAAATTTCTGAATTAGTTGATGATTAATCAAGATTAATACAATTCATTTCATTTCTTTCAGTCCTAGTCCCATGCATTAAAATCTTAAATTTTTTTTCCCATAATTATACAAATGAAATCATTATGGTGAAACCAGTAATTCTCCATTTGTGAAAGTGTGTGACAAGACACACAAAAAAAGAAAAAATGAAAAAAGGTAATTTGTTTTAAGTTGATAAATAAGGTAATACGTTTTTCGACTTTTTCCACTTCAGCAGATAACTATGAAGATCCTGCTATTTTGCCTGCTGGGCCTCCTGCAACCTCTGCAGGCCGTCTCCAACTCCAAAAATAATATCGGCAAGCGAGAGCCAGCAAAAGACAGCACATATTTCAAAACATGGATCCAGACAACTGCAATTCGGTGATTGAAGGCAAGGGTATCCGATATCCTAACAATAAATGCAAGCAGACAAACACGTTTATTTCTGCTAAAGAGGAGAATGTCAAATCTGTTTGTAAAGGTCAAAAAGATAATATTAAGGGAGAGGATTTCACAGTGAGTAAAGGAAAGTTTGATCTTGTTGTTTGTGTGTATCGCAAAGAAAAAAGCAATAACGGCAATTGTGTTTATGAGGGAAGTAAACTCTCTAACAGGCACATTGTAGTAAGCTGCGAAGGTGGTCTACCTGTGCACTATAAAGAAGACACCGTGTCTAAAGAAGGAGGAGACCATGTATAAAGAACGATTGCCTTGTAACATACTTTTGTTTTAAATACTTTCTTCCCTGTAACATCAGCATGAATAAAAAACAAAACAAAAAAAACATCTTTATTCCTTATTTCTGTGATCTGCTTGGAAAAACACAATTGACTGAACTAAAATATGTATTTGTTATTGAATAAACCTACCATAATGAACCCAATGCTTCAACTGTTGTGCTGAGTTTGGATCAAGACTTGCATGATAATAAAACACCCTCTACTAATCCATAAGGCAGAGATTGATGGTGTAATAACTAGTGTGGTTCAGCATCCATTTGCTAAATAGTGAGTCTCCAGTCACCTTATTCATTAGAGTGAGAAGAGTCCTGACTATTGGCTGCTTACACTTTACAATTATTCCAAACTCTGTGGTCTCTGATATAAAGTCCATATAAGCTAAAAAAAGGTTGGTTTAACATTATAGAATATGGAAAAGATCAGGGAATAAGTATATTTGTTTTCTGTATAGTCTGTAGTCAGATGACACAATCCTGAGGTGTTTAGGTTGGATTTTTATTTTGTTTATTTGAATTATTTCATTGCTGCTATTAATTCGTTGTTTGGGTCTTTCCACCCTTAATTTATTTCCTTAGGTAATTATTGTTTGGTATTTCCTTTTAATTGTGTTTTTCCATTATATTGTTTTTGCTTCCTTCTAATGTTCTTTGGACGTTTAGATGTATATCCATCAAGCACTCTCCTGTTTTTCTATGAGTTTCTACTGTGCTCTGCTTTTCCTTCAGCCTCAGCCTTTCCTCATTACCTCTTTTTAGATTTTCTGATTTGTTTGTCATTTTTACTGCCCTGCCTCAGATTCTAAGCTCCATTATTTTCATTATTCTTTACAGGATCCTTTAGTTGCCATGCCTCTTTTATGGCTTGTTCCTGTCCACTTTTCTCGTTGTGTGCAGTTCTTTGGATTCCTGTTTGTTTTTCTAATTTTAATTGTATGTTTATTTTTTTCTCTGTCCACCGTGCTGCTCCTGAGTCCCTGTCTCCAATGTGCTCTTATTTATTTTAAATATATGTAATTAAAATATTAATATAAAAGGTTCTGTTCTGGTCTTGTCACCCTTAGCACACATAAACTAAAACAACGGCAGACATTAAAGTTGTGATTTTGTTGCAGAATTGATGTTTCAGAAGCAGCTCAATTTATTTAAAGTTTTTCGGTACATTTGGCAAACATTGTGGTACTTTCAACTGAATTGGGTTGGATTGAATTAACACATTGGTAACTTTATTTTTTTTGTGATGTATCAATGTGGCTATCAGTGTGGAGTTAAGAGATTGAGTTAGACAGAAGATTCAGCTATAACCAGTAGCTTGCGACCATGACCGTCTGCATGAATGGGTGAATAACTGAGTGCAGTGTAATGATTAGCTGTAATGTATAAGCCAAGCCTACAGTGTACTGCTGCTGACTATATATATCCAGTTTCTTGTGTCAAACCTCTTTTAAATCAGTTATTGTTGGACAACATCTTACCTACATTGGGGAACAAGACCAATGACCCTACTGCTGCTTGTCAGAGGTCATAATCGGATATTGTAAAATTTTATTTTCATTTAATTTAGAAATTCAATTCCCAAAGTCTGAATGACTTCTTCTGTGGCCGACTGACTATGAAGCTTCAAAAGACCACAATGATCTCGGGGGCCACCACATCTACTGGCCTGTTTCATCTGTGTTTTCCATCCATTCAATGTTTTCCACTTATCCCAGATTAGACATTAGACACAAGACATTCCTAAAGGGAATATTTATCTTGTTCATTCTGACTTATCAATACTAAAGTAGGTGCAATTCCCTACTTGTAAATATTAAAGCAGCAGAACCTACAGCGAAAATGAGCCCTTAAGTGTAGAAATCTTCACTTGGGCCTGTTTGGATTCACTTTTTTGTTAATCTCATTTTTGCAAAGGAGCTTTTCCAGAGTTACAACTGTTCGGACAAAGGTGACAAGCTTTACCAATGAGATGAGAAGTAAGTAAAAGTTTTCCCAAACATAACGTTAAGTAATTCATTATTTTATTCTTGTTAATTCTTCTCACAAGCACAAGTTTCACATGTACTAACATTCATAATAGAGTTTTTGACGATCTAATGGGTTAAAAAAAAAGACAGGATGTATATTTGCCTTATTGATTTTAGTTAAAATACAAACATTTAGACACAATTTTTTTGGATATTTTTTCATTTCCATAACCAAAGAAGGTTCTGGAAGATTTGCTGAAAATATTGAGTGTTTTAGTTTGCGGAAGCACACCCGATCATCTATTAACAATGTTGGAAGAAATGTATGAAATGTTCTCATATTTACTAATTTTCTAATACTTTTGATCGTTTTTTACTGAATATCTATTTGTTTCCCTTAAGATCTCTGTGCTGAACAATTCTGAAACACTTCAAGGGAAAATGTAAATAATTCAAGAAAACCAGTGTCTCCTGTTTACCCCTAAATAGAATCTGTATTTGCAAAAGTTTGGTGCGAAAAAAATCTAAATAGTTTAAAGTTAGCAACAGTACCTCTGTGTTAATTGACTGATAGCACCTTAAGAGGCTGTAGCACATAAATAATTATTAAATCAAAATAAATTACATTTTTTGAAAGCATTGTAAATTTCACCATTATAAAATGAAATTTTTTAATTAAACAAATTTCTAGAGTATCAACATTTCACCTTTGATTTAACAGCTTTCCATTTGTACCACTAGAGGGCACTGGTACCCCGTTTGAGAATGACAGGTTTAAGGTTAAAAGGTCAGACAGAGCAACTGGCAGAGGGGAGGAAACTGAATAGCAGAGGCTTAAGAGAAGCTACTGGCTTTTTGGCATTGAGATTACAATTAGTGAGATTTTATTTATTTATTTTTATTGATGCTTGAGAATAATTTGGAAACTGCTTTGTAGAGACTGAATTAAGTCAAATATTTCCAAGTAGTAATGGACCCCTAATATTTTATCCTCATTATGCCATAGTAAAGAAATTATTATTAATATTGCCTAAACAAACAGATTTACGACAGTTTTTCATGTACGCAGGAGGAAAATGTTTCTTTCTATTCATAAAAATGATCTGAACAGCAACATGACATTTGCTTTAAATTAGAGACCCTAAAACTGAGTTTAAGCATTTATTACAGCCAAATGCAGTAACGGTGTCCTTGCACAATCTTTGCAGAAGCAATGATAGCTTATTTTGCATCTGTGGCTTTGAGGCTTTGTGGTTCTCTTTGTCTCTTTGTCCATTCTGCTTCTGAAAAAAATCACCACTACAAATATTTTTAATGGCAGATGTACGAAATCATAAAGACATAACTTCTATAAATTTGTACTGGGATTTGTCTGATCATGATGTATGCAGCTTTTAGTGTTAGCAGGCTACAAAATGTGTAAAACTGCAGCTTTAAGAATACATTGCAAGACATACAAACAGACAGTGGAATCCTTTATAAGAATTAAAGAACTTGCATCGTTTGTAACAAAAAATTTTTCTCAAGGAAAACTGAGCAGAATAAATCCTTTATTATCCCTCGATGGGGGAATTCAGTTGGTACAGGCATTGGATCATATATAAAGGGGTCAAATCTCTGTCATGATTAACATCTAATGAGCCCTTCAGTCAGTGTGGAGAAAAATGTGAGTTTTTGAGGGCAAATGGATGATAAAGCTGTTTTATTCATGTTTTTATGAAGTTTGAGAATTATTTAAACTAATTTGCAATGACTTTGCAAATGATCAATGAAGTCAAAAAACTTTTAGATAACAGACCACTAACACCTCTTAATGGTGCAGAGCATCCAATGACCTTTGACAGTCCTTTAGGTCATTCAAATGTATCTTTTCTTCCATTTGTGGCTTTGGTGTCCTAAATGTTTGAGTCATTCGTCCACACTGTTCATTAGAAATCTCACCAATATATATCAGTTAAAGAGCAGGTGTACTCAGTCATAAAGATGTAACTTTAGCAAATTTGTGTTTGCATTTTCTCTAATTATAAAGTATGCAGCTATTGATGTTTATAGGTTACAAAATTTGTGAAACTACAGGTGTAAAAATATTAAAGCATTATAAACAGGCTCTTTGCTCCTTTATAAAAACATGGGAAGTAACTTGGCTGATAATATTTATATTCAAAAAACCGTCTAATATAGAAACATGCTTTATTATCCCTCGGTGAGGAAATTCAGGTGAGCCATCAAGAAATGAAAGGCAAAAGTAAGCATGCCGATTCATGCATTGGCAAAAAACAACACAAACAAACAAACAAACAAAAAAAGCACAAAATAGAAAAAAGTGTATATTATGCCAATTTTAAAACAGGAGAAATAGATTGCAGAGGTGATTTAATCACAGTTGGTAGCAGTGATGTTTTAAAAAGCAAAAACAAACAAAAAAATATGACTATTTAAGTGACCCATAAGTTTTCTTTTTAAATGTGGGTTGGAGCTTCCTTTTCTCGCTTCTATTCACACTCTGTGGGAGAACAATTTAGCACCTTTTGTTTGTGGCTAACGTTGCACAGTTTTATGATTCAGTAAAGATATTTAGCTACAGTCTTTCTGCATCTAGAAACTTCTCCTCTAAAGGTAATATAAGCTGTGAAGTGGCCCACCTTGGAACATTTCTGATTGCTGTCATCGCTTTTAAAAACCTTACAGGCTGAACACCCTCTTCTTTTGACTCCTGATCATTTGGGGAAGGTGCTTCACTCATGTCGATTTGACTTTTGTGAGGACCAGGTTTTATTTGACCTTATGTTTGCTTTTTGTGATGACTTTACTGATGCTTCAGGTTATCATGGGAAAAAAAACTTTATTACAGGAAGTGAAATCAACCATATTTTGATATTCTTTCTTGTCCATGACATCAGCTGCATCTTAAGAAACAAGGAAACAAATTTGTATAGTTTTTGTTATTTTGTTGGCTTTGAAAAACAATTGTATGAACCAAATATGTCTTTGTCACTGAATAAAATTTCCATGATAAACATTCTGCTTTATAAAGATCTATGTTGTGCTTATTTGATCATGACTCAATGACAACAATGATCATGACAATAAATGCTTTGTTCAAACTGTGTGTTGGGTGATAATGCAATGATTGTAACTATCCAGTGCTGTGATTCGTACAAGGATGTGACATATTTGGCAAAGTTTGTAAGCAATCCCCTCAACGTGATTTAGAGTTTCAGTGCTGATATCTTACCCTAGGTTATCCCGTCACAGGGTCTCCCAAGACAAACAGGCTCTGGATGACTGATCAACTAAAGAGTGGTTCAGATGCCCTTTAAGATGCTGATCAGTGGTACAGTCACAGGCATTGTTAGCATCCTTGATGGGGGTGCTGGACAGCGCCCCTTCCACTCATTCTATAATTTTACTGTGGGATTTAAATGTTCATTTTGGAAATTACTGGGATATGATGGGGAGGAAGGGACCTACAGCTCTGAACTCAAGTTGTGTTTCTTTATTGGACCTCTGTGCAAGTGATTTAGACATGCTGGAAGAAGCTGGACAGAAGCTGGACAGACTCAGCAGGCCCAAAGTGGGTAGTTAGGCTCTGTAGGGACTATCTGGTGGAGCCCTTGGTCGAGGAAGTATCCTACTCCCATCTCTTGGAAAGCTCTCACATTCCAGGGGAAGCTGTGGATATTTAGCCTGACTGAGCCTTGTTCTCTGACAACCACTGTGGCCATAAGGTCTGCAGAGCCTCTCGTTGTAACAACCCCCAAACACAGTAGAAGACAACATCAAGCTGAAGAAGGAGTCTCAGGCAGTGAGCAGGTACCATTAAGGCTGAGCATGTTATTTCCTGGGAGATTATAAAGGCAAATACCAAGAGTCTGAGAGGAGTTTGGAGAAGCCGTGGAGAAAAAAAATTGTGTTTTTATTTTATCTAATTATAAAGTAATTAGACAAAATGATTCTGGTGAACCGTCCAGCACCTCCAGAGGTGCTGTGCTATGACAGTTTTCAGTATGACAAGGAGCTGCTGACCTTAACTGATGACATTGTTGAAGTTTGTAAGGAATACTTTGAGATCAGGTGTTCAGAGTCTGACTTGTTCCTCACCCAGGCTGAAGCCACTGAGGCGCTCAAAAACTCCACAGTGCCAAGGCTTCAGGGGTGAATGAGTTCCACTCTGGGTACCTTAGGTCTTTGGATGTTTTGTTTAATGTTCCTTTTAAACATTATGATCTGATATTTGTGTAGAGTTAAGTAAGTAGTTTGTTATTTTTCCTGCATGTTTGGTAACCATTTCTGGTTTGATTATTGGAGGATGTACATACATTTCCATTAGAGTTGTGATCACAGGTTAGAAAACCTGTTCCAAACCCTCCATGCAGAAATGTCCTAGGCAGTGACTACCCCAGGCATGAAATCCAAAGCAGTGGCATAGGAAGGAAAAAGACGGGCATTGGTCCACATTTCAGAACCATGGACAGCTCAACAACTTAGAAAACTGACTAACCAATGAAAACTGGGCTTCGTTTTTCTTTTAAAGCTTTTGCCGTATGTTCTGTCCTACCCAGTCAAGTCATTGATAGGGATGATGGTTCTACTGGCCTTTCTCTTTCACATTGGGTTCCTTCCATTTCCCTGAAAGGGTTAATGTTAGGTTTGTTTGAAAAGAAAATAGGATTATTGGTCGCAATCCCACAACCTTCAGCTTTATGATCACTAAGTGAATAAATTGAGCTATCATACAAAACAAATTCTACTACAACAACTGTTAAATATTTTAGTCATGATCTCTGAACTGCCAGCCTCATAAAATGGAAATTTCCTCTGAAGTTTATATTGAACCAAATTTTTAATTGATGGAAGATTAAGCAAAACTAATAAATGACTAGAAACTTCTAGAAAATATATACTTGACCCATTGAAAATCTGAGCATATCAACCATGAAGAAAAAGATTTGTTAAGTAATAGGTCTATGGAAGTAAATCTGTGTCGCTGGGATTTGAATTAAAAATGCCACTGAAATTTAAATGTTGTATGTTTGTACTTACTGTTTCAGTGTTAAAATATATTCAGAACACATTTTTGACCTAAAAAAAATTCATTGTCATTATTTCTACACAGCTGAAATTTCATTTGTTATTTTCTCTTCAAGCTAAAAATTTACTATTTCAAAGTGATTACATTGTCAATACTTATTTTTCAGTTAAATTTTTCAGTGTTAAAAAAAATCTGCATATAAAAAGTTCCAGATTTATTGATGAAGAAAGTAAATGAGTTGGTATTCAACAAAGATAAATAAAAGCAAGGTTCATCAAACTCATTTCAAACAAATGAAGGGCATTATTAGAAAAAAATCATTACAAACAAAGTTCCTTGAGATGACGTGTTGTGAATTGGTGGTATATAAATAAACTGAATTGAACTGTTTTAAAAATGTTTTTATGAAGTTTGAGAATAAGTTAAAAACTACTTTGCAACTACTTTGACATCAATCAAGTCAAATTATCTCTATTCAGATAACAGACCACTAACACCTCTTAATGGTGCAGAGCATCCAATGACCTTTGATAGTCTTTTGGGTCATGCAAATGTAGCTTTTCTTCCATTTGTGGCTTTGGTGTCCTCTCTGTTTGAGTCATTTGTCCACACTGCTAATGAGAAACCTCACCAATATATATCAGTTTAGGAGCAGGTGTACTAAATCATAAAGATGCAACTTTAACAAATTTGTGTTTGCATTTTGTCTAATCATAAAGTATTCAGCTATTGGCTCTTTCACTGGAAAAAAATCCAAATCTAGATTAGTCATTTTTCCTAAAATAATTGCATTTGTTCTTGGATTGAAGAGGTAAAATAGACATCTTGCCAATGAAACAAGACAGTTTACACTTATAATACGAAAACACAATTGCATGGTCTTATTTCAAGTACATATTATCTAATTATCTTATTTTAAGAGTAAAAACACTTATTCCATTGGCAAACTATCTAATTTACCTACGGTACTCAAATTAAGGGTAAATATACTTAATTTAAGAAATTTTTAGTTATTTCTAGATTTCAACATTTTTGTCTTGGGAGACCCTGTGAGGGGCGTTTTACCCCTGACAAGATTGCTTACATGTTTGGCAGATTGTCACATCCTTCAACGAATCACAGTACTGGAGAGTTACAATCATTGCATTATCACCAAACACACAGTTTGAAGAACGCATTTAGAGTGAGGAAATTCAGGTGAGCCATCAAGAAGCGAAAGGCAAAAGTAAGCATGCCCCCTCTTGGTACTCCCAGTTTTAATTGCATCTGAGAGCAACACGCAACAACACCACATTCGAGCGGGCGCAGTGAGGATTGGGGTCTTCTCACACCCCTGTTCTCCGGCTGCCGCCCGGAGTCTGGGGCCTGGAGGAAGAGCAAGCCACCTGGTCCGTGGTTTTGGCTGGGGCCGGCTGCGGACCTAGGTGGCCTGCCGGTGGCGGGGCTGTCACCTCTGCTCTCCCCAAAGAAGGTTGGATGGAGGGGCATGAAGTGCCTGGTTGAAGCGTTTTTTTTTTTTTTTTCCGGGGGGGGGGGGGCGGTTCTGGTTGGGTGGCCGGCGCGGGATGGGTGGGCCCCGGGGGGGGCTCTTGCTGGGGGTGGTCCGGTCCGTGTGCGGGGTGGGGGGCCGGGCTTGAAGCAGGAATGAGATGGGTTGGTGTGGCGGTGTCGCCGCTCCCCTCCCCCCACATCCGGATTTTAGGTTCACTTATGGGGTCATCCGATAGTCCCGGGACCAACCACCGGTGTCACCGGGTTTTTGGTCCTGGTATTATTGGATGTGAGTGTTATGTGTGAATGTGTGTCCGCGTTGTTATTTTCTTTATTTATTATTATTATTTTATTCAATTTTTTTTTTCTCTGTGGTACGAGTGGGGGCACTAGGGAGGGAAGGCATGATTGAGATGGTGTGTTGTTGTGTTTTTTTTTTTCTCCCAGGTTGGGGTCTCAACCGCACCCTCTCCCAAATACATCTCAAGTCTCCGCTAAGTGCGGAGCCCATTTCCCCCGTCCTGCTCTCCCTCCGCTGGCTGGCGTCGGGGCTCACTGGTGGAGCTCTGGGTCTGGGGGTGGATGCCCGGGGGTCTGCTGGCTCATTCCTGGCGGCCTCTCCGCTGGCCCCGGCCGGCCGGGGCTTTGCTGGGGCTCCTGTCTGGGGGTCGGGTGCCCTTGGGGCCTCGGATCCCTGGGGCCCGGGACTGGATCCGCTTCGGGGTGGGGCTGGTTGTTGTTCGGGGATTTTCGGTGTCGGTGCCGGTGCCTTCGCTACGATGCCAGTTCCTGGGCAGTGTTTTTTTTTTCCTATGCCGGTTCTGTGGTATCGGTTCGGGGGGGGGGGGGCTGCACAGCATGGTTGGTTGGGTGCGGGTCTTGGGTCCTGTTTTGAGCTCCGGTTTTTCCGCTCGCACTTCTCCTCTTGCATATTTATTTTAATTGTAATTATTAATTTATTAATTAATTAATTTATTTACATATTTATTTATTTTTATTTTATTTTATTTTTTTATTATTATTATTATTATTATTATTTATTTTTTTTCTTTTCTTTTTCTTCCTCGGTGGGGGGGAGCGGTTGCGGGGGGGTCGGTGTCTGGTGTCCACTGTCGCATTGGGGGGGCTGCTTTTTATTTATTTTTTTATTTTTTTTGGGGGGGAGTTTGGCATGTCTGTTCTCTCGGGGGGCGGGCGGGTTGCTGGGTGGGGGTTCTGCTGGCGGCGCTCCGCGGGTGTGTGGGGGTCCGGGCGGCTCCGGCGGGGGTGGTGTTGTCGGGTCGGTGTGGGTGGGCTGGCTGCGCTGACTGGGTATTCGGGTGGGGTTTCCCTCTTGGAGGCATGGCGGAGCTGCTCTGTTCCCGCTGATCGCGGCGGGTGAGGCTGCGGGGCGGGTGGGGGGTTGGAGTGGCTCTGGCCGGCGCGCGTTGGGGGGCTGGGACGGCGGAGCTGCTCTGGTGGCGGACGTGGCTGTGCTGCTTTGGCTTCGTCCGGTGGGGGAGCGGCGTGGTTCGCTCCACTCTGGCTTTGTGCTGCCCCTCAGGCTGCTGCTCTTGGGTTGATTCTGTGCGCGGTGTGTTGCGTTGCGCGCTGTTGGCGTCGGTCTTGGTGGGGTGGGGCTGCGCTTTTGGCCGGGGGGGCGTTTTGGGGGGGTCCCGCGGCGCTCGTGGCCGGTTCGCGGTGGATGCGCGTGGGTCACGGCCGCAGGCGGGGCCGCCTGTGTGTTTTTCCTGGGTGGTGCGGTCGCGGTGGGTGTTGCGGCCGGTCGCCGGGGCTTGGTGCCGGGGGTCGGGGCGTGTTTCGGTGCTCTGTGGGGCTGGGGCGTTTCGGTCGGTGCCATGGGGGGGCTGGTGTTCGGTGCCCGGCCCTACTTCAAGGTGGCCGGCTGCCGACGGGGCCCGCAGACTCGTCCCCGCGGCTCCCCGGGGCGCCGGCATGGCGGTGGCTGGGGGGCTTCTTCGTGGCTGTCTCTCCTCCTCCCTTGGTGGGGGTCTGATTTCCGGGGCTGGCCCCGTCTCGGTGCCTTCGCTTCTGGGGTCCCTTTGGGCGCCTGGGGCTTTGGGTCTCCCGGCGCTGGACTCAGTGCTCTGGGGGGTGTACCTCTCCGGCTCTCCAAAACCACTATTGAGCATTTTTTCTATGGTTAAAACTTTACATGCACAAGTTCACCCTCACAAACAACTACAGGTGCTAGGCTTCAGGTACTTAGAGATTCACTCCCAAACAGAAACCCCACATTCATATCTTCAGGTAACACAGAGTACATGTCAGACTTAATAATATTACTTTAGCAATAGTTTCAAGGTGTTGCTTTATTGTATATCTCGTACCGTGTCTTTTGGTTGTGCTGTTATTTTTTCATCTCGTTACAGGTGATGAAGCAGACTGAAAATGTTTTGTCATTGTCTCCTTCCTATCTCCTCTTTCTTTCATCTTTTGTCTTTTTTTTCTTTTTCCTTCTGCTTTTCTGCTCTACTTACATTGCAGTGTCCATATGAACTGTAAAACTCCCTGCATAACTATAATAAAGCAATTTATATGCATGAAACAAGTGGAGCAGTATGGCAATTGCCATACCGCTACACTTGTGAAAGTAAAATCTGTTGGGCTCCTTTTGGCATCAAGACCATTATTCTTATTGGCACCTTGCCAGACAGGACACTGTAAAAAAAAAAAAAAAAAAAAAAAAGTAAGCATGCAGATTCATGCATTGGCAAAAACCCCCCAGAAAAAAATGTATAGGATGTCAAATTTAAAAACAGGAGAAATAGATCACAGAAGTGATTTAATCACAGTTGGAAGCAGTGATGGTTATAAAAAAGCAAAACAAACAAACAAACAAAAAAATAAACAAAGAGCAATTTAAACTACCTAAAAGTTTTCTTTTTAAATGTGGTTTGGAATTTCCTTTTCTCACTTATGTTCTCACTATGTGTGGGAACAATTTTAGCAGCTTTTGTTTGTGGCTACCCATGCTTGTTTCAGGTTTAGTATCTAAGAGCATTGGTCAGTTTTTTTTTTTTTTTTTTTGATTCAGTAAAAATATTTTAGCTCCAGTCTTTCTGCATCCAGAAACTCCTCCTCTAAAGGTAATATAAGCTGAGAAGAGGCCCGCTTTGGGACATTTCCGATTGCTGTCGTCGTTTTGAAACCTTGCAGGCTGAACACCCTCTTCTTCTTTTGGCTCCTGATCATTTGGGGAAGGTGCTACACTCACGTTGATTCAGGTAAGGTAGCTTTTATGTATTAATCGGCGGGTGCTAAAATTAAATGGAAAAAAATAAAGACGATTTGATATCATGGCACATTTGAGTTCTGTCCTCACACATAGAGTCTTGGACAGTGGTGCTAAGAGCAAATCCAGACTGTATCATAACATTTTATGGGTTTCTATTACTGTCATTAGGGCATCATATGTATACTGAAATTGTTTATACTTCTTGGCATTAGATGCTCTAAAAGCAAAATTACACTTCTTTATTCCTGATATGCTTTCTGAAACCTAATCTAGATATTCCAGCTCCAGGTGCAGATTTTCATCTTCTGAACATCGTATACTGGTGTTATTGCACAGCAGCACAACCAGTTTACTGTTTTTGTTGGAGAAAAGAAAAAAGGTAGGTGTACAAATCTTCTAATGTTTGCATTTGACTCATTTACTGTTGATGTCTTATAATTCAAATCAACATTTAGAAAGAGCAAGCAAGAGCTTAATACGATATACTTAAACTAAGGTAAAATGTGGTTTAAAAGTTAAGCAGTGCTGCTTTAAATTATCAGTTTTACTTTGTGTAGCCTTTTTTTTTTACATCAGTAAATCATCACCAATCAGCTGCAGGATATGAACAAAGAGAAAAATATTAACTATGCTGTTTTTAAAGAAAATGGTCTGTTGATGAAACCATTAATCAGGTTCGGAAAAACAATCAGTCCTATCTTTGTTAATGCTGTGCCTTTTTAAAATATTCGACCTAGAGGAATTTTAGTTCAAGAAAATTGTAACAAAAATCAGTTTGTATATTCAGATATAGTTGCGGATCTTCCCGCCTGACATGTTTTGAGGGTAAACTTTGTCCCAGGTATCCCTAGGGTTAGGTTCAGAGGGACACGTTAAAATCAGCTGCTGGTCTATGAGGAAGTTTCAGACTGTTGGTGACATTGGAAATTTACAGGAAACAAAAAAACAAACAAACACAC
The DNA here is from genome assembly GCA_030533445.1 of Cyprinodon diabolis. NCBI lineage: Eukaryota > Metazoa > Chordata > Actinopteri > Cyprinodontiformes > Cyprinodontidae > Cyprinodon > Cyprinodon diabolis. The sequence continues at coordinate 7,616,043 of CM060085.1, forward strand.
AAAAAAGAAAAACAAATATGGACTTCAGAACATCCCACAATGCACAAAATATCAGTGGGAAGAATAGCATACAAACAAGCAAAAGTTGTCAATAAAAAAAAGAGGTGGAAGAAAAAGACAAACCGATTAGTAACACACTGACCAGATATCAATATCCACAATGAAGCATAGAAAGGAACAACAGGTGAAAGAGAGAGGACATAAATGACAAAAAAGAAACAGGTGGAGATAGTAGATAGAAGAATTCAACATAATCGTGACCTGGGATGAGGGGGCCTCTTAGATCTGGAGCAACACCATTAAGCTAACTGCTGTCAACTAATTTTGAAAAAGTGACTCACTACTTTGTGACACCTCAGACATAGATTATGGAGAAAAATTTTGAAGCAACAGTCTTCCCGTAGTGGTATAAGCTCCTCTGGGGATAATTTGCAAATTTTATCAACTTGAAGTTGTTTTTGCTTCTTGTTGCATTTTGTGATTTTTATTAGTTTTGTGGTTTATGTTAGTTTATTTTGTGTGTTTTATACTCTTTTTTTTTCCTTTACATGATTTGTTTAGAACAGCTTGACACCTTGGCCAGAGTGATATGCATTATTTGTTTCCCTTTACACTTATTTTTGATAATCTGACCAGAGCACCTTCTACTAAATCCTTTTTTCTAAAAGTCATTTCATAAGCTAACAAAACTCTCTTGTCTTTCCCTTTAACAGATTAGAATGAAGATCCTTCTGTTTTGCCTGCTTGTCTTTTTGCTGCCTTTGCAGGCCACTGCCTCTCAGTCCATGAATGAAACCAGCACACCTGAATCGGGAAATGACAGCAAAATACGCTATGAGAAATTCAAAAGACAGCATGTAGATAAAAAAATGACGGCAAATGAATGTACAACTGTAATGAATCAGAAAAGAATTTACAGCAATGATGGCAGCTGTAAGGAGATAAACACGTTTATTCTTGCTGCAGCGAAAGAGGTGAAATCCATTTGTCAAGGTCAAGGGGTTTATAATGAGAGAACTAAATTCACAGAAAGTAAAAAGAAATTTAGAGTTGTTGTTTGTAAATTAAAAAAACAATCCAAAAAACATAACTGTGTTTATAGAGGAAGAATTGTTACTGATAGAACTATAATTGTGAGCTGCATCAACAGCTTACCTGTACACTTTGAAAAAGATCACACTGATACCTGGTCCTCACTTTTGTGAGGACCAGGTTTCATTTGACCTTATGTTTGCTTTTTGAACTGATGCTTCAGATTATGATAAAAAAAAAACAAAAAAAAAAACTTTATAACAGGAAGTGAAACTTTTAAAAGCAACCATATTTTGATATAATTTCTTTTCCATGACATCAGCTGCATCTTAAGAAACAAGGAAACAAATTTGCAGTTTTTTGTTATTTTATTGGCTTTGAAAAACAATTGCATGAACCAAATATGTCTTTGTCACTGAATAAAATTTCCATTATAAACATTCTGCTTTATAAAGATCTGTGTTGTGCTTATTTGATCATGACTCAATGACAATAATGATCATGACAATAAATGCGTTCTTCAAACTGTGTGTTTGGTGATAATGCAATGATTGTAACTCTCCAGTACTGTGATTCGTTGAAGGATGTGACAATCTGCCAAACATGTAAGCAATCCCCTCATTGAAGAGTTTCAATGCTCATATGTTACCCTAGGTTATCTTGTCGGGGGTAAAACGCCCCTCACAGGGTCTCCCAAGACAAACAAAACCCAGGCTGAAGTCAGTGAGGCGCTCAAAATCTCCACAGTGTAAAGGCTTCAGGGGTGAATGAGTTCCACTTTGGGTACTTTAGGTCTTTGGATGTTATACCCCAGTCATGAAATCCTAAGCAGTGTCATAGGAAGGAAGAAGACGGACATTGGTCCACATTTGAGAACCATGGACAGCTCCACATTTCAGAACCATGGACAGCTCCACAACTGACAACCAGATGAAAACTGGGCTTGATTTTCTTTTAAAGCTTTTGCCGTGTGTTCTGTCCAACCCAGTCAAGTCATTGATAGAGATGATGGTTCTACTGGCCTTTTTTCTTTCACATTGGGTTCCTTCCATTTACCTGAAAGGGTTAAGATTTGGCTTGTTCAAATAGAAAAATGGATTATTGGCAACAATCCCACAACCTTCAGTTTTATGATCACTAAGTGAATTGCTTGAGCTATCATTAACAACAAATTCTACTACAGCAACTGTTAAATCTTTTAGTCATGATCTCTGAACTGCCAGCCTCATTAAAATGGAAATATACTCTGAAATTTATATTGAGCCAAATTTAAAATTGATGGAAAACTAACTTTTAGAAAATATATACTTGACCCATTGAAAATCTGAGCATATAAACCATGAAGCAAAAGATTTGTTAAGTAACAGGTCATATATATCAAATTTTGGCCAATATTTTTATTGTAACTCAGTGTTTTTATTATACCTTTTCTCACAGATCTAACCTTAAAGTTAGGTGTGGAAATGTTTTGTTGTTTGTAATTTACTTAAAAACAAATATTTCAGTGGGAAATAAATAACCATTAAGTATTAAAGCAGAAGAGGTTTTAACTTAGCATTTTCCTTGCTTTAGTATTTTTTTGTAGCTTATCTTCCTATTAATTCGTAATTGAACTCAAGAAGCTTTTTGATACTCCTAACATAAGAGGAAAATTCAAGTGTAACAGAGATTTATATTTCTCGATATAAGTGTTTTAATAGAGTTGGTTAAACCACTGAATGTATCTTTGTGGAAGTATCTTTGCTACCTCTAGTGGACAGATTTATTGTTGCAGAAAGTAACTGAGTTGGGAGGCAACAAAGATAATAATAAATAATTCTTGGTAACATAACGTAAAAAAAGTAAGGTTCATCAAACTCATTTCAAACAAATGAAGGGCATTATTAGAAAAAAAATCATTACAAACAAAGATGCACATTTCTTAATTTTATAATTATCTTACAAAACTATGGAAGCATATTGTATTCAATAAAGAAGAAAAAAAAAACCCCAACAGCTTATCTCATAATTACAAGATCAGTATCTCATAATTATGAGATATTATCTCACAAATTTAGTTTCAAAAATTGCAACAGACCAATGAAATTTTTTTTTTTTTGCTGAAAAAATATGAGCCTTTTGCAAATGATGTCCAGGAATTGTAGATAGACAATTCTACATAATTAGAAAGGCTTCTTATGTATGAGTTATTTGCATTAGCTCAATGTGACATAGAGATAATAAAAAGGGAAATTCCTGCCCCACGTATTCAAAATTCAATTTTGAAAATCTAAACTAACAAACAAAAACAGACAAAAAGTTTATAGAAATAACTTTCCTTTGCATGGTGGCTCAGTGCACCCTTCGAGATCGGGTGAGGAGCTCAGCTGAGGTGGCTCGGGCATCTATTCTGGATTCCTCCTGGTTGCAAGGGCGTAGGTTTGATTTCCACTTTGGTAGGGACACTATTGGTCCTAAGTTACATTAATTTCATTTTACCTATGCAAAAATAAGCATGCTTTTTTTATGCTTGACTTGAGCATCAGGGTGCATTTTGTTTAAAGAGAACAGCAGCATTTCTTCTGACATTAATACAAATCTTATAAGCACTACACACAAAGATGTTGTTTATCAATGTTTGAAGCGCCACTGGCTCTGATGAATGTGGAATGATGACTTTTTTTCCACTTTGAAAAGGTTTGTATTTAAACTAGCAAGTGACTAAGACAGTAAGTAAATATGTGCCTATTTAACCAAATATAGTCTCAATATGTCTGTTATATGTGGATTTATCCTGTATTTTCTTTTGAAGACATATAATTGTGCAGAGATAAACAGATGAAACACTCTTATTTTTTTAATGCTCTCTCTGTGTCATGAAACAATGCAAAATAACACATTCAATGGACTGCAAATACATTTATTGTATTTACATTTAGTGACATCATCTACAAAACACAACACTAAGAATGGTACTAAATTTATTCCAATATAAAATAACTTTTAACAATTATTAAAAATATATATAACACCATCTTGTCTGTAATGTAATAATATTCAAAATAAACAGCTGGATTCAAGCTTGTTTACTAAACAACAATTTTTTGTACTAATTAACTTATGGACTGTGTGGAAATCTATTTAAATAAAATCATTGTAAATAGTGTTCCTCTGTTATTTATTAGCTTTAACCTATTTTTAAAAGTAGAAATAGTCAAAGAAATAGCAACATTGCGTGGAACCGTAATTATGCTTTCTAACAAGAACAAATAGCAGATATTTAGCTGCCATCTTGTGTTGTTATACTCTGTAAAAGAAATAACACCTGCTATTTATAGCTGAACTGCCTCAAAGGGTCGTCATAAAATGAAAACAGTAATTAAAATGAATTATTGTTAAAAAGGAAACCCTCGCATTTTCCTCTTCTGTTGGCTGTGGCTAAGAATCAGCAATCAGCAGCATTCACCTGTATTATGTTTGTGCAGGACTCAAAGACCACCGCGTGTTGCTTCGTTTAAGGCGTTTCATTGAACTGCCGCACACACACACTTTTCGGCCTTGCCGTACCTAGGTGCTGCAAACCTTAAAGTCACAGTAACTTGTCAGTTTCAGTGCATCACTTCACACAGTCCAACCGGACAGATGAGAAAGTTCAACCGCATGTTTCCGAACATAACATTCCCCCCCCCCCCCCCCCATCCCCCAGAGAACAGAGGGGTGGCATAGGGGTAACTTCCAAAATGTCAATGTTACCCTGTCACATAATCCCCATGCCAGACAGGTGGGACCCTCAACCTCTGAGGGCGTACTGGTCCCTGAGCTGCATCAAGTTGTGCAGGTGGGTCACCCGCCGCCCGATTACTTCCTGGCCTGGGCTGCCAGCCTAGAGCCACCGGGGAAAGAGGCGATGCTGGTGCAGTGGGGCTTGAAACTCTGTGCAGGCGATTTGAGTGCCAACGAGTCCCATTTTCCAATCTGTAAGTGGCTGGCCCAAGCTGCTTGGTCACCCGCAAGGGCTCTGACCAGTATGACTGCAACTTATTTAGACGGTGGAGATGTTTGATCCTGACCCAGTCCCCCGCTGAAAGGGAGGGGGTCTGCACTATATGTGTTGCATCATACTTCACTTTCATCCGAACCTGTGAATCTTTCACCTGAACTCTGGCTTTCTGAAGTTCTGGGCTCTCACGTGCAGGGGCTGGCTCAGCTCTCAGGCAGTCCAGTGGTTGTTTCAGTTCACGACCGATCATGAGCAGTGCAGGTGACACTCCAGTGGTGGAATGTCTGGATGCTCGGATGGTCAGAAGAGTTTGGTTGAGAGCATCACCGAAGGTCTTCCCCTCCTCCAGACAGGCTCGGATACTGTTCTTCAGCGTTTTGTTCAGCCTTTCCACTCCCCCATTACTCTCTGGGTGGTACACCGCCGTCCTTATGTGCTTGATGGAGCGCCGCATGAGAAACTCCGTGAACTCTGCTGATACAAATTGTGGCCCGTTATCTGTCGTGACCACATCTGGGAGGCCCCAGCGTCCAAAAAGGCTGTCCAGGCGATCGATAACGGAGTTCGCAGAGATGGAGCTCATCTGAAAAACCTCCGGCCATTTCGAATGAAGATCGTGCACCACCAGCAGGTAACAGGCATGAGCAGGCACCCCATGAAGTTCTCCGCAGAGATCGACCTGAATATGTTCCCAGGGCGAAGACGGCCAGGGGGTTGGGGTAAGAGGGGCTGTGGCAGGCTGGCCCGTTTTCCCACTCAAAAGGTAGCAAGCGCAGTTACGCACCAGCTCTTCCACGTCAGAGTCTATGTGGGGCCACCACACAGTATCACGGCAGCGCTGCTTTACCTTGACCATCCCAAGGTGCCCCTCATGTGCCATGTGAAGTACTCTGGACCTAAGAGTCTCTGGAATTACAGCACGGTGACCCCGAGCAAGACACACTGCCCCCCAGCAGGAGAGCTCATTACGGAAGCGATAATATGGAAGCAGCATGTCATCCACTTTGGCGGGCCAGCCGTCCTGGACGTAGGTGCGGAGAGTTGTGAGGACCTCATCAGCTGCTGAGGCCTGCTGCAGTTCTGTCAGTGTGACAACTGAGCCAAGGGGCTCGTGCAGGATGTGGACCCAGTCCTCATCGTTCTCTGGGTCTGACGATACTCCCCCCATCTCCTTTGTCACCGACACAGCCCTCGACAGTAGGTCGGCCACCATGTTGGCCCGCCCAGGCACAAACTCCAGACTGAAGTTGTACTGGTTAAGTCTGTCGGCCCACCTTAACAGTCTCATTGGTCTGTGCCCCGAGCCTTGGGTAGCCAGCAGTGCTGTCAGCGCTTGGTGGTCGGTGCGAATGGTGAAAGACCTACCGTATAAGTAAACGTGCCAACGTTTTCACGCCCACAGGCAGGCAAGGGCCTCTCTCTCCCCCACTGAATACTTCTGCTCTGCAGGAGTTAGTGCTCATGAGGCAAAAGCCACCGGGCGTTCCACCCCGTCCTGAATCTGGGAAAGCACAGCACCCAGTGCCACCCCAGACGCATCACAGGTGACCACGGTGGGTGCAGTGAGGTTGAAGTGGGTCAGTGTGGGTGGAGACGTAAGCTGCTGTTTGATGACACGCACAGCTTCGTGGCAGGCTGGGGTCCAGTCCCATGCGGCTTCCTTCCTGAGCAGCCGACGCAACGGGGCTGTCAGGTCCGAAAAGTGCGGCATGAACCTGAGATAATAGGCAGCCATTCCCAGGAAGGAGGAAAGTTGGGACGGTGACTGTGGATTTGGGAGTGACAGAATGGCTTCAGTGTGGGACATAATTGGAGTGACCCCCTCCTTCGAAGCCTGAAGCCCAGAAACTCAACTTCCCCAACTCCAAACATGCACTTTTCAGCATTCAGCGTGACCCAGTGCTGTTCGAAACGTTGAAAAACTTGCGCCAGGCGAGCGTCATGCAGCGTGGCGGAGGGTGCATGCACTACCACATCATCCAGGTAGATGGAGACACCCTGGATACCAGCCAGAATGAGTGACATTATCTTCTGAAAGCAGCTCGGTGCTGACGAGAGTCCAAACGCCATGCGTTTGATTCTGAATACCCCCACGTGTGTAACAAATGCCGTAAGGTCCATGCTGGCTTGTGCTAGGGGGACCTGCAGATAGCCGTTTCGTAAGTCCATCTTACTGAAGACAGTGGAGCCATGGAAATGACTAGTGAGCTCTTCAGCTGTAGGCAGGGGGTACTTATCGGGAACGATGGCTTTGTTGACGTCTGTGAGGTCCACACAGAGTCGCAGTCCACCCCCCTTCCTCTTAGCAATCACAAGATTCGACACCCAATGCGAGGCGTTGACGGGCTCGATGACATCTGCCTTCACCAGGCGCTGAAGTTTGGCCTCCACTGCATCACGGAGAGCCAGAGGGATGCGCCGTAGAGGCTGGATGACAGAGCGGACAGACTGGTCAACCGTGGGCTGGTGTACAAATCCTTTCATGCAGCCCAGCCCGTTAAACAGCTGTGGGTAGTGGTCAGGCCAGGAGGCGGCGACCTGCAGGACATGCTGGCCTCTGGCATCCCTCACAGCAAAACCCAGGGCGAGGAACAGGTCTAGGCCCATAATATTCGCTCCTCTCTGGGTGATACAGAACTTGGTGTTAGGCGCATATTGGTGGTCATATCTAACGGGAAGGCAGGCCACACCCAAAGTGGAGATGGGGGAGTGGCCATAGCCCAGCAGGGGTTTAACTGCGGCTTCCAGGGGTACGTGGCTGAAGAAGCGGTCATATGTGGATTTGTTCAGGATTGAGACTTTGGCTCCTGTGTCCACGAGGAGCGGGATTAGGGCTGTGCCCACACGGCATGTGCAAAGCTTGAAGGCATGCAGTTAGCTCTGAACTGTGTTTATGGGAACAGCAGCAGAGTCAAAGGAAGCGGGGGAGGAGCGACAACAGCGCGCAAAATGGTTAGACTTGTTGCAGTTGCGACAACGTTTTCCCCGAGCAGGGCATGATTGGTCTCTGGCTGCATGTGAAAAAGAGCCACAGTTACTACACCTCTTGGCCCCACTCCCCCTGGGCCCCCTGTCCAGTCTCAGCACGTCCAGACCGTCACTCGCCCCGTCGCTGGGGTCTGCAGCCTCCGTATGATGGACTGATGGCAGCGATGACATCACCGAGTCGTGCACTGCGCGGCCGAACTTGTGCGCCTCCATTAGGGCCATTTCCAATCACTAGAGCCTCCGCTAAGGTCATGGAGTCTGGCTCTAATAAAAGTCTCTCCCTCAGTTGGCCGCATGACGTTTTCTCTATCAACTGATCAACTATAAGTCCATCCTCCAAAGCCCCAAAGTCACAAAGCCTAGCCAGCTCACATAAAGCCGACACGAAATGAGCAACGCTCTCACCCGGCTTCTGGGTCCTCTGACGAAACTCGAAGCGGTGCATCCGCCGGCTCCTCCCGGAACTGAAGTGTTTCTTGAAGGCGGCTGTAGCTGTGACGTATTTATCATCCACTAAAGTGAGCGTGGCGAAGACTTGCTGTCCCTCCTGTCCAAGACAATGCCGCAAGAGCGCACACTTTCTAGCTTCGGCTAGGTCCGCGTGTCCCAACGCCAGCAAATAATCCTCAAACGACTGCAGCCACCGCTCCCAGGGAACCGCTGGATCGCCGGGAACCGGCAGGAAAGGCGGAGGAGGTGGCAAGGCGAGTTCAGACATCCTCGTTCGGCAAATATTATGTTTGTGCAGGACTCAAAGACCACCGCCTGTTGCTTCGTTTAAGGCGTTTTATTGAACTGCCGCACACACACACTTTTCGGCCTTGCCGTACCTAGATGCTGCAAACCTTAAAGTCACAGTAACTTGTCAGTTTCAGTGCATCACTTCACACAGTCCAACCGGACAGATGAGAAAGGTCAACCGCATGTTTCCGAACATAACAGCCTGTTTTAGTGTAGTTAGAATTCATATCTTTCTTCATTAGGACTAGTTTTGTAGCCTTATATTAATTAAAGAAACTAGCGTGAATAAAATTCTTATTTTGTGCTCCAAGCACGCACACACGCATACGGACTAGAAAACAGCCAACCAGGAAGAGAGAAGGCGGAACTTGAGGCAGAACAACCAATGAGAGTGGAGCTAAACAGCACAGTTACTGATTTAAGGGACAGGAAAGACCGGGCAGCAATACGGAGGGCAGCAGCAGCTACTGAGCTGCAGAGGTGCGAGAGAAAAGGAATAGGCTAAATATAGGCCACCACTCTGAATTGTAAATTAGAAACATATCATTTAAATTAAATTATTGTCCCTACCCTATGTAAACCTACACACGTTTTTAGTGTTAGCAGGCTAAAGAATTATTAAAACTGCAGCTGTAAAAATGCATTGCAAGACATACAAACAGACAGTGGAATCCTTTATAGGAATTGAGGAAGTCACATCGTTTGTAACAAAAATTGTTTCTCAATGAAAAACTGAGCAGAATAAATCCTTTATTAGTCCTTGATGAGGGAATTCAATTGGTACAGTAATTGGATCATAGTTAAAAAAATATATAATGGGTCAAATCTCTGTCATGAATAAGATGTAATGAGCCCTTCAGTGAGTGTAGAGAAAAATTGGACTGTTTGACGACAAATGGATGATTTTATGAAGTTTGAGAATTAGTTAAAAACTACTTTGCAAATGATCAATTAACTCCAAACCTTTCAGATAACAGACCACTAACACCTCGCATTGTTGCAGAGCATCCAATGACCTTTGACAGTCCTTTAGGTCATTTAAATGTATCTTTTATTCCATTTGTGGCTTTGGTGTCCTCTCTGTTTGAGTCATTTGTCCACACTGTTCATTAGAAATCTCACCAATATATATCAGTTTAAGAGCAGGTGTACTCAGTCATAAAGATGTAACTTTAACAAATTTGTGTTTGTATTTTGTCTAATTATAATAATGCAGCTATTGATGTTTATAGATTACAAAATTTATGAAACTAAAGGTGTAAAAGTATTAAAGCATTATAAACAGGCTATTTGCTCCTTTATAAGAACATTGAAAGTAACTTGGCTGATAGTATTTATATTCAAAAGATCATCTAATATAGAAACATGCTTTATTATCCCTCAGTGAGGAACTTCAAGTGAGCCATTAAGAAATGAAAGTAAAGTAAGCATGCAGATTCATGCATTGGCAAAAAAAAAAACAAACAAACAAACAAAAAAAGCACAAAATAGAAAAAAGTGTATATTATGTCAAATTTAAAACAGGAGAAATAGATTGCAGAGGTGATTTAATCACAGTTGGTAGCAGTGATGTTTTAAAAAGCAAAAACAAACAAAAAAATATGACTATTTAAGTGACCCATAAGTTTTCTTTTTAAATGTGGGTTGGAGCTTCCTTTTCTCGCTTCTGTTCGCACTCTGTGGGAGAACAATTTAGCACCTTTTGTTTGTGGCTAACGTTGCACAGTTTTATGATTCAGTAAAGATATTTAGCTACAGTCTTTCTGCATCTAGAAACTTCTCCTCTTAAGGTAATATAAGCTGTGAAGTGGCCCACCTTGGAACATTTCTGATTGCTGTCATCGCTTTAAAAACGTTACAGGCTGAACACCCTCTTCTTTTGACTCCTGATCATTTGGGGAAGGTGCTTCACTCATGTCGATTTGACTTTTGTGAGGACCAGGAATACTTTGAGATCAGGTGCTCGGAGTCTGACTTGTTCCTCACCCAGGCTGAAGCCACTGAGGCCGTCAAAAACTCCACAGAGCAAAGGCTTCAGGGGTGAATGAATTCCACTCTGGGAACCTTAGGTCTTTGGATGTTGTGGTTAACATTTATTTTAAACATTGTGATCTGATCTTTGTGTAGAGTTACGTAAGTAGTTTTAAGTGAGTAGTTTGTTATTTATCCTGCACGTTTGGTAACCATTTCTGGTTTGGATATTGAAGGATGTACATACATTACCATTAGAGTTGTGATCACAGGTTAGAAAACCTGTTCCAAGCCCTCCATGCAGAAATGTCTTAGGCAGTGACTACCCCAGGCATGAAATCCAAAGCAGTGGCATGGGAAGGAAGAAGACGGACATTGGTCCGTATTTTAGAACCATGGACAGCTCCAAAACTCCACAGTGTAGGAGAGAACATACGGCAAAAGCGTTAAAAGAAGAATCAAGTCTAGTTTTCATCTGTTTGTCAGTTTTCTAACGCTTTTGCCGTATGTTCTGTCCTACCCAGTCAAGTCATTGATAGGGATGATGGTTCTACTGGCCTTTCTCTTTCACATTGGGTTCCTTCCATTTCACTGAAAGGGTTAAGGTTAGGCTTGTTTAAATAGAAAATAGGATTATTGGTCGCAATTCCACAACCTTCAGCTTTATGATCACTAAGTGAATAAATTGAGCTATCATACACAACAACTTCTACTACAACAACTGTTAAATATTTTAGTCATGATCTCTGAACTGCCAGCCTCATAAAATGGAAATTTCCTCTGAAGTTTATATTGAACCAAATTTTTAATTGATGGAAGATTAAGCAAAACTAATAAATTACCAGAAACTTATAGAAAATATATACTTGACCCATTGAAAATCTGAGCATTTAAACCATGAAGCAAAAGATTTGTTAAGTAACAGGTCATATATATCAAATTTTGGCCAACATTTTTATTGCAACTCAGTGTTTCTATTATAAAAAGTGACTCACTACTTTGTGACACCTCAGACATAGATCGTGGAGAAAAATGTTGAAGCAACAGTTTTTCAGTAGTGGTATAAGCCCCTCTGGGGATAATTTGCAAATTTTGTCAATTTTAAGTTGTTTTTGCTTCTTGTTGCATTTTGCCATTTTTATTAGTTTTGTGGTTTATGTTAGTTTATTTTTTGTGTTTTATACTCTTTTTTTCCTTTACATGATTTGTTTGAGACAGCTTGACACCTTGGCCAGAGTGATATGTATTATCTGTTTCCTTTTACACTTATTTTTGATAATCTGACCAGAGCACCTTCTACTAAATCCCTTTTTTTAAAAGTAATTTCCTAAACTAACAAAAACTCTTTTGTCTTTCCCTTTAACAGATTAGAATGAAGATCCTTCCGTTTTACCTGCTTGTCTTTTTGCTGCCTTTGCAGGCCACTGCCTCTCAGTCCATGAATGAAACCAGCACACCTGAATCGGGAAATGAAAGCAAAATACGCTATGAGAAGTTCAAAAGTTTCACTTCCTGTTAAAAAGCAACCATATTTTGATATAATTTATTTTCCATGACATCAGCTGCCTCTTAAGAAACAAGGACAGAAATGTGTATAGATTTTTTGTTATTTTATTGGCTTTGAAAAACAATTGCATGGACCAAATATGTCTTTTTCACTGAATAAAATGTCCAATATAAATATTTTGCTTTATAAAGATCTATGTTGTGCTTATTTGATCATGACTCAATGACAACAATGATCATGATAATAAATACTTTCTTAAAACTGTGTGTTGGGTGATAATGCAATGATTGTAACTATCCAGTACTGTGATTTGTACAAGGATGTAACATATTTGGCAAAGATGTAAGCAATCCCCTCAACGTGATTTAGAGTTTCAGTGCTCATATGTTACCCTAGGTTATCTCGTCACAGGGTCTCCCAAGACAAACAGGCTCTGGATGACTGATCAACTAAAGAGTGGTTCAGATGCCCTTTAAGATGCTGATCAGTGGTACAGTCACAGGCATTTTTAGCATCTTCGATGGGGGGCTGGATAGCGTCACTTCCACTCATTCTATAATTTTACTGTGGGATTTAAATGTTCATTTTGGAAATTACTGGGATATTATGGGGAGGAAGGGACCTACAGCTCTGTACTCGAGTTGTGTTTCTTTATTGGACCTCTGTGCAAGTGATTTAGACATGCTGGACGAAGCTGGACAGAAGCTGGACAGACTCAGCAGGCCCAAAAGTGACAAGTTAGGCTCTTTAGGGACTATCTGGTGGAGCCCTTGGTCAAGGAAGTATCCAACTCCCATCTCTTGGAAAGCTTCTCTCAGATTCCGGGGGAGGCTGGAGACATTTAGCCTCACTGGGCCTTGTTCTCTGACAACCACTGTGGCCATAAGGTCTGCAGAGCCTCTCGTTGTAACAACCTCCAAACACAGTAGAAGACAACATCAAGCTGAAGAAGGAGTCTCAGGCAGTGAGCAGGTACCATTAAGGCTGAGCATGTTTTTTCCAGGGAGATTATAAAGGCAAATACCAAGAGTCTGAGAGGAGTTTGGAGAAGCCATGGAGAAAGACTATCATTTGGCCTCAAAATGATTCTGGCGAACCGTCCAGCACCTCCAGAGGTGCTGTGCTATGACAGTTTTCAGTATGACAAGGAGCTGCTGACCTTAACTGAGGACATTGTTGAAGTTTGTAAGGAATACTGTGAGATCAGGTGCTCGGAGTATGACTTGTTCCTCACCCAGACTGAAGCCACTGAGGCGCTCAAAAACTCCACGGTGCAAGGGCTTCAGGGGTGAATGAGTTCCCCTCTGGGTACCTTAGGTCTTTGGATGTTTTGTTTAATGTTCCTTTTAAACATTATGATCTGATATTTGTGTAGAGTTAAGTAAGTAGTTTTAAGTAAGTACTTTGTTATTTTTCCTGCACGTTTGGTAACCATTTCTGGTTTGATTATTGGAGGATGTACATACATTACCAGTAGAGTTCTGATCACAGGTTAGAAAACCTGTTCCAAACCATCCATGCAGAAATGTCCTAGGCAGTGACTACCCCAGGCATGAAATCCAAAGCAGTGACATAGGAAGGAAAAAGACGGGCATTGGTCCGTATTTCAGAACCATGGACAGCTCCAAAACTTAGAAAACTGACAAACGAATGAAAACTGGGCTTTGATCTTTCTTTTAAAGATTTTGCCATGTGTTCTGTCCAACCCAGTCAAGTCATTGATAGGGATGATAGTTCTACTGGCCTTCTCTTTCACATTGGGTTCCTTCCATTTTCCTGAAAGGGTTAATGTTAGGCTTGTTTAAATAGAAAATAGGATTATTGGTCTCAATCCCACAACCTTCAGCTTTATGATCACTAAGTGGATAGCTTGAGCTATCATTAACAACAAATTCTACTACAACAACTGTTAAATCTTTTAGTCATGATCTCTGAACTGCCTTTGAAGTAATTCCATCTGAAGTTTATATTGAATCAAATTTTTAATTGACGGAAGATTAAGCAAAACTAATAAATGACCAGAAAGTTTTAAAAATATATACTTGACCCATTGAAAATCTGAGCATATAAACCATGAAGCAAAAGATTTGTTAAGTAACAGGTCATTTATATAAAATTTTGGCCAACATTTTTATTGTAACTCTGTGTTTTTTTTTTTATACCTTTTCTCACAGATCTAACCGTAAGGTTAGGTTTGGAAATGTTTTGTTTTTTGTAATTTACTTAACAACAAATACTTCAGTGGGAAACAATTAAACCATTAAGTATTAAAGCAGAAGACGTTTTAACTTTTTTAATTTTCCTTGCTTTAGTATTTTTTCGTAGCTTATCTTCCTATTAATTCATAATTGAAGTCAAGAAGCTTTTTGATACTCCTAACATAAGAGGAAAATTCAAGTGTAACAGAGATTTATATTTCTCGATATAAGTGTTTTAATAGAGTTGGTTAAACCACTGAATGTATCTTTGTGGAAGTATCTTTGCTACCTCTAGTGGACAGATTTATTGTTGCAGAAAGTAACTGAGTTGGGATCCAACAAAGGTGGCTGGGTGCACCCTTCGAGATTGGGTGAGGAGCTCAGCTGACGTGGCTCAGGCATCTATTCTGGATTCCTCCTGGGTGCCTCTGGAGTCCAACTTGGAGGTATTACAGGGTTCTCCTATTGGGAGGAGGCCTGTGGAAGGCCCAGAACATGCTGGAGGGACTATGTTTCTGGGCTGGCCTGGTGTCGCCTCGGTGTCCCTCCAGAGAGCAGCTGGAGGAGCTGTGTAAGGATTAGGAAATCTAGGCATCTTTGCTTAGACTTTTGATTCTGCAACCCGGCCCCAAATAAGCAGAAGAATTATTATTATTTATTTTTAAGTGATGAAAGATTAAGTGAAACTGATACATAACAAAAAGCATTTCAAAATTTTCCTTGCTCAGACTGGTAAACATCTGAGGGGCTCCAACCAGGAACCAACAGTTTCTTGGGTCTTCAGCATATCAGACTGAACTACTGCTCAAACAACATTGTGCTGCTTCTTGGGGCTGTTACCATTTATCTTCTTAGCTTTATTCTTAAGTTTAGCCTATTTCAAACTTTTATCCCACATGGTCTGAGCCTCATATATGCACAAACGGAGGAAGGAAATCATGCAAATCAAGTCTTGCTTGAGTTTGGTTATCTGACTACTAACAGTTCCTGATATCAGTTGGAAAAATCTTTGAACTTTCTTAAGGGTAAATGTGAGAATTTATGCCAACCTTTTTTCTTTATTAAATATCTACTGCGACTTACCGTTTCATTTTACTCTTATGGTTGATGCTCACAGCTCTCACTTTTAGGTCAAGCTTGTTTTTTTTTTTTTTCTAATTTATCTAATAGAGAATCTTTGAGTAGAAACCAAATAAGCATAAAGTAATAAAACAGACTGAGTTATTTCTTTAGCATGTTGTTTATTTTAGTATCTTTTCCGTTTCTTGATTTGCAATTCATACTAAAAAGCTGCAGTCAAGAACCTGCTTGATGTTTCTGAAATAGGAAAATTTAATTATATCTTTTTAAATGTCTTAGGGGAGTGTTGGCCTAGTGGTTAGAGCAGGTTAGATAAGGTTGAAAGTACCCGGTTCGGTCCCCACAGCCTGCACTCTGGGTCCTTGAGCAAGACCCACACTGCTCGACCATGGGGATGGGTTAAATGCAGAGAGTGAATTTCCACATTGTGGGTATGTGGGTATCTTTGCTCCCTCTGGTGGACAAACGTTGTAATAAATGAAATAAAACAAAATATAAATCGACTCCACAGCAAAAGAAAATCCCATGTCTAAGAAAACAATATCCTGACATAAAAAATGACACACTCCTATCACAACAAGTGTGCAACACAAAAACTGCAGCTTGTTGAGCAATAAAAAAGTGCAAATCAGATGAAATATATATAAAAAAACACATGAAATTTTACTATTTATTATATTACTATTTATTTATCGTCAGTTTTATGACTTGAATTCTGACGCCTTCTCTGCACCTTTTTTAATTACTTTATCTGTTGCCAGTTTTTAACCCCACCTCAGTAAATATGAAACTAATAAAAAACTTCCCTATGCAGTTCTAAATAAGATGACAAAGAATCAACAGTTATATTGTGAAATAGCCAAGAATGTTTTCTATGTCGCTAAACCTCTTTAAAAAGGACTACTATCAGTTCAGGAATCCCCACAACATTTTGAAGTGAAGGTTCTGACTCCGGGGTCCATTCTGTGATCACCGTTGATGTGGCGACGCAAAATCTTCACATTCATTCTAAATAGTTGAGAGGATAATTGGATTTCTCAACTATTTCTAATCAGAAAAGAGAAGATCCTAACAGAGATAGTGGGTGTTCCAAAAATTGTTTTTATTTAATAAAACAGATGTGACAAATATTTCAGTTTGGTTTAAAGCATAGTAATACATATATTAAATAAGTCCTTTTTTGGCCCCTTTTTTATTACATAAAAATCAGGTGAGAATAAGCAAAACATTCCAATTTAAGTACAATTTCAGTAAAAGTAAATTAAGAATGTATAGATTTTCTATCATGGCATATTTTTATGATTTTTCATAAAAGTAGGAAGTAGAGAAAAACAAGAAAGGTTCAAAAAACATTTAATTAAACTTTTCATAATGTATTCTTTATGGTACGCCAGCATTCATAACATGAATCACTGTCCCCCAGACATCTGCGGTTCTATTTTTTATATTTATATTTTTTTAAAACAAAGCGGAGTGTTTATGACGTCATCCGCACGCGCCGACTACAATTCATTCATCCTGTCTGCTGAACTACAGCTAGTTTTCCTCACATGCCTGGAAGATGTCTAGTGCTACTACCACAGATGATCTCGCTCTCGAAATGGAATTGAACAATTCAGATTAGCTAGACAAACTAATACAATGGGTAGCCCTCATCGTGGTGAAGGCTCCGAATGACTGGTCAAATAAAGAGTTGTTCAAATGCACTTTATGATGATGATCAATGGTACACAGTCCCAGGCCTTCTTAGCGTCCCTTGTGGTGGTGAATAATATAGCCCCTTCCAGTGATTCCATCATTCTACTGTCCTTTTGGAAAATAGCAGGTGAGGGATGTGATGGGAAGGAAAGGAGCTATAGCCCGGAACCCGAGTCTTTATTTTTTGGACTTATGTGTAAGTCCTTTATTGTCCATACTGAACACCGTGTTCAAGCTTAGGGATGTCCATCGGTGCACTTGGCACCAGGACACCCTAGGCTGGAGGTTAATGATGAACTTTGTAGTTGCATCTCAGAGAAAAAAACCATGAAGAAAGACTATCGGTTAACCTCAAAATTATTCTGTTAACCCATCCAGCACCTCCAGAGGTCTGGTGCTAATACACTTTTCAATAGGAAAACTGAATAATGTAAGGAATTGTTGAATAATCTAAGGAATACTTTAAGTCCAGGTGCTTGGAGTCTCACTTGTTCTGACTTGTTCATCACCCAGGCAGAACTCAATGAGGAGGTCAAAAACTTCGCAGTGGTAAGGCTTCAGGGATGAATGAGATCCACCGTGAGCACCTTAGGTCTCGTTACCTCTTGCTCCATGATGCTGCACATAGGCATCCCCTATCAGAGTCAGATTAATGGGAATAATCATAAAGCATGCAATGTGTTGTTAAAAATATATCAAACTAATATTTTAATCTACTCATAGCCTTTCTGATAAGCTGATAAGAAAATGTGTGTGTTCTTCCGCTGGCTCTTATCTTCCCAGAAACTTCTTATTCACACGGTCTGTTTCACACGATTCTACTAAGTGGTCCAAAACAGCAGAGGTCATCGATTCTGTATTTGCTGTGTAGCTAAATGTTCCTACATTGACTGGTGGCCTATACAGCAGATGTAGGAGAACCTGTTAGATTACATTGATATGCATTTGGAAATTAGTTACACTTGTGGCTCCTCATGTTTCTCTCAGTTGCTACAGACCTGACTTAAATCAGGCTTCTGCAGCACTCAATGGCAGCTGAGGAGGTGCTGCACTCCTTTGAATCAGGTGCTCACTCCTGGTGATGTGCTTTGGCATTCTCTAATGGAATGTATTTCCTGCTTACTTTATCAATTATATATCAACTATATTTATCAACCCCAAAGTTAGCACAGGTCCCAACCGGGTATATTGGAGCAGCAGAACTAACAAGACAGATCAGTACCTGTATAACTTGAAATCTTAACTAGAACCTTCTTTTGAGTTTTAAGGAAAATTATGGATGTTGGCTTAACATAGAAGTTGGAAGAAATGGAAATTCACTGGAGAAATCATCATTTAAAATTCAGTATTTTGTGAACTTTATTGTTTGCAGGAGCACTTTAGTGTTAGAAATTCACAGAGAATCACCACAGGCATTAATAATCAGACAAGAAATACGATTCTAATGATACGTTGGAAGGAAGCAAAAGCTAATAAGATGTTTTCCAAAAAACAACTTAATGATTAGGGTGAATTCGAGTTCTGAAGTTGTGGAACATGAAACAAGCAGAATTTTCCCTCACGCTAACAATCAGATTAAAGTTAATGTAACGTTTGCAATTTTAATCATTCATACCCTGGGGTTAAAAAATGAACAAAATGCAGCTTTGCCTTCTTCTCTCTGATTCAAATGCCAAGATAAATCTGACAGTTTTTTTTTTTCTTTTTTAGCAATTTGATTGGGTTTTTAGACCCAGGCCCTGATCTTTATAAGTTTTGCACCTGTTAAAACAGGTATGAGCCCCAAATTACAACTCCTCTCAGAAGGCTTTTATCTACTCCATGTGGGCAGCTGTCCATGTTAGTCAGGCTTCATGGTGTCACTGTCCCAGCAGATAGTTATTTTGTAGTACCCCCCTCAGACCATGGGGCCTTTTTCCCAGCTTTACTCAAAAGTACTGAAATGATTCAACCAGAAAAAACCACCTAATGTAAAGCCGCAAAGCAATCATGTTCAATACATGTTTGTTAGTATTGTGATGACTATAGTACATAAGATAACTACTTAACAGTGTAAGTGAGCAGGGTTTTTTGCACATAAAGAGAAAAATGGAAATGAAGACAGACACTAAAAAATAATTTCATTATTTCTGTTTCAGCATGTTATATGCTGCATGTTAACCCTTCCTTTATATAGCTGTAGCATAGAATATGAATGCGCAGTACTCATATAGTTATCTCAGGTTTTTTTTTGGTGCAAGCAGTTATACCAATTATATTGTGGGGATAATGCATTTGCAACAGATCTTCCAGCTTTACAATATGTCTTATTCACACTGCTATGAGCATAAATCGTTAAAGTTTTGTGAAGATCTTGAATAAAAGAGCAAAAACTATTCCAGTAAAAGGGTTAGAATAGGGGATTTTTTTTGACTCAAACTTTTAGTCAGAAGCTTCTTTGCCAAGGAATGGAAGTATGTATAAAAACCCACAGTCAGAACTAGCGAATGGAAAATAAAGTTATTAGAGCTGACTTTGTAAGTTTATTCTATTAGAGAACATCTCAACAGAAAGATCAGAATATGACCCTCCTGCTTTAGAGTCAGAACACTAGATAAGGCAATGTTCAAGCAGTCATGATGAATTAGCCTGATGTGGTATTTTCTAGTGAAAATGCAAAAGGCACATTTAGAACTCGTGAATACTTCCACTGATATCTGCTGCAATGCAAATGATCCTTTGATATTATATTTTTCCGAACACAGATATCATCATCGTAATGATGATATCTGAGAGATGAACTCGGCCGTCTCTGAATTTCAAGAATTATATTTTTATTATCTAACTGCCAAAATAATTATTGGTAAAAGAGATGAGCTATCATTTTGACATATTGTAGGCTTTAGTGTAAGGTATAATTCTGTAGATTCAACTGAAATCCAAAAGATGATATTTGATTGTGATTATTTTGGGGGTGTTACAACATTTATAACTATTATAAATGTGCAAGAACCTTGGTGTTGCTAAGGTCCGCATATATACTAAAACTTCTTAAAACTGATACTAAAAAATAATTTCATTATTTCTGTTTCAGCATGTTATATGCTGCATGTTAACCCTTCCTTTATATAGCTGTAGCATAGAATATGAATGCGCAGTACTCATATAGTTATCTCAGGTTTTTTTTTGGTGCAAGCAGTTATACCAATTATATTGTGGGAATAATGCATTTGCAACAGATCTTCCAGCTTTACAATATGTCTTATTCACACTGCTATGAGCATAAATCGTTAAAGTTTTGTGAAGATCTTGAATAAAAGAGCAAAAACTATTCCAGTAAAAGGGTTAGAATAGGGGATTTTTTTTGACTCAAACTTTTAGTCAGAAGCTTCTTTGCCAAGGAATGGAAGTATGTATAAAAACCCACAGTCAGAACTAGCGAATGGAAAATAAAGTTATTAGAGCTGACTTTGTAAGTTTATTCTATTAGAGAACATCTCAACAGAAAGATCAGAATATGACCCTCCTGCTTTAGAGTCAGAACACTAGATAAGGCAATGTTCAAGCAGTCATGATGAATTAGCCTGATGTGGTATTTTCTAGTGAAAATGCAAAAGCTCCAACTTGACCCATTGAAAATCTGAGCATATCAACCATGAAGAAAAAGATTTGTTAAGTAATAGGTCTATGGAAGTAAATCTGTGTCGCTGGGATTTGAATTAAAAATGCCACTGAAATTTAAATGTTGTATGTTTGTACTTACTGTTTCAGTGTTAAAATATATTCAGAACACATTTTTGACCTAAAAAAAATTCATTGTCATTATTTCTACACAGCTGAAATTTCATTTGTTATTTTCTCTTCAAGCTAAAAATTTACTATTTCAAAGTGATTACATTGTCAATACTTATTTTTCAGTTAAATTTTTCAGTGTTAAAAAAAATCTGCATATAAAAAGTTCCAGATTTATTGATGAAGAAAGTAAATGAGTTGGTATTCAACAAAGATAAATAAAAGCAAGGTTCATCAAACTCATTTCAAACAAATGAAGGGCATTATTAGAAAAAAATCATTACAAACAAAGTTCCTTGAGATGACGTGTTGTGAATTGGTGGTATATAAATAAACTGAATTGAACTGTTTTAAAAATGTTTTTATGAAGTTTGAGAATAAGTTAAAAACTACTTTGCAACTACTTTGACATCAATCAAGTCAAATTATCTCTATTCAGATAACAGACCACTAACACCTCTTAATGGTGCAGAGCATCCAATGACCTTTGATAGTCTTTTGGGTCATGCAAATGTAGCTTTTCTTCCATTTGTGGCTTTGGTGTCCTCTCTGTTTGAGTCATTTGTCCACACTGCTAATGAGAAACCTCACCAATATATATCAGTTTAGGAGCAGGTGTACTAAATCATAAAGATGCAACTTTAACAAATTTGTGTTTGCATTTTGTCTAATCATAAAGTATTCAGCTATTGGCTCTTTCACTGGAAAAAAATCCAAATCTAGATTAGTCATTTTTCCTAAAATAATTGCATTTGTTCTTGGATTGAAGAGGTAAAATAGACATCTTGCCAATGAAACAAGACAGTTTACACTTATAATACGAAAACACAATTGCATGGTCTTATTTCAAGTACATATTATCTAATTATCTTATTTTAAGAGTAAAAACACTTATTCCATTGGCAAACTATCTAATTTACCTACGGTACTCAAATTAAGGGTAAATATACTTAATTTAAGAAATTTTTAGTTATTTCTAGATTTCAACATTTTTGTCTTGGGAGACCCTGTGAGGGGCGTTTTACCCCCGACAAGATAACCTAGGGTAACATATGAGCATTGAAACTCTTCAATGAGGGGATTGCTTACATGTTTGGCAGATTGTCACATCCTTCAACGAATCACAGTACTGGAGAGTTACAATCATTGCATTATCACCAAACACACAGTTTGAAGAACGCATTTAGAGTGAGGAAATTCAGGTGAGCCATCAAGAAGCGAAAGGCAAAAGTAAGCATGCCCCCTCTTGGTACTCCCAGGTTTAATTGCATCTGAGAGCAACACGCAACAACACCACATTCGAGCGGGCGCAGTGAGGATTGGGGTCTTCTCACACCCCTGTTCTCCGGCTGCCGCCCGGAGTCTGGGGCCTGGAGGAAGAGCAAGCCACCTGGTCCGTGGTTTTGGCTGGGGCCGGCTGCGGGCCTAGGTGGCCTGCCGGTGGCGGGGCTGTCACCTCTGCTCTCCCCAAAGAAGGTTGGATGGAGGGGCATGAAGTGCCTGGTTGAAGCGTTTTTTGTTTTTTTTCTGGGGGGGGGGGGCGGTTCTGGTTGGGTGGCCGGCGCGGGATGGGTGGGCCCCGGGGGGGGCTCTTGCTGGGGGTGGTCCGGTCCGTGTGCGGGGTGGGGGGCCGGGCTTGAAGCAGGAATGAGATGGGTTGGTGTGGCGGTGTCGCCGCTCCCCTCCCCCCACATCCGGATTTTAGGTTCACTTATGGGGTCATCCGATAGTCCCGGGACCAACCACCGGTGTCACCGGGTTTTTGGTCCTGGTATTATTGGATGTGAGTGTTATGTGTGAATGTGTGTCCGCGTTGTTATTTTCTTTATTTATTATTATTATTTTATTCAATTTTTTTTTTTCTCTGTGGTACGAGTGGGGGCACTAGGGAGGGAAGGCATGATTGAGATGGTGTGTTGTTGTGTTTTTTTTTTCTCCCAGGTTGGGGTCTCAACCGCACCCTCTCCCAAATACATCTCAAGTCTCCGCTAAGTGCGGAGCCCATTTCCCCCGTCCTGCTCTCCCTCCGCTGGCTGGCGTCGGGGCTCACTGGTGGAGCTCTGGGTCTGGGGGTGGATGCCCGGGGGGCTGCTGGCTCATTCCTGGCGGCCTCTCCGCTGGCCCCGGCCGGCCGGGGCTTTGCTGGGGCTCCTGTCTGGGGGTCGGGTGCCCTTGGGGCCTCGGATCCCTGGGGCCCGGGACTGGATCCGCTTCGGGGTGGGGCTGGTTGTTGTTCGGGGATTTTCGGTGTCGGTGCCGGTGCCTTCGCTACGATGCCAGTTCCTGGGCAGTGTTTTTTTTTTCCTATGCCGGTTCTGTGGTATCGGTTCGGGGGGGGGGGGCTGCACAGCATGGTTGGTTGGGTGCGGGTCTTGGGTCCTGTTTTGAGCTCCGGTTTTTCCGCTCGCACTTCTCCTCTTGCATATTTATTTTAATTGTAATTATTAATTTATTAATTTATTTATTTATTTACATATTTATTTATTTTTATTTTATTTTATTTTTTTATTATTATTATTATTATTTATTTTTTTTCTTTTCTTTTTCTTCCTCGGTGGGGGGGAGCGGTTGCGGGGGTCGGTGTCTGGTGTCCACTGTCGCATTGGGGGGGCTGCTTTTTATTTATTTTTTTTATTTTTTTTGGGGGGGAGTTTGGCATGTCTGTTCTCTCGGGGGGCGGGCGGGTTGCTGGGTGGGGGTTCTGCTGGCGGCGCTCCGCGGGTGTGTGGGGGTCCGGGCGGCTCCGGCGGGGGTGGT
Source organism: Cyprinodon diabolis (assembly GCA_030533445.1). Lineage (NCBI taxonomy): Eukaryota > Metazoa > Chordata > Actinopteri > Cyprinodontiformes > Cyprinodontidae > Cyprinodon > Cyprinodon diabolis. Next base: position 7,639,765 of record CM060085.1, read on the forward strand.
GTTGTCGGGTCGGTGTGGGTGGGCTGGCTGCGCTGACTGGGTATTCGGGTGGGGTTTCCCTCTTGGAGGCATGGCGGAGCTGCTCTGTTCCCGCTGATCGCGGCGGGTGAGGCTGCGGGGCGGGTGGGGGGTTGGAGTGGCTCAGGCCGGCGCGCGTTGGGGGGCTGGGACGGCGGAGCTGCTCTGGCGGCGGACGTGGCTGTGCTGCTTTGGCTTCGTCCGGTGGGGGAGCGGCGTGGTTCGCTCCACTCTGGCTTTGTGCTGCCCCTCAGGCTGCTGGGGGGGGGGGGTTGCGCCGGCTGCGGTCTGCTCTTCTTACGGTTTTGCGCCGGGCGTCTTTTCTGCTCTTGGGTTGATTCTGTGCGCGGTGTGTTGCGTTGCGCGCTGTTGGCGTCGGTCTTGGTGGGGTGGGGCTGTGCTTTTGGCCGGGGGGGCGTTTTGGGGGGGTCCCGCGGCGCTCGTGGCCGGTTCGCGGTGGATGCGCGTGGGTCACGGCCGCAGGCGGGGCCGCCTGTGTGTTTTTCCTGGGTGGTGCGGTCGCGGTGGGTGTTGCGGCTGGTCGCCGGGGCTTGGTGCCGGGGGTCGGGGCGTGTTTCGGTGCTCTGTGGGGCTGGGGCGTTTCGGTCGGTGCCATGGGGGGGCTGGTGTTCGGTGCCCGGCCCTACTTCAAGGTGGCCGGCTGCCGACGGGGCCCGCAGACTCGTCCCCGCGGCTCCCCGGGGCGCCGGCATGGCGGTGGCTGGGGGGCTTCTTCGTGGCTGTCTCTCCTCCTCCCTTGGTGGGGGTCTGATTTCCGGGGCTGGCCCCGTCTCGGTGCCTTCGCTTCTGGGGTCCCTTTGGGCGCCTGGGGCTTTGGGTCTCCCGGCGCTGGACTCAGTGCTCTGGGGGGTGTACCTCTCCGGCTCTCCAAAACCACTATTGAGCATTTTTTCTATGGTTAAAACTTTACATGCACAAGTTCACCCTCACAAACAACTACAGGTGCTAGGCTTCAGGTACTTAGAGATTCACTCCCAAACAGAAACCCCACATTCATATCTTCAGGTAACACAGAGTACATGTCAGACTTAATAATATTACTTTAGCAATAGTTTCAAGGTGTTGCTTTATTGTATATCTCGTACCGTGTCTTTTGGTTGTGCTGTTATTTTTTCATCTCGTTACAGGTGATGAAGCAGACTGAAAATGTTTTGTCATTGTCTCCTTCCTATCTCCTCTTTCTTTCATCTTTTGTCTTTTTTTTCTTTTTCCTTCTTCTGCTTTTCTGCTCTACTTACATTGCAGTGTCCATATGAACTGTAAAACTCCCTGCATAACTATAATAAAGCAATTTATATGCATGAAACAAGTGGAGCAGTATGGCAATTGCCATACCGCTACACTTGTGAAAGTAAAATCTGTTGGGCTCCTTTTGGCATCAAGACCATTATTCTTATTGGCACCTTGCCAGACAGGACACTGTAAAAAAAAAAAAAAAAAAAAAAGTAAGCATGCAGATTCATGCATTGGCAAAAACCCCCCAGAAAAAAATGTATAGGATGTCAAATTTAAAAACAGGAGAAATAGATCACAGAAGTGATTTAATCACAGTTGGAAGCAGTGATGGTTATAAAAAAGCAAAACAAACAAACAAACAAAAAAATAAACAAAGAGCAATTTAAACTACCTAAAAGTTTTCTTTTTAAATGTGGTTTGGAATTTCCTTTTCTCACTTATGTTCTCACTATGTGTGGGAACAATTTTAGCAGCTTTTGTTTGTGGCTACCCATGCTTGTTTCAGGTTTAGTATCTAAGAGCATTGGTCACTTTTGTGAGGACCAGGTTTCATTTGACCTTATGTTTGCTTTTTGAACTGATGCTTCAGATTATGATAAAAAAAAAAAAAAAAAAAAAAAAAAACTTTATAACAGGAAGTGAAACTTTTAAAAGCAACCATATTTTGATATAATTTCTTTTCCATGACATCAGCTGCATCTTAAGAAACAAGGAAACAAATTTGCAGTTTTTTGTTATTTTATTGGCTTTGAAAAACAATTGCATGAACCAAATATGTCTTTGTCACTGAATAAAATTTCCATTATAAACATTCTGCTTTATAAAGATCTGTGTTGTGCTTATTTGATCATGACTCAATGACAATAATGATCATGACAATAAATGAGTTCTTCAAACTGTGTGTTTGGTGATAATGCAATGATTGTAACTCTCCAGTACTGTGATTCGTTGAAGGATGTGACAATCTGCCAAACATGTAAGCAATCCCCTCATTGAAGAGTTTCAATGCTCATATGTTACCCTAGGTTATCTTGTCGGGGGTAAAACGCCCCTCACAGGGTCTCCCAAGACAAACAAAACCCAGGCTGAAGTCAGTGAGGCGCTCAAAATCTCCACAGTGTAAAGGCTTCAGGGGTGAATGAGTTCCACTTTGGGTACTTTAGGTCTTTGGATGTTATACCCCAGTCATGAAATCCTAAGCAGTGTCATAGGAAGGAAGAAGACGGACATTGGTCCACATTTGAGAACCATGGACAGCTCCACATTTCAGAACCATGGACAGCTCCACAACTGACAACCAGATGAAAACTGGGCTTGATTTTCTTTTAAAGCTTTTGCCGTGTGTTCTGTCCAACCCAGTCAAGTCATTGATAGAGATGATGGTTCTACTGGCCTTTTTTCTTTCACATTGGGTTCCTTCCATTTACCTGAAAGGGTTAAGATTTGGCTTGTTCAAATAGAAAAATGGATCACTAAGTGAATTGCTTGAGCTATCATTAACAACAAATTCTACTACAGCAACTGTTAAATCTTTTAGTCATGATCTCTGAACTGCCAGCCTCATTAAAATGGAAATATACTCTGAAATTTATATTGAGCCAAATTTAAAATTGATGGAAAACTAACTTTTAGAAAATATATACTTGACCCATTGAAAATCTGAGCATATAAACCATGAAGCAAAAGATTTGTTAAGTAACAGGTCATATATATCAAATTTTGGCCAATATTTTTATTGTAACTCAGTGTTTTTATTATACCTTTTCTCACAGATCTAACCTTAAAGTTAGGTGTGGAAAGGTTTTGTTGTTTGTAATTTACTTAAAAACAAATATTTCAGTGGGAAATAAATAACCATTAAGTATTAAAGCAGAAGAGGTTTTAACTTAGCATTTTCCTTGCTTCAGTATTTTTTTGTAGCTTATCTTCCTATTAATTCGTAATTGAACTCAAGAAGCTTTTTGATACTCCTAACATAAGAGGAAAATTCAAGTGTAACAGAGATTTATATTTCTCGATATAAAATGTCAATGTTACCCTGTCACATAATCCCCATGCCAGACAGGTGGGACCCTCAACCTCTGAGGGCGTACTGGTCCCTGAGCTGCATCAAGTTGTGCAGGTGGGTCACCCGCCGCCCGATTACCTCCTGGCCTGGGCTGCCAGCCTAGAGCCACCGGGGACAGAGGCGATGCTGGTGCAGTGGGGCTTGAAACTCTGTGCAGGCGATTTGAGTGCCAACGAGTCCCATTTTCCAATCTGTAAGTGGCTGGCCCAAGCTGCTTGGTCACCCGCAAGGGCTCTGACCAGTATGACTGCAACTTATTTAGACGGTGGAGATGTTTGATCCTGACCCAGTCCCCTGCTGAAAGGGAGGGGGTCTGCACTATATGTGTTGCATCATACTTCACTTTCATCCGAACCTGTGAATCTTTCACCTGAACTCTGGCTTTCTGAAGTTCTGGGCTCTCACGTGCAGGGGCTGGCTCAGCTCTCAGGCAGTCCAGCGGTTGTTTCAGTTCACGACCGATCATGAGCAGTGCAGGTGACACTCCAGTGGTGGAATGTCTGGATGCTCGGATGGTCAGAAGAGTTTGGTTGAGAGCATCACCGAAGGTCTTCCCCTCCTCCAGACAGGCTCGGATACCGTTCTTCAGCGTTTTGTTCAGCCTTTCCACTCCCCCATTACTCTCTGGGTGGTACACCGCCGTCCTTATGTGCTTGATGGAGCGCCGCATGAGAAACTCCGTGAACTCTGCTGATACAAATTGTGGCCCGTTATCTGTCGTGACCACATCTGGGAGGCCCCAGCGTCCAAAAAGGCTGTCCAGGCGATCGATAACGGAGTTCGCAGAGATGGAGCTCATCTGAAAAACCTCCGGCCATTTCGAATGAAGATCGTGCACCACCAGCAGGTAACAGGCATGAGCAGGCACCCCATGAAGTTCTCCGCAGAGATCGACCTGAATATGTTCCCAGGGCGAAGACGGCCAGGGGGTTGGGGTAAGAGGGGCTGTGGCAGGCTGGCCCGTTTTCCCACTCAAAAGGTAGCAAGCGCAGTTACGCACCAGCTCTTCCACGTCAGAGTCTATGTGGGGCCACCACACAGTATCACGGCAGCGCTGCTTTACCTTGACCATCCCAAGGTGCCCCTCATGTGCCATGTGAAGTACTCTGGACCTAAGAGTCTCTGGAATTACAGCACGGTGACCCCGAGCAAGACACACTGCCCCCCAGCAGGAGAGCTCATTACGGAAGCGATAATATGGAAGCAGCATGTCATCCACTTTGGCGGGCCAGCCGTCCTGGACGTAGGTGCGGAGAGTTGTGAGGACCTCATCAGCTGCTGAGGCCTGCTGCAGTTCTGTCAGTGTGACAACTGAGCCAAGGGGCTCGTGCAGGATGTGGACCCAGTCCTCATCGCTCTCTGGGTCTGACGATACTCCACCCATCTCCTTTGTCACCGACACAGCCCTCGACAGTAGGTCGGCCACCATGTTGGCCCGCCCAGGCACAAACTCCAGACTGAAGTTGTACTGGTTAAGTCTGTCGGCCCACCTTAACAGTCTCATTGGTCTGTGCCCCGAGCCTTGGGTAGCCAGCAGTGCTGTCAGCGCTTGGTGGTCGGTGCGAATGGTGAAAGACCTACCGTATAAGTAAACGTGCCAACGTTCGCACGCCCACAGGCAGGCAAGGGCCTCTCTCTCCCCCACTGAATACTTCTGCTCTGCAGGAGTTAGTGCTCATGAGGCAAAAGCCACCGGGCGTTCCACCCCGTCCTGAATCTGGGAAAGCACAGCACCCAGTGCCACCCCAGACGCATCACAGGTGACCACGGTGGGTGCAGTGAGGTTGAAGTGGGTCAGTGTGGGTGGAGACGTAAGCTGCTGTTTGATGACACGCACAGCTTCGTGGCAGGCTGGGGTCCAGTCCCATGCGGCTTCCTTCCTGAGCAGCCGACGCAACGGGGCTGTCAGGTCCGAAAAGTGCGGCATGAACCTGAGATAATAGGCAGCCATTCCCAGGAAGGAGGAAAGTTGGGACGGTGACTGTGGATTTGGGAGTGACAGAATGGCTTCAGTGTGGGACATAATTGGAGTGACCCCCTCCTTCGAAGCCTGAAGCCCAGAAACTCAACTTCCCCAACTCCAAACATGCACTTTTCAGCATTCAGCGTGACCCAGTGCTGTTCGAAACGTTGAAAAACTTGCGCCAGGCGAGCGTCATGCAGCGTGGCGGAGGGTGCATGCACTACCACATCATCCAGGTAGATGGAGACACCCTGGATACCAGCCAGAATGAGTGACATTATCTTCTGAAAGCAGCTCGGTGCTGACGAGAGTCCAAACGCCATGCGTTTGATTCTGAATACCCCCACGTGTGTAACAAATGCCGTAAGGTCCATGCTGGCTTGTGCTAGGGGGACCTGCAGATAGCCGTTTCGTAAGTCCATCTTACTGAAGACAGTGGAGCCATGGAAATGACTAGTGAGCTCTTCAGCTGTAGGCAGGGGGTACTTATCGGGAACGATGGCTTTGTTGACGTCTGTGAGGTCCACACAGAGTCGCAGTCCACCCCCCTTCCTCTTAGCAATCACAAGATTCGACACCCAATGCGAGGCGTTGACGGGCTCGATGACATCTGCCTTCACCAGGCGCTGAAGTTTGGCCTCCACTGCATCACGGAGAGCCAGAGGGATGCGCCGTAGAGGCTGGATGACAGAGCGGACAGACTGGTCAACCGTGGGCTGGTGTACAAATCCTTTCATGCAGCCCAGCCCGTTAAACAGCTGTGGGTAGTGGTCAGGCCAGGAGGCGGCGACCTGCAGGACATGCTGGCCTCTGGCATCCCTCACAGCAAAACCCAGGGCGAGGAACAGGTCTAGGCCCATAATATTCGCTCCTCTCTGGGTGATACAGAACTTGGTGTTAGGCGCATATTGGTGGTCATATCTAACGGGAAGGCAGGCCACACCCAAAGTGGAGATGGGGGAGTGGCCATAGCCCAGCAGGGGTTTAACTGCGGCTTCCAGGGGTGCGTGGCTGAAGAAGCGGTCATATGTGGATTTGTTCAGGATTGAGACTTTGGCTCCTGTGTCCACGAGGAGCGGGATTAGGGCTGTGCCCACACGGCATGTGCAAAGCTTGAAGGCAGGCAGTTAGCTCTGAACTGTGTTTATGGGAACAGCAGCAGAGTCAAAGGAAGCGGGGGAGGAGCGACAACAGCGCGCAAAATGGTTAGACTTGTTGCAGTTGCAACAACGTTTTCCCCGAGCAGGGCATGATTGGTCTCCTGCTGCATGTGAAAAAGAGCCACAGTTACTACACCACTTGGCCCCACTCCCCCTGGGCCCCCTGTCCAGTCTCAGCACGTCCAGACCGTCACTCGCCCCGTCGCTGGGGTCTGCAGCCTCCGTATGATGGACTGATGGCAGCGATGACGTCACCGAGTCGTGCACTGCGCGGCCGAACTTGTGCACCTCCATTAGGGCCATTTCCAATCACTAGAGCCTCCGCTAAGGTCATGGAGTCTGGCTCTAATAAAAGTCTCTCCCTCAGTTGGCCGCATGACGTTTTCTCTATCAACTGATCAACTATAAGTCCATCCTCCAAAGCCCCAAAGTCACAAAGCCTAGCCAGCTCACATAAAGCCGACACGAAATGAGCAACGCTCTCACCCGGCTTCTGGGTCCTCTGACGAAACTCGAAGCGGTGCATCCGCCGGCTCCTCCCGGAACTGAAGTGTTTCTTGAAGGCGGCTGTAGCTGTGACGTATTTATCATCCACTAAAGTGAGCGTGGCGAAGACTTGCTGTCCCTCCTGTCCAAGACAATGCCGCAAGAGCGCTCACTTTCTAGCTTCGGCTAGGTCCGCGTGTCCCAACGCCAGCAAATAATCCTCAAACGACTGCAGCCACCGCTCCCAGGGAACCGCTGGATCGCCGGGAACCGGCAGGAAAGGCGGAGGAGGTGGCAAGGCGAGTTCAGACATCCTCGTTCGGCAAATATTATGTTTGTGCAGGACTCAAAGACCACCGCCTGTTGCTTCGTTTAAGGCGTTTTATTGAACTGCCGCACACACACACTTTTCGGCCTTGCCGTACCTAGATGCTGCAAACCTTAAAGTCACAGTAACTTGTCAGTTTCAGTGCATCACTTCACACAGTCCAACCGGACAGATGAGAAAGGTCAACCGCATGTTTCCGAACATAACAGCCTGTTTTAGTGTAGATAGAATTCATATCTTTCTTCATTAGGACTAGTTTTGTAGCCTTATATTAATTAAAGAAACTAGCGTGAATAAAATTCTTATTTTGTGCTCCAAGCACGCACACACGCATACGGACTAGAAAACAGCCAACCAGGAAGAGAGAAGGCGGAACTTGAGGCAGAACAACCAATGAGAGTGGAGCTAAACAGCACAGTTACTGATTTAAGGGACAGGAAAGACCGGGCAGCAATACGGAGGGCAGCAGCAGCTACTGAGCTGCAGAGGTGCGAGAGAAAAGGAATAGGCTAAATATAGGCCACCACTCTGAATTGTAAATTAGAAACATATCATTTAAATTAAATTATTGTCCCTACCCTATGTAAACCTACACACGTTTTTAGTGTTAGCAGGCTAAAGAATTATTAAAACTGCAGCTGTAAAAATGCATTGCAAGACATACAAACAGACAGTGGAATCCTTTTTAGGAATTGAGGAAGTCACATCGTTTGTAACAAAAATTGTTTCTCAATGAAAAACTGAGCAGAATAAATCCTTTATTAGTCCTTGATGAGGGAATTCAATTGGTACAGTAATTGGATCATAGTTAAAAAAATATATAATGGGTCAAATCTCTGTCATGAATAAGATGTAATGAGCCCTTCAGTGAGTGTAGAGAAAAATTGGACTGTTTGACGACAAATGGATGATTTTATGAAGTTTGAGAATTAGTTAAAAACTACTTTGCAAATGATCAATTAACTCCAAACCTTTCAGATAACAGACCACTAACACCTCGCATTGTTGCAGAGCATCCAATGACCTTTGACAGTCCTTTAGGTCATTTAAATATATCTTTTATTCCATTTGTGGCTTTGGTGTCCTCTCTGTTTGAGTCATTTGTCCACACTGTTCATTAGAAATCTCACCAATATATATCAGTTTAAGAGCAGGTGTACTCAGTCATAAAGATGTAACTTTAACAAATTTGTGTTTGTATTTTGTCTAATTATAATAATGCAGCTATTGATGTTTATAGATTACAAAATTTATGAAACTAAAGGTGTAAAAGTATTAAAGCATTATAAACAGGCTATTTGCTCCTTTATAAGAACATTGAAAGTAACTTGGCTGATAGTATTTATATTCAAAAGATCATCTAATATAGAAACATGCTTTATTATCCCTCAGTGAGGAACTTCAAGTGAGCCATTAAGAAATGAAAGTAAAGTAAGCATGCAGATTCATGCATTGGCAAAAAAAAACAAACAAACAAACAAAAAAAAGCACAAAATAGAAAAAAGTGTATATTATGTCAAATTTAAAACAGGAGAAATAGATTGCAGAGGTGATTTAATCACAGTTGGTAGCAGTGATGTTATAAAAAGCAAAACCAAACAAAAAAATATAACAATTTAAGTGACCCATAAGTTTTCTTTTTAAATGTGGGTTGGAGCTTCCTTTTCTCGCTTCTGTTCGCACTCTGTGGGAGAACAATTTAGCACCTTTTGTTTGTGGCTAACGTTGCACAGTTTTATGATTCAGTAAAGATATTTAGCTACAGTCTTTCTGCATCTAGAAACTTCTCCTCTTAAGGTAATATAAGCTGTGAAGTGGCCCACTTTGGAACATTTCTGATTGCTGTCATCGCTTTAAAAACGTTACAGGCTGAACACCCTCTTCTTTTGACTCCTGATCATTTGGGGAAGGTGCTTCACTCATGTCGATTTGACTTTTGTGAGGACCAGGAATACTTTGAGATCAGGTGCTCGGAGTCTGACTTGTTCCTCACCCAGGCTGAAGTCAATGAGGTGCTCAAAAACTCCACAGTGCAAAGGCTTCAGGGGTGAATGAATTCCACTCTGGGAACCTTAGGTCTTTGGATGTTGTGGTTAACATTTATTTTAAACATTGTGATCTGATCTTTGTGTAGAGTTACGTAAGTAGTTTTAAGTGAGTAGTTTGTTATTTATCCTGCACGTTTGGTAACCATTTCTGGTTTGGATATTGAAGGATGTACATACATTACCATTAGAGTTGTGATCACAGGTTAGAAAACCTGTTCCAAACCCTCCATGCAGAAATGTCTTAGGCAGTGACTACCCCAGGCATGAAATCCAAAGCAGTGGCATGGGAAGGAAGAAGACGGACATTGGTCCGTATTTTAGAACCATGGACAGCTCCAAAACTCCACAGTGTAGGAGAGAACATACGGCAAAAGCGTTAAAAGAAGAATCAAGTCTAGTTTTCATCTGTTTGTCAGTTTTCTAACGCTTTTGCCGTATGTTCTGTCCTACCCAGTCAAGTCATTGATAGGGATGATGGTTCTACTGGCCTTTCTCTTTCACATTGGGTTCCTTCCATTTCACTGAAAGGGTTAAGGTTAGGCTTGTTTAAATAGAAAATAGGATTATTGGTCGCAATTCCACAACCTTCAGCTTTATGATCACTAAGTGAATAAATTGAGCTATCATACACAACAACTTCTACTACAACAACTGTTAAATATTTTAGTCATGATCTCTGAACTGCCAGCCTCATAAAATGGAAATTTCCTCTGAAGTTTATATTGAACCAAATTTTTAATTGATGGAAGATTAAGCAAAACTAATAAATTACCAGAAACTTATAGAAAATATATACTTGACCCATTGAAAATCTGAGCATTTAAACCATGAAGCAAAAGATTTGTTAAGTAACAGGTCATATATATCAAATTTTGGCCAACATTTTTATTGCAACTCAGTGTTTCTATTATAAAAAGTGACTCACTACTTTGTGACACCTCAGACATAGATTGTGGAGAAAAATGTTGAAGCAACAGTCTTCCCCTAGTGGTATAAGCTCCTCTGGGGATAATTTGCAAATTTTGTCAATTTGCAGTTGTTTTTGCTTCTTGTTGCATTTTGCCATTTTTATTAGTTTTGTGGTTTATGTTACTTTATTTTTGGTGTTTTATACTCTTTTTTTCCTTTACATGATTTGTTTCAAACAGCTTGACACCTTGGCCAGAGTGATATGTATTATCTGTTTCCTTTTACACTTATTTTTGATAATCTGACCAGAGCACCTTCTACTAAATCCCTTTTTCTAAAAGTAATTTCATAAACTAACAAAACACTTTTGTCTGTCCCTTCAACAGATTAGAATGAAGATCCTTCCGTTTTGCCTGCTTGTCTTTTTGCTGCCTTTGCAGGCCACTGCCTCTCAGTCCATGAATGAAACCAGCACGCCTGAATTGGAAAATGACAGAGAAAAACCCTATGAGAAGTTCAAAAGGCAGCATATAGATAACAATATGACGGAAAATAAATGTACAGCTGTAATGTATCAGAAGAAGATTTACAGCAATGACGGCAGCTGTAAGGAGATAAACACATTTATTCTTGCTGCTGCAAGAGACGTGAAATCCATTTGTCAAGGCCAAGGGAGTGAGACAGATGTAATGACATTTAGTAAAAATAGATTTAGCGTTGTTGTTTGTAGTTTAAAGGGCCGAAATACGAAACCTATGTGTGATTATGAGGGCATCCATCTTACTAATAGAATTATAGTTTTGGTCTGCAGGCGTGGCTTACCTGTACACTTTGTAGACTCCCTTTGAAACCTGATCACTTTTAATCCTAACTGCAGTCTATGATTCTGTCCTGTTAACACCTTTAAAAAAGCTGAACACAAGAAGTGAATCTTTTTAAAGCTAATGTCTGTAAATTCACAGAAAGTAAAAAAAAAATGAGTTGTTGTTTGCAAACTAAACAGCCAATCCAAAAAACATAACTGTGTTTATAAAAATTGTGAGCTGTAACAGCAGCTTACCTGTACACTATGAAAAAGATCACACTCAAACATAGTTCTCACTTTTGTGAGGACCAGGTTTTATTTGACCTTATGTTTGCTTTTTGTGATGACTTTAGTGATGCTTCAGATTATCATGAAAGAAAAAACTTTATAAAAGGAAGTGAAACTTTTAAAAGTAACTATATATTATATATTTTCTTTTCCATGACATCAGCTGAATCTTAAGAAACAAGGAAACAAAATGTATAGTTTTTTGTTATTTTATTGGCTTTGAAAAACAATTGCATGAACCAAATATTTCTTTGTCACTGAATAAAATTTCCATTATAAACATTCTGCTTTATAAAGATCTCAACATTACTGTGTTTATGAAGGAAGAATTGTTACTAATAGAACTATAATTGTGAGATGCATCAACAGCTTACCTGTAAACTATGAAAAAGATCACACTGACACATAGTTCTCACTTTTGTGAAGACCAGGTTTCATTTGACCTCATGCTTGCTTTTTTAACTGATGCTTCAGATTATCTTAAAAAAAAAACTTTATAACAGGAAGTGAAACTTCCTGTTATAAAGCAACCATATTTTGATATAATTTCTTTTCCATGACATCAGCTGCCTCTTAAGAAACAAGGACAGAAATTTGTATAGTTTTTTTGTTATTTTATTGGCTTTGAAAAACAATTGCATGAACCAAATATGTCTTTTTCACTGAATAAAATGTCCAATATAAACATTCTGCTTTATAAAGATCTATGTTGTGCTTAATTGATCATGACTCAATGACAACAATGATCATGACAGATGCCCTTTAAGATGCTGATCAGTGGTACAGTCACAGGCATTTTTAGCATCTTTGATGTGGGGCTGGACAGCGCCCCTTCCACTCATTCTATAATTTTACTGTGGGATTTAAATGTTCATTTTGGAAATTACTGGGATATGATGGGGAGGAAGGGACCTACAGCTCTGTACTCGAGTTGTGTTTCTTTATTTGACCTCTGTGCAAGTGATTTAGACATGCTGGACGAAGCTGGACAGAAGCTGGACAGACTCAGCAGGCCCAAAAGTGAGAAGTTAGGCTCTGTAGGGACTATCTGGTGGAGCCCTTGGTCGAGAAAGTATCCAACTCCCATCTCTCGGAAAGCTTCTCTCAGATTCCGGGGGAGGCTGTGGATATTTAGCCTCACTGGGCCTTGTTCTCTGACAACCGCTGTGGCCATAAGGTCTGCAGAGCCTATCGTTGTAACAACCCCCAAAAACAGTAGCAGACAACATCAAGCTGAAGAAGGAGTCTCAGGCAGTGAGCAGGTACCAATAAGGCTGAGCATGTTTTTTCCTGGGAGATTATAAAGGCAAATACCAAGAGTCTGAGAGGAGTTTGGAGAAGCCATGGAGAAAGACTATCATTTGGCCTCAAAATGATTCTGGCGAACCGTCCAGCACCTCCAGAGGTGCTGTGCTATGACAGTTTTCAGTATGACAAGGAGCTGCTGACCTTAACTGAGGACATTGTTGAAGTTTGTAAGGAATACTTTGAGATCAGGTGTTCAGAGTCTGACTTGTTCCTCACCCAGACTCAAGCCACTGAGGCGCTCAAAAACTCCACGGTGCAAAGGCTTCAGGGGTGAATGAGTTCCCCTCTGAGTATCTTAGGTCTTTGGATGTTTTGTTTAATGTTCCTTTTAAACATTATGATCTGATATTTGTGTAGAGTTAAGTAAGTAGTTTTAAGTAAGTACTTTGTTATTTTTCCTGCACGTTTGCTAACCATTTCTGGTTTGATTATTGGAGGATGTACTGTACATACATTTCTAGTAGAGTTGTGATCACAGGTTAGAAAACCTGTTCCCTCCATGCAGAAATGTCCTAGGCAGTGACTACCCCAGGCATGAAATCCAAAGCAGTGATATAGGAAGGAAAAAGACGGGCATTGGTCCGCATTTCAGGACCATGGACAGCTCCAAAACTTAGAAAACTGACAAACGAATGAAAAATGGGCTTGATTTTTCTTTTAAAGCTTTTGCCGTGTGTTTTGTCCTACCCAGTCAAGTCATTGATAGGGATGATGGTTCTACTGGCCTTTCTCTTTCACATTGGGTTCCTTCCATTTTCCTGAAAGGGTTAAGGTTAGGCTTGTTTAAATAGAAAATAGGATTATTGGTCTCAATCCCACAACCTTCAGCTTAATGATCACTAAGTGGATAGCTTGAGCTATCATACACAACAAATTCTACTACAACAACTGTTAAATCTTTTAGTCATGACCTCTGAACTGCCTTTGAAGTAATTCCATCTGAAGTTTATATTGAACCAAATTTTTAATTGACGGAAGATTAAGCAAAACTAATAAATGACCAGAAAGTTTTAAAATATATATACTTGACCCATTGAAAATCTGAGCATATAAACCATGAAGCAAAAGATTTGTTAAGTAACAGGTCATATATATCAAATTTTGGCCAACATTTTTATTGTAACTCTGTGTTTTTTTTTTATACCTTTTCTCACAGATCTAACCGTAAGGTTAGGTTTGGAAATGTTTTGTTGTTTGTAATTTACTTAACAACAAATACTTCAGTGGGAAATAAATAACCATTAAGTATTAAAGCAGAAGAGGTTTTAACTTAGCATTTTCCTTGCTTTAGTATTTTTTCGTAGCTCATCTTCCTATTAATTCGTAATTGAAGTCAAGAAGCTTTTTGATACTCCTAACATAAGAGGAAAATTCAAGTGTAACAGAGATTAATATTTCTCTTTATTAGTGTTTTAATAGAGTTGGTTAAACCACTGAATGTATCTTTGTGGAAGTAGCTTTGCTACCCCTGGTGGACAGATTTATTGTTGCAGAAAGTAACTGAGTTGGGATCCAACAAAGATAATAATAAATAATTCTTGGTAACACAACGTAAACAAAAGTAATGTTCATCAAACTCATTTCAAACAAATGAAGGGCATTATTAGAAAAAATCATTACAAACAAAGATGCACATTTCTTAATTTTATAATTATCTTAGAAAACCCCAAATTTAGTTTCTAAAACTGCAACAGACCAATGAAAAAACTTTTTGGCTGCAAAAATATGAGCCTTTTGCAAATTATGTCCAGGAATTTAAGAGAGACAATTCTACATACTTAGAAATGCTTCTTATGTGTTATTTGCATTAGCTCAATGTGACTTAGAGATAATAAAAAGGGAAATTCCTGCCCCACGTATTCAAAATTTCATTTTGAAAATCTAAACTAACAGACAAAAAGTTGTTTAATAATAATAATTTAATGGAAATAACTTTCCTTTGCAGGGTGGCTGGGTGCACCCTTCAAGATCGGGTGAGGAGCTCAGCTGACGTGTCTCAGGCATCTATTCTGGATTCCTCCTGGGTGCCTCTGGAGTCCAACTTGGAGGTCTGTGGAAGGCCCAGAACATGCTGGAGGGACTATGTTTCTGGGCTGGCCTGGTGTCGCCTCGGGGTCCCTACAGAGAGCAGCTGGAGGAGCTGTTTATGGATTAGGAAGTCTAGGCATCTTTGCTTAGACTGTTGCCTCGGCAACCCGGCCCCAAATAAGCAGAATAATTATTATTATTTCTTTTTAAGTGATGGAAGATTAAGTGAAACTGATACATAACAAAAAGCATTTCAAGATGTTCCTTGCTCAGACTGGTAAACATCTGAGGGGCTCCAACCAGGAACCAACAGTTTCTTGGGTCTTCAGCATATCAGACTGAACTACTGCTCAAACAACATTGTGCTGCTTCTTGGGGCTGTTATCATTTATCTTCTTAGCTTTATTCTTAAGTTTAGCCTATTTCAAACTTTTATCCCACATGGTCTGAGCCTCATATATGCACAAACGGAGGAAGAAAATCATGCAAATCAAGTCTTGCTTGAGTTTGGTTATCTGACTACTAACAGTTCCTGATATCAGTTGGAAAAATCTTTGAACTTTCTTAAAGTTAAATGTGAGAATTTATGCCAACCTTTTTTTTTATTATATATCTACTGCGACTTACCGTTTCATTTTACTCTTATGGTTGATGCTCACAGCTCTCACTTTTAGGTCAAGCTTCTTTTGTTTTTTTGTAATTTATCTAATAAAGAATCTTTGAGTAGAAACCAAATAAGCATAAAGTAATAAAACAGACTTATTTAACAGAGTTATTTCTTTAGCATGTTGTTTATTTTAGTATATTTTCTGTTTCTTGATTGCAATTCTTAATAAAAAGCTGCAGTCAAGAACCTGCTTGATGTTTCTGAAATAAGAAAATTTAATTATATCCTTTTAAATGTCTTAGGGGATTGTTGGCCTAGTGGTTAGAGCAGGTTAGAGAAGGTTGAATGTACCCGGTTCGGTCCCCACAGCCTGCACTCTGGGTCCCTGAGCAAGACCCACACTGCTCCCCAAGGGGATGGGTTAAATGCAGAGAGAGAATTTCCACATTGTGGGACAATGAAGGGATTTACATTTTTTTTTATTTTTACATAATAAAGCCTGTTAAACTACAGCCTGTATTTTTGTGTATCTTGGCTCCCTCTGGTGGACAAACGTTGTAATAAATGAAATAAAACAAAATATAAATCGACTGAAATATATATATAAAAAAACATGAAATTTTACTATTTATTATATTACTATTTATTTATCGTCAGTTTTATGACTTGAATTCTGACGTCTTCTCTGCACCTTTTTTAATTACTTTATCTGTTTCCAGTTTTTAACCCCACCTCAGAAAATATGAAACTAATAAAAAAGTTCCCTATGCAGTTCTAAATAAGATGACAAAGAATCAACAGTTATATTGTGAAATAGCCAAGAATGTTTTCTATTTCACTAAACCTCTTTAAAAAGGACTACTCTCAGTTCAGGAATCCCCACAACATTTTGAAATGAAGGTTTTGACTCCGGGGTCCATTCTGTGATCACTGTTGATGTGGCGACGCAAAATCTTCACATTCATTCTAAATAGTTGAGAGGATAATTGGATTTCTCAACTAATTCTAATCAGAAAAGAGAAGATCCTAATAGAGATAGTGGGTGTTCCAGAAATTGTTTTTATTTAATAAAACAGATGTGACAAATATTTCAGTTTGGTTTAAAGCATAGTAATACATATATTAAATAAGTCCTTTTTTGGCCCCTTTTTTATTACATAAAATTCAGGTGAGAATAAGCAAAACATTCCAATTTAAATACAATATCAGTAAAAGTGAATTAAGAATGTATAGATTTTCTATCATGGCACATTTTTATGATTTTTTATAAAAGTAGGAAGTAATAGAGAAAAACAAGAAAGATTCAAAAAAACATAAAGTGAAAGAAACCATTTAACCATTTATAAAAATTGGCAATTTGATCTGATCAGGAAGAGAGAAGAAAAAGGTGAACAAAACTAGTCCATAGGGCGTCTTTACAGTGCCTCTCAGAGGTATGTATACCCTTCAGACTTAAAGGGGAATGCCGTTTTTTTTACATTGGGCCCTTGATTTAACGTTATTACATTATGTTCCACTTTCCCATATGAGTTTTGTGTCATTTGGAGCTGTTCTAAAGATATTTAGTTAGGTAATATCCAAGTAATGTCTTCCTGTGGGCAACGAGTTGAAGGCACAAATTAAACTTTTCATAATGTATTCTTTATGGTACGCCAGCATTCATAACAGGTAGGCGAATCACTGTCCCCCAGACATCTGCGGTTATATTTTTTATATTTATAGGTCTCGTTACCTCTTGCTCCATGATGCTGCACATAGGCATCCCCTATCAGAGTCAGATTAATTGGAATAATCATAAAGCATGCAGTGTGTTGTTAAAAATATATCAAACTAATATTTTAATCTACTCATAGCCTTTCTGATAAGCTGATAAGAAAATGTGTGTATTCTTCCGCTGGCTCTTATCTTCCCAGAAACTTCTTATTCACACGGTCTGTTTCACACGATTCTACTAAGTGGTCCAAAACAGCAGAGGTCATCAATTCTGTATCTCCTGACAATCTGTAGCTAAATGTTCCTACATTGACTGGTGGCCTATACAGCAGATGAGGGAGAACCTGTTAGATTACATTGATATGCATTTGGAAATTAGTTACACTTGTGGCTCCTCATGTTTCTCTCAGTTGCTACAGACCTGACTTAAATCAGGCTTCTGCAGCACTCGATGGCAGCTGAGGAGGTGCTGCACTCCTTTGAATCAGGTGCTCACTCCTGGTGATGTGCTTTGGCATTCTCTAATGGAATGTACTGTATGTCCTGCTTACTTTATCAATTATATATCAACTATATTTATAAACCCCAACGTTAGCACAGGTCCCAACTGGGTATATTGGAGCAGCAGAACTAACAAGACAGATGAGCACCTGTATAACTTGAAATCTTAACTAGAACCTTCCTTTGAGTTTTTAAGGAAAATTATGGATGCTGTCTTAACATAGAAGTTGGAAGAAATGGAAATTCACAGGAGAAATCATCATTTAAAATTCAGTATTTTGTGAATTTTATTGTTTGCAGGAGCACTTTAGTGTTACAAATTCACAGAGAATCACCACAGGCATTAATAATCAGACAAGAAATATGATTCTAATGATACGCTGGAAGGAAGCAGAAGCTGATTAGATGTTTTCCAAAAAAACAACTTAATGATTAGGGTGAATTTGAGTTCTGAAGTTGTGAAACATGAAACAAGCAGAATTTTCCCTCACGCTAACAATCAGATTAAAGTTAATGTAACGTTTGCAATTTTAATCATTCATACCCTGGGGTTAAAAAATGAACAAAATGCAGCTTTGCCTTCTTCTCTCTGATTCAAATGCCAAGATAAATCTGACAGTTTTAGCAATTTGATTGGGTTTTTAGACCCAGGCCCTGATCTTCATAAGTTTTGCACCTGTTAAAACAGGTACAAACGTATTTTGTACACACAGATTGGATCTTCAGGATAGGTGGAAAGGGATTTGCAATTAAGCAGACAGCATGTGCCTGTTTGCCTTCATCAATACATAAGTATATATTAATAAATGTTCAGGGTAAGGTATTTTCATTTGTCTGGGCCGATTTTTAGTATAACCTTTAAAAAATATATAAAAACAAAATTTTATGTTACTGAATTATCATTTAGAAATTTTGTATTTATCATTTGTTTCAGTGTTGTGGCTTATTTGAATTACTAGTGTGAATTTAGGATTTTCTTTAATTAGAAGGTATTTAAACTTTCAAGCACAACTGTTTTTGGCAGGCATTGTAAGCAATCCCCTCAACATGATGAAGAGGTCTCAATGCTCATACGATACCCTTAGTTATCTCATCGGGGCTAAATTGCCCCTCGTAGGGTCTCCCAAGACAAATAGGCTCCGAATGACTGGTCAAATAAAGAGTGGTTCAAATGCTCTTTATGATGATGATCAGTGGTACACAGTCCCAGGCCTTCTTAGCGTCCCTTGTGGTGGTGCATAATATATCCCCTTCCAGTGATTCCATCATTCTGCTGTCCATTTGAGATTTAACAGGTGAAGGATGAGATGGGGAGGAAAGGACCTATAGCCCAGAACCGGAGTTGTCTTTCTTTTTTGGACTTATGTGCAAGTCCTGTATTGTCCATACACACCATGTTCAAGCTTAGGGATGTCCATTGGTGCACTTGGCACCAGGACACCCTAGGCTGGAGGTTAATGATGGACTTTGTAGTTGCATCTTGGAGAAAGAAACCATGACCTCAAAATTATTCTGTTAAACCGTCCAGCACCTCCAGAGGTACTGTGCTAACACACTTTTCAATAGGAAAACTGAATAATGTAAGGAATTGTTGAATGGTATAAGGAAAACTTTGAGTCCAGGTGCTTGGAATCTGACTTGTTCTGACTTGTTCATCACCCAGGCAGAACTCACTGAGGAGGTCAAAAAGTTCCCAGTGGTAAGGCTTCAGGGATGAATGAGATCCACCGTGAGCACCTTAGGTCTCGTTACCTCTTGCTCCATGATGCTGCACATAGGCATCCCCTATCAGAGTCAGATTAATGGGAATAATCATAAAGCATGCAATGTGTTGTTAAAAATATATCAAACTAATATTTTAATCTACTCATAGCCTTTCTGATAAGCTGATAAGAAAATGTGTGTATTCTTCCGCTGGCTCTTATCTTCCCAAAAACTTCTTTTTCACACGGTCTGTTTCACACGATTCTACTAAGTGATCCAAAACAGCAGAGGTCGTTGATTCTGTATCTCCTGACAATCTGTAGCTAAATGTTCCTACATTGACTGGTGGCCTATACAGCAGATGAGGGAGAACCTGTTAGATTACATTGATATGCATTTGGAAATTAGTTACACTTGTGGCTCCTCATGTTTCTCTCAGTTGCTACAGACCTGACTTAAATCAGGCTTCTGCAGCACTCGATGGCAGCTAAGGAGGTGCTGCACTCCTTTGAATCAGGTGCTCACTCCTGGTGATGTGCTTTGGCATTCTCTAATGGAATGTATGTCCTGCTTACTTTATCAATTATATATCAACTATATTTATAAACCCCAACGTTAGCACAGGTCCCAACTGGGTATATTGGAGCAGCAGAACTAACAAGACAGATGAGCACCTGTATAACATGAAATCTTAACTAGAACCTTCCTTTGAGTTTTTAAGGAAAATTATGGATGCTGTCTTAACATAGAAGTTGGAAGAAATGGAAATTCACAGGAGAAATCATCATTTAAAATTCAGTATTTTGTGAATTTTATTGTTTGCAGGAGCACTTTAGTGTTACAAATTCACAGAGAATCACCACAGGCATTAATAATCAGACAAGAAATACGATTCTAATGATACGCTGGAAGGAAGCAGAAGCTGATTAGATGTTTTCCAAAAAAACAACTTAATGATTAGGGTGAATTTGAGTTCTGAAGTTGTGAAACATGAAACAAGCAGAATTTTCCCTCACGCTAACAATCAGATTAAAGTTAATGTAACGTTTGCAATTTTAATCATTCATACCCTGGGGTTAAAAAATGAACAAAATGCAGCTTTGCCTTCTTCTCTCTGATTCAAATGCCAAGATAAATCTGACAGTTTTAGCAATTTGATTGGGTTTTTAGACCCAGGCCCTGATCTTCATAAGTTTTGCACCTGTTAAAACAGGTACAAACGTATTTTGTACACACAGATTGGATCTTCAGGATAGGTGGAAAGGGATTTGCAATTAAGCAGACAGCATGTGCCTGTTTGCCTTCATCAATACATAAGTATATATTAATAAATGTTCAGGGTAAGGTATTTTCATTTGTCTGGGCCGATTTTTAGTATAACCTTTAAAAAATATATAAAAACAAAATTTTATGTTACTGAATTATCATTTAGAAATTTTGTATTTATCATTTGTTTCAGTGTTGTGGCTTATTTGAATTACTAGTGTGAATTTAGGATTTTCTTTAATTAGAAGGTATTTAAACTTTCAAGCACAACTGTTTTTGGCAGGCATTGTAAGCAATCCCCTCAACATGATGAAGAGGTCTCAATGCTCATACGATACCCTTAGTTATCTCATCGGGGCTAAATTGCCCCTCGTAGGGTCTCCCAAGACAAATAGGCTCCGAATGACTGGTCAAATAAAGAGTGGTTCAAATGCTCTTTATGATGATGATCAGTGGTACACAGTCCCAGGCCTTCTTAGCGTCCCTTGTGGTGGTGCATAATATATCCCCTTCCAGTGATTCCATCATTCTGCTGTCCATTTGAGATTTAACAGGTGAAGGATGAGATGGGGAGGAAAGGACCTATAGCCCAGAACCGGAGTTGTCTTTCTTTTTTGGACTTATGTGCAAGTCCTGTATTGTCCATACACACCATGTTCAAGCTTAGGGATGTCCATTGGTGCACTTGGCACCAGGACACCCTAGGCTGGAGGTTAATGATGGACTTTGTAGTTGCATCTTGGAGAAAGAAACCATGACCTCAAAATTATTCTGTTAAACCGTCCAGCACCTCCAGAGGTGCTGTGCTAACACACTTTTCAATAGGAAAACTGAATAATGTAAGGAATTGTTGAATGGTATAAGGAATACTTTAAGTCCAGGTGCTTGGAATCTGACTTGTTCTGACTTGTTCATCACCCAGGCAGAACTCACTGAGGAGGTCAAAAAGTTCCCAGTGGTAAGGCTTCAGGGATGAATGAGATCCACCGTGAGCACCTTAGGTCTCTTTACCTCTTGCTCCATGATGCTGCACATAGGCATCCCCTATCAGAGTCATATTAATGGGAATAATCATAAAGCATGCAATGTGTTGTTAAAAATATATTAAACTAATATTTTTTCTACTCATAGCCTTTCTGATAAGCTGATAAGAAAATGTGTGTGTTCGTCCGCTGGCTCTTATCTTCCCAGAAACTTCTTATTCACACGGTCTGTTTCACACGATTCTACTAAGTGGTCCAAAACAGCAGAGGTCGTTGATTCTGTATCTCCTGACAATCTGTAGCTAAATGTTCCTACATTGACTGGTGGCCTATACAGCAGATGAGGGAGAACCTGTTAGATTACATTGATATGCATTTGGAAATTAGTTACACTTGTGGCTCCTCATGTTTCTCTCAGTTGCTACAGACCTGACTTAAATCAGGCTTCTGCAGCACTCGATGGCAGCTAAGGAGGTGCTGCACTCCTTTGAATCAGGTGCTCACTCCTGGTGATGTGCTTTGGCATTCTCTAATGGAATGTATGTCCTGCTTACTTTATCAATTATATATCAACTATATTTATAAACCCCAAAGTTAGACCAGGTCCCAACTGGGTATATTGGAGCAGCAGAACTAACAAGACAGATCAGCACCTGTATAACTTGAAATCTTAACTAGAACCTTCCTTTGAGTTTTTAAGGAAAATTATGGATGTTGGCTTAACATAGAAGTTGGAAGAAATGGAAATTCACTGGAGAAATCATCATTTAAAATTCAGTATTTTGTGAATTTTATTGTTTGCAGGAGCACTTTAGTGTTACAAATTCACAGAGAATCACCACAGGCATTAATAATCAGACAAGAAATACGATTCTAATGATACGCTGGAAGGAAGCAGAAGCTGATTAGATGTTTTCCAAAAAAACAACTTACCGGTAATGATTAGGGTGAATTCGAGTTCTGAAGTTGTGAAACATGAAATAAGCAGAATTTTCCCACATACTAACAATCAGATTAAAGTTTATGATTTTAATTATTCGTGCCCTGGGGTTAAAAAATGAACAAAATGCAGCTTTGCCTTCTTCTCTCTGGTTCAAATGCCAAGATAAATCTGACAGATTTTTTTTTTTAGCAATTTGATTGGGTTTTTAGACATAGGCCCTGATCTCCATAAGTTTTGCACCTGTTAAAACAGGTACAAACGTATTTTGTACACGCAGATTGGATCTTCAGAGAAGGTGGAAAGGGATTTGCAATTAAGCAGACAGCGTGTGCCTGTTTGCCTTCATTAATATGCATCATATACTAATGAATTAACTGCTATAATGGATGCAGGATGTGGAAATGTTAATGTTTACCACATGCAAAGGGATTTTCAAAATCAGAAACTCAACCACAGATGCATTTTTAGCATATTTTTTAGTCCTTCTAAAAGATATAAACTGAAAATCATAAATATCTACAGTCATTGTTGCCACTAAAGAGAGATTGTTGCAATGCCAGACAATGCAGAGTGATTTACTGAGCATGTAAACCTATAATAGAGCCATAATAATGAAGAAGAAATATCTACACGGGTCAGCATAAACTAATGTAGATTGATGGTTGACAATCTTTATACAATTAAACCAAATAAAGAAAACATGAATTCAAATGTTGTGGTATGTTTATATGAACGAACGGTCTGATTGATCAGTTTATTTAGTTTGGAAATGTTTGAGAGAAACGTTCATCTACTTTGTCCAATCAACCACAACCATTGAGAGCTACATGGTAGTGATGGGTTGATGAGGCGTCATGAAACGTTTCGACACATTACCAAACTGTATTGATACTGTGTCGATACTGTGTCACTGAATACTGACACCTGCTTGACATTAAAAATCCCTACAGGCAACCTAGTTGACAGTCATCTGACACTGATTTGATGACCTATTATATACACTAATATGATGCAATTCATTGTATGATGCATTGTATTATTATTAAAACATATTTGATATTTTAGACACAGTCAATGAATAATGAGAACCTGCATCATAATGTAATAATCTCTAAGTAAACATGTAGTAAATGAAGATGCTTGTTCACTGGTATTTTTTATTCAAAAAAATAAGTTGTTGCAACGTTTTGAAATTCAGTCTGTTGCGCTTTTTTGATATTAGTTCTCCAGCTGTGGAAAACACCCGCTCACACGGCACAGATGAAGCTGGAGTGCACAAAAATTTTAAGGCCAGGCAGAAGAGGTTTGGATAAACCGCCCTTTGGTTTTTCCAATATACAAGAGGATCCTGGGACCTCGCAATATTGCCCTCTACCATGTATCTCTGCACCTCAAGGATGGCATCAGCTGTAGCACTTTTGGTCTGCCTCCCCACTTCGAGATCAAAATGTTCCCAAAGGTCATCTTAAAAAAAATTTAAAAAAAGTATTTTAGTACATGATTTACAAACAACAAAGAAATGATGCTCAATATCATGCCTGAAGTGGGGGCAGACAGCTGTTGTGAAGATGTTCCCGGCTGGGGCTCATTTGAGCTTCCAACTATTGAGGCACATTCTGTCCGCAGTCTGCTGTACTTTGATTTACACTCGTTCCTGTTCCTCCTCGTACTTTTTGGCCAACAGTTGTTTGATGGTCTGAAAACAACACCAAGTCAAAGCAGAAGAAAATCAATATATTTAAAATAAATTTGATGAATAAACTACCACTTTAGATAATTTCCACACAAACCTTTCTGGTTGGCAAAACATATGAGGGCTCAAGGAGCTGAACCAGCTCCCTGAACCCTTCATTCTCCACAACAGCGAGGGGCTGGCGGTCCTTTACAATGAAATTAAGCACAGCCTCATCAAGCATCTGCTTCCTGGAAGCTTGATGGTTAAAAATGAGAAAGTGTAGATTATTCAGAATTATCAATAAAACAAAGTCAGTAAGTTGTAAAATACCTGTATACCTGAGTTCATCGTGGGTGTATCATGGATTTCACTCTCATGCTTGGCCCTATAATGCCTCAGCATTGAGGAGGTGCTGTTATTTAAATATGCAAGCTCTGTTGAGCAATTGCGACATTTAACCTGCAGAAAATAACACGAACAGTAAACTAAAGGTCACTTTGAAATGAATTTCTACTCAGAAAATCAAGTGGAAACTCTGAGAGGAACAGGATGAAACAAGGAAATTAAAACAAATACCTTATTTTCCAAAATGACATCAAAGTGGTTCCACACAGCAGAAACCTTTCTTTTTGCTTGAGGAAGCTCCATAATTTTTGATGAATTTTATATTCGGAAAACACGCAAGATTGTTTTGGCAGATGCGCTTCGTTATAAAGGCTTGTCAATCAGTTCGAAACATCGGTCACGTGACCGATACAGGAACTGTCTTGGTCACGTGACTTTTCCGTAGCGATACACACGTCGACACAGGTTTCGCTCTATGAGACCGACACATGCGCCAACGCATCGGTGTTGCCCGACCCATCACTACTACATGGACCTGTAGCCTGATGCCTCCACCACCATGCTTTATAGCTTTCTCATTCCAATATTCAAAAAACTAAAATTCCCCTGACTTTTGCAAATATTTTTCTTGTCATTGTGGCCAAATGAGCTCCAAATGAAAAGAAAATCACAGGTAAGTGATCATGATAATCTGATGGAGGATGATTATCCATTTGTGTCACTTACCCTTTTTACAGTTCAGTTCGTCTCCATACAGCGAGGTAGAATCCAACCGGTGGACTACCAGTGAGAACAGGAAGGCTTAGAGACCAATGAGTCCAAACAGGACACCGATCAGAGTAGAAAAAGGCTGGTCCAGGGTTCCAGAAGTTCACAGACAGTTCAGGTACCAGTAGATGGGAACTGGCAGGCTTAGTGGTTGAGATGCAGAAGAGGACAGGATATCAGGAACACCATGAAATGCTAAAACCACTCTCTCCACTGAGCCAAGACCGGAACAGGGCACGCTAAGTGGAAAAGAAGCAGAACATGATCAGAATTTCAGAAACTCTATGGAACACTAAAAAACCGCTCTCTCCACTGGCCCCCGAGAATGAGCACTAGAACATTGGAATGAACAACAATGATCTCACACCAATAATCTGTCCCCAATAGCTGGGACTGGGCTGTATATAAATAATCAGGAGCAGGTGGATTAGATGAGTGAAAATTGGAAACCGGGCAGAGTTAAGCAGGTGAATGGAATGAGCAATTAGGCCAGCCCTCAGAGCCATGATCACGACAGGACTTCATGTCCCTCAAAGCAATGATTGTAATTCAAAGAAAGATCTTGTGAACGTTCTCATTATTTTTATAGTCTAATGCAGTAGCTGTAATGATTGGTTTGCAGTGAATCAATTTGTATGTTTTCTGCAATACTCAAAGTTGCATACAGTAACTTAATCTTCTAATATTAACCCTTCCTGAGCTCTCAGTGTATTAAATTTGGTATATACACAATAGGTATACAATATTTAATAGCACAGTAAATAATTGTAAAGTTTTGAAGTTCAAGTTAAGATAGAATGATTTATTATCACCATAATATACACAGGAAAACTTAAGCTTTTATTTTTCTCTGTACTTTAAGTAAAACTTAACCCTATTTTAGTCACACCAGAAAAATAGATAGAATCTATCTATCTACTGCATATAAAATAGTTATATCCATTAAAGGTTTAAACATTCTTAGTCCATATTTGTTTCTCTAAATATGGTATTTTCAAATTAATTTAATCAGTTTACATTTTACATTATTCTATATCTGTTATTCATCCCTCCATGATGTTATGCTTTCTTTTTGGGTTTGGAGGTTTGCCACTTCCAAACAGCTTATCAGAAAAGCTGCCAGAAGCCTAGAATTATATAACTAATATTTTACTTCAGATTGACCCTAATTGACATGTGTGATGTGACCTTTCACATGTTTGTGAGAACTCATCAGGAAATTTAAACCCACCTACATAGACTATGTATGGAGGGAGAGGATAGATTTAGAAAAACTGTTTTATTTCAGTCCACCCTGAAGATTAATACATTAATTTCCTCTTAACAGATCTCTGGCTTGCCAGCTCTTCCCACCACCCCCTTTTTTTTACTTGATGTTTGTCTTTTCAGAAAAAAAAAAAAAAAAAAAAGCTTTGAGAAAAGATTTAATGTTGGGTTTATTTTTAGCTGGACACCCTTTGCTTAACAAAAATGTTCACACCTGAACTATAGCTTTTAGAAGCAACTAACCAATCATCTGTTTTCTTGTTTCTTGTTTTGAACTGCGGAGTTGATCTTAAACCAATGATGCAAAACAAATTCAATCACTTTTCAGCAAAGCTAATTCAAAACATGCAAAAAATATAATATGAATCAGTTGCTGCATTCTTTAAGGTTCATCTTATTCAATGGCAGTAGACCAAATATTGATTCCCTGTTCGGTGCCAGTTGATGGAATACAGCGCCCTCTGCTGTTTATCTTTGTTTACTACACACAGTCACAGATCATATTTGCTCTTCTCCAGCAGTTGTAGCATAAGTGAAAAAGTGTTACTTGTAAAGTTGAGTTTACTTCTCATGGAAGCAGTTTTTACCAGTTGTATTCACTGATTAGTAGTTGTGTTAAGGAAAAAAAGGACGAAAAGATTTTCATACAAGTGTTTGAATTTTATTTGCAACAACAGTTTTGGATCAATTGGAGCAAAACTGAGAATGTAATAGGTCTTTAAATTTGACTCACTGAACATAAATTGTGTTCTTCTACTCTACAATTAATAGAGGTGGGACTTTTCTGTAATTGTAAAAGTTGGAAAAAGATCTACAAATACAAAACCTCTATATTATTTCTCTCCATAACTTTAAATTCACAATAACAATGCACAAATTCTTGTGATTCAAAATGATCTCAATGACCTTTAGTTGCTCCAAAGCCTAACTGTACAAACAGATGTTCTCACATGGCTATTTTACCATTTGTGAGCTTATAGCTTGCTTCTTATTCAAATTAAAGTGTGAATTTTACATTCTGGACCAGAATAGCCAAGCCTTCCCCTAAATTAATGAATCACTAACTCATTCCTTCAGGTTCTCAGATCAAACCATGGTCAGAGCAACCGTTCTGATCTGATCATTTTGAATTTTGGGCTAACTTTGAGATGACTTAATAAGAACTCTATGTATATATTTTATCTCCCGCATAGACATCTTGTCTAAGGTCAGGAGAAAATCAAACATGTTTGAAATCTGGTAGGTTGTCGTAAGGTGGTTGTGGGCTCAGTGTGCAAACAAGGATTCTTCTCCTTCTTTCAGCACAGAAGCATGGCGGGGGTGTGAGTGAAATGGAATCCTTTCAGTAAAATTAACAGACCGTAGTAGCCACGTTTGCTCAGCCATGTCTTTGTCCAAATATGTCGTCGCCTTTTCTTTTTAGGGCTTTCAGCACAAAATTGCACAAATTGCCAATGCAGCGTATTTCACTCTAGTGAGCTTCATATTTAACACACTGATCTCTGTGTATTCACTGGATTGCTGATAGTCTGAAAAAAATGAAGCCACCGTCCGCCATATTGGTACTCCCATCTCCGACGGAGATGTGCAGTAAAAATGCCTACGTGTGTAGCATTTCGCTGCCAAAACAAGCTGTTTGCCTGCTATAGGAAGACAATTTACAGGTAATTTCACGGCCAATGGATGTACTAACCAAGAAAATCCATATATATGCCAATGTATCCCAAAGTATAGTATGTAGCGTAACATTAGTCTGACTGACTGAGTTAGCCATTCACATTTTGTCTAACATTAGAAAATAGAAAGTAGTGAAATGGATTAGGATGGACCCAAAGACAACCCGCAAACAGGTCAGTGAAACTTTAACAGTCTTTATTAAAGTGAGAGGGTGGCACGGACTCCCGGGAAGTGCGGTCAGGATCAGAGACTGGCAGCTCCTACAGACAGAGTGGTGGTTAGTGACCAGTGGAGGCAGACAGATGTGTGAGTAAGGAGCTTGGTCACTAACCTGGCCACGGGAAGACTCGGTTAGGCACAGTCTGGTTTCAGGAAAGGACGGAGTCCGTGCTGGGGTAATCCAAGGTTCTTTGTCCAGGTTTGGTGCGGGTCTTGACGAGGGGGGGGGGGGTCCGTTAATCCAGCTGAGGTATCCAAGGGAGAATCCAGGGGAGGTTCCAAGTCCAGATCCAGTTCCAAAATCCAAAAAGCACAGACAGTTCAAAGGGCAGGCAATCTCCGTTACTCACAGGCAGGCTGGGTCAGAAACACGGGTAGTCAGTCCAGATCACTGAGGCTGATGAGCAGGGCTCAGTCAGGCAGACAAAAATCCAGAAAGGGGTCAGGCTGGCTCAAAAACAGGGGCAAAAACAGGTCGATGTTCAGACAGGCAGATGGACGTACAGATTAGGCTGGAAGTTCTCACTGTTAGGCTAGAAACATTCTGGCACTGGAGGCTGGAGGGATGGAGCCTTTATGCAGGTAGGGTGGAGTAGAACAGGTGCACTGATTGCAATTAGCAGCTCCAGTGCCAGGAACGTTACAAGTAGAGTAAATAGAAAGTAATTCACTTTGAAATGTCAATGTATTAATTCTTTATTAACAGGATGACACTATCCTTTTTGTAGTGTTTGTTGTATTTCTCATTTTAAAAAGTGATGTGCTGAAATATATTGCATGTTACATTGACGGAAAAAAAAAAACACTCAAACATTTTTAAAGGCACAGACACAGCATAAAAGTACATGGCATCATGCATGACAGACATGTACTTGTAATTCAGTCTTGATGTAAAATCTTTAAATCATATGTAATATGTAATTATTATAACAATGTAATGAATACATGTATATTGCAAGTACATCATCAATTTAGCACTTTTGGCATATCGTTATTATTATGCTCCATTGATACAATAATTTTGTTGTGATGGATTTCTATAATATGTTATATTACATGATTTATAGACTTCATTGACTTCAAAATGACTTTGCAACGATGTACCTATTTTTTTTATTATAAGTTAAAGTAATGTATTTATTCTATGAAACACCAAGCGTGTGTCAAAGTGATGAATCTTTGATGTATCTTTATTCAGCCCCCCGGAAAAGGAGAACATCATAGTTGTTCAAAGCTGTAGCACACATATTGTTTACATTGCTACCGGTCTAACTAGGTGGCTTCACTTCAACCCCGTACTAGCAATGGGCTATCAGCAATCCAGTGAATAAATAGAGATAATTGATTTAACAGGGGGCATTGACACTTCCGTCTTTTTCCTCTTTTACTAATTTGGCTTCCGGATAGACGAGTCCGAGTAGCACCATATCACTGCGGAGCTGAGTCCGCAATGTTGAATGTGAGCAGGTCGATCACATCAGGGCGTCGGTCCTTACACTGTGAGAACATACATTGTGAACGGTGAACTTTTAAACCCTGCGGTTTCGTTGTACAGTGTAAGCTATAGCTGCATGCAACGATTAAAAAAATGGTACAATGTATGCCCAGCTTGATATTTCTGGATTTCTCTGAGCTTCATTTCAGGCAAGCAGATCAGGTAGGCTCAGAGGTCCACAGGCACAACTGGTCAAGATCAGGCAATCCGAACACTCAGGTACACTAAGCAACTCTCACCAAGGGCTTGAATAATTTGGCATGGATGACTGGAAGAAGGCAGGTTAAATAAAGACTGGAGCAGGTGAAACAGAAGATCGCTAAATAGAAATTGGGCGGATCCAGAAAGGTGGATGGAACGAGCAACTACATGCTAAACAGAGGTAAACGTTTGTTGAGATGTGGAGGCAGATTGAAAGAGATGGTTTATGTGGTGATTCATGTTGAAGATAAAAGAAAATTGTTTACAGTTTAAAAAATGTGAAATGGACTATAAGTAAAAAGTTAAGAATTCTAATGTGTAATGTTTGCAATAACTATGACTATACTAAAGAGAAAGTTAAGGGAGGATTTTGTGGTGTGTGTCATGATCTGGCCTGTTTGCTCTCCCTTAATTAGTAATTCCTCTCACCTGCCCTCTTCCTTCCCTGCCTCAATTATAATTTATTCCCCTCACCTGTTTCCTCTGGTTTATATTCAGTTCAGCCTGAGCATTCAGTGCCAGATCATTGCTTATCTCTTTGTTAGTCTGTCTGTTCACTTTGATTTGATGGTTCATGTCCTGGATCCTAGCTGCGAGTGGAAAGAGGGCTTTGGTGTTTGTCTCGTCTCCTGATTGTCCACTGTTCCTCCCCCGCGGAGTCCTCTGGGTTTTTGGCTCATTATGGGGGGAGGTTCAGTTTTTATCTAATTAAGCCTGGCTCCAGGGTGGAGACCAGTTTAAAGTCTGCTTCAAGTTCCGGTTCCTACGTCCTGTCTCGGCTACCCTCTTCCACTGTGCCTGCCTGTCTTCACCTGATCCTGTCTGCTCCTGTGCGTGACCACCTGGTCATGCTTCTGGTCCCAGTAAGACTCTGAACCCTCCTGGAAGCCTGTGGATGCATGGAAGTCTGGATCCTGCCACCTGTCTCTGTTCCTGCCTGTTTTGGATCCTGCCTGTTTCTGTCTGTTCCTGTCTGTTCTGGATCCCTCAGCAGGATCAGCTTCCAGCATCACCCCTGGGACTACAGCACTGGGGACACTCGTGGTCTGGACTGTTGAACCAGGTAAGTGACCAACACAGTTAATCTTCTATCAGTTGATCGTGGTCACTTACCTGTGTTTCTCCCCCAGAGTGTCTGAGATTGGGCGGTGCCCCGCCCCCCGCCTGCAGTGTCCGCGAGCCACAGCTCCGCTTTTGTTTTTATTTTAATAAATCTTTTGAACTTTCCTTCTGACTGTCTCTCCTGAATACTGGGTCCATCTGTCCTCGTTTCATGACAGTGTGGTGTCAGCAACAGTAAGTCAAATAACCGAATTGAAGCAACACAGCTTTTTAATCTCACTAATATGCTGCCGCTTATTTATGTACACTTATGTTATTGATATTTTTAGTCTCCATTATTATTAATAAGCCAATGAACTTACTGAAATGATTCGGTTTTGCAGGTTTTTTTTGTGGCTATATTTATATTTTGCCAAAAGCTTGATCAGAGGGTGGAAAGAAGAGCATCAAGCCATGGTTTTAATAATTTGCAACCTAAACTGAAACTTCTGCTGATTGGTTGTCAAATTGCCTTTGTTTACATAAATAATATAATTTAATGAATTAATTAGAAAGTAATTTCCTAGAATCTGAAGAACTTCTTGTGTGGTGGATTGGCTTTGAAGCTTCACAAGAGCGCTTCATTTGGGAAGCTATTTCCTCTGCCTGTGTGGGCCCATCATGTTTTTAATCCACGTGCTGTCTTCAATTTATCCAAGATTAGGAGATTAAGTTATGGGCAAACCAAAGTCAACCAACAGGGCAAGACCTATATAATTTTAGAAATGTTCACTTGGTCCTGCTTCAGAGTTTCAAGGTAAAATATTGATGTAGGCTTGATATAGAGGTTGGAACGGATACTAAAGACCAGGCAGAAACTTCTTTAGTTCACAGTTGCTTAGTTAGATAATTTCTTGCGAGAATACTTTTCCAGTGTTACAAAATTGTGAAAGGTGACAAGCATTACTAAACAGATATGAAGTGAGATTCTAATAATCATCTGGAAGGATGCAAAAGCTGATAAGAGGTTTTGTTTCCAAACCATCTTAGTGGTCAGGGAGAAGCTGTGGTCTATACTTGTGAAACTCGAAGCAAGTAAAAAATGCCACTCCGGACAAACTGTCTCCTGCAATACTATTAGTACTATATTTATTTACTGTTCTTTTGCACTGTTACTGTTACAAATGCTATATCTTACATAATTGGTAATAATAATAATGTTTCTGCTGCCATTACCATCTGCCTTTTTGCACTAGCATAAGTATTGCATATTTTATATTATTGTAAATTTTATATTTTATTGTGAAATTGAATGTTTAAATTTCAGTATTAGGAACTGATCTTATCTGTTGTGCCTGTGCACTTTATCTGTTTCACTGTTGGTGAATGAGAAACATCCTCTCGAGTCCTTGTATGTCTGGTGCATCTGAAGAATTGACATTAAAGCTGACTTTGACTTTGAAATGTTATATGCCTACTGCATATTGAGAAAATTTAGATCGGTATTGCGCAACAATCAGGAGATGGGGACCCCCCCAAATATTGACAGGTATTTCGCACACTGCTTATGTGGTGTTGTGAAAAGTAAATTAAATCTTGGATTAGATTAGCTTTCCTGGTCCTGCTGCTGTAAAGCTGTCAAGGCTCAGAACATAAGCACCAGTATTCAGACAGACAGACAATATGATATCTCCAAAGGCATTAATTATAAATAACGGATTTGCAAAAAAAAAAACAGCTCGGCCGTCTAAGGCAGGAACCTCTGCAGGAAGACAACACAGGTTAGTGACCATGTTGGTTTGGCAGAGGAAGATTATGAACAAGTGAGTCACTAACATGGTCTTAAACTTCAGTACATGCCGAGAGGAAGAGGTAGATTCAAACTGGTGGGCTGCTGACAAGAGGTGGCAAACGCTGCTCAATGAGTCCCAGACGGTAAAGCCCCAAAGACTGAAGAACAGGCAGGAGATAAGATCCAAGCGGAAGATGGAAGGCAGGACGATCCAGAGGGCAAAGCCAAAGCCGTTGTCAAGTAGCTTCATGGAAGTCTGGGCCAAAAGATCAGAGTTCCTAAGAGGTGCCGAAGGGATATTCAGGTCGGTGCCAGGAAGCAGATCCAGGTTCTGTAAACAGAATCCATCAGGAGTCGGAAGATAGGTCAGGCAAGCAGATCAGGTAGGCTCAGAGGTCCACAGCAACAACTGGTCAAGATCAGGCAATCCGAACACTCAGGTAAACTAAGCAACTCTCACCAAGGGCTTGAATAATCTGGCATGGATGACTGGAAGAAGGCAGGTTAAATAAAGACTGGAGCAGATGAAACAGAAGATCGCTAAATAGAAATTGGGCGGATCCAGAAAGGTGGATGGAACGAGCAACTACATGCTAAACAGAGGTAAACGTTTGTTTAGATGTGGAGGCAGATTGAAAGAGATGGTTTATGTGGTGATTTATGTTGAAGATAAAAGAAAATTGTTTACAGTTTAAAAAAATGTGAAATGGACTATAAGTAAAAAGTTAAGAATTCTAATGTGTAATGTTTGCAATAACTATGACTATACTAAAGAGAAAGTTAAGGGAGGATTTTGGGGTGTGGTGTCAGCAACAGTAAGTCAAATAATTGAATTTAAGCAGCACAGTTTGTTTAATCTCACTAATATGCTGCCGCTTATTCATGTACACTTATGTAATTATGGATATTTTTAGTCTAAATTGTTATTAATAAGCCAATGAACTTAATGAAAGTAAAAGCCAATGAACTTACTGAAATAATTCTGTTTTGCAGTTTTTTTGTGTGGCTATATTTATATTTTGCCAACTGCTTGATCAGAGGGTGGAAAGAAGAGCATTGGCTATGGTTTTAATAACTTGGAACCTAAACTGAGCCTTCTACTGATTGGTTGTCAAAATGCCTTTATTTAGATAAATAATATAATTTAATAAATTAATTAGAAAGTAATTTCCTAGAATCTAAAGTACTTCTTGTGTGGTGGACTGGCTTTGAAGCTTCAGAAGAGCGCTTCATTTGGGAAGCCATTTCCTCTGCCTATGTGGGCCCATCATGTTTTTAATCCACGTGCTGTCTTCAATTTATCCAAGACTAGGACATTAAGTTATGGGCACACCAAAGTCAACCAACAGGGCAAGACCTATATCATTTTAGAAATGTTCACTTGGTCCTGCTTCAGAGTTTCAAGGTAAAATATTGATGTAGGCTTAATACAGGGGTTGGAACGGATACTTAAGACCAGGCAGAAACTTCTTTAGTTCACAGTTGCTTAGTTAGATAATTTCTTGCGAGAATACTTTTCCAGTGTTACAAAATTGTGAAAGGTGAAAAGCATTACTAAACAGATATGAAGTGAGATTCTAATAATCATCTGGAAGGATGCAAAAGCTGATAAGAGGTTTTGTTTCCAAACCATCTTAGTGGTCAGGGAGAAGCTGTGGTCTATACTTGTGAAACTCGAAGCAAGTAAAAAATACCCAAATACCAACAATCAGATATAAAGTTGACAATTATAATTAAACATTTAACCACTCATTCATTGAGGTTAAAAAGTGGACAAAAGGCAGCTTCACCTAATTTATACTGATTTAAAAACAAATATATGACAGTATTTGAATCCTTGTTTTTGAGCAGTCAGAACTGACTTGTTTTCATAGTCCATTGAATTTTACTGGCATTCAAGTTGAATCTATTCCATTAATATTTTTATACAATTTTATTTGGAGATGTTTGTCTTTGTCATGTTTATCCAATTACTAATTTCTTTGGTGGTGAACTACTGGCAGCTAAATGGCCCCTCAGTCTTATTATCGCAGTTAGGCTTCACAGTTGGTTTGTAGCTGTAATGTTTTAAAAAGCCTCCTCTTCATTCCTGCAAATTGTTGTCATTGTGGCCAAGTTAGCTAAATTTACTTCAACCCAATAATATTTTATTAATTCCAAAGGGAAATTCAGTTCAATCTTCTCCTCGTGTCACCATAAGAACTCCCCAAAGAGAGTTCAGAGTTTTTAGTTTTCTATAGATTATTTTGCATCTTGTTGCCAAATTCCAGCCCTCTCAGACGCTGTTCATTTTCATGTCTTCACTGTATCTGGTACGGGTAATTTCAAATCAAAAACCGAAGGAAGCTGAATGCTGCATCTTTGGTAAGTTAAAAGGAAGTTTAAAAAAAAGAAACTATAGCATAACACATAATTCAACCCCCATATTTTATCTCAATAATTTTATTTTTCAACAAATGTCTTATTATTGGTGAAACTAACTTCTCAGATGAGATATTTTAGATAAAACAATTGCTTCAAGGTCCACAGCCTAACCAACCTAAACCTTGCAGCACAGGAGGACATGCATGCAGCTGCTGCTTTCATTTTTTTTTTTTTTTACCAGAATCTAAAATTTCATCTTTGGAAAAGAAACAGCAAGAGCCTAAAAGCATGAGATGTTGTTTGACTTGCTATTTGCTGCTGTTTCAGTGATTGGCTAAAACCAAACTAAACTAACTACCAAACTATAAAGTGTCAATATGAGCTAAGTGCTCTATATTAAGCTGACCTTGGTCAAATGTTATGCCTCATTGCTTTAACAAATTCAATTCAATTTTCCAGATTCATCTAAAAATAGTAAATTTTACAGGACATTGTATATTTTTTGGTTTTGTAGAGTGAATAGTTAAAAGTTAGTGTGCAACATCAAGTGTGTCTTTTAGATTGCATGGTTTTACTAAAACCTTTTTAATGAGTCCCAAAACTGTGTCATTGGTTTATGAAGACCATTCACCAACATTTTGGAAGGTTTGATGCAGATTTTTCTTGTTGAATCATTCCCAAATAAGAAAAGGCGCGTTGAGATGCGTTGGTCGGTATTAGAAAGCTACAGTATGTAAACTCCTGAAAAGAACGGTTGTTTGTACTCCAATGCGAAGGGATACTGACGTCCTTTTGATCCAATACATTTCAGAAAGAGATCTCAACCAAAATATATTTTTCTAGCATAGATGTTAAAAAATACCTAAAACTTTGAATCCATTGAGGCAGATGACCTGCATTTGGTTTTAACAGCAGGCCTGTGCTGATCATATCGGAACCTTGTTTATTCAACATGTACATACTGAATAATTTGCATATTGTGTAAAAGATGTTGCTTAAAAGTTTTCAGCTAATATTGCAACAGAAACATCCCTTTTTTGCAGATATATATAAAGGATCTGAGAGAAACCAGGATTCAGCTTCAGTGGCTTTGCCGTGTTGAAGTGATCTCCAGTAAAGACAGTCAGCTGACTCAAACAACCTTCTGCCTCTTCAACTCTGTGAATTTCAAAATCCAACCTACTTGGCAGGTGAGAAGAAATATGAAATAATCTATATCTCCGTTACTCCTTTATTTTTCATCACATTTTTATTTTTTATTGATTTATTTACTAGGGACAGTATATATATATATATATATATATATATATATATATATATATATATATATATATATATATAAATTACTGTAAACAGTAGACAGTAGGCTACTGATGATACACTGTTTGTGGATACCTTTAATATTTATGAGAAAACTGAAAAAAACTTTTCAAAATCAATTTCATTGCTTGGCTTTAATTAAATATGAAAGACATCGGTCCCAATCTTTCAAGCTTCCAAATAAATAGTGCTTAATTGCTTAATTGTTGGTGCTTTAAGAAAATAAAAATGTAAAAATGCACATGCATCTCTCAAGAACCTACAACACAGCAATAGAGTTAATTCCTTCCCACTATCACCTCAACCCTCCTCTCCATTCAGGGGACCAAAACATCTCGCCTGGTTAGCCAGGCCAACAATGACCCTAACGACCAGTAGTTGAGTTGTCAATAAAAAGAAGGGGGATGGTGGATTGTTTTTCTTTTTGTGAGCATACATAGCCTAATTAATAAATTTTATTAACCTAAAGCACTATGCATGGTGTGGTTGTTACACATCAGGTGAGCCGGTCATTGATCTTGACCAAGGTACCTTACAGTAGACTGGCATAGCTAACACTGCCCCTAAATAGTTAGGGACTAATTTCCCGCTGGGATCAGCTTCATAGTCATGGTAGGACACTTCTTTGATTTTATTTTGGAGAATCTTTTGACAATGAATCTATTAAGGTTTGGAACAAAATACATAAAACATTGCAAATGAATATCTGAATCCTTTGAAGTCAAGTATGTTTTTATTCAAATGCAATCAATTAAATTGAAACAGCTGAAATAATTTTCAAAATCTGAAAAAGAAACAACTAATAAATCCAAATACATTAGAATTAGCCTGAAAATAAAATAAGCCTATATAAAAGATAATAATTTTACACACCTTTCAAATATTCATTTAGAGTATTTAATTTATAAAATAGACAGTTTATCACAAAACCAGTATTGCTTCTATTGGCAAATTTATAGTAACCTGGACTTCATGCTGGCAATGAATGAGTTAAAACTATTCTAACAGGTCTGTGGAACTATATTTGCCATTGATTGGATGACAGGCATTATCTAGCGCCTTATAGCGCCTTTTAGGACAGTCAATAGCGGCCTTTCTTGCTGGGGAGTTAGCAACACTAGTGAAGGGATGAGAGGAGCAGAGAAGAGAAGCTATTGATAAAAAGTTCCAAATTTTGACAAAAGAAAGTGTTTAAATATATAAAAAAACACTTATAATTAAATTGAAATGGGTCTTAGAGTTCACAAAGTTGTTGTTCTCCGGACATCCCATACTGCTGAGTTCTTTCTATATTGTGGAATTTTGAAACAACTTTGTCAAGAAGAACCAGCACCATTGCAGCCATGCAAAATTCTGCAGGTAACTGTTAGGACAGCTCAGTGACAGAGATAGTATCTCATTATAATGAGATAGTATCTCATTATAATGAGATAGTAACTCAATATAATGAGATAGTATCTCATTATAATGAGATAGTATCTCAATATAATGAGATAGTATCTCATTATAATGAGATACTATCTCATTATAATGAGATAGTAACTCAATATAATGAGATAGTTTCTCATTATAATGAGATAGTAACTCAATATAATGAGATACTATCTCATTATAATGAGATAGTAACTCAATATAATGAGATAGTATCTCATTATATTGAGATAGTTTTTTTTTATTTTTTACCAATTTTTTAAGTTAAAATTGAGTATTTTTGGTCAATAGCTCCCAGGTCATGTGACCTATTGACCCAAAATCAGTGTGAAATTGTTTTACTAGTCTCTGTAGATGGGGCACACTCATTTGTTTTGCAGTTTAACTTTTTTTTATTTTTTTTACCAATTTTTTTAGTTAAAATTGAGTATTTTTGGTCAATAGCTCCCAGGTCATGTGACCTATTGACCCAAAATCAGTGTGAAATTGTTCTACTAGTCTCTGTAGATGGGGCACACTCATTTATTTTTCATTTTAACTCTTTTTTTATTTTTTTTAACCAATTTTTAAGTTAAAATTGAGTATTTTTCGTCAATAGCTCCCAGATCATGTGACCTATTTACCCAAAATCAGTGTGAAATTGTTCTACTAGTCTCTGTAGATGGGGTACACTTATTTGTTTTTCATTTTAACTCTTTTTTTATTTTTTTAGCAATTTTTTAAGTTAAAATTGAGTATTTTTGGTCAATAGCTCCCAGGTCATGTGACCTATTGACGCAAAATCACTTGGAAATTGTTCTGCTAGTCTCTGTAGATGGGGCACACTCATTTGTTTTGCATTTTAACTCTTTTTTTATTTTTTACCACATATGGACACCCTTATGCTTGAACATGGCGTTCGTTATGGACAATCCATGACGAGCACAGAAGTCCAACAACAGAACACCACTCGAGTTCAGATCGGGGTGACCATTCCTCCCAACCATGCCCCTCCAGGTCTCACTGTCATTGCCCTCGTGAGCGTTGAAGTCTCCCAGCAGAACAAGGGAGTCCCCAGGAGGGGCACCCTCCAGTTCTCCCTCTAAGGACTCCAAGAAGGGTGGGTAATCTGAACTGTTGTTCGGCCCGTTAGCACAGACAACAGTCAGAACCCGTCCCCCCACCCTTAGGAGGAGCCCTCTCGTTCACCGGGATGAACCCCAACGTACAGGCGCCGAAATGGGGGGCAACAAGTATGCCCACTCCTGCCCAGCGCCTCTCACTGTGGGCAACTCCAGAGTGGAAGTATGTCCAGCCCCTCTCAAGGAGACTGGTTCCAGAACCAGAACCATACGTCGAGGTGAGACAGAATATTTCTAGCCGGAACCTCTCAGCCTCACACACTAGCTCCAGTCCCTTCCCACCAGCGAGGTGACATTCCACATCCCAAGAGCCAGCTTCTGCAGCCGAGGATCGGACCACCAGGGTCCCCTCCCCCGGCCAACACACATTGCATACGACCCTTATGGCCCCTCTCACGGGTGGTGGGCCCATGTAAGGGGGGACACAACAAGTCACACTGGTTTTGGGTCAATAGGTCACATGACCTGGGAGCTATTGACCAAAAATACTAAATTTTAACTAAAAAAATTGCTAAAAAAAAAAAAAAGAGTTAAAATGAAAAACAAATGAGTGTGCCCCATCTACAGAGACTATAAGAACAATTTCACACTGATTTTGCGTCAATAGGTCACATGACCTGGGAGCTATTGACTAAAAATACTCAATTTTAACTTAAAAAATTGCTAAAAAATAAAAACAGAGTTAAAATGAAAAACAAATGAGTGTGCCCCATCTACAGAGACTATTAGAACAATTTCACACTGATTTTGCATCAATAGGTCACATGACCTGGGAGCTATTGACCAAAAATACTCAATTTTAACTAAAAAATTGGTAACAAATAAAAAAAGACGTAAAATGCAAAACAAATGAGTGTGCCCCATCTACAGAGACTAGTAGAACAATTTCCAAGTGGTTTTGTGTCAATAGGTCACATGACCTGGGAGCTATTGACCAAAAATACTCAATTTTAACTTAAAAATTGGTTAAAAAAAATAAAAAAAGAGTTAAAATGAAAAACAAATGAGTGTGCCCCATCTACAGAGACTATTAGAACAATTTCACACTGATTTTGCATCAATAGGTCACATGACCTGGGAGCTATTGACCCAAAATACTCAATTTTAACTTAAAAATTGGTAAAAAATAAAAGAAAAACTATCTCAATATAATGAGATACTATCTCATTATATTGAGTTACTATCTCATTATAATGAGATAGTAACTCAATATAATGAGATAGTAACTCATTATAATGAGATACTATCTCATTATATTGAGTTACTATCTCAATATAATGAGATACTATCTCATTATAATGAGATAGTATCTCATTATATTGAGTTACTATCTCATTATAATGAGAAACTATCTCATTATATTGAGATACTATCTCATTATATTGAGATACTATCTCATTATATTGAGTTACTATCTCATTATATTGAGATAGTGTTTTTTTTTTTTTTTTTTTACAGAGTGGCGGAAACGGGCTTCCATAGTTTCCTTCCACCTGGCGCATTTAAAATTTAACCAGAGTATCTTCTCCTAAATAAATTTTCCAAAGACTTTTTTTGAGAATAAATATATAAACTAACAAATGATTCTCCCTTTTTCCCCTTTAGGAGATAATGAAGAAGATCCTGCCATTTTGCCTGTTTTTCTGCATGCTGCTGCTGCAGGCCAGTACCTCCAAGCCCAAGAAAGAAAGCAGCATACCTGAAACTGCAGGTTATGAAAATTTTAGAATACAGCATATGGACCAACAAATGACAAAGGAGAAATGTAAAAAACTAGAAGCAAAATATTATGGCAAAACAAATGACTGCAAGAAAAAAAACACGTTTATTACAGATTCTCCGAAAGATGTCAAATCCATTTGTAAAGATGGAGGAGATTATGATAGTAAAACTGGTTTTACAGTGAGTAAAAAGGGGTTTAATATTGTTGACTGTACATTGAAACAAGAGGAAGCCAAAAAACCTCATTGTGAATACAGGGGAAACAAGTTCACTCAGAGGCTTCTTGTTGTGAGCTGCAAAGATGGCTTACCTGTGCACTTTGAAAGGAGCATACAGTTACCAAAGGTGTTTAATTACTAATGCTTTAGCTTTTTTTGAGCGAAAATCCTTTAAAACATGGTGCAAATCACAACTTTCTTTTAATATACTTTGGTTTTAAACATGTATCTTTTCTTTAACATCAACAGCATATTAAGGAACATCCATATCTTTCTGTAATGTCCATGGCTTATAAAAACACATTTTTTGGTCTATCACTTGCCCTTATTAACCTACTGCTTTATAAAGAGCTGTGTTGTGCTAATGCTGATCATGAATCATATGGAAATAAAATAATTTCAGAAAAACCACATTGAGTTTAATGAAGAAATGAATGCAACTCTTTACTACTATGAGTCATTAAGGGGTGTATCATATCTAATAGGCATTGAAAGCAGTCTTGCTCCAAACAACGGCTGAATTATGACTTATATTTACTGAAAAGGAGGAGAGTAAAGGAGTCACAAAGATGGAACTAAGAAAGCAATGAAAATCATACACAATCATAGAAATATTTAAAAATATCTGCAATGGTGCGATATGCAGTTATTTCTGTCCATTTAATTCTTCATAAAATCAAGTTCTGATATTTTCATCAACTAGACTATTATTATTTTTATATAAAACAAAGACTTTTACCTGACTATGCATTCTGTTTTCTTTTTTTTCAGCTCTTTGTACATTTTTTTGTGATATTTTCCATTCCAATAACTATGTATTATTTTCTTTAATGTTAAAGTGAACAGATTTCTGAGAGTTAATCTGGTCACATTTTCAGCTTGGAGATAAAAAAAAAGAAATATAATCAAGACTAAATAGAGAAACAGGGATAATTACAGTTGCATGTATTTTACATACAAATTAGGTTCTTTAGCAGGAATATGCCCCTCCTTACTGGTGTTAGTATGGTGTCAGCAAACAATGAAAGTATCTGTTTAGGTTGGTTTGGAGGAATCCTTATTTTACAGTAACCTGTGGGTCCAAGGTGAATGCACAGAATCAGGTAAGTGAGAGAAGAGATTGGCATAATGTTCAAGGGGACAAACCAGGGTACGGAATATGGAAGTCAGTCCAAAGTTAGAGCCAGGTGATTCGAGATCCAGAAGCAATCCAAAGGCAAAGTGAGGTCAGGACACAGATAACAGGTCAGAGATCCAATAACACATTACAACAGATCAGATAGGGTTCAGGAAGGCTCAGAGAATCAGGAGGCAGATTCAAGCAAGCAGACAGACAGCCAGGTATACAGGAATAGTGGACTTATCTCACCAATGGCTTGTAATAATCTGGCACTAGTGGGTGGTCTGAGAGCTGGTTATAGTCAGGTGAGCAGGTTTCGGAATTGGTATCCATAGCCAGTCTTTGTGATGATCTGGCTGAGGGGGTACAGGCCTATGCAGAACAGCAGCGGGGATAGTGCATCACCCTGGTATATGCCGCACTTGATGGTGACTTGTGCTATTGGCTTTGCATTGTCTTCCAGACTTGTTTTCCACAGCTTCATTGAGTTCTTGATGAAGGCTATTAGAGTCCTGTTGATCTTGTACATTTCCAAGCATTCCAGTATCCATGTATGTGGCATTGAGTCATAGGCTTTCTTATAGTCAATCCAGGCAGTGCACAGATTTGTCTGCCTGGTCTTACTGTCTCGAGTGACTGCTCTATCCACTAGTAGCTGGTGCTTGGCTCCTCTGGTGTTACTGCCTATTCCCTTCTGGGAAGGGTGCATGTATTGAGCCATGTGCCTGTTCATCTTAGCCGCTATGATGCCTGACAGGAGCTTCCATGTTGTACATAGGCAAGTTATTGGCCGGTAGTTGGATGGGGTTGTTCCCTTCTGGATATATATATATATATATATATATATATATATATATATATATATATATATATATATATATATATATATATATATATTAATAATTAAATTTTAAGTTACAATTTTTAATATTTTGAAATAATATATATTTTTTAGATGGGCAAGATAAATATTTAATCTTTTATGACTAGTAGAGCGTTATACCATACCATTTTTTGTCGGATTGGTAACATATCTGTCATGATCGATTTAAGGAAATCGTTGGAGAGTGGACAGGTAGACATACGTTGGACCCTGAGGAGTAAGCAGACTGTCACTTGGATTTCCGATGGGAACTTGAACGGATCATGTGGAGTTCTTCCCCTGCTCAGCATGGACTCAGTTAATTCCTTCCAGGGGGAGAAGGTCCAGGAATCTGATTCTGATTCTGAATGTCCAGGTATCCAGTTTGCTCAGGAAGACTTCCTTCCGAAGAGCAAAGACAAAGACAAAAAATCAAGACATAAGACTCAGAAAAACGAAGCTAGGTTAGACTCATCTAATCTCAGCTTTGTTAGAGTACCCAAAACTGGCAAACACTCTGGCATCGAGGTAGTGACAGTCCGCTGCTCAAATACTCCCCAGTGATGATCAAATGAACGGCAGGTCTGCAGGAGGGCCAACGAGGACAGAGCACCACCTGGTGGTGGAGAGGGGGAAACACACAAACAGACCACACAAACTGGATTCCCTAACAGTATCATAATAGCATTTGACTTTAAGGGAAGAATTACATTTTATTGATCTTTTTTAAATTAAGGTAAATTTGGGAGGTTTTCATCTTCAAGAATTTATAAAATAGATGAGATTTCGATAATAGAGTTTTTGTCTGGCAGCAAATTACCAAATCTAAATTAAATTAATTGTATTTTCAGCGCCTCCCTTACCAAGCAACTTTCATATTTTTCTGTTCTTTTCTTGCTGGCATGTTCCCCTGACATTTTAACTGCACCCCATTGCGGTGGAAATTAAATAATACATCTTACTTGCCAATGATCCATTTGTTACACTTAATCTTTTCCATGCGCAAACAAATTGACACTAACAGTCAGCCTATTAAAATATCCTTTCATGGGGCCGAACATCCCTAGCGGTGCCACTGTTCAAAACTGCTAGTAATGCCTTACATTAAAAACTATGGTTGCCTTTATTATTTTATGACCCTAGACACATATGGTTCCAGCAATGAAGAGACACGATTCCTTTTCTCTGTCTTTACTAAAGACCATGTTAATTTGTGAAAAGATTATGATCTGCCAAGAGTCCAAACGAAGAAATGAGTGGAGAGGTGGATGAACACGTTTACACCTCCAGAGCTGAACCATAGAAAAAACTGCAGGTCGTTTAGTTTGTGATTACTACCATTGGCCACCAGAGGGCACACACAAGAAAAACATCATACAAATGACAAAAGCGACCTCTGAGGAAGAATAATAGAATAGTTTTACCAAAAATTAACTTTAAGCAAGAATTGTACTCCACATATAATGAGGGACAGAATAGACGCTGAGCTGCGGATCTGCAGCTGCTGTGGCGTCAATGACTGGAAACTGTTGGAGAAAAACGAAGGTAAGTGAACATGATAATCTGATGGAGGATGATTATCCATGTGAGTCACTTACCTGGTTTTACAGTTAAGTACAAATGATCTCAAATCAATAATCTGGCCCTAATAGCTGGGAATGAGCTGTATATAAATAATCAGGAGCAGGTGGATTAGATGAGGGAAAATTGAAAAACAGGCAGTTAAGCAGATGAATGGAATGAGCAATTAGGCCATCCCTCAGAGCCATGATCATGACACGAGTTCATGTCCC
The DNA here is from genome assembly GCA_030533445.1 of Cyprinodon diabolis. Taxonomy (NCBI): domain Eukaryota; kingdom Metazoa; phylum Chordata; class Actinopteri; order Cyprinodontiformes; family Cyprinodontidae; genus Cyprinodon; species Cyprinodon diabolis. The sequence goes on from CM060085.1 coordinate 7,684,578, forward strand.
TCAAAGCGATGATTGTATTTCAAAGAAAGAACTTGTGAAGGTTCTCACTATTATCTGAATGCCATGGGGAAGAATTTTCTTATCATTACTATCAAACAGATTCACTATAAAGTTTTTCAGTTTTTGCAGGTGTAAAATATTCCTTATTACATAGAAATTTGGTCCAAAAGGCAGCACTTGGTTTCTTTCAAATTAGACATCTACAGCTGCTACTTTCTAGAAATTGTGTTTTCCTATTGAAACGGATGACACTAATAATAAGCTTTTATTACAGGCAAATGCAGAACTCTTTCTGTTTACCGAGTCTTTGTAGATCATACATGCGTGACTATTGTTGCATCCGTGGCTTTGTGGTCTTTTCTGTCTGAAACATTCGTCCACACTACTCACAAAAAACCTCTCCGCAACATATCAGTTGAACAGGATGTGTGCTAAATCATGAAGATGCAACTTCTATTGAATTTGAATCAAATTACTTTTCCTATGCATTATGATGCTATTAATGTTGATAAACTACATGTAGAACTGAAGATATAAAAAAATGCTAAGAAATGCAAAAATGAGGTAAATTCCTACATAATTATTATTATACCTGTATTTTTACAGGCAAGTCATTAAGAACATGTTCTTGAGGAATTAATGAGGTCATAAAGCAGATAATAGAAAACGTTATTTATTACAGAGGACATACTATAACGTTCGGATTTAAAAGCACCGGGTATGTAATCACTTAACAAGTTTCTTGGGAACAGTGATGGTGCAAAAATGTTTTTATTTAAAAGTGGTCTTCAACTTTTATTTTTACTCTGCATGTGAACATGCTTTTTCTTTTCTTTTTTTGTGGTTAACCATGTCTGTGTCACATTTACCTTCTCAGATTGCTGCTCAGTGTTATGAGTCAGTAAGATATTTTTAGTTGAAGATTTTCTGCATGTTATAATGAAAGCAAAACAACACAACACCAGTTGTTTCTTTGTGGCCTGATGCTCCATGAATATTAATCATAGTGGGAGCAAGATATTCATATTCTTCATATTCAACCTTTTAAACAGAGAAATAGTGTGATACAAGGTGTGTTTAGACTAATCCAAAGTTTATCAAAGTTTATCAAACCCTATAAAGGGTTTCTAATGCAGTACACTCTGTGGAGGCTTCCTCTGCATCTTGTAGCCTTTGTTTAAATTCAAAATGTCTGAATTAGCGCTGAGTTCGAGGCTATATAGAGTGGACCAAAACAACGCCTTGTTTTAGCTTAGAAAACATGCAAATTTAATATAAAGAACGAGTCCACCCCTTAGGAATGGGAAGTAATTTGGGTTATTTTTTAGCCTGCAATACCCGATACTGGTCTATGTCTCCCGAATTGGGCCATTAGGGGAAATTTTTGGCCTGACTGAACAGGCAAGATGCATTGGTCCCTTGTATGGGGTAGGGGGTTGCGATCAAAGCAGGAAGGAATCAACTCTATCGCTGCGTTATAGGTTTTTAAAAGCTGAAACCTGAGTCCACCCCCTCTGTTTAAGGTTGGTTTTTCTTTTCTTAACATTAGTACTTCCTTTACACCCCTTTCAAACCACCTTCCTCTTTGGCCAAAATATGCGCATTCTGGTCCACAGAAGAATTTCCTTTGTCCATAAGGTGTAGATGTACCACCAAGTCTTGTCCAGAGGAGGTGGCCATGCGTCTGTGGAGAGGTTGCTTGGTTTCTTAAATATAAAGATCAGAGCATTCCTCACTGCACTGAACTGCATGCACCGCTCTGCCCATATTTGGTCTGGGGGTTTTGTCTTTAGGATGCACCAGTCTCTGTCTAAAGGTCTTGTTTGGTTTGAAACGTACTGGGATTTTGTATTTGGAAAAAATCCTGTAGAGTTTTTCAGAACCCCAGCAACACATGGGAAGGGGTTGTTTTTGTGTTTAATTTTCTCACATTCAGGTTCTGCTAAGGGTGAGAAATTTGGCTTTCGGTTTTCCTTGCTAATTAGATATGATGGACCATTATAAACGAGAAAAAGCGCATTTTGGATTGGGAAAACTCCAGTCATACACATAAAAATGACTGGAAGTTGGATTATGGAGGCGATGGAGATAGAAAAGGAGAACTCTTACATGATTATGAACCGGATTTAAAGGAGGCCTTTCCACACTTAGATCAAAATCATTTGTCAACAAATCATCAGCAGGGGGCGATGTTGCCCTGTTAATGCTGCCTCAGTGATCAGCAGCTAATTAAAACATCTTAGTCCTTCCAAGGATTGTGTTCGGTCAATTAGTCGAGGCAATCAACTGGTTTTCCTAAGATAGAAAACTTTTAATCAATCTGACTGTATGATGTGGTGAACTGTACAGTGCCTTGAGATGACATGTGTTTTGAATTGGTGCTACTGTATATAAATAAACTGAATTGAATTGATTAGCAAAGTGACACCTCTGATGTTTAACATTAAAAGTAATCAGGTATTTTAAGGGCATACTGTTTTTGATAACATAAAAGAAAAAAAAACTCTAAATATCTGTATTATTTTTACATTAGAAAGTCTTAGATTTACTCAAAGTACAGTATTACTGGGAACTGAAAGAAAACGATTTTTTAATTTTCAGTCTCAAAATAACACAAATATTTGTGGTTTAGGTTTTTTTTTCTCCATTTCTTTGTCCAATGCATTAAAGTAATCATCCCGAAAATATCCAAAAGCATTTTATTACATATATATAGATATGAAAAGCATTATTGTGAAGAAAAAAAAAAGTCCATCTGTTGTGAGTTGATTAATAAGCTAATACATGTGTCTCCTTTTTCCATTTTCCAGCTAACACAGCCAGGCAGACAAGCTCCGAGCCAACTCCCATGTCAGAGGATGAAGAGAGCACATCTAGCCAGTCACAGTCAGAGACAAGACAACACTAAAAAAACAGGCCGTTCTCCAACATCTGTAAACAAAGGTGTTGATGGCAGCAGCATAGCTGATATTTCTCTTCAGGATGGTGTCACAGGAACAAGAACAGGAACAGATGAAGCAAAGCTACTATGAGAAAAAGCAGATAGAGCATAACTTTAGAGACTGAACTAACAGATTTTGCAGAGTGCAAGAATAGAGATAGAATGAAGCAGAATGATGAAACAGTGGTCCCTATGCCCTCCAGCAGTCTAAGCCTATAGCAGCAGAACTATAGAGATAGTTAAGGATAGCCTCAGCCACTCTATTAGCTTTATCAAAAAGGAAAGTTTTAAGCCTATCCTTAAAAGTAGAAAAAGGGTCTATTTTATTTTATTTTTAACAGTGTCCTATCTGGCAATTTTGCAATAAGAACAATTGTCTTGATGCCAAAAAGAGAGCCCAACAGATTTTGCTTTTACAAGTGGCGCAGTACTGCTATTACTTTATTATAATTCATGCAGGGAGTATTACAGATTTTATGGACACTGCAATGTAAGCAGAACAGGAAAGGAAAAACATGAAAAGGAAAAAACATGAATGAAAGAGGAGATTAAAGGGAGATAACGATAAAACATCTTCAGTCTGCTTCATCACCTGAAGTACAGATTCACAGGCCTTAAATAGAGTGCAGGTGATCTTGATTGGGCTGAGACTCAGGAAGCAGCATCAAGGCTCTAAGGCGGAGCCTAAAAATGAGCAAGGTGTTACTTTGGTGCAAAAACAAAATTACATCCATCTTGGGGATGTAACAATGTGGCTGTGAATGTGGAGTTCAGAGGGTGAGTTAAAGAGAAGGTTCAGATATAAGCAGTAGCTTGCAACCGTGAAAGTTTGCGTGAATTGGGGAATAACTGAGTGTAGTGTAATATCCAGTTGAACTTTCTGAATTAGCAAAATTATTGTCTTCATCTAAGCCTTCAACTTGTATGTTAGATCCAGTTCCAACCAGGTTATTTAAGGAGGTATTCCCTTTGATCTCCTCCTCCATTTTAGATGTGATTAATCTATCTCTGTTACAGGGATATGTACCTAAAGCTTTTAAGGTTGCTGTAATTAAACCTCTGCTTAAGAAACCGTCTCTTGACCCAGATGACTTGGTTAATTATAGACCTATATCCAATCTTCCTTTCTTATCCAAAATTCTTGAGAAAGTAGTTGCCAAACAAGTTTGCGATCACTTACACCATAATGAACTTTTTGAAGAGTTTCAGTCTGGCTTTAGAGCTCATCATAGCACTGAAACAGCTCTGGTGAAAGTCACTAATGATATTCTCATGGCCTCAGATAATGGACTTGTATCTGTGCTCGTCCTGTTGGATCTTAGTGCTGCATTTGATACAGTTGACCATGGTATTCTTTTAGAAAGACTTGAATGTTTTGTTGGGGTTAGGGGAGCGGCACTAGACTGGTTTAGATCTTATCTATCTGATCGAATTCAGTTTGTTTATGTTAATGATAGATCTTCAACATGCTCAAAGGTTACCTGTGGAGTACCACAGGGATCAGTGCTAGGACCAATTCTCTTTACTTTATACATGCTCCCAATTGGTAGAGTTATTAGACAGCATGGGATTAATTTCCACTGTTATGCTGATGATACCCAGCTATATCTGTCTATAAATCCAGATGAAGCTAACCCATTACATAGATTACAGGCATGTCTTGAAGACATAAAAACCTGGATGACTCTTAACTTTCTGCTTCTGAATGCAGACAAAACAGAAGTTATAGTCTTTGGACCAGAGTCTCTGAAAAAGAAGCTGATTAGCCAGTCACTTCATTTGGATGGGATTAAACTGATTTCAGATAATAAAGTAAAAAATCTTGGTGTTATTTTTGATCAGGACCTGTCATTTAAATCCCAGATAAAAGAGGTTTCTAGAATTTCCTTCTTTCATCTGAGGAACAATGCAAAAATTAGAAATCTCCTGTCCAGGGGTGATGCTGAGAAACTAGTCCATGCATTTGTTACTTCAAGGCTGGACTATTGTAATTCTTTACTATCAGGAAGTCCACAAACTGTAGTTAAAAGCCTTCAGCTGATCCAAAATGCTGCAGCCAGAGTTCTGATGAAAATTAAAAAGAGAGATCATATCTCTCCTATCCTGGCTTCTCTTCATTGGCTTCCTGTTAAATCAAGAATAGAATTTAAAATCCTCCTTCTCACATATAAAGCCTTAAATGGCCAAGCTCCATCTTATATCAGAGATCTGATTGTTCCTTATGTTCCTAACAGAGCACTTCGCTCTCAATCTGCAGGTTTACTAGTGGTTCCTAGAATTTCTAAAAGTAGAATGGGAGGCAGATCTTTTAGTTATCAGGCTCCTCTCCTGTGGAACCAACTACCAGTTTTAGTCCGTGAGGCAGACACCCTGTCTACTTTTAAGGCTAGGCTTAAAACTTTCCTTTTTGATAAAGCTTATAGTTAGGGTGGCTCAGGTTATCCTGAGCTGTCTTTAAAGTTATGCTGCTATAGGCTTAGACTTTTGGAGGACATAGGGACCCCCATTTCATCATTCTGCTTCATTCTCTCTCTGTTCTCCTATTCTGCAGAATCTGTTAGTTCAATCTCTAACGTTCTGCTCTATCTGCTTTTCCTCAGAGTAGCTTTGCCTCGTCTGTTCCTGTTTGGCTGTGACGTCATCCAGGAAAGAAACATCAGCTGTGCTGCTTCCATCAACACCCTTGTTTGTAGATGTTGGAGATCGGCCTGTCTTCAGGTGTGGTCCTGTTTCTCTGGCCGTGGCTGGGTGCATGTGCTCTCTTCATCCTCTGGCATGGGAGCTGCCTTGGAGCTCGTCTGCCTGGCTGTGTGTTTCCTGGACGGGGCCGCCTTTTACAGCTGCTTTTTGTATCTCTGCTTCTGTCTCCTTGAACCCCAGTCGGCCTCGGCAGATGGCCGCTCGCACTGAGCCTGGTTCTGCTGGAGGTTTCTTCCTGTTAAAAGGGAGTTTTTCGTCTCCACTGTCGCTACAAGCATGCTTAGTGTGAGGGATTGTATTTGAGTCAATGAGTCAATGCAATCAACTGGTTTTCCTTAGATAGAAAACTTTGTATCAATTTGACTGTATGATCTGGTTGAACTGTAAAGTGCCTTGAGTCTGAGAAGAAACAGGCCCGCAGCTCATCTGCGGGCCTGTTTCTTCTCTGTTTTCCATCCATCCAATGTTTTCCCCTTATCCCAGATTAGGGGAAACACACACAAATCCTATTCCATCAGTTTATTTTGGAGAATCCCAAAGGCATTCCTAAAAGGAACATTTATCCTGTTCTTTCTGACTTAGCTCTAAACAAGTTGCAATTGCCTACCAGATAATATTAAAGCAGCAGAACCTACAGGGAAAATGAGCCCCTAAGTGTAGAAATCTTCCCTTGGGCCTGTTTGGATTCACTTGTTTGTTAAACTCATTTTTGCAAAAGGAACTTTGCCAGTGTTGCAAATGTTCTGACAAAGGTGACAAGCATTACTAATGAGATGAGAAGTAAGATTTTAATGATAAACTGTGAGGAAGTAAAAGTTGATGTTTTCCCAAAAAACGTAAATGATTCAGATGCTTTTATTTTTGTTAATTCTTTTGTTTTGACAAATTACACAAGTAGAAGTTACACATGCACTTACATTTATAATAAATGGGTTACAAAAAAAAAACAGACAGGATGTATCTTGCCTTATTGATATTAGTTAAAACACAAACATTAAGACACTATTTTTTGGATATTTTTTTCCTTTGCATGATACTACATTAGTTCATGGATTTTCAAGAATGAAGATGGAGCAGTTCCTCAACATCACTTATAGCTGTATTTAGTCATTTGTGTAGTTTTGAGATCATGTCCAGTTTACCAAACTTTTTATGCACGGTGTCCAATGCACTTGAACCCCACAGCCTGATGGTACCACCATCGTGCTCTAAAACTGGCTTGTATTCTAATATTAAAAAACAACAACAAATAAATCATTTTGACTTCTGCCATTATAACATAACAAGCTAATTTATGTCTCAACTTTCTATAAAATTTCCTTTGAGAAGCCTTTTAGCTTCTCCATTGTATTAAATTTAAACTTTGCTCTCTTTAGTGTTTCTGGTGTTCCAGAGGTTTATGGTTCTTAAATAACCTTTGATTTATTTAAAGGATTTTGTCTTGGATTCACAATAACTATAAGTCATAATACATCTAATTCACTTGGAATGAAGTACAGCCGTTTGAATTGAAGTTTTTTATATTTCTACCTCCTTTTGCTAGTTTCCGTTGTCTTATTGTCGTCTTACTTCATTATCTCCTGTGCTGTTCTAAGGTGTGATTCCTGTGCGTGTTCACTGTGGGTTGGTACTGCTCTTGCCATTTCCACCAATAAATCTCTGAATCATCAGCTGCCTCCGTCCCAGCCCTTGGGTCTTTATCTAACCTCTACAAACCTAACAGTTCTATTCTATTTGATTCTATTCTATTCTATTATATAGATAGTCATTGTTTTGCATATTTAGAAGCAATAGGCAGGTTTAAATCTTATTTATCTGACAAATTTTAGTTTGTTCCCATTAATGGTCAATCTTCCTCACGGTCCAGGGTCTCTCTGTGGCGTACCACAGGGATCGGTGCTAGGGCCAGTTCTCTTTACCATGTATATGCTCCCAATTAGTAGAATTATTAGACATCATAGGATAAAATTCCACTGTTATGCTGATGATACTCAGATATATCTGTCTATAAATCCAGATGAATCTAATCCATTGCGTAGATTAAAGGCATGTCTGGAAGACATAAAAAACCTGGATGACTCTTAACTCCTTGCTTCTGAACGCAGACAAAACAGAAGTTATTGTTTTGGACCAGAGTCTTATAAACTCTGAAACTCTTTAAAATCTCCCATATTAAAGTCCAAATTCTTGGTGTTATTTTTGATTTCTTAAAGTAGAATGGGAGGCAGATCTTTTAGGTATCAGGCTCCTCTCCTGTGGAACCAACTACCAGTTTTAGTCTGTGAAGCAGATGTATAGTGACCAGATGTCCTCTTTTTCCCAGACATGTCCTACTTTTCATACCTAAAAATATGTCCTGGGGGAATTTCAAAATCCTGCAGGATTTTGGTCGACTACAGTGCAGCAGAACCGAGCCATCAGCTCCATGGTGAAGTTGGTTTGAAGTTGGTTATTCGATATTTCAAGCTCCGCGGAGTCAAGGGGATCTAGCTAACGGTTGATCCGACTGATGGACTCTGATGTTGGCAAGCGTCTCTCAGCTGCTCTCTCCTCCCACATGCGGTGATGCAGTTAGGGACCATCAACGAATCTTTGAACCAAGCACTCTTGAGAAACAAAAATCTATAAATTCTTTATCTTATGACCAGCTGAGACGAAACTAATATAAAATCCAGCCAATAAATAACATACGTAAGGCACACTTGCTTTTATGCAATTTTTAGCTATTTTAAATTTTTAAGATATTTTCAAAGATAAAAGTTGGGACTTTTCTTCATTAGCTTCCAGGTCATGTGATCTACTGACTCAAATTCTTTGACAAATTTTTTTACTACATTAGCCTGATGAGTAACACTCATTTTTATTCAATTTTAAGCCTTTGTTAATGTTTAAAAATGTTTTTTATATAAAAAAAAATGATATTTCTTTAATAGCTTCCAGGTCATGTGACCCCACCAACTCAAGTTCTTTGTGAAATTGTTTTACTACATTAGCTTGATGGGGCACTCTCATTTTTATTCCATTTTAAGCCTTTATATTTAAAAAAAATTTATTACAAAAATATTTGATATTTTTTGAACAGCTTCCAGGTCATGTGACCCATCCATTTGATTAAAACGGTTACAAAGGGAATTTTTTTTCCACATTTTTTTCTGTTTTTTTGTATTTTTAGCTCCTTCTCCTTTAATAACGATCAGATCTCTGGACACACACCAGCTAACCAACCTCTGTAAGTTACTCTTTGAAAATATAAAGGTTGAGAGAAAAATTGACATGTTTGGGATTCTTATTGGTTTCCCACCCTCAGTATAAGTCAAAAGGTGTATTGAAATGATTAGAATAACCCTAACCTCTTAACATTTAGCTCCAACAAACCCAACCTATTGCCTCCTACTCGTGTGCAATGGACAGTTCACTGGTTTACGTAAAGAAAATCAAGCTTATGGATGAGAAAAATATGTATCTGTTCATGGTCAGTGTTTGGTTTATTTCTCCAAGTATAATAACGCTATCCTCACACAATGTGGCAGATACAGCATCATGGCTGTATGTAAACTCCTAAACACAAACATGTCTGTTATCCCTTTAGCTGTTGATAAACACCTGAAAAAAGCAGAGCATTGAGGCAAAGATCTCATACTTACGTTTTCTCTGCAGTGCTGACCTCATCAGTACCTGTTTTTGAAAGATTCTGACTAATTTGGATGTTGTGTAAATGGCATTGCTTAAAAGATTTTTTTTAAAGATAATATTGCAACAGAACCGTTTCCCTATCTTAGACCTGCATATAAAGAATCTGAGAGAAACCAAGTTTGAGCTTCAGTGGCTTAACTTCACTAAAGGGACTAGTGAGGACTCTGTGCTGACTCCATCAAGTGTCTGACTCTACAACTACCTAAGCTTTCAAATTCAAGCTACACAGCAGGTGAGAGGAAATAAGACACCTATTTTATAACATCGGAAGAGGTTTGTCTCCATCCATTGGATTAAAACGGTTACAAAGGGAATTTTTTTCCACATTTTCTTTCTGTTTTTTTGTATTTTTAGCTCCTTCTCCTTTAATAACGATCAGATCTCTGGACACACATCAGCTAACCAACCTCTGTAAGTTACTCTTTGAAAATATAAAGGTTCAAAGAAAAATTGACATGTTTGGGATTCTTATTGGTTTCCTTGTGATGAATTTTCAGCAGCTGACCATGAAGATCCTCACAGCTGCCTTCCTGATGTTGCTGTTTCCTGCAGCAGACTTGCTGACCTTCTTTGACAAGCACGTTGTTTATTTTCAGATGTTAGCACAGCATTGTAATGGAGGGATGCAGAGAATCAATGATCAAAACCATGACTGCAAGTGGGAAAATACCTTTATCATTGACCTAAATGATGAGTTAAGAACGATCTGTAACCCAGGTTCCACTTCGGCAACAAGTCACTCTTGGTTTCCTATTGTTGACTGTACACTAGTTAGAGGAAGCTCATATCCTAATTGTAACTACAAAGGTGAGCCTTTTATGGCAAAAAATATTAGAGTCAGTTGTTATGGTGGGTTTCCTTATCACTTGGAAAACTTGGCTAGAGGACCGCCACGTCAGTAACTTAGAAAGTTATGTTTTAGGACAAAATGCTAATAGAATTTTGTCTGAATATCATGTGGGCCTTAAACATTTCCTGCTGGTTTATTTTCAATATATTTCATTTGTTCATTTGTTTCATTTCTTATGTGGGAAATGTATCTGGTTGTAACATCATTACAGGTAAATATTCAGTTTTGTTAGGTGCATTTCATTCAGCATAATTATTTACCATGAAAAGAATATTGAGAGAGCTAGATAAAATAATAAAGATGGTTTTACCAAGTTCGATGGAACTAAACGACCCATTCATCGGTTACCTTTTGCATGTTTCCAAGCAATACAAGGCCTTGTCCATATAAGACTCAAACTCACTGCGGATCCAGACATTTGAATTGAGAAAGCTTCCTGGAGAGGTGGCGAAATGTCTTCAAATCTTGAAAACCAAGTCCAGTGGATATTTTTTGAATTTTTACGGAATGGTTTTACCAAAGTTTGCAGAAAATGTTCTTTAACGAATCGCTCATTTTGTTTGCTTATTGTGTACGTTAAAGTCAAACCCTTCAAAATAAAAAAAACTTTAAAGAAAATATCCTATTAATGTTGAGTTTTGTCGTAATTTTTTACTTTCAAAAACATAATTTTACTAATTACTCATGCATCGACTTTCTTTCCTTTGTTTTTTAAGCTTTACATCTTCATGTATGTTTCTGACGGTGGTTTAAATTATTCTGCCATAGCTTTCAATAAAATAGTTTTTACAGAAACCATTCAAACTTTCCTGTCTGTGAATAACTCAACTACTTTAACCCTCTTTAGTGAAATAATTTGTTACCTTGAACTGGTGTTGAAACGTGTTCATAGATTTTATTTGAATGTTTCTGATATAGTCATATCTAAATAATAAAATTTGCTGGATCCAGGTTTGTGTCACCTAAACTACTGATTTTAGTTTGGGCTCCTTCTACATGGAGTCTGCACATTATCTCCCAGTTTTCTAGTTTTCAGCCATGTTTAAATAACATGGAGCCTTGGCGGAAGTTCAACTGAAGAAAGTGATTGCTCTCCTATATCCAACTGTGTCACAGCCAATAAGCTTTGAACCACACCTCCATGAAAGCCAATCTGCATCCAAAGTTCATCTTAAAAGGCCTCCGATACGCACTAGTCTGCTCCTGTGCGCAGGCAGCGGATGCGCTGTGTGACTTCATTCAGATGACACCAATTCAACCCACCTCCAGCCCCTCCTCCACCATCATAGCTAAAGATTCAGCATAGTGTCATTCCTCCCAGACTCTACTACTTACTGCATTCCCTGTCTCAACGGGTCCAGCAGAAGACCGCCATGTTGAGCCTGGTTCTCCCAGAGGTTTCTTCCCAACTGGGAGTTTTTCCTCCCCACTGTCACTTCATGCTTGCTTATCATGGACAGGTTCTCTCAACCTGTGTTATCCAACTGGACTTCCATCTTCCAGGTATCTGAGTGAAGCTCTAGTATCAGCTCACGCAATCCACTGGATCTCCCCGTAAAGCTCAGCATACCGTCTCGCTAACCAACAGTCTACAGACTGACCAACTTCATCTATCTCCAATCTACCACCAGTTTCAGGCCTGGGGGGCAAGCAGCCCTATTCTTTGCTCAATCAAAAAGGTAAGTGCAAAGAAGTAAATGCCTTCTTCTTAGCTCCCCCTGAAGTACTTAGGATAATCTGTGAAAAGTGTCACCTGCAGAAAATCTTAAGATAATTGATGATAAACTAATTCAAACAAACCCCCCCCCCAATACACCAATACCACTGTTAAGTTTCAAGCAACTAGAGTTAGAGGCTGATCTGAACAGAACTAAACATCTAGTTCTCTTTAAATGAATGCAGCACTCGTTTAGAGCAGTGGCTCTCAAACTTTTTTTTCTAAAAGTATAATCTAGTATATATGATCTTTAGGTACCACCATAATGTTAGACAATATAATAAAGCAATATGCACCGGTTTGCAACAGAAATAGTGTGTAGTGAGAAACCAGATTTCTATCTTGTATGGAATTAATAATGTTTATGTTTTTACTTCCATGGCTACAAATTCCTGGTTATGAATTCAATGTACAGTATGTTGTATGTAATTGTATATATATTGATGATTTTTGTCACATATTAAATGCATTTCATTAAAGTTCTATATTATAACTTTGTCACTTTGTCATTCATTTTATAATGATGTAACATACTGTATGAATTGGTGATGCATAGTCGAAAAACAACAACCAAGCAATTTTATTTATAAAAATATTTGTATTCAGGAAGCTGAACTCACATTTATATAAAAGTATAAAACTATATAACAAATATAGAACAAAGTTTTAAATAAACTGTGGGGGAAAACAACCCAAACAAGCTGAAACTGATTGCACACTAAAAGGTAAACACACCACAGCTCTAAATGCATTTTGTCCACAAGCTTATTAAACAGGCTGAGGAACTTCTCAGTTTTTGCTTCAATTTCATTGTGCCTTTTTTTGCTCTTTCTCACACTCTTGTTTGAAAAAATCAAGAAGAGCATTATAGTTTCTTCTTGCCTTTTTTCTGGGAGATGAGGTTGGGGGTGCTTGAGCAGCTGGTGTGGAAGGAACAGAAGGGCCTGCTGTTGTGGATGGCATCGGTGTTGGTGGGGATGGGAGTGAAGTGGTGGAAGATGGACCCGGCTCCCATTATTTTGCTGCCTGTTGGCCAGTGATTTTCCCCTTAAGGCTGAGCTTTTTGACTGCTGTCTTACAGTGATGAACATTAGAGTTGGTGAATGCATGATCAGAATGTGATTGTTAAAACAGCAGGTAAGGCTACTCTCTCCCAGAGATGACTGAGGAGCTCTGAAGGTGACCTAATGAATTCCCTTTTGAGAGGCATAGGCCAGTATCGGGTAATGCAGCCTAACAAAGACCTCAACGACTCCCGATTATCAAGGGGTGGACCTGTTCTTCAATTTGCATGTTTTCTTGGTCACAACAAGGCTTTGTTGGGCTACCGTATAAAGCTTGGAACTCCCTGGATGGAAAGTGAAATATCTTCAAACTTGGAAAACAAAGTCCAGTGTTTTTTTGTTTTTTTTACTTTTTTTAACTTTTTTTCAGTGTTCAAGAAAACACATAATTCAAAGTAAAACTGAGAACTTAAAACTTAAACAGAAGTTCACAAATGGCATAATCATGATAAAAGTACGTATGCAGATTCAGAAATTGGCAAGAAAAAAAAATAAAAACAAAAAAAATGTATATGATGTCAAATTTAAAACAGGAAAAACAGACTGCAGATTTCAAAACAGAAGGGATTTAATCACATCTGGGAACAGAGATGGTTAAACAGAAAAAAAAAACACAAAAAACAACTATTTAAACAACCTAAATATTTTTATTTTAAATGTGACTTTGGGCTTCCTTTTCACGTTCTCACTCACTCACTTGTGTGAGAACAATCTTAGCAGCTTTTGTTTGTGGCTAACCATGTTTGTTTCACCTTTATCATGTCAGAACATTGCTAAGTTTTATGATTCAGAAAAAATATTTTTAGCTCTAGTTTTTCTGCATCTAGAAACTCCTCCTCTGAAGGTAATATAAGCTGTGTCCCTGCTTTAAAAATCTTACGGGCTGAGCACCCTCTTCTTCTTTTGGCCTCTGATCATTTGAGGAAGGTGCTTCCCTCACTTTGGTTCAGTTAAGGTAGGTCCTGTGTACTAAAATGCTGGTGCTAAAATAGAAATAAATTATTTTTTAAAGGATTTAATAGCATGGCACATTTAAGTACCTTCATCACATTGAGCCTTTTAAAAGGAGAACTACTGTTGTACTGATAGAGACTTGGAAAGTGTTACTCAGGATGAACAGACCCAAAGCAAATCCAGACTATCATAACATTTTATGGGTTTCTATTGTAGTCTACTGTGTGGAGGCACCATATGTATATTGTAATAACTGTTTAAACTTCTGGCCGTTAGATGCTCGAAAAGCAAAATGAGGCTTCTCCTTTATTCCTGCAGATTTTCAGCTTCTGAACATCCTATACTGGTGTTATTGCAGCAGAACCAGTAAACTGTTTTTGGTGGAGAACAAAAAAGGTAGGTGTTCCAATATTCCAATGTTAACGTTTGACGTCTTTACAGCTGATTTCTTATAATTCAAATCAACATTTAGAAGGAGCAAGCAAGAGCTTAATTTGACATACTTAGATTAAGCTAAAACATGGGTCAAAAGTTAAGCAGTCCTGTTTTAAATCATCAGTTTTACTTTTTGTAGCTTTTTTTACATCAGTGAATCACCACCAATCAGCTGCAGGATATGAACAAAGAGCAAAACATGGACTAAATTGTTTTTTAAAAAATGGTCTGTTGATGAAACCATTTGTTTATGCAGTGTCTTTTTAAAGTTTTCTTCCTTTCTTTCTTTCTTTCTTTCTTGATGTCCATTGTATAAGAATAAATATTTTTCAAGAAACTTTGATATACAAATATCCAGTGGAACCTTATGGCAACAACCATAATGGTCTGCTTCTGAAATCAAAGCTGGTAGGCTATCATCTATTTCTCTAGTTATCATCTAGTTTTGATGATGTCACCAGTGCGACATAAATCAGTAAAGTAAACAATGGGAGCCAGGGATTAGTAAGTATGCTTTATTGTAATGAGCTCAGTTCACTAACTGTTCAGACAGATGATTACTACTTTTTTCTCCCAATTGGTCACGTGACTCAACCTCACCGTACAGTGCACGTGCCATCTTTGTTATTTATCGCTGTTGTCACTACCCAACAGCAGGCCGCTATCACATCTAATTATATCATAATGCGATCATAATGTTTTGTGAGGAGAGCTCTCAAATGCATTATGGGGTATATCTGCCCTTCTAGTGACCAAGAAAGATCACTACTTTTCAAGGTGCATTGTGGGAAATTTTGAGTCCACCACTTTTTCATCGACTAGCCGTTCGGACACTTATCTAAAATGGCATAACCACTATATAGTGCCCTATATAGTGATTAGGGTGGACACAGTCAGAGTTGTTTCGGCGTGCTAGATCAGTAGCAACTGGTGCGGTGTGTAGACATCTGTACTTTGCATTCAATGGTATCACGTAATGTAGCGGCTCAACACGGCTTTGTTGTTCCCACAGCATGCCGAATAAGAGCAGAGGCGAGTCGTTTAAAGCGGGTAGACACACATCGTGAGCTGTTCCCATTGCCACTAAAGGTTCCCAGGTTTAAATGGGTTTTTTGGTCAATGGGAAAGAGGTAACTCACACTGAAAATGTTCACTACAAACTTAAATTAAGAATGCAGATAACAGTGAAATGCCACCCTAAACATATACATTTTTTTTATCTCAAATTTGAAATTTGGGTTTTCAGGACTTTTACAGTGTTCTGAGAGTATATTTCATATTAGTGGAACCTACAAACTAAAAGCTAGTAAAAGCTAAATGTATGGAGACATTAAACCTACTTTTCAGGAAACCATTATTTCTGTACAAAAACTAATCTCTACCTTCCGATCAACAGGAACCCTTAAGTAAATCAGATGTGGTCTCATAAATCAGTAGCAGTCTAGACACTAAACAAAGTTCGCTATTAAAGGTTTTATTTCAAAGTCTTTTTTTTTTTTCATTATTTAAGAAAGACAGATTCTGATCTCTGAAGTTATATGTTTGGAGCTAATCTAGAATCTTTGTAAGAAGATTTTCAATTGGATTCTTTCAACAGGTAACCATGAAGATCCAGCTTGTTGCTGTCCTGCTCCTTACTTTACCTGCAATGAAGATCTCTGAGGCTCTGGACTTCTATGAGAAACATTTTGTTAAAAACATGACATCCGAAAATTGCAATGACGAAATGGCAAGAATTTATGGACAACGGTGCAAAAACATAAATACCTTCTTCTTGGCTACTCCTGTTATCATAAAGGGAATCTGTATGAATAATCGAGAGTGTGGAACAAAGACACTATCCAAAGTTAATATAATTGATTGTAAACGTATACCAGAAGCTAAAACATGCAAATACACTGGTGTTGAGGGTGAAGCAACTAGAGTTACAGTCTTATGTAAAAACGGTAAGCCTTATCACTTGGCTGATGTATGGAAAAAAATGATCTAATATTCCTATTGGTTCTGCTCGTTTTATTAAATGCTGAATATAATTTCTGTACAAGCAGTTGCTTTTTTCTTTCCTCAGTACATTTTCTTTGACCTATTACTATACTATACTATACTATACTATACTATACTATACTATACTATACTATACTATACTATACTATACTATACTATACTATACTATAGTAATTATTTGCTGCATTTGAAAAAAATCTTGGCATAAAATAAAAATATAAAGCAAGAATGTAACCACCAGAATGGTCTTTGTTAGAGTTATTAAATGATAATTATAAAATTATTGTGTGGGCATATGAAACATTTAAGAAAAATTATGCTACTTTTCTGTCCTGTGATTCAATCAGGAGGGTCATAAACTTTTATGACCTGCATCCAGTAGGTCATGAGGCAGAGTCACACGGTTGTGTGACTTCCATCCAGCCAGATGGTCATTTCACACTGTCTTATGACCTGCATCCTGCCAGATCATCATTACTGGGTTTTCTGTTTAAGACCCACCCTATTATGTTGTAAACTTTTAATAAAAGGCTTTGCTGTGAAGGGATCTGAGAGAAAAGGTGCTGGTTGTGAGCCAGCAGTTCTTCTCCCCTACTGCAGAGGCTGACGTTACAAAATCCCTGTCTGTGTTTGATCATATCGTCCTCTTAAACTCTTTAACTCACATTTCTCTGGATTTTAACCCAACAGTCTTTGACAATGATTACATTATATTTCAATCTGGAAAAACTCACACAAAGAGAAAAGACAATTAGGAGAAATTCATTAATACAATTACTTTGTCTTTGGCGCTCAGACCTCAGATATATATATATATATATATATATATATATATATATATATATATAGTCAAAAGTTGCTAAGTTAGCAAGGGTACCTGTATCTTAATTGGCTGATAGCACATTAAGAGGCTGTAGCACATAAATAATTATTAAATCAAAATAAAAAAACTTTTTTTTTAAAGCATACTAAATTTGACCATTAAACAATGAAACTTTTTTAATTAAACAAATTTCTAGAGTATCAACATTTCACATTTGATTTAACAGCCTTCCATTTGTACCACTAGAGGGCACTGGTACCCCTGTTTGAGAATGACAGGTTTAAGAAGGTCAGACAGAGCAACTGGCAGAGGGGAGAAACTAAATAGTAACGAGGCTTAAGAGAAGCCGCTGGCTTTTTGGTATTGAGATTATAATTAGTGTGATTTTCTTTATTTATTTTTATTAATTATTTGGAAACTACTTTGCAGAGACTCAATTAAGTCAAATATTTCCAAGTAGTAATGGACCCCTTAATACGTCTGATAGGTTCAATATTTCATTATCATAGTAAAGAAATTAATATTATCATTGCCTGAACAAACTGATTTACGACAGTTTTTTATGTACGCAGGAGGAAAATGTTTCTTTATATTCCTAAATATGATCTGAACAGCAACATGACATTTGCTTTAAATTAGAGACCCTAAAACTGAGTTTAAGCATTTATTACAGCCAAATGCAGTAACAGTGTCCTTGTATAATCTTTGCAGAAGAAGCAATGATAGCTTATTTTGCATCTGTGGCTTTGAGGCTTTGTGGTTCTCTTTGTCTGAACATTTTGTCCCTTCTCCTTGTGAGAAAACTCAACACTACAAATATTTTTAATAGCAGGTGTACGAACTTCTATAAATTAGTACTGGGATTTGTCTGATCATGATGTATGCTGCTTTTAGTGTTAGCAGACTACAAAATGTGTAAAACTGCAGCTTTAAGAATACATTGCAAGACATACAAACAGACAGTGGAATCCTTTATAAGAATTAAAGAAGTCGCATCGTTTGTAATTAAATTGTTTCTCAATGAAAAACTGAGGAGAATACAAATATTAATATTAATCCTCGATGGGAGAATTCAGTTGGTACAGGAATTGGATCATAGTTTAAAAAAATATAAGGGGTCAAATCTCTGTCATGATTAACATCTAATGACCCTTCAGTCAGCGTGGAGAAAAGCTGGACTGTTTTAGGGTAAATGGATGATAAAGCTGTTTTCTTCATGTTTTTATGAAGTTTGAGAATTAGTTAAAAACTACTTTGCAAATTCTCAATTAATTCAAAAACCTTTCAGATAACAGACCACTAACACCTCTTATTGTTGCAGAGCATCCAATAACTTTTTGACAGTCATTTAGGTCGTGCAAATGTGGCTTTTTTTCCTTTTTTGGCTTTGGGGTCCTCTCTGTTTGAGTCATTTGTCCACACTGTTCATGAGAAATCTAACCACTATGTAGCAGTTTAAGAGCAGGTGTACTAAACCATAAAGATGCAACTTTAAGAAATTTCTGTTTGCATTTTGTCTAATTATAAAGTATGCAGCTATTGCTGTTTATAAACTACAACATTTGTGAAACTAAAGGTGCAAAAAATATTAAAGCATTATAAACAGGCTCTTTGCTCCTTTATAAGAACATTGGAAGTAACTTGGCTGATAATATTTATATTCAAAAGATTGTCTAATATAGAAACATGCTTTATTATCCCTCAGTGAGGAACTTCAAGTGAGCCATTAAGAAATGAAAGGCAAAAGTAAGCACGCAAATTCATGCAATGGCAAAAAAAATAAAATAAAATAGAAAAAAGTGTATATTAGGTCAAATTTAAAACAGGAGAAATAGATTGCAGAAGTGATTTAATCACAGTTGGTAGCAGTAATGTTTATAAAAAGCAAGAACAAACAAACAAACAAACAGCTATTTAAACGACATAGAAGTTTTCTTTTTAAATGTGGTTTGGAGTTTCCTTTTCTCGCTTCTTTTCGCGCTCTGCGTGAGAACAAACTTTGCAGCTTTTGTTTGTGGCTAACATTGCTCAGGTATATGATTCAGTAAAAATATTTTAGCTCCAGTCTTTCTGCATCTAGAAACTCCTCCTCTAAAGGTAATATAAGCTGAGAAGAGGCCCACCTTGGGACATTTCTGATTGCTGTCGTTGCTTTAAAAACCTTACAGGCTGAACACCCTCTTCTTCTTTTGGCTCCTGATCATTTGGGGAAGGTGCTACACTCAAGTTGATTCAGGTAAGGTAGTTTTATGTATTAAACGGCTGGTGCTAAAATTAAATGAAAAAATAAAGAGGATTTGATAGCATGGCACATTTAAGTTCCTTCCTCACACACATAGAGTCTTGGACAGTGGTGCTAAGAGCAAATCCAGACTGTATCATAACATTTTATGGGTTTTTATCGTAGTCCACTCTGTCATTCAGGCATCATATGTATATTGTAATAACTGTTTAAACTTCTAGGCATTGGATGCTCTAAAAGCAAAATAAGACTTCTGCTTTATTCCTGATCCTTTCTAAAACCTACTCTAGATATTCCTGCTCCAGGTGCAGATTTCCAGCTTCTGAACATCCTATACTGGTGTTATTGCACAGCAGCACAACCAGTTTACTGTTTTTGGTGGAGAAGAAAAAAAGGTAGGTGTACTAATCTTCAAATCAACATTTAGAAAGAGCAAGCAAGAGCTTAATTCGATATGTTTAAGTTTAGGTAAAATGAGGGCGAATAGTTAATAAATTATCAGTTTAACTTTCTGTAGCTTTTTTCTATCAGCTGCAGGATATGAACAAAGAGAAAAACATTGACTATGTTCTTTTTTTTTTTAAATGGTCTGTTGATGAAAACATTAATCACTATATAAAAGGAGTATTTTTAAAATATTCAACCTAGAGGATTTTTAGTTCAAGAAAATTCTAACAAAAATCAGTTTTTATGTTCAGATATAGTTGCGGATGTTCCCGCCTGACATGTTTTGAGGGTAAACTTTTCCCCAGGTATCCCTAGGGTTAGGTTCAGAGGGACATGTTAAAATCAGCTGCTGGTCTATGAGGAAGTTTCAGACTGTTGGTAACACTGGAAATTTACAGGTAACCAAAAAAACAAAACAACAAAAAAAAACAAATATGGACTTCAGAACATTCCACAATGCACAACATATCAGTGGGAAGAATAGCATACAAACAAGTAAAGTTTGCAATAGAAAAAAAAAAGAGGTGGAAGAAAAAGACAAACCGATTAGTTTGATTGAAGAGAGAGGACATAAATGACAAAAAAGAAACAAGTGGAGATAGAAGATAGAAGAATTCCACATAATCGTGACCTGGGACAAGAGGGCCTCTTAGATCTGGAGCAACACCATTAAGTAAACTGCTGTCATCTAATTTTGAAAAAGTGACTCACTACTTTGTGACACCTCAGACATAGATCGTGGAGAAAAGTCGCAAAATTCGCTAATTTTGTCAACTTGACGTTTTTGGGTTTTTTTTGCTTCTTGCAGCATTTTCCCACTTTTATTAGTTTTGTGGTTTATGTTAGCTTATTTTTTGTGTTTTATACTCTTTTTTTCCTTTACATGATTTGTTTGAAACAGCTTGACACCTTGGTCAGAGTGATATGCATTATTTGTTTCCCTGTACACTTATTTTTTATAATCTGATCAGAGCACCTTCTACTAAATCCCTTTTTCTAAAAGTCATTTCATAAACTAACAAAAAACTCTTTTGTCTTTCCCTTCACCAGATTAGAATGAAGATCCTGCCATTTTGCCTGCTTGTCTTCTTGCTGCCTTTCCAGGCCACTGCCTCTCAGTCCATGAATGAAACCAGCACGCCTGAATCGGGAAAAGACAGAGAAACACCCTATGAGAAGTTCAAAAGGCAGCATGTAGATAAAAATATGACGGCAAAAAAATGTACAGCTATGATGCAACAGAAGAAGATTTACAGCAATGATGGCAGCTGTAAGAAGTTAAACACGTTTATTCTTGCTGCCCCGAAAGAGGTTAAATCCATTTGTCAAGGTCAAGGGGTTTATAATAAGAGAACTAAATTCACAGAAAGTAAAAATAAATTTAGAGTTGTTGTTTGTAAATTAAAGAAACAATCCAAAAAACGTAACTGTGTTTATAAAGGAAACATTCTTGCTAACAGAAATATAATTGTGAGCTGCAACAGCAGCTTACCTGTACACTTTGAAAAAGATCGCACTGAAACCTGGTCCTCACTTTTGTGACCAGGAAACTTTTCAAAGCAACCATATTTTAATCTATTTTATTTTCCATGACATTAGCTGCATAAATAGGGAAACAAATTTGTATACGGTAGTCCTTTTGTTCTTTTATTGGCTTTGAAAAAAAATATGTCTTTGTCACAGAATAAAATTTCCATGATAAACATTCTGCTTTATAAAGATCTGCGTTGTGTTTATTTGAAGATGACTCAATGACAACAATGATCATGACAATAAATGCTTTCTTCAAACTGTGTGTTGGGTGATAATGCAATGATTGTAACTATCCAGTACTGTGGTTCGTACAAGGATGTGACAATCTGGCAAAGATGTAAACAATCCCTTGAACGTGATGAAGAGTTTCAATGCTCATATGTTACCCTAGGTTATCTTGTCGGGGGTAAAACGCCCCTCACAGGGTCTCCCAATCAAACAGGCTCTGGATGACTGGTCAACTAAAGAGTGGTTCAGATGCCCTTTATGATGCTGATCAGTGGTACAGTCACAGGCATTGTTAGCATCTTTGATGGGGGTGCTGGATAGCGTCCCTTCCACTCATTCTATCATTTTATGCGATTTAAATATTCATTTTGGAAAGGTCTGGGATAGGCCCTTCACTAGGGCCCATCCTATCGCTGTATCAGACGTGTCCCCAGTGCACATTGGTCTCAGCCAGGGCTGCCCTCTGTCACCGGTCCTGTTCATAACTTGTATGAACAGGCTCAGTCAAGAACCAGAGTAGGTCTGGTTTAGGGACCAGCGGATTTCATCTCTAAATTTTTGCGGATGTACACTGGGTATCTTGGGGTCCTGTTTACAAATGAGGGGAATATTCCATTATAAATAACATCATAAATAGAGCGGCAGATGCACTGATTGGTCAGCTGAAGTGTTCATGGGTTATACGTACATCCTTTGCTGGTGTTGAGGAAAATTTTATTTCAAGATAACTCTTATGTTTGTTTGAACTGTTTATTATGTTTGATCACTGTCTTGAGTTTAGAGGGTTTTGTTCTGAGTAGTTTTAAGTAAGTAGTTTGTTATTTTTCCTGCACGTCTGGTTTTTATTATTGTAGGATGTACATACATTTCCAACAGAGTTATGATCACAGGTTAGAAAAGCTGTTCAAAACCCTCCATGCAGAAAGGTCCTAGGCAGTGATTACAGTAGCATAGGAATGAAGAAGACGGGCATTGGTCCGCATTTCAGGACCCTGGACAGCTCCACAACTTAGAAAACTGACAAACAGATGAAAACTGGAAAAAGCAATAATGGTTTAGCTTTAACTGTCCATGAATGTCAGATCCATTCTTTTTCAAACTTTTGCCATGTTGGTAGCCTCCTATAATGAGTTTCTCAGTATTTCTCTTCTGTCCAACCCAGTCAAGTCATTGATAGGAATGATGTCATATATATCGAAATTTGGCCAACATTTTTATTGCAACTCAGTCGTTTTATTATACTTTTTCTCACAGATCTAACCTTTAGGTTAGCGGTGGAAATGTTTTGTTGTTTGTAATTTATTTAACAACAAATATTTGAGTGGGAAACAAATAACCATTAAGCATTAAAGCAGAAGATGTATTACTGGTAACTTAGCATTTCCTTGCTTTAGTATTTTTTGGTTGCTTATCTTCCTATTAATTTATAATTGAAGTCAAGAAGCTTTTTGATACTCCTAACAGAAAATTTAAGTGTAACAGAGATTTATATTTCTCTTTATAAGTGTTTTAATAGAGTTGGTTAAACCACTGAATGTATCTTTGTGGAAGTAGCTTTGCTACCCCTGGTGGACAGATTTATTATTGCAGAAAGTAACTGAGTTGGGATCCAACGAAGATGCACTAATTTCAAACAAATAAAGGGCATTATTTAAAAAAAAAAAAAATCAATACAAAGATGCACATTTCTTAATTTTATAATTATCTTAGAAAACCACAAATTTAGTTTCTAAAATTGCAACAAACCAATAAAAAACTTTTTTTCTGATAAAATATGAGCCTTTATTAAATTATGTGCAGGAATGTTAGAGAGACAATTCTACATACTTGGAAAGGCTTCTTTTGTATAAGTTATTTGCATTAGTGCAATGTGACATAGAGATAATAGAAACGTAAATTCCTGCCTCACATATGCAAAATTCAATTTTGAAAATCTAAACTAACTGGCAAAAATTATTTGAAATCTCTGACTCTGGGTGAGGAGTGCTTAAAATATAAGGGTTTGACTTTTGGAAGGTATTTTGTCAAATAGAAACTTACAAATATTTCTTTTTAGATCCAGCTGTGGTTCCTTACAGCTATTTCTACCTCTTATAGAAGACACTGCTTTAAAGAGAGCTGAAATATGACGCTATTTTAAACTATTACAAAACTTTCAGAGATTTTTAAACAATGTTTCTTCATATTCTTTTAATCGAGCTCTACATTTCAGAATACATTGAAAACGATTTTAAGAACACTGCTCCAGCTTTTCTACAAACATTTAAACACAAAAATAAACAAATCAATAACAATTCAGCCCAAGAACTCACTTTCTCCTTAGTCCCATTATATGACTCCTCTACTTTCCTCCTCCTCAGTTAATTTAATAAAACCTTACCTCAGAGCAAAAAAGCTTAAAATGTCTACTAGATTTGGTACATCCTAATATGAATTACAGTTTCAGAGAGCTGCATTAATTGCTTAATGAAACTGATTCCCAGTTTGCTGATGGTACTTTATTGTCATGCGATCAACATACACAAAACACAGTTCTTTGTAAAGTTGTATAGCTTTAAAAAAAAAATGGCAGGTCAGTATAGTGAGAAAGACTTATTTGGTTCCCCTAATTGAGTTTTTAGAAACTGAGTAAATCACAGAAAGAAAAGTGTTGTTTTTCTAAATTAAAATCAAACTTTAAAACAAGAATATTAAAAGGCAGCTTTTCCCTACAGTGATTTGAAGCGTTTGCAGCAGCAGGGAACAAATGCCTTGACCAGGTTTAGTGCATAGTCCATAGTGCATAGGTAGGTGATGTTTTTGCAGCCTAGTTTAATGATTCCATTGTTGAAAAAGCATCCTTCATATTCACAGTTAGGGGGCATTTGTTTTCCTTTCTACAATTTGCAGAAAATTAGTCTATACCATTTTCTACTCTCTATTTCATGATGACTGTTATAATGAATTCCCCGACAAATAGATTTGACCTCTCTATAAGCAGCAAGAATAAATGTGTTTGAATTCATACACTGCCTCTTTTTTCTTTTCTTTTCCTCATATATTACTTTACTTTTCATTAATTCAATTCAATTTCAACTCAGTTTATCTATATAACGCCAATTCACAACAAGTCATCTCAAGGCACTTTACAATTCAACAGGATCATACAGTCAAACTGATCAAAATATTTCTAACTAAAACCAGTTAATTACATTAACTCAGGAAATCCCTCACACCAAGACTGCTTGTAGTGACAGTGGAGAGGAAAAACTCATTTTTAACAGGAAGAAATCTCCATTAGAACGAGGCACACATTGCCTGGTTCTACCTAGTATTAGTTTTTGCCTTCTTAAAAATGAAGTCCCTCAAATCGCGATGTCTTGCCGCTTGGCCGTGATGCTGTTCAGAACACCGTCACCTGCTCCACTGGTTGCACCAATCAAAAATGAAATCGCATGTGCCGTCTGGGCCACTATAATTTCGTCAGGATACTAGTAAGTGCACAGCCTGCCAAATGTTAAAAGGGCAATTTTATTGCCATTACTGTTAATATATAATAGAAATTTACAAATTCAGTGATTAAATGTTACAGGGTATGGTATGGGGTGATGGTCATTTAGGAAGGGGGAGGCCATCCCCCCTCAAGTCGAATACTAGGTAAAGGACTGTTTTGGTATAAGATGGTGCTACGGTTGAAGATCCAACTCAATGTGATGCTGTGAAAAGGTTGGGGTCAAAACCAGAGGATAATCAAAGGACGTGTTGAAGAGCAGCAACAAAAAGTTGTAGTGTAAGTTTGAGGGAACAACACTTTGTTTGACCTCACTGATGGTGTTAAGGATGCTCCATTTGGATTTGTCTTTCTTTCCACTGTGTAATCCACATCTCATTATATTGTAAAATAGCCAAAAATGTTTTCCATTTCACTAAACCTCTTTAAAAAGCCAACTTTTATATTTGGACTACTTCTATCAGTTCAGGAACATTTTGAAGTGAAGGTTCTGACTCTGGGGTCCATTCTGTGATCAACGTCGATATGGCGACACAAAATCTTCACATCCATTATAAATAGTTGAGAGGATAATTGGATTTCTCAACTATTTCTAATCAGAAAAGAGAAGATCCTAACAGAGATAGTGGGTGTTCCGGAAATTATTTCTATTTAATAAAACAGATGTTACAAATATTTAAGTTTGGTTTAAAGCGTAATAATACATATATTAAATAAGTTCTTTTGTCACCACTACATTGTTTAGAAATATTTCTCTGACTTTGATTTGATATCAAGGGATTAATTACTCCCATTGTGATCATCTTGAATGTTATTACATAAAAATCAGGTGAGAACAAGCAAAACATTCCAATTTAAATACAATATCAGTAATAGTGAATTAAGAATGTTTACATTTTTCTATCATGGCTTATTTTTTATGATTTTTCATAAAAGTAGGAAGTAATGGAGAAAAACAAGAAAGATTCAAAAAACAAAGTGAAAGAAACCATTTAATAGGCTTATAAAAATTGGCACAAAATATTGCACAGAGTAAAATCTCCAAACACTCAGAACAACACTTATCCCATTTTCTGCTTTGTTTTCTTAAAAAAAAAAAAAAGTCAAAGTTTTATAAATAAGGCATAAAACAAGTGTGGTTCAACATCCCGGTGCTGAACGGCAAGCCTCCAGCAGAGCGACAAAGTCCTCCTCATTCCGGTTCTCCGACTCGTTGGGAGAAATTAGATCTGATCAGGAAGAGAGAAGAAAAAGTTGAACCAAACTAGTCCATAGGGGATCTTTACAGTGCCTCACAGAGGTATTTATACCCTTCAGACTTAAGTTTTATGGTTAACTGGGTAGGTTTATTATCAATCTGTCTCTGACACCATATCTATATTAATTAGGAGCTGTAACTGATGGTACCTTGAAGTCTTCTCTATGCTAGAAAATCTCAAAGAATAATGTCTGACCATCAGTCTGTAACCATAAGCCCAAGAAGACTTGTTATGCAGGAAGATGATAATTACAGACAAAACAGCAAGTCTTTGATTAGCTCAAAAAAAAATGTGGCCTAGTCAAAGTCTGGACTCAAAAACAATTGGAATGGAGCAGAATTACCTTAAAAACAAGCAGCTCATTCTCACTCCATACTTAAAAACCCTCAAGTATAAATGTATTAAAGAATTAACTTCTATTAATGGACCAAAAACTTTGGAAGAATTTGTTTTGCATTGACTGTGGATATTAATCTTACTGAAATGAATTTAATGATCTAAAACATCATGATCCAACACCACTTACACGCACTTCTCAACTATAGCTGCATATATGATCGGTAAACCTTTTATCTGCTATTGTCATTATTTATCCTTTATTATAACCCTATTAATATATATATAATCCATATCTTAACTTTCCCATATAGTCTTTAAATAGCTTGTATTTTTTTTTATTTATAGCCTCTTACAATTACTGTTTATATATAGCATTTATAATCAATACATACATAGTCTCTGTACACATGTAAATACATATTTATATCCTGTATTGCACTTTTGGATAGATAGAAACATTTTGTTGCTTTGTACTTGTGACAGTGTAATGACAATAAAGTTTGATTTTATTCTATTCTAAAACTCTTAAGGGTAACTTAAAGATTTTTTCCGCTTTTTGTTACAGCAAACAGACTAAACAGATTACCAATTTAAGTTCCCTTAAAGTCAGAATATTATTTGTATATTTATAATAGACTTTGCTTCAATTTGTGAAACTGATATACTATAATAAGTAGAATGAAAAAATTATTGCCATTTTGGCGAAAATGTCGATTTTCCATCCATTTCAGAATATTTCTTTTTACCTTGAAATTAATTGTTAGCCATATACATATATTAAAAAAAGAGAAAGCTCAAGAGTGGAGGTGTTAAACAGGGGGTCCGCCACCCCTAGGGGGTACACAGAGGAAAACGCAAAACTTTTGGCTGATCCCTTTTTTTTTTTATTCCAACCTACACTTTTTTCCACTAATTGAAATGTCTTTAAATGCACATTAACTTGAATTCAACACACTGTAGTAAACGGATAAATGGAGGAAGAAGATGTTTTTCAGTCATCAATGCACACATTCAGCGACACGCAGGAGCTCTTTCAAGCTGGGCACCGTTTCATTCACAACACCTGTCCCATCAACAAGGAATCTGAATCAGATATATTTTAATAATCCCAGGGAGAAATTATTTTAGTTACATTACTCCATATGTAATAGAGTGACTATAGGACCAGTTTGATATAACAATTTCATACAATATACATAATTATGGGGTCACCGCTCCATCTTCCCATCAGTTTGGGGGTCCTTGGCCTGGAAAACATTGAAGCTTTAAGCCATTATTAAGAGTAAAAGTAACCAAGTTGAACCTTCTTCTCTAGTTGTACTCAGTCTTCTTTCAGGTTGTCAAGAAGCTCCTGTGACTGCTGAGCCAACCTCCTCCTCTCAGCTTGCTGCTTCTTCAGGGCCTCATCTGCTTTCCTGCTCTGGTAAATCTTGACCCCAGCAAAACCCAGGCACAGCAGGAGGGTCTTGAGAGCCAAGATGTAGAAGAGGAGAGGGACATTGTCCAAAGCCTGGGGAAAAAAATGATAAAAGTGAACAAGACAATCTATTAAAATGAATTAAGAAAACCTTGATGGGAAAAGAAATCTGTGGAACAGTCAGGGAGGCAGAAGAGGAAATGTTAGAGGCTTATCAGCTGTTTGCTGAAGGAAGGAGTTAATTTAGTCACAGAGAGGGGAGGCTGGGTGAAAGAGAGAAGCAGCTGCACACCCCCATGTGTTAGAAGCTGCCTCATCAACAGCTAATGCGCACCATTAGCACAAAATCTTGCTAAAAAAATAAATAGTGAAGGACTCTGACAAAAAAAGGTTCATAATATTATATTTGTATGGTTAGCTATGAAGCTAAACAGCTCTGAAAACATAGCATTCCGATCAGCTGCAATATATATGGAAACTACCTTGCTTAGATAATAAAACAGCAGGAACGCTGTGGTTTAATTAGATATATTTCTGTCATATTTACCTTCCAGTTGATCATCTTTGTTACTGTTTCGCTCTTCTTATGCGGCGTAAAAGCCTGAACTTCTATTAATGCTAGCTTAATCCACAGGAGGCGGGGCTTAAACCCGACAGGCCAATAGAAATTTACCTTTTTTTGGGACGTCATTGTGATGCTTTCATTAAAAAATAGAACAAATGGAAACCTGTGTCATCTTGTTTTTAAAAGGTCGCACAATATTTTTATAAATCAAATTAGTGTCGCTGATATGTAGTTAAGTCAGCACTGATAACTTTGAAAACATACTGAACTATTATTTAAATCCGGTGCCATGTGAAATGTTAAGTAATGTGTTTTACTCGGTGACCTTGAATGCTCCCCGACCTCCAACTTATTTACATACTGGGGCAACCTTGAAAGTTCTAGAAAGCATGCAGTGACAAAACTTATACGATGACGAGGTAAGCTGAAGTCCCGCAACTGAATAATATTAAAATTAAATAAAGAAAATGTCGTTTCGCTTTTTAGTTCTGACAAAAAACGAGTATGGCAGGCTATTTTATCACAAAAACGGCTTTACTATTCTTACGTTCCAGACATTTTGAATCGTTATATACTTAATCGGCATATACTTGTTTTTATTTATCGTCATTCAGATTTTAAAAAAATATATAGTTTGACCAGTCAAAATTAACATTTAGATGTCTTGGTTATAATTTGTATGTGTGACACTTTAATTGAAGAATCAGGTGATGTCATTTGAGATATCTCAAAATGCATTTTGACTCAAAATGTGATCTTGAATTGTTATTTTCACCAGTCATAATATAATTTCAGATATCTCAAATTATCTTTCAAAACTTATCTTTTTCTAGTCAAAACTTTTTCTTTGATATCAGAATTAATTACGGATAGTCAGAATAAGATCATATGAAAAATCGCCCTGCCATACAGGGATTTGGTGCGCGTATATATATTGTGACGTCACCCCTTAAAGGGGACGTAGTCACGGTGGCCGAGAGGTTAAGGCGTTGGACTCGAAATCCAATGGGGTTTCCCCGCACAGGTTCGAATCCTGTTCGTGACGATGTTTAATTTATTGATCATTTTTTAAATTTTATTTTTTTGCAACCTAAACCTCCCTACTGTTGTAAATTGACGCAGACTGCACATACTACTTACGATGTCTGAAATAGGCTATGTTACTCTAAATGCACAAGAAGACCGTATATACTAATACATACATTACAGTTATACCTTGCTTTATTAATCTGATGTATTCATAAAAGAAACATACATTTCTAATTACATTTCAAATACATTTACAAATTTTATATGGATTATGTTCAAAATATGTCACAGAAGTAATGCTGGAATCCTGAAAATATATTTGTTTTTAATGGCTTTTTTTCCCGCCATGTTAATCTATAAATCATCCACCCTTGATCCCCTCCAGCATAATTCCATTAAGTAAAAATATTATGACCTGAATTGTATGTTTAACTATTTCATATGTGGGATTGAAATATGTGCACTTTTGACACAAAAGCAAATATATATAAATAAATTCTCTTTATATTTTATGGATCAGAAATATTTTTATTGGAATTTTCTTCTTTTTTTCAAACATGGACTAATATAAGCATTTAGATGTAACATTTTAAACTTATACGTGGTGAGGAGTGAAGATAAAATGGATTTAGTTACATATATATATATAATAAATGAAGATTTATAATGTTTCTTTGACAATTTGCTTTCTTTTAATTGCCTGACATAAAGTTTTGTGTGATTTGACCAGATGAAAAGTCTATCTTCTTGTCACTCTATGATCGGAGAGCATAATGAAAAAAATAATGGTGCAAAAGGGCATTAATATTAAAAATGCAGTGCAAAATAAATATAAAACATTGAGTTGCATTCTATTTAAAAGGATTATAAAAGTTCTGCAGTTTAGTAGTGCAAAATAATGTGGCGTATCAGACCAATTATAACTTAATTATTCGTCTATTTGCTGTAAAAACTTTGCTTACTGTCGTTTGTATGTCAGTATATACACATAGCTTAGCTCCATGTTAACCTGTTTTACATTTGATGTTTGCAGATGACTAAGACAGGTAAGCCAGATAGCTACTGGTGGCCCACCAGTGGTGGGGCATCTGCTCGAAATATGCCAATTCCACTTCTCAACTGGCAAACAGCTAGGGGCCAAGAAATGGAAAAAGGCCTTGGAGAGAAGTGATGCTTGCCCCTTGCAGAACCGTACAAACGCTAGGGATCTGTTTGGGAGAAGCCTTCAGTGCTCCTGTGGGTTCCACAAGGTAGGTGAAACAATTTTTTTAATTGCCTTTTGCTGCTTTTTTTTCTCTTCTAGTGGGCTTCGGTGGTTTTGCAGTAATGCAAAGCCAGTTTGGTTTTGTTTTTTTTATGCACATCTAAATAAAAATGATTTTATTCATCATTCTATTATAAGTCATGATGAGTCACTGTAGTACATTAAGATTTAACCTAAAAACAACATACACATACATGCATGTAATAACCTTAGGAAAGGAGGATATATAAAAAATAGATGTATAAAATAATAAATCTTGAAGGCCTGAGATGGACTGGCGACCTGTCCAGGGTGTACCCCGCCTCTCGCCCATAGACAGCTGGAGATAGGCACCAGCACCCCTCGTGACCCCACTTGGGATAGGCATGTAAAGAAAATGGATGGATGGAAAAGTGATAACTAAGAGCAGCTATCTTGTGCTGAACACTAGACATGCTTTCTGGAATTTATTTTAGAGCTCTTCACAACAGCTATTTTCACCCATTGTAGTGATGTGTTTTATGAGTTTCAACATTTGTTAATGCAATCCGTGATGTTTGGATTTAATTTACACCACTGAGCCTCCCGTTTCAGAGAGCTGCAGCTACGATTGCCTTAATGGGGGAAGTGTTGGCCTGGTGGTTAAAGCAGTGCTTTTGAACCTTGACATGAAGTTTTGTGTGATTTGACCAGAGGAAGAGTCTGTCTTTTTCTTGTCACTCTTATGATCGGAGAGCAGAGAATCTCTGCAGCTTTTCTAGAAAAATAAAAAAAACTTAGATGTTGTTAGCTTTTCTCTTTTATTAAAAAAAAAAAAAGACAGTTAATATAATCCAGTTGGCATGTTTATTTCCACAGGTGACATCATGTAAGACATGGGCATTCATGTTTGAATAGATACATTTACATACAAAAACTTTACATTTTATAGGCTACTAAATGCTAGATTCTCATAGTGCTGCAGTATAACGCATAAAGCAATGATCGAAACATGCACTGTTATAATGCAAAGCAACATGGAATATGATTATTTTGCACATTTATAACAGAAAAAACAACAACTTTACATTCAAGTATATTTTAATGGTCATGTAGAAGCTTGTCAGCCTCTTTGACCAAACAGTTTGAGCAGTGCTGGTGCAAGATTCTGCCCTTTTTTACTGCTAATTAAAATAATTCTGATTTAGCAGACAGAACGGTAGGAAATAGCTATTTTTAAACAGTCTGCTGAATAAATCCCACCTGAAACTATACAGTAAATTATTTTTGAATCACTTAAAAAATAAATACATGAATAAATACAAAAGATGTCAGTTTCTCTCTTGGCTCCTGTATTGCAGTTGTGTATCTGATTCCATCAGGCAGCATTTTGAAACAAACATAATTCAGATTTAGCACAATAATAAAAAAAAAAAAAAAACAAATATCACTGGAATGTATATACACTTAATTTCATGTCAAAGATAGCCTTAGTAATCTTCTATATCTGCATTTTAGAGTCATGCTAAACGCTGCAGCTACAGAGATAATGTAGTTTAAATGATTTGCATCCCACATGCTACTGTCACATTTTCAGCTATCCAGACACTTTGCGATAAGCCACAGACACCTCTTTACTGAGCTCACCTTCATCTTTTCCTTTTTTATTCCCCCAAGTCCCAATAAAAAGTATAAAGCCTCCCCAAAATATTGAATTATAATAATAGAATCATGTACAAAAGCGGGAATCTGCTGCTAAAACAAATGTTGGTCTGTTTAAATCTAAGCTGATCCATCTCTTTGGCAAATTAGAGGCTCCAAACTGTAATATAAACTCCCTGCATCTCTATACGAATCGCTGCAACACTGTTCTTACCCTGTAAACTTTTATTCACGTTACAACTAAACACTGCAATGTAGTTTATTTAGGATTGAGATTAAACAACAAAACGTAAATGAATGAAAAAATGGACAAGTTAAGCTTGTTTTTTGAAGGCCTCAGACTTTAACCTAATTAGAGAAGCAGCCATTAGTTTATTTGGGAACTTAGGAGGAGCTGCAGAGAAATACAGCTCAAACCAATCCCCTGTTTGCTTTCAGCACAAGATAGATAAATTACCCCATGAAGATTTTTGAAGGTCAGAAATTGAGATCCCAAACATGGTGAAACACAGCAGTGGCAGCATCATGCTGTGGGGATAATTTTCTTTACAACAGGATAAGAAGCAGAACAAAGAAGAATCCTGGTAGAACCATCCAGCAGATCCTAAACTGCTAATCTGTGCTAATGGCTCATTTTTCCTCCCTTAAGCTGTGAAGAGTGGAAGGAAACAAAGAGTTTGTGGCTGTAAGATATGAAAAGAAGTCAGAAATCTGCTGCAAGGACCCCTATCTGCATGCAGACTCTCTTAGATCCTTTCAATTATCTAATATCAGCTTGGTGACTTTGCACCATCCAAGCTTAATTGTTTTATCTGCTGATGTCTACATCACCTGCTGATGCATGCTTGGCCATGCATCTAAACATCCCAGAGACCCTCTAAGTGGTTCTTTATCCCCAGCCACATTCTGCAGTTAGAAGTCAGAGGTAGTAACGTTGCAGTAACAGCTGAGCGGCTCCTCTGACAGAGACAGAGGATGGTTAGAGGAGACGCCTCAATCCGCGCCGTAATCTCACAGAGCTGGGAAGGCAGCTGAGCTCATAAGCGCCCCCTGTGGTTCGTTCTGGACATGGTGAGCGGCAAAGAGACAGAGGAGAGGGAGGAAACCTCCCAGTAGAGGGAGCGAGACAGGAAGAGCTGGTAGAGGATCACCATGGAAATGGACTGGCAGAGGATCACTCCGATGGTGACAACCTAGAGGAAGGCGGTGAGAGAAACGGTGAAGATCGTAAACAAAGCTCAGCATTCCAGAATGTTTTGTTGCTTTCACACCTTCTCTCTCTGGTGGTCGTTGAAGATCACAGATATGAGAACGAGGACGGGGTGACAGAGGAACCACAGGAAGCAGCCCTGCGGAGAGAAGACACCACGGAGTTTATAGGTGTTACATCGCCCTCAGCAATTATTGGTACCCCTGTTTAAGGTGTGGTTGACGACTTCGAAAAATTCTCCTTTTTAAAAAAAAAAGCAGTCCAAAGGCAAAAAAAGAGAAAAAAAACAACCTTTTATTTAAATAAATTATTTCATGGCAAAAATAAAAATCATATATTTAGGAAAATAATGAAATAAAATCATGTGTTCCACAATTATTGGCACCCCTAACAATTCAGCTAAAAGAAAAATTATTTCCTTTAAATACATTTTTCTATAGTTGCTAAAGTAGGTCAGGAACTTTTAATTAGTAATTTGTGACTTCCTGTTTCCCTGGGGTGACACAGAGGCCTAATTCTTTTACCCATTTGTCAACATTGCAAGGACAAGAGAACACACCATTCAAGTAAGGCAGATGTGTGTCGACCTTCATAAGTCAGGCAATTGATACAGGAAAAATAGCCACTTGCCTTAAAGGAATAGTACACCCAAAACATGATTAGCCTTCATTTTCTACTCACCCCCATGCTGAACAACACTCTGGAGTACTTTTTTGATATCTCAAATGCATCTGGAGATCTGGGAGGCTTCTTACTGTCTGCTGACGTTCAAATAATGGAGGTCTATGGTGCCCGAGGCAGAAAGGTCCATAAAAGTCCACAAAAAACGTGTCAATATTCCTCCATACTGCTCGTCCAATGTATTCCAAGTGTCCTGAGTGGGTAGCGTCCATAATTTACTCGAAACGAAGTCATTTAGAATGTTTTTAGAGCATAAACAGTAGTGTATAGGATTTCCTAAAAGCGAGTTCACGAGCCTACGGAAACCGCGGCAGACCAAACCAGATGAAAGTGCGCATTCAGCTCGGCAAAGAACTCATGCTCTTCCTCAACACTGAAGTCCTCAGACATTTTTCTTTCGTTGTTTCTTTCTTTGCACAGGTAAACAGCACATTTCTTCTTCTACGCTTGCATTATCGGCAGAGCAGACGCTGAATGCGCACTTTCATCTGGTTTGGTCTGCCGCGGTTTCCGTAGACTCGTGAACGCGCTTTTAGGAAATCCTATACACTACTGTTTATGCTCTAAAAACATTCTAAATGACTTCGTTTCGAGTAAATTATCGAGGCTATCCACTCAGGACACTTGGAATACATTGGACGAGCAGTATGGAGGAATATTGACACGTTTTTTGTGGACTTTTATGGACCTTTCTGCCTCGGGCACCATAGACCTCCATTATTTGAATGTCAGCAGACAGTAAGAAGCCTCCCAGATCTCCAGATGCATTTGAGATATCAAAAAAGTACTCCAGAGTGTTGTTCAGCATGGGGGTGAGTAGAAAATGAAGGCTAATCATGTTTTGGGTGTACTATTCCTTTAACTTGCCCGTGTCTACAGTCAGAGGAATCATTAAGAACTTTAAAACAACCGGAACAGCGACAAACAAGGCTGGAAGAGATCCCAATTTCATCTTGACACAACACACAGTGAGGAGGATGGTAAGACAAGTAAAACAAGTCCTAAGCTCACTGTCACAGAATTGCATCAAACAGTGCAATCTTGGGGTCACAAAATCTCCAAAACAACCATCAGACCATCCCTGCGCTGCGCGTCTCAAGCCCATATCATCATTAGCAAACCCTTACACCCCTTCCTACGGTCCTCAGGGAAGAGGCTTTGAAGCATTCGCTGCAGGAGCAGCGGGTTCTGCAACAGCTTTTTCCCCACTACCATCAGCATGTTGAACAGCTGAAACTTTAATGCTACGTTCAGACCGCAAGCAGCAAAGGCAGCAGGAGAAGCTAGTTTACATGCAAAGTAAATGGTTTGATGCGCATCAAGGCGCAACAACATGTCCCGCAGTGCATTATAAACAGTATGTGCAGTGCGTCTGAGCAGCTGAAGCAGCGCGTTTTGAGCATTTGAGCATCTGAGGAGTGCGACGTGGTGCAAACGCAGCTGCAACTTTTGCTGCTGGACGCACCAGATCAACCAATCAGAGAAGCTGATCTGGGAGCTGGCAGAGAGACAGAAACATCGCTGATGACACAGATCACTGTTATCACTCCTCTGAAACTGTTTATTAACGCCTAAATTAACTTAAAATGCTGTTGAATGGGATTCCTACTGACAGCGCACCACCGGTGCGTGGGGGTCTGAGCAGCTCCGACAGCGAAATAATATTTGAAGGCAGGATGGTAATCTGGATGAACTAACTGCACAGATTAAGTTTTCAGGTGGACTTTCTCAGGCAAAGAAAGGATAGGGTAGCTCCGCCCAACGTGCATCATACCCACTTTATCCTCTGCGCAGCTAGAGCAGCAAAGATGCTTCAACCGTGCGTCAGAACTAAACTTGTACAAGCATAAAAAATGAAGAAGGTTGCGCGTCTTTGCTGCTCTTGCTGCTTGCAGTCTGAACGTAGCATAATCATGTCTCTGCATCACACTTGAAAATGTCTTTCAAAATGATTTTTTATAATCTCTTTAAATAGAACACAACTCAATGTTCTACTGCATTTTGCACCATATTTATTTATTTTGCACTGCACTGATCTTTCCAGATCAATGCCTTTTGCACCATGACTTTAATCTGGTTTTCCTGAGACTAAGATTGAGCTTTTTGGCAACAAACACTCTAAGTGGGTCTGACGTTTAACAAAAGTGTGCCAAAAATCACCTCATGCCCACCGTGAAGTATGGTGAAGGATCTGTGATTCTGTGGCCCTGTTTCTCTTCCAGGGAACCTTGTTAGGGTGCATTGCATTATGAAGGCTTTAAAATGCAGGGACATTTAAATAAAAACCTGAAGGCCTCTGCCAGAAGGCTAAAGACGGGTTGTCATTGGGTCTTTTAGTAGGATAATTATCCAAAATATGTTGCAAAATCTACAGAAAAATGGTGCAGCAGTCACAAAGTCAAGGTCCTCCTATGGCTATATCAGTCCCCAGACCTCAACCCTGTGGGGATAGCTAAAGATGAGAGTGCATAAGACAGGGCACTGGATGATCTACTGTATTTTCACGACTATAAGGAGCACATAAACGTCTTTTTTCCCCCTCAAAATGTGCGGTGCGCCCTTTGGTGCGGTGCGCCCTATGTGTGTTGTAACTGCGACTTTTGAGACCACCTCATTGAGGAGATGATGAGAGAGTGGCTGAATGTAAGGAGACCAGGTGTTTTTTTCCCACTCATCACCATCGCTGTTAATCTGTGACTCCATGCGTGCCCATCTCACAGCTGATGAGAAAAACATGGTGAAACAAATGAATGCTGTGCTCGCTGTTATTCAACGTCTCGACATCGGTGTGAACCGGACGCAGCAGAAGCAGCGAGTTTACATGCAAAGTCAATGGTTGACGCGTGTATAGGCGCAGCAAAAAGTCCCGCAGCGCGTTTTGAGCAGCAGGCGCAGCGCGTCAGGAAAGTTTAAGCATCTGACGCACCGCCAACGCACTGCTGCTCGAGATGGAAAAATTGAAGTTTTGCTGCTGGAAGCGCCGCATTAACCAATCAGAGAAGCTGATCTGGGAGCTGACAGCGAGACAGACACATCGCTCTGATGACATATGATATTAAGGCAAATGAAAAGGGCTGGATGGATGAGGAGATGATGAAAGCGTGGCTGAGGCAGGTGTATGTGAGGAGACCAGGTGTTTTTTTCTCCACACATCACCATCGCTGTTAATCTGTGACTCCATGCGTGCTCATCTCACAGCCGATGTGAAAAACAAGGTGAATCAAATGAACGCTGTGCTCGCTGTTATCCCGGGGGGTCTGACAAAGGAACTTCAACCGCTCGACATCGGTGTGAACCGGCCGTTCAAAGTAAGGCTGCGAGCGGCGTGGGAGCGATGGATGACAGACGGAGACCACAGTTTCACGAAAAGTGGAAGGCAGCGCCGGGCAAGTTACGCCACCGTTTGCGGATGGATTGTAGATGCTTGGGCTAAAGTGTCTGCTGGCACTGTTGTATGAGCTTTCGCAAAAGCCGGCATTATTTCCGAGGAGCCGCGCGGCACGGAAAGTGACTCTGACAGCGAAGAAGGGGAAATTGGCATGTCTGATTTAGCACAGCTGTTTAATTCAGAAACAGAGGATGATGACTTTGATGGGTTTGATTAATACTTTGTAATAAATACTTGAATAAAGCACAATCATAGTCAGTTTTGCTCCCGCTCTATTTTTCTAACTGAAAACTTAATTCAACAGCAGCCTCCGGGTTCACCGCGGCGGCTGGCAGGTGTTTTTCATCTAAATAATCAAAATCTCAGTGGGAATAAAGTCAGTTTATGTTTTTAAGTGAGAAAGTCCACCTGAAAACTTAATAATTGCAGTCAGTTCATCCAGATTATCCTCCTGCCTATACTATTTCTGTCGGAGCCGCTCAGACCCCCACATACCAGCGGTGCGCCGACAGTAGGAATCCCTTCAACTGCAGCCTCTGTGCCGGGTAGCCTCCGGGTTCACCGCGGTGGCTGGCAGGTGTTTTTCATCTCAATAATTTAAACTGCAGGCACCAGGATACCGGTAATAAAAGCGAACATATTCCGTCGGCAGGTTTCAGGATTTTAAGTTAATTTAGGAGCGATCACAGCGCTCTGTCATCTGCGATGTGTCTGTCTCACGGCCAGCTCCCAGGTTTGATTAATACTTTGTAATAAATACATGAATAAAGCACATTCATACTCAGTTTTGCTCCCGCTGTATTTTTAAATACGCAGTAGAGGTATTTAAACGTAGTAGAGGACATGTACCTGTATATAAAACCCGCGCCCTATAGTCCGGTGCGCCTTATGTGTGTGTTAAATACAGAAATGGCACCCATAACTGAGACTGCGCCTTTTAGTACGGTGTGCCTTATGGTCGTGAAAATACGGTAGATAGATTGTGCAAGGAAGAAAGTGTTCTCCGATCTTGTGAAATGTTATAGGAGCGGATTAAGTCCTTTCTTGTTGGCAAAAGGGGGGTCGTACAAAGTATTAACTTCAGGGGTGTCAATAATTGTGGAGGACACTGAAGGTTTGGAGCATGCTGTGCTGCTGGATGTCATCACCTTAGCAAAGGTGAGGTAGAAGTCTCTCTTCAGGGTGCTCCTCTCTGTGGAGATGATCTGGTAGAGGACAGACGCCAGCAGGAGGGAGAGGCCCACTCTCAGAGCCAGGAGGAGGAGACCTGCTAGACTCTGCTGGGCGTGGTAGCTGTGATGTTCACTCTCTGATTCAGAGTACTGCTCCCACAGCAGCAGCACGCCCTGGAAACCACAAACCAGGCCACCACCAAGCTGCAGAACTCATGATTAAACGTTTGATTCGATTACATGAGAAAAACCTACATACCTGAGTGACCACCCCCCCGACGGCAACGGCCGTTGAAGCTGGGGACCGTTCCCACTGCAGAGGTCTGGACTGAGGCTTCCTGCCTCGACTCAGAGTCCAGCCAATACACAGGCTCAGCAGCATGTACAGCATGGACACCTGGGACACCATATCCCAGACTGCACAGAGACACAAAGGGAGAGTGGATCAGACCAAACGGATCTACATCTGGTAGCTCAATCTTTAGCCATGAATCTTTTAAAGTAGTGTTTTCGGGAAGTATGGAGAACGGTAAACATACACTCTGCCAGGCTGCCCATCAGCGGGATGCCAGTTCCGTCTCTGGAGTATCTGCAGAAAATAAGACCCCAGTTTACAGGATGGTTAAGATTTATTCACTGCTGGGAGCTCATTTTCATTCACATAGATACCTTCAAAAAATTAAGTTCAACATTTTTAGTCACTGATTTCACTCATTATCCAACTTAAAGTGAGATAAGACTTTATTTTCTTCTAGGTTTCCTCTGAATACTCTCTCAGGTTTGATCCGGAAGAGTGATCTTATGTAATAGTCTTATTTTAGTTTTTTTTTTTTATCTGCAAAACATAATAATCAAAAGGTAAAAGATTAAAATATTTCACTCAGTGTAACAAATCTGTTTATCTGAGCTTCTGCTACCTTTCGCACCTGGATTCCTAAGGTCCTCCTAAGTTTTGTGCATCAGAATCAGAATCGGGTTTATTGCCATTGTTAGTGAAGGAGTTCACAACTAGGAATTTTTTATGGTACAATCGTGCAACATGAAACATATAATATGAAATAGGTAAATAAAATTATAAAAATCTCTAAAAACACTGGGGTATAAGGCATGCAAAAAATATACTAATATATACACTTAGGATAAAAATATGGATAAATAAAAAAAATATATAAAAAGTATTAAAAAATATATATATATAAAAAGTATAAAAAGTAAAATGTACAAGGTTATACATAGTGCAAATAGAGCAGTGTGCAATACAGCAGTGTAAATGGCATGGGCAGGTTATGGAGTCTGACATATAGTTATGTGTTCATGAGTCTTACGGCAGAGGGGAAGAAGCTGTTTTTATGGCGGGAGGTTCTGGTCCGTATGGACCGTAGCCTCCTCCCTGAGGGGAGAGGTACAAACAGACTGTGTCCAGGGTGAGAAGGGTCGGCTGTGATGCGACCTGCACGCCTCCTGGTCCTGGAGTGATGGCAGCTTACAGCCGATCACCTTCTCAGCGGAGCGCACAATGCGCTGCAGTTGGTATCTGTTCCTGGTGGTGGCGCCAGCGTAACACACGGTGATGGAGGAGGTGAGGATGGACTCAATGATGGAGGTGTAAAACTGCACCAACATCCGGGTTGGCAGCTTAAGTTTCCTCAGCTGCCACAGAAAGAACATCCTCTGCTGGGCCATGTCTCCACTTGTTTTTTTTTTCATGGTTTATCTTTTGCAAGAAGCTGAAAATATTTGAGATGTGATTTAATCTCCATCAGAATCAAGTCAGGCGTTTGGCTGCACCACACTCAAA
Organism: Cyprinodon diabolis; assembly: GCA_030533445.1. Lineage (NCBI taxonomy): Eukaryota > Metazoa > Chordata > Actinopteri > Cyprinodontiformes > Cyprinodontidae > Cyprinodon > Cyprinodon diabolis. The sequence goes on from CM060085.1 coordinate 7,725,441, forward strand.
CATTAACATCCCTTCAACTCAATACAAATGCGTTTCTGACATAAACCCGTCTGTAAGTCTCACAGGAAGAAACAAAATGCATGTTGCTAAGCAGAGCTGACGTGTTTCAAATACATGTTAGAATAACTGTTTATCTTTTTCCTTTAGTTTTTTTTTTTGTAATTGTTACCAAAAAAGTTCAAAAACTTAAGTTGAACTTTGATGGTTGCAGAGACCCTACCTGGCCAGGTGGATGTAGTTGCAGAGGGCAGAGCAGCCCTGCAGAGCCAGCGCTGTGGTTAGCACCTTGAGGACAGTGTGCATGGGCCCCCCTTTCCTCAGCGCCTGATGCAGAGGCTGGATGTAGATGCAGCAGGCGATGAAGTAGGCCAGCAGCAGGAGGAAGTAGAAACTATGCAGCCCTGAGAAAAAAACGAAAACAACCGGCAGACAAATCAGGGTGGGAAACATTTTAGGGTGGTTTAAGGTTCTATGCTTTTCCCAAGCTGGTCCCAATGACAATCTACAGCAGTTAAATAAAATCTAGACTGCAAAGATGAGGAACAGGGTGCTTTTAAACACACTGGCTACAATCTAAAACATGTTAGGGGCGGTATAATGCAACACAGAGACAAACAGGACAAACAAACACACTTAACTATGTCTTTTATTCTGTTATTTTTATACACTTTTTAAGGTCCACATTTTTGTGACCATTTTCCAATTGTGGGACACTAAAGGGGTTTTTATTATATCTAAAGAGTGAATTAAAGGTGGATGGAGCTACAAACAGACGCAGGATAGTTCAGAGTAGTCTGACCTGCTTCCTCTGCGCTGAAGTGATCCAGCGGGTTCCCAGCAGAGTCGGAATTAAACAGCAGTAGACTGAAGCTGACATCGGCATAGGATGGAGTTACTGAGCTTTCCTGCTGGGAAATGGGACACCTTTACCAATCCTTTTTCTTCAGTTTTTTTTTATCCACACGTTTTTGGAAAAAAAAAAAAAAGTAACATACTCATTTACCTCACAAGTGTATCTGTCAGCATAGAAGACCTGCCAGGCTGTAGGCGAAGACTGATGAGGGATTGTCTGGTTACGTTCTTCCTGGTTGAGGGGAACTAAAGCAGGAGGTGAGAAGAATACAGAAGTATTGCTTGACTGCTTTATAGATGAAGGTTTCACCATCACACCGGGATACCTACTGTTAAACTGGGCTCTGCCGAGTCGCTGGGAGCAGCTCAAGTTGTCCAGGTCTGAATCCAGGTCCTGGTACAGCAGCAGTCTAGCCTCCTTCTCTGCTGCCAGGGATGGGTTGTCCAGACGACACACCAACAGGCCGGCATCACCTGGAAAACAGGAGTGTCGGTTGATAGTGGTTAGAGCAGTGCGCATGTGCTCTGGGAAGGTTGCAAGTTCCCGGTTCGGTCCCCACAGACTGCCACTCTGGGTTCCTGAGCAAAGACCGTTAACCACACTGGTCCCAGGGGGCCTTGCACAATGGCAGCCCACTGCTCCCAAATGGGCTGGGTCAAATGCAGAGGTAAATTTCTCCAGCGTGATATTAAGAAAGTTAAACTATTATTACTATTAAAATAACAGTTAAACGAACTGGGACGTTTTTATGTTCAATTTCTAAGGAAATAAAATAAAGGAGAAACTAAAACATCTTCATAACGGCCTAAGTTATGGAAGAGGATTAGGGCCACTGGAAAAAAAAAAAGTGAACTGATTGTTAAATTTTATTTCAGTATATGGGGAAAAAAGTTAGAATTTAATCTCAGAATTTTGACTTTAATCTCAGAATTTTGGATCTTAATGTAAATGGGAACCACGAAGGAAGAAATGTGGAAGCACTCAGCTTCACTGACAAAGATGTGAGCTTTTTGGGAGGGCCAGTAACACATTGGTGAAAAATGACGGAATTAGGCGACTTTTTACTTGCCCAAGGGGTCCCTGGTGATGCTATTTCATTAATGGAGGAACAGAAGGTGATTAAAACAAGAGCGCTAGTCTCTAAAACAGACATGGCTATGACTTGATGCCAATATGTTTGTTAGCTGTCAGAATTCAGTCCGATTTCTGAGATTAAAGTCTGAATTCTGAGATTAAAGTCCGAATTCTGAGGAAAAAGTCAGAATTCTGACTTTTTTCTCATATTATAATGAAATAAAATTAAAAAATCAGTTAACTTTTTTTTTTTTCTTTCAGTGGCCCTAATCCTCTTCCTTACTAAGAGGTAATGCAAATGTGTGCTTGATCTGGGTCTCAATAATGCAAACCCCCAAAAAACTTATTTACATTATAAAATTTAAATTTTATCCATCATATATTCTTAAAAAATGTCCTCATTCATTTCAGTTCTCAACATACTTATGAACTACTTATGAAACACAGTTACAACAATAAAAAAAATGTTTTTGTTTTTCTTACACATTATTGAATTTTTTGGTAACTGTGTTTATCTGTTATTTAAGTATCGAATATCAAACTTTAATATCAATACTTGATCATTTAGTCTTTCAGTCTATATGACTTTCCAATGAGGACTTTTGGGATGAAACAAAACGAATATCCATGATTAATTGATTATTTTGAATAATCAACTATTTTTGTAATAGTTAACTATTATTAGCTGTCCTCAGAGGAGTAATTATGCCTAAAATGTAAAAAAATAAATAAATGCTGATTTATTAGCTGACAATCACTGCCAACATGAAAGTTAATGATTAGTTAGTGAGTTACACCCCTTTAATGTAGATAACACATAAAAAGGAAAGTAAAGCAGTGAAAAATATGAACATTTAGTTTCCCTACTGTTGCTGAGCAGCTGTGTCTGATTGGAGCCGCAGCTGTACATCAGCACCGTTACCTTGATACATGAATTTGGTGATGAACTGGCCATTTTCTTCCCTAGCCGCTTCGCTCCTGAAGACCCCCCTTACAGTTTTCCCCGAAGCCTCCAAGATGAGCAGCAGCGCAGCGGCGAGGGTCACCGATAAAAGTGACATTTTCCTGCGCTTTGACGAGAAACGATAAAGAAAAATAAACGTCAGCTAATCAGTTCAATGAGCCACGAAGTCAGAAGTGGAACTGCCGGGGTACGAAGCTAGCCATGTTCTCCGAAGGTTAAACCGGAAAGGTGTTATTGAAGTACAAAAATAAAAGCTTACAGTAACGTTTGATTTTAACTTGAAGTAAGGAACGGAAGGATAATCGACTAATACATTTAGAAGAGAATACCAACCAAATGAAAAGAAATCCCAAAAATAATGAATAAAGTCAATTACCTCATATCCATCAGGCCCAACTAAGGCTTTTACTTTGAAAAGAATCCCGGAACATCAAATATTTTAGCTCACTTAAGGCAGCTTCTCAACCTTTTTTTTACAGCTGACAGTTCGATTGACCTGTGATTCGCCAATTGAAATGATGGAATCCTTCTTACATCATAGCCAATATCCAATCAAATTGTAGAGAGCAGCCGACACGCACAGTTACGCACCTCCCACTTTCAACGTGTCAACATTGCCGTTAAAAGTTCTACAACTGTCGCACATCTCACACAATCCGTGTACTGTAAAGAGGGAAACACGGTATTCACAATCAGCTGCAAAATGTCATAAAATTATATTTCATAGCTAAAGAGGCCATGACAGTCGGAGGAAAAGCAGATAATGGACTTTAACAAAACGGTTCTGGTGACAGGAGGTTCCGGGTTCATGTAGGTTAACTTTAAATATGATTAAAAGCTAAAAACACTCGTGTTTTCTATACATACAGAATACATATGCTCTAAATATTCTGTAAATTTGCAGAGGATCTCATCTGGTGTGTTCGCTGGTTGCCAGTTACCCCGATTGGAGAATCATTAACCTGGATATTGTAAGTCTTGAACGACTCATTACACATTTTGTGACCAAGAAAAATTTGATTAAGTGGTTTTCCTGTAAGGACCTTTATTAGTACATAATTATACAGCATTAAAATTTATTAAGCATGTATTGTCTGGTTTTCCTCCAGGATTGATCTGTATTTTATAATTTGCTCCCAAGTTTTGTAGCTGCATGCCTTCATTTCTGCCTTTTTCATTTGTTTATTTAAATAATTTGCCCATAACCCCCCATAAATCTCCTATAAAGACAAATAAAGGGTACTTTGTTTGTTGAAAAACTAAAATTTGCATACTTAGTTTGTTTATTAAGATAAATGTGGCAGGCAGGGGAAAAAGAAGATAAATTATTTTGCATGGGAAAAACAACGGTTGATCTATTTTATGTTGCAGTTGGATTACTGCTGCAGTCCCAGGAGTCTGGAAGGAGTTCAAAACAGAGCCAACTATTCTTTTATTCGGGTAAAAATTGATTTTTTTTTAAAAATCTTGCAATATTTATTGGAAAATCATGTGCAAAAAAAACAGATTCTGTTTCTGCATGGTGAACAGGGAGACGTGTGCAACCCTCAGTTGGTAAATCACATTTTCCTCACTGAAAACGTTGACGTCGTCTTTCACTTGGCCGCCAAAACCCACGTTGGTGAGCAGCCTCTGATCAGATTACAGTTCAGGATCTATCCGGTCAGAGTTTGCTTAGATTAAGACGTCTTTTTTCCTACAGAGTCCTCGTTCGAGTGCCCTTCCATTTTCCAGCGGGTCAACATCGACGGGACCAGAGTTTTGCTGGAAGCCGCCCATCAAGCTCGACACCAGCCTCTGCGTTTCATCTACGTCAGCACGGACGAAGTGTACGGACCTGGTCTGGATAAGGTCGGTCAGGTTTTTATAATTTTCTGCTGAATCAGAATCCCATGTAGACTAGCCATTTTTCTCTTTCCTCTCAGGCGTTTGATGAGAACAGTCCGCTAAGCCCCACCAATCCGTATGCTGTTACTAAAGCAGCTGCAGAGTATCTGGTCAGATCCTACTGGGATAAATATCAGGTAAACCAGCTTTGGTCTGGATTTTCTTTCCCCATTTTTAGACCTTTTTGGGATCAACTTCATCCTGCTTCTCTGTTGCCAGTTTCCCATCATTATTACCAGGAGCAACAACATCTATGGGCCCAGACAGTTTACCGAGAAGGTATTCACAGCAATCCTAGGATTATTTAAGCAAATTAAGGCACAATCTAAACATCTTTTTTCTCCCATATGGTTTAGGTTATTCCAAAATTTCTCACCTTGCTGCAGAAGAACAGAAAATGGTAGGCATGATTCAACTTACAAAACTCTCCATTTGATGCAACACAGGATCCACAGTCTTCATTTCTTCCTCCTGCAGCACCATTCAGGGAACCCTGCCTCTATCCCGCCACTTCCTGTTCATCGACGATGCCATTCAGGCCTTCCTGCTGGTTCTGGAGAAAGGAACTGTGGGAGAAGTCTACAACATGGGAACAAGCTTCGAGATTTCCATCCTCCAACTGGCACGGGAACTTATAAAGATGGTAGGGTCAAAGATTTTGTTTCATGACGTTTATAAATTAGTAATTTTCAGATGCTTTGACCATTTCTGCATGTTTCAGGTAAAAAATTTGACTGACTCTGAATTAAACGACTGGATTGAGTTCGTATCCAGCAGGTTAGTCAGTTATATTTGGCAGGTTTTTGCAATTTTGCAAGATACCAAGTTAAAACTTTTATTGCCCCTATAGGCCTCAGGTCGACCTTTGTTACCCAATCTGTAGTGAGAAGCTGCAGCAGCTGGGCTGGAGAGCAGAGGTGTCCTGGGCTGAAGGAATCAGACAAACAGGTACAATGATCCACAAAACAATGAAGAACATTTGATGTTATACAGTATATATTTTTTTAGAGTTCCTAGTTTCCAGGTTAATAACTTTGGCAATAACATGGAAAGTATAGAAATACACTTGTTTCTAAACTGTTTCACTACAGATCTAGATTTGAATCCTATATGGACTGTTAAAGAACACTTTAACAGAGTTCACTTCTTTAAATTGGTTAATTAACCGTTTTGTATGCATCTTCCAGTGAAATGGTACCAAGACAACCCAGATTTCTGGTTGGACATCCATAAGGACCAGCGGATCTGCAAATCATGACCAAATGCATTTCGCCCTGCAGTTCGACTGACAGGAAGAAATCCTTCACTCTCTATGAGATTCCAGCTATGGCTGATTATTCAGCTTATTTTTACTGATTAGAATATTTAATCTATTGGACCCTCAGGCCTTGAAGTGCCAAAGGAAGAAAAGGCTGTAAATGTTTCTAGCTGAATAAATTTCCCCATGTTTTAAAATAATTTTCTTTTATGATAGAGGAAAAATAGTGATGAAAATTGAGTATTTCAGTAAAGAAAAAACCCTAAAATGTTGGCACTGTAAATATGCAGTCATATTGCTGTTTTTTTGTATTTTATATTTTTTTCCAAGGCTACAATAAAAAAATGAAAGGCTAGAGAGCAATTAATGAAATTTCTTTTTGTTTACACTTGTGTATACAAAATAAATCTGTCCAAGTCTATTTGAACACCCTGCTAATTTTGCAAGTTCTCACACTTAGAAATCATGGAGGCGTCTGGAATTGTCATTGTAGGTGCATGTCCACTGTGAGACATAATATAAAAAAAAAAATCCATAAATATATAAATATTTTAACCATTTGTATGAGACTGCTGGAAGGTGAACAGCATCCCTAATGTGAAGCATGGGGGTGGTAGCATCATGCTTACGGGGTGTTTTTCTTTAGTTGACAGGGCAACTGCACTTTATTAGGAGAGGATGATCAGGGCCATGGATTGCAAGATTTTGGGAGACAAACCTTCATCCCTCAGAGCACTGAAGATGGATCGAGGCTGGGTCTTCCCACATGACAATGACCTGAAGCACACAGCTAGAAAAACCCAAGGCGTGGCTCTGGAAGAAGCAGATAAAGGTTCTGCCATGGCCTATCCAGTCTCCAGACCTAAACCCAATAGAGAATCTTTGGAGGGAGCTCAAACTCTTGTTTCTCAGTGACAGCCCAGAAACCTGACTGATCTAAAGAGCTGTGTGGAGTGGGCCAAAATCACTCCTGCAGTACGTGTAAATCTGGTGAAAAACCTAGAACAGGGGTCTTCAACGTTTTCCAGGCCAAGGACCCCCAAACTGATGGCAAGATGGAGCAGGGACCCCCTAATTATATAAATAGTGTTATATCAAACTGGTCCTATACTCAATCTGCTACAGCTGGAGGGATGTAAAGAAAGTAATTTCACCCTGGGATTATTAGAGTATTTCTGATTCAGATTCTTGGTTGATGGAACAGGTGTGAATGAAACGGTGCCCAGCTTGAAAGAGCTCATATGTGTCACTGAATGTGTGCATTGATGATTAAAGACATCTGCCTTCATTTATCTGTTTACTACAGTGCGTTAGTTTTATGTTAATGCGTATTTAAAGACATTTCAATTTGTGGAAAAAAGTGGAGGGGGGGGGAATATATATAAAAAAAAAAAAAAATCAACCAAAGCTTTCGGGACGACATGCAGCACCTCCATGGGCCCCATAGAGGTCACGTACCCCCCTGTTGAAGACTTCCGACCTAGAGGAAATGTTTGACCTCTGTAATTACAAAGGCTACTGTACCAGACACTGATTTTCTCTGGTGTTCAAATACTATTTGCAGCTATAATCATACAAATTATGGTTTTAAAAAAAACAAAACAAGTCAGTGTGATTTCTGAAAATTGTTTTTTTAGATCCCATCTCTCACAGTTAACATGCACCTACGATGACAATTTCAGACCCCACCATGATTTCTAAGTCAGAGAACTTGCAAAATATTATGGTCTTCAAATACTTATTTTCCTTGCTGTAAGTCATATTTTCTCTTAAAACACATGTAACAGCAGAAAAATGACAAACACCGATCACATCTGCAAATCCAAACTTTTAATTGTGGTAAAATCAGAATAGTTGCACATTTTTTCTTTTTTTTTTTCCTTTTCGTGCAGTGCTCTTCATGCACACTTCCTAAACTAATACATAAAGCAAATACTATCTACCAGGCTGGTGCTTCTGCTAGATCACGTAGAGCGGTCTGGCCAATCAGTAATGAAGACAGCACTGGACTCTTAAATCCACCCAGTAAAACACAATCATTCAAAAGCACGCCTCTACTTATTTAGATTGCAGTCTTTTTAAACAGAGAAAGTCACCACAATATTGTTTCTGTGCAATTTGCTTAAAAAAAAAAAAAAAAAATTTTTTCCTGACTGGCCAGAAACTCTCCTGTGACAGCATTAATGCACTGTTGCCTAAAAAAATATGCAAATCACAACAACATAGCAATAGAACCACAGTCAATTCTGCGTGAGGGAGACTTTAAACATGGCCACTTGCCAAACATTCACGAGGGTATTAACGAGAATGGAGGAAAAAAAAAAAAAAAAAGAACTTGAAGAGAATCTTGACCTTTTTCTTTTGTACTGCATGTTTATCGTTTTTTTATTTTATTTTTTTTTACAAAATGGTATTTAATCATTTTATTGTTTATAATCCAAACCTTGGCATATTTGGAATTTATTCTAATCCGTTTGCCGATTGAAGATTTGATCCTAAAATTAGCAATGGAGCCTGTCGCACAAACAGGTTTATGGACCATAAATATGACTTAATATAACCTGTGTGGGGCGTTTCACTTCATATGTCACGGTAACAATGCTTCACTTAAAGCGTTACTCAATTGAATCAACAATGGACAATATTGCAATTTTAAAGACCTTTTACTTGAAATTTTAGGTTTGAACAAACAGGCTTTGGTCAAGCCACCTTATAATCAATCCGACGTGAACAAACCGTGATAGCATTAAACTAAAACTTTGGTTTTAAGATGATCCTGTCAGAAACGGGGGATTCAAGAGGTACCTGAACGCCTCACAGGTTCCAGTTCTAAATATGAAAATAACGTTATTTTGGCACTCTAAAAGAAAGCACAAATTAGCACTTCCTGTTACAGTGACATGAGTGAGAAGCTCCCAATCATTGCATTGTTTTACATTTAAAAAGCTCACACTACCCCAGAAAAATAGAGATTTTTTTTTTTTCACTCATACCAACGACATTTAACATTCAAGTGCCAGTGTTTTTGTTTACTGTCTTTTGGTCAAGTCACTTTGTAAAACATCAACTTTTGTATTAGGCTTATAAAAATAAACATATTGCCCCCAAAATGCTTGATAAATTACACAAACTAGCAGCTAAGACTCAAGGACTCTGCAAACGGTTGAATCCTACAGTTGCTGCTGACTAGAGCTCCACCTGGTCCCATTAAAATAAAATAAAAACTGTTTTCTATCTGGAAGGATTGTTCCTTACCTGTCCTTGCTGTGCTACGCCGCAAATACCTTCAGTCGTAAAACCTCTCCAGAGGCATGAAGGACGAGTGCTACATAAGACTCAACGTAATTGAGCTTTAACAGCATTTTCTGCAAAACACTGTTAGGATTCAAAGTTATTTCACAACAGGGAGGCCCTGCAGGCCCGCAGCAATGGGAGCATAGCACCATAAATTGTTCTTCATGTCCTTAATAGCGTTCCTGCTAATAACTTAGCAAGCACAGTCATCAGTGTAAATGAGCATGTCAGGAACAAACTCGACCATCTGCTCCTTTAGGGCTGGGTATCCGTCACCAATATAAGGCATCAATGGGTTTTAGAAGAAAAAAAATAAAAAATAAAGTGCTGGTAAATAAAGATTTTAGTCACAAAAAATACAGAATGTGCTTGAAATGATCTGTATGAATTCGCTATATTTGCATTATACCAGCGAGTGGAAAAACATGCTTTTAGATTCTGCATAGGTACAGGTCAACGATATAAAAAAAAGTGTTGCAAAATCCTGGCAAATGCATTTTGAACATTAGCATGGTTGCAGTTGCAAACTAGCAAGCAACACTACAAGGATTTGCAGATCTTTTAAAGTGCTAAACGTGTTGCTAATAAAGCTGTAAATTATGAGAATCAGCCTTGTGCAACTGCAAATGGGACTATAATGCTGGGCAAATTGAGAATGACAAACATTCCTGAAGTAAAGTAGCTAAAAAAAAGCCAAGAATCTGTTCATAATTAACAGTAATAACACAAAATGTTTACATTTTAGCAGCACGAGAATTATTTTGTCAGTTTGTGCCTGATTTGTATCTAATAGAGCTTGTGCTGCAGACGGTGCAAATACCCTATAGTAATGAGTTAAAACCCTACTGGCAATTAAATTTATTAAACCCGATGAAATGGCAACACTAGCAAAACTATTTCCTTTATTAAAAAAAAAGGCATCAAATAAAGCCCCCAGCCTTAAGGATGAGCTCTCCGATACCCCTCTGGTTGTTTAAATTATACCTTGAGGTAGTCGATCTGTGACATTCACATACAGATATCACATTTACACACCTAGTTTCAATATTTAGAGAGCAATAGTCTGGATTTCATGTCCAACTGAAAGCATACCCAGCCCTAACCAATGTATGAATTAAGTAATTCAGTCATTACAAGGCACTATGAACATTTTGGAAATAGGTCAGTCCATTAGCACGCTAACTGCTAACAGTATTATTAATTAAGTGTAGTATAAAAATCAAAAAGGGCTTTGAGTACATAATCTAAGCAAGCAAAAAAAATTCACTTTGGTAGAAATTTGTGCCCAGCAGTGTTATCAAGGTTTTAAATCTGGGACACAGTGGTAGCTCGATTTATTTGGCAAAAACAACAGTGCAATTTGTTCATAAAACGGACATCCATTGCATATCGGACTTCTATTTGACAGGAGTGGCCTACAAATATTAAAGTAAACAATTTACCTTCCACCGCTTAGAATAATAGAAAAAAATATATCAAAACATGCAGCTGCCAACAAAGTGCCTATTCCTTCTTTGCCCCCTAGTGGTCAGTAGAAGGCACAGCATTTTCTAGAACTTGTACTGTACTCAATCAGGGAACGTGATTCAACTTTAACAATAACAACGAGAATAATACATAAGTAAAAGTGGCTGCTTGGGAGCAGCAGCCGCTTCGTATTCAAGTAACAAATGCTGACGGTATTTTAATGGTAAACGTAACGGTAACACAGCTCGCAACATGGTCAAAAACTGAAGTCGGTTGTTCCGATTTCAAACAGCTTAATAGTGGTTAGCCTCAGTGAGTCAAACAGATTTACGGATTTGAAGGATTGCCCTCAACTATGGTTGCTTTTTATCATTATGGAAGACAGTGCTTTGAAGCTGGACAGCTGCATGGAGACATGACAGCCAAATGCGAGAATTTTTAAACTCAGGTTTGTCCTTCAAAGTTGATTGTCGATAGCAACTATTGTACCTTTACAGATTCTATCTCGGTGCTGGTTATTTGCTCACATCAAGCAGCTGTTCTATGAAGAAATTTAATATGGAGACTATCAACCATTGCTGCAAGTATCAAAAAAAAACAAAACCTGAGGGGCTAAAAGTCCTCTAATGAGCCACATTTAAGTGTAGCTCATAAACCGATCACTCAGACTTGGAGGTGAATTTGTTTAACGAAGCAGAGAATGCACCTAAATTTCTGTTTTTGTTTTTTTTGATAAATGGCTATAAAGTGTAATGAGACAGTGGAGTGCGACAAAGCATCCGGTAACAGTCGTCTTCTGTTCTTACTGGAAAACGCTTCATTTATAACAAAGCGAAATAGTTTCAGTTACACGTGTGACGGAACTGGAGCTAAAGAATAACTGGACAATTTCAATTAGTAGTCAAACAGAAGAAAAAATTTTTTACAGGATTGGAAAATCGGGTATTTGTCACTAAAGCCTGCTTTAGATCTACATCAATCTGCTCAGCGTTTTTAACTCCTTGACCAAAAAAACAACAACACTCGCATATGTTTTATTGTCTTGGTCCGGCTTTGTTCGAGGCAGCAGGTTACTGAAGAAAGGATGTTATTGATCCCTGTCCACTGCCCACTGAACAAAGCTTCCCAGACACAGTCTGGTCCATGTTGAGTGATTCGTTTTGCACACTTCTAATCCTTCACATTTTTTTTTTTGTGGAAATTCCTCTTGATTTCAGCTATTTACATGGATTTGTTTTATTTAAATCAAGGAAAATAAGTTTGGATATCTTATGTGCAGAGTTGGCTTTGAGCTTTAGATTTATCTGCATAACCAAACAGGGCTTCCTAAGGATCAGAGCTTTTTTTCCCCCACACTAGCACATTTTAGCTGCTCAGATTCATGAACCTGACCTTTTATTAACTTCCTGCAATCAGTGGGTGAATAATTAGCAGCTGTATGTCTGTTCAGTGCCTCGACCAATTCAACATGTTGCAAACAAAAGGTAGCAACAAGATGGTGGAAAATCCTTATTAGGTTTAGTTTGCACAGAAAGTGGTTCTAGTACGTAGCTACAAGGTGCTCTGGAAATGAAGCATTACATCTTCAGGAAGCCCCAGTTGTCAGAGTACAAATTAGTAACTCCAACTTTTTACTTCGATTTTAAGGACTGAACAGAAAATAAAACAAAATTTAAATGAAAAAGGAAAGATTTATTCTAAAGAAGATGTTTCATTAAACTCTGCAGGATAGAGTGAGCATGTTTTTCTTTAACTTACCTTTTAGAGTTGCAGGATAAAAACAACACAAAACAAAAAAAAGACTAAGGTTTGAGGAGGAAGTAGATTCGGTTTCCCATGAGCGTGGTGGCACTAAGAGTCGGATAAAAAAAAAAAATCTGTTTGGTACTTTAAATCTTGTCTAATGTACTGAAAAACTCCTGGACCGACTTTTATTCGCACACTTCAACCCTTTTACCAGGTGCAGTAACATGAAAGAGCATTTCTAATGCTGCAGTACCAGGTTTAGTCTGTAGGTGACAATTAGTGACACAGGCTGTGGGAAGCCGAACTGCAGGCTCCAATTGGTGCTCTGGATTTAAACGAGATTTATTCCCCAAATCCTAAAACGAATAAGTTTAAACGACACAGAAATGTGTTTGCAGAGGTTATAAGTTTCAGGAAAATGCCTCATAAGACCTTTCTGGTTAATAGTATCTCTAGAGGACATGAGGACTAAACCTTCCTCATTTGTTTTAGGTTGTTTTTTGTATTTTTTTTTGCCAAGGTTTGATTTACTTCAAGCCTAGTTTGGATTCATCCAAATGGGAGTGAAGAAGTGCGTGTTTAACCCCCACACTACATTAAATACAGTAACCTTTACACTATACTTGCAGCCAGTTAGATATTATCGTGAGAAAAGCAACATACATAGTTTAAATTCTTAAAGGCACAGTACAGAAAAAAAGATTCTCTACATTGGTGGGAGTTGGAAGAAATGCAAGTTTTTTTCTGCCTTCAAGTGGGAAAAGATGGCGTTTCATGGCCTGGTTTGTTGTTTTGTCAGATACCAGTAATTCAAATATTGATGCTTTAAGTGAAAAAAGAGCTAAAGGTTCTTTCTACTATTTAAATAATGGAGAACAAAAAGTTCTTCAGTCTTAATTTCTGCAGAAATATTAGCCTTGCAGTCTCGCCCAGTTTTTTGGCCGTTGCTTTACGACACGGCCATGCATTTAATACAGTTACACAGCGAGCCTGTCTGACTGTGGTCAAATGGAGGGAAAAAACAACCAAAATGCATGAAGCTAAAGGTCAGAAAAAAGGATGTTACCCTGCCTACAAATTTCCTTTTTTGGGGGATTTGAAAAGATCTTTACTGGGAAGTCAGGATGTAAGAACAAAAGAAATCCAAGATCCTTTATAAAAAGTGGCCAACATTAGGAGGATTGGGCAGAAAATTAGGAACGGAAACCTTTGTAGAGAAAAATGAAGATGGAAATCACAAGAGAAATCTAAAGCTAATAAGACGTGACTGACTGGGAATAGAAGGAGGGGCTATATAAATGAGTATAAATAGTTTAATCACATGCATGGAGGTTCCAGGGAATAATAGAGGTGACACGACGGATGGGATGGAGACGACATGGTTGGGGGAAATGATGGAGAGTTAAAGGGGGAAAGAAAGACGAGGTGAGGTGGAATGGAGACACCTAATTGCCCCACCAGTCCACTTGAGAATGTGAGTAATTTCCTCCATAGCCGTCGCTTGTGTAGAAGTTCCCAAAACCACCTGTGGATGTGAACAAATGGCTTAAATCACCACCGGTAATGAAAAATACATGTTAAAATTCTTACTTCAAATCAAAACTTTTAGTAGAGGAAATACAAATCTTTTAAGATTAAATCAAACACAACCTCCTGCCTTTATCCACAGGTTCATTTACTTCCCTAACCCTAGAAAACGCTGGAAGCTTACATTGTGGATGGATGAAAACAAATCTAACGTATTTTAATGGTTTTAAATACATTCAAACATCATTAACTTTGCACTTTTTCTGCGATGCACCAACAGTCCTTACCTCCTCCAAAGCCACGGTTTCCTCCATGTCCTTGCTGGTTGCGTCCTCCTCGCCCCCCGAATCCCACGGCGCTGCCTCCAGCGGCTGTCTGCCGATAATCCCGAGCTCCAAAACCACCAGAGAACCTGGAGATGACATGAAATCCAGCATAAATTTGGACCCCCAAAACGGGAATTCAGATTTTTTTTTTTTTTTTTTTTTTAGATCCAAACATGAATAGTGAGAGGGAAGCTGATAAGCACCTCTTAGAGCGCCCCCTGCTGCTACTCTTGTGCTGGTGCTCATAAGCCAGGCTCTCCAGCCATGAGGGAACCTCCTGTTTAGCTTCTACCAGGATATCCAGCAGGTCCTTTGTGATGTTCCCGTTTTTGTCATTAAAGAACGATGTGGCCAGGCCTGCAGAGAACCAACGTAGCATAAAGACTCTTTAACATTGTACTTAGGAGCTACTGTACATCATTCTAACCAGGAGTCAGAAAGGTGCTCACTAACCCAGGTTTCCGACTCGCCCCGTACGTCCGATACGATGGACGTACTCCTCTATGTCACTCGGAAGGTCAAAGTTAATAACGTGTTTCACATTGGAGATGTCCAGACCTCGAGCTGCAACCTGAGGGACCGACATGACAAAAAAACATTACAACAGTCCTGCTGACTCTGTAGTCTCCCAAAAAAAAACTACGTTTGTGGTTTACTGACCGCAGTTGCAACCAGAATGGGGCACTTTCCCGATCTAAACTGGTTCAGTGCCTCCTCGCGGTCTCTCTGGGAGCGGTCGCCGTGAATGCTGGTGCAGGCGTACCCCTCCCGGTACAGGAAGTCCTCCAAGGCGTCTGCTCCTTTTTTGGTCTCCACAAAAACGAGGGTCAGGGAGTCCTTACCTGGTAAACAGAGACGGGACAAAAAAAGAACAACAAAAAAACCACCTCCAGTTAAAATTAAAAACTTTTTTGTGTGACGCAATACGTAGCATAGACCTTAAAATGTGTAAACAGTGAATTGACACCAAGAAACTGATCGTAGGAATCATGGAAACAATGGAGATGAATGAAACAAAAAAAAATTAGGCAGTGATGTGCATTTTTTTTGCTAGTATTATGCCGATATGAGCTTAACTGTTGAAACTTGAACAAACTAAATTTACACTGCAAAAAATTTATGAAAACGAGTAAACATTTCTTAAAATTTGTCTATTTACCCTTAATTTGAGTGTAGGACTATACGATGCTCGGCCAATGGATTGAGCATGTTTACCTTACAATTAGACTGCAGTTTTTTTTTATTTTAAATGTAAATGTCTTATTCCACTGGCAACGTGTCTCGCTTATATGCTCTATTCAAGAAAAAAATAACTTCCTTAGATTTACATTTTTTGCAGTGTTGTAGGAGTATGACATCACTAATGAGCCTTTTCTATAACAGGGGTCCAGCACGTTGTCTTTTTCACATCTGAAATTCCCCAGACTTAAAAGCACTAGAGTTAGCATTTTTTAACCAATGGTATAGGTAGAACGGTTCACTATGAATTTACGGTTGATGTTCTGCAAAACAGACTAAAAGCTACTGGAAGGATCCATGCACCAATAGCGGGCCAAAGAAATAATAAAAATGGGTTAAAAGACAGATGAAAGAAGAAAATGGGACAGCGGATCAAAGGGCAGAGAATCAGATTGATGTTAAAGCAAAAGGTTTAAAAACTATGAGAGGACCAGAGAAAGAATGAGTATGGAAACATGTTGAATGGGCATTGTGGAATGAAATGTCATCCAACCGTACTATACATTTTTTTCCCAAAAGAGGCCAATGATAAATTAAGGAACTAATTTCTTTGCTGTTGAAGCCATTTGCATTTTTACTTGTTGCCAAAGTAAAAATTTGAGTTTACTCAAAGAAGAACATCAGAAAAGCTTCCACTGATTTCAATCTAGATTACAAAGTGGGATGTAAATATAACTTAATCATAGTGTTTTATGTAATAAGTGTTTTTTTTTGTTTATGGATTTAAATTGTTGTAATTACTTTATTTTTTCGTTTTAATCATACTTGGTGTGTATTCCTCTCTTATAATCATACAACATAGCTTTTATATAGCATTTTAGCCTTTTATTCGTATAGAATGATAGTTATCTTTTTTTTATTTTAAAAAGTAATTTTTCTGTAGCATTAATCATTTTGCACTTATTTAAAATATCTAAAACCCTTTCGTTTGATGAAGTATTGATAAGGGTATCAAATACTGGTTAATATGAAGTATTATAAAGTCTCAATAATTCCTCAATGAAAGCCATTCCCACTGGTGAACAGACGGAGGACCAACAGTTGGACAAAAACAAAAACAGTAAAGGGAAAGTTGACAAGAGTGTTTATGAGCAACTGGTTTTAGATAAGATGATGCAGACTAATATGTGGAAATAAATTATATTGTTCCAAACGACTCTGAACTAAGTTTCAACATTTTCCTGTTTGATTGTGTAGGAGCCCTGCAATAAAACAGTCCCACAGGTGGTGTGATACATGCAGGTTTGCTGGGAGAGACAGAGCACATTAAACAATATATACACAGGAAAAATAAAATAAAAGATGCGTTGCAGCTTAAAATAAAGCAGAAGTTTCATGCTTGAACGTTTAAAGCTATTGATGGCCAGACTTGTTCGAGGTGCCATTACACCCCATAGGTTCTCTGCGATTGTGACTCGTTTGCTTGTAATCACACCCGCTTAGTGACAACGAATGACCACAAGTCCAACATGACCAGATTCTCTCCAACATGAAGCTACCACAGACACTGTGGCCGTTTCTCAATTCACAAGAACGTGAGTATGGACTTGTGTCCTCCGCGAGTATGTTCTTAAGAAGAACACAGGAAAGTGTGGTCTTTGTGAGAACACAGCATAAATCTGGGTCAATTGGAACAGAAGCGTACTCGTGGCGTCACCACACGCTTGGTTCATCTGGAGCTGCATTTCACCTCCTGTTATTAATAGTGTCAATATAATAAATTCTTACTTTTCCTCCATTTAGTGGGGTAATAATAATTATCACAGTCAGATAAACACAAATCAAATGAACATTTTACCAAATAAGACAAAAAAAAAAAAAAATTGCCATCAGAGTCAGCGGTCCTTCACACACAGCTATGCCAAGAGAGGGCTGCTGCAGACGGGCTAACGTTAGCCCTGGCTGCGGTTACCCTCGGAGCTCCGCTGGTTGCGTGGGTCCTCTCGACTTCATTTTTTTTTTTTTTATTACGTATTAAATCATTAAATGGGCCATATAGTGAACCTTAAAAGTATAATGTTCTCGCCTCAAATTATCTTAAAACTTAACTTTTATTGAAAAACAGCAACAGAAAAGAGAACTTTTAATTCAATACTCTGAGCTCTGTGAGCGCCCCATTGAAAGCTGCTGCTGCCGCAGTGCATGCTGGGACAGCTGCCAATCTCAAGAACGGAAAAGTCTGCTCTGATGCATGCTGGGTAAAGAGGGAGGGGCGAGAACAACATCCGGGGACTTTGTCCGTTCTCGGTCTTCTTGTGAATAGGAACAGTACTAGGGCTGAGGCTGATGAGGTTTTTCCGAGTACACGACAACGCACAAGCACACATATTGAGAAACGGCCTGTGTGTATAGATGCCACAACATCTTTAAAGTAAGAACAGGCTTGTGCAGTTCAGATTAACTGATACACAAAGCCTAAATTAAATTAAATGATACTTAATCCACAAAAAAAGCAAAAAAACAAAAACACATGAAGTCAAGCAAACTTATCCAACATATGAAATGAGAGATTTATATGTCTTATGTGTAAATCTTACCAGGTTTCTCTACGTTGTCTCCAGTATTGTCCTGTACCTCGTTGGGGATGACTTGGGATAAAACCACATCAAAGTTTTATAACTAATATTCCTAAACTGATATTTAATGCCTCTACAGCACTAAATGACATATTAACCTGAACAGCAACAAAGCCAACTGATTAAACATTTTAAATCAAATTCAACCCATCCGTCACCAGTGCTACCCAAGGATTAATATTTCCACTTTTAGAGATATTACAAAGGAAGAACATGAGTAAAACAGCGTAAACAGTAAAAGTCGCGCTGGTTTGCCAAGACGAGACGGGTAACAATGCGATGAATGAGATGGGGATAACATCATACAGCACCACTGCAGAAAGACAGAACTGGCTTTGCACGGATGCAGAACGCTACAGTAAAACGGATCCGTTTTAAAAGGCTGCGGTGAATTTAAAAAGGTTAAGAGGTTCTGCACCTCTAGTGAGCAGAAAATCCTGCTACATCCACTGAATTATATTCATGTTAAACTAACCTGTAGCGCTGAGCAGGTCAAGGAGGAAAGATCTCTTATCGCTCTCTTCCACCCACACAACTTTCTGTGTGATGTTCTCTGAGGTGGAACCCACTCTGCCCACAGCCAGGAAGATGTAATCCTCCAGAAAATCCCTTGCTAGAATCTGCAGGTGAAGCAAAAAATGTTATTCCCCTGTTTCCACTTAAAAAAAAAGTAGAAAAAGAAAAAAAGTTTCCTGCCAATTTGCTGTCCTGAGGCGAACCAACTCCTGATTCAGAGAGTCAGATCTGGCAGCCGTTCAGAAGCTGGCAGAGAAAATCATGTCTGAGGCTAAATGGAGAAACTGGAGTGACAACAAACGCACCTGGATCTCTTTAGGAAACGTAGCACTGAACATCAAGGTCTGTCTGATGCCTTTGTGTGGCATGGTGTCCTGTTCCACAATGCGTCTTATCTGGGGCTCAAAGCCCATGTCCAGCATGCGATCTGCTTCATCCAGGACCAGATAGCTGAAGAAAAAAAACAAACAAACACTTGAGTCTTTAAAGCATCTAGAATGCATTTCATATCGTACTTCTTCCTTTTCGCTCCATCTTACTTGCAGTAGTCTAATCCAATCTTGCCTCTCTCCATCATATCCACAAGTCTACCAGGTGTTGCTACCAGTAGGTGGCAGCCTCTCTCCAGTTCTCTAATCTGCTGGCCAATATCCGCTCCTCCATAAACCACGCAGGGACGCACTCTGGAGCGGTAGGAAAACTGGAAAAAAAAAAAAAATATATATATATATATATATATATATATATATATATATATATATATATATATATATATATATATATATATATATATATAAATAAATGCATCATCTCCATTTGCTGCCTCACTAATCTGTGCGCATGGTTTCCCACATACCTTCCTGGCTTCGTCGTATATTTGCAGCGCCAGTTCTCTGGTAGGAGCCAGAACCAGTGCGATGGGGTACTGCTTACGTCGGCCATATTTTCCATTGTCCTGCAACAGAACTCCAGCATTAGGGTTTTCCGACAGGGAGCAGCCATGTGTTTTTTTTTTTTTTTTAGCTCAGGCTGGATGAGAGCACAGCTCAGAAAATTCACTCATCTACAGGAATGCCATTCACTGGGAGCTTTTAACTAGGGATAAGTTTTAATCTAACTGCCAAAACCCACCCAAAAAAAAAAAAAAAAAATGAATTAAAAGTTTAAATTGTCACTTAATCCATAACATACAATCCAATTATGGAATCAAAATGCTTTTGTATAGACTTATGTTTCAGGAAATGACTAACCATCTGTATTCAGCAAGATAAACTGAAGGAATCCTGCTGATATAACTTAAGTGGAAATGAAACAGTTTAACCTTAATTCACATGATTGTGTCCAACTGTTATCAATAATATTACAAAGTGAAAAATATAAACGTAAAAAAAAACAAAAAACATAGCATTGTTTTATAATTCTTTTGGAAAGGACACCACCGAGATGCAGTACTCCAGGCGATGGGGTCACAGAGTTAGTCGATGCTTTAGCTTGAAGTTTAATACATTGGATATACCTGCGATCCATCACAACCATAAAACGCTTAAGAAATTTGTTATGATGGAAGAAGCAGCTGAAAGGACACTGAAGGAGGCAGCTCCTCCTCAGCTATCAAGAACTTTATGTAGCCTGTTAAGCCACAGGCTAAAAAAAAAAAAAAGTCTGAACATAAGATTTCAAAGGACAGAAATGTGTCAGCTGAAAATCTTCCAGATGTAATTTATGCTGCAGACACAACTGGAAGCCAAATTATCCTTTTATTTTAGATTCTAATAGCTTATTTTCTATTGATGGATACCAATGCTGCATTGCAAGTGATCAGTTACACCAGTAATATTTGAGCTTTAATAGAAGAATCAGCATTTGACAGTTTCTAATTTCTTCATTTTGGTAGATAAAATATTAAAAGCAGAGGATATATAATTTTTCAAATCAATCAATTTTTCTAATCAATTCTTTTACACTCATAAAATATATTCCATACGATTTTTTTTAAATCCTTTATTTTATCCATCCCTTCTGGTAGAAGACCTTAAGGGCAACAAAATTCAAGCTGTGAAACCTGCTTGTAGAATATTTTTTCACAACAATGAAAACATAATGGGATTGCAGCTAGTGGTGTCCCAGCCAGCTAGTTTATCAGTTAGAAAATTATATCTAAGAACTAAAAGTGATAAACTGGTGTCACTTTGAGCTAGAAAAGAAAAATCCAGGTTTTCCATAAAAATAAACCTTCATAAACAAAACAAAAAAAGAAAGAAATCTAATTGATCAATTAATCATCTAGCCAAAACTACAGACTCACATTAATTTGCAGTCACATAATTTAAAGACTATTCTGGAAATAATCTGCCACAGAATATGGGATTCTATGTTCTTCACCTGTCCTGAGGCTTTGGCGGCATTCAGAGCCTCTCCTGGTCCGTCTGTGTAGATCTGGCTGAGAATGGGAAGCAGGAACGCTGCCGTCTTTCCAGATCCTGACAACATACAGTCAAACTCTTGAGTCACGTGGAGTGGGACGCAGCCATCTCAATACAACACAGATATTTTTTCTGGATCGACACTTTATTTTGTCATTACCAGTCTGTGCGCAGGCCATCAGGTCTCTCTTGGACTTCACTATTGGAATGGCATATTTCTGTACAGGAGTTGGTCTGGTGTAGCGGCTCAGAGCAATGTTGCCCATCACTATCTCACCCATGTCGACATCTTGGAACTATTAAGGCATAAAAACCAAAGATTTACACAGAAATCAAGATTTTGAGAGTTCATATTTAATGTTTCATCAGATTTTATTTAAATAGAAGCAGCTTACACTCTCAATGTGATGGGGGCTGTTTTGTCCTGTAGCCTCGACGGGAATGTCATCGTATTTCTCAAAGTTGATCCCAGTGTTGCTGGCAGAGAACAGCTCGCTGCAGAGCAAGCAACAGCACAGCCTGAGGTTTGACGTTTATATCTTACAGGCTATTATTTACCATCTCAGAGTGCCTTGTATTATGATACCACGCCAAAGATGATGCCTTTTAGATATTTAGGTATAATTAAAGGAGCTGTGATCGTCAAAAAAGGTGATTGTTAAACATATGGACGGCAATTTATTTTAATTTCTAATGAAAGCTTCCAATTCGATCTATTTCTTTAACTCTAGTCAAATAGAAATGATTTAGTACTCATTTGAACTTAATGTGCTCCCGCTTTCTGACTTTGATGAACAGGAACAGGCCACCAACAGGAAGTGGAAACAGTCCAGCAGACTCACTGTTCAAGGCGCTCGTTGCGCGGCATGGGCTTGGACCAGTCTCCATCGTCCCTTGCCTCTTCCACCCAGCGACTGTTTCCTCCTCCGCCGCCACCAAATCCGCCGTGATCAAACCTGAGAACCGCAGACATGTTGGGAGATTAAATTTTTTTCTCTATTCTGCAGCTGATTTAAGAAGCAGTTGCAGGGCCTACCTTCCTCGGTTGGCGTTGCCTCTGTCGTTGAAGAATGCAGACTTTCCTCGGTTGTTGCCAAAGCTGCTATAAGCCTCTTTGGTTGGGTTCCAGCCAGTAGCATCTAATAAAAAAAAAAAAATCATACTAAACTATAAGCAACATTTCAAATGTGCTTCAATAAAAGAATCAAATTAAAGAGAATTTTTCACAAGGCACAAGAAAACCAATAACTGCACTACCTTCATCATGATACCCACCAAAGCTTATGGGCTGAGCTGGGTTGATGGGGTTGAACGAGCCCCCCCTGTTACCGCGGAAACCGCCTCCGGCAACACCGCCGCGACCCCGCTCCATACGTGGTGGACCGCGGTTAAAGGAGTTGCCAGCCATGCGGTTGTCGTGGTAGCCGTTGACAAAGTTGTTGCGCCCTGCATCCCACCCATCTGAGAGAATGAATAGATTTACATTTCATTCCAGGATTTTAAGAAAAACGCTAAAAACTTGTCAACATCAAACTATTTGTAGTAGGGTTGCACCGATTGATCAGCCGATACTTGGATAAGAAACCGATCTTTTCCACAGATCTCATCTACCTCTGCAAAGGTCTGAAAATTGATGCTCTAAACTTTGATTTATACCCGAGAGCACTAATTTCAGAACTGTTTATCGTTTCAAAGGTACTAAATTATGCCTTTTAGCAAGATAAGAATGAAATACTTAAGGGGATTTATGATCTTATGACAATTGAACACCAAGTCAAATTCCTTGTAAGTGCAAACCTACTTGGCATTAAACTTCATTCTGATTCAAACAGCCCATTTAATTAACTCTATTAAGTAAAGCAAAGTATTTAAGGGTGAAATTTATCACTCATTTCCTTTAAAAATAAAATAAATATAAAATAAAAATCACTAATTTCCTTTAACTTGCAGTTTATATTTGCAAGCTGTTCAAACCATTTTTTTTAATTTTTTTTTATTATTTTTTTTTTATACTGATATCACCATTTTGTTTTTCAGTCCTCCCTTCGTCTCCAAAATACTCAGAGGAAACCGTGTTTTGCTGCATTAATATAAAACCAATCAAGCGTTCTCTGCTCTCTGAATTTAGATATTGGGATTTTAGATGTTTTCTAGCCTCTCTGCTTGTTGCAACAATAAGATGAAAGAGAAAGCTGAATGAATCTAAGTGTGGTAAATGTTCAGAGTTACTTACAGTTTGCTGCAGGCGCTATGGTGTAGCCCCCTGGTCGGCCAGCAGCAAAGGCATTTCCCACTACACAGGACAAACGGATGATTTTTAACACACTTTTTTTTTTTCTTCATTTTTAAGCTCCTAGACTATTCTCACCATTTTTAGATGCATCCTTGTTTCGTAAATGTGGAGGAATGTATCGCCCTATGGCAAGAAAAGTAAGAAAACATTATTTATGAATGCACTCCAGGCAACAATAAAAAAACAACCTCTTTTAGATAAAGACTACATAAAATGTTTTACACAATGCTAACTTGTCAGGCTTGTAATAAAGGAAAGAAGATCAAATAATTTCCGAGCTTCCTCCAGCTTTAATGGGACTTTTTACCTGTAAAACTTAACTGCAAAATATAAACACAAAAGCTGCAGTGAAGAGGATTACTGGCCTTACAAGAAACTAAGGTGTGTTCAGAATTGAGAAGCCTCCAATCAAACTCATGATTAGAGGCGAGTATTGGCATGAGTGTTGCGATTCGATACATGTTGCGATACTTGGGTCACGATACGATATCACGATATTGCCGTATCACTATATATTGCCATATTTTCCCCAGCTATCAAAATCAAATGATGAGATAAAACAGCAAGTGCTGTATATTTTCATCAGAAAATATTGATTAGGTATTGTTATCCATGTTGTTTGGGGTTTTCTTCCACTGTGACTGCCTCAAATACAGATTTGGTGCTGCACGCAAAGTTAAAGGGCTCCACAGCACTTTCTGCCAGAGTGGTGGTGCAGAGGTAGCCCATTTTCCCATCAATGTTTTATGTAACCATTTTTTTTTTGAAAATCGATACTAAGAAGTGAAAGATCGATATTATATTGGGCAGCCGAATATCACAATATATCCCCAAAACGATTATTTCCCACACCCCTACTCATGATAAATACATAAGCGTTTCTGCTTCTAACTAAAAATGTTTAATGGCATGATATCCTGATATTGTGCTGTTGAAGCACAGTATAAATCAAGAGAAGTTGATAAAGGAGGCATAATAGGCTCCACAGAACATTACACTCATAATCTGTTAGATTAGGAGCAATTGTTGCAAAAATCAGCAAACCCAGGTTGTTGCTTCCGTTGAATTGCACTAGTTATAGAAAAATTAGCTAAATTATTTTCCACCTTTTTAATATTGCCTACATTTCCAAATTGAGGCATTTTTAGCAGGCAAGAACTCTCTTCGCCCATAGACGGAAATAAATGTACAAACTTCTGATGTAGGCTTCCTATATTTGGAGTTTTTGTTTTGAAAAAAAATTTAAAAAAATTTTTTATAAGCAAAACAAATCAGATGCATCCTTTCTTGTGTTTATTTCTTCATAAAAGCTGCCTTAAATAACGGCAACATATAACAGTTCAAAGTTTAGGGAAAAACATAAAATAAAAAAAAAAATCACATTTCTTAACAAAATGTCTATGGAAAGTTAAGGCAAATTTAAAACATTTAAGGTTAGAACATTAAACATTGGAATGAATGTGCATATCAGCACCTTGACTGTATGAACATAAAACAAAGTCAACCTTTGGTAAGGACTTAATTTCACAGTTTTTTCATGCAAATGTAAATAAAAAGCACAGCATGTTAGCAGAAACATGTGTACTGCTTACTATTAGTACCTCCGCCTTGTCCATCCGGAGCACTCAAGTCTAGGACAGCGAGCTGGAGGACAAGAACAGAAACAAATAGGTTTGTTAATACAAACAACATTTAATTTGACTTTTAGACACTGCAATTGTGATGTAACCAACAAAAATTCAATTAATTTCTTCATCAATTCATGATCTTACTTTAAGTATAATTATTTGCTTTGTCCAAAAAAAGTGTTCATCCATACTAATGCATTTAAAAGCGAAGGTAGATACAAACTAATTATTAAATGCATCTTCCTTTTAATCCTAATTATCTGCTGGAAGGAAAGTTATTTATTTCTAATAAATACTATGCAGTATCGATATAACTTATTTCGGTTGAATCAGGGGATAGGGGTATTAAATTTGGCAATATTAAACAGGCTCAAACAAGTTTACAGTAAAGCATTTGTGGTACAGAATCCTCAAAAACATAAAGCATCTAATTATAACTTTTTAATCAAATTAAATAAATGTAATGAAATCTTCTGATTATTTGGCCCACAACTCAGTAAAACGCAACTGCCAAAAACAAAACTGATACTTAAATTAGCATCCTTGAATAAACTGGAAGTGAGCAATTATGAAATGAGTTGGTGCATGCAGGATTGTTTATGTTATATAATTAGTTCACCAGTTTGAGCTGGTTTAGTAACATGAGCAAAATCAAATGTGAAACAAATAGGTAAAATGGCTTCTTTGTTATAGTGGGAAAGTTTTGCAAGCAAATTTCAGAAATTTAGTCTAATCTGAATTTTATAAATTCCTACTTTTCAAAAACACCAAAAGAGATGTAAAGCATATTATATATTTTACCAGCTTTACAATAATAAAACTAAATCTGAATGTTTTGAAAACCATTTCTTGATTGAGCCACAGAGGAAAAACAAAAACAGCTCAGGTTAGCATTTTTTTTCCCTGTTCATTTGCTTTTGCAAAACGGATATTCTGAATAAATCGTTCTCAGTGCAGCTTTGAGTTATTTTGCATTTATTTAAGAGTTGAAAATGTGCATAGCCGTTACAAAAAACACAGCGAAGGCATTTTATAATCCAAATATAATTGAAGTACACGCAGTACTTTTCTGTTGCTATCCAAACTGCCTGACCAGACAGCTACGTTTTTGATGACGCAGAAGAAATTTTGTGAACGGGTAAATGCCATCAACACTAAGATGGTTATACTTTTCATAGCCGGGGATTTTAGTGTGCAAAACACGCACAGTTACTGTGCAAGTCTTAAATTGGAACCATTTCCCCCCACCTCCATTTTATCGAAGTGTTAAAAGCTGCAAGACAAAACGCAGTGAGCATAATAGTTCAGAGGTGCGTTAAATATGCTCAACACGGAGAAGCTGGCGGGGCTTAGCTGATGTTTACTTAGAAATAATATCACTAAAGAGACACAATAACCGACACTGATATGTTGTATTCATTTAAAGAAATTGGTTTGTAAAGTTTAAAAACATATACTATATTTTAAATAAAAAAGGTGTTAAATTATCCGCGCGGAGACAGTTACGGGTGTATGATTCAAACGCACCCCGAGCTACCTAGCCTGATAGCATCTTGCTAAAAGTACCAGGCTAGCCGGCAAGCTAATGTTTATCCCCGTTGCTGTCCCACTTTCAAAGCTTCTGACACAGCAAACTAACACTGCTTACCTGCTGCTCTAGACCGTGGGCATTTTCGACGGCCACATGACTCATAACTATTGAATATGGAGGAAAAATGTTGGCGTTGAAAGAAGGACCTCTTTGTTTGCCGGGTTTTAATGTTTTGTTTTGGCTTCTTTGCCTCTAGCCTGTTTCTATGGTTTCGGCTAATTGACAGTTATTTCATATGCTTAGCGTTTCTATTTAATTCTGCAAAAATAAGCTGGTGCCGAATTTAAAGGGATTGAAGAATGCTTCGATTTAGCTGTAAAGGATTGATAGTTGATGCAACCCAGCTGCGTCGGTTTGTTCTTCAGCTGAGGCAGAGAAGAAACAATCCCGAGTTTGTCAAGCTAGCACCGTTAACCCATCCAAACACATCCGGTTTTTTCAAAATAAAATATCATAGGCCTTAAAACAAATTTCTTGTATTAAAAAAAAAAGGCAAATGATAAATATGCACGAACAACTCTCACTTCATTATATTTCTTAATCAACAATAATATTATTTAATTAATATATATATATTTAGTTTTGTTTACCAACTTCCTCATGTATAATCAGTATACACAATTTTTGACTTGACAGACGCCTCCAAGGTATTATTTTCTAGAAATCGCGAGATTTTTGTGGCGCTTTCCCGCGTTACTAGCCTTAAATTGAGAATAGTAAGGAAAAATGCAAGGTTGGGTTGCTTTATTTAATTTTATACGTTTTTTGGGTATATTTTAAGCAAGATTATTGAAGATAATTATATCCGCTTTTAAAATATTAATATTTTAAAACTAAAAACCACTACAATGATTTACTAAAACTGTATCAGGGTTTTAACTGTAAAATTGACACTTTTCTATTTTTTACAAGCTAAAGCCAGAATCAGGCCTTCACTCTTAGTCTTAATCTGTTTAGCCTTATCATGCTCTGTTGGACATTGCAAAAAGAATTAGATTATATAGTTATATATTATGATAATAAATATATATGTAATACCTCTCAAATGTCATTTTTACAACATTTAACAAATAGACCCTTTTAAATCACACATTAAATGTGTTTTTGGCTCTTGAAATTATGCATATAACAAGATATTTAATGACATCTGAATGTACTGTAATCCATTACAGTACAAACTTAATGTACCAGCCTTAATAAACCTTGTTTCGCAATATTTTTTCTGCAAATTATTAGCAACCTCCAAGATATTCTTAGAAATAATTTGTTTAAGAATATTTCAAACCATGACCATTTTCTATTAGTCTGACCTTTCCGTACAATGATTTTTGAACTTGGTTAAAAAATTATCCAGAAGAATCAAATCAAGTAGTTATTTCGTTAGATTAAAGTTAGAGACTTAGACTTAGACAGACTTTTTTTGTCATTTTGTACACACAAGTGTATACAAAAAGAAATTTTGTTCAGTACAGCTCTCAAGATATTTTCATTTTTTGCAGTGCAGCCTTTATAAAGGTATGCAGCAGTGATAATGTAAACATATGACTGTATAGTTACAGTTCCAACATTCATTTTTTTTTTTAGTTATGAAATTAGCTTATATTAATTAGTTATATTAGATCAGATATATTGTTATTAGTTATATTAGATCAGTTAGTTAAATCTTATCTTTGCTTTCTGCTCTTCACTTCCAGGATAAAAGAAAAAATAGAAACTAGTGATCAAAAGATTTTGAAGGCTAAAACACCACCAAACAATTCTTTCTCTGTGCATGAAGTCTTATTGTCAGCTAGCAAACTACTTCTTCTAAGAAACAGCTAAAATAGAAAATAAACTGTTTTGGTTTACCATATTAACTGATAGGAAGACTGCTTCTGTTTAAATGACATGAATACAGTTAAGGTCTCTCACTCCAACTGGGTTGATCCTTTATAGAGTAAATCCAGCCATTAGCTTAGTCAGACTACATAAGCTGTATTTAAAATTAAACATACACTTTAACATCTGGCAGTAGTCTTTCCTAACAAACATAAATTTGTTTTTAAATCAAACTTTATGGTAAAAATTAGAAAAATGGAATGCCATTAAAATAATCTCCTGCCCAGATTCTTATGACTTTTTTTTAGAACCTTCTGATTTTTTTTAAACTAAAACCTCCTCTTAGCCCATTCTATGATGCATTTGGCTATATGTTTTGGGTCATGATCCTGTTGCAAGACCCATGATCTGCGACTGAGCCCAAATTTTCTAACACTGGGTAGCTGGTAGCACATTTCTCTGCAGAATTCCTTGATAGTGTTGAGATTTCGTTGTACTCTGCAGAGATTCAAGACACCCCGTGCCAGATGAAGCAAAGCAGCCCGAGAACATAACAGAGGGTCCTTCATGTTTCACTGTAGGGACAGTATTCTTCTCTTGATATGATTCACATTAACGTCAATGAACTTAGAGCTTAGGTGCCTTAGCAAAAAGTAAAATGTTTTGTCTCCTGTATCCATTGGAAATTCTTCTAGAAGCTTTGTGGCTTGTCAAAAAACAGTGACTGACCTTCATTTTTAAAGAGATATTTCTGTGACCATTGTGGACTTGTCTTTTATGAAATGAGGGTAACACTTACAACCCCAGGTCGAGGGGATCACGGGGTGACAACATAAAATTTCAGAGGTAAAAGAAGAATATTTAAGAGGGTTTAATATAAAAATGCACAAAAAGCAGGGTCCTCACATACATTACAACGGACAGAAATGACAAATCCAGCCCTATCTCAAATGCAACAGTCTAGATTGAACTAGAAAAGTGTTAAAACAAACTGGTAAGCAGAGCAAAGTAGGTCAGCAGTGCCAAAATTTATATGCAAGTGCCTAAACAGTCTTTAAAGGAACCACACAAAGCAAAACAGGGGTCAGCTGTACAAAGCATCTTCCAAAAGTTGCCCCACTGAAAAAATATGAATCAAGATGCTTTTTAAAGGGTGCAGGTGGGTGTCATCATCTTGCCTAGCTTGAATTTTTCAGAGAAACCTGGCCTTCCTCATCCCCTTCATACCAAATTGCATTGAAGCAGATATCCATCTAAAATAAGCCCCAGTGATCTATTGTAGAGAAATACTGCCAAGTAAATAGACAAACCGCTTATTGGGTTGTATTCAGTTTCTAATTCATTTCATTTTTAATTTATTCCTAATATATGAATTATCCTAATTTATACATTTTCATACAAACTAGCTGCATTGATTGCTGTGTAAAAAAATCTCAATGATTTGTGTAATTTGTGTAATTTTTTTTTTTTTTTTAGCTGTTACACTGATATAAACCAAATTTTTATTAGCATTCTAATTTATTGAGATCCATGGGTGCAGTATATGTTTGTATTTCAGCTCAGCTGTCCTACTTTATCGAAGGTTATCATTACTGGAAGTCCACCAGCAAGTGGATTTCCTGGACTGAAAGGATAGATGTATGGGGGCTTTGTTGACAAACATAAGCAGCAGCCTGAACGTCATTCCTTGAAGGTGTTCAGTTTCTAAATCGTAACCTGTGGCCTGTTTCGCGTCAACCAAACCAGTTTAGTTCCTGGAAGTGGTTGAGATAAAGAATATTCATTCTAAGCAATGTGTTGGTTTGAAAAACCACTGAGGACAACTTGACGTCTCCATAGGCATGTTATTCAGATAGCTGATTACAATTATCTTACTGACAGTTTAATTAAAAATAAAAACTTGCAAAACATCCACAAACAAAAACAGCTTTTATCCTGTCATATTGGATTGACACCTCTTTTTTTTTTACAGCTTCTAATTATTGAGTTTTGCCTTAAGGATTAAAGGCAGGTCTTACACTTTTATAAGTATTAACATATAACATATAACAGTCAGAATTATTTTATGGTTGTTTAATGTCAGAGTGGAGCAAATAAAGCCATTATATGTAGGGTAAAAGCTAAACCAAAAAGGTATTTGAACCTTTACAACCAAGGTGCTTGAGGAACTGTCATCTAGGTCATGGCAACCACAAAATAAGCTTAAATCGGGGGCAGCTGGACTTTTGCTCAGTTTTTATGACAGCCATGCTTTTCTTACAACCATGCTTTTATCGCGGCTTACAGAAATGTCTAACCTTAGCCTATGTCTATAAAGTTTAAGTACACTACTGCAAAAGATGAGTTTTTTTCACTCAAATCTCCCAACTGTCATCGACAAGATCAAAAGGCTGCCAAATAGAAGAGAATAGAAAATCCCTTTATTGTCCCACAATGGGAAAATTGTGGTGTTTACAGCAGCAAAGGTTATAGTAGAAGAGATCACACAATGTGCACTTTAGAAAAGTTTATAATAATAACAGATAGGAATTTAAAAGAAATTGAGTATTGGGTTGTACAGTGTTTTTACTATGTAATACTCTGTATCTGGAGAAAAGAAACATCAATAACAGCTGTGGATATTTTTACAGTAATGGATATAAGAAAAACAGCAGCAACACCAGAGTGTCACAGTCTTGGTTTGTTAGTTCCTGTTTTCCAGGTTTTCCATTTGTTGTCCTCTGCTGCCCTCTTGTGTCCTCTTTCCCTAGCTCTGTTTTCTGCTCTGTCCTCACCTGTTTTCAATCGTCTCGTTAGCCCTCTCTTTGTCTCTGTCCCCTTTAAAAGCCCTCCCTCTTCAGTTCCTGTTTGCTGGATCCTCGTCTAACGTCTGTCTGCTTACCTCGTCTCTCCCTGGCTCCTAGAGTTTGGTTTTCCCCTGATGTCTCCTTGGTTCTGGTTCGTTTGTTATTTCTGTTATATTTTTGATTCCTGCCTCAGTTCCTGTGAACCTCATTAAACCCACCTAAATTCACCTCTGCCTACTTGCCTCTGCATTTGGGTCCTCGATCCAACACCAAATCCTGACACAGAGATGTGCAAAAAAATGACAGCAGAATGTTATTTATCTGACTAAGACAGAAACTGCAAAAATCAGCATGAACATAACAACTTAGTTAGGTTTTTTGGGAACAGTGATAGTTATAAAGTCTTACAGCTGCTGGGAGGAAGGATCTGTGATAATGCTCTCTGGTGCTTTTAGGGTGCAGCAGTCTGTCACTAAAGGAGCTTTAAAGTTCAGCAACAGCTTCATGCATAGGGTGGTACTATACCAGGAGCAGGACTACAGATCTGCTGTCAATTTTGGAGACATTAACGAGAAATTTCTTTTAGAAGGAAGAGGAATTTAGAAAATGAAATGGATGTTTATTGACCAACAATCACAGGAGGATCCACTCATTAGAAAATAAATGGAAAAATGTGAGTTTGTGGTTGTCAAGAAAAATATGCTTTGGTTCAATAAAATGGGCTGACCCAGCCAGACTTAAAAAAAAAAAAAAGCCAATAAGATGGTGATATATCATCAAATGTTGTATACGAACCTTTCACCTTTAGCCTGAATACTAAACATTTGTCTTTCTTTAGGAAAAAAAAGGTGCACATTAAGGTAGTGAAATATCAAGTTTCCAAGTGTCAACACAGAAACCAAAAAGAGACTTTCCCTAAAGAGAAGTGGGTCAAACCCATATGTGAACCACTGCAAGAAAGCCGTGTCCACTAAACCATGAGCTGCAGGGCTGTGGGAAAACATGTCACCTGATGATTTACTTTTCACTGATTTAAGAGTTTTGACAGTGTTCTATTGGAAGATTTGTTTATTTTAGCATGGACCTAAAAGTCCCAGATTAAAACTATTTCCAACTCTTATGTCTTTTAAATCTAAGAAGCGATAAACCAACCACTAACTTTCCATTTAAAGTAAGGTTCCACAGTATACTTACCAGAAACTGATGGTTTGTGGTACTGGGTTTTTCTGAGATATAAGCCCTGCTATAGCATGCATTTAAAAGAAAACATCATGTATGATTACCCCAAAGTGATAAGAATTGTTCTTCAGAATCATGAAAAGTAAAAAGGCGTTGACCAGAATGAGAGTGACGACTCATTCAACTCACCACAAACTGCTAAAAACAAAATGAAGAAGATGCAGTATTGTTATTATACAAATCAAATGTGTTAAATTTCCATTGTCGGTGACAATTTATTAAAAGTAAGGCATTAATTTAACATCCATCCATCCATTTTCTCCTGCTTAGTCCTTGTCAGGGTGGCAGTGGGGCCGATGCCCCTCCTGCAGTGTATGGGCGAGAGGCGGGGTACACCCTGTACAGGTCGCCAGACTTTTGCAGGGCAACACAGAAATACACAAATGGTGTGTTCGATTTCAGCGGCTGCGTCTTCCAAGGACCCGGTCTACATGAACTGGGTCTTTCGAGGTCCGTGAAAATAAGGATGCCGGAAGAGTTTGGCTATGGATTCAACCAGTTCCCGCCTTCTTTGGCTTTCACTGAATTTACGCTCTGTCACCTAGCAACCGTTACAGTTGATAACAAAGCAGGCAAAGATGGATACCGAACTTCTCACTACTGCTCGGGGTAATAATAGCATTTTTAGGGAGTTTCAACAGCAGTACGGTCATCATAAATATCATATTTATGGTCCCCACAGTGCAGAAATACTAGAATCTCTGCTTAAATGTACACCAAATCCATTTACACAGGGACAGATTAAACCTTTCAATAAACCAAACATTATCTGCCACATATCTGGCTTAATAAGCATTTTCATTAATTTCAGACTTGTGTGTCTTTCAGACAGCGAAAGACACACAATCATGCACACACACACTCAGACCTGAGGACAATTTAGATAGTCATGTTTTTGGACTGACTGTGGTAGGAACACCCGGAGATAACCCACAAATGCACTGGGAGAACATGCAGAAAGACCCCAGGGCAGGAATCAAACCCAGAACCTTCCTGCTGCAAGGCAACAGCACTACCCACTTTAACACCGTGCAGCCCATTCATTTAACCCTTTAGTCTAATTCAACTAAGCAAGAGGACATTTTTTCCCAAAGGGTTGTTGCTAATGTCTAGAACTAAACTCAAGCAACTCTTTTACAAGAGTAAAGAGAAGTTTTTCAGTAATTATTGGACTGCGAGGGTATGTGTATGTCAAACATTTTTGTAAAACCTATTTTTAAAAATATACATCATAGTAAGGACCCACTCCTCATCGGTTAGGGGTTATGACCAGGTTTTTATTAATTTTAGCTTAGTCAAGTATTGAAAGGTAGGTTAAGGGTTAGGGTTAGTTAGGCCAAAGAGATGAATAGAAAATAGAAATTAGTCAATATAAAGTTCCTGTTAGAATAAAATAAGTAATATTTGTGTGTTTTTGAATGTCTGTGAGGTCGAGGTAAAAAAAGGAAGAATTCAGTGATATGTCAATTAATGTCAGTAGCACATTTATAGAAACTTTCTTTTTCACAGATAAAAAATGTCTTCCATTCGTAACTATACCAGTTAATATATTTAGAGCTAATCACAAAAAAATAACTGTTGAAGCAAAACAAAAATGCTTTTATTAATTTGTATCTTTGTCTGTGACTCAATAACCAGTAAGTCAAATATGGAGCAAATACACCAAAGTTAGTGGTTAGCATTTACAGCTTCAGAATGATAAAACCAAACCATCATTTATTGAGTCTTCTTATTATTATGTAGGACACTCTGAAAATGATCTTAAAAGTGTTGAGTAACGAGACCAAAACATCAACTTAATTTGATCAACACATTAGGATTACTACTTTAAAACAGTGTTTTACAATCAAGTTTATCAGTTAAACTTACTGAAATTGAACTTCAATTTAAAGAAAACCCTGACAAGGGTGTTTATTGACAGCATTACACACCAGTCCATTTAAAATTACAAAGTTCTTCATTTAAAAAAACTTCTGCACAATGTAAATCAAATGTTTAGAGAAAAACTATTTAAGTATAATGCATTGAGTGTATTGTTGGTCATTGGACAATGTATTTTATTTTTGTTTAGCTTGGGTACCAACATGCTGGTTGAATTACATGATTAATCAAGGCAGAAGGTCAAAATATTGAACCTTAAAAACATGAAAAAGTGGTACCAAAGAATAAAAGTAGTCGATATTTTGGGCCCTAGATATTTTACAAGAAAAAAGGGTAAAATTTACATTTATATATTCTACCCTGATTATACTTCCTAAGAGGTGGGTGTGTATAGTGTTCCTTGTGATATTTCTGGCACCAGTTATCCACTCCGTTTACTGCCAAAAGGAGAGAGGAAGGAATGAAACAGAAGGAAACTTACGCTGTGACTAATGTTCTAATATTTTGTCTATTTTTTAATCTTCTTGACTCTTGATCCTGAAAATCTTGATCCTGAAAAATACAGTGTGTTAGATATGGATAAAAAGCTAATCGTGGCTAATTGTGGCCCAAGAAAGAAGATCTGATTAGTGCAAATCCTTGTTTGACCTTTTTTTTGCCTATAAGGAGAAATACCAAAACAGAAATATCCCAACAGAGCAAACCAGCACCAGTGCTGTGTTTAGTATAATTTTGGTCCTGGGAGGTTCGTAAAGAAGCTCATTGATAATTTTCTCCTGCTCTTGCAATGTAATGACCTGAGCTTGTGAAGATTCGTCCTGGAGACCACAAATACGTTCAAAAACATTAACACATTTCACTTTTTCCACTAACTCTCCATGGCATTCCTCTCCTCTCCTTTCTCCTTCATTCCCCAGTCTAGATTCAGACATCTGATTATAGCATCCATTTTGGAGTCTGGGGTGGGCTGGAATAACATAACTATTGGTTGGTTGAGGGTTTTCCTCTTTACTTTCAGGTCTGCTGAATCTGTTAAGCTTGTTTTGGTCGCAATGGAGCGATTCTTCTCCAACAACACCATTTCCAATTTCAGTTGTGTGATCTAGAAGGTTAAAACTGTTACTCTCCTCTTTACAAATACCATTTTCTTGTGCTTTTAGCTTCCTTCTCATCTTTAACCCCCATAGAGTAGTTGTTCTGATTTGCTCTTTTTCTGGCGGAGGAGTGCAGAGACTTAGAACAACAATTATTATAGCCGATACCCAAAACAAAAACGCTGCTACATACATGAAATGGACATCTTTTATGAAGGACGGGCGGTTGTCAGGCTGGTTGCAGTGTGGTTCTCGGTACACAAAACCTAAAATCAACCTCAAAGCTCCAAGACAAAAACGCCTACCACTCCACCCCAAAAAGCCCCTGTTTCGTTACAGCGATGCCATAGGATACCAAGCAAGAATAGCGCTGCTACAGGGGGAGTTAAATAATCGCACACTTCTTGGATGTAATAAAACATCTGTCCACCTTGCATTTCAATGATAACCGGAACCACAGCAATGCTTATGGTCACCATAAAGACAACAAAAAGCCTGCCAGTTATCACCAGTTCTTTGGACGTGGCGTCCTTTCGTAGCATTTTGTAAATATCCAGCGTGAATATGGTGCTTGCAGAGTTGAAGATGGAGTCCAAATCACTCATCAAAGCAGCGATCATGACCGCCATCATCAGTCCGCGGAAACCAACTGGCATCACCGACATGACAAGCCGTGGGTATGCCACGTTGCTGCAGCCGGCTGCAGAACCGCACACTTCCATGCAATGTTCTGGACTGATGCATGCCAACTCATCCGCAAAGAGGACCCTGGAAATCATCCCTGGAATTAAGAAGATACACATATCAGGCAATTACTGACACTGGCGTAGTGAAGTAGTTCATCAGTAGGATGACTCTACCTTGGATGACAATGATAAACATGGGGAGAATTTTAAGGAAGCCTGCCATTATAGTAGACCCTTTGGCATGAGCAATGTTCTTTGCAGCCAGAACCCACTGTACTATCACCTGGTCTGCACACCAGTACCTATAATGAAAGTGAGATTTTTTTATTGTTTATTTTCAAGTCACATTACATGAAATAGGATAATGCTTTAACCAATGCCATCCAAAACAAGTGGGTAAAAAAGGTTCTTAGACATATAGAAGTCTTTTACAAATCCTTGCTAATATCCTTGCTGGTCTCTTTGTACTGACTTCTTAGAATTAAGTTTCTTGGTGTTTGTTGATACTTTGGAGTGAAATAACTTAAACTACATGATTAAAACTGGCTGAAGTTATCTTAGTTGAGACAGTTACAAAAAGCAGAGAGAGTAGCCTAAACGCTTAATCTGATGCTCTGTGTTGTTTTTGTATTTTTGTTAAATCAAGCATTGAGTTAAGACTGACATAGATTCTCTTCAGCCTTTTCTACAGAAGGCGATAAATTTAGCCTCCGGGATGATTTACTGAACACATTTTCCCAATATTATCTACACATTATTCAATTTGTTTACTTATTTTTGCAGTCTCGGCTGTCCCTAACTTTATGGATTCCCTCCGTATTTCTTTTCCCAATGAAATCAAACCTAACCCTGAGATGTGTTCAACCACATCTCTTTTCCCAATAGAGCCTTTGAAATACCAGTGCATTCCATTAACTTTGTCTGTATTTTTTCCCATAAAAGCACTCCTAGCTCTGATCTTTATCTGCCTTTTTTACTGAAGTAGGAACAAGTAACTTCTTGATAAATCAGAAGAAATTCTCAAGTTGTTATAGGAAAGTCTGAAGTCAGAAATACCATGTCTCAAGTAATCACAAGTCAAGACTAACTATTTACCAGTTGAATCTAGGTACTATTATTTCAATCTTAAATCAAAAAGAAGTTATCATGAGCTATTCTTGAAAAAAGGTGATTTAGACTGTGCTGTATGTAAATGTAATCCAAAAAAAAATCATGAACAATAAAAGATTTGAATACAAGAGAAGAAGTACCAGACTGATGCAGGAGTTTGACCCAGCAAGAAACCAGGCCAAGGCAGGTCTGGATCTTTTGGGCCTCGCAGGATTTTTAAAGAATCTGGTTTTGGGTGCAGGTGATGGTCGCAGGATGCTGAATATGTCAGATTAGGGAAAGACAGAAGAATGGCAGTGACGTTTGGACTGGCCTGCATGTACCTGGTTCTTAACCCTTAAAAAGACAAATAGAGTCAAGTTTAAGCACTTATTGCTTTAGTCATAGAGGATAAAAATGTTTAAATCAAAAAAAGTGATAGAAATAAAACCTTCAAGGCCTCCAACTTTGACAAAGCTGATTCCTGTAAGACAGAGCGCTCCGACAATCATCAGAAATGCTTGAACTGTGTCTGTGTAGATCACAGCAGAGCAGCTGTGTAGATCAGCACAGCAGTCATGGCAATGAGGAGAATGATGGAAAGATAAAGGTTCCACCCTAAGGATTCCTGGATGAACAAGGCTCCTGAATAGAGGTCCACAGACAGCTTGGTGAAGATGTAAAGCACGAGAGATAAAGCAGCAAAATACACTTTCAGGCGCCTTCCTCCATATCGTTTGGAAAGGTACTCCGGCATTGTGAAGACTCCACACTGAATGTACACAGGGATGAACACCCAACCCAGTAATTGAAGCAGTAGTAGAGCATTTAACTCCCATGCAGCCACACTGAACCCGCTAGCAGCACCCGACCCTGCGAGTCCGATGAAATGCTCACTCCCTATGTTGCTAACAAACAGAGACGCTCCCACTGCAGCCCAGTTCATAGAGCGACCAGCCAGGAAGTAGCCACTCACTGTCCCTCGATTGGCTTTCCGCATTGCCAGGAAACCAATTCCAAGCACCAGGATGAAGTAGACGGCTACTACACCAATGTCTGCTGCTTCCATGGTGGCATTGGTAGCCATGCTGAAGGACTTACTAGACTGTTTAGACCAACTATATTTTAACTTCTAAAGACAACTTGCATAAAAACAAAAATTAACTTTTGGAAAGGGAATCCATATTATGAGTGAAACTACACAGGAATCAAATCTTACTATGAACTTCGTTATAATCTTCTTCACCTCTGATTCTTGGTGGCTAATATCCACTTTTCAAACTCAGTAAGGATCGGCATCCATCAATTCAGGGTAAAATTCACAACCTGCAAGAAACACAGAGATTGAATAGCATTTATTAGCATTACTAACCTTGCAAAGAGGTCACATTCAATAGTTCAGCAGGCTTTCCTTAAACTTTGGTTGGTTTCTCACACAGTTTATGTGCGATCTTACTACTAATGGCATTATGTTGGGCAGTTTATGCTAATAAAATATGAGGGAAGCAGAAAAGTAAGAGATGAAAAGAGTGCCAGGCTTAAAGGGACAAGTTTGTAACAAGTATGGCTCTTATTATTGAAAAACAAATATTGATTTAGTAAATAAAAGTGTTCTAATTGTTTAGAATACGTTTATAAATACATAGGGGGCGGTATACCCAATGGGAGACGTCATGTTGCGTCGCCATTTTTGATCAGAGGTGCAGAAATAGGACACATTTTTCAGCCTTATGCTTTTTGCCTTAATCCAAAAATGTGTTGAGAGGACTTTATGACAAGCAAAGACAACCATAGATCATTTTACTTTCCACTTTGGGTTCCTACAGAGGACCAATTGTACTTTCTGTCCTGTGAGAGCCAAGAAAAACAAAAGAAAGAAAAGCAATAATCCAGAGAAAAAGAGAATCTAATCGTGAAGTTTATTTTGGTTTTACATTAGAAACCGTGCAGTGTAATAGTCCAGCGGAGATGGTAACTGTGAACTTCTTTCAGTTTTTTTCAGGGAGATTTTCCATGTGTTTCATATTTAATTTTAGCAGATATCTCAAATGTGATTAAGCTGGCTCTGTCTTCCTGGGAGAGACGGACAGTTTTGTTTGTTGGCCTACACTGGATGAGCTCACAGTAGCTAATAAAGATAGACTTCTTTCATAATCATTTATTATTTTATTTGACCATGGTGAGGGAGGATAATGTGTCCCCTTCATTCAGAAAGAGAAGAAAGTCCCTCAGTAGCTTTCACAGTGGTGTCCTTTGGCTTGATGGGGAGGTACCAGTCCCTCACTTGCAGTTAATTCAGTACACCACTAGATGGGGTAAATCTTACACGCTGCCCCTTTAAGCAAATGAGATACAATAAGTGAACAATGGCTGTTCATAAAAAACAATGATATATATATATATATATATATATATATATATATATATATAAAAAAAAAAAAAAAAAAAATATATATATATATATATATATATATATATATATATATATATATATATATATATATATATATATATATATATATATATATATATATATATATTTTTTTTTTTTTTTTTTATTTCTTCTTCTTCTTTTTCTGATTATTATTATTTTTTTTTTTCTTTTATAAGGCCAGTGACTATCAGAACCAGACATTTTTGGGTATTTCCGTACACATATTTGGCTAATGTCTTTCTTTAGGTCTGAGGCTTTAGAAAGGCGAAGTTTGAAACAGCCTACATCAACAAGAGAAATGGTATTTTTGGAGGAGTCTAGATGAAAAAATAAAGTGTGTGTCGTATTTTCGAATGATTATTTAATAATTCACAAGGAATATGGAAAACTCCGCTAAAGGGCCTAAACTAATTTAAGGTCAGAGTTTATCTACTGTAAAATACAACTGGTGTATGAAATAAAAATTGCTGTATTGCATCTGAATGGATGACAGGTGTAATTTGGAATTATCTTAGTTATCTAAATGTTGTTATTTTTCGAAGAAATGTTATGAGGTGGATAAGTGTGCTTTAAGAGATTAATTGTTGAAAATTAGGTTAAAAGGACTTATGCTGCTCATGAGAGTTGAACCAAAATTTCCAGGAAGATGTCTCTGCAACACCTAAGAGGATAAAGGTTTTACAAGGCTACTGAAAATAGCTCAAATATGGTTTCTGTATGAGAATGAGTGTTTAATTAATATGTCAAAGAACAAACAGTAAGACTCTTAGGCTAAAAAAATAAATATAAAAAAATGACCCTTTCTTTTTTGATGAAAGCGCCCACTAGTTCCCAATCCAATCATCAAATAAAATGTCAAATTTGGTGTCTTACGTTTAAAACATATTTAATGTTTATCAACATCTGGACCTGCCTGGTTTACTTACAATGCAATATAGAGAAATTCACTAATTATTCGTCTTTTTCACTTTAAAATGAAACACTACAAGGAAGCGCACTTTTAGACATATCATTTAAAGATATACTTTGAATTTCTTGATTCCATGATGAAACAAAGTGAGTATACCAGCAGTGAAAACCACACTTAATCAAATAAACTTACCTTTTAGTTTAATCCCACGGAGTGTTTAAATCAGAGACTACAGGTGGGATGGTTGGAGCCTCTCTGTGCAGGGGACCACTGGGTCCCCCCAGGTTATTAGGAGCAGGAGCTCCGCCCACAACAGCAACCTCATCTCCTGAGCAGTTTGGGGTGGATGGTAGAGGTGGGGGCATGATGCTTCATTTCGAGAGAAAGCTTTGATGTGGTCAGAGAGATAAACACACAAACGGAAGACTACTCTTTCACTTTAGAGGAAATCACAGCTGCTTTTAAACTGCTTCCTGTTCAATAGCAATTACAACTTCAGAGATTATTGACATTTAAAGGAGTTATACCTTTCAACATAGAGAGAATCACCTTAGAAATTGAAAAAGTTGGTTATATGTTATAAAATGAATTAATGTTTAAATATTTTTTTAAGCTAAACATGGCAACTTCACATTCGTTAGCGTAATTAGACAATTTGGCATCACACCTGTGCGGCAACTCCAATTGTCTGCCTTAATGCGCCCCCTAGTGCGCTGTATATCTATCTATCTATCTATCTATCTATCTATCTATCTATCTATCTATCTATCTATCTATCTGAAAATATATAAACAGTATATTAGCTCTCTCAGGCTGTTTTATGATTTTCTAATAACAAACCACCCTCATTATGTTGTGTACGTTTCACTTGGCTTCTTCAAGAACATGGCTTATCACTAGTCTAACCCTTCTGTTATTTTTGCTTCTATAATATGCATTTTGGACAGTTTCCAAGTAAGGCAATTACATATTGTGTCATCTACACTAATACACAACCATAGATTTACAGGGTGCACACTCATTAATGAGGAACTATGTGGTTTACAAACTGTTACTTATAAAACCTGCAAAAAAGGTGAGTATTCAGAACGTGGACACTGCCTGACTGGTCACGGATCTGCAACACTGCATGTGTAGTATTTGCGTATGATTCACACAAAAGTATGGAGCTTTGTCTTTATGCATTCTCTTGGTTCACATGCTGCCTTTAAATATTTATATCTTAGAAATCTTTGCACTGTTCATATTTTTTTGTGTATGATATTAATACTTAGTATTTCCCTCCTTATTACCCACTGATGACCCTAAATTGACCTTTCTTTCTGCACACACACCAAAATTTGCAGTTTTCCATCTCAGGCAAGCAGCAGACTGGTTAAAACTTAAGTGAGGGGGTTCATACTGGATCATAAAGCAATGACCTTGCAATCCTTGATCAAAAATACCCCTGTTTCCTCATTAATTAAAAAAATGAAGGAAAAAAAATCAAGTTAATAAAAAATTTAAATAGCAGTTGTCCAACTCAACTTAATACATTTCATAGCTTTGCTTCTTATAGAGATATTAGCTAACCTTGGCCTTTCTGAAAACTGCATTTACTTTTAGAAACTATGGAGATAATTTCAGGTATTTTTCCTTTTTTTTGTGCATTCTTCAAATTTAACTCAATATTTACGCGTATTATCCAAATTAACAGACAGTTACTCTGAAGTACATATAGTGTACAACTAAAAAGCAGCAAAATGCTTTTATAAGCCCACATTCATTCTATCTCAATGTAAAGCAGGATGGATGCAAAAATATTTTTCATTTTAAATTACTAGCACTGTTTCCCTCAGAACATTGATGGGACATTTCCCTCTGCTGTTTTCTTTGTGACTAAAATAGGTTTGTGTTTCTCCTGATGTTGGAAAAAGTTGGAAAATAAAGTGGCATGTAGGTTATTAAAATAATTTCCCGCATAAAAATCTGCGAGTAATGTAAATAATGCAGGCTTATAAATCCCACAGATATAAAGATAAGTTGATAGAGCAAAAGACAGACTGCTTTAAAATGTGAAGTACATCCATCTAAAAAATATTTAACTTTTTTGTGAAAATAATAGATCTGTCTCAACATACTAGGCTTTAGATGCAGAGATATTAAAAATACATTCAGTATGTGATATAAATACTAGGCAGGTTTAAAGAATATTCATTAAAATGAAACTACTCGCTAATAGGTGGATCTATTTCAAACCAATCCTCCACTTGAAGCCTGTGAGCTTCAGGGTCCTGCCCGTTCTCATAGTTTTTCCTCAGACACTTCTGAGCAGAGATCTTACACTTTATGACTGCAGTTTCTTGATGCCTCTCAGCTTCCTTATTTATTCTTTGAGCCTTTGGTTGTTTTCTAACTTGCCATGGCTTAGGTTGACTACGTCTAGTGCTGTTACCTTATATCACTCGCATAAAAAGGTATCGCCTGTTTATTGTTCTAGATCTGAAATATTCCAAATTATCTTAGCATTATCGATCACTCTCTGTAGTTGCTTCATCTGTGACTGTGTACTTCTCTCCCATGCACAGCACAAAGGTTAATCTACACACTATTGCTGCTACCTGATTATGCCGTTTCTTGTACATTTTACCTTCCCAGCTTCTTATTGATGAGACTTCTCAATATCACCCACACCTTCAATCTATATATTGGAGGATGTCTTCCCCTGATGATTCCTTTGGGTCCTTCATCTGCATATTGTGTTTCTGCTTCCTAAGACCCTATTTTGAACGATCATTATTTGGGAATAAATCTGTGATATAGTCTTTGGTTTTACTGCTTCCTAGTCCCTGGTCTTCTTAGCATACAGTATAATCAGAGGGTACTATACTATGGGTGAAACCTACCATTTGATATTATTGGTTTCTATCCCCTTTGTTGGCTATATTAGTACTAGTACAATGTATCTGATGGCGTAAAGGCTGTACGTAGTGATGACTTTTACTTTGCTCCTATCCTTATTTGTGGTAACTACCCTACACATGACTTCCAAAGGTTGCAGATTGCCACTAGGATCCCATGGTATTGCCTTTTTTAAGAATTGAATTAAAAAGGAACAGAATTCAACTTAATTGTCACTAGACTGTCAAAAGTACAAAGCAACAAAATGTAGTTTGCATCTATCCAGAATTGCTATACAGGATATAAATATTTATTTACATGCGTACAGAGACTATGTATGTATGAACTATGAATGGTATATGTAAGCGGAGAGTAATTGTAAGAGGCTATAAAATAATTCAATTCAGTTTATTTATATAGCATCAATTCACAACACCCACATCTCAAGACACTTTACAATTCAACCAGATAAAACAGTCAAATTGATAAAAAGTTTTCTATCTAAGGAAAACCAGTTGATTGCATCGACTCATTGACTTGAAGGCAATCCCTTTAAGCATGCTTCTAGCGACAGTGGAGAGGAAAAACTACAACCTCCAGCAGAACCAGGCTAAGTGTGAGCGGCTATCTGCTGAGGCTGACAGGGGTTCAAGGAGACAGAAGTGGTCCTTTTCAGACAACGCTACCTTTGGATGCCCTTGATAGCAGGGAGCGGTTCCTTGGCGAT
This sequence comes from Cyprinodon diabolis, assembly GCA_030533445.1. NCBI lineage: Eukaryota > Metazoa > Chordata > Actinopteri > Cyprinodontiformes > Cyprinodontidae > Cyprinodon > Cyprinodon diabolis. The sequence continues at coordinate 7,769,647 of CM060085.1, forward strand.
GCGCTGGACAGTTCACCACCCTCTTGCAACAACTTCCTGTCCAAGGTAGAACAGTTCCCATACCAAACTTTGATACAGTTGGTGAGGGTGCTCTCGATGGTGCAGCGGTTGAAGTATGTGAGGATCTCTTGGCCGAATTTAGGTGTACAAGCTGATGTATAACTAACTGGCCTGCATAAAATAAGTTTAAAAAAATAACAAATTTTAAGACAAGATTTTTTTTAAAATAGAAATTTTCTAACTTTTGGGACATTATCGTCTCATAAAGAGTAAATACACATCTACATTGACATGTTTAAGCCAGAATAATTTGACATTTAAATATGACTTACCTACAACTTTAAGTTAAATTTTTGAGTATCTTTACTTTGCTGGAGTAAGTTTTTGGGGGGTACTTTTAACTTCCACTTTACTACATTTCGAAGTCAAATATTGTACTTTCTACTCCACATTTCTAGGAAGCAGCTAGTTGCTTGTTTCTTTTGGCTCAGCTTAGATTTGTAACCCACTGTTGCCGTTTTTCTCCCTTTAAATGCAATTTCAACAAAGCATAGCAGCACTTGGGACTGAAATTGGACATCATTGTTTTAGAGATTTGCATGACATTCCACAGATGTGAGAAACTCAAGGCAGATATTGTTTGTACTTCATACATTTTATAAAAGCATTAGTTGTTCCTATGTGGCCATGTTATTCAGTAGAATGAGTCTCAAAGCAGAGTTCTAGTTTCTCTGCTGTAATTGATTCAAACTTAAACCTTTATTCCACAGTGACTATGTGACAATCAAGATACTCTTGTTTTCTTTTTTGGTTTCTTTTCAAATCAAAACATCTATCCTCATTTTTGTGGCATTTTTATGCTGCAATTCTTTACAGATGGTGTAGACTCTGTAACAGTGGCTCTATGCATCAATAGGTGGTGTCTGAAAGTTTCAAGGTTCTTTAAAATTACTCTATAAATCATACAGCAACATACGGATATTAGAAAATGTTATTTGTATTTTTGAATACTTAAGTATTTTCAAAAGTGAGTACTTAAATACTTTAACTTGAGTAGATTTTTTAACGAGTAACTTTTACTGAGTAATATTTGAGTATCAATGCTTTTACTCAAGAACTACTTGATTACTTCATCCTGCACTGTATTTAACTTAACTTACCCTTTTTTAATACAATTTGCTTAAGCTTAGCTTTATCCTTGCTGTATTTCCTGGTTAGATTGATCATTAAATCAATATGTTGTTTCTTTTGGCTTTTATCCTCGAAGAACAGGTGACTAATGGCTCAATCCCAAAATCCTTATAATCTTTTTGCAATCATCTGACTGAGGTGCTTCAGACCAATAGAGGACAGGTCGTCATCTTGAAATTTACCATGTAGCACATTTATTCAACAGATTTTAGGAAGCCTAAGCATTATAAAACAACTTGTTTTTCTTTTGATTCCTAAATGCTTGTTGATGCTTGCAAAAGGGTTAGGCTACCTGCCTGAAAATGTGGAAAAATGATGGAAAAAATACATTGAAAAACCTTTTTCCTTGTCAAAATGTTTTTGATTACTTATGTGAAGGTGCTGTTTTACATCTTGACCTGTAGATGGCGATAATCTTTTACTGAATAAACAGAAGTGACTTTAAGATCACTTAACTATCTGGGTTTTGTGTGGGGGGGGGGGTTCTCCAGCTGATTTGGACTCTTTAAGCCTGCTACCAAAAAATAATAAATAAATAAAAAAATTAGGCTTGAGGTTTGATAGGAAGATTCAAGCCAGTCTTGATGTGCTTTTTCATTCCAGTTAAAACTTCAAAAAGTCTTTTCAAAAACCTTAGAAATAGAGGCAAGGGTTTTATGTTTTTTCTTTACCCATCAAAAATTAATGGACATCTTTATTGTTATGGTAAAAAAAAACCTTATTTAAAAATTTAAGTAACTTACCATGTCAATCAAATATGCAGAGACAGCCTTCCCTGGCAAGGAAAACAATAAACACATCACAGTAAAAACAGTTGCATCCTTCGGCATCCCTGCAAGTTCTTAAAGCTTCTCCTAGGATGATTGACAGACACAGAAAAACAGCTAAACACAACTAGATTATTGCTTTGAGATGATTTCTGTGGACTTACTATTTTTACTAAAAAGAATATCAGAAAGCTCAGCAATTCATCCATGTAGTCTTGCTATAAATTAAGGTACATTTTAAAGATCAGAGAGAGGAAGATATTACTTCAGATAAAGGAACCAATGCACAATTCTTCTAAAAAGAGCTGCTGCTTGAGGAGTTGCTGGCGACAGCAGATGGCAAAGGGAATCAAAGGCAGATGGAAAAATCACTCCCAACATGTTTATCATCGTCAAGGAGTGAGTGTGAACGTGTGTAAATGTGAGTGTGAGCGGGAAGATTTCCCCGGGGTTAATGAAAATGTGATTAGATTGTAAAAAAACTGAGGAAAAATATGGAAATGCCTACAGTCATGTTGGTGCAGAATACAGGTTCGACATTATATTCAGTTTAGGGTCTTGCCTAAAAGTCGAGATAGAACAAATTATGTAAGGACATGGTTTAACTAAGGATTGTAGAATAATATGCCTAGATGCAAACACATCCAGGCTATCTCCCAGTTAACATGTTAATTTGAATTGTAATTTTCTATAGTACATCTTTCAAATCAAAGATATTTATATAGCAGATTTAAGAACAACTGCAGTTAGCCAAAGCTCTGCACACAAAAAACAAGAAATGATCATTCAAGAATAAAACACAATACAAACAATATAAAAAATTGAGGAAAATAAATGAAGGAATAAACTAAACTTGATCATAATCAAGCAATGTCCTGTCAGAAATCATACAGTAGTAGGCATTTACAATTTACCCACTTTCCTTGATGGGTCCTTGGCTGGTCCACTGAAATTCCTTTTTAAACATCAAGCTTTGTACGAAAATATTCTGTCATGATTTGAGGACATTAAGATCTAAAGTGTTATCTGCTGGTCAGGCCCTGGTCAGATTCCAGGGTGGACTGGAAGTTCGAGGGGAGTGAGCTGCCATTCGGTTGGCGTTTCACTGGGAAGGGACATTTTGAATGGCTGCTACTGTATATCAGCTTGTGATTTATACAATCCTTTATACAATATTTTTACTTCCTTTGTAGACTCACTGCTGCTCTACCCATAGAAAGTACTCCTTACTCTCGGCCTCTAAACTGGCTAACATTTTAGGTGGAAGTCTCATTGATGACACAACTAGTACCATAATTGTTTTGTGGTCTGTAGAAGGGTACTTGTAGTTGAAATTGAAAAAAAAAGGAGACAATAAAGTGGGAAGTGTTCATGGGGTTGATTTACTGAGGCCATGCGTGCCGCAGAACGCTGCCGTCGCTGCTTTCTTACGGCTGCCAAGGGCCCCACAGTGAGGCAGTTCCCTATAGCACTGCCTTTATCGCTGTGGAAAGACAGGAGCCACATTGGAGAGGGATGGGGGGGAAAAAAAGCGTAATTTACACTTTATCCTTGACAGGATACAGTTGCCAATGCAGCAAGATACAGTACAGAGATATCAAAAAACACCTCAGCACAAAAAAAACACATGTAACACGAGACAAACATTTTAGCATAAGGAAAACATCGGAAGCTGGAGCCACATGAAACTCAACCTGACATTTTGAGCATAAGTTGTGTATGTATGATGAAATGCTTTCAATTTGTCTATGAATGCTGTCCACAGGCCATTGTCCTTGACAAGATGAAAGTTTATCAACCAGCGCTACAGTTCTGGATGCATCCACAGATGTTTGAGGGTAGAGTAGATGGGGGGAGCCGGCAGTTCTGGGCCCTTCCCTCATAACATCCATGATTAGTTTGATAAGGGGGAGGCTGAATCCAAAATAACACTTTTTGTTTTGAGAGCAGACTGCATAGGAATTTTCTGTCAGTCTTCGAGTCTTTTCTTGCTGGCCCCACATGACGAATCCAATATTCCGAATTTGTTGGGCTTTTCCGCCTTGAAGCGAAAATGCACATCCAACATATTATCCCATCTTACCTTTGAGTTCGACCACCGCAGCCAGCCTGCGTTCAATCGCACAAAGGATACGGCTCAGCTCACGGTCCCGCTTGTTCACAGCCTTTGTGATTGCATCAACCGCTGCCGGCAGCCTGATCAAAGCTCAAATTGTCGCAGACATCCTCTGTAAATGTAGATACATCAGGTATCCTCTACTTTAAAAAGGAGAAATCCAAGTATCAAAAATGAGAAAATCCATACATCTTCAACTTCTTCCACTGACAAAATTGGAAAACACACTCCACTCCTCCAAGCCTTCCAGGAATCCATGGTGTATCCCACAATGTATGTCCCGGCAGGACAGGAAGGGTCACCTTTTCCCTGTCTTCCAGTAGAGAAAATCTGATCAATTGCATTGAGAGACTAGCTGACCAGATCCAGTGTCTGCATTTGGGTAATATGACGAGAGGGCTAAGAAAAGAAGAAAAGACAAGACACAGCAAACCAGTGACAGAGCAGGGAGTTCCAGAGCAGCAGGAAAATGCTATGGCTGATGGGCTCCGCTGGCAACTGGTTAGGCCCAAGGGGGACCCAGATAAGAGCCCAGGTTTCCGTGGCCCTGGGGTGCACCACCCCCTAGCCCATAAAAGGGCCAGAAAGCTCAGGCTCGGCAGCCACCAGAAATGTCAATATTTTGGACAAGCCAGAAAACAATTCATCTTGAAATATAAATGTTAATTCCACCACAAACTATTCTGTAATCCTTCAGATACATGATCTAAAACCATAAAAAAATAGAGCAATAAAAGGAGTCACATTTAACTCCTTCCCTTCCCGGATTTTTTTTTTTGTTGTCACCCAGGAGATTGGAGAAAATTCTCAACACTGCCTTAGTTTTTGCTCCCTTTAAACCCAGAGGAACACACTACTTTGGTGCAGTGTACTGTAAAGCCCAGGTTTACTTCCTGGTTACTGAGCCAATCATATGAGAATTTCCAGGAAGCTGGTGAAAGAAGCAGGTCAGAAATAGTCTCAACAATACCCAAGAAGCCTCAGAATCTTTCAAAAAACATTTAAAAAACATATTTTTGTGACTCGTCATGTCATATTTAGCTGCACCAGATCCTAGTCTCTCTTGGCTTGGCAAGAAAGATGTTCTATTATTTCCAGACCCTCTTTTATATTTTGTAAAATGTATAGATCTCTTTTTGACAAGATCATACCTCATTTGTTTTACAAAAATATTTCATATCTCATTTCCATCTCAATCTAAAACAGGGGTGTCAAATTGGTTACAGAAAAGGCCATGTGGCTGCTGGTTTTCTTTCCAACCAAGCAGACTCCAATCATCTCATCAAGTGAGTCAATCCTCAACATGATGACTTGATGAGATGAATGGAGTCTGGTGTTCTACTTGTTGAATGGAAAGAGAGCCAGGAGCCACACAGCCGTCTTTAGAACCAGTTTGTCAACCCTGATCTAAAGGGACCAAAAAGAGAAGGCAGGGATTTATTGCTTTATTGCAGGTCATTGCCCTGATTGTACCGAGATCAGCTGTTGCTGTCTTCATCCATACACCATTCATTAGTGGGAAATGGCTGCAGTTGGGAAGGATTTCTGTGGACTTGGCTGCTGCGAGTGCATTGCGACCGGTGAGGAGCTACAACCACAGTTTGAGGAGATGATAAGTGCTTAGATGTCATAACTAGTGTCTCCTCTTAAAATTATCTTGATCACTTGAAAAGCACTTATCAGCTCTAAAAAACATCTAAGAAAGTGAGGCACCAAAACATACGTAGTGTTTCTACAAAATCTCTGTCAGTGTGGACAGAGCCCTAGGTATAGTAAGGGAATCTGAGTGCATTAAACATATTATAAAAATAGCCTATTTATTAACCTTGACCTTTACGTCTCTCTCTGAGGCAACACTTCATGACTAACCCTCCACACCGCAGCCATCCATATAGCCCCATGGACATTAAATTATCTTGGCAAACCATTGTCACTCAACATAGCCTGCTATTCCATGCACACATGTAACCTGAAACTGTACAGTTCAAAGAGGAAGCTGTTTATCACCCCCACAGCAACCCTGCTCACCTCTCTGAACTCTAACTAGAGTGAGACAGAAATAAAAGACGGTGCTCTGTCGTCAAATACAGTCATGAGAAAATTAAATAACCTGCTTTTCAGGCATATGTAGAAACTTGGATGGTTGGTAGCAATTTATCCAAAAGAGAAAACAAGTCGCTAATATAAAAAATGAATAAAAAAAAAATGAAAGAAATTAAAAGGATAAAAAAAGAACATTGATTAAGAAAACAGCATTTTGAGGGAAGTCTGCCCTGTTTAAACCTCAAACATTAAGATGCTCTCGATTGTTCCAGCAAGAATAAACACCATAGTGAGATACATATGTATATTTATGCTTCCTGACAGTCTGGTAAGGGATTTAAAAAGGTCCTAGAAAATATTTGAATCCATTTTTGCAAATTCAGCATAAAAAACTGAAAGCATTATTTTAAAAATATGTCTCAAAAACCCTAAAATGACCAAGAAATTTACAGCAAACACATACTGCTGCTGATATGAGAGTGCATGGCTGTACATACCATAAAACTTCTTCACGAGTCAACATTTGATTATAAATGTGCATAGAGGAAACATCTCTCAGAGCACAGACAAAGACTTCTGGAATAATGTTCTTCTGATATAAGCGAGTTTGAAACCCAAATTGTTCAGATATCATAACAGGCGATATGTTCAGGATATACATTAAAAAAGAAACCCTTTTCCAGCTGCAGAGCACAGAGGTGGAAGAGTCATGATTTGGGGATGCTCTGCTGTTTTAAGTACTGTTCAACTTTCTGTCAAAGAATCCACCATGAAATCAACTAAATATATAGGCAGATGAGGAAAATGTGAAAAAATCTGTACAAAATGTAAGTTTTAGCACGACTTAAGGCTGCAATAGGATAATGACCCTTTATCAAGGATTGCACTAATAAATCAGCAAACCTCTTAAACATTTTAGAATGACACCGGAGACTGAAGATGGCAACAACATGAAGAATATTTGACCTAAAGGAGTTAAGACTAGCTAATATGGGGTATGGTGTCCTAACTTTTTCTCTTATTTTCCTTAACAAATTTTGGTGTTAAGAATATTTAAGTTGAAGTAAATAATTTCATTTTCCAGTAATCACTGGTTAGATTAAACATTCAACATTATTTTAAAAAATTGTTTCCTTTTTAATGGGTGGTCCTGTTTTTTTTCAAAGTCCATAACTCGCCTTGCTATTAAAAGAAAGGGGTTTCATGCCCTACATGCTGGAAGGGAGAAACAGCGAATGTCCTCATCAAGCTGACTTGTGCAGGAATCCAGTGGTTATTTCAGCAGGACGTTATTAGAGCTCATTCTGCTCGACCTACAGCTTGGTGACTTCATAGACAAAGTGGATTTGATTGACTGCCCTGCCTGCAAGCATCACGAACAGGAGAATGAAACAGCAGCCACCCCAGAGGGTTGAGCTGTGGAAATGTTGTTGTCAGCATGTATGGATACAGTAGTTTGCCTTTGAAGAAGGGAAACTTAAGGCACTTTTTTTTCTATTTGTTTCTGTTAAGATTCAAGCAATAAATCAATTATTTTCTGCACAAACTCTAAGTCAGGTGAAGAATTGAAGTTTTGTAATGGAAATAAGTTTTTAACAAGATGCCTAAATCCTCCAGTTTTGGATTTTGTCAAATTTTCATTAAAAACCCACAAACGAGGAACGCAAACGAGGCAACAGTAAACTACCGTGTAACGTCTCTCACGTATGAATCTCCATCATCGTCCTTTTTCCTCAGTTTCTCTTGGTTATTTTAAATATAGGCATCTTATTGTCTGGGGAGAATCCCATCCTATCTCTCACACCGTGACTTCAACGCACATGCACAAATGTGCTGACACCAAATGCCCATGCAGCATTTTCCCAAAAGCAAGAAAAGAGCTTGACAGAACGATGAGGATGTAGAAATCGAATGCTTTTCCCTTTTTATTTTATTTTTTTACCTCACAGCTGATACCTTGAACCAGCATCCAGAACTATAGTATATCTGATTGGATGTGTTTTTGTTCCAGTAAAAGCAGATTTTTAAACGACTAAATAAGAGAATGAACCCTTGTAATCTGTTATCAGCTTGGTATTATGATGCAGGGCAACATTTCCTTCACAATCACAGCCTTATTATGTTGGAGGTGTTTGGTCGTAACTGTGATGCTGGTGGTCCCTTTGTCTAGAGGTATGGCTTCTAATAGGTCTTCCATGATGAATTGGCCCTGGAGAAAGAGTCAGATCCAGAAAAGTTTAATGATTTCAGTGAAAGCAGACTGGGGCCATTGTTGAAGATCACCTCCTGAAGCCAAGTCAAAATTCAATAGGATGAATTCCCTTTCAAGTGCATGGCAGTCAGGTAAAGCATCCAGAAGCCTTCACGATGGCAGCCCAGCCCATATGGAGAGGAATGTATAGGTTTCCAAGGTGAAACAGCTTGTCTTAGTGATTGCTGCATTTTGCTTTTGGTACTTTGGGGGATACTCAATAGCCCCTAATGGAGCACCTTGGGGTTAGAGTTCTTGTAACCAGGCGACCTCTTGGCTGGATTTCCAGTGACAAAATGAAATTGTCGAGCAAGGTGAAGTGGAAGTATTAGCAGGTTTATTCAGCTTCACAGAATTCCGTCTATATCAAGCGCACGATCTCTGCCTTAAATAGACACAGCTGATGGACTAAACCATTTACATGAAATTTAATTCCTCACTTCCCTCTAAAAAAATACATTTAAAACAAAAATATATATATATACACATTGATGGATAGTATCTCCCAGAGCCTATAAATGGTGTCTGGCCCCCTTGGGAGGCATTTGTCCAAACATCCTGGAGAGGACACAGAAAAGACACATAAGTCACTTTCCTAGCACCACAACACTTTTTCTGCACTCACTTCCAACAGATTTGACATTAACATTTGCTTAAGATTCTAAATAATGACCCTTGCTTGCTCTAAACATCAACTCTTTTTTTTTTCCACAGACAACCACCCCAATGGTTAATGGCGAGCAGCTTTGGAGAGCCTGGAACAAAAGGCTACAGGCTAACTATTAAAATACAATACATATTCAATAAATATTTTGATAACCTTGAGTGCAAAATGTTCTTTATGTGCAACTAGAAGAAACAAGAGTTTCTGACTCATACATCGGCGTCGCCAGACCCCATTTACTGGGGCACGTGCCCCAGTATAAATGAGCTGTGCCCCAGTATAAATCTCATGAATATTTGCAACAGTATTACATTTTTTTAATGCATCAATTTAGATAATTCCAACGGAAGGAGACGTATATTTCTACTCAAATGCGCAGCAAGTGTGTTGGTAACTCCAAATTGAGGATGAATTAGCGCCCCCACGTCAGCGCATGTCACTGCATGAACTGCAGGTAAATTAACACGCTGCTCTCAACTGAGTTGGATCAGACACTGTGCGGCCACGACGCATTTTTAGTTCTGGTAACGTTTCTTACCTGTCAATTTTATTATTTTCCCAGTGAAACCACATGATTTATAGGCTACTAACTGAAAATTACTGCATTGGTTTGTAGATGGATATCAGGAAATTCCTCACACGAAGCAGAGACAGGGAAGCAGTAAAACAAGATGAGAGAGGGAGGTGAGGTCCCGTGATGAATTAGTGATTTAAGCTCACCAGTTACATTAGGGACGTTATAAGCAATATGATAGATATTTACATAATTATAAATTTACGTTTTTTTAATGTTTGCTGTAGAGAATGAGAATGAAGGTGCTGGAGTAGGAAAGGGAGGAGGAGGCGAGATTAACAGGCAAGAGACAGGTGAGAGACAGGAGAGACAGGACCATGAAGGTTATGAGGATGCAACAACCAGCTTCCACAAACAAGAAGGGGACATTAGTGACTTAGGGGGAAAGTATGATGGTCCTAAACAAGTGAAGTTGTCCCACTATCCCCAGGACAAATTTGGAGTAAAAAAAACTTTCATTTAATTCAAAATGGTTTGAAAGCTTTTTATGGTTGAAAAAGAAAGCCTTGTCATCAAGGATATGCAGTGTGTTTTGAACTTGCTTGATAACATCATGTTCCCAACACTAACGCAGGTCATCCAGATCTCCCTCACAATCCCAGTCTACAGCTGTAGTTGTGAAAGGTCATTCAGTGTGTTGAGAAGGATCCACACTTGGCTGAGGTGCACAATGGGATAAGACAGGCTCCATCATCTTGCTATTTTATCAGTTGAAAAGGAAGAACTTTCTAAGCTGAGTCACAAGTGATTGACCACTTTGCAAAAATGAAAAATAGGAGGTACACTTTAATGCTCAAAAAATAAAAGGAAAACTTAGCTCAGGATGAGTTAAAGTTTCCCCCGAACTAAAACTCTGTAACCTAGGAATTAATGATACTTCAGAATGTGTATAAGGAAACTTTTTATTTGTCAAAGTTGTTGATGTCTTATTTTTTATAGCTGCAATGTTGAAAATGTTCATGTTTGTTAAAACAAATATGCTCTTATACTCATTAATATCTCAACTGGTAATTTTGGTAGGAATGTATCAGGGTTGGGCAGTGTGCTTGTCTGTATTTATGTATGGAAGGAGGGGCATATGCACTAGGGGGCCAGTGCCCCAGTAAAGCTTTGTGCCTAGCAACGCCCCTGGACTCATATCCATGATAATGCACTGAATGGCGCCTGAGATAATCCAGCCTTATAGCAGACATAGACTGTACGATTTTTTTTGCACTTTTCAGGCAGATTTTCTAGTCATGCGAGAATGTTTTGGAGTGGGCCTAGTTTCAGCCTCATCTTGCGTCCTGAGTCGTGTAGTATAAAGTGGGCAACGAGGGGTGATCAGCTTCTTACGACCTCCTCCTGATAAGGAATCGTAAGGTCAGGAGAAAATCATAACAGGTTGGAAATTCAGTCGGCCGTCGTAAGGTGTTCGTGGGAAAATCCTGCTTTTGAAGCAGAGCTACGAGCATCTACGAGCTGATTTACCAGAACCCCGAGCACTGAGCATGTACAAACAAGGGACTTCTTCCAGATTAATAAGTCCGACCAGCTCCATCTCTTGGTGCTCAGTCCTACATGTGGTTTTTGGACGTGCAGTGTGAGCAGTTAGATTGCATCAGAGCGTCAGGCCGTACAGTGTAAGAACATACATTGTGAGCTGTGAACTTTTAAACCATGCGGTTTCGTCATACAGTTTGAGCTGTAGCTGAGTACAACGGTTGGCAATATCGTACAGTGTATTCCCGGCTTTAATGGAGACTTTGGACGCTGTCCTAGGAGGGATGCTATCTGGGGATTCCCAGTTGCTTCAGGGAAACATCAATATTCCTTTGATGATCTATTTGGAGGGGTGTGCTTGCGAGGAAATTCCTTTTTAATCTAAATCCAAGAGTTGCTTTTTTGTTTTATTTGTATGTTGCTATGGAACAACACCATGTACACCACAACAAACACAATCTTCAAGCATAAGGTAATCCAAATGTGTTTTTACAAGGTAAGCTTTGGCCAAAGGTTGATGAATTATCTCATAATTTTCAATCTTCAGAGCAATGGTGTTACTGTCTGGAAAAGAAATGCCTTGAGCTGTCAACTAATTGCTGTGTTGAAGTGAGTCCAATGTGGCGGAAGTCATAAGAGAGCTGTGTCCTGATGGTTATCAGTGTCTGACAGAACACTCATTGGTAGACACCAGTAGTGAGGGAAGCAATAGACTTAAAGAGAACGGTGACAAGATTTCTGAAATCCAATCTGGGAACATTTTCAGCTGAAGATAAAAATAAGAGAGATGGAAATAAAATACATATCAAAATTAAAGTAGGAAACGGGAGAGTGATGCTTTCATTCATTTGTACATATTTCTTCATATTTTAACAACTAAAATAAACTTTAAAATCCAGGAATGTGCCCCTTTCATTTCATAATTTTAATAAAATTAATCAATTGATAGTGGTTATTAGTACTGGTCATTCAATCTTTCCTGTCTCCTTCTCTTTCCATCTTCTTTTCTTTGTAGCCGTTACAAACATTAGCGGCTGGCTAGCTCGAGTGGTAAGTCACTAATCCTGCAAACAGGAAGTCTGGGTTCATATACATGTTTACATATACATTTGCAATAATGTACTTAACTGTAATATGCAATTACCTTCCACTGCACTTTAATTTAGATAGCTTCTGTCCAAACTTTATTCATTTTTTAGTAAAACCCATCTGTATATATGCTATTGCACATAACTGTAAAAACCCTTTTTATAGTAATACCCACCTGTATATTATATTCGGTACATATCCCGCTGTAAATTTGGTTCATAACACTAGTTATCTATATATTATTATCATCTATTAGTAAAGTTCTGTTTATAATGGTATTAATCTCTATACTTATTCAGTAGAAACCCATGTCCTGTATTTATGGAACCATTATTTTCCTGCACTTCTGGTTAGAACTAAACTGCCTTTCGTTGCCTTGTACTACCTGTGTATTGACAATAAAGTTGAATCTAATCTAATCTAATATCCCAGCCGGAAGAATGAGCTGCCAGTCTGGGTCCTTAAGCAAGAGTCTGATTTGGGGAGTGGCCTGCTTTTGTGGTAAGGGCTGAGGTCCTGAGATCAAGCCCAACTCCCACAGACTGCCACTCTTGGTCCTTGGACAAAGACGCTTAACCCCACATTGCTCCCCTGGTGCCACACAATGGCAACGCACTGCTCCCCAAGAGGATGGGTTAAATGCAGGGAGTTGCTTGTGACAGTGTAATGACCATAAAAACGGTTGAAAAATCCACAACAAGATGAAAATGTTTGGGCAGAAACAGCTTTTTTTTATGTCATATTAAATTAAGCATTAATTTCTGCATGTTTTGCTTCTATCATTTTAACAATATATTAGCACATGCTCTCCTCGAGCTCCCAGGAAGTTGTAGCGGAGCAAGACAGTAGGAGCAGCGGAGGCTGTAGGCTTTGCTTTGGGCGACCAGTCTGGATTGGAGCGGGACAGTTAAGGAGGCTTCCCCCAACAGAGCTGGAGGAGGTGTCTGCGGACAGGGAAGTCTGGGAGTCTCTGCTTAGCCTGCTGCCTCCGCGACCCGGTCCCGGATAAAGCGGGAGACGATGAATACGAGTACGAGTTAAGGAGGATGTGGGATTTCTGGGTAACACTCTCACCATAACAGGGTAGCTGTGACGCTTTCTGATAACAAACTTGCTTGTCTTTTCTTAAAGTGGTGCACTCTGCTCCTCTTCTATATGTTAACAACTGTCTACCAGTTAGCTCGCAGCATGCTCATGCTGCGCTGTTTACACTTTACACGCAACACTTCGCCCCGACATTCATAAAATAGTCAAATCAGGGACATTTCCGGGGACGGCTTTAGCCGGGGATAGGTGGTCCAAAATGGGGACTGTCCCCGGATATCGGGGGCGTCTGGTCACTGTAGGTTGAAGGGCTTAAAGCTGGGGTGCTTCTGAGAAAATCAAAAAAATTAAACACTTGAGCTGTTGGCCCACTTTGTGGTGTCGCAGAAGCCTTCAATTGGCCTCCAGGATCGTCTTGAAAAGAATTTAAGGACTTAAAAAGGGAAGGTAAGAACTCATTCAGCCTGTTTGTTAATTTAGACAATACTTGTACAGAGGAGAGTGATAGGAGCTGGCGATAAAACCCTATGTCCTTTGTGAATGATGTAAAGTCTGAGGACTGGAGGGGAGGTGAGTCTATTCCCATAGAAAAGGTCAAAGAGGTAGTTAAAAAGCTTCCCTATAGCAGGGTCCCAGGAGAGGCAAGGAACTTGTCCTGAGATGTCACAGGCTTTTTAACATTGTAAGGCTCTCATGGTTAAATTATAGAGCTGATCTTAGTTTGTAAAGGTACACAATCATCCACGCTGTTGTGATTTTAGGACTTTTAAGATGTGCTTTTTGTTGGAGAAAATTTGACAAACCTTAAATGAACTCTGAAAAAGAAAAGAAAAGTAAGATATCTCTCAGATGTATCTGTTTATCCTGCTGAAGGACTGATCTGCTTTACTTAAGCTAAGTAACCCTGTGGTTATGGCAAGTGCTCAGGAATGCTAACGTCACACTGGGAATCCTTTCAAGTCCTTTAACTTGCTCAACCAATAAAGAAAGAATGAACATGTTCATATGGGAGAACCTGAAAAAAATTTATATCTTTTGGTCTTGTGTTTAGGAGGTGATTAATAAAATATTTAAAAATTTGAAACATGTCTTGTTTATTATTGGTAACTAGCAAATAATTGAATAAAATATTGGTAAAAAAAAAAAGTATCCAGGACCTTTATGTATCTTGTTTTTGTATTTTGCACTCATTCCATCATTCCTGAAAATCCATTGTTTTCCAGCAGAAATAAACTGATATAGGTTCAGATTTAAAAAAAAAGGTCTAAGCTTTCACATCCTGCAACGTTTTATTATGTGTGAGATTATCTGTAAAGTAATACAATAAAAATCTAATTCCTGTTCTAAATCAATATAATTTCAACACAGCAGGCTCCTCCTACCTGAAAGGGGAAGACGATCAGCCTATTTTTATTTTATTTTAATTAGCTCAGCTATTTGGAAGACACAGGCACTCAGGGGGAAAATTAATAGAGATAATGAAACATAGAAATGAAATAATAAGTGAATCATTTCAGAAACTACAGGGAAATCAAAGACGGGCTGCAAAAAAAGAACATTTTAGAATAATTTCTCAAAATTTCCATAATCCCTAGAAGTAAAATCAGACAATATACTATAGTTTACCTGCAGGTTAGTTAACTCTATGGTGCTTAAAGTGATGAATCGTGACAGAAATCAATGAAAAACTTTACTTTAGAGGCTGAAGTAAGACTGGGACATCACTAACCTCCCACTATGACCTCTTTCTGGACTCTGCCTGAGGTTAATCCAGTCATTCCTCGGTGGTTGCAGTCATCCAGACAATCTCAGTGACGAAGGGCAGTCAGCTGCTGAATGTGGACCAGCTGACCTCAGTGACAGTGAATGTGTGTGTACTTAAATAACCTCAGCCCACTGTAGGAGAAGCCATTTCCATACTCCGAGGCAAAGAGGAAATGTAAAAACTCTTCATCTGATGTGAAGACTTTTAAATATGCTGTATTAAGCCGTTTCTGCTAATGCACTTTATCAATTAAGTGATTAACGGCAACACCCGACAACCAGGAGATTTATCCCTTTCCAGGTCTGGTGCATTAAAGTTCAATCAGTATTGCAGCTTTGTTCCCTTTTCCTCTTTTAGTTATGTTGCAGCCTTAGTCCAACTGGTTTGATAATGCAAAAATTATAATTGTTCCAAATTTAATACAAGAATAAATTAATAGAATACTAAGAAATCACATTTGTGTAAGTGAGGCTCAAGATTATGTGTAGAAACATTTAGAAAGGTTGTTAATCTTGTTCTTAGATATTAAAGTTGGGGAAAACTAGACAAAGGAACAAGACTTAAGTAATATGCTGAGGTGGGATGCCTGGAAAGGAATAAAGCATCTTCACTTAAATACTTTTTTTAATCAAAGCGATTTTGGGGACAATATCCTTTAGAAAGATGAAAAATATTATGTTCACCTAAAAACAAAACATTTTAGGATAAATACATCATGAGAACAGTTGGGCACGGTGGTGGTGGGATAGTGATTTGGGCCTGTTTCACAGCCAGAAGATCTGAGCACAGAATAGTTTTCATGCTATTGCTTATAGTATTTCTTTTTTTTTTTCATTTACAAAGTTTTTTGTTTAATTCTCATCTTTCGTAAACTTTTAGTTAATACTTACAACAAACAAACAATAGTAAAGCTAGATCCCTTTTTAGAATTCTTAGTAAACTACTTGTAAGAAAATGCAGCTGACTTCAAATTAATTGCTTCAATTTGTTGTAGGTAAATTGAATTAAGCTTTTCCAACTTAATTCATTCAAGTTGTCAACTGGTAAACTAACTAAAGTAAGTTTGATCAACATGATTACATTACTTGTTATAAATCATTTAGGTTTCAGCTGCATTTAATAACAGGAAAAAAAGATCAATTAGGGATAAAAAAAAAAATAATCCAAACTTGAAAATGTCACAGAGTCAAAGGTTTAGGCAGATCGGTGGAGACAGATAGTATCAAACTAATATCAGCATTTTGAAGTAGCCTAGCCAGGGTCTTGTCTTTAATCTGATAGATAATCTGAGGAAGCTAAAGATTTCAACAATGGTTTTAAGGCCTTCGTTTCTCAAAGACTAGGAGCTCATCAGTCAAAAGAAATCATCCTGATACCGGTGGAAAAAAATGCAAAAAGCTTTACGCTTTAACTGGTTTCCTATACATGTTTTTCTTGGGTGATTTAAGATAAATATAACTCTAAAAAGGCCAAGCGTGCAAATAACTTTGGGTTCAACTGTATTCTGGTTCTGGGTATCCCTAACTTACACTGGAAAAAATCAAAATCTAGATATCTAATTTTTTCTTAAAATAAGTGAAATTTTTCTTGGATTGAGGAGGTAAAAGAGACATTTTGCAAATGGAACAAGACAATTTACACTAAAAATAAGGAAAAACAATTGCATTGTCTTATTTCAAGGGCATATTATCTAATTATCTTATTTTTAGCATAAAAATACTAATTCCATTGGCAAAATATCTCATTTACCTACTCAAAATAAGGATAAAAACACTTAATTTAAGATATTTTTACTTTTTTCTAGATCATTTTTCCAGTGTATAGAGTTAAAAAGAGGAATTTGTGGCGAAAACTTGAAACCAGCAAAAAATTGAAATCTAAATGAGCCATTTTTTCTTAAAACAAGTAAATTTTTTCTTGAATTAAGGAGGGAAGTGAGACATTTTGTGAATGGAATAAGACAATCTGCATTTTAAATAAGAAAAAAAAACAACAATTTTATTGTCTTTTTTCAAATTCATATGATCTAATTATCTGATTTTAAGAGTAAAAACACTCCATTGGCAAATCCTTATTTACCTACTTATTTACCTACCTACCTAATTATGCATAAATATTTGATTAATTGATTGATTGACTTAATTGATCTCAGTGGAGAAATGTATTTGTTAAATGCTGAATAGTCAAAAAGAAGAGTGTGACAAAAGGAATCTTATTTCTTGTTTCTTATTCAACTTATTTCTAGATAGGTTCTGCAGTGTAAAACATGGCAAAGACCCGAAAGTGAATTTTTTTCTGTTATTTAAAAAACATCTGCCCAGCAAAATCAAAACTGTCTTTGCAAAATGTTCTTTAAGTTTTAACCCCAACATTGACAATAAAGATAGTTAATTCATAGCCATATAAAGATTTACATTTATAATAAACATATTGAGAAGCTATAAATATAAGGGATTGGCAAGGTTCCTAAATTCTCTTCTTCTGCTTTAAGAGCTGCAGATAGAAGCAATAACTAGAGGTTAACTGCAGTCAGAATAAAATAAAATTGAAAAAAAAAATCCTCATTCATTACACTATTTTACCTTCTCTTGTGTTCTGAGGCAATTTCGGTGTATTTTTACTTTTACCTTAGTGAACGCTTCTCTTCTCAGGGAACCTTTAAGTGAAACACCTGCAGGAAACATCTCAGGGATTCACACTTCTTAGACGTTTAAACTCAGCATTCAGAGCCTTAATGATTCATTACCGGCAGAACGCTGCAGCTGCAGGGAGGGTTGAGAAGAAAAAAACATCTTCATCTCATCACCGGAGTTATGTTTAGAACAGGTCCTCCGGTCATGGAGGGAAGTTATCCAAACCTCCAGCTGGGAGAGAGCTGAGACTGGTTTTACTGGTGGGGGGGTTCCAGTTGTCGCTCCTGGTTAGAAATTCACAGCTGGTGTGATGAGGGTTAGAAAAACATCTGTTCAAACCCTCACACTGAGCAGTTTGTAAATTAAACTTAACAGAAACTCACCTTTAAGTCCACAAATCAGCAGCGGCTTCGCTCAGTGGGGATAGGCATCGTGACCTGGCTTGTTTTGTCCTCCATGACGCCTCTCAGGACATTTCACCGTCAGTAATCATAAGGTGTCAGACCTGACACCCTGGAAGGATGCAGAGACGGGCTAGAGCAGGCATGAAACCCATCTGCACAGGACAATAAATCCTTTTTTATTTAAAACAAAGCTAGGGGACATATTGATCATGTGCTGCAGGAGACGACCTAGGGGAATATCATGGAGGCATACAAAGATGGTGAGAGCTTAAGATGAGAAAGAAGTAGACTTTCCCACACCCCAAGGCTCACTTTAACGTTGAGAGATCCTAAACATAAAATATATCAGATTCCAATCACATAGATCTGAGATCATTTTGTAGAGAAGATTCCCAGTGCCTACCTTCTGTCATAGCTCCTCTTCACAGTTCTGTTTTTGTTATTCTAAATGCAAAGTATGGCAAAGTATCTCACTTACCTACTTAATTAAAGGTATAGTGGAGGATGTTCTTTTTCTGGGTGGATCATCAAAATAAGTGGTCCTCCTAATTGTCAATCATTCTGGTGATATGCTTACTTAAGGCTGCTCTACGTGCTTGTCCCCATTTTTACTTACTGGTGGTTGCAAATCTTCTTTTAGAAAGTAAGCTTGTAGGAGCGATGCAAACAGCAACTTTAAACAGAGCAACTTTATTTTGCAGTGTGCTGCTTTGTAAAAAAGATGGAAATGAGCAGATTTCCGAAACCTGTTTACTAAGGCTGCTGAACTCCATTTCAGGTTTATCAGATTCATAACTGAAGGCAAATGGGAACAAAAGATGATTGAAAGGTCGAGTTCAATCAGAAGCTGGGTTTAGCTTTAAGGGTGTGAATATATATAGCAACCTTGTAAAGTTTTAATTTGTTTTTTCCCCCACATTTAAATAGAAAATAATGTGGTCTGCAGTAAAATCCTGTTTTTTTTTTGTTTTTGAACACATCCGGTCTCTGAACATGTTTCTTTAAGAAGATCTGTTCTTTCACGAATGACTACAAGCTGAGTAAATATATCAGTGAACTGCAATCTAAAGTCTCTGAAGCCGATTTAATGGAAAACAGTCCCATCTTAGATTTCTCTAGGCTTTTTGATTTGTTTGAGGAGAATTAGAGAACCCTCCATAATCATCTTCAGGGTCTTAGATCGAGTTTTTCTTTCTTGATCTAACAGTATCGACCTCCACTAACCTCTTTGTAGGAAGAGGAGCATGAGACTCACTTCCAAAACATCCCTATCGATTTCTTTTACAAATAGTTCTCAGATATTTTCAACTAGAAAACACATTTCAAGGCCATCTTACAATAAATTGGGTTTTGGAAAGTCAGAAAATATATGTCTTTTATCACTGGTCGGATGCTTTGTAGGCTTTACAGAGCTTTAAAATGTTAAAATGTTTAAACTGTGTTTCTTCTTTATTAGTTTTATGCAAAGATTACTGCAAAGTAACCAACCAGCTATAAAGACAAAAAGGCTCTTTTGTGAAAAGGCGATCAGGGTAAAACCATAGCAACCAATGCAGTGTATGATTAAACTAAAACAAAGCCTAAGCATGTGACTACTTCCTACATATTCCTGAAAAGCACTATCTAGAAATACAGGAGGAATTGCAGCAGAGCTATGGGTGAAAGTTACAGGTAACTTTCATTTATCTAAGTAAAAGGAAATACCTCACTATCCCTAGAATTTCTTAGGGATAGATACTTTCAGGATGGTGCTGTTGCAGCTCTGATCCAATGTGGGTTGGCTGCAAAAAATGACTAACACTGAACAATGTGGCCACCCTGGACCATTCCCAACATTTTAACTAGGAAAGTCTCTGATGGTTGCACTAAAAGTCGCTAGATGACATTATTGATTAATCCATAGTTATCAATGATCCAGCCTGCAGGAGAAAGTAATATATACAAGACAAGACAGAAAATGATTAAAAACAATCAGCAATCCATCCATCCGTCCATCCATCCATCCATCCATCCATCCATCCATCCATCCATCCATCAGGGTCATGGTGGGGATGGTGCCTAAATCTAGCAGTCTATGGGTGAAAGGTAGGGTATACCCCAGACAGGTCATCTTTCTTTCGTAGGGAAACTCTAAAAACCCTGATCGAGCATTTGAGAAAAAATCTTGACACATGATGAGTTGCTGAGTCAGCCTACCTGTCAGTGCTTTGGAAGTAGGAGCAGCTCACAGTGAAACTCACTTCTCACAGGAAACGGTGAACTCTGATCTTTAATTGCTTAATCTAGATGTGTGTCTAGTTCCTTTTTTTAAAGTGATATGTAGGAGGAGTCTGAAAAGTCGCCAAATATAGCTACAAATAAAGTTAGAAACAGTGCCAGCCTGGCGCAGCTATAGCTCTGGCTACATAAACACGGTATGTGCTTTTTCTTGGAGTTCAAGTGCAAAACATATTATTGCATAAATATGCTTTTTCATCCTGAAATAACCTCATCCTCATGTCTCTATTTTACCATTTGGTCTATACTAATCAAGATACAGTAGGTTAATTGATTTTATTCTGAAATTCACCAAAAACACGTCCCTCACTTTTTTCTGTTTAGTTCGTGTACTGCCTGGCACTTAACACGGGACCACTGCAGCGTGTATACATCAATTTGATTGATTTGGGTTTCCTGGGAAAAAAAGTTTTCCTTAATATAGCAAGTTTGAAACAACCGACAAACCACCCCATTAAAGCATAAAAAGGTTTTATTGCATTGCAATTGTAGGTTTTCCTGGTAGCGAATTTATTTTCATAATTACATTTTATGCAATCTGATAGTTATTGGAAACGCAACTCATGACTTGATGAAATCATATGCTTTACCTTGATAGAAACTTTGACTTTGACTCTGTAAAGTGCCTTGAGATGACAAGGGTGACAAACTTACAAAGGACTTTCTGGTACCTACCCTGGAAGTAACTGGTTACTTGGAAGAGCACTTCCAGAACATTGCTTTATTACATGCTACATTTCTGTGGTTATATTTCCATGGACCATTGGCTAGCTGTTTGTTGCTATGGCCTTTTACCATCTATGGTATTTCAGGTTATGTTTCAAAATGTGTCAATAAACTGTTCTTATCCTGGTCCAACATAATAAAATAGGGTTTAGTTTAATAAAGTAACTTTGCTATTAGGTTTTCCTCATGGGTTGTGTACTTCCATTGTCATTTTAGCTCTCAGTGCAAAAATTAAAGGAAATAAATTCACTGCATTTTCTATCGTGTTATTTTTCCTTGGGGGAAAAACACAACATGCACCTAAAATAAAACAGGATTTAGAGAATCTTTTATGAGTAATAATAAAGATAGCCTGATATATTAAGTTGATGTGAGTGAAGATTGGCACCCTGATGGCCACCATCCACCCTGAAACCCTGAGCTCCTCATTTGGTCATGAAATGAGACTGAATCTGACCAAGTGGAAAAGAGGTTAAAGCACGCTGGCCTCAGGCTACTAGTGAGCCTCCACATAGCGTCGTAACAAGCAGAATAATGATCGGCCACAATGATAATTATTGGTTCAGACTCCCTTTATAGCTTTATATAATTCATGCACAATGATCTGTGCTGTGCACACTGGAGCAGATTAACGAATGTGGCAAGTGTGTGTAGAAATAATGTGCTTAAACATCTAAGCATTTTCTTTTTAATGCCAAGTGACCATTAGTT
Source organism: Cyprinodon diabolis (assembly GCA_030533445.1). NCBI lineage: Eukaryota > Metazoa > Chordata > Actinopteri > Cyprinodontiformes > Cyprinodontidae > Cyprinodon > Cyprinodon diabolis. The sequence continues at coordinate 7,791,384 of CM060085.1, forward strand.
TAAAGCTAAAGTGAGTTCCACTGCTCATATCATTTCAGCACACTGTTATACATGAAAACATCCATAACCATTTAGGTAAAGATACTTTATAGCTAAAATGGAAGCTATAAAAGATAATTTGTAAAGTTGCAAGGGTAAGGGTGCAAACAGAGAGATTTTGAAGGGGAAGCTAATTAGGATGGAAATCTTCAAGCAAATCATATCAAGAATTGAGAATAATTTTATCCTTTTGTTTTATCTAGGAGTTTGAGGTGAGTCAATAAACACAGGTTTTAAACAATAAGAATAAACGCACCAGGTTTGAAGGAATGGCTGATTGACAGGCTGCTGCTGACTCTTAATGGCTGCTCATGAAGCAATGCAATAATTTCAGTCAGGGGGTCCTGGAGCAGAGACACTTCTAAAACATGCAGGGCATTGGGTCCTGAGGAGCAGGATTGAGAAATGATGCATTGAAATGCACCGGGAAATTCCCAGAAGAGGTGAAAAGTAGTATTACTGAAGTCTCCAATCTTTATATGAGTAAAAAATAAATAAATAAAAATAAAGACATATGATTATGATGAGTTATTCAAAGAGGGAGTTAAAAGAAATATTGTCTGAGAGCAGAGGCTCTCTATTAGAGACCTAATAAACCAGACCCTTTCCGGAGATTTAAAGTCCATTCTGTGGTGAATTCTGCCTGAATTGTATCATAGAATGAGATGAATGGTTTTGACAAAAAAAAAAACTAAATTAAACAAAATTTTGGCACCATTTAGGATAACATTGCTATTTCAGTACCAGTTCTGGACATCACTTTGTCCTCATTATCATTTAAATGAACAAGTCGACAGCATCTTTCCTCCCCACTGTCGCTACAAGCATGCTTTGTAGGAGGGATTGCCTCCGAGTCAATGAGTCGCTGCAATCAACTGGTTTTCCTTAGAGAGAAAACTTTGAATCAATTTGACTGGATGATCTGGTGAACTGTAAAGTTCCTTGAGATGACATGTGTTGTCAATTGGCGCTTTTAAAATAAACTGAATTGAATTAAATCCTTAACTTCTCTTGGAAACAGGGTAAACAAAAAAAGAAAACTGTGTAGGTTAAGATGGAGAGTGACCATTTGGAAATAACTGTTGTTAACTTTTGTTAAAGAAATTAAATCAGCATATATATATATATATATATATATAATATATATATATATATATACGCTCACCGGCCACTTTATTAGGTACACCTGCCCAACTGCTCGTTAACACTTAATTTCTAAGCAGCCAATCACATGGCGGCAACTCAGTGCATTTAGGCATGTAGACATGGTCAAGACAATCTCCTGCAGTTCAAACCGAGTATCAGTATGGGGAAGAAAGGTGATTTGAGTGACTTTGAACGTGGCATGATTGTTGGTGCCAGAAGGGCTGGTCTGAGTATTTCAAAAACTGCTGATCTACTGGGATTTTCACGCACAACCATCTCTAGGGTTTACAGAGAATGGTCCGAAAAAGAAAAAACATCCAGTGAGTGGCAGCTCTGTGGGTGGAAATGCCTTGTTGATGCCAGAGGTCAGAGGAGGATGGCCAGACTGGTTCGAGCTGATAGAAGGGCAACAGTGACTCAAATAACCACCCGTTTTGTAATTTTATACACTTTATTAGGTATATATACATATATATACGTATATATATATATATATATATATATATATATATATATATACATATATATACGTATATATATATATATATATATATATATATATATATATATATATATATCAGATTCCGGACATTATAGGGATTACAGCCCAATCATCATAAAATAAATCCAAAGTTTTAAGATAGCGAAAAAACAGAGATAGGAACTTTGACCCAGTGGCCTTCTTGAACTGGTAATTTCAGTTTACATTGTGTAATTTAAAGCATGAGCGGTGATGAGGTGCAGTCTGGTAAGAGTGTTTCTCAAGTGTGACATGTTTTCTGCTACCCCCATCCCGCTTCACTTCCAGGGTTTATATTACCATGAAATGATGGAGCTACAGATTCTACATCCCACTCGGAGCAGATACCCAACCCTTCTTCATTTCTATACCCAAATATGGCAGGATGAGCAAATCTGGGTCACAGAGGGTTAAAACCTCACCTTTCAACGTGATTTTTTTTTTTTAAAGCCTGACCTGAATATCAGTATCCTGTTAGTTTTACATTATTTATTTGTGATAAAAAATATACTTAAGCAGTTTCTGTGTCTCTAAAATAAAAAAAATAAGAGGAACCAACTTAGGTTTGACCAGAACCAACGGCTAAGGGCATAGACGTCAAAACATGGAGCACCAATATTAAAGTCAAACTGACTTTCCTTTATTTATCCCTTATAGTGATTTAACTCTGTACCCTAAATTACAATTTGGATGTCAATACACATTTAAGGCAATGATTATTGTACAGGACTTAAACGTGTCACTATTTCCAACTGTTTTTTTAAAGCAAGCCATTTGTCAATTTTATTCTAAACCAGGTTTGAATGTGAAAGAAAATAACCATAAGAATAATATATAAAGTAGGGTATAGAGAACATACCAACATATTTCTTGTTTGTTCTGGTTTATTGAAAATAATGGATTTAGTTGAGCTTCAGACTTAGATAATAATGCATAAAGTAAAGAATAACATATACCAGAAAGGTTACAGAACCTTTTTGAATTAGAATTAGGAGGACTGCAGAGGCTAGCTGGAATTTAATCCAAGGTTTGGTTGGTTGACGTTAAAAGAAACGTGTTTCTCTGTTGCAGGTATTCCCAAAATCTTAACCTAAAGATTTGTGTTTTCTTTTTTAGAAAAGGTTTTAAGAAGCCAACATGAGCTTCTGTGCACTGGAAGATTGAAGGAATTGATTATTTATACTTGTGTTTTCTATATATTCCCCTCTATTTTAGTGATTTGGTTGTGTATGGTTGGTACCAAATGTAGGGGCAGGTGTTAAAAGTTTATCTTCTTCCTGCTGCTTCTGATTCATTTGTTGTATAATGATTTTGATTTTAAATGCAATTATGTAAAAGAGGAAAGAAGGAAGGGAAGAAGGATACAAGACAAGATAGATTTGATGTGTAACAGTGGAGATGAATCAAGAAAAATAAATGTAAAAGCAACATGAAAGCTGTAAATGATTAAAACTTAGTTATGGTGGATTGATTATTCCTGCAGAATCAAAGGGATTCATAGATTCTTTAAAATTTAGATAAACATTTCACCCAATTGGCAAATAGTAGCACAAACTCAATACTGCAATCAGATGCATTATAAAAGTCAGATGACAGGAAAGGGTGAGGGCGTAGATCCTGGAATGATTCAACACCAATAAAATCCACCTGTGGGTCATTGGCCTCTAACTCGTCTTTGAGAACAAGTGTCTGGATCTGGTGGACGTCTGTAGCTGCATTTTAACTGTCTAAACTAAAATGAGTCCTGCGTAGATCATCAGAACTTTGACCGACTGTTCTTTATCAATCGTTTTTTTTTTTTTTTTCAGGTTTTCTTCAAACTTGCCAGCAGTACCTAACTTTTATTTAAACAGTCTTTGAAGTATGGAAGAGCAACAGTTGGTGCAGCCTCGTCTTTCTCTGAGAGGCTCACTGGCCGTATGCCACGGACACAAACAGAGGGGGGAGGAGAGTGACAATGCAGAGAGTGATGACACCACTTATTTGTGTATAAAAGAGAGGCTGTAGTGGCTGGTGGCTGAGCAGCGCCATGCTGTAGAGGCACAGCCATACAAGGAGATGCCCTGCAGGAGGACTGCTCTGTCTCTACACTGTTTGGCATCTGCTGTGGAAGAAGAAGATTTAGTATAGTTGAATGTGTTGTTGTCTAGTTTAAATGTTTCAGATCCCAAATGGAAAACTAACATAATAATAATAATTGAACTTTATTGATCTCGCTTTGGAGAATTTTACCTCTTCCCTTGGTGAACAGTGGGCTGCCATTATGTGGCTCCTGGAGAGCGGTGTGGGGTTCAGGGTATTGCTCAGACACCCAGAGTGGCAGTCAGTGGGAGTGGGGTTCCAACTCAGAACCTCAGTATTCCTAAACACTAAACTGCCTCTCCACACTAGATAGAAAAAGGTGAGTAGAAAAACAAGATATAGTTAAAATGCAGTAATTGGAGGCAAAAACCACTACACTCGTCTCTGCAAAACCATTTTAATTCTGACACAATGAAGAGTTTTCTTATACCAATGGCCTATTTCTGGTCATGCTATAGTATCTTAATTCCATATAAGTCCAAAGTTTGATAATGCCATTCCAGTTCCTTATTTTGTTTTGATCATCCCTCTACTAAAACCTTGTTTGACTCCATGGTGCGCAGTTTCTAATACTGGTTTATGGCGCTGTCACACCTTGACAATTAAGCCAACATATGCCTGATCTCCCAGAATCTTTTAAAAGATTGGCACATGCTGAACTTTCTATGTATTTTTTTCAATTTTGGGCATATATATATATATATATATATATATATATATATATATATATAGAGAGAGAGAGAGAGAGAGAGAAAGAGAGAGAGAGTATTCACAACAAGTCCAGAACTTCCTGAGGGAGGCAGCAATGCGCCCGGAGGCACCCGGCCTGCATAAAAAGCACAAGAAGATTTCTCTAGCTGTTGTTTACCGCTTGCCAAAAAAAAAAAGAATAAAAAAAAAAGGAAAGGAATAAGGTTTGCAGTTGCAGCATATTGAGTGTCGAGTCTGCTAGGAAGTTTGTTGGCATTGTCAATGGCATCGGCAGCTGCATCCGTGGCCTTCCCCTCTCAGGCAACCATTCCCGAAAAGAAGAGGGCCAAGAACACACAGTTTTGTCTTAATGTCCACGAGTCGCAAATTAGCGAATAATTATAGACTACCAGAGGCTGGACAAGAAGGCAAAGCTCTGGGAGGATCAAGCTAAGGCGCATAGCTGTAAGTTAGAAACAAGTTCAATGGTTGTCTGGAAAACGTCAGATATACCTACATATGTTGATGTGCGTTGGGGATGTTCTTAATAAGTTCTGTATAAGTTATGTGCAAGTTACTCATAGGTTTGTGGATAAGCTTGACACCACGCCTTATGAGTAATTTAGAATTTATGAGTGTTAACGATCTAACTAACTTGTAACTTATGGCCACATATGAGCATACACTGGCATACGTACTTGCCGTATGTCGACATGTGCCAGCGTGCTTATACAAAACTTACCCATAACTTATCCATCGTACACAAGCCGTTTTGCCAAATTATTTGTAAGTCGGCATATGCTGGCTTAATCACCAAGTTATTATAAAGCTTCAGACAGAAGTTTAATCTGAAAAACTCACACAAAGAGAAAAGACAATTAGGAGAAATGTATTGATACAATTACTTTGTCTTTGGCGCTCAGACCTTGGCAGGAAACATAGCATTAACTTTGATAGATATGCATGAACAGGAGCAAAGAATAGGGCTGTTTCCCCCAGGCCTGAAACTGGTGGTGGAGTGGAGATAAATGAAGTTGGTCAGTCTGTAGACTGCTGGTTAGCGAAACGGTCTGCTGAGCTTTATGGGGAGATCCATTGGATTGCATGAGCTGATACTACAGCTTCACTCAGGTACCTGGAAGATGGAAGACCAGTTGGATAACACAGGTTGAGAGAACCTGTCCATGATGAGCAAGCATGAAGTGACAGTGGAGAGGAAAAACTCCTCGTTGGGAAGAAACCTCTTGCAGAACCAGGCTAAACATGGCGGTCTTCTGCCGGACCGTTTGAGATGAGACAGGGAACACAGTAAGAGTCCGGGAGGAATGACACTCTGATGAAGCTTTAGCTACGATGGTGGAAGAGGGGCTGGAGGTGGGTTGAAACGGTGTCATCTGAATGAAGTCACATAGCGCATCCGCCGCCTGCGCACAGGAGCAGACAGGTGCGGATCTGTGGCCTTTTAAGATGAGCTTTGGATGCCGAATAGCTTTCGTGGAGGTGTGGTTCAAAGCTTATTCATACATCCGTATGAAGAGCAAATGAGTTTCTTCAGTTGAACGTCCGCCTAGGCTCCATGTTTAGTTTTATAACAGAATTAACAAGATGCATTTGTACCCAAATGGTAAATAAAAGACATTTTTTTTGTGATCTTTTTTGTTAGAAGGGGTTGTGGTGTTGAAACTATTATGTCGGCCATGTTTACTGTCTCTGTTGATATTAAATCCTGAACTTTGATGTTAACAGAATAATTAAGGGGCCCAGTCCTTGCTTTAGGCTCTTCTATGACCTCCTGGATGGGCTGTTAACTCCCTCTTGGAGTAATATTCCCCAGGCCAGCTGCTCCTGGGAAGGTTAATCACCGTTCGTTGTCCTACGTGTTTAGAAATTGTTTTGTAATTTTCTCCAGACTGATAATTAAAAAAGGAATTTTGTCTCTTTGTCTTTATTTTTTTCATGATTAATTCAGATCAAGGGATGATGTTTTACTCTATTGAAACCTTTTACCCTACTTTGTGTTGTCTGACAGTTTCTAGTTAACAAATTCTATGATTTAACAGCCCTGTTTGTATTTAGACCTTGGCCTATCTAGCAAAATGACCTTTCCAGAGAAACACGAGTCAAGCTAATGAGAAAAAATCTTAACCTACCTTTAGTGTGCTTCGTCTTATTCCTCCATCTTTTTTTACTGTCTCTGAGTGAGTTAGATCCGTAATGTGGATTTTAATGTTTAATAAATCGACTGAGTGAAAGTCTGCAGACTATAAAAGTGACGGAAAATGATTTAACTGCCCTGAAGTTCATATCTGAGTTAGCAAGCTAGTGAAAGCACCAGAGAGAAATCAGAAGAGAGGTGAGGTCAAATATCTCCCAACTAATAATACATCACACACACACACTCCTCGCAGTTCATATAGGTTTCTTTTTTTTCTCACTCTACCCGACTAGTGTGTTGACATAGTTTCCATGGTGAGGTAAAGGGGGACTCTGAGGGGCCGCTGCATTCTTGCAAGCACACACACATCAACATTTACTCTGAGGGGTCATTTAACACTCTCTCAGCTCTCCCTGTCCAATAAGTAGCTGCTGGTGGTGCCACTATTAAAAAAAGACATTTTCAATATCCTGAGGGCCTGTAGTCTTCCAGTTCCACCATGGCACTGTAGACCCAGGGCTCATTCCCAAACACAAACTGCAGAGTCTGTGTGCATGCAACCCCAAGAGGAGGGATTGTATATTGCACTCAACAATTCAAGTGTCACATCAGACAACACGCTGATAATTTCCCCGTGAGAATCTGAGCGGATTCTGACAGGAATTAGAAAAAAAAAAGTTCAAACTTCCACTTATTAGTTTGACAAATGCAGCATTCTGGGTCTCTTTGGTCCCAGAGGGTTATCACACATTTCAATTCACAGAAGGCTCTGAGATGCAAGGAGAAAGTGCACAATTGTGTACATGGGTTATATGATGCTGCTGCTAATCACATCTTGTGCATATTTAGTGCCTTGCAACGGTTTTCACAGCTATTAAATTCATGAGTTTTTTTTTTAAACCAACGCTCCAATATTTTGGAGAGATTTGTGTGAAACCTCAAAAGAAACTGAAGCATATTTGTAATATGGAGGGTTAAAATTCTTAAAAGATATAAATCTACAACATGCTTGCAGTGTGTTTTTATTTCTATCACCTAATATTCTCCATAACCCCATAACAGCTTCAGAAGTCACCTAATTTATGGAGATATTTCTACAGAACATCACTGAACACTTATTTTTTTTTAATTAAAAACTAATTAAAAACCCTAATTTTACATTCATGTAATACTTTGATACTCATTTTATGTTTTATATTATGTGATCTGTTGTTGTGACCTAACTCAGTTTCTATCAATACAAACTGTATTGTGTTGTTTAATAAATTTAGGATTTCAATGGGAGAAATTAGAGTTGATTCCACATTTAGGCGGGATAAATTATCTTTTTTTTCTTCTTTCAAGCAAGAATGCACATTTTATTAACCACTATTAAATTACTTAAACTGTAGGTGCTAAAATATTTGTAGAAATAAAGTATATATACATATATATATGTGTACATATATAGTATTTATGATTCAAAATCATTCTTTTTATAACGCAACACTTAAGACTTTATTTGACCACAAGGGAGCAGAACAAAACTTTATTAGATTATATCAGACTCATCTGGCTTTCATTTCCTTCATAAGTGACTAATGAATGTTCACGAAGTGACTTTGACCTGCAGACTCCAAACGTAATCTTTCTGGACTGCGCAGAGTTCTGATAGTTGGTGATTAGTTGCTCTGGGAACTGCTTGATAGAAACCAGACTGCAGACACACCTCTACTGCACTAATACACTCATTTTATTTTTGCATATGCATACATTTTTGTAAACACAGCGAACTATGTATGATATCTTAAGTGGTCTCAAATTACATAAATGCTTTAGTGCTGAGTGCTCACCAGAAGTTAAAGAGGATTTGGAGCTAATGTGGGTGAATCTGAGCTAATTACAGTCAGGATGGATGGAGCAATAAGTCGCTATGTGTCCAAAATGAGGAATGAAATGGTGTAAAGAAAAAGATTCGTAAAAACATAAATACAAACACTTTGGATTTACAGACTGACTGTTTTGACCCAATATATCAATACATCCTTTGTTTTCCATTAATTCACACTTTAGAGATATCAAAAATATGTCAGGTGCTAAGTGCTGTTCAGCAAAAATGCTGCATTTGTTCCTTGACATGAGATTTGACTGAGAATCTTCATGAGAACAAAAATTAAGGATACTCTGTTATTGCTTGTGTCTTTTAGATATATGGAATTCTGAAGAAAAAAAATTCAAATTCAAATTTGTCCCATGGTAAAATGGCTCAAATCAGACACAGGACATTTGTGTAAACTAAAGAATGGCTTTTGAAGGAGCTTTGTTTAAGTAAACCCCTCTCCTATGGTGCTCCTGTTGTAGTGAACATCATAGTGAAACTTTAAAGGCTGTCTGAAGGTTACTGACAAAAGATTGCTGCAGCTGTTGCAAAGGTGGAAGGGTTTCATTGCCCGGATGATCCCAGAGGCTAGGTTTTTGTGGGCTTAGATGCCGCTAGGGTCTCCTAAGACACATTGTGACAGATCAGACAATTAGCCATTGAAAAAGCCCTTAGACAAATAAATTGGGGCACATGATGTCATCTGGTACGGCGGAGCCGGAGCCATGACCCCCACCCCGTAGCCTGGTTTCAGGTTTAGGTTTGTAAGTGTTGGCCTGGTGGTTGGGTTTTTCCTCGTTGGACACATTAGGAGTCCAGGCTAAAGGAGCGACGCAAGGCCATCCCCCAGTGGGTCCACCACCTCCAGATGCAAAGAGCATTGGGCAGCCATCGGAGGTGGAGGCAGCAAAGTCTTGTGACTGAGTGTAGCTGTGGCTGTAAGGTCTACAATTCTTGTTGTGGTGCAAATTTCTGAACCCGGTGATGGACACCAATATGGCTAGTGTGTGGAACACCAGAGGCAGCAGGTAGGTATCATTAAGACAATTGTGTTGCTGCCTTGGCAGTTGCACAATCAAATATTTAGGCTTGAGGGTTGTTTTGAGATGCCATTGAGAAAGACTTGGTTGGCCTCAAAGCAATCATGACAAATCATTTGGTACCTCCATAGGGTAAACAAGTGCTTTGCTAACACTGGGGGGCTGCTGACCCTGAAAGAGAACATCATTGGATGGTGGAAGGAATACTTTAAGGATTTCCTTAACCAGCTGACACACCTTCCTTGGTGGAAGAAGTGTTGGGACCAGATTAACTAATCATCCAGGCTGAAGTCACAGCATTATTCAAAAAAACCCATGGTGGCAAGACTTTCGGGGTGGACAAGGTTCGCCCTGAGTACCTAAAAGCTCTGTTGTTGGGCTGTCATGGCTAACATACTTCTTCAACACCGCATGGAGGTCGGGGACAGTGTGTCAGATTGGCAGACTCTTAGGTGGTTCCAAGCATAAGAAGGGGACCGGACAGTGTTCTCCAACTACAGGGGGATCACACTTCTTAGCCTCTCAAGGAAGGCCTGTCTCAAGGTGCTGGAGAGGGGAGTCCCTCTGATATTAAACCTTGTGTTCAGGAAGAACAGTGTGATCTACAGTTTAAGCAGGGTGCTAGAAGGTGTTTAGGAGTTTACCCAACTGGTCCACATGCGTTTGTGGTAAAGGCATCAAACATGTCCCAAGTGGTGCCCATTGTGAAGCGCTTCAGGAGCATGGATTCAGGGGGCCCTTACTAGGGGTCGTCCACTGTCTGTACAAGTGGAGCAGGAGTGAGGAAAACTGTCCAGGAAAGATGCACACCGAATCAGAGAGCACTGACCCAGCTGTACTTTCATTTGTCAAAGGTACTGTAAAGGTTAAAGGCAGATAAAAGGGAAATCTGACCAGATATAAACCAGTAACCCTTAAAAGGGAAGGAACCTGAGTACCTTTTTTCATTTTGATGTGTAAAACCTGGATTTTAAGGTGAATGGCTTAAAAACTGCATGTCACTTCCATTAATTAGTTTGAATGTGGCAATGTTAAATCTAAAATCCTGGCAGTGTGTTTAGTGTGGAGCACAGGAGGCAGGCGTGTGCTGTGGATGCTCTAAACATCAGCACTGATTACAATGAAAACCAGAAAATGTGTTGCCTCTGGAGGGCTCTGGGGAGAACAGACTGCTTACTTGCTTCCATGTGAGGCTCGATTTTTACATTTTTACATCCAATTTTTTCTCCCCGTTGTTATATATGTAGAGCAGCCTTTATACAGTAACGCACTAACACCGAAGTGAGGGTAAAACACACCCAACTCAGCAATAAAGCAAATAAAAGATGGAGATCCCTCCCTTGATGGTTGCTTTTTCTAATCATGTCCGTCTCGAATTCAATTTAAGAAGATAATGCTTTCAGTTGTGACAAGGCCGCATTAACAAATGATCCATGAACACGCACATGCAGGGACAGGAAAATGGGTCAAATGGACCCTGAGAGAGAACAAGTGAATGTTAGAAAAAGCCAGCAGCCAATAAAAACTGGATCTTTCATTGCTACGAGCTGGACTGAGATGAAGATGAGAGGAAAAGGGAGAGGTGAATAGAAAGATTGTTAAAGAAGTGTAAAAATTCAAACTCAGGAGGGTGGTCAGGGATCTAGCCCATCTGCATTCTAATCAAAACAAGGGAACGAAAGAGAGAGTGGGTAGTGAAAAAGGAGAAAAGGAAGCTACAGACATGCATAGATTAAAAAAAGACAAATAAAATGAACATAAACACACATAACCCCCACAATTAAAAGGATGGGAGCCAGTCAAAACAGAGAGATCATCTAAATCATTTATCAAAAAACCTTTTTTCTGTCTGCAGGTTTTTTAGGTTTCAGCTTTCTACTCTGTGGGACCCTTTTCAAGTGAGGACCATTTTAGTCACTAACTAAAGTACTATTTCATCACTGAACACCACGAAATGTAATGTACCAGTGGAATGTGGTCCAATAATCCTGAGCTAAAATAACCTGTTCAAAACAGAAATTGGTCCAGTCCATTAAAACATATGACATCTCTCAGGAAAAGTGGGTATTTAACTTACTGTCTGTAGAATGACTGCCAGAAAAGTAAATAAAAAAAAATTGTTTTTTGCTTATACATAATGTTTGAGATGTGAAGAAATATATTAATACTACTTTTCTATAAGCAGCCTGAGATTCCCCTGTCCTTAATTTCTGTTGATAGATTTCAGTAAAAACAAAAGTTTTTTCATCTAAACTCTGGAAATTAAGTAGTATTAAAGAGTAAAGTAAGAGGTATGTCATACTTCATGCTTTATGGCGCAGTATTTGGCTCAATATGCCATGAAAACTAGCAATCATCTTCCATTATTTTTTGTTTAATCTCTTTATGCAAATAAAGTATGGCTTTTTTTGCAAAAAAATACTGTTTTTATTGGAAAAATGACACAAAAAGCAGACACCTCACTAACAATAATATGCTTAATAGATTCTATGTAATGCAAAACAGTGGATCACTGACTAAAACTCAGCGGTCCACTAAAACAAACCCAGTTACTCTATGAGCCCTAAAACAACTGCCATGGAAACGCAGATACAACTTCTGAGTAAACTTTCATCCAGTGCCAGCTCTGCAAAGGAATGTGTAAACATTTGCCCTCTTTATAAAGCAGTGTGATCACAGTCGGCTGACAATGTCAGAGCAGCTACAGTGGATGTAAAAACTCTACAGAACTCTTGAAGTGACAAGTTTTGTTTGAATGCTGGAAATGCGACAAAGATAGATCCAAAATTGATGACGCAACAAAAGCAAAATATATAAGGAAGGCTGCCAAGACATCTACAACATTAAAGCTTTGCTGCGGTTATTTATTTATTATTTATATACCCACTGGACATGCAGCTTGTATTATTTATTTGTCCTTTAATTAGATGGAAAAATTCCCTCAAACTTGACCACAACAAAAAGCTAATACACAACAACCTGCAAGCTTGTCAATTCTAGTTTTCCTTCTCATCATTGTGGGTTTTAAAATGCACCAAGATTTATTATTACCTGTTTTACAAAAATGAGGCCTGCATAATCCTACTAATTTCTTCATGTTCTTCATTTTGAAAAATGAAATTTAGTGCAAAAATTAAAACATTTTTGGATGAACTATTGCATTTGCATTCCTCCATGAAATGAGAATATAAAGCCAACAACAGGCCAATCTTTTAAAACAAGTTAAAATCATTCCTACCAGTCGATCAGAAGCTTTGGATGCAGATATAAAGGTGGGACTTGATATTTACCAACTAAAAGGTGTTTTTTTCCTGTCTAACATTAGACTTTTTTCGGCTATTCTTCCTCCAGTCTTAGAATGGTTTTTGGCTTTTTTTTTCCAAATCACCTGTGTAACTATCTGGGTCAGGTTTTTAAGTGGTAGCCACCTGAGAATACAAACTCTGCTGTCCTTAAGCCACTCTCTATCTAATCTGATGTAATTAAGGTCAGTATCCACTTGAAAGACCTATTTAAGTGCAACCTTTTACTTCCTGGCAGTTGCCTTTGTATATTGTTTCAATTGCCGCCAACGTTTTCCTCTCAATGTAACAATAATAATGGTCATAATGATCAAACACCGAATGATCCCAAAGGCTATGTTGTTTGGGACTTAAATGGCCCTGGTAGGGTCTCCCAAGGCAAACAGGCTCTGGGTGATGGGTCAGACAAAGAGTGATTCAAAAAGAGAAAACAATCAAGACAAGTGACGTCATCCAATAAGGCGGAGCCAGGACCCTATCCTGGAGCCCGGGCAGGGTTTCGCCGACGAGCACCAGGTGGTCTGGTTTTTCCTTGCAGGTTCCGGCCAGGCAAGTCATTGGTTTGTCCATAATGAAGACCATGCTAAAGCATAGGGATGTGTATCGCTGGACTTGGCACCAGGACACCCTAGGCTGGAGGTCAATAATCAACTCTTTAATTGCATATTCTAAAAGGTTTCTTACCTTCTTGTGCATGTCTTGAGGCGTGGGGGTGTCCCCCAGTTACCATCTGGTGGTGAGCTAGATACCCTGGAAGAGAAGGCTGGGTAGACTCTGCAGCCCAAAGCAAGTAATGAGGGTTTGCTGTGAATCTCTGGCAGAGCCCTCGGTCAGGGACTTGTTCAACTACCACCTCTGTGAGAGCTTCTCGAAGATTCAGGTAGAGTTCGGGATAAGGAGCATGAGTGGACCATGTTCTCTGCCTCTATTGTTGATGTGGCTGCCTGTGTCTCTCAGCAGGCCTGGGAGTGCCTTGGGCTTCCCAGAATAAAGCAGGAGTCTGGGAGTCTGCTGAGACTTTGACCCCTGCAACCCAGATAAAGTGAAAGATGACGACTATAATGGCAAGTCCCTTTCTAGTACATTGTCTTGTGGCTTTGATTCTTTTTTTGTTCCATGATGTCACACTAGGAACCAGCATTTTTGAGGTGTTGCCTTCAAGTTCATCAACAGCTGTGCCTCCAATTTAGCTTAGCCAGCCATACAGACAGCATTAAAGTCACTCAGGTAAGGCTCATTACACTGGTCAAAAACAGACCAAACCAATCAAACCCATGCATACAGGCCTGCCAGGCAGCAGCATTTTTCTGTAACCATTACAGTGGAGATTGCAGCTACAACAAAGTGATGTCTTAATGTTCTTTATCAAGTCCCAAATGAGTTGTTTATACACTAAGGTTTCACTCACTGGCTTCTGTATCACATTTTTGGCAAATTGAAATTTTGATCACTGGCAAAATTTTTCAGCTGCACAATGGTGCAATGCACAGGATCTTTCTGCATGGAGTTTGCATGTTCTCCCTGTGCATGTGTGCCGTTCTCTCCAGGTTCTTCCCAGAGTCCAAAAACGGGATTGTTAGGTTAATTGGCTTCTCCATATTCTCCTTAGGTGTGAGTGTGTGTGTGAATGATAGTTTGCCCTGTTTGTCTCTGTGTTGCCCTGTGATAGACTAATGTCTTTTCCAGGGTGTACCCGCCTCTCACCCATTGACAGCTGGAGATAGGCATCAGCAGCCCTTGCAACCCCAGCCAGGATAAACATAACAAAAAATGGATAGATAGAATGGCAAAACTATCTGCCCTAATTTTAAACAGTTCAGCCTTTATAATCTGGCTCTACTGGCTTCTTGTGTCAGTCAGTGTGGATGGTCAGGCTCTGCCTAACTAAAAGTCCTGTAACACAAACATCAAAAAGCCTCCTCATTAATTGGGATTTCTCAAATTTAAACAACTTTAAATCAATCCTCAAACTATTTTCTCACATCATCCTGCCATTGTGTAAATATTGGGCTAGGCCATATTCCCCGAAAAACTGTATCTTGATATTTTAAGCAAAATCACAAGAAGCAATATTTGTTATTTGACGAACTCTTCTAAATCAGAGTGACCAAATGTGATGAAGGCACATTTGTTTTTTTTTTTGTTTTTTACAAACATCATGACATAACACAATAGCATTAAAGAAAGTTTAAATTGCAACAGAGACTATCTCACCTTGGACCAAATAGTTTCATCTTACATCATCTGAAAAAAATCTTGATTTAAAATCTCTAGATATTGCACAGGTCAATCAAAAGTACATTACTTGAGCATTTGTGACTGACCTTAACTGGAGTAAGCATAGTCTGACATAAAGACATAGAAGTTACACATCTTTCTATATAATCTACATTTGATTTTTAACTTAAGTTAAATTTTTAACACGGGAGTCAATAAAAAGGACCAGGAAGAGTAAAAAACACTAATTATTTCAAAAATCATCCTGATTTGTCATATTAACTTCTATAAAAACACAGAAATTATGGAAGTCTTCCAGGGACATGTTCA
The DNA here is from genome assembly GCA_030533445.1 of Cyprinodon diabolis. Taxonomy (NCBI): domain Eukaryota; kingdom Metazoa; phylum Chordata; class Actinopteri; order Cyprinodontiformes; family Cyprinodontidae; genus Cyprinodon; species Cyprinodon diabolis. The sequence continues at coordinate 7,806,763 of CM060085.1, forward strand.
GGGATTTGCTTCAATGCTACTTATTGTGGTCTAAAGGAGAGAAAATTAGGCAGAAAGCATCGTTTTCCACCTTCATGCTGACAATGGTAGGAACTATCCTGAAAAGCAATATGGCAGAAAGAAGCACACATGCCGTCGATGTTTAAAGGGACTTCCTGAATAAAAAAATAAAAAAAAATCACATCAATCTGGTGACAGCACAAATGTGTCCAATATTCCTCCAGTGTTATTACTTTTAGAAGGGCGTGTCAAGAACGGCAAAGATCCAGTCTCTGCTTGGTATTCCAAAATCAACTTTTCTCCATCTGTGTTTTGATCTGGGTCCTGGTCAGCCGAACAAAAGGCAAATTTTGGCTGAATATCCTTACCGTCTTTTGGCAGGATTGATACCTCTGTAATGGCTGTCTAAGAAGACAAATTAAAATGTAGAACATCAGAAACAGAAAAAAAGCTTTTAATCTAATGGACCATAGGTAAATAAATTCTCCTTATGTTGGAGATCTAACTGTGAGTAACTGAGCTCTAACCTGATTATTGCTCTTAAATATTGGATTAAAATTAACTTTTTTTAAAATCCATAACACCAAACAATATACTAATCCTACCCACTTAGTCTGGATCCTGGTGGTTTCTGACTGAAACTCCATAACTTACTGTTTGTAGAGCTGAGAGAGTGTGTTCACACACCAGGCAACATGATACGCCAATCAACACAAGTTGACTCAACTGTTAAAAAACAACAACAGAAAACAGACTCTCAGCAGGTTTTGTTGTATAAACTGACTTGCAGCCAACTGGTGGATGCATTTCCCCCCTCAGTTTCTCTTCTCTCAAAATATTCATAGCAAAACATTTATTCTACCTTTTCTAAAGAAAGGGATCACTTCATGCCACCCAAGTAACCATCAAAAGTGTCTTTAGAAAATGAAAAGAAGTCTTTCTAAACCAATTCAGGAATCTTGAGTTTGGTCAAGTAGGATATATACTGAACATCCACACAACTAATGACGTAACCCCCTAAATATTCAGTTTTAAATTTCTTTTAGTCTCTAATATTTTATATATATATATGGAATGTAAGCACAAAAGTTGTAAGGCTTAATGTTAAAAACTACTAAAGACATTTTGAGTTTCTTCTCTGAGCCTAGTGCTCTGGCCACGTGACCAAGAAGCTCCACTGAGGACGCAGTAGTGTATGCATGGTCCATTGTTGGGGCTGCCTCTGCCACAGAAACATAGCAAAATGGTGGCAAAGTGGTGCATGCAGGTCGCAGAGAGAGTCGGAGGTACGACATCCTCCTTTCAGAAAAGATCATGTTTTGCACAAATACATTGAAGCACACAACAAGCAATTGGGAACGTTTTAGTCTCCCGCATTCCCAGATCCACATGGACAGAACGAACGCCTTAATGACTAAGTTATATTTGCAGCCACACCCAAGATCGTAGCCTAAAAGGTCCTGCGTCAACCATTTTAAAAAAATGTTTGGTAAAAATATTTTGCTGTGCTTCTACTGTTCTTTGAAACTTGGCATGACGGTTAGACAACACCCTACTCTGCATTATGTACACAACTTTCTGTCTGCAATAACTCTGATTGATGCATGGTATAGTCAAAACCTGTGGAAATTAATGGGCATGTAAAGAACATAATGGGTTGCCAATCAGTTTAAGTAACACAAAAGACATCAATGGGAGATTGCAGAGTACGTGTGCGGTCGACTCTCCCAAATATCAACTAATCGAAAAAAAGAAACTGTTCCCCCTCTCACTTTCTTCTGTTTTCAAATCAGTATGTTTTTTACTTATCGAGTTTCAAAGAACATATTGCCAAATGGTAGCTACGCAGGGGAATTAAACATTTGTACTGGTGCCATGTGTATAAAGATTGGAGTCAACAGGTTGTCTATTACATGTGTTAATGAAAAAATAGGGGGTGGTATGGTTTGTAATGGATCATTTAAGTGTAAACAGGATCTAATGTAACTTTTCATATTTGACACTAGGAAGTCGATAGCTAAGTCTATTTCTTTTATTATGTTAGCCAATTTCTTTTGACCTTTAATTGGCCAAGAAAATTGTATTTTATCATACAACACTTGTACAACTACAAAACTTTATATTTTAACTACCACATAATAGACATATTTCTGAAATTAGCTGAACTGAAATGTTTCTTTTAGAATAATTTCTAGGCTTTTTTGAATGACAATGACTGATTTATCAAACTTTTGATATGGGCCTTAAACTAATTTCAAGTTGTATGCGTTTATTGAAATACTTTTTCTCAAGAAATATCTTTGACATGAGTATTGATGTTGAAGTTAGCCTGGTATGGAAGAACACAGAAGTAGACGCTAAAGAGGTTAAATTTTCCAAATATATATGGCTTTCCAACAAGAAAACATAAAAGTTAACAAAATAAATTTTTTTCTAATAGATTAGGTTGAAATGATGGGTCCTGACCAGAAAGGAAATGCTTCCTGCCTTGAAGCAGGTTATCCACCCATTCCCTAAGCCGGGCGTACACTGTGCGATTTTTTCACTTGTTGCACCCAGCCACAGCTCACACTGTACGACGCAACAGCAGGGTTTCGTCGTACAGTGTGAGTCCATAGCTCACGATGCATGTTCAGCCTGACTCGCTGATACGATCTACCTACTCACACTGTGCGTCTAAAAACCAGATGGCGCTACTCAGACTCGTCTATCTAGAAGCCAAATGAGTAGAAGAGGAATATGAAGCAATTTGGTGCTGAAAGCCCCAAAAAAGAAAAGGCGACAATGGATTTGGACAAAGACATGGCTGAGCAAAAGTGGCTACTACGGTCTGTCAATTTTACAGACAGAACTCCTTTTCACTCATTGCAGCCCCACCATGCTTCTGTGTTTACATCTGAGAAGTAGAAAAAGAAGAATCCTTGTTAGCGCATGTCCACTGAGCGATTTGCCCACAACGACCTCGCGATTCCTGATTGGGAGGTGGTCGTGAGAAGCTGATACGCCCTCGTTACCCCCTGTACACTACACGACGCACGATCAGGCTGAAAATCGGCCCGATCGAAAAATTCTCGCACGACTGGAAAATCGCCCCGAAAAGGGCAAAAAAAATTCGCACAGTGTACGCCCGGCTTTAGCTGACGTTAAGATAGCTAACTCAAAATGACAAAACCCCCATCTTGAAATGGAATATAGCTTAGCCTGAAGCAGGATGTAGCTTTGCATAAAGCATGACATAGCCTAGCATGAAGAAGTATATAGGATGTAGCTTGAAGCTAACTTAAATTGGGATAATTCTTAGCTTGACGCGGGATGTAGCCTAGCTTAGCAGATGTAAAAAGTTGGCCTTGGAAAGTAAAAATTGAAGTCTTACATGTGCTGAGTACAAAATATAAAAAATTGGGGTTCATTTAAAAAACAAAAACAATTTAATAGTCACATTATAAAACTGGGTAGTTCATACACTAAGATCTGTACTTAGCAAAGTTACCGTGTTCCCTGCTTCTTGAGTCTGTACTAAGATACTCCAGGCTAATCACATGTAGAAATCTGTTAAAAACAAATATTTGAGGCTGATAAACATGCAAAATTATTAAATGCAATAAAAAAAACAGCTGATATTCTTGTGTCATCCTGATCTAGCATCCATTTATGCTCAAACTAGCTAGCAATATAGCAGCCAGTTTGTAAAATTGGAAGGTATGAGGCTTTTAATGTGAAAGGAGATTTATGTTGCTTATGAAAAAAACATCATACTGTTACATGCAACCCTTAGTCACACGGCACTCACACACTGTACAAAACAAACAAGACTCCGGGAAAAATAACATCTGGATACATTTCAGAATACTTATAAAAGAGGAGAGCTTTCTGCCGCCATTTTTGGCGACTGTTCAAGTGTCGGTCCGATAGTCTGAACTAAGCACACTCCACAAATATTGGCACCGTGTACAGTATATCGCACACACAAACACACCAACTGCATATCTTTTTGTAAAGCTTAAAAATGTCTCTTTAATTTCACTTTAAAATCTCATAATTTTCAAAAAAGAAAAAAAAAAAGAAAAGAAAAAGTCTTGACAATAGAGTTAGTTATTTTCCTTTTGTTAAAATAGAAACACTCTAGGATGATGGTGCAATGTCTCAGATGAAGCACTTAATTTTTTTATATCTTAACTCCACAGACTCCTTTACGGCAGAAGGAAGGCTCAGGCTTTGAAATAAAAGTAAAGGATAAATCCAAGTTCAATTAATCCTGAAGAAAATATCCATCGTGGGACATTTTTGGTGTCCGCCGATGCACTGAAGAACCTATTTCCATCAGATTAAAAAAAAAAAAAAAAAAAGTGTTTGGTTTGCAATGAGCCTTGGCATCTGAAAAAAGTGAGTAATTAAAAATGTTTCCAGCCTGAGCGCTTCATTTGTTATTCCTAGTGGTTACAGAGACGCAGCTGATCTGCGTCGAGGTCCTTTTGTCCCAGCGGGCGGGCAGTGACATCTCAGAAGCTTTGTTTTCCTCAGAGTGTCTTATACGGACAGAAATTCTATTGGGAAAACAAATGCATTTAAAAAAAAAAAGCAAACAGAAGTCTGAAAGGCTATTCCTCCCCTGCGCCTCCACTGCAGTGCAGAAAAGTCCCAGAGCACCTTTTTTAAAAGCACTGTGATCGGTCGCTTCCAAAAGACGGATTCACTCCCAACACCGATCGTCGGGAAACAAGTGGGTGTCCCACAACTCGTCGACGGGCGTGTGTTTGTTCTGGGTGTGGTGCTTTTTGTGGGTGCTGCAGTGTGTGGCTGCAGGGGAAACTGTTTGTCAGTCCATCTCCAGGTCCAACAGTTTGTTGCGTGAGCGGGGAGTGTGTGCTGTGTTGCGACAGCAGCATTGGGCGCAAATCAGACCCAAGAGCAGAGAGAAGATCCCCACACCTAAAAAAAACAACAAAAAAAGAAATTTAATCATAGGTTACTTTATTATAAGAGCTGAAACTAGAGCTTGACCTCAGCAAAAATTAATCCAATGAGAAACAGCAGAGCTAAAAGAGTATCTTAGATAAGTGTTATGTGCTATGAAGATGAAGAAGAGCTCCAAAGAGATTCCGTCGGCCTTCAGTTTTGATGATCACAGCTCGACTCCCTTTAAACCAGATTCTGTTGCATTTTTCAGCCGCTGTTGGCTGCATTTATATTTTCCCCAGCCTGTCTTAATACTTCATCTGGCCAACTTCAACCGAATCTTTATTATAGTTTATTTACACTGTACGACTTAGCACCAACGTAGGAGAAACATTTTTAAAAAAGGATGGAAAATAATGTATTATGTACATTTAGGTGCTGTTTATGATACTTACTTAATATAAATACTTTGGAAATGCAGCAATAAAATAAAATACATAAAAATCAGTGGAGGACAGAAACAGAAAAAAAGAAATGGAAACAGGAATACACAATATTTTTAAAAAGTGGGCTTAAAAATGCTGATAATTTAATATTCTAATCGTTAAAATTACATTAAATAATTATTATATTTTTATATAGGCAATATCAAGCATATAACATAATTTCACAAATGATTTTAAACAGAGGATTTCTTATTTGTTTTATTAATTATTGCAATTCCATAAATTATCTAAACTTGTTTAGTCTTGCTGGGTCATGAAAAAAACCCCAAAGAAGCAACATTTCTAAATTATTTTAATTAACTTTTAAATTTAGGTCATAAATAAAACTGACAAAGTAATAAAATCATATTATTTTGAAAATTATGTTATTTTTTTATATGAATAAACATCTGGTTAAAAAAAAGCATATTGGATTTCTAAAAGAAAATAAAAACATATATATATATATATATATATATATATATAAAAAGGAAAATAAATAAAAAATACAAAAAAATGCCAGTATATAAACACATTAATATTTAGGGATAATCTTACCCAGGGAGGCCGCAGCACCGTATAGGAGAGGTAACTTTAAGGATTCTGCAACTGTACGAAAAGAGAAACAGGGTTTTGTTTATGATAAAATAATGCTTTCTCTTCCTATGTAAGAAAAACCAAGAGTGATTTCTTTAAATGTGTCTTCACCTGCAATCCTGACGGAGAGGAAGACCTTCCCAGAAGTCAGCTCTCCAGCTTGAGTCCAAAGTCCTGATGAGGCTGAATTGTACCATGGTGTGACCATGCACTGATACTCTCCGCTGTCACTGGGAAGCACAAAAACAGTTCAACACCAGAGCTCAGACTATAGCCATGATGAAGAATAAACATTTAAGCCAAAAAAAGATTAGTATTCCATAGGGTACGATAACAGTTGATAAAAACGTATGCGTAGGCATCTTCAGTTGTAAATATAAGTCAATAAACATGAATACATATCAGATTTGTATTGATTCTTTGTTATCAACTCATACACCACATGTGACAATGCAAGTTTGGAAGTTACAAAAACAAATTGCCAAGTTACAACTTTGCACCAATTTACGCGCAGATCAAAAATTTGTGAAGCAAATTTACGAGTACGAATCTAAAGCTCCTGATGAAGCTGTTACACCCCTTACCAGCTGGTGGCGGTAATGTTATATGAAAGTTTGACAGCTTCCATTAACACTAGTACTCCCAGGCCGTTTCCCATTATGTGTACTTGTGCGTTCTCATGTACTCGTGAAACATCATCAACCTCAGCCGTAGGACTGTTCCAATTCACAAGAACAGCAGACCGAGAACAGACAGAGATCTCGGATGTCGTTCTCGTCCCTCCATATTTATAAAGTATGCATCGGAGCAGACTTGTCCTCTCTCGAGATTGACAGCTGTCCCAGTATGCACTGCGGCAGCAACAGCTTTCAATGGAGCACTGACAGAGCTCAAAGTATTAAGTTAAAAGTTCTCTTTTCTGTTGCTGTTGTTCAATAAAAGTGAGTTTTAAGATCATTTTAGGTTAGAATATTATACTTTGAAGCGTCACTATATGGCCCATTCAGCGATCTAATGCGTAATAAAAAAAAAAAAAAAAATTCCAAAGTTGAGAGGGCCGCGGCAACCAGCGGAGCTCCGAATCAAACGGCAGACAGGGCTAAGCGCAGCCCGTCTGCAGCAGCCCTCTCTCGGCATAGCTGTTTGTGAAGGACCGCTGGCTCTGATGGCAATACTTTTGTTTTATTTGGCAAAATGTTAATTGATGTTTATCTGACTGTGTTAACTATTATTCTCCCACTAAATGAAAAAAGTAATCATTTATTATTATTTAGAGACGTGTGTTGACGTCATGAGTAGCTTCAAATTTATGCTGCGTTCTCCCATTCTCCCAGAGTCCATACTTTCCTTTATTTTCTTCTCCAGAACATACTTGGCGAGGACACGAGTTCGTACTCGCGTTCTAGTGATTTGAGAAATGGCCATTTGCTTGGTTGTCATCTTGTTTAACGGTGGCTGGCAAAAAAAGAATGTTCAGGCGCATTACCACCACCAGCTGGTAAGGAGTGTAACACCATCAGGACTTTCAGATCCGTACTCGTAAATTTGTGATTTGCACGCGTACTGCACGCAAAGTTGTAACTTTGTAAATTGTTTTTTTAACTTCCAAACTATTTTCATCACAGATTAAGCATTTAGGTTCACGTATTGACTTATATTTACAAATTAGGACATCTACGCATACAATTTCATTGACAGCTATCTTACCCCATTGTATCGACCCACTTACGTATCTTGAGTGCCATAAATGTTCAGCTGGTAGGTGTTACTGTCTTTGCGCTCTATTGAAACATCGCTGGATGAGTTGCGGCTGGTTTTCTTCATGACGCCGTTACGGCCAACGCTGGCCACCTCACTCATGACCTGGTCGCCTCGGAAGCGGGTGAAGAACCACCTCACCTCATACTCCAGCTCCTCTGTGGGGAAAAGCAAAACCAAATGTCAACAAATAAGGAGGAAAGCAGCAGTTTTATTTTTTTTTTTAAGCAAAAGTTTGGCATTCAAGCTGAGTGACTTTTTGTTTTTACGTTAAAAACTTATAACTCGAGAAGGCGAAAGCCATCAAGCATTTGGGACAATTTGGAGAACAGTTTCTAAACCCTTCCCCTCTGTCAAAACGTAAAAAAAGAAAGATAAAAAAAATGATAAAAGCAGGGAGTAAAGCAAATAAAACTTAAACTACTGATACCCTGGTTAACAGAGACATAAAAACCAATAATCCCAACCTTTATATGTTATAACTCCTGAAGAATCAATAAACCACATAAGTGTCTGCATTGCAAGCATTTAAATCCAAGTAAGTCAATTTCTCTTGAAATAACTGTGTTTTCCATTATTTTTAACACGTCAGACAATATGCAATGGAATAAGATGATTTATATTTAAAATAAGAATGAAAACATGATCTTATTTCTACGGAAGAGGATTAGGGCCAGTGGGGAAAAAAAAAAAAGTTAACTGATTTTTAAATTTTATTTCAGTTTATTATGGGAAAAATTATTTTCCTCAGAATTCTGACTTTAATCTCAGAATTCTGACTTTTTTTATTGTCAGAATTCTGAGAAAAAAGTCAGAATTTTGAGATTAAAGTCAGAATTCAGAGAAAAGAGTCAGAATTCTGAGATTAAAGTCAGAATTCTGAGATTAAAGTCAGAATTCTGACTTTTTTTCTCATGTTAAACTGAAATAAAATTTAAAAATCAGTTAACTTTTTTTTTTTTTTTCCCAGTGGCCCTAATCCTCTTCCGTATATTTCTCATTCTATTGGCATATGATTTTATTTACCTACTGAAATTACATGCAAATATACTTATTGTAATAAGTTTTATACTTCTTTTTAGATTGGTTTTTACTATGAGCGACAGCATGAAGTAGGCAGAGCTTTCAGTTTCCATCTGTTATAGTGAATCTGATTAATTGGAAACAGAGTTTGTTTGTCCTTATCAAACTTCATCCTTTTACATCCTTTTAGATATGGGCAACATTTTTAGAAAGGATTAAAAGGTTATGCCTTCAAAGGTATCAGTCAGGAGAATTCCAGCTGCATTATATCATATTTATGTCAAATGTTTAAAAATGGCATATAATCCATTTAAATTAAACAATGCAAACTACAGAGCCTGTTTAAGTTCAGCCTTTTTGCTTCTGCTTACATTTTCCGGAGCCACAGTTGACTAATATCTACAGATATGTATTCTACTACTCTTTATTGGTCCTAACTTGCTGCAGTTTTGCTACCAAACATCAAAAAGTGCTTTTTTATTACTACAGAGAAGACAGAGACGCATGTGCATCACAGAGACGATGACAGCCACGACAACAGAAGAAAAGGAGACACGAGTTTGAAAAAAACATTTTTTTTTGTCATATTAGGTGCCGTCTTTGAAAGGAGGGTGCGAGTTAGCTCATCATTTCCAAGAGCCAGAGGTAGGAAGGGAAACGGAGAGCGTGAGATAGACGGGAGCCCAAACTACTCATTAGTCTGTCAGGGAGAGAGGGACTATTAGCACAGCGCCTCCTACACACACATACACAGAATAAAAACCCCACGGAGCCTGAGTCATCCTCTGTCATTGGGGTGACAAATAGGCGAAACGGATGAAACACAGAGAGAGAGAGAGAGAGAAAAAGAATAAATAAGACGACCATTTGCCAAAAACAATCCAGGAAAAAAAACAGACATGATAATGAAAAACAATTATGAAAGAAAATGGAGATGGAGAGAGGAGGGGCAAGAAGAACAAGTATAGAAGAACGGATGGATTGAATGTAATGAAATGAAAGACGGAGGAGAGGAAGGGATTCACCCAGAGCAGAATAATAAATCACAGCACAATTTTTCTCCTCTCTTCTCGCCCTCTCTTTTCCATAATGGTTTTAATATTCAAGAGCGACATCATTAAAAATCAGGAGTAGCAGCAGCAGCTGCAATAACCGCCTATTCGTCTCTCTGCAAGGCAGTGGGGCCCCAGGAGCAAAGGGTCCTCGGATAGGACCACATTTCCTAAAAAAGTTCCTCAAACTCGAGAAAAATATAAATATAAACATAAAAATGTAATAAATTCAACTGCATTACATTTCAGGACAGTAAATCAAAGTCGGAAATGTTGGTTAGACCTTCTGAAAAGGTTAAATAAAGCATTTAAAGATAAAACGAAGTTGGAGATTTGAACATTAGGGCCTAATCTACCAAACAAATATATTCCATAATCCGCAGATTGTCTGGGTTACAATCTCAGCATAGGTCACATGAGATTAACATCTCCAATTGGATAGGAAACAAATGGAAAAACGAAGTGGCCACTCGATACAAACAAGGTCAGAGAAGGAGGATCCATGAGGGCAGGCCAGATGGTTCGCAGCAGGATGCATGATCCTTATAGAAATCTGAGACCCACTCAGCTACAGCTAAAACATTATTTTTTTTTTAATTAAAAAGTCCAAACCAAAAAATAAAAGAAGTGCAACATTTGTCTTTTAAGATCTGATAACAATGACAAGGATTACTGAGAAAATTTGGTGGAAGGAGTTTAATCAGGCCATCATTAGGTTTCAGGCTTTACATACAGATAGATTGATGGTGGATAGACAGAAAAACAAATAGATAAATGTATGATTTGTCAAGAGAAACGATGGATAGAAAGGTGGATTCATAAGCAGAAGAAAAATGATTGAATAAAAAGTGTAATACAGGTGCTGGTCATAAAATTAGAATATCCTGAAAAAGTAGATTGATTTCAGTAATTCCATTTAAAAAGTGAAACTTGTATATTATATTCATACATTACATACAAACTCATATATTTCAGATGTTTATTTTGTTTAATTTTGATGATTACAAATGACAACAAATGAAAATCTCAAATTCATCATATCAGAAAATTAGAATATTGTGAAAAGGTTCAAAATTGATGGCCCCTGGTGCCACACTCTAATCAGCTAATTAACTCAAACCACCTGCAAAAGCCTTTAAATGGTCTTTCAGTCTAGTTCTATAGGCTACACAATCATGGGGAAGACTGCTGACTTGACAGTTGTCCAAAAGACGACCATCGACACCTTGCACAAGGAGGGCAAGACACAAAAGGTCATCGCTAAAGAGGCTGGCTGTTCACAGAGCTCAGTGTCCAAGCACATTAATAGAGAGGCGAAGGGAAGGAAAAGATGTGGTCGAAAAAAGTGTACAAGCAAGAGAGATAACCGCACCCTGGAGAGGATTGTGAAACAAAACCCATTCAAAAATGTGGGGGAGATTCACAAAGAGTGGACTGCAGCTGGAGTGAGTGCTTCAAGAACCACCACACACAGACGTATGAAAGACATGGGTTTCTGCTGTCGCATTCCTTGTGTCAAGCCACTCTTGAACCACAGACAGCGTCAGAAGCGTCTTGCCTGGGCTAAAGAGAAACAGGACTGGACTGCTGGTGAGTGGTCCAAAGTCATGTTCTCTGATGAAAGTAAATTTTGCATTTCCTTTGGAAATCAAGGTCCCAGAGTCTGGAGGAAAAGAAGAGAGGTACTTCATCCACGTTGCTTGAAGTCCAGTGTAAAGTTTCCACAGTCAGTGATGGTTTGGGGTGCCATGTCATCTGCTGGTGTTGGTCCATTGTGTTTTCTGAGGTCCAGGGTCAACGCAGCCACATACCAGGAAGTTTTAGAGCACTTCATGCTTCCTGCAGCTGACCAACTTTTTGGAGATGCAGATTTCATTTTCCAACAGGACTTGGCACCTGCACACAGTGCCAAAGCTACCAGTACCTGGTTGAAGGACCATGGTATCCCTGTTCTTAATTGGCCAGCAAACTCTCCTGACCTTAACCCCATAGAAAATCTATGGGGTATTGTGAAGAAGAAGATGCAATACACCAGACCCAACAATTCAGAAGAGCTAAAAGCCACTATTAGAGCAACCTGGGCTATCATAACACCTGAGCAGTGCCACAGACTGATCGACTCCATGCCACGCCGCATTGCTGCAGTAATACAGGCCAAAGGAGGCCCAACTAAATACCGAGTGCTGTACATGCTCATACTTTTCATGTTCATACTTTTCAGTTGGCCAACATTTCTATAAATCCTTTGTTTTTATTGGTCTTCAGTAATATTCTAATTTTCTGATATGATGAATTTGAGATTTTCATTTGTTGTCATTTGTAATCATCAAAATTAAACAAAATAAACATCTGAAATATATGAGTTTGTATGTAATGTATGAATATAATATACAAGTTTCACTTTTTAAATGGAATTACTGAAATCAATCTACTTTTTCATGATATTCTAATTTTATGACCAGCACCTGTAGACCATAGAAGAATAAATGTATGACAGAGAGGTCCAGAAACGTACAGATGAATGAAGAAATCAAAGGACAGCCATATAAATGCATAAGAGCAAATGCAGAGCTTAAAAACATCAACGTGCAAACAAACAAAACAAGGAATAGCAGAAAAAATATATGGACGGCCCAATAGATCATTGATAAGCTATGTAGAAAAAAGGGAGGGATGCTGAACCAAATAGATGAAACTAGAAGAACGTGTGAAAAAGGAACAAGAGAACTGGATACATTTCTTTAAGCATCCAGATCTAAAAAAAGGCAGGGATGACCACCAGCTTCAGCTTCACCTAAAAGCTTCGAACCTTTTCTCTCAGAGAAACATCCACCGTCAAACTAACCAAACCCTGCTCATAAATCTATCTATTACAGCCTCTTTGAGATGTGAAGTCTCACAGGGTGCTGCAATCCATAAATCTGCCCCAGCTGCTCCAAAGCACCGATTTATTACAGAACAAAACCTCTGAAAGGGAAAGTTGGATTTTATTGCACAACAAACCACCTAGTTTCTCAGTTAGCCTGGTTAATACACTCAGCAAAAATATAAACGCAACACCTTTGGTTTTGCTCCCATTTTTTATGAGATGAACTCAAAGATCTAAAACTTTATCCACATACACAATGTCACCATTTCTCTTAAATGCTGTTCACAAACCAGTCTAAATCTGTGAAAATGAGAACTTCTCCTTTGCTTAGATAATCCATCCCACCTCCATATCAATACACATGATTAGTGCACAGGTGTGCCTTAGACTGCCCACATAATAAGGCCACTCTGAAAGTCTGGGGACTCAGAAAACCAGTCAGTATCTGGTGTCACCACCATTTGCCTCATGCAGTGCAACACTTCTTCACATAGAGTTTATCAGGTAGTAAATTGTGGCCTGTGAAATGTTGGTCCACTCCTCTTCAATGGCTGTGCGAAGTTGCTGGAGATTTGCAGGAACTGGTACACGCTGTCGTATAAGCCAGAGCATCCCAAACATGCTCAATGGGTGACATGTCCGGTGAGAATGCTGCCATGCAAGAACTGGGTCGTTTGGGGCCGTGCATTATCCTGCTGGAACATGAGGCCATGTTCTTTGATGTATGGCACAACAATGGGCCTCAGGATCTCTTCTGTGTTCTTTGTCCTTAACAGATGCCTGGCCATACCATAACCACTTCGCCACCATGGGCCACTCGATCCACAACATTGACATCACAAAACAGCTCACCCACACAACGCCACACACGCTGTCTGCCACTGTGCTGAACAGTGTAAATCGGGATTCAATCATGAAGAGAAGACCTCTCTAACGTGCCAGATGCCAGCGAATGTGAGCTTTTGCCCACTCAAGTCGGTTACGATGATGAACTATAGTCAGGCGGAGACTCCGATGAGGGTGTCGAGCATGCAGATGAGCTTCCCTCAGATGGTTTCTGACAGTCTGTGCACAAATTCTTTGGTTATGTAAACCGATTGTTCCAGCAGCTGTGGCTGGTCGCAGACGAACTTGGAGGGGAGCATGCTGAATGTGGAGGTCCTGGTGTGGTTACATGACTTCCGTTGTGAGACTGGTTTGATGTACGGCCAAATTCTCCGAAACGCCTTTCTTGCAATATCTTTGGCATTTTGCTGTGTAATAAAACTGCACCTTTTAGAGTGGCCTTTTATTGTGGGCAGTCTAAGGCTACGTTCACACTGCAGGCCTCAATTGTTTTGCGTTGCTGTTCACATATCCAAATATATAAGACTTGTATGTGATCTCCTGTGTGAACTGCAGTCATACAATACAAGTGTCCCACATGCGCAGTAGAGGACTCAATGACGTCACAGGCCGGCGTGTACTGTGTTTACGGAAGTAATCACGGATGGTAGTGCCGGAGCGCATCTAGCGATCTTTCCCAACCATAAAAACACAATCTTTCAACATGGTTACTGCTCTCTGCATCATCGTCCGCCAATGTTGTTGTTTCTTGCCGGTTCTTCGTAGCAAGTCCCAGAATAGTGACCTTTGTCGGGTATTAATGGCGTTCAGGTCGGATGAATGTGACCTGGCTGTTCAGACACAGGACGCATTTGAAAAGATCAGATTCGTATTGGATCCAGGACCACATACCCAAGCGGCCTGGGTTGCATTGGAAAAAATTTGATCTGTGTTGTTCAGACTGTCATGAAAAGATCAGATTCAGGTTGTATATAGACCAAAAAATTTGGATTTGGGTCACTTCAGGCTGCAGTGTGAACGTAGCCTAAGGTACACCTGTGCACTAATCTTGGTGTCTAATCAGAGTCTTGATATGGCACATGTGAGGTGGGATGGATTATCTCAGCAAAGGAGAAGTGCTCCTTATCACAGATTTGGACTGGTTTGTGAACAATATTTTTGTACGGGAAAAAGTTTTAGATCTTTGAGTTAATCTCATAAAAAATGGGAGCAAAACCAAAAGTGTTGCATCTATATTTTTGTTATTTTTGTTGAGTGTGTGGGCTTTAAAAATAATATCTTAATTTGAAGGTCTAAATGTGTTTTTTACTTTGTCTTATGGTACCAAAAACAAAGAAGCTATTATCCCTTATTCTAACAACTTGCTGTTGCTATTCGAATTAATTTGTTGGTTCCAGTGATGAAAGTAGTGATGAAGATGCATTGGGACAGCAGAGAGGGAGGGGGCACAGTTATCCTCCACTGAGGGCCAGTAGCCGAGCGCTGCATCAGACCAAAGCGGAGGAAACAGGAGGCGACACTAAAAGGAGAGGTGAAGGAGGTCAACTGACCAAAACGCAAACACGAAACCTTCAGACTGGCCAACCAGAGAGGATGAGAAGCGGCGCTCTGACACCCTGCCGTTCCTCAAAGCTACGCTGAAGACAGATTAAAAAAACTACAGAGAAAAGCCGGGAGTTTTAGGGATAAATCCAGGACAAATCAGCTTTTCATATTTCAATTAACATATTTGGCTGCTGTGGGTTTTACTAAATACCATTCAAATTTAAGGTTGTTTGTTTTGCAATATTCCAGATGTTTTTTAAAACATATTTTATTGCAGTCAATTAAATGTACACTTCTTAAATCTAATCTAAAAGAAAATAAAATTGGTGATGCATCCACTGTACATTAAACAGATTTTTTGCTGCTCCTTTAGGCGTAATTGTGTTGACTTGATGCACTACATATGGGTTTTTCAGGTATTTAAGGAAAAAAAAAAGGCTACACTTTCTCCAAATTACATAATTTAATTGCTTAGCTAAGAGTAGAAAGTTTTTTTTTTCTTTAAGAGTAAATACTTTCCTCAACAAGGTTAGTTTTCATCTTAATGATCAAAGAACTGTTTTGCATAATTCCCCGGGACTGACGTGTAAACTCCAGTTGCTGGTGTCAGTGACGACACCGATATCGGAGCTATTATTAGAGCTGCTGCCTTCTCAGAGTCTGCCCAAAACTTTCTTTGTTCTTGCCGGCGAAGCGAACCAAGTGAGGGGAGGGGATTGCAAGAGCTTACAGTGACAGAGGAGATTATTTGGTTTAATACGCAGCTATAAATCAACATTGAATGCAACCATTTCAGGCTGGGTTTGTGAAGGACAGCAGAAAAAACAGCCCTCCTATTGCTTCTCTTTGGAGGTGCTAGATCTGAACCCCACAGCTGTTCCTTCCCTCTGTACACTTATGATCTTCTGAAACACAACAATAAACGTGAAAAGCTTAAAACATTGTTTTATTTGTGCACAAGTCGATGCAAATGCTGCTTTTGAAGTCTCCATTTGAGGTGGTTCAGCAGCATTTTGTGAAACATTTTGCAGCAGGCGTCTAACCATATCAAGTAATACTTGCTGCACGGTCTGACATGTGACATGTCGACATAAAAGGCCGCTGCACGTTCAGAAAAAAAGCCAGATCATCAAACCGTATTTGAAACATCTCCCCTGAAGCCCCGCTTTCTTTTTTTTTTTTTTTCCAATCTTCACACAACTGCCTCCATCACGTTTCATGTGTGCAACTCGGTGCAACAGAGAAACAAGTTTAAAAGTTTAAAAAAAAAAAAAAAAAAAAAAAAAAAAAGGAGGGAGAGCCGATCGGCGAGCTGTAATCTTTCCCTCACATGGAGAAAAAACAAACGGAGATGCAGCCCGAGACAGCTGGCCTCTTGGTGTAATCTCTGAGGGTTTGTGAACGTAGCTTTGTTGAAACGGCCCCATATTCCAGCCTGGGTTTAACTGATGCAGGGGCTTCATTAAGCAGGAAGGAGGAGGGGATGGTGGGGGGTGCTCTGCTGAGAATCTACATCGAATCTAGCAGACAATCTGGCTAATAAAACTAAAATGGCCGTCGGTGGAAATGAAGACAGTCTGATTGGATTTCTTTGGATTAATCCCTTGAGGAGGGTCCGAGGAGTTTAAAACTTCCTCTCACTCCGGCACAAAAGAACGTCAATTAGCCCTACTGCTTCTAATGAACCCGTGTATGTGTGTGTAAGAGTGTGTGCGTGTGTTCTCCGCTCCATAAAGCAGGACAGTGCTGGTAGAGTAGAATACTAAACACTATAAAAACACCATTTAGCTTCACAGAAACAAAGCCTCTGGGAAAGCGAGTTTCCCTCGTTACTCGCAGCATGCTTAATGAGAACCCCAGCAAAATGGAGGCTAACTTTGCTTCATATTTTGGATTATTTTGCATCCGGCAACGTTTTTTTTAAAACAAATCATTACAGTGATGTCTGTTTCACCAAGCAAAGAGCTACATCCTAAGATTTCCCAAAATGCAAGAGAATATGTTTCTGAAAATCAAACTCATCTAGATTGTTTCTCTTCAGAAAAGGTTATGATTTGCAGGATAAAAGCTCATTTATTTAATTTATTCAGAAGGGAAGATTTAGATAACTCCACCAGAAGAATGAAGCATTTCTTGAAAGGAAATATTTATTTAACTCAAATAAAATGAAAGAAAAATGAATTTCCTAAAACAGTGAATTAAATGGCTGTTTGCTCCAGCACAGATTAGCATATTAGCAGGATTTCATAAATGGAACTAATTTAAAAAAGAAAAGTAAAGGGACTGAAAGGGCAGATTTTTGATAAAAGCTATAGAAATGTACCTGTCCCTATATTCAATAACTGATAATTCTTTTCTATCAGTGTAGAGGAGTTTTAACTGACTCTTCTTCGCAGATTTGTATTACTTTACCTTGACAGGAGGATTTTTTTTTAGCACAATTAGCCTCTTTACAGTCATATCACCATATTTCAACTTGAATAAAACCAGGACTTTGACTAGGCCATCTTTTCATCTGTACATTTTGGATCATTCTCTTTTTTTTTTTTAAACAGAAGTGATTGTTCCATTAATTACAGCAAGTTGTCCAGGTCCCCATGCAGCCTTTTTAATGCCACCACCACCAGATTTGATTGTATGGACAGTCTGGATGCCTCAGACTTTTTCGATTAATGTGCGGCAAACACTGATGACCCTTTGGGTTAGCAGTTGTTTCTAACTGATAACGTGGGCCGTTTCTCAATTCACAAGAATGCAAATGCGGACTTGTGTTCTCGGCAAGTATGTTGTTGACAAGGACCCAGGAAAGTATGGCCTTGGGGAGAACGGGAGCACGCAGCATAAATATGGGTCAATTGGAACAGAAGCGTACTCGTGACATCACCACACGCTCAGCTCGTCTGGAGCTGCATTTCTCTTCCTGTTATTAATAGTTGCTAGATAATAATACATTTTAAGTTTTTTCATTTGTTGGGTTAATAATAATGAACAGAGTCTGATAAATGCAAGTCAAATACTTCTCACACAGCTATGCCGAGAGAAGGCTGCTGCAGACGGGCTAAAACTACCCCTGGCTGCAGTTAGCCTCGGACGTCCGCTGGTTGCCGCGGTCCTCAACATCGTAACTTTTTTTTTTAAATTGTGCATTTAATCAGTAAATAGGGCCATATGGTGAAGCATAAAAGTATAATGTTCTCGCCTCAAAATATGCTTTTATAGAACAACGGAAACAGAAAAGAGAACTTTTGGACAGCAGGCTGATAGGAAAAGGAGAAGGAGAGAGGGGTAGAGACATGCGGCAAAGGACCACAGGCCAGATTCGGACCGGGGTCGGCCGCGTCGAGGACTAAGGCCACCTTACACGAGTCGTGTGCATTAACCACTGTGCCACCAAAGCACGCTCCGGAAAAGAGAACTTTTAAGTTAATACTCTGAGCTCCGGGAGAATTCCCCTTGAAAGTGCTGCTGCTGTGGTGCATCCTGGGACAGCTTTCAATCTCAAGGTAAGGCATATGTGAGACTTGTTTGCTCAGATGCATGCTGGGTAAAGAGGGAGGGGCCAGAACAACATCCGGGGACTTTGTCCATTCTCGGTCTTGTATTCTTGTGAATTGGAACAGTACTAGGGCTGAGGCTGATGACGTTTCACATGAGAACGCACAAGTACATATATTGAGAAACGGCATTGAGAATTTTTTCCCTGGTCCGTCTAAAACAATCTGCTTAATTTAAGATATTTAAACAGTCATCTCTGTTTCAAATTCATGATTCTGACATAATAAACACTCCGTATTACAACCTCACGATTTATGAACTGGCTCTAAAAAAAATAAATAACATCCTCCATTCAATCTCCTTGAGTTGAAAGAAGCAGCTGCTGCTAACTCATACAGTTCAGGAGGTCAGAAAAACATGCTTCATTTTGGCTAATTGGTAAATCTCTGGTTATTAAAGGAGGAGAGCAAAGAAACTTTGGGGATGAAATGTCAAAATCCAAAGATTGGTTCAAGCTAGAGGAAACTCCCACTTAATATATAATAAGCAATGATTTATCCCAGTAAAAATAAGGCATATGTGAGACTCTTGTCTGAAAATCCTCATATTTCTGTAAAATTCTTCTCTTAACAGGTAAGCCTACAGTATGCTGCCACAACGACTCACCTTTCTGCTTTGAACACTTCATTTAAAAACCACTGTGATTCCATTGTGCTGCTATTGAAACCGTCCCTTTTAAGTGAACAAGCAGCATCTCCATCTCCCGGTTCTGTTTAACTCAAACAACTAATGGAGTGAAAATGATTGCGGTGCTTCGCTGCTGCAAACGGCTCTACATTTTCAATTTGCACCTCATTGTCACCACTTCACTCTTCTCGCTCTTGGTTTGCTGCTTTTATACCCTCCATCTGTGTGCCTTTTTTTATTTTAAGTTACCTTGTTGGCAGATATGTGCTACTTTGATCTTCTATGAACAATCTTGAAGAGTTGCTAAATATTTGTGTTTAAATTCTTGCTTTGCTTTTATTAAAAACACAAAGAAAAAAAATATCCCCTGGAAGCCACGACCACAAAGTGATCTTTAAAGTCGTAGGGAAACGGCTGTTCCAACCGTTACATTTCAGAATTCTCCAGAGTGGTGCTCGACTTTACACGAGTGAATAAAGTGAATGTGGTTGGTCGTTTGTCAAGGGGGCGGGATTGTTGTGGCGGAAGGTTCGAAAGCAAGTTTGGTTGTGGCTGGTGCCTTGGAAGCATCTTGCCAACCAGTTAGCAACTTAGTGCTAGTAAGTTCCCAATGGGAAATTACATTGGAACCAAGTAGCACTTAGCAACAACATTATCAAGGAACGCTATGGACAGCAGAAACATGCAAGAGGAGGAGGTCGTGGATGAGCCCCTCCGTCAAAAATTTTTTATTTAGAGGAGGAAAGCGGGGACGAAGTTGTTATGGAAGAGGACGCCAGGGCGGCTGAAGCTTGGTTTGGTGTAGAAAGCTTACAGCCGTACATGTTTGAGCCCTTGCCTCGCAACGCTGCCAGTTCTGTTATCTCTACGCCTGCCAAAGACACAGACGTCCATCCCCGTGAACACTGGGACAGAACTCAATGCTAAAGTAAATAATTCTTATTTCTAATTTCAACAGTTGCGTGTATTAGCTGCAACATATGAATCAAGATGCTGTGACCAAAAAAATTTGATTGACAGATGAGCGTTGATATACAATTGGCCGAATTTAGGTGTTCAAGCTGACATATAACTAACTGGCCTACATAAGATAACAAAAAAAAATTTTAAGAAGGGATTTTTTTTTAAATAGAATTTTTATAAATTGTGGGACAATATAGTCTTATAAAGAGTAAATTTTTATAGATGTTTAAGCCAGAATGATTTGACATTTAAATATGATTTCCCTACAACTTTAAACACATTAGGTGGAAACCAATTTAAAGATTAAAAAAACTAGGTATGTTTCAAGCATAGCAATTTCGTTGAATTCTAGAAATAAACTGCTATAGAAATGTTTTATATATATATAAAAAAAAAAAATCTTCCTCACCCGTGGCGGCTGGTCTTCCAACTTGTTTCTCCAAGCTCGGGTCTTCTACCAGAGGCCTGGGAGTACCCATGAAGTAGCCCACAGCCTTAAAAATGCTGGTGACCGCTAGTCTAAACCATACAGTATTACTTCATTATCGCCAATACTGTTACAATGCAAAACACCAGACACCTTCGCCCACTCTAACCTGCTTGGACACACTTTTTAACCTCTTTTCCACCGTCGCTAATTCTCTAAACAGTTTACCTTAATTACCAAAAATGCTCCTACTTCTTTCAGACTGCCTCAAAACCACCTCAATGACTTTGAAATATGAAGAAAAATGATTAACATCTGAAAACAAATAATTTCACTTTTTATTCTCTCATTAATTTAATATATATATATATATATATATATATATATATATATATATATATATATATATATATATATATATATATATATATATATATATATTAAAGGAACTAATAAAGCAAATGTACCTTCTCCAAATTGTTTTTTTTTACTTACTTATCGTTTTGTCTACAGAAGTTATCTACCGGGTTATGTTTCTCTAATTTTACCAATTTGCTCAAATCATGTTCCGAGTTCTCAGAGCAAATTGAACACTGCTTAAATTGCATCAATCTGACCCAATTCCATAAAGCGTAAGCCAACTGTTTTTTTGTTTTTTTTATATACACTTCTATGTCATTCATGTGCTTGATTTTAATCTCCTAATAATGTATGGCTGTAAAACTAGATTAATGCAGTCTAAACAGGGTTAGTTGTGATAAGACCTATGGTATATTTTAAAACAGAAAATGTATTTATCTAATTAGTAAAACAGATTACAATACCCTAAATATGTATTTCTTTATTTAATCCTTGTGAAATGAAGATTCATTTACTGTAAAGTTTGAAAAATTATGATGGTTAAAACTGGTGCAGACCTAAGCAGAATAGTTACTTATTTCACCTTCCAATTAATGATGCAGGCAAGTTATACTTAAAAAATAAAAAATAAATACATTTAAAAAAATTAATGATTTGTCTTTCAAACTCCTAATAAAACTTCTATGTACTTGTATAGATAATCACAATAAATTGAGTTAAAAGTAAAAAGTAGATTAGAATAACAAAAATTGTATTTGAAAATTGTGTAATTAAAGACAGTTAAAAAATTTATTATCAACTGCATTGCATTGTATTAATAACAAAATAATAGTAGATGATATCTATTCTCAACTGAATGAATGTCAATGTTGGCTTCAGTCCGCTTCAGATAAAAAGTTTTTTGCTAATTTATCAGATATTTGGGTTTATAATCAGGCAGTTTATGTCATTTGAAACCAAAAATGAAAAAACAAAAACACATTAGAAATTTTCCTTTATTTAACCAAAACGTGAAAATGAAAAAAAAAAACAAGACACAAAAATCAGTTCTCGTTTTCTCTGATCATATATTGACAATTAGCAGTTATAAGTGTAGAATTGACCCCGCAATGGCCAATTATTGCAGCCATCTTGGAGAGGTTGACCTGAGAACAGCACATGAATACCATACGAGGAATCGTCAGTCTTTTCTGGATTTCTAATTAACTTGTTGGTAAAACGATAAAATAATGAGAACAGTTGCCATGGAGATCAGGTTCAAAATGCTTACTTCCCGTTTTGGCAAACTGTGCATAAGCATCCTAGACATTATGAGTAGACTTTGCATTGACTGCTAATTATTGATGAATTGTACATTGTATTTAAATAGTTTGAATAGAGTCAACTGTAATACAATATTCTATAAATACGTTTGAACCAGACCCTGATATATTTCATTATATAAATATACACACATATGGTTGAAATATAATATAAAATTAAATTAAATTAGCCATCTCTATCTTTCTATATCCTTATGTCTCTCTAGAGATCTACTGTTGAAGGATCTCTTCAATCTCCCGGCTACAAAGAACAAAATTTACAGCCTTCTACTTAAGATCAGTTATGGAAATCAATTCAATTCAGTTTATTTATATAGCCCTATTTCACAACACATGTAATCTCAAGGTACTTTACAGAGACAATCCAACTAGCTACTACAGTCAAATTGATCTGAAGTTTTCTATCTCAAGAAAACCAGTTGATTGCATTGACTCATTGACTCTCTGCAATCTCTCACACCAAGCATGCTTGTAGCGATAGTGGAGAGGAAAAACTCCCTTTTAACAGGAAGAAACCTCCAGCAGAACCAGACTCAAGGTGAGCAGCCATCTGTTTAAGGAGACAGAAGCAGATATAGAAAAATAGAACGAGATACAAAAGTCAACTTTTGTCAAAAGGCAACATCCAGGAAACACATAGCTAGGCATTTAATCAAAGATTAAAGATTGGTCTTGGTTTTGTGGACTTTGTTTTGTAGCTTAACATTTGTTTCGTCGTTTTGGTTATATAAACAAAAACTCTAATGTATTTTTTTATTTCAACTGAGAAAACAACTGCCTGAATATACACAGACCTATTTGCCACATCTTTGATTTATCTTTTTTTTTTATGTTTCCATAGTTTTCTTGCTGTCATGTTACATGTTTAACTTTATTACTCAATATTCTACATGAGCAATAATGTTCTGATAACGTTTTAGATATAAAAGCACGTCAGAAACTTCTTTCTCCAGCTGAAGCTGTCTTTTGACATACTTGTGGCCTTCACAGCAAACTATGAGGAATTATTAAACCTGCAAAATGTAACATGAACTGACAGTTCTGGAATTAATTCAGGTCATGTTTTTATTCCCAGCTGTTCTTGGTTCAGTGGGAACCGTTAATGGAGTAAGAATCATTTTCTGTCATCCGTTCTCACCACTTCAACCCTCTTCCCTCACCACTTCAGATTCCCTCGTTTTCATGTCTGCAGTTAGGAAACAGAACCATGTTTTCTAGCCTCTCTACCCCCCATTTACAGCCTCCTCTTTTCACTCTTGTTTCCTTTAATTCTCTCACTAGGTCCCTTTCCATTCCTCCAACTTACCCCAACCTTCTCTCCAACTTGCCATCTATTCTTCCTCTACCTCACTCTGTCTCCCCAGCCAGCTAACGGAGCGTGAGATTGGCTAATTAACGGCTGCCTGGCGGCCTTGCAAAGAAAGCTGGGTAATTTGGAGAGACTGAAAGTGGAGAGAGGAGTGGAGCAGCAAAAAGAGGAGAGAAGGAGGCAGTGGTGTATCTGTTACATCGAAGCGACCTTCAACTTTTTAGGATTTCCATTTATTCACAGGTTTTCCAAAATAGCCCTGCTTAATTTCAAATCCTTTGAAGGCATCCGTTTAAAATATTACATTATACTGTATTTCAATATGAGATCAATAACAATTATTAATGTTGATTTAAAAAAAAATGAAACTACTAATTCATCTAATGAAATAGATTTGAACTATTAGCTGAGGATATGAAGGTGAATACTTTAAACCTGACACCGTCCGCCTACATCTTAGGCTTTTATTTTGAAGTACCAGAGGAAGTAGTTTTTCTTTTGCCCTGAGGAAGACCAGTTCGTCGTAACACAGAATGTTTTCATCCTGTTTTTAGGCCTTGTTCCAATACTCACTTCCACTCATGTCTCCACCCGCTGGTTGAAGTGTGCAGCGTGTCCCAATTCTACAGAGTGGTCTTTCTCACCGCCCCCTTTGTGCCCTTGGTTAACTTTGGTAAAGCATGCATCTAGGCAGATTTCCTTCACATATACTACCCACAATTCATTGCTGTATGCAACATATTTGTCCAAAAATGGCAATGATCAAGTTCCTGTGTCAGGAAAATGTGTTTTCAGGAGTACATATAAAATATTTGACTTTATCCTGTATGTTTGAGTACAAAACAAGACTTTTTCAAAGTCCAAGTTACAACGTAGAGGTACAAGTCACTGGCGTAATTATTGGGACATATAAATACCGCCTATCAGTCCGGCGACGAGCAGATAGAGCCTGATTTCCAAGGCTGGACAAGGCAGGACTAACAGGGTCAGCAGGGAAGGTTAGAACTAGAAATAGATTGAAATATGGGTCTTTTTTCTTGGATCAGTATTGACCGATGCCTGCATCAGGTGGCTGATTCATTAGTGTATTTAGTAGCCATACCTTAAGATCAGGTAAAGCACTCTGACTGTTGCCTGCTATTCATTAATATTTTCTTTGATTTGTGAAGAAATATGTATTTTAGTAAAATTTGTGTTAACATACACACTTCTTTGTGAGTCCTAATACAATAACCTCTATTGGCATCAGAGATGCACCAATCCTGTTTAATCCAATCAGTAAAACTAGACCTGGGCTGAGCGTATCTGCTATCCCATGAATGAATTAACCATTTATCTTGCCAGGGAATTGAAGGTTTCAGCCACGTTGTTTGAAAAAAGATAACAAATTAACACAGTTATAAATGTACTTTCTATTATTTATTAAGAAAAAGGCAGCAAAAAGAAACGAAACAGCTCCATGTAAAGTGCACTGGATTGGATCTCTGATATCAAATCACCGACATCCGATCCAGGTATTGGATTGGCGCATCTCTAATTGGTATTGGCCTTAAATACATGTACCAGTCGATCTCTTATGTAGAACGAATCAGATAGCTACAGATGTAATGCAAAATACCCCCCAAAAAGGCAATTTTTTAGGTTTTAGTTTTAGAGATACATCCAGTTTATACATAATAAATCATTAAAACATCGCATTAAATCATCACTCCATCGAGAAAAGCAGCATTGCTTTTCCAAAAAGTTAAATTCTGACAGTCTAGCCCTACCCAGACTGACAAGCTGTCAATACGCAAGGCGTCAGTCAGTCTGGCTTGCCATCCGAATGGGGGCATAGTTTGTCATTAATATGGGGAATGTTTAATTTTAATAGCGCAATGTTGTGTCATGTCAATTAAAGACCAATCAGTTGGATATAATTGGATTCAAGCCAAGCACAGCTAAATCAAAAGCAATAATTTTCTTCTGAATTAAAATGGTTTTTAGTTACAACTGTTGGTGAAAAGCCTTAAAAGAAGATTTTGGCACATACTGTACACACACACACACACACAGAGAGTGTTGGACGCTGAGCCACTATGATTGAATGCTGGGAAATAAGATTTCCAAGATTTCACCATGAGTTCTCTGAAACTACTCCCCTTTCCTTGGAAGAATACCTGGAGACTTCTGCCTGCTTGCACTTGTCTTCACTATTATTCTCCACACATTATATTCTAACACCAATGAACCAAATGTCTACTTCAAGTCAAAAAGTGATGATATACATCTTTAAAGATGTTTGATGGTAGTGGCTATCAAATATTTGTTCAGACCTTCTTTTTCTTTCTTCAGTTATAAACTCTGCCATCTTTGTAGGCCAAGAGAAAACAACATTAAGTCTGTGTCTAAGACTCAGCAAGCAACAAAGCTTTATTTTTTCCCAGGAGGAACAGGATGGTATGCTGTTATTTTTACAAAAGAATTTCAGAGTAGGGAAAAAAAAAACTGTCACAGTGTCAGAGGCAGTGCATCAAAACCGAGAGAAAAAAAAATCTCTAATGGTGATGTCATCTCCCCACATCTCCCTTCAGGTTTGGAGCATTTGACAGACTTCCAAGAGTGGAATAACATGCCATTCATTCCACTGTAGAATGAATGCTGTGGGTCTACATGTGGTTGCATGTTAAAATAACTCAAAATAAAAACAACTGAGGGGTAGAAAGATTGCATATTTGTCATTCTTTCAACTTAAAATCAAAGATAACCTTAAATATATATCTTTCAAATGAGGATCACTTCAAAAGCAGCGGTGCACAGACCTGATCAGATCAACCCTATGTAAAGGTAATAGATCGCAGAAGGCCTTTCCTGCAGGGTAAGGCCTTACCTGGAGGGCTCTACCTGCAGAAATGTAAGAGATATAAAACAAAGTCTCTATTAACTAAGAGAGGATAGAATAACAAATCTACTTCTTAGGTTTTGCAATTTGAAAGAACCACAACAGGAACAAGCCTTCACAAATCCCGAAAGCATGAAAAAAAGCTGCAAAAATTACTCAACAAGAGCATCGAAGACTCAAGTTAGAGGTCACAAAACAACCCAGAAAAAAATCTAAAGCGCAACGAAACTTAATCTCATCAAAGGTGAGAGTTTATGATTCAGAAGCGGAACTTGAAAATAGGAGCCACAAAACAAACCTCCAAAACAAAAGCAGAAATTTTGCACCTGCTTGTGAAAAATCCACAATATATCTGATGCATAATGTAACAAACACCACATTTTTGAAAAGCAACACCCAAAGCAGAGTCAAAC
This sequence comes from Cyprinodon diabolis, assembly GCA_030533445.1. Taxonomy (NCBI): domain Eukaryota; kingdom Metazoa; phylum Chordata; class Actinopteri; order Cyprinodontiformes; family Cyprinodontidae; genus Cyprinodon; species Cyprinodon diabolis. The sequence continues at coordinate 7,833,691 of CM060085.1, forward strand.
ATGGTGGTGGAATTATGATGCTCTGAGGCTATATGACTTTGTACCTGCTAAGGTCACCTCCCTGCCTGTGCATCAGTTTTGACCTTGGGTTATGCGACCCAAGGCGGACCAATAAGTCCACATCAGGCACCATGTCGGTCTGCATATTCAATCACTTTACTACAGCCTATCAAATAATTGCAAAGATGTCTTTTTAGCTTTATGACGAGGAAAAAGAACAGCATTAATGAGCATAGCCTATGTTTAACTCTTTATGAAGACCTTTTAGACAGACTGCCATGGAGGCAATGACTGTAAGGCGAAACCAAAGCTAATAATCATGTCTGACCTTCTTTCAGTCACCCACACAACACAAGATTCAAGAAAAGCACCAGCTGCTGTGTGGGGGCTTCAGTCTGGAAGTGCTAAGAAGAAATTAACAAGTTAGAAGTCTGAACAATTCACAGAGGGATTTATACCTTAAAAATAAACTAGATGCTTGGAATATATGCTTACAAATGATTAATTCTGCTCTAAGAATGGTTAAGGATAGAAGACACTCTCTTTACTCACTACTTTACTATATTTTAGACAGTTGAAAATTAACTTTTGAGTAGAGCAATTTGAGAGAAGAAAATAATTTTACAATTTTTGTATAATTACTGCTCTAATCGAGTCGCTCTGTCAGCTAAAGGCATATTTTAGTCTTATACTCCAGTTAACAATTAATCGATTGCTAAATTAGTTGGATATGATTTAAATAATCGATTAATTGCAATTAATCTGATTGATTGTTTTAGCTTATTGTATTTGGGTTGGATGTAATTACTCACCCTTTGGTCCATTGCGATCAGCCAATAAGAATGAGGTCAAAGGGGAACTATTGGGGCTGAATAGTTGTTTGGTCAAGCAGTTCCGTTGTTTAGTTTCAAAACGTGGACCATTTACCCAAACTTGTCCCTTCTCTTTCAGCCTTTCCTTGATCCAAAAGACCACTAGTACCACAAAATCTTGCAGAAATAAAATGGGAACTTCTGATTTAGTCGCCAGAATATTAAATTGACTTTTAGCCTTTTGTATCCCCCTTAAATCTCAGGACAAGCAAACCAGGTTTTCAAAAATGCCAAAAAAACTAGGCTGTAGCCCTTATAGGCTTAAAATAAAAAAAAAGAGATTAAACAATTGGTACCTATACTAATAAAGGGGGAGATGAAAAATCCACAGGGGATGGATGGATGGCAGACGGACGATAGATTAGCTGGTCTACGGACATAAGGGATGTAAATCAAAAGCTGGATGAATGAATAACCGCTATGTGATTGGATGGATGGATAAGTGAGAGTCACAAGGAGAAAAAGAGAACAAAAATGGGACTAAGATAGGTGGATTGATGGACTGAAGGACAGAAGGTTTGACCGTTGGCTGGTTGAAGGACAAATGGTTTGTAACAGGAAAGACAGACGGATGAATGACACACAGGTGATTGGATAGAGGGAAGGACAAAAGGAAATACTGGCAGTGCGGTAACAGATTGGAGACAAATGAATAGAAGATATGGATGAGTGGCACTACAGAGAGAGTCAAAGAAAGATGGATGCAGAAAAGACTATGAAGCAATGAACAAATGGACTAGGAAATTGTCTCGTTTCTCCAGACCAGCACAACCACCACATAGTGCGTGATGTTCTTGAAGTGCACTAAACATTTAACTTCTTATTCATTTTTATTTTTCTTCATGCCTTGATGTTCAATTCCAAATCTTTTTTGTGATAGTTTTAGTGGTTGTTCACATTCTAAACACACGCAACTTGAATGTGATTTCCCGTGTGAACTGAGCTAGCTTAAGTGTCCCGCATGCGCAATAGAGGACGCAATGGCGTTGCATCTAGCGGCCCATTTCTTTTCCAGCTGAAGCCAGTGCTTTAGCAACACAATCTTCTCAAGATCAAAAAGAAAGACTGCTCTCCGCATTATCGTCCACATTGGTTGTTGTTTTTCTTCCCGCTTCTGCGATGCAAGATGCAGAGTACGAACCTTTGTTGAGTATTGAAGACATTCAGGTCGGGCTGAATGTGACCTGACCAGTCAGACACAGGTCGCACTTGAAAAGATCAGATATGTATTGGATGTAGGACCACAAAGGCATGTGGCTTGGGTCACATTAGGAAAAATCGGATCTGTGTTGTTCAGACTGTCACGAAAAGATCAGATACACGTTGAAAATGGGAAACAAAAAAAACAAATCGGACTTGGGTCACTTCAGGCTGCAGTGTGAATGTAGCCTTTGATACACTCAATATGACAACATGATAGAGAAGTGGTTGCTAATCTTTATGAGTAGTTTATCACATAATAAACAAAGGGTTGAATAAAATCATGACAAGAACGATGAATCAAAAGAAACTCTTAGTGTTTTTTCCAAAAGGCTTGTAAATGCAAGCTCTGACAGGAGAGACTAGCATTGTTCTATGCACAGCTGTTCACTTTATGACTATTGTTCAACGTATACTAAAGCTCTGTTCTAGTCTTGTTAGAAAAAAAAAAAAAAAAAAACTTCCAAAGAACAGTCCTACCTGGAGTATTTTGACACTTAATATTCAAAACATACTTCCAGGAACAGAGGTACAGGTTTATGGTGCCACACCCATCAACAGGAAGTGTGACAGGAGATAAGAACAACAGAGAACAGGTTGTCTAAGCCTTACAAACAGTAAAAACCACGCCTTTGTTGACCGACATTAGTCCACTCCGGCTGTCCCCGTGGGTCTTCTGACCTTGCCTTTAACTGACACACACGAGGCGTTTGAAATCTACTTTCTCTGTATGCACTTTTAAACATGTGCTACTTCTTAAGCCTTTTTCTCAAATGTAGGCACAAGTTACTCTAACTCTTTGCTTTCAAGTCTGGTAAGGCCACTAATAGGGTTACTTTCAGGATTGCCCTATACTTGGCTCAAGCTTATAGTTAGGAGTATTTCATAGGATGTACACCTTGGTGTACCACATCTTTAGCCTTTGCACTGCATTGGGGGGTCCGGGGCTATCCTCTCCCGGAATATTTTGAAATATAGACTCCCTGAAACGCTATTTCCTGCATTTTGAGGTGGAATGCAAGTAACTTTTTGTCTTTGTTACAACACTACTGTTGTCCTGATTATGGGAAGTATTAGTGCTTGACTAGAGAAATTTCATAAGGAAGACATAAGACGATTTTCAGGTACAATATTATGTTTCATAGGTTAATTCAAACAATCGGAAAGTGTAATGCTATGATCACACCTAACACGATTTAAGCAGCAAAAAAGCGCCTGCTGCTTCATTTTTGATGCCTGTATACATTAAGGTGTGTAAAGTGTACAGATGTGTCTAATGCTTCTGCTGCTCCTGCGTTCATTGGCAGAGAGTGGGTGAAATGTAATTTTAATATGTTTTTAAATGAGTAGTCCACCTGACACCACTAACTAAACATTTTGCTTAATATAGAACAAAAATCTTCATTAAGAATTTTCTATTTCATCCATGAAAGATTGAAATAAGCTGAATTTATTCAGCGGTTTTTGCACATGTGCAATGGGAGGGGAAACTAGGGTAACTTAGATCTGGATTTGCTCTGCTGGGTAAACAGTGATGGCATTATTTCCATTCTTCAGTAAAATTAACCTTATAACATTTTTTATTTCAGCTTCCTATTTCAATGTACCCAAATAAGTTGGGTTTTTTTGTGATAACACATTATTTGTATTATTTTCTGGTTCTCCAGTAAGTTGTAAAAATGTCTCAAACAGTCCAAAGCATTTCTCACCATTAATAAACAAGATAGTCTCATGAATTATAAACATGTGCACTGTTTATCCGACATCAGTGGTAATCCCTATGGATTGAACACACAAGATGCAGCGATGAATTTGCTAATAGCTGCAGAATTGAGCCGTTTGCCTGACATACTGAAAAACTGTGAATAAAAATCAACAGATCAAAGCATGAAAGGGAGATTTTTAATTGAATACGAAGATGTGTTGGATGAATTAATAATAACTTAAGTTTTAAGAAAAAAAACTGTCAAACTTTAAGATCATTAGACATAAAAGAAACCTTCCAAAGCATGCATAAGAAAGTAGCTCCAAAACATTGATATCATGAACAAGCAGAAATTAAATGAAGATTAGATAAATTCACTGGTGTTTGATCATCACACCCTGCTTTAAATATACGAGTCCTTATATTCTGTATTCTAAAATGTACAGTGTAATTAGTATAAAACAGCTGTAGGATCTCTGGTAATAATATTTTGATTAAATTATGAGTACTCCAGTTAATTTATAGAGAAAACAAAATTCACCAGGAAAGAAGGAGGGGATCAATCTGATCCGGTATCAGTTCCCATACAAAGGCTGTGATCCAGCCTGCAGACATTTATGATTGTCTTCAGCCTCTGCATGCTCCTTTCCAAGCTTTATGCTAACAGTGTAACAGATTACCTGAACTGAGGCAGATATTATGAGACACAAATTAAAAACACATAAATTCGCTCAAGGGATTCATTCCACAGTTAGCAGCTCTGTGACTAAAGTACTTTTTAACCACCACCTGCTCTTTGTTTGAAAATATTTAACACTAGAAATACCACTAAGCAAGATGGCAAAATGGAATATTTAAAAAAAGACTTTGCAAAAGAAAGCTCATTTATGACCTATAATACAACTAACTTAATTAAAGATTTGAAAAATCCCTCTAACTAAGAGCAGAAGGATTATATAGCCAGGGGGTAAAAAGACGACAGTGAGCTTTATTATTTTTTATTGTTTTTATCTTTTATTACTTATCAAAATAACATATTTAACTTAGTTTTATTGATTTGATTGTGTAAATGTTATGTTTATCCATGTTTTAGCTGTTTTCTTTTTACCCGTTCTGATTTATTTTTTCTCTGTACAGCACTTAGGTCAGCTATTAATAAAATAATTGTTGATCTGCAAATAATTCATATAAAAAGTCTATACAGCATAATAGAGTCAAAATGCAATTTTAGGTGTGGGATTGTTGAACTGAAATGAGCATAATTTTTGTTTGAAGGAGCTCCGCTTTATATAAAATTAATAAATATCTTACTTTATTATTCCTAATTCATATTTTGTAATAAAGCATTTTGAACTCATATTTTCACTTATTATAATGGACATTATTATTAAGCAGAGGGTATTGCAATACATTCTAATTAAGACTTTTTTAGATTATAGATTAATAGATTAATAATCGGATGGTGAAATACAAGTAATATTTTATAAAGAATTTAAACCAAGTGAAGCTTAAACTGTTCCCTTTGAAGGAATTTTGGATGGAGCATATTCATGGACAGAAAACGCAATTTTAGGAGAAGGTTCACCAATTCAATTCAGTTTATTTATATAGCGCCAATTCACAACACATCATCTCAAAGCACTTCATAATTCCAACACATCATACAGTAAAACTGATTCAAATATTTCTATCTCAGGAAAACCAGTTGATTGCATCGACTTACACCAAGCATGCTTGTAGCGACAGTGGAGAGGAACAACTCTCTTTTAACAGGAAATGGGCCAAAAGGGCATCACCACGCCTAAACTTCTAGCTCCAGTCTAACTCAATGAACATTCATCTTCAGAAGATTTATCTTGATTTTACAATTGATCAAAACTGTCAAATTATTGTTTTCTACATTGAACATCATTAGCTGTTAGCATGATATGGTAAAATAGGTTATTTCGATTGATTTTAACAGGGAAAAAAACACTAAAACAAGACATTGGTCTAAGACTGAGTAAGCAAAACTTGCTAAAGCATTCATTGGGTTCTGCCTCATCTGCAGTCAGGGAACGCCTCACAAACTTGGATATCAGTCCAAGACATTCCAACATGTTGGATTTCCAGGATATCTTGGAAATTTATCTTAAGGACTAAATGGGCAAAAATCAAGCTGCTTATTATGCTGTTTGAACCAGCCTCAACATTACCACTAAAGAAGCATTCAACAGTTTTAAGCTGTCTGTGTCAGCATGTTTGGCACAGAAAAAGATTTACAAATAGCTAATAAGTGATTGATAAGCTAACCGTTAGCCACTAATTTTGCAAAAAAAACTTTGGACTGTCTTTTAAGCTTACTATCTGCACCTAAACAAAAGGCTGATTTAGGTGTTTAGTCTTTAATTCATGGTTTTAGATGCATGTAGCCTTTAGTGAAAACACAAAGTCAAGTAAAAAGGAAAAAAATATAGGCGAGTCAACCCTCGGAATACTGTAGACTGATTAACACCAAACAACACATAGGATCTGTGTATATACTGTAATTTGTATTTGCTTTTTCCTTCTGGCACCATAAATAAAGTTTCTAGATGAGTGTTTGTTAAAAAAAGCCCTGAAATTTAAATGTCAGTCATAAGACAGGTTACAGGTTTGCATAACCTCCTCCATATCCTCCATTTACTTAACACATGCCTGCCACAGCATCATCTCTGCGGTAAGCAGCGAAGTTGACTTCCCTTCCACAGTGCAGCTGTGTGTGACCAGCAGCAACCATCTAACCCCTGCAGCGTCCCCCCTGCTGTGAGGGAACATGAGTTTTTACATGGAGGTAAAAGAGCTGCACATGCATTCACTTAGAGGTACACAGGTGCAATGATGATTGTTTGCTTATACATGAGATAATTATGTTACCTGCATGATTCACCCCACCCCAAAAGAAAAAAATAATAAAAACCAGCTAATATGAGGAAGAAGATAAAAAAAGAGTAAAAGAAGGAGGAAGTGGGGAGCTGTTATGACAGATGGGCAGGAGGCTGTAGGAAGCTAAAGCTAATGCCATGTGAGGAAGAAGAGGGGAGGAAGAAAAGATGGTAAACTAAAGGTTGTTTCTCAGATGGTTTCCAAAGCTAAAATCTTTCGGTTTATTACATTTCTGCTGTAAGGTTGATTTTTTGATAGTTACCTCTTCCTCATCCTTTCATCAAACCATATTCCCTCCATACTTATTGAAACCAGTGTAAGAAGCCTTAGAAATAAAAGCTTCATGGGTTTAGTTCAATCTTACGGTGAAAATGTAAACATTGGCCTTCAGATTTACATTTTTTTTTAGAAATTTCCTTACTTATAAACATAAAATAAATAAATGAAATAAATTCTTTTGGGTTGTCATCACTTTGCCTTATTAATATCTTTATAACTCAACTGCCAAAATGAATAAATCTGCCAATGCAGCTTTATGGGTAATAAAGATCAAAGTTTATGAACCAAGGTGAAAGCAATCAATTGCTGTATAATAACAGTGCTAATGCTCATTTTCACTTTTTAAAATGAATTTCTGCTACAATACTCCATCGTTAATGAATGGATGACGCCAAGATCAATTTATGAAAGATATCTCTACAGGGGTTAGGTTGTAGATATAGAGCTTGCATATTCTTATCATCGGGCACCACAGAATACATGTCATACAATAAAGTAACCCCCCATTTAGTCTGTCTTGTGTCATGTCCGTTGGTTGCCCTGTTCTTTTTACATAACATGAAGCAGACTGAAGATGTTTTATCATTATCTCCCTTTTATCTTCTCTTTCATCTTTTCTCCCCCCCCCCCCTATTTTTCCTTTCCTGTTCTACCTACTTTGCAGTGTACATATAATATGTAAAACTCCCTGCATAAATATAATAAAGCAATTTATATGCATAAATCAAGCGGAACACTGGCGATAGCCATACCGCCCCACTTATGAAAGTAAAATCTGTTGGGCTCTTTTGGGCATCAAGACAATTATTCTTATTGCCTCAAAACCGGAAAGGACACTAAAGAATATATAGAGCTTGCATGAAAGAAAAAAAATGGATGCATGGCCTGAGGAGCCAAGGGAATGAAAGGATGACCAACAAATGGATATGTTTAGATAGATTGAACAGATGGAAGTATGGGTGGATTACAACCAAAGGATAAATTGAAAAAGATCAGATGGGGGCAGGATGATGGCTGGAAACTGGATGGAAATGTATGAACTAGATACGCAGCTCTATGATTTTAAGTAGAACTAGGTTTCTGTTTTCCTTTATTACGATTTTTTAAATCTAGAAATAACTGAATATTGACTTTTTCTGACGATAGAACCATTGATTTAACCTTCCATGATGAAGTTTCAACACAAAATAAGCAGAACTTCGAAGAACCACAAACTCTTAATTTAGCTATCTGCAGAGAGAAAAACAGAAATACCAAAAAACTGAACTAAAACTGCACTCTCCTTACTCCCAAAGGTTTTTACCCACAATTCATCTTCTCCCATCTGACTAAACCAATCTGCAATGACAGCAAACCGACGGTAAAAAAAGCATCAACATTAGAGATAAACCCGTTCTCACGTTGAGCAGAGTGAAAATCCTGCATTTAAAGCCAATAATAACAAGTGAAACACTGCTGAGAAGAATCTATTGCTTGTATAGAGGCAGGAGTCCCAGCATCGTTATGAGCAGATCTGCTGACAGGTTGGCAGGTGAAGAGCTCAGAGATAATGAGTAGAAATGCATCATGTGTTTGTGAGGTTCTGAGAGGCGGCATTTGCTCCCGATTGTTTTCAGGAGCAAATTTCCTTGTTAATAGGAAACAGTGTTTCCTATTAACAGGTGTGCGTTCATGTCTCCTACCTTTCTGACTGTGTGCTGCGCCGGTTCTTGTTGAGGATCCAGAGACGCTGATGGAGCACTCCATCTTGGCCGTTTCCCACGGATACACACTGGTGGCGTCGGAGTGGATGGCGATGGAGAATGACGGGCCTGCAAACACCGAGCACACGGCTTCCAGTGAGCTTAACATTTAACAACAGGATCCACACATCAAAGGAAGTGATCAAAAAGATTCACTTAAGCACCGAGATTTTACTCAAACCCACATAGAACTTTAATTCATTCCCCTGAGGGCAAAAAGCAGATGTTTAAAGCGTAAACACCATCTTAAAAAGGCAAAAGGCACAGCCGGTGATTTCTCTGATATTTAAAGAAAAAAAAATAAAGCAGAGCTGAGCTTTAAACCCAACATTTCATAACCAACACATTCATATTTGACATTTAGACGCCCTCAACCTTGCAAAAACCTGCAGAGTAACAGCTGTTTGCAGATTGGCTCTCTATTCTACTCATGCTTTAATGTAAATTATTCAATGCATTTTTCTTTTGGCCTGCCATGTGCTTCAAGTGGATACTCCCAGTGGAAGGGGCAAAACAGAGTGCAGCCAAATCCGCCCAGTCGCACATTGAAATGTGTTAAAAGCCGCGCTGGCCCTCAGTGCTTAAAAAAAACAGGCTGTAATGTTGTGAGAAGCTTATATTTCTGTTTGTTCAGTGTTTTTCTAATACATTTTGTGGGACCTCACATCATCAGATTCTTTTATTTATTAATTTTTTTAAATCAAGAGGAGGAGGTTGGGAACATATCTGAAGCATTTTGTCCTTTTTTCCTAAAAGCTGCGATTTCTCATTTTGCTTTGGATGCTGGTCGATTTAAACTTCATGTTTGCGGCTACAAAGGAACCATATATAAAGTAGTGTTGCACCGATACCGATACCAGTATCGTGTGGGGCACCGATACAGCAACTATTCAACTATTGTCACCCATTCCAGGAAGGCAATAAAAAGTTCTACTGGATTCATTTTGTATTAGAAGCTTAACAAAGCCATGTTGGCAATTATTTTAAATCCAAGTAGTATGGAATTCTTCATATACACACTCATCAATTTCAAACAGATGGTATCGCTATGTATACTGCACAGCCAGGTATAGGGGCCAAAAGACGGCATCAGTGCAACACTAATATAAAGTCCTGCTGCATCTATGAGGTATAAGCATCTCTGATGATTGGATCAGGAGCAAAGGTGAAAAACTAAAGTTTTTCCATCTTTGCTGAACATTTTGGGATAAAGGCTCAAGATTCATGGCCAGTTCCTCAGTCCTGTAAGCAACTTTAAGCATTCAGTCTGCTGAGGTAAGTGAGTCATCATTAGTGCAGACCGTAACTTCAATTCAAAATTCATAAAATACTTTAAAGTGAAATTACATCTTACAGTAACACGTGTGCTTTTTGTTAACCAGTTGCTGTAGGTGTTGATTGCAGTTGGCAGGAGCGATCTCCTGTAGAGGTCGGTCTCGCACCGCTTCTAGGAAGCCTCTAACTGAAGACACTTAGTTGTTGTTTAAAAATCTCCATATTGTTTCTATTTACAGTTCATATCAAGTCACAGCTCTTAAATTTGAAAAGAAATTCCCTAATGGGAGATTTTTGCTAAATCTACAAAACCCTTTTAACGTAACAACCTGTGCTTATTAAACATATCCAAACTTCATGCATCATCTGGAATTGGTCCTACTAAACTAGAAGTCTTATTAGTTTCAGGGGAAAAAAAAGAAAAAAACCTTGCTATGGATAGATAGACAGGTTGGGCTACGAGTCGTAACTGTTGCCCAAGTCAGCTAGTCCTCCAATACTTTGTCTTATGCTCAAGTGTTGAAGACGGTTAGGTAGGTGAAAGCAACATAAAGAGATAAATTCACCAATCTCTCACAAAAAGTCTGATTTTCTTGCATAAAATTCACAATTAAGCTCATTTAAGCGTGTGGAGAAATGTTCTAAGAGGGCCTGCAGACAGGTTATCAACATGTCTGCAGAGTCAAAGAAAATAACTTAAAAAGCTGCAACACTGATCATGTCCCTTATCTAAACAATAGTTGATCATAAGAGTCAACCAGTTTTTTTTTTTTAAATTGGATAGAAATACATTCTCACTTTGTCTTACATCACAGAGCTAAACTTGAAAGTATTTTGCTTGCATCTGGTTTTATAGAACAACAAGAGGTAGATCAACATGGAAAACATATTTCCAGCCTCTGATTGTCGTTTACTTTGTGTCATTAAATCAATTTACCCATGACCAGCTTTTTTAATCCCAGCTAATAATTAGCCTCCCCACAGCATGATGCAGCCACCACTGTGTTTCTAATGCATTAGTGTGACCAGGATTACCGACAGGCAGGTTTTTATTTCTTGTTTGTTTGCTGCATCTCCTAAATGGTTTAAAGCCAACTAGCAAAGTACTTTTTGTGGCCTTGTTTCTTCCTTCTCCGCTAAATATTTCATTAAATGTAGTTTATGCATGTAACACAGATCCTCTTTAATCGTTTGTCATCAAATAAAAGATGAAATCCTTATGTAAAATATATGATATATGGTAGATTTAATCCAATTAGTTAAAGATATCAAAGCCCTACGTTCCATTTCTATTATCTTTTATAAAAATAACATTCATTAATCAAGCTTTTTATGTAATGAAACCAGGCTGATTGCATTGAGTAATTCACTTTGCAGCAACCCATCATGCTAGGTGTGCACATGGTGGCAGTGTAAAGGAAAAACCCATTTTAACCAACTTAATCATCTGCTTTTTCACTAATATTCTCATTGGACCAACTTCTTTTGAGGACATATCTAAATAAAACCTGGAAATTGATTTTATTATCTGCATGAGAGCAAAGAATGCCAACCCCCCCCCCCCCAAAAAAAAAAAAAACAGGGCACAATCTTCTTTTTTTACTCTCAATTACAAATGTTGCCGTTCTTACTTTGCTCCCACCTCATATAAAATCCAAATATAACAAAGCTAGGACCCCACGCGAAAGGTTTATGTCGAATATGAGACTTTGCATTCCCACATAAGCTAAATGCACGAGCAAGAAACAAGACAACACCTCTGGAACATTCAACATACAGCTGGAAGAATGGAGGAAGAAAGGCTCAAAACAGGGACGAGTGAGAGAGCTGAGCTTCCATCCCCTGAGGCAGGAATATGGGGGATCTTAAACTGCTCAGATTGCAGCTTGCCGACTGTTGGTGTGGGTGTGTTTGTGTGTAAAGTGGGCTTTGTTGTGTGGGGTCAACTTAAAATATTCGACTTGGACACACACTCAGACACTTGAAAGATTCCACATATACTGAAGAGAGCAGAGACAGAAAAAGAAAGCAGCAGTGCAGATCTTCGAAGCCGACTGATTGGCCAAAGGGCTTCACTTTGAAGATGTCCCAGAGAGAGAGAGGAGGAAGAGGAGAGGTAGAAGAGCGACTGAGTGAAAGATGGAGCGGGACAAAACGATGAGATATACGTGAGGCTTAAGGCTCCTGCTCTCCCCAGAGAAAGTCCCAAAGACGGCCCTCGATTTATTATCTGGTTTTCCACATGTTTTATACCAAGCTGTCATTTACCCACCCGCCTTCAGCGTCATCACTCCCCTCCTACAGCCCTTAAGCGTCTTTCCCTCATCCAAATCTCTAAGATAATTCAAAACATGGCATCTTATGTGTAGGAACTAATCTGGGACACAAACGGCTCCAAAGCAGAGTTCTGACAGGGAGCAAACATATGAAGCATGTGTCCTTTTCTAAGGCCTGAGAGAGAGCAACAAGACATTAGTGAGGTTTCTAATGATGCTACTCCCACTTCAGACATACTTCACCATCTCAAACACTTTTAACCCTTTAGTATCAAGCTTTACGAATCACTATATTCAGTTATTTTGTTAGTTTCAGACAAGTAGCAGAGAATAAATAGAAATCTACCTAAATTTATATGAATAGAGCCAATGTAAAAGATCACCCACATAATAATGCCAAAAATAAAGCTGGATAACATTAGTTTAAAGGTGTCCAAACAGGTTTTTGTAGCTTTTCAATTGTTTACATCAGCTCCTTTAATATTATTTGTTGAAGTATTTGAGCCCAAATTTCACAAAAACTGTCTAACTGTAATTTTAACAGTAGATCAAAAAGCTGTAGCAAGATGAGACCAACACTGTCTGGAACTTGGAGATGGTGCGACATAAACACCAACTAGGTGTTTCTGATGAGCTGCAAAAATAAAAAAACACCCAAAACCAAATGAAAGAGATAAAAAGCTACAAACAAAAACGGTGCAGTCAACAAACATGGAGGCAAAAAAAAGTTAAAACAAAAGAAAATGCTGAAAGTGCTCCAAACCATAGAGGGAATCAAACAAAAAAACAATATTGGACCAGGGCCTCCGTACAAATGGGAGGTCAAGCTTTAATGCAGTTTCACTCAGCTCCGTTCCCGGAAGCACGATCCGTAGCATTCAGTTTTTTTTGCACATGTGCAAGCAGATATCCATACAGGTCACAATAAATAATGTAATTATTAGGGGTGTAAATCACACCCATCATGGCGATTCGATTCAGTATCGATTTCCTGACCCAACGATTTGATTATTTTCGATACTCAAGAATACACCACGATACGATTCGATTAATTGATTCTTTTTTTTTTTTTTACCTTACAGGCTAGACAATGTTTCAAACTTAAATAAATCAATGAAAGCTGTAATATCGTTATGCATTTTATTTGAGAAACAACCGCAAATAACACAAGTAGAAAAGTTGTACTCCACCTAGGCCTATTAAAACACATTCACTCATTCACTGAAAAAATAATAATACCCCTGCCTTATAGATTCTGCAAGGCTTTGCATCAAAAAATACTGCATAAAATCAGTGCAATGAGAGCAATGCAATACCTCGGCTCCAGGCGTCCCCGCCCCCTCCACAGACGCTTCGCTGCAGCTCTCCCAAATTGTAGCTGACCACAGACAGTGCCGCAGACAGGAGGCCAGCTTGTTTTGTTTTTATGACTGAAATTACGGAAAACAACTCGTGAATTGTGACTCGCTAGAAGAGCGAGGTACGCGAGAACGCTGGGACCCTTTTTCCACCTGGATCTCCGCTCTTTTTGGTCCTCATGTCCCTCCGTTGTCAGACAAACTCGCCCCTACCTCCTCACTGCCTCGGCCGTATCTAGACCCACAGCATGTAGCACAGACCACGCTTCAGTATTGGGCAAAAATGTCTGCGTCAAGCTCACTGCGACACACTGCTGTAAGAGTATAACCAGGAAGCGAGGTAGGAGGGCAAAATAGGTTTAGCGCCACCGCAGCACGGGAGGGAGAATTACGCCCAGGAGCAAATGGATAAAAATAGACTGGCAGAAAAAAAAAAAAAAAACAGGAACCGATACTCTTGCGGACGTGTCGTTACATCGGATCATCGGCTGTTGGATCGATGCATCGATACAAAACAATTAGTATTTACACCCCTAGTAATTATGGTACTAAAAGTACCCATTTCTATCCTTAACCTCTTAATATCCACCACTTCTGGAAAATTTGCTTATTTTACATACCCAAAGCCCAAATTGCACGCATGATACGTTATTTGAAAGCTAACACCTTCTAGTTTCTGAATATATACATGAAAATTGGATGAGTAAAACACCCAAGCTGCATCAGTTCAAACATGACTCAAAGTTGTCTTTTTTCAACAGCAGTGATAAAAACATGCTTGCTTTTTGTGGCTACATTTCGACATGCTGCTATAATTGTGCTTTGGTGCTGTCCATAAAATGAACAAGGTGGTTGAATTGTGGAGAATCTAAGCTTTCTAACGGTGTCTAACATGTCGGTTATATTGGTAAACATTTTACCAGTGTAATTTTCATGCATTCCGAGTTATTACTTGTAAACGCTTCAAAACCGGTGGGTTTTGAGAGGTTAAATTACTAGAGAATGCTAATACACATCTCTAAGGAAATTATTTATGACTTTTCTGTGACAATTGTAAGCTTTTTATATTTATTCCGTTAAACTGCTTGTCTAATGTCATCATAGGACATGCTCGGAGTAGTCCGGCAAAATTTGATTAACCCATGTTTATCTGCTTTTTTCTTATTTCTTTCTTTAGATTATGCACTATTTACAATAAGGTTAACATGAGAGGAAAAGATAAAACTAAAAAAGACTATGTTTAAATTCAAAGCCGTAGCGTAGGATCCCACTTTTATCACAGATCAGTGATAAAACAAAAAGGATTTTAATGCATTTATTTTCTCAGGAAATACATTATTAACCTATAACACATTATAGTTTAGTACGCTTACTATTTTTAAAGGAAGGAAAAGCTTATTTATGGTCTATTTTGAAAAGTAAAATTGAGGGCAACGCGGATTTATATCTAGCGGCGCGTGCGCAAATGAGCTGAAGGTACGAATCGTGCTCCCAGGACAGATCGGGTAGTGACATGCAGGATTAAAAAAAACAAAAGAAAGGAGAGGTTTATCTTTTAGTTAATTTTAAAACACAGTTTCACATTAATACAGAATAACAGCATAGTAAATATATATATTAGTAATACTTTGGTTCAATATGGTTTGTTCTTCGTTTGACTCCTCATACACGCGTTTGTTTTTTTTCTTTTTTGTTTGCAGTATTTATTTGTTGCATTTGTCTTTTATTCTTGTGTGTTTTAAAATTTGCATCACGCATGTTTTTGCAGCTCTTCTTTTTTTGCAGTATTTATCTGTTGCATTTGTCTTTTATTATTGTGCTTTGAAATTCCACCGCCACTGTAAATATCCATCTATAATGGATGTACCTTTACTAAACTCCAAATGAATCAGTTAAATGAATAAAGAAATGCTCATACAAAACCTGCAGTAGAGAATTATAATGCACCGATTCAGATAATCGCACACAAAGACATTCAAACGTCATTTTATGGAATGCTTTTGCTTTCTTAGAACCCAGAGACATTTTCGCTCTTCTCTGGTCATTTTTACATCAGCTGCTTTTTTTTCTTCTTTTTTTAAAGCTGCAACCATAACTTAAACCCGACGTAAAAACAGCTGCAAGTAGTAGACTTGATTTGCTCATATATAGTATACAAAGGCTGATGTGAATGAAGCAGATGCAACATTTTTATGGCTGCTCTCTATCATTTTTATCTGTCAATTTAGGTTGACAAACTGAGACTCAATCTTTTTTTTTTGTTTATCTTATACACCTTCTTCCGTCGTTTCTGTCTTTGTTCTCCTATATTATTCTGATTATTTATACCACTAAATACAATAAATCTCCTCCTTTTGTCCTCCTCGTCCACTCCAACACCTCCTAGCCACACATCTAGTTCCCAACTTCCCAGTTAGATCAAAGACAATAAGTAGGCCAGCGGCAATGGTGGGCGTCAAAGGGCTTTAGGTGTGTGCAGGATTTTTTTTATTTTTTTGCACATTATTAGGAACTTAATGTGACTCATGAGTAACACAGAGTAGGTGGGGAATGTGTGTCCGTGTACATGTAATGAGAAATCCAAAATCTGAGAATGAACCAGTCCCTGATTTCAAAATAAAATAAAATGAAAAAAAATAAATAAATAAATAAAATGCCTATTTTTTTTTTTTCTTCTTTTAAGATCCAAAATTGGAAACGAGAAGAAAAAAATGTTTTTTAATTCCAAAAGAAAAAATACAAAACAAATTTAGAGCTCTTTTTCTTCTGATTAAGCTGCCCCCTCCCCTCCTGTCCTCTCCATTTTGTTTTGGTGCGACCCTGAAGCAGTTGAACACCAGCATAGAAAGACTTTGCACCGTTCTTTTTTGGCAAAACTATTATATTTTAAGTCATTATTTCCAATTTGCCAATTTAATTTTCAATAAACAAAACATTGCATTGAAATAAAAAGCAATAAAGATCTAATGGACATTTTAGAATTCAAAAATTTGTAACAGGTCGAATTTTCGTTTTGCGATTGGGGTTTTAAACATAGGTTCAAAACAAAACAACAAAAAACAGGCTTGTTTTATATTTTTTTCTATTGTTTTAAAAACATTCTGTTTTCAGATTTTGGATTTCCCGTTTCAAAACCAAAACCGAACCTCCAGCCTGTACACGGTCTGACGTGTGTGCTTTTTAAGAGAAAGGAGATGCTTCTGTCGCTCCTTCAACAATAATTTAACTCCTTGGCTTTAGAGTCATTAGTTCAATCACAAATAATGCGAGGAACTTTATAAAAACGGAAAAGAAAACTGTAAAATGGCCTTGGATCATTGAAGAGAGCTGCAAAAAGGAAAATATTATATTTGATCAGATTTTATTGAATGGGACGGCCATGTTTAGAACTCATATTTAAACATCGGAAAGCAGACGGTGGCTCTGCACTGGACCCTGCTTCTCCTACTATTAAGTTTTCAAACTAAGATTGAAGTCTTTATTAGTGTAACAAATATGTAGCAATTATTACTGGGTGAAAAGTCAAGTTTTTTTGCACCCTGCATTGCAATAACTCAAATCTTCTAAATACGGCTGGCCGTGTAGAAATATAGATGTTTTGCTTTGACTGTAATTGAATTAAATCTTTCAAAAATATGGGCAGATTTTCTGCATGGATCATTAAAAATTGTGTACTCTGAGGGAGTGGACATGCAGAAGGGTGGCTAATCTGAGGAACGCAAGGTGCAAATCTTCCTCAGTGATTTAGATTGAACAAATAACAGGTATTTGCGCTTGATTCCAATTCTACAAGCAAGTCCAGGTTTGAAGTTTGTGTAACCTCCATTATTCCAGGTGCCTAACCACTTAGCTAGAGGTGCCATCATGGAAATAGATGATTTTATTGAGAGGGAGAAACATTAAAAGATTGAAGATGGTTATGAACCAACCTTGCTAAATCTTTTTGGCCATTGAAATAAATTTACTGCCATAAAAACAAACTATTTAACAATATGGTTGATAATTTGGGTTTTACAATAGACTGAATGAGAGTTTTGATGATAAGTTTTCCAACACCTAATCCGGTGGTCCGGTCCAGAGTTTCCATAGACTTCTTAACACTTTTATCAATTTTATTCACTGTTTTGCCCCAAACTCTAATCTTACTTTTTCTTTTTTAAATAAAAATGGATCTCAACTGGTTTAATATCTATTGGCTTTGTCCCACTTAATATTTCTATCTTTCAGTTTTAATAATTCTATGAAGTATAAGTTGTTTTTTTTGTTAATATCAAAAATAGTTTTAGAATTTTAGCATCACACTATTCAGCTTACTTGTGTGCATTTCAATAGCAAGGTTTTTCCTTCCACTAAACTTTCCACTGAAATGCTGGGATCCAGCTTGAAGCCAGCTTCCTAAGTAAAAGTTGCTGTTTATATCTGCCATGGGGAAGCGTTCATGCACATGGATATGAAAAAGATAACCAACATTTTACTAGGGCGTTAAGCTAAATGATTAAGAATGAAAGTTTTTTTAATCTATTCAAGAGATTTTTTATGGTATTAGAACAGATTAAAGTGTGAGCTAGGAAGAAAATAACAAGAGAACAAACACAGACGCACCGTTTTCTTGAAAGTCGATTTCGATTTTGTTTGACTCTGACTTGGCAGCAGTCGTCCAGGACTGCTCAGGATGCTGTTTGGTGAAGGCGGTGACGTCGCACCAGTAGTAACCCCTGTCGGACAGCTGGACGCCCGCGAGGCGGAACTGGAACTCTGTCGCGCCAGTTTTAGACAAAACCAAACTGTCTCTGTTGAAACAAAATGGAGGAACTATTAAAAAAGAAAAAAAGAAACTATTGTTTTTTTCCAAAGAGGGACTATGTGAGTACCTCCTGTTCGGGTTGCTGTGCTGCACCACGTTATCAGGGCTGAGAGACATGATGGTTTTCACACTGGATTCCAAGCCTTCCTGTGATTTGATGTAGACGGCATAACCGATCCAGTCGCCGAGGTTCTGAGGATAAACGGTGCAGTTCATTTCAAAGGTAGCCCCGCCCACTGAAGCTTTACGAATGGGTTTGGCGACGATGTTCAGAGTCGGACCTGAAAACACAAGCAAGCGTGAAAGTGATGACCTCAGAAGAAGAGGTCGCAATATTTCTGGGTTCCAGCGCATTGATCTACTCTCCACTGTCCTTTTTTAAAACACTAAAATGTTTAAGTCTAACATTAAAGGAAGTAAGAAAGGATATAAGGAAGAAAAGTGGGGTTAAAAAAAAAAAAAAAAGAGTGAGGAAACAAGAATGGAAATGCTTTTCTGTATCATTATTTTTTTTTTTTTTACATATTTCCCCAGACCTTGAAATCAAGACTTCAAGACTAAAATGGACCCTTTTTCTTTCTGGCACTGATACAGACAGAGTTCATAATGCAACAGTTACATCATGGGCCAATTAGTGAACTAAAGGTCACAAAGTTCTAGGGCGAACAGGAAGTAAATGTGTGCGTGTATTGTTGGTGAGAAGCTGAGACAACAAGCGGTTCTTTGTTGGATTTTCTCTTTGAAGTCTGAAAAGCCAAAGAATCCAATCTGAGGAAGTGACTTCAGGCCCTGCTGTGAGCGTGATATTTTTATTCATTCACCTAAAAGAAGCAAGTGACATGTCTGTGCTGAATTGATGGTACTGGATGTTTTTTTGTTGAAGCTTGCTTACTCTTAGTGTCCCAGCGTAGGGTCAGCGGTGAGCTTTTGACCTTGGTGACATTCACTACGTCCCCCTGGCTGCTAACACTCCAAGCAGTAACGATGCACACATATTGACCCATGTCGATTTTCTGTAGACAGAAAAAACAAAACATCCTTTTAATATAATAAAATTTGCCATCTTTTAATTATCAGGCTCCTCTCCCGTGGAGCCAACTACCAGTTTTAGTCCGTGAGGCAGACCCACAGTCTACTTTCAAGGGTAGGCTTAAAACTTTCCTTTTTGATAAAGCTTATAGTTATAGTCTAAAGTTATGCTGCTATAGGCTTAGACTGCTGGAGGACATGGGGACCCTTTTTCATCATTCTTTCTCTATTCTCCCACCCTGCTGATTTTGTTGGTCTGCTTTTACTCATAGTAGCTTCATCTGGTCTGTTCCTGCTTGACTGTGACACCATGCTGTGCTGCCACCATCAACAACTTTGTTTATAGATGTTGGAGCTAGGCCTGTTTTTCAGTGTAGTTGCCAGTCGCTGTTTGGTATCTCTGCTTCTTTTTCTATGTCTTCTTCTGTCTCCTTGAACCCCTGTCGGCCTAGGCAGATGGCTGCTCACACCGAACCTGGTTCTGCTGGAGGTTTCGACCCGTTAAAAGGGAGTTTTTCCTCTCCACTGTTGCTACAAGCATGCTTAGTATGAGGGATTGCCCTTAAGTCAATGAGTCGATAAAATCAACTGGTTTTCCTTAGATAGAAACTTAATCAATTTGACTGTATGATCTGGTTGAATCGTCTCTGTAAAAGTGTAAACTAAACTTTATAGAATTGAAATAGCCTTTAATTCTGTTACAAACAATAATAGGGTTGTATTTTCTTACCTGTGTGCGGAGGAAGCGCAGTTTGAACGTGTCGGGTGGGACCCTGCTCAGGCCCAACGCGCCGCTATCAAGCCTGTTTTTGTACGTCGAATCGGACAACAGGTTGCCGTATCCGTCCAAGGAGCCAATGAGCTTTGGGGGCGGAGTATTAGCCCCCTTATCTATGGATGATAAAAATCAATAACCGCCTTGAGAATTCTTTTTTTTTTTCTATTTTTTCCTCTTAAAAGAAACAATGTCTATTTTGTACCAGGAAGACTGGTGTGCTCCCAGCTGACACCCAGTCTGCCGCCTGGCGGTAACTTGGAGATGTTTGTAACATCACAGGACAGCTCTATGGGTTTGCCCGTCTTCTGGGGCTTCACGGAGGCTTCCAGGGTCAGCGTGAAGTTTGGCTCTGAGGAAAAAAGGAGAGAAAATAAAAAATTGAGCTCAATTACATTATTTAGCCACAATCTTGCATATCCTTCACTTTAAAAAAAGATCATTTAATTTGAAAAGTTAATTGTATTTTATCCGCTTCGTCACATACTGCTGTGTAACAGGGCCTTCTATTCTACAAGCATCTGACTGTTCAATAATAGTGACCCTAAGCAACGAGAGGACAGAGTTCGCCTCCCCAAACAAACAAAAAGTATCGGGCGGGGCCCCGATACTGTACTAAAATGGTGGCAACAGTATGGGCGAGTACTGACAAATAGGGCACCTATACCATTTTGAGAGTCAAAAGTTTATTCAACTATTGTCACCCATTCCAGGTAGGCAATAAAAAGTTCTACTGGATTCACTTTGTATCCGTCTTTACAGTAAATGAACATGGCAGAGCAAAATTTTTCACCTCGCCTAGAATAAACCTAAAGCAAACATGCTTTCAGCATCAAAAACTTACATACATTTAGATGGTCTGCTTAAGTTTTTTGAAAACATTTTTCCCTTTAAATAAAATATTTATTCAGAGTAAATGTATATTGGAAAAATGAACACAATTAATCAGTGGATAAAATGGTAACTGGCATTTATTAGTGCGGAGGTCTTCAATAGGGGTGAGTATTAGCATGAGGGTTGCGATTCGATACATGTCGCGATACTTGGTTCACGATACGGTATTATCACGATATTGCAGTATCACCATATATTGCCATATTTTCCCCAGCTATCAAAATCAAATGATGAGATAAAACAGCAAGTGCTGTATATTTTATCAGAAAATATTGATTAGGTATTATTATCCATGTTGTTTGGGGTTTTCTTCCACTGTGACTGCCTCAAATACAGATTTGGTGCTGCACGCACAGTTAAAGGGCTCCACAGCGCTTTCTGCTAGAGTGGTGGTGCAGAAGTAGCCCATTTTCCCATCAATGTTTTATGTAACCATTTTTTTTTTTAATCGATACTAAGAAGTGAAAGATCGATATTATATTGGGCAGCCAAATATCACGTTATATCACCAAAGCAATTATTTCCCACACCCCTAGTCTTCAACAGAGGGTCCGCGACCCCTAGGGGTCCATAGAAGTACTGCACGGGTGTCGTGAAAGTTCGGGTTGATTATACTTTTTTTATATTCCCCCCTGCAATTTTTTCCGCTAATTGAAATGTCTTTAAATGAACATTAATATGAATTCAAAACACTGTAAAGAGATAAAAGGAGGCAGAAGATGTCTTTCAGTCATCAATGCACACATTCAGTGACACACAGGAGCTCTTTCAAGCTGGGCACCGTTTCATTCACAACACCTGTCCCACCAACCAGGAATCAGAATCAGAAATACTTTAATAATCCCAGGGAGAAATTACTTTCGTAACATGAAACCATCTGTAATGGAGTTACTGTTGGACCAGTTTGATATAACACAATTTCATACAATATGTATAATAAGGGTCTGGAAAACATTGAAGACCCCTGTATTAGTGTGTCTATTTTTCCAAAGGTTAGCTGGCTCTTTGGCTTTTTAGCCAAAGTGATAAAGGGCCATTGCAGAGTGTCTGACGAGCCACTTATGGCTCCAGAGCCACAGGTTTCAGACCTCTGTAATAAAGAAATAATTGAGCAAACACAAACTTGCTCATACTTTTCCCCCTACTTTTCGAGATAATGTTATTTCGCAGCATGTTGAGCTTGAGCAAACATCCTCTCAGCGACTCCCAGAGGGACACATATAGAGTGCTTTACAGTCCTGCCAACACAGCTGAAATTTAATGCAAAGCAGGACTCTGAGAGGGTGCTACTCCAACCTGATAATAACCCATGCTTCCTTCAGACATGCCATTTGTCATGTTACACCAGTCCAACATCACCCTGAAAATACAAAGTGATTCCTGGGTTGTTGTTTTTTTATTTACTTGGTGTCAGGTTTAAATAGAGCTGGCTGTCTGAGCCAAAGGACATAAATAGACCTGAAGTAACACAGTTAACTGTGCGAGAGGAGGTGTGTATCGCAGCGTTAATAGTGAGTGCATGTGGGCGGCAAGGAAGGTCCTCACAGCCAGACATCCAGATTGCAGCTTTACACGTCAACGAGCAGGAAACACACACCATGATCTCCACCGAACAGCACCGACACGAGGAGTTGATGTATATAAAACACACACCTCTGCAGAGGGGGAGGGTGGGGGCATGACACGAACCTGCTTCACCGCATCAGGTACATGCCACTAAACAGGCTCAGAACAAAGCTATAAATACAGCCTCACCAGGGTGAGTTTGGCACAGTTAGTGGTGTGGATGATGTCAGTTGGACGTCACGCACACACACATACTGACTCATGCACTGCCGCCATCTGCTCCGAAACACACACACTTTGATCAATGAGAATGTGTGAAGTTTCTCTGCCAATTAGCCACACGCCCCTCTCTCATGCCCACACACACACACAGAAACCCAGCCTTATTTAGCCAAGTCTGCGCTTCGAGGGCTCGGGTGCAGCAGGACGCAAGGCTGGTTCTCGTCATGCAAAGCTTGGATGTTCAGGGCAAGGATTTCACATAATTCTAATCTATGATTATCTTTAACAGGGGAAAAAAGGGCAACTCAGACAACGCATATCTCAGTTGGGTCTGACTATTATACCTGTAGACCAAATATAAAACAACTTAATTTTTTTGCTTTTCTGTTCAGTTTGTTGCTAATTAGCAAATTAAATGGCCGAAGGTCAACATATACCAGAATCTATATCTGGTAAAGTTGACTTCAGAGAACGGGCAGGACATTACAGAAAAGGATGGAGGTCAGTCTGCCTCAAGCTGTCTGCCTTAAACTTATCGGTGGGACGATTATGAGCGAGGATAGAATGGAATCAGAGATGGACAGACGGGCTGAGGCTTCATCTACCGTAATGTCAGCACTGCTGCGAAGAAGGAGCCGAGCCAAAAAGCAAATCTGATGATCTACAGTCTACGATCCAAACCTCACCATGGTCATGAGATATATACTTTACATATAGAACGAGGTGCCAAAAAAACAGTAGAAATTAGCTTTCTTCGAGAGTCTGCTCTTATATGGAGTAAACTTTGTTGCATTATTGTTGCAAGCAAAGTACACATTTTGTGTATGGAAATAAAATAATAAAAAAAATACTGCTTTCATTACTTTTATTTCAAAAAACATTTTCATGGATTTTTTTCACATTTTGTATCTATTTTTTTCTTTTTTACACATTATATTTGACTTGAAGATTTTTTTTTTTGTATTTTAGAGGGTTTTTTTGTTTTTTTTAATTAAGACTTAATTTCAGGGATTGCATTCTTTTCTAATTGCATTTGACTGATGACATTCCTTCCCTTTAAACCCAATCCTAACAGTGGCTCTTGATCAACACATTGACCAATACAATGTTGATGAATTCCAAGCAGATCAATAGAAAAACATCTTCTCTCCCATCCAGAAGAAAGCATGAAGTGAGAAGAATGCTGTCTGCAAAATGCAATTTGAAAAGAATACAATTTGCAAAATAATATCCAAAAAAGAGAGAAATAAAAATATATATATATTTATTATATGTAAAACCTTTTTAAATACATAATTTGAAAAAATACAATAAATATTTTGAAATAAAATCTGAGTAAACAGCAAAGTTAATATCAAAACATGTTTTTTTATTAAAATGTTTTTCATGGATTTATTTGTCAGTTGCAATTATTACATGTTTTTTGCTATCAACAAAAATAGTACTAAATTCCCTCTGTAAGGCTTTCTTTTACAGTACATCAATAACCATGTAATAACTTGGTAATAACAAAGCAAGTTACACTATATTACTAGGTGACAAGAAAAACTTTATGGAGAATTTTTGTGCTTTAAATTTTAGGCAGATGGGGTAAAGTCAGACTTCTTAGATTTCAAATCGTTATTACCAGGTAACATTCATTTCGTAGAAAGCAATACATGAATGAGTTATCTGTTAAAATGCAGTTCATTACTTGGTATATAGCAGCAAACCAAATCTAGAATACAGCAAGCCAATCTACTTAACTAAACTCTTATTTATATGTAACTTGAGTTCAGTTTTAAATTTGTAGGTGTTGGCCAATAATAGAAAACGTTATGTGGGAACCTAAGGGTAATTACTATGTTACATAGTAACATAGAATTGCAATAATTACATGCAGGTTATTATTTTGAAATCATATACCTTAATCTTGCGGTAATTACCCACCATTACCTTGTTACCTTGTACTATAGTGCAACTTGCTATGTTATTACATGGTTATTGACGTACTGTATTAGAAAGCGTTACCATTCCCCTCCACCAGCCTTACAGTTAAGGCTCGGAGCTCAAAGTACAGTTGCTGGTTAAAGGTTTTAGTTAAGGCAGTTGATCAGGATCCCTCATGAGCTCCTCCCTGCTCCCTGTGGAGGTTTTCCAGTCATATCTAATGGTAGGAGACGAAGAAGTTGCTGCATTTTTATAAAAAAATAGAAAAACTTTTCATTCAAAAGCTTCTATATATATAAAATTGAAAAAAAGGAGAAAGCAGATCAATATGCTTCAAGTCAAAATGCTGAAAATGAGCTATACTCCAAGAAAAATGTGGGAAAAAGAACATCACCATCAGGCGAAAAAACTAATAATGGATTGTAATTTATCAAGCAAGGCAGAGAGGTTCTAAACCATTAATGAGGTGATTGGTTTGCTGAAAAGCTCACAATATCTCCAATATAAAGGTCCCTGTGAGAATAAACGTTTTGCTTGATTAATTTAGTAATGATTAAGTGGAAAATATTTTTATGAAGCATTTCAACCGATTTTTACCCTGCAGATCCTAATGACTTACCCTCCATGTTTATATTAGATGTACAATAGCTACCAATCGTTCATGCCTTTGGCTTTTTGTTTTATTTTTTTTAATTTTTAGAGTCAACTTCAAGTAAAAAAAAGGAAAAGCTTCCTACCACAGGGTTTTTTCTATCATCGCTTGTAAGCATCTCATTATTTTCACTATAATCTGCTCTGTCTGTGCGGCAGACGTGTGGATCCGCAACTGCTAAATTAAATCTACCTGCTGGAGTTCACAGGGTTATTCTGGATCAATTCAGGGGATACAACACTTCGTATTTCCTTCTAGTCTACGGTCCAAACTAGAGATCAGAAAAACAGCGCAAAATAATAAATATGCATACGCAAAATAATCAACTTAAATCTTATAAAATAGGGAATTAAATATGAAACGATTTAGAAATCCACTAGTTTTGGGTGCTACGTAGAGTCAGGTTGGAGGAAAATGACAATTGCATCTCGGCATTGACGAAATTTTGATTTTGGAAGTATAACTAATATAGCGTGTTTTCTAGTAGTTCTGTGTTAGTTTCCTGCACTTTCCCTTGCATCTCAGTTATCCCTCTACAGACAAAATAAATGGATGCATGGAAAACTGGACAATTTGGGTCGCAACAATTCATCTAGATTAAAAACACATGTTTACAATTATTATGAGCTTGGATATATAAAATAATTGATGATAATATATAACAATAATGCATATTTATCAGCACTTTAAATATACTTTAGAAGGTTATTGAGCGCTGTATAATTTGGAAGAGGGTCTCGAAGTGAATATGCTGCTTTATGGAGCCAGTGAGAGTGTTTTTAGCAGGGATATTAGACAGTTCTTTGACTGTAACCAACAATTTGACTTTTAAAGAAGTCCTTTTTCAGACATGCTGGTTGCGAGTCTAATTACCGAAGACACAAACACACGCACCCACGAGACTAATGCAAAGATTCGCGCAAATTAATGCTCCTGATATTACAGCCCTGTTAGATTACATGACCAAAGTGGAGAACAAATGCCCAATTTAAAGCAGCAGATTGCCTCGCCGTCTATTTTCCGACACGCGTTCTTCTCCACCTGAGCAGCGCTGTGGCCATTCAATCACAGACCAGATTCAGATGTTTGTAAAGTGAGCTTCTCAGGAGTGACAGGTGTCAAAAAAAAAAAACACTTCTTTACCTGCTGCAGGTAGCATTTTGCAGTCACTAAGCTAAACTGTCGCTTTCGCTTGGATCAAATTGTAAACAGCTAAAAGAAGTGAAGCAATTAGAGCCTAGTGAGTTCTACAAATGAGCTTTAACATCTCAATAAAAGAGCTTCAGCCAAGTGGAAGAGTGTGATGCAGACTTTGAATTCATTCAAAATTGTGTTTCACCTTTAAAAAAAGGACAAAAAGCGACCAATGTTTGGTTCCCATCTGTTCACACTCTCATAGAACGATGAGACGGAGAAAAAGAGGGGCCTTCAATAGTCATGTTTTAATGTTTGCTCTGGAGGCGCGACGCTCGACTTTTACAGGAATCACTTTGCCTGTTCTTGTCTTCTGCGACTCATTTACGGGTGGGCTGTATGCCATCACAATAACACTGTTATCATTACAAAGATGGAGGTATCCCGTATGCTTAGTGCAGGCTCTGTTGTTGAACTGGACTGGAGCTCAAAACTGTTGCACAAATAAGCAATTTCCAAGAGAAAGCAATTTCCAAGAGAAGTGCACTGGTCCAAACGGAGCAGAGGCACAAGAGACGATCCAGTTTCAATGCTGCACGCAGGCACGTGTAAAGATCTGTGTGTGTGTGTGTGTGTGTGTGACGAAGCTATAAAAAAGTGGCTGAGTCTTTCCTGCTGCCTGTCAAGACGCAGCGAATCTCTAAGGACGAAGGGGAAGAAAAGGGTTGACCAGCACTGAAAATATAAAATAAAAAACAAAAAAAAATATTCCCAGCAAAAGCCAACCATTCAATCCCGCTGAGAGCTGTGGGCTTTACGAACTACCTGGCATTTTAAAAATTAAATATTGATCACCTACTATCAGACAATCCACTAAAATGTTAAATTGTATATGCTCTACAGATTGACTACTTGATTGATTTTGTTCTCCACGAGTAAAGGACAACTAAAAAAAAAACAGATGAGAGAATGGATACCTGAAAATATTTATTTCAAACAGTTTCTTTCTAAACTTTGTAAAAAAGATTATTAGTTGCTATAATATATTCTCAATCTTCAACTGTTATGGAAGAAATATAATCCTTTAGCAGATAGTCAAAGCTATGCTACAAAATTTGCATCTGACTTTCTGTCAGTGAGTCTAAAATCAACAGGAAGTGAACAATTCTGTAAGGTGAAGCTTTAAAAATGATACTGAGCAAAAAAGGTTTAAAGTTTAATAATGACTCTGGGTAAGAATCAATCTTTCAAGTAAAAATGGCTTTTCCATTTCTTTGTAATATTTACTTTGCTGAATCAAATGTAGATGTGTTTGTGGCTCCATCTGCCTTTTGCATGTCAACTGGTGGGATTTGTGCAACAAGGTCATTGTTAACACTTCCAACAGAAAGGAGCAGGGTTGGGACTTCCCAGAGGGGTTGAATGACCTTCAATAAGTCATCCTAGGGTGGAGAAGAGCAGGTGGGCGTCCCTGTGTCATACCTGCACCAAGGTCCTCATTATTCGGAGGCAGGGGTTCAAAAAGCCAGCAGGTATATCAGGTTATATCATATTTATTTGTTCAAATGCAAGCTGTGGTTCTAAGAAACACAACTGCTCATCCTCGTCTTCTGAAAATGTTGTCGCCTTGAATAAAATGCAACATTATTTGACCAGCGGAGACCATTTCCTTATGCAGAAAAGCTCCACGTGGATATGAGAGCTGTCAGCAGTGAAGCGTTCCTCTAACAGGGCGATCAAATTCCTTTCAACCACCACCGCCTGAGAGTGAAATGATGCAACACTAGAAGCGAGCAGACACCTGTCTCTTTTGAACTGCGTGACGGACGAGCCACAACGCTGCAGAAAACAAAACCCTCTTTAACCCCTGACTTGTCAGAAGTGAAACCATTAAAAATATTTAGATATTTTTAGAAAAAAATATTTTAATTTTTCGTTATTTTGTACAAAAAACAGGAGTGAAAAAGAAAGCAGCAACAACAAAACGGTCAACATTTAACCTCATGGTTGAACTCTGACCTTCTGCAGATTTTGCATCTGTAAACAAACAAAAGCACTCTTGTGCAACATGTGAGCTGGACTGTGGGAGCCACAGAAACCAAGCAGAGCATACAGGCACAGCTACAGTGTTTTGCATTCCCCTTAATAAACTTAAAACATAGAACAGGTCGACTATCTATTAATAAGGTGGCTCCAAGTGGTGCTAGATTTTATGTAGGTGTATCAGAGTACAGGTGGTAGAGGTTTGCTCTCTTTTACAGCCTTTAAAAATATAAGTTGCAGCACAAAAAGCTGCAAAAATAAAGAACTGGAAGAAATAAGACTGAAGTAAACAGGAGGATGTCTGCTGCTACCTCCCAGTGACAGGAAGTCATTAATTAGACTATCTGAAAAACCTGAATTTTCTGCTTGACAAAAACCTTGTTTTTGATCTTTACAAGTTCTGCATCCAATAGTAAAAAAAAAAAAATCTTATTTTATATTTAATGTCATTAATTAAAGAACCAAATATAATATTTCCGGTCTTGTAATAGAGATGTCTAAGCAAATACTTCTCCACCATGTGCCCATGAGATGAAGTCAGCACGTTTGTCACCATGACTTATGATTCCAGTTTTATCTTATCCACCACAGCGATTCCTTGAGTGTTTAAACTCCAGTAAAACCAATTTTTAACACTGAACAAGTGCTATGAAACTGTTTGGACCCCATGCTGTTGCCTTAGTAGCTCAATTGCAGTGAAAAGCACCCATTCCATCCTTTAGAGCTTAAGAAATTACATGTTTCAATTGCACATATTTGGTTTTTCTCCAACCACCAGCAACACTATTTCTAAGAGAGATTGACATGCACATATGCATGTTTATCCAAAAACATGTTCATGTTACCCACTCCCTCTCTCAGTGTGTGCATACAAGATTGTTCCTCTTATCTGACTGCAACTTATCAACCAAACTGTGCAGGATCACAAAGGCAACAAAACAAGGTCTCTGCTCAGATGGCATTCAACTTCAAGATGTTTATTTCATGATAAGCTGCTGGCAAATATGTTAAATATGACCTTCTGAAGGCAATCATACACTCAATCGTTTACATAGAAGTTACAGCTGCTTGTTTATGATATCATATGTATTAAAAAAAATATTACTTGTTCCAAAAGATGGTCTGTAAAAGTTCTTCCTTAGACATTACATGTGATCTGCATAACTACTTATCGTTTATATAAGGTTTCAATCATGCGTATTATAATCTGCAATACAAACCGTCTGCTTAGACTTAGACTTGACTTTATTTATCCCTTGGGATTACTCCCTTCGGGAAATTGTATTTCCAGTAGCAGGAAAAATTGCACGTACAAGAAAATAGAGCATGTTTAGGCACAGTATATACAATAGAAAAATAAAATCAATTAAATAAGATGTAGGAAGATGTATTGGGGGATGAGGATAGACAAATAAATACAGAGGGCTATAGCAAAAACAATGACTTAAATTAACAGTTATGTAGTGTATTGCACTTGGATGGTTGAGGAAAGAGTGTCCAGATTATAAAAACCACAGCGACTATCTACAACTCCTTCACTTCACTACTTTTTGTTTGCAAAACCAAAAAAAAAATACCACAATGATCCACCGCTGCCAACGGCATTAAAGTAGCTGTTAACAATCCAAAAAGCTGCTATATGACATTGTCAACTAATCTGCATACATGATCATGTGATGTAGGTGTAAAAGGGTGTAAAAGACAGAAATGTAAACAATGGTAGGAGAAAAAGAAGTAAAACTAAGGATGTACAGATCAGTCCTTTTCATTTATGATACTTTACCAATATTGCAGCTTTGAATACTGACCGATATCCATTTGGACCAGATTTATTATATATTTGATATTAGGGCTGGGCGATATAGAAAAAAAGCTTATCGATAAAAAAAAATGCATATTGATCGATATCGATAATTATTGAAAAGATTTGAAACCATATTTTATGTGCAGCTCTGCCTGGACTTTTTATAATATTGCTAAATGATTTAATTTTAATAAAAAACACAAACACAGACTTCGAATTAAATCTTTATTTAACCAACTTTTTTAACCATAACAGAATTGTTTTAAAGAAAAATAACTTAAGAGACCTGGGTTATGTTATTAAATACTGACAAAGAATAAACTAAAGTGACCAGAAAAGTAACCAAAATAAATATAACAAATAAATAAATGCCTGCCCCCCCCCCCGCCGCCCCCGTTTCCTGCTTTAACCTGAGTTACTTTGAAGTTTCTGGCCCCTCAGCATTTTTCTCTCAATTGTTAGAACTACGTGGGAAACTGCCCAGAACTGAAAATATATATATATATTTTCCCGAAATTCCCGAAGATTCCTCAGAGGAGAGTCGCGGCGGGGCCTACACAGCTCGTACTCCTGCGGGTGTGAGCGGTTGAGATGATAAAAAAAAAAAAAAGTTGGTTGTGTTATCAGACTTCGTTTTCACTGGTTCCCGACACATTTTACAGATGACTGTGGTTTGTTTTTTGTCCGACTTGCCATGACCGAAATACTGCCAGACTGCCAAACTACAAAAACCCTTCTTTGAAACAATTTCCTCCGCCTCTCCTTGCTGCGACATCTGTATGTGCTCTGTGTTGTGGTTTGAGAGGGCGGCGCTTGGTGACGGCGTGCCTGTGTCCGGGATTGTGGTTGGTTGGGAGGAAGCAGTGACTAGCATAAACCTACATGCTAGGCTACAATGAGAAGGAAGGAAAACTGCGTTTCTTTTTTATCGAACTTTTATCGACCCTCTTTTTTTCTATTGCGCCACACGTCTATCGATCGATATATATCGTTATTGAATTATCGCCCAGCCCTATTTGATATTATTATGGATAACAGGCTTAAAGGAATAGTACACCCAAAACATGATTAGCCTTCATTTTCTACTCACCCCCATGCTGAACAACACTCTGGAGTACTTTTTTGATATCTCAAATGCATCTGGAGATCTGGGAGGCTTCTTGCTGTCTGCTGACATTCAAATAATGGAGGTCTATGGTGCCCGAGGCAGAAAGGTCCATAAAAGTCCACAAAAAACGTGTCAATATGCCTCCATACTGCTCGTCCAATGTATTCCAAGTGTCCTGAGTGGGTAGGGTCCATAATTTACTCGAAACGAAGTCCTTTAGAATATTTTTAGAGCATAAACAGTAGTGTATAGGATTTCCTAAAAGCGCGCGCCTGCGAGTTCACGAGCCTACGGAAACCGCGGCAGACCAAACCAGATGAAAGTGCGCATTCAGCTCGGCAAAGAACTCATGCTCTTCCTCAACACTGAAGTCCTCAGACATTTTTCTTTCGTTGTTTCTTTCTTTGCACAGGTAAACAGCAAATTTCTTCTTCTACGCTTGCATTATCAAGAGCAGACGCTGAATGCGCACTTTCATCTGGCTTGGTCTGCCGCAGTTTCCGTAGGCTCGTGAACAAGCAGGCGCGCGCTTTTAGGAAATCCTATACACTACTGTTTATGCTCTAAAAACATTCTAAATGACTTCGTTTCGAGTAAATTATGGACGCTACCCACTCAGGACACTTGGAATACATTGGACGAGCAGTATGGAGGAATATTGACACGTTTTTTGTGGACTTTTATGGACCTTTCTGCCTCGGGCACCATAGATCTCCATTATTTGAATGTCAGCAGACAGCAAGAAGCCTCCCAGATCTCCAGATGCATTTGAGATATCAAAAAAGTACTCCAGAGTGTTGTTCAGCATGGGGGTGAGTAGAAAATGAAGGCTAATCATGTTTTGGGTGTACTATTCCTTTCAAAAGGGAAGCTGATAGAAGAGATTTTAGATGCAGGTCGATATCTTCCAACACTCAATTTGACTCATATCAGACCAATTTCCTATTTGCTCACATTTAAATCCAGATTTTAAAACCAGGGCAGAATTAGTGTGATAATTATGTTTATTAGGTTTAAGTCATTGCGTGCAAAATGACTTCAACTTCAGGAAGAGGCAGTTATCGCTAGGTTGGTCATGACTGCCTTCTTTTGTAAGAAGTAGCTAAGGTTTCAAATATGGAAACAGTTCAACGATATAGTTTTAATTGGCCAACCTTTCATTTAAAACAGTTAAGTCACATTGAAGGGGTCACAGAATGATTCTATAGGGTATCTGGTGCTGGGCCTTAATGTCTCTGAATAGGGTGTGTAACATTGGTTGGGCTGAAAATGGCATATTTGCTGTTCTATGAACCCTAATGCAAGCCTGGTTAAAAACCCTAGAATTAAATGACAGGTTTGCTTCCTTTTATGCTCATGAATATTTAGATGAGCTGTGCCCTGATTGGTTGGTTTACAACGAGCAAAGCTTCTGAGCAAAAACGCATCATAACAACAAGCACTAACTCACTGAAGCATTGAAATTGTTGATATGGTAGGATGACCAGACATCCTCTTTTTCCTGGACATGTTCTACTTTTCATACCTAAAAGAAATTTCCAGAGGGGATTTCAAAATTGTCCGGGATTTTGGTCTACTACAATGCAGCAAGTAGTCGAAACATACCGGGAACTCGAACCATGATGTCAGCTCTGGGGCTGGTCCGGGAACCCCGGCGGACTGGGGCAGTGAGCCAGCAGGGGACGGAGTGACCTAACCTGACATAGTGACGGTAGCCTGGCCCTGTAGTTCCCCCCTCTTTCTCATGGCTCCCCCCCAGTGAACCAGTGGGCTGGTCTGTATGTCAATTTTGGGGGCGTGACAAAAGTACAGGCAAGAACCAAATAAGGCAAGATCCCCGAATTGTCGTCAATTCGGGGCTTCGCATGGATTCACCCATTTTATGGTGGAAGTTTATAATTGTGAGATTTACAGAGAAAGTAGTTGTCGATGGGATTGGAACTTCTCTGCACGTCCATTTCACCCACTGAACTCTCGTTATTCATCTATGACAATGTGAACTCGGTTTTGTATTCTATGACCCCTTTTAAATAATACAAGAGCATTTACTCTTTACAGTAACATCGTATAAGACGTTGAAGCAACACAAGATCCGAATTATGTACGTCATCATTAAATGTTATAAATGTTTGTCATGTAGCTACATTTCTATTTTTTATTTTATTTTTTTAACGTTTCAATTTGGCAGCCACTTACAGGCAAAAGAAACAAACACATGCAAACATACAGCAGCCAGCTAACTAGCAGAGCACAGAAACAAGTAGGGGAGGGGGTAGTGCTGAAACTCTATACAGCTTTTTAACAATTGTTTAAAAATCAGCATTACATGAAAAGCATATTGGTGTACAACTAGCTAACTGTGCCTACATGCTAGTGCTAACAGCAGTTTTATCTTTTTTAATTTTTCATATATTTTGAGCTACAGGAAAAAAAAAAAAATATATATATATCCTTTTCAATGCCAGTGCACTGTTTTAGTTCATCAAATCAATCAGGTCTAAATAAAATCAAAGCGATATTTTTTTTCAATGAAATGTCCCTTTTTGACGATAACTCCAGCTGACACAACAAGCTCACTAGGGGAGGAAAAGCCGGGAGGGTGGTAGGGGAATGTATTTGTGCATGCATGTCCGTGCTCCAGCCAAGGGGGACATCCTAAAACAAGTTCTCCAACTCTTTCTGCGATAGCTGGAAGGCCGTGCCCTTAGCGTGGTGTCGTGGGAAGGAAGGGGCAACTTTTAAGGCTGTGCAGCAGAACTGGAAATGACTGGTTGAGAGCCCCATGGGAGACGTAATACATGGCCAATTAGAAGTGGCGCTTCAGTGGTGTGTGTGTTTGTGGCAAAGTATGAAGGAATGTGCACCCTCAGGCTAAAATATAAGAGCTTACCCTCTCTATGTGGGACAAACAGAAGGCAGTGTCTTAAGCAAGGATGCGCCATGTACTCTGAAGGAACCAAGCTACTTTAACCCCTCAGACACCCTGCAGACATTTTCATGCATGCAGCTTTAAATTAACAGCAAAGCAAAGATAGACCAAACTGATGTTGATGGCGATGTTTTATATATCAGCTTTGCCCTCGTGCAAACTGACTTTGATCACTGGTGCGCCCCGAAAGCTGGGCTGATATTTCTAAATGCAACACAGAACCTGGAGGCTGGAGGAATCTTCTGGGTACGGAGAGGAGGATGCTGTTATTTTAACTAAAGGCTCCTGCTGACATAAACACAGGATGTGGTAGAGCCCGCAGAGACACACCGCTCTGTCCATTGAGATGGAGTTGTTTTAATAAATGTTTGTGTTAAATGACTGCATAGGTCAGCCGCGGGATTTTGTTTTCTTAATTACTCCAAACAGTTTAAAGCAGGAGAACAAATACATTTAAATGCTATCAAAATGGCTTACCATTAAATGAAGTTAAAGCTACAACTCAGAGTTTCTTGTAAAACTCACCTAAAGAGCAATGTTTTGCAATTTTTATAGTCGTTTGGCATTTTGTCATACATTCAATCAAAAAGTAAGCTTCCATTTATTAATGCCTTTTGTGACATCACAATACAGCCTTTTAAGGAGATTTGTACAGTTTCTTGTACTTTTTTTTAATTTTCTGGGAGTTTAGAGTTTTTTTTTTTCTTTAAAAGAAGTCTAATCATATTCCCAAAGGCTTTAGGCAAAAGTTTGAGCCATATGCAAAAACATTGTAAGAGATTAGAGGCATTACGGAGTTTTGTATAGATACTGCCACCTGTGGCAAAAACACAGAACTGCAGCACGCTTCTGCTCATTCTCGTGGCCCGTGCTCATACTTTTTTACCTCACGTGGAGTTGCCATTGGTGTTTGAGTTCGGCTTAATGCCGGTCGCTTCCAGGTATCCACAAATTCTATATTTAATATAAGACTTAAATTGTTTGCTAGGTTGGGCCCATTAAACATGGAGATGCTTCACGCACATCTTAACAGCACAAGAACTTACGACTCGAAATAAATCTAAAAAAATGTATGCATCGGTGGTGAAAGGGTCAAATAAAAAATCTATTTTAAAGGTATTTTCACTAAAAACTTAGTACATTTGGTTTAGGTTGCAAATGTCACACATTTGCAAATCCAACATTTTCTAAGAAAAATTAAGAGTTTTCTTCTACAGAGAAAAAAAAGAGCAACATAGGTGTACGTAGCCTTACTGTTACCTGCTGGAAGTCTTAATCTCTCTCACAGCAATGGACCGCATACATCCCAAGATTTGATTTTTCATTTGATTAGAAACTCAAATCCTCAGACAAAGAAGTTCAATAATAAAAAGATTAAAAATAAATATCCTACTTTCCTAATGGTGGGTCACCATCAAAGGCTAGTTTACTGCACTTTTAGGCTTAGTTCTTGAAACAACCACTAAAAGCTAACTTGCAATGAACACACACAAATTAATAAAAGAGGTCTGAACTCACTAAGAGGTGATTCAAGCTAAACGGATGCAAACACTAATAAAACATGTACAATAATTGAGTATAAAAATAATCAAGACATGAATGATACTCTCCTGGTCAAGATGATTTAAAGAAACTATTTCATTGTCCAGAAGATTGAGATGAAAACAGCTAGTTCTCAGTCTAAGTTTTCATTTTATTTTTGCTTCCTTAAAAACACATAACCCTGCCGTAACTAGCAAATGGAGAACTTTAATGAAAACCAGCATCAGCTAATTCTAGATCTATAGATCATCTGCACATAGTAGTAATAGCTGCAAATGAGAGCACATTAGATTGATTTATACTAAAAATGACTAACTTTGGGTCTTTATTCAGCAACAGCTGCCAGATCTCTTTAAAACCGTTTTTACTGTTCAACATAAGCAAGCTCTTAAAAGCTCTGTATCTCTGCGTTCAATGTTTCTGAGCTTTTATGTGACAATGTTTGCTTTGGAGATCTGCGTGCTTGTGTTGCTTCAAATTGGAAATCTTACTGTGAAGCGGCTACAGCCAAAATAAGATTTTATCATTAAAGTGGGGCTTTGCCAGAACAGAACAGAGATTTAAAGTTGAATGAGCAGCTCAGAGTATCTTCACACATTGTTTCAAGCACAAGTTTTAGATGCGTTTCATTTATGTAATTTTTTAAGGCTTTTATTCCATCCGTTTCATTTGAGAATATCAAATATTAATGCAGTTTAACAGGATTCTAATAAATAATTAGAGAAAAGATAGAAACACACAATAAAAAACTCTCAGAAATGAGAAAGAAACTGAAAATCAAAACTGCACCAAGGACAATATTCAGCTGATATCATTAAGTATAAAACCAGATAAGAATACAATAACTAAGTGATCAGCCATTATTATCGACTGCAAATAAAGGAAACAAATGAGCAAGTATACAGAATATAGCCTCCTCTAAAACATGCATTGTAAAGCCTGGAAGAATGGGTCAATAATTCTTCAAAACTGCAGCTCTTGTTAGATTTGCCTCCAGCTGTAGAATTTTACCATGAGCCGACTGAAGAAAGAAAGCCATTGAATTGGAAACAGGATCATGTCCACTGAAGCATATAAGGACCAAAAGAGAAGCCATGATGTGATTCATATGAAAAAAAAAAATAATCCAGCTCAAATAGTTGGGAGAAAATTGATCATGATGGTCTGCATCAGAAAACCAAAAAGTGTCTTAGGTGATAGCCGTGCCATCTTTACAAAGGTTAATGACTAAAGCTAAGAATTCTGCAAACCTTGAATGCATCTGCGGTTCAAGAATTGCTTTACAAACAAAAAGAGACATTCAGTTTAAGATTTCGTCGCATTTTTCCGAGTTATATCTGGATTCGTTTTCCTTTTTTGGGTGAAAAACCTCATGCGAGACAAGAAGGATCTTAAGATCTACAACGCCTAAAGAAACGGCTAAAGATTGAAAACAACAAAAAAAATAACTTCTCCCACCATAATATTGATTCTAAAATCTTATATCGAATATACCCGATGTATTGCGAGTTTTCCCTCCACAATAGTTAAAATGACTATAGCAACCAACGTGTATAAATTTGCATGACGAATTTAAGCCTTCTGCATCACTTTTAACAGAGTTTTAGCTTTCCCCACACACTTTGAATGCATCGTAAACCCCCTGTTGTGTGTTTGCAGCAACCGACACCCTAAATATGGTGAAAGGTGTTTAAGCTAAGCAATATGGAAAAAAAAAAAAAATCGTGTTCTTCCTTTGGTACCTTCTTCTCTTTTGACTATTTGAGCTGATGTAACAAGTTAATTCCTCCACTGTAAGAATTAATAAAGTTAATCAATCAATATATGGCTGTAACTACCCGATCCATCCTGGAAACACGATCTGTACCATCAGCTCATTTGTGCATGTGCAAACAGATATACATCCATGTCACCATAAAAAATTTAATTATGAAATGACTTATTTCTACCCTTAAATCCCTAACGAATGCTAATACACATCTTTAAAACATTTTTGATGAATTTTCTAAGGCAATTTTGATGCTTTTTACATTTTCTCCATTAAACTGCTTCTCTGACGTCATCGGACATGCTCAGAATAGTGCGGAAAAATATGAATAAACCATGTTTATCTGCATTTTAGTTGTTTCTTTCTTTAGGGTACGCACCATATACAATACTGTTAACACAAAAGGAAAAAAAATAAAACTCGGAAAGACTAGATTTAGGTCTAAATCAAAAGCCGAAAAAGTTAGCTCCCGGAAGTAGCGTAGGATCCCATTTCCGGTACAGATCGGGCACTGAGTGATCGCGCATTTATTTTCTCAGGAAATACATTATTAAACTTGAACACATTATAGTTTAGTACACTCACTACTTTTAGGGAGGGAGAAACATCATTTTAGGTACTTTTTTACTAAATAAAATCTTGGGCGACCCTGATGTATATCTGGTTGGGCACTCATGAGCTGATGGTACTGATCATGCAGAAATGTTTTTTTTTTTATGTCTGGCAAAATATCCAACTGATCAGAGTAGTAGATTTATCCGTCTACTACAGATTATGTGATAATTAATAGATAATTCAACCCAAGGCATTATGAGAGAATTCAACCTATGGCTAAAAAACATTTTTTCAAAGTAGCTCATTAGCATGGCAAAGATGCTAAATTGAGTAAGAAATGTAATACTCAGCTAAAAATGTTTAGACCCAACCTGACGAATACTCTTTATAATAAACTTTAAAGCACAGTGGTGGAGGCATTTTTGAAGCTCATTTGGCAAACAAAGGACCAGGCTGCCTTATAGTCACCGAAAACCATTTAAATGTCTACTGCATACCAAAGCATTTATGTTAAATATGAGAGAATCTTGCTGAAGTCAGTAATCGGCCAAAACTGTGTTATAAACCATAAAAAATCCCAATATGAGGAAATATTAAAGCTTATTATTATCATTACACTGTCACAAGTACAGAGCAACAAAATTCCATCTCTGCATTTAACACATCCCCTTTGGGGGCAATGGGCTGCCATTGTGCGGCGCCCGGGGGAGCAGTGTGGGTTTAGGTCTTGCTAAGAGACGCAGAGTGTGGGTGTGGGGCTTGAACTTGATTCCAAGCTCTATAGCCTAACCACTAGGCCGCCCCTCCCCTGCTGAAAGCTGCAGAAAAAGCTCATCTGGCTGCAAAACAGATAATTTTTTAATATAAAAAGTCACAGTCATATTAAGAAAATAAACCCCCAAAAATGGCATGAAAAATTACAGTAACACAATGTGATCAACTGTAGAGCTCACCAATATGTAGCCTAAGAGCCCACAAAGTGCAGTTTCCCTGGGTTCCTTTTAATGCCAGCTTTATTTGGCATCCAATTCATCCAAATTCCATGGAGGAAATATAAGAGGCGTTTTGATCTGATCACACAATGCTGCAGCCAAAAAAGCACAAAAACTAACTGGACTCCATAAATACGGTTTATTTCTCTTCAGGCCAGGCGTTTCACCCAAATGAGACAGAAACAAAAAGACCAATGCCACTTGCCTAAAATAACAGGGTCAAAGTTCACACCCAGCCCAGCGAGAATTCCCCAAACCAGTACACCTAAGAAGATAGCCAAGCTGAGAGGAGTGATTATATAATGATCATTTATTCATTCAAGTCTACTTATTTTATTTAGATGAGGAAACTGGGAATTTGTCAGGAATCCAGCGTCAGCTCTGATATTTTTTGCATCTTAGGGTTCTATCGACTTCATCTCATATAGGCTAGACACTGAGCAGAAAAGCTGTAATTCGTTTCTATACTTGTTTTTATCCATTATCATATGGCTCCATTTAGAAACGCCTTCTTTTCTTTCACATCTGTGGCATTAAAGAGGACTGCTGTTCTGCAGCAATAAGCCTCATTCTATCCTGAACAAACTGTTTTTCCCTTTGGTTATATATCGGATGTCCCGATACCAGATTCCATCTAATCAAGTAGAAGTACCAGAAGCCTAGAGTAGAGTAGAAGCCTTCGTTGATACAGAGTAGAGTTGGGCAATTGTTTGCATTTGCAATATAATCGCTTTAACGAAACTTTTTCAAATTGCAGAGCTTAGTAACATTACATTTCTCAAGATTAAGACGCTAAATTTGTCACTCAAGCTGTATAGGTGGCAGTAATACACTTGAAGTGGATTTGTGGACAACGAAACGTGGAGCCAGCACACAGCACTGGTTCACACAATGTTTACAGTCCAGCAACAGACTCTGGAAAATAAAGTTTTCAATGTCGGAGTAAAACATTGGTTCATGCTAAGAAAAATCAAAACTAAATCACTATTATTTTTTAATAATTGCAGTTTTTTTTTTTTTTTTTGTTAAATTGTTCAGCTCTAAATGCAAGCTTTTATTACCTAACCTGCTAAGCCAACAAAGTCAGATTATTACCTTGGATCCAGCACAGCTTAGCTGCAGTAAAGGGGCATATTGAAAGCTGCAACTAAGGTAACCTTAATAGATATATAGTATTGAGGACCATGCGCTGACTTCCATTGATTTTCAGTCAGTTTTAACCCGTTCTATGCCTTAAAACACATGTGTAAATTTGTCTATTTTGGAAAGGTTCAAAGTAGGGCTAATGATTGATGATTATTTTTTGCAAATCAATTAATCTGTCGATTATTTTTTGATTATCTATTATTAATTGGATAGCCAAAGGTTGATTAAAGAAGATTTTTTACTAAATTAAACCAGGTGCAACTAAACCGTTTCCACTTGAGGAGTTCTGGATAGAGCATATTCACAGACCAAAACATTTTTAATCTTAATTGCAAAAATTTTATAAAGTTGTTTTACATTTTTCCATATAATTACTAGGGATGCACGATATTGGGATTTTGGCCGATATCCGATATGCCCATATTTTAACTCATGTAGCGGATAACCGATACCGATACCGATGTTAAAGCTGGACAAAAATAAGTAGTCCTTGAAAAAAGCAGTTTTGTTATCCATTTCTGACACTTTGAAAAATAATATAGTCCAATATATTTTCATATGCTGATATCAAATTGATTTTTAAAAAATCAAAAATCTATTTTACTTTCAAAAAATCTCGTGAAATTTCATCGTTCTGTTACAAACTCTCGTGATATTTTGCAAATTCTTGTGAGATTTTGTTAGTAAAATAGATCGATACCGCGTCAATATATCAACATATAAAAATATGGCAAAATTTCGTGAATTTTCGGGGGATTTCGTAGCATAACGATGACATATAGCAATATTTCATTAGTAAAAGAGATTGATATGGTGTTTTTAAATGGCAATATATCAGCATATGAAGATATTGTGATATTTTAATGTATCAATATTTTTCCCTCGTCTTTAGAAGTAAAAAAGACGTTTTTGAGGAAGAAGAAGAGGTAGTATTTTTTTTTTTTTTTTAGACTTTAGAAACTCAGAAGCTGATTAAATATCGGGTTAAATATCGGTGGGGTGGCCGATGTCCGATATTCAGTTTTAAGGCCGATACCGATAGGGGGCCGATTATATCGTGCATCCCTAAAAATCACTGCTCTAAGTGGGTCGCTCTGTCAGCTAAAGGCATGTTTTACAGTCTCTATACTTCATTTAAGTTTAATCGATTACTAAATTAGCTGACAATTATTTCAATAATTGATTAATCATGATTAATTCCATTAATTCTTTAAGCCCTAGTTCAAAAATAATCATTTATAGTCTGCATTGGAGCCAATATATGAATATTCAAAACAGGACGTGAGAAAACAGAGAAGTTTGTGCTCCCTTATAATCAAACCTGAGTTTTGAGATATCAGTAATCAGGGTTTGGCCTCAACAATACTGTTGCTGTAATAAAACTATTTTTTTGAACTTTTTCCTTACATCCTATGTTCACACTACAGCCCAAAGTGACAGTAAAGAATAAAGATCCAATTTTTTCAAATGCGACCCAAGCTACTTGGCTATGTGGTCCTAAACGTGATACGCATCTGATCTTTTCCAATGCCAGCTGTGTTTGTACGACATCCTGCTACTTGAAAATGGTAAGAAAACTACCGCCACAGAGGAGAATGTGGAGAGAAACCTTTCTTTTCGATCTTCTTAAAAAGATAGCAATGTTTGAGCTCAATCTGCCTCTAAGCGGCACTCTGGGTCATACGACTCATTTAGAGAAGGATCCAACCTTCCCAAGATGCATTGCTTTTTTTAAGAGCAGCCTGCACAGAGCATTAATACCCACCAAGTGCTGTATATTGACCTAAAAAATAATTTAAGATATCTCAAATAAAAACAAAACGATGCAGTAACAGCAAAATCTAGAAAATAAGCATCAATAAAGATCTTATTTCTCTGGCTTTGCATATTTAGCAGGGCATAATAAAATGAAATCCAGGAACTAATTGCCACACAACAATCCCACACAACAAAACCATAGCATAGAATACAGAGAATAAGAAGGCAACATTATGTTAGGAATCTAACAAAAAGAATTAAATCTGAAACAAACCTCTAGACACTGAGACCGCCCACTGTGCTGGTAATTGATTGCTGCGTCGACTATGTTTGACATCGCTGCTCTAGAAGGCAGGATCAGAGCATCTCACGCACACACCACCATACACATTAACAGCTCACCCAGAGGTAGCAGACAGCAGGAAAGCCATGCCTAATCAATCGTCCTCGCAGCGGGAGTCGACAGGGTGACTGGAGGATTAAAGAGTTTCCCCTTGAGTTTCTTAAGTCGCATGCAGCTCTGTTGCACATCCATATACTTTGAAACAGTACGGATGCAACACACTTCCACCCCTCCACTGTTACTGTACACCTGCTCTAATGTGCCCTTCGTGTTTCGAAATAGAACACAACGTAAACAGTGGGATAATCTTTGATATACATATGGGAATAATAACAATAAATAATATTGACCAACAATTAAAGAGTCACTTCCACAGCAGCACCATAAAATATCCGAGTCTCTGCCATAATTTAAACCCCCCCCCCCAAAAAAAAAAATCAAGCTGTGCCACCTATTAAATATTCATTTTGCTTCAGGACTCAGACGCTAAGAGAGAAACACTTCCAGAATACATTAATAAACACATTTTTCTGATAATTTCAAACACCATTTCAGAATGAAAGCTCCCTAAGAGCTCTTTCTACAACGTTTTGCCAACAGGACAATGTTGTGTATGCAATGCCGGTTTTACCTTCACCCATGCATTTATTTCTTGTTTCAGATGCAAGGTACAGTAGTGCATAAAACTGAAACCCCATATTTACATGCACTGCATACAAATACATGGATTATCTTCAAACTTTCTGATATAATTAAGGACCAAAGCTTTTTCTTTTTTAGGGCAGCTAGGATTACCTAATTAGCTAAGGCTACTTTCACACTGCAGGCATTTATGCACAATTCCAATTTTTTTGTGAAATCCGTTCACATTTTAAAATATATGCGACCTGTACGTGATCTCCTATCTGAACTGCATTGATACAACTTAAGTGTCCTGCACGTGCAATAGAGGTCATAATGGCGTCACAAGAAAGCATTCTGGATTTATGGATGTAAAGGTGTTGAATCGCATCTAGCGATCTTTCCCAACCTCATCTTACCTGGGGTACAGGTCGGATGAATGAGTCACAGGT
Source organism: Cyprinodon diabolis (assembly GCA_030533445.1). Lineage (NCBI taxonomy): Eukaryota > Metazoa > Chordata > Actinopteri > Cyprinodontiformes > Cyprinodontidae > Cyprinodon > Cyprinodon diabolis. Next base: position 7,877,368 of record CM060085.1, read on the forward strand.
CGCATTTGAAAAGATCAGATATGTATCGGATTCAGGAACACATAGCCAAGTGGATTGGGTTGCATTGTAAAAAAAAATTGGATCTGTGTTGTTCAGAATGTCATTAAAAGATCAGATATGGGTTGCATATGTGCAAAAAAAAATTACAATCAGACTAATAAAGATGTTTTTTTGTTTTTTTTTGTTTTTTTTTTACAATTTTTAAAGCTAGAATTGTATAAATTTCTTTGATATTTACCTAACTGGATTTAAACCTAAAGAAAATCTGTCAAAACTATTGAGAGTTCCTTAATGAGCTTCTAAAAATAGCTTGCTAGAACTTTGGCCGATTCCTCCTGACATAACTGGTCTAACTGGGTCAGCTTTGTTCATAAACACACCTTTTCAGCTCTGCAAACAACCTTCTATTGGACTAAGATTATAGCTTTGCCATGATAAATCTCCTTCAGTCATTAATCACTGATTAATTTTGCTAGCATGTTTAGCATCACTGCCCAAACTGGGTCTAAAGGCGGGCATACACTGTACCATTTTTCCAATAGTTTCACACATCCACAGGATTTAAAAGTTCACAGCTCACGATGCATGTGTAACAATGTGCGACCCGACTATCTGATGCGATCTACCTGCTCCCACTGTACGTCTAAAAACCACGTCGGACTCAGCTCTGCAGTGAGATGCAGCTACTCAGACTCGCCTATCCCGAAGCTAAATGAGTAGAAGATGGAACGCGCTGTCTTGGCAATTTGTGCAATTTTGTGCTGGAAGCCCTAAAAACAGAGGGCAACGTATTTGGGCAAAGACATGACTGAGCAAACGCGGCTACTACGATCTGTCAATTTTACAGAAAGAACTCCATTTCACTCATACCCCAGCCATGCTGCTGTGTTTTCATCTGAGAACAAGAATCCTTGTTTGCCCACTGAGCAGTTTGCCCACGACAACCGACTGAATGTAAATTTTTTATTAATTTCAATTAGATTTCTCCTGACCTTATGATGCCTGATCGGGAGGCGGTCGTGAGTTACTGATCGCCCCTCGTTACCCCCCGTACACTACAGGACGCACGATCGTGCTAAAAGTTGGCCCGATTGAAAAATTCTTGCACGACTGGAAAATCGTCCCGAAAAGGGCAGAAAATCTGCTGATGAAGGTTCTCAGTCATCCAGGTCTTGAGAAAGCTTCCTGGAGAGGTGGCGAAACGTCTTCAAATCTTGAAAACCAAGTCCAGTGGATATTTTTTGAATTTTTACGGAAGGGCAGAAAATCGTACAGTATATGCTCGGCTTAAGCTTTAACTTGTATGATGTCCTTTATTTTCATATAATGTCCTTTTTCCAGGACCCTATCGAGTTCAAAACAAGCACCATTCCCTCATCTGGCCAAACAACCCCACATCATAATGCTGCCACCTTCGTACCTCGGAGTTGGGATGGTGTTCTCATGTTGGCAAGCATTGTTCCTTCTCCCTTTGATTGCTACGTTGGTTACATGGCATTTGAATCAGTTCACTGTTCATAATGACCATTTAATACCAGCCTTCATTTATGTGAGCCCCAAATCATTTCCTGCATCTGGAAATTGTACCTGGTGATAAAATGGACTCTTCCTGAAACCTTAGTCGATTTCTTTAGAATATATGCTATTATTCCGCACAAGGAAACCACATTTTTAAGGTGTTGTTTTCAAATTTGTCCACAGGTATACTTGAAGACATCGTCTGGGCTTTCAAAAATTCATAAAAATCTTTAATTTGAAGAAAACAATAAATGGAATCTAGAAGAAATGTTTTGTTCAAATAATCAATAACCCCAATTTAATTAAATTTCAGAATTTAAAAAAAGGTTTTGTGTTTTCTGTATATAAAGTGCATGCAAGCATATGACGTAGGAGAAAATATCAGAAAAAGGATAAGAATTATTATGTCATGTCATGTTCAGTTAAAAAAAAGAAACAAATGCTCAAGATTTACTCACTGATCTCTGAGACCTTCACCGTCACAGGATTGGAGATCTTCTCCGCTACCTTGCGCCACCTCCGTCCTCCTCCGGTGCTGGGTCCTTCTTCCTCAATAAAAGCTCGGACCCGGCAGATGTAATTCCCTCCGTCCTTGCCGGTCACACCCCTCACCCCCAGCCTGTACTCCCCCTTTCCGATCCTCTCCAGACTCGCCTCTCCTCTCCCTGCTCGCGCTCCATTCGAGGAAGTGTTGGAGATCACCAACCCGCTGTGATCCATACTGATGATTGTACTGTTATCTGCCAGCCAGGTCACCTCCAGGGAAATTGCAGCCAGGTTGTCAGCAAAAATGTTGCAGAAAAGGGAAAGGGTGTTGCCGGGTGACAATAGCAGGGACGGTGAAGATGTAGAGGTGGAAGAAGCTCTCACAGTGAGAGAATGGCCTTTGGACGGAAGGAAAGAGAATACAGATTAAAGTTGCAAAACAGACTGTTAAAATACACAACTCTATTGATAAACATACCAATTAGCAAGTGTTAAGATAAAACAAAAGAGGAAAAAAATGCAATCTTCACAATGTGTTTACAAAAAAATATGTTTCAACTTTTTCCCCTCAAACAAACTGCTACCTATATGGTTAGGGATAATAATAATAGCTCAGGTTGCTAGCCAATGGTACTAAAAATAGTAGCTATATGCTAGCATTATGGCAGCCATATCACTAGCTAAACAACAAGTGCTTAATTTTACATAAAACAATTATGGTAGCAGAGTTACTAAACTACTAACCTTACTAAGCTTTTAGCTCAGTCACTAGCTTATGCACGAGCTGAGTGGCTAGTGGCTAAGAAGCTAAAGTGACTACTCTATACTGCGAGGACGATCCGTGCAAATGGCTCATTGGCATATCTGCAAAAGATACTCGTCAGGTCGCCATAATAACAGTACCTGAAGCGCTTTTCTATTTATTTTCTATCCTTCAATCAGCAAAGAATGTTAAACTATATCATACCAAAAATATCTAACAACTTCTATTGAGAGAACGAGATGCATCTTAGATCCTCTCTTTAAAGTTGCTTGTTTGGCATCATCATCCGACATGCTCAAAGCAGTCTTGTACTATATACCATAAAAGTATTGTAGTAAATTGAAAGGCAAACAGAATTACTCAGAATTACTACATTTATGCAAAAATCCAAAGCCAAAATAATTTGTGGCCGGACGTAGGGTAGAATCCCATTCCTGGAACATGAATTACACTTGTTAGGAAGGAAAGAAAGAGGTAATACCAGCGGTACAAATTGGGTAGTGACAATGCTTAAACCTTTTTTTGGCAACAAACTGCTATCCACATGGCCAACAATAATGATTGCTCAGGTTGCTAGCCAAGTGGTTACCATAGTACTAAAAATGAGGCTCTATGCTAGCATTATGGTAGCTCTATTAGTAGGAGAGCTACAAGTAAAGTGCTTAATTTACATAAAAGCTAGCCTGATAAACCAGACTAAATGTGAGATTAAATGTGTAATTTTGTCTGGCCCCGATGAATGAGACACAGCTTTGTTGTCACGCCCTCAAAACCCCGCCCGCTTCACATCCAGAAATTCAAAACACATCTCTGCATTGTGATTGGCCCGCCAGTTCTAGGGCCTAGGGCATTGATTGAGGCTAGAGCAACGCGCAGGCAAAAATGATTTGGGACGCTGGCGGTTGGGGCTAGTTTACAAGGCTACATAAAAGCAGAACTTTAGGCATTATGGTAGAAGGGTTACCAATTTAGTCGGCATTTTGGGAAGGCTCACTTTTGCTAAAGCTTAGTAACTAGCTTTTCGTCTAGTTGGATAGCTAAGCAGCCAAGTCAGTCATTGAATTAGTATTTTGCTTAAGGAATACAATTCATATTTTATGGCCTAGTTAGCTTTTATAGGGTTCTCTTAGCTAACATTACGGATAAATCAAAGGTATATCGCACAATTTAAGTTTAATTGAAGTGTCTATGTGATAAAAGAAAAATAAAGACCTAATCTCAGATTGTTATTTAAAAACGGTGACTGACCCAACCGGGACATGATGAAGGGCGGTCATTCCCTTTCCCATGGCTTTTCCTCAGCTAAGATGCTCAGGGTGACATTTACAATCCTACCCATTGATTAAAAAAGAGCCCGCATATTAAAAATGTCAGTCTTTCTTGTGTATCTTCAAGCCATCAACCAGATCAAGGGTTTAAATATAGTCTCCACTAGCGACATCAACAGAGATGATATGGGAAAGAGTCTCTGTGTGGTGTCTGAAGAAAGACAAAAGGTACAAAGCAGACTGTGTTTAACTTTGTTCATCCTCTTTACCAAAGCCAGTAAGTCAATATGAAGTGACTGGGGCACAATGGATGCCAGTCCTAGACCTGTGTGTGCTGTTCATGTTTGGTTTCATTACAAACCACTGGGTGCTCTTCAGCATTTCAGAGGATATAAGGTAACCTAGAGAGATAAGAAGATATGGTCTCCACAGCAACTTCAGTGAATGACTGTCTGGGAAGGACTTTTTATAGACAGGATAAGGCAGAAAGAAGGCCTTTTTTTTAGGGTCATGAACCTCCTGGGAGCGGGCAAGATGGAGAGTGGAGAGAGACTCTGAAGAGGATCCCTTTAAAACAAAAGGAGCCACAAAACAGGCAGAGAACTCTCCCACGTCCCTCGCTCTTCTCACACTGTCTTCTAATATAACTTCATTTCCAACTCATTAGCACAAAGAGCCATTCCTACCCATGGTAACCTTAAAATCAAGAGCAGGATCTGAAAACTATCTGTTGCAGAAACATTATAATAGCACATGTGTCTCACTGTGAAGATTTTTTAAGACATCCTTTGAAGACGCGCCAGCCAGCTTTGATCTGTTTTAAGAAACAGAACTAAAAAGGTATTCAGACTTGAAGCGAAGGACAAATGGAGTCCTGGGAGTCCAATAAAGCACCGAGCATCAAGGCACAGACCTGCAGGAATTGATTTTTTTCCACCAAGCAATCGGCTTATGAGCAATGGACGTATGAGTCACCTTTTTTTCTTTTTTTGATGAGGTGCCATTCGACACAGATTGATTCTGCACAATGTCATTCAAGCAAGTTACAAATTAACTCTCCTTCTCTTTGTGTTCTTTCAGTACTCTTCTTTCACCCCACTCTGAAACCATCTGAGGATCCTGTATGTTAACACTGACAGTACTCTAACACACCCCAGGAGACAGATTACTTCTACACTGAGTGGTAGGGGCCAAAATAAACAGCAAAAAACACAGTCATTTATTCTTCAGGATGCTAACTAAATTTATTGCCTTGCACAAAGAAAGCTGTAGTCAGGGGCAGAGTTCCCAATGCTTCAGGAAAATAAGTTAATCATCTATAGATAAAAATGAAAAACAAACAGTGATACTCAAACAGGTGCCTGAATTTTATATTGGAAATGTTCATATTATGCTCATTAGAAATGTGACAATTGCCTTTGCAAAAGGGCTCCAAATTTAATCCAACTGGAAAGAGAGCACCCCTAAACACCAATATTTCATTACATTACATTTTGCCAAAGATTTCTATTGGATTTGGGTCTAAATTGTGACTTCTTGCACATGGATTTGCACGTTTTATTAAAGCTCTGGCTGTATGTGTTGTATCATTATGCTAAAATGTGCAACTTTTACATTTTGTTCCCATAAATACAGTGAATGTAAAAGATTAAAGGTATTGCTCATGCAAAACGTAATAGAAAATAGACTTTCCTCAACGAGAGGAATTCATTTGAATTATTCATGTAAAATTTGTCTTAAAAGAGCAAAACTGATTTTAAGAGAACATTGCACTAAAATCTGTTCTGCAGAAACAGGCATCTTTCCTTTTCACACATTCTTCCCATTTGTTAAAGCCTGCTGCTTACATTACCCACAATTCAGCCTGACTGCCAACATTTGGGAATGAGATTCTCACACAAATTGTGTCTAATGTAGCCTAAAGCCTGAAGCAGTGATTAGGAGGCAGCTGCTAAGCTCAGGTTTTTTTAACAAAAAACCATTTCAGACTCCATACTCAGTAGTTAACTGATATATAGATAGTTATAGAAACATCACAATGTAAACAAGGGATAGTTTCCTTACTTGTAGGAGTAACAGTAACTGTCCCCATCTCCTTCACGCTTGCCACAATCCTCGTCCACTTCCCTCCGCTTTCATGTGTCCATTCGGTCCCGTTGCATTCGTAAGTCCCTTGGTCAGACACGGTGACTCTGGAAATCACCAAACTGAACACGCCATTCCTGCCATTGACCAACCGTACTCCGCCGTCCAAGTAACGGCTGGAGTACTTTGAACCTGTGGTGACATCTCCCTGAGGTCCAAACGTGAGGATTTCCTCCGAAGTGGCACCCTTTTTCATCAACCACGAGACGGAAAGGTAGGTTGGGTAGGTAAGCTCCCGGCTGACGTTGCAGGAAAGTGTGAGTTCGCTTCCCTCAGAGACACTGGATGGTAGAGTCTCGGGGTACACCTTGAGAGTGTTGGGGATCACTAATGAGAAAAAAATAGAAACATTTTATGGTTAAATGAGCTGGATGTTTGAAAGATGAAAGACAATGAATACATTTAGGGATGAAAAACATAGAATAAATTTGGAAAAGAAAAGAAAAACTTATGTAATCAAGGAGACATTCAATCAGTAAAAAATAAATACTGTATTTTTCGGACTATAGAGCGTACCTCACTATAACCCACGCCCAATACATCTTTTGAAAAACTGAAAACATACAAATATAAGCTGCACAAGGCTATAAGCTGATTATATCAACTGAACTGTCCCCCACTAAACCTGTAGGGGGAGCTCTACATATAGCCCTCTACAGTAGGAACTAAGAAGAAGAATGCTAGCTCCTGTTAGCTTTATGGCTCTCAGCAGTAAGAGCTTTTAATGAAAGATGGGGCTTCTTTAGCTCTTTATTTCAGCTCTGCAGTAGTTGAACCCAGTCTCTTAATTGGTTTGGCAGCTTTAATATGACAAATGTCAAAATGTGTGAATTTGGGACATTTGCCGTGCATGCTGCTAGCATTTTCTTGTGCTAGATGAAAATTAGCCCCTGAATCTTTCATTCCCAACTTTGACTTCCCCCTCTGGTGGTTAGGAAAAATGTACAGAAAAGCCTCAACTTCTTATAAGCAAAAAGTAGGGGCTGATAGTCCGGAAAATACAGTAAAAAAAATTTCGGGCCCTATAATGCATCAATGCCCAGTTTCTGAAGGGAGATGACTTAACATTGAGTCGTTAGAGTGAGATATCAACTGGGTGGAATAAGAGAACCATTAAATATTATAATGGTAAAGATGACCTCATAGATCTTTGCTTCATTAAACAACTTTCCATTTCATGTGGTGCAGCTATCCTACATTATAAGACTGAATAAAGAATTCAATGGTGAAAATAAGGCTGGTTCATTTACTGTAATCTGACCACTTCAACGGCTTAAAGCAGAGACAAAGTGAAAAGTTTCAGGATAAAGAAGTACATTTCTGATTGACACACACCCAGGGGAGTGTTCAGGTAAACTCTCGCTTTCACTCCCAAACAACAGAATTCGTTCCTCTCTTTCATGCTGTGCATCTTTTGTTTCTAATTTGCAGCTCAGGGTAATATTCAGGCGTCCGAACTGGTTTTTACAATGCAGTCTCTACAACAGCAGAGCCAGATTTTTATATCACTATAAGAACTCTAAAAAAAAAAAAATATCCTTTATGACTGTTTTCAGTTGAATCCACGTCTCATCGTTTCACAACAGGGAAAGTGGAGGAACAGACGGATTCTTTGATGATCGGAATGTGAGCAGTGGGGATATGGGGGGCTAATAATGCTGAACAGTAACCTCACAGTGGGGTTTGCATGTCAGCACACAAACTCCGCTTCATTATCTCCACCAACATATTTAGATTTTTAACACAATGTCGCAAACACAGAGGCAAAGAAATTAGTCATTTACTTTAAATTACTTATCTGAACACAATCCTCCATTGTTAGTTTAATACGTACCAACAAAAAAAACATCATGTAGAGAAGATTGTAAAACAAACTTTTAGAGAAAACATTTTGGAAGTTATGATCTCTTCCGGTACTGGTGACTAAGTCAAGAAGAATCGAAACCCATTTCCACCATTTTTGAATACGTGATCTATGACTAGCAGGGTCCACCTCCATACTTTCCGTTTTCTCACACAACCAGACATGCTTCCACATGTCTGGTTAAAACGAAATACAGCAAGTTAGTGATGATATGTATGGATGTAATATGGACAATAATGACTCACAACACACAACTGCCACTTTTTGCTCTTATATTTATGTCATACATTCATTATATGATAAAAAATGTCAGGCAGTTATAAAATTGTTTGGCATCTTAGGGCTTTGACACAATTCAAATTTTTGTTTGACAAAAAGAAACGACTCAAAGCTAAGGGGTAACGATAAAACACCATTAAATCCACAGCTATGATAGATGGCTGAAAGAAGTCGACAGCCAGACCTCTGTGAAGGAGCGAACATTTGACAGGACATGTCATCGAAAAATGTATTTATGTGCAACATCCCTTCCATGAAACGTAGCACTAGCTTTTCTTTTGCAGGCAAATTAGCACATTATTAGATACATTTGATTTTGAGGTATTTATAGATTTGCAGCTGGGCCCTCACATTTAAAACTACGGAAGAGGATTAGGGCCACTGGAAAAAAAAAAGTTAACTGATTTTTTTATTTTATTTCAGTATAGTATGGGAAAAAAAGTCAGAATTCTGACTTTAATCTCAGAATTCTGACTTTAATCTCAGAATTCTGACTTTTTTCTCAGAATTCTGACTTTTTTTATTGTCAGAATTCAGTCAGAATTCTGAGATTAAAGTCAGAATTCTGAGATTAAAGTCAGAATTCTTAGAAAAGTTAGAATTCTGAGAAAAGTCAGAATTCTGAGATTAAAGTCAGAATTCTTAGAAAAGTTAGAATTCTGAGAAAAGTCTGAATTCTGACTTTTTTCTACTTTTTTTTACTAAACTGAAATAAAATGTAAAAATCAGTTAACTTTTTTCTCTTTTTTTTTCCACTGGCCCTAATCCTCTTCCGTATAAAACAGTCTGTTTATGTGGAAAAAAGTAAGTCCAACAAATCAAATATTTTTGCAGGAGGTAGGAAAAAGGAGGGCTCAGTACTCTAGTGTATCCCCTTGGCCTTTTTATCGTGCCATGAGTACCCCCTTGGTCAAATGTGTCAACGATTTTCCAAAATCAGAAAATACAGCTGATTATAAAATGAAAAGAATTTATTTAATCTCCTTAATTTGAGCATTTAATTCTCAGTCATTTCAATTAAAAGAAAAAAAAAAACTAATATAAATATGTTGGCTGGAAAGCGAATAAGCAATGAACTAAATACAAAATCAAATAAAGTTACAAATCTAAGTTTTTAACAAAATCTGGAGCTCTTGTTAATACGTTCCCTTCACACATCTAAACTTGAGAAATCAGGGAAAAAAAAAAAAAAACACTTAACAAATTAATATTCAGATTCAATGTGCCATTTTCTTTTGTTTTCATCATTCACTGCGTAAATGAGAAACCTGATCTCCTGAATCCCCAGCAATGGAATGTTTTAGCCATTTATCCTTGACTCCGGCTGCTTTGGTGGGTTCTTCTCTTGTGATCTTTGTTTTTACCTGTCTTCCTGCTCTCACTCACAGAGCAGTAGTGCAGATGCGCAGCAGGGGAGTGTTGGCCTAGTGATTAGAGCAGTGCACTTGTGCTCTGAGAAGGTTGCAAGTACCCGGTTCGATTCCCTACATGATACATGTCAGATCTGGAGCAAACCTTGCTAAAAATAAATAATTGCCATCTGAACATTGTGGTTTTACATTACAGTCACTATCCCTTTAATAATGGGCTCTGTTTTCTTTTAAAGGTGCATTTTAAAATTAAGGTTGAGCTGTAATATTTCAGCTTTATTACAGAATTTTTGCCGATTTTGCGCAAATGCTCAAAGGTATTCTAGCATGTTGTGGAAAAACTATCTTTAAAATTCCACCTAATCTCAAAATTGTTGGGATAACTTAGAGTTACTTTTACCTTACTATGATTTCTTCAACCAAAATGTGAATTTCTGGCAAGGTTTTATTTTTTTAAACCTCTTCCTTTGGGAAACAAGGTCATTATTTTAACCCAATAAGAGTCCCAGCAGCTCCTAGAGATCTAAGATTCATCTCTTTATCCGTCCAGTTTGGAAGCAGATTCTAGTCATGTTGAAATTTTGCCCAACAAGAGGCAGATGGCTCTGAATAAGAACTACATAGTTGTGCATTGTTGGAAATGCACTGATGGCACATTTACACCCCATATGAAGGACTGCTTTGGATGCTTTCAGTTTGAAGAAACAAGGAAATAGCCAGATCCCATAGATCTGATGATAGAACTAAAGACTTGCAGCTTAATGCAAACTTATTTAGCATATATGTGATCAGCAAAACCATCAAAAAGCAATACACCTAAGATATATTTTTTTTAAAGATTGATAAATATCCAATAAATTAAAGGTAAACTTAATGGAAAATTGCCTTAAAGAATAAAAATGATTGGGGAAGGATGATTATAGTGAGAGTTTACAAATGCACCATTGTTCATTGTGAAAAAAGCATATTATTTGACTAAAACTGTATTTGTCAAATCATGCCCAGAAATAGAAATAATGTAATTTTTTTATATTAAAAGTCTTGATTCTTCAAAATGTTTTGTCAATTTGTTAGGCATTTTAACACATAGCGGTGAGCATTTATAAAATGCATTCAGCCGAATGTAGATAAAGAGAACAATGTGACAATTTTCTTCTTTCCTGAAGCAAACTGGATATATTTTAGAAACATTTAGACATGTAGATATTGAGCATAACCATTTGACGGATTAATTAAAGTAGTGTCATCTTGACTTTAATTTATCATAACTTTTGTTTTCTCAGTTGTTTTTATTTTACATTTTTCTCAGAAATAAATGCTTGTTTTGATAAAACAACAGTTTTAATCCTTATTGTATCGAGATATAAACACTTCTAGCTTTTTTTCCGACTACTTTAATGTATGTTGAAATTATTCTGTCTAGAATTCAAACAATTAAGAGGATTAATCCTGATTAATCGACTATTGAAATAAGTCAACTAATTTAGTAATGGATTAATCGTTAACTGGAGTATAAAGACTGTAAAATATACTTTTAGCTGACAGAGTGACCCACTAAGGGCCATAATTATACCAAGATTGTATAAAACTATATAAACATTTTGCATTTAAGATTAAAAAAAAGTTTTCATCCATCAATATGCTCTATCCTGAAGTTTTAGTTTCACCTGGCTTAATTTCATTAAGTCTTCTTTAAGGAACCTTTGGCTAACTGAATATTTATGATCTGATTAATTGGAAAAAGTAATCGATAAATTCATCGATTTGCAAAATAATTAGTTCATAGTTAGTTGCAGCCCTAATTCTCTCCTGAGCTTGGTTAACTTCAAGCTTTATCTGGTTATAATGAGACACTTGTATCACAAGCTTCTGTTTTTAACATTTATATGATATACTTATCTATAAATGAGGTCACCTTCAGCTTAATTAATCTTGAAACATTTTACCACATTTTCAGGAATAGTAATATCTGTAGCTTTTGATCTAGATAGGTTATCATCAATATTTCAAGAAGATAAATTTAAACAGTTTCATTATCTCCTCTTACCGAGATAAAAAAAAAAGACCTAAAACATATTTTTACCATTCAATTTATATGTCATCTTATGATAGCACAATCTGGGGTTTAATTCACTTTAATAACTGTTTAGTTATTTGCCTTGATCTCATATCTGGAGTTAGTTTTCACAGCTCACCAGCTTCATTATCTTAAAATCTCAGGAGCACTTTCAGTACTTCTTCAATTAAGAAAGCAATGCGGTCTAGAACGAAAGAGGCATAGTTAATGATTTCAGAATAATTAACCCCTAAGCTTGAAAACTCTAGCTGATCCTTTGACATTCTTATTTTGAAATCCTGGGATTTCAACCTTGACTAAGTGACGATGATTCTTTCTTGACTGACTCATAGGACCATGTTTACCTCTAACTATAAGAAACCAACCAATAGCAAATTCTTTAAAACATGAATATTAACATTATTGACTGATAATCCGGTCAGGTGTTGGTTAGAGTTTGTATTTTCTGACTAAACATGAGTCTTATGAAGCCATCATCAAACTTTTAATTACATTTGTGATTGAACTTAGATGTTGGCCGATCTACTTTATGAGTTTTTCAAGATGCTCGTGGCAGATGAGATTTAAAACCGGAGGAACAGGAAGAAGGGTTCATTTTCAAAAGAAACCCGTTTGAACCGCTCATTGACGGGGAAGTGCTGCTGCACTATGTTGAGTAGCTATGGCAGATAACAAGAGCGGTGGAAATAATTGTTTTGCTGTGTCTACTAAAATTACCCTAAAAGGCTTTTTCAAGCCTTTAGCAAACTTCATTTCAGCTGTTCTTACATAACAATACATCCTGAGGGTAGGAATGATAGAATTACATGTTTAAACTGATGAGGACGGAGCACACGTCTGGACTGGTAGAAATCTAATTCGTTATGGCCTAAAGACAAGTATCGTTTACAGATATTTCCTTCGACCTACACTGAAATCATTGCACTTGCTAATACATATGCTTTGCATGTACGAGATGAAAGCTCTTGCATATAAACACGGCTACCTTGTTAATTCAGGTCTAAATTTAACAAGGTGTCTGGGGAGCTGCGCTGGGAAGCAGAGAGCAGCTGAACATGATGGTGCATTATGGAGATAACTAACCTGCTGTCTGATTACGCTCTCCATCACTTCATCTCGTAAAATTTAGGTTTCGAAGTGAGAAAACTCCTGCTTTTCCTGCCCCACAAGAGGGCTTTTTGCTTTTTATTTTTTTTTTTTTTTAAGAGAGAATCAACATACTGAGCTGTGGGGGGATTTTGTTTTCAGAGAGCGTGTTCTTAATTACCATCAAGAAAAAAAAAAAGCAAAATGAAAACAGCAATCTAATTAAACCAAGGACAAACTACTGATGAGAGGATTTATGGTGGGAAAAAGGAGACAAACTGAAAGGTAAAAATCAACTTTGGTACATCTCAGTTTATCAAAAAGAATAATCCGATGCAGGAAGTCACTGTATGGTGGTAGGTGGTGCGTCTTAACGGTGTATAAAAAGAATAAAACTCAATTTTAACCAAACAATCAGTTCAACAATGCCTCAGAGACATCAGCATGATCTTTTTACACATCCACCATCCAAATGTGGGATTATTTTCCAGCTTCAAGAAGAAATGTCCAACTTCACTCCCCAAGTGTCTGTTTTCTTTAAGAATGGCCTCTTTTTCAAACCACCCAATTCAAAAGAGAGTTTCATTGTCAGGTTTGTTCTAGAACTTTACTCTCAGGAGGTAACCTCTGTAATAACTAAATCTGTGGTGAAGCAGAGATGGTTTTAAAGCGTGCAGCTCACTGGTTATGGAGACAGGAGCTGGACATTGTCTGGCCCCTTTTCCCACAGAATGGGACCACCATGTAGGACTGCAACTTCATAGACATTGTCCAAGTAATAATTAAATAGTTCAACTGTCCAGATCTCCAAAGTGGAAATAAGAGAATACAACTTGTACCACATTGTTTGATTCTTTGTGAACCATGACGACACTGGGAAAAGTCTATTGCAACAATTTTCACATGAGCATATATTTAGCCAGGACTTGATGCTTATAATCTAAAGTCAGGGTTTTCTCTTCTTACGCCCTCTAATGAACCGGCTGTTACTTTCATTTGAAATTATGAGTTTAAAACGAAGCACAGACATCAACGATGTAAACAACTTCTTTTCTGCTAGTTTCTTAGGGAGGGAGCTACTCATGTACACGCACACATGCAGCTGTAAAAACATAGAGCCTGCATGTTAAAAATGCCAAAAAATGAAATCCTGTTTACTTTTAACCTTGAATAATGAATTAGTTGAGTTGAGATGGTAATAAATTAGCGTACCACTAACAGTGAAGCCAGCCAATAGGTTTGGAGAAGGATCTCTGTTTTCTTTCTCTAAAACGACGATGAATCCGAAGGTAGGGGTTTGTCCTGTAACGGGTTGCTGATTGAGCCTACACTCTATCCATACAATTTGTTATCAACAGTAGCAAGATACTTCACCTTCATTGCCTGCTGTTGGTGGGTAGAGGGCAACTGGTTTCACCAACAAGGGTCAGCACCCCCCTCCTCAGACATCTTATGCAAAACATTACCTATTGTCATTCATGCAATATTTTACTCTCTCACTGTGCAACAATACATGCCAACTACTGTGTAGTCTGTGCAATTTTTTCTTATTTATAAAGTTGGTATATCTCTGCAGTACAAGTGCTATAATTCAAGTAAAGTACAATAAGGTTGAGTCTAAGCCAAAGTCTAACTGTATGGCAACTACTGTTAGTCTGCCCCAGGGCAGCTGTGGCTACAATGTATCACTATCAGTGTAAAATGCTTTGGATTCCTTGGAATAATAAAACACTATATGAATAAAGGGCATTTACAGTTAAAGAGGAAATGCTGCCATTGAGAGCTATTTTATGTGGGTTTTGATTTCTAAACATATTCTGCTATTTGTTTGCAGGAAAACCCAGTTTGGGAGGAAAGAAGAAAACATCTGTTGAAAGAACGGCATAAGTTATCCTATTTAAAGTTTGCCATAAGTGCTCTACCCAGATGAGATCAGAGATCAAAGTAGTAGTTTTTATCTGACATGAAAAACTCTGTGGTAAAAGTAAATAAATAAAAAATACCACTGCTTGTTACCTGGAACACAGTGGTTGTGGTATCATGCTGTGGGAAGGCTTTCTTGCAAAAGGGATAATGATGTTGCTCAGAGGGGATAAGCAGGTGTGTTAAGCAAAAAAAAAAAATAAAACCTGTTGGTAGTAAGAGACCTAACCCTCTAGGGCAGATTAGACTTCTGCAACCGCACACATCAAATGTTACTTGGGTCTGGTCGCAAACCAGTTTTGCTGGTATGCTTCTGCGCCGTCGGTCTGGAATTTCTAGGGACGCACAGCAAACCACTAGGGGGAGCCTAGCGCTTTGGCTGGAACTCGCGAACTCGCTGGAACTCGCAAACTTTTGCGAATGGTCACAAGAACTTCGACGGCGCCGGCGGGAGTGTTTATTTTCCCAAACAACAATGGCACATCTGCAAGATGTCACGGTCACAGAGATGGATCTAGAGTTGCTAGACATTGAAGAGGAACAGGTTCTCTAAATGGAGTTGGCAAAAAGACCGATTAACCTTTCGTCGTAATTGTCCATTGTAGTTGTTCCTCAGTTTTTAAAAATCGCACAACCCGCACCGAATCGAGAAGGACGACTACACCTACAGCCGGAAAGCCATACCAAGGACAAATAACAGCTGCTTTTTGTCCACGCACTTCCGCTTGAAGTCTGCGCTGGTTTGCAAGCGTCCAAAGCGAAGTCGGGATTTTTTTTAAGGGTGCTCGATGACTGTTGCAGAAGCTCGTGCACAGAGACAGATTTGATGGTTGCAGAGGCTATCCATCAGAAGCATAAATTGGCCTTTAGTGGTGGTAAAATGGCCTAGTCAAAGTCCAGACCTATATCTAATTGAGAGTCAGTAGCAGGACTTGAAAATTGCTGTTAAAATTACAATTTTCAGAGACTATAACGGCAACAAGAGGATAAAGTTGCTCCAGAATGGTTTGTTTGGGTAACTGCAATCAAAATCTGCTTAAAGAATGCATTGAAAACAAAAGTTTTCAAAACCAGTCTATACATTTGTATTGTATGTACTTCGTATCATCACATAAAATTCAAATTAATGTTTGAGCTAATAATGTGCTCTTTTTTTAAACCTTAAAGAAAATTAGAATCCCTTGAGGTGCTAATTAGCAAATCAATGCTAATGACTGTTTGGTCTGTTGGTTTACCTTGCAGTCTATTACCAAACACTAATTCTTCATGTTTGTGTGTGTTTTACATGATTTTAGAGAGTCCCTGTATGTTTGCATGTAAGATAATCATCATCAGTCTTCTCATTTTCAGCACTTTCTTATAGGAAGGGAAATGTGATGTTATGCAACACATAGCTGATATTTTGCTATCAGATGAGGAAGAGTCACAGGTGATCTGTGAGATCAGGCAGGGTGAGATCATATCAATTTATGTTTGAGTTGCAAATGTCTATCAGGAGAAAAAGCAAAACTTTCCGAGGTGGTTAAACAGTTGTCAAACAGGTTGTTCCTATGGTACACTGGTTTATAATACTTCCTCCTTTAAGAGCAGTTCCTTTTACAATGTACAGAAATAAACTAAAGCTGATCTGCTTTTTTGGTGTCAGTTTTTTAAAAGTTCCTGAATCCTCAAAATAATTATTAAAACTTCCTTTTTAGTTGAGTTTTGGTAAATCAGTTCCTTCGTATTAAATCAGATGCCTTGTCTAAAGTGTTTTTTTTTCTTTTCTCTCTCTCATTGTTTCCACAGGCTGCTGTCATGTTCCTGATATTTAAGCTTAAAGTTTCACTTTCAACTCACTGGTTTATCTTATTGAAACCACAATCCAAAAAAACGTCTCTTGAGTAAGCACAGGACTGCAATGTTATGTAAGGTCTTTCCCATTTCATGGGGATGTAAATTTAACAGTTGTCTAGCAAACAGCCGAGGCAAAGTAAGCATTTAAAGAAGCTGGCTACTCACAGTGTGCTTGAATAAAGTAAAGTTTCATGGAAGGAAAAAGTGTGCAGAGACAACTGAACCTTCTAGAGCAGGCATCCCCAAACTCGGTCATCGAGGGCCGCTGTCCTGCAAGTTTTAGAGGTTTCCCTGCTTTAGCACAGCTGATTATAATGATTGCAGTAGAGCAAAAGCCTGTTAATCAGCTTTCAATTAAAATCAGCTGTGCTGGAGCAAGGAAACCTCTAAAACCTGCAGGACAGTGGCCCTCCAGGACCGACTTTGGGAATGCCTGTTCTAGAGGATTGGCCAGTATTTTTGGCAGGTAGCATATTTAATTGCATAAAATATAAATGCATAGTTTGCATCCTGATTAAAAAGTGCATTCAGCAGCCAATCCATTGAGATCATATGAGGGACATGCATTCCCACTCCCTCCATCTGCTCTCCAACTGTGTCATTTTAACATGTAAATAGAGGAAGAAAAATATCACTCCTGAAAATAACGGCAGCACAAATCCGGGATCGGGTAGACTGATGTCAAGATGTCGGCATCGGCCTTAAAAAACTGTATCAGTCGATCTCTTGCTTTAACCAGCGGAAACCGCATAATGACATTTTGTTTGCTTTAGGACAAGACGGAGGGCCTGACTCAGCTTTGATGGCCTCGTCTTAAACTTTTATTAATATCTTTAAAATCATGTTGCAAACTAAATTTTTTTGCAGTATAAAGCAACGAAGCACCAACTTTTTATTTTTAGACTTGCAGAAAGTAGGGCAGAGAATAGGGGTGAGTATTGGCAACGATGTTGTGATACAATATGCATCGCGATACTTACTCACGATACAATTTTTTTTTTTACAAATTGCAATATCAACATATATTGTTAAATATATTGTGTTAGAAGATATTGATCATCCAGATATTTAGGTAGCCATGTTGTTTGAGTCATTCTGCAAGGCCCCATCTACCGGGGCGGGGGGCAGAAGTAGTGTTTTAGGGAAAAACATATTTCAAAAAAGGAAAAATCATGATTTATTGCCAAATTGATTCCACTAGCAGAGAACCACGAAGCCCACTACAAAAACAACATAGGCTTCTTGAAACCCTCAGCAAAGTCTTCCAGAACTAAATTACACCAATATATCAAATTTTCAATGTTATTAACTGACAGAGATGAACATTTCCCTGCCAAATGTACACAAGTTTGAAACAAAAAAAATGCTAAATGGTTTTTGAAGCTAAAAAGCAGCACATATGGATTTAATGAGCCTTTTTTTTCCAGCATGAAATGAACTGAAACAAGGTATAGAAAATAACCCTCATTCTGCTGTATGTCACTGCTGTATGTCCAACACCTTTTCAGACGTACAATGTCATCCATATTCTCTGCAAATCTCCATCTCACTTGTTCTAATTTGACACGAGCCAAGTACTCCCACCTGACATCTGCTCCCCACCACCAGAGTGTGTGTGCTGAATGTCTGTGCAAGCCAGTAATTGTCTAGAACCAGCGCTCTGTGTGTGTGTGTGTGTGTGTGTGTGTGTGTGTGTGTGTGTGTGTGTGTGCAGGAGGATATAAATAGATGAACAGCAGGGGGTTTATAAGGAGTGGAGAAAGCTGAAAAATGAACCAGCACAGTTACAGTATGAGTGGCAGACAAACACTGAAAACCCTGCTGTGAAACATGGAAGTGGCAGTACCATAATGTGGGATGTTTTGTCAGGGGAGTCTGGATAAAAGCTCCTTCTTACCCCTAAGCTGGACCTGAGCATCATAGTTGCCACTGATGATAGAGTCGGTGCTCGGCGTTCGACACATATAGAAACCGGCGTCCCGCGCCTTCACCTCGCCGATCTTCAGCTCCGCCACATTGTCCTCGAGCCGCTGTACAGAGATGTCGCCGGAAGCGATGCGCTTGCTGAGGGAAGCATCCGAGAAAGCTGGATCAAAAGTGGAGATCATTTTAACCGTTGCACCGCCTGCCTCCCTGGACACCTCCCACTCGAAATCCTGCAGGGTAAAGAGGAATGGATGAGATCTTTAGTCATCATCAAATTAAACTGGCTCAAAATTTGATTTTATTTATATTTATATCACTGTGTTTGAGTGGATCACATTATCAGCACCCATTCAGCGCTTACCTGCTCACTAGGTCCTCCATAGTCCCTTACGTCACACCTTATAGAAACCGGCTGACCTTCAACTCTGGTTAACGGACCTGGAGACACAGTCACCACACGTGCCGCGCCCCCACCTGAAGGACAGACAAAATAACTCTTATTTCAGGAGAAAGGCTTGTTTGGACTTTATACCCAGGCTATGATGTTATACTTCCAATGTATGAATAGCAACAGTAGAAACTGATATATTTTGGGGGGTTTATGAGAACAAAAAATGCGGTGCTGAAGAAAAAAGGTACCCGAAAATAAAAATCTGTCAAAACAATTGCCTGTTTTAGTGTCAACCCAGTTGTCCTTTGTCAACATGAAACATGAGGGAAAAAATTTTTGATTAATCCGATTTGGTAGGAAAAATATTCTAGATTAGATTAATTAGGGCATATCGCCCAGCCCTGATCTTTGCTTAATCAATCAGTCAGACTGTGGTTTGCAACACGTCAAACTCTGAGGTACGCAGATGATGTTTTCATACTATAAATCTGTTTCAACATGTACAACAGAAACCAAGACTCACATTCAGGGCTTGTTGTGACTTGAGGTGAACACTGTCAAGGACTTTCATAATGATATGATTCAGGAATCTGCCAAACCCAAAGGACAATCTGTATGCAGACTTTGGTGCAGCCTTAGTCATCACTTGTTTTTTGCTACTCTCCTTCTAAAGAGACACACCTTGTCATTTTTTAAGGGAACATTGATTACTGGATCTCTAGGCTTTCTAAAGGTCTTTCAAAGGCTTTATTTCAACACTAGTGGTTATTCTACACTCTTGCTTCAAAGTAGAAACAAACTACAGGTGGTTTTTCACAATAATGTACATTTGCACAGTATTGTGTTTTTCCAAAAATTCAATTGCCTACTTTATTGGGGACACAATGCCAGGACCTTGTTGAACCGTCTCAGTTCCCAACAGGGTGTAAAAACAATGCCTCGCACATCTTAAACCAAGCTGACCACAACAGCCAGAAAACACCTTTGACACATCAGAGGCAAGACCTTATCACACAGAGATGGCCGCATCATATAGTAGCTAGAAATTTGGTGGTTTGGCATCCAGGATGCAAATCTCCTGTTCCACCCTAAATCAAATATGCACTATTGGAGATCTAGTGAAGCCACAGACTGCTGAACCGGTTGCCATGCTCAAGAAACCAGATGAAAATGATTCAAACTTTGTAAAATGGCGTATTTTTGTGCTAGAACGGCCGATCAGAAGATGTAGTCATGAAGATATGGTCAGCATCAATAACCAAGCTGGGATGTAGGGTTGGACATCATTTGAATTTGAATGATTCCCGCTCCATTCGATTCTCGATTCCGACTCTTTTAAGAAAAATAATCATGAAAGTTTACATGTCCATAATCAGCTGGCTAACCAGAGTTTTGTCTGAAGGAAATGGTCTAAACTTCTCAATGAAATGCAATTCCTTGAACATCTTACTCGTGTAACCGTAGCCAACTTTAACTTTATAGATGGGATGAAATATTTATTTGAAAGTCCTCTCCTGTCCTTAATTACCATCATTACTAGAGTCTGGAGATATTCAATACCATTGAATAAAAAGAAAGCCATTTCCTAAAAGGAAAAACCCTCTTTCACCAGTTTTGGCTTTTATGCCAATACCAAATCTGGAACTGTAAAATCACTTTGGGAGATTAGCTAGCCAACATGGCCGGACCACAAACGAAAATTAATGGTGATAGCAACGAAAATACTTGAGAGCCTTCTACAAGCGAGCATTTTTTCGATGGATGTTTAACAGAATCCTGTCAACGAACAGGTCTAGCAACTGCTGCCCCACATGTTTGCCCCTTACAATCTCGCCAGATGAGGAATATTTTTAGGCTTTTTATTTTCTAAAAAAAAACTCAAAGAATACGGCAGCATATTCAGAGCAATGGATTACTTAACATCTCTGTGTGATTGCAGATAGCAGCAAAATCAAAACCGCATCCAACTCTTTAGCTCCTGTCAGAGCCGATTATCTGGTGTGATGTCACTGGTTTCGGGGCTGCAACCGAAGCTTTCGGTTGCCAAAATGATTGCTATGAATCGTTCCTGGATTTGCTGGAATAACGTAAAAAAATAAAAATAATTGCCATTGGGTAATAATAACCGTACAGTCCTCCTTATGAAAAGAGAAGGCTCCATTCTTCAAATAACTAACTTTCATCCAATCTGTAAGCCGCACTTTAAAATGCTGCTTCACAAGTAGATGGTAGGCAGTTTCTATTTCCTGTCAGCGGACTGGGCATTGAAGGTAAGAATCGAAATTAAAAATTTGAACCATTCCGGGAAAAATCGAAAGGTAAGAATCATCGATGCCCAACCCTTCTGTGACATTGGATTTTAAAGATGTTCTGTTGATACTAAAGCGTCCAAAGCGCACAAGTTAATTTAAACTTCCATATTGTGTGTCTGACCATACCATGTGAAACAGGGATGGGAAATTCCAGTTCCTGGGGGCAGTATCCTGCAACTTTTAGATTCATCCTTGGTTCAACAAACCTCAATCAACTGACTGAGTTATCTCCTAAGCCTGCGGTCAGTTCCTCCAGAGTCCTCTGAATCAAATTACTTGATTCAGGTGTGTTGGACCAAAGGCACATCTAAAAGTTGCAGGATACCGGCCGTCAGGAACTGGAATTGCCAACCCCTGATGTGAAAAAATTGAACCCGAATAAAAAAAAAAAGGGTGACATTTTTGTCCATTTTGGTTGAACATCAGTTTTCCCATTCTTAGCTGACAGAATAGAACCCTGGTGAGGTACTCTGCAACTGTGATTGAAGGCTTCATGCATTTATAAGATGATTTCAAGCTTCCTTTAGGGACTCACCTCTGTTGTCTTAAACCAGCTTAGACCACCAGATTAGGAACCAACCATTATGTAAATATAAATTACCTTTAGTTAACGTTCTTTCCCTATTTAATGCTTCAAAAATCTTCACCATGGTTATTTGCTCTGTGCTACTGCTATTCGATTGGTCTTATTGGGTTTCAAGATGAAAATTAAATTAGTTTTGGTTCAGAAAATCCACATAAAAAGGACTTTTGGTGAGATGGCCCAATACAACTAAGGATTCATCTCCAGTGTTTATGGCAGGGAGCCAGCTGTTATTTCTGTGAGCCTGCAGAGTGTGGGCTTCTTCTGCTGCCAAGGTACCAAGATGCTGTAAAATAAGAAACCTACTGTATGCTGGAGGAGTCCCATAGCTGAATTCATCTTTAACTTGTAACTCTTCAGCTACTGAACCTTAACATGTGGGTTTCTGAGGAAGCAGCCTGCCTACAGAGTGATTCACTGGGAAGGAAGCAAATCTTGTTATAGTTGGTAGGCTGTGATTTTAAACAATAACTAAAATCTTTCCAGTGACCCGCTTTTTAATATGGAAGGAGGGAAAATGTGTTCTTCTGAATAAACCTGCAAATCTGGACATATGGATGTTTACCATCAACTTTTAACTTAAGTGCTTTAATGAATCGACTTAACTTGATTCAGTTTTCCAAGATTAAGCATTGATTATTTCTTTTCGATTAAATTGCTGGTGTTAAAAGCATTATTAATGATAATACTATATAAAAATTCAAGAGCAAATGAATAAAGCCAAACTAATTTTCAAGAACGAATATTTAGGATTTATGAGAATCAGTTCAGAATTGGATATTTCTTCTTTTAATACAGCCCTACTTCTGTGTGTTCAAGTGAGAAAGAAAACCCTTGAGATCCAACAATCTGTCTGAAACATTTATCTGGGAGATTGCGGCAGTTTTTTTAATATAAGGTAATATAAAGGGGTTAAAAATATATTTTTCCATAAATATATTAGGCAATCCTGGCATGTATTGACTGCAAGATGCTAAAAAAAGCCACCATGCTAGCTGTGAAGCATGGAGGGGGAAGTATTATGGTGTGCTGCAACCAGGCATGTCAGGCTCATTTAACTTTCTATGGAATCTGCATTATACTAGAGTATTATTGGGGATATTGTAGGGGTGTAAATCACACCTATCATGGCGATTTGATTCAATATCGATTTCCTGACCCAACAATTCGATTATTTTCGATACTCAAGAATACATCTTCTTTTTCTTCCGCCACGTCTGTCTTGTCTACCTCTTCTTTCACCTCCACTATCTCCGCCATGTCTGTCTTGCCTACTGTTTACGCGACTGTGTGTGTGCAAGCGAAAAGAGGGTAGTGGCTAAAGGAGGCAAGGTAGGAGGGCAAAATAGGTTTAGCGCCACCGCAGCACGGGAGTCAGAATTACGTCCAGGAGCAAATGGATAAAAATAGACCGGAGGAAAAAAAAAAAAAAAAAAAACATGAATCGATATTCTTGCAGATGTTTCGATGCATCGGATTGTCGGCTGTTGGATCGATGAATCGATACAAAGTGATTATTATTTACACCCCTAGGATATTGTTAGACCATAATTGAGCTGGAGTAGACAACGACCCAAAACCAGCCAATAAGACTTTTTTTTCATCTTTTAATTGTGCTTAAAAAGTTTATATTAATGATGATCATTGGGCTGCAACTAAACATTATTTTGCAAATCGATAAATCTGTTGTTAATTTTTTCGATTAATAATCGGACAACCAAAGGTTCCTTAAAAAAAGAGTTTTTTACCAAATTAAACCAGGTGAAACTAAAGTGTTTCCACTTAAGGAGGGAATATGCTGACAGACAAAAAGTTTTTTTTTATCTTAAATGCAAAATGTTAATATATAATATGTTTTTTTTACAATTTTGATATAACTGCTGCTTAGGATGTGTTGCTATGTTTTAAAGTCTCTATATTCCCTTTTTAACGATAATCGATTATTAAAATAGTTGAAGATTATGTCAACAATCGATTTATCGTGATTAATCCGATTTATTTTTTCAACCCTAGACCTTCATTTCTTTACTTAACATATACGAATGACCTGAAATGGAGCCGCAAAAAAAGTTTCCAAGCCTTGTTAAAATTCCAGAAGGACTGTCCAGACATTTGTATACCTGATCTTTGCATAAGAAGTAGAGAGGATCCAAATGTGTAAAGATGTCACTGTAAGCATCATCAGAGCAGCAATAATGAAAGACTAAAAGACCTAAAGCCTCTCTCTACAAGGTTAAAGTCTCTCATGAACCTCCAGGAGAAATTGTTACAATCAAATGAACCCAAACTGCTGGTTTTGGGTCACATTCCTAAAGTTGAGCACAGAAACGGTCTAGCATCAAAAGAACAACCTAAAAACCATCTGGTTGAGAGTAAACAGAGCATCAGGGCAGCACTGACCTTCATGCAAAAACTGTTTGTTCAGTTAGAAGCAAACCAAGGCCTGATAAGCCAGAAAATTGCCATGTATTTAACCCACACACTCTTCCTTCTTTATCTCTACAATTGTTTTTGTATTTTCCATTTTGATGACAGCCGTAAGACCAATGATGAGGTCAATGTTTGATTTTTTTATTTGAAATCATGCGTCAAAGTAAATGTGCATCTATATCTAAGCTCATCTTATATATTTCTAACTTAGATTACGCATTAAAGCTGCTTCTTCCTAAACCTCATGTTCATCAAGCTCTGTCTTTAAACTGTCCAAACAAAAGCTGCTTGCTCTACTTTAGCGACTCGTGCAGCGAACAGCACCGCTGGAGTGACCCCGGGGTCATTAAATAAACATAAACATGGTTGTAAAACCAAACCAACCATAATACAAACACCTGCATTTGAGCCATGCCCATTACATATCTTATATATATATGAATCCTAACTATTTCTGTGCTCATTTTAACTCAAATTCAATCAATATTAATATTTGTTTTTCTTGTCGATTCTGAAAAATGTGTAAAAAATGCAATAGGATCATGGAAATCTGTTTGTTTACTGCCTGGATCCAGGCCATGAATGACTAAAAAGCTGTGGTGATACACTCAGCTTATTTCAGGAGGGAGATTTTTACCGTCTGACAGGAACATTTAAGCAGAAGTCTGACCAACAGGCTTCTTCTTTCACATTTTAATATGACTGCATCCATGATATGCTCGCAACCAAAAAAACAGGAACCCAAAATACAGTGATTTAAATCCACCATGCTGCAGATTACCGTATCTGACTGACGCATGCATATATAAAGAAAACCAAACCGCTTGCGTGTTAGCGACATCTGATCATCTTTCCCCTGAACTAATTTAAGCCAACTTCCCCCCCACGTCTCACACATGCATGCACATTGGACAACCCCATGTGGCCCTTACTGTAATGCTCATCAACATATGGCAAGTTCAGCACTCAGGTGGGCCAGGGATCAAGTCCGGGTATATCCTCTGCAGGGAAAACCGGCTTAATTACAGGACTCAAACTAGTGTGATAAAGACAGTGCTGGTCATACATACACATATAATACTTTTTTTCATAATGGAGACTGGCCAAGTTTTAATAAAATTGGTTAATTGGGCCATGTCATCTTACTCCTATGTGCTGAATCTGCTCTACGTTTATGTTTTGCTGATGACACTGTAATTTCAATAGATAATGAGTTTATCACCTGACTTGCGTTAATTAAGGTCCAACATAGACGTTACCTTCTCAAATTTTCTTAGTATGCCCTCAATACTCCCTCCAGGACTAAAACAACACTTATCTTTAAGATGTTTTCACTTGTATTTTTAAATTTGGCATCATTTGATGCAGCTACTACAAGAAAAAATGCAATGATTTTGCTTTACCTTTTGGCTGAATCGATAATTTGATGAGAAATTCAGCAACTGTTACATTCAGTGTGCATTTAAATGGTTAAAGTCAATTTAAAATGAATTATTTTATTCAATTTCTAATTTTTCTTGATATTTGTTTGAAGAAAAAAAAATTTATTCTTTAATATCAGGCATTTTCATTGCAACTTTACTTGGGTTGTAGTTAACTTTTTCATAATATTCAGTTTGCAGACCCTTGTGGCAGAAAATTGTTTTAAAAGTTTAAAATACTCCAAATGAAATACCCTTTATTTAAACTAAACTTGTACATGTCAAATAAAAGTGTCATGATTTATACTTTCCAACATATTTTCAACATTTGTGTGCAACTGAACAGGAAAAGAAGCTCAACAAATACTAAAAAAAACATTTTCAATATGCTTTTTTGCTAGTATCACAAAGAAATGTATGTTTAGCCTACTTTAAGTGGTTTTAAGTCACTAATCATGTAGAGCCATTTACCTTCCTTCTTTCACATCAACTAATTTCAATAGGTTACCAGTTTTTGACACATTTGGTTAATTAAAGCCTTCTGATTTAACCCGTATTATTTTGATTGTTTTGAAAATGTGATAAAAAGAAATAAAAACTTGACCTATTTTAGTTGTTTTTTTTCCTTTAGAGAAATCTTTAAATCAAAGTAATTTAGATTTCTCACAGTGCGCCTGATTACTTAACCAATTTCAATTTAGAAATATTGCATTTTTAGGTTATTTTACCATTTCAATACACAGCTTAGGTTAAACTTCAATTTATTGCTAATGTCAACAAGTTTTCAATCTCTTTTAAAATTCGGCTTAATCAGAAAGGGCAAAAAAATGCCAAAAAAGCTTATTTTTCACTGTGCTTTAGTTGCTGCCGATTACTTTTACCTAAGAAACCTAAAGTGGATACCAGCCGCTAGCAGTAGGTAAGGAGTAGGGAAGTTAAAAATGTAGTCACATAATGGCTTTATTATACATTTAGTGAATGCCGAATTGTCTAGTAAAGTATATTTATCTTAATTATTTTTTAAATCGCCCCATTTCTAATAAATCAATAGTGGAAATATCAAGAAATGTTTAAATGTGCAGGTTCCTCAATAGGGATTCCGCATACCGTTTAGACTAGTGAAAGCCAAAGGAGTTAATCAGTCATCAGCAATCAAGGGGAAAAAAACAAGAGGTGTCTTACCGATGAGGAAAAGACCAAAGGCGAGAGATAGAAATCTGGGATCCATGTCTGTCTCACTCTGCTGTCCTCTTTTATTCCTTGATTTCCCCGCGTCCTTTGTCCTGCGCTGGGACAAGAGAGACAAATCCTCCCATGGATGGAGGGTTAAAGCCCAATAAAACTCTTGGCGGACAGTCCGCTGTGCCCTGAGCGGAACCGCAGAGCCCAAAAGAAAAAAGGGCGCACACCGGCGGTTAAAACCTGAGAAAGAAGGTCCGTGTTAGAGAGCGTTCCCACGGTTTTCCACGCACTGACAAGACTAAGCTGCTTTTAGGACTGTGGGGAGCGAAGCAGACATCCACGGGCTGACTAACGCATGAAGGAGGGACAGACTGAAAGAGAGGGTGGCCGGAAGTTAGGTGGAAAAAGAGGAAGCAGGGAGGTCCCAGGTGGAGGTAGTTGTGACAGTTTTCATGACAAAGCATTTTATTACTCAGAGATCATATGATGGATGGAGCATGAATCATCATTTTGGTTAATCACATTCATCATTTCAACATTCAACATTTTGAAATTATTGAGATAAGCACAAGAACACTGGTGGATCTGAAAAAAAACCTCATATTTAAATTGAAATAATAAATAACTAGAACTTTATTGAATTCACATTAGGGAAATTTACCTTTGTATTTAACCCATTCCCTTTGGGGAGCACTGTGAGGTTAAGGGTCTTGCTCAGGGACCCAGAGTGCAGAGGCTAGGAAGAAATTTTTTATAGGGTGCCAAGGCAATAACCACTGTACACTGAGGGGCGGCCCAAAAGTAGATAGGCACCAGAATCTCAGGGTCA
This sequence comes from Cyprinodon diabolis, assembly GCA_030533445.1. Taxonomy (NCBI): domain Eukaryota; kingdom Metazoa; phylum Chordata; class Actinopteri; order Cyprinodontiformes; family Cyprinodontidae; genus Cyprinodon; species Cyprinodon diabolis. The sequence continues at coordinate 7,905,057 of CM060085.1, forward strand.
ATCTGTTCCAACGGGAAAATTAACAAGCAAAACATCCATATTTTCTAAATAAAGACTAACTATATTTTCTGAAAGCCTTTGCTAACAAATAGTTGCAGATATTTAAACATCCGGGCAGGTATAGTGGATAAAATTCTTTCAAGGTTAATTGCTGGGGTGAACATCTTTTTCATTGTCATTACTTACATACTTTTATCAATAATCATTCTTCATCTACTAATATCTACATAAAGTAAATTTCTCCACTGTGAGATCAATAGAGTCATAAATTGATTATTAAATATGCTTTTATTAAAATATTTATTTATTTATGATATAACCAAAGACTCCTAGATGACTTCCATTTTCTCTTTTATATATATATATATAACACAAAATCTAGTTCTGAAAAGAGCCTGAATACTGTAATTATCATCTTTGATAGTAGTATATTGATGTGCATAATAAACCAGTATTTCTTTTGTCAAGTAATTGTTAATATATGAAAAATTTAAATGTTTTCAACATTCCACTTGAAAGTATTACTGCTGCCACCATCTGTATCAAAGGGAAGAGAATGGTAGGGGTGGCCACAGGGGTTGCCAATGATTGGCTAAGGGTCATGGCCACTCTTGGCCCCTCATCTAGTTCCGCCCCTGCAAGAATGCAGGCTGTGGGGATCAAACACAAGCGCATTGCTCTAACCACTAGGCCAACATTCCCCCCAAATAATAATAAAAGTAAAGTTAAAGATATTAACATTTGCCTTTTGGTAATTTTTATTTTTTTGTTGTTGTTACGATGATTTTTGGCAAAACCTCTGATACTTTTAAAACCTTATTTATGTCCTCTGAAATGGTGCTGAATTTGTAAGGAGATTTTTTTGCAAATGCTAGACAGTTTTTTGGTTGGGATTATGAATCAATCCCATATCTATGCTTGTATAGAAAATACTTTATCATGCAAGCCATCAATAATGTCCGTCAACACATATACTGTACCTCATGTATGGTGTGCACGCTATGTCACTAACCCTTATCTTAGTAATTTTGCAATTACTGAAGACACGACCAAATTAGTGAGACAACCGAGGAGTAATCTTTAACATTAATCAAAACAGTTCTTTCATGGTGGGTTAAGGCACATTCCAGTTGTGCAAATTGATCAAAAATAGCAGTCTTCACCACATCCCACAAAATATTTAAATATAAAAACCCTTAAAACAGAGCAGCAGAGAGCTTAACACCAGTGAGTCTGGCTTACAAACAAAAACCACAAAACAAAAAGCAGCCTTTGAAAACATAATGGATGTAATACTACAGCCAAGCTGACCAACATGAGAAGGAGTTGTCAGCCATCCATAACTCTCCCACACTGTACTGAGCTTTATTAATCGATAAAATGTTCAATTGACATGTTTTATTTTGAATTCAAGAAGCCACACTAAACAAGAGTCAGTTGCAGAAAAAGTTCATCTTGACTGGATGCAGCACATATTATGAACCGTTGCCTATGAATAAGATAAAATTTGTAGAATTGACTGAAGGGAAATACAAATAAACACAAAATTCCTTATGTGTTGTGTTAAATTTAGTCAGTCATGTAGCCTATTTAGCATTACTGCATGCAATATGAACTCATACCCATTTAGATAGCTCCAGTAACTTCTCCCTCTAACCGTTGAGCAATGTGGGTTTTTTTTCTACCTTTTAGTGTAGACTGGAACAGCGGCAACAATTCAATTCCATTCAGTTTATTTATATAGTGCCAATTCACAACATGTCATTTCAAGGCACTTTAAAACAATACAGTTCATTCAGATCATACAGTCGGATTGGTTCAAAGTTTTGTCATTGACTCAACAGCAATCCCTGACACCAAGCAAGCATGCATGCCAGGACAAGGGAGAGGAAACCACTCCTTTGAGAGGAATACTATGAATAGAGGCCCAACTCTATCATTTATAACTGAGGGGGATGATAGTAGTGACCTGGCTGATATTTCTCTGCAGGATGGTTTCACAGCCAAAACAGAACTAGAGCATCAAGAGAAAAAGCAGAGAGAGCATAAGTTAGAAGTTAAACTAACAAATGGGAGAAAAGATGTAGAATGAAACGGAATGATGAAAAGTGGTCCCTGTGTCTTCCAGCAGCCTAATCCTATAGCATCATAACTATAGAGATAGTCCAGGATAATATCAGCCACTTTAACTATAAGCTTTATCAAAAAGAAATGTTTTAAGCCTAGTCTTTGGTGCTGACAAGGTGTCTGCCTCCCAAACTAAGTCCGGTATAAACAGAGAGCGTAAGGCAGAAGTTTGCATAGCGGGTCCAAATGGTTGAGGGCTCATTGTGAGTTTGTAGATCTTTTTTACAGAATTAGGGAATCATGGAGCTGTTCCTTATGAAAAATTCTAGGTCCTTTAAAATCACCATTACCAGAGATGCAAAGAGAAATTGCCTGGGAAATAAAATCAGACCATTTTTTGGCACACCTCACAGCTGTCAGATTGCAGTGAGAACAAATATAAAAATGTACTGTACATCTGAATAGAAAGAGCAAGACTTTCAGTGAATAATAGGAAGGCTGTGCAGAGTGTTGGGTAGTTGTTTTTTTCATATTTTTGAGCTTTTTATCTCTCTAGAATCAGCCTTTGGAGAAAAAAAAAGGAGTAAAGGAATGGATTGATAAACCGTGTACCGAGGGAGTTTGCTTGATCTTACAGAACAGTTTGGGTGGCAACTCTAAAGCAGAATGATAGACAGTTTTTATTAAAGCCATTCCTTCATGTTCATGATTAACTAGTTTCACTTTCTTTTGACGTCACAATGTTTTTACAATGTTGACGCCCTCTTGTCCGTCCCAGAGTTGTGGTTAGGCCCATGCTGGGAATTTATATAGAGGTACTGCCCGGGACATAGTTCATACCTCAGTCAGTCGCTCCGCAGGCGACGAAGGAGGAGAAGTTCAGGATTGTGATCTTTGGGTCAAAGGTCGTTTTTCTTATATATGATGTGTGTTTTGAGTGTTTGGATCTGGTTTCACAGCTTTGTATCTGCTTTTCACACAGCAAATGAAAACACAGACATTAGAGCTGTATCTGGTTACGTTTGGCTCAGTCATCTAGGAGTTCATGCATTCCAAATAATTTATCTATTTATTTTTCCTTTAATGTGTGCATACTTTACATAGGATATGCAAAACAATCAACTCGATCTAGTATGTATGTCTGGCAAAGGTTAATGTATCATTGGTAAGATAACACCTGACAGCTTTGACATGATTTGTGCAACGTCAGTCAAAGCAGACTTGGAGTTGCATCGCCATCCTCTGGCTGCAAACATGCTGTGCAACAAAACGGGGTCACCGCTCTCTTTATTAGATTTATCCTAAAACACATCGTCAGTAATGAGTGTGGACTGCAGCTCAGGAAATCTTTTAGCAGCACCATTCTTCTTAACAGCTGTATCTGTAGAATGCATGAAGAAAGTGAAACAATGCTTTGATCACAATGGACTTTAATGCACTGAAAAATTGAAGTACAGGCATAAGATCCTGGCTGACGTCACAAGAGTTTAATCATTTTTTAAATCAGTTTCTGTGTGCAGCCACATAAAGGTTAGTTTTGGTGCATAAATGAAACAACAGCTCCACCATGTGCTCCACCACAATTTTGTAGAATTATCTTTCACTGTATATGTACAGTAGCAGTTATAGCAAATGGATGGTCTGTGCTTTAAACAACCTGAATGTAGGTTTGGCTTTCCTGCAGGATGTTTTACATTTAGCTCCGTCTATTCCAGTCAATTTCTCTACCATTTTTCACAGAATGTTTTTTTTCTTGGTGTGTGTAAAATGTCTAACGATTTGGCTAAAATCATACCAACATCCAACAAGAACTGAGAATTAAGAAGTGGAAAGTTCCCAAAGCTCAATTCTATCAAATCAATCTCACCTAGACACCTGGGGGTGACAGTTGGCAAAACGATTTTTGTGTGTATCTTTTGTTTTATGAGTAAAATGGGGATTTTATATGTTAATAAAAATTAAATCTCCTTATTTGCCACAGATGAAAGAAAATGTTACCTATCTTTGAATGAAACTTTCATAATATGGCACTTAATATGACATATTTGATTGGTATATGCCTTCTACTGTCATGCTAACAACAAAACATTGTCCAAGTTTTAAAAAATCTAGCAGCGCTGAAAAAAGTATAAGTTATTCCTCCATCTTTTTTATGCCGACATTTGTGTGTACCCCAGTACCACCAGTAGTTAGCACTCCCAAAGCATGATACTACCACCATCATGCCTGACAGCTGATATATACCATAATTCTGTTTTTAAAAGCTAACTCTGCGAACCTCTTGGTCCCATAGTTAAAGGTTGGGTTGAAGTTGTGATTTTAGAGCAGGGACTTCTTTTTTGCTCTGCACTGTTTCATTCCAGACAGGTTTCTAAAAATGCTTCAATGGTTGATGGTGACACTTGTATTCAAGCAGGTTCCAGTTAATGGAATGCCCATTGTGCTGAACACTGGTTGGAATGCAGTCAAATAAAACCTTTTTTTTTTACTTTTTTTAGACAAACTACTATTTACTACTAGCACTAAAAAAAAAAAAAAAAAAAAATATATATATATATATATATATATATATATATATATATATATATATATATATATATATATATATATGGACACACTGCATATGCTGTATATACCCCATAAACCTTTTCCTCCTTTTGGCACCTTCTTTTTGACTATTGAGCCATTCTGAGATCAATCAATCAATCAATCAATCAATCAATCAATCAATCAATCAATTATGACTCCTAACCAAACGCTAACCTTAGTCCAACCTTATTGTAAGTTCTAGGAGCTTCAGTTCTATTTCTTAAATTATATTGGTGAATGCATGCATGCGTGTATGAAACTAAATCTGCAATAAACTGTCACCAAATTCTTGCTTTTGAATGTAATTAAAGTGTTACTTTCATTGCATGTTGGCAAAAGAATTGTTAATAACAGATACACCTTTAAATCATAATAAAAACCTTGTTGATGATGATGGTATCATCAATAATAAACATCAAACTTGACTTACATTGGAGAAATTTACCTCTGCATTTAACCGATTCCCTTGGGGAGCAGTGGGCTGTCACTGTGCGGCACCTGGTAAGCAGTGTGTCGTTAAGTGTCTTGCTCAGGGACACAGAGGGAAGGCTGTGGGGATAAAAATGGGTACTTACAACTTTCTCAGAGGCTAAGCTCCAGCCACTAGGCCAACACTCCCACCCCTACTGCGTATTATATGGAACTTCATATATAAGATGCATATTCATACACAAATCATTATGAAAAAAAAAAAAGATTTTTAAATACAACCCTCTGATGTTATTCTTCTGAGGATAGGAGAAGGGCTAAATAGTTGCATTTGCAAGGGCAAGCATACCCAGACCAGTTTCAGTCCTCAACACATTGGGTTTCAACTGAGCTTTGCAGAGGAAAAAGAAAATTGATCTGAGAGTTTGTGGGTTTTCATTACCCGACAAATATTTCACACTGACTTCACACCAAATGTTTACTCATAAGATCAATATCTATCAGGTCTAAACAGAAAAATAAACTGCAGTTCATAATGTTAACTTTTTAGCTTCACTGGGGCGACATGCAAAGGAAGGGAAAGATGTATAACGTGTGGTCATATTTATCAGAAATATACATTTGCATCGGTAAGACCCCTCATGTTGTTCAGACAGATGCATTCGGTTGTTACAGTCAGGCTAATAAGTTAAAGGTATTGTGGAGGATGTTCCCCCTAATTTTATTCATTCTGGTGATATGTTTACGTAAGGCCATCCCACATGCCCCCCTCACTTACGGGTGGGGAGTCTGACATAATAAAAAAAATTGCTAATCTTTTGGAAAGTAAGCTTGTATGAGTGATGCAAACAGCAACTTTTAAAGAGAGCATGCACGAGGAGAAATGGGCTCGTGCATGCTCTCAGACGCGTTTAATAGGTGTAAAAGGTCTCAGGAGTGGGTAAAGAGATGCGCATGCGCATTTTGTTTTTTTGTTTTTTTAAGTGGAGAGGGTGGGTCTTTTCAAAAACTGGCAAACATCCTCCACTATACCAGTCAGAATAAAAAATGTATGTGTTGCTTTTCAAGTCGGATCAACAAAACTGGCAGGCATTGAGCCCTTATTTTGTAGTAATGCTAGTTAAAGCCCTATTTTTTTATTTTTCCTCTATAAACCATGAGCTGTTTCTTTCCTTATATCACACTACTGCAGTTGAAAAGAAGATCTGCAGAAAAAATATATTTACAATACGTTCAGCTACAGTTATACCTTTCTGTTTTTTTTAAATGTTCTCTTCTCTTCCCTCTAAAAAAGCTGCATGCGCCTTTCTCTTAAAAATAAAAAGTCATGACTATATATCCTTTAAAGTTTTCTTTTTTTTGGGAAACTGAAAAATGAAGCCCCATTTTGGTATTCCTGGTCAGTTTGTCCAGTTAATTGCAACTCACTCAACCATGTTGAACTTATACTCTACATCGTATTTATTCTCGGCACGCTATACAGTATCACACATCCAAATGGTCGCAGAAAAAGCCGAACGCACGGTCCGCTTTTTGAAATAAGGAAGATTTAAAACCATGTTAGGGACAAAGATTTTTTTAAATGATCACCAATTGTATAATGAGCATATTCAATTCTTTTATTTTAGCTAATATTTGCATTTCTGTTTCCACTTCAAGCTAAAAAAGATAACTGAGCTGGCTCATAAGTTCTGCACTTTTGTGACACCCTAAAAATAAAACTGCTTACTGGTATGGTGTCACGCAAGCTGTGCATAATTGAAAAAAGGCTGTTAATTTTTCTTTTATAAATGAAAGGTGTAAAAAAACAATGAAACAGTACCACTAGTATAAAGCGTGTGGGTGTAGAGATACAGTCTGCAGAAGCATTAGTGCATTTAGGCTGATTGTACAAACTGTAACTAACTAATTTACTTGATCAGAATGAAAACGTTTATGTCTGTGGATACTGAAGCAGAAGTGCTGGAAAACATCTCTACATTGTCACAAAGAATGGCAGCAATCTTGCAGTCAGCTCACTGACACAAAAACAGAGCAGCAAACCACAAACACATTTTCAGCAAAAACGCACAGGAAATGGTGAAGAAATGCAGACATTTTGTCTTCTATCATTTCGTTGCACACTCATTGTGAAAACTAACCTGTGTGTATATCGAAGTCAAAGGTCAAATCACACTTTTCTGGTCTTTTTTATTTAACAAATATGTTCAGAAACTAATTTACAGCATAGAGTAACATGGTACAAAGAAGAATGACAGTATAGATAAATAATGGACTGAATAAGACCGTTTTTCTGCATACAAAAACATGCATCACCGAAATATTGAAGGAATTTGGAACAACCTAGATAAGACAAAGGTTTTTGTTTTTTTATACATACAGTTACTAATTTACATTAGAAGAAGCCAAATGTAAAATAAAAATAAAACAACAAAAAAAAATAAATACACCCTAACAAATGAAATAATCTTATTTCCACCAGAAGCAGGAGAAGACTCGTCTGAATGCTAAATTCAACTGGCTAAATGGACGAGTACAAAATAAGCCTCATCTTTCAACTATACCTGAATGCATTAAGACTTATTTTAATGAGATTAACAAACATTTTTTTACTCGCAAAAGTAAATTTTCACACGTTCTTTTTTTTCTGATGCAAATCCAACCTAATCATAATTATGTTATTGATTTGTAAAGGTTAACATGGGAAACAATTACTTGAACACATTTATACACCCTTAGGAAACTGAAAGGGGCCTGACTCCAGCAGTTGCTAGTTTTTTATAGAAAAAGTTCACATTTTATTAAAGAAAGCATATCAGCTGCTTTAATTTAACCGATTTAATTGACCAACCCATTATAGTGATGTGAATTAGATATGAAGATAAAAAATACTTTAAAAACTATTTTTTTTTTGTCAAAACATAGTAATTGAAAGATTAACCAAAACTAATCTATTTTTCCCTTCATTTAATCTTTATGGTTACCAAAGATAAAAAAGCAAACCAGCTGCCATGCTAAAATTACACCTTTCTACTATATGTTAAAAAAAACAACAAGATTTGTTTTATCAAAGTATGAAGCTGCATCTGTGCTGTGTCTATTTTCAGAGACATCAAAAAGCTTCTATTAAGCCCAAAGGTGTGAAAAGTATCAATTTTCTTTTCTTAAAGTAAAAGCAGATACCTGTGTTAAAAAAAAAAAAAATACTGGTAAAAATGTAAGTAAGTTTAAATCCTTTACTTACGTGAAAGTAAAAAAGTACAGGATTTACATTGTGGCCTTTTAAAGTATAAAAGTAAAACATAAACTGTATATAATTTTTTTTTTCTTAAAAGATATTACGGTACATTTTAAAATACTAGATTTAAAAAAAAAACTGCTCTAGGCATAGAAAATCTGGTTATTTTTTCTATTTCGCTCTCTCTATGGGAAGATAATATAGATAAAACTGAAAAAAAGTCATATGAGCAGCTGACTAACTTTTAGAAATGTGGTATCCACAGCCTTAAAATAGCAAATAACATTAAAATTAGAATACAAAATGAAACACAATCAACATGTAAATCTAAAGCCTAATAAACTGTGAATAGATTGGTGATAACTTGAATATTTAATCAATCTGCAATGTTTGCCAGCACCACTTTCATTATCTATGGTGCTATCAGTGTTTTTCTATAAACAAACTCCACACTTTATTTTCTCTCTGCTTTGTTCTAGCTGTTACGTCAAGTTGATTTTAATATATATAGAAGGAACGGCCAGTTAAGAGGAAGAAAAGAGTAGAAAGTATGTCTATGTGTGTTCAAATGTAGAGAGTAACAGTCAATGGTCCACAGAAAAAGACTCAAGTATAGTACAGGTACTGATAAAAGCCACTATGAACGGCAACTATTTATACTTAGTTACTTGTTACTTCTGATAAAGACAATTGGAAAGGTCATTTGAAATATAGTCATAAATATAAACCACAAGACTAATGATAATCTTAATAAGAATACTCTCTAATCGCCAATAATTAGAAAATCTCTGGAGTTTAAAACCATGCAATTAAACCTTAGCATACCCTTCAACTCACAATAACCTAATGCATTATCCTACATGTAGCAAACTACATTTTAAGTCAGAAAGGCTTTAAAAAGTTCTAGTTTGAGTTCAGCTTTAAAACTTTTCAAATAAACTGAAGTTTGATTCACGTTCATACGTCTGTGTGAACATAATTTTTAGTTTGAACAAATATAAAGATGAGGTGGTAGCGGTCCAGGTCTGCGTCCAACAGATAAAATGTCTGTTTGTGTTGTTTAAACGCACATGCTTTCTATTCTACTTGTCCCTTGGGGGCTTTCTTTCTGGGCTGAGGAAGAGGAGGAGGCTGCTCTTCATCAGTGATGTCAGGTGTTTTGGCCTGAGGGAGATGGAAACCAGAAGGTCAGCTGGCAAAGAATTAAGATCCTTACATCTACAGCTGAAACATCTCTTAGAGATGAAATATATCTTAATAATCACGTTAAGTCAAGATGAATTAACCCTTGAGCCTCCTACCTGTACGGTTCGCCGTGGACTGGGCTGAGGTTGGCCATTAGGTTCAGGGACTCTGGGTCGCGGTTGGCGGTTCTTATTGGAGCGGCCTTGTCGTGGGCCGGTGTGACCGGGTGCCTGCTGCTGTTGCTGGGAATGATTGTGACGATTGGGATGGGGAGGAGGAGGATGATCAGGAAGAGGGGGACAATCATGTAGGCGTTTATGCTGCTCATTGGAGGTCCAGGCCAAACGGAGCTCATCTTCATCTGTTCAGAAAATATGTTTGAGTTCTCAAAGGATAATAATCGCATTGATTTTGTCAAAGAAACCATTGAATCACATTATGGATTGGATATTTCAACCTGGAGAGACTCACACAGAGAAAAGCTACAATTATAAAATATTAAATTTATTCATACAAGTAACAAAATCATATTATTAACATATTCCTATCTAAGGAAAACCAGCTGATTACAAAGACTCATTGACTCTATACAGTTCCTTGTGTTGAGCATGCATGTAGCGAAAGTGGAGAGGAAAACTCCTTTTTAACAGGAAGCAACCTCCAGCAGAACCAGGCTCAGTGTGAGCGGCCATCTACCGATGATGGCTGGGGTTCAAGGAGACATAAGCATGACATAAATTAAATAAGTTCTTCGGCGCTCGGGCCCCGGCAAAAGACTTCGATGCTGTGAAATAATGTTTGCTTGGATGAGGATCCTAGAAAAGAATTAGAGTAGTCTTCGACCGGGGGCCTGGTGGTGGAATAAGCCAGAGGATTAGTGGGACTGAGAACAAGAGAGGAGATGGGGTGGAGATGGCTGAAAGTTTCCCGCTTGCATGCGGGAAAGAGAAGCCAGGCCAGGAGCTAAGTGAAGGGGATATTGAAATTTGATTGACATCAAAGAAGGAATGGCCCCTCCTACTTTATTGGATGGAGCTGAAAGAGGGACATCGTAGGTGGTTCAAGTGAAGCTGATAAGAGTCTTCCAGATTAAATTTATGCTTAAGCTTCATTTCCTCTTTTAATGTCAAACTTAGGAACTTGATTGACTCATGAATTTTCTCGAATAATCTAGTTCTTCATTATCTGTGTGAATAAACACTAGTAAAAAAGGTTGAAGCAAGACTAGGTTAACTAAAGCTGGATATGTGGTGAAGAAAAGAAACATGTTCATGTTTTAGAAACATTAAAAAACATGATCATAAACAAAAATAGTCTTAACAGTGAGCCTTGGGGATCTCCAGACAGTTCAATCAGATAAATGGTCAGATAGAAAATATATGAGTTAGACTGATTTCTAGCTTTCATGTTAAAGTAAAAATATTACCCTTCAGACGCAGCCTCCTTCTTCGTTTGGTTTGGATGAAGCAAATAATAACAATAAGGATCAGCAAGAAAACAATACCTGGGGAATATGATAGGGAATGATGTCAGTTGTGCAGAATAAAGAAATTCAATCATTTCGTTAGGTTTCAGTTGAGAAAAACTGAGAAAATTTTGGAAAACAATTGCTTTAAAATACATGTAACACGTCCTTATTTATCAGTTTCTTATACTGAAAAGTCTCCAGGCTTGTTGGGAATCTATATTTAGAGAGCCCCCACTTACAGTTATTACATTAAAATGGTTTCCATTATAATCATTAGCTACTATCTTTATGTTTTTTTTTATGCATGTATGTGAAGAATTTTTTTTGTTTGTTTGTTTTAAAACCACAAACACGGTGCTAAAATCCACCAGAACTGTAGCTCGAAGTGTCGACTTTGCTCAGATAAGCTTGTTAACAGGATTGGGTAGATAACCCGAATAATTGTTCTCAAGTAAGAGTATAAATACTTCAACACATTTTTAATCAAGTAGAAGTAAAACATATCTATCCAAGAAAAGCTCAAGCAAGAGTATTAAAGACTACTGAGTTTCTGACGTTGACGTTTGAATAAATATATAAAAGTTCAGTTATCAGACGTAACATTAATAATATTCCTCAAATGAAAGTAAAGAATGTTGTGAGTTAAAACACCTCCCAAAATATTTGAATGTAACTAAATAAATGTATTTAGTTGCTGCCCCACTATAGCTGTTAAATAGAGTAAAAATGTTTTATTTCTCTCCCACAAGGAAGATAAATAAAGGACTCTACCAAAACCTTAAGGACTTTCTCAGATTGCATTGCAAGTACCTGAATTACAATTACATATTTTATAGCCACATGAGCACACAAATGGTCCAGTAAAAGAGCCCTTCTTTTCCTATTTAAGTCCAAATTTCTAGAAAATGAATTCAGCTAAAGCAATGGAAACTTTTCAGAGAACCTGAGACTTTTGATATTTTAGAGGGAGTGCAATCTTCGTGTACTTGATACACCAAACACTTATAATTATTTCATAAGAAAACGGCCCATGTCTAATAATATTTTCTAATGAGGAGCTATTAATTGCTTCTGGAAACCAGAAAAAAGGCACAAAATTTGGGTGTGTTGGAAGTGATCTGTTAAAAAAATGCACAATTGATAACAAGTGCAAAAGTGGTTGATTGTTCTATTGAAATCAGGATTTTGCATTTGTCTCTATTGGTTCTGGCAAGAGAAAAAGCTGCAGAATGAACATAAAGTTTGAAACCAGTGATATTTGAGCTAATAGTAAATTGCATGTACTTATATAGCGCTTTATTAAATTAGATCCCAAAGCGCTTCACATTATATTCAGTCATTCAAAGATTTTCCCTCTGATGGTGGCAAGCTACAGGGTTGCCACAGCTGCCCTGGGGCCAACACTGCTATGGTAATAGTAATATTATTAATAGTTGATATTATCTATAAAGCATATTATATTATGTTTCTCTAAAAGCTAAATAAGCTGATTAAAAGCATTTAAAATGCTGAAAATTATTAAAGCAAAACTTAAAAGAACAGGGGATTGCCGTATCCTGTGCAGATTTATAAAGGCAAACTCACAAAATTTCTGCACCAGCTGTTCTGCTCATTTAAATGACTTTCAAAATAAAAGTTGGTGGCTTTTGCATCAAAACTTGGAAAACTCTATGACTGCTTACTCTACCTTTATACATCCTAATTAGTGTGGAATTGAATGCAGACATGTTTCTCACTTTTCCATTACTGCACCAAAGTACTTGTGTAAATCAGTGTAAAAAGCTAAAAGACATCCACCACTAGTCCAGAGCAAAAAAATAAAAGTTTGTCGTCTCTTATCCGTTTCATTCTACAGTGTTTGTATCAAATCCAAATGGCACTGTCTAACTGCTGCATTGTACTCAATTACCGATTAATGCTGATCATTTTAATGTATCCCAAATCGTAAATATTCCCCACCCACATTATTCCTGTTAGGAACACGTGACTACACATACTATATGAAGAACAATGACTCTTTTAAGTGATTCAGACCTTCATGGAAAACTTAATTCCTAAAAAAATCATCCATTAAGCCTGCTTAAAGTCTTCATCTTATAAAACTATTTTAAAATTGGACATAATTATTATTCAAAATAGCCTTTGAAGGGAAGATTAGTCGAACCACTACTGTACCACACGTTTGCAAATCACAATTCTGATGCACAGAATTGATATAAATATGCTTGAAATTCACTCAAAAATTCTTTAAATTCATAAAATAGCTTTTAATTCAAAGCAAAGTTGACATTTAGAGATATGCTCCGCTATAAATGCAGTCATAGCTCTGATTACATTTGGACGTTGGCTTGTAAATTGGACTTTTGATATCAATATCAGCACAATTTCCGAGACTGTTATATATCTTTATATTGTGTAAGATGTGGCAATCAGGTGTAGAGCTGATTAACAGGTTATCATTAATCTTATTATTCTAATGATAAACCTAGAGGTTAATCCTGTTTTAACCATTACAGATAGAATTAAAACAGGAAGGCGGTTTAAGGTGGTACATATGCAAACCCACAGTTTAACCAAAAACTTAAAATGGCAGCACACAAAACTTTATGTGTAGCTGTACGCTTAGCTGCTGAATCCGAAATTTCATCTTTGAAAGAAGAACAGGAAGAGTGTAAAAGCGTAAATTGTTGCGGTTGCTCTTGGTGTTTGCTGCTATTTCACATGGTATTTTGGTTTTGCTTCGCCCAATTAGCTCAGAAGTTCTACTGAACTCTTCTTATTTTCTTTCCTGAACAGATTCTAAGGAAGCAGTCCCAGATTAATAATGTGTAAAACTAAACCTGAGTGCTATATATTATCAATCTGCCAATGTTGTTATTTTTCTACAATTATGCATGGCATCACGCAGCGATATATACACATGTATAACTTTCCAACGCTCGTCCCCCTGATAAATCATAACTCCTGACTTGCTTGGCATTAATCTGCTGATTTTTCATCTTTTTAGATCAGTTAGAATAAAAGTGGGCAGAGAAAACACGTGGATTTTATGCTCTTTAATGCACAAATCAACTTCTGTTCACCTAACTAAAATCTATAGTGTATTTATAGTTTACATCCAACTGATCTTGTCTCATTCCTTACTTGTAAGTTTTTAAATGTGATTCATTTTCATCAATTGGGTTTGAACTAAAATAAAACCTCAAACTCAAGGAAAAAAGGGTTGTTCCTTGAGTTGAAATAATCTAAATAGTCACACTTTAGTTTTGGGGAATTCTTTTGGTACTCTAATTTGTTATTTTTTTTATTCTGAATATTTTTATTGTATTTTATAACATATACAGCTGCACACACAGCTCAAGAACATCTAAGAACTAAAATGCACGCACACCATAAAATCCGTATAAATTTTTTTAAATAAAGATAGACCATATTAGATTACCAAAAGTATTAGCGTTAATGACAATAAGAAAAATCAGCAGATTTTCTAACAATGAAAAGCGGGGATAGCTTAACAGATAATGGAAATCAGTTAAAAAATAAATTAATTAATATAATAAAAAAAGGTAGCACAGAAAAACAAAACCTATATTAAATGTAAAATAAATAATTAAAATAACTGTAAAGAGAAAAAAAACAGGGCCATTGACATTACTTATTCGACATGGAGCTTCTCAACATATAGTAGGAACAGTTTTTTTTTCTTATTCATTAAAATATCTGTAAGTCTGCATGGATTTTTCGAACACTTTTGCAGAATTATCACCTTTATATAACCTGATATGTGTTTAAAACATTGTGTCATATTTTTTTTGGCCTAGGAAAGTTTTACACATGAGGCCTGAGGGGAGATCAGCTTTGTGTATTTATATACACAAACACTTAGCAAATCTGCACATAGATCATTTTTAAAAAAGGGAACAAACCTATTTCTATGCATAAATCAAGCAGAACACTATGACGATAGCCGTACTACTCCACGTATGAAAGCAAAATCTGTTGGTTTATCTTTTTGGCATCAAGACAACTATTTTACCAGTTTTAACAGGGGTATTATAAAGTTAGAGATTTATTGCCAATTCTAAGCTAAATAAATGCATTCAAATCAACAACTGGATTTTTAAAAGATTATTTCTCCACTTGTAAAATATCAAAAAATTTAGATATCTCCATCAGGTGCAGCTTTCCCACAATATAATGCATTTCAAAGGTATTTCAATTTTGATTAACATTGTACTGCAAAGGCATATAAAAACTTACCACTTCCACCACCTATCAAAACCCAGATTTCTAGATCTTCATCCAGCAAACCTAATGGACCTACAAAATCATACACACAAAAAAAGAAACAGGTTTAACTGTGTTTAAATTGTATTTACATATACATAAACACAATTTAGCATTTTTGTTCCAAAGGATTTGTACTAAAATGTTCTATCCTTTTTAAGATAACAGTTATTAGCTAGAGTGCATTATGCAACAGCTTCTTTTAATGTGGTGGTCGAGGGGTGAAAACATCATTCAGCAATCCAAAAATTTATTTTCTGTATTGGATCTCAAGACCCCAATGCATATGTTCCCACTTTGCTGCTCTCTATTTTCTGTGATTGCAGCTTTTCTAAACTTGCAGTTATTTTGCACTTGCAGCAGTTTTGCAGTATTCCTTTGCCTGTGTTTTGGTTTTCGACTATTTTTTTTTTAATTTTGCAAAATCTTTCGAATTTGCTGTGAAATTGTGTATTTACATTTGCACCCCCCAGCCACCACATTTTCACCAAGGTGATGAAAAAATACTGACCTTTCTTAAGACAACTTTGAGAGACAGCCTCACTGATTGCATAACTGACTTCGTTGGAAACGTTGCAAGAAAATGTGTTGGCTTTAGCTTCTTTAAGTTTTACTTCAAGTTTGCCTTGTACTTCCTTCTCCAGCTTGACATTGTTCTTAAGCCATTCATACTTTTTAACAGGAGGTTGCTACAGGAAAATAAGAGTCAAACACTCACTTAAAAACTTACAGTGAGGGCAAGTAGTTAAAAAAAGGAAGAAAAGAAAAAACAACTTAATGTTAAAATGTCACACAGGGAATACAAGAAATGTAAGATATCATAAGACAGAAATGTATCATATCTCAGGGATTTTCTGTGGCTTTTACTTTGACAGGGCCATATCCTAGAAAGTTTATTTTACAATTTATTCACAGTGAAGCAGAAGAGGGTTTAATGTCTTTAAAATCACATATTAGAGTTTTGATAAGCATTTACGGTAGTTGGATTGGATTTTCAGGAAGCTTTTACAGAAAATGTCCAGTGTTGATTAGTTAGATAGATGTAAAAAATAGGCTCTTACCTTTGTATAAACACATTCAAATTTCACTGTTTTATCATTGCATGATATTTTTATTGTAGGCTTGTTCACACGATCTGGGAAGGTTGATTAAAGAGACAAAGTTATGAGGAAATGTGAAAATGCTGCTGCTGATGCACGTTTAGGATTTTCTGATTCATTAACGTAATGACCTTAAAGTTTATTTGTCTCTAATAATGTGGATATTTTCAATAAGGGTTTAGAGAGAAATATCAAACAGCTTGCAAATATAAAAAGAAACGTTTATTAAGTTCTAGAGTAAGAAATTTCATACTTACCCAGTATAATTAATCTTTTTGTCTGTGTGCCCTTTGCTTTTCCAGATTTATCAAAAACCTCAGCAGTGTAAGTTCCTGTCTGGTTCTTCTTTAGCTTAGTCAGTTTGAGGGATCCATCCTTTTCAATATCTTCTTTTTTTCCAGTGATGATTTGTTCAGATCTTCTATAAAACAATAATGTTTCATCAATCTTCCACTTCAGGGTATCAGTAGGATTTAGGGTTAGGCCCAGCGGAACGATGAAGTTTTCACCCACTGCAACAAACGCAGCCTCTTTGGATCAGAAAGAATAGGGGAGAAAAACAGGTGTTAGCAGCTTAAACAGGATTATTTTATTCTCATCACTTTTTGTAGTCCCTTATCCTACTGCTGTAGATATTGTTTTGAAGTTTACTGTAAAAAATTTGACAAAATGAGAAAAGTTTCAGTAGAAGAGAATTAGGACGGAAACAATTAATCAGATAAATCGTGATTAATTGATCATTGAAATAACCGTCAACTAATTTAGTAATCGATTAATCATTAACTGGAGTAAAGAAGCTCTAAAACGGGCTTTTAGCTGACAGAAAAAAAAACACTTAGTGCAGTAATTATACCAAAGTTGGAAAAAAAGAACTAAACATTTTGCATGTGAGTTAAAAAAAAAGTTTTTCCATCTGTCAATATGCCCTATCCAGAACTCCTCAAGTGAATAAGTTTTAGTTTCACCTGGTTTAATTTCGCCAAATGTTTTCTTTACGGAACATTTTGCAATTCCAAAAAAGTTGAAAAACAATCCACTGGACTTTGTTTCCAAGCTTAATGACATCTCGCTTCTCATCACATCCAGGAAGCTTTTTCTATTTAAAATCTCTTAATGTGCGTTAAGTTCGAAGCTTTATATAGTATTCCAAAGCCTTGTTTTGGCTTAGAAAACATGCAAATTGAACAAGAAGAACGGGTCCGCCCCTTAGGAATGGGGAGTTGTTTTTGGTGCAATACCGGATACTGGTCTATGCCTCTGAAAGGGGGTCGTTTGGGGCAATTGTTGGCGAGCCACCTGAAATGATAGTGGGAAAGAATCAACTCTATCACTGATTCCTTCCCGCTATTATTCCTAAGGGGCTGAACAGTTCTTCTGGTTCAATTTGCATGTTTTCTAAGCCAAAACAAGCTTTTCGGCTAGTACATAAAGCTTCAAACTCAACTGGATGGGAAGCGAAACGTCTTTAAAATTGGAAGCAAGTCCATTGGATTGTTTTCTAAATTTTTTTGGAATGACTATGACCTGGATGACTGTGTTTACCAGCAACATTTTGCTATTCGATTATTAATCAATTAATCGAGAAAAAAAAATCCACACATTGATTAATTTTTAGTTGCAGCCCTAATGGGAATACTTTTCCAATGCATTACAGGCAGAACAGGGAGATACACTAAAATCCCATCAATAACTTTATTTAGTTCTTTTTTTCAGTGCAAACATGGAATTCAACGCCAAATGAAAGTCAAAATGAAACTGCAGCCTTTTGCACAGAACATGAGTTTTAAAATGTTGCTGCTGACAGATGATATGAGCGCTGCATCCTGTTTTCTCTGTTCTGACCACAGCACCTCGCTCAGAGCGCAACTCCCACACTGCTCTGTTAGAGTGCCTCAAAGGCAAGCCTGGGCTCCCTCACAGTGGATCACTGCAGCCTCCCAGCTGCAAATCTTTAGAATTACAAATGAAGTTTTTCAAAGTGGATGGAAACTTTTATTTGTCATGGCAGAGGTTCTAAGGCGCAGAATTGTTATGCAATTTCTCAACAACTTTAGATGATTTTGGCTGTCTGTGAAATAACCTTGCGGGAAATTGTTATCTGAGTCATTCTTTCACGGCACGACATTTGTCTGTATGACAATAAAAAAGCTGTACATTCTCTTTTAAGAAGATAGTTCCTCTTAGTGGTCTGCTGTTCTTTTGACTTTTAAGCCAAAGTGAATAAAGGTTAAAGAAAATTTTGAAAATAAGCAGAAACCCAGTGTTATCTGGTGTTATCTGGAACTTTCATCAAAAACCACAATTATCCCTCAACATTAACCAAAATTGTTCTCTTTTTTCTATTTTGCTTCTAACCTCAAAACTCATTGCAATAAACAAGAATCATTTCAGTTGAATAACTGCTTTTAAGGTTTTAGCAAAAATAAACCAAGATTGGCACAGCCAGAACATGGCAGCCAGAATAAACATAGAGTGGTGGCCTAGTGGTTAGAGCAGTGGGCTTGTGCTCTGAGAAGGTTGCAAGTTTCCAGTATGATCCCCACAGCCTGAACTCTGGGTCCCTGAGCAAGACCCTTAACCCCCGACTGCTCCCCAGGGGCCCCACAGTGGCAGCCCACTGCTCCCTAAGGGGATAGGTTGAGATGCAGAAGGGAATTTCTCCATTGTGAGATCAATTATGTTCAATTATTATTATTATTAAACACCAAAAAGTGAAAACAGCAACACCAAACCCGATCGCTGCAAAAAAAAAAAAAAAGCAAAGCAGAACCATTTGAGATGGGAATGCTATTTTTTTGTTTTGTTTGTTTGTTTAAAATAAAACTTAAAAAATGTAAAGCTTTGAAGTCGATGACCTTTAAAGTAGAAATGGTTTAGTTCGTTGATCCAACCCACTTTCCTCCATGACTACCAGAAAGATTCAGAAACATGTTGGTTCTGCTGCGTCTGAATGTGGTTAGGCTGCTCTGTGCTGTTTTAGCTGTTATAAGCCAATTCTTCAGGTTTTGATATGGTTTTTGAACGCCGATAAAACTTCCTTCCCTTTGTGCAATCATAAGTTTAATTTGAATTCATCTGCAACTAAAAATACACACCCGAGCTTGAGCATTGATGCCACAGAAAATCTTTTAAGTACTGATAACAAAACAAAATTAAATGCATATTTTGAACTTATTGCATTTCTAGCAAATATTGCATCAGATATGATTGCAAAAGATTAATATTGTAAGAATACCTTACAAAAACTCAATAATGATATATTTCATTTAAGACCTTTTTTAAATTTCATAAAACAGATTTTATCGAAACAATATGCCTTTCTATTTTTAATTATCTGAGTATATTGCCTTAATATATTGACATGATTAATGGAACTATTACGTTTGTGTGAATTTAGAAATTTTTTTTATGTGCTGCACGGTCACCTTCATTTTTCAACTTTTGCAGCTTCTTCCTGTTTGTCCTCTGCGACCTTGTTTCAGACCACAGCAGCACCTTTTTCTGTCGGCTGAATTACTACTCAGGGATGATGTTTCTCTACTGTATATGGCTGGTTAGCTCATTGCTGCCACTTTTATCTCCAAATTCAGGCCAAATTTTTTTTTTTATAAATAAAATAAAGGAATTTATATGTGCTGTAAAAACCTGAACAAATGGGCTATTTACAGCTCATATAGAGATGAAATGTAAAAAACACTGATGGGAGGTCTGCCGTAGCTCTGAATCCACTTTTCTTTTTAGGTGACTAAATATACAATCTAAATAAGATAAAAATATACTCTATAAGTTTGTGGTTGAAAACAATTGATTTTATTTACTTAATTTAATTAAATATTAGTTAAAACTTATTTTTTTTTAAATTAACGAGTTTTATATAAACAAATTTTTCTTAAAAAAATTAGTTGAATTTGGATTTCACTGCATAAAATCTAATAGAAACATCCCACATGGAATAATTTATGTTTTTAACACATAAGAGAGCAAAGGTCAGCTTGAAGTAAGAAGAAAAGATAGAACTTTCCAGAGAACCAACTAAAATCACACCAATCCTAAATTGTGCTTTAAATTAGTACCACTTCATCTCCTTTTAGCAGTAAATAGTGATTCCTTATATTAATCCGTACCTTGAGAGCTGATGGAGGTGACAGCGAGGCAGCTGAGCAGAAACACAGAGACTAGAGACATCGATGCCATCTTCATTGTCGTCCTCCTCACATTTGGCTGAAAAGAAGAACTTTCCATCATCGAGGTTATTTCCTGCCTCTGCAGCAGTTATCTCACTTGTCACTGCATATTTGCGCATATGCTCGAGCTTATGGTTTAGAAAGGAAGTGATCCAAGAGGCCCCCCCACCGTTGACTTTCAAAGCAGCAAGAACAAAGAGTTGTTTATAATGTCATTTTTAGAACACTGAGGCGTGTGTCTTTATTTACTTCTGCCTCCTTACTGACTAAATATATTTACAGTCCTCAAGCTTTATACATCATCAACATTTCCCCCAACTGCTGCATGTCATTGCACACCAGGACATGCCGATGATTTCATCTAAATGTTCCTTTTGATCTTGAAATCTTTGGACAGAGATTATAGAAAGTTCACTAAACTGCCTTATTTATCACAACAGTTTTTCTTTTTTGCTGCACATCTTTTTGCTCTATTGATCTTGCAAATGGAAAAACTACAATAGTTTCAAAACTTCATTGGGATCTTTTTTTTTTTTTTTTTTAGCACGGAATAACCCAGTAACCTTTAAAATAGTTTGTTATAAATGATATGTTAGCGTCATGAAGTAAACTATACCTTATTTTGTGTTATTTATATATACATTTAACAGGTATTTGTAGCTTTAGTGCAACACCAAAAGCTAAAAACATTGTATTTATCCTTATTTACTCATAAAAGACAAAAAAAGGATGAAAAGTCTCTGAGTAGAAAGCCATCACACCGTGGCTGTTTCATATAAGGGGGTCAGGCCTAAAATGTGGATGAAAAATAGGTTTTTCTTGAGATCTTCCAGCCTAAGACATTTTTTTCAGGCAGGTCCAGCAAGTTTCTGAGGTATGATAGTAACTGCCAATGTATGGTGATTCACTGAGCGTGGGACTTCCTTTTACAAAGAACTGGGATGGTTGGGTGACGATCTCCATAGTTAAAGGAAGTTAGTGGAAAACTTTTCTTTCAGTTGTCTTTGTCAGCTTTATTTGTTGAAGGGCATTTCTGGGAAGCTGTAACTCAAATCCAAGAGCTTTAAAATGAAGTAAGATTTAGTTCCAATGATAAAGAAAGCATGATGTGGCATCATGTTCAGATGTTTTATTTTTGACATTTTAAGCATATTGGGCTTGTCATATTGGTAAAGTTTTACTTTGATTTTAGTACTTTCTAGGTCTGGGTTTTATCTGTATTGCACTGTATGTATTTATTTAAAAAGAGACATCTGCAGACTACAGATACAGTTTATAAAGTTACTAAAAAAGAAGATTACAGCTGTTGTGTCTTGCCTGGTTACCCACCACCTAAACAGCCCCCTGGCAACAGTCAGTAACAACCATTTAAAACTCCCCCCACGCACATTTCTTCTCAGCGAAACACAAACCACCCTTCTATGCCCATTTATAGAATCAGATATTTTCTATTTCTAATTCAAAATGACCCAAACAAGACTGGATGTCATTTTTAAGATGTGACCTGATAATCCCCGGTGAAGAGGCACTGACTCCATTCTCCTTGAGTTCCCTTACAAGGCACTGTGAGTGACATGGTCAAATGCCTTCACCAGGTCTGCAAAGCACATATGGACTGGTTGGACAAACTCCCATTAACCCTTGAGCTTTCTGTAGAGGGTGTAGAGCTGATCCAGACCATAGGGTAGATAATGGACCTAACAGTCAGCCCTGGGGTGCTCTAGAAGTTTTGATCCAGTAGTATTTGAACGATTGTGGATTTGGTGTTGTCAAGGCTAAGAACAGAGGACCCAGTATTCAAAGCAAGGGAGCAGTAAGATTAATAAAAAAAAGTGTTTATTTAAAAACGATGGACGTGCAATAGTAGCTGGGGCATCTAGGATAGGAAACTCTGCAGGAGGGAAACAGGTTAGTGATTACATAATCTGACGGAGGATTACAAATGTGTGAGTACTAACCCTGTCTTAAAGATCGTTCCATACCCAGAGGAGGAGGTGGATTTCAACTACACGGCTGCCAAAACGATGCAACGAACGCTGCCCAGAGAGTTCCAGACACTGAAAGTTTGAAGACAGCAGAGCCGACAGGAGATCAGGTCAAAGCAGGCGAAGGAAACAGTACAATCCAAAGATTCTAAGAGGTACCGAAGGAAACTTCAGGTCTGAGTCAGGAAGCAGATCCAGATTCGGTCAACAGGCAGAATCCAGCAAGAGTCCGAATAAAGGTCAGACAAACAGATCAGAACAGGAACAGGCAGGACCAGAGGTCCAAAGAACAGGTCAGGATCAGTCAAATAGAACACAATCAGGTAGGCTAAAGAACTCTCAACAAAGGCTTGAATAATCTGGCATTGATGACTGTTAAATAGAGACTGGAGCAGGTGACACAATTGAACAGTGATGAGAAACTTGGCAGAGCTAGGAAGGTGAATGAAATGACCAATTAAGCCAGTCATCAAGATCATGACAGGTACTTCAAGTCTTAAAAATTTTAAACGAAATAAAAACTAAAGAAAACCAAAAAAATATCAGAATAACCAGTAGAAAATGTATAAATGCATTTTAAGCTCATATTTTACTGTCCTGCTTAACCCCTTGCTCACACTGGCTCCGGTGCGGTTACCGAGCCGACGGAGACCGCAACTCCCGCACACCCCCTCTCACACCGCCCTTTTGACTACGGTGCGGCTCTGCGGCTCTGCGGCTCCGGCAACAGGTCCGGAGATTTAACAGAAGTTCACTTGAGTTCACATAACTTCACGCGATAACACGGCCCAAATAAGGATATTTGCGAGAGCTTGTTGCGGAGGGCTCCGGCACGCCGCAAGGATAGCTTTCTTGCTGAAACTTCTGCAGCGGCGGAGTGTCTCGGTAACCGCAGCCAGACAGCTCAGCAGCCGGTGAGAGAGGTTTACCTCTTTTTAATGACTTGGAATCACTGCGGCGCCGCACCCACCGCACCGCAACGGTAAGACCGGAGTTGGTGTGAGCCAGGGGTTAACTTAGACAGTACCATATGGGAGATAACATAATTTAAATGTTTTATCACAAGAAGCTGAACATGTTTAGATTTTCGTAACAGATTTTTTATTACTTAAAGTGACTCAGATATTAGCTTAACTTGAGATATAATGAATTATTTTTCAAGTCAATATTCAACACTTGGTTCATATTAATGCTCTCTACAAGCTGCTCTTCTCAAAAGCTTGGGAGGGCAGGATCCATCACTAAAAAAGAGAGCCAACTAAGCTAAAAGTTATTGTTAGGCAGCAAAATAGATATGAAACTTATCTGATCAGACATGTTTTTTGTTCTCTATTGTATGGCTATGATAATAATTTTTCCATCACTGACTTGATGAAGACCAGCATTTAGTAGTTGCATTGGCTTTATCTACTTTGGAGCTGTGTGTGCAGGTTTGAAATAAACTTTTTGGAATGAAAAAAAAATGAAAAAATGAGCTGTTAAGCTAACCTAGGTTATCCTAACAGTGGTGGATTTTCACATTTTTTAAAAGACCTTCCCTCTCCACTTAAAAGAAAAATGCACATGCACAACCCTGTACCCGCTCCCAAGAGGGAACGCCTAATAAAGGTGTGCTAGAGCATGCAGAGCCCATTTTTCCCAGTGCACGCTCTGTTTAAAAGTGCTGTTCTCATAGCTGATACAAGCTTACTGTGTCTGAACACCCATGTATAAGAAGAAAAAACGGCCTCAGAAGAGGCAAGAGAGGTCTCCTTGCAAAGCATTATGGGATGTGCTATCACAGCAGCCTGCTGTCGCTACCAGACAGCGGCGACTAATAATAAAGATTGCGAAGGCATTGCGTATTGGAGGAAGAGTTATGTGACCAAAGGGGAGCAAAAAGCATTTTGCTATAAAGTCCACTTTATAGTCCTCACTATATATAGTGATTGAGGGATTTAGGGGTTAGGGCGGACGTTCAGACACAATAAGCTTGTATGAGCTATGAGAACAGCACTTTTAAACAGAGCGTGCACCAGGAAAAATGGGCTCTGCATGCTTTAGCACACCTTTATTAGTCGTTCCCTCTTGGGAAAAAAGTTTATTTCAAACCTCTTGCTTTCTTAGAATTGTCTGATTCTAAGAAATTGTCTGATTCTCTTGCTTTCTTAGAATTGTCTGAGGGATAAACGTATTAAACACAGAGTTTAAAAGCTGACCAGAATCTCATATTTAATTGGATATTTTCAATGGGAAAAATTAATAATAAAGTACAATTTTTTTTTTTTAAATATGTATACTCACCGGCCACTTTATTAGGTACACCTGTCCAACTGCTCGTTAAGACTTAATTTCTAAGCAGCCAATCACATGGCGGCAACTCAGTGCATTTAGGCATGTAGACATGGTCAAGACAATCTCCTGCAGTTCAAACCGAGCATCAGTATGGGGAAGAAAGGTGATTTGAGTGACTTTGAACGTGGCATGATTGTTGGTGCCAGAAGGGCTGGTCTGAGTATTTCAGAAACTGCTGATCTACTGGGATTTTCACGCACAACCATCTCTAGGGTTTACAGAGAATGTTCCGAAAAAAAAAAAAAAAACATCCAGTGAGCGGCAGTTCTGTGGGCGGAAATG
Source organism: Cyprinodon diabolis (assembly GCA_030533445.1). Classification (NCBI taxonomy): domain Eukaryota; kingdom Metazoa; phylum Chordata; class Actinopteri; order Cyprinodontiformes; family Cyprinodontidae; genus Cyprinodon; species Cyprinodon diabolis. The sequence goes on from CM060085.1 coordinate 7,930,205, forward strand.
CCTTGTTGATGCCAGAGGTCAGAGGAGAATGGCCAGACTGGTTCGAGCTGATAGAAGGGCAACAGTGACTCAAATAACCACCCGTTACAACCAAAAACGAAAAAAGTTGCCTGGTCTGATGAGTCTCGATTTGTGCTGCGACATTCGGATGGTAGGGTCAGAATTTGGCGTCTACAACATGAAAGCATGGATCCATCTTGCCTTGTATCAACGGTTCAGGCTGGTGGTGGTGGTGTCATGGTGTGGGGAATATTTTCTTGGCACTCTTTGGGCCCCTTGGTACCAATTGAGCATCGTTGCAACGCCACAGCCTACCTGAGTACTGTTGCTGACCATGTCCATCCCTTTATGACCACAATGTACCCAACTTCTGATGGCTACTTATAGCAGGATAATGCGCCATGTCATAAAGCTGGAATCATCTCAGACTGGTTTCTTGAACATGACAATGAGTTCACTGTACTCAAATGGCCTCCACAGTCACCAGATCTCAATCCAATAGAGCATCTTTGGGATGTGGTGGAACGGGAGATTCGCATCATGGATGTGCAGCCGACAAATCTGCAGCAACTGTGTGATGCCATCATGTCAATATGGACCAAACTCCCTGAGGAATGCTTCCAGCACCTTGTTGAATCTATGCCACGAAGAACTGAGGCAGTTCTGAAGGCAAAAGGGGGTCCAACCCGTTACTAGCATGGGGTACCTAATAAAGTGGCCGGTGAGTTTATAGTCATGTTAAATAGGTTCTGGAGAGAGAGATATCTCACTAAAATATATATATTTTACAGATCTAAAATACATATATTTGTTATTTTTGTGCTCTGCTTTTTTCCAGCTTGATAAAGAACCTCATTGGTACAAACTCCTGGGATATGAAGGGATTAAAGCAGAAGTTAAAACTTCTTGGTCGGCAGCGATTCTCTGTTCCTATAACCATTTCCCTTATATTACCTAGAAACACTTGAGTTGGAGTTTCTGCAATTTTTGTTGTTAGTCTAATTAATTTTAGCAATTTTAGTAAATGCAGGCATTCATTAAAATTGCTCTATATATATATACAAACCTATACAATTTTAACTTACTTAAAAATGGAATGATGTGCAAAATTACATATTATTGTTTACCGTTCTTCATTATTCAACATTTTAATTCGTGGTGATGTTAATATACCTTCAGTTGTTCCTTTAGATGACCAAGGATTAGAGGGGCAATCTGTACACTCATATCAAATCATGTGCCAAGGCTGTCTCAAACTACAACTGATCTTTACAAAATATCTTATTTTCATCAAATAAACTACAAAAAACTTGAAAGAATTTGTACACTGACTAAGCTTCTCCTCCTACTGCCTCAATATTTTACACACAGCCTTCCTTGAGAGAGCGCTACCTGACAAAACATTTAAGTTAACTCAAATAATAACTATGTATGTATCTCTTGTTAGGTGTTTTTCACCAGGCTCTAAAAGTTAAAATTTAAACTGCTGTTCAAAAGGAACAACTTAGACAAGCCACTACTGCAGAACTATAGGCCCATGTTTAAACTCCCCTCCATCAGTAAGATTACTGAAAAAGCTTAATTTTTCAGTAATCTTGCGACCTGGGCGTTGCAATAACGCGGCGTTGCAACGCGACGCGATTCAGTGATACCACAATGCCGTCGAAGCGGCCACGAGGAAACCTGGAAGATTTAAGGCCAAACAAGAAAACCAGACAACCATCTCTTTTAAGATTCTGGTCCAATCCAACAGAAGGGTAAGTAGAAACCAACTTTATCACTTTATTTCCTATAGGCTTATGTCTATAATCTAAATAACACAGATTGAAATGTTTATATCTTGTTTTCTATTCTTCAGTGGACCTGGCACAACTACAGAAAATGACCAGAGTGTTGACCTGTATGAACGTTCAGATACTGGAGACACAAAGATAAAAGGTATGATGATTGCTAGAAAATGTTGATAATAAGAAAACATTATCAACATTGTTGATTGTTGATAAACAAGTTGTCTAAAGTTGCAAAGTAATTCAATTGTAGGAATACTTTAACCAGTAACGGGAAAGTTATGAAAATTGCAGTGTTTGATAAGTAATTAAAAGAGTGTACAATTAACAAAAATAAGCAACATTAGTTGACATGCATACAATAGTTATTTTGTAGTGTTTATTTTTGGGTCTAAACCTGTACCACATGTGTTGTACTGTTAAAAATAAGAATGGTATCCTTTATGAAAACATTACTAACTTTTATTAATTGGTAAGGATCCAAATCAATTAATGCTCTAAGCACATGCTTGGAGTCTCAGGGAGTCTTGTTAATATTGTGATATGATAACAGTTGGGATCTGGAGGTCTGTCCACCTTCCTCCAGCAGAGGGCGCCCCTAGGTCTCCTGGAGCTGAGCTGACGACCACTCCTGCGACCCATCAGTCATCAGGAGGCCAGCATATAAGCAGCAGCAGGACTACACTGCAGCGCCAGAGTATTAAGCCAGTTATGGTTAGCGAAGCCTGAGCCAACCAGCCTGTCTGATTCTCTGACTCCTCTGAAACCAGAACCTGAACCTAATCAGTTTTTGTCTTCTCTGCTCCTTAGGAAGAAACCAAACAACTTACGACATAGGTCAGTAATAGTTGTATTTTATTTTTGTAAAGATAACAAATATGAAGTGCTACCCAAACATTTATATGATTCTTCACCTTCTGTCAGTCATACCTGTTACCAGTGCTTCTGTGGAAAGTGCTAACTCGGGTCTTAAAGCAGTGAAAACTTTGCTGATGTCAACAATGGGACAGGAAAGGTTTGTGGCTTTGCTACTTTTGTATGTGCACAAGGACATTCAGTTAGACATCAACAAAATCATAGACATATTTGCTCAGAAGCATCCCAGAAGGTTGACATTTGTAAACCCATTATCATCATAAAGTTTGTAGTAGATAACAGAAACAATATTCTTTGTCTGGTTTAACTTTGTTTTTTTTGTTTTTCAACAGTTTATCTTGTTAAAATATATTCAAAACTCCTTTTTCTTACTTGAACCATACTTGAACCCAAGTCCTTGGGTTTTTTGTTTCATGTTCTGTGTAAATATCATTTCTGGAAATAAAGAAACTCCCTGTTTGATTAATTGTTGATAAGGATCATTTTTTTCTTCAAACTACCTTTTAACCTTGTGCATGCTTTAAAAACCGAGAGATCCTTTTTTTATTACAATAATGTAATCATGCTAATTCTACTTATGTTCATCCATTAAAATTATCAATTAAAAACCCTTGGATGAATAATTAGGGTAGTGTGAAAGAGTGAGGATGGTATTCTTTGGTCTTTTAGCCTCACATTGTCTTGACCCGTGACCTCGTGCCCCTTGACCCCGTGACCCCATGACCCTTAGGTGCGCACCCCCCTTTGAAAAATCCTGGATCCGCCCCTGCAATCAGAACAGGAACAGGCAGGATTAGATTTTCAAAGGCAGAATGGGTCGGGATCAGGCAAACAGAACACAATCAGGTCGGCTAGAGAACCCTCACCAAATGCTTCAATAATCTGGCATTGATGACTGGAATCAGGCAAGTTAAATAGAGACTGGAGCAGGTGACACAAATGAACAGTGATGAGAAACTGGGCAGAGCTAGGAAGGTGAATGGAATGAACAATTAAGCCACACATCAGCGCCAAGATCATGACAGGTACTTCAAGTCTTAAAAAATGTAAATAATAGTAAAACTAGACAAAACCAAAAAATCTCTGAATAATCAGTAGAAAATGTATCAATGAAAAATGCATTTAAGCTCATATTTTACTGTCCTGCTTTAACTTTGACAGGGGAATAAGGGAGATAACATAATTTAAATGATTTATGACAATGAGCTGAACATTTTTAAATGATCATATCAGATTTTTAATTCCTTAAAGTGACTCAAGTATTAGGTTAACTTAAGATATATTACTATTCAGCACTTGGTGCATATTAATGCTCTCTCACAGTGTTTCTCATAGTGTGGCCAGGGGTGTGACTTGTACTCTGGAGACTGTGAAATATTAACACATTATTGTAGAATTTCACATGTTATTTTTGCAAAAAAAAAACACAAGAGGGTGCTCTAGGCCTTTGTTGACAACTTCAACATTTAGTTAACTTATAAAAACAACAGAGACAATGACACAGAAAAGAAAATCATATTCTGCTAAGTACAAGCTGCAAGTAGAAAAATACTGATGTGTTTAAATAATATCCAGGAGGAGTTAAGAATATGTGTCGTCCCAAGACTGCACATGAGAGCCAGATTTTAGATAGAAACAGACTGTTTGTGTCAGGTTGACTGCACATTTTCCCTGCAAGTCTTAGTCTCTGCTAGTGCCTCGCCTTGGCAAATCCAAATAAACAAATTCCTAGTGTTTTTCATCAAAATCTGAGCTTAAAAATTTCTTTAAGAAGGTTTATTTTTACCATTTCGCCTCTCAGTCCAGTAAGTGCCCCCACCCTGCAAACCTGTTTGAGGATCACATCCCATTTGCGTTTCTCCTCCCTTAACAACTCATTTTGGCTGTTGAGGGCTCTGCAGATAACCTCACACATGCCAGGCAGCCTTTCAATGACCAGAATAGCTGCCGACTTTTTTTCTAATTTTTGAAGGAGCCTCCAAAAATAAGACAAAACTTAGAGCTGAAGTGGGAGTGACAGAGGAAGCCAAAAGTGACATCTGGCATGTCGCTTAAAAAAAAGAGGCATATTCCATTTGAGAAGTGGCATATGCCATTTTCTCCATAGGTCCTTAATGGTTACTGAATGTAATGACCTGGTTCTACTGACTATATATTTTGCAGTTATGACAAAATAACATATATGTAGTTTTAAATGTTTGTTTGTGTTGGAGAAAACAGAAAACACTCATACCAAATCTTTGAGCTGTGTTTTATTTGACCATGTGACTGAAACAAAACCCAATTTTTTGGCTTCACATATGCCTACTTCAAACTGACACATAACTACATAAATTCACAGGTTAAGAGATCTGATAAATGCAAAGCAAGACCTGCCGGAAAACCCACAAAATTAGTCAGTTGACGTTAAACAGGAGCTGACGCGGTCTGCTTATGTACCTTTTTTATCAGAGAAAATAGCCACAACTGAAATGTGGCGAGCCTAGCTGTTGAACTAGTACTAGATTTACTGACACATAACTACATAAAGTGGCTGTGTTCTGTCTAACAGCAATATCTTGTTAACGTGAAGATTATTTTTTCTTTGGAAAATGCTTCTACTGCCCTCCTTGGCCAAGTCCCCCTGGGTAGTAAAGCCATGTTGCCGTATTATTTCAAGCAATCTCTTTTTGATGCCCCCTTTTTTGTTTTCTCTGATGTTGCTGTTATTGTTTTTATTTCCTATATTTTTTTTATTCATATAGAAACGTGTGTATATTTTTTAACTTTGCTTAACATTTTAACCAATTTATTTTTTAAGGAAAAAATGTCAGGACAGAAAAATCCAGGATTCTGCAGGCCTACAAGAATGCTTCATTTAACTGTATGTAAACGGTGTTCCAAAGGGACAGATTGGTTCAAATGTTTTCTATCTCTATTCCTGGATTACCATGTAGTGATAGTGATAGTGTAGTGAAACTGAGATAACTGTCGAGTGTGAACTGAACGCAACTAAACTCGGCCATGCCAGACACAACTGAATCATGGGAAATCTAGTACTATTTCAACAGTATGGCTCGCCACATTTCAGTTGTGGCTCTGTTCTCTGATAAAAAAAAGTACATAAGCAGACCGCATCAGCTCCTGTTTGACGTCACCTGACTCATTTTGTGGGTTTTCCAGCAGGTCTTGCTTTGCAATTCACAGATCTCTTAACCTGTTCACAACACAAAATTCTTCTCAGCCTAATAACAATAAATGGCATCAGAAGAGCGTGGTGTGACCTGGGATGATGTAGAGATTGAGGCTCTCTTTGAAATTTGGGTGGAGTGATGCTATCCAGGCACATAAGTTCCTGAACATAACAGGCGCCAAGATTTTTGTACACCTAAGTCCCGCCTTGAGAGCTGTAGTATCACGGACCGCGGATAGGAGCCGATAAAAGCCGATAACAGCCTTCCTGGTATTTTTTAGATTGATCTTGTTCTAATTCTGTCAAATAGTCTGCTGGAAAAAATAACCGTCAGATTAATTAAAAAGAAAAACAATGATTAGTTGCAGACTTGATGTTATTAAAATCTTCCATAAAGGATTTTAACTTATACAGTACTAAGTCCTTGTCTACTGTTTTACCAATCAGTTTTATATAAAATCTTTATTTTTAGGTTGTTCGAATAAAACGTCTTTATTTCCAATATGATATTGATATAGACTCAATACAATATCAACACAAGTCATTCATATTTTAATTACTTTTGTAATGTATCTTAGAAAAAAGCTTAATTTGGTGGCTGTCAATCTTATGAGTCTAAATGTAAAGAAAACAAAAAAATACATTTTCTCTACTGGCGCCATCAAGGAGCAGGCATCCTGTTTCAGCAGCACCATTTTTTTTCCTGAGTTTTTTCCTTCTTTATTTATTATGAGAGCTGTGCAGAAAGAACTGGGGAAGAAAATCAGGGATCTGAAGAACAGCTAAAAGAAGAAGATTGAGGATCAGCTGCAGCAGAAAAACATCAGAGGGATCTGGAAAAGCCTGAAGACAATCTCAGGCCCAAATCAGACCACCCAGGCTGTTGGAGACTTGAAGTGGGTTACTGAACTGAACCAGTTTTTCAACAGGATTGATCAGCCACCCACTCCTCCTCCAGCCCATAACCCCCTTCACCTTTTTCAATGACAGACTACTTCACACCTTCTGGCTCCAAACCATCACCCAACACCGCTACTCAATAGAATTCCATCACACAGCCTACCAGCCATTTTGTGGTTTTCAACAAAACATATGAGGAATGAGCTGCTAAAGATCAAGGTGCGAAAGGCCGTCAGTCCAGATGGTATCAGCTCCAGGTTTCTGAGATATTGTGCAGATGAACTGTGTGGCATCTTGTGCTACATTTTCAACTTAAGCCTAAGGCTAGGAGAAGTACCACAGCTGTGGAAGACCTCTTGTGTGGCACCGGTGCCAAAAATAAAGCATTCAACAGACCTTAGCAGCTGCAGGCCAGTAGAACACAGTATGTAAGGGCACAGGGCTGTGTCTCAGATAGGTTGGTTTGCAGTTCCCACAGGAAACAATGCTGGCACTGTTCCTCTTCACCTTTTACACTGCACACTTCTACATCGATTCCCCACACTGCCACCTCCAGAAATTCTCTGATGATTCTGCCATAGTTGGCCTCATCACAGGTTGGGAAGACTTAGAATACAGAGAGTGGACCCAAAACTTTGTGGTCTGGTGTCAGCAGAACCATCTTCTCATTAAAGCAGGGAAAACCAAGGAGAAGTGGTGGAGTTTCTCAGAAGCAGACCCACCCCACTGACACCGGTGAACATCCAGGGAACGGACATTGAGATAGTGGACTCTTATAAGTACCTAGGTGTTCATCTGAATAACAAACTGAACTGGACTCACAACACAGAGGCTCTGTGTAAGATCAGACTCTTCCTGCTGAGGAGACTGAGGCCTTTTGGAGTGCAGAGGATGCTCCTAAAGACCTTCTATGACCCAGTTTTGGCATTAGCCATCTTCTATGGAGCTGTCTGCTGGAGCAGTGGCTTATTTGTAGCTGAGATAAAGCGGCTGTATAAAGCCCGGCGTACACTACGATTTTCGGGGCGATTTTCCAGTCGTGCAAGAATCTTTCGATCGGCCTGACTTTCAGCCTGATCATGTGTCCTGTAGTGTACAGTGGGTTACGAGTGGCAATCAGCCTCCCACGACCACCTCCCGATCAGGAATATTGAGGTCGGGAGAAAATCAAACATGTTTGATTTTCTCCCGACCGTCGTGGGCAAATCTCTCAGGGCGCATGAGCAAAAAAGGATTCTTCTTGGGATGCAAAGAGTGAAAGGCAGTCCTGTCTGTAAAATTGACAGATGGCAGTAGCCACGTTTGCTCAGCGATGTCTTTTTTCCAAATACATTGTCGCCTTGTCTTTTTAGGGCTTTCAGCACAAAATACACAAATTGCCAAGGCAGCACGTTTCACTATAGTGAGCTCAATATTCCTCTTCTAATCGTTTGGCTTCCAGACAGATGAGTCAGAGCAGCTCCATCTCACTGCGGAGCTGAGTCCGATGTGGTTTTTAGATGATTCCTGGAACCCTGGATCTGTCTGTTCCTGTTTGGATCGGAACCCCTGGTCGGCCTACGGACTCCTGGATTCCAGAACTGTTTTTGTCTGATCTGAATCCCTGACCTGGATTGGATTCCTGCCTGCACACTGAGGTTGCTGCATCGGAAGCCTTCCGGGCAGTTCTGTGCTGCAGCTTGTTTGGTAGTACATTGGCTGAATCCTGCCTTCCTCAGAGAGGATTTAGACCAGGTAAGTGACTCACACAGATAATCATCTCCCGTCAGAGGATCGTGGTCACTTAACCTCAGTGTTGGTAAGTATTGCGTTACTTTTGTGTTTCTTGCCCTAGTAACCCACACCACCCGGCCACCACAAAGACAAGTACCTGCAGAGCATTTTGCATTTATTGCAACTCAACGTAAATGACATCAGGGGGGAACGCTATCTGATGGTGAAACGCAGCCATACGTAACACTGGTACTTCCATGTGAAAAACGCTGTTTTGCTGCTGGAGTCCTCCTCACTCTCCATCTCCCTGTGTGTGCTGTACGTAACACCCGCCAGCGGAAACACCCACCTACCCAACTCACAGACATAATCTCACTATTTATCAGCCAATCTCATCCTCCCCTCTCTCATGACAAGGCTCGCACAAGTCCTATAATGAAAAAATGTTCATAGTGCGTCCTGAGTAACGTGCAGTAACGGGGTCATTATATTTCCAGTCAGAGTAATTAGTTAGATTACTCGTTACTAAAAAAGGTAACAGCATTAGTAACTTTCAACACAGTTACTCCCATCACTGCTTAACCTGTGTTTCTCCCTCCAGAGTGTCAGTGATTTGGTGGTACCACTCCTTCCCCCTGCAGCCGCTGCTGTCTGCAGATCCACAGCGCTGTGCTTTAGTTCTGTTATGTTTTTGTTATTAAACGTTTTGAACTTTCCCACCATCTGTCTCACCTTGAATACTCGGTCCATCTGTCTCGTTCATGACATGTACAGCTTTTAACAAGAGTCAATGGGTAAACATTCTTGCGCCCTTGCATCACCAATCTGATGAAAAATTAAATGACACTTTACTCATCATTAAAAAATATTTTTTTTATTTTCAATGTCTTAATCAGGGTCATTGGGTATGTAGGGCGGTGCTCTAGCATCCTCTATTGGCCAGCCGCCACTGGTTACAGATGACCAAAACATTGTACTTAAATTTAGCACTACTTCATTTTTTTAATAAGTAAAAGTAATTAGTAGCCATTGAAGGAATCAATCAAGTAAAAGCATAACAATTGAGTAAATGACATACTTACTACTTATGACCATAAGATGTGATTATATATTTTAAAAAAATGATACAGTTATACAACATAAGTTATATGAAAATTCTATTATTTTAAAAAATTAGATAACAGAATAAAATAAAGCATGCAAATTTTACTAAATAAAAGCTTCACTTGGAAGAAATCAAAATATACTTAAATACCGCTTATGAAAGTAATACTTACAGCATGTATATACACTCACCGGCCACTTTATTAGGTACACCTGTCCAACTGCTCGTTAACACTTAATTTCTAAGCAGCCAATCACATGGCGGCAACTCAGCGCATTTAGGCATGTAGACATGGTCAAGACAATCTCCTGCAGTTCAAACCGAGCATCAGTATGGGGAAGAAAGGTGATTTGAGTGACTTTGAACGTGGCATGATTGTTGGTGCCAGAAGGGCTGATCTGAGTATTTCAGAAACTGCTGATCTACTGGGATTTTCACGCACAGCCATCTCTAGGGTTTACAGAGAATGGTCCGAAAAAGAAAAAAACATCCAGTGAGCGGCAGTTCTGTGGGCGGAAACGCCTTCCTGATGCCAGAGGTCAGAGGAGAATGGCCAGACTGGTTCGAGCTGATAGAAGGGCAATAGTGACTCAAATAACCACCCGTTACAACCAAGGTGGGCAGAAGAGCATCTCTGAACGCACAGTACGTCGAACTTTGAGGCAGATGGGCTACAGCAGCAGAAGACCACACCGGGTGCCACTCCTTTCAGCTAAGAACAGGAAACTGAGCCTACAATTTGCACAAGCTCATCGAAATTGGACAATAGAAGATTGGAAAAACGTTGCCTGGTCCGATGAGTCTCGATTTCTGCTGCGACATTCGGATGGTAGGGTCAGAATTTGGCGTCTACAACATGAAAGCATGGATCCATCCTGCCTTGTATCAACGGTTCAGGCTGGTGGTGGTGGTGTCATGGTGCGGGGAATATTTTCTTGGCACTCTTTGGGCCCCTTGGTACCAATTGAGCATCGTTGCAACGCCACAGCCTACCTGAGTATTGTTGCTGACCATGTCCATCCCTTTATGACCACAATGTACCCAACTTCTGATGGCTACTTTCAGCAGGATAATGCGCCATGTCCTAAAGCTGGAATCATCTCAGACTGGTTTCTTGAACATGACAATGAGTTCACTGTACTCAAATGGCCTCCACAGTCACCAGATCTCAATCCAATAGAGCATCTTTGGGATGTGGTGGAACGGGAGATTCGCATCATGGATGTGCAGCTGACAAATCTGCGGCAACTGTGTGATGCCATCATGTCAATATGGACCAAACTCCCTGAGGAATGCTTCCAGCACCTTGTTGAATCTATGCCATGAAGAATTGAGGCAGTTCTGAAGGCAAAAGGGGGTCCAACCCGTTACTAGCATGGGGTACCTAATAAAGTGGCCAGTGAGTGTAGGTTAGGTTGGGGTAAATTACTTCCGGTAACAAGATACAGCATACTGTTTGCTATATCTTTATTTGACCTTTATATGGCAGCATAATCAACACACAGAAAGTAATTTAACCAATAAGGCTTCAGTACCAAAAGGCAGTAAAAGTTAAAAGTACAATAAAGTAAAACTACTTATAAAGTTACTTTTTTTTCCCCCAAAAAAGTTATTAATGTAGATGTATCTGAATAAATGTAACTAATTAATACCAACCTCTGAAGATGTCACACAGTCTGTCTGGATTTTACAAAATGGTTTTCATAAAATCAGAGAGAGTGAAAAGAATTGATGGATATGAATATTTATTGAATGGCTGATGGTGATGAGACTGATGACGTCTATGAGGAAGACGGGGATGATGATATGATCTGCTCCAAAGGAATCTCCTCCTCAGCTGTTCAGAGATTAAAGATAATATGTTAGATGACAAAATAGAATAAAATCAAACAAAAAAAGCAAACTTTTCTGTTAAGCAGAGGCCTTAAGTAACAAAGTACAAATACTTACCTTACTTAAGTAGAATATTTGTCTATCTATACTTTATTGGAGTAATTATTTACTTTTTACTTCTCTACTTTCTAATCCTTACATTTTAAAAATACACTTGTTAGTTTTGTTTCATTTAAGGTAATTTTCGTTAAGGCCTGTTGGTATAAAAAACATTAAAAAAATTTGTTTTATCCAGAAATTAATTTCTTTGTGGTTGGTACTGCCCCAACTTGTTGCTAAAATTGACACTGTTACCATTAGTTGCAAAACTAAGAAAATTATATCTAAGGGAATTATCCAGAATTGTAGAAAAATGTTCCTGCGGTAAAGCATCTGTCCTACATTACTTTTACTTTTATACTTATAATAGCTTTAAAAATGGTACTTTTACTTGAGTAAAAAGCATTAGTTTATACTCTAACTTTTACAAAAGTGTTTTTAAAAAGTTGTATTTATACTTCTACTTGAGTAATAAACATGAATACCTTTGACGCCTCTGCTCTTAAGTAGCATTTATTTCACACTTCACAGGAAGCCACTCATTTACCCATCAACAACAGTTTAAGCTGTTTTAAAATTCTACATAATCTATACTTTTTCTACTTGAAAATTATAAATTGCCTTAAATATGGAGCATGAAAAGCCTTCAAAATGTTCATGTGCTTCTTCTTGAGTGTACTGTACAAGGTTACAACATTTAACAGCTGATTAGTACATTGAAACATCGTACCCTTAAGTCGAATATTGCTTGTTCGTTCAGTTCTGACACAGCTCACAATGGCAGTGATGATCAATACAAGAATAAAACCTAGAAAAATAAAATCACAAAATACCAGAATTAATGTTCAGACACATCTGTGCACATTATATGTAGGTTTGTTCGTGTCAATGTCCCTTGCGATGTATTTGAAAATAAAATCTATAGCAATTTAAAGACATACCCAATTTGCAGCCATTATAAACTGAGATCTTCATTCCTGACACGCCTACAGGAAAAGGGATACGAAAAAAACATGAAAAGAGAAATGGGTGTGAGTTCTCAACACATGGAAAGTGATGCAGCCTCTCCTTGTTAATTTTATAAGGAACTTCATCCTTGCTCCTTTTTATTTTATGGACTGCTTAAATCCCTCCAATCCTATTAGCAATTAAATTCCTCAGAGACAAGTGACCATAAAGCATTATTTTTAATGTAACCATTGGTGTGGAGCCATGTCTGTTGGGTTTAACATTAGCAATGATGTCACCTGTTGCTGTTGTTTGTCGCTGCCTGAGTGTCCACCTCCATTATGATGACCACAATTAAACAAATCCCAAAGTCCAGTTTGATTCACAATGGTGATTGGGCCTTTTCAGGTCTAGAATATTCCTAAATTGTAAAACCAGCTTCATCTTTATATTAGGCAGGCTTCCACTTAGTGTTTTTCAGTTCCTTCTTAAAACACATTTGTACCCACTGGCTTTAAAGCAAAGTTTCATCTCTTGGTATTTCTGTGTTCACATTTCTGTTTTATATTGTGTCATTATGTTCTGCAATGTTGGAATTTCTCTTCTTTTGTTGTGCAGTACTTTGGCCAGTGCTGTTGTTCTAAATGTTCTATATAAACAAATGTGATCTGAGTCATTTTATCTTAGGTAGGAGTTATTAGCTGGGGCATATTGTGCAACAATAGCTTTAAGCCATGATCAAAACTTCAGACTGACCTGAACAGTTATGGGTGACAGCCTCACTGGTTTCAGAACTGGCCTTGTCGAAAATTTTGCAAGCAAATTTGTCTGCTTTGGTTTCTGCAGCATTCATTCCAAGAGAAGAATCTTGTTCCTTCTTCAACTTGTTACCATTCTGAAGCCATTCGTATTCCAAATCGCTAGATTTCTGTGAGAAAACAAAGTGATCAGAACAGGTTATTCAGCAGACCACAACAATAATGGGTAAAAACATACATACATTTTTGAAAACCTTAAATTTGTACTATATATTTTTCTCTAGCTTTTATTTTAACAGGGCGGTCTTACATGAGGAATAGATGTAAAGGGTATTTTGAAATAAAAAAAATCTCATTACAGTGAGTTTTGTCCTCTGTTTTAACACATCGTTGCTCAGCGACCTGGAGTGTCAGTCTGTATATTGAACTGGCAACCTCGCTGCCTTCCCACTAATTAAACCCCCTGCTCTCAAACAGTTAGGCCACCACTTTCCATGACAAGACAGAAAATTTAATACACTGGTGAAGGTTCTCAGTCATCCAGGTCATAGTCATTCGGTAAAAGACATTTTGAATTGAGGAAGCTTCCTGGAGGGGAAGTGAAACATCTTCAAACCTTGGAAACAAAGTCCAGTGGATTGTTTTTTAAACTTTTACGGAAAATATATTATACAATATAGACATCAGTAAGTAATCGGAATAGATAGCTGACTGGACTTAAAATTAGTTAATTTGTTACCTGACTGATAGTGGTGGTTTATGTAGATGCAGACAGCCTTAAGTTATTCTGAACTAAGTGAGCATGTGGTTAATGTTGGTATTTTCGCCTTGTGTGGCTAATTGCTCTGGCTAGCTGCCATCAGATTATTCTGTTCTACAGGTTTAGGAGACATTGTTTTAGTCTGATCAGCAATTCTATTGTGATTACAAGACCATTTATTGCAAATAAACAATCCATACATTATATATACATTTCAATCTGTTGAAGTACGTAAGTAAACTTAGCTAATGTTTTAAGTGTTGAATCTTTAGTAAAAAAGTTGCAAAATGAGGTTCTTACCTTATCAGACAGGCATGTAAAAATCACTTTTATATCCTTACATGTTATATTTATTGTTGGTTTGTTCACAGGATCTAGGATTGATTAGAATAAAGACACAACAAGTTATCAGGAAGATTAAAAATGCTGCTGATCCGCGTTTCTTATACATGAACTTCATCTCAGAATTTTATAACCTGACCTGAAATAATTTGAATATTTTCAGCAAATAAATAAATAAAAGGTAAGTAAAAGCTTTGGAATATGAATTGGGAGGTTTAGTGAGTTCTAGAGTGAGTCATGTCCAACTAAAATACATTCTATACTTACCCAGTATACATAAATGTGTTTCCTCTGTGGCCTGATTTCTTCCAGTTTGATCAAAAGCCTGTGGAGTGTAAACTCCTGACTGGTTCTTCTTTAGATTAGTCAGTTGGAGGGATCCATTTGCATTGATATAATCTTCTTTCCCAATAATTACTATTCCGGATTTTTTATGGAACACTAATGTTCCCTTAAACTTCCACTTCAGGTTATCGGTAGACTTGAGTTCATATCCCAAAGGAACACTGAAGTTCTGGCCCATTGCAGCAAACTGGTCACAAACTTTGGATCAGAAAGAAAAAGCATTACGAATAAGAGCAGGATTCTTAGAAGATGAAGACTTTATAGAAGGCAGACATCAATCCTTTTTAGTGTACCAATATATTATATAATATATTGTAATCGAGACTTAAGCAAATGTGGTCAATAATGTCAACAAAACTTCCCCTTAAAAGTAAAAAAAAAAATACATTCTGACCAGATGATACGTATGGAAGAATGAGGAAACAATATATGTATATATAAAACATGCTGGGGCATGTTATATATATAATTAAAAAAAACAGTGTTTTGTACTGTACTTTCTAAGAGATGTAGAGGATAAAGAATAAATCATTCAGTTTGTAACCAATTTAGAGAAAACTAATACATTACATACTGGATAAATAGGTTGTTTTTATTGTTCTGTAAAGTTCTCATTGACAAGACTTCTGATCGTTCCAACTAAACCTGTTAACTTTTCATCTTTGCTGCCTTATAATTTATGGACTTCTTAAATCCTTCCAATTCCAATTCCATTGCTAATTAAATTCCTCAGAGACAAGTGACCAAAAAGCATGAAATGTAACCATCGATGTGGAGCCATGTCTGTTGGGTTTAACATTAGCAATGATGTCATCTGTTGCTGTTGTTTGTCGTTGCCTGAGTGTCCACCTCCATTATGATGACCACAATTAGAAGAATGCAAACATTTAGCTTGAACAGGACAACCTTTACTGGCTTACTGCAGCTTTAGGTGCTCTCTTGATAGCTAATCTGTGATTGATTGTCCCAAAGCCCAGGTCGATCCTTAAAGGGTATTGGGCCTTTTTAAATCATCCCTTTATATTAGACAGGTTTCATCTTGATGTTTTGAAGCCACTTCTTAAAACATATTTGCATCCACTGGTTTTTAAACAGTGTGCAAGTTTTATATTTATGGGTTTTTATGTTTAATTTCTGTTTTATATTCTGTCTCTATTT
This sequence comes from Cyprinodon diabolis, assembly GCA_030533445.1. Classification (NCBI taxonomy): domain Eukaryota; kingdom Metazoa; phylum Chordata; class Actinopteri; order Cyprinodontiformes; family Cyprinodontidae; genus Cyprinodon; species Cyprinodon diabolis. Next base: position 7,946,001 of record CM060085.1, read on the forward strand.
TCTCTTATGTTCGAATCACTTTTACTTCTTTTGTTTTTTTAGCCTGTGTAGTTGTTCTTAGTTATGCTACAGTAGCAGCTTATCAAAATGGCCCTTCCCAGTCAAACGCTAGCCAAATGGGAGCCCAATTCCCTGCAACTCCCAGCAAAATCCCCTCCAGCTTCCAGCCACTGGGATTCTCCTGGGTGGACATATTTTTTTTATTCTGACTCCATCCTTTCACAGGAAATAACGCTTTTTTTTTTAGATCTTAATGTCCACAAATCTTAAAAAAAAGATTGATGCTTAAAAAGGAATTGTAGGGGACCAGCCAAGGGCCCATTAATGAAAGTGAGGAAATTTTGAATGGCTACTGCTATACACACTACTCAAAAAAATTAAAGGAACACTTTATAATCAGAGTATAGCTTCAAGTTAATTAAACTTCTGGGATATTGATTTGGTCAGGTAAGTAGCAGAGGGGGTTGTTAATCAGTTTCAGCTGCTTTGGTGTTAATGAAATTAACAACAGGTGCACTAGAGGGGCAACGAGACAACCATCACAACAGGAATGGTTTTACAGGTGGAAGCCACTGACATTTTTTCCCCTTTTCCTTTTACATTTGGCTAGAGTCACTGTCACTACTGTTAGCATGAGGCGCTACCTGGAGTCTACAGAGGCTGCACAGGCAGTCCAACTCCTCCAGGATGGCACATCAATACGTGTCATTGATAGAAAGTTTGCTGTGTCTTCCAGCACAATCACAAGAGCATGAGGGACATTCCAGGAGACAGGCAGTTACTCCAGGAGAGCTGGACATGGCCGTAGAAGGTCTACAACCCATAAGCAGGACCGGTATCTACTCCTATGTGCAAGGAGGAGCAGGAGGAGCACTGCCAGTGCCCTACAAAATGACCTCCAGCAGGCCACTGGTGTAAACAAACAATCAGAAACAGACTTCACGAGGGTGGCCTGAGGGCCCAACGTTCTCTAGTGGGCCCTGTGCTCACTGCCCAGCACCTTAGAGCTAGATTGGCATTTGCAACAGAACACCGGATTGACAAGTTCGCCACTGGCACCCTGTGCTTTTCATAGATGAGAGCAGGTTCACCCTAAGCACATTAGACAGATATGAAAGGGTCTGGAGAAGCCGTGGAGAACGTTATGCTGCCTGTAACATCGTTCAGCATGGCCGGTTTAGTGGTGGGTCAGTGATGGTCTGGGGAGGCATATCCATGGAGGGACGCACAGATCTATACAGGCTAGACAATGGTACCCTGACCGCCATTAGGTATTGGGATGAAATCCTGGCACCCGCTTTCACACCCTATGCTAGTACAGTGGGTCCTGGATTCCTCCTAGTGCCAAACAAAGCCCAGGCCTCATGTGGCAAGAGTATGCAGGCAGTTCCTGGAGGATTAAGGAATTGATACCATTGATTGGCCCCCACGCTCGCCTGACCTAAATCCAATTGAACACCTCTGGGACATCATGTTTCAATCCATCCAACGCCGCAAGGTTGCACCTCAGACTGTCCAGCTCAGTGATGCCCTGGTCCAGTACTGGGAGGAGATACCCCAGGACACCATCCGTTGTCTCATTAGGAGCATGCCCCGACATTGTCAGGCATGCATACACGCACGTGGAGGCCATACAAATTACTGAATACCATTTTGAGTTGCAATGAAATGTCAGCAAAATGGAAAAGCCTGCCGCATCATTTTTTCACTGTAATTTTTGGGGTATCTTTGAATTCAGCACTCTTTAGGTTGATAATTTTAATTTCCATCAAATGATGTGGCATCCTTTTGTTCCTAACACATCACCCAGTCCATATCAGTATAAATAAACACCTTGATTTTTTTCCCTATTGAGATCTGATGTGTTTTCAAGTGTTACTTTAATTTGTTTAGCAGTGTAGTAATAAATTTTATTTTAATTTGATTCATTTTATCTTAGGTAACAGTTGTTAGCTCAAACACATTGTGCAACAGTTGCTTTAAGCCATAATAAATGGTAAATGGTGACTACCACCACATACTGACTTGAACATGTATGAATGACATATTCACTGGTTTCAGAACTGGTTTTGTTGAAAACTTTGCAGGCAAATCTGTCCGCTTCAGTTTCTGTAGCATACACTTCAAGAGACAAGCCTTTCTCTTTTTTCATCGTGGCACCATTTAGTAGCCATTCATATTCTGCAGTGTTAGGTTGCTAAAAGAAAGATAAAAAAAAGAAAACATTTCAGAGCTGTTCAGTGTAAAAAATAAAATGCTAAAGACAGCGATAGGTATGAAACAATTTTGTAAGACCTCAGTTTTGGCTCATATCTTTATGGCTTTTACTTTGATAAGGTTGTATGACAGGAGGAATGAATGTGAACAAAAATTCTAAAAAAATTTCCCCCTTTATTTGTCATTGTAAATTTAAATTACAATTTTTTTCAATCTCAGCATTCATCTCATCCCTCCAGGAGGAGTGAGCTGCTTGCAGCACCAGGAGATCAACCTGGAGCTCAGGGACTCAAAGTGGTTATTAAGGTATTTCAAAGCAGCAACCTTACAGAATGCAAAAACTCGGCTCTATTATCACCAGCCCATCACTCCCGATGACATGCCAAAAAAATACATGTCATACAAATATTGATAAATATTCAGATTCTCTAATTTAAAAATAATTAATTATAAATAATTAATACATCAGATTCTTACCTTATTTGAAACACATGTGAAGACCACTGTTTTATCCTTACATGTTACATTTACTTTAGGCTTCTTCACAGGATCTGAGATGGTTTATTAAAGACACAAGAAATTATGTGGAAATGTGAAAATGCTGCTGATGCATGTTTAGGATTTTAGGATGCATTAACACACTGACCTCACAGTTCTACAACCTGACCTGAAATTAGCCTCTATTTGGATATTTTCAAAAAACCAATCAATAATAAAAAGATCAACTAAAAGCTTTCAAATATGAATTGGGAGGTTTAGTGAGTTCTAGAGTGAGACATTTCCAACTAAAAGACATTTTATACTTACCCAGTATACATAAATGTGTTTTCTTTGTGGCCTGTTTTCTTCCAGTTTGATCAAAAACCTGTGGAGTGTAAACTCCTGTCTGGTCCTTCTTTAGATTAGTCAGTTGGAGGGATCCATTTGCATTGATATCATCTTCTTTCCCAATAATTACTATTCCGGATTTTTTATAAAACACTACTGTTTCTTTAAACTTCCACTTCAGAGTATCGGTAGACTTCAGTTCATATCCCAAAGGAACACTGAAGTTCTGGCCCTTTGCAGCAAACTGGTCACAAACTTTGGATCAGAAAGAAAAAGCATTACGAATAAGAGCAGGATTCTTAGAAGATGAAGACTTTATAGAAGGCAGACATCAATCATTTTTAGTTTACCAATATGTTATATATTATAATAAATTGTAATCAGGACTTAAGAAAAACAAATGTGGTCAATAATGTCAACAAAACTTCCCCTTAGAAGTAAATCCTTCCAATTCCAATTCCATTGCTAATTAAATTCCTCAGAGACAAGTGACCAAAAAGCATGAAATGTAACCATCGGTGTGGAGCCATGTCTGTTGGGTTTAACATTAGCAATGATGTCATCTGTTGCTGTTGTTTGTCGTTGCCTGAGTGTCCACCTCTATTATGATGACCACAATTAGAAGAATGCAAACATTTAGTTTGAACAGGACAACCTTTACTGGCTTACTGTTTGTTTTAGAAATGAGTTCAAAGTTGTCTTTTTTACATATAAAGGCTTAGAGGCAAATATACAGGCAAACTACTTCTATATTTGTCTGATCTCCTGCAGCTTTAGGTGCTCTCTTGATAGCTAATCTGTGATTGATTGTCCCAAAGCCCAGGTCGATCCTTAAAGGGTATTGGGCCTTTTTAAATCATCCCTTTATATTAGACAGGTTTCATCTTGATGTTTTGAAGCCACTTCTTAAAACATATTTGCATCCACTGGTTTTTCAACAGTGTGCAATTTTTCTATTTATGTATTTTTATTTTTAATTTCTTTTTTTAATTCTGTCTCTATATTCTCTTACGTTCGAATCACTTTGACTTTTTTTGGTTTTTTTAGCCAGTGCAGTTGTTTTTAGTTATGCTACAGGAGCAGCCAATCAAAATGGCCCTTCCCAGTTAAACGCTAGCCAAATGGGAGCCCAATTCCCTGCAACTCCCAGCAAAATCCCCTCCAGCTTTCAGCCACTGGGATTCTCCTGGGTGGACATATATTTTTTTATTCTGACTCCATCCTTTCACAGGAAATAATGCTTTTCTTTAGATCTTAATGTCCACAAATCTTAAAAAAAAATAATATTTTAGTACAAAGATTGATGTTTAAAAAGGAATTGTAGGGGACCAGCCAAGGGCCCATTAATGAAAGTGAGGAAATTTTGAAATTGCTACTGCTACATACACTACTCAAAAAAATTAAAGGAACACTTTATAATCAGAGTATAGCATCAAGTAATTATACTTCTGGGATATTGATTTGGTCAGGTAAGTAGCAGAGGGGGTTGTTAATCAGTTTTAGCTGCTTTGGTGTTAATGAAATTAACAACAGGTGCACTAGAGGGGCAACGAGACAACCATCAAAACAGGAATGGTTTTACAGGTGGAGGCCGCTGACATTTTTTCCCCTCCTCATCTTTTCTAACTCTATTTCACCAGTTTTGCATTTGGCTAGGGTCACTGTCACTACTGTTAACATGAGGCGACTTGGACCCTACAGAGGTTTCACAGGCAGTCCAACTCCTCCTGGATGGCACATACACAATACGTGCCATTGCCATAAGGTTTGCTGTGTTTTCCAGCACAATCTCAAGAGCATGGAGCAGATTCCAGCAGACAGGCAGTTACTCCAGGAGAGCTGGACAGGGCCATAGAAGGTCTACAACCCATCAGCAGGACCGATATCTGCTCCTTTGTGCAAGGAGGAGCAGGAGGAGCACTGCCAGAGCCCTACAAAATGACCTCTAGCAGGCCACTGGTGTGAATGTCTCTGACCAAACAATCAGAAACAGACTTCACGAGGGTGGCCTGAGGGCCCAACGTCCTCTAGTGGGCCCTGTGCTCACTGCCCAGCACCTTAGAGCTCGAATGGCATTTGCCACAGAACACCGGATTGACAAGTTCGCCATTGGCACCCTGTGCTTTTCATAGATGAAAGCAGGTTCACCCTAAGCACATTAGACAGATATGAAAGGTTCTGGAGAAGCAGTGGAGAACGTTATGCTGCCTGTAACATTGTTCAGTATGACTGGTTTGGTGGTGGGTCAGATGCTCTGGGGAGGCATATCCATGGAGGGACACACAGATCTATACAGGCTAGACAATGGTACCCTGACCGCTATTAAGTATTGGGATGAAATCCAGTGCAGTGGGTCCTGGATTCCTCCTAGTGCAAGACAATGCCCAGGCCTCATGTGGCGAGAGTATGCAGGCAGTTCCTGGAGGATTAAGGAATTGATACCATTGATTGGCCCCCACGCTCGCCTGACCTAAATCCAATAGAACACCTCTGGGACATTATGTTTCAATCCATCCAACGCCGCGAGGTTGCACCTCAGACTGTCCAGGAGCTCAGTGATGCCCTGGTCCAGATCTGGGAGGAGATACCAGATACCCAGGACACCATCCGTCGTCTCATTAGGAGCATGCCCCGACATTGTCAGGCATGCATACACGTACGTGGGGGCTATACAAAATACTGAATACCATTTTGAGTTGCAATGAAATGTCAGCAAAATGGACTAGCCTGCCGCATAATGTTTTCACTGTAATTTTTGGGGTGTCTTTAAATTCAACCCACTGAAGGTTGATTATTTTCATTTCCATCAAATGATGTGGCATCCTTTTGTTCCTAATAAATCACCCAGTCCATATCAGTTTAAATAAACTGCATGATTTTTCCCCCCATTGAGATCTGATGTGTTTTCAAGTGTTCCTTTAATTATTTTTAGCAGTGTATTAATAAATTTGATTTTAGTTTGATTTATTTTATCTTAGGTAACAGTTGTTAGCTCAAACACATTGTGCAACAGTCACTTTAAGCCATAATAAATGGTAAATGGTGACAACCACTGCATACTGACTTGAACATGTATGAATGACATATTCGCTGGTTTCAGAGCTGGCTTTGTTGAAAACTTTGCAGGAAAATCTGTCCGCTTCAGTTTCTGTAGCATACACTTCAAGAGACAAGCCTTTTTCTTTTTTCATCGTGGCACCGTTCAGTAGCCATTCATATTCTGCAGTGTTAGGTTGCTAAAAGAAACAAAAAAAAGAAAACATTTCAGGGCTGTTCAGTGTAAAAAAAATAAGAAATTCGACAGGAGGAATGAATGTGAAAAAAAAATTCTAAAAAAAATATAAAAATCCCCCTTTATTTGTCATTGTAAATGTAAATTACAAGCTTTCAATCTCAGCATTCATCTCATCCCTCTAGGAGGAGTGAGCTGCTTGCAGCATCAGGAGACAAACCTGGAGCTCAGGGACTCAAAGTGGTTATTAAGGTATTTCAAAGCAGCAACCTTACAGAATGCAAAAGCTCGGCACTATTATCACCAGCCCATCACTCCCGATGACATGCCAAAAAAATACATGTCATGCAAATATTGATAAATATTCAGATTTTCTAATTCAAAAATAATTAATAATAAAAATTTAATAAATCAGATTCTTACCTTATTTGAAACACATGTGAAGACCACTGTTTTATCCTTACATGTTGCATTTACTTTAGGCTTCTTCACAGGATCTGAGATGGTTTATTAAAGACACAAGAAATTATGTAGAAATGTAAAAATTAGCCTCTATTTGGATATTTTCAGCAAATAAATAAATAAAAGGTAAGTAAAAGCTTTGGAATATGAATTGGGAGGTTTAGTGAGTTCTAGAGTGAGTCATGTCCAACTAAAATACATTCTATACTTACCCAGTATACATAAATGTGTTTCCTCTGTGGCCTGTTTTCTTCCAGTTTGATCAAAAACCACTGGAGTGTAAACTCCTGACTGGTTCTTCTTTAGATTAGGCAGTTGGAGGGATCCATTTGCATTGATATCATCTTCTTTCCCAATAATTACTATTCCGGATTTTTTATGGAACACTAATGTTCCCTTAAACTTCCACTTCAGGTTATCGGTAGACTTCAGTTCATATCCCAAAGGAACACTGAAGTTCTGGCCCTTTGCAGCAAACTGGTCACAAACTTTGGATCAGAAAGAAAAAGCATTACGAATAAGAGCAGGATCCATAGAAGATGAAGACTTTATAGAAGGCAGACATCAATCAGGTCTAGTTTAATATATTATAATAGAGCAAACAATAAGACTGATTGTAATCAGGACTTATAATCTTAAGAAAAATTCCCCTGAGAAATAAAATAAAGTGCATTCTGACCAGATGATATGTATGAAAGTACATCTGTATCCAATTCTATTTATATATATATATATATATAACAAATATATGCAGCTTAATACACACCTTTAGATAGAACAAACAAAAGACAGTAGCAGTAAGTAACATTTAATACTGATTAACAGAAGTTTGGTACCTTCGGAAATGACAGCAGAGCAGCAGAGGAACAACAAAACAGCTCCAGGGACAGATGCCATCTCTATCATGTTCTTCTCAATTAAAACTTTATCGAACAAAAAATAAAAATGTCAGAGCCGTCTCTTTACTTCCGCTCAGTGGGTAAGTATGGTCACAGCTTATGAGAAAACCCGGTAATATTATAGTTTTTCACCACTTCCTCTTGCAAATGTTTCAGCCTGTTAGAGGTTTGGTTGTGTTATGTTTTTTCTTTAGGATGTTCAGTTTTGCTTTGCTCCTTGTTTTCTAGGTTTTTATGGTTTAAGTCTTATTTTGTTGTGTTCTTTGTTTTTTTCTCAGTGTACTGTCTCAGTCTTGGTTATGTTATGTTTTCTTTTGAGTATCCACTTTTGCTTTGCTCCTTGTTTTCTAGTTTTAGTGGTTTAATCCTTAGTTATTATGTGTTTTGGGTTTTTTCTCAATTACTGTCTTAGTCTAGGATTCTGTTATATTTTCTTTTGAGTGTTCAGTTTTGCTTTACTCCTTGTGTAATAGTCTTAGTGGTTTAATTCTTATTTTGTTGTGTTTTTTGGTTATTTTCAGTTTTCTAGGTTTTTTTATGTGTTGCCCTCTGCTGCCCTCTTGTGTTCTCCTTTTTCTCTAGCTCTTTTCCTCTCCTGCTCTGTGCACACCTGCGCCCAGTCTGCTCATTAGCCCTCTCTTTGTTTCAGTCCCCTATAAATACTCTCTCTGTTCTGTTCTTCTTTGCTGGGTCCTTGTCTAACTTCCTCCAACTCTGTCTCCCTGAGCCTACCTCCTCCTGATAGCCCCCCCCCGATGTTTCCATGTTTCTGGTTTGTTTGACTTTGTTTTCATGTTTCGATTGTTGGATTTTTGAACTCCTGGTTTCCTGTTAGTATGGACTTTGTTTTTTTTTATATTGGGATCGTGGATAACCTGCCTCAGCATTTACCTCTGCCTCCCTGCCTCTGCTTTTGGGTCAACAAACCATAACCAAATTGTGACACAGCCACTACAAGGATTATCCTCAAAACAAAGCTATCCTACCTAACAACCATGGAATGACAAAGTAATAAAGCTTTGAACCAACAATGAGCATTAAGGATGTAAAATAAATGTTTAAAGAGTCAAAATTCACTTTATACTAATGTGAAAAACTGTGTGAGAAATAGCAGTGATGTAAAGAATGTATTGGGATTTGTCAGGAGCAGTGAATGTTACAGGAAAAATATTGTGTGAAAAATATCAGAGCGGTCACTGGTCAGCAGAGTTGGTGAAATCGCTGCTTCGTTCATTTTTTTGCTGAGTTCCAGCTGTCTACACAATCTGCAGAATCCACGACTCGTTTTAATAGGATACACAGTGATTTGTTGAAACTAGTCCATGCATTTTTACTTTACTTAAAAACCTTCAGCTGATACAAAATGCTGCAGCCGGAGTTCTGATGAAATTTAAAGGTGAAAATCATATGTCTTCTATCCTAACTTCCTTCTGTTAGATCCAGAATAACATTTTAAATTCTCCTTCTCAGTTATAAAGCCTTAAATGTCCAAGCTCCATCTTATATCAAAGGGATGATCATTGATCATCTTGATTGATCATTCTTTATGTTCCTATCAGAGCACATCGCTCTCAATATGCAGGTTTATTAGTGGTTCCTAAAATTGCTGAAATTAGTAACTTTAAGTTATCAGGCTCCTCTCCTGTGGAAACAGCTACCAGTTTTAGTCCATGAAAAAGCTTATACTTGGAAACAGAGTGATATTTGCCCAGTCGATGGGTGTAGTAGAGAAGTAGGAAGACATAGAATGAACAGCGCGATCCGACGGGGGAGAATTCAGTCCAGACAGACATTCCTCCTTGGCTATACAATTCTCATAGCACATCCAAAATAGTTAGGTTATCCTAAGCTATTGTCTATATTTATGATGCTATACGGTTATGGTGCTGGAGGACATAGGGACCACTCTTCATCATTGTGTTTTATTCTGTCTCTAATTTCTCATTCTACAGTGTTTATTCATACACTATAGATAGTGTATCAGTCTGGTAAAGAGCTGAAACAGCTGCTGATTTCATAGGCATGACTAGTAGTGTCAGTGTCATCAGGTTAGATCTAATCAGCTAATTAAGGATGTGACCCAAAAACTACAAGTGACACGCTCTGTTTTTGTAATTTAGTAGTCTGTGAAATACATTAAGCCAAAAAGTAGCAAATACGTCTGTTTTATAAGAAAAATTACACTGAAGATGTCCATTGTAAAGATTATAATGTTGGCTAAGTCTCACTTCAGACATCTGAAAGTACCTGATTATAATATTCCTCTGTTGCATCGCCATCTTGCTGTTATGCTAACAGAAAACCACTGAGAGTGAGGCATGTTTAAGTCCTGCCTCTCATGCTGTGATTGGTTTGCCACATTCGGCTGGAGTTAACTGTGGTTTACCAGACTGCATTTTGCTCCATGTAACTCTTTCTGGATGGGCATGCAAGTTCTCTCCGCTTTTTTTGGCATAATAGCTTAATCTGGTCTGTTCAAAGTTTAATCCTGTATTGAAATACACTATATTGCCAAAAGTATTTGCTCACCTGCCTTGACTCACATATGAGCTTAAGTGACATCCCGTTCCTAATCCATAGGGTTCAATATGACGTCGGTCCACCCTTTGCAGCTAGAACAGCTTCAACTCTTCTGGGAAGGCTGTCCACAAGGTTTAGGAGTGTGTTTATGGGAATTTTTGACCATTCTTCCAGAAGCGCATTTGTGAGGTCGCACACTGATGTTGGACGAGAAGGCCTGGCTCTCAGTCTCCGCTCTAATTCATCCCAAAGGTGTTCTATCGGGTTGAGGTCAGGACTCTGTGCAGGCCAGTCAAGTTCATCCACACCAGACTCTGTCATCCATGTCTTTATGGACCTTGCTTTGTGCACTGGTGCACAGTCATGTTGGAAGAGGAAGGGGCCAGCTCCAAACTGTTCCCACAAAGTTGGGAGCATGGAATTGTCCAAAATGTCTTGGTATGCTGAAGCATTCAGAGTTCCTTTCACTGGAACTAAGGGGCCAAGCCCAGCTCCTGAAAAACAACCCCACACCATAATCCCCCCTCCACCAAACTTTACACTTGGCACAATGCAGTCAGACAAGTACCGTTCTCCTGGCAACCGCCAAACCCAGACCCGTCCATCAGATTGCCAGATGGAGAAGCGCGATTCGTCACTCCAGAGAACGCGTCTCCACTGCTCTAGAGTCCAGTGGCGGCGTGCTTTACACCACCGCATCCGACGCTTTGCATTGCACTTGGTTATGTATGGCTTGGATGCAGCTGCTCGACCATGGAAACCCATTCCATGAAGCTCTCTGCGCACTGTTCTTGAGCTAATCTGAAGGCCACATGAAGTTTGGAGGTCTGTAGTGATTGACTCTGCAGAAAGTTGGCGACCTCTTCGCACTATGCGCTTCAGCATCCGCTGACCCCGCTCCGTCAGTTTACGTGGCCTACCACTTCGTGGCTGAGTTGCTGTCGTTCCCAAACACTTCCATTTTCTTATAATACAGCTGACAGTTGACTGTGGAATATTTAGGAGCGAGGAAATTTCACGACTGGATTTGTTGCACAGGTGGCATCCTATCACAGTTCCACGCTGGAATTCACTGAGCTCCTGAGAGCGACCCATTCTTTCACAAATGTTTGTAAAAACAGTCTGCATGCCTAGGTGCTTGAATTTATACACCTGTGGCCATGGAAGTGATTGGAACACCTGATTCCAATAATTTGGATGGGTGAGCAAATACTTTTGGCAATATAGTGTATCAGACAAAGACATTTAGATTGTGGATTTTTATTAATTCAAAGTAGTCCTGTTTCTCTTACTATAACTACATGTATGTGTTCTCTTTCATCATTTAATGTGGGTTCTGGCTTTGAGTTCGTCTCTCTGGCTGTGTCTCTCTTGGACAGTTACCAGTTACCTTTTGTATATCTGCTTCTTCTTCTGTCTCCTTGAACCCCAGTCGGTCTCGGCAGATGGCTGCTCACACTGAGCCTGGTTTTGCTGGAGATTTCTTCCTGTTAAAAGGGACATTTTCCTCTCCCCTGTCACCTGCATGCATGCTTGTTGTGAGGGACTGTTGAAGAGTCAACGACAAAATGCAAGTGAATATCATTGCCACGGTCTCATCCAGGAGGAGATAGTCCTGAAAGTTGGTGACTTGATACAATTATCTGGTTATCCTCAATAGAAATGTTTTACCAACATAACTGTATAGTAATTTTAAATAGTTTTGACCTGAAATGTGTTGTGGATAGTGAAATGCTATATAAACTGAATTAATTGAAGATTTAAATTATGTAGGATTACAGACCATATAGTATAGAGGGTTAATTCTTCGACTGTAATGAGGAAAACCCAGGTTTCGGATCTCGGTTGTGCTATGTACGACGTCTGGATAAAAACCTTTCCAGATCTGTCATCATAACTTGCTTTGATGACCCGTTTTTAGGGAGCAGCTCAAAGGAGAAAAACCTCCTATTTCGCACTGGTTCACTATGCCCTTAAAGGTATAGTGGAGGATGTTGTTTTTCCGATGGGATCATCAAAATAAGTGGTCCTCCTATTTGTCAATTATTCTGGTTATAGGTTTGCATAAGGCCATCCTACGTGCTCATCCCCATTTTCACTTAGTCTGACATAGTGAAAAAATTGGAAAGTAAGCTTTTATCAGTGATGCAAACAATACATTTTAAACAGAGCGTGCATGAGGAGAAATGGGCTTGTGCATTCTCTTGCACAAGTTTAATAGGCATTCCGTTTTGCGACCGGGTACAGGGTTGTGTATGTGCTTTTTTTTTTTTTTAGTGGAGAAAGCACTTTAAAAATGTGCAAATTCTCCTCCATACCTTTAACTGTTTCCCTTCAATTACCTTTAATCATTAGGGTGGGGTTTATGGTTCCAAAATTTTAGTTCACACTACAGAGATGCTGTGGCGAGAGTGAGCAGCACTAAATTCCTGGGGGTGCACATTAGCGACGACCTCCCCTGTACCACCAACACAGCATCACTGGTGAAGAAAGCCCAGCAGCGCCTCTACTTCTTGTGCAAATTGAAGACAGCAATTGCCAGGCCTCCCATCATGACCACATTCTACAGAGGGACCATCGAGAGTATTGTGTCCAGCTTCATCACCGTGTGTTGTTGAAGCTGCACAGATCAGAACAGAAAGACCATCCAGCATATTGTTAATAGGGCTGGGTATTTTGGCCAAAGTCCTGAATCGATTTGATTTTGATTCATACAGTTCTAAATCGATTCATTTCGATTCGATCTGTTTTCACAATAATGAAACTGGTTCAACTGTGTTTTAAATCATCATGTATTTTATTTTTTCCTGTCATATTAAACACAAAGTGCAAACTTGTAAATCAGACAGTTTAAACTTGAGATGTGAACAAAACTGTTCACAAAACTGTATACAAGTGCAAACTTGTTTGTGAAAAGTGAAGCCTCACTCGAGCAAGCAGACGTGACACAGCGGGGACACAGGAGACATGCACAAGCTGCATTATCTTCTCTGCACAAACCATATTTGCAAACTATTGGCTATATTTCCAGCTGACTGGCCTGAAGTAACCTTGGTGGTCTTCAGCACGGGATGCGAGGCGCCACTCATTATCAATGTAGTAGGAAGTCACTTTAATGTCACACATCCAGCACAGTGGCGGAGCTAGACTTTTTTTTCAAGGGGTGGCCAAAGGGTGAGCAAGGCTTTATCAGAGGGGTCCATATAAAAATGACGAACGAAAGGAAAAAAAATATTTTCTCACACACACTCAAGTTAAAATGGTTTATTTAACAAAGATTTGCCATGACCAAACAAGACGCTAAACAGCACTATGGAACAGTGAACATGTAAACTCAGAGCCCAGAATATGACCAAAAACAAATTCTAAACATACTGCAAACTCAAAGTCAGGATACCCTCAAGAGAGCATAATTCTCTGATGTTGGTGGGAAGAAGCAAAATGTTTTACAAAGTCATCCATGTTGAGGGCATGTGCCCTCCTTGACTCAACACTGAGAATGCCAAGATGACTTAACCTGTCATCAGCCATAGTTGTTCTAAGGTGGTTTTTGATCAGTTTTAGAGCAGAAAAACTTCACTCACAGGATGCAGTACTGACTGAGATAACAACTGAAATCTTACAAAGTCTAAACAGCTCATGAAAAACCTCTTTATATGCTTCCAGGAAAACAACAAAGTCAAGTAAAGTAGAGGGTCTCTCTAACCCACCTTTTTCTCTCCTCAAAAGAAGCCGTCTGGTTTGGTGAACCTCATGTTTAAGATCTTCTAGATCTGACTCAAATGTCTGTCAAAAAGCATACAGTGTTTCCTCTTTCAAGAATAATGGGCTTTTTGGGACCAGAGACTGAACCCCTAGCATTATCTCACAATTATTCTGTGAAAAACGCCTCTCAAGCTAAGCTGTGAGACAGTCAAGTATCTGATAAAAGACACCTCTGTTAAAATCCTCATTACTTTGGTCACTGTGCCTCTGTCTTACAGTAGTCATTACCAGTGAGTCCAAAAACCTGGAACTGGCCTTAGGCTGTCTCTTGCAGAGTGGCAGGGTGCTTATTTTGCAGCATTCTACTAGTTCTTGAGTGTCCCTCAGTAGTTCACCAAAGCAAGCTTCACTTCTGTAGCTTTTCAATGTGTCTGTCAGGGAGCCGACTAAATCTACAGCTTTTGATAAATCAAGATTGCAAGATTGAAGCATGTCAGACAGGATTTTGATATCCCCGAGCACTTTACAAAAAGTAACTAAAAGTGCTATAAACTGAAAATCAATCTGAGCCAAAAGACCCTTTGCTTCCACTTTTCTATCCCCACTGTTATTTTCAAGGGAAATATCTTGCAAAAGCCTTAAAAGCGCTGGGAGCCTGTCTCTCACATTGCGACATGCCAGATATCTACATGCCCACCTAACATCTATTAGTCTCTGGAGCTCCCTAGGCTTCTCTTGTGGATATAGCTCTTTTTGGACAGCAAGCCACTTGATGTGAACAGCAGAACCAGTTACAAATTTATAAATATTCTGAAGAAGAGAAAAAAAGTCTTCAGCTTCAGGCACTGACTTTACCACATCAACAAGAACGAGATTCAAACAGTGTGCGTTACAGTGTAAATAAAATGCTAATTTGGCATCGTTTTTAATGCGTGCAGCAACACCTGAATGCTTCCCACTCATCACAGAGGCACCGTCATAACCCTGTCCTACAAGGTTGTTTCTGTAGTCCAGACCATGCTTCTCCAGACACCCCACTATCATTTTGGTCAGACCCTCAGCATCCAAGCTTTCTGCCGACTGAAAGTGAAGGAAGCTTTCATGTATGGCACCACTGTAATAGTAACAAACTACTAAAGATATTTGTTCTTTCTTTTGTAAATCTCTAGTCTCATCTGCCAACACACTGAACACCTCGCTTTGTTTAACTTCAGCTATGATTTCTTTTTGAACCATTTCAGCCAATCCCTGCAGAATCTCATTTTGGATTTGGTGGCTAGTATACTTTGCATTGCCATGTGCATCTAACCTTTTCTGCACAAAGGCGTCATGCTTTGCAATTTCATTCAAAATGGCTAAAAAAATGCCTTATTGTCAGAGTCATCAGACTCCCTGTGACCCCTTTGTGCAATATTTTGAGTAGCTGTTAATAGTAACACCTCAGCAACTGTTTTAATGTATTTTTTATTTTCTTCAACTTTCTGTTTCCTACCCTTATTTAAGGCATCAAGAATAGATCTGTTACACTCATTGATCCTTTTGTACTCATTCCAGGCATACATTGCATTTATGTGCTGCTCTGATTTTGAATGAACCTTAAACCCAGCATCCTTAAACAAGGCTTTTTTCCAATTGAAAAAACCTGCTTCAGATGTGAAGGATGATTCTGTATAACTAGGGAGGGAGAAATGCCTGCTTGCAAAACAGTAACTGGCATTTTGAGATACAGAGTACTCAAGACATGGATTGTCTTTGTACCAAGAGCTGATGAAAGCCCTTGTTCTTGTTCCATGCTGAGTTCTTGGGAACTTTGACAGACATGGCTGAGCTGGACCTTCCGCTTTAGTTCTTGAGATGTCTGGAATAAATATTAGGTAATTATATTAAGTATTTTAATTGTATTTTTGGACAGACATCTCAATAAGTTAAGTTGTAATTAGTTAAGTTTCTATAGCATAACATGGGTAGTGTGTGCCTACCAACTGGTCCTTTTGGTGTGCAATAGGTTGTGCTGGATGGGGGGAGTTCAGTGCCATTTCCTTCTGCTTCACTGTCTTCCTCCCCAGAGTCTGACTCTGAATCTATATCACCCTCATCTCTCTCTGGAACTTAATTGTGAAATGCATAAACAGACACAATAAAAAAATGCTAACCTTTAGAATTAGGGCTTATTGGATTTTACTACTTAATAACTCTCTGTCACAGCCTCTAACCTGTTGGTGATACACTTGGGCCTGGTGTCTCCTGGCTGGCTTCTCCAGGTTGGTCACTGCTGCAGGGTTCTGTCTGGTCCTGGTCTGGCCCTGGTTTTTGCCTCTTTAAGAAGAACTGGGAGATCTTTCCTTTTCTCTTCATTTGGGCTCTACATAAAATAAGACAGCCTGGTATTTAGACTCCATGAGTGTTTGGCACAACACTATTTTAACTATCATTTAAACTATAGTTTTTAGTTTTCTGTAGCTAGCTAAAATAATAAAGAATTAAAGAGTCGTCTCCTTATAAGCAGGGGAGGGAGGCTATGATAGCAGAACCACACTCAGAGCTGTATTCAGCTGTTTTGCGTCGTTCTCCTCTGCAGAGTAAAATAAAACCTTTTCTTCCTTGCATATCCGCTCTCAGTGCTCATTTTTACTCCATACCACTCAAAGGTTCTGGCAGTTCTTGAAGGATCCTTCTTCTTCTTTCTGATGAAAGACCACAACTGTTCCCTACAGTCATATGATGGGTAAAGAGCCAATCAGATCTTATTATTTAGATTCAATAAGCATCTATTTTCAGTTTCATGTGTGGTAGATATTGCAACACAAGGCAACATGTAAAATCACCATAAAGCAAAAACATTTTCACACACAGACAGTAGAAACCATTATGCTTATGTAGCTTATGTCATTGTTTTATTTTTAGGAATGCAGCTTTAAAACGGAAACTTTCATTTCACACAATAATACATTTAAAGTGTTTATTTACAGTGAGTTTGATTATTTTGGCTGATGTCGAAAAAAGTAATTTTAGTTAGAAACTTCTAAGATGCAAATGAAGAAATATTTCAAGTATTTATTTACATCAAGTTTATTTTTTTTGTTTACAGCCAAAGAAATTCTGTCAAAATATTTGTATTCACTAAAATGGCTGTAAGGCTGCATCTCTGAAACTATTGTGGGAGAATACAAGCAAAAAAGTAACTACATATCTTATTTAAAAATGTTCTCTGATGTTTTATGCAGAACTAAAACAGATTCCTTCAAAATCAAAATAAAACTTTCAGAAACAGGAATTATAATGACTTAAAATGAGACAATATTTAATGACTGTAAGAAGCTGAAGCTGGTTGGAAAACAAAAAAACAAAAGAAAAATGAAAGTAACGGTTTTACAGTAGAACTAGATCTTACAAATATAATAAATGAAATTGTTTATACTTTCAGTGGGACATTAGATATTGTCATGCAGTTGCTGTTTTTGTCTCAAACGATCAAATCTACAGTCAATGGACCTTAGGCTGCAGCTAAATTGGTAAAGTTAGTTGAATAAACAGCAAAATTAAAAGAAAAAAGAAACAGAGAAATCAATAACGTTAAAGTTGCACATTTATCATCTATTTTAAACAGCTTAACATGTTTAAAAATAATGTTTTTAAAAAACACAAGCATGTATTATGATAAATATCTTCATATACATAGTTTGAACATTTTAATATCACTTTTTTCTTCCCTGTCAACATTAAATTACTTTTCCTCTGTCAGGTCAGTACATCCTCAAAAAGGTTTTGACTTAATAAATGGCGGAATGATACGAGATTTTTACTGATCAACAGCATCAAACAAAGCAGATTGGTTTTGGTTTTATTTTTCAGTTGGGTCGTCATGAAGAAAAACAGATCCTAGCCCTATTTTATTTTACTACCTTTTATGTACCCCTTGCAATGCACTCACAAGTATGCGTACCCCGTTTTAGGAATCACTGTATAGTCTGTGAGTATAATCTCAATAAATTGACTTGAAGTGGTTGATCTCAATATATACTTCTATTTTTCTCTTAAAAGGGGGCTGAAATAGCAAAATTTCCAAAGTATTCAAAGAATTTGGGTGTTTAACGAACTGATATGTTTTTGAAAACAAACACTGGCCTTAAATGAGAAAAGTTTAGTCTGATTTAACACCTCACAGTTAGAAAAAAGACAATGTCCTTCAAATCAGTGTTTCTAAATATGTGGTTTTATGTGTACTTATATGTAAAGTGGTGGATCTTCAGATGCTCTATGTCTGTTGGTGATAATGATATAAAAATATAAAGACGATGATCAGGGAGAGCAATAGGATGATGTTGATCTCTTTGCTCTTCGGTATTCAAGCTCCTCCTCATCTGTTCAGAAAACACCAACATGTATTAATCGGCAGTCGAACAAATACTATTAATATTAAGAATATTAGTCTTATATGAGCTAAAGCATAGCTTTCATTAAAACTATTCAAGTTCTAATTAAAGCGGATAATGAAAGATCTGGTCAATTTTTATCAACAACAAATCATCACAACTGAGGGGATGTTCAAGGAAAAGCACTCTAGAATTAAATGCATATTTCTTTTTTAAATTGGTGTTCAGGCATGTTTCGTGGTGAGTAAACTTGCATAAACTTTATACATGTTGAAATTTGGTGCTTCGCTCTAGAATTTCTCTGCAATGTGTATTATCTCAAAGCTAAGTAAACCCTTAGTTAAGACCTAGTGTTTTTATCTTTAACATATGATTCCTAGCTAATGTTCTTCTACTGTAAAAAAAATGGCAAACAGGATGAAAATAAAACTGGATGAAAGATTATATCTTTAATTCATTGTTAAAGTATAATTAAAAAGGGGTTGAATTTAGCAATTACGTGATCAGGAAAAAAAAAGTGGGCCAAACAGTAAGCCTTGGGGTACTCCATGATTCTGATTTCAGATATTAACAGGTAACAGTCAGTAATTATGAGTTATAAGTCATTAAAATAAGTTTAGTCACCAAGTTTTCCTTTTGTTTGAGGATTTTTCAGCTTTAAAATGAATGAACTAAAACAGAGGAATACACATTTTACCATTCTCCCGGAGCTTCTTTTTCTTTTTACATATGACACAGCAGCACACAATGATGATGATCAGCACTAGAAGAAAACCTTAAAAAGATCAGAGAAAAAAAAATCTGAGGTGCAGAAATAAAAAGCCTTTTAAGTTGACTTCTGCCTTTTTTTTTCTTTCTCTAATAAATTTCAGTGTAATTGCAAACATACCTCCTCCACCAGCAATAAAAACCCAGGTGCTGATTCCAAATAACTCATCTGGAATGCCTGGAAGAACTAATAAAAAATAGAACAAAGAATAATCAACCCAAACATTTAGTGTCTAATGATATGATGGCCGTAATAACTAGTATAGATACTTACTATTGTAAACACAGGTATGACTCAAAGAGAAACTCTTTTCAGAGCTGCCATCATTATAAACTTCACAGGAGAAGTTCATGTTTTTACTTTCTGAAATTGTTCTTATCAATGAGATTTTTATTTCATTGTGGATCACTTCCCCACTCTGGAACCACTTGTACTGTGCATCATCAGCCTGCTGTGGGGGAAAATATAACAAGCTGTTAAAAAAGCATATATAGAAGAAAATATTTCAGCATAATTTGATTTTGGAAATATGAGAAAATATGAACCAAATAACCTCAAAGAAATGGAAAAAAAAACAAAAAAAAAAAACGGTATTAAAATGACATAAAAAAAGCTGACATTAACACTCACTTTGTATTGATAATCATTATTAAACATTATTGTAAAAGGATAATTACACTACAGAGCCTTCCTGACAATTGTAGGCCTGCTTCGGGTTTATGAAACCAGCTAAAGTTTCTAAGGGGACTTTTGAAGGCCCCAAAGTGTCATGATTTCTTGCAAAGTTACTGTTTTCTTTTACGTTCAGCTCTGCTCCTGGCAGCATTGTCCCTAATTCTTCCCACCTATGCAGCTCAATCGTTTTTCATCAGTACTCATGCTTACCCTGCCTATTTATCTCAAACCAGTTACTGATGCTAAATTATTTGAAAGCCTCACAATAAATAGATGTCAAGCTTTGCTTCCACGGCTGATTGTCTGATCATAACCTTTCTTTTGCCTCAATTGTCCCCGTCTTTGCCTTTCCCTCATCAGACTACTCTGAGCTTATCTCTTGTTATCTCTTGCCCTTTCTGCCTAAAAGCGAGTTTTGTTTTTAACAAATTTGTTAATTTTTTGTGTCTGGTTGAATATTGGTTCCTCAGTCTAGAATGTTACACAAAGCAGCCTTTTTTTAAGAAAAAAACATGTTCTTACCTGAGCAGCATTGCAGGTAAAGATGACCTCGGAGCTCTTACAAGTTGTATTTATTTCAGGCTTCCTCACAGGTTCTAAGTGGGTTTGATTAGAAACATTAGAAAAATTAGTGTAGAACTAACTGAGCTGCTGGCTCTCTTCAGTCACAGGATGGCAGATATACCTAAATCCAATTTACTGAATAATCACAATTTTTTTAAATAGTTTTTACTATTTTAACTATTATTGTAACACTTACCAAAGCACATATTCACCACAGGATCACTTCTTTCAGAGCTTATCTTGTTGTAAACTTCACAGGAAAACTGGACTTTTTTCATTTCCACAGTCTTTTTTTTTAGGTTGATTCCTGTTTCGTTAATCTGATTCCCATTCTGGAACCATTTGTATTGTGCATCATCTGGTTTCTAATGAAAATGATAAAATATTGTTTAAGAGTTTACAAATTTACCAAGTTTAGGTGGAGGCAGGATCCAAATAGATTGCTTTTACCTTAAAAACATGAAATGCGATAAAGGCTAAAAGTATTTGTCCCGCTTGTCAGCAGTGGCGGCTGGTGAAAAATATTTTTGGTGGGGCTGATATAGCCTAGTGTATGTCTCCAACTAATCCAGAATAAGAATTCAATTAAACAATTGGAAATGAAATACAATTTAACAGTAATGATTTAATTTACTATATAATAACAGTAACAGTGATGATTTGGGTCACTGTGACGGGGTTCTTTGGCCTCCAAGAATCCAGGCTCAGTCGGGTTACCGGGGTTGTTGATTTATTGTGCTCAAAAACTCAATACAGGGTGCAAAAGAAACTAAACATACAAGATACTCTGGGCCTCAGCCTCCCTCCAGTTACCAGCAATGTAACAAAGAAACAGAAAACAAAAATGGCCGCTCTTCTTCCCACAGCCCTCATTAAATAGTTTAAGCCCCTACCCTCAGGCTCTCTTATTTCTGATTTCTTCTCATAAATCAGTTTTCTCTATATATTACCTCCACAAACAATTGATATACAAAAAAAAAAAAAATTTTTACAACTTAATTCCTTTACACGGATTAATTGACTTATTCAATTACACCAAACTGAGTTTGAACCCAGCAAAGACGCTGCCAGACTGAAGATGACAAGTCCCCATAGCATAAACACGTACACACACACACACACACACACACACACACACACACGCACCCCACACACACACGGCTAACCCCACTGAAATATTAAGTGTGCACCCTTAATACGCCAGCAGGTAACCAGGACAGCTTGTGTGTTTTAAGTTAATGGAGCTACTGGGCTCAGCGCGAGTGTATTGGTCCTCACAAGCACAGTATAACAGGAATGTGTGTGTGGCACGCAAAGTTAGAGGTTATTTTAAGTGATGAGGTGGATTCGTCACAGTCACAATAACCATGACATGAAATTTTCATACCCTACAACAGGGATGTTCTTCTGGCAAACGAGTAGATAAATAAGGATCTCACCGAATTTGGTGGAAGCTGCACCTCGCTCGTTACGTTCGCCATCATCCCTCTAATTGTCTGCACCTGCGCTTGGGTGCAGGAGCCTGTTAAAGCGCAGTATTTTCAGAGCCCCAAACGATAAAATTCTGAGACGCTGATTGGCCATTAAATGGTTAAATTCACCTAGCAATAGTACATGATTGGCAGATTCTCTGCAAATGTGGGGCTGTCTGATCACAGCCCCAAGACAGAGACGGTAGGAGTCTGTCTGTGGAAATCCACAAATGAATGACAGTAGGTAGGGAAATGTAGTTTATACAATTTGTTTTGCTTATAGGTACACACTCTAGAGAGTAAAACTGACATTTATGAGTTAATTTCTAAAAATATATTTTACGTTTCTCTCTTCTTATCAGGGAGGGCGGTGCCCCAGCGCCCCCTATGGGCCGGCCGCCACTGCTTGTCAGACAAATGTTTATTCAGACAAAGAAAATTTGTAAATTAAAAAAAGCTGTTTTCAACAGAGGATTTTGTCAAAAAATATAAATGCTTATCTAAACCAATACGGCCAATGTGGAGCTATAACCGCCTATCATATAAAATCATCATTTAACTGTGATTACTTACATTTTTGGGATAGTTTAGATAAATAAAAACACAAACCCAGAATCTGATAGCTGTTATTCCAGTAGGATCAATGAAGTACTTAAAAAGAACCTATTTGACTACCCGAAATAAGTTGTTTTAAAAAAGCAATACAAAACCCAGAATGGAAGGCATTTTTATAACAGACGATAAATTAACTCACATATATCAGAAAGGGGAACCAGAGTAAAGGTAATTATCCACAAAAAGAAAAAAAAGAAAAAAACAGCAGTGACCCTTCCTTGGAGCAGCCAGCCTACTGACACTAGCAAATCAATGACTCTGAAGGGCGCAGAATGGCACTGGAAGCTCTTCCTGTTAGCAATCCAGTTGTGTGGGTCATGTTTTGTGTTTTTCTCTCCCTCCACCACCAGGTGGTGCCCTGTCCTCGTTAATCCTCCAACACACCTGCGGCTGGTTGGCTCATCACTGAGGACTATTTGAGCGGTGGACTGTCACTACCTCGACGCCAGAGTGTTTGCCAGTTTTGGGTAACATAGCCAAGCTGAGATTAGCGGAGTCTAACTGAGTCTTTGTTTCACCGAGCCTAACATTGTTTTTTATCTTTGCCTTTCGGCAGGAAGCCATCCTGCAAGCTGGATGTTTGGCCTTCTTCCCCTGGAAGGATTGTTTGAGTCTCACACTGAGCAGGGGATTAACCTTGACACGTTCCATTCAAGTTCTCCCGGAATTCCAAGTGACAGTCCGCTCCATTGCTCCTCAGGATCCAACCAAGTCAAAACCTTTCCGCCCTCCAATGAGCCCCTTACCTCTGGATAAACCCACACCGACTGGATTCTGGGAAGAAAGTTTTCTCCACTAACGTGAGTCCCGTTTTTCTCTGTTTGTCCAAGCCATCATCCAAAGTTCCCACTGACCCTGAACTAACGTCTGATACTTCCCTTTCACTTCCAGTTCCGGTTCACCAGTACACTGAGTTTCCTGAATCCAACCCCTGTTGATCTCCTCAATAAACCTGTTAAACTTTTACCCTGGTTCTCTGAGTTAAGTTAATTCTCAATAGCATTTGAGACCAAAATCACAACTAAAATAATGCAATAAAGAAACCTAAAAGCCATTCCAAAATTTGCCAATACACATATTGATGATTCCCAAGAAAAGGAGCGACAGTCTAATATTGGGTGGTAGAGCAGTTGTCCTGAGCTGCTAAAGGGATGGTTCAATAGTAAATATAAGTGATATAAACATAAATTATCCTCTAGAAAATCCTGCAGAACAATGCTAGGCTATTCTTTCATGAGATTAGGTTTGGGCTTTGCACATCAACAACGATCTAAATCGCACTTATCCACCACTGCATGGCTCAAAAAAGAGGTTTTAGAGTGGTCTAGTCAAAGTCTGGACTAAAGTCCAGTCAATACTGTAGGATGACATTCGACAACCATTTCATACACCTCTAATGTGTCTAAATTAAACAAATTCTGCAAAAGTTAAAAATTATTAATATGTTTGAGATCAAAATAATCAGCTATTTGGGTGCAATTAGTTTCCCTTTAAAGGGCCAGGTGATTGCAATAACTTTTTTCCCTTCATAAATAAAATCCTTTCTTGGAATCTACTTCTTCTATTTGTTTGCTAAGGATGAAAAATAATAATAAAAATCAAGGCTCATATTAAAACAGCAATAGAAAAAACTAGGACGGGGTAAATACTTGTTCACGTTTTTGCATAAAAAAAAAAAAAAAAAAAAAGTAAAATTTTCCATAAATATAATTTGAGACTTTGTAAAATTTTTAGAAACTCTCTAACATCTCTTAACCTATGTGAGGGCGCCCCTTAGCAATCAGTTTTGTTCTGTAATGCTTAAAAAATATGATTAATTAATTAATTAAAAACGAAATTGAAAAAATAATTAAATGTGAGCTCACCTGTATGTTTTGAGGAATGCAGGTAAAGGTGACATCTGAGTCCTTGCAGGTCACATTTATTGAAGGCTTCTTCACACGGTCTGAGTTGGTTGGATTATATCAAAAAGATTATGTGCTAAAGGAAGTCATATCGTGGTAAACAGCATAGAGAGCTGCTAAAGCATCAGTCCTCTACAGGAATCACAGCTTTAGGAACTCATTAGAGCTTTACATTGTTCAGAGATCATTAAAAATAAAAGTCAGAGATTATCATTGACTGAATAAGTAACCAGTTTATACCTACCCAGCACACATAACTTGACGCTCTTTTTGGCCTGTATTTTTCCTCTTTGATCATGAACCTCAGTGGTATAAACTCCTGAATCCTTCTTCTTCAGATTTATCAGTTTAAGGGACCCATCTGCATTAATATCACCTTTTTCCACAAGAATAAGGGATTTGTTTCTTCTATGAATTATTAATGTTTCTTCAAACTTCCACCTCAGAGTATAACCAGATTTTACTGTGTAATCCACAGGAACAATGATGTCTTCGCCTGTTGCAGCATACTGGTCACAACCTTAAAAAAAAAAAAAAAAAACTTTTTAAAACTTCATTAGATAAAACGCATAAATACTGTGACTTTATGTGACACAAGCAGAGTTAACAAATACAAATACATTTCTATCAATGTGACCAATTATGGCGAATAAAAAAAAATAAAATCAAGAAACCTTTAATGGTATAGTGGAGGATACTCTTGCGTGCGTTTAATAGTTGTTTCCTTTGGGTAGTGGGTACAGGTTTGTGCATGTGCACTTTTTTTTAAGTGGAGAGGGTAGGTCTTTTCAAAAATATGCGAAAATCCTTCACTATACCTTTAAGATGCAAAAAAAAAAAGAAAAAAAACCTCTAATGACTTTAATATCTTTATGAATTATTGTCAGATTGAACTTGAACTTTCAGTCCTCTTTAATTTAAACCGGACATCATATCATTAGAAAGTCTACTTGTTTAGATTTTATTGACATTTTCTTCACAACATTTACTTTAAGAAAAGAAAAGCAGGACCAGAGCTTTTTCTTTTATGCAAAACATGCTGATATGGCTAAAATCCTGTAAAGCTTTAACAGTCGTCTGTCAAAATCTAAAGGAACCAAAAACTGTTTGAGGGAACCCACTATATCAGCCTCTAACAAAAACTACTTGGCGGCAGCTGCATCATGCTCTGGGGTTCACTGTGTTTACCTTAAACATTTAGGTTTCTGCTAGAAAGATGCTGAAGATAAAGAGAGTCATCTTGAGATCAACATAACTTCTTCAGCAGAGGAAATGTTCAAATTCTTCGGGCCAGAGTGCAAAACTATATATTTGTGGTTAACTGAATGCGGGTGTAGACAAGAGAAGTCATCACAATCTGAGAGATCTGAGAAACTTCTACGAATCATATCAACTTATGGGTATGCAGCCAAGTTATTTCACTTTGAATTCCTATTTTCCTGTTAACTGATCAATGCAATTCTATGCAACATTTTGCGCACAAGCATTGAAATAAATGTCGGAAAGAGTTAAAATAAATCCAGATAATCGAATGCATTTATACCTTAAATACCTGGAAATGGAACAGCAGTGCATGGAGAGAAAAATTAATATGAATCTGTTATATTTGAATGTAATTTACAACTAAAAGATATGTACAAAACCATCAAAATTAAAACACTGAAAATTAATTATGAAAAATATATAATGGAGACTCTTGACCTCAAACATCTGTTTGGGGTGCAACAATTTCCCCAAACAGTACAAACGCTCTCAAGAAATACGTTATTGAAAACAACATTATTTTATTATTTCACCATTTAATTGAAGGGTTTAAATCTAATTTACTGAGTGATATTACTGGCCGTTTTTAATTGTTTTGTATCTAAAATGTTAGCCAAGCAATTAAACAATTTGTTTTACGTACAGCTTAATCTGACCGTGATTTAGAATGGTTTACTGTAACCAAATGGAAAACATGAACACCTACACAACTTTTACACCGAAAATGGAAAAAGAAAAATGCAACTGAACAAAGACCTGCAGCTGAAAACAGAAGGTCAGAGAAATAAAGTCAAACTTAACAGATCTGCTCTTTTAAGCTCCCCTAGAATCCATTAGAATGAGGTATTTTATACCTTGGGTTGCGACGGCGAAGCAGCAGAGCAGAAACACAGAGAATGGACCCATCTTCTTCACTGTCTCCATCACTTTGAGATAACTTTCCAACATCAAGGTTATTTCCTGTTTTGACTCGTATGTGGGCTGCCTTTCTGTCACTGCTGACTTCCTCTGTTTTTTAGCTTTAAGGGGAACACAATCACAATAGTTACATAGTTACATAATCACAATTGTTACTTCAAGAACCTTAAGGCATTAAGAAGAACTGTTAAGACCTTAAAGTGATGCAATTCTTTACATTCTATCATATGGAGTTAAAGTGTCTCTTAGCACAAAGGTTAACATATAAACAGCATTTTTAATTACTACCTCTCATAGTTGAGATAACAGTAAAATAAAATTCTAATATTTCTATAAAGATTCTGCAAAGTACGCAGGGATAGAACATGAAGGTTATTTAGATTAAAAAACAACTTTACTCACCTTATATCTCAATCAACCGTAGAGTAGTTCTTGCAGACGTGAAGCTCAATAAACCCCTAACTTGATAAAACTGTGCAAAGAGGTTGGTTTCTGACTCTTGACGCTCTGTCCCACCATCAGCAAGATGGGGGATGTTTGCAGCCTTGCAAGCAGTAACTACAATCGATCCGCTTGTGGTTTCACAGCTCAAACCAGAGCAACAGCTGTATTTTATCAGGTTCCTCTTAAAAATACAGAGAGCTGAAAAGTATTCATCTCATTATATTTAGATATAAACCAACATAATGATATTAAATATTATCAAATGTAGGGAAGGTGATGCATGATTTTCAACCTTGTTACTACTATTTAGCCCTATTTACTCTAAATATACTACAACCCAACCAGTTACCTTTAAATGTGAAGTAAGATACAGTTGATCTGGGATTGTTAACACAAGGTAACCAACAGCAGGAGTGGTTGATTCATTTATTCATCGCTAGATAGCAATTATTAGTTTTTGTATTCTTTGTTTTCCTGCATGCACATAGGCCTATATGTTTTTTCTCCTTTACTTTTAGTGCATTCTTTTTATTTCTTTGTCTTTTTTTTGTTTCCCCCTCCACTGCAGTTAGTTTTTATTCTCTTTTTTAGTTTCACATGTCTTTCCTAGGCTTCTCCTTGTGGTTTTTGATGATGTGTTTCCTGGTTTACCTTGATTTTGTTCGATCATTACCCAATAAAAGGTTACCTCTTAGTTTCTCTTTGTTTCTTCTGCATTTTCAACCATGGCTTTTGATTTAGATCATGGAGAATAACACCATATAGTGTAATTTCACCAAAAATATATTAAAGTTCTCCAACAAACAAGTCCAATCTCTATCGAATTAAGTAACAATTAGTTCAGGATTATTCCAAATTCATCCAGTTATTCCCATTCATTTGGTATTTATTCAGATCCAATTATATGCAGTCCAGCTCATTAAAATGACTCATATTGTGAAAACATTTTGTCACTTAGATGAATTAAATTTGATATCTGAGCTTCAAATGTGACCTTATCATAATTTCTCCAGAGTTTTCTGAAAGTTCACTTGTGACTGGCTGTTGAATTCCTAATAATGGCTTATGTCCTGGAAACTTCTGTTGCAAAAAAGGCTGCTCTAATTTGTCCAAATCGCATTCAATACAATTTTTTTTCCTGGTTTGATTTATGATTCATTCATAGATGTATTTACTGGTATGCTTTACTTCATCGCTCTGCAACAGAACCAAAGTCTGGTTAAAAGTATGGTGGAGGATGTTTTTTTTCAGGGTGGATCATCAAAATAAGTGGTCCTCCTAATTGTCAATCATTCTGGTCATATGTCTACAAAAGGCCGTCCTACGTGCTCGTCCCCATTTTCTCTTACCTGTGTTAAGCCTGACATGGTGGAAAAATTGCAAATCTTCTTTTATAAAGTAAGCTTGTCTGAGCGACACAAACAGCAACTTATAAACAGAGCGTGCACGAGGAGAAATGAGTTCTTGCATGCTCTCGCATGAGTTTAATAAGGGATTCCTCTCAGATGCGTGTGCATTTTCTTTTTAAAGTGGAGAGGGCTGGTCTTTTCAAAAATTTGCCAAAATCCTTCACTATACCTTAAAGATTAAGGTTGAACTGATGTTTGGAAAAACTCAGTTCAATTCATGGTTCCATCAAATGCAGCAAATAGTGCGGTTTCTGAAACAGGAAAAAAGCTCTAGACCATCACTCCACAGTCTTGTTTGACTCTTATGATGTTAACATCCTAAATTACTGAGTCAGTTTTACACCAAAGACCAAGTATCCCCCCTTTCAAAAGTGTACAGCTTTGCCTCATCAGTCCACAGAACCGTCTCCCAAAAGCTTTGGAGAATATAAAGATTTTTCTTTTTTTTTTTCCAAATATAAGATGACTCTATGTCTTATTTGAGTCAGTAGCAGTTCTAGCCTTGGAATTATACCTTGGATGCCATTTCTGCTCAGTTTTTTCATTTTTTCTATTTAAAAAAACAAAGTCAGAGCCTTGTAATCATAACGGCTATTTAAATTCCTTTAACAAATAACTGTAAATACAGAAAACATTCAATCAAGGAAGAAGGTGCCCCATTTCCTGAAAGATAATTCTAAGAACACTAAAACATTGCTATAAGTTTGAATGCTTAGCAGCATAAGCTATACAAAAAACACATCTGATATGAGAGTCGGGTTATATAAATGTGTTTTTTTTTTTTTATCTGCTGATTTTAAACATCGAGGTTCAGATGGTTATACATCGTTTTAGCTTTAAGAAAAAGGTTTGACTTTTTCTGATTTTTGTTTAATGGAAAGTTCTTATAAAAGCATAAAACCAAAATCCTGTAGAACATCCTGTTTATGATGATCAATATCAGATCAGTGCTATCCTGACTAATTGTAAAACATGGTTTTATGTTAAGAGTGGCAATTGTTTTTTTGGGAAACATTTGATGTTTTTTTAAGAGGAACTGTAAATAACATTTGGCTTTAAATGCAATCTAGCACAAAAGCCTCTAATAATGCATTTTTTTTCATTCAATACATCTTAATTTTGCTCCAACAGAAAACATTGAGAATATACTAAAAAATATATTATTTTCTTCTACATATATGCCATTTTTTAAAAGAAGTTTACTGTTTATTATAATGTAAACATTCTTTATTTAAAACATCAAAATCGTTTGAGCCGTTTCCCTCAGGGTGGTGCTGTTACAGCACCTGAGAATAGGGTTAGACTATTCAAAAAGTAACTTATGTTCTTCAGTTTAGAATAAAGTGTTTGCTCTATTGTGATAAAGGTATGTGGCAGCATGAAACAAAAATGCACTACTGGCATTTGTGAGAGATCTGCTGCTTCCGTTTCCCTCCAAGGCCTGTTTCATTGTGGTGAAAAGGTGTGAAAGCACTTTTTTCAGGCTCTTCATCGGAATTGGATGCCTTATGGTAAAGACTTCAACATATAAGTCTTTTAATAGCCACGGAAATTGCTGCGCTTTCCATCCCCATAGAGCCGTGTTTTGCAGAAGCGGTGCATTTCTTTTATTTCCTCTGATTACTTTGCACATTTTATGCGAAATACTTTTTAGCAACAATGTAAACCTACTTCCCTCACCAGCTTTATTATCTAGAAGCCTAAACGCCTGTTCATATCTATATAAAATTATATACGTTATAAAAGTAAAAAAGGTTTAGTTTTCCTTCCTTTTACATCAGAATATTATCAAACTGTGGCAATATAAGATTTACTTCGTAAAAAAAAGAAAGAAAAAAAAAACTGCAAAACTTCATATTTTGTTTACATGCAATACTCCAGAAAACAAAATGATTTGCAAGATTGACAGCAGCTTACAGAGGTATTCCTATCCCTAAAACCTTTTCATTTTCTTTAACTACAAAGTTAGCGGTGTAATTTAACCCTGCTTTAATGTGTAATTCTTCTATGAGGTCTTCACAGGTACTCTGGATTTTATTCAGGGGTAATAATACAATTGCATGCCAGGAATTGGATTTTTGGTTAAAAAATGTACATATATATAAGGTATAATTTCTTTCCACTTTACAATTAGACTTCTTTAAGTTGGGCTGTGATATAAAACCTACATGAAATGTTTGGCTGCGATGTGAAATGATGTCAAAACTTGAGGGGAATAAATACTTTAGAAAACAACTCTATTTCAGAATAAGAGCCACACACTACATTAATAACAAGCTTTAGTGGATGACAATCGAAATGAAACCTTCGAGTTGGATATTGCTGCATAAGCACTTCAGTGACCCTATCTACGATGCACAGACAATAAGGTAAAGTGTACAGTACTGTCAATTGTAGCTTAGATAAAGGAACAAGCAGGAAGTCGATGAGAAACAAACCAAATTTGTGGTGGGTTTGCACATGGCTGACATGTCAAATGAGTTCCTGTGGCCACAGATGACCCATTTCTACTAAATGGGCCTTTATAAATAGATCAGATATTTTTTCCACTGCTCCAGTCCAACTTGTCCAAACATAAGTCAAAAACACCCCACAGATGATTTTGACACTATCATCCAATCATTCTGCTCTGTATTGCCATTAACAGCCAATCAGAACCCTTTAAAAGCAATGAATCAAATAACTGTGCTCTGAATAACAGCAAAAAATTAGACTTGATCCGTATTACTTCAAAGCACATTGTTCTCTGTCTTAAATCAGCTGTAATGAACAGAAATGCCTTTCATCCACAGAAAAATGTAATCTAATGCTATCTTGCAGGCGCCAGCAGTTAAGTTAATAATGAATAAATAAATGAACCCAAATGTTTTATTTGATAGTATATAAAAGTGTACTTTAAAATGAAAGTCCGGAGGATGGAAAAAATGGTGTATAATATTGGCTTAATGGCAGTTGCAAAGGACTTTGCTAATTGTTTATCTTGATTTCCCGTGATGGACTGACACCCATCCAGGATGGCCCTTGGAGACAAATACCAGCCCCCTGTAACAATGATAGGATAAATAAGAACAGACCCTTGATGTACAATCTCATAGCTGCTACTTTGGTTGCATATTCAGAGGATTCAGGGGTTAAGATCAAAACAAAAAATGTCCAAGGTAAAAGTACAACATCCTCAAATACAGTGATGCTTTTGGACACTTATCTATAGGAAAAAGGTAAGGGTTTGGCCTCTTTATGTAAGGTTCTCCATCTTCATGCTTGTATCTGCATAACTGCAAAGGACTTTTTGAATCCAGTATTTGGTAGACTCTATTTTTGTTATGTGCCAGTTTGGATTTCCAACAATATATTTGGCCACTTTGATAGACTTTCACTGTTTTCAACTAATAAGATCTCATTGACAGAAAAAGTTTAAGAAGAGAGGAGTATGTGGGCATAGTGTCCTGCTGAGTGTTTTGGGGACAAAACTAATTAAAAACATTGCAATGTCTTGTCTCTCCCTTATCATACCTCCAAAGTATAACCCGATAAGTAGAAGTCTTAGGCCATGGTTTTAGATTCAAGAGGTGGAGCCTCTATTTAGGTGTCTCCCTCCCTCAAGATGAGTTCAGGAATCTTGGAGCCTTGTTCTTGGGCAATGTTTTAGCTGCTGGTCTTTCATGTTGATTTATCTACCTTCAATCCCTCACACACAGGCTTAAAATAAAGATCACAACCAAAACACCAAGATTACAGACACATGAAGGTAGAGTAGGGCTGTCCAACGTTGGTTTTCCAGGGCTGCTGTCCTGCACGTTTTAGAGGTTTCCATGCTTTAGCACAGCTGATTTCCATTGATAGTCCAGCAGGACAGCAGCTGTCGAGGGCAAACTTTGGACAGCTAGAATAAGTTTAATCTGTATGGTGGCTGTACTAAAACTCAAAGAAATTATGAGAAGCTCTGCATCTGCGTTCAGCTGAACTGACCTTCAATTACAATAAAGCCATTATGATCAGTTTTAAATAGCCACTTTTGAAGATCATATCTGCAGCACATGCAGGGTGGTTTACCAGCTGTTACAGCTTCATATTATGAGGATACTGAGATAATGGTTGCTTTCATGTTCACACACAGAAGTTCTAATGTCCCATACGTAAAAAAGATTCATTAAAAGGCGAGTCCACATGACGACTCTCGATATGTAAGTGAGACTTAAATATTTTGAGGCACAAAGAGGATAAGATATAGGGCATATGCAGAGAAACAAGCAGAGAAGATGGAGAACCAGATTATCTGGCAGAAGGAAAGGAGCAAAGGAACATAAGGCAGTCTAAAAGAAGAATCCAAACAGTTTAAATTCAGACAGAAGTCAGGAGAAATGTATATATAGAGCAGGTGGAATCAATCAGGGGAATAATGAGGAACAGCTGAGACAAGCTGAAGGAGGTTCGACTAATTAAGAAAGAGAAAAGATTAATTGAGAAGGTAGGAAAGTGCTTAGTCCTCAGGTGCAACTTTCCTGCAGTTTTTCCCTGCCTCCTTGCTCCGACACACCCAAACTAAAGGCCAAATCAACTCCTTGTAGGTAAGTCTAGCGGAGTTCTGGCCATTAACTATTTATTTGTTTCAGATATATTGAAGAAGGGATGCACGTAAAAGCTGTAGGACAGTGGCATCTGCCTTAGATGGACATTACAGAAGTAACTCTAAATAAAAACAATGGAAAAATAGGCTATGAAACGAATACACCTAAGTTGATAAAAAATGGCAACACCTGAACAATGGATTAATCAAAACAAAAACGCCCACCCCAGAACCCAAACACCTAATGATGATATGTAGAAGAAATCAGTTTTTATTGGGTCATGTCTGTTGTGTTTTAAATCTACTGTTGAGAATAGAGAGTCTTTTTATAGACCTGATGTGATTACAATACTGTATCTGTGGAAAGAATGCCCACTATGCTCCCCTGAAGGCCACTGATAAGAGCATTTAGCTACGTGTTTAGTCTACTGGGCTGTGTGCAGCATGCTTCCCATAATACTCCCTGACTTTACAGCAGGAACAAAGATAGAGATTCAGCGACACTCTTTAATAATAGTTTTATTTATTATTTATTTGCTATATAAACCTTTGGTTTAGAGAAAAGTCCCAGTTATGTAAATTTAAAGGTTGATATGTCCTTGTTTAAGCTTACTTTGGTATTTATGAATGTTCTTCTGAAGTTTATACATTTATGTCTTGCAAAATACACAATGAAGTCTGAAGGTTCTTTCTGTTTTTGTGTTTTTGTCACAATATGAAGTTTCAGATCACTAAACAAATGTCTATATTGGACAAAGATAACTCTAGATAATATAAAAATGAAAATTTCAAGTGATGGTCTAATTTATTGAAGGAAAAAAAGCTTTCCAGACCAACTTGGTTCTGTTTTTTTTCCCTCACTGAATCCATTTCTAACTCTGATAAACCACCTTTTTTTGGTCCAAACACAATGATCATACTGTAGTGTGTTGGGGCAGCAGAGGCTAGTTTTCCCAGCATGCACTGGGCAGCATGTTCAGTTTTAGAAGCTGCCAGTTAATGTTATTTCACTCTTTCCAGGTTATTAAGTTACATGTTTATTTGTTACTGTTCTTGTGTCTGTTGTATCAGTTGCTGTTATAATTTGAAGTATTCGTTGTCCCACCATGAGTCTGGAAGATATGTCCATTAATGAGCTTTCCTGGTTGTACAGAAAGTGGGTGTGTTCAATAAAAGAGGAAGCCTTCTGGAGTCGTGCGGTGTACGGGGCACGGAAGCTACCGCTAAACTGAAGTCATCTCTGGATAGTTATTGCTATATCAACCTATTAATGCTACATTGGTGTCAGAAGTGGGATTAAAGATGGCTGCTACTGTGAGAGAGATTGATGAGCTCATTCAGCAGATAAAAGACATGGAAGGAACACGGCCAAAGAGGAGTTCTGTTTCACCAGCAGTGAAAAGGCAGTGTGGAGTGTATACAGCTGACGTTCCAGATGGGGCCAGTGTTACCCGGCCGATTGTGCGTAATCATCAAAGGACCCAGCAAAGCATGACTGCTGCACGGTTTCAACCCAGAATGGCACCACCAGCAACTGCAGCTGGACATGACACTCACCTACCTACCACACCGGGGAACCCTGCGGTGTTGGTGTCAACAGAAGGTCCACGACGTGGAGCGATGAAGCTACCACGCTACAATGGGGAAGACCCACCAGAGACTTACCTCATCCAGGTACAGCTAGCTGCCCAGCTGAATGCATGGTCAGCAGAGGAAACAGCTGTCCATGTTGCCCTGGCCCTTGAAGGCAAAGCACTTCAGATCCTCACAGACCTGCAGCCCGAGGAGCGTTCCAACTGGCCGGCCATCGAAAGAGCCCTAAAACATCGTTTTGGTCATCTCTGGATAGTTATTGCTATAGCAACCCATTAATGCTACAATACCTTTTCTGAACAATAACCAGAAATAACCAGAATAGAACCTGTCGGACAACATGAAGTAGGCCGAAAGATCTCAAAAAGCAGAAACGCAAGGTTCGGTCAAAAGAAAAAAAAAAATTCAAAAACAGAAAAATAATTTCACCAATATTTATCAGTCTATATATATTATAAAACATGGAGAACCTTTCCAAAATGATCTGAAAGAGACATTTAACCAAAGAACCTAGAGAGCAGCATCAGACTCGATCCGGATAGGAGCACCTTGATCCCCAGGGAACCCCATTGGCTGCCTAGTGTGACCGTTGAGTTTGAAGAAAAAGAACAGGCATCAATGTGTAACTTAACACCTTTTGGGGGATAAAAAATTAGGTACTCTTGTTCATGTCTTGTCGTTGTGAACGCTTTACTCTTCAAGGCATTACAACAGGAGGAGGATCTATATCACAGCTGCTCCTCAAGGCCTGCTGACCTGCAACTTCTAGATGTTTCTCTGCTTTCAACACCTGAATGAGCCGACTGCAAGTTCAAAAAGCTCATCTCTGTTTTTTTAGGCTAATTTAAAGAGTCTGAAATGTCAAGGAATTCAGGATTGGCTACAGGTTATAAAAACAGTTTGGAGAACTAAGAAAAGTTCAGGGACAGAATTTGGTTTCAACAAGGAGGAAAGCTCGGATCCATCTTGCTCAGTATAAATGGTTTTGGCAACTGGTTGTTAAATACTGAATGGGTATTTAGTTTGTTCCCATAATATCAAATAATCACTATCATATTCTGCAGCCAACCTATATACTGAGTATTGACATTTCTAAGTAGCTACCCCGGGGGCTACTTCCAGTAGGATTATTCACAATATCACAAAGCTTGGATCCTTTTCACAGATTTACAAGGAAGCTCAACTGTAATAAAAAAAATATTATTTTTTTAAATTCCAGTGGTGATGAGATGCAGTTGATAAATAGATAACAGAAAAAATATAGTGTGAAACAGAAAAGAAAATCTATTCCCTTTGTGTCAGTTTGGTTTAAGAACTTTCAATGTGGATTTCTATTTCTAGATTAATACCAAGTGTTCCTAAGAACCTGTTTGGTGCTATTTTAGGGACAACAGTGTCCTGGGGCACTGGGAATGTAACTGATTGTAGACAAGCATCATTGGGGAATGCCGTCCATTGGAGGCCCTGGATTTGGGTGATTATTATAGTAACAGCACCACACAGATCAGGTGCCAGAGCTCTGTCTGCCTTCATTTTGGACTTTCAGGAGCAGTTGTTTTGCACAGTGTACTACTGTATGATGTAGAGACAGATGGGAGTGTGCTGGAATTGTCTTATAAATGCAGAAAGCAGTTGTTAATTTTAGCTTTTGTTGCTCAGCAGTGAAACAATTTAAAGTCCAGTACTTGGCATTTTTACTTTTCTTCTTTGCTTCTTTGTACAAATCATGGCCTGAAACAGTTTAACAAGTTGTTATAGACAAAGTTCTCTAATTAAAAGTTGTAACTAAATGTTTTATGAAGGTCAGATAAGCCCCAGAGGCCTTAGGAGAGGAGAGAGTAAGCCTCAACATGAGGAGATAAAGAGAAGATTGTGAATCAAAAGGTGTGAATGTCTGTGAGGCAGAATTGTATCCTGTACAAATGTGGTTGATTATATGCAATCAATTATTATTGCATAGTGTTATTTTCATAAAATAATGTAAAAATCTGTGGAAAAAGAAAAGCAGCTGCCACAACCAAAGCATGAACATCTGTCACAGAGAGAAAGTAGTCTTTTGTTCATAACACTGTCAACTGTACAGAGATTATTCTTGCATTATCCAAACAAACATCCTGCTAAGGGAAAAGGAAATACCCTCTTGTGTTTAACCATGAATTAACTGAGTAACCACATTTTAGCAAGGACCTGGAACTGCCAGAACCCATCAGCCAGCATGAAGCTAACTGATTATTGTACATATAAGCCATTTCTACAGGAAGTCTTTAAGACTCCAATAAACCACAGCATTTTCTGGATGTTTTCTTTATCTTTAAATGGAGAACACAGAACAGAAGAATCCACCCGGGAGGGTTCAACCTTCCAATATTACTCTAAGAGCACATCAAAAACTTGTCCAGGAGGTCAGAAAAACATCAGAGAATGAGGTCTCTGCAAACCTAATATGCCTCAGTTAGGTACACAATGATGCTGACCAAACAAAGGAGAAAAGCCTCTTCATGACCACCAAGAGTTGTTACGAAAATACGCCAAATTCACATCTGGCATAAAATTAAGGGACATCTACAAGTAGAACTACTCAAAACCAATAGGTTGAATATTGGTCCATGTCTGCTCTCGTTCTAACATTTACAGTAGTTGTACTGTTTGTCACCCAGTTAAAAGTGGATTAGCTAGCACTAATTGTAATCAACAAGCAGCTGCTCCGGTGTTGACAGCTGATTAAAAACACATTTAAATACTTTCACTCCAGCATACCTGCAGTTACAGGCCTGGGACACGTTAAAGTACCTTCTGACCACTGGTTATCATTGGCAAACATTTAACCACAGGTGGGTAGCGTACCCAAAAAAGGCACTCAAGTAAGAGTAGCAGTTCTTTAACATTTTTTTACTCAAATAAAACTAAATAAACATTCAGTAAAAAGGCTACTTCAGTACTGAGTAACTGTTGGATAATAACATCAGATTTAATGTGCAGACTTTGTGTGCAAGTTCTGGTATTTTTAAGACTCAAATGCCTTAAGAATAAAAATAAATCTCATTAATATGCAACAACAAAAAAATGTGTAGAGGAACTACTTTTACCAATCCTTACAATGAGAACTATTGTCACAGCCTGCTGTTAAAAAAAAAAAAAAAAAATATTTCCAACAAAGGCCGTGGGTGGCAACAGATGGTTTTTGGCAACTTGACTTATTTTTTGTGAAAGCAAAGAAAAATAACCTAACTAAAAATGTCTAGGAACTTAGTAGAAACTAAACTTAATGTTTTAAGCTCCAAAAAAGTGGTCAAAAAAAATCTTTTTTCAAACCCTCCCGTCCACACCAGACATTTACCAAAAACAAATTACTGAAATTAATGGGAGAGTCTAACAATTAATAACTTACTCTAAACAATTCTAAATATAAAAAAATTATTTTGGTTCTAAATTAACTAAAAAATATTTTAAAAACCAAAAGACCAAAATTAAATTGGTAGAAATAACAAATTGCAAATATTCAGCATAAATGGCCACAACAACTATATATATATATGTTAGGACAGTTTATATACACCGTTTTCTGTATGTTTTTATCTTCCAATGCTTCCAATTACTCACAGGGGACAGAGTAGTCAGAGATTTTAGTTTAGTAAGAGTAGTGATACTTTACAAGACTATTATTCAAGTAAAAGTAAAAAGTACAGTGCAGTAAAAGCTAGGGGTGTGGGAAAAAATTTCATATGGTGATATACTGTGATTTCAGTTCCTAATATATTTTTTTTTCAACAAAACATTTTTGCCTAAAACAATAAGGTCAAATGGACTACTTCTGCACCGCCACTGTGGCACATAGCGCTGTGGATCCCTTTTGTTTGCCGGCATAGTGCCATATGTGTAGTTGAGGCAATCACAGTGGAAGACGTGGACTAACTCAAACAACAAAAAACATGGACACCAAAATATGTATATGTTCTGATGAATATAAACAGCACTTCCTCTTTTATCTATACATTTCATTTTAAAAGCGGGGGAATATATCACAATATATAGCGATATGGCAATATTGTGATAATATCGTATCGTGACCCAAGTAACACCCATGCCAATACTCACCCCTAGTAAAAACTTACTCCTAAAAGTACATTTCTTTCAAATTGATACACATGTGAATGTAACTGAGTAAATGTAAGTAATTACTGCCCACCTCTGCATTGAACCTACCTTTTAAGAGGAAAAAAAGCAACTTTCACATGGCCTCTGAAGCCCTTGGCTACCTTAAATCAGCACTGCTCAAAAGCTTGATCAAAGCTTACCCTAATTTTACTTCTTTTTTTAATGTGCTTGAATATGTAAAATCAAAGTATGAGAGGCAGCCATTTTTCAGCTCCATAAAAGATCTTGGAAAATTTAAGCAGCATAGAAGTTTTTCCACTATTTATTGGTGAAGAATACTTTTGTGTCGACATTGGAATTGTAAACAAAAGTAAAAAAAATAATGCATTTTAGAACCACCAAATAAAATAAAATAAAATGTTTATACACTATTGTTAAAATCTGATGTAAATGTTAAGCTTTAATGCAGCAAAAGACACAAACAAAACAGATAAAACCCCTACAAAATAGCAACTAAAACGCTAAAACTGATATTTTTTGGAGAAATTTGACTCATGCTATCCTGGTGATCGTCATCTCCATATGTTTGGGTTTTGAGTTTTTTCTATTTTTGTTTTGTTTTTTTAGTTGTTTCCTAATTTTTCCATTCATGTTCAGTTAGGTCTTAACAATTTACTTCATGTCTTGCGGTTTGTGAATGCCGTTTTTAACATAGTTTTACTTCTATAGCATCTCTGTTGATCTTTCTTGCATGGTTGATAGATTCTTTGTGTCTCAGTTCAGCTCCACCCATTCACCAGTCACTATTTTCTCCCGCTCCAGCTGCTTCACATGATCTCCTTAAATCAGTGTCATTCCACACTTGTCCCTCCTTATTTACTGTAAGCTCCTGGTCTTTCTTTGATTGCTGTATTCTCCTGTGACATGTCCATACTCTTCCTATTTTGCTGCCCGTCTTCTATTTATGCTGTGTGTCCCATTCCTTTGGTGTCTTGTTCTAAGCTCATATACTTTGTTTTCATTAAATCCCTCTGTTTATCATTCTGCTCTTAGGCTCCTGTGTGTATTTTGGTCCAGCTCCTAACCCGCAAATCATGAAACTGGAGGCCCCAACCAGCTACCTATGAATTGATATGCAACATGAAAGTTGTATGAAGTGATATGCAATGTAACATGAAAATAATATCTATAGTCTGTGTATTATGCTCTGTTTTGGGGCGCTGGGGAGGGGAGCTTTTAGTAATGGCTTAGTTTGCCAATGCTCTGTGTAAAGGTACAGTAGACCTGGATTATAATAATATAGAGTATAAAGCAGGGGGGAATCCCAGCTGACACATAACTCTTCAGCCACCAGCCGCTGGTTTCTGTTTAGCACAGTTTCCAGTTTAAACATGCTCATGAAAACAGAACCCTGCGTTGTCTCGAACATGTCTGCACAGCGAATCACAGCCAGATGATTTCATGCTTTGTTTTAGAGGATTGATCTCTTGTAGCTGCTGTTTAAACTATGTCAGCTTGCTTATTTTAGTTAGTGTGTTTCTAATGAAAGACAGAATTAATTGCAGCCTAATTCATATAGATGATATTAAGTCATATGTTAAAAAGAGCTGTAGATTTGAATTGAACTATAACAAGCACCAACTAATTAGAATAAAAAGGATTGTGATACGAATTGGTGACTTTGCATCATGGCAAAGTTCAAGGAATGGACAAATAGGCCAAGACAGGAGGTAATTTCTGTACATATTCAGAATATGGATGTGAAAATATCAAACATAAAAAAACAAACAATAAAATCATACATAAGTTTGTTATGGAAAAGTGGAACATAGGAACTAAATGCTGCTTTTCCTTCTTTGTTTCTAGTTCTGGGTGCATAGAGTAGGTTTGAACTTGAAGACCTGAGTGGTCTGGGAAGATGATAGACTGACAACAAATCTGTTATGTATTGAAGTGCTGATCCATTCAGTGATTTAAAGACTAACACAAGGATTTTAATGTCTGTTCTCTGAGCTACAGGAAGCCAGTGTAAGGACAACAGAACCGGGCTGATGTGCTCTACTTTCTTAGTTGTAGTGAGAACACAGGCAGCAATATTTTGGATCAGTTGCAGCTCTCTGATGGACTTTTTTGCCAAACCTGTGAAGACGCTGTTGCAGTAATCGATCATGCTAAGGGTTTTTCTAGATCCTGCTTGGACATTAGTCCTTTAATCCTGTTCTTCAAGTTATAAAAGGCTTTATGTGGCTCTGAAGGTCCAGGTCTGAGTCCATCATGACACCATGATTTTGTCCATAATCAGTGGTTTCTAGTTGTAGTAGCTGAATTCTGGACCTCTCCTTCTTTGGTCTGAAGATTCAGCTGGAGAAAATGATGGTGCATCCATTTATTAATCTGTTCTAAGCATCTAGCAAAACCTCTGATACAGTAGGTTCAAAGTTTGAAGTTTGAAAAAAGTGCCAAAGGTTTAGATCAACCTGAAACATGTAAATACTTTTCAGAACATGACATTTTTAGAAAATCAGCAGAACATTCCTGCAAGAACAACACACATTCACAAAAACCTTGATGATTTAGTGTTGTTTTATTGAAAGACAATCTCCACATTCTAATATAAAAGATCTGCTTTAATAAGTTAGGATTAAGGAACTAATCCGTCTTAGACTAGGTTGTAATCAGGGTTATCTGTTGTCATGAGCCAACTGCAGTTTTTCTACTCTCTTTTCAGTACTGCTCTGAGCTTTGTGGTATTTCACCATGTAAGGCTGGAGAGCAGAAACGCTCCTGGGACTGAAAAAAAAAGAGCAAAAAGGAAAACTATTTTCTTCCTGGAAGACTTTGTGTAATTACTTCTCAGCTATAAAAATAAATGTTGTTCTTAAGGTCCCAAGGAGCAGGAAGAAGATGATGAGAATCTTTTAGAATTTTGGTTTGTTTTTATTATCACCTTCCAGGGACCTGACACAGCTTATTGTTATTTTTAACTTGAGCCTTTTACTGGTGTTAGTTTTAAAATTGGACTATTCACACTTCCAGTCCTCCTGGGTTGGAGGACATTCCTCTAACATACCTCAGTCCTGCTGAAAACTTCCAATTAAATCCACTAGATCTTCCCTATGAGTCCATACAGGGTTCAAAGCCTAAGGCTACGTTCACACTGCAGGCCTTGATGCTCAATTCCAATTTTTCTTTGAAATCCGATTTTTCTGCGTTGTCGTTCACATTTCCAAATATATGCGACCTGTATGTGATCTCCTGTATGAACTGCAGTCATACAGCTTAAGTGTCCCGCATGAGCAATAGAGGACTTAATGACGTCACAAGCAAGCGTGCTCTATGTTTACGGAAGTATCATGGATGGTAGTGCCGGAGCGCATCTAGCGACTTTTCCCAACCTCAAAAACTCAATCTTTCCAAGATGGTTAAACATAAATACTGCTCTCCGCATTATCGTCCTTCATTGTTGATTTTCTTGCCACTTCTGTGTAGCAAAAAGCAGAAGAGTAACCACTGTCGGGTATTAATGACATTCAGGTCGGATGGCTGCTTTCACACCGGTTTGAAAAGATCAGATTCGTATCGGATTCAGGACCACATAGCCAAGTGGCCTGGGTTGCTTGGAAAAAATCGGATCTGTGTTGATCAGACTGCCATGAAAAGATCAGATCCAGGTTGCATATGGGTCAAAAAATTAGATTTGGGTCACTTCAGGCTGCGATGTGAACGTAGCCTAAAGGATTAGATTTGGGACAACTTTTCCTGTTAAACTTTCAGCATTTTAATGCAGATCTGGTGGATTCAACAGAAGGGCAAATTTTGATGAACTGGGACGAAAGGCAATCAAGAATCATCATTTATTATTTGTTGAAGATAACTACGCTGAGGGTTATCAAACTGTGAACAATGTTCTTTGTAGTTTTATATTTTTTTCCCCTTCCTTTATATCTTTTAACTTATTTTTTTTAATCAATGCTGAAAACTGAACAGTATTCTTAGACTCAAAAATAATTGATACACTAACAATGTATATAATATGCTCCGTTTTAAAATCATAGCACTTTAAGCCCACGGTTGATGGAAGTTGGTTGAGGAACCAAATGCAGAGATTGTTTATTGAAATCAAAAGGCAACAGAAACTAAATCTGAGAACCAAAAATTCTGAAAAAACCAGGAGACACCCGGGGGAAAACACACATAGGTACTGAAAAACTGCACAGGCGGGGGATATATATAGAAGATAGAATAAAGTTGGGGGTAATCAGCTGATAGGGAGCAGGTGTGGATAGAAGTGACTAGAAGGGAGAAAGAGGGGCAACAGAGAGTAATTCAAGACTGCTTAAATATAATATAAAATGAAAAATAAACCAAAGGTCAAAAAAACAAAAAAACAAAAAGAATGACATAGATAACTGAAAACTCAAAGTCCAAAAGGGGAGAACCATAACACTAAAGGCCTTAGTCATGCTTTGGGCTGGTTCTGGTTTCATCAGTAACCATAGGAAATCATATAAGTCCTGTCAAGGTGGAGGTTTGACAGGACCCAAATGCAGACACAAAAGTTGAAGTGGTTTCTTGAAGATTTATTAACCTAAAGTTCAACAGAAGCAAAAATCCAAAACATATATCCGAAAACCAGGAATACTCACAAGACGAGGGCAACAAATGACGACAAACCAGCCAAGAGTGACTGAACAGGAGGAGAATATATGGGAGAGAGAAACTAAGACCAGGCTAATTAGCAGATTGGGAGCAGGTGTGAACAGAGGAGCTAAGAAGGGAGCCAGGGAAAATGCAACTGAAACAAGAGGGCAAAGAAGGAAATATCTAAGAACTCAAATACAATCAAAAATAACTAGAACACCATAAATGGAAATAAGACCAATGAAAACTCAGAGATAAAACTTGAACAGAACTAAAACCATGACAAGTCCCTTCTTGTGCCATGTCTTATCGTTAGACTCAAGAAAACATTTAAATAAACTTTTTAAAGAATCCCCAAACTTGTAAGTCTGTTAGAATCGTGCAATTGCTTTAATTAGACAGGAAAGAGTGAATTAGATTTCATATATTTTATAACTTTCTAAACTAGAGTCTCTACTTTGCTTCAGCAAATTATATCTACTGTAGTAGGGATTTTTTTTCTTTACACACATAAATGCACCACCTTAACACAGTAAAATAAGGATTGAATTAAATAACTAAATATGCATCAATGTAGTATTAATATCTTTATTGGACCTGATAGTGAGGGTAATTCTAGTTCTAGACTCAAGAGGGGCAGGCATATTAAGTCTATTTAATAATAAATTCAAGTTAAATTGACAAATACCTGAACAGCAGGGAATTTTTTACCTGTTTTGTGATTTAATAAATAGAATCGATATGAACCCTAACAGTTGCATGTTTGTTTCAAAGTTGAAATTTGCCCTGTTTAGTCTGTTAATGCCTTAATTTTCTGAATTTATTATTAATACTAATATCAAGTTTTCTTTTAGGATATAAATTCATATACATTATCCTTGCTTGTAGAGATGGGTTTGAGACAGACTTAAAAAAAAAACATTAGTAGAAATGATGATAACATAAGATCAAACAGAAATATAGTATTGTTAAAGTGTGGGAATGAGCAAATATCCATGTTTAGGTATTAGAATCTGAACAGATGGGGAAAAAAAATAATGGATCAATGAATCTCTTATTATTATGAATACAGTAGAATTTTTAACATTTTATCACAACAAAACTTTATTCTATTTCATAGGGAGTTAGCAGGGATTAAAACAAAATAGTATAAAATTATGGAAATTAAAACATCTCATAGAATGTCATTTTTTTTTAG
Source organism: Cyprinodon diabolis (assembly GCA_030533445.1). Lineage (NCBI taxonomy): Eukaryota > Metazoa > Chordata > Actinopteri > Cyprinodontiformes > Cyprinodontidae > Cyprinodon > Cyprinodon diabolis. The sequence goes on from CM060085.1 coordinate 7,990,364, forward strand.
CCAAGTGTTTTAATCTACTGTAAAGCAGAGGTCTGCAACCTGTGGCTCTGGCTGTGAAATTTGGATGAAAACTGATAAAGAAAAACAACTATATTAGAAAATTTATATTTATATTTCACATTTTTGTCATTGAAGAGCTGTAATAGATCCTCCTGATAAAGTAGTAGTAACACACTTTAAGATCTAATCTTCTTGTCATTATGTTTGAAACTGTCCTTTGAAATCCTTTTTTAAGACATAACAATTTCTCTCTTTACAGAAGTTTTATCCTAAAAGCATAAAAATAACATACAATATAAGTAAATAGTGATAAAGAATTATGTGAACTCATTTAAAAGCCCATGTAACATTAATTGTTCTAAATACTGTTTTATTTGGCTGGACTCAGGTTAATGTGGATCTATAGACTCTTAAGGTTGCAGACCCCTGATCTAATGTATAAAGGACATTCTCCTTCAAGATCTTCTGATTCAACAAATGGCTTTTCAAAAGCATCTATGATTTTGAGTTTTAGCTAAAAGTTTAGTCTGAAAGTTGTTTTAATGCCAGACATATCAGAATGCAGAACTTTAAAAAGTTGGAGATCTTCAAGATTTTTTTTTCTTTTTTACCAAGCATTTTATTGTTGACTCATAAGCGAAATAAGTAAACCCGTCCGAACTTTAAAGCCACTCTGAGTAATTGCGATCCGGCAACGACTCCAAATATTTGCTCCATGTTGTCTCTGTGGATCTCTTAGACAATTTTTATTGTCTTTTTGTATACACAGAGAGTATACAAAAAGACATTTCTTTTTACACAGCTCTCATGACCATTTCTTAAAGTGCAACAGTGATCAAGTGTAAACATTTTGAAAAAAAAAAAACAATTGATGCAGTTTGATGCAGAGACTGTGACATGATTTTGTTTTTTTCCCCAACATTCAGTTTTTTCATTTTTTTCAGTTTGGTGGGGAACCTGCTGCAGAATCTGCAGGAACTGCATGAAGTGCTGAAAAGCCTCTTCCCAGAGGGGAAGCAGGGAGAACAGTCCATGGTGGGGGTGTGAGGGGTCATTGATAATGTTACGGGCTCGGGAAATGCAGAGCTGGGATGAAATATATTTTATGGATGGAAGAGGAGACCCGATGATCTCACTATGAATCACTGGATACACAGAATATTGAATACATAGCATTTTTGAGACTGTAACATGCTGCAAATGCTTTACAATCATTTAACCAACTTCATGTTGTATGACAGGTACTACTCAAAGGACTTCTGCTTTTCCTTACTAAGCAAGTTTGGATAATCTTTTCATCTTCGAAAATATGAACATTTCCTGCAAACTGAAATTTTTGCAGCTACTCAGGGGACTTTCAAATAGTGACATAGAGTATCTATGTGACAACCTACTGTGCCCAAAAAAAAATCTGCATGAGGTGTGAATACTTTTCTACATGATTATTGACTGAGAAAAGCAAGCAGTTATAAAAAAAAGATAAAAATAATAATAATAATCTGACTGTCCAGTACGTGACTGACGGGCTGTTTACGTGCAGATCATCCAGCTGGGATGTTTCATGGGACAGATCATCTGGGTTATTTTTACTTTTTCCGGACTTTTTCAAACTTCCCTTCAATTTTCTTTTCTTTTTTTTTCCAGTCTTAGAAACTGACAATGTCCAGAACTCTACACACATCGAAAAACACCATGCTCTCTCAGATCATGTGAACTCAGACCTAAGTGAGAAACCTAACGAAAGGTTGGCATTTTAAGCTGACAAAGAATCCTAAAGCATCGGGATCCTGTGCTCGCTACCACAACAGTAACCAGTATCCCTAATGATTCCTCTAAGGATTGTTTATTGGTGTCAAACTGTATATTTAGAAGCACCATCAGCTGTTCATGGGGACCATGCATGTCTACAGGGGTGCCAGGAGGATAAAGACAATGGAGCAGCCTGTTTTAATATATCTGACTGTGAGCCAAGTGGTCAGTAATCTCTGTTATACGTCAGCGCTGCCAAACTCACATGGTGCAAATGTATTAAACAAGGAGAGGAGGAATCCAAACATGGTGACCCATTTGTTACAAGGAGGAAACTCAGAGAATAAGATGACAATAAAATGTCTTTATTCAGCTTCTTTAGGCTTTTATAAAGAAGTCTTTTTATTTTTTAATAAGTGCTTTTTTCATTGAGGAGGTAAATGACACTTTGCCAATGGAACAAGACAATTCACATTTAAAATAAGAAAAAAATCATCTGCATGGTCTTATTTCAAGTGCATATTTTCTTATTATATCCAATACTCATTCCATTTGCAAATCACCTTATTTACCTGCTCCAATTAAGGCTAATACACTTAATTTAAGAAATTTTTACTTATTTTTACATCGGTTTTGTAGTGCAAAGACCGGAAAATCATTTCTTTTTTAAAAGATAGACTTAAAAAACCATGTATAAAAAAGATTAATGATTATAACAAAGCTTTAAAAGGGTTAAAAGTTTAAAACTTCTAATGAAATGCCTTTCGCATATTTTTTATATTGTTCAGATGCAAATACAGAAAGCTTTAAGATTTTTCTAGCTAAGAAACACATTCAGAACATGCCCATCTTATCAATCAAATGTGATTTATCTTATTATAATGCAGGATTTGTAAATGAAATTAGTCACACATAAAAAAAATTAGTGTGATTTTTAAGTCCCTTGTTCCAAATGCAGGCGGATTTATCCCAGGAACAATGTCCCTCACATTGGACCTCATAGTTCCTATTGTAATGTGGTACAAATAGGCTGACTTTAGTGATGCTCAGAGGAAATTTAACCACATTTGGTCAAGACATATGTTTCAATGTGTTTTCTCTGGATTTGGCGTACAAAGTAGCCGAAGTAGAGTTTATTTGTGAAAAGAAAGAAAAACTGTGACTTAGTGGTTAAAGTAATGGTGCCCTAAAAGGCCATGGAGTCAAAATTAGCTACATGCAACTCAGCTTGTCTCTATCCGGTTTGCACATCTGGAGATGGAGATAATAGCATATTCATTTTTGCAAAAATGCTAAATATTAACTGAACCTCTTTCATTCTCTATGTTCTGATTAACCCAGTCCATTGTATTTCCTGCTATATGTCTACGGTGGATGTGCTGCTAGAGGATGATGCTCCTCTAGAAATTACCTGTATTATTCCCCATCTATCTTCCAGCCAGGAGCTCGTCTGCCTGGCTGTGTGTTTCCTGGACAGCCCCGCCTGTGGAGCTGCTTGACAGTTGCCTTTTGTAGCTCTGCTTCTTTCTATATCTTTGCTTCTGTCTCCTTGAACCCCAGTTGGTCTCGGCAGATGGCCGCTCACACTGAGCTTTGTTCTGATTGAGGTTTCTTTCTGTTTAAATGGGTTTTTCCTCTCTACTGTCAATACGAGCATGCTTGGTGTGAGGGATTGCCTTCAAGCAAATGGTTTTCCTTGGATAGAAAACTTTGAACCAATTAGACTGTATGATTTGCTTGAATTGTCTCTGTAAAGTGCCTTGGTGCTATATAAATGAACTGATTTGAACTGAATTCCACTAGCTTCAACCTGCCTCGCTGTTCTAAATCAAAAGCCCCACCACAGCATGATGCTGCCACTATTGTGTTTCACCATTGGGGATGGTCTTTTCAAGCTGTAGCTTTTAAAGATCTCCGCTACCTCTTATTCATTATGCTGTCTGTTCTCTAACGCCCTCAGGCCCTTAAACAACAACTGCAATCGTACAGACATTAAATAATATGTGCTGTGTTTTCATAAGGCAGTCTGGATCAGCTTTTGTTGGCCACGTTTACGCAAACAAGCCTTTAGTTCAACTTTGCTCTTTATATTTTAATAAAAACGCATAAATCTGGTTGGATATAAAAACAACTTGCTGTTGACCTTGGCAGTAAGCATTCGCCCCTCATATCTAATAATGACGACAGTCATTATTGCCTTATCTGGTATGTTTTTAAATATACATATACATATATACAATATTACGCCTTCATATCTTTTTTTTTTTTAGGAGTTATCTCTTATTCGACAAAAAAATGAATTTCAAAAATGAAACTGAGCAGCATATTGACTTCAACAAATACAAATTTGGTATCCTGGCTCTACTAAACTCCTTACTGGGATGTCCTGCCTTCCCCTCTCTCTCTCTCTCTGCCTTCCTCCCTCTCTGCTCCTCTTTCTCAGTGTTTTCAGCCTTGGCAAGTGCTGCATATCTGACATTTCTAGCTCCAGCTCTTACCAGCTCCATCGACATCTGCAAGGTAAGACGCAGCATCCTCCAAAAACTTTGGCTTCCCCATTTAGGAAATTTAATATATTTCTAAGACAAGTGTTGAGTTTGACTGAAAATAATAATAATAATAACAGAAGTTAGACTTGATCTTTTGTTTTTTTTTACTCTGCTGGTAAAAAGAGGCAAATGTTAATAGGATGTCGGACACTATGAATCACTGCCTCTTGTAAAAAAAAGTCACTGTTCACTTTAGAATAAACACAGCTCTGAAGAGAGGAGCAGCAGGGGGATGGAAACTTGACTGAACCTCCCAGAGGGATAAACACTCACTCCCTAGATTCCCAAACAGCACATGATTTTATTTTGGAGGAGCCAAAATCAGCTGAATCTAATCACATCATTTATAAAGAAAAGATGTTCGATTTCGCTTAAACGCTCGTTTCATTAGATAACTATGACTTTTAATTGCAGAGTTGGTTGTTCAGCTCAGTGAAGAATAAGCGTTTTGTTTTGATTTGCAGCGTCCTGTGAGAAGCTTGCTCTATCGTGTTTTATGACCTTAGCAGCTCACAGATGGAGAAACTATGCCAGAGACTAATCACATAGCTGTAAACTAGGGTTCATTTCCCCTGATACATTACTTCTGTCTTCTGCTCTTTCGTCACTTTTATGTTTCAGATCATCAGGCTAATTTTATCGGCGGTCAGATACAAACCGACTAAATATGTAATGCAGTTTTTCAACCATTATTTAAAAGATTAAAGGCACAAACCAACTGGAGTGTGTAGTTGAAATCTTTTAAATTCTTAATTCAGTCACATTTGAAGGTTTTATTAGCAGGACCAAACCTGTGATGCATTTGCATCTCATTTACATTCAATTCTGGGATTTAATAAGGCCACTTAAAAGACTAAAGGTGCACTATCTGGTTTGCTTTCAATTATCGTCTTTATGTGGAACTTATTTGTACTTGGGCTTAAATCATAAACTGATATATATAAAAAATTATCTTATAGGATTTTATCCTGAAGCTGTAAAGTAGCTCCAGAGCGCAACCTCGACCAGCCATGTATGATTGCAGCCCCAACCGTGGTCGTTTTGGTGATGTTTTTTTCCTAAAAGTTTAACTTTTCTGACAAGATTTATGATAAGCTTTTTAGCCAACTCGTATTTTTACCTCATCAGTCCATAGAAAAGTTTTCTGGGGATCAAAATAATGCTTCTGGCGAAGGTGAGACATTTGCGGCTTAGTAAGCAGCATAGTTTTTGGCTTGGTTTTCCCATTGACGCTATTTCTCTCCAGCCTGTTTCCTATTGTTAAATCGTGTCTGACACTAAATAAGACGACAAAGGCATGAAGGGCCTTAAAAGTTGTCCATGCCTTCTTAGAGTGATTTTGGCAGATTACCTACAGCATCAGAAGCTCAGCCATTGCAAAAACGATCTAGAAATAAGTCACAATTTCTTAAATTAAGTGTATTTACTCTTAATTTGAGTAGTTAAATAAGATAATTAGATAGTGTGCAATTGAAATAAGACAATGCAATTGCTTTTTTTCTTAATGTAAATTGTCTTGTTCCATTGGCAGAGTGTTTCATTTACCTCCTCAATTCAAGCACAAAAGCATTTATTTTAAGAAAAAAATTACTTATTTCGTTTTTTTAAATGTGAGCTGTTCATGTTTACTTCTTTTAGAATCTACTTCAGGTCGTTCAATAAGTTCTATTTAAGTGATTTCTTTTAAAAAAACTCAAAAAAAAAAAAGTGTATATGTTAATCATGAAATAACAATGTTGGAGAACTGATTTTTCACAAACGTTGAGGCAGATTAGCTTCTCTAACTCTGTTAAAGACATAATCAGGGGAAAACAGAATTTTATTTTTTAATCTGTTATCTTTGTTGGATATTAAAATCCTTTAGGTATCTAAAATGTTTCATTTTGACAAGACAAAGATTACAAAAAACAAATATATGCAAGAAATGAACAACTGTTCCAGATTAGACCTGTTATGTTTGTCAATTTAGACGAATTTTTTTTTAGAGTTCATTCATGATTAAACAAACATTTTCACAAAGGGTGAGGCTGGTTTGGAAAGCCTTTTATCTAAAACAGCTTTTTATCTTTACACTCAGTCAATTTTTTTATACCGTATTATTTTTTGGATGAGCTGAAATATTGAGATGTGACAAAAAAAAATCTAGGATTCTAAAAATATATATTTTGTTTCTTTACATTTTCAGACGTGCAAAAATTAGCACCTCACAGATCGAATCAAACATGCTGTTGACCCAGTTTGAATATCAGCTTGGCATCAGAGCAAACTGCATGTCTCTAACCTAGATCCCTCCGAGCTGTCAGTCAGGTTAATGCGTTACAGTTCTTCACAAATATCATCAGACCAAACGCACTCCAAATGTTCCGTAGGTTGAGCGCAGAGATCTGGTAGGGATCTGTTTGAACCTGTTTGCCTCCTCCTGTAACGCTGGAGAAACAGCTGCGTGTGCTGACACATGCAGATAAAAGACACACCGGGGGAATGACTGGCATCTTCAGTGGGATTCAGCTCAGAGTGGCATGGAAATGTTTGAGTGAAACTTTGCAGAAAGTGACATATTTAGAAGAGATGTCATCCTGTTTGTTGCAACAAATGTATTTGGCCCCTGGCAGAGATGGATAAAAGTATACTGCTTTAAAAAACAATCAAAAAACAACCCAAAAATAAACAGGTCAGGGGTTTCATCCTAATATTATGAAATATCAGGAAATCTGCCATTGTACAGATGCTCTCTATGTTCTGCCTCCATGCAGCAACCTGATCCTATGAGGAGAAGCAAGCTTTCCCCTAAATAGTCGGTTTGAGGCTTATGGGTTACTGCCTGAGCTGTAGGGTGAAGAAATAATTCAAATAGAACCTGTCTCACAACATGAAGTAGGCTACAAGGTGTCAAAAAGCTAAAGATAATATAAGAGGAGAAGAGGACAAAGGTCACTGACATATTTCTGTTTAGAAATATGTGTATAAAGACAATAAATACAAGACTGATTAAAGACCAAGAGGTCAGAACATCACGAATGAGTTAATGATTTACCTATATAAAGATAGAAATGGCCAAAAATGGATTCCATAGAAGAGTTCAAAGGGCAAAACACTGCATGCCTCTCATTCATCCAAAAAAAGCATCTGGATGATCTCCAGGATGCTAAAGGAGATATTCTGTGGACACACAAGACAACAGGGGACCCTTCTGGGAGTTGTCGCTCACATCTGGAATGAAATCAACCTTATATTTCAGAAAAATGACTTCAAACCTACAGGTAAACATGGTAGTGGTAATATGATGCTACTTCTTCCGGAGTTAGGAGGCTTGCTGTGATAAATGATAACATGAACTCTCCTGGTTATCAGAAAATCTTACAAGGAACTTTACAAGGAACCAAATCCGAATGGCATATAGATCACAGATACCTGGCTGCGGAAAGAGCATGTCAATTCAGCTTTCTGCAAAAAAATTTCTTACAAATAATGGCGGGATGTAATTTTCTAATGTAAATCAGGGTAGGTTTGGATGGCAAAAACAGGTAATATCTGCAATATGCTGTAAATCACTAACATTTATAAATATAATAATACTTATACTTAAAGTAATTATAAAGCTAAAACAACAAAAAATATTTTACCTGAAGATTAAATGCTGTGATAAAATACCCATGGTGATTTTTACCCCTTAAGGCGGGCATACAGTGTAAGATTTTTTGCCTTTTTATGCGAGAATTCTTTCGACTGGGCCGAATCAGCCTCATCGTGCGTCTTGCGTCATATAGTACAAAGGGGGTAACGAGGGGAGATCAGCCTCTCGTGACCACCTCCTGATCAGGAATCGTAAGGTCAGGAGGAAATCAAACATGCTAGAAATTCAGTCATAGGTGATCGTGGGAAAGTCCTGCAGTTGAAGTAGAGCTATGAGCGTCTACGACTCGATTTACCAGAACCTGACGCACTGCGCATGTGCAAACAAGAGAGTTCTTCTTCTTCCAGATTGACGATTCCGACCATCTCTCAGCGATGAGACAGACACGTGTTTTTTGAATGTACAGCATGAGTATTTAGGTATCATAAGAGCATTAGGAATTACAGAATAGGAGCATACATAGCTAGCTGTGAACTTTTAAACCTTGCAGTTTCGTTGCACAGTTTGAGCTGAGAGCAACGATTGAAAATATCGTACAGTGTATTCCAAGCTTAAATTTAGCATTTTCAGTTTCTACATTGATGATTTATCCTGAATACAAAGAACTTTTGTCCAATGTTAAGAAGGGTAGAGGATAACTGATGCTGTGGAACTGTTATTATTATTTTTTTTTTCATTTATAAAAATACATTGGAACATTATTCAATAGTTTGAGATACCAAAAGATTCAATTAAAATCAGATAAAGTGCACCAGTAAACGGTAAATCAGATGCTACGAGCTCTGTTACATGAATAATGATCCAAAACAAAAGGCTAAATCAACACAGGCTGAACTTAAGAGATGAGAGGATCAAAGTGAACCTATTACTTTAAACATCCATCTAAATCAGAGAGGAATGGTAACAGATCTCTCTAGACTTACACTCTAAGTGTTTCAAAAAATATGGTTCATTATTACTTTATTGCCATATGCAGTTGCATAGCTTTTTCAAATATTTTTTGCACAATGTTTTTTTTTTTTAATCTTTTTGTCAACACTGATTCTTACTAATGTTGGACACAAGGAGAAGTCCAGAGTTCAGGATGATGACAAAAACGAATTTTACTTAAGACTTTAAGCGCTTAAGTATGCTGCTGTTTACTAAAGTTTGTTTATAGGAATTTGTCTTTTTTGACATTTATTTAAAAAACTGATTTATTGCACTATAAGACAATTCTTAATCTATTTCTGAGTGTTTAATTTAGTTATTTTGTATTGTTGTCTCTTATCATACTGATGTGTTTAGCAATCACTCACATTTGCACAAAAAAACTTTGTAAGACTGTAAAAGGAAATTTAGTTTTTTTGAGTTTTCAAAGTTTTGTAGGCAATTTATTTAAGCAGCTTGTGCTGTGATCTGAAATTATATAAATTTTTCCACTTTGGTTTTGGTAAGAAAACGTTAAATTAAAAGTTAATATTAATTTTTTTTCACTAAAGTTAGTTTCATTAGTTCTTTAGCTAATGCTGTCAAGGTTTGGTGGAGGTTTTTGTGGACCCAAATGCAGAGATGAGGAGGCAGAGACGAGTTTTGCTTTAATGAAAGTTCCAGAGGCAAAAGATGCAAAAATCAAAATACGAAAAAGCAAAAAACCAGGGAGACTCACACACAGGGAGACGAGTAACAACAATGCAACAAATTGACAAGAAACCAGCAATGAGGAACTACAGAGGTGGTGTATATACAGGGAACAGAACAAAGAATGGGCTAATGAGCCGATATGGGGCAGGTGTGAATAGAAGTAACAAGAAGGGAGCTAGGGGAAAGAAAACTGGCACAAGGGGGCAGCAGAGAGTAACACAAGAAATACAAAACAAAATGGAAAAGAAACCAACGGACAAGAAAACACAGAATGACATAACTCAAAGTGGAACTGAAAACTTAAAAAGATACCCAAACAGAAGTACAAAAAGGAAGAACCATAACAAATGCCTTCCATATCCAAGTAAAGTGTGACTGTGTGATACCCTTAACTAAATTGAGAATCGGACTGAATCGTGAATCGAATACATTTGGGAAATCTGAATCGATACCCAGCTTTATTCTTCATAGAGGAAGCCACCCATTATAAAAGGACCATCCACACATGTAATTAAGTCTTTAAATGGTTCTTTAACAAAATTCCTTGTATGTCTGCTATGACGGAGGGGATGTGCAAGGGAAGAAAAGAGGAAGAACACAAACATTACACAAGGCAAAGGTGAGAGGGAAGATGGGAATGACTAAATAAATTGAGGTAGAAATGAGTGAGAGCACGTGGAAGGAAAGAAGGACAAGAGAATATAAAGGAAAGACACACAAAAAGAGGAAAGATATAAGCAGCAAGTCAGGAAAGGACATAAAGGAAGGAAGTAGGAGGGAAAGAAGGTTATACAATTTAGACAATATTCTTAGGGAATGAAGTCTTAAAATAGAAATGCTTTTCTAATATTCTGTTTCTATGCATAATCAGGCATAAAAAAGATCCTAAAATTTGACTCCATCTTTTTCAAGCTTGATAGAATCAAATCTTCAGATAATTACCTTCTCTACACACCAATAACCTTATTTGTGAACTTCTTCCTGTTCTGATTGCGGCTGGGATCCGTTATATTTAGGAACTTTGAGTCAAAGAAAAATGTTAGGGTCAGTCCCAGTCCCTCTGTTCTCAGACACCAGATCCAAGTTCTCAGATCATCATAACCATGATGCTGCAGTGATTTATTAAACATTAAAGTCAGAGTCAAGTGCAGCCCTCCTGTAGCCCATCCCCTAACTTGACTGCTGCAGTTGCTCGGATTCGTCTTCCTGTGTTGCTTTTCACTGTTTCTTAACAACAGATGAAGCAATGGCCCACAGAGAGAGAAGCTGTTTGATCCTCTGAAATGAGAGGTGAGAAAACAAAAAGAGCAAACAGGCGACCAAATGACTACCAGACCGTTTTTAGCAGAGTAAAAAAACAGCTTGAAGGGAGGGATTAAAATGTTCAGATCCATGCAATGGTTTTGACATATCTAAACATCTCGCTTCTGACTGACAGGAAGCCTTAAGTCACACAGACATAACCCCAGAAACCCAAACATGTAAGGAAAAAAAGCTAAAAGTGCATTAGATGATAAAGCTGTTGCGTATTTATGGTAAAAATTAAAAAGCTGGTATTTTTCCTGCTTCTATCAAACAAAACACTAGATGATGCCAGAAAAAAAGAAAACATAATACATTTTAAAAATGCTCAGTTTAAAACAGTGGCGGTTCTAGGCAAAATTGAACCGACAGGTCAGTGTTTTTTCACAGACAAAATGATAACTTAAAAAAATAACAGAACAAGAGCGCATTTCTTAGTTTATTCATAAAGCAACCAATCTATAGATTCTTTCATTTCTGAATAATTGTTCAGGTAAATCGTATTTTTATCCTTAATTTGAGCCAGTAAATAAAATGAGCCGCCCAAGGAAGGATGATTTTAGCCGTCAAAAGAAGATAATTAGTGATTGCTTATTAAAAACAACATATTAATCATCTTATTCCATCTGAAAATTGCCTTGCCCCTCTGCTAAAATCAAGTCCATATATACCATATATCAAGAAAAATGGCTTAGTTTAAATTTTTGCAGTTTATATGTTCAGCACAGGGTCCATGACCGGTTCTGCAGGGCACAGCCCCCTGTTGGTCCCCGTCTGAACCTGCCCATAATTAAGACCTGTAAGAGGGACTCTTAAAAGTGAAATAAACAACCAAAAAATTAAATGTAATCTACAAGGAATAGTGTAGAGGTTGGATAGGATGGAACTTAATGCAGGATTTTCATTACCTGTAAGGAACACTGTTCAATGCTGGAGAAGATGGTAAGGTTTACCAACCAGCAGAACATACAGCTAGAGCTACAATGGAACAGCTCAGAGCAAAGCATTTTCAATTGGTAGAACGGCCTAGTCAAGGTCCAGAGCTAAACCCTTGGCAAAACTTGATAACTGATGTTTACAGATGCTCTGAAGCAGAAAGGGGAAGATATAAATGCATGACAAACTTTAACTTTTAATTTACAGCTATGCATCTTTCTCCTTCCCAGCAAAACTATGCATTTTTTGATGATTGATAGCATGGATTTCTCAAGAACATGAAGCAAAAACACAAAATGGATATTAATTATTTTAGAGACACAGAGCATTAAAGGTCTTGGAAAAAGAAGGAAATAAAATGAGTATCAATAAGGCTGCATAGTTTCTGAATCAGGCTCAACATATTTTATAACCAAAAATCTCCAAAGAGATGGAAAAAATTAACTGAGGTAAATTTAATATTTGACTCTTCCTCCAGTACAGCATGAAAATCCCATAAATGGAAGCATTAATGTTCTTAAACTTGAAATGAATCCCTCCTCCGGGACTGAGGCAATGTGAAAAAAACATGTTTACCCAAAGCATGAAAACAGATGCAATAAAGTCTTTAGCAGGAAAAATGACAGCAAATCTGATCCCCTGCCTAAGTATCAACAATGGGTAAGTGGCTACAGACATTATAAAAAAGGCTAAAAGGCTGGTAAATTACATCCACTAAAGGGTGCTGCTGTTACTCTTTTAGAGTTAAAAATAGAAAAGGGTTCAGCAGTGCACCCGAACAAGTGGTTAGCAGAAACCAGTGGTACAGAAGCTTGGTATCTTTACTGCTCTGATCCCAGGAAAGCCCCAGTTCAGCTAGCAAAACCACATCAAAGCCCAGTTAGGCCATGCAGTGCTTTGTCCTTTTTAATACCAGTTGCAACAATGGCTCCAGCACTTTCTGCTCTTGACATTTCTCCAGACAGAGCAGAGATTAACACTTCACCAGGCCTCAGCTGGCGCCCGTTTGCAGCTCTGTTATCATCCCACCCGGCTCTGCCGGGCAGAAAGGTCACATATCACATAGGCACCACACCAAAGAGGCTGGTTTTGTTACCTGTCACTGAAAAGCATGAGGACAAAGTGAGAAGGATACTAACACAGACATGATTTTTATGTTTATCTTTTAAATATTAGAGGGAAAAGGGAAAGAGAGGACAAGAAAAACCAGAGTGTGCCTCCAGCATCGACAGCCGGAGTGAACCGCCTCAGCTCCTGAACCCCAGAAGATCTACAGATCCACCTCCCAGTCGCCCTCATGGAGCGTGTCCAGCACATGACAAAGTCGGCCATCCGTCGAGCATCTCAGATCGAGGTGACCCCTCAGGCCAAGAGGAATCTGCAGGAGCTGTTTGTCAACTTCACACTCATCCTCATCTGCCTGCTTCTCATTTACATCATCGTCCTGCTGAGCAGCTGAGCGCAGAAGGGACACATGGCAGAGCTCACGCACTGAACAAGGAGATTTTCTGATGAAGATTTTTCTAAATAGGTCAATATAGTAATATTTCTATTATTTAATCCAAAGAAATCCATTAGTTCAACCATCGCTTGTCTGATTTGTCTGTATGTACAGCATTATTCTACATACACTGTGTATAAGCAATATTGAACATGATGCACATAAGATGGAAAACATTAATCATATGAGGTTACTTCCTGTTACATCACATGCACTGACCTTTTTATTGTCTGCACTGACTGAGAGACATGAACTTCACAGCTGCTATCGTTAACAGTATAAACAAACAGCAGCCAGTTTGATTTGATATGATGGCTGATTCCTGATTATTTTAACCCTTAAATGCTCTTCAACATCTGCTCCTGCGTGTCCTAGAAATGGCTGCAAAAGCATCATAGATTGATTTTATTTTTCACACCAGACATCCTTTTAAAACTTCAGGCTTCAATATCTTTGTTGCATATTTATATTTGTGAAGTTTAAACTCATTAAAGGCCAATATGTTTATAGAACTGTGCATTTTAATTATCAAAAAATAAATGTTGGAATGAATTCCAAAAAAAAATTACTTTAAAGAATATATGCTGTCTAGTTGCATTTTAAAATGAAACCTTAACATAGATCCTTAAAACAAAAATATTTCAAGTTACCAAAAAGGTCTGTAAAATTATTTGGTATTGTTCTATAATTTTCATTCATATTTCAAACTAATATTTTGGGATTTTACTAAAGGCCCGTATGTTTGCACAGCTTCATGCTTTTTAAATCATGATATAAACAAATACAAATTATCAGCAGCTGAATATTTATCTTGAAATACTTTGCATATAAATAATTCAAAACAACACCTAACTATCCAACATCAGTGACTGAATCAGTTCCATAAAATGGTAAAAGATGTAAACTTTTCTTGGAAACTTTGAACATTTAAACAACAGCACCATCTGGTGGACAAACGCCATATACAATTACTTGCAAAACCAAAACTAACATACAGGTGCTGGTCATAAAATTAGAATATCATGAAAAAGTAGATTGATTTCAGTAATTCCATTTAAAAAGTGAAACTTGTATATTATATTCATACATTACATACAAACTCATATATTTCAGATGTTTATTTTGTTTAATTTTGATGATTACAAATGACAACAAATGAAAATCTCAAATTCATCATATCAGAAAATTAGAATATTGTGAAAAGGTTCAAAATTGATGGCCCCTGGTGCCACACTCTAATCAGCTAATTAACTCAAACCACCTGCAAAAGCCTTTAAATGGTCTTTCAGTCTAGTTCTATAGGCTACACAATCATGGGGAAGACTGCTGACTTGACAGTTGTCCAAAAGACGACCATCGACACCTTGCACAAGGAGGGCAAGACACAAAAGGTCATCGCTAAAGAGGCTGGCTGTTCACAGAGCTCAGTGTCCAAGCACATTAATAGAGAGGCGAAGGGAAGGAAAAGATGTGGTCGAAAAAAGTGTACAAGCAAGAGAGATAACCGCACCCTGGAGAGGATTGTGAAACAAAACCCATTCAAAAATGTGGGGGAGATTCACAAAGAGTGGACTGCAGCTGGAGTGAGTGCTTCAAGAACCACCACACACAGACGTATGAAAGACATGGGTTTCTGCTGTCGCATTCCTTGTGTCAAGCCACTCTTGAACCACAGACAGCGTCAGAAGCGTCTTGCCTGGGCTAAAGAGAAACAGGACTGGACTGCTGGTGAGTGGTCCAAAGTCATGTTCTCTGATGAAAGTAAATTTTGCATTTCCTTTGGAAATCAAGGTCCCAGAGTCTGGAGGAAAAGAAGAGAGGCACTTCATCCACGTTGCTTGAAGTCCAGTGTAAAGTTTCCACAGTCAGTGATGGTTTGGGGTGCCATGTCATCTGCTGGTGTTGGTCCATTGTGTTTTCTGAGGTCCAGGGTCAACGCAGCCACATACCAGGAAGTTTTAGAGCACTTCATGCTTCCTGCAGCTGACCAACTTTTTGGAGATGCAGATTTCATTTTCCAACAGGACTTGGCACCTGCACACAGTGCCAAAGCTACCAGTACCTGGTTGAAGGACCATGGTATCCCTGTTCTTAATTGGCCAGCAAACTCTCCTGACCTTAACCCCATAGAAAATCTATGGGGTATTGTGAAGAAGAAGATGCAATACACCAGACCCAACAATTCAGAAGAGCTAAAAGCCACTATTAGAGCAACCTGGGCTATCATAACACCTGAGCAGTGCCACAGACTGATCGACTCCATGCCACGCCGCATTGCTGCAGTAATACAGGCCAAAGGAGGCCCAACTAAATACTGAGTGCTGTACATGCTCATACTTTTCATGTTCATACTTTTCAGTTGGCCAACATTTCTATAAATCCTTTGTTTTTATTGGTCTTCAGTAATATTCTAATTTTCTGATATGATGAATTTGAGATTTTCATTTGTTGTCATTTGTAATCATCAAAATTAAACAAAATAAACATCTGAAATATATGAGTTTGTATGTAATGTATGAATATAATATACAAGTTTCACTTTTTAAATGGAATTACTGAAATCAATCTACTTTTTCATGATATTCTAATTTTATGACCAGCACCTGTAAATGGATGCTTAGCTTGTGTGTAAGATTAATGTGGGATCCAAAGTGGTATTTTAAAATTATGTTTTTTGCACATAGTTAATTCAAGGAACTTTGATGACAATTAGATGTTTGTTTGTTTTTTAAGTTTATTTAAAATCGCTTGAAAAAAATGAAAAATCCAAAAGTTTAATGCAGGATCTCCAGAAAATGCTGCTTCAAGCATTTATCTAAGATTTCTGTAGTACCGAGGTGGCTGTAAAGTTATAACTCTGGCTAGAGCAGCAAAAGGCAAAACCATCTCTAACAAAGAGGAAATTAGAAGAGCTGTAGCTCAATAATTTAATGGAAACAAAAGGAGTAGGACCTAAGAAGCTGATATAACATGCTATAAATTAGCCTTTTAATTCTAACTTTAATATATAACTGACATGGTTTGTTGCAGAGATTTACCTGGTTATTAAAATATAAACATCTATGAGTGCTAGCAGCACATATAAAACATAATTAAATAATTTATTATGAAAATAAAGAAGGTCTAAATTGTGTTTTGAAGCAAACTAAACAAATCAGCTAAATAATAACCTATTGAGTGAAAAACAGTGACTTTGGCGCCACTTAGTGGCAGGTAGCTGATGGTTGAGAAGCAGTGTGTCATGGAAGTTGAAATGTTCAAATATAAAATGTTATTTCAGCAAGTTGGATGTTTTTAAAATGTGTTTTGGGCAAAAAATGCAGAAATTTAAAAAGGACTATTTAAAAATGTCTGTAAATATTTTTGTGTTTAATAGTCCTCATTTTATTGCAAAAAGTTTCCAAATACACAAAATTGGGGATTCATTTTGCAGAAAAAGTTAAGAAGTTAAATCCTTAACTCGCATGATAATAATGTTATATAAATTCAGCTTTTCATACCAACATGACTTTCCTAAAGAACGACAAAATGTTTTAATGTCCCTACTTCAATGTTTGTAAGACAACTCTGATTTCCAAACTTTCAAAAACTGAATAAACACTGATTTAGAATTTGAGTTGTATGTTTTTTTTACTTGAGTTTCAGCCAGAAGCGATGGTACCTGCTCTATGGAATACCTCATATGGAGTACCTCATGCTTATTTAGGCATAAAGGTGGAGGCAGGAATCTGTGTGACGTCTCTATACCGAGGGAGTAAAATCTCAGGACATCTGTAATAAAACATCAAGTTCCTCCAACAGAAAAAAAATATATATACTAGATCATTAGTGGGACAACACAGAAATTTCATAATATGCAAAATCAGTGTTAATCAAAGGTCATTAAAACCTCTGGATCAGAAGAGTGCCTCGAAGCAAACAGGTCTTAGGTTTGAATCCCAGGTTTGGTTCCCCCCGTTTACTCCCCTTCTTCAGTCAGATACATGCTGGTCCTACTATTGACAGCCTATTTAGAAACTTAATTCAGTCAAATTGATCATAACTTACCAGAAACAAAGACGCATAACTAAATAACCAAAAAATATAATTTGAAAACAGACACCAAACAATAAAGTAGAATAAATAAACTACAAATAAACTAGATTATTCACAAAAAAATAAAAACTTAGTTAATTAACAAAAAAATCATTGGCTCCTACAATGACATTAGGTCTAACCCTTTCATTGGAAATGTGTGCATGGCCATTTGTTCTGCTTGGCTCCATGTTTTCCTCTGATGGATGCAAACCTGCACCGCACCTCTCGCCCCACAGAGAATGAATGGATGAGAAGAAATCGTTAGAGACGACCTGGTAGCAAGAAAGGAAACTAAACATTTGGACAGGCTAAAATATTAACTAATGAGAAAGATGATCGGCGCAACCCAGTGGAAAATAAGTACTTTGGGAGATAATAAACGTTAAAAAAGACTTTTAAAAAGTCATTTTTTAAATATATTTTATCGAAGAGAAAACTAAAGAATGTGCATCTTTCAACCAATCACAACCTTTAAAAAAATGTATACATTGGCATTGATATTTAAATTTTTCTTTTACATATTTTCCACAAAAACATTATTTTCATTTCATGTGAAGGTCATGTTGCACAATGTTCTCAAAGGCACCACTTCATCATAATGGCTTATTTTTCAATTTTAGGATTTTTTTTATATCAAATTAATAAAAAAGCCGCAAAATCTTAACTAAAAAAAGCACAAACTGTTTTTTTCTCACAATCAGAATTTTATTGTTCCATTACATACAACAGAAGTGATATAAATATAAATATTGTTATAACTGTAATATGTTTACTTCAAAAACGGGCATGACAGATACGTAATTATGAGTTTTACATTTAATTTCAAACCACTTTTAGTTCAGTTAAATAATTGTATCGGTGTCATTTCTGTCAATGTTCAACCATTTAAACCATAAAAAACAGGAGTTAAAAAAATAAAATAAAGCTTGTTTTTTAAAACGTCAAATATACCAGTGCATTATAAACATTGCAGGTTTCAACTCTTAAAAAGAAAAATTACAAACAAGAACTGAATGTGATTGTGAGATAAATATATCAAGCTATAAAATTAAAGTCTTCTGCACTGTTGAGAGCAGATATCTAAGATAAAATGCCCATATTTGATATAGATATTAAATTAATTTAAACTTCACAGTGTGCATGGAGCAATGAACCAGCTGTGGTTCAGAGTATCTGGACCTTAATCCCATAAAGGTCCCCTCAACTCGCCTTCGCTTCTTCCTTTTTACAGAAAAGTATTTACAATTAAATCATTTTAGCTCTTTTATAATATGTAACTTCTTTCAGGAAGTGTTGAACTCTCAAATTTTAGACCAAATAGACCAATGTTATGTCTGCATTCATTGGCACCATAAGTGAAATGTGTAAAAACCTTAAAAAAAAGGTTAGAAAATCCATAAGCTGGACGTGGATGTTGCGAAAGTTATGCACAGGACCCATGGTGACCTTTACTGCATGTCTTCACCCTTTCTCTACTCCATTTCCCGTCTGCCTATTTAAAAAAAATAAAAATAAAGGCAATAATCGACCAAAAATACTCTTTGAAAAAAAGAAAACCAAGAAGCTGTAATTATGAGAGGGGAAAGCAAATTTTTCTTTCTCTGGGTTGTAAATGTTGCAACTAAGCAACTCTTCAAAAGGGGAAACGAGAGAACACGTCATTCCAGTGAGGCTGGAAAGCCAGTCATTTTGTCTACCTTTCTTGCACTGCAAAAAAATGAAATCTAAATAAGTCATTTTTTCTTAAAATAGTGCATTTTTTCTTAAATTACGGATTTAAGTGAAACACTTTGCCAATGGAACAAGACAATTTACACTTAAAATAAGAAAAAACAATTGCACTGTCTAATTTCAAGTGCATAATATCTAGATACCTTATTTTAAAAGTAAAAATACTCATTCCATTGGCAAATCATCTTATTTACCTGCGCAGATTAAGGGTTAATACCCTTAATTTAAGACATTTTTACTCATTTTGAGATCATTTTTGCAGTGAGAAAAATTAAGAAAATAACTACGATTCCTAAATTTGCCCATAGTTACATTCAGAGCAACTATAAACAAATTTATTACTGAGTGAGAATGATGGTAAAATTATTTCTTCAATTCAGTAGTAACTCCAGAGCGGCAGTTTGCTTTGAGGATGCATTCAAGAAACAAAATCTTTATCTGGAAGACTTTGTTTCCGCTGTTGTGTTTAAGTCAGAAGATGGAGCCTCTAGCAGCAAATGTGCAACATGAAGCTTATGGTGAGGCACTTGATGCTAACAGAGGAGGGTTAGTGATGCTGTGGGCCTGTGGCTCCTCTACTGACTGTAGCATTTTTTTTTTTAAATCTGAGGTTTTATTTCGGGTTTTTTCTATGGGAAAACAGAGTCATAAGTTGGTGTGTCAAGAAGATAAGCCAAAAAAGACACACAAACATTAATAAAAGGTGTGTTCACACCGAACGTGAAACTTGGCCAGCCAAAGCATTTCACCCAGCAGGTGAAGTAGCTCAGCAGGCGAAGACTCTTAGTTCATGGAGTATGGCAGACCTGGATTTGCAAAGCGACTGGCAGTGTTTGTTTTTTTGTTTTTTTACTTTATAAAGCCAAACATAGCTTTTGGCATGCCTAGGTTCACCAGATTCCCCCAAAAAAGGAACCAGCACCTACCCCCAGGCTACAGCTGGATGACGGTTGCCTTCAGCGGTATTTCTGCCTATCTATGACCCAGTCCTACATTGGGAGACGAATCAACCCTACAACAGAGATTTAGGGAAATCAGTACGAGAACACCGGCAGAGAAAAAAAACAAAAAACAGAATTGGGACCATGCTGCCAGCCATGGGAGCCTCTGGAATAAAGGAACCACAGCAGGAGATCAGAGGATCCGCCTGGCGAATCAGCACACTAGAGCGGAGAAGTGCAGCTGTAGATTAATTTTTTGGTAAACATTATTTTCTCCATCTTTAATTTTTAATAATAAAAAAAAAAAGCTAATCTAGTCCCTGACTGGATTTTGTGATGCATATCTAAACTTAAGTTCAGATTTTTCAACTGCTGTAGCACTTATTTCACACACAAGGAGGAAGGTGATTAAATTTAGTTAAATTTGCCAAAATGATCCCATTTCCCTCCCAAAAGTTGCCACCCTCGCCTTGTTCACTTTCACTCCAGATCCAGCCTCTACATCATGGATGTCAAACCGGTTCCAGTGATGTGAACATACCTTTTAGGGTGTCGAATAACAAAATGTGAACTAAAGGTTTTCCAAGTGAAAGATGTAAGGATTTTCTCATGTAACTTCCTTTCTTCAGTCTGATAGTGGTTTCAAACAAAGAAAAAAAATTAGGCCAAAATTGTTATTGTATTATATTCTGCTGTTTGCAAAGCCTTGCTTAAGCTGTAAGAGTTCAAACACTTCCTGAAAGCCTGCAGTATTCCCTTCTTCTGTAAAGGAAGACGAGTGCTCACTGGATTGAAATAAACTGTTAATGTTTCAGGCTCTTAAACTGACTTTCCGAGAACAAACCGATGAGGTTGAAGATGAGCATGCAGCTTGGAAAACAAACTTGAGATACCCGAATGTTATCAGGACGATAAATATGTAAACTTTTGTTTTAAAATAAAAAATAAAAAATTGAACAGTGCACTGTAAAGATGTGATACTGAAGTGAATGAGAGCAGCATGAGCGTTTCTGTTTTCACATGCTCCGTGATCTGCCCTCACAGCCAGAGACCCAAGCAGAGGAGTTCAGGCCCTGACACCAACATTGAATCTGTAATTAAACTTAGACTAAACTCTCCTTGGCATTAAATATTAAAAAACAAAATCAATCGGGTCAAACCGGCAAAACTCTTCATCTTTATCTCTGTGCTCCTGAGGTGTATCAAGCAGACCACAGGAAAAACAGTAGCTTTGATTCTTTTAATAAATAGTGTGAGAATAAAAGCACTGGGGGAGCTTAGTTTAGCAGATCTGTGTGTTTCTCCTCCTGAGACTGTTGTGGCGCCACAAACTAAACCAAACCCCCGCCCCTCCAGTAGCTTGGACATTTAAAAAAAATTAATTTCATACACGTACTTTATGTACAAAGACAAAGTACTTGGACAGGAAGCTAAAGTTGGGCTTTGATTTCCTTGTTCATGCTGGTGCGTTTTTAACTTCAGAGGCCAAAAAGCACAACCAGAACCAACATAATTGGCAACAGTAACACATATGAGCAGAATTCAAAATCATGTGACAAAACATATTCAAACGTTTTGGTATAAATGATACCTCTAGATAGCAGAATAATTACTAAAAGGAGCAATAAAGTAAATGAAAAGCAGCACATCAATTATAGCTTGAAAGCAGCTGATTCTGTGTAGGTTTAAATAAACAGTGGCAACGTTTGTCCTGTGAAATATACTTAAAACCTTTTAACATTGAAGGTCACAAATGAGCAAAATAGGTTGCTCCAGACATTAATCAGAAGAATAGAAAATCATATAAAGAAGAGCAGAAAGCAAAGACACCCTACAGTTAGTTACCTGCGAGAAAAGGCTAAAGTAAAGTCAGGAAGTCGCCACAGTTAAAATTATAAGACCCCAAAGACATTAAAATTGTTCAAAACACATTGAGTAGCCTAAATGTAGACCCTTGAAGACAAGATTTATTTTTTATGGAGTAGGAGTTGCAGACATTTTCATGGATGACCACCAAACAATGAGATGCATGGTGGCGTAGCCATCATGGTCTGGGAATCTATCTCACAATATGGTATCGAGCCTATTTAATCTATTCCAGGGATTATAGAAGTTTTCACTTCATCAATAACCAATCTGTGATTCACAACTAAAACTGGTAATACACCTACATAGCAGTTCAGTGACTAGCAGTATTGATCAGTTTATAGATCAAATGTTTGAGCTTGTAAAGCAGGGGTGTCCAATTTCAGTTCCTGAGGGCCGGTATCTTGCAACTTTTAGATCCATCCTTGGTTCAAGACACCTGAATCGAATGGCTGAATTACCTCCTCCGTATACATTCAGTTCCTCTGCAGTCCTCTGAATCATCTATTTACTTGATTCAGGTGTAATGAACTAAAGGCACATCTAAAAGTTGCAGGATACCGGCCGCCAGGAAGTGAAATTGCCCACCTCTGTTGTAAAGGAACATGCTAGTGCTGCTACGTTTTGAATGACCCACCATTCCCTTAGACCCTTAGAACTGTTAGAACTTTATCAAACCCACTATCATTTTGAAAGTAATTTGTTTAAACCTGTAACATAACAAGTGCAGTTAGATGATAAGGGGAAAATTTTATTTTGGATGACCAGCTGAGGAATTCAGACATTATATTCCATCTCTCCAGGATCTGTACGCCTCCTGGACTCTGAGGCATGCAGGGAAGATTATGTCTGATCCCTCGCACCCAAACCCCCAACTATTTCAGTCACTTCCCTCTGGTAGGAGTCTGCTGTCCATCAGGACCAAAACCTCACGCCACAAGAACAGTTTCTTCCCATCAGCTACCAGCCCTATCAACAAGGCCCAGAGCCCCCATGACCCTGACACTGCCTCGCTCCCTCCCCTGTTCAGGACCTAGAAGCTATAACATAGCATCTCTGGACCTCCTGCATTACATTAACACACAGTCTACTGTGTATATATTATATAGCTTCACATTACATATTGTATGTTTTATATCGTATATAGCTATAAGTGCAAACCTACTTTGCAATAAACTTGATTTCAGATTTATGGCGTGAACAAGTTATTCATCTGTAATTGTAATTTTTTATTCAATGGAAATACCACAATTGTGAAAATATGCATTTTCAGAATTAGCAGAATACCCACATACTGTCACGCACATGAAAATGCAACTTATGGGGGTTCCAGCAGTTTTTTGGGAAGTTTTGCCGCAAAAGGAAGCAGCGTAAATTTCATAATAGAGAGGTTACTGAAAAAGGATCATTAAGTGGAAACAGGAACCAAAATTTAAAACATCAGCCAAGTTTGGGTACAACATTGGTTTTCCAAATGCCTCATAACTATAAAAATACCACAAAATTAGATAAAAAAAAAATGGCCCAGGAACTGCAAAACTAATGCTCTGAGACTTTAGCCATGTGTGTATTAGCAAGTTGACTTACAAACATCTTTAGTGTAGAAATAGGACAGAACATTCAACACAATTTTGAAAAGATTGTGGCAAAAATTCCAAAAGATTTGACCCAATCAGCAGTTGAAAAGTTTTGACCAAATATTAAGGAAAGGGATGAAAATCTCTAAATTTGTAGAAAATGAAACAAGTATTTCTGGAATGAATCCTAATTATTTGAAACAGCTAAAGTTGTTTAAAAAAAGAAAAAAAAAGAGTCCTTATATAAAGTGCATGTAAACATCTGTTTTCCACTGTAACCTAGGAGATACCTCTTTTTGAAATGTTTTGGATCATCTCTCCTCAGGCAGTTATGAAATCTTAACAAACAGGAAGCACTGGTTAGTCTCTCTTCTTCAGGCTCAGCATGGAAGCCCTACAGAAGAAGAAGTCAAGCTGGAGGCATGAAATGCTGCGATGATGACTGCATGCCTGATATCTCAATCCATCAAATGACTCAAATAGTAGTTTGATCAATATCAAACTCTAGCTCTCTGTCCCATTACATTTGCCCATTTTTTTGACAGAACTGGGGTATTTTTTTTTTCTTTTGCCAGTCAGAAAGAGAAGTACAGAGAGAACAAGTCTTCCTCTTTTGGAATATACTCTTTGCGTTTTTCTACCTCGATCCCCCTTGATGGTGCTGGAGCGCTGGCTTCAGGAAGGCTGAAGGAAATAAAGAGGAAAAACAGTTCTTAAAATGAAGAGGAGGAAAATAACAGATGCATAAAACAACCGTTTTTGGCATGTGTATTGTGATTGCTGAGGAACCAGTGACATTAATCATAAAAGGAGATCCACGGGGAGTTTAAAATCGGTAATAAGGATCCAACATAATGCAGATCAATGTTCTTGAATAGATCCTCAGGTTTTAAACAGACTCTTTGATCCAGCTGTAGTTTATCCCCCCCCAGGTGGTAAACCTTCCAGTCATTTCTAATCATGCTTCTAAGCATCTGCTTGCTTTGCGTCCACTGAAGATGGAGACAGCAACTGCTTTTCTTTCTTTCTTTAAACTTTTCCCCTCCTAAGTTGCCGCAGTGCAGTTTTCTCCCTATCAGGTCCCACTGAGACCCAACTGAACTTGCAAAGTTTTGAGTTTTCCACCTATCTTCTCTTTTATTTATTTGCAACCAGCAGCAGATGGAGATGAAAGTGAGGATGTGAGGTAAAACTGTGTGTGACGGTGAAATGGATGGTGGTTTTTTTTGCGGGGGGGGTGAATAATGGGATGTTAAAACAAGGTGGATCACAAAAAGGGATTATGCATTCATTATTTTTGTGTATTGACCCTGATCTAATGGAGTCAGGCTGCAAAGGCTGCACCGTTGTGTGAAATGACTCGATCAGAGCCAGACTCTGTGATGGCTCCAGGCAGAAATTAAAAATTCCCATTTAAAATCCCGCCTGACTCGTATTAAGTTTCGCCACACTCTTTAATGCTCGGTGTGATCACAAAGAACTACATTTCACTAAAACTTTGTTTTAAAACTTCACTAGCATGCCGAGTAATGAGAAAACAGAAAGCTATGGCTTGAAGGATGTAACTGGCGTGGAAAATTCAGTGCATGAAGATTGCTTTTTTTTTTGTTAAAAACACAAAATTTGAAGTATTTTATTATGATTTTGTTCTAAAAAGCCAACACAGTTTTTCCCCATTTATTAAATGTTGGACGAATAGATGGATGGATGATGTTTGACATCACTGCTCTTCTTGATCTAATAAAATCCATAAAAAATACAATTAAATGGGGAAAAAAGTGAAAAAATATAAGACTGTGTGGTGAATACAAACAACCCCTATTGCAAGTATCAGGGCAGAGGGAGTGCTTGGGGGCTGAAGGAAGATCCAAACTAAATTGGTTTAAGTGATGCAGACAAGCAGGCGGCAGACGTGAACACATCATCTGTTTGCAGTGAAATCAAAGTGAACTGTTGCAGCGGCGGCGGGGACTCACATCGTTTCTCACCTCCCACAGCGCTGAAGGCCCTGATGCTGCGCGAGAGGATCCTGAGGAGCATGAGGAGGAGCAAGGCTTGGCATGGGATGGTGTGGGGGATGATGAGGAAGAGAAGGATGCTGAGGTAGAGGAAGAGAAGAAGAAGGAGGGGGAAGAGGGCTGAACAGTGACAGGGCTTTCTTAGGTCTTGGGAGGGACCTCTGGAGGAGGGAGTGAGGAAGCGCAAAGCGGCCTCCAGGTCCTACCTCCTCCGCCTCCCGTCCGCCCTCTTCCTGGCCTTCGTGGCTCATGGTGGGAGGGCTGACGAATCGGAGAGCTGAATGGCTAGGAAAGCTGGTGAGGCGCTGATCTGATTGGCTGCCTGTTTTTGACTACAGACACACAGAAAGGCAAGACATGAATGCTGGCTATCTCTAGCTGATTTGCGTTAAAGGATGATTTGAATGGATTTAACAGCTAAAACATTTCTGGTTCAAACAGAAACCTCCATTCTGAACTCAGTTCCATCTTCTCAATAAATAGGTAAAGATGGGATATTTCCCTTTTTTGCCAATGCTTTCTAAAGCATCAGGCAAACTCCCAGCTCTGGTTCTTTGTCGTTCCACAAAGATAATCTAACATTCATGAGTGAGAGAACCACTTACTTAACTCTGATCTAATTCTTCTGTATCTTTATAAAGATCAACATGAGGACATAGACATCCACAATTGAACAAGGAGACAAAAACAGGAATCTTAAAAGAATATTTCTGTTAAATAATAACAGAAGAAAATATAATCAACTTCGAAACAAAACACAATCGACTTATATATTGATCCATTATTATCATACTTTAAAAAATCAGAAATAAAAGGATCTTTCCTGGTCTGAGATATTGGAAATATATTTAGTGACTTTATTTAGGGACAGATGCAACTTAAAATCTCTCCTAATTGTTCATGTCAACATCCTGTAATGTCAAAAGCTGGAATTTCCAGAGGTTTGCAGAAATATTTTTGGTCCATGTTGGATGGATGGATGCTCTGAATCTTAGTAAGTAAAGTTAGTTAAAAGACAAATGTTGCTGCCTCTTCACTGTTACTTTAGTACAAACCCCTCCAACATCTGTACTGTTTCAGCTCCACTTATCATAAAATTTAATCCATTATCTTATCTGCTCATTAGCTCTGTGTAATGAGAAGTGGCAGCATGAGATTATAACCTTCTGCCATCTGTGATGAGAGCAACATTTATAAGTTAGTAGTATGAAACAGTAGGTTGAATTATAATAGTACAGTTGGAGGAGGTTGTTTTCCTTAGGGAAAAATTCAGACCCTTCATCAAATCCTAGTAAAAAGGAATTAAAAACACCTCCAAGAGTTTAACATTTTTTGAAATGATACAAACAGTTGCTACCAGGATATAATGTATATCCATAACTTAAAGCTGCTCAAATGTCTAAATGAGAAATTACTTTTTGATGCATTAGCATTGAAAAAATAGTATAGTGAGTATTCATTATGCAAGAACCGATTTCATTTACCATAAGACATGTTTATAAGTCAGGAAGAACAAAGCTTTAAATATTTAGTATGACAGAAGTTTTTTAGTTAGATTAGTGGTTTGTTAGCAGGGTTATTTGAAAAGCTGAGTATGGATTTAAATGAAATTCATAGCAGAGGTGCAGCTAATGCAAGTCTGTAATCTAGTAAACAATCTATTAGATAAAAGGTGTGCCTCCTTGGGGACAGAAATGCATGCTAAACTGCCTCTTTGGAATCAAAGCACATGTTAAAGTGCCCTCTTGGAAGCCAAAATGTCTGCTAAAGTACCCTCTGGGGAGCCAAGACGCACACAAAGTGCCCCCTAAGGAGCAAAAACACAAGCTAAACTG
This sequence comes from Cyprinodon diabolis, assembly GCA_030533445.1. Taxonomy (NCBI): domain Eukaryota; kingdom Metazoa; phylum Chordata; class Actinopteri; order Cyprinodontiformes; family Cyprinodontidae; genus Cyprinodon; species Cyprinodon diabolis. Next base: position 8,017,703 of record CM060085.1, read on the forward strand.
CTCTTTCGGAAGCCAAAACATGTTAAACTGCCTTCCTTGGAATCAAAGCACATGCAAAAAGTGCCCCTTTTGGGAGTCAAATCGGGTGATAAAGTGCCCTCTTGGAAGCAAAAGTCAATAAAAAAGTGCTTCCTTAAAAGCCAAAATGGATGCTAAACTGCCTCATTGGGAATAAAAGCAAATGTTAAAGTGCCCTCTCGGGATCCACAATGTATGCTAAACTGCCTCCATGGGAGCTAAAGCAAGTGTTTAATAAACCTTTGGAAGCCAAAACTTGTGCTCAGGTCTCCTCTAGGGAGCCAAAGTGCATGACAAACTGCCCTCTCAGGAGCCAAAATGTGTGCCAAAATGCCCCCTTGGGATCAAAAATATGCGCTAAACTACCCTCTCAGGGGTCTAAAACGTGTTCTAAAGTGCCCCGTTGGGAGCCAAAATGTTTGCTAAATTTCCCCCTTGGGAGCCAAAATGTTTGCAAAACTGTCCGCTTGGGAGGCAAACTGTGCTTAACTATCCTCTCGGGAGAATAAAATGCTAAAGTTCTGCCTTTGGAGCCAAAACTGCCTCCTTGGGAAACAAAGTCCATGCTAAACTGCTCTCTCAGGAGCAAAAACAAGTGCTAAAGTGCTCTCTACAGTAGTGAGTTAATGCTGAATATGTGCCCTTTCAAAAATTACATGCCAGTGTTGGCAAGCATGTGATGATCTGTCCAATACACTGGACTGCAACAAGTCTGTTGGCTATGGGGATGAGAGAAGAGGTGCTGAGATGTACAATTAAAAGATGCAGACATGATAAAGTTGAGAATAAACTTGGTCTTAGTCAGTGGCGGCTGGTGAAAAATATTTTTGGTGGGGCTGATATAGCCTAGTGTATGTCTCCAACTGATCCGGAATAAGAATTCAAATAAACAATTGCACAATACATACAATTTAACAGTAATGATTTAATTTACTATATAATAACAGTAACAGTGATGATTTTGGTCACTGTGACGGGGTTCTTTGGCCTCCAAGAATCCAGGCTCAGTCGGGTTACCGGTGTTGGTGATTTATTGTGCTCAAAAACTCAAAACAGGGTGCAAAAGAAACTAAACATATACAAGATACTCTGGGCCTCAGCCTCCCTCCAGTTACCAGCAATGTAACAAAGAAACAGAAAACAAAAATGGCCGCTCTTCTTACCACAGCCCTCATTAAATAGTTTAAGCCCCTCAGGCTCTCTTATTTCTGATTTCTTCTCATAAATCAGTTTTGTCCATATATTACCTCCACAAACAATTGATGTACAAAAACAAACAAATAATTTTTACAACTTAATTCTTTTACACAGATTCATTGACTTATTCAATTACACCAAACTGGGTTTGAACCCAGCAAAGACGCAGCCAGACTGAAGATGACAAGTCCCCGTAGCACACACACACACACACACACACACACACACACACACACATACTTGTTCTGCCGTCGTAGCGAGGACCATGTGTTGACTCCCATTGACTTCCATTGATTTTCAGTCATTTTAAACCCTTTCTATGCCCTAACCCTAAAACTAACCATTACTAATGCTTACCTCACCCTAATCCAATTGAGAACTTATAAACCTAACCATTACCAAAATAGCATGTGAGGACCGGCAAAATGTCCTCATTGTGCAACAACTGGTCTTCAATTTGATGGTGAAATTGGAAAAATGGTCCTTACTGTGAGGGCTAGATAGGTATACCCACCCACCCACACACACACACACCCTAAGTCCTAAAATAAATAGGATTTGAACATTAAGACCTGCAGTGGGAACATAGCTTAATTCTCCACATGAAGCTGCTGAGTGTAGTTGAAAAAAAAGAGAATCCATATGTCATCTAATAAAAACAGCCCACAGAGTGAGTAGGATAGAATATGAGAAGATGAGGTGGTGATGCTGTAACTCTGAATCAGGGCATTAATGTTTCTGAATGGCATGGGCTATGACAGCTGTGTGCAAACACACAAAGGAATGATGAGCGGCTTGGTAAGCAGATATTGGAGCACATGACAGACTTGATGTGAGAATGTGTTGCAAAGGCTGCTGGATTTGAAGCAAAACAAAATCAATTTGTTCTTCCCAGTGAAGACCAAATCAAGAAATTAATCTTCCACTTTTCTGACACCGTAGGAGAATAATGTTCAGGCTATCTCCTGTTTTATGCAGATCAATTCCAATATATTTCAGAAGCATAATCAATGTAGATAGACTATTATTCTAGCTCTCCTTATTCTGTGCAGATCAATGGAGGGTAATTATGCTAAGATTCACTGTGACAGCGTTGGTTGTGTATGACGGAAGTGTTCCTTAGGGGCTGCTAAATAATCTTAGTAGACAAAGCACAGAAATTTACATTCAACTGATATTTTCCCTAAGATTGTTTCTTGGGGGGAAAAAAAAACTAAAACTATTGAAAAACCTGTCAATTTCCTTTTAAATGGTGCCACACTTGTGAGAAAGATGTTGACTGAGCTGCAGAGATGACTTTGTGGGCTGCAGCCGTGAAAATGACTCGTTTAGTGTCATTTAGTACTAGACGAATGGAGTTTGAAGAAAGAATCATGGGCAGCAGCATGTAGAAGAACTTTGCAAAGACGCCTTGCCGTGCTGGTCTCTAGCTTGGTCAAACATTGCATCTTATTGTCAATTAAGCAGCTTAAAAAAGTAAGTTTAGATTTTTTTTAAAGAGATGTGGCAAATATTAAATGCATGCAACCAACAAACTGAATGCTGAACTAAATTCTGATGAAAAAATAACTTAACAGACTTTGACACTGTTTAAGGCTCATTGCAGGAAACAGTAGGACCAAAAAAGAAGAAATCAGTGAAACATGTATTTTTATTCTTTTGGAGCCAAGCTTAGATTGAGGTTATTGTTAGAATGTTTTGAAAATGTAGGACCTTTAGAATAAAAGTTCATAATTTAAAACAAAAAAAAAAAATGAAAAAAAAAAAATACAATAAAAATTTAACTGTGCAATCAAAATGAATGCTTTTGATTTCTGCTGTGCATCATTTTTTATTTTGTAACAAACCTAAATCAAGTGTGGTGCAAGAAAATAGCTATTTTTAGCATTCAAACAGCTTTCTACTTTAGGAATTTGAGGCAATATAAGGTTAAATTATTCTGTAAATAATAAAAAGAAAATATGTCAAATGGGTTAAAACTTGCTAAATAAAAACACTAACATGTCCAGGTTTGTATTTAAATTATAAGTGCTGCCTTTATACTATTTCTATTTATATCTTATTATTATGTAGCTTTGAAGAGAGTCACTTTTTAAGATAATCAGTTTGGATTTAATAAGATTTATTTAGCATTGTTTTTATTCCCCCTCCCCTTAATGAGTCATACTACAATAAGTTGTAAGATGTTTGAAGCTTTTCCCCCTAAATATAAGCTGAGTACACATGTAGGGTTTGTAGTTTTATTGAAATCTATGGGATTCATGTAATGATTTAAGTTTAACCAATTTCTACTGTACAGGATAAAACTCAGGTTTGTAAAAAGAAGCATTTTAGGATTTATTTATTATGATTTCAATTTATTGCATCACAGAAAACCTACAGTTTTTAGGTGGTGTGTAGATATAGATGTTTTTTACCTGATACAATTCAGTATATCAGTGCAACCAACCTTAATAAAGAGTTTATAAATGTGATGTTAAAAGAATGATGAGCTTAAATACTGAGCGTAGTTGACAAGGAATCTCTGTGAAGAACCATTCATTTTTCCACCATAAACTCTATTATTAAGAAAAATTCCAATATCACTGCAGACTTATTTCATACTTTGGCTCCATGTTCTTTCGTGCAACAGTAGCTGACCTGCGATGGTTAAGAGCTTTGTCATAGTTTTTCTAATTATGATGAGAATTTACTGAAATTAGGTGACAACCTATGAGGAAAGATATAGAGGTCACCCACCTTGATAAGAGGGTTGATGACACCAACGTTAGCACTGGAATTGAAGACCTTGCTGAAGCCCGTCTCTCTATTCACCAACTCCAGCTGGTAAAACTTCTTGTCATCCTATAACAACAGGTTAAAATGAAAATACATCCTATTAACTTAAATTAGTGCAATCCCTTAAAAGGATTGGAAGGAGGGATTTTGGCACGGCCGCTGAAAGAACCATTTGCTAAGCTCTTCTGCCTGTATCTACATTTTATTTTATCATTTTTAATAAATAGAGACTTATTATTCCAGATTTTTTATGCAAATTTTATTAACATTTATTATATCTTTGATTCAGTCATGACGAGGAACCTATGTGGGTGCCCTGAAATGGTTCAGATCCTACTTGTCTGGGAGATGTTACTCTGTCCACCTCATCTGTTGACATATTAATTGTGGGGTCCCTCAGGGCTCAATTCTAGTGCTGGTCTTGTTTGCGCTTTATGGTACATCCTCCCATGCAGCTTGATTAAAAAAAACAAAAAAAAAACTGTACAATTTTTATGCTGATGACTGCCAGATTTATCTGCAACTAAAGAAAAATAGCAGAACTCAACTGACACCTCTACTGCACTACCTAAGTGAAATCAAAGCATGGTTGCCTAATCATTTTTTTAATCGAAATGAGAATAAAATGGAAGTGATATTTGGCCACATGGATCCCTGCTAAAAGAGAGCCCCCTGCAACATCTTCGTTCTACAGCCACCAACCTTGGTGTCATTGTGGTGCGTAGGTAAAATTTCGAGTTGATGCAGTTGTTAAGTCCAGCTTTTATCACCTTCGCCTTTTAAGCTGAAGTGAAACCTTTTTGGTATTTTAATATGTTGGAGCAACTAATGCATGGTTTCATTCTGACCCATCTGGACTACCGCAATGCATTTTATGTGGGTATACGTTACAAAAAAGTTTCGTGCTTGAAGTTAATCCAGAACACCGCAACGCATCTTTTAACTGGAACAAAGCAACTGGAAAAAAGCATTAGCACTTTACTCCCATTTCAGCATCTCTCCACTGGCTGCCTGTTTGCTTTAGGATTGATTTTAACATTTGAGTGTTTGTTTTCTAATCTACATTAATACATGCATTTTGTGCATTTTAACTTTTCGTTCCTACCTAATTATTTTTTTATTTCCTAGTGTTTTTTATTATCTATTTCATTGTAATACATATGTCTATATTACAGTGCAGCACTTTGAAAACATTTTTTATCAAATGTGCTATATAATAAAGTGGATTTGGCTGCATCTTTAATTCAGTCAATTTTTTAAACTAATAATTGAAAGTTTTTCATTTTAGAGCAAAAAAACCCAAATATATCAATATTGTCCTAATGAAACAAAGCAAATCCCAATGGTGGATAGAAAACATCGCTTTTTGTAGACGAAAGGAGGGAGGCATTAGCAAATACGGATAACAATGTTGCGTTTTTGCTCTACGTGATGATTCATCATTGATTTGATCATTTCCTCCCCAAACATGTTAAATGGATGTATAACAGCTTTATTTTGACAGAGAAACAAAGATAAAGAATGCACTTTTACTGCAAATAGCTTCTTCCCAGGAAATATGGTTCAACTTCACTTAAGTAAAGATTAAGTTAATACATTTCTCCTCATCCACCAAATACAGTCTCTCCTTCAGCAAACTAGTTTTTCAATTTGTAAGCTATCTGATCTTTTGTTAAACTGCCTCCACTTCACTGGATAAATTATCATATAAACCTATTTTTCCATGTGCAGATGGTGGAAATTTGTGTCTGTTTTTAAAACTCTTCAAAAAAAAAAATAAAAATAAAAGTAGACTTTGCTCACTTTAGAGATTTAAACATAAGTGTCATTTTTTTGTTATTCATCCACACCTGTAAACTATCAAAGCAAATTCAGAGCGATCCAGACTGAGTAGGAGCAGCAGGATTTACTCACAACCAGTTTTTTGACCAGAGCTTCTCTTTCAGTGACCATCTCTCTGAGCTCCGCTATGAGATGCAGATCTTCTGGTCGACTCTCTCTGTTTCTTAGCTTCTCCTCTGTGCCCTCCAACCTGAAAACAAAGGAGATTGCAAAAGGATACAAAAGATACAGGGATCTAAAATATGACAAATATAAAAAAATACGCTTCAAAATAAAAATTAAGTAATTGTGAAAAGATAAATTACCACCACGATGAATAGTTATTACGACTTACAGGATTTGCAGAGCAGAGATCTTGTCTTTGAGCACCTCCTGAGCTTTGTTGAAGTCAGCCAGCATAATCTGCACCTCTCTGTGATGAACAACCTTTATCTCATCCAGATCCCTCTCATGCCTCTTTACCAGATCCTGTTCATGAGCTCTGTGGCACAGAGATACAATTCAGCATTATCCCAGAGATAAGGTGCAGATATGCTCAAGCTGTGCATAAAAATGCCAGCTTATACTTCATAATAGGGACTTATGCACCATGATGGTACTTTTGTCAATCGAATTTAGCTAAATTACAGCAGGGGAATCATTACTGCACTTTATTCAATGTTACTGGACGACAACAGATGTGCAGCTGCAAACTGAATTTGGCTGGATTGTAGTGTGTAGTAAGAGCTGAAGCGAATCGAGTCCCTCGGAGCTTAAAGAGCTGGTAACCATGGCGACCGTCTCAGGGTATTAATTCGCCTGTCTCTGATTTAAGTAAAACATTGCAATCACATGTGATAGAATGACTGAAGGATGGTTATGTTTGCATGCAGTTTGTATATTTAGCCTCCTTCTTCAGAGGACAGGCTAATAAAAAGATCTTTATGATATAAGAAGGGGTCCATACGGACCAGAACCTCCCGCTATAAAAACAGCTTCTTCCCCTCGGCCATAAGACTCATGAACACATAACTATATGTCAGACTCCATAACCTGCCCATGCCATTTACACTGCTGTATTGCACACTGCTCTATTTGCACTATTTTACTTTTTATATTTATTTTATCCATATTTTTATCCTAAGTGTATATATTAGTCTATTTTTCGCATGCCTTATACCCCAGTGTTTTTAGAGATTTTTATAATTTTATTTACCTATTCCATATTATATGTTTCATGTTGCACGATTGTACCATAAAAAATTCCTAGTTTGTGAACTCCTTCACTAACAATGGCAATAAAGCCGATTCTGATTCTGATTCTGATATTTATCCAATGTATCCTTTTCAGCACTTATTCCAATATTCTTTTAAAGTTTTAGTCTGGTTTTTGAAACAAACGGAGTGGTTCTGTTCATACATACTGCCCATCTCAACCAGAGTATTTTTATTGAGCTAAATTCATGATAATCTTATAAAGCGCTGTAAAATAAAATAAGTAGCCCTAAATTTGCAAAGGAAATATTTCTTCAGGACCTTTTCTACTTTTCAGCAGATACCTGAAGTTTTTGGGTCCAAAGTGACTGCTATTTAGAGCTGATGATGTCCACTTTCATAAAAAATTTCAGTTTTATCTGATCAAAAACTATCCCAGAGCATGACGCTGCCACCACCATGTGTCACTGTGTTTACTGCTGTTTTGGAGTAAAACTTTAGATCTGGTCTTTCTCAGATAATGATGCATCATCCAACCATAGACTAGAGCAGTGTTTTTCAATCCTGGTCCCCAAGGCACACTGCCCTACATGTTTTAGATGTTTCCCAGCTTTCACACTTATCAATTGATAGCAGATTAACAGGCTTTGCTGAACTGCAATCATCTGAATCAGGTGTGCTGAAGCTCAGAAACATCCAAAACATGCAGAGCAGGGTGCCTTGAGGACCAGGTTTGAAAAACAGTGGACTAGAGGTGTTCCACTAAGATCTTTAGAATTTATGGAAATATTTCTTTTAATCTATCTTCTAACTTATCCTTTTTTACAAAAACATCCTATTTGCTTTATTTGGATGTTGCATGTTAATAAATTTCAAGGAAAATCCTAAGAGGACTTCTAACACTTTATTTAGAGTAGAGAAGATTAACTGTAATTGATAGCAAGTAGGAGAGTTGTTTTTAAGCTGGATAAAATAGTAAATAGGTGACAAGTTGAACAAAGGCAAATTTCTTTGTTGTCAACCAGGATGAACATTTACAGAGGGCTCAAAATAATAGAATGGAGGTACTTAAAGGAGCGATATATAATTATTAATATTTTAGATAGGAAGAATGAAAAAGTAGTGATTTAAAAAACAAAGGGGATCATTTTGGATTGAATATAGTTGGATGTCACACATCATCCTTGTGTCACACATCATCCTCTTGTTTATGTGTGTGCATGTAGGTCCATGTGAATACCAGCCAATCAGGGCTTAGCTTCTCACTGCTGCGTATGTATCCATTGCAAATAAGCCCATATGACAACGGGTGAAGAGGGCGTTGCTTGTCAAACATCTAGCTTTGGCTTACAGACAGTGGGCCACAGCCAACCAAGGAGAAATTTAGCTTATTGCTCCTTTAAAAGGCTGCTTTGATTTCTGGTTTATTTCCTTTTCCATATTCAAAAAACTTTCAAGAAACAGTGAACCCAAAACAAGGGACAATTTAAACTCTGACTTATTGAAGAGCTATGGTTCAAAACCAAATAATTCATCATGAGAATGAGAAGATTGCAAATAAAGATCCCTGTTTGTCTGTTCACAGGTTTCATGGCTCCTCAGCTTTGTTGTAATTAACACCTGCAATTTCAAAGCATGAACGCTTTTCCTGATCCTTTGTTTAATCACAAGTTCTCCAGTTATTCCCTTATGAGCTGCGTTCAGTTTTACTATTTTGAAAACTGGGTCAGTCACTTCTCAGCTAATATGATGTACTTAATACCTCGAGTGCGACCTAAAATAGACTACTTGATGGAAACTTCCACAATTGTTTTTACCTTATCTGATGGTTGGCTTCACTGCGGACTCTGAGCACCTCCTTGCCCTTCAACTCCAGCTCTCTGGTCAAAGTGTCAATAGTCTCGTTAAGAGAGTGGATTTCGTGGTCCAAATCAGTGATGCGGTTGCTACGGGAACACAACTCTCCCTGAAGGTCAGAGATGCGAACCAGGAGTTCCTGTTCCTGTAGAAAATAAAACAACGGCTCAATCACCTCAATACAAGGAAATCGATCCCCGATTATTTCACCATCAATGATTTTCAGAAAAAACACCAGACGAAGTTTGGAGGTTTTAACGGAGACCTTTGCAGATTATAGTTACCTGCTGGTGGCTGTGTTCCATTGCTTTCTCCAGTTCTCTTTTAGCTGCACTGTTTTCTTTGAGGTGGAGCTGCTTCAGATGTTCAACGGCCGTAGCATGGAGGTGGTTCAGTTCTGCTCGGAGAGACGCTGCCAGACCAAAGCATCAGAGACAAAGATTTCAGTGTTTTTAAAATCTATTAATTGCTATATAATATAAACCAAATCTAATACGATTTTGGCTATACTTAAGGAACAAGAAAAAGCAAAGCTTGCAGATTAAAAATCTTTTAATATTTACTCCCTGCTGATATGAAAATAAGACACAAACAATCAAACCACAACACAAACTATTCACCTTTAGAGCAACACATCAATTGCGGGGAAAGGTTCATTTTCCATGGGACTTTGGGCAAATTTAAGCCTTTTAAATCTTGAACAATGTGAATCTTACACCTTTGATCCCAACACTCGAACTTGAATCAAGAGTGCAAAAAAAAATAAAAAATACAAGTGACCCGAATAACAGATATAAGGTCCAATAAATCCAAATTTCCTCCTATTTAGTAACATATAATTTCTAGTGCTCAAAAACACAAATAAAAAAGGATCATTTTAGATTTTTCTGTATCGTTGAAAACATTTGAAATATATTCAGAGATGACAAAAGGCAAAAAAAACTGTTTATAAAAATGTCAAGACATATAGGGTTTATGGGAACAAAAGAGAGCAAGACTTTTAGCAGATAACAGGAAGGCTCAGAGTTCAGCAGAGTTCGTCTGATTTCTCTTGTCAAGCTTTCACTCTTGGGGAACCTGATGGAGCTGTTCTTTTTTGGAACCCTTTGAACCGTTCTTATACATTACTGTATTATTGCCCTTAAAGTGAAATCAGGATCAGCTAAAAAGTATATTATCACTCTGTTATCGCCCCCAGGGGGCATATTTCATTTTGAGTTCTGATTGTTTGATGGGGGATGGGGTTATTTAAGGTCAACCATGATTCTGTTTGGGTGTTGTTAATGAGAGGGGGCAACAGTTTTCTACTGTGTTTGGTTTAGACTATGTCGAATTTATGTATTTATGTAAGGCAATTGGTAAAACTATGGACATTGTTATGTTAATAAATGACTTTATTATAAGTCAAAGGAAAGATCGGCATGATAGAGTCTTAATTGAGCGCACGTAAAACCAACACCTGCAGGAATAGCAACCAGTAGGATTTTGGCCGCTACAATCACTGTGACTCTACATAGGATTCCTAGGAAATAGAACTAGAAAAATATAATACTGTTAGGTATGAAACTGAAATGTAAGTTAGCTCTACAGCTAATAATAATGGTTAGAAATTAATAAGGTGTTTAAAGCAAAAGTCAGTCATCAGTTTCAATAATTTTTTTTTTTGACAGATGTGTTATCAAAGCTCTATTTTGACATTTTGCAGCAAAAAAGGGGATTTTCCCTCCCACATTTCTTAAGTAGCTTCCCAAAGCATTAAACGTATGCAGTCAGTTCATAGCAGTCTGTGCTCTCCTTCAGCAATAAATGTGGAGCAGAAAATAAATCGGATTCTTTGATCATATTTAAGCACAGAGCTGGTAAAAAGTCAAAAAGATCACAGATGATATCAACTAAACACAAACAGAAACCATTCCAGTTAAACATTTCAGTCAATTTAAACAATCCTGAAAACACATGTTCAAATCGTGGTTTAAAAAAATGTATCAAAGCCAAAAATACTTAATCATTTACCCAGCTTTGCTTTGCCCTCGTCCTCCAGTTCAAATCTTAGAGTCTGCAGCTCCTGCTCTGACTGCTGCCTGAGGATTTCCAAGGTCCTCCTGTGGGCCTCCTTCAGAGCATGAACCTCCTCCCTATGCTCCTGCTTAAGACGCTCCTCCAGGGCCTAACAGAAGGCAGAGGGAGGGAGTTTAGGGAGGACAAACGCCAAGGTCAGACTGAGAAAGGAAAACAGAGCTTAGATTCCCTTTTTGTGATTCAGACACAGAGAAGAAGCTGCATTCACATGAGGATTCTATGTTAAAAGCAACTAACAGCAATGGGAATTATTACAAGAATTTAAAATTGATTTGGGAATGCCAATACTATAAAATTAGTCTTGGCTTACAGATGAGGATAGGAACCTCTTTCACTGCTCAAATTAGATCCACTTTATAGTCTAATTTGCATAAATAAGCTTTTTTATTCTCTAATCTCTACAAGGAATAACTAAAGCACCAAACAGACGTCTGGCCAATCCTTCCCTTGTGGTCTTTATGATTTTCATTAAAAGAAGTAAAAATATTCAGTTTGTGCCTGGAATGTAAATACATGACTGTCCTATAAACCAGACAATAAACCTCAAACCACTTCAAACTCTTCTGTTAGTTCACCTAATTCCATGTCAGTGTTGATAAACCCAGATTCTTTGATAGTTAATCTCTGGAAAAACCAAGTGCCTCTGATTTTCCTTATATAAAATCCCATGATATCTCAAACTGTAATGATGCCAACCACTCTGATAATGTTCCCACAGCACTATAGATCCTCCACTGTACAGTAGACATAAGAGGTATTGTTTATTGTCTATCTGCAATTTTTGCACCAACCACCACTTAAGGCAGGATTTCTCAGACTGGGGGGGTCGGGACCCCCTGGAGGGTCACAAGACACCAAGTCAGGGGTGACGAGTTGGTTTTCACAATCGTAATAATGTGATCCTAGAGATATATTTAGGGCCAAAATATATTATGAAACATAGAAATCTAAATATTCCACAAAATGAATAAACATCCAATGAAATTAGCAGATATTATTATCTATTTATCTAAAACATTAAACCGTACAAAGCACTATTAAAAAATAAAATGTCCCATTAAATGAATATACATTTAAAAATATAAATATAATAATTAAATGTCACTTACATAAATAAATATGACTAAAAATGAATCTAATTAAATCAGCATAAATAATAAATAGTGAGGTAATTGCATTATTTTGCTTTTTTTTTCCTTATATCCCTCCTAACTAGAACTAACTAGTAGATTCTGATGGTTGTTATGTAGCCAAACATTGCAGTAGTTGCTGTAGTTCTACAGCAGTTTTTAAAAGCTGAAGATTTAAAGATAAACTTGGGGGGAAAAAAATCTTGTTTTATTCTTCTTCTATAACTTTCCTATTGGTTATTCTCTAGTTGTTGGTGCCAATAATCATGGTGTGTTCTGCATAGATGTTCCGTGTCTATAGGCAACATGTATATTTATCTTTGTTTAATTAGAAAAATGCTAAAACATGGGAAACTGTCTTCCTTAATCAGACTGCAGCTGTTTGCACAGCATCTCTTCACTGAAACTGTTGCCTAAAACTCCTCCAAGCATAAACACAACCATGATGCAAAAGCAACAGCAACTATAACATTCTCCACACTGGAGGAGGTTTTAATTTCCTCTCAGAAGAAAATGACTTTAGGGTGATGCCTTTCACCAGAGGCCTCTCAAGGCAACAAATCAAGTTGTGTGCCAGCTAATCTGCCTTTTACTCCCATGAAAAGAGTTCGCATTCTGACCTTTGCTGATTACAGATAGAAAAGGTGCAGCAGCTGTTATCACGGGATCCATGAGCTTATTTATAACAAGTTCGGCCTGCAGATATATCAGTGAGTGTTTGAGCGTGTCATACTCTGATCTGGTGCTGTCTGGCCTCCTCCATGGTGCTGAGGGCACAGCAGTGAGCTTCCTGTAACCGATGCTCCCTCCTCTGATGTTCTCTCTGCATCTCTGCAAACAGACAGCAATGCAGGGTGAGTCACATCAGAGGCAGACAAGTTTCATTTTCCATCAACAAGTAAGGGAGAGCTTTAGTCTGCTGCAGTCACACAGAAGAAGGATGAACTCTGCTGAAAAACTTATAGAAAGATTTTTTAAAGCAAAAAAATCAAGTAAATCAAATATGAAGCCAAAACAAAAAACACCAACTTTTTGATACTACCTACAAAAAGAAAAACAAAAAAACACAATAAATCTGCAGTGGCATTCAACCCCGACATCAAATCAGTGATAGCTTTTATTGTCATTGCATCTGTAAGACCTCTGCAGGGACTTTCAAAACTCTCATAAATTGAAAAGGCTGCAGCATAAAGTGAGAGAACATCTTGAGTTTTTCAGCATCACAGTTTATTTTTTTAGTTGAAATATTATTCATAGACAGTGTGAGCCGTCACTGATTTATCTCTATATAAACCCAAAGGAAAACACGTGGAAAACACTACAGACTGCTGTGGAGGTTTACCTTCTAGCAGGAAAATGTCCTGCTCAAGTTCTTCAACAACAAAAGTGGGATAGTTTAGAGCCAGGGTCTGAAATCTGTGGCTTTTTAGATGCTCAACAATAGCTCCTCTAACTTGGGCTAAAAATTAAGAACCAATAGCTTTGAACATAGATATGCTAATACATTTCCTCCACTGACTAATTGATTTGAATTTTCCAAAAAACATTGACTAATTATAGTCAATATGTTTTTTTCAAATCTATTTGAAATATAATTGCTTTTTAAATGCAATTCTCTAGAAATATCAACACACTGGTGTGTATATGTGTCAAATATAGGTTATCTTTATCTTTTTCTTTAAAAGGTTGTGTAATGTTTACGGTTCTGATAGAGATGTATTAGATTTATAGTGATAGAGATTTATTATATCTTTTATGAGCAGTAAAAAATGCTTTTTGTACAAGACTTTCCAAATGTATCACTAACTGTGTCAAATTTAATTTATCTTTTTCTTATAAAAACGTCATGAAATGTTTGCGGCTGTAAAATGGTACTTTAGAAAGTAAAGGTTGCAGACCTGGTTGAGATGTAGGATTATGTGCTAAAGTGGAATAGTCAAAGTTCAGAGCTAAATTCGATGGAAAATGAGCTAAAAAAAAAGAAAACTTCAACAAAGTTCTCCATCTGATCGTGTTGAGTGTGAGCTATTATGTAAACAAGAAAAAAATGTAGTTTTCTGATGGTTAAAATTACTGGCACCATTTTTCAGATGTTATTTCCATCACAAAGTCACAAAAAGTTTTTTTCTGGCTAAAACACCAAAAATGTTTTGGGAAATAAAGACTCTGTAAAACCCTGTTTTAAACTCAAAGTAAAGCCTTATTTTCTTAATTTATTTCCATTTTAACACATTAATTACTTTTTATGTTAAAAGTTCTGGTAAGTTTGAGGAGAGAATGAAACTTTATTCTGCATTATTTGAACTTTTTGACTGAAATTCTATAGAGCTATGTTTTGTATAAAATAAATAAGTTCAGATATTCAAAAATATTCAAAATCTGATCAAGTTAATGAAATTATGTTCACTAAGCAGCAACCTTTAGATTGTACACTTCACCTTTAAGCTGTTGGCTCAGCAGCTCCCTCTCTTGGTTGAACTGAGACTGCAGCTGCTGCAGAGCTGACTGAGATTGTGACAACTGGAGCTCCAGAGACTGTTTGAGTAGAGATATCTGCACAAGAAAAAAACATAAAAACAAATTGAATGTGTGACATAGAATTAGAAGATTATTATTATAAACAGATAAAATATAAAATATATGGACCAATTATGCTAAACCTGACACTCCTTGGTGCAAAAAGAGACCTGCTTTTCAGGAAATGCATAACAGCTCTCATTTAATCAGGTCAACATTGTCACGATTCCCTCCTGCGCTCTAATCCTCATCTGAGATACTCCAAATTAAATGACGCTGATGTTGACAGACACATGGATCAGAGCTAAAAATCGCAATGATCTAACAGCCAGTCAGAAGAACATGAATGCACAGTTAGCCGAATAACAAGCCAAGTGTTTTTTGTGCTCAAACAGCTTGTTTTCAGGACATGCTAGCGGCTGTGATCGGCAGAAGTCTCACAGAGAGTCGGCTCTGGTCCCTCAGCTGCCGTTCTCCCTCTGGCTCCGGGGTTTAAATCCCTGCCAGGATTTATTGGTGTAGAAGCCCAAGAGCAGAGGTTTTAAAGTCAGATGGATTTATGATGAGAGGATGAGACGTTCAGGGCTGGGATGAGGTTTGTGAGCTCCTTCACTGGCTGAAGATTTAAAGAAGACAGCCAGCTGACCTCCTCACCTAACCGTCGGTTATGGAAAGTCCTTCAGATTCACAGCAAAGCAGTTGGACAAGAGAGGATCAGCAAATATGTTTAACCACCTCGGAGCCGCTGGTTTATAATTAAACACATTCTAGAGTACAAACACCTTCACACACAAGAGGCAGCCTGGGGTTAGACTCTTGTAATTAAAAGATGTCATTATAGATAAACTGGCACATTTGGCCATTTTTACCACTCTAGAAGACTTATATTCACAATTTAACACATTTTTAAACATCATTCCTAGCTGAAAAAGGCTGCTCAATGGCAGAGGAGTCCTGATTATTGGTTTAATCCAAATTAGATTTTGTTATGGAGTAAGAATGAATAAATTATTAACAAAATGATGTAAAAAAAAAAAAAAAAAAAAAAAGAAGAGAATGGAAGAAGGGAAAAAAAAGAAG
This sequence comes from Cyprinodon diabolis, assembly GCA_030533445.1. Classification (NCBI taxonomy): domain Eukaryota; kingdom Metazoa; phylum Chordata; class Actinopteri; order Cyprinodontiformes; family Cyprinodontidae; genus Cyprinodon; species Cyprinodon diabolis. The sequence goes on from CM060085.1 coordinate 8,033,395, forward strand.
GATAGGATGCAGGAGACACGGGAGAGAAAAAAAATGGGAATTCAAACCATGATAACAGTAAGGAAGGGCACAAGCAATGGAAAAGGAAGGAAAAAATGAAATGAGAGAGGAAGTAAAGAAGGAAACAAGTAAGGAAGTATAAAGCAGAAAAGCCACAAGAAAGGATAGCAAGAAGCAAAGGACACAGGGCAAAGGGGAGGAAGGAAATGAAAAAGGAAAGAAAGGAACAACGAAGAAGAGAAAAGGATAGAACACATGAAGGAAGGAAAAATATAGGCAAGAAAATAAAAACAGATAAAGGAAGAGATTAATTATGAAGCAAAAGATAAAAGGAAGGAAAGAAAAAAAAGAGACAACAGGTATAGAGGAAGCAAGGAGAGGAAGGAAGAAACAAGAAAGCACAAAAAAACTGGGTCAATGAGAAGGGAATAAACAGTTTTCCATACCTGTGATTTTATTTTAATTACTAATCCATAGCCGGGGAAAAAAATAGAAACGTTTCCCCTTTTGTATTTCACAGGCACATCTTTAGTGTCCAAAAGGAATCATAAGAGAACTCATTTAGTAAGTGCAAGGAGATGTTGGAGGGTTAATTGCATACCAACTCTATGCAAAACAGATTTGAGACTGATATTGGAGCACATCCTGTAGGGGTGTCAAATTCATTTATACATCGGGCCACTTCAGCATCATCAAGTATTTAAACAGGCTGGAGGCAGCTGTAAAAACTGAACGTCTGATTTCGTCATTTAGTTTACAAAGAGCAAAAATGCTCTGGTATCAGAACTTTCAAAAGTCAGTACAGCTGTATGTTGTAATATGAATGATACTACGGCTGCATCAAAGCCTCTAATGAATGATTTATTATACTGTATCAAATAATGACTAAATGTCAACAAATCCATGGCCAGAATTGTAAATAAAGCTCTCCATCAGTCTGAGTTATCATGGATGATGGGTAGCGCAGAAAGTCTGGGTTTCAAGTTCAGCTTGGAATGCTCCAAACCCCATAGGTGGAAATCAATGATGCATAATGTGTGAACACTGATATGAAAACAGGACTAATTATCTCCTCCAACACAGAATTAGAATGGACGTTAACTGGAAACCCAAATCATGTGTAAACCGTTTGAGCCTGATTTAACAAATAAAAGCAAAACAGCTAATATCCGAGGAACCATGAGACTATCTTAGCCTTAAAGGAGCCTGTAGTTCTGCTGCCGTTTCTGCAGAGTTCTAACTAGGTCAATACAGTTAAGATCACTGTGCGAATACCTGCAGCCAGCGCACATGATACAATATTTATATCCAGTCTGAAAATGCATTGTACAATTTCCCTGCTTGGTGGGAGAGCATTAAAGAGGAAAGCTGAAAAAAAAAAAAAATATATATATATATATATATATAAAAAAAAAAAAAAAAGAGGAAAGCTGCAAGACGAGTCAAGCATTTCTCCCTCTGATGGTATTTAATCAATGTTTGAGCGAACATTTGCATTTTAAATCAACCGTGATTTTATAGATAAAATCCTTTTAATTCTTCATGATAAGAGAACTAAATCACCAAATCCTGGTAACAAAATCTCTTCATGACTGAATCTAATATTAATCTCACTGTACTTGTTTCTGCGCATGAATGGAATGAATGAGCACATTTCCTACTGACAGCAAAATGGAATGCAGAGCGATAACTGCTACAAAAAACGCAAGTATATCTACAGCTCTAGAGCATCAGAGGTAAAGGAAAAGAAAGGAGGTAAGAGGTCACAATGAGCCCAACGTTTGAAAAGTTGTTAGGAAGTTAAACACAAGAAAAGCTAAATATTCCTGATCTTCAAGTAAGAACATTTATCTGGTACAAACCAAAACAATATCAAGACTACAGACATTCCTGCAGTCGATCAAACCAAAGCTGGTGGTATTTAGAGGAAATGTGTTCGGTTGTGGGACAGTAAAAACACAAAAACAATAGCTGATTTTATAACAAATCACACCAATATCTATTAGGTAATGATTTAACCTCTTAGCATCCACCTCATTTTGGGTAATCCTCGCCTATTTTGCATACCCAAATGGAAAAGCAAATAACTTTCTATATAGAAAGTTACAGTTTCTATATAACTGTCAGCCCAAATTACATGTGCAATACATTATTTGAAAGCTAACACCCTCTAGTTTCTGAATATATATAAAAATAAAATAAAATTGGGTGTATCAGTTCAAACATGACTCAAAGTTCTTTTTTTTATTCTCGGAAATGATAGGTCTTTTTTTAACAGCAGCAATAAAGACATTCTTGAGAAAAAGTAGGTTTTATTGTATTATATCTGTTCCACAACATGTCAACCATAAATGCATTTCAGACCTGTAGCTATAACAGTTCCAGAGCTGTGGGGTTTGGAACTTTTTGTGTCAGCTTGGAGCTGCGCGCAATGGCTCCACCTGCTGGTAAAAATTTTACTGATGGAATTTTATGCATTCTGAGTTTTTACCCCCATGGGTTTTAAGGGGTTAAGTAAAAAGTAACAAGATATAAAAAATAAAAGATCTCAATGTCAGCTACTCTACAAGTCAACTTTACTGGATGAAGGAAATGTTTATGTCATTAAAAAGAAAATGAATATTAATAAAACTAACTTGAATATAATGTTAAGTTTATTAGAGTAGTTATGTTAAATTAGATGTTGGTCAGATATCGAGCTGCTCTCTGCTTTAACCAGAGAGGGGAATATTTGGCAGAGGAAAAGAAAGGATTTAAGTAATGCATTGAGGGTGGTTTTAAAGTTGATCTATCAGCTTCCATCTCCTACTATGACTCAGCACTTATGGCTTGATAAACTTGATAAAAATCAAGCACAACCCCAGCCGATCAAAGACAGCTCTCTTTCAACCAATCAGAACATTCTTTGTAAAAACTGCAATTAGACCGATAAAAACAACCAATCCCAACCGGGAAATCAAAATTTGGGCTGAAACTAACCATTATTTCACTAATCCATTAATCTGTTGGTTATTTTTTTTATTAAATTAATAATTGGATAGAAAAATATATTTTAAACCGAGTCTAAACCAGTTGAAACTAAAACTGCCAGATGAGGAGTCCTGGACAGAAAAAAAATTTTTTTTTCATTTTCAATGCAAACTGTTATTGTGATTTTTCACAATTGTGGTATAATTACTGCTCAACGGTCTTTTAGCTTATTGCACATGTTAGTATGTAGACTTTAGTTAATGATTAGTTAAAATAAAAAGAAAAGGCTGTGAATACCTAATCAAGCTGTAAAATGTGCTTACTGCATTGTGCATTTAAATATATATTTTGACCTAAAATGACTCTGAATGACCCAGAATGGCTGTTTTTTTCCTTTGGGTCTTTTTCCAAATATAGGTCCAGATAATACTAATGCTTAATCTCTAAAGCGTCTAAATCAGATATCAGCTTTTTAATAATACGTGTAAACAAAAAATACCTTTTCCTTCTGGACTCACAAGTGAAAAACAACTTTTTAAAATTTATTCTGAGTAACGTTCAGGTGTCAGGGAAAGCTTTGTTGTTTAGAGTATTGCTGAGAATAATTAAGTTGGAAAAAGATCCAGATTAACATTCAGTGTCTGAAGTAAAAACAGAAACAAAAACAAAAAAGAAATATAAGCTCTTTATCTGTGTGGACTGTGAAACTGTTTGATGTTATTTTCAGCCTCTAAGCATAAATTCAAAGGTAGGAATGTGTCCTATGGCTCAACATAATCATGGCTTTTACGAGCAAGCTGGCAGATACAATTAGCAGAGACATTAGAAAATGAGAAAAGTTCCAAATTCCATTTTTGTTCCACGGATGAAGCAACGTTTGTCCGTTTAAATTTAAAATCAGTTTGCTAGTCGGTGATAGGAAAGAGAAAATATCCTTGACAATTTTCCTTCTGAAGTGCAAGGAAACGGAGGAGCTGTTCTTGTTTCTATAATTTCATTTTCAGGGTTATGAATCCGCCAATAAAATACTCTGCAGTTTGCCATATTGAGTGAAAAGAGACAAAAATGTAAAATTTTGCTAAAGGTGGACCATGTATGATTTTTACAGAGTAACCACTTTTTATGACAACTGATCATTAAATAAAATCCAGACTTTATTGTCACAGATTTTATTTTTAATATAAGAAAATTCCGTCTTAAAAAAGTCAAATATAAAACCATTGTGCTAAAAAAATAAAAAAGAATGTGAAATCATCCAGAATTAAGTTAGAGTTTTACAATCAAAGCAAGTAAATACATCAATTTAGATTATCAGAGCCCATTTCTTAATGTCATTCCCCTCATTTTTGAAACTTTAAGTTAAAGATATGATAATTTTGTTTTACATAAAAATGCTGTTGCATTCATGTTTCCCCACATTTCATTTCATGCTTTTAATATTTAAACATGGACATTAAAAGCACCGATAGGTAGGTATTTCAAGCAAAATCTGGATGCAAAAAGCAACGCTGGGCATGTTTGAAGGAGGCAATGAGGTTGGGATTAGGGCTGAAACAATAATCCTCAACTAATTTAGCAATCGATTAATCGTTAAATGGGGTATAGAGACTGTAAAATATGCATTTAGCTGACAGAGCGACCCAGTTACAGGAGTAATTATACCAGAATTGTAAAAAAAATATATAAAAACATTTTGCATCTAAGATAAGAAAAGAATTAATCTGTCAATATGCTCTATCCAGAACTCCTCTGGTGGAAAAGTTTTATTTTCAACTGGTTTAATTTCATAGAAAATCCTTTGGCTATCCAATTATTAATCGATTAATCGTAAAAAAAACAACAGATGAATCGATTTGCAAAATAATCATTAGTTTGAGCCCTAGTTGAGATGCACAAAAAGAAATAAAAGTTTCAAAAAGCAGGAGTCAAACAGGTAAAAGAAATCTATATTGAAAAATAATAAAAAAAATAGACTGAGATTGACAATTAACAAGCTATCCATGTGGTAAAAATTTATTTTTCACAACGTTTATAGACTCTAACCAAAATGAATCTCTATGTAGCTTTCTTCAAAATGAAATAATTGTGTCATCAAATGTTTAACCCTTTATATGGCACTCAGTGAAATACTTCAAAAATCAAAATTCCAACCCAATAGTGTTATTGGATTCCAGGACAAGACCTTATTACCTTTGAAACATTAAAAAAATATGGATATTTTAATGGCAAAAATGTATTTCAATGTAATAACAAGAAACACCAACTTGGCTGAATATAATAAGAAAAATCACAAAAGTGCTTCTATAAGAAATTCATGAAAAACAAGAATGCAAGAATTTTTTTTTTTTTTAAATAAATTAATGCTGGTACTGGCAAAAACATTTTTTACTTTTTTAACTTGGCTTATTAACTTTTTTTGCTTTACTTTTTAACTTTTCAATTAGCTTTTTACCTTTCTTTCTTGACTAAACTTCCCCCCCCCCCCCAATTTCCAGTAGGTAATATATTATTCAAGGGATCATCTAATTGGTCAAATGCCTAAATAAGATGTACAGCCATGTAGCTGTATCACGGCTGTAAATAGATTTTGTGTTTCTAGACCTCACTGAGGGATCGGGGGACTCCATTTGTAAGGTACATATAAGTGATCAAAAACAGTAACTTTCCCTATAAAGGGTTAAAAGCTCTTAAAATGCATCTGAAATTGTTGACGCCTGACTGGTAGTTAACAGAAAATGTTTATCGGGTGCCCAGCGGCACTCAGGTAACATCCAAGTGGGGGTTTCTTTGAAGTTGCTGTTACTGCTGAATCCCCCCAACGGCTGTGTGCGTACTATGAACACCGCCATGAACGTAGGAGGGGAATTGAAACAGTTTTCGCTTCGAAATGACCCAAACACGTCAAACAGTTCTGCTTCCATAATTTCCATTTCGACAGTAGCTGTAGGGACACACCAAAACAAAGACTATCGGTTTCAAACATACACACACTTGAGGTCTTTTCCTGCATTTGTATGCAGCTTACATAAGCATGTGGTCACACCGTTAAAGCATGCTGCTTTGGGAAAACTAATTAAAAAACAAGCTTTAATGTGTTGCTCTGAGGAAGGAACACAAGCTAAATTAAATCCCTCATTTTTATAACTAATTCATTACCGCTTGAGAATATAATTTGTAGTTTTGCCATCAAGTGCATAAAATCCCTAAGTCTATGACTGTGAGATTATTCACTCACGTGTATTTTTCCTCCGAGCATATTTGCCTCAGGATGTCAACAGGTTTAGACATCGAGAGAAGCCGTCGCTCACAGAGGCTAAGGAGTGACATGGGGGCAAAGGTCATTATTTCATTCTGACAGAGCATAAAGAAATCTCTCCTTTCAGCTCCTGTCTGGTCCAAAAAAACAGATTTATATTCACAGCCTCTGCACTTACTTTAGATGTGCATAGAATCTGTAATAAAAAAAAAAATCTAAATTTAGAGAACATGTATCTATATTCCGACAGTTTTTTTAAAAATCAGTATAAATATGATGCTACATAAAAACGATTTTCCCCTTCACAACTCTTAAAAATGGAAAGGCAATAGAACAAGCCACATAGCTTAGAGAAACTTTTGAATTTGGAAGCATTTTAAAAACCTACTGTCAGTGAGATAATAGAAATGTGGGGATGGGCAATTAATCAATAAAATCAATTAATCAAATGTTTTGTTTATGGAGATGTAATTTTTGTAAAAATCTGTTTTTAAACCAATCCACTCCTTAGTCTTCCAGAGCTCACAGTGACCTTCATTACATTTTGTTCTTAGATGTTTACTTATACCTGATAAGCTAATTCTCAGTTTGATTTGATTATTTTACAAACATTTTCATTGATTAAATGTTGTTGTCCTACAAATTAACTTCACCTCCCAAAGAGGATAATTGAAATAAAAGCTAGTTTTTGAACCCAATATATTTAATTTGTCATTTTATCATTTAACTTGAGTGAGAAAAAAAAAAAAAAAAGATTAATCGGATTTGGTAGGAAAAAAAATCAACATTTTGATTTTTAATCATTCATGTTTAACTTGCTATGATGGACAATGAGAAGGACAGTAAGGGAGACAACAAAAGTAACCATTAGAGACTAACTAAATGCCAACAGGATGATTGAAAAGGCATGCCAGATCCCATGAATATCCCATCACCAAGAAACACGTTCAGTTTACCTAATTCTACTAGAACTTCAACTGGAAAATATAGAATTTGTTTAGATGATCTTTTTAAGAAATACACCTAACTGGTTTGGTATAGAACAGAATAATTATACTGAAAATGTCTTCATTCTTCCTTATAAGTATGGTTGAGGATGAGTGATGCTGTGGGCCTATTTCTGTATAACAGTCCCTCTGAGTCATGTTTGGATGAGGAAACCTTAAAATTGGATTTCTCCAATTCAATTTTACTTTTTTTGAGATTTATGTAATGCAACAAAAGATGGTTGATGGATTAGTTGTGGAATAAGTTGTAATTTTCAATAAAAAAAGATTTTTTTTTTTTTTTTTTGTGGAAACGGGTGGAAAAATTATACAGAAAATGAATTTAGTTTTTTTTGTGTGCCATGTTTTGCCAATATAGCTCTGGGAACTGATGTCCCAAAGCTAGATAATGGCCCAACAGATTTGCTTTCACAAGCAGGCCATCATGGTGGTGACCAAAAGGTTCCGCTTGGTACGTATATATGAAACTTTATTGAAATTACTTTGGGAATAAAATCATAGACAACAGACATGGAAGATGGAAAGGGAGACGGCATAAAAATGGAGGAGAAGGAGAACAGACAGGAAAAAGGAAGCCAAACCCATAAAGGGCCTACCCCACCCCCAGTCAATCACAGCAACTCTCTTGCCTCCACACTCATATTGTCCTCCATTAACAGGCTGCAACCCAGGCAGCCCGCTCCACAGCCCAAGTACGGCATGCTAGCCAGCGGGCCCAGGCGCCAGACATGCCCCAGCGTCCCTCCACTTGACTGCAGGCACAGGCCACACAAAAGCCAGGGCATAACCATAATGCATGTAGAGTCACTTGCTGAATTACTTGACCATTGTAAGCAGATATCAGACTGTGCAAAACCCATCTTAAACATCCACTGGCCTGTATAGTGTACTCTGGGAAGGACCTGCAGATGTGTAAGGATCATGGTGGTGCAGGCATAGCGCAGATCTTTTTACATCTATATATTCACACAAAGAGCCTTGCTGTGGGTTTGCCTTCATCATGTTTTACCTGTTCGAGCAGGTCTTCCACTTTCCTCTGCCAGCCCTCTCTTGCGGCCATTAGCTCCAGCTCCTTCTGCTGGGAAAGCTGGTTGAGAGCTGCCTGTTTGTCGGCTTCATACTCCTCACTCAGCTCTTCCTTCAGCAAACGTACTTCCTCCCTGAAGAACATCAGGGAGACATTTTAAATATATTCCTTACCTTGTGACATATTTTAAATGAAATTAGAAAATTAAATCTTTCAGCTGGGGGAATTTTAAAATTTAGTTTCAGTGAAAATTATAATTTGGCTTAATTTGAGCAACTGCTATACCTGTTTTTTCTTTTATTCAAACTTCTATTAATAGTATGCTTGCATACAGCACCCTTTAGCCATTACTGATTCACTTATCCATTTTTTGGAGGCAGTTTGTGAATTCCTGCTTCACAATATATGTTAAAAATAATTTTTTATTGGTGTTTAATGGTACAATATATCTGGATATTAAATGATTTTCTTAGAAATAAACTGGACACGTTAACCTGTTTTTTTATTCGTTTCAGTTAAATTACTGATATAAATTATATTTTGAGACATGTAATCTATTGAGCTGTGTCTGTATTATTATCATATTATTATTATTATTGTGCGTTTGTATCCTCCAGCTTGCCTAAGGAGATTCACACACATCACATCATAGAATAGAATAGAAAATCTAAAATCCCTTTATTTTCCCACAATGGGGAAATTGTGGTGTTACAGCAGCAGAAGCATTACAGCAAAAGTGGTCACATAAATTAGGACCTTAAAAGTGTATAAAAAAGAGCAAAATAAGAGACAAAATACTGTTAGATAAAGACTTCTTCTCATGAGTGGAAGGGGGGGGTTGACAGGGATGAGTTAGAAGCCTAATTTTTTCCTCACCGCAGAGCATCTCTCCATTTCTGATCCAAGTCATCCGCCATCTTGTCCATCTTCTGTTTCTCCTCTGTTCTGATGGCCATCACTCTGGCATCGTGCTGCTGCTTCTGGGTCTCAATCTCCTCCTGAGAGCACATAGGAGGAGAGAGGCTATCATTTCAGCAAACCAGCTTTATTCTTCCAAACCTTCTGCTGTTTTGTGCATTTTCAGCAGCCTCAGGGTGTTTTTAATGTCTTGGTTTCAAGGCAAACTTCCTCAGGTCAGTCATTTCCAGCAGCTGAAGAGGATTCAGGGCTTAGGTGCTGATGAGCTCATTAAAAGACCTTTAAACGCTTTTCTGTTTAGCTGCGAGGAGAAGCATCGCTTGAGTGGCCAAATCCACACTTCACTACTTGGGTGCACTAATTACAAAAGGATGACATTTTACATTTCGCTGCACCTAAATAGAGCTAGCAAGTCTCGGATGTTTGTTTTTATTTATAGAAAATTTGCTTTTGGTGCAAAAAAAAAAAAAAACTCAATAAGAAGAAAAAACTCCATTAAAGCAATGAGCCTTAAAAACTGTAATTGTTTCTTCCGCCCAAACTCAACAAATTTTCAGATAAATGCACAATATATCCACTTTAATGGTCGTACTGATACCAATATTTGCAAAATTGCAAAGGGCGGCTTGGTTGGATGTCATACTAAAAGTGCTAGGGTTTTTTTTTTTTCTGTTCGAAACCAACAATAAAAAAAAAAAAACACTCTAGTATTTTCATTACTGGTTTATTGACCCCAAACCAGAAATATAGATAACACACCAATGTCTGATAGCTGAATATTTTGCAGTAATTGAAAATGGACAAAACTAATTATGAGCGCTCAAAGGCTCACTTTCTATTATATTTTTTAATATATGTATATTTTGAATACATATATTAAGTTTTTAGTCACAAGAGCTCTTTATAAAATGTGCTTTATATGAGCATTAAAGAAATTTGGGTCCAAAAATGCTGATTGCATTTGCTGAAACAGGAAGTAAGCCCTTTCAACCTGATCTCCATGACAACTGTTGTTACCACTGTTTTCATTGGATGCAAACTCTCTACTGTTTACACCCATACAGCTTGCAAAATGCTTATGTGCCATTAGAGGACTGAACTGGGGTGGGTTAAAATGAAGCTGTTTGAAGAGAACTACGTCTTCTTTAGTCGTGCAGCAAACGCCTGATTTTCCCTTTTTGTTTTGTGCAGAAATGTAGCCTCAACAAACGAAAGACAAAATACTAGTGTTTTTTTGTGCTATGTTTGGTTTAAAAAAAAAAAAAAAACTGCCTGAATACACAAAGACCTGTCATGCATTCACCATCTGCATGGCAGCAATGTTTGACCAGTTGGAGCGAACAGCATGAAGAAAATCTCAGAGGCTGAAATACAAAAATCTTTAGAAAAAAATCAGCTTTCCACATATGATGCAGCCCTGATTCACATCCCTAAATGCATTCAGCTACTGCAGTTTGATAGCTAATATACACTGTGTCTAATTTTTAATTCTTTGTGTTGTGAAAACACATTTGAATTTTGAAAAGCCATTATTTCCTTGATGAGAACAGACAATACTTCTAGTCATCTTAAAGGAAAGTGTTAGGATCTCTGTGTGGGATTTGCTTTTTAAAATATTTCATGTATTTGTTATACATTATTAATTGGGAACATTCTGAGTATTTCTGTTGGTTCTGTATTCATTTTGTCCTGTAAAACCGCCGAGCCTTAGTCCAGGTAAAATAAGACCTGTTCTAAATTTAAAGTAAATCCAGTCTCAGCTGGTTTTGTGCTTTTGTCTAAAGCGCAATGAGGCACGAAAGAATAAAAGGTAAAATCCTGCATTGAGCTCAGAGCACCCCCCACCACAAAACACAGACGTCCCTTTCTTTATAGAGACCAGGCACTGTTAAGAGAAAAAAAAGTGGACCAATGCAATTTCAGCTAATTATTGCTTTTCATTCAATCTTCCTTTTTATTTTCTCGGTTGCAGCTCACTTCTCTGTCGCATCTCCCTTTTTCACTTAAATTCAGGCAGCAGCAAAATTATTATAATATAGCTAAACTGCATGATGGTATTGATGGTCCCAATTATCATTGAAATATAGTCCATCCTTCCTAAACAGCGTGTTCCCCACTACATATATGCTCAAAGAGCTCATATCAGCAGGGCTCCTTTCAAACGCAAGGCCACTCATCTCATAATAGCTTCATCATCATTATCCCACAGCTGGCCTTCAGCACGCCACTTGTTTCTTTCATTTCCTCCTGTTCTGCTTTTTCAAATGTTTTTTCAGCCATCCCATTCTCCATTTTTCAATCCCCCTACAGTATCTCGACTCCAGAAACTTCCTCCATCATCTGCAAACTCCCTGAACTGATGCGATGATTGAAAGAGGGCCAACATGTCTGAATCGCATCAGAGGAAGAGTCTAAAAAAAGGAAGTTAAGGATCCAGGTGTGCTTAGACAGGATGCAAGTCTCTGTATTGGTAGGGTTTGGCTGGAATACAATAGTGATGTGGACCTCAATAGAGAGCAATCTTGTAAAAATAAAAATAAAATTAAGCCTCTATGTCAGATCATGAACTAATGTATGGAGCTAAAGGAGTCTTAATATCAGCACAAAACCCATGCATGCGAAGGACAAGATCCACAATGCTTAAACTGTGTGTGTGTGTCCTTGTTTGAATCCTTATGCATATGTGAATTTGGTGTGCATGATTAGATCTTGTCCTGCATGTGTGTGGATTTTTTTCTGCGCATGCATGGGTCTTTTATTGTGTATTTGTGGATACTGAGACTCTTCTAGCTCCATTATATAGCTGATAAAAAAAAAACAAAAAAAAACATTTAACTATCTGAACCAGCTGATAGGCCAGTTTAGAAGAAAAAACAGTTTTCTCAAAAATCAGCTCGGAATCAGACGTTTTCAGAGCAAAAGAGCCAGCATTGACTTGAGACCCAGCACTGGTGCTTTTTTATACCATTTGAGATCCTAGGGGGTCAGCATTGGAGAGATTGCTGTGATTTTCTGGGTGGAGAATCCATCTTATAGGATTGTTCCGGTGGATTCCTCCTTCTATGAACTCCAAATTTCAGATATCAAAGTGTGAAATGGACGGACCTCTGAGATGAAACCATTTACACATGCAATTTTTGCATATTATCACTAATTATTCAGTAGGTCAAACTCCTCGAGTACAGATAACACCTGAATCATACAGACTTTAAAATCTACATGCTATTATATACATATAAAACCTTTTCTAATGCACCCATGTAGCAGTATATCATCATGTGGAAAAGAGAGAGTTTTCAGTATTAGGCAGAAAAGCGTGATTAACTTATTTGGTTTTAGCAGATCAGTAAAGCGTCACACACCTGTAGATCTGTGAGCATGTTGCTGGTCTCTCGTACTCTGCCTCTGGTTGCATCCAGCTCTATCCGGAGCTTCTCCTGCGTTTCCTTCAGACAGCCTATCTGCGTCTGAGCCGAATTCAGGTTCTGCTCCCCCTCCCTCACCAGCTCCTGCAGGTGGGACACCTGCAGAGAAACCAACGTACAGTAAAGCTTATAGCATCTGCGTCAAAAAATCAACCCTCGTGTATCAAACCCAGATGATAGCCTCAAACCTCCTGATTGGCCATGTTGACTTTAGCCGTTAGCTCCTCTTTCAGGTTGTCCAGTTGTTGCTGAAGACGATCCCTCTGCTCTTCTAGGGAGAGACGTTTAATCTCAAACTCCTGGCTCATTTTCTGGACAGGACAGGAGAAGAAGGAGGCAATGGGATTCAAATGCGATGTTTTATTCATCATCCTGAATGGATTGTTGGCCATGGATTTAGCTTTCAATAAACTATAAATAAAATGTATCCAAAAGAAAACGAAGCGAGCAGATTTCAGAGGCAACCCTACAGTAAATCTCATTTGTGGAGTAATAAGGATCCCTGGCAGCTGTTCAGTGTGGCAGAGTATTACCGGATGAGGAAAAGACACATGGGTTGTCATTAACATTTTAAAAGGCCATCTCGTCAAAACCACTCTGTTTCATTTTCCAAACCGAAGCTTCAAATCCTTTTCTAAGCAATTCTCACCCTTTCACCTAAAATCTCCTTTAACTCTCAGTTTCACTCCTCTTTTTATTTATTTTTTATTCCCAAAAACTCTTCCATGTTATGTAATGTCCTACAGTAACAACAGCTTTGCAGAAGCAGGTTTCTGTACTTGGACATGCAATCAAATCAACCGAAAATTAATCATTAAATATGGATGATTCCTGTCATTTCTGCACTATTTGCTCTATTTATTATGCTTTCTTGAATTTATGCATTACAGAGGATGCTACATATACATGAGAATGACTTCTGGATCATGCAAACTACTGACTTCCGTGTACACTGATTTTTAAATTCAATGAACCATCCAGAAAACAGACATTTCCATTTGGGTGTTTTATTGTAGGACTTGAAACCCTGAAAACTCTGCAGCATCAGCTGGATAAATCCTGAGTCAGTGAGTAATGTAAAAACACTGTTAACCCTCTGAGGCGGTGAAATGTAACCATGGGAATATTCCTTTAGTGTAAATGTGAACAAGCTATAAAGCCTGCCCTCGTTTTGTGTAAGTCAGACGGAAGCAGAGCAGAAATATTTACCGCAACTGACAACAGCGGCTTGTATTACACTGATGCTTATCGGTGTTTGAGTATTTGAGCTTGAATGTACAAATATTTGCCCCTCAGAAAGCTGTGTCCTTACCACATGCTTCTCAAATTATCATGGGTGGAGATTTGACTGCTCCCCCCGTCCTGATAGATTCTTTACATTTTTTTTTTACATGGCTGAGTGTGATTCTTTGTAAAGACAACTCCAGGAGTTTAATATGCATTTATCCTCCTTATTGTCAAAGCTAAGACATATAAACTAGAATCAAATCTCAATCTGATTTTCTATTGACTTTCAAAGTGGGTGAATACATTAAAGCATGTTTTTCTGAAACTTAAGGAGCCTATTGAGTAATGAAAACCAAACCAGGAAGGCATTACCATATGCGGATGAAGATGAACCTCATGTAAGTGGAGCGTTTCTAAGCATCTCACTCTAATTTGCTCAAGAAAATAAGGCATTTAACAGGAACATGTCAAATGGATCTGCAAGAGCTTAATGGGGGACCCAGTAAAAGGATATAGAAATATTGGTGAACTTTTATCTCGTTAGCTCTATTTATTCATGATAAGAAAACATCTGGAATCCTTTATACTTTAAGCTAAATAAACAACCACAATTTCAGGGATGAGGCTAAAACACACTTCTTGCCATTGGCTATGTCTATAAAATGAGAATAGAGTCAACAGCCAGACCACTGAAGCAGCTGCTGGATCGCAGAGGTTTCAAAATTATTAATGTTTATTACTCAAGTAAAAGTAGAAATCTTATAGTTTAAAAACACCTTTGTGGAAGTTAGAGTATCAACTTACTTATGTAAGTGTAAAAGTACCATTTTTAAAACATATGAATGTAGAAATAATACAGGAAAAAACTTTAAGGACAGATGTTTTACTGCACTACTATATTCAAGGGACATTTTTCTACAATTCTGGATGATAACTTCCTTATACTTAATTGTCTTAGTTTTATAACTAATCTGTCATGTGTCAGTGTCAAATTTACAACAAGTTGGTGCAATACAGAATCCAACTAAAGAAATTAATCGCCTGGATGAAGCTAATTATTTTGATGGTTTTAATTTCTTTTTAGATACCAACAGACCATAATGGAAATAAGATTAAATGGAACAAAACTGGTCTATTTTTAACATGTAAGGAGTAGAAAGTAGACATAATTGCGAATAATTATAAGGAGTAAAAAGTTGTCTAAAAAATAATTACTCCAGTAAAGTAAAGATAGCCAACATTTCTACTTAAGTAAGTTAAGGAGGTATTTGTACTTTGTCCCTTGACACCTTTGCTGAATTGCAAATAGTTAAAGAGGTGGGAAAACTTTATTTTAGAAAAAAACAGAAGTAAATAATCTGCATATTGAGGTTAACTGCAGAATACATATTTTAACTTGTCTCCCAATACATGTGTAGTGTTAGCTTAAAGAAACTTTAGGGCTAAACAAGGCATTAATGAGGAAAAAAAAAAACTGCTAGCTGTACGCAACGAAATTTCAGACGATAAAGTTTGTACAAGTCTCTAAGTCAGAGGGTGTTAAACCATATCGACTGATTATTTAGAGAAAAGTGAGACTTGCACAAATACTACATGTCATTAGTCATTCAGGTTGCTGCTATTTCAACATAGGATAATAAATAGAATTATACCACATCTTAGTTTTGCTGTGTGTATAGATTTAATCCACTTTAGAACCCTACAAAAATTATGGTGCATTTATATGTTAAAAAGACATTTGATGTTTAGTTTATTGTAACATTAGTGCATAAAAGATGATTGAGGTGGATTAGTTCCAACAGGGAATGAATAAACAAGATGCAAAGCTGTAAAATTAAATCAAAAACGAATTAAGCTTCTTTACCCATCCATTCCCTACCAAGGCTGATGAATTATCAATCAATGCATACCGGTAATAGGAGTATTTGTGGATGAGGACTTTCAATACACTGGATGAGAAAATTGTCAAGTAAAAGAGGAAGATAAGCACAAAAAACTCAAACAGAGCCAGTATTCTTGTTTCCTCCATATAACAACAGACCTCCATCTAAACATGATGAGTCAAAGTGCAGAGCTTACATAATGTGCTGTTTCCTCATCACCTCGCCATCCCTATAAACACAAAGCAACGCCGCCCTCGCTGGGCTCGGAGACAGGATTTAATGTCAGTGAAAATCCACCAATTAGCACCAAACTTCAAACAGCTTCACAGAAACAAGCTTGTGATGAGGAGATGAAGGAGGGGAATGTGGTGAGAGACATGGGGAGGGCTGAAAATCAATTGAAGCTCAAAAAAAACGTTGGGTCGATTCAGGGACACAAGAGCAATCTTTATTTATGAGCTGCTGTCAGGCTCTTAGAGAGAAACATTTAGCTTTTTGTTATTCCATTTTCAAATATTATTCATATATCCAACAAGGTAACTGTCAGGGTTCAGAAGAAAGGACCCAGTATTTAAGGCCTGACAGACAGTGGGATTACTCAAAAAGTGTTTATTTAAAACACAACAAGACAGAATAGAACAAGGTTGATTCCAGTCAGTGGGCTGCCAACAAGATGCGGTGTGTCCAAGATGCTGCAGCCTCGCAGAACATGCAGGAGTCCAAAGACAGGTCAGGCAAACAGATCAGAACAGGAAGGCTCAGAGGTCCTGGAGCCCAAAAAAAGTTCACGCATACCGTTCAGATGGGAACAGGCAGGCTCAGAGGTTGAGAGGCAGAACAGGTCAGGACACCAAGGAACTCTAGAGCCACTCTCACTGCTGGCTAGAGAGAACAAGATAATCTGGCCTTGATGATGGGATGTAAGCATTTTAAATAGAGGCAGGAGCAGGTGGATCAGATGAGAGGTAATGAACAACCTTGCAGCGTTAGACAGGTGAATGGAATGAGTAATTAAGCCAGTAAAGAATCAAGAAATGCTTCAGCCTGTAGCTTGAGCTACATGAAATGTACATAACCCTTGAAAAACTGTTCATATGTATTTCACAAGTAATGTATGTGTAAAAGAGTCACACAGCGGTACACACCTGTTAAAAAGGGGAAGAAAATGATTGATTTTCCAAGTTTTCAGATTAAACCTTAAAAATCCTGCATGCATTCATATTCTATCACCTACTTCAGTTATCGTCAATCAGCAGACTCTACCTGTTTTTAATTAGATGCACATGCAGCTGTTCCATGAAGGCTTTGGGAGGCTTAATAGAGAGCAAGCAGCATCATGAAAAACAAGGACAAACCAGACAGGTCAGGGAGAAACGCAACGAGAGAACAAAACCCAGGATGCACGGATACACAGAGCAGACCGACCACTCCTCTCACAGTCGCTTAAACTGTTTTGGTACTTCTCAACACTCAAGAACCCTCCTCTCATTTATGAAATTCAAATAAACTGTGAAAAAAAAGAAAAAAAAAAAAAAAAAGCTGCATCGATGTTCTGTTAAATGGTACAGGTTAAATTAATCTAACCTGCATAATGTGATCAGTAGTTCTTCCAGCTCCTCCAGCAGGGAGGACATTTGTATTCCTCTCATGCTGCTTACTTTACACTCCGAGACACAATGGAGGATGAACGTTGCGAGGGCAAAGAGAGTAAGGACGTCAAAACCCATGACAGAGGGGGAGAGGGAAGGAGGCTAATGCTTTCTAAAGCCTTAATGTTGGAAAAAGGATATAGCATTTTTTATGGCATTACATTTTCTCATATAGGTGAAATTTTTATCAAATGGCTGCTGAAGTATTCATACCATTTTCAGATTTTATTTTTTCTTAGGCTACAAAGCAAGCTTGAAACGTGTTTCCTTAGGTTTTTCTGAGGAACACAAAGCCTACTGAGTTCACAATCTAAGGCTGTGTTTAGATGAAATTAGGCTTAAAAATCTATATTGGTTTGTCTCAGTAATGCAGAGAAGTGCTGGTTACACTTCCACCTTATCTGTATTTACACTAAAATTAAATGACAACGGTAGACTCCAAGTGGCTGCTCAGTGGCCCAGGGTCTTTCTGCATGGAGTTTGCATGTTCTCCCTGAGCATGCGTAGGTTCTCTCCGGGTACTCCGGCTTCCTCCCACAGTCCAAAAAACATGCTTCTCTAGATTGTCCTTAGGTGTGAGTGTGTGCGTGAATTGTTATTTGTCCTGTGTGTCTCTGTGTTGCCCTGCGATGGACTGGCGACCTGTCCATCCGCCTCTCGCCCATTGACTGCTGGAGATAGACACCAACACCCCTCACAACCCCAATTGGGACAAGCGTGTAAGATAATGGATCGATGGATGGCAGACTCCATTTAATTTTAATATAATTCAATTCAAAAACACTTCATTCAATCACATTTAAATTTCCTTTATTGATAAGAAAACCTTCAAAGACATTTGCCCAAATTGTACCTATTTATGGGCATCAAGGTAAAAAGGGGGCTCAGATTTGAGATTAATGTAAAAAACAAAAAAGGAAGCTAATTAAATAAACAATGTAAATTAGATACATTTGTAATGGCGGTGTACAGGAGACTCACCGTGATGAGGAGTTTCTTCTCATCCTCTTTCTCCTGCTCAGCCTCCTCCCTCATGTTCCTGTGCTTCTCCTCCAGCTCCTCCAGCGCTCTGACCTGAGCCTCCTTAAAGCGAAGAGTCTCCTCCTCATAGTGAGCTCTCAGCCTAGAGAGCTCCTTCTCATAGCCCTGATGCTCCTCCCGGAGGGACTGATGTACAGACACAAAAGTATGAAATTTTAATCTTCAATCAGTTCCCCGTTTCACTGCATCGGTTTCAGGAACATGACCTCACCTGCTCCAGTTGGAGTAGCTGCTGCTTGTGCTGTTCGCTGGCCGCCTGGCTTTGATTGAGCAGGGCCTCCCTCTCCTCCTCCAGTCGGCTGATCTTATCTTTGAGCCGACTCTGCTCCTGGTCCAGGTTCCTGATGGTCGCCTCGTGACCCATCTGGGTGGCCTGCAAGGAACCAATCTGACCTGAAAACAGTTCAGCCAGAATCAGTCAAACAGGCTCCATAGACAGCAGACACAACATCGGACACAATAATTCAAAATACTCTCCTAAATCAAATCTCAAATCAATTCTCCCACGGGAACATTCAAAAACGTGTTATAGAATTAGATACCCAACTATATTTATGCAATTATTTCTAAGCTGCAAGTAATTCTAATTAGCCCACTAGTTTAAGAGTCCTCTTTATTCTCCACTCTTAGCTGTATCTAATAAAAGCAGGTATATACTGCTCATTTTTAAAGGCCAAGGCAACAGAATTGTCCTTTTTAAATGTATGTATATGTATAACATCAGGTTTGGGTTGGAGGTAGAGACAGACTGGCCTATATTTTTTCTATCTATATATACAAATTCTGCCTGCGTTTTAAACTGCATTCAGCAGCCTTCACTGATAATCTTTCAGTGTTAAAGTAACGATTTAAGAGTTAAATTTACACCAATCCGAGTGCATTTGGTCCCATTCTGAATTAGTGTTAAATCAACTCTCTACATAGTGTTTATCTTACTCCAGTTGTTGTTGTAATAACTCTAAAAGAGTCAATATACGTTGACACTGCATAATTAACACAGTGTTGGATTTAAACCAGGTAAAGCAAATGTATTGCCGCTCCCTCCATTTTCAAGTGTTAATGTTGGGTTAATATTTGTTTAAATCAAGAATGGTTAATTTTTATTGTTTAAATGAAGGGCAAATAGGTAATATCTACTTCAAGGACAAGCACACACACGCAAAAAAAATAAATAATAATAATATTAATACTAATCAGGGATGGGTTACAATAATATCACAATAATCAGTGTTAAAATCAGCCTTAAAAAACATGTATCTGTTCATCTTGAGCTGGTGGCAAACTGAGCACCAAGGTTTAAATCATTTTGAAATTTTCTGTTTTTTTATTCTCATTTAGTTTTGATTTCTGATTTTCAAATATATTTTAGTTTTAATTTGTTTTGTGTATTTGCAATGTAGTTTATTTTTTGATTTTTTTGAAAATGTTTTGTTCCCATTTGGCTATTAAATTCAGTTATAGCTTTTTTCTTTTATGTAATAGTTTCTTCTTTTTTTTTCTCCAGCTTTTATTGTCATTACACCGTCACAACTCTCTGCGTTTAACCTATCCCATTAGGGAGCAGTGGGCTGCCATTGTGCGGCTCCCAGGGAGCAGTGTGAGGTTAAGGGTCTTTTGCTCATGGATACAGTGTGTCAGTCACTGGGAGTGTGGCTCAAACTCAGACCCTCAAGATTCCAAGCTCTATGCCCAAACCACTCGGCCGCCGCTCCCCCCCTACTACTTATATACCAAAAAGAATTAATAAAAATAAAATTCTGCAGCAACACACACGGCCTGTCATCTGCTGGCGTAATGGGTTAGGGATGTGGAAAAAGCCAAAAAAGAAAGAAAATGGAAAAAAGAAAAAACTGCATATAGAAACTAGCTCTTATATGAATGCATTTTAATTAACACTAATCAAAAATGAAGCTAATTCTCTCAAAATCCATTCATTTTTAATCAGTTATTTAAACTCTTAATGCACTTTCAGTTAGACTTATGGAAATCTAACCCTTCCTTAAGTTAAAACTTACACTTCATAAGTCTAGTCTAACTTCTTTTCTTGCAGCGTTCAAAACAAAAAGTCTGTAAAAGATTTCTATGATTAGTTTACAGCGTTTAACTGTTTGTCCAAATTTCCAACATCTTACTGGCTTTGTGGAGGATCTCCGTAGCCTGCTGCTGAACTCGTTCCCTGCTGCTCTCCAGTTCATACTCTGTGTCCTTCAGCTGCATCACCCAGATTTCTCCATCCTGGATGGCTTCTTCTAGCTGCTTGTGCAGGTTCTGCAAAAAACACATTCATGACGCCACAGTTTGAGTCCCTTCCCCCACACGCATATGCACCATGCACATGAGCCTGCAGCTCTGTCATACCACACTACATTACCCTTTCCTCCTGATCTGAAAGTGTCCTAAACTGATTCTACCCTAAGGCCTTTACTTGTGCTTTAGTTTTCAGCAATAGTTTTTCATTCAATTTAACCCAATTTCACCAGGCTTTAACCAGATAAAGAAAGATTTTTGAGCAATTAATCTTCATTTTTGGTGTATCTATACAGTTTTTTACGCTAAAAGCCTAAAAATAAAAACATGCACAGGGCCGCTGGAAGTTATTTTGAACAGGGGATAAACAAATTTTTTCATTTTTTGGACAAAAGACCCATTAACCTATAGACCTATTTAAAATAAAATAAATAAACATATAAATAGATTAAGATTCACTACTTTACTGTCATATAAACTTCAGTGTATATGACAATAGAGGTCTCAGGTGCATATAAGCACTCTATTAAACTTCACTGCCATCAGAGGCAGACAGTCTCCTCACTCCAGTTGCTCTCCGCTGTCATGGTTGGAGTACTAGTGTTCTCCTTCACTTATAGTTTTCCTACAAAAAAATACAAAATGCATTTCTTTGCAATATTTCCTCCTAGTTTCTGTCATAAGAGTATGTAAATTGACTAGTCTGCTGCGAGTGGGATACCTTTTTACTCAATGAGCAGTAGGTCGCTTGACGTTGCCATGACAACGAAAATTCCTCAAAATAATTAAATTAAAATCCATATGTACGTAATAGCAAAAATAGAAAAATCTATTTCCCAAAATATTCATAAAAAATCTATAAATTGTGCAAAGTATTTCTAATATATATATGTTTTTATCTCCCTCTCGCCACTAATGGTAGCTGCAGCACCTCCAGCACCCCCACTTCCAGAGGACATGAATATGCAGCATTTTGACACACCTTAATGGTTCCCTCTGCGTTGGCTAGTGATGTCTGCAGTCTGTTGGTTTTGTCCCGGTTCTCCCGGGCTTCCTCCTGAGCTTTCTGAAGCTCGCTCCTCAGCTTGGACAGCGAACGCTGCAGCGCTGCCTCCTGAGCTTGGAACTCCTTCCGCAGCTCCACCTAAACAGGAGAAGAGACACATGACAAATGGCCAAAGCTGTAATCTGTTTGTCTTCTTGTGCTGTGCTCTCACCTCCGTCCTCTTCCAGGCCAGCAGGTTCTCGGTGGTCAGCTGGTGCGTCCTCCTCATGGCCTCCAGCTCTCTCTCATAGTACTCCTGAGCCTTGGCCAGCTTGGCCTCGTACTCCTCCACCAGACGGACCTTATCCTTCGACAGCTCCTCCAACCTGTCCATCAAAGCCTCCACCTACACAGACAGAAGATCTTGTCTGTTCTTTTCCAGCTTCCCAGGATTACACTACCAAATTCAATCAAAGATTTCCTTTTGAATAAACTATCAATTTTGAAGATTTGGGGTTTATTTTACTGATTCTTTTTTTACCTTCTAATACTTTTTAAGTGTTTGTTCTTCAAACGAGGTGAAAGGAAAAAAAGTGAAATGACATGCATAAAACAGTCTATGGTTGGATTATAAAATTTTTGGATTAAATGATAAAAAAAATAAAAAAAAATAAACATTTTTTTTCCCCAGTTCATATTAAATTGAACCTCCAAAACTGCAGTTTCAACTGATTAACCATCCGTTTGATCTTTGCACTAAGCCATGTGGATCTTGAACAGCAGACCTAATCTTCCTGTTTCGCGAACTCGTGGCCCACCTCTTGTCTATGCAGCTCGGCCAGTTTCTCCTGGTCCTCGGCAGAGGTCGCAGTGTGGTTCTGCTGGTTGTTGCGCAGCTCCTCCACCTCATGCCGGTGGGTGGCCCTCAGCTCGTCCAGTGCTCGCCGTTTATCTGCCTCAAACTGGGCCTGAGCCTGGCTGAACACCCGAAGCTTCTCCTCAAAATCGCGACGCATCTCTTCCACCTATTGAAACCACGAAACATGATCTATGCCGTTTGGACTTTCACTGGCGACCAAGAAATATCCTGTTACAGAAGAAGGTTAAATCTAACGATGTGCTAGGCAGGCATGCAGGGTCTTTAAGTCATTATACCGCCTAAACTTTTCAACATTTTCTCATATTAAAACCAGAAACCTGAGAACATTCTGGGATTCTTGCAAACAATAAACTCAAAGTAGCACATAATTGAGAAGTGGAAGGAAAATGATTTATAGGTACTCGTATTTACTAAAATAATGGGAAATTCCTCAGCTCCTTTTACTTTGCTGGGCTTAAATAAAACATGAGTAAATGCAAACAACTGCAAAACTATTCTGGCATTTATGTTGAAAATTGGGTGTGATTTATCAGTCCTCTCCTTTATTTTCCTTTGTCACAATGTCCTCACTGTCTTCTGCTGGTTATGGAATATAAACCTCTAGTTTCTAAAAAAGTGTTTGGTGCTGTTCCTCTCCTAGACATAACTATGAGGTCCCTTCCAAAAAAGTTAAAAAATGATCCACTGGTCTTCAAACTCCAAGTTTGAAGATGTTTAGCGTAACATCCAGGAAGCTTTTTCAATTCAAAATGTCGCAAATAGCGTTGAGTTCGATTTATAGAGTGGACAAACAAAGCCTAGTTTTGGCTTAGAAAACATGCAAATTGAACCGAATGAATGGGTCCGCCCCTTAGGAATGGGCAGTCGTTTGGGTCTGTAGGGGAGCAAAACATCTCGCCTGTTCAGCCTGGTCAACAATTCCCTCTAACGACTCCCCTTTCAGAGACATAGACAGGAATTGTTGTGACCATGACCTGGATGACAAAAAAATCTTCACCAGCAACTATGGGGTAACCTTTTATTTTAACCAACTGGATGCGGACTCAGCTGCTCAGCTGTTTCATTCCTAAACAGACCCACCTTTGCAGCTAGTTTACAGTTCTCCAACATGGAAAGTATTAATGAGCACTGCTTCTATGTTAATTTATCTCCTTATGCCTTCTTTAAGCCCAGAAGGCCGCTCACACTCAGCCTGGTTCAGCTGGAGTTTCCTTCCTTTGAAAAGGGAGTTTTAACTCTTCACTATTGCACTATGTATGATTGGTGTGAGGTATTGCTGTAGCATCAATGGCACAATGCAAGCAAATGTCTACTGTCACTACATGCTAATACAGAAGGCGTGAATCTTCCAAATGCAATGACTGGATGCAATCAGCTGGATTTGCTTAGATTGAAAACTTGTAACCAATCAATATGATTTGATTGCATTCTCTCTATCAAGTGCCTTGGGATGCTATGTGTTGTGAATTGTTCTTAAATAAATAAACTGAATTAAATAAAATCGGATACAGCATTGATAGTTGTAACAATCCTAAATACAGGCCCGCTATGATGAGAAAATACAAGAAAATATGAGAACATAATGATTTTTGAAATCTTTCAGGAACTTTATTAGTTGTAAATTGCAAATCCAGTCTTTGAAGGGAAGTGACAAAGACAGAGGGAAAAAAAATGGAATCTCCGTTTGTTATTTCACCAAAAGCTACATCCAAATATTTAGGCAGCTAGCTTCTGTGATAAGACCAAAACTGATTATTTTAGTTTGGACGCAAAATGCACATTATACATCCCCTAAAATAGAACATATTTGGGGTGAATACTTATCAGGGTTAATTCTTTTTCTGGCCTCTTTCTCCTTTGCAGTATTTTTAATATTTAAATGAAAAATATCCCCATGGATTTATGGCATACACCTGCATAGGGTTAAATGAGGTGCAATCTCAAACTGGAGGGAAAGAAACAAGGAAGGAGAGAATGGATACAAATAAGAGATAAAGAAAGTGGATAGTATACCCAGAAGGAAACAATGAAGAGATGGAAAGAAAATGAAGGAAACAAAAGAAAGCAAGAGAGGAGGGATACATGGAAGGACAGAGGAAAGGGAGATCAAAAAAATACTTTTCTTTAGTTTTGTAGACAAGGAGCTTAGCCCAATGCATCACCCCCATTAAAGAATGCAACAACCGAAAAAGTATAACATAAAAAAATCATTTTTTCCTCCACGTCACAGTTACCTGCTACATTGTTCCCAAAAAAGACCTTCAGTTGTGGTTCAGAACGAGACGACTCATAGAAAGGTTTAGCAAATTTATCTGAATATTAAAAAGCCTGGAACATCTCTAGTATTTGAATGAAAAAAACATGTAAAAATATAACATGTGATGTAATGTTTTGTGACCCGAGTAAACTGGTTGTGGTTAATAAAGTCCTGATGAAACAGAAGACGAATACCGTTGATTAGATAAGCCTCTTAAACAGACCATTTATGCTTATTAGCATCAAACCAAACAACATGGGATTGTGCCTTGCAGTGGAGTGATATGACATATGATATGATGAGATATTTATTGCTTTTTTTTTATCTGATCCCCTTATAGCAGTCATGAGAGTTACAGCTAACTTCTAACATCTCCTTATTATGTTGGACTAAATTAATTCAGCAAAATTCCCACTTCCTGCCTAAAGTGTTGTGTAAAAAAACACTTAAAAAAAAAAGATGCATATTTGCTCAAAGCGGCATTAAGCTTTAGAGGTTACGAAAAAGAAAAGCAGCAGGGTGGGAGATCAAAGCTGCCTGATGATATGCCATGCCTGTTTTCTGGGGCACTTACACTATATTGCCAAAAGTATTTGCTCACCTGCCTTGACTCACATATGAGCTTAAGTGACATCCCGTTCCTAATCCATAGGGTTCAATATGACGTCGGTCCACCCTTTGCAGCTAGAACAGCTTCAACTCTTCTGGGAAGGCTGTCCACAAGGTTTAGGAGTGTGTTTATGGGAATTTTTGACCATTCTTCCAGAAGCGCATTTGTGAGGTCGCACACTGATGTTGGACGAGAAGGCCTGGCTCTCAGTCTCCGCTCTAATTCATCCCAAAGGTGTTCTATCGGGTTGAGGTCAGGACTCTGTGCAGGCCAGTCAAGTTCATCCACACCAGACTCTGTCATCCATGTCTTTATGGACCTTGCTTTGTGCACTGGTGCACAGTCATGTTGGAAGAGGAAGGGGCCAGCTCCAAACTGTTCCCACAAAGTTGGGAGCATGGAATTGTCCAAAATGTCTTGGTATGCTGAAGCATTCAGAGTTCCTTTCACTGGAACTAAGGGGCCAAGCCCAGCTCCTGAAAAACAACCCCACACCAGAATCCCCCCTCCACCAAACTTTACACTTGGCACAATGCAGTCAGACAAGTACCGTTCTCCTGGCAACCGCCAAACCCAGACCCGTCCATCAGATTGCCAGATGGAGAAGCGCGATTCGTCACTCCAGAGAACGCGTCTCCACTGCTCTAGAGTCCAGTGGCGGCGTGCTTTACACCACCGCATCCGACGCTTTGCATTGCACTTGGTTATGTATGGCTTGGATGCAGCTGCTCGACCATGGAAACCCATTCCATGAAGCTCTCTGCGCACTGTTCTTGAGCTAATCTGAAGGCCACATGAAGTTTGGAGGTCTGTAGTGATTGACTCTGCAGAAAGTTGGCGACCTCTTCGCACTATGCGCTTCAGCATCCGCTGACCCCGCTCCGTCAGTTTACGTGGCCTACCACTTCGTGGCTGAGTTGCTGTCGTTCCCAAACACTTCCATTTTCTTATAATACAGCTGACAGTTGACTGTGGAATATTTAGGAGCGAGGAAATTTCACGACTGGATTTGTTGCACAGGTGGCATCCTATCACAGTTCCACGCTGGAATTCACTGAGCTCCTGAGAGCGACCCATTCTTTCACAAATGTTTGTAAAAACAGTCTGCATGCCTAGGTGCTTGAATTTATACACCTGTGGCCATGGAAGTGATTGGAACACCTGATTCCAATAATTTGGATGGGTGAGCAAATACTTTTGGCAATATAGTGTATGTTATTCTACTGACTTTTGCTTTTTAAATAGTAATTAATACGCCATTAAGCGCTACATAACTGTTCAGCTGGACTATTGAAAGTAATGCAAGAGTGGATTTTTTACTTTCTTACAATGAGCTGAATTATTTTGGTTAAATTTAGTTAGTAATACAAGTCCTGGGACTAACAAATACTTAATTTAACTGCAGTGGCATTATGTTACACTGAGAAAAATATTACTTTCAGTACATTTATCTGTTTCAATGTTTGAAAATACTTCTTTTTTGTTTAATTCTGCCAGGTTTGTATTCAGACCCCCTAGTAAAAATAAAAAACAATGAAAAAAATCAATTTATAGCCCTGTATTCAGGCTTCTTTTTGCAGGTTTTACTGCAGCAAGCCCTTGATGTAAAGGAATCCCAGGTTGCTTTGATAACAGCCTTCAGATCGGCTTCAACATTTGGTCTGATTTCTCATCCCCCTCCTGAAAAAACTGAACTGAATCTCTATAGAGTTTGAGTCAGACTAGCTTTCAGATTAATTCCAGTTAAGTGAAACCATGCTCCTTAAAAAGAATGGTGGTAACTTTGGCAGTATGGATAAGTGTCAGGTAATGCTTGAAAATAGAATCAGCATCTTCAAACTGTTTTCCTTCAACCCAATTTTCCCCAACATTCAAGCCCACTATGGACAGCCAGCATTGATAATGAAGACCCACTGTGGCTTTCTCCAATTAAAAAGGATTTTAAGAAGAATACTTAGGATTATAGAGGCTATAAAACAGGGATAATATAACGTCTGTCTATAAAAAATCCACGATTTCATAGAGTTCATAGAATTCCCTAAGAAACTGCTTTTTGTTTTATTGGGGGGGATTTAACAGCTATAAGAACATCACCAACCAAACAGAAATAAATGCTTAAAATTATTGAAACCACGTGAAATTAATAAAAGGAGTTTCTCTTTTAAATTCAAATTAATGAGTGACGTTTAGGTCTATATTGATCCTTTATCCCCTAACACATCTTTAGCATTTCCACTAAAAGGGATGCCGTGTCAGGGCTGTTGACGAATAGCTCAAGGTACACGGGGGCTGAGTCTGTGTACAATTTGTGCATTTATTGCACATTTAAAATGTGTTAATCTCACTGAATAAGTGGCAGATTTTAACAACGCTGCTGGAATGCAGTGGTATGTTCATTAAACTGCTTTATCTAAGCATGCAGTATGACGCAAATCTCTTTTTACACTTTGCAACTTAGTAAGTAAAGTTCGAGTTCATGTTTTTATTATTTTATTGACTTTATTTTTTTTTAAAGAAGGTCTCACCTCTCTGCTCATAGAAACCACTCTCTGGGTATGCTGGGCCTCAGTGCAGAGCTGCGAGTCCTCCATCCTCTGTCTGTACATCTCAAACTCTGCTAAGGCCTGCTTGTGAGAGAGATCAGCCAATGTAACCAAAGCCTGTATGAAGCTTTATGTATGCAAAGCCCAGCTTCCCGGCGGCACTCGCTGACCTGTCTCTTCATGTGGTCGTGGAGCTCGACAGACTCCTCCAGACTGGCCAGCCGCCGCCTCAGGTCCGCCTCGTCCGCCATTTTGCTCTTGTACTGCATGATCTTGTCTCTGGTTTCTGTCACTATGTGTTGGACCTGAGCAAGAGCAAAAAGATTCATTTTTAATTTAAAACCGATTATCTTTTATAAATAGCTGCAAAATAAACTATTAGTGTAATTGTTGTATAACTCTGGGCAATAATGAATACATATTATGTGAGTAACAGAACCTAATAAAATAATTTAGATTAATGTGAACTCTATAAAATGTTTAACAAGGAAGAAATGTCCCTCATTTAAATGCATTACACATGAAATAACTAATGAAGTAAACACAATATTTCATAGCGTTTTTGAAGCTTTTGCTGACTTTATTCCTAATAACAATAAACATGTTAACAAGTCTTAAAGCTTTTTCTCTCTGTTGGTTAGAATTGCAGTGTTCAAGTTAAATTACAACAGAAAATCTCCTAAGTATAACACATTTCTGATCCTGAACCCTTTCCACTGTCATAATGATAAAGCAGTGAGCAGTCCATCAGAGGAAGATGTTACTGCTGCGACATTGCATGCTGAAGTATGCGACATTTGAAAAAGAGCTAGAGGCAACGTTAGAGGCAATTCTTTAGCTGAACTCACCGTGATGCTAAAAAAACAAAATCAGCTTAGAAACACAGAAGGCTCTAGATCAGAACTAGTTTTGGAACAGTGAACCCTACTAACATTAAAAAAATAATATAATCATCCAACTTAGAAAATATATCTTACATTTCTTCTCTTTCATCTAAAGATGAAAAATCTCAAACAGATTTGCTTGTCATTCATTTCATTATTTCATTTTCAAAAAAAAGTGAATTTTGTTTTCTAAATTCCATTTACTCAAGCAAACATCTCAAGATCTAAAAGTCTTTGTTGTTTCTTATTTCTTTAACATCAGCATCATGACTTTATTATGCAGAAAATAGTTTATAGAGCTGCTCAGTGGCTCGCACTACAGCCTTGCATCAAGAAGGTCTTGTTCTCCCTGAGCATGTGTGGGTTCTCTCGAGGTACTCTGGCTTCCTCCCACAGTCCAAAAATATGACTGTTAGGTTAATTGGCTTCTCTAAATTTTGTGTTGACCTGCGACGGACTGGCGACCTGTCCAGGGTGTAACAGGGTGTTTTTTTACCCTTATCTACTATGATCCCAAATAATAGGCTCTTAATTTCTTGCAGGAATAAAATAAATGTGTAATTAATGGGGGAGTTTAATACATAATGGATATCAGTGGCAAAACTGCTTTATCAAATTGTAAAACAGTTCCTGTGTGAGAGTTTTGTTGGGAAACCCTTAATAGATTCTTTCTCACTCCGGTTAAAAAAAGACACTATACCAATTCATCAATATGTTGAAAACAATGTGGGGGCCTGGAAGCGAATCAGTATCACATATTCTGGTCTTGTCCAATATTGTTACCTTTCTTGCAGGAGATCAACAAGATTATCTAAAATGCATTTCAGATAGGTATTAATTTTGAGTTTTTGTCATCATATTTTGGTGTTTTACCATCACAAAATGTATAATCTAATGACAAATACTTATTGTAGATACCAAATGTGGCTTCTAGAAAAGCTGTAACAGGAAGTGACTAAAAATAGAAAGACACGGAGACGTGGAGAAATGGTTTGTCATTATTTACAACATCTTTAAGATGGAAAGAATTACTTTTGTTTTAAGACTAAATAGGGATTTGTTTATGAAAAGATGGGAAAGAAAGATCAGATGTGTCACCTCAATCCATCCATCCATCCTTTGTATAGCTCTTGTATGCATTTCCCCCTTCTTCCTCTTTTTTCTATGCCTTTCCTTTTCAACCCTTATGCATCAGTTAATTATTTACTTACATTGTATAACAGAAGTGTTATTAATTTCTTTTTTTGTGTGTGTGTTATAGAGAGAGAACCAACCATCACTATATGGAATTGCGAATGTCTAGCAAGGCAATGCTATTGTAATGAACGGCTCGCTGGAGATGACTGGTGAATTGTTTAACAATGAAAATAACAATAAAAAAAGAATTTAAAAAAAGTTCCTATTTTACTGCATCGTGTCGTTGAGAGATCAGAATGGCAGAGATGATTTAGCTTTTCCATCCCAAAAGCAAAGTCAATTTGAAACAGCACTGAGAACAGATGGAAGGTATGATTCCTGGTGGGACTTAATGTAGGCAGAAAAGAAGAGAAAAGGTCTTCCCTATTATCAGAACATATTGGTTACAAGATGATTTGGAGGCATGAACTCAGGCAGAGTAGCTTCTGGCATCTGGATGATTGCAAATCTTGTAACCAGTCACCTGTTTTTTTTGTTCTATTGCTAAAAAGCGATGTCACTCAGAAACGCCATCACATCATCTCTCAGGATATCCCTGAAGGTAAAAAAAGCTGTTTTGTAACTGCATTAAGAATTTCTATTGCCTTTTTAAATGATTGTATTAAAGACAACATTACTTTGTTATGTAAAAGAAAAGGAAAAAATTGTTTGCTAGCAGAAGTAAAAAAAAAATGATTTAATAACAGAATACTGACGATACAAGGCAAAAACTTTCATGTTAATTTCTCCAACAAATCCTGTCTTTCCCAGTGCAGTTTGAATAACAATAAATACCTGTGGCGTCAATGCAGAGCAGACCATAGGGTATTCTGGAATCTGTCACTAAGAGCTTTAGTGCGCTGGAATGATCCATCCAGACAGCAACATGCCTCCTTTTAGGCAAAATCATCACCAACATTTAGTGTTTCCTATTTTGCTGAAGCCATATTTTTAGCTATATTCAGCCCGGTAGATCAGTTTTGCATGAGTTATCAATAAAGCACCTGTTTTCAATAGACCAGGGCCTTTGAATCCCAAGATAAAATCTCAAGGAAAAGAAGTTTATATATTTAAGTAGCACATAGTAAAATAGTAGGAGTAAAATCTATCTTTTCCTCATGATGATGGATAGGTAATGCTTCTAAGAAACTAAGACTTTTAGCTTGTTTTTTGTGCAAACATCTGCGTCATCTGGTTGTATCATCCAACTAAAGCTGTAGTTTCTATTAAATAGCATATTATATATAGCATAATCCACAAATAAACAGGTTTTCAAGCTTGTATTATTCAATACATAACTAGCCATGTTTCCATCCAAATTAAATGTTAATTTAAGCAAAAGTTTCTAAATAATTTTGCTGAGCTTTCATTTGGTTTGAAGCATGCTAAGTGACAAAGTGTAAAGGTATCATACATGGTCGTCCACATGGCATCGTCACTCATGGTGGTCATAACCTGGAAGTAGAGAGTGCTATCAAGAACTGACCACAGATCAGTAATGGAGGAACGTTTTAACGAATCCATTGCTATTTGTCAGCTAGTAATGGCCATGTTGCGCATCATATTAGGTAAAAGTTTGCTATGTCGGAGCTCATTCGAAAAGTCTTTCTATCTCCTGTTTTGCAAATAACTCTTTTTCGCAGAAACCGAAAACCATGTGAAAAGAGCGTAAAAACTTGTTGCAAATGTACCTGTTTCCATTAAGCTTATCTGATGCCATACTTCAAAATTTAGATGAGAAAAAGCCAGTTTAAATGCACCAGCTGATGCTCCCCTAACCCTTATTGTGAGGTTACCGACAATTTAATCAATGTAAAAACTGCTTCACAAATGTAAAAACACCCAGTTCTTTGATAAAGGACAGTGAGCCGATGAACTTTAAAAAATCTAATTAAAATGAATGACTGCAGATAAAACCACTCGCCCCTTCCATAAATCATTCTTGTCCAGTATAGTTAAAAATGACCTCCTGCTCTGTGTGCAATTAAACATAGAAAGTCCGATTCTGATGCTCTGGACAATAACAGATGGAGAAGAGTCTAGAAAGTACCTCATCCTCGTGGGCCTCTTTCAGCGACTCGATTTCCTCTTCATGTTCATCGTTCTTGGTGTTGAGAGCATAAATTACCTGGAGGCAGAAGGTGACGACAGCATGGAGATGGGAAAGAAAGCCTTTATTAACAGTTTCAATATGAGATCAATAGCTGCAGAGAAGGAGGAAAAGGAGAAGAAAAAAAAGATCAACTGTGTAAAAATCAATACCAATAACATCAGTGAAGGAGGCCAACATCTTTGAACCTGTGGGCAGACGGGGCTTTGCACTCGTCCACACTGTAAGATAAAACTCAACCTTTCTCATGAGTTATTCTTCGCCTTTTGGAATAAATGTGGGTTTTTCAAAAAAAAGGCAGATTGAAATAACTCTGACACGTTATCACAACTTTAACAAAACATTGTGCCGAGAATAAATTCTTCCAAGTACAAGCTCCGAAACAGGATGGAGAATATCCCTCTTCTTCCTACTGCACTCTCCACGCACAGGCTTAAGTGAATAACATCTTGTCAGTCATGCTCGTGCTCCGACTCAGGAATATAAGCAGGTTGTATGAGTGCTGCAGGTAAATGATATGCAGAAGCTTTAAATAGCTTTAAGCTCAGATTGTAGCCCTCTGGGGAGAAGCTAATGTGTGGTCATGGTCAACTGACATAGAGGCCTGCTGCCATCAGGAGCAGTCCAAAATTTGTTCCAGTAACAGGTGAAGTTAAATGTTTCATTTATACATAATGCCTGCATTAGACATGGCTATTCTACGATATCCTGCATGAAGAATAATGATGAGAGGCTTTCCGACATTTAACACCATTTTGGATCGATACTGGAGCAGCAGTTTTGTAAAAGCTTTCTGAGGCCATGTAATGCATCCGTACTTCAACCAGTGATCATAATAATACACTGTGCAACTGCAGACAACAGGAGGAATGCTGCAAACTCATTTTATCTTAACCCCAAGTCTCCAACGAATGAAAATAACATACTGGCACCAGATGCATGCATTTTTTTAATAATCTATAACCTTATATTGCTTAGGGATGATTCTACAAAAAACATTAACCAGTTCATCTTTTTTGTGAATGTGCAATTGAGAATTGTGGAAGGAACACTTCTAAGATCTCCTTAATCCGAGCACCATGTTCAGGGGAGCAGGCGAATCCATCATAATGTCAGAGGTCACTGATGTGGTTAAGAAGCTGCACAGCAGGTTGTTAAAGGTAAAGTAAAAGTCACGTTGCTATAGAGCCTCATTTCCACCAACACATTTCTAAAATTTCTGCATTAAAAAAAAAAAAATAAATAAAAAATAGAGTAAACAGTTGCAGTTTCAGCTGTAATTGGCAGCAGCAACACTGGCGCTTACAGCAACACAAACATGGCGAGCAGAGTAGCCATTATATTTTTGGGACAGAACAGCCGGATCTCTTACCTGAACCAAACATGCTTAATAAAAACAAAAACAAAAAAATCATAAAGTTAATGTCTAATTGAAAAAAAAAGCCAAATCATTAGTTTGGAATATAAATGACAAGACATACACCTTTTATTTTCCCCAAAACCCTTCAGGTCATGTTTCTACCTGACACAAAACTAAAAGGTATAGTGGAGGATTTTTGAAAAAACCTGTCTGCTCCACTTTGCCGCCCGCGCCAAACAGATTTAGACAGTTTTAGACACAAAAGCAGAAATTTTAACAAATGTGCAGCAAAATTTCAAAATAAAGCCCAGGACACGTCGACAGCACTACAAGACATCTATTTCTCTAATAAAACAATGTTGATTTATGTAACCATCAAATCAAACTACTTTACTGTAAACTGCAATTTACATTGCAATTCAATTTTCAGTTTCAGTACAACCATTCATCACAATACGTCAATTCGTATGGATGAATAGTCTTTTCACTAAAACAAAACAAAAATCTCATAAATGCTTGTAAAATTACCAAAACATAATGAATGAAAGATTAATGCCCTTTGTTTTTCATGTTTATCAATTTTTATAAGAATTGCTAACTTATGTAACTTTTTTTTTGTTTATAGGCAAGGCAAGGCAAATTTATTTGTATAGCACAATTCAGTACAAAGACAATGCAAAGTGCTTTACATGATTAAAATACAGGAAGATAGAACAGAATCAAAGCAAGTAGGAAAAAAATAAATAAATAAAATAAAATAAAAAATGCAGAAACAAAAAAAGAATATTAAAAACAGTTGGAAGTTTTTGTTAGATTACATAGATTTGTTAGATTATAGGACTTAAACCAGTTTTTTTAATATGGTATCTAATATGGGTTCTATTACTTATATGCAAAATTTCATGAATATTTTAATGTGATTTTTTTTCAATCCTGTGTTTGAAATTTAACCAAAGCATGACTAAACTAACACTAGTACTAGAACTACTGAAAAGGAAACTAGAACTACACTCACCGGCCACTTTATTAAGTACCCCATGCTAGTAACGGGTTGGACCCCCTTTTGCCTTCAGAACTGCCTCAATTCTTCGTGGCATAGATTCAACAAGGTGCTGGAAGCATTCCTCAGGGAGTTTGGTCCATATTGACATGATGGCATCACACAGTTGCCACAGATTTGTCGGCTGCACATCCATGATGCGAATCTCCCGTTCCACCACATCCCAAAGATGCTCTATTGGATTGAGATCTGGTGACTGTGGAGGCCATTTGAGTACAGTGAACTAATTGTCATGTTCAAGAAACCAGTCTTAGATGATTCCAGCTTTATGTTATGGCGCATTATCCTGCTGAAAGTAGCCATCAGAAGTTGGGTACATTGTGGTCATAAAGGGATGGACATGGTCAGCAACAATACTCAGGTAGGCTGTGGCGTTGCAACGATGCTCAATTGGTACCAAGGGGCCCAAAGAGTGGTCTTCTGCTGCTGTAGCCCATCTGCCTCAAAGTTCGATGTACTGTGCGTTCAGAGATGCTCTTCTGCCCACCTCGGTTGTAACGGGTGGTTATTTGAGTCACTGTTGCCCTTCTATCAGCTCGATCCAGTCTGGCCATTCTCCTCTGACCTCTGGCATCAACAAGGCATTTCCACCC
Source organism: Cyprinodon diabolis (assembly GCA_030533445.1). Taxonomy (NCBI): domain Eukaryota; kingdom Metazoa; phylum Chordata; class Actinopteri; order Cyprinodontiformes; family Cyprinodontidae; genus Cyprinodon; species Cyprinodon diabolis. The sequence continues at coordinate 8,068,503 of CM060085.1, forward strand.
ACAGAACTGCCGCTCACTGGATGTTTTTTCTTTTTCGGACCATTCTCTGTAAACCCTAGAGATGGTTGTGCGTGAAAATCCCAGTAGATCAGCAGTTTCTGAAATACTCAGACCAGCCCTTCTGGCACCAACAATCATGCCACGTTGAAAGTCACTCAAATCACCTTTCTTCCCCATACTAATGCTCGGTTTGAACTGCAGGAGATTGTCTTGACCATGTCTACATGCCTAAATGCACTGAGTTGCCGCCATGTGATTGGCTGCTTAGAAATTAAGTGTTAACGAGCAGTTGGACAGGTGTACCTAATAAAGTGGCCGGTGAGTGTAAGTATTATTAAAATCTTATAATAAAAACTGTCAAACTTTTGTCTGCAAACTGGTAACACTTATTAAAACTAACAGAATTGGGAGAAAAAAAAACGTTACAACAAAATAAAATTAAACTAGTATGAAAAATCCTAAACTACCGGTATTAGAACTTTGTTGAGCAACAGTATTGCATTAGATTTGGCACTTTATTGAGAACTGGAAGAACAGGATTGGCATGGTAAGGTTAATAATGAGTGTAGCTATTGAGGAATCACATTCCTCAGCCTCTGTAAAACTGAGGTGTTTGAGGGTGGGTGTGATTAAACCAAAATTTCAAAACTGGTTAAAAAAAATAAATAAATAAGCAGGGAGTTAACAGCCAGACCATCAAAATGACTGTGGTGGTTTGTTCATACAGACTACAATCATGGTTTTGCAACTTATTTAAGCCAGTAATTCAGGCTGCATGGTGCTGTTTAATATTGGGATGACATTTAGCAATAAACCACATTTTCCTAACGTGTCATCTTTAATGATTAATACCCCCAGTGACCTCTAGCAGGGATGCGACATACAGGTCATTCAGATATCTACACATGAAAATTTACTGAAGGCAATCACTGCTTGAATATCTTTTAGTGGTGCCTCATGGTTTGGCTGTCAACATTAGAATGGAGGAAGGTGATTTCCTGCTCTATCTGACTGTGAGCTTGGATTGCCAGCATTGAGTCAGCCATGGAACTGTTCCTTCAATTATACATGATTATTCTAATGATGCTGGTATCCCTGCTGCTTTCATCTCGGTCTCCTCAATCTCCATGTGCTTTCATCCTTTTATCTCTCTCTCTTTATGTTCTCCATCTTCCCCTCCTGCTCTCTACCCACTCTTTCTACTTTGTTTTAACATCTCAGAGGGTGGAAAGGACCTTGCAGTACTGTTTGGGGTAAAGCTGGCTTTGCATAAATATTCTTCAACAATATTCCAATTGAAGAGCAATCAAATCCTGATAGAATATATTCCTGACAAATGCTGCTCAACAAATTATCAATGTTGTCAAAAATTCCCTCATTTGGAAAAATCAGATTTTGACAAAACGCGTATGAAGCTTTATCCTTGATAAAAACAGTTTCAAAAATGTAAAAACAAGCAACAAAAAAATAGAACTATAGCTACAACTTGATGCGTAGCTATAAATCAGGACAAATGCATAACAAACTTCAAAACTTCAAACTAGTGATGTTATGAGATGAGCCGAGGCTTCGAGGCGTGTGTCAAGAAGTGGAAGGTGCGTTTCTGTGAAACCAAAATCGTTGAGCTATAAGACTTTGCCATCCATTCCAATGGTTGTTGGTTCAAGACCTGACTTAGATTTTGAAAGTTGCTATGCTAATTAACCATTATTTTGATGAATTTGTTTTGGTTTTCCCTTTTACCAATATAGATTGGATAAAAGCACTACTAAATTAGTAGGTTGGTTTAACCAAAAGACACATAATTTCCAGCCCGATTACACTAGTTTTTTGGAATGAAAAGGACTAACACCTTTCATTTAGCTCATCATTGCCCAATTTGCAAGAAAACTTAAACAGAACTAAAACTGTAACAGGAAAACACAAAATAGTTCATGCCACTGCTAGAACTGAAAGTCAACAGCCAGACCACAAAAGCAACTGCTGACAACATGTTTGTTACCATAAAGTTTACGCTTTACACCTTGGTATTAGTAATAGTTGGATCCGCTAGAGCAATTAGGTCTCTTTGTAGGAGGGAAGTTAAAGAGGAAAGATTCAACTTAATCTGCTATCTTAGTATTTTGATTTTCCTTTTAGCTACTACATTTAAAGCATCAGTTAGTACAGTGGTGAGTGGTGCATCTGGTACTTGGGCCTTCAGTGTGCACCCTATTCTTCTTAACCCCTTGATGTCTGAATTTAAATATATATCTGTACAAGTATAGTATATGTATATGGATATTAGGGGTGAAACGGTTCACAAAATCCACGGTTCGGTTCGGTTCAAGGTTTCGTGGTCACGATTTTCGGTTCGGTATATGTATATTGTTAGACCGAAAAATAAAAAAATTATAAAAATTAATGAATTTTTTTTTTTTTTATGAAAAAAAAAAAAAAAAAAATAATGAATTGTAATTATTTTTAATGATTTGCGGAAACCATGGATTATTTCCGCATGTTTTGCTGCTTTGATTTAATCATCTCGCGCATGCCCTCTACGATCTACAAGAAACTTAGAGCGGAGCGGACGGGAGCCACAGCGGAGGCTGTAGGCTTTGCTTTGTGCAGGCGGTCTGGAGCGCAGCGGGATGGAGCGCTGACGGAGTATGTGGGATTTCGGGGTTAGCATGACATGTTGGTCATGTTGCTGTTAGCATAAACAAAACGTGTTGCACAATGCTTGCACATTGTTGCACTTTTATCCACAACTTTCTTTCCGCCGTCATCGTAGGTCACTCTAAATGCAAAGCGGTCCCATACAGCAGACCTATAAAGTGCTGCTGGCGCGTCTTCCAACTCCTGTTCTTTCCCACTCGCCATACCTACACAATTCTCCACAACAACTGATTTTTTTCTGCTACATCCGGCTACACTGCTTCGCTTCTTCTTCTTCTTGTTTACTTCTGGTGGTTGGCTTTGGGCGCCGTACCGCCACCTTCTGCTCTGGAGTGTAAACGCTTCCCCTATGAGAAAAAGGAGCCGCGCATGAACCGAACGAAACACACGCGAACCGAACCGAGGCAGTAGAACCGAACGGTTCGGACGGTTTTCAAAAACCGTTCCATCCCTAATGGATATATGATAATATAAACTGTTGGAGACCAGTTGTAACAGAAACAAGAGCTTGCCAAAATTTCCTGTTCACAGAATGTGTAATAACTGGCACTGAAAGAATGCACATGTTATTTTGGTAACACAAAGTGTCTGTTGCATAAGGGGTTAATATCACTACTTTTACAACCACCAATAGTATTCAAATATGAAATGTAACAAGTGGAGGTATAACTGAAATGAATATTAGTGTGAGTGTGAATAGAGAGGTCAATTAAGCAAGGAGCCATGTTAAGAAAACCACAATCCTCTACCCTATAACCACAGTTCCACCACATTTACAGAACCAGGAGCAGTTCAGATTCAATAAGCATCTAATTACCAGATAAAATAATGCATAAAGAATGAAAATAAAATATACACACCGCAGAGATGTTGATTATTTATAAACAAAACCCATCCTTATGTCTTTGTCCAGGAAGTTTTAGTATCTTCATTTAGTCTCAGTCATTGAGGCCATAAAAATTTTTAACAAAAGCAGACCTAAAATTCAGATTTTTGTTAGCTGAACTTGGCTATAAACATCTAACTGAGCCATCAGAGGCCTTGAAGGCCCTGACCGCCCGTCACTGATTAGTTACCTTTTAGAATCATACAATATGAAAACTAATTATAGACATTAGAGCAGTGTGAGAGACATGCTGTGGTAATTAGGTTTTTGTAATTACATTATTTTAATGCAGTTAAACCCCCCCCCAAGGAAAAAAGAGAAATCTTTATAATCACTGCATGTTTCCCCAACATGAAGTCCTGTATTTCAGAGACATTTGTTAAGAGAAAGGGCAGTGCTAATTAATGCTGGAGCAGGAGTTATTTTTGCTATGAGAAACTTTGTTTTTTAAATTATTTTTTTTCTACATAGGATCATTTCTCATAGAGAAAGTTCACCAAAGCCTAGGGGTCTTCAACCCCAGTCCTCTAGGCCTAGGTAATGTTATGTTTCTTAAAATAAAACTAGTGCGTTATTATCAACAGTAGAATACACTGGAATACATGGTTAATGCATAAATATCCAATTTAAAAATAAAATTCCCTTTTTAATCTGCCTTTATAAAGAGCCAAAGGTTGACGGGTCCTGGTATTGGCTGTAATGCAGGTGCAGGAAATAACTGCTGTGATGGTATGTTGGTGATGCTGAAGTCACCAATATCATGTGGGCTAGACTGGATTTCTATTTTGCTAAAATCCTAAAACTAACACTTAAAATAACCCAGGAGATTTCTGATTTATCTTTAGAGGGTTTTGAGATTAAAATCTCTCAACAGGAAAATAATTATTCATCTCTCAGGGAGAATTATGAGCGATAATGAGTCGGCAGATTAACTATGCCTTACATTAAAAGACGAAAAAAAACTACAAAGAGCCCAAAGTCATCAAATGAGTCCAATAAATTGGATTTAGAGAAGGACTCCTTTTATGAAGATCAAGATGTTAAATACTGAGATTCTCTGCACAGGATGAAGGAGGCGCAATGCAAACAATGACAATAGCACACCCAGGAGGGAGGTTTCTGAGGCCAGAGTCAATGATTATTGATTGAGCTAGAGAAAAAGCCACAAAAGTTGAAGAGAATAACTGCAGCATGTGGCCCTAATATAACTCTGTTACTCTTCTCTCTTTGTTTTCAGGGGATTTACATCATATATAGTATTTAAAGGATTAATTGAAGCCAGTTTCTAAGAGGGAAGTGTCTCCACATCTGCAGTGTTTTCCTGCACCAGACACTCAGACAGGCTCAACCAAACATTTCATTTATGTCATCCACTATTCAAGAAGCTCCAGATCTATTCCTTCTTTAATTGGTGCACTGCTCAAAAAGCTCCGAGGACACTCAGAAGCCATTTTCCACCCTGAACACCTCTACAGAAAATCCCAACCAGAAAAACTGGCGTCTTCTACAATTTTTTCAGTTTGGAAATGATTTTTTTTTTTCCGGTGTTCTAATAGAAAGCAATATGAAAGATGCTTGATAACTCGGTGATATGTGCCCCAAAACCCCCTGGGACTCGAGCAAAGTGTTATCTCATTTTAACTAGGACCCCAGCTGTCATTATCTCAGTAATGGTTTGATCTAGCAATTAGTTTTTTAAGTAGTCTAAGAAGAGATTCCTCAAGTAAATTAACATGCTGCACCTGAAAATGAAAAGAAAAGGTGTGAGCTTACAAAAAATGTAAAAAAAAAAAAATTAAATGCAATGTTTAATTTAAAAAAAAGTTTATAAAAAACTAAGTGAATGTAATAAATATAGCAGCTTAAAAAAAAAAAAAGGGATGTCCCAATCCTATGCTGGTATTAGAAATGGATCCAATATGAGCCAAAAAAGCAAATATTGGAAAATAATCTCTGATATAAACAATGAAAACTTCTATTCACTTTTGTTTAAATATGTGAAACCCTTTCTCATCCCTATTGTTGTTGATTATCGTTCTCTGTTTGAGCTAGTAAGTATAAACTAGGGCTGAAACAATTATTTAGATTAATCATGATTACTCGATTATTGAAATATTCTTCAAGTAAATTAGTAATCGATTAATTGTTAAATCTATAGTTATAGTTAGAGTGTAGGGACTCTAAAACATGCCTTTAGCTGACAGAGAAACCCACCTTGAGCAGCAATTATGCCGAAATTGTAAAAATAAAAATAAAAAAAAAATAAAAAAAGATATGTAAACATCTTGCATTTTTTGTCCATCAATGTGCTCCATATCAAACTCCTCAAGTGGAAAAGTGTGTCTCCCCTGGTTTAAAAGTCTTCTTACAGGAACCTTTTGCTAGCTGATTATTTATCAACTAATCAAAAAAAAAATAATCAACAGATGAATCGATTTGCAAAATTATCATTAGTTGCAGCCCTGGTCTGGACTGACGTGAACAGAGTAGAACCTTACAGTAGGCACGAGTCACTTAAAAACCAACACAGCATTTAAGAATGTTTTTGTAAAACTGGTTATTTTAGTGTATTTTATTATATTTATTATATTTTATTTAAAAAAAAACTGAAATTTTTAAACTGTAAATTTACAGTCATATGTTTATATTACTGTTTTTATGTATTTTTTTAGCTATTTTTCAAGGCTGCACTTTAAATTATATAATTGTCTAGAGAGCTGTTCTAAATTACATTTATTATTGTTTTCCACTTGTGTAAACAAAATGACAAAATAAATCTAAGTCTAAGAAAAACACGAAAGATGCCTACTCCAAGACCTGGATGGCTTGCAGTTAATAATGAAATCAAGAATGCTTATGAAGAATAAAAATCATGAACTGGATCTCATCAAAGAAGCTGAATTCAATTCATTATGATTAAAGTTCAGCTCTAAAGGAACAGAAAAAAACAAACAGAAAATACAATACAGTAATACAATTTAAAGCAGAATAGTCAAAGGACGGAAGCTATGACATCATCATAAATTATACATTTTGTATCTTAATGCCACCAATGTACTATCCAAGATCCTCGTTCTCAGGTTTGTTTTGGTATAACAATATCACCATGATGATTATGTAAAACTCCTGTCCTTTACTGCTGTTTTTGTCTCCTCTGGTGCAACACGGTCACACCACAAGCCTTGATGCTCTAAATGGAGCTGCCACCTTAAATCTCCTACTAGTACCCAGTAGTATGCCTGCATCATCTAACTGTGTCAGGTGTAGACAACAAAGAAGCAGCTCAGCCAAATCCCTGCAAGATTATACAATTTCTATCAATCCGTCAACCTTTGGTGTTAAACAATTAAGGTTAAGCAGTGTAGTAGGATTTTTTTAAGCATATGTTGAATGTTTACAAATGTAAGTTAATGTGTTTGCAGCTCCTGCACAATTATAAACATATATATTTAATTATTGTTGACATTTAAGCAATGCAAAAACATGGAAATGTGTTATTAAAGCTGAAGCATGGAGCAAAGCACCATGTTTACAAACAGCACTGCAGCCCACACCAGAATCTCCACAGTACTACTCCAGTACTACATCTACGTCATCCATTCACCTCTCCAAACACACACCTTTGTCAGCTGGGCTATCTTCTTGCTCATCTTCAGATGCAGGTCCGGGGTGTATTCCAGCGTTAAACTCCCGTCGTAAAACATGCTGGATGCTGTTGGAGAGGAGGCGTATTTGCTGGCGCTGGATGAGGTGTTGTACGGAGGCTGCCAGCCTGCCCCCGTCGCCATTTTTGCCGGCGGTGAAGCCAAGTGCGTCGGTTTTTAAATTATAATGCAAACGGAGCGGGGGCCACCGCGCGCGTCCAGCTCTTCCATTGTTGGTGCGTCTGTGGAGATTATCTTTCTGCTTTAAGGGGAGGAGGAAGCGAGCTCCGGACAGGCTGCGCGGCGCGAGACCGCTGCTGCGTCTCACGCACCCGCGGCTGGAATGATGATGGAGGCGGGGACGCGCTCCAGATGCTCATCTCTCAGACGCTCTATCCAGGCCAGATTTTGACGCGTGGCCCAGAGGCGTAGCTAGAACATTTTCATAAGGGTGGCCAGGCAATAACCAATGTATGCTGATGGGTTGCCCGAAGTGGACAGCCACCAGAACCTTAAGATTAATCTATACTGATCCAACAGGACAATGAACAACCACAACATCCATATATTCCAAATAAAGATAAACCATGGCCATCCCTCTGGCCACCCCTACTATTTTCCCTCTAATACAGACGGTGGCAGCAGTAATACTCTGAAGGGTAATGTTCAAACTTATTAAACTATTAAATTCTTAATATATTAACAACTACTTGACAACATAAACCCTGCGGTTAATTATGCACATCAATATACAAAAATAAAGATGATAGATACAGAATTCATGCTATTTTCAGAACAAAATTTTGAATTATTTGGGGTAAAGATAAAATTATATGCCTCTGCAAGTCATCTAGGAGTCTTCAGTGAAATCATACATAAGTAACTACTTTAATAATAAATAAAAAATTAATTAAACGTGGATATTAGTAGATTTAAATATAATTTTTTATAATTATTGATAAAAGTAGGTAATGACACTTAAAATATCTTTGCCCCGGAACTCAAACCTTAAAGAATCTTTTCCACTATACCTTTCATTTACACAGCATTGATGTTTAAATATGTGCATCTATTTGTTAGCAAAGGCTGCAGGAAAGTATAGTTTGTCTTTATTTAGAAAAAATAGATGTAGTGAGTGTTCCTTTTGGAACAGTGTAGATTGACCCTGAGGTTCTGGTGCCTTTGGGCCACCCCTCAATGTTCATTGGTTATTGTCTGGCCACCCCTATTAGGATTTTCTGGCTATGCCTCTGAGACAAACTATACTTTCATACAGCCTTTGCTAACAAATAGACGCATATATTTAAACATCCATCTAGATAAAAGTTATAGTGGATAAAGGTTTGACTTCTGGGTCAAACATCTTTTTCCATTGTCATTACTTACCTACATTTATCAATAATCCTTCTGCATAAAATTGATATTTACAAGTACTAATATCTACAAAAATTGATTATTTACTAAGTTTTTATTAGAATAGTTATTTATCTATGATTTCACTGAAGACTGACTTTCATTTTCTCTTTACCCCATATAACACAAAATCTAGTTCTGAAAAGAGCATAAATGTTGTACTTATTATCTTTAATGTTAGTATATTGATGTGCATAATTGACATTATATTAAAAATTTTATTCAATTAATCAACAACATTTATATCATTAACATTAACTTGAGTCATTTATGATAAAGAATACAAGATGTAAAACCTAAAAAAACAGAAAAACAGATAAAGCTAATTGTTAGAAATAAGTTAAAAATACAAAAACCCATTCTTTGGCAAAATAAATTAAATACCTTCTACATCCTCTCCAATTCGGCTTTAGACATGACCAATTAACAGAGACTACCACTTGTTTTCAGTTGGAAGAGATAAAGCCGTCTCTTGGCAGAGGAATAATTTGGTGCGGTTTTCCTCAATAGCAAAAAAAAAAAAAAAAAAGATTTCAGAACTGTGAACCACGATTTAATAATTTCCAAACTTTCATCCTTTGGTTTCTCAGAACAGTCAGTGTCTTTGTTGGAGTCATTTTTTAAAAGATCGTAAACAATGCATCAAATCGACAACACTAAAACATCTTTTCACAAAAATCAAAACAGGGATTACTCAAAGAACTATCTTAGGAGCCATTATTTTCTGTGACTCCTGTTTGAACATGAACACACAAAAAAAAATATATATATATATTTTTTTTTTCTCAATCCGGAAAACTTTATATTTATAATTTTAGATTAACAGGGATTCAACTAAAGATCAGAAGACAAATGTGTGGGAATGATTTCAAATCCCCAGTTAAATTTTAAAAGTCATGTTAAAAATATCTACAAGACTGTCAGATCAAACATGAAGTGTTTTTAAATAAGACAATGCCTAACCTTTGAGTGTGCAGAGACGTTCTTAAATTTTTATTTTTATTCTCACAGTTGTCATATGTAGCTACTGTATTGTGTGATCCCAAAGTGAAACCTTTGGAAAGTTTTTTTACAATCGAACCTTGAAGATTTCAACACTGTAAGCGGTGAAATTTCATATTAGAGATATTTTATATATTTCAAATTCAAAACAATATACATAATTTTCAATGTCTCAATGCATGTGCCCCTAAACCACTTATGAACAAGCTTCAGAACTGCAGTAGATAAACCAGAGCAGCCTTTATCAAACCTTTATCACTTAAAGCACTCTCTCTGAACTTAATCTCTGCTTATTTCAAATCTCTAAAAAGATTTAACATAAAAAAAGGGTTCCTATCCAAATGGTATGTGATTAATAGAAAAAATCAGTTAGAACTGACTATCGTTTTGTCAAATAAAATTTTAAAAAACATCTATATGAAAGGTGTAAACTCCTCAAAAATATTTATTGAATCAGCTGTTTTTGGCTTCAGTGATATGCAATAAGGGAAAGACTAATGTTTTAAGCTAGCAAGTTTTTAGGACAGTAGATAGGGTGAGGGACAGTTGCAACATACTGAAAAAATAAATACAAGTCAGCCTAATAAATACAGTAGATACATAGTGTACTTTTTTTCTTTTTTTAAAGATCAAATAGATATTTACATGTTTAAAACAAGATGCAAGATATTCTTAATCTTTTCCTCTGAATTTTTGCCTTTAAAAGGACAAGTATCGCTGTATTTAATCTGATTTTGGGATTTAATTTGTTTTAGACACAAGCTATAACGCTGATCCTTTCTCTCCATTTGGGTTTTCATGAAGAACTCATCATAAGCTATCCCTTTTAATGCTAATGATGTGAGGAACCAAATTATGTGGATCAATATAGATTTTCTCAACATCCTTATTTCTGCATTTTTAATTCTTAAATGAAAGTATCACTTCATTTGACAACATTTTACCCTTTCTGGCCCTTAACTGATTTAAATTGCTTCCCTTTGGTAACACAATATTGCCTTACTCTGTCTGGCACAAGCTAGTGTCACCGAATACTAATCTTTTATAGTTACTAAAAAGTACCAGATGGTTAAAAAGCTTCTGGCGGTCAGCTGGCTGAAAGAAAATCACCCAACCCCTCCCTGACTGGTATGCTTTTATCTATAAAAACTGTTATCTCTACTCTTCCATCCGTATTTCAACAAGAAAAAAGGTAAGTTATATTCTCCAATCTATGGGTTTCAATCAATTATGTCTCTGTGTATTTTTTTTTAGGTGAGAGTTTTTGCAGAGTTCTAATATTTTGAATTTGGATTTTTATTTTATTTTATATCTCGTGACTTCTATGCTGCTGCCCTCTTGGCCAGGTCTCTCCTGCAAAAGATTTTAAATCTTATTGGGACTAACAAGGTTGAATAAAGGCTAAATAAAAAAAAATAAAAAAAAGGAACAGTATAACCACTAGGCTTTTATTTTAAAATGTGATTTTTCACTTAACTATAAATAAATTCAAATACGTCTTCAGTTAAAGCTGTTTTCTGACAAATGATCATGCATTAAAACTAATATTTTTGCTCAGGGTGGTCAGACTGTAAGCATCAAATTTTGATAAAAACCCGATCTTGACCCATTTTACTTCAGTGAAACAGGTAAAAAAAAGAGGCCCTCTTCTTAGTGTGACCCCGAATAGTACGTTTTGATGTTATATAATCTGATTCCCCTCTAAAAATTCCCTTTTTAATTAAGATTTGAATTTTGAAATTAACAGTCTTTAAAATATACTCTGACAAATACTTGCTTATTTATAGTTATTAGGGCCTGATGGTAGAAATCCTAACTCAAAAGTTACAGAAGAGGCACTTCAGCAGTAAATAAACACACAGTGACCCCTACTGTTTAAGTTTTCAAACTGCAAAAATGTATTGGATTGTTTCTAAAAAAAGATTAGACCTTTACAGCAGTCTGATATATATAACAAATTTATTTTCAGTTGTTAGATTTAGGTTCCGGGTTCAATTCCCAGCCTCGGGTCTTTCTGCATGGAGTTTGCATGTTCTCCTTGAGCATGCATTGTTTCTCTCTGGGTACTCCGGCTTCCTCCCACAGTCCAAAAACATGATTGTTAGGTTAATTGGCTTCTCTAAATTCCCCTTTGGTGTGAGTGTATGTGAATGGTTGTTTGTCTCTCTGTTGCCCTGCGATGGACTGGCGTCCTGTCCAGGGTGTACCCGCCTCTTGTCTGGGATAAGCATGATGGAAATGGATAGATGGAACTTTTAGTTTGAAATGTGTAATTTTCAAAAGTGTTAAATAATTTAATTTATGTCTTCTTAAGATTTCATAATAAAATAATATAACTCAACACCATGAAGTACATAAAAAAACTTCTTCTTTTTTTTTTATCCTAATCCTAATCCTAATTTCTTTTATAAAAATAAGTGAATTCTTTCTTGAATTGAGCAGATAAGTAAGACATTTTGCGAATGAAATAAGACAAATTAAATGCAAAATAAGATAAAACATCTGTTTTAAAATTCTCATTCCATTGGCAGGTAATCTTATTTTCCCTCTCAAATTAAGGGTAAATGCACTTATTTTAAGACATTTTTATTAATTTAAAGCACGATTTTGCAGTGTATGGTCTAGTAATTAAAGTTAGGTAAATAATAAACTAGTTTGCAGGTATAGGTCGCACTTGCTGACTGACTTTAGCTAATATATCTTAAATATTTAGCTTTTAAAACCAAATCCCTAAACAATATGAGATTATCTAATTTTTCGGTCCAGTTATTGTAAGGTTTCTGTTTCTGTTATGTTTTTTCTTTTGAGTATTCAGTTTTACTTTACTCCTTGATTTCTTGTGTTTAGTTTTCTTTTCACCATGTTTTATAGTCCTAGTTATTTGATTATCATTTTGTTGTTATTTCCAGTCTTCCAGGTTTCTATTTGTTGCTCTCTGCTGCCCTCTTATGTTCTCCTTCTTACCTAGCTCTTTCCCTCTCTTGTTCTTTGCACACCTGCTCCCAGTTTCCTCATTACCCCCCTCTTTGTCTCAGTCTCCTTTTAAAAGCCCTCTCTGTTCAGTTCCCCTTTGCTGGTGGCTGGTCGCAGACGATCTAGAGCATTGGAGAGAGGAACTAGCAGTCTGACGGGACAGGGGCGAGACGTTGGTCGTTTGGTGCATGGCGCGTGTTTTGAAGCTGCTCTGCTTGTGGAGAAATGTCCTGGGCCGTGAGTAGTGAGGAAACAGGAAGCGATTCTTGTGGGATGGAAGAGGGAAATAGTGACAATGAAGGTTGGAAGATAGCAGCATCAAAAAATGAGAAAAAGCGGAAAAAACAGAGATCAGTTAAAGGGGAATCTAGTTCAGAACAATCCAGTGATGATCAATCCATACATTCCACAGCAAAACAAAATGAATTCAAAGTCATATTCAAAGTCGTTAATCAGGCGGACTCTTTTACAAACTGGAATCCGGTTCACTTAACAAAAACCATCAATAAACTTGTTGGAGAAGTCAGAGGTGCCAGAATTATGTACAGTGGAGACCTGCTAATTAACTGCAGAGACAGCGCCCAGCAAGGCAAAGCAATACGAATTAACAAAATTGACGGGATAAGAGTTCAGTGCAGCCTAATGGAGAACAAAAAGATCAGCAGGGGAGTCATTGGAGGAGTTCCTCTGAAAATTTCTGAAAAAGAGATTCTGGAAAACATAAGCGGTGCAAAAGTAAAAGAAGTAAAACGGTTAAAAACAACAAGAAACGGAGAAAGATCTGACAGTTTATCTGTACTAATTAAATTCGAGGAAGAGCAATTACCAAGCAAAGTATTCATTGGTTATATCAGTTACAATGTCAAAATCTACAATCCTCCACCATTGAGATGTTTCAAATGTCAAAAATTCGGACACATTGCAGCAGTTTGTAAGGGAAACAGAGGTGTGGAAGGTGTGCAGGAGAACATGAATATGGTAAATGTGGAAAAGAAGCTAAAATAAAATGCTGTAATTGTGGTGGAGAACATACTGCTGCTTATCGCGGCTGTGAAGCAAGCAAAAGGTCTGAAGAAATAAAAAAAAATGAAATTTGAGCTCGGAATAACTTATGCTGAAGCTGCAAAAAGGATCCCATCTCAATTAGAAAAACCCAAACCTACAGTTCAACACACGGCAAATTTCAAACCTCTAGAGAAATCTCCAAAAATTGATGAAGACTCACTAATTGTTAAAAAGACAAATTTTGTTCTTTTCATGGTGGAAGTGATTAATTGTACTGCTCAGACGACAAAAAAAACAGAAAAAATCAAAATAATAGTGAAGGCTGCAGAAAAATATCTGGATGTTAAAGATATGAACTGGGAGATGGTTGGAAGCATGATGGAAAGACCGATGGGACCATCAGAAACTGGCAGAGTTACGATGACCTAGAGTAAATTAAAATTATACGGGCAAATGTAATTAAGTTTAATTTAGTATTATGTGGGTTTAAGTTATACAGGTATTTTTTTTTTTTTTTTTTTTTTTTTTTTTTTTGGAGGGGGTGAATCGTTTCCTGTTTCCTTGCTTTACTCCATATCAGTTGGTGGCGGTAATGCACATTCCACAAGTTTGCCAACCGCCATAAAATCTCATAAGAAGAAGAAGAAGAAGTTCCCCTTTGCTGGGTCCTTGTCAAACACTGTCTAACATGCTCCAACTCCTTCTCTCTGTGCCTTCCTCGTTATGTTTGTGATTCCCCTGATGTCTCCGTGGTTTCTGGTACGTTAGACTTATTTTCATGTTTTTGATTTTTTGATTTTTGGACTTCTGGTTTCATGTTTGTTTGGACTTTGTTTTCCTTTTGGATTTTTGGATAACCAGCCTCTGTTTTCTGTTAAGTCATTATTAAATCCACAACAGATTCACCTCTGCCTCCCTGCCTCAGCTTTTGGGTCAACTAACCATAGTCAAATCGTAACAGTTATTAATGAGTGTGTTTAAAAAATTCCAAGGTGGGCTGCCTTTTAATGTCTAATGACTAAACCATCTGCTTCTTCTTGTTGGACTAAACTGCAACTAGTTACATCAATAAATTAACTGTAGTGGATCAGCTGTTGAATATCACAGTTGATGGTAGCTTTTGAATAGATATGCAAAGAGATTACCATATTATGCTTTCTTTCCACTTTTGCATTTATTTCAGTTTTTATCCAGCAGATGGCCCTATCAGCAAATACAAGCCATAACCTGCAGATGCCATCATGAACTGAACTGAAATCTATTTCTGCAAAACTCACCAGCAGACCATTTTCCTCACAACTGCATTGTCACATAGTGTCACCCATGACCACGTCTCACCTTTTGTTTAGCATACACTCATTTGATTGACCTATCCTCATGCAGCAATTCAGAGAGGAACTTATATCTGCCCTGCAAGATTCAATCACCCTTTGGCCACTTACTGCACTTTTTAATTATTATAGCAGTTCTAGTTGAAGCTCTAGAGGTTTGAATTAAGTTTCTGCAAACTATGGTCCTGGAATTTTTCTCACAGTAGTAAAATGTGCCTTATTAGACGAACTGACTAATTTCAAATCTATAGCTTTAACACAGTTCAGTAGATTTGCTTCAAGTAAATCTTTAAATGTGTTTTTTTTTCTTTACAATCTAATATGATATAACTGTGACTATTCAAAAAGTGTAACTAAGGCACAACTTGTTCACAGCACTGCATGATGTATCTGTTTTTCAGTCTGGTATGCAAAGCACCAGTAACAGTAAGTGAAACTTGGGTTTTTCCTTTGAAGGACATCGAAAACTGAAATTCACTTAGGCTGGTGACTTTTGGGACTCCTGAGAGAGCTAAAGTGCAGCAAGTGTGAAAACTTTAAAGCTTCGATGCTCCTAAGAAACTGAAGTGATGAAAAAAGTGATGTTTTCTTTATATAAGACATACTAACTAAACCAGCTTTGGTTCCCAGATGTGCCTTTTTTATTAAGATGGATGGAGAAGTATCAGCTGGATCTCCCCATAAAGCTCAGCATACCGTCTCGCTAACCAGCAGTCTACAATCTACAGCCCTATTCTTTGCTCCTGTTCATGCAAATCAATCAAAATTAAGCACTATGTTTCCCGCCGAGGTCTGAGCGCCAAAGACAAAGTTATTGCATCAATAGATTTCTCTTAATTGTCTTTTCTCTTCATGTGGGTTTTTCAGATTGAAATAGAGGTTGTTCTTTCAAAATAAATGCAAATTGTCTTTTTTTATCAAAAATCTCTTTTACAAAAACTCACAACATTGCAGCTCCAAGTACATTTTTTTTAGTTTAACTGAGGGGAGAACGGTTCGTTGGGTTGTGAAGGTTTCAGACCCCTGATGTAAGTTTTTAGGGGTGTTACTTTCAGCATCAGACAGTATGAGCCTAGGTTTCAGGGATTTACCTGGTCCATTCTCACTAAAACAGACACTATATTATGAAAAACATTCCCATATCATCACACCTGAGCCACTATTCTACCCTGTGAACTGTGGGTTGGACCTTAAAAGAATTTGATTAATCTCTCTTTAGACCAGTCAGCATGTTTGTTGGGTAACTATAAAACCTCTTATTCACCAGAGCACTTATTTAAAAAATTACTCAATTTCTGGATCCCACTATATATATGATGCTGACATTTTTCAGTAACTCAGCATAATTTCAGTCATACATCATTGCAAAGAATCCTTTATCCATTGCATCTTGTTTTTGTGATTATTGCTTTAATATGCAAATCCTTACTTTGTCGTTTTGCTCTGGAAGTGACAGATTTAGCAGCTTCAAGTGTGAAACGCGACAGGCAGAGATGATAGTATTTTATCATAATTGTTATTATAGTCTTCCAGTAATTTCCCTTCTAAAAGGGAAACTATGACACTTCCACCAGCCTGGTCAAAGAACAATTCTGCATGACATCAAAGAATGAGAGGTGAGGACCTTTAAAGATGCAGGAATAGGGGAGGGGGCTCTGACAGGAGGGGAAAGGAAAGGCTTTTTCAGTCAGCTTATTGAGGTGGGTGAATATCTGTAGTGAATTAAGTGTTTGAGCAGCAAAGGAGGAGAGGAAGGGAAAGGTGAAGGAGAGAGGGGTGCCATTGCAGCACATCCGTGCGTAAATGTGACCATCATCACCGCGGTCCCTCTATCCCTCCAACTCCTCCATCCTTAGCCTCCAGCAGCTCCATCTCTCCGCCTCTGTCAGCCGGAATCACCATCGCGGTGCTCGCCGTCAAGCTCTGACCGTGGAGTCCCGTCTGTCTCGGCTCGGCGCCCTCCTCCAGGGCTTAGGAGGAGCGCCGGGGAACTCCTCCAGGTTTCTGCCTGGCTTCGTAACCACCGCCGCGGAGAGCCATGGTTCGGAGCGCAGGGAGAGACGCGGCTCCACGCGCTCCCGGATGCCGGTGATGCGGGGTCTGATTGCGCCTCAGAACACCTTTCTGGATACCATCGCCACTCGGTTCGATGGCACACGTGAGTGCACTACTCTGCTGATTTTGGTGACTTTGGTGACTTCTTTTTGTTTTCTCTGCACAGATTTGTTTATTAGTAGAAAATTCAGGAATCTAGAAGAAATAAATAATGGAAAATAATAAAAAGGTAAAGGGTTATCCAACCCTAACAGGCAGAAAATTAATGCAAATCCAATTTATATAAACTTATAGAAAAATCAGGACAAGAAGGTGCTGAATAACCAATCTAAACTACAAAGGTTTTGGTATGGAATAATGAAAGAGAAGAGTAATCTATTTTAAAATAAACTTCAGCACATTCCCTTGAGATTGTGTGTGACATTCTGCCACTGAGACAACATTAGGTATTAGAGCAGGTTTTGAAATTATGGAGAAAACGTATAGCGCTAACAGCTATTCAGACCCATCCATCCTCTTCCTGTTATCTGGGCTCAGGTCACGGGGCTAGCAGCTTCAGTAGGGAGGCCCAGATGTCCTTCACCTCAACCACTTTGGCCAGCTCCTCTTGGGGAATCCCAAGGCGCTCCCAGGCCAGCAGAGAAACATAGTCCCTCCAGCGTTTCCTGGGTCTCTCCCTGGGCTTCCTCCCGGTGGGACATGCCTGGAACACCTCACCAGGGAGAAGTCCTGGGGGCATCCTGATCAGATGCCCGAGCCACCTGAACTGGCTCCTCTCGACGTGGAGGAGCAGCGGCTCTACTCTTAGTCCTCACCGGATGACCGAGCTCCTCACCCTATCTGTAAGGGAGAGCCCAGACACACTACATAGAAAACCCTTTTCAGCCGCTTGTATCCAGGATCTCGTTCTTTCGGTCATGACCCAAAGTTCATGATCGAACCGGTAAATCGAGAGCTTTGCTTTTTGGCTCAGCTCTCTCTTCACCACAACAAACCAGTACAGTGCATGCTTTACAGCAGACGCTGCACTAATCCGCCTATGGATCTCCCGCTCCATCTCTCCCATTAGTTTTAAAATGTGATGTTTGTACACTTATAGTGAGGTAAAATTCCTTGATTGTGCAAGATATCAAAGCTGATTCTGCATTTATTCTTTGGTCAACTGTGTGTAAAACAACATAACAACAAGACAGCAACTTATAAAATATCCACTGATAAAATTAACACATTTCATTAATTAGCATCATTCCGTTTGAATCGAAATGCAATTGAAACTAAGATGAGTTAAGCTGGTAAAGACATACTTCAAATAAATGTTAGCTAAATGTCAAATTTTGTAGCTTTTCAGAAAGACTGAAATACAATAAATTTTCATGAGGACTCGCAAAGTTTTAAATAATAAAACAGAAAACCTTCAGGTGTTGACCTCAAATAGCAGGACATAGAGCACAGAAAGAGTTACTGGCAATGTTACCAGCAAATCCAGTAAGGAACAATGAACAAGCAAGGGGTTTTACCCTATTTATTTCTTCCATGCTATTTATTTCTGACTGTAGTTTTTACATTTCTATATGCATCTCTGCCTCATTATTGGTTTGTTAGCATTTTACTGCAAATGGTAGAGCTGGTCTTCCATATGCAGCTGCTCACATATGGAAGAATGTAAAGGCTAGACTGAAAAAGACAACTGTTATAGGAGTATTTCACAATGAAATCAAAATTTATAAAGCTTACCTTTTAAAGCAGGAATTTGATGGCTGCTATAGCTGAACATAGAAAAAAATACCGTATGCATATACAGTGCATTGGAGAGGGTGTTGTAATGCAATGTAAGGTTTAAAGTGTTAAGGGGAACTTGAGATCATATCAAACCTGAGGGTATTTGCATCTTTGCAATTCAGCAAAAAATGCCAGATCACAGCACTGAAGCCCAACAGGAAAGACCTAAGTCAACAGTTTCAATATTTCACCTGCAAACAAGAAAGAAATGCAGCCTTGAGGGCCTAAGTAAAATCAGCTGATTGATTTTATTAATGAATGTGCCACTGCTCTACAAAGCAACAAATAAAACAGAAAGGTAAGCATCATAAAGAATGTTGCTTACAGATGAACTGAGCTGTATGCATTTGTATTAATATTTCGAACTTGTTGAAAATGTGCATTGCTTTTGATAGAGGCAGATTGGGAGCACGCAAAAAAAGCATACATAAAAAAGGACTAATGACTGATGTTGTAAATGTTGAAAAGTCTGTGAAACATTTTAACAGTTTAAAGGAGCTGTGGATGAGTTTAAAAAAGGCTCACAAGTTTCTACGAGGGCTCTTATCAGAGGAAGAAAAAGAAAATAAGACTCGAGAAAAATTAACCTGAAATATTTAATGAAGGAAGTTGAAACATGGAGAAGTCGCACAATCAGAAAATTGGACCATTAGCAAGCAAATTAAACAGATCACTTAAATCAGAATCATCCACTAGAATGTTTTTATATGAAAATATTTTCAAAGTTAACCCATGGAATATATATATATTTTTTTTTTGTGAAGTCAAATCCTTTTGTTTGAAATTGAAATGTCTGTGCAACTGCCTTTTTTTTTTTTTGTGCATTAGGAACTTTTTACTCCGGGTTAATTTGGCAATCTATTTTTATCTATTCTTTTGTGTTAATATATAGACTTAATTAACCATTACTAAATTCAAAGGTATGCCTTTTATGAACTTGATCTTAAAGTTTATTAAACCTGAGTAGTTTAAAACACTTATTTTGTAACGTGTAATTAGATATTTCCAGAAGAAAATATTTATGCTAAAATATACAGTTTTGATTATCTATAATCCAGATTTTGGTACTTTGTTTTGATTTTTGCAAAGATTTGATAAGGTTTAGGGGCTTCTGTTTTGATGCGTGTTAGGAGATAATCTTTTAATCCATTTAATTTTTGTTGGCTTTAAAGCCATTTACTCTGCTATGCAACCTGCTTGACATTTTTTTAACACCAGTACTAGTTGATATTCATTTCTGAATTAAGACCAGAGTTAGACACTTGAGTGAGTATTTAAAGAGCTGCTTTCAATTCCTATTTGATTAATTAAAATTTATCATTTCATGTACTTAGACAATGGAATAATATTATGTTAATGATGTAATAATTTGAAATGCTTGTATAGTAGCATGTTCATTGTATCTTTATAGAAACTGAATGGATCAATTTAACCTTCCTCGTCATAGCAGGTATCCTGAAATTGAAAATGATGCATGTCGTATATTCAGAAAACACCCAATTGTTATGTTTTCAGAGCAGATGTAACTTTAAGTGTAAGATGATGTTTCAAAATTAACCAAAAGTAAGATTATAAGAGATACTCAGTTCCCTGAAATAACCTTCTCCATTTTGTTGCAGCAGGTATCGTTAGTTCCCATGGGTTGTTTGCTGCACACAAGCATATTCACCTTACTAGTTTGCTATCCATTAAACTTATCACAATATGTAGATCTAAAAGACTAAGGGGAACACAATATACATTTCACAGAACCCTGTTTCTCTAAACCCAGATTTAAACTCTATATAATTAAGTATATTAGAATGCTGAGCAGATAATTCACAAGGTAAGGAAACGCCCTGAATCCTTATGTTGCTGTACGATTCTGGCTTGTTTGTCTGCACAGCTCCTATATGCGTCTTATCTTCTCTGAGCGAAGTCATTGTTTTCTCCTGCTTTACCCCTGCCAGCGCCCTAATCATCTCCCATTTGCTGCTCCTGCTTACCAGGCTTTATATACTGCTCCCTGGCTGGAAAACAGTGCCAGATTATCGAAAGCCTAGTCTAAGTAAATGTCAACTTTTTTTCCTTGCCTTGTTTTTGCCTCCTGGATTTTGCTGCTCTGCTTTGCCCACATCTTAAATTCTCATGCCTTTTAAACACTGGTTTTTATTCTCTAATCAATGATTCCTGTTGATCCCCTGAGTTTGTAAACCTGAAGATTTGCCTCTGTGTGTTCTGATTGTGGATGTGATGGATCCATCCTATACATACAACCAAGGATTCTCTCTCACAATCTGCTAGTCCCACAGTGACGTCTCCCTGCTGTTATACGGAGCAGCCAAAATGTGGCGTCTTCGCTCCTGCACGGGAAGGTTAATGGCATCATTACTTCACTAACCTATCTCTCTTCCCTTAGTGGTTGAACCTCTTTTAACATGATTACTATTGTTGCTGGTTGTGGCTGTCCCTTAATCTGTTAACACACTTTTCAATAAATAATTGAACGTTCTTCCGTTGTGTTTGGATGAACTTTGGGTCATCACTGCTATCCAACCTAGATCTTCACTTCTGATTGATTAAATAGTTTTGGAAAAGTGATTACGTTGTGTTAAAGTAAAGTGACAATTTTTTCAGGACTTTATACAACATTGTAAAATGCTGCCAAAGTATAAAGTTTGTGTGTAACCAATTGTCCACAACTCAGTTTAATAAATCCAACATACTTTTTTTTGTATGCAGTGTAGATGAATAGAAGGAATTAAACTGAAGACATCTTAATGCAATTTGTTTGTTTTGCAAATCATATTGGACAACAGACATATTTTCCCCCCTGGAAACATTTTCATAACAGCAGTTCTTGGTTTCTGGATGTTTTTCAGCGTTTCATTTTAATTTTAACTTGGAACTAATTTCACATGATTCCTCTCCTTGGTAAATTAATGTAGGAAAACAATATGAGTTTGTCCATCTGATCAGGATAGAGAAAGGTTACTGTAGGTGTTACTTATTTACAGAACAAAAGCAAAAGTGCACATCTTCATGTTTCAGAAGATGAAGCATAAAGGTTATATAGCTTTGTTACACAGTTTGGTCCACTAACATCCAAAGCTGATCTACTAAACAAATTTTTCTGTTAGCAATATTCCATTTTGATTTATTTCATGTAATATTCAAATCTTTCAAGTCACTGTATTTCGGTTGAACACTGGATCCTTGTTATTTCATGCATGATCTGACTGATTCCTTATATTAGCTACTGATGATGTTTGTCATCTTGAATTTCCGTAGCCCTAAAATTTGTTAATGATAATTTGTTTGACATTCTTGTAACAGCAATCACTACTGGTCTCCACTTGGCTTCTTCTCATTGATTAGGTGTTGATTTACTTCAGTTTTGGTTCATGTGATGCATCAATGCAGATTTTATAGAAATAAAACAAGAGATTATTTTAAAAGTGAGTATTTGGAGAGTGGATTAATATCTACATTAAATTATGAAGATGAAAATTCTGAGAAAATAGAAATAACAATATTTTAATAGTAAGGCTAACTTTTGGTGATGACATCTGATCTGCATGATATGCTTGCATGTTGCTAAAATAAATTAGTTAATTCTTGACCAGCACTCTTAAAAAAAATATGGACCACCTCTTTAGATCAGGTTGGAAAATCAGTGTTAGACTAAGTGTGAGTGGAACAATAGTAATCATGTTAAAAGAGGTTGAATCTTGTTGTCGAGATGAGAAAACCTGGCGAAGTCCAACAGCAGCCTTTGTAGATTTTGCATGTCCCAAAAGGAAGGAGCAGTTTTATAAGTCTGTTATCAGGCACTTCTTTCCCTTATCAAAAGCTCTCAGGTGTCCTGGAATATTTTTTGGCTTGACTTGATTCAGGTCTCTTATATATGCATATCAGAAACTTATATAACTGATCCACATGCAAAATAGTTCCTCACAAACATGCCACCTGGGACATCACTTCTTTTCCCAAATCACAACAGTTTTCTGAACACAACAATAAGAACTACAACGCATTGGAGGTGGCTATGCTTGATGCCTTTTCCTTCATTTATTGCCATAATTGTATATTTTTTAGAGGGCACGTATCAAGATTTTTTGCATTTCATTTATATGTTAAAATTTGTTGAAGAGGGACACAAAACAGCCAAGAATGCAGCCTAAATTGTAGCAGGGTGACTGACTTCTAAAAAAAAAAAAAAACAGAAGCAAAGTAAAATATGCAGATCATGTTTTAGTTTGGAAAAGCAAAACTATTTATAGCAATTTACCCAAAAAGGAAGAGAAAGTTGGTAAAATATCGGAGAGCAGCTATATTGGAGACCTGACAAACCAGCACACAAAGGATTGCTTTAAAAGTTCTTTAGCCTGCTTTTGTTTCACCACAACAGGGAATTATTACAGACAGAAGCAAAATTTTACTATCTCATTCAAGAGTGAAGCAGAACTAAAACACAGCTTAAGCTGATATAAACAGAAAATGTCTCCAAAGGAAATCAGCAATTTAGTGGCTAATTTTAAAAACTTTAATCAACTCTATCAATTTAATCCCTAAATTCAATTGCCATGTAAAATGGAGCCTAGGCAGCAGTTCAACTGAAGAAACTGATTGCTCGCCTACATTCACCTGCAACACAGCCAATCAGATTTGAACCAAACCTCCATGAAAGTCAATCTGCATCCAGAGTTCATCTTAAAAGGCCTCTGATCCGCGTCTGCTACCTAGTGCACAGGCGGTGGATGCGATGTGACTTCATTCAGATTAATTGTCTTTTCTCTTAATGTAAGTTTTTCAGATTGAACTGATTTTTGGATTGTGAAGATGCTACAACTATTGTTCTCTTCTCTCAGAATTAGGATGCAACAGATCTAAAAAAAATAAAAATAAATGAGAAGTCCATCCACTGAAGTCTAGCACTTTTAATTCCAATGCATTTTATTCTAAGAGAAATATTTGTTAAGCAGACAGTGGTATTTTTTATTAACCACTGGAAAAATTATTTCAGATATTGATCAAATGAGCTCTGGAGCTTAGAGAGATGGTTCATACATCAGGCCCATAATGCTATGGCTAAAAAAAAAACAGGATTAAGCTAACTTTCTTGTTCTTAAAGCCGAAAATAAACCAAGATTTAAATTATCTAATAAACACCAAAGAAAAATAAAACTCTAACCCACATTTTCTTCCATTAGAAAGACAAAGCCGATCCTGAAACTTTACTAATCCATTCAATATGAAAGAGCATTACAGTTTTACAATATAAATCATTATGCATGTCTTGTATTTAGGACTTGAACTTCAACCGCTCACAATCCCCGTGCAGCTGATGTGCAATATCAGTTCAGAACCATGTCATGCTGAGGGTGCACTGCCATCTCTTTTAACCACATCCTGTGGTATCAAATGTGCAGGATCTTGGTATGTGGAGCATATTTGAGATAACAGAGAAATGAGTATCACTGGTGGAGTCTCGTATCTTCATGATGCAACCCAGGGCAACCTAACAAGATAAATGCATAGCTTTGCCTGTATGGAGATTGTGTCAAAGACAAAGCTATAAGGATAAACGCTAATACAACCCATCCCTTTGTAGCCTTAGAAGAGTCAGGATGAATACTTGGAAGTTTCTTTAAAACCAAAGAAACCAGTTCCTTAAAATTCTATTTTATTACATGAAGAAGCATTTTGAGTTAGAGTAAAATCATAAAGTTAATTAGATTTATAAATCTAATCGGAGAGTTAAAACCCCTTAAGCCCAGAGGGTCTTAGGAGCAAATTCCGAATTATTACATATGTGAATTAAAGCAAGTACAGCTCCCTAAATATAAATTGGAAATACAATTGTTTGTGTTTGTATGGCAGAAGGGCATTTAAGGAATATTTTTCAGGTGGAACCATTATTGTAAATGTCACCATGTCTGATTTATAGGTGATTAAACAAAGAAAGATAAAAAAATATTTAGCCTTACCAAATTTCTTTCTAAAACACTGCAAAACACCATGAAACCCCATTTTAAACTCTGGATGAAGCAGTCGGCTTTAAAGATCCACATCTTTAAAGACTACAATTCAAGCAAATTTGGAATGAATATGTTGAAGCATATTTGTTCAAAGATTTTAGTGGGCAGTGTGCTAGGCGGAAATATGAGTTTGGCACAGTGGAGCCAAAAGTGGCCAAATTTTGCCAAATGCATTTTTCAACTTTTCCACACAGAGACTCTGGCCAGAAAAATTTGTTGATTATTGGAGACCTTCTCCTAAGATTTAGCTGTTGTTTTATTGAAATTTAGCATTGAACACACAATAATATCACCAAACTGAATAGAAAATAAGAATAACAGAGCAAGCTTATGTAACACATGCCTCCGGCCCCTCCTTGGAAAGATGCTGGCCATTAGGGGGTGTGGCTAAAAATGAACACCTGCAGTTGCTTTACTCCTGCAGAGTCACACATGTAAGGTGGAATTTTCAATCTCATTTTATTTGTTTACATAATTTTGAAAAATCTTTCAGAAATTTTAAAGCCCCATTTTGAAAGGCATGTGGATAAAACACCATGTGACTGTGTTTTGGCCATGTCTATAAGTGGATCAACATATGCAAGTGTCAGATGGGCCCGTTACCAGGCCCGTTGGGCTCAAGCAACTGTCGTATCACTTTGCAGATTACTTATAATTCAGCGATATTGTAGGTTTTATCATATGAAGGGTCTGTTTAAGGCTATTTAGAGGGGAACTTTCTAATTGCCATGTTATGTAACCTAGCTTGAGTTTTAAAACTGTTGGCTGGATATTCTTAAACATTTTCTTTTAGAGGGACGACTAAATGGTTTTCAGTAATTACACCAGTTCATAGAGGTCCTAAACCTGAAAAGCAGCTCCAGATCACCACACTAACACCACCGTGATAGACGATTGGTATGATGTCCCTTTGCTATAATGTAACAGGTTATTACACTGCAAAAACCGATCCAGAAATAAGCAAAATTGTCATCAATTAAGTGTAATTCCCCTTAATGTCAGCAGGAAAATAAGATGATTTGCAAATAGAATGAAATTAAATTAGATAAAATCCAATACTTTTTTTTTTTTTTATTTCATATGTAAATTGTATTTTTCTATTGGCAAAGGTCTCACCTACCTGCCTAATTCAAGAACAAAATTGACTTATACGAGTTTGGACCAACCGGCGACTCCCCCTACCCCTCTAGCACAGGTGAGAAGATTTCTTTTTTCAGGAGTAGCCTAACAAAAAGGATTTAACAGCTGGAGTTTATTTCTTGATGAATCAGTGTTTGATCCTGTTAGAATTCTAAATTCGGCTGCAAACCAGTCTTAAAGTAACTATACCTTAGTTTTTAAGGTCTGATTAAAAAAAAATAAAAGCTTTTTAAACAATGTATTAAGAGTTAATGGATGTAATATGATAATAAAAAAAACTAATTTAAACTAATGTGTAATAAATAAAAAAAACTTTATTTGCCTGATGGAGTGAGTTCAGTTTTTTTTTTTTTGTAGGAATAGGTGGGAACCTGGAGCGGCTTTTCTCTGACAATGGCAGATAAAGGACGGCACCCTCACTTAACAGGCCTGCGCACTAAAAAAATAGCATAAAATAGGTTAAGTGGCAATACCTCCACTGCCTGTCACTGCATACACAGGCTGTCCAAAGAAGAAACAAATTGCATGTGAATCTTGTCGCTTCATACTTCAGGTGGAGAGCTTTGCAGACATCTTTTTACTAGATTTAGACTGAACTGACTGTAGCTCAGCTAGACAGGCAACTTTTCGATTCTTTTCGTGCTCTGTTCCACTTTCTGCTTTATTAACATTTTATCTTTGATTGTTAGAAATTTCAAACGGTTCTCTGAAAGATTGTGCTTGAGCTTATTCTATCCGTGCTTATTCTTGCGTACATCCAAATGAAGACTGGTGTCTCATGGGAAAAAAAGTTAGGCATGTGGCTTAAAGTTCATCCTCTACAGAATTAGGTATTATTCCTTTACAGAATCTACCTCCTAAATGCTTCATAGTACTTTCGATCTTTAATTAACTTTTTCCATCCACTCAATGTTCCATAAATATGCATGAAAAAGCATTATAAACAGCCATCTAAACCCAATACCTCTGTATTTATTTTTTTTATTTTTCAGTAGGCTATTATTGGATTTTCTGTGAAAATTGGGTTTTGGTTATCCTCTATTCTTTCTGGTATTAAACATAAAAAATAAAGATTTATATCTTTGTTTGAAGTTTTAAAATAAATGCAGAAGAAGTTTAACCTGACTTCTTCAAAATATGTAACCAAGGAATTTAGATCTAAATCTGGTAAAAGTGGCATGCTGTTATGTTTGTAATTTGTGCAGGGCTGTTCCTGTTAATGTTCTAAGTATTTATAGGGATTCCCCCTGCTTAGGTGCTGAACGTATGTGGGTTTGTAGCTCTTATCACACCTTAATACGCCTGGGTTGCAGCGGGACGTGACAGGCTTGCCTAGTGCTTGGGGAGTGAGTAGATAGCGAATGAAAGAAAGGGGGGAAATATTATGGCTAAAAGGCAGGAGGAAAAACAATGGAGCAGAGAAAGTGGCACCAGATTACAATGTAGACAGAAAATAAATGTTAAAGGTGATTTATGTTTGTGTTACAAAAGAACATTCAGGTCCAAAGATTTTGAAGTATTTAGAGGGCGTTCTTGCATTTTTATTGCAGCAGGAACCAAAATCCAAACACCTTGCAAAACAAATCATAGCCCTAAAATTAATTTACTTTTTTTTTTTTTTTACATTGCAACAATAATTTTTTTATGCTTTTCTGAATCTTCACCAGCATTTCTAACATATATAAGGCTTTTTCTAATACAAAGCTGAAAGATGAGGCTTTTATTTGTACCTGGCCTAAATTATTTTGGAAAATCCATAATGAAATCTGCTACCATCCAGTAAATAATAGATAGTATTCACTCTGGGTTTAGATGCAGATATACTGTGAAGGCCTCAGTTTTGTTAGAGAATCCTGATGATGGACCTTTAGTGCATATCTTCAACATCTCTCTAATCCCAGTTTCTGTCTGCCTACTTTCAAAAAGAAAGGGCAATATAACCTTAAAATCATCTTTCAAAATACATTTTATTTAGTTTGACATAAAAACATCAAACTATCATCAATATAACTATTTGAGGGAAATTTCATAGATACTTCATGACACCAATACAGTAATTAGTTGATATACATTAAATGGATGTCAAAGGATGGATTTACGTTTTTGACCAAAGTATGATAATATTTTGATATCTTTTACGCACTGGAACAGTTCTTCAACACTTTGTTTTACACTTCCATATTAGGTTAAGTTACAACTCGTTAAAATTTTAAGAAATTCAAAGAAATTCAAGGGATACATATCATTCCTCCAGTGTTCAATTGCTTTTTCTGATTTATTTACTTTTAACATTTTTTAATATACATGTAGCAAGTTTAAAAGTAATTTTCACCATGGTGTGGTGGAATACTTTATTTTGATTGGCTACAGAGTGTCTGTTAAAAAGTGTTATGGGACACCTTAAAAAGTTGTGCTCAGATAGCCTGATTGCTCTAAATTGTCGGCTGAAATAAGCGTTATCAAGACTGCATTAACCGAGCTGCAGGTTCTGTGGCCATAGCTGGTTACCTTGGCAACACTTCAAAATGAGAGATATTAAATAGTCCAATCCTGTGCAAACTTAAGATTTTAACAGTAAGAAAAATAAAAAAAAACATGAAGTTATTCTTAACTGATTTTAAATGTATGTCTTTAGTATGTGATTATGGTATAAGTGGGATAATGCCCTTTGAATTTTCCATGGGCTTAGCGGAAACAGCTCTCCTTTGCGTCGGACATTCATTTTCTGGCATTATGTATTCAAAATAATTTGACCTTATAATATCCAGAGATGTTTCAATGGTTTTTGGTCCCAGCTCCACTAGAATGGGGATTAGTAAAAAGCTGCATTTTAATGCTTTTTGTAGGGGAGGGTGGAGTTGTCAAAAAACAGTATGTTTTATACACTCCTTAAAATGTTAAAATTGCGAACAACCCAGAAAGTAAACTATCTTAAGTAATACATTGAAAAAATCTAACTTTTGATCAGCAGTGAAAAAAGGAAACATTTCAGCTCGTAGTATTTTTGATTCACCAGAAGTTCCAGACTTTTTGGAAGCCCAACCTTTGTTTAATCAAATAAAAGAATAAGAAAGTTAACTTAAAACAGGTTAGAAATTTTCTCTTGTACTTCTCTTCAGAAAACTGAATTGGATGCATTATTAAACTTTGAGATGAAAGGTAAAGAAGATCAGAGTTCATCTGTTCCAACATAACAACAAACTCTTAAGCAAAATAGGATTTAAATATCATCCTCATTAGTCTCATACAGATATCGCACACTCCTGCTCCTTTATCCTAATAAATTGGCTGACATTATTCTGAGGGGTAGAAAATAAAAACCTTGATTAAAACCCATAATTTAACTGGGCTACTTTTTCCAAACAATAACATTTCTTTTTCTGCCAGTTACTCATCCTAGAAACACAAGACTTTGTTTTCTATGCAAAGTTATTCATCCAATCCTATTATACACTCTCACCCTCCTTAAAGTCTCTGGCTGTGTCATACTTATAGCTCAAAAATCACAGAGCCTCCACCTCCTTCTTCATCATGCAGCCTCTTGAACAATCAGAGGATATTACAGCCTTTCCCCATCTATTTAGCACACCTGGCGAAAAATGACGAGCACACAGACGACAAGGCTGTTGCCGATGTCAGTGTAAAGCCGTCTGACTCAGTATTTTGCATTATGCATGCTGTTTCTCCATTGCTTGGAAGGCTGCAGAGTCTGGAAATTAAAAGAAGATTGATAATTCATGAAAGCTTCTAAAAATGCTCCAAAAATGTATATAGTCATATGAACTTAAAAAGGAAATGAAAAGAATAAAACTTTGATGGCTACTGTAATCTTAAAGGGACGGTTCAGATCATTTATTAAGAGGGGTTATTGGGAGAGGCCGTTAGTCATTGTCTCATCTTGTAGCTTTTTAGATGTTATGATTACAGATCAACAATGTCCTTTGTAAATTTAAATTTAAAGCAAAGCTTTGTAAAAATGTGTTTGCCTAGAATAAGGTTTGATATTTAAACTGAACTGATTTGCGATGGTCATTACCATGCCAAGATCGGTCCGAGCACGGTAACTAACATAACTGTTGAGTGTAAATGGCATGCACAACTGAACTGGACCATGCCAGAGACAACCAAACCATGCTGACATTGTACTAGTTCATCAGTAAGGCTCGGCGCGGTTCAGTTCAGGCTCGGTTATCAGATAACGAAGAGCTCATGAGCAGACGGCATCATCTCCTTACAGTCAGCCTCCGTAATCATGAAATATCAGACATTCATAAAAATACTATCTTCCCTACCGTGCCACACCATTTCCGGTGACGATTCTGCTTAGCAGTGTGATGAATCTCTATGTCTGTTGTCCTGCGTCTGTAAGCCCTGATCAGACTATTGTTTGTAGTATCTACTGCCCAAAAGCTGACTGAATCAAGTAAATTCAGCAAAGGCTGCCTCCTTCGCCTGATTCTCCGCAAACAATGAAATATCACAATTATAACAAAACTTCCTGAATGTTCCAGGCGCTGCCATGTTGACTTGCTAGATTCCTTTTTTCAATCCTAAAGAGCAGTAGTACCGTTGACAGGAGGCGTACTAGTGTGATGTGTAAATGGTCGTAAGGAACCAAGCTCGGCACGGTTAACTGATCCAAGCTCGGTCCGCACTCAGAATGGTTCGGTTTTAGAGAGGTAGTGTAAATGAGGCTATATTTATGTTAATTGATTAGTCCAATAAAAAATTCCCTAATTTAAATTCAAAAATTTGTCTTAGGGTCAAATTCTCCTGATCTAAAGCTATGTCATTGCATGTTATAAGGAACAAGTTAGCATCTGATAGAGGAATCCTGTTGAAGGGCTTATTAACCAATCAAAGTTTGCCTGTAGGTACCATCAAAGCTACATGTTTTTTATTTATATATATATATATATATATATATATATAAAATATAATTTAATTTATCCAGAACTCCTAAAGTGGAAAACTTTTAAT
The DNA here is from genome assembly GCA_030533445.1 of Cyprinodon diabolis. Classification (NCBI taxonomy): domain Eukaryota; kingdom Metazoa; phylum Chordata; class Actinopteri; order Cyprinodontiformes; family Cyprinodontidae; genus Cyprinodon; species Cyprinodon diabolis. Next base: position 8,099,389 of record CM060085.1, read on the forward strand.
TTCACCTGATTTAATTTTTGTAAAAAAAAAAACAAGTGTTCTTTAAGGAACCTTTGGCTATCCAATTAATTCATTAATCAAAAAAAAAAAAAGATTTGCTGCAACCCAAATATATATATATGCATGTACAAAATTAAATCCCTATTTCTTCTTACTTACATTCTAACTAGAAACATATCATTCTGAAAACATTAACTTTATTTTGCATGTTGCCAATCCTAATTTACACGCTGTATACTTCATCCTAGGAAATGCGCCTTCCTCAGCTCAGAGAAACCGGCTGTCAGATTAATGCTTAGATTACATCTGACATTCTTTGTTAATATGCCAATCATAAAATGTTATTAACCACAGTTCAGCTGATCCTCTGCTCTGTCCGTCCTCACTCCATCATTTTCTTCCCTGTTCTCCATCACTTTTTATTGCTTATATTCTTCAAAGTGAGAGCTCAGTCCTCTGGATTCATTTATACTGGGGCTTTAATTATTTCACTTGAATGAATGCCTCTGCTGAGTGAGTCACTAGTTATACCTCTCTACATTCTATTATGGCATTGTCAAGATTGTTCTAATACCTCAGGCTGTCAACTCGCTTGTAAGAACTACAGCTTTAATCTCTGCCTGATAACTTTATGCTTGTTTACAAGCTTGGTGTTTTTGATTTAAAATCAGCTGCATATAATCTTCCATAACTAACCATAAACTTTGAAATAATTTTATGTTTTTGTTTTGCTAAGCCTGCTGTTCAAACAGAGATTTAGAAGTCATGGATTTAATTTAGAGACAAGACCACATTGATCCCATTATGTTAAAATCCTATGAGAGAAAAGCAAATATATTTCTGTTCAGGAAATGCTCATGGCTATTTTCTTGCTTAACAACAGCTATTAGCTTAGTTCTGATGTTTAAAAGGAGCTACAGCTGGGTTTAAGGTCACACATTTTTGCCGCTGATGGCTGGCTTGATTGCTTTTTCCATTCACCCGTCTAGCTCCGCCCTGTTTTCTCATCACTGCTCATCTGATCCACCTGTTCCTGCTCCTATTTATGCCGCTTGTTTCCAGCCATCAGTGCCAGATTATTCTCGAGCCTTAGGTGTTGAGAGTTCTCTTGTGATTTCATAGTGTTTTGATTGCATGATCCTGATCCCTTTCTGCGTCTGGACCTTTGAACCTGCCTGCCCCTGTCTGATCTGTTTGCCTGGCCTGTTTTCGGAGTCCTGTTGAATTTTTCTATGGACTGAACCTGATCAGCCTCTTTTGCCCTGTGGATTATGCCGCCTTTCTTCGTCAGCTCGGATCTGATCTCCTATCAGCTCTGCAGCTATCTAGGCTTCTGCATCTGGAACTCTCTAGACTCCTCCTCCTATTCTGGGCACAGACTGAACTGTCAAACCAGGTAAGTGACTCATGCATTTATAATCATCCTCCATCAGATTATCGTGGTCACTAACCTGTGTTTCTCTCCTGTAGATGTTCCTATTATAGACGCCCTAGCCGCTGATACGGATCCACAGCCCGTTGATAGATAAAGGTTTTCAAATCATCCAGTGTCCGTCTTGCTTAAATTCTGGGTCCTCTGTTCTGGAACCTTACACCAGGGGTGGATCCGACCCTCAAAAGTTACAGCCGAGGTTTGAGAAGTGTTTAACCTCTTAACATCCACCTCATTTTGGTTAATCCTCGCACTATTTTGCATACCCAAATGGGAAAGCAAATAACTTAGAAACTGTAAGACCAAATTACATGTGCAATGCATTATTTGAAAGCTAACATCCTTAGTTTTCTAATATATAAAATAAAATTGGGTGACTACAACACAGACCATCCTGCATCAGTTCAAACATGACTAAAAGTTGTTGTTTTTTTATTCTCGGAAATGATAGGTATTTTTTGAACAGCAGTAATAAAGACATTCTTGACAAAAAGCAGGTTTTGTTGTATTATATTTGTTCTACATCATGTCAACCAAAAATGCAGAAAATTTCAGACCTCTAGCTATAACTGTTCCAGAGCTGTGGGTTATGGAACTTTTGGTGTCAGCTTGGAGCTGCGCGCAATGCTGATAAAAATTTTACCGATGGAATTTTATGCATTCTGAATTATTACCCCCACTTAAGGTCTTAAGGGTTTTAAGAGGTCAAATTGACATGAAATATCTGTTTAATCTTTCAAATAAAGCTAATATTTGGGTCAAAGGTTACATTGTGTTGCTTTTAATGTTTTCTGTTTACATGTTTAATCTTATTTATTGATGGGCAAATGCAATAGAATAGTTTTAATACATATGTAATCTCAGTTCCATTCCCTCACCTCTCTATTCCACATTTTCTCCCCTCTGGTGACTGACTTGCCATGTCCGCCTGCACCACTTTCCCCAACAGGACACAGTGAATGGGTGATCAGGAGAAAATTACACCATTCTGGGCCTTTAGGTTTTAATTTTCCATCCAACTTCATTAATGGTCTCTTTCACCCTTTGCCTGCATTTTTCTCTCCTAAGTCATATGGTCAAATAAGCATTACTTATTAGCTTTAAATAATTTACAAATCTTACTAATGCATCTTTTCAATGCATAAAACATTTAAATGATTTTGCTTAAATAACCCCTGCCAGATCTTCATCCTTCTCCACTTTCTGTGCCCCTGAAAGTTGATTTATCTGCCTCTCTATCTTTAGGCTCTCCCCATCAAACAGATGACAACACGATTCAAATGAAAGCAATCACTCAAGGGCGTAGACCTCCACCTCCCCCAACACACACACCCACCACCACATAATCTCAAAGGGTAGTGGGGGAGAGGTGAAGGGGCGCATAATCAGCAATTTCTCTCTGTTATTGATCATGTAATTTACACATATATAAATAGCTGTTTGATAAAGCAAGGGTGTGGCTGTTGTGGATCAGATTTAAGAGCTGCTGCAAACTAGATCCAAATCTAATCAGTTTTGCATTGAAATTTCTTGAGTTTCTAAGTCATACCAGGGCTTTAAATCATTGTAGTGAACTACAATTATTTTTTTTATGGAAAATGATAGAAACATATGAATTAAAGTGTTCCTTATCATCTATGCAATTAATATTCCACAGTTTTTGATCATTTACAATAAACAGATTCCTCATATTTGAGTTCTTTGTTTTATGATCAATAATTACCTGTATTTGTGTTTACTAAATTTGATCATTTTATTCTGTGTGTCTTGCCATTAAATGTCCCTGCTCTAATTTAAAGTTTTGTAGAAGGGTTGAAGTAGTAACATCAATGTTTGAACTGTTTGAAACCGAAGACATTAAGCAACCAGAGCTACAGTTGAGTGGTTTAGATGTAATAAGCATGCGTTACATCTAAGATGAAGCACACACTTAGATCTGGATTGAGACATTTCTGCAAGACTGGACATAGTTTTTGTATAATTTTCTCTTTCCAATCTCACTAAGCTTAAACCATTTTACAAAAAGTAAGATGGAAAAATATCTCCTGTAAAAAGTGGAAAGATGCAATACAGACACTATAAATGAAGTGAATTAATGAAACAGAAATAACATCCTTTCTAGAAGTGAGAAAGTTTATAATAAATATTCAACAATATATCACTCACAAAATCCCCACCATATAATACAAGGAGATTTTTGAAGGATAATTCCCAAATTCTCATGATGATCCATTGCCCAAATCTTTGTAGAAACCCTGTGATCAATTTTAATATGTAAGCTGCAGGCGTTTGACACGTATAAATCACTTTTTATATCCCCTTTGCCTTATAGTTGCAGGCTATTTCTGCAGCCCAAAGCAATATTATTTCAGATTTCAATAGCAATGGTTTGCTGAATTAAAATATTATAGAGGGACAAGAGGGAGGAAGAGTAGAAGAAAACATTTAAGAGGTACGGTAATATGAGTTTCATTGAAAGCTGCAGTCTTGTTAAACTCTTCTCAAAGAAACCTCTTCCTAGAGAGATTAATTACTTTCTAGGGCTTAGACCCAAATACAGAGTGAGACTAAAAAGGAGGCTATGAATGAATGTATCCTGTGAATTAGCATGAAATCTTCAGGAAATTGTAGGTCAAAACCTCTTGGCTTAATAAATCATGAACCGTAAAAACAACTGAGCAAGTAGTGTAATTTTTCTTTAAAAATGCACTCCAAAACTGCCCCACATTCATACAACTGGCCTTGTTTAATAACAAGCAGAAGGAGACCTTAATTCTGAGAAATATTCAGTGCAGTATATAAAATGTGTCCCTCCTCTACAGATCTGTTCTGTTTCAGATAATCAGAAGTTTATATATTCTTAGGACAAAAAAGGCTAATTTTTGTCTCAAAACTCATGCAAACTTGTTTGTACATGGAGAACAGATCTTGAAAGAAATTACAAAGTGATTTGCATTTGTAATTCAGCAGACAACGCCAGCAAACCATTTTCGCTTGAGTACCTTCATCAGTATGCAGATCATAGTCCAACGACACATCCAGGCAAATTTATGGTTGCAGGATATGCAAATGTAAATATTTACCACATGAATGGAGAGTTTTCAAATCGGAAACTCAACTGCAGCTGCAGACTCTTGTTTAGCATGCTTGTAAGTCAGGTGCAAACTTATTTGCAAAGATTTCTGCGGTTATTGTGACCACAGAGGAAGCATTGGTATAATAACAGATACAAGAGAGTGTCTGTATGTTGCAAGAGAAGAATAATATTAATGGGGAGAAAACATAGCACAAAGCAATGGATCAGAGCGGCACACAATTTTTTTACAACTAAAGCAAAAACGAAAAAAGGGACATTTTGGAAGTGTGTGTCTCTTGTGGAAAGGGGTTTTTTTTTCTTCCCTGATGCTCTTTAACGGCTTCCTTAATGAAGCAAGGTAATGTTTTATTTAATTATCAAGGCCTTACCTTGTTTGGCATTATGTTGGTCCAAGTAGCTGTATAAAGGTGTGAGTGAAGCTAAATCCTGCTGTTTTGAGTGTAATCTGTTGCAGATATGACTGTATTGTAACTCATTCCCTGTCGGTTTGTTCACCAGCAGACAAAGAAAACTCTTCCATGTGGTATCAAGTTTGGTTTCCATATTTAAATATACAATCACCGGCCACTTTATTAGGTACACTTGTCCAACTGCTCGTTAACACTTAATTTCTAAGCAGCCAATCACTTGGCGGCAACTCAGTGCATTTAGGAATGTAGACATGGTCAAGACAATCTCCTGCAGTTCAAACTGAGCATCAGTATGGGGAAGAAAGGTGATTTGAGTGACTTTGAACGTGGCATGATTGTTGGTGCCAGAAAGGCTGGTCTGAGTATTTCAGAAACTGCTGATCTACTGGGATTTTCACGCACAACCATCTCTAGGGTTTACAGAGAATGGTCCGAAAAAGAAAAAAAATCCAGTGAGCGGCAGTTCTGTGGGCGGAAATGCCTTGTTGATGCCAGAGGTCAGAGGAAAATGGCCAGACTGGATCGAGCTGATAGAAGGGCAACAGTGACTCAAATAACCACCTGTTACAACCAAGGTGGGCAGAAGAGCATCTCTGAACGCACAGTACGTCGAACTTTGAGGCAGATGGGCTACAGCAGCAGAAGACCACACCGGGTGCCACTCCTTTCAGCTAAGAACAGGAAACTGAGGCTACAATTTGCACAAGCTCATTGAAATTGGACAATAGAAGATTGGAAAAACGTTGCCTGGTCTGATGAGTCCCGATTTCTGCTGCGACATTCGGATGGTAGGGTCAGAATTTGGCGTCTACAACATGAAAGCATGGATCCATTCTGCCTTGTATCAACGGTTCAGGCTGGTGGTGGTGGTGTCATGGTGTGGGGAATATTTTCTTGGCACTCTTTGGGACCCTTGGTACCAATTGAGCATTGTTGCAATGCCACAGCCTACCTGAGTATTGTTGCTGACCATGTCCATCCCTTTATGACCACAATGTACCCAACTTCTGATGGCTACTTTCAGCAGGATAATGCGCCATGTCCTAAAGCTGGAATCATCTCAGACTGGTTTCTTGAACATGACAATGAGTTCACTGTACTCAAATGGCCTCCACAGTCACCAGATCTCAATCCAATAGAGCATCTTTGGGATGTGGTGGAACGGGAGATTCGCATCATGGATGTGCAGCCGACAAATCTGCGGCAACTGTGTGATGCCATCATGTCAATATGGACCGAACTCCCTGAGGAATACTTCCAACACCTTGTTGAATCTATGCCACGAAGAATTGAGGCAGTTCTGAAGGCAAGAGGGGGTCCAACCCGTTACTAGCATGGTTACCTAATAAAGTGGCCGGTGAGTGTAAATGTCCATGGATAAGGTCGCCAAGGCCTCCGCCTTTGACTGCTGCCCAATCCTCTTTGCACCCGTGCCACATGGTTCCCCCCTTCAGATGATGGGCTGGCTTTCAGATGTTCTCGCATCACTACTCCATTTTGGCCTGGACTGGTCCCACAAGGAGAAACTTGACCACCAGTGACTCAGTGATGAACCCAAACCCCAGGCCTAGCTCCAGGATGACGTTCCGGCTCTGCATTACCAGGCAATCATAAGGGATTTATGATCAGTTCTTTTTCTGAACTGTCATTCAGAAGCCGTTTGCATTGACAGACCCTTCCCTGCACTTAGCCTCTCGAATCACCCGAGCACTGAAACCCATCTATTTTAAGGTGACGGTTCAAGGAGTATCTTGGGGTCCTGTTTAAGGGGCGAATGGAGTGGCTGATAGTCAGATAGGTGCGGCTCCCTTTACAATGCGGACGCTGCATAGCATAGGCAATGCTTTTGATTTACCATTTAGTTTAGGTTCCCACCTTCTCCTATGGTCATGAAATCTAGATCAGGATCAACACAACGAGATGAGCCTTTTCTGCAGGGTACCTCTCTCAGAGGTAGGGTGAGGAGGTGAGTCATCCTGGACAGGCTTATCGTTTTTATTTTGGATGCCCCAGGAAGAGGAAGCCCAGGGAAATGATGGAGACACTGTCTCTCAGCTGGCCTGGAAATACCTTTTGCTCCTCCCAGCCAAGCTGGAGGAGTCCTCCAGCAGAGTTTCTGCTGAGATTGCGGCCATTTTGACCTGGTCCCGAATAATCAGAAGGCAATGATATCAAACAAGATTGGGCCCAATGAATAGAAGAAATTATTATGTGGCAGTTTCACTCTTGGGGGTGCAAACCACCATTACACGACTTTTAGATCAATCCAGAGGAACTCCAGTCTGTTGTTTTTCAGGTTTGTTTTAATCCAGCCTCACTGGATGATTTTCAATATGACATGATCTTCAATATAGTATGGCCAGTTTAAGATCATGCTACATAATTTGTATGAGACCTTTTGTGTCATGAGTCAAATGATGGAAAGATTCTTCTCACTTTGAATCAATAAGCCTTAGAAATGGCTTTATAAAGCTTTTTGTTGCAGACCTGTGTATCTACTAATCCTCTGTCCTTTCCCTGTGTGGCCTTCATTTTCCTTCTCTCTACACAGACAGTAACTTCGTTCTCGGAAATGCACAGGTCCAATCTGTCTATCCAATTGTCTACTGCTCCGATGGTTTCTGCGAGCTGACTGGCTTTGCCCGTGGTGAGCTGATGCAAAAGAGCTGCATGTGTCACTTCCTGTACGGCAGCGAGACCAGCGACCTCATCACCTCACAGATGCAGAAGGCTCTGGATGAGCGGCGGGAGTTCAAGACAGAGATTGTTCTGTACAAGAAGAGCGGTAAGGCTGCATCACCGGGGAGGGAAAAGACACACCTTTGACACTGAAATCATATATTTTTCTCAAGAACTGACATGTTGATATTTGACTTTCTATAATAAAAGGATCCAAGTTCTGGTGTCTGCTGGACATCGTTCCTATCAAGAATGAGAAGGGTGAGGTGGTTTTGTTCCTGGTCTCGCATAAGGATATCACACAGAATAAGGACCTGGACCATGGAAATGATTCTGATCCAGGTGAGCAAGAAAATGAAGAAAAATCAATTTCAACTAAAATTCACACTAATGATTCTGTGGAAATTTGCAGCATAGGTTTTATTACAATGATTATTTGGGAAAAGGAGAGATAAAGAGACCCTTTCTACCATTTTAAGCAGTAGATCAATGTAAAAGAGAAAATTATACCTATAAACCTCAGAAATACGGAACTGAGAAGTATTCATATTTTAAAGATAGTTATATTGTGTTTAAATTTAAGTTAGACTTTTATTGGGTTGTTCTTCCAGGTGTTTTTATAGGTTGTGAGTTGTTTCAATTATGAAATCTGTCGCGTTTTACATCTGCAAAGTGCTTTTAAGTTACAGTCCAATTTTAGCACATTGACATCCTAAAATGCTACAATAAACCCATTACAAACCCAAGAAAACCCAAATACTTTCCTGGCAAACCCAGTTAGAATACAGGACTTGTAGGACACATGGAAGTCTAGTCTATGCCTTCTCTCCGATTTCTATCAACTACAATGGGATGAAAAGAAAATATGCTCAAAGGAGACTTAAATTATGAATGCATGCACCAAAGGCTTATCCTCAAACACAAACTTCTCACAGTCTGTTTTTTTACAGAAACATTTCCTTCTAGGTTTTTCTTTCCCCAGACCGTATCAATTCTGTTTCTAGAAAGGATTGCAAGATTTGAAGCTGTGATTAATTTTATGGCTCCAATTGCTAGACCTTCTCCATACCATCAAGAGTTACACATTCCATGCAAGAAACTGGTTGGCTTCTTGATAGTCTTTTTAATTCTTAATCCCTTCGTAATGCAAATTATAAAAATGCTAATAAATGCTAATAATAAAAGTGAACATCAGCGTATGCCTGGAATGTTGAAAAGAAGACCAATAAAACCTTAGGGACGTTATTTAACAAGGCCATGTTTGATTAAGAGTTAAATATATGGATATCAAGGTAGATGACTAATGTATTGCAAAATAATATTGATATTTTACAATATAACTCAAGACATTGAATAATTCATCTTATTGTCTCAAGATAAAGGTGATAACTTAATTGTAGTAATGGACTATGACATTATCTAAGCTAAATTAGGATTTCTTCTTCATAGTGGGTCAATACCCCAGATAATCTTAATGAAGAAAACTTCTTTTATTGATATAAATAGTAAAAGATGATTGTAAGAAATCAAAGCTACTGACTTCAAATGACTAGGAAAACCCATCATGGTTTTATGGTGGATCAGCATATTTTACCGTTTGTCTTTGGTATAGGGTGATTTGGACCTGAAATCTTATATCTAAATCTTATATCTGGTAGTTATTGCGATTATGATAAAATTAAGACTAAGAATTATTTACAAAGCAGTTAAAACTGTTAATTTATTTTTCCCTGGCACATTTAAGTTGAACACCAGTAATCCTCAAACTGAGGTTTGACTTTTAGTTTTCTAACTGTTTTGTTTCCTACTTATGATGGTCTGGTTTTGGGCACATAATTTCAGTTTATAGATATTTTCTGTGGCTTATTACAGATGAGGAAATGGGCCTTGAGATCCATCAGGTCAGCCGTCCTCCAGGGTGCAACATGGAGCGCCGGCGGAGTCGAGCTGTCCTCTATCAGCTGTCTGGACATCTTCAGAAACAGGACAAGACCAAGAGCAAACTGAAGATCAACAATGTGAGACATACCATAAGGGTACAGTAGGAGCCATTCAAAATGGCCCTTCACAGTCAAATGCTAGCCGAATGGCAGCCCACTTCCCTACAACTCCAAGCATAATCCCCTCTAACTCCCAGCCAGTGGTGTGAGCCCCTCCTTCTTTTTGGCATGCATATTGTTTTACTCAGATTCCACCCTTTCACTGAATTACAGGTTCTGACCAGAAGATGATGCTTCTATTTAGATCTTAATGTCTACATATCATGACAGAATATTTTAGTACAAAGATTAATTTTTAAAAAGGAATTGTAGGGGAACAGCCAAGGAGTCGCCAAGGGCCCATCAAGGAATATGGGGAAATTTTGAACGGCTACTACTTTATGGGGTTCCATTATTTAGTGCCGTTTACCAAGTTAATGAGTTTGGAACCTTGGTGGGCATAATTAATGTGTACAGTAAATTAGCCATTTTTAAACATCCACAAAACAAATTTTTAACCTCAGTACGTCTCGACTGTTCTTACCTTTGTGTTCCAAGAGCGTTCTTGGGGCCAATGCTAACCCGATACCGGAGTATAAGGTGGCTGACATCCAAAAGTCGCGCTTTATCCTGCTTCACTACGGTGCATTCAAGGCTGGCTGGGACTGGCTGATCCTTCTGGCCACATTCTACGTAGCCGTCACTGTTCCCTACAACGTTTGCTTCACTGCCGTAGAGATACGAGAGGATGGTGTCTCAGCAGCCAGGAACCCTCCAAGTGTCAGCGACATCTTGGTGGAGATACTTTTCATCATTGGTAAGCCGGGTTTGGGTTTCTCTTATCGCATTTTGTGATATTTTAGATATTTGTACAAACATTACATTGATATTCTTGCTTTAAACAGGAATTTCAGTTATAGAAGGTGTCTTTTGCTCAGAAAAACAACCTTTTCATTCTTGATTAACTCTTTATGATTGATTGTACTTCCATCCACATCTTATGCTGATTTGTTAAACAACCATGAAGCCAGACTTCCTTGAAGAGCCGTAGAGTTTATGCAGCATGTGTTATCCATTAGCCTTGGCCTTCGAAACGACCCCCATTGTCAGAATATGCTGTTGACTGTCTGAGTGATTTATTTCCCAGTACAATTTTACAAACCAGGTCAAGCTCCCATCCCATCTGTAACAAACTCCTAGGCTGGATGGATACTCTTTACCCCCACGTTATTCATGGGTAATCTGGGCCAACATGGAAGGAAACTTCCAGTATCTGACTAAATACAAGGAAAGATACTTAAGATACAGATTTAGAATGGGAATTTTGGTTAACCCCACAGTGCCAGACTTCAGCCATGTCCATCCAGTTTGTATGTTGTGTTTATGTTAAATTTTATAAATAAACAGCAATATTTCCCAATAGTTTGTGTAGAATTGACAGTCAAGTATAAACAATTGCTCAGCTGTTAATGCTTTGCGTTTATGTTACAGATATCGTCCTAAATTTCAGAACGACCTACGTTAGCACGTCTGGTCAGGTGGTGTACGATCCCCGCTCCATTTGCATTCACTACGTCACCTCCTGGCTGTTTGTGGATCTGATCGCAGCCTTGCCCTTTGACCTTCTCTACGCCTTCAACATCAGTGTGGTGAGTCTAATACCCATCCACAAACCTACAGACCTATAGATTACAAACACTCACTCTTTAACTTTGACCCCACACACACACACACACACACACACACACTAGCATCCCCCCTGCTGTTTGACTCAGCCATTGATTTAAGCCAACTTTAAAAGAGCTTGCAAATGTTCAGCTGAAGCCATGGCAACAAAACTATATGAAGTGCATGCAATTAGTCTATAGATGACTGTATTTTCCTCAACCCCAGCTCTTTGTAAAGTTATTTCACAGGAGTCCCTTGAAGGCAGAAACAAATGAAAATAAAACAGGATTTCAGGCTCCATCTTGCAACTCCTTATTAGTTATCTGGTGATTAGGTTGATACATGAGGATTCAGGGTAGAAATTACAGTTTAAGAGAACTAGATTAACCATTCGATTGTCAGGAGACTTGTCGGCTCCAAGCTCCAGGTAATGCAAACTGAATTGAGTGGAGCATCACCAAATTTATTCAATCTCTACATAATAAATGGCTCAGATACTTCAAATTATTACAAATTGGAGAAATATAGCATATTCTGTATGTAACGCTAAAATAAATTTCAATTCATGTTTTATATTTTTACGATTTAAATCATTCACATTGCTGATGCTTTAATGAATAACTCCTATGTACATGTTATACAGTCTTTGCACCTTGTGCTTCTTTTACTTCTTGGCCAGGACATCCTTGTAAAAATTAATATTTTTCCTGGTAAAATGAAGGTAAAATAAAATAAATTAATAACAAATGCACACCTGTCTAATTGATAGAAGGTAGAGCAGTTTTTAACTAGAAATAAAGAATGCTTTGTATAATTCTACAAATAGAAATTTAAAAATGCAGCCATGATAACTCTGGGGGGGTTGCAAAGACCCAAAGCTAAGGGGAGGGGCTCGCTTAACCTGACCTTTATTGCTTTGAATTTCTGCAGTTTTCCTCACGCCATTTTTGGAAAAAGAAAATCAAGCTTTCTGTCCTGCTTATAATTCAGGAAAACTAGCCTCAGAAAGCACTATACCTATGTAAGTCATGGTGTTGGCAGCATCATGCCGTGGGAAATTTTTTTAGCACGCACAGAGTGGTCCTGAAAGAGAACAAGGTTGCAAAAGACTGGAGATGGTGATAAAATGGCTCATTCAAAGTCTTAAGTTCTATTGATCATTTTAATTAATAATAGAGTTGTGAGGCTTTGCAAATATGAAGGTAAAAGAATTTCCCATGTTTAGGTGTAAAAAGTTATAGACAATCCAAAGCCTGGAGTTTATACAAATTAAAATGTAGAGTCTAAATATAAATACAAGAATTTAGATATTTGTCTAAAACATAAAGAGGTTGATCTCTGACATACAGTCTCTAAAACATTAAGGACTCACTTATTTTTTATGAGTTAATTGTTTACTGCTAGTAATATACCTTAAGATTATGAAATAGGAAAAAAAGTGTTCCAAGAAATGAATCTATGGCTATATATAATGCCGCTCCGAATTCTGAGAACAGCTCTTTCATTCTTTTCTGAGAAAAAAATGACAGCTTTTGTTTGAAGTCTTCTTGTAGGGCTTGTGTGCTTTTTGCCTGAAGCAGCTTTCAGGTAGACATAGAAATTCTGGAAAAAAAAAAAAAAAAAGCAACCTGTGGAGAATTGACTCTCCAGCTGGTCTGATTTAAAATCCATCTCCCCATCTATTGTAATTCAAATTCAGCTGTTAAATAAACAGGACACTGCAGCTAAATGCAAACTAAGATAACCTGCAATAGCATCCATCTGTTTCGAAATATATTTTTGATCAAATGTAATATCGTGCATCTTTTATCTGCTGCTAGCATATAAAGCACTTTGACTACTTAACAGTTTAATTTTACACAGGAAGTTGTTTTGATTAACACATTTTTCACACTCAAGGTGGATTAAAGTCATGCAAAAATGGTCTTCTTCTCCAACCATTGGTAAACTAATCACTTCATAACTGAACAAGTGCTTTTAATGGGTTTACATCTTCCACTCAGAAATTTGGGGTTCACCTGCTGAAGACTGTACGTCTTCTTCGGCTTCTTCGCCTTCTGCAAAAGCTGGACCGTTACTCTCAATACAGCGCCGTGGTCCTGACCCTGCTCATGTCTACGTTCGCTCTCCTGGCCCACTGGATGGCCTGTGTCTGGTACTTCATCGGGAGAAGCGAGATTGAGAGTAACAACCCCGCCTCCTGGGACGTAGGTGCGTCTCTCTGTTTCAACATATATGCATGCATAGATGTAGTAAAATCTCATCATGTGAGGACTAATTTTAAGCCTCTCAATTTTTCCTACTGGGATCTTTAAGGATTTCCTATTAACACTTCAGTCTCTGTCTTACAGAGGCACAGTAACAGCAATACCACAGTTAATTTCACAAAAATCTATATTTCAGGGGAGTTTTTTAATAGTATTGCGAAGTCAAACAAGTATACATTACTGCATCAACAAACATTAACCAAACCTACAAAGTTTGAAGCAAGGGATTGTTTTGCAGTAGAGCATACAGGCATTCTGTGTTTTCTCGTCACCTTCCTGAGAAAACACTTCTAATTCAGGAGATCCGTTCCCTCTCCCACTGTGCTCACCAGTGCTTAACAACAATACTGCGAGGTGGATGTGGTAGTTTCTATCCTGCTCTAGGAATTTCAATCAAATCTATAAAAAAAAAATCATAAACAAATGCAAAGCTCTCTGCTTGGATGCAAATATGGCCATAGACTGGGGGTGAGTTGCAGTGCAGATGGTGAGGAGGGTCAGCCATTAATCAAAGGGTGTGTAATTGAGAAAGATAAAAGTGCTTCCGATGAGCAGCGCTGTGCTACTCCGCTCAGTGTTAATGAGTATGTGTGTGCATAGCTTTTAAAAGATCGCAAAACACAATTAGACATTTAGGAGCCTTTATTGGTACCCCTTTAGCTGCATTCATACTGCAACAATGCTGAGAGTCTATTTTAAATAATGCCACACTCAGAATTATCAATGACAATCATCTCCATGCCCATATCAAATGTATTTAGAACATCCTGACACATAATCCTAACCAGAATTATTACCATGTAGTAGCAGGAAGAGTACGGTACTTTACTGGCTACAGCACAGAAATAAATCAGTGTTCATCAGTAAATCTACATAAAAATATTGGTAATGATTAACTTTGATCTAACTTTTAAGTAACAATATTTACAGGCACTTAGAAATTACTACTTCACTTATTAAAAGACGCAGTCTTGGGACTATTTAACCAAATTATATTAGGTAATTTTTGGAAATTACCAGATTATTCACAAATCTTAGTGTATACACTTTAGGTTCAAGATAGTTTTTCGGTTTACAACTTCCATAGAAGTTAACATTCCATTTCACCATACTTAGAGACTTTTTGAAATAACGGGAACATGACATACTTTTTATATTTTGTAAATCTAGAAAATTAATAGGAAATTTTACAACTTAATTTTTTTTAATTTTTAAGAAATTAAATTTTAATATTAGAAACGAGTGGAAAGAAATTGGTGCACAGTTTAAAAAAAAAATACAAAACATCTGGATGACCAGCACTCTGTTTCTCAGTTATCTTATAGAAACTCTCTGATTCTTACCAGGTACTTTTCTTTAGCTACCTTGGAAAAACACTAACCCTAACTTCCGAAGCACTGACATTTTATTTTTCATGTTTCTGGGAAGCACATTGTAATCTTGGATAGTATGTGGTGACTTTATATATGTGCTGTAGCTCTGAGGGAGTTCAGTTAAAGCTCCAAGTAGCTGCTATATTCTTGAAAACTAACCTTTAAGAAACAAACAGGACAAACAACCATTCACACACATGCCTAAGGAGGATAATTAACCTAACAGTCATGTATTTGGACTGCGGGAGGAAGCCGGAGAAAACCCGTGCATGCTCAGTGGGAAAAGCATGCAAACTCCATGCAGAAAGACCCCGGGCCAGGAATCAAACCAATAATCTTCTTGGTGCAAGGCAGCAGTGCTGCCCGCTACTCCACTGAGCAGCCGTGTTAAAGCATCTGCAGGAAAAAGGAAAAAGACTGAAAGTCCAGTTGCCTTTCACCTAAAGCCTGTTTCCTTTTGCAGCTTCACATGAATGGAAATAGGAGCTGTGTCCACAAGCCATGAAAGGTGAAGCTGAAATGTTAAGGACGCATAAGTGTCTGTCCAAATGCACAAGCACAGAGTTATTTCTACCCTTCAAATATTGTTTTCACTGCAAGGCCTTCAGGTAAAGGTCACCTTAGTTTTCTGATTAAACTGACAATCTCCTCTGGACGGTCTTTGTTCTCTCCTCAGGCTGGCTCCATGAACTGGCCAAACGTTTAGGGACTCCATATTTCCTGACTCCTCTCACCTCCCTGTTGGGACTCTCAGATACCCCTCAGGATACGGTGAAAGCAGCCAACTCCAGCCACTGGAACACTTCAGGGTTGGAGGATCTGAATGAGACCGGTGTGGGGGGTCCAGCCCTGTGGAACGGCACCAGTACCAGGGTGAGGCTGCTGAATGGCTCAGGGATGATGCTGAGTGGGGGGCCCTCTGTAAGGAGCTCCTATGTGACGTCGCTGTACTTCGCTCTGAGCAGCCTCACCAGCGTGGGCTTTGGGAACGTCTCAGCCAACACAGACTCTGAGAAGATCTTCTCTATTTGCACCATGCTGATTGGAGGTGGGCTGAACCTTAACACTTTCCCTGAGTTTTTAGGATTTAGAAAATTATGCCATGAAAAGGACTGATATCATGCAAAAATCAACTTTGTTAAACAAGCAAATGGATGATATCTACCCAATAATGGAAACTCTAGGAAGCACCTACTTTAGCCATGCTGTGCCTGCGCAGTTAAACACCCAGTTTATCTGATCAAGGAGAGGTAAAGGGAGGCAGCACACACAGTTTCTGCCTCAAATTTGAGACAAATACCCCATTGCCCGAAAACCCATTTAAACCCAGGTACAATCGTTTTTTAGTGGCAGTAGGAACAGCTCACTGACGCATGTCTACCCAGGTCAAACAACTCAGCAGGTGAATTTTGCTATAATCACTTTGGCTCTGATTGGCATGTTATGGGAACACCAGACCTGGGTTCACGTGCACGACACAGTTTACCACATCATATAGCGTCAACACACCGCACCAGCCACGTCTGATCCAACAAGCCGAAACAACTCTGTTTACATTTGTTAAACATGGCACAGCGGTAGTAAGAGGGTTTGGGACATGTAAAAGAGTGAAACAATAAAGCGTGTTTACAGTACATGTTGCTCCCCATTTTTTACTTCATGTAGCACTGGTAACAGCATAATCTGGTGTCACCAGACTCGCAGCTGTGGGGAGACCATGCATCTTGCCAGCTAAGGGTTAGACCCAGCTTTTTTTTGCCAGTGCGAAGGGAGCCAAATGGGGATTGTTAGCTGGTCGACCCATGTTTGAAAAAAAAAAAAAAACAGCTTAAACATGTTATTTTCAGTTGGAAAGAGGCTAAAGTGGATTTTTAATGGCTAATCTGCACATGGCAGAAATCTCTTGTTTTTAGCTGATGTGTTTTTTTTTGCCTGAATAAGTCTCAGACTTTTCTCAGCCTTAAGAATTGGTATGATGCAGCAGAGTTGTGAGATGGGCAGAACCGAGATGGCAGAGGCAGCTTTGCTTTAAATGGCAAGTGCTTCTCTTAGGGGTTGGAAGAAAACTTTGATCCTTAGGAAATATATACTGTCAAGGTTTGGTTAGGTTTTGGGGACACAAATGCAGAAGTGAGGAGGCAGAGGTGAGTCTAGAAGTTTTAATGTAGTACTCAAAGGCTACTGAGGCAGGAATCCAAAACATTAGCACATTAGTAGCCTAGTCCATTTCTAAACTTGATTTTAATCTTAGTTTTTTTCTCTACTAATCAGGAATAAAATATCAGAAAACTGAAACCCTAAAATCTGCTTCTCTGTTTGGTTTGCGTTTGCACTTTGAGTAGATTTGAGCCAGAAAACCTGGGCAGCTGATACACTAACAACAATCTGTCAGGTATTTTGGTGCTAAGCCATTCAGTGTTTTATAAACTAACAGAAGCATTTTTAAGTCTTATCTCTGAGAGACAGGGATCCAGGGTTCCAACTTTTAGAGCGCTTTACTTTCTTAGTTTTATTGAGGACACAGACAGCAGCATTCTGGATCAGCTGCAGCTTTCTGACTTTTTATGCAAATCTGTGAAGACACCATTGCAGTAATCAATTCTAGCATGAATATGTTTTTTGCAGTTCTGTTGAGAACAGTTCTTTAATCCTGGAGATGTTCTTAATGTGATTGGGGGTAGAGTTTGCTACAGACTGAATTGCTCTGGTTGAAGTCTGAGTCTATAACTACACCCAGATTTCGACCATTAATGAACAACTTAAGCTGTATGATAAGTTATGAACAACACGGGCAAAAAAATATGCATTCTAACCTTGCTCAAGCATAGAGTACTGTACCTTGGTAAGCAGCAGATAAAAAGAGGGAAAAAGAGTGGTTTCTGTGTGTTATTTCAGGGGAAAGGAGGGGACGATGTTTGATTTGGTTCAGCTAAGAAGCACAATCCACTTGGTGCAACAGGTATCTCCGAGAGATCTGCAAGGCTTAATTTGATTAATTGCAACAGCTATATGAGCACGTCTCCTCCGAGCTGGCTGGCCGCTTTATACCAATGGCAATACTATAAAAGTGCGGTGGAACCAGTGGGATGAGGTTCTGTGCTTCGCTGAAGCACCTCGGCGACACAGTTGGCCCAGAACTGTTCCGTAGGCTGCAAACAAAGATCAACCAGGCGAAAAACTGGATAGTTTTTCCTCAGCTCCTTCAGAGCACATCAGAATCCCAATGAAAAGGACACTACGTTCATTCCCTTGGTAGAAGTCTGATTTTTTCCAGCAAAATCAGACATCTACCAAGGGAAAAGTTGCCACGTAATGTGTCTACAGCTGAAGACCAGTGTGTCTGGCCTATCAGGACCAGAGGTCACAGGGCAAAGAGGAAGAAAAAGGGGAGTCTGCTGCTGAGATAATTTCTGTCACAGGGATATGACATCGGGGGTGCTCAGCTCACTTCATCATTGACATTTGATCTCCAACATATAAGACCTTTAAATGTGATGTGAGATGGAAATACTTGTATTAATTTAATGCATTAGTGGCTTATAGGTGTTGTTCTCCCTACCATTAAAATACCACAGTGAAATCAAAAGCAAAAACTACTACACCTACACCGAGCTATGAAAAGGGTTTTGATGAACAAATTAACACAGAGATGGTTTTAACTAGAAACAAAACCGACCGTTATTCATGGGCTTGTCTACAAGCAAGACTATCTAAAGCTTTTTTTATCCATTTTCCTGTCTACTCTGTAGCCTTAATGCATGCTGTGGTTTTTGGGAACGTGACCGCCATCATTCAGAGGATGTACTCCCGCCGTTCTCTCTACCACACCCGCACCAAGGACTTAAAGGACTTCATCCGTGTGCATCGGCTCCCAAAAGCCCTGGAGCAGCGTATGATGGAGTGCTTCCAGACCACCTGGTCCGTCAACAATGGCATAGATGTCAGCGAGGTAGGAGCAGCCGACGGGATATAAGGCAGGGATGAATATTCACATTTTGTCTGGAAATGTCAAACTATTTTTTAAACTCCCCTAGACATGTCATTCGGCGATTGACTTTTGAAGTAGTAAAAAAAATGTTTTGCCTTGAGTTTTGAAAACCTCACAGAGAAGAGGACATTTTGTGTTATAAGTTGGGTCCCATCATACAGAGATGAGCCTTAATTTAACAGATTAATTGCCTCAGACATGAGATCCACACTTTGATACATTTTGTCATGAATTTCAGTCTTGATAAAAACTTTGAAAGTTGCCCACTTAAAAAACAATGATCACCAAAGTACATCCAAAAAGCAGGTTTCTAATGATTTTATCCATTTAATCAACCCTTCTCTTTGGAAAAAAGTATTTGCCTCCTATAATAAAATAATAAAAAATGGTAAAAATAGATGGTCATACAAGCTTTGAGTCATTTAGTAACATCAGCTTTGAGTTTTCACAGCGTTGGACAGGGTGAGAAAATATTTATAATATCCTAACTATCGGCTGGTTTCATCCTGAACTGGTAGTTTCAGCATTTGATGTCAGCAGTATCAACATTAGATTTTAATGGCTTATCTCACTCTATGTTGCATCGTCAGTTAGGTCTTTATTTGTCATTGTTCCTCAAGAGTAAAAAAGAAAAAAATAACAGCTAAAAATAATATAAAACAAACAGTGCAGGCAAATAGTGCAATTAAAAGTAAATATTTTTTTAAAAGAAGGTTAGAAAAGGACTGTGCAATCAGAGAAGAAAATTTTATATATATAGAATATTTACACCGAGATTGCAGTATTGCACTCAGGTGCTACAATGTTTGAGTAACTTCTTGTTCCTGCAGGCCTGGTAGCAAAAGTAGAAAATATTAAAATTGCATATTTTTTCACCCATTTAATCTTTATCCAATAATAGCATATCATAAGCTGAAATGTTTTTGCGAGAAAAAAAAAAGAAAAGAGCAAAATCCTTTTCAACCTGATCCAAAATTGGAATTCACCAGTTTTAAACATGCAGAGACAGTGAAAGACTGTTTTCTAGATGGGTGTATGAGTTGCGAATATATGTGGGAAGGTGAAAGGTTTATTTTGCCTTCCTACTCATGGTCTGAGAATGGAGCAGAGGGAACCAATTGTCTCTAAAGGCTTTGTGAAGCACATTTAGTGATAGATTTCTACCGGGTTTCTCTGCAGCTGCTGAGGGATTTCCCAGATGAGCTACGAGCCGACATAGCTATGCACCTGAATGAAGAGCTGCTGCAGCTGCCCCTGTTTGAATCAGCCAGCAGGGGGTGTCTATGTTCCCTTTCCCTCATCATCAAGACCTCCTTTTGTGCTCCAGGAGAGTTCCTCATCCGCCAGGGCGACGCCCTCCAGGCGATATACTTCGTCTGTTCAGGATCTATGGAGGTTCTTAAGGATCACACGGTTCTGGCCATTCTGGGTAAATCAACTTTTTACTGATATAGTCTAAAAAAAATCCAACCCACAAAGTTATTCACCATTACTATGGATAACAGTCAAGTCTAAATCGAAGTTGACACCAAGGTGTTGTCTACAGACTTATTTTATTTGAGGTGGTGATATTTTGAAAGCAGGTAAGTGAATCATTATTGTTTCTTCAAGCCTCCAAAGCTGATTGGAGTCATTTTTCCACCTGAATCTTTTTTGTTGAGGTCTCCAAACCAAACATTCCGGCAGCAAGGTGACTCAAAAAGCAGCACCTGGAAAATTTGTGTAAAGAGGTCTAAGATGCAAGGACCAAAAGAAGAATGGGAGAAACAAGCAAAAAAAGTCCCACCTCTGCAGCCATTTAAAAATAGTTTCTTTCCTATCAGAAATCAGGCTTTTTGGCATAATCCCCCAATATTAATAGGAGGTTTGGGGAAATTGAAGATGACTGTAGATGTTTAATATCAAAAATGTCTTACTCATTCGTGTCATTTTAAAGTTTTTTTTCGAGGATTCTTGTGTTAAAGCTTATAAAATTTGAGATAATATTGGATTTAGTTGAAGAACTTGCTGATGATCTCATAATTATCCCATCGCACCATAGCATAATGCTACCTTCACCTTACCTAAAAGTTGATACAGTATAATTGGCCTTACTAATTTCTACACAATACCTTTTCACATCAGCAATATGCGCTCTCGCTTTTTTCTGACCATTATTGCTTTCTTCCTGCTTGATTATTTCTAGATTGTTTTTGCAGTGCTGCAAGGCTTATTGTGGAAGCAGTGTCTTTTTTTGTTTTGGTTGTTCTTGAACATCTAGATCAATTTATTTTCATCTCTCAGGAGGACAGTTTGGGTGTACTTCTACCCCTGGACAAAGAAGGATAACATCCAAGTGTAAATGTGTAATAATCTGTTTTTCTTTTTCTTAGAACAAGTTTCTTAAATGTGGAACTGCCAAAGGGAACCTTCCAACTGCTGTCAATATAAATTAATGACAAGTCATTAATTTAATTAATCATTTAGAGAAAATGCATTATAAATTTATTTGTGTGTGTTGAAATTCTGGTTTAAAAAAAAAACTTGTCTAATTATCGCAACTTGAAACTAGAATAATGTTGATGCTAAACCTTCCCTTTGGGAAAACCATTCACACCTCATCAGGTGGAAGATTTAGTCTGACAGAGATAGTTAGGGGAGCCCTAAAGCCTAAGAAAAAAGCTTTAACCTGCAGGAATGTTGTAATTAAGGAAGGAAATCACAAGAATCATTGCTTCTCCCCCTAGTTGAAAGGTTGATTGGCCAGCTAAAGCTCCAAACGTCTGTCAGTATTACTCCCTTTCTGTACGTAACCGAGCATCCCCAGGGTCATGTCCCACAAAAAAGCACATTGACAATCCTCCTAGTCCAAGGAACGCAGATAAAACAGAATACAGAGGTACAAACAGAATCCAAAAACAGTCCTGGAAACAGTTCAGCCTCATACGACAAGAAAAAAAAATATGGAAAAATAGCAACGCAGCCTTTCATACCAAAGATCTATTGCTGTAAATAATAAAATGAGCGCTGCCCACAGAGGATAGATGCTGTACTCATTAGTTTGGTGCTTGTGCACAGGCATGTGGATATTAAAATGAACAGCAGCACTGAGCAATTCCTCCTCCCCCCATACAGTAGATGACCCTCTCTTCTGTGCTAGCAGAGAGGTGCTCAGTGAATGCTATTTTCTTCCTAGTGGTTATTTTACTTTATATACCCATAGGCATGCATTAAAATCCTTTGGAGGTGCTACTTTGGGTTTGCAGCACAGGTGGAAATGGTAAGAAATGAGAGGAAACAGAAAACAACAACTCAAAGTAACATAACGCACTGAAAGAGAATCATTCATGTTTTTGTTTTTTTAAGTCTAACAATCATTTGTATTCAGCCCCTCTATACATTACAGCATTAAAGAACCACCTTCAGAAGAACCCGAATAAATAAACTAAATGTTTGCAATGAATTCTCAGTATGAATACATCAGATGAATTATAATAAAGCTATTTATGCATAAATCAAGCGGAACACTATGGCGATAGCTGTACTGCTCCACTTGTGAAAGTAAAATCTGCTGGTCTCTTTTTGGCATAAAGACAATTACTCTTATTGCCACATTGCCAGACAGGACACTGTAAAAAAAAAAAAAAGAAAAAAGAACCCAAATAAATAAACTAAATGTTTGCAATACATACTCATTAGATGTCTAAAAAAAGTCAGGAAAAGTGTAATCTTGTCTCAAGCCATACTGGAGAACCAAATGGCATTCTAGAGAGAAGAGATCAAATTTATATTTCCTCCAGCCAATGGCAGAGGCTGCACCATGCTGTGGGCTGGTCTCATATCCACAATGAAACATTCTCCATCTTTCAGAGGTTGAGCAAACCTCTCCAAACAAAAACATGATCACATGAGCTGCATTTCCATTAATCAAATGGCGCAAATTTTGATTACGAAAATAGATTTACTAAATGGAACTCATGTTTTTTAATAAGAAAAAAAGTTTTTATGCTTTGATGATATGTTATTTTTTTTTTTTTTTGCTCATATCAAATTCTTTGATTTTGCAAAACACTTTTCTCATAAGATCTGCAGCCGCACCTTACTGCCTTGTAAAAAGACGAAGAAGACTAAGTAGATGGAGGATGATGGAGCCCCCGTAGAGGCATGGCGGAATTAAGGATACATCTCAAGTGTTTACACTGGCATGTTGTTTTCAGAGTTATCACTTGAACAAATGTATTTACAAGCAATTTGAATTGTTATTTAATGAAAATATCACAATTGCATAATCAGATTTTTTGAAATTAGCAGAATAATGACAGTTTTATTCATATTTGCAATGGAAATGGAGCTAATGAAACATGGCAGTGGCAGCATCAAGCCCATTATTGTTTTCGGTTAAACTAGACAAGTGTTGTTATGTTCTTAGAAGTGATGGTTCTTTGAATGGTTTAAAAATAGTGTCTCTGCTAGAAATCTATTTTCCTATGCGCAGATTTAACAATGAGCGCTAGCATCTGATAATTTTTTGATGCTCATCTTTAAGTTTCTGTGTCTCTTTTAAGGTCGGGGTGACTTGATTGGCTCCGACTGCCTTACCCAGGAGGAGGTGATCAAAACCAATGCCTGTGTAAAGGCCCTCACCTACTGCGACCTGCAGTACATCAGCCTCAAAGGGCTCCGCGAGGTGCTCAGCCTCTACCCCGACTACGCCCAGAAGTTCCTCACTGAGATCCAGCACGACCTGACGTACAACTTGCGCGAGGGACACACCACTGAGGTACAACCGCAACTCACTGGTTTGATGGCAGTTTAATATGGACAATTGTTCGACACAGTGTAAGTTGGCAGAAAGGGACAAGCACCAGATAATATATATATATATATATATATATACTTTGAGTTTACTGTGGCATTAAAGCATAGTGATGCTCTCTGATTGCTGCTGAGAATAGGTAGACTAATACCTGATAGGTCTGTTATAAATTCTGCCGGGCAATAAACCAACAGACATAATTATAATGGATGTTTTTATCCTAATATAATGATGATTTAGTTAAGTTTTCTGAATAACGTTAAATCCTGTAACCAGAAGTTCTTTTAAACATCCAAATTACATGAAAAACATCCCAAAAAAAAAACTACAAGTGAAAAATACCATAAAATGGCTAAACTTAGTTATTTAAACAAAAAGTGCAAACTATCGACAAAAGCATCTGGATAAAAGCTGATGCCTCTACTCGCCACATAGAGTTAAGTGACGTTTTCAAGGTACGTTTTCCATGAAAATTGGTACTGGGTGTCAAAGGATTAAAACATATTTTAAAAGGACAACTGACCATTTTAAAAGGTAGCATCCTTTAGATGAAGCACACTGAGTGTTTACCATTTTTGCTCATTTTCGTGGACTAGAAGATGAAGACAGCAACATTGGTTCCATTTTTTTTTCTGCAGCAGGGACAACTGCATTAGATGATTGTGTTTTAGGATATTTGCATATTTTTTCATGAAGCTGCTGCTGTTAGATAACAGTTGACACATTTGTTATCAAATTTGTAAAAAAAAAAGGCTCTTATTTTGGTTCACTGAAATCCCAAAGCCTCAGAATGAACTTTGTAACCTTTCAGTGACTTTGCATGTTGTTACCTTTATTGTCCTATACCTGGATCCTACTTCTATCAACAGTAAATATGGGATTAGGATTTTTTTTAAACTTCTGTATGACTGCTTGCAGCATACTCTAGATCTTGAGCCTTTCTAATCTGTGAACTCTTCTTTCCCCAAATTTTTTATGCAATGCCTTTGCAGCTGAGAAGGATTAGCCATCATGTCTGTGGGGGGAGCAGAGGAACGCACTGCTTCTGCTTGAGAGGCAGCCAACAGATGACAAACATGAGCTGCAGATTCAGATGCTGGCAATTTAGCATCACATCTCAGCTGTAATCTTTACATGAATGAGCGGCTTCTGTCAAAAACAGGTCGCATTTTCTCTGAGTAACCTTGTTAATTAGAGCAGCGATTCCAGTGAGATACTGTACATTATTGCAATGGGCGAAAAATAATATATATGTGGGGTATTTTCCATAAATTACAAAACCAAGGAATTTAATTGATTTTATTGAAACTTCTATGATAGACATTGATTTTACACACTGATATATTTAAAGTGTTAAAAAAAGATTGCTGTATCCAGTCCATTTGAAGTTTCGGTGGAGGGAAAATCTGTGGTGTATATACAGGTGCTGGTCATAAAATTAGAATATCATGAAAAAGTAGATTGATTTCAGTAATTCCATTTAAAAAGTGAAACTTGTATATTATATTCATACATTACATACAAACTCATATATTTCAGATGTTTATTTTGTTTAATTTTGATGATTACAAATGACAACAAATGAAAATCTCAAATTCATCATATCAGAAAATTAGAATATTACTGAAGACCAATAAAAACAAAGGATTTATAGAAATGTTGGCCAACTGAAAAGTATGAACATGAAAAGTATGAGCATGTACAGCACTCAGTATTTAGTTGGGCCTCCTTTGGCCTGTATTACTGCAGCAATGCGGCGTGGCATGGAGTCGATCAGTCTGTGGCACTGCTCAGGTGTTATGATAGCCCAGGTTGCTCTAATAGTGGCTTTTAGCTCTTCTGAATTGTTGGGTCTGGTGTATTGCATCTTCTTCTTCACAATACCCCATAGATTTTCTATGGGGTTAAGGTCAGGAGAGTTTGCTGGCCAATTAAGAACAGGGATACCATGGTCCTTCAACCAGGTACTGGTAGCTTTGGCACTGTGTGCAGGTGCCAAGTCCTGTTGGAAAATGAAATCTGCATCTCAAAAAAGTTGGTCAGCTGCAGGAAGCATGAAGTGCTCTAAAACTTCCTGGTATGTGGCTGCGTTGACCCTGGACCTCAGAAAACACAATGGACCAACACCAGCAGATGACATGGCACCCCAAACCATCACTGACTGTGGAAACTTTACACTGGACTTCAAGCAACGTGGATGAAGTGCCTCTCTTCTTTTCCTCCAGACTCTGGGACATTGATTTCCAAAGGAAATGCAAAATTTACTTTCATCAGAGAACATGACTTTGGACCACTCACCAGCAGTCCAGTCCTGTTTCTCTTTAGCCCAGGCAAGACGCTTCTGACGCTGTCTGTGGTTCAAGAGTGGCTTGACACAAGGAATGCGACAGCAGAAACCCATGTCTTTCATACGTCTGTGTGTGGTGGTTCTTGAAGCACTCACTCCAGCTGCAGTCCACTCTTTGTGAATCTCCCCCACATTTTTGAATGGGTTTTGTTTCACAATCCTCTCCAGGGTGCGGTTATCTCTCTTGCTTGTACACTTTTTTCGACCACATCTTTTCCTTCCCTTCGCCTCTCTATTAATGTGCTTGGACACTGAGCTCTGTGAACAGCCAGCCTCTTTAGCGATGACCTTTTGTGTCTTGCCCTCCTTGTGCAAGGTGTCGATGGTCGTCTTTTGGACAACTGTCAAGTCAGCAGTCTTCCCCATGATTGTGTAGCCTATAGAACTAGACTGAAAGACCATTTAAAGGCTTTTGCAGGTGGTTTGAGTTAATTAGCTGATTAGAGTGTGGCACCAGGGGCCATCAATTTTGAACCTTTTCACAATATTCTAATTTTCTGATATGATGAATTTGAGATTTTCATTTGTTGTCATTTGTAATCATCAAAATTAAACAAAATAAACATCTGAAATATATGAGTTTGTATGTAATGTATGAATATAATATACAAGTTTCACTTTTTAAATGGAATTACTGAAATCAATCTACTTTTTCATGATATTCTAATTTTATGACCAGCACCTGTAATTCAGTTCAATTAAATTTACTTAAATAAAACCAGTTAACTTCACGTCATCTTAATGCACTTTACAGAGACAATTCAATTAAATCATATGGACAGATTGGTTAAAATCTTTCATCTAAGAAAACCTGCTGATTTCATTGAGTTACTAGCTTTGTAGCATTTGCTGCTCCTGGATGAGGGGGCAGTAGATTTTAGCTTGTATTGTGACATGGACTTTACTACAGTCCCTCAAACTGAGCAAGCATGCAGCGAGTGAGGAGAGGAAAACATCCTTTTAACAGGA
The DNA here is from genome assembly GCA_030533445.1 of Cyprinodon diabolis. Taxonomy (NCBI): domain Eukaryota; kingdom Metazoa; phylum Chordata; class Actinopteri; order Cyprinodontiformes; family Cyprinodontidae; genus Cyprinodon; species Cyprinodon diabolis. Next base: position 8,126,393 of record CM060085.1, read on the forward strand.
CGAAACATCCAGCAGAACCAGGCTCAATGTGAGTGGCTGACTGCATTGGGGTTCAAGAAAACAGAAACACACACGAACAATGAAACAAAAAAGGACTGATCCCTAAATAATTTGTCTGAGTCTCTGCTGAGATGACAAACCCCCAACAGGGTCCCAGATTAAACAACAGAAAAAACCTTTTTGTAGCAAACATTCTTTTTCCTTTAATACCATTTATTCTAATTCTTTGGGGACATTCAGGCTATGTAAAGAGCACTGATCTTCAAACCCAAGAAGTTCAAGCAATATATACTAAGAAAGGAATTACCTAAATGAGACATAGGTTTTTGTTTAAAGGCAGGAAAGTGTATTCTGTGGTGAAAGATATGGCCAAAGGCTGTTTGTGTATTTTTGAATTGTGCGTATGTGTCAGTGCCCCCTCCTTCGCAAAAGGTCTCTACACTGGAAACGCCTCTGGCGGTAATGTTTCACCTAGAGAGGCAACAAAGTGCCAGGATGCACTAAGTCAGTCTTTGCCAGTGTTATCACTGTACATGTTTCATAATTTAAAAAAATAAACAGTACTTACTACAGAATTAAAACTTCTATCCAGCAGAAGTTTTGCAACCAAAGTGAAAGAATGCCAGCAATCAATTAAGTAATTTTAGCTGAATCTGGACACTTAATTTGTGAGAAAAGAAACTCTTTTATACCTATAAGGCACTAAAATGGCACACGTATTTGGAAACACCCTGTGTAACTAGACAAAAAAAGTTATCATAAATTTAATTGATGTAAATCTATTGCAGAATTAAAGCTTTTAAACTTAAAACTTTGAGCCATAACCAGCAGCCAGGTGGAGGTTAATAACTCTTCTGCTCCGATGCTCCAACTCATTGCTCATCTTTATGCCAGCTGAGCTGGTCACCAAACTTCAGTTTCATATCTGCCAGAGAGAGCACCCTCCAACCTCTAATTGTATTTATGCTATGGGAATGATTTTTGCTAAATGAAGCTTCACTGCATTAAAACTCCTAGCTCTGCAATTTATTTGGAAAATTAAAACAGACCTACAGGTCTTCAGCATTCATCTGAGTGTGAGTTAATACAGTATGTGTTAAAAACTGTGATTATCTTAATATCTACGTAAAAATCATTTCATTTTTATAGAAAATATGATACTAGGCAAAGGGGAGAGGGGAGGGGAATCGAAATACATAGGACATTACATGCAACATATATGCACGTGCAGGGAATTCATTGGTACATCCTCAATCAACCGTGGTTGGAGACTAAAAATAGCGCTGTCAGATTGGTGGGGGAGGGACAGGGTCAACCCTAACTGGATAAAAATAGAGCACCAACCAGATGGAGACAAGATGATAGAACATCGGGAATGAAGGGAAGTGGCAGGGGAGGAAAAGAGGAAGAAACTCGCTGATATATGCGTTCACGTGCCAGCACACAGTCACAGTTGTGTTTTCATCCTGTCTGCATCTATTAGATTCTCCTCCTGAAGACTGAACCTTACCATAACCTCAAGCTATGCTTCACCTTGAGGCTAAATTATTAACATCATGCTACTGCAGTGGTCACAATGTCATTGTGCATGCTCTGCAAAAAATCCCATATCGCAGTTTTATACACCTTCATACAATACCTAAGCCCATCAGAAATGTCCTTGCACAAAGAAGCAGAATTAACTCTCAGAGTACAATCCAAACACTGTGCCACATTTCATCCTACAAAAGCATGCATTGTCTGTCAGCGTGTCAGCATGCATCATAGCACTTATGCAGCACATGCATAAACACCTGCAAAAACACCAATCTTCTTGCCACACTGCATGTGGCACGTGCTGCTCTCATAAAAACAGACACTTGATTCTAAACAGTTATCTTCTCCCCTCATTTCGCCCCCACCATCACCTCTCAAGAGGCAGACCTCTGCTAAATATAAACCTCTGTGATCTATAAATACCAGTTGGGCCTGTGAGCCAAGAACTGGATGAAGAAGACAACAAACAGAAGCGGTAAACATGATGAAAAGCCTCAAAAGAAAGTTTTCAGAGAATACAGTCAAGACAAAAAATACAAATAAAAACTTCTGCACTTAACAACATGCTGTCTGCAGGTCTGCTTTAATGCAGCCTGTCAGGATAAACAATCATAATAAGATCCTTCATATTTTTCATCTTAAGAACCATAAAGATTTTCGTGCTACAGTAGCTTAGTTTTGAATGAAGATGCTCCTTTGCATAAGCTGAATGGACATCAGCATAAATGCAGCTCATGAATGGTATTTGTTCCCCTTTCACTCTTACTTTTAAAGACTCAGCAGCTCCCCCATATGAGTAAAAAGTGAAGTGATGAACAGACAGTTTTCAAAATCAGCACTGTTAAGCAGACAATGAAGAAAAAACAAATATATGGAAAAAACTAACAGTATCCACTTTAGGAAATATTAGAGCAGCTTAAAATACCTTTTAATCTTTTGATATTTTCATGTACAATAAACCAGTGTTAAATAAAGTACTGAAATCTCGGAGTCAAGTAAAAGTATAAATACCTCTCCAAAATATGACTTTGGTAAAAGTCCAAGTCACTGACTGAAATGTTACTTGAGTAAAAGTCTTAAAGTATCTGAAATGGCTTGTTACTTAAGTATAAGAATTACTGTAAAAATAGATGTACTCAAGTAATGTAGTGAAAAGTATACGGTAAGTAAAAAGTTTGAATGACTTTTTTTTTTTTTACATTTTGGTAAACTTTAAAGGTTAAATTCACTTAAAATAATATACACAACCAAGTATAGGATAAATTTAGACCAAGTTTTATTACTGCTACTGTTATTGACATTACAAAAAAAAGAAAAAAAAAACTGAAGCTTATCTTGCATCTAAAGAGGGAGCCCAGTTTGAAGCCCCTTTTGTAAATGCGGCCAAGATGAAGGAAAAAAAAAAAGCTGTAAATTACTGTACTTCACAAACAAAAGGCGCACACACAACAGGTCATTTTACTAAAGAAAACTAAATGGGAGGGAACTGCAGCTTATTTGGCATTTGAAGAGGAAGATATTTTTTTTGTAAAACTAGCTTAAAACGTAAAAAAGACAGTGCTGAAATTAAATGTACATCACACCAGAGAAAAAAAGATGCACTTCAGGCCAATTAACTAAATCAAACATCAAACATAACTAAAGTCAACATTTAGCTTAGGCTAAATAAACCACGTGTGGAACTGAAAACAATGCCAAACAAAGTTCATTTATACAGATAACGTTATGCTCAAGATTTCACAATAGTCCCTAGTGACCAATCTATATCCTATTGGTGTTGATGAACAAGCCCAGGCAAGACCCAACTTTGTAGTCAATAGGTGGGGTCAAAACACTTGCGTTTCTGTCGCTCGTTTTTTTTAGTTTTTTTTTATACTTAGTAACTAAACCAAACATTGAAAATGTATCGGAGTAAAAGTATGCAATTAACTTTGTAAATGTAGTGAAGTAAAAGTGAAAGTTCTCAAAAAAATGTATACTCTTGGAAAGTATAAAGTACTCCAAAATATACTTAAGTACGGTAGTGAAGTATTTTTTTCTTCGTTACTAAACAACACTGCAAAAAACTATCAGGCTTGCATTGAGTATTTCCAGTGTTTTTAGTCTTGAATCTCTAACACAAAAACTTTAAGCAGGTTTGATGAAGAATTACGGTAAAAACCAGTAATAAGTACTGGACCTAATGGTGGCTGTTTGAGATCTGTAGTTTTTATGCACATTTCTCTATTTCACAATAATAACAGAAGTGAATGATAAAAAAAAAAATGAATTTGATAGAGAAATAGAATTGTAGGGAAAAAGTTTAAATGAGATTGTAATAAATAAATTACATTAGCATAAATCTCTTTCTAACATTGTCTACATTATAGAACCCAAAATTCAGTGTAAACCCAGGAATACTTACTGTTCAGGGGTGTCTTGGTCTGGCAGTGCTGAAATGCCTTGTCTGAGTGGTTAAAGAGCCTGTAGCTGGGTGAAGCCTTCAAGTTCGTCTTGGCTGACTACACATCTGTATCCTAAAAGACAGACGGAGAATTTCCAAACAACTGTCTGGCTGGGAGTCTGTGCATCAATTCAAGCCACATGTAATTCTTAGGCACTTTAAGAAAAATGGGTTTAATTCAATTACCGTCCATTACATTTAGTGTTTTCCAAAACCAGGAAAGACTTCAAAAGTATATTCCAATTAATTTATGCTTTAAAAGTATAATGGAGGATGTTCTTTTTCTGGGTGGCTCATCTAAATAAGTGTCCTCCTAACTGTCTATCATTCTGGTGATATATTTACGAAAGGCCGTCCTATGTGCTCCCATTTTCACTTATCGGTGGTGAGCCTGACATAGGGAAAAAATTTGCATCGCTTGTATGAGCGATGCAAACAGCAACTTTTAATCAGTGTGCACGAGGAGAAACGGGCTCATTCATGCTCTCACACTTGTTTAATTGTTGTTTTCTCTCGGGAACAGGTACAGGTTTTTGAATTTGCATCTTTTTTTAAAAGCGGAGAGGGCAGTGCTTTTCAAAAATCGCAAAAATCCTCCAGTATACCTTTAATGAAAGGCCATCTAAAGGAAGCCTAGGGACAGAAAAGGCTGTGCTAATCCAGATAAGTAGAAATTATTAAATACAATCAATTGCATGACAACAACCTTTAAGAGGCATGAAAAACAAAAAGTACACAGAGAAAAAAAAAAAAATCACAGTAAAAGCCAATATATCAGTAAAGAGACGGCAAAAAAAAAGAAGCACTGAGAAAGGCATATTTTAGTTGGTAAATAAAAAGTATAATAGAATAATATATTCAGTACAAGGTAGCTTTAGCTTTAATAGTGGATTTGTCCTGGTCCAGGGTAGAGTCACAGCTAAACAATAGAAAATACACAGAGTGTGAGTAGAGTTAGCACTTTTAATGGTCTCGTCCAGAAAATGGACCAATCTAAACATAGGGTTTCGTGGTAAATTAAAATAAAAACTAAGATTGCATAAAGATATTGTTACAAACAGTGCACCTTTGCGTAGAAAAGAGACAATGCTAAAGACAAAAATCTGAGCTACTTTCTATTGCAAAAACAAAGACCGCAGAGAGACAGTGGTGCCAAAAGGTATGCCAAAGGCAATCCACAAGGTAGTTTGCAGATAAACAAAGAAGCACTGTGACTGGGATACATTTAATTAAGAGGAAATATAAAGAGCAGTGCTCTGCCAAAAGACGTTTCTAATAAAGAGACAGTGCTAAACAGAAAAACTGACCAAAGAGTACCTTATTTGGAAACAACAGAGGTCAGGTTACATAGCTTTTTTATTGTCCAGTCGGGCTCTCAGTTGACTAAGAACATGTTGCTAGAAACTCCGACTTCTCAACGTTTTAAATTCATCTGCATTATATTGGTGATTACTTTTGTATTATAACGGCCTCTCATTTTTCATCGTAAGCATACTAATACGTAGTTTGACAGCCGTCAATGGCACAATTAAGAGAAGCAGTTTCAGAAAAAAAGGAATAAAATGTCACTTCATGTTGTGATCTCTTCCATCCAGGCGGACTGTGAGAGCAATGGAGGCTTTGTGAAAAAACTTCCCTCCATCAAGGAGGATGAAGAGGGCTCTGGATCTGAAGGGGAACACTCTCCTCTCCCCAAGATGTCTTCCTTAGGAAGGTTGGGCCGAGGTCTGCGTTCTCCCCTGCGCTCTCCACTTCGCTCCCCGCTGCTGCCACCAAGACCTTTCAGACCAATAAGTGAGCCCATTCGACCCTCCAGCCTGCAGATCCCTGTGGTGAGCTTCAGGTGCCCACAGCTGGACCTCAGCCCTCGGTAGGGAGCCAATTAAATACCTAAAACCTTGCAGGCTGTTTAAACTTAGGGTTTTCAGCTGTCGCTTTTGGTACATCGATGTTTGATGTTCAGCTGACATTTTTTAAAATTCATTCATATAAAAATTGCTTGATGACCTTCAAAGCATAAGCGTAGAAATAATTTGTACATTTGCATGTGCAGAACATATTTTGCAACCTGATTTTTTTTTTTTTGTCTGACATCTATATAAAACCATTTATAAATCTAACAATGGTGAATCTGGGCCAGTCACTCACACTCTTCAGTTCTGTAAACATATAGAAGTCTGGCTGGTAATTGTCATGCTGGTGTGTGCTCCTTCTCCCCAACATTCCATCATCTACTGTCGCAGAGCTCAACCTTTAACCTTCTGCCTCTTGACAGCCGGACAATATTTCAGAAGCTCTCTCTGTAATAATACATTTTCAAGCAGGTACAGGAAGTCTGTGGCATATTTTTCAACTTGGAGTTTTAGAAAAATTCATGCAGATTAGGGATCAGCTCTTGTCACATCTCAACAGTAAAGAAAATAGTAGCTATGGAACCATTTCAACTCGTCTAAGTTCTACATGCACCTTTAAATACCATTTAGCATTGGTAGGGCTTTAGTTTTAGCATTAGAATTGCAGGGTTCCTCTATTCTGGTTCATGAACAGTGGCACCACCAGGGGGAGACCAGGGGTGGCCAGGCACCTCGCAACAAATCACACAATAAACCAAGATACGAGTAGGTGTTTACTTATGTCTTTATGAATTCTACAGGCAAACCCTGAAATTATGGCTTTTAGTTTCAATGTGACACCCCAAGATTTTTAGTGGCCTAATCTGGCCCCCCCTATGAAACATTTCTGTAGGCGCCACTGTTCATTAACTCCGCTCTCCTGCACCTTTTAGATGTGTATATGCTTCAATACACCTGAGTCAATAAAGCTGGTCATTTTTAAGGCTATGGAGAACTATACTAAGGAGGTAATTCAGCCATATACACAGGAGTAGAAGCAGAGACACATCTAAAGACATTTGAGAAACCATGATCTACAGGACGTTGACGTGGTCTGATGAGCCCAGATTAGGGTTAGAAGAAAGGCATGTGAAGGACTGCACCCATCATGCCTTGTGCCTACTGTACAAGTATGTGGAGGAAATTATATATTCTGGGGTTGCTGCAGTTGGTCAGATCTTTGTTAAGCAACATTATGTACCCTAGGAATGAGGTCAGTTTACAATCTGAATACCAGATTTATTCATTAATGGATTTTTCTTCCCTAATGAGCCTGATGTACCGTGCTCAAAGTGTGAGAGAGTGGTAAAGGGAGTATGTGACATTTTCCCAAATGACTGACCACCACAGAGTCTAAACCTTAACCCAAACGAAAATCTTTGAGAGGAGCTTGAGAAGAAAAAGCAGAGGTTATGCTCTCACACTCTCAATACAAGATCTTTGTGTAAAATGAATGCAACACTGGATGAAAATAAATCTTATGACTTTGTAGGTAATTTTAATAGCAATGCCACAGCAAATGTATGGCATGATCAAATCTGAAGATGGACCAATATAATATTATCACTTTTTTTTGACCAGGTAGTTTAAATTAGATCATGATTAAACTATTTACATTGCATTCATGTTTTGAAGACGTGAAAACCTGGATTACTAAATTTTCTACTTTCAAAGGATTTACCCCTGAATCAACTTTTTTGCTAATAAACTATAGAATTCTTCTGTCATTGTATAAAACTACTTAAATATTCCATTGCAATCACATATTTGTTGCCATGGTGGCAACACACATGCTGGCCAATGTCTAGTCACTGGATAACAAAGTAGACCGGTTACGACTGGGACCAAGGGTTTTTACAGGGATGAACATTTTAGCTGTTCTTTGCCAAACAGAAACTTGGCTCAACAGCAGCATACCGGACTCTGCCTTCCAGATTAAAGGTCATCCAAGTAGATGGTGACCAAAGGTTGCAAAAAAACCCAGGGAGGAGGACTCTGTATGTATGTGAATAAAGGACTGTGTACAAATTCTGGACTAGTAAAAAGCTACTGCTCTATGGCCATAGAACATATGATATTAAAATGTACTGTTGTGCTCCCCACTGTTGTTCATATCCCGCTAGGAGCTGATGCCGACAAAGTTTCAACTTAATCTGCTTAATCACATGAAACATTCTGCCCTATTTTTTACCAATGACAGAGTTCTTCCTCTACCTCCTCTTTGCGCCTCTGACTACATCTCCATTCTGCAAGCATCAGCATACCAACCACTGATGAGACTGATTATGCCAACTAAGAAAGCAGTCATCGTGTGGTCCAGGGATTTGGGCTTTGTGCTCCAGAACAGCTTTCACTGCACAGATTGGCAGGTCTTCATAGAGGCGGCTCCGAATGAGGAAGAGGTGGACCTGGAAACCACTCCTCCTCTGTTCTCAGCCTCATCCTCAAGTGTCCCGGTTATTCCACCCCTAAAATGACGTAACCCTTTATCCAAACCAGAAACACTGGCTAAATGCCAAAGTGAGAGTTCTGCTAATAATTAGAGCAGCTATGTTAAGGACAGTGAGGCATCAGTACACTGAAAAGTGAAGAAAATACTGACTGCAGGCATTGCGAGGGCCAAAGACCCATGCATCTAGGAAATTCAGCTCACCTCCAATGACCCACAGTGCAAATGCAACACAGGCTACATCCGAGATGCAGTGCCCAAAGGACCAGTCATTGCCTGATGGACTCAGAAAGATCCTATGCCCACTTGGTGGATCCCAACACTTCCATCAGCATCAGACTTGGTTCACATCCTGGTGACATGCTCTTCAGTGTCACCACAGCAGACCCTTCAGGGAATCAACCCCCATAAGACTGCAGGGTCCAACAACAGGTCATTCATTCCTGCTGCCACCAGACTCTATAATACTGCACTATAACCACAATAACTCCTGTAAAAACCACTGAGCAGCTATATTATAGTTTTTTTTATTTATTGACGGTGCAATATCCTGTGCAATATGCTAAATGTGGAATATTTCTCCACCTGTATATAAGCCATCCGGATTGTACATATTTTTATTTCTTATTTGTTTTATTTCTTATTTTTATTTTGTTTTTCATTGTGTGCGATACATGTACACTTGCACCTTAATCATATTTATCTTGATATACTGTATATACCTGGATATACTGTATATATATTGCTTATTCTTAATGCACCTTTTTCCTCCTTGTTTGCACCTTCTGTAACTTCTATGCCAATATGTGACGAGTGAATTTCTCCGCTGTGAGATCAATAAAGCTCATCTAATCTAATCTAACAACCCAGGGTGGGAAACTGCACAACAGCTGTCTGAGGTGTTGTTGGAAATCTCGCCTCATCAGCCAAGCGGCTTAAGGTCTGTCACTACTGTGAGACGTGATGGGTCTGAATGACTACCAAACTGTGGCCTGAAACATCTTTAGTGATGGAGTGCTTTGAGAGTATATTAATGACCCACATCAAGGACTCAAATGACGTCACACTGGACCCAAATCAGTTCACCTCCAGGAGGAAACAATTCCTCACACCATTTTATGGCTGGTCCACATAGCTCTTTCTGGATTTCTTCTCAGCCTTCAACACCACAATCAAACAGACCTTTTTGTGGAAGCTCTCCTCTCTTAGACCGAGTACCATGCTGGGGATTTGGGTCATACACTTCCTTACCAACAGACCTCAAACTGTCAGGATCCACAACCCTATCTCATTTTCCATCACCTTCAGCAATGCCTCAACTCACCCTAGGCCTGCACGCTGACCCCCCTCCCTTTACTCTGCAGACATATGACTGCACAGCCAGACACCTCAACTGTCATACTGTATAAGTGAAATTTGCAACACAGCAGAAGTAGGACATGTCACAAACAATAATTCAAAACAGAGAAACGAGGTTTAACACCTGGTGCAGTGGTGCAGCGACAAAAACCTTTGTTTCAATGTAAACACTAAAGAGGTAGGTGGTGGAGTGCCAACTCTTTCTGTCTGGTTAAGGAAGCCTATCAGCATCTCTACTTCCTCAGGATGCTGCGTATAGCTGGACTGCGGAGCTCAGGCTTGAGGAACTATTGCTGTGTGGTAGAGAGCGTTCTCTACAGCTGCATCACAGTGTGGCATGGCAGCTGTACCGCTGCTGAGATGATAGCTTTGCAAAGGGTGGTCGAGGCTTCACAGAGGATTGTAGGTAGCATGCTTCATGCCACCTCGCAGCTCTAAGATCCAGGGTTAGGGTGCTACACATCAAAAGGGACTCCACCCATCCTTCACACAGATTGTTCCAGCCTCTTCCCTCTGACAGGTGACAGAGGAGGATCCAGAGCAAGACCACCAGGGAAAAAAACCTGTTTCTACTCTGCAGCTGTTAGACTCTTGAACTTGAGTCATGCTTAATTCAGCTTCACCCATTTCTCTTCTTTCATATTAAGCTTATTAAACTGGGTCCGACTCCAAATGTCAAACCACAATCATGCAAATGTGAGATGGTATGACAATAAAAAAGATCACTTAATGATTATCAGAGATCTGCTTGTTCTTTATGTCCATAACAGAACACTTTTTTTTTCCAAACTGTGGACTTACAAGTGCTTCCTAGAATTTCAAAAAGTTACATTTGAGGCAGATCTTTTATTAACCAACCACCAATATTAGTCCATGAGGTAGACACCCAGTCTACTTTTATGACTAGGCTTAAAACTTCCTCTTTAATACAGTTTAGATTGCTAACCCAACCCGAGCTCTCTCTGTAGTTATGCTGCTATAGAGTTTTGATAGATACCACATTTCCTCATATTGCTACATTCTCCTACTATTCTTCAATTTTACATTTTTGTAGTAATTTCAACTCGCAACTTCATGTCCTATCGCGCTTTTTCTCTTCATAGTAATTACATCTGTCCTGGTTGCTCTGTTCAGCAGTGATGCCATTCTGTAGGGGGTCGTAACTTCCTGTTCCCTTTCTATATACTGTAGAAGATGAGCTTGGTCCAGTCTTTTAGTTGTTAATGCTGTATCTCTTCTATACATAGCTATTAGACAAGTTTTTCTGTGACAAACTGGATGTACCCTCCATCATCCTCTAGATTTGAACCCCAGCATATGAAGCCAGTACAGGAACTTCTAGTGTGGCTGAAAGTTTCTGTTAAATGGGAGGTTTTTTCTTTCCACTTTAGATACATGTATTCTCAGTAGGAAAGCTTGCTACAAGTCAATGACACAGTGTAGCATTTAAAAGGCTTTTCACTGTTATATATATTGATTCAGGAGAGGTAAAATATACATACTTTTAACCAATCTGAATGATTTGATTGAATTTTCTCATCAAAGATCCTTGTGTTATAAATTGGCACTACATAAATAAAATAAACTGATTTGATGTGACTTCAACAAACCCGTGTAACTGCAGCCAGCAAGGTCGAGCCTAGATATGGTGTAACAAACAGTTCTTCAATTACTTTGACATCTTTTTGTTCCTTTATGTTATTTCTAATTTCCAACATTTTGGACAGTTCTGTTTTTTTTAGTCATATGTTTAACATGTAGTTACTAGAGGTTTTCTACCCAAAGAACACGTAGTGCAGCCATTATTATACCTCAGACTTAAAATATTTTAGGCATATTCAGCTCATGGGTTTTGACTAATTTTTTTATTTTTTTAGGTTGGAAATACACAAAATTTGGGAATTGTGTATAATATGACTTTATGTCACCTTTTTTGCAAACAATCTCTTACTCATACTGCAAACAAAGCATATTACTCAACTGTCACGTTAGCGCATAGATTTACTGAGGACATTCTTACCTCCAGAGGGATGGTGTTTGCTTTCACCACCCTGAGAAAAAAATGTTTGAGTCCAGCATTATGAGTGGGAGTGAATCAAGTCATTAACAGACTCGAGAGTAGCATTTCTAATTGAATTGTTTGCTGATAGTGTCGGGCTGTGCGGCAGATCTCTAATTAGAACTTTAATAGTGCTCTGCGGGATTAGTTTATTACTTCAGCATCTCTACAGCAGTAATAGTGACATTCTACTGTCTATCAAGTTTGGAGCTAAATCCAATTACTGAGTTCACTTTTCCTCTGCTGTCTAGACTAAACTATGACCAGGTTTTTGAGATAAGGTAAATTGTGATTCTACTCTAGTATAGTAGGTATCTACACTCACCGGCCACTTTATTAGGTACACCTGTCCAACTGCTCGTTAACACTTAATTTCTAAGCAGCCAATCACTTGGCGGCAACTCAGTGCATTTAGGCATGTAGACATGGTCAAGACAATCTCCTGCAGTTCAAACCGAGCATCAGTATGGGGAAGAAAGGTGATTTGAGTGACTTTGAACGTGGCATGATTGTTGGTGCCAGAAGGGCTGGTCTGAGTATTTCAGAAACTGCTGATCTACTGGGATTTTCACGAACAACCATCTCTAGGGTTTACAGAGAATGGTCCGTAAAAGAAAAAACATCCAGTGAGCGGCAGTTCTGTGGGCGGAAATGCCTTGTTGATGCCAGAGGTCAGAGGAGAATGGCCATACTGGTTCGAGTTGATGGAAGGGCAACAGTTACTCAAATAACCACCCGTTACAACCAAGGGGGGCAGAAGAGCATCTCTGAACGCACAGTACGTCGAACTTTGAGGCAGATGGGCTACAGCAGCAGAAGACCACACCGGGTGCCACTCCTTTCAGCTAAAAACAGGAAACTGAGCCTACAATTTGCACAAGCTCATCGAAATTGGACAATAGAAGATTGGAAAAACGTTGCCTGGTCTGATGAGTCTCGATTTCTGCTGCGACATTCGGATGGTAGGTTCAGAATTTGGCGTCTACAACATGAAAGCATGGATCCATCCTGCCTTGTATCAACGGTTCAGGCTGGTGGTGTCATGGTGTGGGGAATATTTTCTTGCCACACTTTGGGCCCCTTGGTACCAATTGAGCATCGTTGCAACGCCACAGCCTACCTGAGTATTGTTGCTGACCATGTCCATCCCTTTATGACCACAATGTACCCAACTTCTGATGGCTACTTTCAGCAGGATAATGCACCATGTCATAAAGCTGGAATCATCTCAGACTGGTTTCTTGAACATGACAATGAGTTCACTGTACTCAAATGGCCTCCACAGTCACCAGATCTCAATCCAATAGAGCATCTTTGGGATGTGGTGGAACGGGAGATTCGCATCATGGATGTGCAGCCGACAAATCTGCGGCAAATGTGTGATGCCATCATGTCAATATGGACCAAACTCCCTGAGGAATGCTTCCAGCACCTTGTTGAATCTATGCCACGAAGAATTGAGGCAGTTCTGAAGGCAAAAGGGGGTCCAACCCGTTACTAGCATGGGGTACCTAATAAAGTGGCCGGTGAGTGTAGTCATTATTAGCAGTAGTCTGCTGCCCCCATGTGGATCTTCTCCTAACTGCATCAGTATAAATTAGAATATTTAAAATCAGGCTGATATAAATCGTCCTTTTTGAGAAGACACACACAAAAGTAACAGCAATCAGTTGTGGCTTTGTAACATCTCACTGTGCATCTTCAGGTTTGTCGATGGTACCGAGACTGAAAACCAGACCAGCTCTGCTCAGAGGTTTGATTTTACTCCCAGTGCAACACAGAGTTTTTTGCCCAGCCCTGCTTCAGCCACCTCAGGTAACAATCCAAACAAGGCATAATCTACCTAAACAAGCATTAAATAATCTTTTTAATTCCCTTTCGAACCTCCCATTATGTGTACCCAGGGCCCTTGGATGGAGGAGACACCATGCAGACTATTGAAAAGCTAAAAAATGAGGTAAAACCAACCCATTTTCGTGTTGAAAATAAACGTCTCTGACTTTACACAAAATGATTCTTTATCAATCTTGATGAATATATTATCACAGTACAGAGTTGTTTGTTACTTTTATAAAGTTGAGGGGAGAAAAACTACAAATTCAGTTAGAATTGGTCAATATTAATGACAGAAATTCTTGAAGGACATTTGCAAAATCTTTTGTATTATACAACACTGCTGATCTAAATAAGAAAAAAAATCTTCGAAAAAGTACCTTTTCAGCAAAATTAACTTTAAAATGTACTTAAAAGGAGTTTTTTTGCCCTTAAAATAAGATGGATACCATCAATTCTCTTTTTTTTCTTATTTTAGGCAAAAATTATCTTGTTCCTATGTCAAATGTTTTATTCAATCATTGAGACAATAAAAATATACTAATGAATCATATTTTTTCTTGTTTTTTGTTTTATTTTATCTATAAAAAGAAATTGTAGATAGCAGCTAAAAGTTAAATTTCTTCTGTATTTAAGGTAAATCATCCAAATGATTTAGATTTGAAGAAACGTGTGTAAAAGGACTCCTGTTAAACGTTAAACGATTTGAAATGGCTCAGTTAAAACAAAAATGCAACCTATTTTAAAGGATGAAAAAAAATTTCCAAACAGGCTTAGAAATGCACGCGAGTCTTTATTTATTGTACAGGTCTGCATAAATGTCCAACAACTTGGACCTTTTCTACTTTGTCTCTCTTCCGTCTCCCCAGATGTGCATCCTCTCCTGCCAGGTGACAGCTGTGAGTCAGGAGCTGCAGGAAATGACCCGCCTCCTCAAACCTTTCCTTCAAAATTCCTCCACGCTGCTGATGCCCTGCGCTGTGACTCCCCCTCCCAGCGTGTCCCCTCGCTGTTGGTTGTCAGGCCCAACCACTTCAACCCCAGTAGATCCTCTGGACAGCCAAAGTGCTCCTTCCGTCCTGGTTCTTGACCAGCTCTCACCTCAGCTGAGCACAAGCCCTCCATTTCAGGAGCAGTGTGATTCCCTCCATTGTTCTCCAAAAGTCTCCCCTCCGCTTGATCCTTCCCTCGTCTCCCAGCAGGTCAGCCCCCCTTCCCCGCTCTCTCATCGCTTAGCTCCACCTTCGCTCAACAGCTCTCCTCATGAGCACACAGCTGTGACACACCCCTGCCCCTCTTCCTCTGTCCCTTCCCTTTCTCCATCAGGCCATACATCTTTTATCACCCCCCTCCTAGTAGATTTATCAGAACCCATCTCTGACTCACAGACTCTGCCCCATTCCCACCCCCCAGCGTCATCCCACTGCTGTCCGCAGTCACATTTCCAGCCCTTTCTCCAAACCTCCAGCATGGAAACAAATCCCCGAAGTCCCCTGCTGAACCTGCAGGATGTGCAGCTCAGCTTCGTCGATGAAGGACAACCATCAGTGTAAACAGACTTTAGTGACACTAACGCCACAAACTGCATGAAGAACAAACTGCCCAAAATTTGGCCTGTTACACTGTAAATACGTTTTTAGACCATTCTCATAAACACTAAGTAAAATCGAATAATAAACTTGAAAAACTGTTTTATTTTTTTTTTGCGTTTGACACTTAAATAATTTAAAAATCAGGCAAGAGAAGTTCTGTCAATGGGAGGACCTACATCTGTTTACTTAAAATAAGTAGTATGCTACTGGTTTATTTATTAGCTTTACATACAGCACTCCTTTGCATAGATCTTGTAAAGTCTGGTCTTTTAAAAAAGTCGTTTTTTTCTTCTACAGATAATAACACAGAAGCTCACAAATGAAGTTGAAGCCAGATTTTTAAATATTCTGAATCAAAAAAACAAAGCAACATTTTTTATATCAGCAACTGAAATTAAAGTTTGGGTATGCGTTCTCGTGTTTGCACTTTTCTCTATCAGAGAGATCTGCGATTTTTTTTCTTGAGATCAGAGATTGTGCAGAAGGTATCGCATGAAAACGCTCACTGAGCTCAACAGCATTTCAACTGGATTTGAATCTTACAAAGAGAAATGTATTTAGAAACATAAAATGCAGGGACACTGATTTTTTCTTCTTTTTTTCCCCAGTCTCCTTTGATTTATGTTTGTGTTTTTTGTAAAAACATATATTGGGCTCTTGTATTCCATTTTAGTCTGTAACTGAGAGCAGTACTTTGTCATGGGAACAAGAATCAGACTCTGTGGTTCCAAAGCTGGTTGATTTTCTTTTTTCTGGGTTTTTTTGTTTCAGAGACAGACTGAGGGATTACTCTGCAAAACAAGTACAACCACTGACCACTGGAAACATCACACATGCACACAGGCATGATAACAAATGCAACGCTCTTTGATGATTGCAAACAATAAAAAAAAAAGAAAAATGAAAAAGTCCCTGTTTTAGTGGATTTCCCATGCATTGGGAAGAACTACACTGTCAGCAAACTCTGCAGAAAGACTAAACAGTAAAAGTCAGCAAAAAAGTATTTTTTAGATGAACAATTGGCTTCATTAATAAACAAAATGAAGAAAGAAGAGTTGGATATTTGAATTTTTGCTTGAAATAAGGTCAGGTACAAAAAATATAATCAGACTGAGCTTCATAAGCTTTGAAACAGAAAATATTATTTGTGAATCAATATAAACATTTTGAGATGCACATCTGCAGAAATAAGTTTCAAAAGTATTAATATTTTTAATGATTAATAGAGTATATCCTTAATTTATCATTAAAGGGAGGAGATTTACACATTTTACAATTCAGGGAAGTGAAGTATCTGTATCTGGAAATAGTGCAGTCTATGGTTTAAATAGCATTACCACAAAGTCACCACCGTGAGGCAGCATTTCTATTTCTACAATCTATGGTGCATCAGTCTGAGGTTCGTTTTACTTTTTATGTGGCTCATCCCTTTAGACATTAAAAACACCAGCTGTAGGACCATTTTTTTATTATTCTTTAACAAATTATAGTCAAGTATTTTCATATACAAAACTGCAATTATTCCTAGTTTAATATACTTTAGTCTGTTGTGTCTTTCTGTTTCGTTCCCTAGTTATTTTGAATGATAATGATGTGCTATGCGCTGTGTGTGTGTGTATATATATATATATATATATATATATATATATATATATATATATATATACACACACCTCATTATGTGTCTGTTTGCCTAGTACATGTGTAATGATAAAACCCTTTGGATCAACAGTAGAAGATTTTTCTTCAAATCACTATAGAAACGTCACAGTGGCCCCAAAACAACCTGGATTCTTTGCCTCTTCCTCCCAACTCTAGAAAATTGGATTGTTCAATTAAAATGAAATCCAAACAGGCAATTTAGGACTATTTAAAAAGCCGTACAAGCCTTTCTTTCTGAAGCAAAGGGTAAGACGGTTCTGACATCCCGATTTAGCCGGAGAAGGAATGCAACAGTTAAAGCCATTGGAAGCTCTGATCCTGAATCTTTTACAAAAGCTTGAATGCCTACCTTTTTCCTTCCACTAAACTTTCCAATGATCTATAAAGCACTGCATGAACGACAGATTTCTGGTGTTCTGTTGGAGGATCCAAAGCCTGGAAGACCTACCTGGTCCTTAAGACCCACAATGAAGCTGAGAACTTCACCAGAAGCTAGTTTAACCCGTACGCTGCCGGCTCATGAGTTTAAAACAATTTGCAGAAATACAGAAACGAAACAGGTCTGTTCAAAGCAATCGCATGATTCAAATTATTTATTTTTTAAAGAAACCTGCTAACAGCGAATCCAAGAGAAATGATTCCATCAGGGATAAACACATCAACAAATTAACATGTGTATTGTTATTTCATGACATCTCAAAGTGTTATTTTCCATCTATATGGCTGCTGACTTGCCTTCAATTAATGCTTTTTGCTGTAAAAATAACAGAACTGTTTTATTTCCTTCATATCAAGGCCTAAATAGTACAAACACAATCAGAAGGGCTTGGTGATGAACAATACAGGTCTCCACTGAAGCAGGCATGACCTGGCTTGTCTTCAAGTTTTGAAAAGTAACTCTTAAGTAAGTGTGATGGTGAGTGACTTGTGGTGGAATGTCAAACACGTTTAAGATGAAGCTGAGCAGGTGGAGAATTTGGGGCACAGAAACCACAAAGGAGACGGCTGACGGTATGAGAGGTAATGATAGGTGACTATTCCTCCATCTTAAATAAATCAAGAAGTGCTGCCACATCATCGGTGAGGAGTAGGTGTGTTATTTTGATTCTGATGTTGGGGATGAACAGACTGTATATAAGGGCAATTGGGATCAGAAGAGAACAGGATTTATCCTTTTTTTAGGCTTATGAAGAAACAGATCATTTTTGATGACTTATTAGCAGAGATATTTTAGCTTCTGACCAGTTCTGTTTGGTTTCTTTTCCCAGTCATGCTCGGCTGACTGCCAATGGTTTCCTGTAAATCAGTAATAACATGGTTCCTGTAAAGTTATTCCCCTAAAAAGCCACAATGGAGATGGAGGAAAATTCAAGAGAAAAGTCAAGTTTATCATCTACCAAAATAGATCATAAAAAAACAATTGTCCTAATCCTTCTAAATTCAGCCACAAAGTCAAGAAAACAAAAAAACATGTTACCTTCTATTAAAGGAGAACAAAGTGTGTATTGAAAAGTGCTCCTGGCTCAGTGTATAGCTGCTATGATTAACTTTGACGTAGAAAGTACTCCTACCCCAACTCAGTGTCGTCCTTGTCTCCTGGAGGAAGCCGCTGATTGAGCAGTGCCTGCCATTAACCTAATCCTTTTTGCTTTACCATAAAAGAGAAAAAAAATCCTCCTTGCCATGTGGTTCACAGCTCTACCATTAAGAGCACAGTTAACCTAAACTCAGGCATGCCCAATGTCGGTCTCGAGGGCCTCTGTCCTGCAGGTTTTAAAGGTTTCCCTGCATTAGCTAATGATTGCACTTCAGCAAAAGCCTGTTAATCAGCTAGCAATGAAAATCAGCTGTGCTGCAGACCAAGCCGAACACAAGACAGAGAAAATCAGAATTGTTGCAAGAGGAGCCAAAGGTTTTGGGACACAAAGAAGTTAGTTGCGAAAGCCATTTAACAAAGCTGGAGATGGAGGGAAGAACAGGAGCATCTGGTTATTAGTTCAGGTGTTCATTATTCAAGATCATTTAAGATGTTTAATAGTAATCCATTAATATATGGATCGTTTAGAAAATATAATAAACTCATTCTTTTAATGCACATTGAAAAAGTTTGCCAACTGCCAATAAACCTCACAAAGAAGAATCAGCTCTAAAACCTGCAGGACAGCAGCCCTTGAGGACCAACTTTGGGCATGTCTGACCTACCTGATACCATTACCTTTATTTTCTCCTTTTGTGCCTGTTTTTAATTGTTAGCAGATGCTATTCTGTCCTAACATTTAGCTGTGTCGCTCTCAGACTTGCTGTTGCCTTCATCTCTGTTCTTTCTTTACGTTTGTCATATCACAGCTTCGTCAATATGGGAGATGACTTATTAAAACCATTTACTTATGTCAGGGATTATCTGAATTTATAACTTTCAACCAACTGAAACAGATTATTTGGATCAAATTTGACTAAAATCAATTCTAACTGTACATGAGTCGTAACTGGTTACCTGGAGCTGGATTTCAAAATATTGGAATCTTGCGAAATATCTATATATAAAGCTTATCAGCTGATGAAGGCGTGAAAGGCTCCAATTCTTCACCCTGGTATTCTGGGCCCAACATGTTATGTTTAAGATATGTCTCTACTCAAGCAAACACAATTCAAGTGATTACATTACCTCCTCTGCAGCAATCAAATGCTGCAAAAGGCTCTTAATCACCTTGTCATTCAGGTCAGGTGTGAAACCTTACTCCAATTCATGCTGGTAAAGGGCTAATTTTCCTGTAGAGTTCAGAAAACCAAGAAGACCAACATCAGATGAAATGCCAATCCGATCCCTGACTGTATAAACTTGGATTTTGTCTATCTCCACTCTTCCTACAGACTCTGGGACAAAGAATTTCATATTAACTGTAGATTTGACTTTCATCTAAATAGAGGGATTTTGGACCGACCAACAATCCAGTTATTTTTTCCTGAAAAATAAAATGCTTGTAGCTCATATGGTAGTTCTGTGGGCAGTGCCTCTTCATGCTATTACTTCAGCTTCAATTCACTCATTAGCTACATTTAGATGGACATAAGTAATCTGAAAAAAACTAATATCCATATATTTGTTTAATCCAAATACATATCAATATGATCATAAAAATGTATGTTTGCAAACAGTTATTGTTATACATTTTTTCCTTCCACTCAATTTTTTTTACATGCTAAATAAAATACTTTGAATAACTGCTGTAAATTATTAGGGAATTGCTTTCTGCGCAGTGTGACTTACCTGTACTTGTGAACATCCATGCAGTTAGCAGTTGCCTCATGATGCGTCTCCTACTGACCCAGAGTGAGAGACCATCTAGAGCTGCAGGAAACCTTATCAGGTGTTCTGAGTTAATTACTACTTTTTATGTTATTTTTTTGTTGTTTTTTTTTTTACAATTTTTACAATATTCAATAACCAAAAATTTGAATATGTCACTCTACAGTGTGTGAAACCTACCTGGATCATATGAAGCTCATTTTTACAAACGCTTACTTTTTCCAATATATTCTATTTTTCTTTCCTTTTAAATGTAGATGTTGGACATATAACTTACAGGGATAGGGGAGGATGTTCTTTTTGTGGGTGAAATTCTAACATTAAAACAATCTAATTTTACACTTTTTATGACATAAGGTAGCCAAACCCATATAAACTTAAATTAAAACTTTAGTCCTTTTAATAATAAACCTGTGGCTAAACACAAAGGTATAGTGGAGGATTTTTTTTTACTGGGTGGATCATCTAAATGAGTGGTCTTCCTAATTGTCAATCATTCTGGTTGTATGTTTACATAAGGCCATCCTACATGCTCATCCCCATTTTCACTTAGTGGTGGTGAGTCTGACATAGAGGAAAAATTGCAAATCTTCTTACAGAAAGTAAGCTTGTATGAGCGATGCAAACAGCAACTTTTAAACAGAGTGTGCACGAGGAGAAATGGACTTGTGGACGCTCTCGCACGTGTTTAAGCAGGTACAGGGTTGTGCATGTGCATTTTTAACAAGTGGAGAGGATGGGTCTTTCAAAAATTATTATTTTTCAAAGGATAATGGAAAATACATAAAGAAAGCCGAATAAGTTACTTTAGGTGAAATCAGGGGCTTTAATAAATATTTTAGACCGTTTTCCCAAAGACGCACAAATTTATTGAATAGTTTTGTTTTTGTTTTCATTTTACCAGCAAAGCGGATCAAGTACTATGAAGTGAGCCCAAAACTTGGGAAATAAATGGTTAGAACTTTTCTCTTGTTGAAATGTATGA
The DNA here is from genome assembly GCA_030533445.1 of Cyprinodon diabolis. Taxonomy (NCBI): domain Eukaryota; kingdom Metazoa; phylum Chordata; class Actinopteri; order Cyprinodontiformes; family Cyprinodontidae; genus Cyprinodon; species Cyprinodon diabolis. Next base: position 8,147,510 of record CM060085.1, read on the forward strand.
ATGTTCACCCACTATACGGAACAAAGGTGTGACATTTGCATATGAATCACCGTTCTCTATTTCATCATCTTATCTCGTTCTCTGCCTTTGCAGCATCTGGGACATTAATAAGCTTTTCTAAATCTGTCACCCCATTACTCATTTATGGTTTGAAAGGAATTAAGAAACATCTCAAATTCTTCCTTGAGTGATCCAAAGCTAAACATCTACTTCACAGTTTTCATTTTATCTAAATATTGTTTATCATACAAAAACACATTTGTCCATACATGCCATTTTGGCTTAAGATTCCCCTCCCTCCTTTCCTTTCCTCCCTCCCTCCCTTCTTTCTCTACATGTGTCATTTTACAAATCCTTACCCCGCCAGCAGAAGCAGTCTGTCCTCATCACTCCTCTGTGCACCTACCTCCTGCTCTGTGTTCTGTCAGGAAGAAAGCGGGAAACGTTGGGAAATTCACATCATTTCAGGCTGGATTCACTTGTTTTCACCAATGGATGGAGTTCGTCGCCCCACTCACACTTCCTGAAAAGTAAGTAGACATTTACAAAAACATAAAAAAAAATTGTTTGGGTTATGAGGGCTTTTTATAATGAAAATTGCATAAAAAGCATTTCATAACTAAATAAATATTACTTTCTATACAACAAAATTTGACCCTATAGTAAGTTAAGACATTTATTATAATTTGCATATAGCAAAATATCAAAATAAACTTTTTTTTTAACACTTAATTAAACCAGAAGTTCCTTTATATTCAAAAAGGTGTTCTCCTGGTTGATAACTTTAAAATTAAAATATTGACACTAAATTTTTGCGCTCATTCTGAAAGAAAAAGTTTTCTTTTTTTGTTTTAAGAGTTAAACAAAACAATGATAGTCCAGATAAATATTTTTGCTTATATTCTATATAGTTGAATCCTTAATAGTGCAATGAATAAACATGCACAACTTGAAGATACAAAAAAATATATATTTTATGTATTTCTTTTTCAAATTTACTTTAAAACCTCAAATTTAACTTTTATGAGTGTTTCACTTTTAGGGCAAACGTGTTTTTTCTCTCCCTCTTAAAGGTCTTTTTACTGAAATTCTGCAAGTGGTTGAGCAGCTGCAGCTAATTAAATGATTAATATGTCGGATTAAGCATGCATATGAGCATTAACAAAGGGCCGATTTGTTGTTTTTCCTCTCACATTTTGGTTTTTAGTGCTTCACTTGGCACACCTGGATCAAACAGAGCCAATATTAGTTTGATTTTATTAGCCGCAGGTGTGTTTTCCGCTGCTGTGAACTCAGGAGCTGTTTATATATGCCTCTCTAAGTGGAAGTGGAAACTAACCATACAGTGAGTGATAAACAGTATTTATGTATGCTGAATTTCTTACAGCACTATGAGCATTTAGGAAATTATGTTTATTTGCTTAAAAGACTTTTTTTTTTAAATTCAGAGATGTTTTAATGGAACTTCCTATTAAAGAAATGACTGAAGATGCTTACACTTTAAACACATTTTCCAACTCAAAGCATATAGCACAATACTTTATGGTAAAATAATACATCTTAAATTCAACATTTATATTGGAAAAAAATTGTTAAATTGTTAATAATTAAAAGTTTTTTCTTTTAATTTTTGATGGTTTTCAGGTTGAATAAGCAAAATTTAACAACTTTGTTCATCTGCTTGAACACAAAATTATAGGAAGAGACATTTTAATTAGTCTATTTATTGATACAAGTAAAAAAATTATAAGAATCTGGTGATTCCTAATATGTATTTTTGGGAAAATGTTGAGGAATTTCAAGTACTTAACCCTTCTTATTAACGTATAGTTGTATTTTTTTTCTAAATGCATGTGGATTCTATTGTAAAATCTTATTGTTCTATATGAAATAGACATCTATTTTGTATGTTTAATGAAAATTGATCTATAGAAGAAATATGTAAATCATAAGGGTAATTAAGGCATCATTTTTGAAGCACAAAAAATTTAAGGTGAATGCTTTTTTGATAAGAGATATAAAGAGATTTAGACAACTTATATGTTGCTTCCTATGTTGATTCCTCCCAAAACCCTTTCATAACTGATTTAAAAAACTTCAACTATGTTAAATCATTGTGAATCTCATGTCATAGATTCCCTGAACTCACTTAAGAGTAATTTCTTCAGACCAGGATGCATTGTAAAAATCCTTAAACCCCAACCCCAGACCATTTACTTTTAACGTTGTCCTTATAAATCAGCTTTTATGTATGATTTTTCATGCAGTGGCTACCGGGTGTGTGACATTTGTCCTCCATGTGCGCTTGTAAAGTGAACAGTCTTGGGACTGTGTGGTCTCTCTAGCTGTACAACCACCTAATATGTTGCTTGATGTGAGTTTTACGTGCAGTAGGCCTTTATTGTGTGTCTTTTTGTTTGATATTGGGTAATGGATGATAATTAGGTTTTAATGTATTTAATTTATCTTTTTATAAATATATTTATACTTTTATATTTTGCTTTCTCTGCAGATTTTGGGGTCCATTTAGAAGTGACTGAAGCTTATAACTGTTTTATTGTGTTTTTTTCCCCCTCAGAACACACAGAAAAAACCTATATCTGCAAATATATGTGGCAAACGTATTTTGTTATCCTACTATCTACCAATGATGGATTCCATACTTTTTTATTTGCCAATGCTTTTATACTTTAAGAACCGTATTAAGAAAAAGACAACTTTTTTTTTTCACCACGCTTCTTTTTATTGACGTTGCATACTTATTTCTCATGCAAAAGCTTTTCCTGTGTGTTCTTCAAACACCACAACCATCTTTTTTTTTCTGTTCCCACATTTTATGTCTCCCTCATTAATGGCTTGATAATTGCTCTCGTTAGAGGAGGAAATATGAAGCAGGGGAAGGGGGGGCAATTATAATCCATTACCCCAAATATTCCAAAAACGTGTTTATTAGAAGCAGATGAAACTCAAGCTGAGGGAACACTTTGTATGTCTGAGCTGCATTAGACCTTCCCCTGCGCTAAAATGCATATTTGAGGTTGTTTAGTGAGAATTGGGGGGGAAGTTGAGTTGATTTCAGATGGGTTTTTTTTAAGGGTTTTCCTGGATGGGGTCATTAAATTATGGTAAAGGATTGATGGGTGAATTAGAAAAGGCAGCGTGGGATGGACAGCTGCACCCAGAGGGACACTGATGGGAGGAGATCGGCCTCTCGGTGATGTAACATCTGTTGTGGAGAAACATAAGAGGCAGGACGTTTTGGGGAAATATTGACCACAAACTGAACAAAAATGTACAAATAAAATGTAGAACCTAATTGGAAAATGATGATCAGGTTGTTTTTAGACTTTTTTTTAATTTTTTTTTTTTTTTTGGTGAAGCAGGATCTGGAATTAATATCTTCCCAAATGTTGTTAAAGTAATTATGAATCATCAGAAAGTCTCAATTTTTATGTCGTCCTGTTAAGGCTGGCTGTTTGTTCATTTATTCAAAAAAAATAAATAAATGTGTTTTTTTGGACTAAGCTTTGTGGTCATGTTGATGTGCTGGGACCAGATTTATGTCTTTGTAATTAAAATACAAGGTGCAAAAATGGGGAAACGTGTTTAGTTTACTGGTTTCTCTTGTTTTTTTTCTATCAAGTATAAAAGAAATGTTGGACATCTGTGCTTTAGGAGTAAGAATATCAATGTGTGACGCTGCTGTAAAATTCACAAGATTTAGTGAGACGATCCCCACATAAACAATTCATCATTGTTACTGCTGCTAAAATAACATTATTTATACCTAGATGATCTATAAAATCCGTCTTTTAGTTGGAAAAGCTCATTGAACATGAACCTTATTTCTTCTGCATTCTATTAAGGAAATTCCTAGCTGGTGATTTTGACTATCTGCTCTGTAAGCTACCTGCAGTCTATTGCCTACTGTTCTTCATTGTATTTTTGCACCTTCATATCAAATGTTTAATTGTTCATTTAAAGTGAACAGAGGATATAGTAGCCCCCTTTTGCAGATGGCTGTCAGGCTGTGCTCAGCAGCAAGTGGGGAGGGCCAACTATTTAGGTCCTTCTAGCACTTAATTCAAAGGATGCTGAGCCGACAGCAAAACTCTGTAGTTTTGCAACTAAAACCTGCAAACTTTAAAAAAGCTTAACACTAAGAAGCAGTTTTATTTTAGAATAAGATTAGCTTTTATCCATAATATTGAAACTGCTTCTTTGTTTGCAGTGGTACATAAGTCCTATTTGTCAGACCTGACTGAGCATTGTGTTTTATATTACAGAGCTGTAAAATGCAACATTTTATTTCCAACTTTTCATAAAGATTTATAGACCAGTTAATCACAAGATGCACAGCAGAAGAGGGCTGTCTGGAATAAAAAAATAACAAAAACAACTATATCCCAGGGAAATGCTACTCAAAATTAAATTATCCGTCCATGCATGCAGATCATTTTATTTAACAAGGTTTCTTGATGATTTTTTTCAAGAACTGTGAATCTAGAAAGAATTTTGAAAAGATTAGAGAATATGTCTTAAAACATTTCTAAATTGAAGATTCCAATTTTTTAGCTTGGTAAGAAAAACATAATTTGCAGTCTACTTTGGAAGTGTGTTTTGTTTTTTTTGTTACCTTTTTATTTATTCTTACGACCTCACTATAAATCTGGAGTTCAATTAAAATTATAAATATGTTTTGTTTCGTAAATTTGGCACCAAAAAGAGGAAAAAAACTTTTTGGAGTGCAAAAAGTTGGGTTACCTAAAAGTCAAACACAGAACATAATAAAATGTTTGAAAATCTGGCAAAACTCTGCTTGAATTGTCCAAAAAGTAACACTTTCAAACTTTATTGCATAAAAATGTCCTGAATCTTTTTTTTTCTGGGTTTAAAAAAAAGGCTGTAATGTTGCAATCTCCACCTTGTGAAGCTGAAACTAAAGAAATCCATCCAGATATGTGAGAACAGATATTTTGAGAGGAAGATCAAACACAGACACTTAAAATGACTACATGAGCTGAGTTTTATTTATTTGTAACTACAGTGCATTGTTATAATGTTCCATCCACGCCTTAAACGCCTTCACGTCTTTCATTCTAGCCTGTTGTGTACTCCTGTGTCTAAACAGAGGATAATAAACAGTTCTGTATTTAGTCTGCTGTGGCTGCCCAAACCTTTTTTTCTGTAAATAACTAAACTATTTTTCGGTTGTATCAGCTGGAGAGAAGCAGAATCGGATTACATATCGTAAGTTGGTAAAATTATGAGCAGTTTCATGTCAGAACGAACGGTTCTGCCTGTGCTGTTAAATCCCGCTAAGTGTTTAGCAATCTTCAAGACGTCTCTAAATATTGTTTTCGAGTTTCAATAGGTCTTTTTTTATTTTTACACAGCTTCCTACACCGTGCTGGGAGCTCCTCTGGAAATTTATACTGGGATGGAGCACAGTGGAGGAACAGGAGGGGGGTCGGAGAGCCCGGAGCTTCAGGACCGGCCCAGTCCAGAGGAGAGAGCGGCAAAACCTGAGAGCCCAGCCTCTAGTGGGCCCTTACAGTGCAAGATGAGCCATTTAGAGGTGAACGGAAGCCCAGCTAACCCACAGATCCAACAGAATGGCAGCACACCACTGAGGCCATTAGGAGGTAAGGTGGCATTGGTTACATGTTTTGCATTAGGTGACTTTTTTTAGAAATCCATTTATTAATGGTATGCATAAATCTATTTACCTTGAATTTAAGCATGATGCTGCAGACTTTGTTTGAATGCATGAAAAATCTTGAAGAACTATATCTGTTTATGCTGCACAAACCAGAAAAAAATGGCTAGCATTGATAATGTAAAGCTTTCTACTCATGCACAACACCTGACTTTTGTCCAATGATTTTGATTTTTGGGAATAATCTGTTCCTTCAAATCAGGATGAATCATGTAAAATATTGTCTTTATTCACTTAAAGTCCGATTTGGCAGCATGATGATTTTTAAAGACTGATATTAGGACTACTTAACTTAATCCGATTAATTTATTATTGAAATAATCGTCATCTAATTAAGTAATTGATAAATGGGTAACTGGAGTATAGAGATGGTAATATATGCTTTTAGCCGTCAGAGCAAACCACTTAGAGCTCTAATTATATCAAAATTGTAAAAAACATGAACATTTTGCATTTAAGATTTTATAAATGTGTTTTTGTCTGTCAAGATGCTCTATTCAGAACTGAAGTAGAAGATTTTAGGCTTCACCTGGTTCAATTTTGTAAAAAATCTCCTTTAAGGCACCTCTTGCTATCCGACTATCAATCAATTAATCGAATAAATAATCAACAGATTAATTGAATTGCAAATAATCATTTGTTGTGGCCTTAATTTATTTATAAATTGTTTTCAAATGGATCAAGAACTGATTGGTTAATTTGGACAACTCTGGATATTGAAATATGGCTCAGAGGAAAGTAAAGCAAAATATCACGTTTTTGTCCTTAAAAAGTTTAATGTTGGGTATTAAGCCTAAAAGTAGATCTGTAGTGATTGTTTTTGTCAAACTGACTTGTCTTAAATTGATATTTGTATCGAAAAGAGACCATCCGTCAATTGGTCAGGAAAAAGAAGGATGAAAATAGTCAAACGACAAAAAAAAAAGCACTTTTAGAGCTGCAAGTTGACCAGAGTACACATTAAAATCCCTCAGCTAGAGGTGCTGGTCATTCTCTCATGGTGAGAACATAATCATACATCATCACAAAACTCTATCTGTTCACATACACACACAGACACATTCTGCCGCTGCCTCTCTCCACCCTTCCACCGAGCGGTCTGGTTATTGGCCGATGGCGTGCCTGGTGCTGCTGTGGTTTTTGGCTCTGGCTGATGTGTCCCGTCCTCGTCAGGAGGAGGATTGATAGCCTGCTAATTAACAGCCCCTGTGGGACACGCTGGTGTACTGGATGGGTGTGAACTGCTCCACAGCTCGGAGAGGCCCTAAGGAGGAAAAAAAAAAGAAAACGTCCAACCAAACGTGCTCGAACCAGCCGTACAACTAGAGTGGTGATGTTGCTCCTGAGGCCTGCATTCAGTGCTTTAATAGTGGTCCTGGAAGCAAGTTTAACCCATGTGGGATTTAATGTGTGGTTCAAGCTTAAATGCAGTTGTGCAATGTTACGACGAGCTGCATTCGCAGAGTGGGCTCCTCAGTTTACCCAGAGTTTTACGGAGAGACCACCAGGCTGGCTTTCTGCTGCAGCACTGACTGAACTGAAATTAGGACATCAGACAAGTCAAAATGAAATTATCAATCCACATCATCATCTTCAGATCTGCAGCATTATAGTGTCAAAATATACTTCTGTTTTTAACTTTTAACTAAACTAATGCTGATATGTGATAAAGATCCAGTGACTGAATCCGGTGGCTTTATTTTGGATCACATTGGCCGGAGATTCACAAGCTGATTAATTAGTATCAGGACAGATTTTCTGATATTGGGAATGACTGTATTGCTTTCAAAACAGATCCAAGGATCTCAATAGCGTAAAATCACGCTGATATTGTCATTTTTTGGTTTTTTGAGTGTGTTGGGCCTTTGACTGACATCTGGGCTTCCTCATTGGGAATTTCAGCAAAGCTGAAACTTTTAGAATAGCATTGGAAATATGCCCATACCCTGACTCGATTAGGTGTAATAACCATAGAAACTGTTTTCTAAACACATTTATCTCTCTATTTGATGGAAGTGCTGTGAAAAGCGAATCCCTGCCCCGTACTGTCATTAGCTGACTGAGGCAGGTGAGCACATGATTGCCAATTCAGCAATGCTATATTTGGCAACTTTCAAAAAAGCTAAAATGAGCGACAAACTTCTGGAACAACAATCACATGGCAAAACTGGTCACAAACAACCCTGCAGTCAAGACTTTTGGAGAAAAGGTGTTAGAAGAATAAGTGGAGTAGATCCATATTCTCTTTTGGGTTTTATATAGAGCTGGAGAAATACTGCAAAGTGTTTGAGAAACTCTGAATATTTTATCATATTAATGAGTGTAATATATCCTGCATAAGATTGTAATAAAATAAACTGTGTAGTAGATTACACTAAAAAGAGAGGAGCTAAGAAATGGCAACATCACAGTTGGCGTCCACTTTATGAAACAAAGTCTGTAAAATGGAAATCAGAGGATATGACATATTTTATTTTATTTTTTTTATTGATTAATTGAATAGGTTCCTGTTTTTTGTTATACATAAATCTTTGTTTAAAGATGCATAAGAAAAGGTTTTGGTTTCTTTTAGTTAATGTTCAACACAGCTGGCACAATAAATAACTCCACATATTGTCAAAAACTTCATTGTGTTATGGAAAGGTCCTCTTTATATAAGATAAAACTTAAGTTTTTAAGAAAATAGCCACTTATTAATGAATTTTTTGTCATTCATTCATTTGATTCATGCATCCCTGGTGAACACTATTGTAAGAAACGCCTCCAGAGCATGATGCTACCATCACTGTGTTTTACTGTAGTGATGATGTAATTTTTAGTTTTCCAAAATTCTGTGTTTTATTGTTTTCTATGCCATTCTTGCCATAAACCCCAAACTTCTCAGATAACTTGCTAAAGCATGTTATTTGTGTTTAATATCATAGGTTTGATGATCCCGGTCTACTGTGTGGTGGAGCAAGCCGATGCAGCCAGCGACTTCGAGAGCCGTGGCGAACGTCACGCTGAGTTTGTGCTAGTTCGGAAAGATGTGCTGTTCACGCAGCTGGTGGAAACGGCACTCGTGGCCCTCGGATACTCGCACAACTCTGCTGTGCAGGCTCGGGGTAGGTCGACTGAGGAGTTTTATTAAACCTTGTTATTATGAATGTATTTTGCACTTATTCTTTTAGATTCCTATATTGTTGCATGTAGAAAAAAATAACTTTTAAGGTTCAAGGGGTTTTACAAATATTTTTTTTACTCATGTTCTGAAGTTTGAAACACAGGTTCTTTAAAACGGAATTGTCGACTTGAATAAAATGTAAAATATCAGGGGTATTATGGAAACGTGCCGTCATGATGCTGCTGTCATCACACCAGTCATACCTTAAATGTTGTTTACCTCCCGCACAGCCTTTTTTACAATACCAAATGTTTTCTTCCTGATAAGTTTGCTTCCAATCTGTTTTATCTTCCCCTACTTTGGCAAAATAGGAAGCTTTACCTCCAACATGCCATGTATTAAGTGCTCCTCTCTTAGTTGATCTACTTCAAAGGGATACATTTCTTGCCCACCTTTTGTTACTGATGAGCAATTAATGATGTCCAGAAGCAGCTGAATAGAAAGGTGACTGTTTCCCAGATGTGTCCGCTCCATCAGAGAGCAGAAAACATCAGGGCGATGCAGAAAAGGCATTTTAAAGATAAAACCTGTCTGCTGTCTTATCTCCTCCAGTGATTCAGTCTGCCCACTCGGCATCATGATGGCTAACCCCGACAATCCTATCTGACCATCTCAGCGCCCCACTATCCCCCCCATCAGTCTAAGATCTGAACCAGAAGTTGATTGTGTTTAATTCGCGATAAGCAGAAGCCTTCACATGTTTCCACAGGGACACACACACGCGCACACAGAAACTGGAAGCACAGCAGTTTGGCATTCCTGGTGTCTCCCGTAAACACAGGCCACACTAACCAACAGGCCAACGCCCTGCGACCCACCTCCCCCCTCCTTCACCTCTCCTAAATAGCTAGGTTTTGTTCTAAAAAATAAGCCTTTTCTATTCAAATAAATAATTTTTGGCTGGAGTCATGCATTTTTTTTTTCCAGCAGTGTGGTTGCAACCAAAATTATACAGAGACTCTTCTATTTTCTTCTGTGATTGAATTGCATCTTCCATGGCCCTGACTGGATGAGTATTTATAAACTCCTAACAACGTTTCACTGGTATTTTCTTTTAGTTGCTCAAAATAAGCCATTTTTTAGGAGGGATTCATGGCTACGACTGGTTATTATATAAGTTAAGGTGACTTGCTAAATAATAAAATCAAACTGGGACCCTTATGGACTATTCCAAGATATACATTATTGGATAAGCCCAATGAAAGTAATCAATTGTGGCTATTATTACCTCTGCAAAGGAGGTTTTGTTTTCAGACATATTTGTTTGTCTGTTTGCAGGGTGACTGCATCATTTTTTAATAACATTTTTACCAGAAGTTTACCTTATGCCAAGGAACGGTCCATTAAATTTGGCTGATAATCCAGATCAAAATCTAAATACATGATTTACAAGATTTTTTGTCTTTGTTATTCTGAAGACAAAAAATAGAATAGAATTGAAAATCATAAATTATTGTCCCACAATGGGGAAATTCTGGTGTTTATGAATACAAATAACAGAAGAAAGGGGAGCCATGCCTTAACACAAGTCTCACTCTGCTGATAATAAAAGAAAGCAGAGGGAATGGAAATGAAAGCAGAACATACACCTGAGGCTGCAGGCACAATAAAAGTATTTTAATTCAATCTTTACAAGGGATGCACCTCATGCTAAGAAATTATAAATTAAAATTTGGTAATGATCCAGATATTGTGCCAGTTTTAGCTATTGGTTTAAGTCACAGTAAAAAGCAAAGTTTGCTACCTGATGTATGAATGTATATTTGATTATAGTTCTGTAAAGAAATCCATAGATTGTTGTTTTGTTGGCTTCAGGATTATTAAATACCAATTTATAAAAAAGAAACTAAACCTGGATCTGGAATCATAATTTTTCTGACTAAATGAGTGATAAATTGACCCAATAAGTCTGAAACTAGCTAAAGTCATTCACCTGCAACTACTAGGATGAGTTTTCAGAAATTGTTTCCTGTACTACTCCCATTTTGATGAGCATTTCTTAAATAGATGGTATATAAAGCTTTAGAGTTAGAGAAGTCTGTCTAGAGCAGAGGTGCTCAACTCCATCCTGCATGTTTTAGATCCGTCACCTCACTAGATGCCAATGATGATTTAGACTAAGACAACTTTTATTGTCATTTTGTATACACACTGTATACAAAACGAAATGTCATTTAGTACAGCTATTTAAACCGTAAATGAACATTTCCATACCATTAACTGCAGCAGTGATAAAATTTAAATGGAGTTGGAGAAAATATATTACGCAAAAAACGCATTGATATGGAAGTTCAGAGCATTAATAAATGATGGCTTAACAGGCTATTTTTTTGCTGAACCACAACATCTTAAGAAGATGAGTTGAAGCGGGGATAGTGATAAAATGTGCACTATGCTACTTTTGATTGACATAATAGTGATTAGCATTACCCTTTACCTACCTGTTGCTGCACCCTTCCTGTCAGTTGAGATGTTAGGAACCATTTCCAGTCGCAGTGTCTAACAGTTACATGAACACTGCTTCATATTTTAAATTAGTTCCCTTAGTTTCACACTGTTTTATTTTATTACCTGGAGTCTAAACAGAGTTCCTTTTGGTTTTGACCGCCATCCAAAATCCAAGAGGCATCTGCACACACGAACAGGGCTACACAACCTGGGTTTGATTTTAAGAGCTTCCAATGTGATTAACTCTGTTTACGTTTGCATTTCCTGTCAGGAATGGAGTTAAGACCAGGTGAGCTTTTGGCTGATGCTCCAAGGCCAAAGAGTTGAACGAACGGCAGTGAAAGAACAAGCCCTTTGTTTATCAGTCTGTTTGCTGCGTTTGTGTCTGTATGCAGGGATTATTAAAGTAGGACGATGGAAGCCGATGCCCATCCATTACTTGACGGACGCACCAGAGGCAACGGTGGCGGACATGTTGTTGGATGTTTACCACATGGTGACGCTGCGGATCCTTCTGCACAGGTCAGTAGGTTGACTGCTATTTATACTTCCATTAAAAAGATAAAGAAATCTAGAAGATATTCAAACAGAAGTATAAGATAAGCTAATCTGCTGCAGACAGAATGGTTATCTTCTCCTTTTTTCTATATATTAGTGGAGCTTATGTATAGATCGAAGTCTCATTGCTATTTTTTTACCTTGAGTTGTAGAAAATTTAGTTTTGTTTTTCTTTTTATTCCCTGAATCAACCAGAAAAAGAATAGTTTCAATAAATGATTGAAACATTAGGATATTAATTTGATGAGTGTATTTTTCTTACTAATGGATGCTGCAACAGATTTGTGTTGAAATTATGAAAATTTCAGTCCTCTCCACTTGCACATGCACAACCCTGTACCTGCTCCCGACAGGGAACACCTATTAAACGATAATCCATTTCTCCTTGTGAACGCTCCGTTTACAAGTTGCTGTTTGCATCGCTCATACAAGCTTACCTTCCAAAAGAAGATTTGCAATGTTTACACTACGTCAGACTCCGGTAAAGAAAATAGGGACGAGCACGCAGGACAACCTTATTTGAATATATCACCAGAATGATTGACAGTTGGGAGGACCACTAATTTTGATGTTCCACCCAGAAAAAGAACATCCATCGCTGTACCTTTAAGACTAGACATTGAAGGGGACCAAATTCTTTCTCTCTCCTTCTTTCATGAGTAAAATGGTTTCATTTAGGATTAATTTCGCTCTTGAACTAATGAGGATCACTGAGTTTACTTACTGTTTACCGTTTCTTAGGATCTCTGATTTATGACCAAACAAATATTTTCTGCATCAGCTGTAAATTGATGTCCTTTTATTGCAGCTTTTCTCGGCTGGAGGAGCTGCCATCAGAGCAGTGGACTCATGCCACGGTGAGAAACGCCTTGAAAGAGCTCCTCAGAGAAACCAACCAGAGTGCTTTGGCTAAGGAGTGTCCTCTCTCCCAGGTAACTGCTTTAGGACCACACTACACTCTAAAAAAAAAAAAAAAAAAAAAACCACCATTCTTGATTCAGCCCTCTCTTCCTTTATATTTAGGTGATTTCCAAAGAGCTAAAACTAGATTGCAAACTTCTTTTTGTTTGAGTCAAGTGTAAGAAATTGCTATAAATGTGCTGTTTGTTTGCTTTTTTATTGTAGCACCATCTAAGAGCAATAGTGATACAACAATATTAACATTAAGAGGAAGGTTTCACTTAAAAACACTTCCTTCAAACCTTTCCAACTGGTTTAGATCCCTTCAGATAAAGTATTCAGGGTTAGTTTTGTTCAGTTTGTGCATCATGCATTCTTACACACAAATGTGCAAGCAGAGATAGCCAAGACGCTGCAAAGTATTTTCTCTAAACACATGTTTCATCATCAGTTCACCACATATTTAGTGCAGTATGTAATTTGACTCAGTCACACGTGCAAATATCGATACCGTCCCATGGGAAAGGATGCGAGCACGCACACCTCAATTATCCCGCTGCTCACACACACCCTGCAGTCATTAGCCTCCAGTGTGTCATTTCGACTTGTGATTTATACACAAGACTTAGTCATGATGTAATTAGTGATTAGGGGAAGCGTGTGGGTGGTGTGCATTCACAGCCTGACTCATGTGAGTTTTCATCTTCACCATTTCCCATGTGGAATTTGTGCGTCCCCTGCTCTGTGGAGGTGACCACAGGTTATATTAGGAAGAGGAGCAGGCGGGTGGGCAGTAAGTGTTAATAAATCAGTGGCGAATAAGTCAGTTGGTGGTTAAGATTTTAGTTTTCATTCCCCGGTCTGAAATACTGACATTCCCGGCACAGATCGGCAGGTAAACTGGTTTTAGAGGAGTCTTGGAGCACTGCAGGGTTGAAAGAAAATGCTGCTGGCTCTCATCTAACTTTCAACCCCTCTAAAGGGTCATAGTAAAGTGGATGCAAGGCCTTTATTTTAAACATTCCTTTTAATATACACACTATGTCATGTAACAACTACAACTTTAATATTTTGTGTTATTTAATGTGACTTAGCAGCAAAAAGGTGTTGCTTGGTTGTAAAATGGTTAAACTGCAAAATGTATATTCTGCACCATTAAGTTAATACTTTGGATCATCTTTAGTCTGAAAGTCTGATTGGATATGACTTCAGTAATGTGTAGATCTAGTCTGAGAAGACTAGATCTACACACAACCAGACTGAATGGAAAACATGTCTAAGAATCAGTTTTCAAGTCTTGTCAGCTTCCAATAAATTGATTTAGTTTAAGATGGTTGTGTCCTAAGCTTTTCATCATTTGGGCTGAAATCTGCACTTTTTAAGCTTTTTAAATAACAAACTTGGACTGTTTTGATTAACTAATGTAGTTTCATTATTTTTCAATAAGAAAGGGATGTAGTTTATTTTCAGTCCAACAATTAAAGTTGGATGCGTTTACGTCGCAATGAGAAGAGGTGCATCCAGTTTTCAAATTCCTTTTGATTCAATTAAATAAAAAAGAAAATTTGGGAAGAAAATTTGAAAACCTCTGTTAGAATTGGCAATGTAAAGGAGACAATGTATTTTTGAGTAAAAGTCTCTGGTTAGGTTTAGTCCCATTTACTACAAAGTCAAACAACTGAAATAAATATTTTTCTAGTTTATAGCATTTATGAAATTTAATTTACATTGTAGTACCCAACTGTTTCTTGGCTGTGGAAGGAAGGAAGAAAAAGCTATCGGTCTACACTGGAAAAATGTAGAAATAAATAAAAATGTCTTTAATAAACTGTATTTACCCTTAATTTGAATGGCTAAAAGTTTGCCAATGGAATGAGTATTTTTACTCTTAAAATAAGAGAATTGGATAATATGCACTTGAAATGAGACAATGCAATTGTGTTTTCTTTTAAGTGTAAATATTATTGTTCTTTTGGCAAGATTTCTCTATAGCAAATACACTTATTTTTAAGAATATATATATTCTTTATATATATATAATAAAGTATAAAGATTCTGCCAATATATACTGTTGAATTTTTGTGCAACCATATAGACTGATGTTAAAATAATGTTAATTTGGTACATCTATATGGTTTTATTACTTTTATCTCACCACTTTTTCATAAACTACACATTTAACTGCATGATGAGCAGCTGAAGCAACAAGCTGGACAAGAAAAGTACAATCGAACTTCCACATCTTGGAAGATTCATGCAATGACCATTTTATAGCTTCAGATGATGCTGTTATTTTTTTATTGCATTTTGTTAAAATTTGAGGATGCAACCCTTGTGACATGTTAACGTTACAGTCAGATCCTTTTTTTAGCCTCATTACGAATGTCCAGCTAACTCCATGTCCTGTATATTTTCCCATCAGAGTATGATCTCGGCGATCGTGAACAGTTCCTACTACGCAAACGTCTCCACCTCCAAATGCCACGAGTTTGGCCGCTGGTACAAGAGATACAAACGCTTCAAAGGTAACTTTGAAAACACTGAATGCTAAATCACATGAGCCTCATTAGTGTTGGAAGCAGGTAAATCTATTTATTTCCTGGGACCCTTAAAGCACGCTATAAGCTTCTTCTGATTGTGCTGCATATGAAGCAGATCTGTATTTTCATGACTACACAGCAGCGTTGGATTTGTTTGGCTGTCACAGAATACAGAATGCAAAGATTTACCAGATCAGTAAGTAATTAGCCGCACTATGTGTGTTTGAGCGTACTCCAAATACCATCTAAATTCCTGTCTCAATAACAGTTTTAAGATGTCTTTTAGTTTAATCTGCCTCAGGAGGAATCAAGTATTTCTGGATTTTATCAGTTTCAATCAAAAGAAATTTTTGATGGTTGCCTCAAGATGTAAAGCATCTCTTTTGCATCAAAAAGCTAATAATGGCAATTCAAAAGCCTTTATCAATTCTTCTGTTATTGAAATATGTTCAATAGAAAGCATTGATTTTAGGACACCAGGCATTTTTATTTTTGGCTTTTGTATCCCAGATGATTAGCTCCTGTTCAAGGCTGTGCAAAAGGTAAGATGAGGCCAACACCAAGATCCCACATCCTCTGTCAAGTTTCTGCCACTCCGTCATCAGTTTTCAACCTTGCTGTGGAGGACGAATCACATTTCTGTATTAGTAGTGTGAGAAAATAAGACTTCTCTCTGAATCAATTTAATTTTCACCATTATATGGATATATTAGGCCTTGTGCAATATCTAATGTACAATTGATATTTAATACCGCGTGCAAAAACCCTGCAAAATAGTCCTGCTAAATAAGAGACTTCATTTGTTTATGGATGGATATGATGATGCACTGTATATACCCCATGCACCTTTTCCTCCTTTTAGCACCTTCTTCTTTTTGAAAACTGAGCCGATGTAACGAGTACATTTCTCCACTGTGAGATCAATAAAGTCAATCTATCAATATAAGCAGCCTTGACCTTACTAAAGTTGGTGCAAGGAATTTTTTTTTTTTGTCACACATGATGGCCGTATTCCACCAAATGTGCATTGCATACATCTCAATGGGCAAGGGGTTTGGTTATAGAGCTGGTTTTTCATTTTATGTTTAAAGAATGATGATCTTGACTGCGGTGAGGATGAACTGCCATCTGAGTAGAAGTGTTGTATTGAATCTGAGTCGTTGTCAGACTGATTGGAAATTTGTCCTGCTCTAAAACCCAAACTGTATCTGATTCAAACTCTGACGAAGCCACATTGGTTCAGTTTTGTTCATGCTTAAAACATCTATAAGGACAGTAGATCTGCAAAAGTTAGGTTTTACTTTTAACGCCATAAACTTTTCTACTAACCAGTTTGAGATTATTTGAGTTTAACATGGATAGATGTTAGACTTTGATGCACTTTTGATTCTTAGATGTTTATCTAATTTCTTGCATTTATTCCCTAAAGTTGTCTCTTTAAATTCATGTTAAAAACTTTGACAGTCTGACTCCCCTGCACCTCAGCCACCAACTGTGTTTATGCCATTTATTTTCTTGTATTTTTTTGCACCTAATGAAACCTCCCAAAGACACTCAGACACTTTAAAACCGATGCTTACTGCTAGTCACATCTCAAGTTAATAACTCACCTGCCCAACTGCCTTCAATTACCTGATGTTTTCACACTCCCCTGTCCACCCCCTGTATGCATATGAATGTTTTGCTGGGCCGTTACATGTCGAATGTGCTGCATGAGACGTCCGTCAGCGACGGCTCTCTTTAGGAAGGAACTGTCACACATGGTTCACATTAACGTCACCCTTAATACATATGACAAAACTAAATGCTCTTTACTCCTAATGAGAAACAGCAGTACCTCCCCCAACACACACACACTCTCTCTACAGCAGCACAAAAAGAATCCAGAGTCTCGCACTCAACTGAAAACATCAGGTTTGTATCCTGTCTGTTGTCTGGCAATAGAAAATGTCACTTATAACCAGACAATAAGAAACCTATTTGTCCTGTTTTAACAGAGACATTGGACACAAACACCTGCAGATTTTAGCAAATCTCTTATTGAATCAGGTTTCATATTTATAATTTTATACACATGCAATGACCTGGAGTTAAAATAATAAACTGTTTCTCCGTTGTTGAGGGGTTTGTGTAACGTATTTGCTGTTATTGTGTTAACCAAGGTGATTACCATGAGAAGTCGTGGTCCTCGCTGGAAAAGTCGGATGTGAAAGGTATTTGTTTTTTTTTTTTACTTTTTTACATTTTTACTTCCCAGAAGTCCAAGAATTTGACTTCTTTATTGGGGGGTTGGATTGGTGTAGATTGGGATTATTTCCATTAAAATGTGTTCAATCTGTGGATCTTTGTGTGTGTTGGCACAGTGGAGAGAGATTTGGACCTGAGCATCCTCAACCACCGTCATCCACCTCTCTTGCCTTCTCCAAGCCACTTGGCCACCTTGGGGGCACCAGGAGCCCTTCCCATCAAGAGCGCTCTCAGAGACGCTCATTCCCCCACTCAGCCCCATAGTCTTCCCCATCCTGCCGGGCCGAACCATCCCAGACTCCCCCTGCGTCCACAGAATCCAGCCCTTCTGAGTCACAGCGGCCTCTCGCCTCAGCTGGTTCGTCAGCAGCTCGCCATGGCTCACCTCATCAACCAGCAGCTGGCGGTCAGCCGCCTGCTTGCCCACCAGCACCCGCAGGGAGTCAACCAGCAGTTTCTCAACCATCCTCCCATTTCTCGTACCTGTAAGGTTTCTGGGCCAACTGCCGACCCAAACCTGAGCTGCTTGGGTGCTGAAGTCTCTTCTGATATTTATCAGCAAGTCAGGAACGAACTGAAAAGGGCGAGTGTTTCTCAGGCCGTGTTTGCCCGGGTGGCTTTCAACCGTACGCAGGTAAATGAGTCACATTTCAGATTTAAAGTTGGCTTTTTAATTTTCTCTTTTAAAGAAAGCATTTTAAATGATCCTCCGCATCCTGCAGGGTTTGTTATCAGAGATCCTTCGTAAGGAAGAAGATCCTCGCTCGGCCTCGCAGTCTCTGCTCGTCAATCTAAAGGCAATGCAGAACTTCCTCAACCTACAGGAGGCCGAACGAGACCGCATCTACCAAGAGGAGCGAGAAAGGAGCACCAGCACCAACCACAACCACACCAACACCCACATCTCCTCCAGCAGCAGCAGCAGCAGCAGCAACGCGCTCAGACAAACACAGGTACACCCACACAGCACAATATAAAACCTGAAGGAGCAGCTGTTGGGATTGATTTGGTTCTGTCAAAGGCCTAAAGGCGCTTTGTTAGTTTGCCATGCTCAATTCATATCAATGTAATGATACAACTTCAGTGAACATGTTAGGATTTAATATTGGAAACATTTAGAGGGAGATCATAATTGTGCTCAGGAGGAAAATTTTTCATTTAACATGCTTTTTATAATTAAAAACGCTGAGCTGCAGCCACCATATTACATATTTAAAGGGATTGTGGAGGATTTTGTATTTTGTTATTGGTCGCCCCTGTCGGCTAGCGACAACCTATGGCGACAGCGGGCCACTGAGAGCAAATCCCATAATGCTTAGTGATGAGAGCTCTTCGTGCAAAGCATTCTTGGATATATCTGCCTCTTCTGAGGCCTTTCTTTTCTTCTCATGCACTTCATAGACACTTTTTCTGTTATGATCCTGTGCCATTTTCAAAGAACCACGGTGAGAAAGGTGAGCTTCAATGACTGTCTGAAACCGTAGCTCACCACACACGCCTAACAATGCGCATGCGCAGAAAAAGTCAGTTAACGGGACAAGCATGTAAACTGATCACCAGAATGATTGACAATTAGGAGGATCACTTATTTTGATGATCCACCCGGAAATAAAAGATTGCCCTCTATACCTTTAACTGACAACAGCTTTGGAGGTAAAATTGGTTTCATTCACCAGTTTGAAAAGCAATAAAAAAATTAAAAAAAAAAGATTTTTTTATTAAGCAACCCTCTCTTTAAACTGGGTTAGAGCTTCACCTTTAACTACAGGGGTCTTCAAGCTTTCAAATCCAAAGAGCAATTGTAATATTTGACTTTTAAATAAAACACAATTTTGTTTTTGTTAAATGTCTGCAGGGGGAAATCTGTTGCCATTAACAAAAAATGATTTAACCCGTTAAGACCAAGTTTATCAGAGTGTTTGGAAACTCTACATCATCAGTGGGATATTTCTGTTCTTGAACAGCAATCATACACACATGGTGGACAGAATTCTACAAAAGATTGAATGGACATTCCTAATGAATCACGAATTATACAAATAACATCAAATTAAAATCATTTAAATTAAATATATTTTTTGATTTTTTTTTATGTTCAATGGCAAATCTAGTAAAAAAGTGGTTTCAGTTTACACATTAAACATAAACGCAAAACTAAAACATATTTAGAAAGAGGAAGCATAGATTTTCTTTGAGATATTTTATGTTGAAGAAAAAAAAAAATAAATAAATAAATAAATAAATAAATATATATATATATATATATATATATATATATATATTATAAATAAAATGATGTTATTTATCTTTGTTTTACATAAATGTATAACAATTATATATATGACATATCTATGTTTGATTTTGTTTTATTTATGCTTAAAGAGGAAAAAAATATAAAATATTTGGCAAAATATGAAAGGGTTTTGGTTGTTTTTATTTAAATTATCTTTCTAATTTTTATTTCCTTGCATAGACAAAGTGCAGCATATCTGGTCCAGAGCTGCAGCTGAAGCTCGACTCGCTTACAAACATCACATCAGGGATCTACGAGGAAATCCAGCAGGAGATGAAGCGGGCAAAGGTCTCTCAGGCGCTGTTTGCCAAGGTGGCTGCTAACAAGAGTCAGGTCAGTTGCAACAAAGTACTCTTATCAGCCGTTGATGTTTTAGAGTGATCATCTAAACAAACAGAAATACCAGACTGTATTTCAGCTGCGACTGAAACTCGAGTCAAAACCTGCATCCAATCAGGAGATATGAAGTTCCTGCTGCCAAAGCCGCTCCAGATAAAAACGTGAACCAAAAGTATTTAAACGTGAAAAATCTGAGGCTCGTCTGACTCAACTTAAACATGTTTACACACATTAAACTCCTGTTATAATATCCAGTACACAGAAATCCTAGCTGAGTTGATCATGTTTGAAGGAACTGATGAGGTGTGTGTGGGCGTGTGGGGTATCTGATTACCCACTGCGGCGCACCATCATGAATGCATCCTCTGATAAACAATGCCGGCGATCAAGATCAAAGCAGAAGTCTCTCGCACTGGAGGGAGACACGTGAAGATGGAGGAAAACATCAGGAGGGTTCAGAGTTAAAAAATAACAAACCTCTGCTGGTTCTCTATGTGGAACAGACAGTTTTAAAGCTGCAGAGAGAATCTAAGGAACAGGAATGAGAAAATCATCCAAAGGATATGCATGGCCATAAGTGAAGCAAGGTGGAGGAAAAAACTGAAGAATAGACTGGGATGATCATGTTGGTATTCATTTCTAGGATGAGAGCAGCTTGTAAAACAGCTGGTGGTAGATTCTGGGTCAGCTTGGAGAAGATAAAACAATTCCTTCCCCACTGCTTAACTAGGATTCTCCCACACTTCCAGTTTTTACTTCAGAAATAACATTTGCATCCGACTTTAAGGTGCCTGAAGAGCAGCAACACGCTAAGATGATGCTTTAGGACCACATTCAAACTTGCAAATTGCTGATTTATAAATAATACAGTCTTTAAAAGTGATTTCTGGCGAGGTGTGGACATTTAACATTACACAAGTCCTAAAAAAAGTTAATAAAAATGGTCAGCTAATCATTATCTCTTGAAGCTGACGTTCAAAGAGAAATAAGGCAAATATCTCAACTGCCGAAGATGGAACTGAAAGAGGGGAACTCTTCATAATCAACAAGGTAGTTCTACATAACTTGGACCAGCTGGATGTGTTTTAAAGGACACAGCCAAATATAGATTAGACAAGAAAAGAACAACTAGACTAATATCTAAGTCTATCATAAACGGTCTTAGACTAATATCATAGTCTAAGGCTATTTATGTTGGTGGTATCATGGTTGGGGCCCATTTCAGAGCATCTGGATAGATGGATTTTAACCTCAATTAAAACATCTTTACATCTTTCTTGTATTGCATGTGGGTCCTTAAGCGGAGAATATATTAACAACAAATTAAAGCACCAGTTTTTCCATATAAGAACCAGTTGCTGAACTCCTCATGGGTAGATATCACCATAAGGTGCCTTAAGATTTTTTTTTTTTCCACAACAAAATCTAAAATGTTCCATCAAACCTCTTATTTATTAAATTAAATAGATGTTATTTGATTAGAAATGTTGGTCGAGTTCTGACACTAAGCTTTTTAGCCTCATTTTCAACTATATATGTATATGTGTGTGTGTATATATGTATGTACAAACAGTTTGTGGATATGAATAAGATTATGGTAAAACTCTTATTTATAAAATCTACAGAAAATTGCCCTTTTTTAAATAAAATCTAAAAACAAAGAAATCTGGTCTAACTTTGAAATAATTAGTTTTGAGCATCATTTGTTTGTGAAAGAACAACATAAAAAGCTATAAATTTAGATGTTGATATTTTTAAAAGCATGAGTATCATGGAATGGACTTTAAACATGAGAAGGTGGACACGCCAAATGCTTTTCTTGACCTCATATATGCACTAAATCCAAAAACATTTGAACATGGGGAAAAAAAAAATCCTTCTTTCATATGAGGGTAAATTTCAGTTACACTGATTATGCGTTATCGGTTAGATCTGTTTAAACATTGGGAAACATCCTGGAGGATCTCAGACGTCTGCTAACGTTTAGTGTGATTAAGCATTTGTTTTATATTTATAGCTGTAACTTCAAAATGTTTTCCATTTGATTTTTTTTTTTTCATAACTCGTTAACAGACGTTATCTTTAGGTGTGAAATATTTCAGTCTTCTTGGGCTGAAATGCAATGAAAACGCCTTAAATGGCTCCTTTCTTCTGCGGCTTAGATCAGATTGGGACATTTGAAGTGACTCATCCATCATGTTTACTGATCTGCTCTGACTGACCCACTGCCTCAGAATAAGATGTTCCTCAATATACACGACAAAATCAAAGCTACTTTTTTATCAGACATGTTGCCGTTTGCAACTGATTGCTTACTAAGCGACAGCTGACTGGGAGCTCCAAACAATGGACTTCTATGGAAATCAGGTTGGACAGTCTCTGTCCTCGTTTAACTCTGATAAATGTTGCTCTTTAGGTTCTGTTGAATTGCCTTGGAGGAAAACTGCATCAATTCAAAGGACCTAGAACTAAACATGGAGAAGCAGCATTTAGTTCCTATGCTCCACTTATCTGGAACAAACTTCCAGAAAACTGTAAAAGTGCGGAAAGCCTTAGTTCCTTTAAATCAAGACTAAAAACACATTTGTTTAGGATTGCCTTCGACTGGTCTAGTTAAACAGTTCAACTGAAACATCATTAGTTCAACTTTTTTATTTTCTTTAGTCCAACTGTTTTTAATATTCTTTTTTGTTTCCGCATTTTAATAATGTAAAGCACTTTGCATTGTCTTTGAACTGAATTGTGCTATACAAATAAATTTGCCTTTCCTTGCCTTAAAAACAATTTTGGAATGACAACAACTGTTGATTGTTTAAGATATGAAATCCTAAATTTCTAAAGCAGAATGATTTAAGGGAAGTTTCTGAATGAAACCACCCAACAGAACTTGCCACACTTTTGAAGACACTGGACTTGGAAGTTCTATAAAATTTTGCCTAAGATCATTGATAGTAATTTTTCTTTGCAGGCCCAGCTTGTTTTATAATCCAGTTTAATGTACAGTTGAATAAAATAACAGACAAGAATATGCAATCAGAGAAATAAATGGGTCGTGATTAGGGCTGCAACTAACAATTATTTTGCAAATCAATTAATCCATTGATTATTCTTTGTTAAATCAATTAATAATTAGATAGGGGAAGGTTCCTTAAAGAGGTTGTTTTTAAAAAATTAAGCCAGGTGGAACTACTTTTTTTCTAATTGAGTTCTGGTTAGAGCATATTAAGATGAAAAATATTTTTTTATCTTGAATGCAAAATGTTTATATATTGTTTTACAATTTTGGTATAACTGATGCATAAAGGCATATTTTAGAGTCTCTATACTCCCGTTAACGATTAATCGATTACTAAATTAGTTGATTATTTCAATAATCGATTACTAAAGTAGTTGATTATTTCAATAAATATAATTTTATTCCTAGAAAAAACTTTACTATAAAACACTTAAGTTTTTCTAAGCAATTGTTTTTAATTTTTTTTTGGCCCTTGCTATTAATTTTGATTCCAGTATTTACAAATCTTTAAGGATTTTTTTCCACAAACTATGTTCTATCCAAGTCTTTAAAATCCTTAACCCAAGAGGGCAGTTGTTCTTGTAGATGCATTTTAAAGAAAACAAACAAGAATTTTATCTTTTTATTTTCAGTGTTGGAAAAATTTGAAGTTTAATGAATAAAAATGCCTCGTCTGTTTTCACACCGCAAAAAATGGAAATCTAAATAAGTAATTTCTTAAAATAGGTTAATTTTGTCTTGAATTGAGGAGGTAGTGAGACAATTGGCCAATGGAACAAGACAATCGACATTTACGTGTAAAATAATAAACAATTGCAGTCTCTTATTTAAAGTGCTTATCTGTCTTATTTTAAGAGTAAAAATGTTTATTCCATTGGCAGATCATCTTTTTTACCAAATGCACTTAAAATTGAAGACATTTTTACTCATTTATAGATGGTTTTTGCAGTGCAGGTTGCATCTGCTGAAAATGTCCAAACTCAGTTAGATGAGTTTAATGACATTGAGGTGCATTTAGAGAGGGTGTGGTATAAAATTCATGCAACCGTCCCATAGATCCATAGAAATAAATGATGCCTTCTGGTTTCTCTGCATTTATCTCAACAGGATAGGTGAAAGAATATGAGTGATGGATGATTTGCAGGTGGCTTGGTAGTCAAGTAACTTATTTAATTTTCCTAAATAGTGTGTTAATTTGAGTTGGTAGGATGTAAGTGTATATATATGCTAATTTGAGTTAAAAATGGCTGAAGGGATGTCATTAAAAGGCTGTGAGGGGTGGATGAGCGCTGCGGTAACGGACTCCAGACTATAGTTTAAGGAATTGATTAATTTATTATAATAATTTATTGATCTCACACTGGAGAGATTAATCTCTGCATTTGAACCATGGGGAGCAGTGGGCTGCCATTGTGCGGGGAGCTGTGTGGGGTTAAGGGTCATGCTCAGAGACCCAGAGTGGCAGTCTGTGGGAACTGAACCGGCTACTTGCAACCCTCTCAGAGCACAAGCGCACTGCTCTAACCCACTAGGCCCGAACTTCCCTAACTAATAAATTCTCATCTGTTCTAGGGTTGGTTATGTGAGCTCCTCAGGTGGAAAGAGAGTCCAAGCCCTGAGAACCGTACACTGTGGGAGAACCTTTGCACCATCCGAAGGTTCCTGGCGTTACCACAGGTAGACCGAGATCAGGTCTATGAAGAAGAGTCCAGACAGCAGCACAGTGAGAGACTCCACACCGTCCTGCACATCCCAGACCAGCAGGTAAATGGGAAAGTTCAAACATTTCCCGAATCAACAAAAATCAGTTCTGTATAGAAAACACGCCTGCTGGGTCCCACCACCTGCTCCTCTCAGCCACCCTCCTGTCCGTCATGTTTGTGTCCCATAATTCATTGAAAATAGAAGTGGTAAATGACCAGCCTACACATTTCCTGCTAAACACTCCTCCATCCCACCCTCTCCCTAAAACCAAAATGTTCTCCCGTCTGGCTCTAACCTCAATATTATTTAGAACACAGCCTGTAATTATTGAAGCTGAGAAAAAGGAATTGCCATTATCTTTATTTAGGTCCTTTAATTTTGATGGACCACAGATTTATGGTGTTGGATTCCTGTGTTTGGGTGTGCTGGCCACCCCACCCTGTTAATAGCCTCTAGTAGTCTGCTTGTTTGTGTGACGAATTTGAGAGTTTAGCTCGGGGAGGGCGAAGGCTGGTCAATCACACTTCCTCCTGCTTTTGTTGCCTTAGACTCTGCAATGGCAGATAAGTCTAATTGCTTATGCGTTAAACGGTATAGTTGAGGGTTTTTAAGCTTTCACAGAGTGGAAATCTTTAGGTGGTATCCGTATCGAAGAAGTACAGTAGCTTCCAAAGTTTTCCATGTTAAACCACTAATTCTAATATTTGGGTTTTATGTGAACAGTAAATGCTATAGGAGCCACTTTGCATATGCATACTTTGTGTCCACCAGGTGACGATGTGGCATGGTGTGGGTTTTAGGTTTTATAGGGGGAACTCGCCTACATCTAATTTGTGTTGCTGATAGGAAGGTGAGCATACAGTTTTTCACCACGCCTTGAAGATTTCCAATCATTTGCCTGTTCGTGCATGCTGTATAATTCATGCATCAGCCGTGATCGCCTTTCCCTCCACTTTAAAGGTACACGACACACAGCACACAGGAGAGCGAACACTCCAACAGCATTCATCAAGGGTCTTTAAGTTCAGTCTGAGCCTCTATAAATGGTATCCACTGTTTTCCTTAGAAGGCCTCAGAAACCAGTAGGAACCTCAACAAGATAGATGTGGAGATGTTTGACGAAGGGTTGTTTTCAAAGACGATATTTCAAGTGTCTCCCTGAACTCTGTTCAATCAATTTGACAGAGGATGAAACAACTAAAGTAAAATAATGAATGTTTGCCTGAATAGACAGGCTGGCTGGACAAGAAGAAGATTAATCAGCGAAGCAGACACTAGGTAGCAGTAACTTGGGAGGAGCTGCAGAGATCCACTGCTCTTTAATATACAGGATGACTAAAGGGCTCTGAAAACCTGGCATTTATGCAAATGGTAAAGAAGAAAGCTTATTAGAAACTGCAAAGGATTTTAGGTGAGACAACAGGACAAAAACCCTAAAGTTATGTCGGATATCTCATATTTGTTCAGTTTCCACACCATTCAATTTATTTTAATCTGTAAAGGTTGTTTAAACGCCTTCACTCATTTTTGTGTTTTAATTTAGCATATAGGCTCCACAAGAAATGCATTGAAGTTAGTTCCAAAACTGTGGGAAAAATGCCTCTTTAAATTAACGTCTCTAATTTGTCTCTTTTTCAGACTTTCCACAGACAGCCTCTCCCTCCTTTAACGGCTCCGTCCCCAGTTCACGAGGAGCCCGCCACCCTGCTGCCAGCTCTGCAGGCACCAGAGGAAATCCCACAGCGAGGGATGAGTCCTGCCCTTGGAGGGGTGAAGAAGGCCAGATCTCGGACAAAGATCTCCCTAGAGGCCTTGGGAATCCTGCAGAGCTTCATCGGTGATGTGGGACTCTACCCAGACCAGGAGGCTATTCATACTCTCTCAGCGCAGCTGGACCTGCCCAAACACACCATCGTAAAGTTCTTCCAGAACCAGCGTTACAATGTCAAACATCACAGTCAGTCCAGAGATGCCGTCTCCGGGGATGACGACCATGAGAGTTCAAGCCCCAGCGAGGGAGGTGCCTGCACAGCAGAGAGGAGGGAGGAGGGGGCTCTGTCTCCCTCTGAGGAATCGAGTGAGGATGGCAGAGGGTCAGTGGAAATGTTCAGATCAGAGAGGGACTTGCACGAAGGAGACATAGATATGGAGGTTGAGAAGGAAGAGGGGGAGGATGGCAAAACCTCAGGACCGGCGACTTCCTCTCTGTCTCCTTACAGCAGTGTGGACAGCCCCCACTCTGCTGAACAGCAGAGATAACAGCTGAGGATGCCTTCAGACTTTGAGGAGCACACCCAGTGCCTGTGAAGAACCACTCATTGTCATCACAATTAACTTTTTCCAGAGCCCATGATCACAGCTCGTCTAAATCCGAACATTTGTGGACAGATATTTATCTAATGACTGACTTAACTTTAATCTGAAGGTGGTAGGAGTTGCGTTTTGGGATGGATGGAGCCTGCGTCGGTTTTTCTCCCTTGTTTAGCTTTATTCCAAGCTATGGTTAGATGGTGAAATGGAAAAATAAATAAAACATTTAAGCGTTTTATCAGGAGAATCTGGCGACACAAGAATGAGTCAACTTTGATTCTTTAGAGATGAAACGCCTTCTTGTTTTAAGTTAATTTGAACAGCTGCCTGAACTGCTGCTAATCCAACCAAAGTAAAGCTTCTTTAGCGTTTAGATATTTTGTATTCCCAACGCCTTGATTTTTGTCTCTGTACACCTTTATTTCAATAGTAATATATGGGTTAAAATGACATCATGCATATATGTGACTATATGCATGATTTCGCATTACTTCTACCACTTTCTCAGGTTCTGCCTGACTGGTAGATTTAAATGAATACAAACAAGATGGGTGAAAAGGATGGTGGACAAGGAAGCGGTTATGGACCCGGATCTCAGTTTAGAACATTAAGAAAGCAGGGAAATGACCCAATAACCTCTGATCAAGTTATAGCAGATTTCTGTTTAGTATTTATATCTAAATCTAATCGTATTTCATTGTCTCAATAGGATTAAAAGTCCTTAAAAGTTACTTAGTGAACTGAATTGACTCATCACTAAATTATTCTACACTTTGTTTCATTTTAAGTATGCCTAAATCCAGGGAATGCAAATAAAACCTGCAATAAAACCTATAAAGGATTTTAATGGATACATAGAACAGCATATCCACTCTGGTTGGGGCTTTTTTTGCTTGAATTACTGCACCAATATGAGGCATGACATGATCTACTGAACTGTTTAGTCCCTGGGTCATACAAACCATCAGCAAGTCTGCTTTTTTGGATAGCAAGGTGGCCTGACCTAAAAACACCAAAACCAATATTTCAAAGTTGAACCATGGTTTTCTGATAGCCATGAAAGGAAACATATCCTTTTTCTATTAGACTTTTTCCTTCCACCAAACTTTCCATGAACATGCTTGGATACAGCAATTCCCCCGCGATTAAGAAGGCAATAACTTTTCTGTTTTTGTAACCCTTTTTTAAATGGTCCAGGACTATAGGAATTTCCTTACATTTTCAAACATAACAGAAATAAAAACCCTAAAATGTGTGTTCATTTTAAGAGTGTACAATTCTGAAAATAAGTTAACTTTTTCAAACATGATAATTGAGATTTATTGTAAAACATTTTGACTGATCTGTATGTGAAATGGTCACATAAACCTCTGCTGATAATAAAACTGTTTCTCACCATCATTCTAACACCAGACTTTTGCTTTTATCTGGAATTTACAGCATCAAAGATAATTGTGTTTTTGGATAGTGAATTTAACATTTAAGTATCTTTTTAACCATTAATCTATATAACTTAAATAATAAACTTTTAAATCCATTTAGATCTGACTCATGTATATAGTCTTCTCTTAATCCTAAGAGATGTTAAAAACACCAATTTATGTGACAAAACACTTTAAAATTAACAAAAAATCTAAAGAAAGTCTGTCCTCAAACCAAAGATTAACCACAAACATTAAAAGCTTTATCCATAATTCAGCCATGTTTAATTTCCCATATTAAAATCCATGAAACCCAAAGTACTAATGGTTGTATTTCTTTTAGAAGTTGTATTATG
This sequence comes from Cyprinodon diabolis, assembly GCA_030533445.1. NCBI lineage: Eukaryota > Metazoa > Chordata > Actinopteri > Cyprinodontiformes > Cyprinodontidae > Cyprinodon > Cyprinodon diabolis. Next base: position 8,176,524 of record CM060085.1, read on the forward strand.
ACCAGTTTTAAGAGATTACTTCAAATGTATATCTGTGATTCACAGCATGAGTAGATCTATGCTGATGTTTGTGCTGAATTATCAGATCTGGGAGTCATTAGGAAGAGATTAATTTATGAGTTCTGCTAACTGTGTGCAGCTTCTTGTCGTCTCTACTTGCCAAAACACCTGCTAACAATTTACACATGTTGCTTTACTTCTCAATACTGCAGAGCCAGAAAAGTGGTGGGTGAGGTCCTTGGTAATCTGAAACTGTAACAGATTAAGAGACAACAGAGACCTAATGCCTAAACAACGATTTGATTTATGACAACTTCAGTGTATTTTCTTGGGATTTCATGATGGAAAATTACAACTGTTTTTTTTTTATTGTTTACATCTCTAAATAGATGTATACTAATAGATATTATTCCCATTTTCTTTGTTAAATAGCTTAAGATTATTGCTGTTGGTTATAGTATCTTTATAATGCATTTTTCTAATCTGTCCATAATCTTGATCTGGACTTTAACTAGACCATTCTAACAGATATTTTGAAACAAGTAGGGCTGAAACAATTTATCGGATTAATTGTGATTAATCGATTAATTAATTGAAATAATCGTGAACTAATTTAGTAAACAGTTAATCGTTAACTGGTGTTTAGAGACTGTAAAATATGCGTTTAGATGACAAATCAACCAACTTTGGAGCATCAATTATACCAAAACTGAAAAAAAAAAAAAAAAAAAAAAATATATATATATATATATATATACACTATATTGCCAAAAGTATTTGCTCACCCATCCAAATTATTGGAATCAGGTGTTCCAATCACTTCCATGGCCACAGGTGTATAAATTCAAGCACCTAGGCATGCAGACTGTTTTTACAAACATTTGTGAAAGAATGGGTCGCTCTCAGGAGCTCAGTGAATTCCAGCGTGGAACTGTGATAGGATGCCACCTGTGCAACAAATCCAGTCGTGAAATTTCCTCGCTCCTAAATATTCCACAGTCAACTGTCAGCTGTATTATAAGAAAATGGAAGTGTTTGGGAACGACAGCAACTCAGCCACGAAGTGGTAGGCCACGTAAACTGACGGAGCGGGGTCAGCGGATGCTGAAGCGCATAGTGCGAAGAGGTCGCCAACTTTCTGCAGAGTCAATCACTACAGACCTCCAAACTTCATGTGGCCTTCAGATTAGCTCAAGAACAGTGCGCAGAGAGCTTCATGGAATGGGTTTCCATGGTCGAGCAGCTGCATCCAAGCCATACATAACCAAGTGCAATGCAAAGCGTCGGATGCGGTGGTGTAAAGCACGCCGCCACTGGACTCTAGAGCAGTGGAGACGCGTTCTCTGGAGTGACGAATCGCGCTTCTCCATCTGGCAATCTGATGGACGGGTCTGGGTTTGGCGGTTGCCAGGAGAACGGTACTTGTCTGACTGCATTGTGCCAAGTGTAAAGTTTGGTGGAGGGGGGATTCTGGTGTGGGGTTGTTTTTCAGGAGCTGGGCTTGGCCCCTTAGTTCCAGTGAAAGGAACTCTGAATGCTTCAGCATACCAAGACATTTTGGACAATTCCATGCTCCCAACTTTGTGGGAACAGTTTGGAGCTGGCCCCTTCCTCTTCCAACATGACTGTGCACCAGTGCACAAAGCAAGGTCCATAAAGACATGGATGACAGAGTCTGGTGTGGATGAACTTGACTGGCCTGCACAGAGTCCTGACCTCAACCCGATAGAACACCTTTGGGATGAATTAGAGCGGAGACTGAGAGCCAGGCCTTCTCGTCCAACATCAGTGTGCGACCTCACAAATGCGCTTCTGGAAGAATGGTCAAAAATTCCCATAAACACACTCCTAAACCTTGTGGACAGCCTTCCCAGAAGAGTTGAAGCTGTTCTAGCTGCAAAGGGTGGACCGACGTCATATTGAACCCTATGGATTAGGAACGGGATGTCACTTAAGCTCATATGTGAGTCAAGGCAGGTGAGCAAATACTTTTGGCAATATAGTGTATATATATATATATATATATATATATAAAATATTTTGCATTTCAGATAAAAACCTTTTTCATCTGTCAATATGCTCTATCCAGAAGTCCTTAAGTGGAATGGCTTAATTTTGTTCCATTTGCAATCCAGGTATTTACCAAATAGGCAAGGCAAGGCAAATTTATTTATTTAGCACAAGTCTGTACAAAGACAATGCAAAGTGCTTTACATGATTAAAATACAGGAAGATAAAACAGAATCAAAGCAAGTAGGAAAAAATAAAAAAATAAAATAAAAAATGCAGAAACAAAAAAGAATATTAAGAACAGTTGGACTAAAGAAAATATGTTTTAGTTGAACTGTTTAACTAGAACAGTCAAGGCAATCCTAAACAAAAGTGTTTTTAGTCTTGATTTAAAGGAACTCTGGCTTTCCGCACTTTTACAGTTTTCTGGGAGTTTGTTCTAGATAAGTGGAGCATAGGGAATCAATGCTGCTTCTTCATGTTTAGTTCTGGTTCTAGGTATGCAGAGCAGGCTGGGTTGAATTAAACTGAATAATCGCAAGATTAATCGAGTTGCAAAATATTCTATAGTTGCAGCCCTACAAACAAGAAATTCTATCGCAGCTCTAGTCATTCAGAGTTCCTGCGGAATCAGTCTCTGAAGGAAATATCCCATAGCATCATGCTGCCACCAACGTGTTTCACCATGGGAGCGGTATGTGAAGGGTGATGCATGTCGGTTATCTACACATATATACAAAAATTTACATTTTGATCTCACCTGACCAGAGCGCCTTCATGACAGGATCTCTAATGGCTTGTTTTCAGCAATGTTTCATAGAGAATATCAGCGATTCTCCCACCTTATCTCTGATCCATGGTCTCCTGATCCAATATGTTCAGGCATACCATTGCATCCTTCATGCGCAGATTAAATGACACAGATTGACTTAATTTACTGTAGAGATTACTTTAAAGCTGTTAGTGATCAATTTTCTTTTAGGGTTTTCAACATAAAACTGAATACAAATGTATAGCGTGCTTCCCTGCTTATTCTATTTAAATGTAGAAAGCAAATGAGAACTGTAAACGGAATGTTTGTGAAAAGTAAATGAGCTCCGTGTCATATAAAAGTTGTGTCAGCGTGAAATATGTGTGTGCTTTTATGTGGCTCTTTCTATTGCTCATCGGCTGTTTGGAGTGTGATGAAAACTAATCGGAGATCAGTTAACTCATCAGTGAGTGCCGGTACGCTCCACCGCTTTCCTGCTCACACAGCTGGCTATTAGAGCCGTATGGCGAGCTGATACATGGCCATTAGAGGTGTGTGTGTGTGTGTTTGAGCTGTGGGACAGGGACGCAGGTGCTCTGTTGGCTGATATCACCCAGGATGCCCTAGTTGGGGGCATTCAGGTTACACGGGGAAGGAGGCTCTCTGCGGAGCTTGCAGCCACACCTGTGATCCCCTGCTAACATGCTCACACACTCAAATACTCACACCGTGTTCCCTCAGCTCCTGCACTGCAGCACGTTAATATACACTCTGATAAACAGGCTAATACTTGCAGTGGCAGCACTTTACACACCACTGAATGCAACACATGGCAATTGGTGAGGCCGACACATGGCTCAGAGTGCTCGTGCGTAATATTTTGGAGACTTTTGATAATGCTTCATCTGATCCTAGTAAGCTGGTATACTAAGCCGCTACGAGCTATAATTTGGAAAAGCACTTTTTTTTCATAACCTAAGATTTGTATTGATTTTTTTTTGTGCTTAAACTGCTTTGAAGGAAATGGAGAGAGAAAAAAATCTTTACCAACTTTACTGTGATTACAACAGAAAAGTTAATCAGAATCAGATTTATTGCCATGTAGGTTTGTACTTAAAAGGATTTTGACTCTTTGTTGATGGTGGAGACAAATCCGATATATATACAGAATACAGAATCTATAGCTATATACAATATAAAACATACAATATACACACAGTAGACTGTGCATTAATGTAACCCAAGAGGTCTGGAGATGCTATATTAGAGTAGCTTCTAGGTCCTGAAGTCTCTGAGTCTTGTTGATAAGGCTGGTAGCGGATGGGAAGAAACTGATCTTGTGGCGTGAGACAGCATCCTCCTGCCAGAGGGACGCAGTTGTAGTGTCTATTCATAGGAAAAATTCATATATTCTTATAACCTCTTGATGCCTGTTGTTGCATATATGCATCAAACCATTATTATAACTCAAACAGCAAAGATTGCATGTGCATTACCCCATTACAAGATATTCACTGCAAACCCATGAAACCTTTATTTAACACTTGTTTCTGCTACGACTGCTCCATAGCGGTGTACAGTATGTTATCACTGACCCTTATAACCCTTACGCAACATACCTACATTTAGTTTAAGATACATTTTTTCAGGTTTTATTGAAAAATCTCTTTTAAATATTTTTATTTGACTCTTTAGGACTAAAAAAATGTTTAATAAGCAGACTGACACCTCAGTAGTTCAGCACTGATGCATCTAAGCCTGTAGTCTGTTTTCCATGAATGTACTTTGGGATTGGAAGTTACCGTGCTGTTCTGTGAATGTGACGTCAAGTTCATGAATGTTGAATGGGTCCAACATAGAAAACAATCAAAGCGTTTTATTTAAGATGGATTTTGTTGATACTCTGAAGCGATCAGCTCAACTCAGACACCAGTGACAACTCCAGGTAAGGTGAAAAATGTGAAAACAAAAAACTTGCCAAGTGCAAACATGAGCAGAAGAGTGCTGCAGTTCTGTGTTTTGGCCACAGGTGGCAGTATCATTGGAAAACTCTGCAGACAACAGAGGATCATGAGGGCGAAAAAGAGCAGTGATCCAGGTTGGAAAAGGGTCCCAGTGTTCTCGCACACCTCGCTTTTCTAGCGGGTCCAACTACTCGAGTCGTTTTTCTCCTGTCTGCAGCACTATCTGTGGTCATCTACAATTTTAGAGCAATTTTTGGGGCATATCTGTGTTAACTGCAACACATACGCAGACGACCTTGTTTCTGAGCATAAACCATCCTAACTATGAAAGGATGAATTAGGGATATGAATGCAAAGGTACATCATGCTGTTTATCAGAGGCTCAACCACCTACCTTCCCCTAGCTTTCTACTGTATCTTAGCTATAGTGTTTAATAGTTACAGGAATTCCCTGACAGAAATGCTAAGTTATTTATTATGCTCTACAAACTGAAAGTCTCAATATTTTTGTATTCCCTTACAAAATGCTATTAATAATTAAATTGGAATGGGTCTGAAATTTAAGGAGGCATACATCTTTGCTGTATGTTAGCTCAGTGCTGATAAACAAGTGACTGTAGAGATAGCCATTATGCTCCAATGTGACTATTGCAAGTTAGGCCTATATAAAATCTATATCCCAAACAGACTAATGAAATAATATTTATAGAATTATATATGTAAACAACTCTCGTCATCACTTTCCAAGATGGGTGATGCAGATGTTGCAGAAGCCATTATGTACCATGATGGTCTCTGTTTTGTTGGAGCGGTAGAACTATTAGGGGATGCAGGTAATGTAGCTGCAGTCAGACCATATTGCTGAAAGTTACACACTGTAGCTTTATATTAGCTCTTAACCAAATTAGCTCTTTACCAAACTTTGGGTGTGTTCGATTTCAGAGGCTGCATCCTCCAAGCACTCGGTCTATCTGGACTGAATCCTTCGAGATCCATAAGAAAAAGGAGTCCGGAAGAGCAGGGCTACGGATTCAAAGAGGCTTAGACTCAGACGTTTATTGTCATTTTACACAGGGTGTATACAAAATAAAATTTCGTTTTGTACGGCTCTCAAGACATTTCCATTTCTTAAAGTGCAGCAGTGATAAAAAATAAACACGGTGATCAAATGCAAGCATAACATTGAGAAATTATTTACAATTTTCTAACATTCAGCTGTCTGATGGCGGTGGGGAAGAGGCTGTTTTGAAATCTGCTGGGCCTGCATCAGATGCTTCAAAGCCTCTTCCCAGAGGGCAGCAGGCAGAACAGTCCATAGTGGAGGTGTTAGGGGTCATTGATGATGTTAAGGGCTCAGGACAAGCAGCGCTGGGATAAGATGTCTTTTATAGTGGGAAGAGGAGCCCGATGATCTTCTCTGCAGTTCTCACTACTCTCCTCACCTCCTTCCAGTCCGCGGCGATGCAGCCCCCACACCACACAGTGAAATAGCTGGTTTTGTCGGCTGCATAACAAGGCGTCTTCCAATTATGAAGTAATTGGCCGACGAATCTGACCTTCGGAGGACGCTGCCACTGAATTCGAACTAAGCAATTGTTTGGGTCCTGTTAGTCACACCCACGTCTGAGGACTTGCTGTACAATCAAGAAATGGCTTTATACAGTTGAACCTGCATAACTACATGAAGCAGGCTTAAATCTCTTAAAGAAAAACACATCTTGCTCTGATTTTAAGGAATGAAAGAATAGATGTAAGTTCCACCATTTTTAGTATTTTTGAATTCCAGTGAAACACAGTAAGACCTGTTAACTAGAAACTGAGAATATATTGACGGTGTGCGAATCTTTCCAGGAGGGGGTCACCTCAGCTCCCAGATATAGTCAACAGATTTCTGTACAGTTCATCCAGGAGATCACCAAAGAACCCAAAACAACATGTAAAGATTTTCATGCCACTTTTTGTTCAGCTAGGGTCAGATTTTATGATTCTACAAAAAGAGAGACTGGATTAAAATGGCCTCCATGGGAGAGTTTAAAGGCCAAACCACCACTGACCAAAAAGAAAAATGTAGACGATCCTCGAGACAGTTTAAAGGAATACTCTGAGGAGCGACAACACACAATGTTTGGATGGTGCCTGGTCCGACACTCATACAAAACAATCATTGGTGGTTGTTTTTCTACCTCTGAACCTGTGTTGAACATCTATCACTTTTTTATAGTAGCATATTACTTATGTATATAATTTCCCAAATAAAGAGGGGTAAAATTTGAAAAAAAAAAAAAAAATTCCATTACAATAATATCTTTATCTAATATAAAATGTGTTTGATTACCTTAAACATTTTAGTGTGAAAAATAACAATAAAAGAGATAAAATTTAAAAGAAGGCATAAAGTTTGTTTAGGTAGATCTAAGTTCGTTGAAGCCCAAATTATGCTGAAAGATGAGTTAAGATCACCCTCAGCTCCCTGCTGTTGGTGGAACACGGCAACACAAAGCCCTAACAACTTTGACACACACAGATGGTAAAACACACCCTGAAAACAACCAAAGATGAAAAGAGGCAGCAAACAACCACATCACATCTCCTTGAAAAACAAACATTTAATTATAGCAGCTCTGCCGCATTATTGGCCGTGCGGAGGGTTTTGATGTGCGCCACTAAATAGCGTTACTTTGAGCCAGTAACATTTTTACACCCACAAAAAGACACTCAAAGTAAATCCCTTTAAGGGGAAAATGAAAAAGAAAATTCCAAATTAATAAGGCTTTAACTTCTAACAGTCTGGAATCGGATAATTTAATGTTCCATTTCGAGTAATAAAAGGCTACATTTGTGGAAAACACAAAAACTTGCCACCAAATGGATTTTAAGGCAAATTATGGAGTTAACTCCACATTTCAGAACAACAGATGGGCTTTTATGGTTCTGCTTTTTTGTTTTGTTTTTTAAAACCGATCAACTTACATTTATGAAATTATTCTTGCTTATTTAATTAACCAATATTGATTTGGGTTTTTTTGGGGTTTTTTTTTAAAGATCTTTTCTGATGTGTTCATAATTCAACTAGTACAACTGGTACAAATGTGGGCCTTGAATAAAAATAGATATTTTTTTTTTGCAGTAACTAAATCCTGTGTTGATTTTTCTTCAACCTTTCATTTGGATGCTTGCATTTTTTTTTACACACCATTATTGATAATCTTAACAATCTCAATAAAGCAAATGTTTTAAATTAATATCTTATTTTGTAATTTATTTACTTTTTATTTGATCAGGAGAATAATAATACCCATCTTACTCTTCAAGGCTGGGAAAGGCAAGGGAACATGGTGTCCAAATAAGACACGTGAGTTTTGCTACGTATGATGCCTGTTTCTAGCAAAAACTCCTAGGTACAGGCAGTGCAATGGATATATTTTAAATGTCTGAAACTGTAAAAAAAGAAAACATTTAATAAAAATATAAAAGTATCCCTTGGGACTTACTGATTTAGCAACCATTCATGATACAGAAGTTTAAATTCTCCAAAAAAATACGTAAAAGGCTCAAAATGACTTAGGAATAAGTCACTTTGTGGCACTTTGGGGGAACTCAAGGTGCTAGACACGTCCACGCAAAGCTTAATTTACAGAATGTCAAACAATAAAATACTCTGCAGCGGAAATAATAAAAAAAAAACTCACACATTGAACTTTCTTTTGACTCTACAAGTTGTACATATATAAAAATTGCAAGAAATTGCTGCTGTTGACTATGAAATCTTACAGTTTCAGAAAAAAATGTATTCAATGGACCACTATGATAGCTTACACACGAGTGAAGGGGTCACCATTACCTGTCTTTTGCTAGTATTAACTTAGAGCAAGGCTTGTTTTCATTAGTTACTACGGTGTCTATCCCCTAAAACATTAGTCATCATTTAGATGTTGGTTTTTAGGCTAAATCTGGTCGGTCTGTCATAATCTTGATCATTGTTGAAAACTGGGCTGTGTTTGATTTTTCGGATTTTGTCCTAATTAAAGCTACAGTGTGTAATTTTCAGCGACATCTAACGTCCAGACTGCAGACCGCAGCAACATGAACATCTCCCCCCCACCGCTTCTCCCCCCCAACAGTACGGCGAGCGTTACGGGACAAAATGTCTTCCACGACGTCCGCATCACCTACCTTCTCAAGTGATAAGGTTTGTTTACATAGATAATTTTACAGATAGTATTTCATTAGTCTGTGTAGGGTATAGATTTCATGTAGACTTAAGATAATAAATATACCCGTTATTTTTTCTACATCGTTGTGACGTTTTGGCGATCTCGCAATCGCTAGTTTGTTGGCTCTGCGCTGCCGTAGCGCAAAGATGTCTGCCTCCATGGCTGCAAGACCCGCTCCTATGTAATTATAAATAACGAATTCTAAGGCAACGCAAATATTAAGGTTAAGAGGCTGAGCTCGTAGATGATGATAAATAACATAGTTATGTATAATATATTACATTTCTGACTGTATATCCCTGTAATTAGTACACACTGTAGCTTTAAGTCAAATAATAGACATCCAAATGACGTTGCAAACCCAGGTTTCAGCATCTTTTCAACAATCTGAAAATTAAGGCTTTTCATTTGTCTCTTTTCAACCAATTTCTTTAACAGGCACATTTTAACACTGGTTTTATTGTGTTCATAAGCACTATTATAGCAAGGAAGGATTAGGAAGAGTTTGAATGATACTAGCTTTAGTTACCATTATCCAATTTTATATCAGCTCACCCCTCTTCTGGCCTGTACTGTAGGTTGACCAGACATCTCTGATTTCCGGGGAGAGTCCACAATTTCGAACCACCTGTCCCTGGCTAAAGATGGAAATGTCCCCGATTTGACCATTTTATGAACGAGGGGGAAAATGTTGCATGTAAATTGTTATTATGGTAGAGAGCAAGCATGCTGCGCACAGAAACAGCTGTTAACGTATAAATGAGGAGCAGAGTGCATCAGTTTTAAAACAGACGAGGAAGTTTGTTATCATAGCCGGCTGAATGCAGCTACCCTGTGTCACCCCGAAATTCCACATCCTCTGTCTCCGCTCCAGACCACCTGCACAAAGCAAAGCCTACAGCCTCTGCTGTTCCTCTCGTCTTGCTCCGCTCCGACTTCCTCTGAACTCGAGGAGAGCGTGCGCTATAATATTATTAAATTAATGAGAGCAAAAACACGCTGGAATTAACACTTAATTTAAAAAGAGATTTAAAAAAAATCCCCATCAGCATCCAGCATATGTGCAGTTTCTGCCCAAATATTTTCTTTTTGTTGCGGATTTTTGAAACAGGGATAACTAAGATCATATAATATTTACATTTACATCCTATCAAAATAATAACAGCTTTTTTAAAACAAAAAGCACAGCCGCATCTATGTGCACATAAATAGAAAATTGGTTTAGGATTGTGAAAATATATTCCTATTAGGTTTCCCTATAACTTTATTAAAGGACACATTATTTTTATGCTGGCCCTGAGAACTTATTTTTTTATCATCTATACGTGTGACAATGACTAAATATAATTTTGGAGTCGCTGCTTCAAGCTGCTCATGAGAAAGATCCAGATTTATATATGTATTAATGGTGGTAATTTAATCTGAATACAAAAATCTAATGTAACTTTTTTACTAGTGATAGAGATTTTAGTCCAGGCTGCTGAAGGCCACCCAATCCATATCAGCTGTCCAGAATACAGTATAAACAACTGGAGGCCATTTTATTTTATAGTTATCATTATGTAGAAAAAAAATATGTTTTTCAATTTGTATATATATATATATATATATATATATATATATATATATATATATAAAAGTTTAATTTTAAATTTTTTGGAATGGAAAATGAGGGAAATCTCACAGACTCTGTATGGATGCTAACTATCCTGTCTCTGAACACCATATAATGTCGCTCACAAGGGAAGAAGACAGAGAAAACTGAATCACCAGATGGCACTAATAAACACTATTGACTGATTAATATTATTTATCTTAGGAAATGGAAGAGACGCATTGGATTTCGCACTTGATTTCTGTTTAAATATTAAAAAATGTTTAAAAATGGATGAAAACATCACTGTCCCTGTTTCCTATTTTAATTTCTATTAAATTTATTATTATCTTTGAGATGGAAATTTCCCCAGATTAGATTGCAGAAATCTGGTCAACTTACTGATCAAATTCCATATATACTTTCAACTACCTATTGACATAAAATCAAACGGTACCATGTTGCACTCCTAAAACCATTATTGTGACATAGATGTAGTGGAAAAGTGGGCAATTTTCTATTCAATCTGAAAAACTCACACAAAAGAAATACAATTAGAAGAATTTTATTGATACATTTACTTTAGTCTTTGGCGCTCAGACCTCGGCAGTTGAATTTATTTTGCTTTGATATACATAAACAGGAGTAAGAGTAGGGATGTTTCCAGGGATGTTTCCAGGCCTGAAACTGTTGGTGAGGTGGAGATGGATGAAGTTGGTCAGGCCATGACTGCTGTATGAAGAGATTCAGTGGACTGCATGAGCTGGTACTACTGCTCCACTCTGGGACCTGGAAAACGAGAATCAAGCTTGAATAACACAGGTTGCATGAACCTGTCCATGATGAGCAAGCATGGAGCGACAGTGGTGAGAAAAACTTCCCTTTTTGGAAGAAACCCCTGGGAGAACCAGGCTCAACATGGCGGTATTCTGTCGGACCGGTTGAGATGAGACAGGGAAAAAAGCAAGAGTCAGGGAAGAATGACCCTCTGATGAAACTTTGGCTACGATGGTGGAGAAGGGGCTGGAGATGGGTGAATCGGGACATCTGAGTCAGAGTTCAACATGGTGCAACCACTGCCATGGTGCAACCACTGAGATGTAGATTTGGTGACCTTTTAAGATGAGCAAAGGATGCTGATTGGCTTTCATGGATGTGTGGTTTCGAACTGATTGGCTTGTGACGGAGGCGGACATGGGTAAGTAATCGTTTATTCAGTTCAACTTCCGCCTAGGCTCCATTGAACATGATTTACCCACTGGTAAACTAAAAAAAGCACCAAATATAATGCAAAGTGCAAGGCTTGTCTTAGAGGCAGGCTTTCCAGTCCTATTGTTCCATCTAAACATGATGAGTTTGGCAAAACGACATGGGAGTTGGTGGAGGGTCTGTTATATTGTGAGGAACATATGCTAATTGAAATTCAACAACATTTGACAAACATTTCTACTGGACCCTATCCAAGAACCTAAAATTGGTTAATTTCTTTTTTCATTATTGAGCCACAAACATGGTAAAACAAATGTTTTATTTGCAAAAGTGTTTATGCAAGTTAACTGACTGTACTTTTAGCATGGTAATTAAGTAAAATGCCTGCAGTGTTGGTTCATTTTGTCCTGAGTGGGCTTAAAGGTAGGAATAAAAGTTTGCATATTCCTAAAAAGGGTCAAGAAAAGGTTTCTGATAAAGCTGGGATGAGAAAAAACTTTATTTCACACCAAACTGAAGAAATTACATAAATTAACTCTCAGTTCCAGAAGTGTCAGGACTCCTGTCTTTCTGTTGTGTTTCTGTGTTTGTCTCCCTTCCTCCACCAGGAGGCGCCTGGCTCTGGTCTGCCTCCTCACACACTTGCTGATGGTTTCTTCGTTAATGGAGCGTTCTTAAGCTGCTGACTGCCACTACCTCGACGCCAGAGTGTTTGCCAGTTTTGGGTACTCTAGCCAAGCTGAGTTTTGCTGAGTCAAACTGAGTTCTTGTCAACCTGAGTTTTAACTGTGTTTTTGTCTTTGACTCTCGGCAGGAAGTCATCCTGCAAACTGGATTTTTTCTGACCTTCTCTCCCTGGAAGGATCAACTGAGCTACAAACTGAGCTGGGGTTCAAACAGGAGGTTTGGATCCACTTTCCCCAAGAGATTGTTTGAGCTTCGCACTGAGAAAGGGATTAATCTCCACTACGACCCGTTCAAGTACCGCAGGAAATCTGAGTGGCAGTCAGTTTCTCCGTTAACAACTGCATTCTGGGTAAACCCTGTTCCGCCCTTCACCGAATCAGACAAACACTGGAACAACAGCATACAGACTTGAGTCAAGGATTCAACAACTTCTATGGAAACGTGAGTCAGCAACCAAATCCTCTTATCCAAGTTTTAGAGCCAAATTTCCCACTGAGCCTGAACTAACCGCTGTGTCTTCCCCTCACTTTTCAGTTCCGGTTGAGCAGTGTTCATAGCAACACTTCTCTCAGTATTATTTCTTCAATAAAACCTGTTAAACCTTTTCCCTGGTCTCCCTGTTTGGTCTTCTGCATTTGGGTCTGAACCTTAGTAAAATCATGACAAGAAGTATTTTCTCTGTCTGGGGGGAAGGAAAACAACATAACAGGGTTATGAGCGTTTTTAAACTCAAACACTGTAATATATATATTCTGAAATACTGCAAAGTAGCATTTTTGAACAAATGCCCCCTTTAAATCTTAGAAGGCTGTTAATGATAATGTTCAGAAATGGTTTGTTTGATGTGGCTTTTATGAACAAATATCCCCTTTTAACTCCAACAGATTCAAAGCAAAATACTGAATGTGTTGAATAAAAACAAGCTGTTATATGACTGCTGATTAATATATATTGTCCCATTTGGTTAGGAAACAAGAAACAGGTGCAGAATCGGCATTTCATAGGGAAATTTAACATTAAATGAACTTCAAAAGGCTATTTTTTTGTATTTTATTGACTATTTGGCAATGGTCCTGTAAGTAAAACCTCTGTCATCATTGTCAGTTGGCGAATTTATGAGCAGTCATTATCTTCACAGCAGTAGATAACGGTTTGAACAACTTCAGACTGAATCAACAAAAGAAAAAGAGGAAGGCCAACCACAAAGCAGATGTGTTTTGTCCTGTAACTATTCTCAGATTCATTCCAAACGTTTGTATTAAACCTTCATATATCACCCTTATTCAACCGTTACTAACATAAACCTTTATTTATTCCATCTAAAAGCAGGGTTTCAGCACCAATTTTTTCCTATTTTTCTCAGCAAAATATCTTCCTTGTTCCTGCTAATGAAAACTGTCTCCACCCCAGGAAGCTGCCACAGCCATGTTACCCTGTGTTAAATGCAAATGATATGTTATGGTTAAACTTCAGGTCTTTTTTTTTCATCTTGGGGATGCAGCTCTGCCAGAGTAATAATGAACCTACTGTATTGGCTGCTTATCTGAGTAATGAACTTCCACCAAAATCCACCTAAAAAAGATTAGGTGAAAGACCATGGATCCATCCAAACCTCCTGCTCCTATCTCCTATCCCTTCACCTTTCACAGGGTCCTCTTTAATAACACTATCCAGGGTAGGAAAGGAGCTCAGAACACCTGGACACAGATATAAAAGATGCTGATCAAATTAGAACGACAGCTTCTACGGAAAAGAAACAAAAAAAACAAAAGGTACACAAAAGTGGTGGATCAATTCTCCATTATGAAACCGCTAATATATAAATATGTGTACATTTTCATGTGTCACGCAGAGAAGACATAGGGCCGGATTTATCAAAGGTTTGCGTGTATTAAAACGTGAGCTATTTCATTGCGCACGCTAAAAAATGTACAAACTGATCTATCAACAGCGTGCTAAAAGGATTTGGTCTTTAAAACGTGCTAAATAGCGCCTCTTATCCATTTAGTACTTTTTCTGCAATGAATATTCAATATGGGGCGTTTAGACGCAAAAGTGCGTCTTGTGGGAGGAGAACATGTAAATATATTAATTTAGCACTCGCAAAGTGATTTATCAAACCTGAAAGCAATTTTGCTAACGGTATCTGACTCTATATTTAACACGTTTCAAAAGAAGGTGCAAATGGTCTGTATGCGTAATTGCGCACACATGGCAGCGGTTATTGTCGCAAGAAGGAGACATCTAAATGAAGCAAGGAGACGCAGAGAACGCATTTTTTCACTCCATGTGAATATTTTTGGAATGAACGAGGAAACGATCATCAAAACGTATCGTTTATCCAGCATTGCCATTTTGGAGCTGTTGGGGGAACTCCGAATGGATTTGGAGCCAGCCACAAGGAGGACCCACGCAATACCAGCTATAACAAAACTCCTTGCAACGTTGCACTTTTTTGTATCTGGGTCATTCCAGCGTACGGTTGCAGCGAGAGCTGGGATCTCCCAATCTAATTTTTCAGAAGTGCTGTCCGACGTTCTAAATGCCATGTGTCGCCGTATGAGAAAGGTCATTAGGTTTCCACACAACCGGCAGTCACTAAATGACACCAAACAAGGCTTTTTTGCAATCGCTGGATTTCCCGGAGTGATTGGAGCGATTAATTGCACCCATGTTCAACTTGTGCCCCCTGCAGAAAGTGAGCATGTGTATAGGAATCGCAAACACATGCATTCTTTGAATGTGCAGTGCGTTTGTGATGCCCAAGGCATCATTACCAACGTTGTGGCAAAATATCCCGGGTCAGTGCATGACTCTTTCATTTTAAGAAACAGCTACCTGTTTTCCAAGTTGCGTGATGGAGAGTTTGGAGATGGCTGGCTTGTAGGTGAGTCAAATATTTAGAAAAAGAAATAATTTCTTCATCAGTGTCGTATTCACCCAGATTTCTTTTTTAAGGTGACAGTGGTCACCCCCTACATCCCTTCCTCCTGACACCCGTTCTCAACCCGACCACTGCTGGAGAAATTGGATACAATGAGGCCCATATTCGCACCCGGAACATTGTGGAGCGCACCTTTGGGATCTTGAAGAGCAGGTTCCGATGTTTGGACCGTACTGGTGGAGCACTGCTGTACAAGCCAGAAAAAGTTGCCCAGATTGTAGTGACCTGCTGCATGCTTCATAACATTGCCAAACAACACGGGCTGGAGCATGACGCCCTACCGGAGAATCCCGACCTCCCCCCTGCGCCTGTGGAGCAACATGCCAATACTGCGGGAATGCGTATGCGCAAAAATCTCATCCACAGTCACTTCTTGTGAGCCATTTGGTATGTGCATTTTTCTACAGGCCAATACAAAACACCTGTGTTTTTTTTGTTTTTTTTGAGGGGGTGGGGGTGTCACTGTAACATTTAAATTTCTTAATGCACTAGTTTGTACAAACTACTAGTTTGAGCATCTAATTATGTTAAGTCCAGCAAAAGTTACACTTCCTTTAGATTAAGCAACATGGTAAAAGAAATATAGCCTTTTTTTCCCCCACAAAGTGAAGAATCAAACACACAACTTAAGTGTTGCAAGTATTTATTTGTATCTCCTTTTACGCAGGTGGAACTTGCCCACAGTGCGCACTCCTTCCTCTGCGGTTCCTGGCTGCCTATTTGTTGCTGTGCCACTTTGTTGAGCCGTTTCTCCACCTGGATTGGGGGTAGTCATTGGCCGCATCCCTTCCCGTATCCCTCTTGCCACAGAATTGACAGCCATTGTCAGGGCAGACACTGCAGAGACCATCTGTCTGCAGTGGGTGGCTATGGTCTGAGTGTCGCGCCTTGCCGCCCGTGCCAACGTTGATGCCACACGCATCTCCCGTGCAATTGTCTGCAGGGCTGCAGACTGTTTTTTTTGTTCTTGCAGCAACTCCAAATCAATATGTTCCAGGCTCATACGAGGCCTCACGGGGGTGGCAGCTGCTACGGGGGGATTTGATGATGGCTGGACCTCTGATGCAGATTCTAAATGTAAAGCAAATGTTTAGTTACGTATTTGACTTGAAACAGCATTAAATTCACAGGTGGTGCATTCTTTTCAGTTCTGAATAAATCTTTTCAATAAACCTTTTCTGAGATTGTGCACCTACCGTGTCCTGCTGTTTGGTCAAGTGTGTCATACCCGGCAATCCCAGTGATTTGCTCCTCACAGAGCGTCAGCTGAACTTGTTCCTCAATGCTGGTCAGAGGCATCTCATCTACTGTGCCCCCTCCTGTTTTGTTCGCAGATGTTTTGTTATATGCCACTTTTTCTTTGGTTCGCCTTCTAATATCCTGGTATCTTCTTTTTACTTCATCCACTGTTCGCAAGGTTTCACCAACAGCGTTTACTTTATGACAGATTTGTTCCCATATCGCGTTCCTCTGTGTGACAGTCACACCTCTTTGCTGTAGCTCACTTAAATGTTTGTTGGCTTCATCCACCAACACCTCCATTTCCATGGGGTCGAATTTTCTTTTGCGCTTTCTGCTGCCCGAACTCGCCATGCCGCAAACCACAAAACGCGCAAAACCATCATTTAAATAGGGCGTCTCCAACAGTTTTGCACCTGCCACCAGTTACGCAATCACTCTTGTTAAATCACCCGCAAACCATGGTTCAGCCCCTCGCGCAAAATTCCAGTTTGCGAGCGCAAATTACTACACGCAAAATTGGATCTTGATAAATCCGGCCCATAATGCGTGTCTGTTCCATTACACGACCAGGACTGTTCTCATATGTCCTGCCATGCAAAGGATTGTGGGAAGCTGTATACATCCTAAGTCAATAGAAATATCAGGAGGCCCCTAGGCTAAATGACCTATCGATAGAAAGCATCTCGCTTCCTCTTCCTTACCACCAGCACTATTTGGAAAGTATTTATTATTGCTGCAGCTGATGCATCTCGGCTTTAGCTTAAATGCCATTACCAATTTGCCTGATTTGAATAGACTACATTTCTTGGTAAGTTTGCAGTTGTGGCATATTTTTTCCCTTCATAGATACAGGATGAAACTGGAAATTAAGCTCTATCAGAACAGTATCAGAGGTTTATGGACAGGGATAACGAAGGTCAGTGGCTTTAAGCTGAATGAGGATCTCACTGATGGAGAGAACCAATGAACTGAACATATTCTTCAATAGGTCTCAGTTCGGGAAGAACCTTAGCATCCTTCTCTCTTACCTGTAGGATATATTGGGATTATTCTAGCTTTCCTTTACAGTTATCTGGTCCTCCTTTGACCCAGCTCTGTTGGATTCCACAGCACCTCTTCAACCTTTGCCAGGTCCAGCAGATAGTTCCGAACTGCCCTCCTACCATGTTAGAAAACTCAGCCTATATTCCTCAATCAGAATAGACCTGTTTCCCTTACAACCCTCAACATGAAAATCCTAAAGACACTCATGTTGGTCAATTTGGGCAATTTAACCCAACTTAGTTTGTGAGAAACTTCAGAAAACTCAGGCGGAGGCATCAATAATCACCTGGATCAAAGACTACCAGACAAACAGGGCACCGTTTTATTGACTGAAGGGTCAACTGTATAATCCACCAGTCAGCAGCACAGGAGCACCACAGTGGACATTACTCTCACTATTACTTTTTACTCCATAAACCTCTGACTTCCAGTAAAAGAGTCTTGCATCAGAGATGGACACAAGTATAGGCTATAGTCAGTGATCTCAAAGCCTCTTTTTAACTGCATTTTTTGTCCCAATTATCATCTTATCAAGTAATTTATTTACTTCCGTATGGATTCTCAAATGTTAAAAAAGAAACCTATCAGATTTTCAATTAATGCAAAAAATACAAGCTATGATTAAATTGTGGCCTTTCTAACAATGATACTGATACTGTTCTATCAGAACAGTATCAGAGGTTTATGGACAGGGATAACGAAGGTCAGTGGCTTTAAGCTGAATGAGGATCTCACTGATGGAGAGAACCAATGAACTGAACATATTCTTCAATAGGTCTCAGTTCGGGAAGAACCTTAGCATCCTTCTCTCTTACCTGTAGGATATATTGGGATTATTCTAGCTTTCCTTTACAGTTATCTGGTCCTCCTTTGACCCAGCTCTGTTGGATTCCACAGCACCTCTTCAACCTTTGCCAGGTCCAGCAGATAGTTCCGAACTGCCCTCCTACCATGTTAGAAAACTCAGCCTATATTCCTCAATCAGAATAGACCTGTTTCCCTTACAACCCTCAACATGAAAATCCTAAAGACACTCATGTTGGTCAATTTGGGCAATTTAACCCAACTTAGTTTGTGAGAAACTTCAGAAAACTCAGGCGGAGGCATCAATAATCACCTGGATCAAAGACTACCAGACAAACAGGGCACCGTTTTATTGACTGAAGGGTCAACTGTATAATCCACCAGTCAGCAGCACAGGAGCACCACAGTGGACATTACTCTCACTATTACTTTTTACTCCATAAACCTCTGACTTCCAGTAAAAGAGTCTTGCATCAGAGATGGACACAAGTATAGGCTATAGTCAGTGATCTCAAAGCCTCTTTTTAACTGCATTTTTTGTCCCAATTATCATCTTATCAAGTAATTTATTTACTTCCGTATGGATTCTCAAATGTTAAAAAAGAAACCTATCAGATTTTCAATTAATGCAAAAAATACAAGCTATGATTAAATTGTGGCCTTTCTAACAATTTTTATGAATGAAAAACTGTATTTCAGACAATCCGGTAAAAAAAAATATGTCTGAAAAAAATCTAAACGATTGGTTCAAGGCCTTCTATAGTAATTGTAGTAATAATTTTTTTCAAATTTATTGTCATACCCTGAAATGCTAACTTTGCTGACTATTCCTTAGTTTTAAACTGTGGTCAGAGACTCAGCACATGCACAAACTCAACTCTGTTACATTGATTCATACAGTCCCTTAATTACGTATATATATTATATTTAGCTTAGTTCCTAAACTTAGAGTGTTACTGACACTGACTGGACCTCAGCTGTATCTTTGTTGTCTCCAAACCAAACTGAGAGTGCTGGTGTTGCCTCTGAGTAAACCAGCGGAGTCGTCGGGGAAGCACAGCTGGGCAAATGGTTGCGGGCTCCCAGCACCAGCTGCAGATTCTTAAGCAAAAAGAGCCACCAGGTGTTTGGGATTTCACGCTCCTCCCCTCCTTCGTTGGCTCCCACCGCGGCCTGCTGGACCGTTACTGGGTTGGATTGGCACCAGCTGTTATCCCACAGTGCCACACGGGCCTACAGATTAGCATGCTTTACTGCATGTCTTCCCCTCAAACACAACAAGCATTTGAGTATGTTTGAAGTAATTTTGAAGTTGATTTTGATGCTCTTTCAGAAGATATAATCTGTTTCCAAGAAAATTGTACTTCCCCTTTCCATGTGTGCTGTTCCCTCAATTCTAAAGTGGGGAATTCCACCTCTTCTTTTTTTTTTTCTCCTTTCCAGCAATTTTTAGTCAGAAATCTAAAAATCTTGGATGTAAACGCAATCCAGTCTGAGGAAAAGTGTCTTGCAATAAATAATATTCGATACTTTTAGTCTCTGGTAATGAAAAAAAGTCCACATCATCATTCCACCTCCACTGTGCTCTCACTGTAAGTATGTACTGATGTCTTTTTGTGGTTTGCAGTGCCTGAAAATTCCAGTCAACTCGACATTTCTTTTACTAATTTTAGTCCATACGCTTTTTCAGAAGACTGAATTTCGGGGATGGATTATGTTCATCGTTTGCTGTTTTTATTCCATGTTTTATAAACTTGTTTAACAATTCCAGATTACAGGTTGTTTTTGTTTATTGCTCAGACCTCTGTTTTTCATTACCTTGACTTTCTGCATGTGCAGCATATCTGAGTTTGTTTATAAAGTTATGTTTATTCTCTTCAGTGGCATTGTTCCTGAATCTGAATCAGTCCTGAGTACTTTATGCTCCATCAAGAACCTAATTTGATATCTTTTTATAGTAACAATGATTTCCCACATCTGTGCTGATCTTATTCATTCTCCATACTTTAATACGATGGATATAAAATGACTAAACATCTACCTTTCTGGTAACTTGACTCTCTTTATGGTTAGAGTTCTCATTGCTGGGGTGATAGCCAGGCCCAAGTATTTGCGTCATCCTCCATTTAGAAGCACTCCCGCAGCTCAGGAGCCCTTTTGATGAACTGGATTACTTAGGCTTTAAAGAGAGGGTCAGCCGAGAGATCTTTAGACTCGTAAGATCAAGAGTTCATGTGAGAGTAAATCCTGAGAGCATGCCATTGATTTATAAATGAGAGTAAACACAAATCTGGTAATTAACCGGGCAAAACTATCTGCTACCCAATAAGATCTGGAAGAATTAACAACTTTAGTTTGTATTTTCCCCAAAGCAGATGTGTTATATTTTGTTCATCTATACCAGTCTAACTCATGACATTTCCATCGAATTCCAGCAGTCGGACCAGCTTAAATAGAACTCTGGTCTATCTTAATAGGAGAATGAAGAATAGTCTTGTCATGATCTTGGCGCTGATGACTGGCTTATTTATTCATTTCATTTACCTGTCTAACTCCGTCCAGTTTCTTGTTACTAATCATCACATCAACCTGCTCCTGCTTTTATTTAACCAGCCCGCTAACCAGTCAACAGCGTCAGATTATTCTTGAGCCAGTGGGGAGAGTGTTTCAGGATTCAGCGTTACCTTCGTATTTCTGATTACCTGATCCTGACCTGTTCTACCTCTCAACCTGCCTCAGCCAAGCCTCAGGCTGCCTGTTAACATCTGATCTCTTTAATCTGCCTGCTTCCAGTCATCAGTACAGATTATTCTCTAGCCACTGGTGAGTGCTTCAACATTAGCTTAGTGTTTCTGATTACCTGATCCTGACCTGTCCTGCCTTTCAATCACTAAGCCTGACTGTACCCATCTGATCTGTTTGCCTAACCGTACCTGGATCTGTTTCCTGTCACCAACCTGGATTTCCCTTCAGAACCTCTTCGAACTTCTGATCTCCTGGTTCTGATCTCCGAGCGCCTCCTCAACATCAGCTTTTACTTTGCCCTCTGGATTGACCTGCCTTCTGTTGTCTGGCTCTGGACCCATGTATGTTCTCCATCCCCTCAGGCTGTGGCGTCTGGGACACTCTGGGTGGCGCCTGCACATCTTGTTGGCAGCCCACCGCTGGATCCTACCTCATTCTGTGGGCATTGACTGAACTATTAAACCAGGTTAGTGACTCACACATTCATAATCTTCCTCTGCCAGATTTAGATGGTCACTAACCTGTGTTTCCTTTCTGCCTAGGTTGCTGCCATAGATGGCCTAACTGCTGTTACTGCAGATCTGTTTTTAAATAAATGCTTTTTGAATTATCTGACTTTCTGTCTGCCTTCAATACTGGGTCTTCTGTTTTGGGTCTTGAAATATCTGCTCAGTTCTATTCTCAAGAACATTA
Organism: Cyprinodon diabolis; assembly: GCA_030533445.1. Classification (NCBI taxonomy): domain Eukaryota; kingdom Metazoa; phylum Chordata; class Actinopteri; order Cyprinodontiformes; family Cyprinodontidae; genus Cyprinodon; species Cyprinodon diabolis. Next base: position 8,198,425 of record CM060085.1, read on the forward strand.
CTTCCAATTAATAAGAAAGGCCCATTATTTATCAGATTATATGCCAAATAGGAATGTAGCACATTTTGGGGCTGAGCCTACCTCTCATATCAATCCTTACAATAAAACTAAACCCAACTATCTGTTCGAGGCTGGAACAATGCTGTATATAGACCTTTTTTGTTGTATTCTTAAATAATTTTAACAGTCTTCAGTTGTTCGTAGTTGTTGTCTGCACAAGGATATTACTGAAAAAACACCATAACACTGATTGTCTTTGAGCGACATTAAACCTTAGTTGATCCAAAAAATCCTTTAAAAGCAAAAAATGAACAAATCTCTTTCTTTCTCATTATTAACATAATCACCATTATCATTAATATATTTATGAGAGTATTATTATTATTAATATTATTGTTGTTGTTGCTATTGTTATTGTTATAATACTTTTACCACTATCAATATCATGACCATTTTCATTATAGCTATGATTATTCCTATTATCATGATGATGGTTATTATTAATATCAGTACTAATACAAATTAATCTTTATGTCTTTGCTGTAAAACTAATTAAAAACTGTCCCCACTATACTTTGTCAATACGGAAAATAAAACAATAACCTTCCCTTCAAGGCTGCATGTTTTTTGTCCTCTCTGTTGATGCTTTGCTTTGCTTATGCTTCTTTTTCACTCCTTTTCTCAACAATATGATTATGGCCAATCTATGCTCACATGCTTTTGTTTATGTATGTATATTTTCTCCTTTTCTCCTCTGCAACTGTATCATATTGCTACTTTTCTTGCTTGTTGTAATGCACACCATATTAAACAAAAAACAGAACAAATGTTAAAGGGACCGAGTACTTTTTTTTCCCTGCAGGACCGTATATCATATCATGTTTGAAAAGTTAAAACCTCGCAGAAAGGAGTTGTTCGCTCGTTTCACAGTCTCTCTAAATATGAGCTCACACAACGATATATTTGAGAATATGTTTATATAAATACACACATAGTCTTTAGCCCAGGCAGCCTAAACAACTGCTAACAATTACAACCATTAGTGGTTTGGCATTGCCAGCACCCACTCTGCCTGCTTATAATATGATGGAGCACAAATGTCATAACAGTGGAGTTTTGAGACAAACAAGATGCACAACGAACGAGATGCCTAAAGTAGCACTTTGTAGCACTTTGAGATTTGATGTCAAATGTAAAGTGCGTTATAAATAAAATTCATTATTATTATTATAATAAAGTCCAGAGCAACACTCTGCAGTACAAAAAAGAAATAGCTTGGGAAGCAGATCTGTAATCAGTTTAGGAGAAGGAAGAAGTCTTATTCTGCTACAGGTTAAACGGATTTTACAAGTTCAGAAACCAATGGTTCCTCACTCTGAAGCTGCCGACTGAAATAAATAGACTAAAATTCAACGTCTCCGCAGGAACATTTGACCTAAAGTTACTTTGAGACTAAAACCACGCTTGTGACTTTAATAATTGATCTATGTGAACATCCTTCTGATAAATAATACAATTGGGCTCTGTTTGATATTTCAAACACAATGAGATATTTCACGTTTTGAATAACAGGAGCCTGTTAGACGATGAAGTCTGTCTTTTCTTGTAGACAACTATAAATCCATTTTTACAACGTAAAAAAAATAACTTAATTACACCAACATAGCATCACCAGACCTTCTGCATTACATTTTGTGTATATACTGTATATATTTTTGATCAGGACCTGTCATTTAAATCCCAGATCAAAGAGGTTTCTAGAATTTCCTTCTTTCATCTGAGGAACATTGCAAAAATTAGAAATCTCCTGTCCAGGGGTGATGCTGAGAAACTAGTCCATGCATTTGTTACTTCAAGGCTGGACTATTGTAATTCTTTACTATCAGGAAGTCCACAAACTGTAGTTAAAAGCCTTCAGCTGATCCAAAATGCTGCAGCCAGAGTTCTGATGAAAATTAAAAAGAGAGATCACATCTCTCCTATCCTGGCTTCTCTTCATTGGCTTCCTGTTAAATCAAGAATAGAATTTAAAATCCTCCTTCTCACATATAAAGCCTTAAATGGCCATGCTCCATCTTATATCAGAGATCTGATTGTTCCTTATGTTCCTAACAGAGCACTTCGCTCTCAATCTGCAGGTTTACTAGTGGTTCCTAGAATTTCTAAAAGTAGAATGGGAGGCAGATCTTTTAGTTATCAGGCTCCTCTCCTGTGGAACCAACTACCAGTTTTAGTCCGTGAGGCAGACACTCTGTCTACTTTTAAGACTAGGCTTAAAACTTTCCTTTTTGATAAAGCTTATAGTTAGGGTGGCTCAGGTTATCCTGAGCTATCTCTATAGTTATGCTGCTATAGGCTTAGACTTCTGGAGGACATAGGGACCCCCATTTCATCATTCTGCTTCATTCTCTCTCTGTTCTCCTATTCTGCAGAATCTGTTTGTTCAATCTCTAACCTTCTGCTCTCTCTGCTTTTCCTCAGAGTAGCTTTGCCTCGTCTGTTCCTGTTTGGCTGTGACGTCATCCAGGACAGAAACCTCAGCTGTGCTGCTTCCATCAACACCCTTGTTTGTAGATGTTGGAGATCGGCCTGTCTTCAGGTGTGGTCCTGTTTCTCTGGCCGTGGCTGGGTGGATGTGCTCTCTTCATCCTCTCGCATGGGAGCTGCCTTGGAGCTCGTCTGCCTGGCTGTGTGTTTCCTGGACGGGGCCGCCTTTTACAGCTGCTTTTTGTATCTCTGCTTCTGTCTCCTTGAACCCCAGTCGGCCTCGGCAGATGGCCGCTCACACTGAGCCTGGTTCTGCTGGAGGTTTCTTCCTGTTAAAAGGGAGTTTTTCCTCTCCACTGTCGCTACAAGCATGCTTAGTGTGAGGGATTGTATTTGAGTCAATGAGTCAATGCAATCAACTGGTTTTCTGGATGTGATCTGATTCTGATTCTTTTTGGTTGAATTGACTGAGTTATGACAATGCAGGACAGATGAAGAAAATAAAATCCTATGTAAGTGTTCTTGGTTCTAGCTCAGACCTTTATCATGAGATAAACATCATACCAAAGGTGTTAAGAGGGTTTTTTTTCTCATCCTCAAAAGAAATACAGCTCCGGTTTTTATTCTAATTTCATTTCCTGCTGCTCTACTGCCTTTTAAGACCCAGTTCAATAAAAAAAAGAGATTTAGATATCAAGAGATACACTTAAGCGGGATGAAAAAAATACATATGATAAGAATATTAACCGTCTTTTGTTATTTCAAATCTGCACCCAAACCTTTTTGTCCTTCTTTGGTTTATAACCACCTACTAAGTTTATTTCTCATTAATTAACAGGATTCCATCGGCATCAAAAGATTATGACCTTTGATGAAACCCAGAATCACTTTAAGAAACCTACTACAGGAGAACGAGTGGTTGTCAAAGGGAGTACAGAACGTCTTCAAGCATTAAAACCACACATATGGATAAGGTTACAAAACAAAAGCACAGATGCAATAAAACAGGAAGGAAAACAGAACACTTTTAATCAAAGATATTTAAACGAATGACTTCAAGGGGAGGCCTCAATCATTAAAAAAGTCCAGAAACCCAAACTCAAAATAAAAACCGGAACAAATAGGTGAAATGATGGCACCACCAACATGTTCAGGCCTGCAGAATTTCCTCTTTTTTTTTATAAACTGAAAAAAAAAATACAAGTCAAGCCCTCTGTACACATATAGGTGGATCTGTGTTGTTTTGAGTTCAAGTGAACCAAAGGTCTGACTCCATCAGGGCTCAGCAGGAGGGTTTTAATGGCTGCTGATGGATTGAGCAGCTTTAAGTGAATTAGGAGAGGAGCCTGAAAGTGAACAAAATAAGGTTAGTGGGCCTGATTAGGGTGTGTGTGTGTATGTGTGTAAACAGAAGTGAACCCCTATAATAAATCATGACATAGTGAATGGTGTGCATCCCTATCTCAAGAAATCCAACTTCACTTGTTTAAAAATAAAGCAGTTTAAAATGGATCAAATAAAAAAATATATATTTTTTTTTTTTTTAAGGTCCCTTAGTTGCAGCTGTATCTATATTAGGCCCTCTTTTGTTCAGAGTTATTATAAAAGAGTTTGGCCGGAATGTTTAAAGTGTAAATGTGCAGTTTTTTGCAGATGATGTCAGGCTCCCAACAAGAGGACACAGTTTTTAAAGCGGAAAGACAGTTGGGTTTTACACAATGTTTATTTGAGACAGAACTGTAGAGGTTGGTGTCTAAGGCTGGAAACTCGGCAGGAGGAAAACTCAGGTTAGTGACCACTTGATGAAGACCGTGTAGTTCCTCATCTTAGCTCACCTGTGCACCGTGGTGAGCCCCACCCTGGATTTTCTTACCGAACTCACATCGAAGTGGATGCCATCATCTATCTGCTGCATTGGGTGATCACCCACCTGGAGACAACCGAGAGCGCAGTGAGAGTCATGTTCTTTGACTTTTCCAGCTCTTTTAACACCATCAGACCAGAGGTGCTGCGGGGGTAGTTGGAGGATGCCGGAGTGGACAGACATCTTGCTGTCTGGACCATCAATTACCTCACCGAACACCCTTAGTACGTGTGGCTGCATGGCTGTCAGTCAGAGGTTTAAGTCTGCAGTACCGGGGCCCCCCCGGGCACCTTTCTGTCTCTGTTTCTCCTCACTCTGTACATCTCAGACTTCACCTACAACACGAACAGCTGCCATCCTCAGAAGTTCTCTGATGACTAGGCTATGTTTCTCAGAGGAAGCAGCTGGAGTATTGATCGGTCATCATGAACTTTTTGGACCGGTGTGAGAAGAACCACCTGTGTCTTAACACCAGTAAGACTAAGAAGATGGTGATAAACTTCAGGAGAAGACCCCCACCTCACTCACCCATGAACATCCAGGGGCAGTAAATAGAAACTGTGGACAGTTTAAAATACCTGGGCGCTCACATCAATAAGAAGCTGGACTGGACTCATAACACAGACACCCTGAGTGAGCAGGCCCCTGCTTAAAACCTCCTATGTTTCTGTGATGTTCTCAGCCCTCCTCTATGCTGTTGTCTACTGAGCCTCTGGCAGCGCAGAGCGCAACAGAAAGAGACTGAACAAACTAGTGAGAAAGGCTGTTTCTGTTCAAGGCTGCACTCTGGACTCATTGGAGGAAGTGGCAGAGAGGATGGTGCTAGCCAAGCTTACATCCATCATGGACAACACCTTTCATCCTCTGCACCAGGCTGTAGTTGAGCTGAACAGCTCCTTTAATAAATGACTTTTACACCGTTTGTAAAAAGGAACGCCACCGCAGATCACTCATCCCTGTCATATGTAGACCCACTGTATATACTGTACTATATACATATATCACAAGCACCTTTTTCTTCCTTTGGCACTCTCTTTCTCTTTCTGACTATTTGAACTGATGTAACATGTACATTTCTCTACTGTGAGATAAATAAAGCAATCTAATTGCTGGAGGATGATAATGAATGTGTGAGTTACTAATCTGGTCTTATAGCTCTGCCAAGAGAATGAGGTTGGTTCCAGCCAGTCAGCTGCCAAGGAGACTTGGTGGGCACTGCCCAGAGAGTCCCAGACACTGATGTCTCGGAGGACAGGCAGGAGATCAGAACCGATGAAGAAGCGGATGAAGGAAGGCAGGATAATCCAGAGCGTGAAGCAAATGCCGGTGTCGAAGATATGCTCGGGAGTCAGAGCAAGGAGATCAGAGGTCCTAAAGGAAATCTAGAATGGAGTCAGAAAGAGTTCCAGGTTCGGTACACAGGCAGAGATCCTGCAAGAGTCTGAGGACAGGTCAGGCAAACAGATCATAACAGGAACAGGCAGGCTCCGAGGTCCAGAGGCAGAGCCGGTCTGGATCAGGCAATCAGAAAAATTCAGGAACGCTAGGGAACTCCACCACAGGCTCAAATAGTCTGACACTGATGACTGATTGAAGGCTGGTTAAATAGAGACTGAAACTGATGGATCAGATTGAGCGGAAATGAGTAGTGGGCAGAGATAAGCAGGTGAATAAGATGAGTAATCAGACCAAACACCAGCGCCAAGCTAATGACTCACTTTCGCGGGGGCAGTGAATTGGTTCAGACATTGATATAAATATCTGAAATAATCTATTTGATTATTTTCAAATTTTCAAGCCCTTTGTAGAAAACTTTCTGAAAAGGCATAGGATTGTTTTTAAATTGCATAACGCATTTTAGTTTTTTTATATTCCCCTCAAAAATAGCTTGTCACTGCCACTGCTCCCCTCGCTTGAAACATTGAGAATTGACCTGTAAATACCTGAATTTCATTCATCGATTGCTTTTTAATCCAAAAACAGCATTCTTGAGGTTGTTTCAATAACATGTACCTGCCTTTCTTTACTTCCTGTCCCTTTTTAACCTAGTAATAATTGTGTTTCATTCCCCGCTGCCTCTAGTCCAGAACTCTCTGGAAAAAGGAGGTTATTAATCTCATATGGATTTTATCTCAGTTAAATAAAGTTTACATCAGTCATGATCATTTTAGATTCCACATTCCAGGATCTCATCTGATTAATGCCGTTTAATCTATGCAAAACTATGTTAAATATTTCATCTAAAATTGTCCAAATTATTTATTCAGGCTTCAATATTTAATATGCATCCACATGTGGATAGCATGACAGTTTAATCTACCATTGCACAGTTGGGGATTCCTTTATTTATTGTGATGCATTTACAAGTTACTTTCTCAAAAAAGGCACGTGAAAAGATTCTCCTTAATATTTATTTTCTAATAGTTGAATTTGAATCGGCTTTATTCATTTTTCTTATCTGCACAATCCAAAGACTCTTTATAAAACGTTTATTAAGGGGTTCTGTGGTGAAATGCTCAGAATTCCATAAAAAGTCTAATTTCATTTAAATAAATAAGCGCTTTTTCACACTTGAAAACATAGGTACAACAAAAGGTGGGGAAAGTACACAAAATGTTACTTCAGTAAGAGTGATACTACTTTAACATAGGTTTACTCAAGAAGCAATCATCAAAGAAATCACTCAAGTAAGGGCAAAACTTCACAACATAAAATAGCTATTCAAGTAATGAGTACGTGTTGAGTAATAACATTTGATTTAATGTTTAAAAATGATTGAATCAGACAAATAATTATATGCAAATGCAAAATTAGCTTTCAAGTACTATAATAAATATTAATATACAAAAACATTGTTACAAAATAAGCAATTTGGCAACATAAACAGTAGGCAATGTATATATGTAAGGAATGGATAAAAATACACTTCTAGCAGCATATTTAACATTTACTTTATTTTCCCCTTTACTCCGAAAAGCTCAAGTTCCTCTTTGTGGGTAGAGTAACCAGAAAATTTACTCAAATAAAAGGAGCAATATTTTTTCTCCATTATTGTTATATTACTTAAAGGTATATTGGAGGATGTCCTTTTTCCGGGTGGATTATCAAAATAATTCATCCTATTAATTGTCGATCATTCTGGTGATATGTTTACCTAAGGCCGTCCTATGTGCTCATACCCATTTTCACTTACCCATGGTGAGTCTGACATAGTGGAAAAATTGCAAATCTTCTTTTGGAAAGTAATTTTGTATGAGCGATGCAAACAGCAACCTTTAAACAGAGCGTGCATGAGGAGAAATGGGCTCGTGTACTGTATGCTCTTACACAACTTTAATAGGTGTTCCCTCTCAGGATCCGGTATAGGGTTGTGCATGTGCTTTTTTCCTTTAAAGTGGAGAGGACGGGTCTTTTAAAAGAGTCACAAAAATTCCTCCACTATACCTTTAAGTAAAAGCAAACAGTGCAGTAAAGTAAAACCAATCCTGAAAGTAATTTTTTTTTTCTATTTTACCTTTTTTTCTCTAGATACGGCTAACATCCAGCTGTGATGGTTTATTGAAACAAAGGAAATCTTGGTTGAAATTGTTCAAACAGTGTTTGTCATTTCAGGTGTCTTTACTGTCACCTTAACTGATTTCCTGTTGGATCATATTTTTAAAGACATTTAGACATATGAGTATTAATTTAGGTTTCTGGCCTTATTTAGCTCGCTTCTGTGTTAATTATTGTTAGAATGGTGTTGCCTTATAGGTTCATTCCTCCGTGTTTAGTTTCTTATGTTCTTTCTACTTTTAGCTTATTTCTATCCGATATTTCTCTGAGTCTCTACCAGCTACTCAACCTCTCTCCGGATTACTGTTTTCTTTTCATTTCCTGTGGTTATCTCTTCTGGTTTCCTGTTGTTTCTTTCCCCTGCCACAATGTGTTAATACTCAGTAGGTATTGGTTCTCCACTAGATCCTTCCTTCACAACTCAATTGGCAAATCGTATTATTTACAAACTCAAATACACTTATTTACTTACCTTAGTAAAATATAATGAAGTAGTGTTACTATTCCTTTATTACAAGATTTGTGTACTTTATCTATCTCTGCTAATATGTTAACGTGCTCATAATACCTGTTAAGGATTTCTAAATGTTGGGAGAAAAAGTGTTTAAGCAAAAATTGAAACAAAGCCAGGGATAACCACAGTCTTACGATAGCATAATTTGGAGGAGCTTAACAGCAAGATCCACAAAAGCACAGAAGAATCCAACACATGATGTCCAAGTGATGCATTGCTGTTATCAAGAAGCTATTTCTGCACCAGAGACGTCCATGCCACTGTAAATTAGCTAAGAGGAAAAACAACACAGGTCAGTTGTCCTACGAAGGTAGAGGCCAGGCTCGGACTGGGAATGATTTTCGGCCCTGGCATTTTCCCATCTACACTGCCTCACGTTTTCCAGCCAAAAAAAAATTCATAAACCGCCTGGATATACGAAATCTCGCACAATTTGAACCAAAGTCTATTTAACTATTAGGCCATACATCTAAAGAAAAAAATTTTTTACCCATAGACGGCCATCCTAATCTAACAACAATGCACATAAGTCAGGAATTGTTAGCCTTTAGATGCAAAACCCCTTAATTCACTGTACATATTTTTGCAAAATATTCTAACATAAATTTGTCAAATATAAGAGGAACATAGTTGTTTGGTTTAAATAAAGCATTTTAGATTTATTATAATTCAGTTTGTTGCAAGGATTTTACAGTTTGAAGAAATAGAAAATTACATCATATGCCAACGCTCACAAGGATGTGCATGACAAGGAAGGGCTATATATACTTCATGCATAATCTAGGTAGTTAATATTGTATTACTTCTTGAGCTCCTAGAGTTTATACTGTCACAGGTAGGTGCTTTGGTCGAGAGACTGTGTTGGGGCCGGTATGATTTAAGGAGGGCAGGCCCTCGCACACTGAACTTAGGACCCACCCACCGCGCAAATGTAGTATCACAGATTACCAGTCCGAGCCTGGGATGAGTCAGTGTCCTATATCAGCCGCTGGTTCTTTTAAAGTCTCCACATTCAAATCTGGTTTTCTGCATTAGAGCATTTCAATGCAGGTTCTGTTGAAGAGCTTTGATGATGCTGGTACCGGCACACACAGCTAAAGGTACCAAAATGTAAACGATTATTATGCTGTAGCTCGGGCTTAATTGGATTAAAATTTCTTGAGACAATTAAGTTTGATTTTCAATTTCAATTCAATTCAGTTTATTTATATAGTGCCAGTTCACAACTCAAGGCACTTTCGCAGTTCAATCAGATCATACAGTCAAATTAATTTAAAGTTTTCTATCTAAGCGAAACCAGTTGATTGCATTGACTCATTGACTCAAATACAATCCCTTACTCTAAGCATGCTTGTAGCGACAGTGGAGAGAAAAAAACTCCCTTTTAACAGGAAGAAACCTCCAGCAGAACCAGGCTCAGTGTGAGCGGCCATCTGCCGAGGCCGACTGGGGTTCAAGGAGACAGAAGCAGAGACACAAAAAGTAGCTGTAAAAGGCGGCCGGAAACACTCAGGAATTATCTGTAAGCAAGTATTGGAGTTTTTCCTCTCTACTGTCTCTACGAGCATGCTTGATGTGAGGGATTGCCTTTGAGTCAATAAGTCAATGCAATCAGCTGGTTTTCCTTAGATAGAAAACTGAATCAATTTGACTATATGACCTGGTTGAAATCTCTCTGGAAAGTGCCTTCGGATGACGTTTTTCGTAAATTGGCGCTATAAAAATAAATTGAATTGAACTGATTTAAGCCTTAATCATCAGAACTGTAACAATAAGGTGTGAAATGTTTTATTCTGTGTTAGAAACAAGTTTCACCTCCTAAGATGTTGAACTTTTTCACAATGTTTTTTTTTTTTTTGCATTTACCAGTATAGACCAGAGCTCAGTTTTGAAATGATAGAACTAATGAGATGCTGACAGTATTCAGGATTACAACCTACACAAATTACTTAATCTGGCTTTGTATTTTCTCTCCAATCTCTGAAGTTGTCTGTCTTCTCGCACACAGCAGTGTGTCCTACTCTAGGACTGAAGCCTACAGACAGCCCCCCCCTAATTTCATTAATTATAAACCAATATGCTGCTGGCAGTCCCTCTGGAGAAGACTTTACCCAACACTGGCATCTGTTCAGCTTGAACACAGCCAGGGGTAAAGAGATGGAGGAAGGAGAAAACAAGGACGTGTCTGACTCCCACCACAGGTGAAGCACGGTACTGTGCAGGTGAATTAATGGAGGGTTGGGGGGATTAGAGAAGGTATACATTTTTAAATAATTTATCTAGGATTTCTTCTACAGGGATAAGCCCTTTAATTTTTCTTTTACTGTACTTCATTCATCACCTTTAAAATTCAATAGGTGAAAAATTACATGCCTCTGATTATACAGAAAGGACTAAGAATATAGTCATCTTGGTATTTTTACATAAAATAAAATCAATTTAGTTATCATTTTTTTCATGAATAATATTCAGAATCAAAGTTATTTTAAGAGAACATTGCTGCAATGTTTCATACATCTTAACATTTACATCCATTCATCAAATGTAACATTTAAAACTCATCCGAATCATCAGAATGGGCTTAATACTGAGATAAATAAACAATTTAAAGCCTTTTTATGAAGTATAACATTAATTTTGATGTATTTAGCTGTAATATTGCCATTGAGGGTTAAAAAAGATTTTTAAAAAGACTTTGCTTCAACTAACAATTTTTTTGCACAGATTTGGAAACATAGTAGTTCACCCTACTTTAGTTTAATGGACGTGAAAGTGTTTCCTCAGCCTCCAGAGATTTGATGGTATAAATGATCCATTCATACCAGAACAAGTGCAATCAAAGTGCAAAAACATGTTACCAAATAGGAAGCTGTTTACTCTTATAAATTATACACACATACACACTCTTCTCTTTAGTCCGACTTTATTCCCACTGCTAGTCCAGTCTAGGAATCGGTTCAGGGAATGGCTAAATCGAGAAAATTCACACCTTAAACAGGCTGGGTTAGGTCGTGCACAGTTTGTAGCCCAGGCCAAACAACATAATGCAGTTACAACTGCATGCTTTGGGGGCAGTATTGCTCCAACAGAAATAAAAAGGCACTAAGAAGCTTCTTTTCTTGATGGAAAGTTGGTTCTTGCATGAATAGAAATGCCTCTCCTCCTCCACCTGACTCCCTTTACATAGACAGACATTACCCAATTATCATGGGTAGTTTTTTATCAGGCTTTAATTGAGAATCTCCTGTGTTTTTCATTTATCTGTTAGTACAACATCCTAACATTGAAAGATGAAAACAGTCTGAATTGGGTTGTCAAAATCAGTTCTAAAATCACCGGAGTGAACCAGAGGGACCTGCCTTCCTTTTGTAAAGAACAAATTGCTAAAAAAGAAGCACTAAGACTTTTTGTGGCACCTTGTTAAATGACTGAGCTCAGTCTGCCTTAGAACGCAGTAATTTCCTTCATCACTGACAGTGATTGTTTTCTACTTTTGGCTACTTTAAATTGCAGATTAAATGTACAATAAGAGCAAACATTGGTAATAATATGTTAAGACTACAGAAGAGATTAATTCTTAAGAAACGGGTGCAATACTGTTTGTCTGAGTGGGTTGTATATAATGATGTCATAAAAAAGGGCAAGACTACTAGAAAAAGACAAGAAAAAAAAGAGCTTCCTTATGTTCAGGAAGTAGTGGAGTTGTGCATAGAGCCCATTATCAGCTTTAGCTGCGAGGATAGAGAGATAAATAACTGATTTTACTCCTGCAAAATCCCCCTTCTGATAACGCCCTGGGCAACTGCCTATAACAACCTCAAAAAAGTCCCATAAGGCAACTGTCCTAGTATGTCAGTGTCAAATAATTGCAAAAAAAGAAATTTAAGACAGTTATTGTATTGAATATTGAACTTGAAGGACCTAATGAAATTGATTTAATCAATTTTCCTCTCCAGATCTCCATTTTATCTGCATGCTTTTTCACATTCTCTATTATTCTTTAAGTATTTTTAGTCTACTAATATAGATGTAAGGACCCCATGCATTGTTAAAGGGGGGGGGGGAATAATTTTTTTCTGGTATCACTGAGCAAATTTAATGTGATTTTCAGCTTTAATTAGAGTTAAGTCACTTAGTGTGTTGTAATGATGTTTGGCTCACAGAGCAGTGGTAGCCGTCCATCAGCCAAATGAAATATTAAACTGACCTACCGCCGCAGCGTGTTTGTGTGTCTGCGTGCATGGGATTTATATTTGTAGATGCGTCGGGGGACTTTGATGGAACAGTGCGTGTTCGCTGCAGCCTAACAGTAAATACACACTAAACACACTAATGCTGACCTACATTCAGTATACACAAACAACAGGGTGTCAGGAGAGCCAGAACAGTATGGGTGTGTGTGTGTGTGTTTCTGCAGGTGCACTGGGCCGTAAATCTAATGCAAAATTAGTGTTACCGTCCTGCCGAATAATTCATGATCCTGCATCCAAAAGACTGCGGAATGACTCAACTTGTCATCCCCTCTGTCTTTGTCACACTCCCCCATGAACCATGTTTTATTTAAAAAGTGACATGGAGCAGAAACTAGTAAATAAATTCAGCTACCTTTGATAATTGTCTGATCTGATCCTGGGTGGCTTAGTTTAAAGAGGGAAATAGTATTTATTTGTGCTTGAATATTGGTGCATCTTGAATGCTTTCAAATAAAAAAAAAATACTTTGAAGTCTATAGTTAGGATTACAACAGATTATAGTGTCTTTAAAAGGTTTATTTATTTATTTTTTTACAATTTGAACTGCTGTACATCTTTGTATTTCATTGTGCTCTTATTTTTTACCTGAGCTCCAACCTCAATTCTTATGCATCAACTAAAATATTTTCCTCCAGCATTGTCCTCTATTTATCTCCATCCATCATCCTGTTAACTCTCCACAGCATCACTGTGACCACTGTACAATGCATCCCCACAGCATGATGCTACCATCACCAAATCTCAACATATCTCCTAATATTATTTTGTACAGTCAGTTCTTCTGCATGTTGGTGTGCAAGGTAAATTTTGCTCAAACCATATCGGAGCACCTTCTTGCACATATTCCACATATTCCTTTTTCTGGGCTCGGTTTCGCCACTAAAGCTCTGGAAATGGGTGTCCCAGAGATACATAATAGCCCAACCAATTTGCCGTCACAAGTAGACCATTATGGTTGTTTCTGAAATAAAATCATATGCAACAAACAGACGGAAAGGGAGGTGAAAATGAAGAAGGGATTAAACTTAAAGGGAGAGAGAAAGATATTATGAGAGAAAAGAAAGGGGAAGAGAAAGACTGAACAAGAAAAAATAACTGAAAAAGAAACAGAAAATATACTGTACCTCCTAGAAGTTTGCAGTGAGGAAAATTAGTATTTGAACACCCTTGTGTTTTAAGTTCTCCCACTACGAAATTATGAAGGTGTCTTCAATTTTCATCATAGGTGTGTGTCCATTGTGAGAGATAAAAATCCAGAAATCACAATGTATGATTTTTTAAACTATTTATTTGTACGATACAGCTTTAAATAAGAAGGAGGGGTTTTGGCCCACTCCTCCACACTGATCTTCAATAGATCAGTGAGGTTTCTGGGTTGTCACTGAAAAACGGACTTTGAGCTCCCTCCAATGATTTTCTGTTGGGACTAGGTCTGGAGACTGGCTATGCCACGCCAGAACCTTGATATGCTTCTTCCAGAGCCACTCCTTGGTTATTCTGACTGTGTGCTTCAGGTCATTGTCATGTTGGAAGACCCACCCTCGACCAATCTTTAATCCTCTAACTGAGGGAAGGAGGTTGTTCCCCAAAATCTTGCAACACATGGTCCCGGTCATCCTCTTCGTAATACAGTGCAGTCGCCATGTCCCATGTGCAGAAAAACAAAAAAAGTTATTTCTTCGAATCATCTGACCACATGACTTTCTCCCATGACTCCTTTGGATCATCCAGATGGTCATTGGCAAACTTAAGACAGGCATTGACATGTGCTGGTTTAAGAAGGAATTTAGCAAGCAATGCTTCCAAAGAAGGAGAATGTGTTCAATAGCAGGTGTGAGTGACCCCAGATTTGCCCTTCAGAGTCCGGGGCTGACATGGAGGTGACCAGAAATCTACAGCATATATCTAAAGGAAACTCAGATAACAGCGAAACAGGGAAGACAGACATATGGACAGCTACACCCACCTGAGACAGGCAAGGTAGACACGGAAGGTAGAAACGGAAGAGAGCCCAGGGGTCCAAGGCCCAGGGGCGAATTACCCCCAGGTACAGAACGCACAGGATCAGGAGAGCCAGGTACCAACCAAAGCACCTAGCCCACACCAGCAGACATTTGTTGTGTCCCCGGTAGAATTCAGATATTTTAAGGAAGGTGTTATTTTGATCATTAAACATTTGCCTTCTTGTATCTGTCAGCCAGAAGAAGTCAGTATCACCTATTTCTTTTAGTCTAGTTGTACAGTAAATCCTCTCCCTCCCAGGTTTAAAATGAATGCAGCTTTTTTTGGTTCTTTATTTCATAAAACCTAAATTAGTATGTCTCTTTCCCTGAATCAGAACAGGTTTTGACTTCAATAAAGGCATTAAGAGCAGAAATACAAAAACCTGTCTTCGTTGAGATTTCACAGGCCAGAACACAGTTGACTGTGTTTACTTTATTATAGGTCAGTGTGTGCACACCCACTAACTATAGCCAGGGCCCGGCATATAAAACCCTAAATAATATGTCTACATTTAGAGAAATCATCGAGTGTTGCTGTGGAATGCAACACCATTGTGGTGAGGCATTTTCACAAAAGAACAAACAACCACTGGAGAAAGCCATACAAGGGACATTTTCTTTCTGCTAATGTGTGTCAGTGTCAGGAAAACATTTGTATTCAAGACACTTTAGGAGTGATAATACAATATGTGATGAACTATTTGTTTAACGCCTGTTTAAGCTTACAAGTCTGCAGAGTCGTCATCTCTTCTGCAGAGTCATCAGTGACTAAAGAAATTTAGTTTCATAAGTGTCTATACGTCTAAATTAAAGAAAACTAAAAACAATTTTATTTTAATCTGCCCTGTTGCTATTTTTCAAATTCTCAAACCCATTCCTGAGCCTTCACATGCACATATCAGTGAGTCAGATGGTTAGCCCATAGAGACTAAGGAAAACCTGTCAGGTTGTTTGAAGGATATGCGGCAAGAGACAGGAGTGATGGACGGACGGACGGACGGACGGACGGACGGACGGACAGACAGATGATAGATAGATAGATAGATAGATAGATAGATAGATAGATAGATAGATAGATAGATAGATAGATAGATAGATAGATAGATAGATAGATAGATAGATAGATAGATAGATAGATAGATAGATAGATAGATAGATAGATAGATGAAAGTACAGATCTATGGGAATAGACAAATGAATCAAAGAGGAGCTGAATAGAGATTTAAAAAGGAATGCAGACAAATATACAACAAATCTTGATAAACAAAGAACCTGAGAACAAACCAAAAGAATAAACTAAAAATGCAGTTCACAGACTACAGGGGAACTATGAAATCTGAAAGACAAAATAAGCTTAAAAAAAAACTAAGGAAATTAACACAATCCAGGTTCATTTTATTCCATTACTATTGGTTATACGTCAATGAATGTTGTAACATGTCAAATCAGCTTTGCAATGGTAAAGAGAACTGCTGAATATGGGACGTGACAAAATTATGTTACAATAATTTTCATTAAAATTAAAGAGTTTAATATCCTTTTTCTGAATATATAAGCCTTACTCTGCAGCATTCAGAGCAGAACTACATCTGCAATAATATGCTAATTATTGTGTAATTATTAATGACAATCAAGACATGTTTCCATTTAGAAGACGTTGACAGAACAACAATGTCTTTTAAACTTTTAAGTTATTTTGAATTTAAATCTAAAATAAATTCAAAACTTGCCTTTTACATGTAATAGTAGAGAACTTATAGATCGTCGTTGTCTTCAACTTTAATTGCAATGGCCACAATTAAAGCTTGTGATATGATGATGTTGTCTCATCCATAGCCTTATTGTTGATACTATTTTGACTTTCATTGAATTTTGAACTTCCTGATTATGTCCTCAAGGTTCTGTCTTATTTGGTTGATTTGTGTATTAGTTGCTTGGTTCATTCTTCTTTTCTTTGTGCGTTTAGATTGTTCTGCATTAGATTTTTGTCTGGGGATTCATGTATGTTTTTTTACCTCCTGCCATGTCAATTTCAGGTTGTGTGGAGGTTTTTATAGGACCCATAGGCAGAGATGGAAGCTGAGGTGGTTTCTTGCAGTAGTGCCAAAAGAAGCATACGTTCGAAGAAATAACTGATCAAGGAACACATGGGTTAAGGAGGGAATGAACAGAATCAAGCAAAAACTTACTGCAGAGGAGGAGTATAAATGCCAAATAGAACAAATAATGGAGTAATCAGCTGATTGGGAGCAGGTGTGGACAGAAGGATCTAAGAGGAGACTGACACAAAGGGGCAACAGAGAGTAAACAACAAGTACGTAAGAACTCAAATAGAATCAGAAAACAACTAGAATGGCATGAAATGCAAATGAAACTAATGACCTAGAAAAACACAGAATGTGATGAATCAAAGTGTAAAAGAAAACTTAAACAGAAATAAAACTTGATCTTGATTATGATCAACCCATGACCCTTTCTGTGCTTTAGTCTTTCTCAAAGCTCACAATAGATTCATCGTCTATTGTTTTTTTCTTTTTTTTCTTTTTATGGTCTGCATCCAAGTCAATTATCGCTAGTTTAAATTTTTACTTTTTTTTTTCTAATTGACTTTTTTGGAAACCTAAGATTCATGACATAGAAATATTTCTTGTTTTTTTAGACCACCATTGAGGGAAGGGTTTGTGGACAGGGGCAGGTGGTAATCCCGGTTAATCTAATGCTAGAAACACCCTATTACTCCAGGATAACTTCACCCATGTCTGAGTTTTGTTGCTAAAACTTTGTTGTCTCCACATTTTTCTTTTTCTGTGACAAGAACTTCATAACAAGACACTGACACCAGTCCAAGCAGGGATGAGGATGACTCTGGATCTAATAATTTCATCTAATCGCCATCTAATATTTCAAAATGAAATGCCAAAACAGGCTCAGAACCTGCAATGTTGATGTTTGGCCAAAAAAAAATGCCAGAGTGCAGTTCTTTAAAAAAAAAAAAAAAAAAGAAAAGAAAGTGCCCCCCTTTAACATGAACCCAACTACTTTTTGCTAGCAGAGTAAATAAACTCATTTCACAAAGTTTATAATTAGAAGAAGACTTATCTTTCATGAAGATAAAGCTAATAATGAGTAAAATGTCTTAATGAATTAATTCTTCAACCTAATTATATGGATCAGTGAAATGCTAAACAAATTTAAAAATCTAAACTTTCAGTGTAAGCAAAAACATGAAAAGTGAGTAATTGAACATCAAAGGAGCTGTTTTCTCTTTTGTTAGGTCCACATTGAGAACCTTCGGGATGCTAAATATGGAATTTATGGACGTTGCTTTGCCTGATGTATTAATATTGATTGCAAAAACAGTTCCCTGACACTTTAACAAAAATTGTTGGGGAAAAGAAAATCCCACAGATTTAGAGATTTTAGTGCATTTTACTCGCATTCATTCTTAGTTGATTCCATCACCAAGCAGGGCTGTATGAATATGACATGTAGAATATGACATGTAGAAAGGGAACACAGGTATTCAAGGGTTTTGCAGGTACCTGAGAGCCATTTTAAAGATGAGCCTTTTAATTTTTGCCTCTCATCTGATGCCTGTGCTTCGATGTGCCTTTTCAACCAGGCTCCTTTGTTGAGCCATAACATTAGTTGCCAACAGCCCCCTGCACCTCCTTCAGCAAACCCGCTGCCATTTGGAATAACAGATGAAAAAATGGATGAGGGGGGAAAAAACAGTAGAGTGAAACCACAGTGGAACTCAGCAATGGTCAGCCAGGCCCACCACGCCTCAGCAAATGTTTGTCCAAACCTGTTATTTCTGGCATTGTACTGTCTCAAAGAGATCATTTCATTCTCCATAAGGAATGCAGCGGGCTATAAATAGCCTGTAGATGAAGGAGGGGAAATCAGAGATTTGTAGACTAATTACAGAGCTGGAGTTGAACCCTTCTGTTATGGTTCATTTTTCATCAACCTCTGTCTCCATGTCTGTCTGACTGACTGACCAACAGTGGCAAACTGGACATTTTCTCAAAGGGACAGAAACATCCCATCCGATTTCTGATATCTTCTCTGAGCTGATCGAATCATAAAAATCAAATAATCAAGCAAACAGCTTTTAAACTAATAATCTTCTGAAATGAAACAATAAAACACACCCTTCTCAGTTTGCTGTGACACATTCAGCCTCTAGTGGGGAAAAACTGAAGGTTGCTGACAAGCAGAGATTGAGTCCAAATGAGGGCAGCAATGGTGGGAAACGGTACTGTCAGACTAGAAAAACTAGTAAAGCAGTATTATTAGCAGGATTGTGCTGCTGTTGTGTGCTGTGAGTTAATTATTGGCGTTTCTATGTTAAAACATGGTCATTTTCTGGCTGATGCAAAAAATCTTTGATGGTTTTTATACACTTTCTCGAGGGGGAAAAAAAGGAAAAAAGGTTTTGGCCTGGAGTTTAAATCAGTTTTTGTTATTTTTTGGTTAACATTTTTTTTAGAAATCAGAGAAGTCTAAGATCCAGGGGATTTTTTTAGGTTCTCAGGAAATATTCAAAGCAATAATTTTATATTATGAAGCATGTAAGTGTATTATGATATCTTTTCTCTTATAAAAGTCGTTTACTGAAACCAGTTATTTAAAAAAAAAACACACACACACTGAGAATGATTTAAATGACTGTGGAGATGTCGCCCCTTTGTGGATTAAGGAAGAACTGTTTACAGCTAAGTTTGCTTTCCCCTCTCTCTTGACCGGATTGGGATAAAGCTATAGCTATATGCATGGGATGAATAGAATTTGTAGATATTGGTGCTTTTTATTATAGTAACAACAAAAAATGTGATTAAAAAAAATGCCTTTTATGAGCGTTTTTTCGCATGAATTGGGGGGATTTTGTATATCTGTGTTCCTATTTGTATCTAAATAGAACTGAGCAGCTTTTAATTTTTCATATTAATGTTTTTGATAATTATCAGTAAAAAGTCCCTGTGGTTTTCAGCTACAAGTTATGTTCACATTCCACAATAATCTTTGATAACCTTTAGGGTCTATCCCCTGAAGGCTTACAGAGAAATTTCAGTGTCCTTAGTGCAAATATCAGGAATCTGTTTACAAAAGGTGAGCGACATCCTTCATAGCTTTTAAGGAAGTCCCCCTAGTAGCTAATAAAAATTAGTTTTTAAAATGTGTAATAACCGCTAGAATCTCCAAGATATATTTATGGGTTTTTTTGTTTTTGTTTTTTTTAATTCATTATTGTTTTTAAATAAAAAAAGTGATACAGACTGATATATCCTTTAAATAATAATAAATATATAATACATATTTCATTCCAGATTTTTGTAAATATAGATTTCATAAACAACCATGATAGTTTGATAGAACATCCAATTACTTAATTGTGTGTACTGTAATATAATGTATATATTATATACACACACACACACATTATATTACAGTACGCACAATTAAGTAATTGGATGTTCTATCAATAAAATAAAATGGGATTTTATAGAATAAAATGGGAACTTTCATACATTTAGGAACTTTTCCGACATATTTTCATAAGGTTCTCTTTCTAATAATTTAAACAGAAAATCTTCCTTAGATCCAACATAAAAGTTTGCAACAACTTTACAAACACTCTATAAATCCCTTTGCCTTCTCATGTTTAAATGGTAACAATAAAGTATTGTTTCCAGGGTGACGCTGAGGTTCCATGGTTACTTCCTGATGAAGGTCATAGCTCAGGGGTCACCGGCGGAGTTCGGAGCGGCAGATGAACAAAGCAGGGCAGTAAAACCTCAGCAGGCCGGCTTTTAACTCAAGTTTCTGGTCCGAACAAATTTTAAGGAAGCAGAAATTATTGAAGTGAGTGCGGGTATGGAGGTGGAAAATCAAAATTCGGTAGGTAAAAATTTCCTCGCTACCTTACTAAATTTTCAACTAGCTAGCAGTTGTAAACTTGTAAACGTTTGAGACGTTGGCTTTTTAAGATTGGGAGTTATAAACGTTATTTTCTGCTGTAACTATGCTGTAATTACTCTTTCAATCCATTTTATTTTCCAAAGTGATTTTTAGACGTTTTATTTTTTTATTGTTTTTCAATTGCTAGCTTGTTATTCAAGTGCTAGCTTGCTATCTCGGTCAAGCTAACGCGCAATATTCTTATTAAATGAGTCTATACATTTAGCCTTTAAGAAAAGTTATGTCATTGTAATAATATATATAATACTTTTTTTTGCTCATGTTTTTATGTGATAAAAAATCAAGATTAAATTATGAAGTTTGTAACTGATGTGTTGCACTTAAACACTCCATCTATAAAGGGATATTTCACTGTAATCCAAAAACGAAACTTTGCAAAAAACATCTTAAGTGCTTAGGAGGATTTTTTTTTTTTTAAGATAAATAAAAAAAAAAAAAGCACATGGACAACCCTGTACCCCAGAGGGGAAGGCCTATTAAACGTGCGCGAGCCCATTTCTCCTTGTGCACGCTTTGTTTACCAGTTGCTGTTTGCATCACTGGCTTTATTTATTCACTGGATAACTTCAGCAATCCACCAGCCGCCATATTGGTACTCCCTAGTAAGACCGGTTGGCATGTGAACAGTATGTACAGCATCGAACAATGATGATGTTCTCATTTTCAGGGGGGCTTAAGACTTTTAAAATATAGATAAATTCATCACTTTAACACACACTTACTGTTACATAACATCAGTAGATTACTGTAATTTATGGTTAAAAAAAATAAGCACATCACATTGCATAGTTAGTATGACGTCTATAAATCATGTAATATAACATATACAAATCCATCACAGCAAAATAAGTGTGTTAATAGAGAATAATACTGTAGTCAAATATTAAGAATATTATGCACACACACACACACTATCTGATGATGTGCAAAAAGTGCTAAATTGATGATGTACATGTAATATACATGTATTGATTCCATTGTTATGGTAATTACATTACACTCTGTGAGAGGGTAGAGTACCAAGATGGCGGCAGGTGACTTCAGTTTTTTCAGCAAGCCAGTGAATAAATAGAGATCAGTGGTTTGCATCGCTCATACGAGCTTACTTTCCAAAAGAAGAAAGGCGATCTTCAATGACTGGCTGAAACCGGTGCTCACCACACATATACACCTGGAAGTGTGCAGAAAAAGGACGGCCTTACGTAAACATATCACCAGAATCATTGACAATTATTATTATTTTTGATGATTCACCTGGAAAAAAGAACATCCTCTACTATACATTTAATTAAAAAGGACTTTAAGAATAACTTTTTAGATTGAGTTTTATATATAACATTTTTATTGTGGGGGAAAGATCAAAAATTCCTTTTTTGAATTTTAAACACAATAAAGATGCCCACTCTTGACATGCATGCACCTTGACCAGTCAAAATATTGTTGCTTAGATCCATGGTGACCACTAAAAATGCATCATCGTTCCTCGCCCAATAAGAAAGCCCACCTAATGTGATTTACCAAACCTCGCTGGAAAAGAATACAATACATAAAACTTTCTTGAAAACAGAAATTTAAACAAAAAAAGGTAAATCTGAAAAAAAAAGTTTAGTTTAATCAAATAAAATTTCATAAGTAAATGGAAGAAAAAAAATCAAAACCTTTTTTTAACTAAGAGGTTTTTCAAAGTTTCATTTTGTGATTCTCTTTTAGTCAAATTTCCTTTTTGCAAGATATGTTCTTTGTTTACAACAATAATTGCACAAAATTGATATATATTTGATCAAATACAGTCTATATAGAGAGAAATATAGATATATATTTTAGGAAAAAAGCAAAAATGTTTTATACCACCTTGAACTTTTTATTAAAGCCTCCCCATCAAAGATTATCTATATTTATTTAAATAATAACTGTCCCTTTATTAATACCAGGTTCTAATCAGACACTAGCTTCAATGTTTTATAAAATAGGTACCGTATTTTCACGACCATAAGGCGCACCGTACTAAAAGGCGCAGTCTCAGTTATGGGTGCCATTTCTGTATTTAACACACACATAAGGCGCACCGGACTATAGGGCGCGTTTTTTATATACAGGTTCATGTCCTCTACTACGTTTAAATAGCTCTACTGCGTATTTAAAAATACAGCGGGAGCAAAACTGAGTATGAATGTGCTTTATTCATGTATTTTATACAAAGTATTAATCAAACCTGGGAGCTGGCCATGAGACAGACACATCGCAGATGACAGAGCGCTGTGATCGCTCCTAAATTAATTTAAAATCCTGAAACCTGCCGACGGAATATGTTCGCTTTTATTACCGGTATCCTGGTGCCTGCAGTTTAGATTATTTAGATGAAAAACACCTGCCAGCCGCCGCGGTGAACCCGGAGGCTACCCGGCCCAGAGGCTGCAGTTGAAGGGATTCCTACTGTCGGTGCACCGCTGGTATATGGGGGTCTGAGCGCCTCCGACAGAAATAGTATAGGCAGGATGATAATCTGGATGAACTGACTGCAATTATTAAGTTTTCAGGTGGACTTTCTCACTTAAAAACATATTAAAACTACTTTATTCCCACTGATCACAGCAAATATAGCTGCAAGATTTAGATTATTTAGATGAAAAACACCTGTCAGCCGCCGCGTTGAACCCGGAGGAGACGCGGCCCAGAGGCTGCTGTTGAATTAAGTTTTCAGGTAGAAAAATAGAGCGGGAGCAAAACTGACTATGATTGTGCTTTATTCAAGTATTTATTACAAAGTCTTAATCAAACCCATCAAAGTCATCATCCTCTGTTTCTGAATTAAACAGCTGTGCTAAATCAGACATGCCAATTTCCCCTTCTTCGCTGTCGGAGTCACTTTCCGTGCAGTGCGGCTCCTCGGAAATAATGCCGGCTTTTGCGAAAGCTCAAACAACAGAGCCAGCAGACACGTTAGCCCAAGCATCTACAATCCATCCGCAAACGGTGGCGTAACTTGCCCGGCGCTGCCTTCCACTTTTCGTGAAACTGTGGTCTCCGTCTGTCATCAATCGCTCCCACGCCGCTCGCAGCCTTACTTTGAACGGCCGGTTCACACCGATGTCGAGCGGTTGAAGTTCCTTTGTCAGACCCCCGGGATAACAGCGAGCACAGCGTTCATTTGATTCACCTTGTTTTTCACATCGGCTGTGAGATGGGCACGCATGGAGTCACAGATTAACAGCGATGGTGATGTGTGGAGAAAAAACACCTGGTCTCCTCACATACACCTGCCTCAGCCACTCTTTCATCATCTCCTCATCCATCCAGCCCTTTTCATTTGCCTTAATATCATATGTCTTCAGAGCGATGTGTCTGTCTCGCTGTCAGCTCCCAGATCAGCTTCTCTGATTGGTTAATGCGGCGCTTCCAGCAGCAAAACTTCAATTTTTCAATCTCGAGCAGCAGCAGTGCGTTGGCGGTGCGTCAGATGCTTAAACGCTCCCGACGCGCTGCGCCTGCTGCTCAAAACGCGCTGCGGGACCTTTTGCTGCGCCTATACACGCGTCAAGCATTGACTTTGCATGTAAACTCGCTGCTTCTGCTGCGCCTGCTGCGTCCGGTTCACACCGATGTCGAGCGGTTGAATAACAGCAACCACAGTGTTAATTTGTTTCACCATGTTTTTCACATCAGCTGTGAGATGGGAACGCATGGAGTCACAGATTAACAGCGATGGTGATGAGTGGAAAAAAACCACCTGGTCTCCTTAAATTCAGCCACTCTTTCATCATCCCCTCAATGAGGTGGTCTCAAAAGTCACAGTTACAACACACATAGGGCGCACCGCACCAAAGGGCGCGCCACACATTTTGAGGGGAGAAAAAGACGTTTATGTGCGCCTTATAGTCATGAAAATACGGTATTTAGTCTGATAATATATATCTGGTTTTAAGCTACATCTTAATGAGATGGAGGTTTTTGTTCTTAGTTTAAAAAAAGATTCATTTTTTTCATACTGTTTTATTGATTGGACTTTACTAAGTTTAAAAGAGTGTTTAAAGGATACCTGCTTCATGTTATTTACTGATTTCAATAATCTAACTTAGTGTTGCTTTTAAAGCTTGCATCCAGCGATTCGTTGCATGATGACAGCAGCTCTTCTTCAGAAGCCTTAATCCAAGAGAGCCCTCTGGAGAGGTTTAGTTACCTCTCACCCATCCCCTGCACCATCATTCCCAATCGGATTTTTGTCGGGAGAATGGACCACAGGGTGAGATTTTAAAAAATGTCCCACTGTATGTTTTAAATGTAGGGTGGATTTCAGCTAAATATGTCAATATATCTAATGTAAATGAATGTTGTTTTGTGTTTTAAGGTCAATGAAAGCAACCTGCATCAGATTTTCTTCAAATACGGTGCGGTGAAAGATGTTAAGATAGTGAAAGATGGCTCGGGAATCTCCAAAAGGTTACTAACTAACATCCTTTTTTTTTTTTTTTACATTTGAGCGTAGTTTAAAGGAATAGTACACCCAAAACATGATTAGCCTTCATTTTCTACTCACCCCCATGCTGAACAACACTCTGGAGTACTTTTTTGATATCTCAAATGCATCTGGAGATCTGGGAGGCTTCTTGCTGTCTGCTGACATTCAAATAATGGAGGTCTATGGCGCCCGAGGCAGAAAGGTCCATAAAAGTCCACAAAAAACGTGTCAATATTCCTCCATACTGCTCGTCCAATGTATTCCAAGTGTCCTGAGTGGATAGCGTCCATAATTTACTCGAAACGAAGTCATTTAGAATGTTTTTAGAGCATAAACAGTAGTGTATTGGATTTCCTAAAAGCGCCGCCTGCGAGTTCACGAGCCTACGGAAACCGCGGCAGACCAAACCAGATGAAAGTGCGCATTCAGCTTGGTAAAGAACTCATGCTCTTCCTCAACACTGAAGTCCTCAGACATTTTTCTTTCGTTGTTTCTTTCTTTGCAAAGGTAAACAGCAAATTTCTTCTTCTACGCTTGCATTATCAAGAGCAGACGCTGAATGCGCACTTTCATCTGGTTTGGTCTGCCGCGGTTTCCGTAGGCTTGTGAACTCGCAGGCGGCGCTTTTAGGAAATCCTATACACTACTGTTTATGTCCTAAAAACATTCTAAATGACTTCGTTTCGAGTAAATTATGGAAGCTACCCACTCAGGACACTTGAGATACATTGGACGAGCAGTATGGAGGAATATTGACACGTTTTTTGTGGACTTTTATAGACCTTTCTGCCTCAGGCGCCATAGACCTCCATTATTTGAATGTCAGCAGACAGCAAGAAGCCTCCCAGATCTCCAGATGCATTTGAGATATCAAAAAAGTACTCCAGAGGGTTGTTCAGCATGGGGGTGAGTAGAAAATGAAGGCTAATCATGTTTTGGGTGTACTATTCCTTTAAAGTAGTTTGCTGTTTAAATCCCAAACTTCCAACTGTTTATTTGAACAGATACGGGTTTGTTACCTTTGAAACCAAAGAAGATGTGTTGCGAATCCTCAATAATGTAAGTAGAGTGGCCTATCTGCAGTGCACGCGTCACAGGCTGCGTTTCTGAGTTTAATCTTGTTTCTCCTATTCATCAAAAGGCTAACGGAATCTGTTTCAATGGAAGGAAGCTCTGCATTAGCCAGGCATATAGAAAGTTTCGCGTTTCAGGACAAGGTATGCTGAACTGTGGCCTTTGATTTGTTTATTTATTTGTTTTACTTTTCATTTTTGATAATATTTTTCTCTTTCCCCAAGCTAACAGCGGCTACGCGGCTCACCACGAACGCGCCGATCCTCATCAGATGTCCTGTGGGACTTTTTATCTGACCCCATTCACAGGACAGCCCTACACCTACTATAAGGGCGTGGCCTATTTCCACTGCCCCAGCATGAACCCCTCGGCTAATGAGTGGTCGGTAAGTACCTGCAGGTATTCTGATTGATTGAAATTATTTACTGTCGTTTTGCAAACTAAATAATAATCCTTCAGCTTTTTAAAATGTTCATTTTTCAACTAAAAGGTTAAACTTATGTTAAACCTTTACACCATTTTTGATAAAATGGTGTAAAGTTCAGCAGCTGTATAAAGACACATGGTAACGACTTGGTGGAAGATGTTTGTTACAATATGGCGACCCAAGGAAGCAATACAGCTGATATCGCTTCTACAAGACTATCACCCAGAGCTATCTGCTAATTTCATGGAAAAGTTTATGTTGTGTTGAAATAAACAAGAAACGTTTAGTGTCAGGCATTAGTGAAAGAAATAACCCCGGTGTTACTGAGGCATAAAGCTTGGATACAAATGTGTGTTTGATTATTTTTAAATGAAAATTGAAAATATAGAATTCCTTTTTAAAAATGTAGACGTGCACTTTGTGTATGCTTGTTCACACTTGTAATTTCCGTAGCTGTTATGTGCCTGTAACGATTTCTACAACTGCTGAAAATTATAATTATTTCGTTGACGGTCCTTTTTTTCATGAAGGTAATGAGAACTGACGAGCTAAACACGGATCTTTGTTGACGAAAAGATGACAAACCATGGGTGTGAGTTTTGTGTTGATGGGACGAGACTAAACAAAAATGTTACCGGGTGGTCTGTCAGACCTTTAAAATGTACAATTGTGTTGTGATCTGCTAAGCAGTATCAGCCATGCTGCGGCGTCCTGTTTGATCACGCTGGCCACCTGACGTGCAGCGGTGAAAATGGTCCTGGAATAGTCCGGTACTGCGTGCTCAACTCTGACACACTCTGCTCTTCCAGCTGTGCTTTTGCAGAAATGTGTCTTTGCATGCATGTACTTCAGAGTCTGCACTTTATGCTCCACACTGATGGTTCGTTCTCAGCAGTACAGCTGTTTCAGCTCTCGCTACTTAATAAACTATATGTGGCTGATATTCCTCTTCCAAGTGTAAAAAATAATTTTGTCTAACTATCAGGATTTTATTTCTTCCAGCTCACAAGATGTCATCCTAAACAATCTTTAATTTCTACCAAAAAGTAATCCCTAAATTATATCCAAAGCAAATACTTAAATGCACACTTTTTTGGGGGGATTAAAACCCAGATGAAAAGGTAAGTAGGGCTGAAACAATTAATCGGATTAATCTTGATTAATCCATAAGAAATAATCAGCTAATTTAGTAATCAATTAATAGTTAACTGGAGTATAGAAACTCTAAAACAGAGGTCACGGATTAGCGAACTGGACCCACCAGCTAGCTAATCTGGACCAAACCTGCTTTAAAACATTTATAAATTACTGCATGTTGTCCGACGACAATTTCTAACTTCACTTGCGCCGCTTCTCCTGTTAACATGGTAAAGCACTCCGGAGGGTCTGGGACAAAGCTACACTTAATACAGATTAGCCAATGAACTGTGTCAGTCTGGGTTGCTGCTGCTAGCTACTTTTAGACACAGAAGCCAAACCAGTGGCAAGCTGGGCAATGGGAAAGAAGGAGAAAATGATGAGGAAAAGAGAGCAGAGAAAATGGTAGAATGGCTTTGTCGACATTCAAACCTAGGTTTAAAGCCTTACAGTGCAGCCTAAAGCCCACTGCTCTACTTAAGCCTTAAAAAAAGAAAGACAAAACAAACAAATGGTCAGTTTAGTTGTTTTGTGAAACAGGAATTTTTTTTTGGATTATATATAAAATGGAAAAATATAAAAAATTTTAAATATTTTTTATTTACAAAGTGAATGTAGAACATCGATGCATGAACACCTCATTTTATTCTAGTTTAAAGTAAAATATTATAATTAAAAATGCCTCCAGACCTTTACTGGTTGTTCCGAAGCATGCCTTTAGCTGAACGAGCAACCCAATCAGAGTAGTAATTATACCACAATTGTAAAAAAAAAAAATTTTTACATTTTTTATTTAAGGCAAAAGAACAGTTTCTTCCGTCAATATGCTCTACCCAGGATGCCTCAAGGGGAAAAGTTTCAGTTTCACTAGGTTCACTTGGTTTTACTTTGATTTCGTTAAAGAAAAAAGTCTTCTTTATGGAACCTTTGGCTATCTGATTATTAATTGATTAATTGAAAAAATAATCAACAAAATAATTGATTTGCAAAATAATTGTTAGTTGCAGCCCTTATACATAGATCTTTAAGCATTTCTCTCATAGTCCTTATTTCTATCTGCTCAAATACGATGCAAATGTTTCCTTGTATTGTCCTTAAAACATTTTCTCTATTAACTTTGAATATTTCAACATTTTGGTCTGGATTGGCATGGCATTACAAGGCAGTTATGAAGGTTCTCTCTGTATAGTTTCATGTCTGACCCCTTTGAATTTAAATCTAGTTTGACCCCTGAGCAGCTTTAACAAAGGGAATATTTTTTAGAAATAAATAAATGAATCAAAGTTGAACTGAAAACTTAAACAGAACCAAAAAGTGCAGAATCATGACACCAGCAATTGTAGTATTTAGGCCAGAGCGTTCAGTCTGGGAAAGAATCTGGTTGTTATTCGAAGTTGTAAAGGTTAATCTTTTTATAAAGTGCAACATAAAACAGACTAAAACCTTTAAAGTTTTAGTCGACTACAACTAGATTAAAACTATCACATATCATAAGGACTAAAATATGACTAAAAATAATAATAGTTTTCAACCTGAAGACAAAAACTGAGACTAAAATCCAAGATGGCTGTCAAAAACAACCCTGATTAGATCAGCCCACAATTCAGCAAGCAGTTTCTTTCTTTTTTTTCAGATACTTCCGATGTGGAGCTGTAATCATTGTACTATGAAACCGTGACATTTTTAGCTTAAAGTTGCCTTCATACTGGCTAATGCCTACTTACCATCATGTTTCCTTGCTGCATTGTAATTTATGGAAAGTATATGGAAGTGATTTTTTCTTTTTTGCAGCCGTCTTCTCAGCTGATGCTGCCTCCGTCCCACCAGCCCTTCCACCCCCTGCAGCCGCCCGTCTATCTCCACTGCCAGGTTGTGATACAACTTAATTAATTAAATGTCCTTAATTAATCAGGATAGCATTTTATTTCTTTCCTTTTTTTTACCCGCTTCCACAGGATGCCCCTAACCAGTATCAGTGGAATATTGGTCAGGTTTGTGAAACCTTCTTTTTTATTTCTGTTTTTTTTTTTTTCATCCATGTCACTACTTGTTGACCCTTTTCTTATGGTTTTCATCCAGTTGCAAGCACCTTTCGCTGCACCGATGTACCAACAGCAGCCAGAATATCTTTACCAGCCTTTTGACGGGAGCTCTTACCTGCCTCCTGGGCCCGCCATGGAAGGCAGTACCCCGGAGGTACAGGTCAGTGAAGAAAAAACAATGTTACACTCAGTTCATTAAAGATACACTTGTGCCTGTCTTTTGTTAATATGCTATAAGACTAATATATCCGTCTGTTTTCAGTTTTTTGAGCTGACGGCGCCACATTTCTACTCAGGAATGACACCCATTCCTCTGCAGCCTAACCCTAGAGAGGTGAACAGCCATATTACTTTAACAAATGCTTTCAAGGTGTGATGCAGATAATGAATAGAGAACCTAGAGACAATGATGTTAAAACTTCCTCGAACTCTGTCTTCCTTTTCTTCTCTGAACCGTTTTCTGGGCTTTACCTCCACAGAACCAGCCGTTCTCCCCTTCATGTGTCCACCGGAAACCAAAGTACAGACGCCACATGCACCCCAAATACTACTACCACCTGCCCCAGCCCACAGAGACGCCTGCTACTTCCGTATTTCCTGTCCCAGCTCCTCATGTAGGATAAAGACTTGAAACGTTCACCCTCTCAGGCAGATCACCCCCACATTACTCACTGGGATTTCAGCTCCATCCTGCTTCTTTTTGTATAAGCTCATAATTGCAGCAAAACTGTCATTTGATGACATTTCTTTTTCTCTCTCTGCTAAACCTGCTTCTAATCTACACATTGGGGTCAAAGTTTACAGAATTCATGTCATTAGAAGATCTTTTATGTGAGGAACAAACTGCAACAGTGGTTCATCCTGATGCCTTTTCATGTTTCATGGCAGAGTTGAAACATCTGCTTTAAAGTGCACTATTAAGCTTTTCTCTTGTTCGATATCGCATCAGTGTACCAAAGTATCCAGTGGATCTGTGGTTGAATGTAGAGGGGAAACGTTTTACCCATTTCATGTTTCATGTCCTTGAGTATTAGGAGGTATATTTGTTGGGTTTTTCAGGGATCGGGTCTCCATATTGATTCTTTAAGCAGGATTCCTATGCAGTTTTAATATCATGGAGCTGTTTTTCCAGGATGGAACATAGAGGAAAAATCCTAATTCCTACTTCTAACCTCTACGTTTTATCTGAGTTACTCCAAACAAACATAAGTGCCCCCAATCAACCTGTTTTGGAGGAATTTAAACAAGAAGGTTCATTTATCCCTGCATCCATCCACCTATCATCTATCCACCATTTATGACATCACTAGAGCCCAGAGTAGGAGCCATGCTTAAAGGATTGCTTTAGTACCTGATGACCATGGAGGAAACAAGAGGGGAAAAAAGAAAAAGCAAAATGATAGGACCAAATGGTGACTGTTGGTCTGTTGACTTAGAAAGAAAATTTACTGCTGAAAACTGTGTTTAAGCTCTCAGGAAATAATCACTCCTTTTCTACCCAGCAGTGTGGTGTAGTTCTGTTTTTCATGTACAGAGCCAGGATTTATCCGGTGATTAAACCCCAGTAGACACATTTTAAAAGGGCAAAAGGAACAAACAAATAAAGCTTTAGTTCTTATTCCTGTTAGTTTTAGGGTTATTAAAAAAAAAAAAGATGCTCCATTTGTTTTCTCCAGTAGTTTAGTTTTTCATGTTTAAGCTTTTGTTTTTTTTCTTCCTATTCTAAAATTTAAAATAGCTTAAATTATTTTATGCTTATTTTCTCTTCAGATTCAACAATATATTTGCTCTGAGAGGTTTTATTTTGTAAGGGATTTGAGATTTTAATTGGTGTAAGCTATTTTACAAACATTTCTATTGTTTTCACAGCACTGCTTTATATCTTATTGTATTTTTTCATGGGTGCTTATCCTCAGAGGGAAACCCAACTCTTTTTGTTTTGTGACACTGTTAAAACCTAAATGACAATCTTTTTTGTGAATGTTTCTTATTGTAAAAGAGATGTACAACATATATTTGAGATGTAAGTAATTGGTATTTCTAATACCCTATATTTTAAAAAAACAATTGTTTTCCTCTAAACATTGTTATAGTTCAATATGTTTGTGTTTTCTATACAAATAAATCCTCTGTGTGGTGTTCCATAAATTCCAGGTTTGGTGTGTCATATGTGGTTTAACTGTAGAAAGATAAAGAATGGTTAAATACTTTAGATCATTTACTTTAGAATATATTAGTTTTGTGAAAAGTATTTGCCCCCTTTGATCTTTTTTTTTTTTCAGTTTTCTTAAGTGGCTTAGATCAGCAAACAAGTTTTGTTTTGAGGGATAAAAATGCATCCTTCAGATGATGATAAGGAAAGAAAGCTGTCTAACCTAACCTACTAATTGTACATTTCTTAAATCATGAATGTTTGGATTTGATAGATGCATTTTTGTTTAATCAGCTCAATCAAAACAAACCTAATGTCTGATTTCTAAAAGGAATACAATATGATATTAACAGCTCTAAAACAAATATTTCAAAAGTCAGGTTTAGATTTTTAGAAGTTCAGTAACCAACATTTGCAGCTATTTGCTCTGTTTTCACCCAATTATGAAATGAGTTTTAGGCTAACTTCTGAAACAATGAAGAAAAGGTGAATTAGTTGTTTCAATCTACTGGTTTGGAGTGGATTAACCCCACAAGGCAAAGCATAATTTTGTCAGGAGTTCACAAAATCCACAAATGTAATAAATAGGAAGTAAAAGTTGCAAACCAGCATAGAACACACACAGAAGGCAAAAGGAAAGAGTGGTTTTCAGGAATATGTTGCTATATAAGTTGTAATTGTTTCATCTTAACTGGAGATGTAGAGTAAAGTTCTATTCTAATGCAAATCTGAGAAGACGCCAACAATGGGAACTGCTGATCGGTCACATAAGATAAATGTTTGCTACATCAGAAGTTATTTTGGAAACATTTAACATTTCCTTTTAAATGCATTAACTACTTTTTTTGGAGGGGTGACTAAAAAACATGTGAGCTTAAAGACTTAATGGACACAGCTATTATGTAATAATTAAGAACACATGAACCTTCCAAAGAGTGGTCGACCTACCAAAGCTACTATTAAGAGTACATCAAAACTCATCCAAGAGGTGATGATAAATCAGCAACATTTAAAACCTTTCAGACCGTAGCTGCAACAGTTAGGGTCTGACTTCATGATCCGACAATAAGGGTAAAAAAATGCATTAATGGGAGAGTTCCACCCTCATCCACAGTTGACAAAAAGACAATAAAGGTTTGTCTCACATCAGTTATAAAAATGTATACTCAAACGGAAATATCTCCTTCCTATTATACGTAAACTGTTGCAAATGATGGACAAAAAAATTATACGTAATAGAAAAAATAATTTTTGGTCATCAGATCGCACTTCTGCATCACTCAAAAAAATTGGTATTAGTATTTTAGAAGGCATTTAGCCTTCTAAAATTATCCTAAATACTATGAAATAAAATAAAAACAGCTTCCCTTTTTTGCCTGAATGTACCTTAAATAAATATAAAATAAATGTAATTGTTAAAGCATTTGTGTGTGATAATAAGGTTGGTAATCTGCCAGCAGAGGCAGGGCAATGATGAATCAGGGTTTTATCTGTATGAATGAATCAAATACCTTGGCAGCGTGGCAAAAGCGCTTCATGCTCGGAATCACAACAACAAAAGACAGAGTCTCGTGACATTTGATTCCAGCTTCATAAAAAAGATTTTTCTAGGACTCACTGGCGTTTTACACAGCTTTACTCAAAAACAATTGCTGCACATGTTCACTAAACATCAGTGAGGTCCCCAAAAAGCATGGATCCATAAGTGGGAAATACTGTCAGGCTGCTGGCTTCTTTCAATCAGTTTATCATCTTTAACATAAATTTAAAAGTAGAACAAATTGGATTGTTAAAAATTGTTCAAAACACAAGAATTAAAGCAACAGAACACAATTTTTATCCAAACATACTAAAGCAGATGACAATGTAAAGACAAAGGTGGCATAAGCGGTACTCAAAATTAGTATTTGACTTCCGGTCATACTACCCATTAGTACAGTAATTATAGTTGGAGTGCTATTGTACGATTCACTTTACCTTGTTGTCACTTTGTTTCTCAATAATTCCCCCTATGTTCATGATAAGCCAACATTTTAGCTTTTGTAGCCATTCCGTTATTAACAGTCATTAGTCTAGTCACTGCTCACAATAGTTAACAAAGTCCTTTCAAGCTCTAGCTTCTGACTGGATTTAAAGAGTTCTGTTAAAAAAAAAAAGGTCTGCTCCTTGTTTACTTTGTAAACATCTCAAGCGATACTTTGAACAGAAGTTGAGCTGTGGTTAGTCAGTGGGCGAGTCTAATTTGGGTTCTTCTGAATGTGCTGTAAAGACACCGCAAAACATTTTTAAAGTTATCTTCACCTTTTTAGCAATAATTCTGACTATGGAATCAATATATTGACTTTAGAGTCCTTGATTAAAAGCAGCCAATCAGACATCAGGGTTTCTATGGAAGCAGCTCTAGTCCTATTTCCTTGACTTTGATGGATGGGTGACAGTTCCTTTCATCTTTGGTGTGCTTCAACACTAAAACAAAACATTATTTATCAAATCAAAAAATTATTATATTGACTTCTGAACATAAAATCTATATATTTAAATGAGGCCCTCATTATCCATCATCAACCCATCCATCCACCTTCTCTTGCTTAGTCCCTGTCAGGGTCACGGTGGGGCCTGTTCCTATCTTCGGAAGACTATGGACGAGAGGCAGGATACAACCTGGAAATGTCGCCAATCTGTCGCAGGGCAACACAGAGACACACAAAGACACACACACTCACGCCTAAGGAGAATTTAGAGAAACCAATTAACCTTACAGTTATGTTTTTGGACTGGGGGAGGAAGCCGGAGTACCCGGAGAGAACCCACGCATGCTCAGGGAGAACATGCAAACTCCATGCAGAAAGACCCCAGGCTGGGAATCGACCGACAACCTTCTTGCTGCAAAGCAACAGTGCTACACACTGTTCCACCGTGCAGCCTAATTATTCATCATATATTTATTTAATGAATTTTTATTTATTTCCAGTTCGAATACTTTATACCCTCCATACAGGAATTTCTTTTTTTAATCACTGTAAAGACAATACAAACAAGTGCTACAAATAGAAACATGCAACACTATTGCTGACAACTACAAAACTAGAGATGATTAGCCCACATTTCTATGACTTTCTTTAGCTTTAAAAAATATCCCCAACACGATCACTAAATTTTCTATCAGGTTTGGCAACTAAAGTCCAGATAGAATTAATCCAACTGGGGAAATATGTGGTAGGCCTGCATAGTCAAAGTGCTTCTTAACAGTTGAAATATTCTTACCAACCAAAAAATCTTTTGCAAATGCAGGACTCCAACCACTGACGATGATATTATTATTATTTAATTATTATTTTGTTAATTATATTATTATTATGTTAATTGTGATGTCATTTTATGCAGCTCTGATTTATGTTAATGTCTTTCCTTTTTAGGTCAATAACTTCTAGGTTCAGACTTCAATTTTCTCAAACCAGTGTTTTTTTGGTAGAATTTAACTGATCAATACCCTCTATTCCCCAAGAAAAGACAAAAACATATTTGTGGTTTTTAATGGTATGGATCTTAGGATCTGTACTGAGGTAAAGCAATAGGAATTACTGGAAAAACAAGAAACCTAACCACTGCTGTGTTTTTGACTCTGCTGAAACTGTGAGGGCTGGCCTTGGGGTAACCATTCTCCTGTTGTACTGTTAATCAATTGTGATGAACATGTGAAAACTGAACAACAATAAGCCATCATCGCACTGCAGGGCAACGCTAAACATAACCAGATTTGCGTTGTAAAACTAATTTGGATGACAATACTTTATGCTGTGCCATCACACAGCTACTTTATATAAAAGGACAACGCTCTAGGGAGCATCTATTGAGCATCAGTCTGGACTCCACTAATATGACAATGGGCAAGGTGAGTTTATTGCATGTTGATGAAACAGAGAATAAGACATTTTCTTTGAAATATATTTTTATATAGCAAGAGTAAATCATTTTTGCAGATCGTATTCTACGAGGACAGAAATTTCCAGGGTCGCCACCATGAGTGCATGAGCGACTGCGCCGACTTGCACCCCTACTTCAATCGCTGCAATTCCATTAAAGTGGAGAGCGGCTGTTTCATGGTGTACGACAGGCCCCACTACCTTGGCCATCAGTACTTCCTGCGTAGAGGGGAGTACTCCGACAACCAGCGCATGATTGGCATCAATGACTGCATCCGCTCTTGCCGCATGATTCCCATGGTAAGACATCAATGGAAATTGATTCATGATCCATCTGTGTAGCCTGCAGAAAATAGACTCACAAGTCTTCCTTCTACAGCACCGTGGGTCCTACAAAATAAAGCTGTACGAGCGTCCAGACTTGGGCGGCCAGATGCACGAGATCAGCGACGACTGCCCCAACGTCCAGGACCGCCTACGGATGTCCGACATTAACTCGTGCAGCGTGGTAGATGGCCACTGGCTGCTGTACGACCAGCCAAACTACAAGGGAAGGACCTACTACCTGAGACCTGGCGAGTACCGCAGATACAGCGACTGGGGCGGTGCCAGCCCAAGGATCGGCTCTCTCAGGCGAATCACTGACTTCAACTAAGAAACTTGTTCCTCCATCTGTTGCTAATAAACAAGCTTGACCTAAACTGAGTATTTTCTTTTTTAATGTCATCTTGAGGAGTAATTTCATAGTTTCAAGGGAAATAAGAAAGCATTCAATTAGGCAAATTGTCTTTGTTTACAGTATTTTCAACATTTTACGTATTCCCCTTATCACATTGTGATAACATCTGATCAATCCCACACTGTACAGAAGATACTGACACCCACAGTAATGAGGATGCTAATATAGAGGAAGTAGCCAATCGTGTTGCAGCATCAAAATGGAATGGTACACATTAGTTGCCTCTATCAGCTGGCATTCAGATTCTGGGCATTCATAGACCATCATCTTATGAGATCCTTAGAGCAGCAAGAAAGATTTCTCTCATCATCTGCATCTACTGTGAAACAAGGACTTTAGCTTATTTGGTCTTACCATTGGGATCATAAGGAAGGTCATTAAATCGTATACGGCATTGGAAGTCTAGGTAGCCAAGGTAGTCCATGACATTCGGTCTTTCCTCACCAAAAATTAATTGTCAGAGTTTAAAAGGCTACTTTGGATCAAGTTAAGCACTTGCTTAATCCAATCCAATCCACTTTATTTATATAGCACGGTATAAATAAACACAAGGTTTCCAAAGTGCTGCACAAAAAGATAAAATAACTAAAATAAATAAAAGTAAATAAAATAAAATAAAATAAAAGCACTGCCCGCACAGGATAAAACTGATCAACATGTCTCATTAATGTCTCGTTTTGGTGAAATGATTCAAAAAAACCTTAAAAAAAGACCCATCAAAACAAACAGCTTCACTTTCCCCATCATGTTGGCTCTGTGCTACTTTTATAACCCACGAATGACCTGCAGCATTGTCATGCATGACACTGACTGGACTTGTCAGCTTTTTTTTTAGACACCTTGTCCAACAATGTATTTCTGCTTTTTGATTTGAACTGTAGCTGCAACCTAAATGTTTTCAACAATCGGGCTACCATAAAACTTAAAGCAATCTCCAAGGATTCAATTAGATTTAACTAGAAAGGTGCAACTAAAAACTCATTTTTTATTTCGGACATCTTTAAAGTTGGTGCTTTTTTTTTGACAATCTCTTTTTCTAAATTATTACAGAGATAATGACCAATAACAGTAATAGAATTTCTAAATTTTATTAGACCCATGTGGCATTCATCAGATGGAGCTTAAGATTTTAAAAGCATCATTTTAACACTCAGAGCACATCCACCCCAGTTCTGTGCAAAAGCAGTCCTCGGTTGCCTTTTATAACAGCACCAATTCCCAAATTGTTATTCACTTGGTGTCAGCATGTCAACAGCTTGTTGCTGGATAGCATCCAGCTTGTTGGTTCTTGTTTTTGTGTGATTGAAATCCCCCATATTGTGATCCTCTCTCTGGGCTAAGCTCTAGAAAAGTAATTTTTCAATACAGTCTGCATGTGACACATTATATGCACTAGAGCAGAGTTGGCAGCATCAAGTGCAAACTGCTGATCAACATGCATCTGAGCTTTAATATGTATTATAAATATGTTTTATGAAAAGGCACCTTGGAAAACCCATGCACTAATGAACTACAGTGTGTGCTGCATTTTTCTGCTGAATTGTTTTTGTTATAAAAACTAAATAAGCAGGTAAATAAAAGGTAAAACTCTAAATAATTACCTTTTTGACCTTTTTCATGATGAATTATTGTTGTCATAAAAACTAAATAAGCAGGTAAATAAAAGGTAAAACTCTAAATAATTACCATTGTGAACTTTTTTAATGCTGTATCAAAAAAAAAATCTAAAATTAGGTTAATGTGGAGGATGGGAAAATCTTAGCTGAAGGTTGTGCTTGTGTAAAGAACAGGTCCTGCTGATAGGGGCGTCAAAAGGTGTTCAACTTCATAGGTGATGAACAGGATATCGAATACAATCAAAACAGACTCCCAATAAGGACAGATCACTATAAGGTGAATTCTGTGCAAGATACCCAGCTAGGTTGCTATTACAGTTATCAGATTCCTATCCTAAGAGAGTTGGCTGCTCTAGAAACTTGGTTATGGTCTATTGCTCATTCTGGTCAAAATTTACTCAAGTATGTTTATTGTCAGATAATATCAAACAAGGGAAGGGGTTTCTGGATATATTTAGGAGCTATAATGACAATCTGTCATGATCTTGGCACTGATGACTGTCTTAATTACTCATTCCATTCACCTGTCTAACTCTGCCCGGTTTCTAATCACTGCTCATCTGATCCACCTGCCTCTGTTTAAGGTGCTTGCTCCCAGTCTTCTGGGCCAGATTATTCTTGAGCCTTTGGTGGGAGACTTTTCTAGTTTTACCTGTAGTGTTCTGCTTGCCTGATCCTGACCCGTTTCTATCTTTTGAGGTTGCTTGCCCCTCTTCTGATCTGTTTGCCTGACCTGTCTTCAGATTCTGTTGGATTCTATGTTGGACTGAACCTGGATCTGCCTCTTTACTTCACCTTCTGGATTATCCTGCCTTCCTCCGTTGTCTGCTTGGATCTGATCTCCTGTCAGTTTGGGGTCTTGTCAGCTGACCGGCTGGTATCAAACTCGTTCACTGGGCACTGAACTCTAAACCAGGTGAGTGACTCACCCCTCCAGATCATCCTCTGTCAGATTTTCTTGGTAGCTAACCCATATTTCTTCTCACTAGATTTACCTGCCTCATATGCTGCACAGCCGCAAACTGTTTGTTGTTGCTTTAATAAATGCTTTTTAAGTTATCCCACTGTCCAACTTACTGGGTCCCTCTCTTCTGAGTCATTACATAATATTTGTCTTGTTTAAGTTCTTCCTAAAAATGAAAAGCTATTTTTCAAACTATGCTTTTCATCTGCTATAAATATCTACATTCCTACCCGTATGTTTCTTTTGATCTAAAGCTAGGAATCATATGCATAGCAGTTAAAATCAATGCAATGTTTCCTGATATATGCCAGAGAAGTATATAGAGTAAGCACAGGGCTTATCCCAGCTCAGAACCTTTTTGAGTACTTAATTACCTCTAGAAGGAGTGCTTGACATGTTTTCAACCACAAAATAATTGATTCGGGTAGACAATTAAAACACTTTTCAGTAGATTTTATTGGTTTTGCTCTGCTGTATCGCACTATTAACAAGAGATTGCTACAACCTCAAATCAAACACAGGAATTGTATTGTGGGTTTAAAAAATGCTATGAAAACCTCAAGCAAAAGCTTTGATTATACTAATATGCAATACATTGGACCAAATCTCCATAGTCATTTGCCAGTTGTATGAAAACAATGCATTTAAGACTTTGAAACCAGTTCATTTATTGTCCGTTTCACAAATTAAGAGGTAAATTGTACAGTAAGATTGGAATTCAAAGCAAAAAATGAACAAAAGCCACAAATCACAGATTCAGGCTCCTCCTTCTTGCCTTGCCACTTGTCATTAAATCAAAACAATCAGCTGAATAACAACAGTTAGGGTTAGATCTCTTTGATGCGTCTGACTGACTTGAATCGGATGTTGTTGCTGATTTCTCTGAGGTTCTTGTACTCCCCTGGCTTCAGGTACAGCATCCTACCCTCAAAGTTGGGCATCTCGAACATTAGCCAGTAGCCCTCCATCACATTACACGACTGCAGGTCGGACATGCTGTAATTTTCCTGAATGGAGTCACAGTCAACAGTGAGCTCGTGCATCCGGCCTTCAAAATTAGCTTTTTCGTAGATCTGCATTTTGAAAGGTCCGGTGTGCTGTGAAGAGTAGTAGCCATCTCTTATTAGTAATAGCTAGAATTCACAGCTGTTTCTACTTTTCAAAATGTCCTAATATCAGTTTGATTAAGATAAAAGTAGTATTTACCTGAGGGACGATTCGGCAGGACTGAATGCAGTCACTAAACCCAATTGTTTCCTGATACTCGGGGTATTCCCCTTTGGTGAGGAGGTACTGCAGTCCACTGAAGTTGGGTTGCTCATAGACCATAAAAATCCCACTCTCCACCTTGCAGGAGCTGCATTGCCTCAGGTGAGACGTGATTTCTGAGCAATCGCCGATGCACTCATATGAGCGTCCCTGGAAGTTCCTCTCCTCATAGAAAATAATCTGAGGAGAAAGATATGAAGCTGAGTTTTCCTGTCATAGAAAATACTTACATCTTTGATTTAAAGTAGAATCAGAGGTGAGCTTTTAGGAGAGCGTGGTGCAGTCAGTATAATCTGCACCCTACATTACCTTTCCACTCATGATTTCTGTTGTTTTTCTTTCTGGCGAACTGCCTTTTATGCATCATGTGACATCAAAAGAATTTGGCTCTCGATTGTACTCAATAACTGAGTCAGCTCATCATGGAAATCCCGCTTTGCTGTACAGCAAAGCTGTGGACACTGCAGGCTTTCTGATTAAACTTTATGGAGGCATTGCAAAGTGAAATTCTTTCAAGTTTACATTTTTCTTTGGAAAAATATGTTTTTTGTTATGTTTATTGAGAAAAAATAATACAGGGTGAAGTATGTGCTCCCTAACGGCATTTCTTCTCTTTCGGCTTTTTTGTCTCAGATAATGAAACATAACATCAAATAATGTAACAATTATCCTTGCAAATAAAAATCAAATCAAATGGGTAGCACTGCTGCCTTGCAGCAAGAAGGTTCCAGGTTTGATTCCCAGCTCAGGGTCTTTCTTCATGGAGTTTGCATGTTCTCCCTGTCGATGCATGGGTTCTCTCCAGGTACTCCGGCTTCCTCCCACAGTCCAAAATCCATTGGGTTCTCTAAATTCTCCTTAGGTGTGAGTGTGTGTTCCTGTCTTGTTCCTGTCTTGCCCTGCAATAAACTGGCGACCTGTCCAGAGTGTACACCGCCTCTCGTCCATTGACTGCTGGAGATACCAGCACCAGCACCCCTCGCAACCCCAGCAGGGGTAAGCATGATGGAAAAATGGATGGA
Source organism: Cyprinodon diabolis (assembly GCA_030533445.1). Classification (NCBI taxonomy): domain Eukaryota; kingdom Metazoa; phylum Chordata; class Actinopteri; order Cyprinodontiformes; family Cyprinodontidae; genus Cyprinodon; species Cyprinodon diabolis. The sequence continues at coordinate 8,239,907 of CM060085.1, forward strand.
TGGATTTCTCTTCTTAGAAAATTCTAGATGTGTATAATGTAAGAGAAATGACGCTTCCTCTTGTTAACTGATACATTTCTCTTTAACTAACCACAGCTAGAGCATAACAGGAATTCCCATCTATACCAAATTTAAGATCAGAGATGCCAAGCCATCTAGATCTTTTGGACTTTGAGACCCAATTAGGAGCCTAATAACTGCTAGATCTGCAGAATAAAGAAATCATAAAAATAGAACCCGTATGACAACTAAATATTAAAGTAGGCACAAAATATTACAGTATATCCTGATTTAAGGAAGGTGAAGCCAACTAAAATTACTCCAATGCAGTATTAAAAGTTCATCCACGAGGTCACAAAAATCAAGAACAGTTACACAGTCACAACCTTAAGGTGTAGTGGAGGATTTTTGCAATTTTTTTTACAAGACCCAACCTCTCCCAAGAGTGAATGCTTATTAAACAAGCCCATTTGTCCTCGTGCACGCTTTGTTTAAAAGTTGCTGTTTGCAATCTTCATTTCCAAAAAAAGATTTGCAATTTTTCCACTCTGTCAGACTCACCACCGGTAAGTAAAAATGCGGATGAGCACGTAGGACAGCTTTACGTAAACATATCACCAGAATGATTGACAATTAGGAGGACCACTTATTTTGATGATACCATCGGAAAAATAACATCCTCTACTATACCTTTAAGTAAGAGAGTGAGCAAAAATTACTTTTATTGCAAAGTTCCAAGGCCAAAACCACTGGAGACCCAAACCAACAAAAAGACCCCAGCTCCAATTTGCCAAAGAAACATCCAGATGATGATCATGGTACCTCTGACCACCTTGACACCTGACTGGACACCTCAGTTTCAAACTTAGGTGATTTAATCAACAACAGGAAAGCATAACCCTCCTACGTGACTCAAGCTAATGTTAACTATATGAATATTAGCTACTTACAACGAAATCTCGTTTTGTATACAGAAAAATATTCCCCAGAAATCACCTTTTAAGCTACTATATTGGAATGCAACTTCTAGCACATGTATGTCGCTTTTCAAACACACCAGCAAATCTCTAAGGTTTTTAAGTAAAGAAGCAAATGTCTGTACGTACAACACTTGTTGGCAGAAGCTGCCACTAACGGTGGATCTTAATTTTTCAATCTAAGACTTATTTAAAAAGAATGAAAAAAAAACAAACAAACAATATTAATCAATTTAAAGCCACCATACACTACATTTGCAGAGTTTTCTTTGCTGTCATACAGTATATGCCAACATAATAGAAAAATGGGGCTTTAAAAGTGGAAAAAGTGGTTTGGTCACTTCTGATACACAACTGTATAGTGCATGTGCAACAGGATCAAAGGTATGGTATTCATCATTTTCAAACAACTAAGGGCAAGGTAGGTAACCTTTTTTTCCATTTCTAATATTAAACTATCAGCCTGTGGGTTTGTAATTGTTGGTCTATGTGAGCCCCCAAAGTCAGATTAGTGAAATGCAAAATAAAGTTAAACATGGCGCTAGTTACTTTTAATTTTAAAACATTGTGCACATCACACTAAGTGAAGTGCCTGGATTCCACTCTTTCTGGACTTTTTGATTCTATTTAAGTTTCCTTTATGAGTTTTCAATTACACTTTGATTTTTGGCATTCTGTTTTTTCTAGGTCATTGGTTTAATTTCCTTTTTGTGTCATTCTAGTTGTTTTCTGGTTATATTTGAGTTCTTATGTATTTCTTGTTTACTCTCTGTTGCTCCCTTGTGCCAGTCTCCATTCCCCTAGCTTCCTTCTAGATCCTTCTGTCCACACCTGCTCCCAATTAGTTAATTACCCCATTCTTTTTTCGGTTTGGCATATATATACTTGTTCTCTGCAGTACTCTTTGCTGGATTCTCTTTATTCCATCCTTATTCCATTACACTTTGATTTTTGGCATTCTGTTTTTTCTAGGTCATTGGTTTCATTTCCATTTTGTGTCATTCTTGTTGTTTTCTGGTTATATTTGAGTTCTTATGTATTTCTTTTTTACTCTCTGTTGCCCACTTGTGCTAGTTTCCATTCCCCTAGCTTCCTTCTTGATCCTTCTGCCCACACCTGCTCCCAATTAGTTAATTACTCCATTCTTTTTTTGGTTTGGCATGTATATTCCTTCTCTGCAGTTACTCTTTGCTGGATTCTCTCTATTCCATCCTAAACCTATATGTTCCAATATAATCTGGTTCCTGTGTTCCTTGATTAGTTTCTGGATTTATGTTTTTGTTGAAACCACTCGTTATTAAAGCTGCAAGAAACCACCCCAACTTGTGGCTCAGCATTTGGGCCCTCTACATACCTCCATTCAACCTGACAGTTTAGAGAGAGATTAAATAATTATGTAACAAGGGCATTACTGCAATATTTCAGTCACAGTTGCATTAGTTACAACATAGTAGCTGCACCTAGAGTAGTTTATTGTACTAAAAGGTCAAAACTGTTCCCATTACATTGATAGTTGCAATACTGAAACACTAAGATTGTACATTACAAAATAGTTGTAACTCTTAGTGTTCACATACATTTGTCTCTAAAATATTAACAAAATATAAAAAACTGAATCAGAATAATATCTTATTTTTAGTAATTAATAATGAAAGATTTAATTGAAAAATATATTCCTTTAGATTATTGAAAGTAGGGTAACTTGCTTTTTAACTTTTTATAAAGTTTATTTAAACGTTAGAACTTCCCTGTTAATGTTTTTTATGTATATAGGGGCTTGAGATACCTTAACTATGAATTTATGGAATTTATTTGTTGCTCTTCAAGTACAGAAAAGATGCAGCAAAGAAACCTCAAAAACAACAATTTTATTTTCCTTCCATGATTAGTTTTATAATCGATGACATTTAACAAACATCCATGATCCGTCGGATGGAGCTGATTCTCATGATGTTGCTCATTCCCATTTCACGGAGGTTCCTGTACTCTCCTGGCCTCACGTACATCATCCTTCCTCTGAAGTTGGTCTGCTCAAACATCAGCCAGTGGCCATCCATCACGTTGCACGACTGGCAGTCGGACATGTAAAATCGATCTTGGAGAGACTCGCAGTCGTCCATCAGCTCATGCATCTGGCCTCCAAAGTTCTCTCTTTCATAGATCCTCATCCTGAACTGTCCCCTATGCTGTTAAACAGAAACATTTTCTTGTAACAAAACCAGACAAGATGGAGGGTTCCTCCTTTAAAAGACAGTATTTTACCATAGGAATGATACGACAGGAGCGGATGGTAACCATCATGGCCATACCCATCATACCCATCATGTTTCCCATGTACTGAAAATCAGGGTACTCGCCCCTCCTCAGGAAGACCTGGTTACCCATGAAATTGGTGCGGTCGTACACCACGAAGCACCCGTTCTCCACCCTGCAGGAGTTGCAGCGATTCAGGTGCACTTGGATGTCGGCGCAGTCGCTGCCGCACTCATGGGAGCGGCCCTGGAAGTTCCTCTCCTCGTAGAAAATGATCTGCAGGAAGGTTTGGGAGAAAAAGCACAACGCTGCTTTGTTAAGTTTTTGGGACATATTTTTTCCTTAAAGTTAGATCAAAAGTTTGCCATATTTTTTAAGAGCATGCAAACATACAACAAATCTAATAATACCTTGCCCATGGTGAGGGTTGTTGGGTTTTTTCCAAATGTTGCCAAGTGCCGTTGCTTTTATATACACTGTTAGCTCCACACCACCTAGCTCACCTTTGTTTGAAACATCATGACTCATCATGGGCTTCACGTGGCCTTGCATAGATTTTTTTTTTTTTTAACAGTACACCTCAATAATCATTATTCTGTTATTTTATAAAAAGCTTCAAAAGCTAAATCTAATATCATTTTACTGTAACAAACAGATGAATTCCAGTCACCTAGAGCTTTTTTTGCTTTCACTAGTACAACAGCATTAATGTTCATCCTTGAATCCTTTACATCCTTCATAAAAAGATAAATAGATAACAGAAGTTGCCAGAAACAGTCAGAAAATCTCATATTCAAGTGAGAATAAATGAATAAATGCAGATTTTGATGTACACTAAAGTCTGCCACCCTATAGTGCAGCGCTGTGCCACAATATAGAGTGATGACTCAAAGGTTTCAGCGCAAGCCATGTGGAAATGCTACGGGTGTGCAATGTATAAAAAGGGAAAAGGGGTCGATGTTGGTGCTGTGCATCTCACAATTTGCTCACAGTTATAATGACTATGGGGAGGGTAGGTGAAGTTTTCCAAGCACTGAGAGCCATTGAAAGTCTACTTCTGAGCAGTTAGCTAATTATATCTCTGTGTTTTTTTTTTGTTTTTTTTTTGTAGATTGTATTCTATGAAGAAAGAAACTTCCAGGGTCGCTCCTATGAGACCAGCAGCGACTGCCCGGAGCTCACCTCCTACCTGAGCAGATGTAACTCCTGCAGGGTGGAGAGCGGCCTCTTCATGGTCTACGAGAAACCCAATTTCATGGGCCACCAGATCCTGGTAAGGAGGGGCGAGTACCCCGACAACCAGAGGCTGATGGGAATGAGCACAAGCGACTGCATCCGATCCTGCCGCACCATCCCTGTGGTAAGTACAGGGCATAAAAGCTCAAATTTTAAAGTTCTCTTTTAACACATTCCACCTAGAGATGATTGTCTGATTTTTTTGTCAAGTTTTTAAGGAAGGCTGAAAGAGTTTTTACCACAATATTCACATCATTTCTGCACTAAGCTCAATTATATTACATTTGAGCAAAACTTATGCAAAGTTTGTTTATCCTCTTAATAAATTAGTTCTGCAGCTGCAATTCATAGATTTAAGCTTTTAATTTAAGAGTAATTTCTCCCTCTGCAGCACCGAGGTCCCTTCAGAATGAGGCTTTATGAGAGAGAGAACTTCGCAGGCCAAATGCACGAGCTGGCGGACGACTGCGACAACATGATGGACCGCTTCCGCATGTCCGAATGCCAGTCCTGCAACGTCATGGATGGCCACTGGCTGATGTTCGAGCAGCCCAACTACAGGGGCAGGATGTTGTACCTGAAGCCAGGAGAATACAGGAATCTGCTGGAGATGGGGATGAGCAGCACCACGAGGTTCAGCTCCATCAGGCGAATTATGGACGCCAGTTAGATCAAGAGTCTTAAATGTGACTGGTGGAAAATGTAAAAAAAATTATAATAAAGTCAACTGCAATGGAGTTTTTGTTTATGCCTGCTTTTTATTCTGACCTAAAATAGAGATTTTTTCCACTGTGTGCGATTTACAGGAACTCTTTTTTAAAATGAAGCCCCATGTCAGAAAAGATGCTTCTTAAATTCTCTAAAATAAATGGAAGTACAAAAAAACATTAAAAGAAATATTACTAGCTAGTACTAGGAAAAGAACAAAAGAAAAAATAGAGATTTGATAAAACAACTAAAGCTGCAGTTGGTCTTTAGATCTAAAGACTAATTAAAAAAACATCTTGTTTAAATTAGATCTGTTCACATAGACAGCAAATCCAGTTCAATTATGAATCAGATTCCGGGCTATACTATGTATTAGTTCATTTGGTCATTATCCAGCCTTATCAAAATAATACAAAATGTTATTAGATTAAGGACACAGCACTAATTCCATTTCAAAATCTTTGCCACATGCATAATGAAGATGGCTCTGACAGAGGAACTGTTCTAATTAGATGAACTACTAGGGAAAATATTAGTTTTAACTCATGACAGGCAGGTATTATTAGGGCTTAACAGACTCACACATAATCAATTATAAATAAGAATAATCCAAGTCACTGATTTTGCTGCAATAACCAGTCCATCCGATTGGAGTTTATCAGGTAAAACCTCTATTTGATATATGTCTATGTTCAAGCTAGGTGGGTCGAACTTGAAATCAAGCAGAATCCTCAACAGGAATTGTTGCAAAATGTTTTTTAACTAAGGAACAAGTCATCCACATTTGAAAGCAGAATTATTTATACTCTAATCCTGAATAAGATTCAGTTTCCTTTAACTTAGTTATGTGAGAAAATTTGAAAAAGCATCTCATTTAAAGATAATATAAATTTATACATTTAAAGATAGTATAATGCAAAAGCATCAATTTCATTGCATTTGATATAAAACTTAATAAAAATAATTTTTATCAATAGTTAAAGGTATAGTGGGGGATTTTCACGACTTTTGGAAGAGACCCGCCCTCTCCACTTTAAAAAAAAAAATGCACGTGCACAACCGTGTACCAGCTCCAGAGAGGGAACGCCTATTAAACACAAGCAAGAGCCCATTTCTCCTCGTAAACACTCTGTTTAAATGTTGCTGTTTGCGTTGCTCTTATATACTTACTTTCCAAAAGCAGATTTGCAATTTTACCATGTCAGAATCCTTACGAAAGCCTTACGTAAACATATCACCAGAATGGTTAAAAAGTAGGAGGACCACTTATTTTGATGATCCACCCAGTAAAAGAGCATCCTCCACTATACCTTTAAGGAAAAATATTCTCATTACACCATAAAAATGAAAAAAAAAAATCCCCACCTTCTAATACTGACAAAGGTTTTCATTGTTTGCTGGATGGTTTATCTTTGCTGATGAGCTCCCAATGTTTGATGCCGGAAAGATTATTTTCCATCACATTCAAGTCGGGGCTTTGGATGTATAATATATACAGCTTCTACATTTTTTCTGTTTGGAAATCTACCAGGTCGCTGTTCAGTTAGGGAATCCATGATATCACTTTCCGGGGTATTCTTACAAATTATGCTCACTCAGTACATTAAGAAACACACACAACCCGACTGATAAACTATTTTTTCAGGTGCAGATCCAAAATATATCACAGCGACAGTAAATACTTTTAACATTCATTTGAAGTCTTATATGAAGAAACAGAAATATTTAACAGTTAGCCATGCTGTTTGGAGCTGACACCGGTCCTTTAGTGTTCCAGCATGTGTTTTGATTGAGACTCATTATCAAGCTGGAACAGAGGCAAATCAAATGACACCAAGCTGTTTCTGCTGATATGCAAATCTAGCTCATTTGGGTATCAAAGATTTTTGCCATGCTCTGCAGATTTTCTTTATGGATAAATACTTTGATCGGGCTGCAGCAAAGAATCAGGTTTACCGGGAATCGAAATGGGGAAGGTAAGATCAAATCTACAGCAGCTTTAAAAATGCTTTATTTACCATATATATATATATATATATATATATATATATATATATATATATATATATACGGTATATATATTGTTTTCCCCCTCTGACAGATCACTTTTTATGAGGAGAAGAAATTCCAGGGTCGCTGCTACAACTGCAGCAGCGACTGTTCAGACCTGCACACTCACTTCAGCCGCTGCAACTCCATCCGGGTGGAGAGCGGTGTGTGGGTGATTTATGAAAGGCCCGGCTACAAAGGTTTCCAGTACATCCTCAGCCCAGGGGAGTATGCTGACAGCCAGCAGTGGATGGCCTTCAGCGACAGCGTCAAAGCCTGCCGTGCTGTGAAGAATGTGAGAGTGTGGATCACAAAATTAAAATCCTTGCAAAAAGAGATTTAGATTTAAACCTTTAGCTTCTTCTTTTTTTTGTTTGTGGAGAATGTAAATTAAGATAATTTTTCTAATAACCATGTATTCATTGTTGCAATGCTATCTGCAGACAGAATATCAGCAGCAAGACTGATAATTATTATATAAAAGTATAATTTATTATTATCCTAGGAATGACTGTCTTTCCTGCATTTGTTTTTTAGATTTACGGTAGTTCCTGGAAGCTGAGACTCTATGAGAGACCTGATTTTGAAGGGCAGGTGGTAGACTGCACCGATGACGTGCCCTCAGCATATGACACCCACAAGATGCGCGAGGCCTACTCCTGCGTGGTGACAGATGGTGCCTGGGTGCTATACGACCTCCCAAACTACAGGGGGCACCAGTACCTGCTGGAGAGAGGAGAATATCGGCAGCACAGCGATTGGGGGGCATCTTCGCCTGGTATCGGCTCCTTCCGCAGGATCACAGAGTTTTAATCCCCATGGAAACCACTTTTAAACTTCTGGGCAACCAATAAATTTAAAGCAAAGCCTGACTTGTGTCTTCTTAGAGTTTAGGGAAATGTCTTGTGGGCTATTACATTTTAAACAAAATAAAAACTAATTAATGGGTCATATTTGAAAAAAATTATTTAGGACTTAAAGTGTTTTGGATGTCATAACGAAGAAAATGTATCAATAAAAGTGACATTTAAGTCAGTGTGCGAACAGCTCATTACAGCGTCTTTTGGCCGTGCAACAGGTTCATAATCATAGAGTTTTGGTCCAACGTATCCCTTCATCTCTTCGTTGTCTGAATTAGTAGCATTGTTTGCTGCTTTAAAGTTAAAGAGGCTCCCCCATGTTACATCACTCTCTATGTCTATTTTATTTACGAAAGTAAAATTTAATTAATCAAAAATAATCTAAAAAGCCTAAAAATTTTATATATGGCATTTTATTACAAAAAGAATTTTTAAATACTGATAAAAGTGAGGCTCTAGTTTGCAGTCTGCGTGTTAAGGTTATTTACAGTGTTCTCGTCAGAAGTTTACATACATTTATTTTTACAAAAAATAAACTTAAATAAAATGTATTAATCTGTGGTGTTAAAACTTCACAGCTTAGAATAAAAAATTGCTTTCATGTCTTTTAATAGATTATTCTGTTGTGGTCAAAAGTTTACATACAGTCATCCACGTGGATGCCATGAAACTCTGACGTACTTTTAACCATAGTTTATAAAAGATTAATAAACTTTAAGTCAATGCTGATCAATAAGCTTCTAATTAGCCTGTTTCATCTTGCCTTAGACAAGTTTTAATGTTTATTTAGAATAATTTATTCAAGTGTCTAGTTAGTCTTGCCTAACTAGTCTTGCCTGCAAGCTGAAATCTCACGGTATTGTGCATTCATACACAAGAATCCTTCTTGCACTGCTTCCCTTTCAACCAAAGCAGCAGGAGCGGGACAAGTTCAGTATTGTGTTTTAAGATGGGGCATATAGCTGTGACAATAAGAAGAGCCGCTGAACCCACAGCTGAAACCAACATAAACATGGCAGTGCAGAAGGAAGGGCACATAGACGCTGCTAACACCTCTGCTTTCATGAATCCAAAATTGAATCTTTGAAAGCACATTAAGAAACAACAAGTAAGGCATCTGGCATCAGGTATCTGCTGACATTAATTTATCAACATGATTTGCAAAAACCATGCTTTGGTAGATTGGCTTCAGTGTCAGGATTTGGTTGAGGTTTGGGGACCCAAATGCAGAGGCAGGGAGGCAGACGTGAGTTTTTTGTAGATTTTATGAGAGGTAAACAAACGACTGAGGCAGGAATACAAAAATCCAAAAAAAATCCAACTCTAAAAAAGTTAAACAAACCAGAAACCATGGGGACATCAGGGGAAAACAATCATGACGACGTAAGACACTGTAAGACAGTGTAGGTCGAAGTTAGACGAGGAACCAGCACTAAGGAACTGCACAAAGTGTGTATTTATGGGAGACAGAACAAAGAGAGGACTAACGAGCAGATTGGGAGCAGGTGTGAACAGAGCAGACAGGAAAGGAGCTAGGGAAAAAGGAGAACACAAGAGGGCAGCAGAGGGCAACAAATAAAAACCTGAAAACTGAAAAATAACCAGAGAACACAACAAAATAAGAATTAAACCACTAAAACTAGAAAACATGGAGCAAAGTCAAACTGAATACTCAAAAGAAAACATAACAGAACCAAGACTGGAGGATTATGCTAAATACTCCACCTTTCCCTAAACAAAACCTAACTACTACACATTATTTATCTGACTTTCCAGGTTATATTCCATCATTATCATCCTGCTAAATTTATGCAATGTACTTGCCTCTCTCACAGCAAAAAAAAAAAAAAAAAAGCATGTTGCTGCCACCACTGAGCTTAATAGCTGGTGCAACACTTGTAGGTTCAAAAGCCTTCCTTTGGCTGAAAAACTAAACTGGTTTCACCATAAGACTTGATCGTGTGTTTTTTTGTAGAGCACCTTACTTGAAAGTATAAAAAATAATAATACTGCAGACATTTAGTTCCTAGAGTCATCCTAGACATCAACAACAATAATAATAATTTTAATATTTTTTTTTCATAAAGCCCTTTAAATCAGATCTCAAAGTCCAACAAAGAAACGATTAAAACAGATAAAAGCAGACATACAGTGAAACAACAATAACACAAAATAAAATCATATACCGTAAAATATAATTGATAGGCTTTAGTGAATAAGAATGTTTTGTTCTGGGGCTGCTGAGGATTGGTATAGGTGGATCAGAGGGTTCTGCATCTTCCGGGCGACTGGAAGAGTTCTTTAAGATATGTTGGTGCATTGCCATGAACAGTCGGAAATATGAGGAGAGGGCTTAGAATGTGGCACTCATGAAAACTTTTTGTCTGGTCAGAGAGGACTAATCTGATGCTTTTTGGCCTCTTTGAAAAATACACAAATTATATGGAATACACAACACGGGGAAACATGGGATTTTAAGTGGAAGTGGAGGATGACCCTAACCTGGCCACCCTACAGTGAACAGGTTTAGATCAATCACTCTAGTAAGATCCAGACGTAAATCTGTTGGAAATGTTCAATTTGCACCACATTCTAGAGGGCAGTTATGATAAAAAGATAAACCTCCTATTTGCTTTTTATAAGTAAAACAAAGTGACCTTAAAAGCTTGATGCTGGGTAATGCTGGGGCGATCCAGGATCTGTAAATTCTGTGGTGCCTTCCTACCTTCCTGCTAGGTCACTGACTCAGCTCTAGACGCTTCACTACAGCCCAAATGCCCTGCGGTGCCCTTGTTTTTGTCAGCATGCTCTGTTGCATCCAGAGGCTTTGGGATGCTTTGCATTTGCTTTGTTCAGGAAAAGAGAGTCACTGCTTCAGAACAATGTGAGCAGCCTGGATCAATTTTTGAATTGCTGATGAAAAATCCAGCTCACACAAAGCAAACCATGTGCCTTGCTTCATTGTTCTAGTTCTGTATAAAGAGAATAACGGATGTAGCAGGTGGAATATTTTATTTAACATCAAGCTGATTGATATGAACAATGGAAAAGGTAAAGCATGATAATCTAATAAATGCATGGATGTTAGAGTCACAAGCCTAATCCAATGCCTCTGTTATAGATTATCTTCTACGAGGACAGAAACTTCCAGGGTCGATATCATGAGAGCAGCAATGACTTCAGCGATCTGCACACATACGTCAGCCGCTGCAACTCCATCAAAGTCCTCGGAGGATTCTGGGTGGTCTACGAGAAACCAAACTTCATGGGCCACCAGTATGTGCTGACCCCAGGGGAGTATCCGGAACACCAGTACTGGCTGGGCATCAACGATGCAGTCAGGTCTTGTCGAGTGCTTAGGCATGTAAGTTCCCCAAGCCCATCGGTGCCCAAGCTGCTACCCTACAACTCTTAAATGCATTCATTCTCTAACACACCATGTCTTGAAGAAAGGATGTTTTTAAATTTTGCAGGATGGTAACTGGAATTGAACATCTCAGGCATCTGACTTTGAATTCCACTTTTCCTGCATTCTACAGAGTGTTTTTTTTTCTTTCTTTACCCTGCCAAGGTGGGGAATGAATGGAGGATGAAGATTTGGGAGAAGCCAAACTTCGAGGGCGAGTCTATGGAGCTCTCAGACAACATGCCCACCTTTAGCGAGCGATGGCAGAGCCGAGATGTTCAGTCATGCAAAGTGTTTGAGGGGGCTTGGATTTTCTACGAGCAGCCCCACTACAGGGGGCGCCAGTACCTACTGGAGAAGGGAGAATACAGACGGTACTCTGAGTGGGGGGGCAGGCAGCCCAATGTGGGCTCTGTGCGTCGGGTGAAGAGCTAAAATCATGGGAATCTTGGGAATAAAGAAATAATGAAAATTCTATTTTTTTTTGTCATTTATTCACACTGTTATCAACAATCCTCAGTTTTATTATAAAAAATATCAGCCAATCAGAATAGGCTATTTCTAAACAATATAGAGAAAATGAATTCTTAAACTTCCAGTTTAAGCCTTTATTGTTTTTAGAAGTCTTCAAATGTCTCTGCTATTAAAAAGAAAAACAAAAGAACTTGTCCCCTTTCTCTTTTTTCTTTTTACCGTTTCACACTTTTATATTTCAAATAAGATAAACAAAAGAAAAACCTGTGCATATATACCAAAAACACATTTTATATTATGTTTAATCTATCAAAGGAAAGGGCTGTCAAATTGAACCTGGCCATACCTATGTGCTCCCCAACAGCTGCCATCAAAAGTTTAAATCTTTGGCCTTAGTGTGAGGAAATTTCACGGTGATTTATTCAAAATTGTCTTACTTTAGGCAAACAGGACCTTTATACAGTCATTCCTCTATTTAAAACCAGATGTTGAGTTCTCTTAGTTTAATTGAATTAGTCTGTTTATTTTTAGTAAATCAGAGGGGAACTAGACATTTTCAGAAATACAATAATGGATCCAATATTTAACCCATACTTTTCATGTTGAATTATCTACTCTTAACTTAACTAGGACGAATAAAGTTCAGAGTCTTTCAGATGTCTACCTTACTTCTTCTGTGACCTCCTGGATAAGTCATTGTATTATTTTGGAGTAATTGCAATTGTTTTCTGGATAATGGCTCAAACTCTGCTGATTCCCATTAAATTACAACAATGTAAAGTTTAATGATTTCATGGTAGATGTGTCCCATAAAGTTTCTGTAGATGAAATCATGATTTACTTCTATTTGAGATATTTTAGCCTAATTAGTGTCAGTTTCTCTTTATCAGCTATATTTAAGTAACCAGAAGAAGTCCAAAACAGCTGAAATCCATAAGAGGATAAATGCAAAATGACATCTGTTAAATGTTATAAAATATCAAAATGTAAAATATCAGCATCATCTTATCCAAAACCATGTTAAAAAAAAATATTTGTGGAATCAGCTGGCACATTAATGGAAGGCTCATTTGAATGACAACAGTTATGCTTGCGTAGCATTTCGTCAGTTTATATAAAGGTGGGACATCTGGGTGGAAGGGTGAATGGGGGGGGGGGGGGGGGGGCGTTAATTTTATTTTGTTTTGTGGAAGATAAGGTAGCCTTATTATTGAGCACACAGGGAAGATGAGTAATGGATATTTTCACTTAAAACAGTGAAGACAGTTTAGCCTTTTAAACACCCTCCAACTGATGATCAGTTTAACTTGCTTTAAGCTAAATTAATTTCACAGCGGCTGCTGATCCTGAGATCAGTGCCTCTGTTTCAATTGTTGTTTCAAATGAAAACAATATCATGTTTGTTTTTTTTTCATATGTGAAGAAAAGCAAATTAAATAATAAATAACAAAAATTTGTTTCAGCAATTTATTTGAAATCTTGTTTTTTAAAGTTATTGTCTTATCGTGTTATTTTGATTATTAGGTATTTGATTTATTTTATCAAAAATCCTGGAAATTTCAAAAGATAAAAAATAATATACTGTGAATTCCATTGTAATTTATGATTAACTGTTATACAAAATGTATTTTGTTAATTTAATCAAATTGGATGTGATTTTATTGACCATGAATTATTCATAGTACAGTATAAAACTGGTCATTCTCATTTTCTACCACTGGAGGGCGACAACAACCAGTAGCTTGCAACCTCGTCTTTGGGCAAATTTTACTGTCAAAGGTGCACAAGGCAACAATATACGACGGAGTATTAGGGCCACACATGAAGAGAAAAAACATTTTTGCCATGACGAGATTAAACTCGACATGTCGACTTTAAACTCGCCGTTTCGAGAATAAAGTTGATATATCGTGGCGACTTTAATCTCGACATTCCAAAGTTTTGAGAAAAGAGCAACCGCGCTCCACAGCTGCAGTCTGCGTTTTAAGAGTGAAGGTACCCTGTGACGTGCTGCAACTGTATAACTGTATAATCATCACAGAAAGTACAATTTGACCAAATCATCTACACAATGCATGTCTGATTCTGGATTCTGTGCATGTATCCTGTGCAGCGGTTGGCTCTCTTGAACTAATTTCAACTTTATTGTCGACACGTCGAGATTAAACTCAACATGACATTTCAACTTTATTCTCGAAATGGCGAGTTTAATGTCGACATGTCGACTTTAAAGTCGACATGTCGAGTTTAATCTCGTCATGGCAAAAATATTTTTTCTCTTCATGTGTGGCCCTAATACTCCGTCGTAACAATAAAAGTTTTATTAAATGGTATATTTTTAACAACAAAGCAGTTAAACATAAAAATACAATTCTTAGACATTAAAAGCTTTAACATGTGACTAAAACTTCCTACAGATAAATAAAAGAGAGACTCCAACATCAGCTGCAGAATAGGAATTCCAACACCAGCAGCCATGATAGGACTGACTGTGCACTCTTGAACCACAGCCAGCTACTAGCTTTTAAACTGTTCATTCTTGAGCAGTGATCTTAGACTCCGTATAGGTTGGCAGTTTTTTCTAATATGGCTTTATATTAAATTATATCATACAAATGAATGTTAGAGCAAGAAACCTAAACCCTAGAATTCCCTATAGACCTTTAAGTGAGAGATATTTTGTCTCTGTTCCAGCTTGTTAAGCTTTTGCCAGAGGTACTGACAGCTATGGTTGTGGCTATAGATGTTTCTAACCAAGAATCTTGCTTATAGATCTTTTTTTTTTTACAAGGACAAGAACTTCTAAGGTTGATCCTTTGAATGCAGTAGCGACTGTCCTGACATCAGGTCCCACTTCAGCCGCTGCAACTCCATTTGAGTAGAGGTTGGATCTGAGTCGTCTATAAGAGACAACAGTATGTGGGCTACCCATACATCCTCTTTAAAGGGGAGTATCTGACGTTCCAGAGCTGGAACGGCTTCGTGGCACATCCGTCCTGGCAGGTGTTTCTCAAGAAACAAAGCTATATGTCTTAGATGGATCTCTGCCTCAGCACACCTGAATTCAATGATTGTATTCCATCGTCAATAGCCACCAAGTACCACAGACTTCTGTTAAACACCCACTTGTTCATGTCAGGTGTAGTAGCGGTAAAACATGCAGGACCAGTGTTACAGACACTTGCTGTACATGTTAGTGACGGTGGCATGGTTATGAATTTACCTTCATTAACAGAATTCTTAATTGCTTAATTTCTAAGCCATCCATCAGGCACAGGATCTGCATTTATGAATGTCCGGACTTCAGCGGTCAACTGATGGAGTTGAATCAGAATCAAGTTTATTGCCAAGTAGGTTTGCACTTACAAGGAATTTGACTCGGTGTTGATGGTGCAGACAATTAGATATATACACAGAATACAGGATCTATAGTTGTATACAATATAAAACATAAGATATACAATAGTATACAGCTACTGTATGTACCATGTGCACAGTAGGCTGTACGTTAATGTAAGGCAGGAGGCCTGGAGATGTAGCTTGTAGGTCCTGAACGGTTGAGGGAGAGAGGCAGTGCCAGTGTCACAGGGGGCTCTGGGCCTTGTCGATAAGGCTGGTAGCAGATGGGAAGAAACTGTTCTCATGCCGTGAGGTTTTAGTCCTGATTGACCGTAGGCCCTGCCACAGGGAAGTGACTAAAATAGTTTGTGGGTGGGGTGTGAGGGATCAGCCACAATCTTCCCTGCATGCCTGAAACGCAGCACTCTGCTTTTGTTCTTGGCACCAGCGTACCAGATGGTGATGGAGGAGGTGAGGATGGACTTAATGATGGAGGAGTAAACCGGCACCATCCTTGGCAGATTGAATTTATTCAGCTGAACGACAACCTGTGACCTGCAGAACCGTTGGTGCCACTATAAGGTCCACTCAGCCTACGTCCGGGATGGGATCTGGATCTATGAGAATCCAAACTACAGGGGGAGGCAGTATCTGCTGGAACAAGGTGAATACAGATGTCAATCTGAGTGGGGGGGCTCTCCATCCGGCTTTAGGCCCAATTTGACGTGTTGTAGGCTGGACTTAAAATAACACCTCTCATTACACTTTACTGATTCTCTTTCATTTCTAACTTTTCCTCACTGTAGTACTAATAAAGTTTAAACAAAATGTAACCGAATTAGTGTGTAGACTATCGTTCTATTTAGAGTTCAAATAAAAAGTAAATATAGTACATTTTTCTGTTTTAAGAAAAAAAATGATCAGAAAAAGAAAGATATTTGTTCAAGTGGAATCATCTGATTATTGCTTGTTCTGTTTGTCATTCAGGAAACTTTTTGTAATTGAAATGAAAATGGTTTTTCGTTCTGCGCATTAAAGAATACATTGAATTTGAGATGGTTTTTTGTTTTTTGTTTTTCCTTTAGTTGCAAAAATGCTTATTGGAAAATGAATATGCCACCGAAAAGCTTGTTTACTTTGAGTTGATACAGTGACACATGTCTTTTTGTCACAACTGACATGACAGCATCTCTATCTCTTGAGATACCAGGGCAGCGCCTTTGGCAAGGTATTTGTCGCCTCATTCTGGACAATATTTATGACAAATTTGAGCCTAATTTTAAGGATGTTTTATTTGGAATCACAAAGCATAAAAAAATAACTTTCTGACCATTGCTTTCTGACTTATATAATCTTTTGAACCCTCATGTATCTCTTGTATCATGTATTTCTTTTTAAAAGGAAGTAACAACCTATTTTTCTACATTGTCCTCCAATAACAAAAAAACTATTAAAACTTTATCTTTATTCTCCAAATTGAAAGTATTTATGTAATCCCTTTACATGTTGCTATGTGTAACTTTACTTTACTTTATTACTATTACTAATTTTACTTTTATTTAATTATTTTAAATCTATTATTATTATATTTGTTCAAACCCCTGGCTATGGTTCACCAAAAATTTTACTTATCTATTTTTGTATATTATAAAGAATATTCTAGTTAAGTTTATAAAAATAATTTCAAAAATATATACCAGGGCACCGCCATTTTGAAATAAGAGATTCCTCTGTTTGAGTGACCTGAAAATACACAAGATGAAAGGTCACATCTGGTGTGTTTGGGTGCATTACAGGAGATATAGGCAAGTTTATTATCTACACATCAAAACACATCTTCCTTTTTTGATCATTAACTATTTTGAAACGCGGCTAAGTGAAAATAGCCTAATTATTGCAGCATATTCATATCCTCAATAAACAGGAAGTTATTTAAGATTTGTTAACACTGATCAAAATGAAACATAGTTTTGACCTGAAAACTAAGGGGAGATCAAACACAACACTTTAGAACAACAGTTTCTACAAAAACATATTTCCAAAAATACACTTATGGATAGAGAACAGGTTTGTTTATAATGATGGCATATTTTAATAGTAAAAAGAGTACTTATATTTTTTTAACAGAGGGGTTACACATTTCAGCAGTTGTCTTTTTTCTTAGATACCGGTAATCATAAATGGTGCCATCTAGTGGCGCCAGTGCTGCATTACGCATGAGAAACAAACGAGAAAAAAGGGGTGGATAGAACAAATATTTAAAAAGTGTAATATTGTTTTCTTCATTTGGTTCTACCCTAATGCTGTTGATCAAGGTTTAGATTTACATTGAGGAAAATTATTTGAACACCGTGCTATTTTGCAAGTTCTCCCACTTAGAATCATGGAGGGGTCTAAATTGTCATCGTAGGTGCATGTCTACTGTGAGAGACATAGTCTTAAAAAGAAAATAAAGAAATTCCAATGTATGATTTTTTAAAACTATTTATTTGTATGAAGCAGCTGCAAATTATTATTTAAACACCAGAGAAAAATCAATATTCGGTACAGTAGCCTTTGTCGGCATTTACAGAGGTCAAACATTTCCTGTAGTTTTTCAGCAGTTTTGTGTTGGGATCCTGAGGCTTGTCCACCAGGGGGTGCAGAGGATCCCTTCCTGAGGGTTTGTGTTACTATTGGGATCTGGGGTTCTGTCCACATTTCTCCAACAGAGGGCGTTCTAGGTCTCCTGGAGCTGGAGCTGACTTCACACCTGCGGCTCGTTTGCTCATCAGGAGACCAGCATTTAAGGAGAGGCAGAGCAACACTCCAGCGCCAGAGTGTTTGCCAGTTATGGTTAGCAAGCCTGAGCCAATCTGCCTGTCTGAATCTCTGACTCCGAGATAACCTGAACCTAATCTGTTTTTGTCCTCTCTGCTTCCCAGGAAGAACCTGTCTGAACCCTGAAACTCTGGAAGAGTTTCTCAGTCTGAAACCAGCCTGTCTGATCTCTGAAGAACTCTGGAAGTCAAATCTGTCAGATACCTGCCTGCCCGCTCTCAGAAGAAACTGAAAGAGAAACACAGATCCGAATCTGCAAGATCACAAACCAAGCTCTGCCTTGCCCTCTGCCTGCCGAAAGCCTCTGGACCCTCCTGGTTCCCCCCCCCCCCCCCCCCCCCCCCCCCTCTGCCGCTCTGCTCAAACCTCAGAACAGGTACAGACCTACACTCATTCTACCAGCAAAGATACCTGGACATCTGCTAACCATTCTGTCCCCCTCTGCAGAGAAACCAGTCGTGACCAGTCCTGGACCTGATAACCCCCAGAATCAGTGCTTTATTCTCATTGTGTCAAACAATAAACTGTTGAACTTTTTCCCAGAGTCCGTGTGTTCTGCATGTGGGTTAGAAACCTTAAAACAAACATGACATTTTGCACACAGCAGGAGGGATTTTAGCCCACTCCTCCACACAGATCTTCTCTAGATCAGTCAGGTTTCTGAGACACAGAGTTTGAGTTCCCTCCAAAGATTCTCTATTGGGTTTAGGTCTGGCTAGGCCATGCCAGAACCTTATTGTGCTTCTTCCAGAGCCACTCCTTGGTTATGCTGGCTGTCTGCTTCGGGTCATTGTCATGTTGGAAGACCCAGCATCGACTCATCTTCAATGCTCTAACTGAGGTAAGGAAGTTGTTCTCCAAACACTCCCAATACATGGCAGGGGTCATCCTCTCCTTAATACAGTGCAGTCACCCTGTCCCACATGCAGAAAAACACCCCCAAAGCATGATGCTACCACCTCCATGCTTCACAGTAGGGATGTTCTTGGGACGGCACTCATCATTCCACTTCCTCCAAACACGATTAGTTGAATCGTAGGTGCATGTCTATTGTGAGCACATGTCAAGGCGGGCCTTGACATGTGCTGGTTTAAGCAGGGGAACCATCCGTGTCACGTATGATTTCAAACCATGACATTTTAGTGTATTATCAATTACCAGTAACCATGGAAACGGTGGTCCCAGCTCATTTCAGGACATTGACCAGCTCCTGCTGTGTAGTTTTGAGCTGATTTCTCACCTTTCTTAGGTTCTTTGAGAACCCATGAGGATCTTGGATGGAGCCCCAGTCTGAGGGAGATTGACAGTCATGTTTAGCTTCTTCCATTTTCAAATTATTTTTGCTCCAACAGTGGACGTTTTTTCACCAAGCTCCTTGGCAATTTTTTCATAGCTCTTTCCACCTTGTGGAGGTGTAAACTTTTGTCTCTAGTGTCCTTGGACAGCTCTTTTGTCTTAGCCATGTTAGTAGTTGGATTATTACTGATTGTTTGGGGTGGACAGGTGTCTTTATGCAGCTAACGACCTCAAACAGGTGTATCTAATTTAGGATAATAAATGGAGAGGAGGTGGACATTTTGAAGGCCGACTAACAGGTCTTTGAGGGTCAGAATACTAGCTGATAGATAGGTGTTCCAATGCTTATTTCCAGCTGCATCATACAAATGAATAGTTACAAAATTAATATATTGGGATTTCTGGGTTTATTTTTTTAAATTATGCCTCTCACAATGGACATGCACCTACGATTACAATATCAGACCCCTCCATGATTTCTATGTTGGAGGGCTTGCAAGATAGCTTAAAGGTATTGCTATTTTTATCTTCGATTATCACAGGTGCTCTTGCGATGTATCAGGTGATATTTTATACATCACATTAAAAAAGCAAAAAGGGGAGTGGCTAAAAACGTGCAAGGATGATTTCAAATTTATTTCATATTTTAAAAATACAACAAAATGATTGTTACATTGTACATGGCCTTTTCCTAATAAATTATGATATTTTAGATCATTATCAGCCATTATTATTGACCTTGTTAAGTTTCTTATCTAATGTGCAGTCTTTAAAAAGGGGTTTGTGTTTTTAAGTAAAATATATATATTTATGTTGGAAAGTTGAGTTAAACCAACCAAATCTTTTTTTTTCTTTTCTTGAATTTTTCCTTTACTTAGTATAAACACATAAAGACTGTGTTATATGACCAATAGTTTAAAAAACAAAAAGTTATACATGCATTTTAATCTGCAGATATGTTTGATAATCAGCTGTAAGATTACAGTGCACAATTTCCTGTTACAGGATATGTTATTTTATATCAAGTTTTTCGATCTGCCAGAACGGAAGAATGAAACCGAGCCATGCTGCCTGGTGCAGAGGAGTATACGTGCATCAGCGGAGTAAACAGGAGACACTGCAAATCAGTAACAGAGCTGCTGAGCTCAGCTGCTGTCTGAACTGGGACTTTTATCGCATGCACAGATCCGTTTCTGGCATCTCCCGACGCTGATCGGGCATTTTTTTACTGAGGAGTGCAAACAATCAGTGCTGCTATTTCAAATAAAAAAGGGGGGAGAAAGTCCACCTGGACAAACAATGTAGACTGAAATCATAGAGTTGCAAACTCTTTGACTTCCAATAAGATTCTGCTAAAATGCCAATGTGGATCTATTCCTCATTAAACCATTTGATTGCAAGAAAATATTTAGAAGATTGAAAAAAATGCTTCCAAGTATATAATAGTTGAACAATCGTTGATTAACTCATTACAAAAAGGTTAAAGATACAAAAATGGCTTCTCTCTTGCCGGTACCAGCTGGTTCTCCCCTCTAAGTTTTAATTGCAGCAGGATCTTATGATTTTCATCACATAAGCCCACAAAGGAACAGTGGTTTCTGCTCCATCATGAGTGCAGCTGACCTTTAATCTCCTTATGTGCATATCTGGATTAAAGTCTCCCCAACTACGGTGCTTTTATTCTCTCTATTGTTCAGAGCCATCAGTCATGGAGTTGGTGCTTTGTCAGATTTTTTTTTCTCCAATTATCACGTGAAACCTTTTGGTGATTTTGCCGCAGCTTATGTAAAATGAAGTGGAAAAGGATCAAGGTAGAGGTAAAAGGGAGAAAGCAGTGTGAAACTCACATGACATAAAACCCTTTCTGAAATGGACTGTTAATAGAACCTTTTTTGTGCTTTTTTTGATGATCTCGTGGCTGATATGAATACAGCACTTACTACAATCCCAACTGTGACCTTCACAGAAACTAATGAGCTGATATACAGTGATTCTTGAGTTGCTTGGCCAAGATATAGTCAAGAATGCCCAAGAGAACAATATCCACCATGGCTGAGAACTCACAGTAGCAGATTCCCTCACTATCTGTCGTCTTTTGCCGACCCACGTTTTTGTCCAAGAGCATATATACTGGACCATTTAAGATATCTCAAAAATCCAAAATGTATCAGAAAGCAGAGAAAGGAAATGCAATCTTGCTGTTCTAATTACGGTAGCATTTACGACTTCAGCAGCGAATCGACCATCCAATCACAGACCTGATTCGGGGGTTTGTAAAGTGAGCTTCTCAGGAGTGACAGTGTTGACAGCCAATAACACACGAAAAGATGGAAGGTCAATCAGGAGCTTGTGCACTGGAAAAACAATCTAGAAATTAATTAAATTTTCCTAAATTAAATGTATTTACCCTTAATTTGAGTACGTAAATCAGACAGTTTGCCAATGGAATTAATATTTTTACTCTTAAAATAAGATAATTAGATAATATGCACTTGAAATAAGACAATTCAATTGTGTTTTCTGTTCCATTGGTAAAATTACAACAATAATAACTGGACAATTGAACTGTATTAATCTTGCACTGTGCGGTGCCCAAGGAGCAGTGTGTGGCTAAGGGTCTTGCCCAGGGACCCAGAGTGGAGGCTGTGGGGATTGAACCGGCAACTTGCAACCTTTTCATAGCACAAGCTCGCTGCTCTAACTTCTAGACCAACACTCCTTGCCATAGTCATTCAATGCATTAGCCATTAACACTTTTTTGTTATATAATTGATACTTTAAATCAATATTTATTTTAAGTAAATATATTTACGTTCACTATTTGAATTTAATTGAATTGTCAAATTGTTGTTGAAATATATAGATCTATAAATCTTGTCATAAAATATACATAGCAGGATTAAATACGTTAGTTTAAACTTAATTTTAACCCTCCATTAAACAGACTAGTGGCTCTGGCCCTTTAAGAAAGCCGTGAATTCATGAATGAAACGCAGCCATTCATAAAAAAGCAGAAGGAACAGACGTCAGCACTGTGTTAAATCTGATTGGCTGAATTCTTGTCTGACACCTTTCTGAGCCAATGGGAGGGACGTACTGCGCTTCGCTTATCTGAGAGCTCTTCATTGAGAAAAATCCACAGCCGAATGTTTATTCGAGGAGCTGCAGGCAATGTACGGGGGGGGCGAAATCGCAACCACTTGTATTTAAGTCACTCTTCCAAAACGAACTTCACTAAACAGGTATGTTTTGCATTTTAATACCGAAGTTTTTTTTTTTGTTTTTTTTTTTTTAAAAACTGTTTCTGTTTTTGCGGTGATTATTCTATCTGGGCGAACCGCAGCGTCGCGGTTTGTTGCTGGCTGTGAAGGGAGCAGATACGGGGTTAAAGAGGCGAACGCCATTTTCTAACAATCAAAGGCAACATGCGTCCATTTCCCCGCATCTACCGGCCAGGCGGGCCACCGTTTCCGTTTGCATTTGTTTACATTTTTGCTCTTTTACCTTTGTGACTAATTCAGTGTGGTACATTTCTAAATGGTGAGCTGCCCCCCTCCTTCTTCACCTCCTCCTCCTCCTGCTGAGGATCAAGTTTCACTTCATTGAGAAAAACAAGGAGGTCCCATAGCGGTCAGCGCTTTCTCTGCTTCCTACGCCAAACTCAATTCAAAATTCTGCTAAATTTATGTTCGGCTCTGTGGAATAAGTCCTCCTCGACACTTTTTCTAGTTTTCACAATAAGTTCACAATATGGTAATAAACTGCAGCATTTTTTTTTTCATAGAATAAATTCTTAAAATAGCTGATGCACAGTTCAATTTCAATCTGTTTTTGGGGGGGGGAGGTTTAGGTCATAGTAAAAAACAGTAAAAGATGGGTTTGGATAGATGGAAGGTTTTATTTATTTTTTTGTGTCTTCTTTTTTTTTTTTAGATGGAAGCATATTATAAATACAAAATGAAAGTATGGTCTTCAGTTTCCTTATTAAAACAACTGTGTTATGAATGTATATCTGCTGTATCATGAAGACCCAGACAGGGCTATCAATATAAAGCAAGAAGAAGGGCTGAGAAGCACCCAAAGGGCCCTTTTGTGGCTCTGTAGATAGGAATTACAGTTGTGAACTCCATAAATCCTGCTTTTGTAGAAGAATCAAGAGGAAAGCCACAAGAAGTCGTATTTCCAACCACATCAAAGGTCGCTTAGAGTACACAGCAAACATATGGAGTAGGACTCCTAAAACTGTTCATTCTGGAGCAAAAAATTTTGTTAATTTCAAAAATGCTTTATTACTAAAGATGAATTAAATGCTACAGTAACTCATAGGTTGTTTTTTTTTTTCATCGATTTGTTGTAGGTTTTGATAGCTGTAAGTTTATCTGTAGTGGTTTGTCTTCCACCGCATCTGGAGAAGCCTCTTAATAAAGACACTTTGTTGTTTAGAAATGTTCTGAAGAGTATGCTCACCGTTTTCCATAATCCTCTTCACCTAATTGAGAATAATCTAATCAGAGTTGGGTTTATTGGGCTATACTATAGCCAGAGAAAATTAACTTCGAGAAAAAAAAAATGTATCTAATTCAATAAATTTTATTTATATACCGCCAATTCATAACCCATGTCATCTAAAGACACTTTACAGGTTATCAGATCATACAGTAATATTGATTCAAAGTTTTCTATCTAAGGAAAGCCAGATGATTGCATCGACTCATTGACTCAGATGCAATCCCTCACACTAAGCATGCTTGTAGCGACAGTGGAGAGGAAAAACTCCCTTTTAACAGGAAGAAATCTCCTGCAGAACCAGGCTCAGTGTGAGCGGCCATCTGCCGAGGCTGATTGGGGTATCTAAATTTAAGTCACTACTATGAATGATGGAAATGGTCAAAAATAAGAAGTATTAATCTAAATTGAATGGCCCAGTCAAAGTCTACACCTAATGCTAAATAAAAGGAAATTAGACCCTTGGGGGGAGAAAAAAAAAGTTTCTTTTTTTATTATTATTATTATTATTTGACTGGGGGAATTTCAAGGCCACTTGTGGAAGAGCCCAAAGTTGAAAGACGTGTTTTCTTATCCAGGTTTTCAGCGGGTCATTAAAAATCATTAAAAGTCATTAAATTATAATTTTTTTTAAATCAAGGCCTTAATTGGCATAAAAGTTCCTTAAATGTGATTATTGTGGCATTAAAAAAACTTTGTTTAAAAAAAAAAAAGCTTATAAAAACAATTTACTCAGATATATCGCAATATATTTGTGCGGAACTGCTTCTGGTAGATCGTAAAGCCGTATGTTAAAAGAAAAAGAAGAGAATAGGGGGAAAATGCAAATTTCAGCAAAAATGGCTCATGGGTACTTGTTGATGGCATTAAAATTATTTCTAAGAGCATTAAAAAAGCATTAAATTAGACTTACTGATTCCTGTATAAACCCTGTTATCAACCCTCTCCCGCCTCTACATATCAATCTTCCTAAATGCTTATAACTCACCTCACTCACAGCTTTCCTTTCCCACTGAGCTTTTAGATGCACTGATAAGCATACTAGTCCTTGAAGTTAGAAAAACAAAAACCAATTGAGTCCCTTTAAGGTGATGGTTGTTATACCAAGTGATGCATTTAAGTGTTTACCTAATATATCCCTCTTATGCCGTCCTCCACAGTGAAGACCACCGAAACATGGATGGCTTTTATGACCAGCAGGTCCCTTTTATGGTGCCTGAGAGTGTGAGTTTTTAAACTGCCAGTTTTTATTTGACAGATTTATTGGGTTTGCCCTTTTTAATCTGAGTGGTTTCTGTTGTAGAAATGCCACACAGTTGAGGAGAGGAGTCTCACCGACAGGCGAAGGAGGTTCTTGGACAGAGAGTTGGCTCAGGACACAGAAGGTAAGTCACCTTGTTTTCTTCTCTCTGCGCTTGACATTTCTAAATGTAGCATCCTCATCTATAAATACGATCCATGCGTGTGTTTTAGAGCTTTTTCAGGATCTGAGCCAGCTCCAGGAAATATGGATTGCAGAAGGTAAGAAAATAAAAGAAACAAAGCTAACATTGCTAAAATAGAATCAATAAAGACTAGAAATATAGCTAAAAATGACTGCATAAATAGTTTCTTTTTTTCCTCTCAGCATCTTGTTGCTCTTTAATCATCCGCTCTTCTTCTGTCTGACAGCTCAGGCTCCTGATGACGAGCAGTTTGTCCCAGATTTCCGGTCCAATAACTGTGAGTAACCACCTCTCCTCTCAAAAAATCCTAGATGTCACCCTCGGTTACACAATAAATGGTGGCGATTTATCATGCAAACATGCATTCAGGTTGAGAGCCCTATATGCAAATTGTGTTTCCTTGCATAACAGAGATCTATTCTTGAACACAAACCATTAAAACTGAATAATCAAGTCATTTAGTTTCCTGGTGTTGCTGCAGATATATATTTAGTCTTATCCTGTTGCTGCAAATTGCAGATGATGTGTGAGTGGCTGAAAATAGTTTGAGCCAAATAGTCCTGCCCACTCAGTGGAGGAAAATAAACGTTTCTCTAGATAAAGAGCTTATTATGATTTCACTCTTTATTTTGGAGAGGAAAAGAGCCGATGGACTGTTTTTTATTATAAGTTCTTAAAATAATTAAAAGGGGTTTATTGGAAGATGTGGGAAAGTATGAATCTAATTTGAAAAAAAAAAAAGTAATTGATTCAGGAATGACAGGTTTAGCTTTAGAAATACACCAAAATATAAAAAAAACACAAAGTAGGCGTTTATAATCTTTATAATTTTTAAAATATATTATGACTTTATGCTAATGAAGTGCGCAATTGTTTTTTTTTTTTTATTTAAACATGAAGTAAAACACTAATAGAATATCTGTACCAGAGTATCTGTATCATTATTATTATTATTACATACAGTATATTTTATGACCTAGATCTGGTGTCTGGAGCCTTTGAAATCCTAAAAGCTATTTTTCCAGCCAAATAGAAATTATTTAGATTAAATTTGACCTTTGATTCTGATAAATATCTGCTATAAAAACTGTTTTTCGTATATTTTATTTTGAAATGAGGAAAAGCATAAGCTGCATGGATTTTCTTCAATAGGTTGTTGATATTTGTCGAAAATTAGGTTAAAAATGTAGAAAAAAATAAAAAAAATATCCAAGGTAATCACAAAATAGCAGCTCTAAATGTAATTTCCACATTTGTGTGACCATTTTTTAAAATCTTTTTGCTGCTGTAAACACCAGAATGTCCCTATTGTGAGACAATAAAGTGTTTTCTATTGTATTTTGTTGGGAAAGTTCACTTCAGAAATTCTTAAAAAAAACAAACAGCTAAAACTTCCAAGATTGACGTTATTACGCCGTATTTAAAACCTTTAGTTGGTTAATTTTATCAGCCATTAGGAGCTGTAACAGAGGATCCAAACAGCCCCAGGTTGCAGACATGTGCCCTAGATGAACCCAGTTGACCCTTCTGACTCCGTCGTCGCATGCAGTGATGTTTACATTAATGATAGAAGTCACGAGGACAGGAAAGGAGGGGGTCATAAAAAATATCCAGAGCTCGTGTCTCCACCTTTGGAAAAAATAGTTGCTGATAAGATATGAATGAATAGAAGAAAAAAAACCATTAGATGCATTTGACGCATTGAGAGCAACAGAACGGCTTGAAGCCATAAAGCCGACGTGGAAACATCTGCTGCCTGTTGGCGTCACTCTGATTTCAATCTGAAGGCTCCTTCGAGGAAAGCTGAATTGCACCATGTGATCCCAAGAGGATCGATTGCTGTAGAATACAGTAGATAGAAAGTCTAAGCTTTGTTTCTGTAATGTCTTTGCAGCAACGCTTCACAGCCCACATGTCAGCAAAGTGAAGCGAGAGCCCAGTCCGTCCAAAGATCTGTCCCCCTGCAGGACCCCCCAGGCTGATATGTGCCTTTACAGTTACAGGTATCATATTAGTGTTTAACATCAACCAACATGATGCTGGGTTTCTCTGCTTCACCTCACAGCTCCTTTATGTTGTCCCCCTCTCAGTGCCTGTGAAAATAAACCAGGTCCGGCTAACGCACCTGTAACGCAGCGTAGCTCCATCCACTCCGCTGGACCTCCACCCATACGGAGGCAGCTTCAGCCATCCCCGCCTCATATGACCGGCCAAACTCCAGCCTCCAGCCCCTTCCACCGCCAAAATCTCCCCCAGTCCAACCCAAACCAGCAGTTCGCTCTGCCCTGTAACCCCGTCGGCTGCTTAGGGGCGTCTTTCAATCCAGAGCAAAGGTAACCTGATTATTACCTGAATATTTGTGGTTCTAAGCTCTCAGAGGCACCTCAAACGTTTTTTCCGTCCTTTCAGGTTCCACCGGCAAATGTCAGATCCCTGTTTGCCCTTCCTGGCTCCAGAGAAAACTGCAAACACGCCGTACCACCCTTCAGGTTGCGACGGACGGCCGATGTACCAGCGTCACCTGTCGGAGCCCCTCACCCCGCTCCCTCCTCATGGTTTCAAACAGGAGCTGGTGGATCCGCGATATCCAGATGCCGGGCCGGCTGGTTCTAGCCTGGCCCCGGCCCAAACCACCTTCAACCACGTCAAAATCAAACAGGAGCCGAGAGACTTCGGCTTTGAACCCGGTACTGTTCAGATGTTAATCTTGTGATTTCACATTAACAGTTTGTGTGTCATTTTTAAATTCTTCGGCATCATCAGGCCTTAAAAAGGCCAGTTCAACTTTTTAAACTACTGTTTTCCTCTGGTATTATAATTGTACTCCTATTTATTTAGCAGCTTTTGCCACTTTTTTTATTTTATTTTATTTTTTTAAATGGACCGATACAGGGTTTATCTAAGACAGATTCTGATAACGATAATTTTTGACTGTCTATATCCGTTTCTTCCTCCATTTACATGATAAAAAATTTATGTTGAACCTAAATAAATCCAAAAACAATGATTTCAAATGGAAAAAAGGCAAATACACACACTTTATGTATGTGTACTTGCTTATGTTTATTGCTTATGTTTATGTATACCTTTAAGAGTACAAGTACTCTTAAAGGTATAGTGGAGGATTTTTGCAATTTTTTTTTAAAGACCTGCCCTATCCACTTAAAAAAAAAATGTACATGCACAACCCTGTACCTGCTCCATAGAGGGAACACCTATTAAACGCGTGGGAGGGCATGCAGAGCCCGTTTCTCCTCATATGCACGTCCTGTTTAAAAGTTGCTGGTCAAGTAACTCCTCCTCCACTGCTCGTTGCCTGCTCCATCTTTATTAGTTGCTGCTGTCGGGTGGCGACAGCGGGCCGCTGTGACAGCACATCCCATAATGATTTGTGAGGAGAGCTCTCTGCACAAAGCATTCTGGGATATATCTGCCTCTTCTGAGGCCTTTCTTTTCTTCTCATACACTCCGTAGACACTTTTTCTCTTAGCTATTTTCAAAGAACAGCGGTGAGAAAGGTGAGCTTCGATGATGTCTGAAACTGTAACTCACCACATATGTCTGAAAGTGCGCGTGCGCAGAAAAAGATAGCTAACGGGTCGAGTACGTAAGACAGCCCTACTCAACTCAACTCAACTCAAAATTTATTTATAAAGCACATTTAAAACAACCGGGGTTGACCAAAGTGCTATACAGGAATCACAGTTAAGATAAAAGCTAAGGCTAAAATACATTAAAAAAAATGTATGTAAACATATGATCAGAATAATTGACAATTAGGAGGACCACTTATTTAGATGATCCACCCGGAAAAAGAACATCCTCCACTATATCTTTAAGCAATTTTTGCTGAATGCACTAATTAATAGGTGAACAAACACATGCCCAGATTGATGCCGATAAAAGAAAAAAAATAATGCTACAATTATACAGCCCTTGAGGGCTATGAACAGCCAGATTTGGCACTTGTGCTCTAAATAACCCCTTCCTAAAGGCTTTATGGAAGCTCTAAAGAAAACTGATGAGTCATCTTTTGTGTTTTTTTTTTTTGTTTTTTTTTTCAGAAGTTCAAACCTGCCAGTCATCTTTTGGATCGTTTCAGAAAAGCGGCGCCGGTGAGTTATTTACCTGGTCCAAACCATGGAGAAACAAAAGTAGCAAAATATTTGAAAAATGTTCAAAACCAGGAAAAGATGAGAAAGGGCTGCAACTTTCGTCTCCAATTTTTTATGAATTTGCTTAAATTATTGACACACTTAAGTAATTTTGTTGAATTTTCAAAACTTCTCAGTAGAGCTTGTGTTTCTGTACACTGTATTTTTTTTTTATCAATTAATAACCTTAAAATAATTCTTACGCTTCATTATGAATAATACACGTTCGTTTAATATATCTTCTAATATCTTCGCATTCAATTTTTAGTGTGTCTTTACATACATATAGATCACTTATTTTGCTGCTGGATACAAAAATGCCACAAATAAATAAACCAATAGTTTCCAAAACATAATAAATGATTAATAAATACCAAAATGCTTAGTTTTGTGAAATGATATTAATCAATTTAGTTGTCCTTGGCTGATATACATTGCATGTATGTTGTATGCTTTTTTTGTGTGTCAATGTAGATTAATTGTTTATTAGATGAATATGTCTTTATTGCATGTAAGGTTTTACACATGTGTAAAGTTATTTATTTAAGAAATTGGAGCATTTTAGTGGCATCATTGCTCTAATTTGTCCAGTGGTGCCACCAGGGGGTGGCCATTGGCCATCCCACTCGCCAGTGTAAATTGTAATAGCATTAATTTAGCATTTCATCCCATTATGCCCAGCCAATGATGTAACATTAAAAATCACACAATAAACCAAGATATGAGTAGGTGTTTATTTAATTCATTACGATTTCTACAGGCAGGTTTAACACAATAGATTCAAACCCTGGAATTGTTTATTTTGCAGGATTTGGTTCTGACAGAGAGCCTGTTAGGTACTATGACGACACCTGCGTTGTCCCAGAAAGACTGGAAGGTATGTCGACTATACAGAGTTCAAAAATATGTTTTTTCTTTTGATAATCAGTTGAGCTTGATTGTTCTGAGATGAGTACAGTCAGCATTTTCTTTTTGAACCCAGCTAAAGTGAAGCAGGAGGGCTTGCCGTACCAACGCCGCGGTTCCCTGCAGCTCTGGCAGTTTCTGCTAACGCTGCTCGACAATCCGGCAAATGCACACCTGATTGTGTGGACGGGGCGAAACATGGAGTTTAAACTGATCGATCCGGAAGAGGTGAAGCTTTTAGATTGATTTTGAACAATTTATCAGAATAAAGTTTAGATTCTAACTGGACTTTATGCATTAATTTTGTTTTTGTTTTTTTTTATCCAGGTGGCTCGCCTTTGGGGCATCCAGAAAAACCGACCAGCCATGAACTACGACAAACTGAGCCGCTCACTGCGGTACTACTACGAAAAGGGCATCATGCAGAAGGTAAAGGCGAGTCACATTTCCTTTCCTCCTTTTTCACAGCTTCATATGATTCTTTCTCTTTTCTTTAAAGATTTTTCTTTGTTTAAATACTTCTTTCTCATGCAGGTTGCCGGGGAAAGGTATGTCTACAAATTTGTGTGCAACCCCGACGCACTGTTCTCCATGGCCTTCTTGGAAAACCAGAGGCCCAGTCTGAAAGCCGACCTTGACGCCATCCTGCCCCCTAGCGAAGAGGACGGCTTCCCCCTCCCTAGCTACGAGGAGGAAGGGCCTTACTTGGTGGACGGAGGGGAGCAGTGCGTCCAGGGGCTGGGTTTCCCCGACAGCTACCCGTACTAGTCAGCAGCTCAAAGAAAAAAAAAAAAAAAACGGCAAAACCTTAACGACACAGCTACATTTCAGATAAGAGATGTAATTCTGATTTGTAATCTAACAAGAGATTTTGTTCTTTATAAAAAATTTCAATGCAACAACGACGCTGAAAATCTGTTAGTCTCTAAGACTGTTAAACTCACTCCCACGAAGAAAAACGCAACTACTTCCCAAACTTAAGTTCTCATTCAAATAGTTGTCTGGATACATTCCAAGGTTTAAACAGGGATTAAAAAAAGGTTGCATTTTCAGAGAAGGAAGGCTGCAAGTTTTTTTTTTTGTTTTCTTTCTTTTTAACAACTCAGTGTAGCTTCATGACGGTTTAAATTAAGCAAGAAATAAGAGGTTTAATAGGAGGAGTTGACAAGAGAAGGATCAACCTTTCAACTATTTTAATTCTACATCAAAGAAATGCAAATATTTAAGTGGCAGTTCTTGACTAAACGGTGCCCTCATTCATACTTTTTTTTTGTGCCAAATTACCATTTGTTTTCTTTTTTTAGTTCCTACAATTTAAGTATTACATTAAGTTTGGAAATCACAACTTTTTTAAAGTACTCATTATCAGTATTTGCTATTTCAGTTCAGGCTGAGTTGTGTATATGCTTGTCTCAGATCTGGTTTCCCCCATCAAGTAGTGTTGCACCAATACCGATACCAGTATCGGACGGGGTGCCGATACTGCCCTAAAATGGTGGTATCGGTATCGGCGAGTACCAACAAATAGGGCACCGATACCATTTTGAGAGCCATAAGTTTATTCAACTATTGTCACCCACTCCTGGTAGGCAATAAAAACTTTTTATTTTTATTATACAGTAGAACTTTTTATCAAAAAGTTCTACTGGATTCACTTTGTATTAGATATTTTCCTGCTTCACAAAGGTAGGCAGCAGCTTGACAAAGCCATGATGGCAATTATTTTACATTATTATGGTATCGGTATCGGCCGATACTGCACAGCCAGGTATCGGGGCCAAAAAATGGCATCGGCGCAACACTACCATCAAGGAATCCTTGTAGTTTATTTACAATGTTTTTTACTTTAATCATACAGTGCCGCTGTAGGTACCAGATCTGCTCGCCCGTGACATTGTAATATATGATTTGCTGAACGTTGCCACATGATGTAAAACATCGTGGTTGCCCAGACAACGCGCAGCATCTGTGTGCAACATCTGTAGCGTTAGCGTGTTTAATGAGCGATGAAGTTTTGCCTGATGGATAGTGAAACGAACGAGAATAGTCAAAACTACGAGAATAAAGTC
This sequence comes from Cyprinodon diabolis, assembly GCA_030533445.1. Classification (NCBI taxonomy): domain Eukaryota; kingdom Metazoa; phylum Chordata; class Actinopteri; order Cyprinodontiformes; family Cyprinodontidae; genus Cyprinodon; species Cyprinodon diabolis. The sequence goes on from CM060085.1 coordinate 8,272,405, forward strand.
GTAAAATTACGAAAAACAAATTCACAACCTGAAAGTCATAAAATTACAAGAAAAAATTGTTGTATTTTTTGACAACTACAAGAAACACGTTCTTCCCTAAAATGGGGAATGTCGAGCATTAAGTTATACTTTGGCTCTGGTTTGACAAATAAGAAATTTTATTTCAGTAAAACTGAAATAAAATGTTTATGTTGAACAAAGTAACTGTTAAAAGTATAAAGGGGAAGAGCTGGGTAGCTCTGTGGCTAGCTCTGGTCAATAGCTAACAGGTTGCCCTGTTTTAGCTTAGTCAGTTAGCCATATTAACCTCCATTACTTTTAACTTCATGTCAACAACCACTGTTTGTCTTTTATAAGTAGAACTTATTTTGTGTCTAAAATCTCCACGAAAATCCTTTTTAAGATGTTCGATTTCTCCTCCCCTGCCCTCAGATCTTAATAAAAAGAATAAAGATAAGCTGCGACTTATTGTGTAACCTTGTTAAATAGATCCTTTAAGTCTGGCAATGGCTGTTTTTTTTTTTTTTTTTTTCTTTTTTTGTTTTTTTTTACTTTCGACTACTTTAGATCCCCAATGAAATGTAAAATAATAATAAAAGATATGGGTAATAATATGTTGAGACTCCAGAAGAGATCTGATTCTTAAGAAATGGGTGCAATACAATGCCGTATACTGATGTCATAAGAATGGGCAGGGCCCCGAGTAGATCAGGTACCTACATCGCCCCCCGGATCATACGCCACATTTCTTATACCCAGAACTGCCACTGCCAAGTTTCCTTTTTTGAAAAGAAACAAAACATGCATAATAGTAATCTAATTCAAAGCTAATATTTGTAGCTATATATATATATTCTTGTCAGACTTTGAAGTTTTGAGCCGTCTCAAATTTCTGCTGCACTTAAACACAGATATGCATTTTTGTTGTGGCATCAACTCTTTACGATCGTTTCAGATGTCTTTTTCTGTTTTAGTGTTTTATATTGTGGTAATTTTTGTAGCATGGCCATCGCTTTGGTTCTCACGTTTGTAAACTCTGGGAACTTTTTATCGCAGCCAAAAACAAAAATCTTAAAGCCATGGCACTCCTTTTACTAATTTAGTAAGCTTTTTACTCCTTAGGTAATACCCAGTCTGCTCGAAAGGGACACACTTGTATTTTTTGGGAACTTATAATCCTGAGACGTCTATATTGAAAATATCTTTTTTGTGTATTTTTTTTTTTTCTTAACTGGGTTTCAAAGCTAATATTTTTAGCATTATATGGACTTGTATGTATTTCATATAACGATTTATGACAAAAGTATTGCTTCTATTTTTTATTTCTTTGGATTCTGTATGACTGCCACTCTTGTGCTTATAAAAAAGCATGTTCTTTCTTCTAAACAGATCGTGTACCGAGATAGTTTTCTGCATTTTTGTATAATTTGTTTGCTTCGATGTGTAGAGGAAAAAAAAAAGTTATAATTATATATGGATATATTTTTGCAAAAGGCTGTGTTTGCTTGCAAATATGTTGCATCAGCTCTACAAGGATGAAGAAAAATCTGAATCCTGCAGGCAGAAGATGTTCGTAATGATATATTTTACTAAGATCCTGACGCTGGTGTGACTTCTACCCTCAGATACTGTATGTGTGCCTTCTGTTGATCTTTACTGATAAAATAAACTATTTTACTCTTTTATATTGCCTGAGTGTGGATTAAAAAAATAAGAAAGTGAGCTCACTGAAGTGGGAAATATGCTGAATGCAATTCTTCTGGATCAATAGAATGACTAAAGTTTTATTTTTGCTGAAAATATAACAAAATAATTGACAGTTTTGATAACTTCATTACAATTATTTAAGCTGCACGGTTTGTGGTAAAAGCTTCTGACTTTATTTGCCATTTTTATAGAAATCTTGAATGAATATTACATGTTTCTGATAAACATTTATTTATATATTTTCTGAAAATCCCAACTTATGCAAGTTAGAAAATCCGCTCTAGATGTAGAATCTATGGAGGGCTTTGTCCACTAGAGGGAACGTTAACAAAAACGCAGAGGTCTTCAAACACTATTCAGATTTACTATTAAAAAATATATTACACATGTGAGACTGAGGCTGTTTCACAATTACGGTCAGGCTAGAAATTTTTTTTTTCTTCTATATCGTCATAAAACTACGAGAATAAAGTCATAAAATTAAGAGAAAAAAGTCGTAAAATTACGAAAAAAAAATTCACAACCTGAAAGTCATAAAATTATAAGAAAGAAGTTGTATTTTTTGACAACTACAAGAAGCACTTTCTTCCCTAAAATGAGGAATGTCGAGCATTAAGTTATACTTTGGCTCTGGTTTGACAAATAAGAAAATCTTTTAGCACACTAGCATCAAATTGGGCAGTAGGTCAAAGTGGACCGTTTGCTGATTGGTGGAGCTGGTCAAAGCTCAAAGCTTTCTTTATGAAATGGGTTTTGTATGATGACTTCATTCTCGTAATGTACGATTTTATTCTCGTAATGTTATGCATTTATTCTCATGTTACTTTACTATCATAGTTTTACGACTTTATTCTCATAATTTTACGACTTTATTCTCGTAATATTACAACTTTATTCTCGTAATGTTATGACTGTATTCTCGTAATGTTATGACTTTGTCTCGTAATGCTGGCACTTTATTCTCGTAATGTTATGACTTTATCTCGTGATTTTACGACTTTATTCTCATAATTTTATGCATTTATTCTTGTAATGTTACCACTTTATTCTCCTATTACAACTTTATTCTCATATATTACAACTTTATTCTCGTAATGTTAACACTTTATTCTCATAATTTTATAAAGTTTCTATTTTATTCTCGTTGCGATTTTATTCTCGTAATTGTACGACTTTATTCTTGTAATGTTAAGACTTTATTCTCGTAATATTAAAACTTTATTTTTCATATATTACAACTTTATTCTCATAATTGTTATTTTACTCTCGTAATTTTACGACTTTATTCTTGTAATGTTACCACTATATTCTCGTAATTTTACGACTTTATTCTCGTAATGTTATGACTTTATTCTCAAAATAGAAGAGGAAAAAAGATCTATAGCCTGGCTCTAATACTCCGTCGTACACAATATAGTTTTTTTTGTCTACATTAAGTACTTTTTTATATAGATTTTTGGTTACACCAAGGCTGAACAGTGGGCAGCGCTGCTGCCTTGCAGCAAGAAGGTTCTGGGTTTGATTCCCGGCCAGGGGTCTTTCTGCATGGAGTTTGCATGCTCTCCCTGTGCATGCGTGGGCTCTGTCCCCAGATGCAATGGCTCTAGTTGTCATAAAAGGAACAATGGAGCAGTTCCACAACTAAACTGTATCTCTATCACCTCATATATTACATCCTTCTGTTTCTGCCGAAATCCCATCGCTGAAATAGACACCATTAAGATGTTTGTCATGAAAGGGTTAAAAATTAATGAGACTGCAGTAGGTGGCCCTTAAAAAATTAGAGCTTTGAATTTAATTTGCGAAAAACCACTTCATAATTGTTTTTTGAGCTAATTGGATTGTATTTTCCAGGTAACCTAATTGTGTGCCCCCCCCACAATACCATCTCATGCAATGAATTTCTCATATCATGCTAGAGTAAAAGTAAAACACAACAACACTAAATACAACTTCCGAACAAATCTTTTATTTTTGAAAAAAAAAAAAGTTTTAAGTCGCTTGTTTTGATGAAATACGTGTATTTTCCTTCTTTTTTTAAATTAATCCAATGGTATTTCATGCATGCAATACCGCATTAGCCTATTAAGTTTTCATTTTTCACAGACCCCGCCCCCAAAAAAAAACAACAACACAAAAATTCCCCCAATTGTCCAGATGATGCTGCTTGGAAAAAGGGTGGTTTGGAGAAGCCACAGCATGAAGCAATGTACACAGTTTGCGGTTGCATAGTACAGTACATGAAGTTCCTCATTTTTAAAACAGCATGCTGTTTTGTATTGCACATTACTGAAACTTTGTATACTGAACCTCGCTGTAGTCTTATCATAGCACATGTATACAACAAATAGCATCTCTCAGAGGCAATATGTACATATATTTGTTAGAAAAATAATCGGCAGGAAATATTTGTACATTATTTTCCTACTGGAATAAACTGTTGCTCTTTTGCATCTTTTGTTTTTCGGAATGAAAAATCTTCCCCCATGTGTTCTATAGGTTTGTCTGTTTTAATCCAAAAACAAAGTACAAAGAGAAGTTTTTGACCAAAAAAACTTTCCAGAACGGTCTATGAAAGATTTTTTTTCAATATAACCTGTCTTTAGTTGCATTAAGGATGTTATAAAGAGAAGGGTGTTTGAGCTCTGGTGTGGGAATCCCTCCTGATTGTTTGAATGAGCCGAGCTCAACACTAATTGGATGGATATTCTAATGAAGAATCAACCAATGCTTTTTTAATGCTCTGCATTAAACATGCAAACTGAATGCATAAAGTGGCTCTGATACCATGGTATGCAAACAAACCCCACCTGTGTACCAGTTCCAGCATACCATATTTTCAGAACTTTGCCTTTGTGCTACACAGGAAGTTCAAAACTACATGAAAAGGTGTAAATCAGCTGTTATTTTGCTCAAATATGTGCACCAAAAGTTTGTTTTAGGTTAATCAAGCTTTTTACTTTAACTATCCAGTTCTCTTTAGGCTTAAAAAAAACATACATCATTTAAAATGAGCAATCGGAGACCTATATTTTGAGCAAAATCCATAAATCAATATTTTGTAAATATTCAATAAGTGTTTTGTAAGCCTGGGAGCTACCAATAATGACAAATGCAATCTATTGGGCAATTATAAACTTAATGATACAAAAAAAAAACAGATCTTATCACTCTTATCTTTCAGTTGTTTCAACAGAGAGCTGTGCTGCTCAACCTTAAAAAAAAAAAATCCTCTCATGATAGATTCTGCTGCAGTGACTCAACAAGTCGTGATTAACTCATCCGCAGCTTCTGCTGCCATCTAGTGGCAAAGAACACGTTTTGCCGCTGCTACATCACAGCACAGCAATGGTTAAATTAAAAGGATACCTTAAGGTTTTTTAAGAGAACTTTTTTTAAAAGGTTACCAACAAAGTTTATATTTAACTTAATCTTTTCTTGTATATTAATCTCGACCCGTATGTCCTACAGGGGCCAAATCCAAAGTTGTTAAGGGAAACTGTTTTTGAGGCTTTAAACTGACATCCTGTTTGATTTACACATCAAAGATTAGTGGCCAGTAAGCCTCCAGTCCTGCCTATTTATGGGGATCATATGTTGTTAAAACAGAATGGATTACAGGACAAAAAAGAAGAAAAAAAATACATGAAATCATTATAAATTCCCATCCCATGCTTTGTCTTGGGATGTGAAACAATGTCTAGTGTCATAGTTCAATAAGGGTTAATGGATTCTTTTTCACACTACTTAGCCTCACCGATTTCTTTATTTCTCATCCAATTTGGTTTTGTTTGTTTATAAATTTTGCACAATCCAGACCTCTGGGATTACAGGATTACCTGCAGCTCCAGCACTGAATGCCTGGTCTTTCCAGAAAGGGTAGAAGCTAATGGTAAATTAGCTTGTTGAGAGATGTTCCTGATCTATCTGTGATTGGATTTATTTTATTTTATTTTTTCATCATTTTTTTTTTTTTTTCAGGTTTAACATTTCGCAGAAGTTATGGAAGTCTAATGTGATGCAGCAAGCACAGACCTTGGCGACTGTGGATGTGTCCAATGGGTTTTTCAGCACAGCTACAGAGGTTCCTTTGGCAAGATGACAACAGTGGTGAGTTAAAACTTATTGAAATCTTCTAATCCTACCAGATTATTTAACACCTCTTTATGACAAACATTTTTTTTTACAATGTGGATAATTGTAATAATGACTTTTAACATATTTTTGACCACATGTATGGAGCTAAATTGGGGCCAAAAAAAAAAATTAAGAAGAGTGAAGCCTGAAAAATTATAGTTTGTTCAAAAGAAAAACTAATTTCAGATTCTGTTTTTGTTTTTCCAACTTGTAGATTGTTTTTGCAGTTTTTTTGGGGTTTTTTTTTTTTTGGGGGGGGGGGGGGGGGGGGTTGTCTCCAAACATATTGCCCTGTTTAAGGGTGGTGGAGGGGGCTTTATGACTAATCCCAAAAATCGACACCCCTGTATTTTCTCCTGGTAAATGTAATATCAGTCAGTTACAGCGATACTGGTTCAAACTGTCCACAGAATATTCAAGTATATAAATTACCTGCATAGAGAATTCAGTGCATTAATAGTTTGGATAATAAATACATTTTATTACAAAACTGAGTTTTTATCAGGTTTGATCATTTGTCAATATTATAGTAAAGTAAAAGTACATTAAAATGACTTAGTTTGTTATTTAGATAGGGTATTAAAAATGATCAGCCCCACCCATTTTTTAATATTTAAATATTAGGTGGTCATTTATGTAGATCCTGATCACCTTACATGAAAAATGCTTGATGCGCAGTAAGCATAAATAAACCATGTGTTGTTTACTCTACTTATAGGAATGATATTTTTATAGCAGACCAAGCTAGGTGCTTGAAAATTAGCAACTTGACTTTTTGTTTTTTTATAAACATTTCACCTCACATCAAAATTGTATAGTTCTGAATGCGGGTTGGAAGTATTGCACTTATGAAGCACTTACAGTCCCCAGAAATTAAAGTATTAGCATGGGTGTTGCAATACGATACTATCAAAATATTATCAAAATATATCCATATTAGAATATATTGCGATTATTTTTTCTCAGTGTTCAAAATTAAATGTATAGATAACAAAAGCAAGGGCTGTATATATTCATCAGAAGATATTGATAATTTAGTTAATTTAGTATGCATGTTTTTTGTGGTTTGGGTGAGTCTACTTCTTCCACTATGGGTGTCTCTACTACAGATTTGGCGCTGCGCTGCACAGCCATAGGGCTCCACAGGACTATCTGCCATAGCGACGGTGACGCCCACTTCCCCTCATTGCTTTAGGTACAAAATTTTGGTTTGCACTTTGCACTGCAAAAAAATTTTATCTAAATAAGTAAATATTTTAAATAAGTGCATTTTTTTCTTGAATTAAGAATTTAAGTGAGACACTTTGCCTATGGAACAAAACAATTTACACTTAAAATAAGAAAAAAACAATTGCATTGTCTTTTTTCAAGTGCATAATCTAGACACCTTATATTAAGAGTAAAAATACTCATTCCACTGGCAAATAATCTTATTTACCTGCGAAAATTAAGGGTAAATACCCTTAAATAATTTAAGACAATTAACTCATTTTGAGATTGTTTCTGCAGTGTGTTTTTTTTAATTGATACTAGGAGCGGAGGGGCTGCTCATTGGCACAGAGGATCCACTGCTGCCTTGCAGCAAGAGGGTTCTGGGTTCGATTTCTGCGTGGAGTTTGCATGTTCTCCCTGAGCATGTGTGGGTTCTCTCCAGGTACTCTGGCTTCCTCCCACAGTCCAAAAACCTGACTGTTAGGTTAATTGGCTTCTCTAAATTCACCTTAGGTGTGAGTGTGTGAATGGTTGTTTGTCTCTGTGTTGCCCTGCTACAGATTGGTGACCTTTCCAGGGTGTACCCCGTCTCTCGCCCATAGAAAGCTGTAGGTAGGCACCAGCACCCCTCGCGACCCCGCTTGGGATAAACATGACGGAAAATGGAATGGATGGATGGACTCGGAATGGAAAGATGGATATTATACCGGATGGCAACATATCGCCAAACGTTTTCCAACACCCCTATTAGAAATTAGGTGCAATGTTTGGGATATACTGTTGAATATTCTTAGTCACCTAAGATATGGCAACTCCTAGAAAACGGTATTATCAAAACTACTTGACCTTGACTTTGGTAGCTGAAAAACATTTGTCTTTCATCCAAAACTCGTAGTCTGACGTTCGTAGCTGATTGGGATGTTCTGTGGATCTAAATTCACATGCGATTGTACAGCAGCTGTTAGCCTGACTCAGTTCGAGATGTTAAGTCACATGCAGATTTGAATTGGTTTAAAACTGACTGATCATAAGGTTCAGTGCTTTTTGAAAGCTAAAATGTGTAGCTCTCTTGTAGTTAAGAGTTTAGAGATCTTTTCTGTCCCAAATCAGAACATTTTCCTCCTTGAAACAGGTTCTATTATTCTTAAGGTGTTGTGAACATCTCGTCCTAAGAAGTTGGCTCTTTTGTGTTAAGTTGTGCGTCTGTGCATTTCACATTTAAAAAAACTCACACTATGAGTTCTAGACACGATGCAAAATGCTACATTAGAAGCAACGTTCTGAGCTGCCACTGCAACAGAATCCAGACAACTGCTACTCAAACATCACAATGACTTTATAATAAGATAACATACTTCCTCATTATGCCAGGCAGATGTTTCACATTTCTTGGAGTCTGATTAACTTGACTTAAACTAGTCTGACCAACTGGGGGCATCCAGAGAGCCTTGCAATGCAATTCCCAGATGGTCATTTGATCTTTCTTGAATCCCATTAAAATAAAACAGACATAGAAAAAGTTATGAAGCTCCTCATGAGCCAGAAAATCACAGTGAACTCCTCACCTCTGATCCTAATACACACATGCTATTTTAAAAATGTACTCAAACCCCCCTTCTTTCTTCATATCTAGAGTAATGTGGCATATTTTTTATATGCTGGCATACCTGGAAATATGGAGAAACTTATAAAATCAGCTCAAAAACTGCCGATCAGTCCTTTACATGTTCCATCCTAGTATATGTTTCATACAGGAACATCATTCTACTCACATTATATCTGGAATCATCATCAACTTCTGTTTAAATAACCAACATTCAAATGTCACAAAGGTTGAAATGTTTATAAAGAAGCGATTGCATAAATTGGAGAATCAAGCTGTTTTTCAGATGGTAGCAGTCAATGTCTCGGAGTCTTAGCCGTCCAGCTAATCTGAATTTATTTTAACTGAAGATGCCAAGAGATTTACTGGCTGCAGGTAAGACAGTTAACACTTAACCTACATGTGCTAACCTACATTTCATGGCGCTGCTCCTCCAGCTCACCTACCAATAGCATGCTACTGCCATCTTGAGGCTATGTAAAGAATGTAACGGGATAGTCCAGCGTGTGCTACCTTTGGGCTAAAAATATTTTTGGGATATTCGTTCTTTTATTGCTGGGGCTGGTTTGCACTGGGGATCAATATTTTTAATAAACCTTGAATTGAAATAAATGATCTAGATCTCAGATGCATTACTAAGAGTTGCATTCCACTTTTGCACAGCTGCATGCCTGACATCTGTAACATTTCCTCTAAAAGTATAGACTTTTTATCATTGAAGCCCAGACTGATACAATTTTAAACCAGCTGCATGCAAACACTTGTATAGTATTAAGAAAGGTACAAAAGCTTCTCAGATAAAGCCTGTTTAGTGTGTCTGATTCACATTTTGAGTTAAACTTTGGCGTACCACGCTCTCAAGGAATATAAATGTGACTTGTTTCTAAATGTAATTAGTAACAATGTTTACTAATCTTTTATTTCACAGGCATCTTTACTGCAACCGTAATGCATGCAACACCACAACTCAACCAACTGTGGTACAGTTTAGGCAACCTTCTAAGCTTAAAAAGCTAAACTTTTTCCCTAAATGTTACAGATAATTAAAAGAGGAAGTGTGACTTTTATATTTTGCTGCTGTCATTGGCCAGCTATTCCATCAATAAATTTCTTTTTTTGTTTTTTTTTGACATAGCAGAAATAAAATTCCCTAATAGGAGCAATAGCTTTTTATCCCACTCTATATGTCCCGTTAAGAACAAAATAGGAAAAAAGCCTTCTGCAGCAAATTAGACACATCGTCATAAAAATGGATAAATCTCTTCAAGCAGTCTTTTGGATCATCAATTTTTTTTTGTGTATGGTATCTTAGAAGCATATGGTATGTATAAAAAATCAGCACAACAGCAAATCAAACAGAATCATGAACAAAGTTAGCTCTCTGTATTTATACAAAGCACCATCTGGATGTTTAGTAAGTTTAAGTGTATCGCATACCTTGATGAATATCTAATAGGACAGAATAAGCAGAAATGTATGATTCTGGTTTCTTTAATTTAGATCATGCAAAATCTTAAAGTATTTTTTTTGCATATACCTTTTTTTTCTTTTAGATGAGATGCAAATCTCATCCGTAGTGGGGAAGTATTCATCTGTACTACATTTTGGGTTTGAGGTGAGGAAGCTCCTTACTTTCATAAAAGTAATTGGTTAAGTGCATTGGGGTTCCTATTCTACATCCATAGAGATCATGCTTTGCCATAAGGGTATCATTGTAGCTACACATTAAATTATTATGACATGATTGTTCTGTTTGTTTCAACCCCATTTAAAGATAAATGTATCGGCATAAACTGATGGGTGTATTCTTATGTAAAAGAAAATAGACAAAAATTCTCTACATATGCTGACGATACTGTAATTTCACTGAAGTTTAGGGGAAATAAGAACCAAAAAGATATCCTGACTTTCTTCAGACAATCTCCCCGTTATATAAACACAAAAAACATCTCGCATTGCATCTTACTATTGTAGTTAACTATCCTATATATACACACACATACAGATAGTGCCTTCGTTGTGCCACCTGTTCAGAGCAGAGGCTCTAAGGTGTAGCTCTGACCTGATCCCAGCACCATCAGCATCTGTTTCGCCTGTGACCACGAGGGCTACTCCCTAATGAGATGCTAAAGCTATGCTACAGAAAAGCTGGCCTTGCTTAAAGTGATTTGCAAATAGCAAAAACATGTTAAGGGATATGGGGATGGGGTATGTGAAGCACCAGTTTTCAAAGCTATCTGCACACCGGACCACAATCCTCACCAATAACAGATCCAGAATCAGTTAATTTAGAACATTGGACCTAAACCTTAACCAGAATGCTAGGTACAAAATGTTAGCTAAGTGGATGCGGAGGTTGACATACTAATCAGCATGCAATAAGCTAAATGGTGAGAGGATTTATACACAGCCCAGGATAGGGGCAGCAGCCTTTTAGCAGTCTCTGTGCAGTGAATGTTCCTCTTACTTGGTGTTACTCCAGGCACACCGGTGCCTTTACATCACCACCGGTTCAGTATCCAAAACCATCTCGTTGAAAGACGCAACAAGCAGAATCCAGGCTGCACATCTGCAGAGCATGTGTTAGTGCAATCCAAGAAGATCCCCAAAGGATAAATAAAAGGAATTTCAGAGGGAATTATTGTTGGCATTCAGAATCTTCTGACTTCTTCATGCTTTTGATTGACAGTTTGATTAAAAACAAATACCTGATCAGTATCCTACTCAACTTTGAAAAAGAAAACTTGCCAGTCAGACCAAAGAGAGAAAAAAAGGGGGTACAATTTGGGGACCATCTTTGCTCTTTTGCAGGGTTTATTTTCATTGAAACCTGGGTCTGAGGAGTTCTGGCGATGGCAGAAGTGGGCTCAGAGCCGGTGCCTGGAATCGTGGCTGTAGCTGCCCGGTGAACTTCGATTGCGATGGGGCTTGTAGGCGTCCTGATAGGGGTCCTGGTAATCTTGGTAGGGGTCCTGCTGCTCTCGACTGTGCTGCGAGCCAGAAGACATGCGGTTGCGTCCCTTATGCGCTCGCTCATTGTGGTAATTTTCGTCTGATGTCATCAGGTTGCGCCTTTCGTTGGCTGTACAGTGGTCTCCTGTGTGGTTGCTCTGTCGCATTCTTTGGCTCTGGTAATGACAAGAACGTACCGAGGAGACTGATGAGCTACTACAAAAAGACTAGACGGTACTGCTAAACCAACGTGGATAACATGAGGGCAAGAGGAGCTTAACTAAAATATAAATATGCTTAAATATAAGCATATTCAATTCTCTTAAGAAAAAAGGAGAGGGCAAAAGTGGTCTTATGTCGAATACGCCATTGGACATACCTGCAGACCAGAGATGCTGGTGGAGTAAGGAGTGAGTGTAGTGGATCCAAGGTTTCGTCCCATCAGAGGGTTTAGAGGTGTTGCCATCGAGGTATGAGTTGCTTTCCAGTAGGCCTCCAGGTATTCAGCAAGATGTTCACAGGCATCCTCCAACTGGTTTTCATCCAGGATGATGTCAAACATTTCCTGTTAGTTGCAGGAGGCATTAGACAGAAATATGGAGACCATTTAGGCTCAGATTAACTTAAGTTGTTATTAAAGACGATGTCAGAGTTTATACTTGCGTCTACAATTGCATGGTTTCTTTTTCCCTATTACTTGATTCAGAAATGTTAAACAATGGCCTTTTAAACCCAAAGAAGGTGCTTACCGGTGGACACTGAGACAGTTTTTCTGCTGCTACAAGCTGGACATTGAGGTGTTTGCTCTGAGACTTCCCTCTGGACTTGACTAACCTCTGAAGAACCTGGAGTATGGAAAAAATGAAGGAGGTCCTTGAACACAAACATTAAAACACATTCAGTTCGAGTTACCTTCAAGAACGATGTAGGCTATAGCTCATGATGAGAAAAGAAACAAATTAAGTTTTCTAGAGATTTAGCTTTGTTTTGTTCAAAATAAAAATGGTCGGCTGATACTAAGAACAGTCCTCCCGGCTCTGCAACACATTTTGCTTAACAGTGTCTCTTTCCTGCCTGGAAACCTTGATGGTCTTTACCGTCAGTAACTCTGTAGGCACCTTGTCTTTCCTTTGACATCTGCGGGCTTCTGTGGTGGGCTGTATCTCTTTCTGGATGCAAGAATTGACAAAGCTGACTTCCATTCAGTTGAAATTCCTGATTATCTTTGTACAAACTATCACGCTGCGTCTTCTCGGTGTGTGTTTTTGGTTCTTCATAGACAACGGTCCTAAATAAAAGATTCTGGGCTAACAATGTTTTGCTAAACTTGCTTTTGCTGTCATTTACTCTGTGGCCTTTATCACAACGAGAGCACTGCAACTCAGTGTTTTTGAGCTATTGTCTGCACTATTTAAGACTTTTTACCTAAATCTTACGTTTTTATGTACCCTTTATTTGGGAAGGCATCAGCAAATGGGTGTGTAGATTGTCTTTTGTAGATAGTACCATTGATTTTGTTGTTTTTCTAATGTCTCCTTTCTGTTCTAAGAAATTCAACCTGTTGGTGCCAGATAAAACCCCTGACAACTTCAAGAGCTCAAGGCAGATGTCGTATACATTTAATATTGGTAGTCAGATGCATGTCACTTTCTTAGCAATCTGCACCCATGAAATGCATATCCTTATAGTCTACTGTTTAAAAAGATGTGATTAAGTTAAAAACAGTTCTAAAATTTAAAACAAAAGCAATTTAAAAAACTCCAGTTTTACCAAAATCCACAGTATTCCTCATCATGAATACTGCAGCTACCTTATTTGTTGTAGTATAGATTCAGCATAATCCTTCTGTGGATAAAATGAGGATGTTTATTCAAAAAGGACAATGTTAAGATTACCAAAACTTGCAAAAAATCTAAAAGTGCTTGGCTTCTAAATCCAGCACTTCATACTAATGTAGTCAGTCTAACCCTCTAGCTTTAAGTTTGAGGCCCCCATATTTTTTTACTCCATTTTTACCTTTGGCGAGGAGACTTTGACATGGACGATGATGGGCGCCAGTGAGGTTTTGAGGAGCTGGGCTGGGTGGTTGATGGTGTCAGCGTCCAGCACAACCAGCTGTAGGGAGCGTGCCAACTCAAAGATCCTTTCAATCTCACTTTGCACCTCAGCTGTGGACCAAGATTTCCAGTTAGTTTCAAATACTCTTTAGTTTGGCAGCTTAATATAAACCCCATTTGAGTTTTAATGTGTTTACAAGATGTTTTGGCATTTAAGTGAAAATCTTACCTAAACTGGAGCGAGTGTTGGATCTTTCTATAATGGCTCGCTTACTGGGGTTGTTGAGAACAGACCTCTTGGCCAATGAGATATCTGCGGTGACCCTTGTTATTGTTATTCTACAAAAAGAGATATTTCAAACATGACAAGTCAGATCCCTCTTCATATCTTAATAACTGTATATGAAGGTTTTAACTGACAGACGTCTAACATTTTCACTGCCTAGGGGGGAGCTTTTTCAACACCTTTTATTTAGATTTTACTGCACAAGAGGACTTCAAAGTGAAGAAAACAAAGTTTATATTGTAAGACAATATAAACATGCAAATTCATCTGTTTTCTTCTCACCTGCCATCAAATCTGTGCTTCAGGAAGTCAAATAAGGCTTTCTGCATCATGTCTGTTACCTGCAACATAAAAAAATTGTTAATCCCAAGACAGCCGGTTGCACAAGATTTGAGATTGAAGGGAGCTAAGTATCAATGCATAAGAAGCTTTTCTGATTTTATGTATAGAAAACTATAAAATCAAATCTAAATAATATACATTGATGTTTGTTCTTTCAATGGGGACAAACATAGTTATATTGTTTTTGCACGGCTCGTTATAGGATATTCAATATTGAATCTTGCTACAGTTGTTGTGATAAACCTCCTCATCTGTGCAGAGAAGGACAATGCAGATGAACTGTTCATGCCTTTTTATCTGTGGCTCAGTGATATATTGTAACAGCACCAATACAGCTCCTCCTAGCACCAAATCAGTCCACTTACTCAACATATTTATAACTGACCTCCTGTTCTCATCTTAGACTGCAATCAGTGCATCACATGGTCAATGAAACACTCATAATTTACTTTGCCAACAGCGAGCTATTTTTAGGGACTCGTTGCAAAACCTGCAAGACCTTATGTCCATCTCTGCACTGATTCTTTGCTTTAATGTGTTGGTAAAAGTGAGGAGCTTCAAACTGCATGATTCTAATTTTAGATTTGTCCATAAGGACACCCAGCTTACCTCGTAACCCTTGAGTGAAGGTCCCACAAGCACCACAGGCCTCATAGAGGGTACCACATCATATGGAGGGACATGCTCCGTCTGTCAATAAAGTGGCAGGAGAGGATTTGTCACAAATGCAGAAAACAGCTCAGAATAACCACATAAATGCACACAGCAGATGGTTACAATGAGCTGAAGCCAAAGGAATGCTGCATGTAAAATGAGATATATACGGCAATGTTGGAGCATGGAGCAAATGACAAGTTATCCGCATTAAAAAATAGCTTAAATGTGATACAATTATAGATGGTTTTAAATTTACTCAAATCAAAATTTGTTTTTTTGTTTTTTTTATGCACAAACATTAAACCTGTAATAACTTGCAGACTGTTGATTTATGTGCTGCACGCTGCTAAACAATGTCATAGGGGAAGTCAAAAAACCTACAGAAGTTTATCTTAATAGGAAATACATTATTAGAATTACAGATACGGTGCTTTAAAATGCATTTACCTCTTTATTAGTTTCAGATAAACAAATATTTGGGAGAAAGATGATCTGAGTTGATTTTCTACTGAGGATATTTTTGTGGAGAAACGTTACACACCATATATCATCTATCTGATAATATAATAACTATTTGTGTTAATTCATAAATTGACTGATTCACCATCATACCTACAATCAAACATGGCAGTGGTAGTTTGATAGTCTGTTGTCGCTTTTGTTGCTTTAGAACTGGCATGATATTTCATAAATAATGGACCCAAGAAGTCTGCTCTTTGGTTGGAAACCCTGAAGGAACATGTTTGGCCATGTGTTGGTCGCTTTAGATGAAGTGTATTTGGGATAGGGCGGGCATACGGTGTATGATATTTTCACTCATTGTACTCAAACTTTTTAAGTTTTATACTATTTTAACATCACCTAGGATTCATCTGTTAGATAATTTTGCAACTCATTTAAAAGTCAACAATTAATCTCATTCTCTATCATATCCTGGGTTTAATTGTCCAAAATGTGTAGATTATTAGTTTTTAATGTTAGTTAAATTTTGATTAGATAAGTTTATATCTGAATAACATTTCTGTATTTTAATTTTTAGTATTGTAGTATAGCAAAAATTTACACTGAACCTACAAAGATGATGGTATTCCCATTAAAGGAGTATTTCCTTTATGAGTAATAGAAGCTGCAGGTGTAGATTTGATTTGGTAAAACTGAAGTAATGTACGGTATGAGCCTGTCACATTACTATGAACTCAGCAAAAGCTGAGGAAGGGGGAATGGGTGAGTTACAGCCGCTAACTTACCACTTTCTGTTTCTGCTTTCCTGTAGGAAGGGAGAGAAGACAAAGAGAAAGGCCATCAGTAGCTGCAATATTTAATAAATACTTAAACATACTTTATATAACCAGATATTTGTTACGATTCATAACAAATGAAACCTATTAATAATATCTACAAAACAAATGAAAAGGTATATCTATAGTCCTAAAGTTATATTCACAAAGTGCAGTTCAGAGGGGGGGGTCATAGTCTTGTCGTTGGTTAGCCCCAGTCTCAGAGCGCCTGCAGTCCTCAACTGGAGGAAGAGGAGGATCATGGGAAAATGTACCAGCGACTCTATGAAGTAACCTTATGCTCTATGTGGAGACATGGGAAGGCTTTAGATTCTTATACTATCTATGATTTTTGATTTTCAGGATGTTTGGCTGTGAGCTTGCAGGCGGGTTATAATTGGTCCTCTCCCCCCCGTCCAATTTTCTCACCTGCTGAGGATATGAGTGGTCGGATAGAGGCTGAGACCTCATCCTCCACACTGGAAGAGGAGTTTCCTCCAGACTTACTGAAAAAGACAAGAAGGGATAAAAAAAAAGACAGAAAAACATGGTAGCATTAATGTTAAAAATTAACTAAAAAATGTATTTGATTTTTTTAGCCTCAAACTACATTTAAAACAGTATTCCATTATGTTTTTACCCCAGAAATCCTATTAAGATTTAGCCGAATATAGCTTTTTAATACATTAATGTTTGCCATGAAAATGCATGAAAGTGTAAAATAGTGCATGTCAGCTAACAGATAACTGCATTTTAACGGCAACTCAGCTACTACCATTAGCTCAACAGTAAATGTTTAACCATGTTAAAGTTAGCTGTGCTGCATTTGAATTTCAAAACTTTGAGAAGTAAATTTCAGCTAAAAAAGCAGAATTATGAGTAGGAAAGTCAGGGCAAAACTACGGAAGCCAAGAGCGGTCGTGTCCCTCCGACACTCTCATTATCAAAAGAAAACGAAAGACATTTTCTCGTGATAACGAGATGATTGGTGTGTCTTAAAACTCTTTACATCCTTCAATACCAGAACAGTGGGAGAGGATTTATAAGTATAAGTCATGGCAGCCTATGTATAATTCTGTAAATAATCCTGTGTTTAACTTTTAGGTAACGAGACAACATTGTTGGTTTGATGATTTGCTTCCACTTATGATTCCTAAGCAATTAGACCTATGCCTCCCCCGCCTTAGCGCCGGGTGTTTTCTGAACAGCCCCGGTGTTACGCCTGTAACAGATATAAGATGCATTAACCACCAAAATGAGTCCAGATTAAAGATTTTCATTAAAAAACAACCAGTAATCCTGTATTCCATGCAATCAAATCATCTTGACAATGAGTGAAAAGAAAAAGGAAACTAAATAACTAACTGCGCAACTGCGGGCCCCGCAGGCATGGATGGACTGGGAATCCAGGTCTGTTGGCCAGCCTCATTCATTAGTCATATAGATTAATCATTATCTCAAGAAATCAATAGTTTTTTTTGTGATAATAAGATAATTATCTTATTATCCTGAGAAAACAATTAACAGTTTAGCCGTGATAACGAGATAGTTGAGTACAACCGCTCTCGGCTTCCGTTCAAAGTAGTCATGCTGACTTCCAGGTTCAAGATGGCGGGTATTTGCATCAACAATGGATTTATTTAGAAGTATTTAGAAGTTCCTTTTTTTTTACCATTTAGCGGGCCAGATTAATACTACTTTGCAGTGTTTCACAACCTTGTTTATAGGCAAAAAAATAAAAGCAAAGATCAAGTGTATGCCGGCTTTTTCTGACTTTAAGACAAGAGGGGAGAAACTTTAAGACAATATAAACAGAATGCAGCAATAATATGACAGCTTTTACTAATATGCATGCATTAGTTAAAAGTCCAACTGATGACATGTTAGTTCAGAAGAGATAATGGCATTGGGTTAAAGAGTAACATGAGGATAAGCTGTCATTTCTGCTGCTCTCTTCAGGTGCGTTCACACCAAATGCGAATTTCGCGGCTGGAGCAAATGAATTACATCCCTATGTAGAGGGCAGCTCTTGAATGCAAAGAGGTGGAGCGATGCTAAGGTCTCGAGTCTAATGAAACAAAAGCCCTTTTTTGGCAAATGCTGCTGAGCGAGAGTAATGCGAAATCTGAACTGAAAAATATAAACTTTTGTTTATATTTGTGTCATGAAAACCAATCAGGAACTAGATGTGGCTACAACCTACTAAGGTGAAGGACAGGGGCGGAGCTAGATGGGGGGCCAGGGGTGGCCATGGTCACCCTTAGCCAATCGTTGACCACCCCTGTTCTCTAATACAGATGGTGGCAAAACATTTTTATTTTTCATATACGTATTATCAATTACTTGACAACAAAAACACTGTGATTAATTATGCATATCAATATACTATCATTAAAAATGATAAATACAGCATTCATGCTCTTTTCAGAACAAGATTTGGTGTTATATGGGTTAAAGAGAAAATAATGTGTCTCTGCAAGTCATCTAGGAGTCTTCAGGGAAATTATAGATAAATAACTATTTTAATAAAAACTTATTAAATGATCAATTTATGTAGATATTAATACTTGTAAATATCAATTGAATGCCGAATAATTACTCATAAAAGTAGATAAGTAATGACAATGGAAAGGATGTTCGCCCAAAATTCAAACCTGAAAGAATTTTATCCACTATAAATTAGTTAAATTAGTCTAATAGTTGCAGCCCCAGGTGCTAGGGTAGCATTATGGTAGTACAAGTATCTGAACCTCAAATGCTAATGTAAACTGGGAACGTTATGAGTGTTTGACAGGATGGAGGCCTAAAAAAGGCCCAGATCATTAGAGTGATGTAGTTTTAAAATCATGTTTTCCTATGGCTCCAGGAAAGATAATAAGTTTGCATTCTATGACTATATATTATAAACCTCAGAGGTTTTCATCTGAATAGGAAACAACAATCCACAAACTTAAAATTAATGAAGTAACCAGATTTCGGTCCAAGGAATTACACATGACAGAAACATAACACGTGGCAGAATAAATTGCTGGCAAAATTATTCATATTTCATTACCTTTTTTTTCTTTCATGATTATTTAGCAACTTATAAGATGGACCAACTCAAACAAGTGCATAGTTGTGGATTGGACGGAAAATGATAAATGGGTTTTTACCCATAAGAATCTCAAAAGTGTGGTTTACATTTGTATTCCCGTTTTCTCAGATACCCATAAATAAATTCATTTCACCTTCATAAAGGTTTAAGTAACTAAAGATCATCCAGCTTTTAAAATCTTACAGAATACTGTTAAGTTCATCAACTGGAAAAGGAATGGTACAGCTGCTATGGCCAGATAGCTCAGAGACCAGGGGAGGCATTACTAATCAAAGGTAGTGTGGCTGGAATAGCTGCAATGATTGATTTGGTTTAAGAAACTTTAGATAAAAAAAACTGGTTTACAACCATAAGCCAAGTTATGGGAGAGTGTGAGAAAAAAAGCCACTGTTGTAGCTTTAGAATAATACGATAGTAAGTAATCTAAAATGATCTTGGGGTCATACAAAAGTGAAAGAAGGCGCCTCTGGTTGGATGAAACCAAAAGTGACTGAAAAACTATGCATTTTTAAGAATCTACCTTGCATATCAGTTTGAACACATTAGCACTATGTTTTTTACAAAATACTGAACAAAGGATTCACAAATGTATGCTATAGTTGATATTTGAAAATTTCAAAAACCTGGATTCATGTTCTTATTCTTATATATTTACAACATATAGTACTTCGAAACAGTGTAGGTACCAGATCTGCTCGGGCCCTGCGCATGCCAGTGACGCTACGCTACATGATTGGCTGAACGTTGCCACATGATGTAAAACATTGTGGTTGCCTAAACGATTGTAACATTACGCAGCCTCTGTATGTGGAGTCGGGAGCATCTGTAGCATTAGCGTGTCTAGTGACGGATTACGTTTTACCTGATTAATAACAAAACTGAAAAAAACATGTTTATGGTGAACAAAGTAACTACAAGACCATACAGAGCCTTGATTAGCTTGGTCAGTTAGCCATATTAGGTAACAACCGTTTGCATTCTACAACTTGGAATAACTGTTGTTTTCTTTATCTAAAATCTCTATAAGTTATTTTTTAGGATGTTCTATTTGTCTTTTCCTGCAATCAGATCTTAATAAAAAAGAATAAAAACAAGCTTAGTAAATGGCAGAGCTCAGTCTGTCTTAGAAATAATTGAACTTTATTAATCTCACACTGGAGAAATTTACCTCTGCATTTAACCCATCCCTTTGGGGAGCAGTGGGCTGCTCGAACCCGGGTACTTGCAACCTTCCCAGAGCACAAGCGCACTCCTCTAACCCAGTAGGCCAGCACTCCCCAGCCAACGCAGTATTTTCCTTCAAGACTGACAACAACTGTTTTCTACTTTCGGCTACTTTACATCACCAGTGCAAAATAATAGCAAATATAGGTAGTGAAATGTTGAGACTTCAAAAGAGATCTGATTCTGAAGAAACGGGTGCAATACAGTTTGTTCGGTCTGAGTTGCCATATGATGACGTCATAAGAAGGGGCGGGGCACCCTGCAAGGGTTATGGATGTGAGAATGAGTTACTGCATTAATTAGGCATGACAGAATATTACGGACCAGATATACACATAGTGAAATGGAAAGCGTCGATATAGACACTAAGAAGAGCTAATTTGTATAAAGCATGAGTGAAACAGACATAGCACGGAGCTGGGAGTTACAGATAGACTGAGGTTGAATCTCAATTTAATGAAAAATTATTTATAAATGTAGGCCATTTATTGGGTGAAATATTTCTAATTATTTTAGATTTGCGTCAGGAAGTGTATATGATCAGAGGCTTTATGAAAAGCAGATAGCGAGAGCAACCAGAACGGTGATCAGATGATAAGTTAGTTTTTATTTTATTTTCTAAGGGGAAAAATTTACAAAAATCCTCTTCGTTAGTTGGGATTTTTTTGTTTGATACACTTAACTTAGTATAGGGCCCCAAATCAAATTCTGCTCTGGGGCCTCATATTATCTTCGACTGGCCCTGTTTCAAATCAAACCAAAACCATACAGGTAAAAAAAAAAAATGTAAAATTACAGATCTTCAAATTAAATTTGCTAATTAAAAGTTCACTTAAACAAATTCCATACAAAATGTTTTTGAATGCAATTGAGAATTTGTTAAATGTAGACAGTTTTATTTTACATTACCTATATTTCAAGAAATTATGATATGACAAGATTTCAGTTTTTTGTCCTCAGACTTGTAGTTCGTATATTTTTTTTCTAGGTAGCATGTGTCTGTCACCTTGTTTTGTGATTTAATTAAATTTTTTTACTAATCATCAAATAAAAAAGAAACTGTTGCATAAAACGCTGAAGTAACATGAGATTTTATGCAAACATCTTAACCCAGAAGCTCTTTCTCGTAATGTGACCTTTTTCTGCATTGTTAGACATGTTTATCGGTTACCTACCCTTGGACTCGTCCTCTCTTTTGCTCCTGCTGGAGCCGGATGTTCTCGAGCTTCAGAGGGCTGGGAATGAAACCGATCTCACAGCCCTCTTTTACCAAGCGACCGATCCACCAGTCATTGTTGAACTTCTGAAAGCCATAGAGAACATAAGCAGCACTCTAAATATCTACTCAATGGATTTTGCGTGACAGAAAGTCACGATACTTATGCTGTGGAAATACGCAGACATGCCTCTTTTATGTGGAGGAAGTCCTTGGCGTCGAAAGAGATAGCTGTGGCTGGTACTGGAACATCTTCATCCAGGGCGCCGCAGTAGCTGACATTGGTCCTTACAGCAAATGCAACTGGTTTACTCTGACAGACACAAACACACATCCAGTCAATTGAAATCTATTCAGTTTTATGTTTTAAACAACTTTTAAGGGCTGTAGGACCCACGCTATACCATTGTCACTATTGCTGCCTCCAATTTAGGGTGCCCCTATTCACTTTCCCTTAAAAAAAATGTATCCTGTCCTTCTACTTCACTGTTTAACTGTGTTTCTTCCTTGGAGAAAGTCATTCATATGAGCACATTCATGAGAAACTTCTTTCCAGCAGCTATTGCTGCCAATAACTAATTTCCTTGGGAAGGGGGTTCTGGAAAGTACACCTGGCGAAGAACTTCCTGTTTCGCTGCCTCTTTCTCTTTCCTACATGGAGCCATTAGCTAAGTAACCTCAGCCCTTCTTTTGTCATTTCAAAACAAACAAACTGTTAAACCAGCGTGTTTTCTGTTTTTTTTTTTTTTTTTTGCAGGGTCCTCTTTCTGTCCTCTCAGTCTTCAAAGCTGGGTTCTTCTGGAGGCATCATCCGGTGCAAAGGATGGATTTTCTCTTTTCTGTTGTTTGCTCAGGATGAGGGATTGCTGTAAAGAGAATCACTCACTGCTCTCTGGTGGGTGTGATTATACTTTTCCACTTACAAATTAGCTTTAAATTAGGACCTGGATTTGACTGAGTGCTGCAAGAATTTGTAATTAGATTGTGAATATATTAACCCATCCTATGATTTTAAAGCTACAGAACCTGAACTAAACCATCTTAAAATGAATTGCATCATGGTACCTTAAAGCTGCTGGTTAAACGCGTTTAACATTTATCAAAAAAATGTTCCGTCATAATAAAACGATGAAGCATATATTCTGGTTTTAGCAGGTATTCCCTCAGGGTAACAACCTTGGCTCTCTCCAATTGTACGGAGGCCTGCTGCTCCCTCTCCTGACGGCTTTGTCCCGGCCCTTGGCTCTGGCTTGGGCTCTGGCTCTGGACCTGAGCCTGCACCTCGCGCTCCTCCTCCAGAGATACATCTGAGTCTGATGGTCTGCTAGTATACGAATCAGCTGAGCCCTGCAGACAGAAATGACATCATGAGTTAGTAAACTCATTAAATACAATGAGTGAGATTTTCTCTTGTTTTATCCATTTTAAAGCATAAAAAATAACCTGTACACCATTACAGTTACAACCCAAAAAAAGCTAAAGTCAGAGATAACTGAAAGTCTTTAAAATTGAGATCAACAACAAAGGGTAAACTTGTTGAATAGCATGTTAAAGAAGGCCTTCATATCAAACAAAACCTATGAACCAGCTAAATACAAATGCACTACAGACCAAGCCTGTGTTCTAAGCCAAAACAAGGCTTTGATTTCGTTCCACTCTATAAAGCTTCAAACTCAATGCTATTTCAGACATTTTTTATTGAAAAAACTTCCTGGATGGGAAGCCAAACATCTTCAAACTGTGAAACAAAGTCCACTGGATTGAAGCTTTTTGATATAAAGGTAAAAAATAGATAATTAACGGAGGGTTTGCACGGTGTGCCAAGTTCATAGTGCAGGGGTGGTTTTCATTAATGAAAATTAGGTAATATTTTAATATAGAAGGGAGCAAGTTAGCAGGAACATCAGCTGCTTGTATGATCATGACCTCCATTAGATGGCGGTGAACTCCCAGCTCTTCAACACACGGTTTAAATTGGAGGTAAGAACATTAATTATAAAGACAGTTTTTTTTTTAAGTGATTTACATAGAATTATTTTTACAAATCTCATCAAAACCTTTTAAATGCTGGATTAATACATTTTTATCTGGTTTTATATTCGTAAAGGGTATTTTTTTCTTTCCTTTTTTTAGTGTTTTTTCCTTTTGTTCATTATGTTTCAGATTGATATACAAATTTAAAAGATCACCTAAGTAATTACATAGGCAGTTTTCTACCTGATAGAACATCTTTTGGCATCACTTACATTAGAGGCTGAGCGCCAGGCCTCCTCTTACATCAGATTGTGACCTTACAAATGGATTTCTGGGAAATATGAAAATTGACAGAAATGGGCTCCAAAACGTTTTGAGCAACCTTGCCACAACAGTTAAGGCTGTTATAGCTGCTAAGAGTAAACCAGCGTCATATTTAAATATTATTGAGATGAGATGCGACTTTAGTTTATATGTGAGTCAAGGCAGGTGAGCCAGTATTTTATTTCCATATAGGGTCAAGTTGTTTGAGAAAGCTTTTTCTTTTAAATATCGTTTAACTCTGATTAGCATAGCTTGATATTGAATCTTGCTGAACCCCACATTTATCTTCTTAAGTTTTTGTCTTACTCTCTTACACACAGTTGGAGTATATCTTTACCGACACTTTGAGGGATGCAAGGCTTGCAGTCCCTTCCTTCAGCATCCCTGAACCACTTTATTGTGTTGTTTTAATGCCAGTACAAGACTAGATGAAATGCTTCCTTCTGCTATTTTAATCTAAACAATCAGCTACTAATGATGATTCAATTAAGCAGGACCATTAGTCCCAAGATGATCAATCAAGTAAGTCATCACAGCTAAGCAGTTTTTTTTTTTTTTTTTCTTTTAAGGCAAGTAAGCAGTAGAGGAAAGCCTGACTTCAGCACACTGCCTCTTTGGATTGTAAGCACCCTGTCTAAGGGTGTTTCTGGGCATGTGCAAGATTTCCATAAAACTGCTACTAAAAGAAATAAGGAGTCAAATGTTTTGGCTTTATATAGTTAGATATCAAGTTTGTCTATTTATTCTTCGTTAAGATAAATGTTAAAGGAGAAGTGAAATCTGGAGTTTCTTGTGAAAGTATTTTTACCCTTTTAAGCTTTGTCACATTAAATCCAAGAATATATACTTATTTTTTACGATTTTATGTGATAGACCAATATAATCAATAGTTGCATTTATTAAATAGTCTGAAAAGTCTGCTGCTTTTTCACCCTGCCCTGTTAGGCAATGCAATCACAGCTGATAGTCTTTAAAAGTAAAACCAATAATTTATACACTTTCCTCTTTGTAATCCACCTTAACTTTGCCAGATTAGATGAAAATCATCTATGACCATCAGTTTTCAATCTTGTCACAGATTTTGATTTAGATATGGTTCTGGACTTTGACTAGGCCATTTTCTAAACGCAGTCCGCTTGGATCTAATGTGAACTTGGCGCAGACAAAGCAAGAAAGGATCAAGTATTGACACAAAACTGTTGTAAATGTGACACTGAGATGACAAGCCTCCAGGATATAGCTGGCAGTGACGCACTGCCTAGAGCAGACAGTTGCAAGGACCCATGGCGTCACAACCACTCTGTCCACCTCACCGACAGGTGTGCAAAGGAAGAAGTGGCACAAGGGAAGTGTCAGCCTAGTGGTTAGGGCATTGCGCTCAGATTCCGGAGTTAATTTTGTCGCTATGTACTTGTGACATTGTAATGGCAATAAAAAGCTGGACAAAAATAAACAAAAGGAGCCCATCTAACTTTGTTTTTGTAAAGCTACTCAGCAATTTGTCTGATGATACCATGGACCTATGGGAAATTAAGCCATATGTCATTAGAAATGTAGAAACAGGCTTGCTCGACTATGAAGGCTGAAGTATGTGTATATACTCTGTACGGCTGACAGCATGCGCACAGTCCAGGTTGGGGAGTCCTAAACATTTCATTGGCTTTCTTTTTGATTAGCTCTGCTTGTATGTTAAAAATCACTGTCTTTATAGATGCTAAAACTCCAACTCAACTTCATTTCAAGCCTCTGAGAAGTTTAATATCTAACCAGCTCCATCCTTCTGATGATGGTACTACCATCATGGTTTACTACAGAGATGGTGATACAGAGTGAGATGGATGATGGGTAAAGATTAGTGTCAGAGCACCTTCTTCTGCATGTTTTCTATCTCCCCTTGTGGCAAAATGCAAACAAGACTTCTTATGGGTTATGAAGTAATCCACTAAAATTGACTTCCCAAAAGATCACAAAGGAACCTCTCCTCATATTTAATCATCGCTTATTTGTTGTCTTGGGTCCTTGTTGTGTTGTTTGTTCACCAATAATCACTGGCAACCCTCTCTGGCCTTTAGAGAACACACATATTCAGGAAGTTGGGAACCAACAAAGGTAGTTTTCTGGGATTTATTAAGAGGTACTTGAGTAAGGAGGGATGAAAGCAAATATACACTTCTTCTGTGGTTGTAAACTGACAAAATGTGAACAATACCTGTCAGATATTATTGATCATCTTTCAAACTTAATTTGTTCTTTTGAGACAAATTAAGATTTTGAAATCAGCATGTTCTCCAAAAACCTGGATTGATCCAAAACATGCATAAAGGAGAAAATAACTGTAGCATCAGAGGTATTATCCAATGGAGTAGCTTCAGCATGTGACTCATCAGCATCAGAGTCCACTTAATGACATCACGATGCATGTTTCTCAGAGCCCCGTCAGAGCCAGAACGCCGCGCAGCAGCGCATCTGGATGAGAAATACTCTTCAGGAAAAGTGACGGGTGCAGGAATGTGACACATGATTTGTCATTTCGGTGGCGACCCGTTGGGGGGGGGGGGGTGAGGAATGACGAGGGGTCATTTGCATCCATTGGTTTTCTTCTGAGAACCTTGGACAGAAAGCGTGTAAAGAAGACTAGATGATTCTTCTATGGCTCTGTTGGTTTCCCCCGGTTTTGATATATCCAACCAATACATACAGATATATGCAGAAACCATTTAGCCATCTGCCTAATGTGCATTCCCCTCCCCTCCTTTACACACCCACCCAACCCCCTTCCAGCCAAGCGTAGCCCAGGACCACACTATACTGGCTAACCCATCAAAGGCCTCTTGTGAATGTGTGTGTGTGCTACCAATAAGCACACAGCAGGGGGACAATATAAGCAGATTTACACTCACCGCCTCCGAGTCTTCAAATCCATGCAGGTACAAATTGTCATACATGGAGGTTTGGTTTTCTAACGAGCTCCTCTAGAAGAATGAGGGGGAAAATATAAGTGGGGGCGGAGGAGAAAGGAGGGGGAACCAGAGAGAAAAAAAAAGGATGGTTGTGAAGGGGGGATGACGACAATTCCTCCTCTCCACAGCAGAGAATAATAAAAAAATATATATATAAATATCCCCTCCTGTTGGATCACGCCTGGTCCTTTGGAGGCGCCTCTTCAGATGGATGCAGTTTCTCCCTGATCTCCCGGTGCTGCTGGCTGCCTCACGTTACAGGATGGAGACGGTGTCCCTGGAGGCAGCCCAATCCTGGCATTTCATCTTTATCAGCCGTCCGTATGTACAAAACCTACACACAGAGGCAGAGAGAACAGCAGAGGCAGCAGCAGAGGGGCTGTGAATCCTTCCCCGATATCCAAGCCTGATGACAGAATCAGGAGGCAAGGAGCTGATTGGCTGAATGGTTGTCCACTCAGGCTGGATGAGCGCTTTTTTTTTTCTTCTTCAGTGCAGTAAGGTAGAATGATTTGGGGAGGGGGGATGACCCTTGAAAGCAGTGAAATAGCATCCTCTTGGTCTCCTTATACCTTTCATCCTGTTTCTTTCTATTTTTAGACCAGAAGAAGAAAAATTTTTTTATTAACAGCGGTGTTGAAAATATTTCAACAATTAAGATCAATCAAGATTAATCAAGATTACCAAAGGAAATACAAACAGCAGCTGTTAAATGTTAATTTAAATAATTAATTAATTAAAAATAATCCAAACCAACCTTGTGTGAAACAGTAAATACTCCCCAAAACTAAAAACTAGTCGTTCCACAATAACTCCAAATTAAGTATTAAAAGTATAGTGGAGGATTTTTGAAAAGACCTGCCCTCTCCACTTAAAAAAATGCACATTCACTCAGCTTTGAGTTATTTGCCCTCTTCTCTTGCACAGTGGGTACAGACAGCCATCATGCTGGGGAGAAAGCTTTTGATAAGGGAGTGGAAGGCCCCATCAACACCTACTTTCACCCAGTGGTACACCTCACTTGGACAACTGGCAGCATTTGAAAGATTATCATACAGCCTGTTAAATAGAGTAGATGATTATAATGACAAATGGGCCCCCTACTTTTCCTATACGGGTCAATGACGTTTCCAGCTCAGATCAACCTTAATCAGTAATGTCTGCTGTAACCTTGTATAAGTGTATTGTTGGCATCTTTCTTGTTCTTCTTTTATGGTTTGTTTTGTTTTATATTGTCTATTTTTTCAGTGCTTGCATACCCAATTGGTTTAATGTGCAACATGGTATACCTTGTATGTTTTATTTTGTTAAAACCTAAATAAAGTTCAAGTCATAAAAAAAAGAAGCACATTCACAACCCTGTATACGCTCCCGAGAGGAAACGACTATTAAAGGTGTGCAAGAGCATGCAAGATTTCTCCTCATGCATGCTCTGTTTAATTGCTGTTTGCATCGCTCATACAAGCTTACTTTCCAAAAGATTTGCAGTTTTTCCACTATGTCAGACTCACCACCGTTAAGTAAAAATGGGGACAAACACGTAGGACGGCCTTACGTGAACATATCACAAGAATGATTGAAACTTAGGAGGACCACTGATTTTGATGATCCACCCAGAAAAAGAACATCCTCCACCATACCTTTAATGATAAAAACGACAATAACTTGTGCAATGTATAATGTGTAATTACTATTTGATACCCTGTGCAATAACCTGCTTCTCTACATTTGGCACCCAGTACAACGACTATATTTATATCCATCGATATACATACCCATGTAAACACCCTGTGCAATAATCCTTTCCTTTGCCACATTCTTCTTGTTTGACTATTTCAGCGGATGTAAAAAGTAAATTTCTCCACTATGAGATCAATAAAGTCAATCAATAACTACCAAGAAATGAAGAGCCTCGCTATAGAGGAGTTCTGCCCGTTTTCCTTTGCAATATTATTTTATTTTAAGGTCCAACCACAAAAATTCCTTTGGATCTAAATCCGGGCTTTGAAAAAGAACATTTTATCCATCATTTAGTTTGTTTAGTCATTTATTGTGTATCAATGTCTTGCTGCTATTCCACATTGGGTGACCTGACCTTTTCCAGCCTAAAGAATTGAATGGATCAGTTACATCAAGGAATTCACATATTTAGGAGAGAAAAACGTTTGTCTTTCTATGACTCTTATAATGATATTGTTTCTTCTATTCGGCTTTAGAGATAAAAGTCAATTTTTGTCTCAGCATCCTGCAGAATATTCACTTAGCAAACCGCAGAATGATTGTTGGGTCACTACTTGTACGTGTATTCTCTGTTTGTAAAATTGGAAAATTATGTGTTGCATTACTGAGATATTCCTGCCCACTTCTAGTTTTTAGACAAATTCTATTGATTTTAATTCCTCTGCTAGGGCTATTTGTTTTGTCCATCCCAGATTGATAACGTAGAACTCAATTCAGTTCTATATCAATCTGGTTACTGCCAGGTTAACAAACTGCAGGCATCAAAACAATAAAAACGGGCATATTTTGCTGGCATTTTAAGTTAATTTAGGCATTTATAAACAGTTTCTGTCATGGTTTTGGTTATGTTGTACTTTACTTTGCTCCATGTTTCCTACTTTTATTGGTTTAATTCCTATTTTGTTGTAGTTTCTATATTTATGTTACTTCTCAGGTTTTTCTGTTTTTCTCTGTTGCCCTTTTGTGTGTGTTCCTTTCCCCTTGGCTCCCTCGTTGTCTCCTCTCACACCTGCTCCTTATCAGCTCGTTAGCCCTGGCATTGTCTCAGTCAGCTACATATACTCTCCCTCTGCAGTCACTCCTTGTTGGTTCCTTGTTGTTGCTGGTTCTGTCATCGCTGTTGTCGTCTTACCTCGTCTCTCCCTGGCTCCTTGATTCCTGCGTTTGTTAACTATTTTCATCATTAAAACTATAAGAATTCACCTCAGCCTCTCTGCCTCTGCATTTGGGTCCTCTAAACCACAACCAAAACGTGACTGTTTCATAGGAGGGATCATAGTGCTCCGCATCAGCAGCGCTGTGACTGGTCTCCCTGCCAGCCTCAGATCAGGTTCTCTGATTGGTTAATGTGGAGCATCAAGCAGCAATAATATAAAATTTCCAACTCCAGCAGCTGCTGCCTGTGAAGTGTGTTGCACGCCTCAGAAGCTCATGAGGCGCTGCTTCAGCTGCTCAGATGCATCAAGCTGCGCTGCTCTTGTAGCTCAAAACGTGCTGCAGGACCTTTTGAGGCACCTTGATGCGCGTCAACCATAGACTTTGCATTTAAACCTGCTGCTTCTGCCCCCTGAAGCACGTGCGGTGTGAATGTAGCTTTAGTTCAGTAAGGCATTGAATTTTTAACTACTAGTTGCAAAAATATAAATTAGCTTCAATATTTCAAAGGTATTTTCTGTTCCCATACTTTCTAAAAGCAACAGCTGTTGAGCAGTTGGTAGTGCTTTCACACCCCTGTCATCCCTGCTCAACACCAGAACGGGGGAAAAGTTTGAATTTCAACATTGTAAGGTGTCAAAACCACAGAAATAGCCTATACCTAGAAAAAAAATAATTTTTTTTCTTGTCAACAGTTTCTAAAAAAAAATTTCGTGTAAAATATATTTTTTTTCATTTTTTTTTAAAAACAAACTTTCACTTTAATTTAGCTCCAAAATAATTTTGTTGTTGTTTTTTGCTTCTTTTTTTTTCTTACTTATACAATTAAAAAATGTAAATATTTGCAAATCTCTGATCACCCCAGCAAAAATTCAGGTTTCATGTTTTTCGACAATTCAGATCAAATGAAGAAAATCATTTGTTGTCATAATCTCTAAAAAGAAAATGATTTTTTTCTGAGAGAATTTTGAAAAAATGTGTTTTAAGGGGAAATGGAAATCATTTGCAAGAAAGTGTTCTCAAAGACGTGAAACTTCTGGTCAGACATGGTTGTAGTAGAATGATGCTATGAAGAAGCTGTTTTTCTTAGCATTCTGATCAGAATTGATGAGGTCCCTGGACTCAAGAAGAGTATTTTAATCTAGAGTTAAGGCTGAAAATGTTAATCGGATTAACTGTGATTAATTAATTATTGAAATAATCAACTAATTTAGTAATCGATTAATCGTTTACTGTAGAATTGTGACTCTAAAACTTGCTTTTAGCTGACAGAGCAACACTCTTAGAGCAGCAATTATACCAAGATTGTTAAAAAAAACATGAAACACTTTGCATTTAAGATTAAAAAAATGTTTTGTCCATCAACATGCTCTTACTAGAACTCCTTCAGTGGAAAAGTTTTAGATTCACCTGGTTTAATTTCCTAGAAAAACCTTCTTTGAGGAACCTTTGTCTATCCGATTAATAACCCATTAATCTAAAAAAAATAATTGACAGATTAATTGATTTGCAAAATAATCATTAATTGCATGTAACGATCTTGGTTCTGTTGTTTTTCTTTAAGTTTTCTGTTTCAAGTTTAGCCAGGTTTTTCATTGTTTTCTAGCTTTTTTGGTGTGTCTGGATTCATTTAAGTTGCTTAGGTTTTTCTGTCTGTCCTCTGCTGCCTCCTTGTGTTCTTTTCCCTTGGCTGGTTCCTCGTCTTACCTTTCCTCACCCAAGAACTCACCTCTGCCTCTCAGCTTCTGCTTTTGGGTCCAATCTAAAACCCTTTCACCAAATCGTGACAGAGAAAAACAACAGAACCAAGATCGTTACATTGTAGCCCTACTACAGATATTCCAATAACATTTTTTTCCTTCCAATGGGATTCTGATCTTTGTGTTGTAAGTATTGACTGATACCAGGTACTGTACTAATAACAGTGTGTCACTAAATAAATGAAAATATAGTCATAATACGCCTGCATGACTGTGATATGATTATCATTGTGCTAAGGCCTGACTTAGGTTAAACCCTTGGATTGAAACAATGAATACAGTCAATTTAAAACATTTATTTTTTAAATAGAACGGTATAAAAAAAAAGTAGTAGCAAGCTCCGTCTCTGATAGGTGTCAGGTGATCAGCTCTTCACCCATCTAAAACAGCAGGCAGCAGCACAACCAAATGTTTTAAGAGCAATGAAAAAGAACTCTCAGAACTAATGGAACAGACTAGTAAATAGATTCCAATTTTAACTCCTTTTTTAAATTACATGCTATCAGATCGGTGCATGTACTGCAATACCCATCGATTCCGATGCCAGTATTTTTCGGCAGTATTACAGAGACATTTCCAATACTGGTAACAAAATCGGAATAAGTGCAGTTTAATCGAGGCATTTTCAAAGTCTGCACCTAAATCAAATTAGAAATCTGTCAGATGACTTAAATAGATGTCAAAAGATGCCCATCCATCCATTATCTGACACGCTTGTCCCGAGCAGGGTCGCGAGAGGTGCTGGTGCCTATCTCCAGCAGTCAATGGGCGAGAGGCGAGGCACACCCTGGACAGGTCGCCAATCTATCGCAGTGTCCAAAGATGTGTTGATTTAATCTTACATTTGCGAACGCACAGGCAGCGGTAGTTTGACCTTACGAGTTTAACACAAATATAAAAGACCAAAAAGTTGGAAAGCTCTTCAGAAAAGGCTTTAAAAAAATCCTGCATTGTTTTTGAACCATCAAGAGTGTCAACTGCACGTTCCACTTGACCATTTGCACAACTCCTTAACAAAAATTGTACCAATGACCTGAGGTTCTATAATCCAATCAAACAACAAACTGTACGAATGCCCTGTTACTGCTAATAAACCTCATCTCACCTCAGGATGTTAGATGCATGAAAGTGAAAGTAAAACTGTGTACATTACTTCCTTTCTAAGTAATTTGACTTGTAATTGACACCCCGGGGGCACTGTAGAACCTTGAAATGTCTTTGCCAGAGAGGACGTAAGCCCTAAACTTAGTGTTGCACCAATACGATACCAGTATCGGGCAGAGCCTCAATCCAGCACTAAATTGGTGGTAATCGATATAGGCGAGTACCGACAAATAGGTCACTAATGCCATTTTGAGAGCTAAAAGTTTATTCAACTATTGTCACCCATTCCAGGTAGGCAAAAAAAAGTTCTACTGGATTCACTTTTTGTATTAGTCTTTTTCCTGCTTTACAAAGGTAGGCAGCAGCTTGACTAAGCCATGATGGCAATTGTTTTACAATTATTATATTATTTTCCAAGTAGTATGCAGTTCTTCATATGCACACACACACATTAATTTCAAACAGATGGTATAGGTATGAGATCGAAATCGGCCAATACTACACAGCCAGGTATCGGTATCGAGGCCAATAAATGGCATCGGCACAACACTACTTAAATATATATATATATTTTTTTTTTGTTAGACGTTGTTTTGTAAGACACTTCATTCCAACCCATACACACTAATTGAACTGCCGTTTTTCCTCATATTTAAACCTTGTTTTCAGTTTTCTATGATACTTTTCAAGAAAGGAAACTTTGACAAATCTGAGGCCTCCCCTTGTGATTAAGTACCTGTCTGAGGATGAAGCTTGTGGAGGTGGTGCTTCCATCTGATCTCTTTAGCCGGCTTCTCCTGGAATAAGTCCCTCGGTTTACCTGGATGGAAAAAAAAACTTGTAACCTGAGTCCCAAGAGATTTTCTCACCATATCTAATGACCCTAATAAACAAACTCATACACTGGAGTTGCAGTTTTCTAAGTCCACTATGCCCCCAGAAAAGGCTTCACTGCATATAGAATCAAATTTATTTAAGTCTTTACCTTTGAATGTCTGTCTTTTTCTCCAAAATGATCTAAATATACCAACAGAGTCAATCTCAGGGGGGGAAACTTAATTATCTGCCTGTGAATTGTCCCATTTCTGCTTTATACTTGAGAGTTAATGACAATGTCACCATTAAAAAGTCTGTGCCTACTTCCCTGAATTTATGAAACAGGGTCATTAATCTGGGTCAACATCTTTCTTTGGCCCCTCAAGTAAAACAAAGTGCCCAAAAGCACACCAGTGATGTGAAGAATGAAGTCTGGAAATATGTTTCTATTAATACATGTGAAGAAAATTAGTTATCTAGGCTTCATTTTGACAGAAGAAATCTTCTAACTTGACACACATTTAGGGGTAAAATGGTGAGCAAAGAAGGTTAGGGTTTCACTGGATAGATTTACCGTTTTAATTAGGTATATGTATCAAATATATGAGATTTAATACATGTAAAACATGCAAAAAGGCAGCAGGGTTGCACAAAAATAATCCCTTTTATATTAAAGAATACACCAAAACCTGCTGTCAAGTTTTATAAACCTTGAATAGGATGGAGGTCATATTACACTACAATTAACAAAAAATATTTGCCATAAAAAACAAACAGGAAAGTATCATCATTCTGTTGATTCTCATTTCTTCAAATCTCACTAAGGTCTTTGTCAAAGTTCATGAAATGATGACATGAAAAATAGGACATTTTAAAAGTTAGGACAGTAAGCTTCTGTGTTCTAAGTGTCTTATATGAAGCAACTTTTAGATACGCAAATGTTAATTTTATTTTTTTCCCCAAAAAATATTTTTAGATGGTTTTTGCTGTCAAATGTCCTCAGCGTTTATGACATCAGCACATGATTGGTTCAATATGTTAATTTATGAGCATAGCCTGTTTTATTAATAGGCTACATATATTTTTCCAGTTAATATGTTTATCCTGAAACAGTTCAGCATCAGAAGAAATTGTTATAAACAAAATATATTAAACATGTTTCTGCATGATGAAAGCTTTTCAATTTAGAAAACTCATGTTTGAATAAAACAGATGCAGATTAAAGCTACCAACTTAATTTTAAGAGATTATTTAACTTTTAGAATTTTTTTGTTTGTAATAAAGCAGCAAAAAGGGGTGCAGAAAGATAGATACTTAAAAACATTACTATGTTTGGATTTTGTCAAGCAACTTATAATACTGAGAAAAATCAGCCTGTAATCTCTGTTTTCTTTAGTCCCTAAGCAATGCATGATGAATTTATTATTAAAGTTATTAAAAAAGTTTATAAATTGACTGTAAACCCTGATTTGAATGTGTACAGCACAATTAAAAAATAAATAAATGGAAAGAACAACGATAAAGCTTGAGCAAACCTGAAAGATAGGAGCTTGGATGCCCTCTCCTATTTTGTTCCGAATGTATATGTGTCGGGACATTTCGGCCAGGACATCGGTCCAGAGAGCAGGCTGCTCCGGTCCAGTCCAGCGCAGGGGAGGTGGGTTCCTGGCTTCGTGCTCCAGCTTCACTCTGCGCTGCAGAACATGAGCGCTCTTCTGCAGCTGTTTCCCCCACTGTCCCCCTGCAGACAGGCGCTCAGAGCAGACACTGTGGACGAGTCCAATGGAGCCACACAGGAGGGGGAAGCTACACATTGAGATGCTCCAAAACTTCTCTTTAAAATGAGCCTTCTAAAAGTTCATGAAACAACAGGAAATTACCTAATACATCTATAAGGGAGCATAACCAATATTAATTACAGTCTAAGGTGGACCCCTGTGGCTTATAATGAGCCAAATACATTTTGAAATTAAATAATAGCATACCTCCACTCCTGTTTTAATTGTATATTTTATAAGGTACTCCTTAGGAAGTTGTTAAATTACATAAATCTAATCTGAGCTGTTAAAGTGTAGAAATGGAATTGCCCAAGGTTATATTCAGAAATTTTTTACAAGGGTGGCCAGGCAATAACCAATGCCGAAAGTGGATCGGTGCCAGATCCTCAGAGTCATTCTACACCTTTCCAAAAGGAAAATTAATGAGCACAACATCCATATTTTATAAATAAAGAAAAAATATCCTTTCCTACAGCCTTAGCTAAAAAATAGATGCATATATTTAAACATCTTTCTAGATAAAAGATATAGTGGATATAATCCTTTTAGGTTTGAATTCTGAGGCGAACATCTTTTCCTTTGTCATTAGTTGCATCTCTCAATAATCATTGAGATTATATTTACAAGCACTAATATCTTCATAAATTGATTATTTAATACATTTTTATTAAAATAGTTATCTGTGATTTCACTGAATACTCCTATGTTACTTGCAGAGACAAATCATTTTCTCTTACCCCATATAACATAAAATCTAGTTTGGAAAAGAGCATGAATTATATACTTATCTTTAATGTCAGTATAATGATGTGCAAAATTAGCCACAGTGTTTTTGTTGTCAAGTAAATGTTAATGTATGATGTTTTGAATATTCCACTATCTTCTGGTCCCTAGATGTCTTAGAGGTCAGACAATCATTCATGGGGAGATATGGATTCATATGGTTTCACTTACACTGAAGCAAAGATACTGTTATAATTGTCATTTAACTTAGGGGTTACTTGTTATAATTTGTGCATATTTTTCTTTACCTCAACAAATGGTGCTTTCCTTATATGATACACATGTTTTGAGCTCACATTTAAAACTTACCTTAAATAGAGAGTTGAAAAAAAAGGGGGAAAAAACCCATAAGTTAAGATTTGAGTAATTCTGGTTATTAATTTTTGTAAGTTACAGATCAATAGAACAACCATTACCCAAAATATTGTGTATTTGAACATATTGTACCGTGATATTCTTGTTTTTGATATAAGATATCAGTAGAATTAATTTCAATTTTCCCTTACATGTATAATATTTCCTTTTTTGAAATTTTTCACTATCATTAGCCTGTTACATCCTTCCAATGGCGATCAGAAGGAGAGATTTATAGTTTTAAATGTTTTTTTTAGAAACTCTGTGCAGTCTCTTCCTTTGTCCAGCAGAGGGAAGTATTACCCTCAAAAACAAAGCAGCAGAAATATACTACAAACTCAAAATGTCCATTTACAGAAAACAATTTTGTCTTTTGAGCAGTTAGTTTGAAGGAAAAGAACTGATTAACCCTTGGGTTAAGTACTACACTCTCTAATAAAATTCAGCCATGACTTAAACCCTTTGCAATTTGTCCTTTTTTAGGTTCTGTACTGTTTTAATCATTTAGCTTAGAGGATGTCTGAATGTAAATGTAGAATGAGTTTACAAGGTGTTAGTAGTATTTCAGTTACATAAGTTACTTAGTTGAGGAATTTGTCGTTATCAGTTTTTTAACTGCTTTTGGACAAAGCTTAAGCTATATCTATCTTGTGAATTTATCATTAGTCTTGGGAATTATCAATAGATGTATGCAAGAGAGATATTTATTCCAAATAGTGTTGTCTTCCTCGTCCCGAGAGCCTTGTCATAATGTTACAAATCTAAACTAGCCTTGCCTGATCTCAACTTCTTTGTAGGGTGGTGGGCCTTCCAAGAGTTCACATCCTGTAATGTTATCTTTTTACCAAAGGAGCCAGTCTCCAGCAATCACTGGCATGATTCCAACCAAAGACCTGGCTTCAGCAATGTCACCCAGTCTTCCTCATATAGATAAGTTATGCCCATGAAACCATTAACCTACTCCATAAAAGCAAAAAATTTTGCTATTTACCAACGGTGGTGAGAAAAAGTCCTTTCTGGACAAGAACATTTCATGCCTTTCTAATATTTCAGTGCACAACTCCTGAGAGTTTTTTCATAAGATAGAGTTCCAATTATTTTTCTAAATTAGGTTTGAATTTTGAGGAAATTGGGACAGTGTGCTGCTCTCATATTTTGATTGTTCACATTCAGTTTGAAAATAGACTTAAAACTTAAAAGTGAAGCAAAGAAACTCTTCCATTACTCTCCACTCCATTTGTTATTTCTGTAAGGTATCCTGGTGCATGCACTTACCTGAACAAACTTGACGTCATGCAGCTTCCAAACTGTTTGTTCACTTGACTGTTTATAGCCACCTCTATAGACCTTATTCAAACCCTTCTGTTACTCAACGTAGCATGAATCCATTTAGAAAAGTTCAATGATGGAAACATGCCAGTCCACTGGATAAGGTAGCAAAGCTAAGTGCAAACTTTATTTTTGGGTTGTCAGGTGAAGCATGTGATGTACAGGGTCCCAGAGGCTACATGTGTTACTTTATATCATGCGTTAAACAAATGAAAAGGAGCCAATTCTCTCCCAGACTTACGTCCACATATGTGCAGACTCGCTTTGATCACACTAATCTTCAAAATGTGTGTATGTGTGCAGCGGATTGTGCAACTTTAAAACTGGCAGGATTAAGTTGTTTTGGTCTTTCTGAACAGATCAGCTCCATCGCTAACCAGTTATGTTGCTTGCAAAAATAATAATCTATCAAAACTAGTTTTTCAACCAATATAATGAGTTTAGAGAAATTCCTACCTTAAAAAGCAAATAATAATTAAAATTACCTTCTACCGCTTATTTTTTTTTAATATGTGGACTTCATACTTCAATATGTGTCATTATTTAACAATATGGGGTAAATTGGTGTGTTTATTTGGTGTGTTTGTGATCAGTTTACAATGTCACACGGCAAAACGCTGCTGCCTTCTCAACTGTAAACCCTACAGAGTCGTCTGTTTGGTGTAATGGTGTGAGAACAAAGCTGTTTGGAGAGGAAGGGTAGTAGAAGACCAAACAGTAAATGCTGAGAGTAATCTAGGCAGTAATATCCATGGGGAGTTTTTATAACATGCTAAAATAGTCATAGGAGTTTGCCTAGACTTCTACTCCATGTTCTTTGTATTGGGTAGAGGCTCCAAGAGGAATCTGTTTTTCCTGTACATCTTTCGGAGAGACTTCTATTATTCATCAGTTCAGCACTTTTTCCCCACTCTTACAATAACAAGCAGCGCAGATTCAACATAAGAAAACATGTCCACCCGTGTTCTTCACCTTCATGCAATATGAATAGAGAAGACATTACCAAAGAGAAAAAGAAGGAAGATATGTCACATATGAGCAGCTCGTGCCATCTTCTGTTGATTCACGTGCCTCTTAGTTATAGTTTATATATTTTTTCGCCTCAGAGACTATATGCTCTGATGAATGCATCGGATCAGAATTTTATAATAACACTATGTGTTTGAACTGGCAATCCAAACCCCTACCAAGTGATTTTTTTTCTGACTTTTTTGGTTTTCATGTGGATTCAATTTAACAAGCAGTACCTCTCTACAACAGATGGATGGCGGTAGTGATACGCTTAAGTGGAATGTCCTACTGTTCTGCTTGCTAGTTTAAAAAAATACTGTAATTGTTCACATAATATATTAGTTAAGGATGAGAAATAGAGTTAATAGCATTTTGCAACTAGTTTAGTGTATTATGGGACAGTAATGACAGTTATGTGCTTCTGCAAGTCAAGGAATAACTGTTCAACCCTTTAAGTGTGTGCATTGGGCAGAAACATAAATGATTAAATTAGATGGTATATATGTGTACATATCTGCAAGGCAGTTTGGTCTATCCTTGGTGATTTAATTGTAAAGTGTGAATTTTCGGCTACTTAATTTTCCTGTTGGTTTTGGAGCCTATTTGCTTTGGGCCACGAGGCATTGCACATTGTTCCCTCCTATCCACCCCTGTAAACGTTTTCTGGTTCCACTAATTGTTGAACTGCTTTCCCTTTAAAAAAAAAAAAACAGTTTCTAGTTAATCTGCTATTAGATGCTGTAAAGACAAACCAAAATTGAAACTCTTCCCTTCCAGCTTCCTCTATACTTGGCAGCAAACATTTGTGTTAAAATTTTGGGTGATTGCTGAAGGTGGAAGCACACTAGCTAAATAAACTTTGTTTATCTGAAAGTTGCATCCTAAAGATGTTTTCTGTCTCTTCTCGTCAAGTTGGGGTCTGCTGCTCTGATAATACCTTGCATTTTAATCGGATGAGTGTTGAAAGATGGAAGGGCTAGCCTGAGTAAGAACTATCATGGAGTAGATCAAGCTATTCAAAACTGAAGCTTCAATACAAAAACTGAGTGTCAAAAATCATGCTACAATTGCTAATAGTTCCTCTGAAATTAACATTACTATTTATATCTGAACCTTTAAATAATAAGTTTTTCCTGTTTCATTGGAGTAAAGGTCTGACATTACAAAGGCTGATTTATTAAAGTCTCTTCAAAATGGTAAATGTGATTTATCAACTGTACTGTAATCTGCTAATCCCTCTTTCCTGCAGAATAAATATGAAGTGACATAGAGGATTATTTCTTGTGGGAAAAGACTAAATGTCAATTGTTAGATGTGGTCTTTTCTTCATAAAGCAGGAAATGGCCACAACAAAATGGCCCCTACACCTTCCCATGTCTAAAAACAGAGCTACAGTTATGCAGTGTTTAAAATAACACAATTATTATGTCTCTTATTCAAGAAATAAATTCTTTTTTTAATATAGAGGCTATTAAAAGCATTTTTTTAACACATAGAAGATTCTGCAGAGGGAACCTTATGACTTACCGTATTTCCTGGACTATAAGCATAAAGCTGCAAATTTTTCCCACACTTTGAACTATGCAGCTTATAAGGAGGAGCAGCCTGTCTTTGGATTTTTCCTAACCATCAGAGGGTGAAGTCAAAATTGGAAATGAAAGAAGCACAAGAACGTGCTAGCAGCAGGCATGGTTTATATATTTACGTTTCCAGTTTTTTTTTCAAAGAACTTAGTGGGTGCGGCTTATATTGAGGTGCGCTCCATACTCCAAAGTATATGGTTATTTTCTTTGTTTTTTTTTGCTTTGTGTCTCGCCTAAATTACTGTAGCCCATCACAAAACAATGCCACAAGTGATCTCAGTAAACCCGAGAGACATTTTCCATTTTCTGGATCTCAGGAATAATGAAAGATACTACCATCAAAATTCATTTATTCAACTGGATGTTTGTTTTTTTTTCACAGTATATATACAAAAATATAAAGTACCAAAAAGTTTACAGCGTCCAAAAAAAATGCAGTGTTCTCTCAAATTCACATCAAGCAAGTGTTTCGTAGAATAAGAAAATGTGTTTTAGGGTTCAATGAGCATAGCGTGTGTAACAGTTCTCTATTCGAATTAGAGTTTTCTGATTCCCAGCTGAATGTTTTTACTCTCTTTGCAAAATAAATAAAACAGTTTAGTCTTTTAAAAAATACATGCTTAATGCCCATGGCCTTTTAAAATGATTTTTCACATTTCACAAGTTTTAATCACAAGCAGCAATGGATTAAAAAAAAAAAAAATTTATAGAACACCAACAGAAAGTAGGGTTCACTTGTGAAGTAAAAGGGAAACATACATAGTTTTCTATGTTGTCTTTGCAAATACAAAACCTTAAAGTGTGACATGTATTAGTATGAAACAGTCTTAGCGCCTTACATCCATCAAATTATTGCTCTCCACTTTAACTGGCAGGTTTGGCAATTAGAGAATTAGAGTCTAGAGCTCCACATTTACTGAAAATATACTGTAAGCGGCTCAATAGGACAAGTAGGAATGCATTCAAGAGATTTGAATTTTTGTTGTTTAAATAAAGCCATAAAAGGTTCTAGACAGGCTATGTTGCAAAACCATTAGTCTGGTTAGATGAGACAAAATAAGAACCTACTAGTCTGCATGCTTAAACAAAAGTATACTTCACAACATGGATGTGGTGGCATCATGCTGTGGGAAAGGTTTTCTTCAGGACAGATCTTTTGGTAGGTTGAATACTATTGCAAGGCCTACCATATTTATGTAAAGGTTTATCTTGTAGTTAATTGTGCAGAAGCCCTAATAGACAAAATTTGATACTGAAAAAGAGTTTGATTTCTTCTTTATAGTGGAAATAAGTCAAAGTTTTGTTTAGTCTTAGATTGTTTGTTATAAGTTGGGTTTTTATGAACATCACCAAGAATTGAACAAAAATTGTAGCAAACTGTTAAAGGCTATTTTTTGTTATATACTACATTTTTTTAAGAAAAAAAGCAAACAATCATAATTTGGCACAAGATGCAGTTGCAAGAGTAAAGAAATGTTCCAGTTTATTGTATGTTTAATGTAAACTTTGAACATCTCCAGTTTACTTTATGATCTATTTTCATAATTCATACTTATACAGAAACCATGTCACAAAATTTCTTTATATATTTTGAATTCTGTTTTAATTTTACAGCCATCTTATAGTGCAAAGAAAAATAGTTTATGTCTTGAATCTTTAGTGGACTGCAGTGGGAAATCTGCCACTGATGCCTGCTGATGCATATTGTCAACCTACTATGGAGCAAATTTAAAGGATTTTGCTGCAATTAAGCAGTAAGCTTTATATCAATTTGTGTCCTATTATTTTTAAATCTACATTTAAATTTTAAATTGTGACAAAACAAATGTAGCAACTTCTTTCTCATTTTGGATCCCTTGTTTTATCTCTGGGGAAATACATTTAAATTGCATTCAATGTTTATTTGTTTATGTTTTTTTATGCATCTTTGTAAAAAGAACAGACATGATTATGAAGAAAAGAAAGAATCAGCTTTTATAGGGCAAAAACCTTTTTACAGAGCGCTTGGTTGTCCAATATACAAACAATTAATGATAAAAGAATTCAAAATATGCAGCACATTATGAAGTATTTACACATTATAGGTAGAGTAGCTTGATTGCTTTTAGTTGTTTTTTTTTTTTCTTTTATGACTTATTGATGATTTGTTTCTATGCAATTTAAGAAACAAAGGCTGCCTAATTTATTCTCAGGATGCCCTCAGATGTTTAAAGATAGAATCATTGTTATAAAATTTTGTGGCTTATTATGAATTACTTGTCCTTATTTTTTTTATTTTTTTTATTTACAGGTTTAGATGAGAGTGAAATACACACCCGAAAACTGAAATCCTTTTTTTTGTGTGTGTGTAGATTTTCCTATTCATATTTGGTAAAAAAGACCTTTTGGAAACTAAATCCCCTCCATTATGTTACTCTACAAGCATCTAATGTTATAGTGGGATAGCCTCACTCCTTAGGAGTATTAGTAAAGTACTTTTGAATGTCGGTTTCCTAGCATTGATCCATTTTTGAAAGCATAACTCAAAAACATCTAATAGGGTTAAGAGTCTGAGCCATTCCAAAACTTCTATATAAGCCGTTTTCACTC
The DNA here is from genome assembly GCA_030533445.1 of Cyprinodon diabolis. Taxonomy (NCBI): domain Eukaryota; kingdom Metazoa; phylum Chordata; class Actinopteri; order Cyprinodontiformes; family Cyprinodontidae; genus Cyprinodon; species Cyprinodon diabolis. Next base: position 8,315,432 of record CM060085.1, read on the forward strand.
TAAAGCCAGTTTTGTTTTTGTTTTTTGAGACCACCATCTCGTTGGAACATCCACATTTTTCCATCTATTCCATCTAAATTGGTAAAACAATTTAGGAACCACCCTAAGCAGCTTAATGTTGTCCCAAAACCTCTAGAATATTGATTGCAAAAAATTAGGGGTCATGAGCCCACTTAATAAACCAGTATGGGGTCTTTAAATTAAACTTGACAATAAACATTTACAGTATTTAAAGTGCTTAAAAATATCAAAGAATCTCTCGAAAATTAGCAAAACCGACTACTTTGGTTGTTGATGCTGTCTGTAGTATTATTACACCATTGATTTACTGATTTTGTAGAAATGTCATCGTCATAGTCATAGTTTGGTTATAAATCGACTCTGGTAAATGGACTAAAATGGTCAAACTGTGCTGACATCACATTTCTGAAATGGCCCCAACCTCAACCCCATTGAAAATTTATGATCTATGCCTAAAAGCAAGTACGTCTTCAAATATTCATCTAGAAATGTCCCAGAAACTTGCTGATTGCTAAAAGAAGCATGTCAAGAAGAAACTTCTCAAGGGAAACATACCGAATACTTTCCGTGTTCTAGTGTTTCTATGGAACGCATGTAAGATCATTTATATATTCTGCAACGTGAGCAACGTACAGTAGATCACAACATTTTCTATTTAGTTGACTTTTCATTGTTGGATCAAAGTAAAAAATTAAAGCAAGTCAGCCATAGTTTTGCACTTAAAGGAATAAATCCATTTAGTGTCTCCATGTGTTGTTCCATGCACCCCAGCTGAGGTTAAATCAGTCCGTAGTTCATGAGGGTCTCAAAAATGTAAAAATGTCCTCGTGACAGGTGGAAGGTCCTTGTTAGATTGTGGTCAATCATCCTCTTGGTATGTTCAGCTCTGTTGGTTAAAACCTCTCTGTCACTTTCACCTCAGCTGCTGCAGGTGTTGGTTTTAGCTTTCAGAGAGTATTTAAGAAAACATATCTGCCTTTTTGAGTCTTCTACGATTTCATTTTGATTCCAGTGAGCTTCTATGAGTGATGTCTTCGTCAAGCCCAGCTCTTTGTTTATAATTGACTTTGTGAGACCAGGAAATTAACAAATAAAAAATTACAATGGGAACATTTTAAGTAGATTTGAATATCATCAGAAAATTCGTTTGATACAGTATTTCCATCCAAAAAGTGAAAATCAATGTTTTTTTGAGTTAATTTCAGATCATTTTCATGATTGCGGCTTACCGCTAGGGAAAAGCTAACATTTAGTTTCTCAGGAAGGTGGAGCATTATATAGAAGCTACAGTTATAGCTCATTTCATGCAGAAATGTTAGCCTGCTAAGAAATATGCCCCTGTACTGTCCAATATATGCATTCAGTACTTGGTCAGGGCCCCTTATGCATGCATTACTGCATCAATGCACAAGTGTCACTGTGAGATTTGGATTTTTTCCTTAAATAGGACATTTCTGGTTTAGGGTAAAACTGGACCTTTATCAAAAATGACTACTTAATAAAACCCAGACAAAAGTTTATATAATAACATTCTGATGTTGAACCTCCAGGTTGTTCCTCCTCTAATGTCAATAAGGAAACTGTTCACGGAGGCGCAGAAAAGAAAAAGGAAATGTTTGTGTTTGTTGACCCCAGTATGAGCCCCTCTCAGCTGTGCATGTAGGACCTGCAGGGGGAGTCCGGACGGAAGTCGTACTTGCTTACACAGGGAGGGTAGTAGGTGGTGGTAAACATGTTGCTGGAGGCCATCGGGGAGGAGAAGTGGTTGCACGTCTCATCGTTCACATGAAGATTGTTCTTGTTTAGCATCTGCAGCAAGAAGAGAGTGTTTAAATTTTTTTGTTAACAATAAATTATTTAATTGGGATTATCACAACACATGAATTGTTCAAATGAGTTTAAAGAAGAAAAAAAGTCACTTTTTGATAAATTACTAAATCATTTGATTGAAAAAAAAAATAATAACCACATTTTGGTTCAGTTTGATCAGCTACATCTATTCCTCGTTACTCCCAGTCCTATAGAATTAAGAAACCATTTGAGTAGAAATAGTATGGCTCCATGAGGTAGACTGAAAATTTTCTGAAAAATCAACAAATCATGTTCCTTTAGAATAAAATCAAACAATAGCTTAGAGAAAAGTATGTCTTTTCCTATTTTAGGACTTTTTGACTATTGGGAACCACAGTGAGAGTTATTATCCAAAACTTGGACCAATCTACCTTAATGACTCCTAGAGCACAGAAAGAAGTCAAGAAGTACCATAGCCCTCACATGTCAAAGTTATACTTTATGATTCAACAATAAGGAAGAGAAACTCAAAGAAACAGGGTAGGCCTATACCCTGGAAGTTTCATGCAGACAGGGGTCTCTGACTTTTAATCCAAAAACCAGTTGATTATTCCCAAAACTGCAGCTGGCTCACCTTAAACTCCATGGGGATGTACTTCTCGTTCTTTGGCGCAACGTTGCCCTGCTTGTTGTACGTCAGGTGGTTGGGTGTGCTGGGATGGATGACGGCTGACTCGGCCGATGGTCGGTTCAGGTGGTGGCAGTAGGAGTATGCCAGGCCTGAGAGGAGAGCTGCAGCAAAGAAGCTGGCTAAGCCCACCGCCACCAACTGGAACAAGGTAAAGGCTGGAAACAGAGAGGAAGAAGGAAAAGATATGGTAGCCCATTGTGAGTGAAATGTGGCTTTATTCATCAAGGAACATCTTATGCTGGGTTCTTGGATGGTTGGGCATAGGGATATTAATGGTATTTTCTCGGCTTAGACCACTCCAAAGCATCAATCCACAATCTCTCTCGATTGTCCAGTCTTGCTTCCATACTTAGGATCTCTTTAGCTTTTCTAAGCTCCAGAATTTACATCTGGAGAATAAGGTCCTGTCCCTGTCACAGTTTTGGTTCTGTTATGTTTTCTTTTGAGTCCTCAGTTTTACTTTGCTCCATGTTTTCTTGTTTTAGTGGTTTAATTCTTATTTTGTTATGTTTTGTGGTTATTTTCAGTTTTCAGGTCTTTATTTGTTGCCCTCTGCTGCCCTCTTGTGTTCTCCTATTTCCCTAGCTCCTTTCCTATTCTGCTCTGTTCACACCTGCTCCCAATCTCCTCGTTAGTCCTCTCTTTGTTTCAGTCTCACATAAATACATTCTCTGTTCAGTTCCTCTGTGCTGGTTCCTCGTCTAACTTCCTCCAACTCCGTCTCTCTGAGTCTTCCTCCTCGTGATAGTTTCCTCCCCTCCGTCTCCATGGTTTCTGGTTTGTTTGACTTTCTTTTCATGTTTGATGTTTTTTGTATTTTGGAATCCTGCCTCAGTTGTTTGTTTACCTTGCATTAAATCTACAAAAACTCACCTCTGCCTCCCTGCAGTCCCATTTCTATCACTTGCAAATCTTTGGGGCCCTAGCACTTGGTTTTGCGCGTTAAAGTGTAAGGGTTGTGTGTCCCAATAATTTTAAGAGCTAGGGGGAAGTGTCCTTCAACCTCTATAATGATCCCTTCAGACTTCTCAAAACTCGTTCAGCAAAAAGAAAAATGTATTTATGCTGTGGAGAAGAACTGCACAAATATAAGTATATTTTTAAAATTCACCACGGGTTTAAAATCAATATGCATGACGCAGGTGAACCCGTCACCGAAGTGTTCAGGCACTGTATTACACCCATCTCCAGGGCTGTTTTGCAACTAGTGGTGCCCCATTTCTTATGGAGAACATCCTCACTTGCACTTCCCTCATTGACTGGACTTCAATGTGAGTGTTCTCAGAGCCAAGTGAGGGAAATGGGACTGATTCTCATTAAAGACGATGGATTTTGTCTTTGATGAAACACCTTTGTGTTTGGTCACACATCTTAGACTCTTGACACATTTCGAAACGTCTGCGTTTTCAAGTGAGTTCTGATTTGGACCAAATTCAGGAGTAGAAATTAGTTGATTTCAATTACAAACAGCTTAAATGAGTTTTCTCAGTAGAATGGCAGAGGAGTGCAATCAAACCGAAGCTGTGCATTGAACTCCCCACTGTGAGCTGCACAGTGTTTACAGCGCAGATCACGTCATCCAATAGGAGGAGCTTGAGCTGCATGAAGCTGACACCCCATCACGTAAAACAAAACAGCAAATAGACCGAATGGACTTCTTTAGTCCATTTTTGTGCATTTAGAATGGTTATTTGTGTTTAAAAAAGGAACACTAATTTGTTCTGTTTATTTATTTCTAAAATATTAGGCATTATTTTTTTAGGATATCCAGAGGTCACCCTCATTAAGCTCCAAATTGAACCAAAGTTGTCTCCTCTTTTAGTGCTACTTTAGTTTATATTTGTGCAGGTTAAACTTTCATTTGCACTTCTTTTGTTGTAAGAATTTATTTTTGTAATGATGTCACCATCTGACCAAAATGCTGCTCTTGTTTCAGAATATAAAGTTATTGCTTCACGTTACTGCATTCAGTTGCCTCTCAAGATTTCTCACAGAGTGAAAGAAAAAAAGGTACCTCTAAAAGAAGGTCAGAGGAGCTGGAATCCAACCGCCTTTGTCCTTATAACCAGTTAATTAATGTACCTAGCCACTACAGCTTCTAAGCCCATTCACTGCTTAAGACACTGCTGTTAAAAGAATAAAGGCATGTAAGCTTGTTTATTAGGAATATCAGGTAAATAGTGGAGGGCAAAAACAAGCAGCTCTCTTAGAACCTTGAAAACCTTTAGGTAAACACTACTCTATGGGCATAATCATCAAATGGTTTGCACATCTAAAACATCTGCAAAGCTTTGAAGATCTACTTTACGTACAGTACACAGTGATATTTTTATTTTATTTATTTTATTTTATTTTTATTTAGCAGACAGCATGTGCAAACCATTGTTTGTGTGTTTGCCTTCATCAGTATGCAGTTTATCTGTTGTTTTTGTTGCCACAAAGGAGGCGTTCTGTGAGATTCTGTGTGCATGTAAAGAATAGCTGGATGGTCAGATTTAACAATTGTAGTGCAATATTAGCAGGGAAAAATGTCTATTTAGATGGGTACAAATTAATGAGGCGAGACAGCAGACATCTTTTACATTAACTGAAAAAAAAAATCAATGAATTGGCATTATATTAAAAGTAGATTACCAAAGAGAGATTGTGCATCTCTTTATCGGTGCAAAGCTTTTTTTTTCACCACAATTCAGCAAAGTATAAAGTAGAGTTATGATTTATATGTTTGCACCTGTTTTACAATATTTTATTTTTATTGAATAATTTTCTATCAATTTTTTTTACTTTTATCGGTAGCACTTAGACATAGGTTACAGATGTGTTCAATAAATATAATTTCGTATTATAATTATTTCTTTTGGGTTTTTTTTTTATTACTTCTTTCAACTACATGGCTTTGAACCTCTTCTTCCTTTTATGATGACTCTTAGCTAGCAAGCCGCTTATTGTAATAGGTGCAACCAAACTGGTTTGCCCATCCTTACATTTACACAGCAATCTTTGTAGATCACCTTCAACACATCTATTTATTGCAAACACAAAAAAAAAAAAAAACAATGCACATATAGTTTAGTGCCTCTTGTTTGGAATTTTGAATATGAGGCCCTAAGAGTATAATAGACTAGGATCTTACACATTAGGCTAAGAAACCTCATTATCAGAAAAACACAGTAAAGCTGACGTTACAGGCATCTAATCTGAATTCATGTCAACAGGGTCCTTTTTTAGTATGTGACCTGAGCAAAACATTGTTATTTTTTTTCCCCCTCACATTAAAACGACAACAAAATCCCAAAACTTATTAAAGAACAGACTGACCTCCACAGCTCTGGTTCTCCTGTTCTGGTAAAATCACTGAAGACAAGAAAAAAGAGATTGGAGAAGAAAATACTTATGTTGTAAATAAATAATAAAAAATAAAAAAAAATGAATTTTTTTTTTTTTAGAGAAATTCAACCGCCTTACCTGGCACCTCATGTGGCCGGCATGGTCTGGACTGAGTAAGGTTTCCCTGACAGGTGTTGACCTCAGCTTCCTGTTCCTCCCTACAGCGACGGCTGCGATGCTGCAGACCCTCGTCGTCACACTCACCCCAGTCAGTCCATTCACCCCACCCTGCAAACACAGTACATAGAAACAATAACATGTTTTTATCTATTTATTTATTTTTGTTATTGTTGTTTTTGAGGGTGGGTTTAGCTCAATACTGGGCAGTTTTCCTTCTACACCATTTTCTCTTCCCCTCACATATTTCAGCCTGTCTATGCTGGTCAGGTCCAACACCTAAAATAGTTTCCTTCTTCTGCAAATATTGATCTTTTTGTGGGAGGTTTCATAGCTTGTCCATTTGTGCACCATTTTTATAACCTGTGGTGACACAGTGAATTGGTCCAGTGTATTTCTGGTTAAAAAGTCAAATAACCTCACCACAGAACAGCTTATAGCAAATCCTAAATGGCAGTTATAGTTTTTATTATCTAAAAAAATATAAACCAAGATATTTATTGGGAAAAGCAAACAAAAGATCATTTTAACCGAGGGAACCTGAGAAAAACACCGACTTTCTTTGCACTGACAAAAGTTAGATTTTAAATATATTTAGTTTAACTCAGGCTTTTTTTTATATCTATATTTACCTGCCTTGCAATAGCATCAAACCCCTTTACATGTATCACATTTTGATATGGTAAAACAAACTTTAGCGTATCCCATATGCATTTTATGTGGTAGGCCAACACCAAGTGTATTTTCCATTTGTATTCAACCTGTCTAATACACCTTGTTGAATCATCTTTTTCTTGAATTCTAGCTGCAAGCCCGTTTAGAGGTTTACACCAGCTTTGCCAGTCCAGACATAAAACTTTAATACAGGTTTTTTTATTGGAAAATGTCTGAATATCCGTTTTCTAGATTCTTTGATCTGAACTTTGACTAGGTCGTTCTAACACATGACGATGCTTATCGAACCACCCCAGTTAAGTTTGGTCTTTCTGGTCCATTCTAGTCTCTAATCTCTTGCAAACACAGTTGCACAACACAATTCTGCCAGCACCATGTTTTGTTGTGGTGAGGTTTTCACTGTAACACAGTTTTTGTTGAATAGCAAAGAGTAAAGAAAGTCTTACTTTATTGATCTATTGGAACTCATTGCATGCACTAAATACCTTCACAGGGGTGTATATTACAGAGGGCCTCTTCTGTATGCAGGCCGATGCAGATGTCCCCCCCACTGGCAGGGGCCGGGCTGCTGCATGTCCGTGTCCGTTGATAGTGGCCCCCTCCACAGCTTGTTGAGCACTGGGACCAGGCAGACCAGCACGACCAGGCTCCACTCACTGTTAAGCACCCATATAAAAAACTATTGAGACAATGTGCCAGTGTTTTAAAACTAGAGTGACTGAACTGTGCTGCTACCTGGGCAGGGTTGAACATTACAGTCCTGATACTCTACTGGGGATCCAGAACAAGCCACCAAGTTGGTCCTGCCTTCTGATGTGGAGCAGCTACGTTTTCTGGTTCGGAAACCTCTGGAACACTTTTGGGAGCAGCTGGACCACGTCTCCCAGGGTCCCCATCGGGCACCTTGAGGCTGAGACATAGTTCTGCCACTGGTCCTGACCAATTCTTCAACTAGTGCTAGAAATCCAAGGAAAATCCTTTTTATTTAACTTTTTTTTTTTTTCATTTTAATTCCGTTGAGCGAGTGACTGGCTCAGAAAATTCAACCCTTTATGTTGTACATGAATTCAGAGAAAGGCTCGGGTAATTACCCTCTCAGACACAGCAGTCAGCATGTTATGAATAATTAATTTAAAATATGTGTCAAACTGAGCACCCAGAAAGTCATTTATAGGCCTTCAGACAAAGCCAACAGAAATGTTGGCTTTGTCAGACAAAAAGTTGGAGGTAAAGCAAGAACAAACTAGTGGAAGAAATAAAGGGAATAAAAAAGCAAAAGAAATTCGAGAGAACATTTAAAGAAAGGAATGAAAAAACATTTGGAAGGATTTAAAAAAACGATGAAATAATGAAGGGAAAAGAAGGAAGAAATAAGTGAGAAAAGAAATAATGAACGAAGGATGGGAGGGAATTAATCTCGGACTCAATGAAAGTCAGCTAAAAATTATTAGTCTGGTCTTTAGGGTTCAGTTAACCCCAGTTACCCTCCCAGAATTGGCGGTTGTAAACCAAATTTACCATGGGGGACAGACTGGGTACCAGTGGTTTTATCATGTGGGCACAAATCAATAAAAATTAAACAAAACAAAAATAGGGAATAGTCAATTGTTTAATATAATAAGTGAGCCAGAGAATCATAAAGCCATCTGTGGCCTTCGAGCTGAAGGTTGCAGATCCCTGTTTTTAACAGTTGAAAACTGTTAACCCATCTCAACATGGCTGAGGCTATGAGGGGACCACCTTCATTTTTCTTTGTGACTAAAGTATAACTGTAAAAATTTAAACAGAAATTTGTCAAATGAAATTGGGACCAATCAGATGTGGTTTCTTTGCCAGCCCATACATCTTATCATAAATTCTTGTTTATCATACTATGTCTAGGGTACAGGGGCCAGGACAAGCTGTACATATCACTGTCTAGAGCCACTCATGCCTCCCAGTCATCTAACTGGTATTGACATTCTTCTGCCTTGACAAATACTGGTGGCCATCAACTTAAGATCGGGAAGAATGTTGGATTTACTGGTAGATGTTCTTTTGAGTTGTTATGCAGCCATGTCCACTACTTACAATCGGTTTGACAAGCTCCAGAGCCATCGTTGGGGCAGAAACGGGTCTCCAGTTTCTTCTTTCCTAGCTGGAGCTGCTGGAGGTCATGGAGTGGTGCTCTACATGTGTATCTCAATCTCTGCTCCTGCCGTGATCCTTCATGACTGATGTTGACTGGCATCCAGGGGGTCCATGGAGTGTTGCGGCGAACCTCTGGGCAACTGTCCAGATTGCAGACTCTGTACTCCTGGAAAACGTATCGTAGGAATCCTAATATTACATGTTCATAATGAAGGACACATCTCTGTCTAACTGTCCAACTAAGAAGATGGCGTTGTACAAAATAAATATGCTGAAGATATCAGAAAATTCAGAATCTTCTATACATTTTTAGGTATTGCAGTTTGTTTCAAGAACTAAAATATTAGATTTTCTACAGACTTCTCCCTACAAACACATTTGATCGTATTCAAAGTCTCCACTACCATTGCACATCCAGGGCAGTTGTTCTCGTTCTCACATGTCCTAGTCCTGGACTGGACTCCTCCACCACATTCAGCACTGCAGTGAGCCCAGGGCCCCCAAGCTGTCCACAGCACAGGCAGGGGGCATGGCTTTTTCTCGTTGCACAGCCTGCAAAATCACAAAAACATGCAGCATCTCCACTGTCAGCACTGACTGAGTTTGTAGTGACTGCAGCAAAGACATTCCTCACCTTTCCTCCCGACCCTGGCCAACACAGATTCGACCTCCATGGCGGGGTGAAGGGTTGTTGCAGGACCGCTGCCTTACCTCAAATCCAATGCCACAGCTGCTGCTGCACTGACCCCAGGAGGACCAGGGAGTCCAACCACCATTCCTGAGTTAACAGGAGAAGGAAGGGTGAAAGTTTGCCACTGTGGAAATGAGCAGGTAAGGATGCATGGGATCAACTTTTAGAACCACAGCAGCTGTCTGTAAAAATTAGCACTGAGGATAAAGTTTGACATCACTTGATAAGTTGATCTGATAAAAAAATTTAGTTGATTGTTAAGTCTGCTGTAATATATTTTTTAGAGATGGGTTTTAAAATCCTGAGCATTTTGTGGAAATGAACTGTACCTGGAGCAGTTTGCCACTTGGATTGTTGGACCTTTACATTCAACCCCCCCACATCTGGCCACCGGTCCATCACACAAGCGGGACCGACACTTGCAGCTGCTAAAAGTGCCCTCGCCATCGTCATGGTTACAACGCTGCCACGCTGCCCAGGGACCAAAACCACCATCCTGCGTCAGGTTCCTGACCTCCGGGGGGGCAGACATATCAGACTTAATCACTATTGCCTGAAAATGCAGAAGTTTGCCAGACATACTGTATATTATTCGTTCTTACTGGGCATTCAGTGATGTTTTGGGTCCAGTGGTTCATATTGGAGCTCCCTTCAATGGTAGTGCAGCGCTTCTTCTGTAGATCCCATCCACAGTAAGGGTCCCGAGCCTCCAAACAGTCCCTAAAGCAGAGGAAAAAGTCTCACCTCCTTTTTGTAATTTTCAAAAGGGTTCTCTGGAAACCAACCAAAAGAGTAATCAGAGGGGATAAAATGTCTAAACAAGAGTTAGGAGGTTAGGGCATAGAGCTTTGAATCCTGAGGTTCTGAGTTTGAATCCCCACTCCCACAGACTGCCACTCTGGGTCTCTGAGCAAGACCCTTAACCTCCCAAAGGGCCCCACGATGGCAGCCCAAAGTCCAAAGGGATGAGTTAAATGCAGAGGTAAAATTCTCCAATGTGAGATCAATAAAGTTCAATTGTTATTCAATTATCATTATTAATCGATTGAGAACTGATTGAGAAAAATGTATTATTTTCAAGATATTTAAAAAAACAAAAATGAAATATTTGGTGTACATTCTTATCCAATCCCATTTAGTCTGGTGCATAAACTTCAAGTCGTCTTCTGAATCATTTTGCTGTGAATGTCTCACATAGATTTCCTCAGTCATAATCTGCTAAAAGTATGACACACTCTCAACCAAGGCATGGTTGTTCGTTAAAACTAACACGGTGCCCAAGGAAAGCCATCAGAGATAATAATTATTGGGAAACTTAAGAGATTCACAAACAAATTGTTTAGAAAAAGCTTCAATAAGTGTCATGATTCTGCCCTTTGTCTCCGTTCCCCTAACTCCCTTCTAGGTACTTCTATTCACACCTGCTCTCTATCAGCTGATTAGCCCAATCTTTTTTTTGTGTCTCATATATACTCTTCCTCTGCAGTTCCTCATTGCTGGATTCTCTTCATTACTTTATTCCTTATGTTAGTTTCCCTGACCGTCTCCTAGTTTTTTATTCCTGAGTTCCTTCCCTGTTGTTTCTGGATTATTTCCTTCTGTACTATCAACATCTTCATTAAATCTTTAAGAAATCATCTCCTTCTCTTCATCTCTGCATCTGGGTCTTCAACAAACATTCACCAAACCTGACAGGAAGTTCCCTTTGCAGTTTGCTATGAGCAGCGCTGGGGAAAATGCAAAAACTGCAACATCCAAACATGGAAAAATTCTTATGAGAGATGGTGGTAGTAGCATCATGCTGTGGGGACAGATTTCTTGAATCTGATTAGGGTTGAAGGGGACATGGTTGGAGCTATATACAGGACAAGCCTATACTAAGACTTGTAGGATGCAGGCAAAGATGGGAGGTTGTGATGGTGTCTTGCCCACCAGCAGGATGATGACCCTACTAGGCATAAGTGAAAATGCTGCCAGTGCTACAACACAATAGCTTAGATCAAAACATGGTCTAGATGATATCTGATGTTCACATAAGGACTTCAGTATAGATGTCTAAAACTTTTGTGAGGCATTCTACATCTGGCTGGTAATTCTGAGTCTTGTATGAAAGGCGGTTGGCTTGTACCGTTCAGCTGGATAACTGGAGCAGCGTTCCAATGGGATCTTCACCAGTCGGTCATCAAGCCCCACGAACAACGACCTGTCCTTCTGAAGGATTTTTAAACTCTTGATTGTTCCCCTTTGCCCGTCAGGGAGGATCCGGAGCTCTTCAAGGTAGCAGCCATGAAGACTTTTGTTGGTTGTAGCCAGAATCTTCAGGATGCTGCCATAATCTGATTGGTCAGACCAAATCGGGTTTTAACTGCCAAAAAAATTATCCCGAATTTTACAGAGGAAAAAAAAATCTCCCTTTCTCACCTGTGCCAATGTACATGACATGGTAGAGAGCATCTCGGCCCTGCACAATGTCCACCACCAGCTTGGAGAAGCGCATGTTGTCCTGTGTAAGCAAAGGGTTGATGGAAATGGGTTGGACAACATCGTTCATGAGGAAGAGCCGCTGCGCGTCCTGAAGGCTGCGCTCCGTCAGGTTTCCCCCTGGACCATCCTCCTCTAGTGTGCCACACTAAAATAAGGATCAAAATGCACAAAGGGTTAAAAATTTTATGTTTTGGATCCTGTATTTCACATTTTGGCGTCCACAAATCAGAGATTTTTTTCTACTAAACGTGAGTATTAACTCTGACTATTGTTAAAACTTTCCTTTTAAAACTGCATAGGCTCCTCGGGCCATTTTGGGCTGTCTCTTGGTATTCTCAAAACGAAATGTGAAAAATGTCAACATGTATTGTTAGTCAGAAAGTGAAACTCGTATATTATTTATTAAAAAAAAACTTCAATGTCTCCACCATCCGTCTTTATAGTCTGTAGTATGTTGGACCCATATTTAAAGACAGATCTTTACAGAAACATTTGTTGCAAATTCATTGCAAATCAGTTGCAAATACACAAAGATCCTTAACCCCGCACTTAGAGACCCTTAACCCCACATTTAAAGATCCTTAACCCCACACTTAGAGACCCTTATGTCAGGGTTAGTTTTGGTAGGGGACCCAAATGCAGAGGCAGAGAGGCTCAGGAGATTTCTTGGGAGTTTAATGGGGCAAAAACAGTAACAAAGGCAGGAATGCAAAAATCCAACTAATAATCAAAAGCAAACCAGAACTATGGAGACATCTGGGGGAAACCAAACACGAGGAGCCAGGGAGAGACGAGGAACGTGGACAACAGCATTGGAGGACAGCAAAGACAAGGAACCAACAAAGAGTGAGTGCAGAGGGAGAGCATATATAGCAGAGAGAGACAAAGGGAGGGCTAACGAGCAGACAAGGAGCAGGTGTGAGAGGAGACAATGAGGGAGCCAAGGGGAAAGGAACATACACACACAAGAGGGCAATAGAGGACAACAGAAAAACATGAGAACTAATATAACTCTAGAAATACAACAAAACTGAAATTAAACCAATAAATCTAGAAAACAAGGAGCAAAGTAAAGAACAGCAGAACCAAGACCATGACAGTGCCCCCCACTTAAGGGCGGATCCCAGACGCCCTTAAATGTCCAGAAACAAAAAATAAACCACCCTGGGTGGGCAGAGGGGGAACCAGGAAGGAGGGCACGAAATACAAAACCAAACGCAGAGTCCAAACAAAACCCAAAACAACCCACCCAAGGTGGGCGAGGGCAAACAAAGTCTCTGGAGGGCGGCCGTGTGGCCCGAGGCCAGGAAGATTCTCTGGAGGGCGGCCGCGTGGCCCGAGGCCAGGAAGAAGCTCAGGAGGCCGGCCGCGGGGCTTGAGGCGAGGCAGAAGCTCAGGAGGCCGGCCGCGAGCTTCTGCCTCGCCTTGGGCCCCGAGGCGAGGCAGAAGCTATATATGTATTTTTTTTATAAAATTTTTAATTTCTGCAGGACAGAGATAACAAGACAGAGTAAAGTCCTAAAATTATTTTCAGTACAATTTACTTTCAAATCATACCCAGACCTAGACCTACACCTACTAAATCCTAATGACAGTATTTTCCATTCCTTGGGTGAAATAACTGTAAAAATAAAGAAGTGGAAATTAACAGCTTTAATTTGAATTCAGTGTGCAATAGGGCTTTAACAAATTGAGATTTTTCCAAGTTTACTAATTGACAGTGAAAGTCAAAGTCGAGATGATGCAACGTTCTATGAAGACATCATATTATTCGACTTGTCCAGATGTTAAGTCTACTGTTTGTCTGTGAATACCCAAGTGTGCAATAGATTCTCTATGCTTTGAGGTTTATACCTGGAAATTTGGAATAGGATTTGGAGCAGAGAGCCAAGCAGTGCGAGGGTTCTCTTGGTATCGAAAGGGTCCATTGAAAGCCAAAGTGATGGAGCTCAGATTGAAGGCACAAACAGCAGAAGCTGACATACTGTTCCTAAAGGAGAGAAGATGATGTTAATAGTAGTCTGATCTGAACCGATTAATAAAATCCAGAAGGTAGAGAGCCAAGATTTCACATGTCAAAACTGAATGAATGATCCTTACACATTTGTGGTAAAGATGCCATAAATGAGGTCTTGCTCTGGCAAGTGGAAGGTGCTCTGCAGCTCGTGGAAGTAAAAGGGGATTTCGCCAGATCGTGAGCAGTTAAGACGGGCCTTCATGAAGGTGGTCCAGGTGTCTTCCAGCAGAAAACGTCCCCCCATGTCGTTCTTGCAGACCCGCGCCACCCGAGAGATCACCATCTTCCCACAGTCGTTTTCCACAGCAGTTTCTCTCAGGAAGAAGTAGGCAAATCGGCCGATTTCATAGGCGGACACAAAATGAGGCTCTGTTGATGAATCAGACAAACGTGAATAAACACGGGGATGAAGAACATTTAGAGCCATTCTAGAAATTAGTTGGACACTTTAGAGTTATCTGATGGTTAAACACACCACCTGCCATTATTTACTGTTTCTGTGGAATTTCATAAGGTGGAACTTGAAAGTTAGTTCAGTAAAGAAAAGCGTGAACTGGTGTAATGCTCTGCTAACCATTGAGCCATTTGGAGTTGTACTGTGCGGTCCGAAGAGGCGGCATGTTCCCCAGGCTCCTGTAGATAACCGGGTCACGTCCAGAGAAGTCGATCACTGTGGCGGCATACAGTTCACCCCTCTGTGTCACCATTGCGGTGGAGTTGTGGCGGGGGTCATAGGGACAGCGTGCAACGCCATTCACTGTGTCCAAAATCTGACTGATGTTGGAAATCTGACAGAAGGGGATAAAAATATACACAAATTGAGTTTCAATATGCACAAAAAAATAGATCAAAGATATGGGGGTACTGTTTAGAACAAGTAATGAGTTCCAACCTGTCTAGATACGCAGACAGGTGTAAAAGCGTTGGTCCCACATGTGAAGAGCGTTCTTCCACTAATCAGCAAAACCCGTATGTAGTTTTGACATTCGTCCTGCAGGAAAACAATGTCATCTCACCAAAGAGTAAAAGATTATTTATTTGTTTGTTTGTGTAACACTTGTGTGTTTGGCCTGATTTTGTAACATCAGACCTCAGATTTTCCTTTGCTTTGACATGAACGCTTTGTGTCTTCATCGGGAGCCCATTCAGTTGCCTGAATAAAAAAAAAGTGGAAAAAGTTTTCATTTGGAAAGTGTTCCAGTTACCATTGGTTAATATTATGTTTTTGTGTCACTGGTCTGGTGAGGTGGGTGACGTGGACCACTGATGTTACCTGAGACGCACTACTGATTTCATTTGGGACTAAATCATTCAATCAAGTTATCAATAGCAAACAGATTATGAGAAGCATCACATGCTGGACCCAATATAGGATATTGGTTTTCTCACCTTGAGACCAATATTGCATTTCCTCCTAATAAAAGGCATTAGGGAAGAAAGCTCCCTCATTATTGCCCATAGTTGGTGTTTATGTTCAGGTTAGCTGAAGGTGCAGTTTGATTCTTTGTAAACCTCAATACTTGATTTCTCCCCCCAACAGCTTGTTTATGTTTAATTCTTTACTTTGTTTTTTAACAAGTGCCCTGTCTGGGAATGTGGCAATAAGAATAATTGTCTTGATGCCAAAAAGAGCCCAACAGATTTTACTTTCACGAGTGTAGCAGTATTGCAATTGCCATATTGCTCCACTTGTTTCATGCATATAAATTGCTTTATTATAATTATGCAGGGAGTTTCACAGTTTATATGGACACTGCAATGTAAATAGAGCAGAAAAAACAGAAGAAGAAAGGCGAAAAAGAGAAAAAAAAGAGAAAAGATGAAAGAAAGAAGAGATAGAAAGGAGACAATGATAATTCTTTACTTTAATAAAGAAGTTAGACTTTTCGGGCAACTAAACAGAGTCTGAAAAGGAAACAAATGCAATGATGCCACAAAGGCAGGGGATTTATGTTTTGTTTAAGACCAAAAGCCAATAATTTTTTTTAGAATTGAAAATTTTATTCAAGGCAAGAAATGACCTAAACATGGATGATAAATAATCAAAGGTTTATAATTGAATTCTATTTTCTAAAGCTTTGACCTACAGATACAGATTTTATTTGTAAGAACTACAACAGCCCATGAAACAATTTAATTTTAGTCTTCCACTTTATTTCTGTAAATCTATTATTTTTGACAAAGACTAAACAGTTACTAAGGTCTCATTTGCTGTTCTCTTTAACTTGTCCTATTAGTGATTAGCACCATCAGAGCGGTAGCTTCAGTAGCTAAGTAGTTAAAAAGTTAAATCAAGCAAAATGCAGCACTTCAAGTCAGTCTTCCTTTATCTGCTGAAGTCTAACTTCTTGTTTAAAATTAGCAGCCTAAAGGGCTGGTTATAATCCTGCAGCAGTGTGTCACAGTGAGCTTGTCGCAGGTATGACGCAGATATTTTTGACTTATGCCCAATTTTGAAGCGTGGTCTGCACTATGTTATTCCACGCCACAATGCAACAGGGACAATCACGAAATAGTTGTGGGTCTAGATATGGCTGAGGCGCTGAGGAAGTGGAAAAATGCAAGGGTCAACTTTGTGCGACAAATGAGGGACATGAGGGCTAAAAAGAGCTTGAATCCAGGTGGAAAAAGGGTCCCATTTTTGTAGCGCACCTCACTCTTCTAGCTGGTCCATCTTTATGAGTGGTTTTTGACAATGGCAAACAAAACAAGCCGATAAGGTACCAAACAGGAAATACGCATAGTGTAGAGCGGATATAGATTTGACTGATCAGAGGCCTCCTGTCTGCGGTCACCTACAATTTTGGAGAGGTGCAGCAGAGTGTCTGCAGAAGGGGCGGAGGCATATCTGCGTTAACTGTGACACACATGCAGACAACCTGGTTTCTGAATATAAATCAGCCTTAAGAAAGGCCATGATAGAAACTAAGGGGATTTCAAATAACTTCCAACAACAACTTGATGCCAGAAATATCCAACCATTTCAGTAACAACTTCCATACTGAAGTGTGTCAGTGTGTTATGCAAGCCCCTAGATAAAGTGTGCTTCCTGAAAACAACTAAGCTATATGTTTCTGATCATGCGGAAAGACAAGGGAATCTGATAAATACTGAGGTTTCATTTAATACATTTTTATTTTTAGTTCTTGCCTAAATGGGATCAATTTAAACTTAAACTTAAATATAGATAAATAAAATCTAAAGATAACCAGTTCTTGGTTTTAAATTTCAGGGTGTTTAAATACTGTGTCTGTGCATCAGAAAGTTCACTAGAGAAAATTGTCCTTATACCAAGAATTATATTCAGAATTTCAATTCTAGACACTCATCATATTTAAGGCAGCCTTACCTGGATAAGGGAGATGTTGCTTAAACTCAGTTGGAAGAGGACGTTTCTGTCAAAAAGCATTCTTCTGTTTAGAGGACAGTATAACGGATCTGCTCTATCTTTAATATAGTATATATTAAAAGCAGGTTTTATAATCACTGGGCTGATTCTTTTTACCTTGCTCCTAAAATTAGTTGGTTTCTGCTGACGTCCATGGCTAGCTGGGAGAAATCCTTCACTCCTGGATAGGAAAACTCAAACACCCACATCTTAAGAGCTGGGAATTAGAAGACATAAGAGGGAAAAGTTAAAGAGGAAATCAAAAGATTTAATAAATTGGATGGACAAGTGTGAGAAACGGGGGAGAAAAAAAGTTTTATTCTTTGTCTGTAAATCTTTTGCTTTAAGTGGGGCCTCGCAGCTTAATGCTCAACTGAGCTTTGACTTTAAACTAGTCTGTCCCATTCCTCTGCTGTGTCATCTGACCACTTGATCCAGACAGCTTCACAACCTTCCATTAACCTCTAAGCCTGATACATTTGGGTGAGAAAAAAGCTTTGACATTAACTGAAAATCCTCAGTTATTGGCAAACATGGAGTATGTTATTCTCTATTTTTCTGCCCTTAGCATTCGAACCTGAAGCTGACATTATAAACTCAATTTTCCTCCATAATTTATGCATTTTAATTCATACAAACACGGTTAAAGCTATAAAACATCCAGCTCTTCATTTTCTGCTAGGATAATGCACATATTTGAACCTAATGAGATTTTGAGGAGATCATAAATTATCTAACATGTATTGCATTTATTAAAGGAAAAAGATATGCCAATCAACCTCAAGTTTTCCGGGAGGTTAAATGGACGCACATCAGTCAAGAAAGTATTACAAAGATATTTCCATGGCTTCTTAACTCCAGTGAACCACAGTGGGCGCCATTAATCACAAATGAACAAAATATATAGCCAGCCTACCAAAATGCTTCCAAGAGGCACTCATCCATGAGGTCACAGAAGAATCTATAACACCTACAGCTGTGGAGGCCTCAACTGGCTCAGATACAGTTAAAAGTCATGATTCAATATTTAGAAAAAGTGGCTGGGCAAAATCAGCCCTTCATATGACAAAAGGGCCATCTCACATCTATCAAAAACATATCTTTGTCTAAGACAGCTGTCTAATGATGCCTGAAACAGAACGTCCAGCTGTGGATTTCTGATCTTTTTCTCAAGCAAAGCAGCAAGTCCCCCTCTGAGGGAATGTGGGTAGGACTGGTTAAAAATTGGTCATAAATTCAGTTAAAAAATACCATATATGCTTGAAAACCCTTCATAGTAGCTGAATTAAAACAATTTATAAAACGAAGGTCAGAAGTCCTCCAGGTGATGTTTTGCCATAGATGACACATCCTTACTCTACAAACATTTTCTTAAAAGGTCTGAACTGCTTTGTTTTACCTCGTAATTAATGATTTGATAATGTAAATACTTATTGTTTCTTTTGTTTTGGTAATCTTTGCATCATCTTAGCTTGACATATTTTTGTGCTGTTCAAATAGAAACAAAAAGAGGTGAATAAGATGTTAACATTAAGTTAAATACCCTGAAATTATGTTAATATTTTAGACCATTTTTTCATGCATGAATAGATTTTAACTTGGATTTTTAAATTAAAAAAAATATCAATATATAGGTATTTAAAAGCAGAATTTTCTTTTTTTGTCTTCGAAAGAAATGTGTTAGATTTTATGAGGACCTTTAATGGGTTAAGAAAAGTGTAATTTTTTATGTTTCCAATGTTTTGTGGTTGCCTGTTGTTTGATTTTTCCATAAATAAAAAAACAAAAGCAGATTGTGCATCATATAGAGTAAAATCTTATATGACAAATTTACTTCTTTCTGTGATTTGTCCTTTATCTACCTTTGCAACAATGTTTCTCCTCCGAGAATATGGGGTATCCATTCAGAGAGGACATGTTAAATTGATTTTCTTTTCTTTCCTCAGCATTTTTATTGTTATTGCACTGTCACAAGTATAGCTCAATGAAATTCACTCTCTGCATTTAGCCCATCCCGCTTGGGGAGCAGTGGGCTGCCATTGTGCGGCACCCAGGGAGCAGTGTGGGGTTAAGGGTATTTGGGGTTAAGGGTCTTTTCTCCAACTAACCGTATAGTGAAAAAACAAAGGCCTAAAATTAATATGGCATTGTAAAATTCCCAAATTATACTCTTAGTTACACGTCATATTCAAAGTAAAACAATTATTATTGTTTATCAAACTTATCTCCTAGTTTCTGTAAATGTTAGTCCTGCATTTTGCAAGAAAAGTTTGAATCAGCGGATTTGTGAATCCGGCTGACTACTTAATGCTTTGGGAGAACTTGGCTGCAAAGCCACTAAATGTGAACTCAAACACACGCTCACATTCACAACAGTAATCCGGAGGCTTAGACAGGAAAGTCAGTTGTTATCCTAACACAGACTTGTTTTAATTCCTTGGACTTTGACCTTTGCATAATCAACACGATGAGAAATGTGCACTGTGCTTTTCATATTCAAGATTTAAAAGCTCTGCAGAAGATTACTTGTGCAAAACAAAGTCAAAGCTGAGTCTTACACAATCTTGCCAAAAAAAAAAAAACTTACCTTTATAGGAGACAATGGGATGCTCTTTTCTGCTGCAGTCTGTGAGGCTGACGTTCTGCTGCTGCGACAGACACACAGACCAACCGATGACCAGCATGAGTCCAAAAGGGGAAAGGGCCCATAACCCCCACCCTGTCGTTACCATAGTTGCAACCACATTCAGTCCTGATTTAGGTCCCCAAGAATCACCTGCAAAAATAAGTAGATGTTGCAAGAACAAAACAAAACCAAAAATGCAACAAGCAAAGCTCATAGTAATATTAAAATGAATCAAAAACAGTGACCAAATAGTATCTTACAGCCCGCCTTTTTTCTGCCCCATTCCACATTCACCTAAATCAGTCCTGAGTCCCCATGCTGCCTCTGTTTGTCTGCTCTGACATCCCAGGCTCTCGCTGTCAGCGGGACTCTGTCATGGCCAATTCACCTCAAAGGAGCCAGAACCACCAATCTCTTTAAAGCCAGCTCTCAAACTGAGGGTGCCATCCGCAGAGTCCTTTCTGACTGAGGGGCTCCTCTGAGATATCAGTTTGGGCTTGCAGCCAAACAGAGCATGAACTCTCATCAAAATCCATTTCTGTTCATCAAATCTGCTCACAGATGATGAGCTGGTGATGATTTAGGGGTCAGTAGAAGAGTGGATTTTTTCAGTCATTACTGTTGGGTCTAACTAAACGGATTCAGGGGGTTTAAAGCTAAGCTGATCAAAGATTACATTAAAGATATTCAAAGAGTTATAAAAAAAAGTTAAAAAGATAGATTTGTACCTGTGGAGGTGACCAGAGATTTCTTTAAACACACATCAAAACACACAAAAGTTCAAGACACATCAAAAGTTTCGGAAATTGCAAATATTCAAGAAAAAATATGTGTAATGGCTTAAAAGGGCAGCAAAAAAGAACAATTAGGTTGAATATGATCTCAGAAAGGGCTGATTTTAGAAAATGTAACAGATTGAACAGAAATGCAACTACCATTAACACTACTGATAAAGTCATACCAAATATTGCTGTAATGTTGAGAGCACTGAGGAGTACCTCAAGCCAGGCGGTCTATGGGAAGCTGCTAAGATCCACAGTTCTTGCATGGGATATGCTATTCTTATTGCTCCATAAATCTGGTCTATGTGTAGAAATGGTTGGAAGAAAGTCAGTTAAAATAAATTCTTAAGATGAGCTAGTTAAGAACGTTTTAAACACAGAAACATCAAGAGGTTCTTGGGCAGTGGAGGGCTGCTGCTCTCTGAAATGGGAGGCCCAGTGGTGTTAATTAAATCCGAACATCATGCATTAAGAAATGTTGAAACACATAATAAACATCACTACAAGGGGATACTTTAGTGCTTGTGAACCACTCTGAAATAATAAATTCCAGAAACCATGGCAATAGTTCAGCACAAGATGACTATTCTGACTGAAAAACCTTTTTTTCTTCTTAACTCATGAGGACAACCTGCTCCATAGACTCGGTAAGAGGTTTAGCCTCACTGGAAGTGACATATTTTGGTGTGTTATCCAATCACGGCTCTATGTTCTCACTGCTTATACTTCAATAGACCGAGGCTCAAACCTCAACAGGGATTTCTTATAGAGATTGACAGGCAGCGTCCTGCTTCTCCTGAGCATAGGAGAGATCTCGTCTAAGAGCAGAATAAACAGCTAATTAATGTGCAACATAAGCATGAAATCAGTCGCATTTCAGTACTTATTTAATGCAGTTTAAAAGCTAAAGCTAAGTTAATGAAGTTTGACGATGCATATTTGACCAATAGTTTTATGAAATCGACAGGTGAGGTTTAGCCTCCCTAGTATTCAATGAGAAATTGCCACTGGTCTTGGGGTGTGGGGGGATAGGCCTTACAGCCTTATGGTCCCAACCACTTCGTCATATCTGTCCTTACTCTACACCTCAGGTTTAGATATATTTAAGGTGCAACACCAGAGACATAGACTGTCACAACAAGTGGGGCTGTTTTCGGTACAAAGTAGTACCCTGGGTCCTACTGTGGATCCTGTGCCATGGCAGCAATGCTCTGTTACTATTCAGGTGGGATAATTCGTGGCACCAGGAGGAGATGTGCTGGACTGGATTGCCTGAATCTGCTTTGGACCTCTTGGGTTGGGTCCATCTGCCCTTTGCTGCAATTAGGATGGGGGTTTTCTACTGTTCCCACCATTCTCAGACACATGCACCTCCAGTTTACAAACTCTAATTTCATTGTAATTATTTCTATTCATATATTCAACGGTTCATACATGTTAATTGCTAACACGTAATTGCTCCAAATGGTTAAAGGTCATGCCAAAACAGGCTACTATAGCATTATAGTGATCTTCCTATTTGAAGGATGGACTCTGGATTTCATAAAGATATTTCCGCAAATTTAACACTGCCTTGATCCTTTTTGCTGAGACCTCTTTGCATAGTGTTGCAGTCAAGACCACACCAACAGAGACCAAGGAGTACCGAGACAAGGCCAAGATCTTCAGAGGTAAAGCCAAAGACAAGACCATATAAGGGTTGATCTTTGTCTTGGCCTTTAAAGGTCTTAATCTTGCCTTTGTCCTGGTACTCCTTGGTCTTGTTGGGTGTGGTCTTGACTGCAACAATATCTTTGCAAAACCCTCTGCGTGATGAAAACACAAGTTACAACTCTTAACGCACCAAATTCTTGGTAAAATATGGAAGTGGCAGAATCATGCCAAAGACCTCATTTTGTTCTGCAGATACATGGAATGCAGTTAGAGTTGATGGGAAGCTTAGTTATGCTAAATACATGTAAGGCATAGACGAAAACTAGACTGTAGACTAGGGGGAAGTTCACCTTCTGGATGATAGGTTTAGAAGGAAGCATATTCTTTAATTCAAATAGAAATTGTGATTGTTTGGAAAGACTTAAAATTACTCTGTTTTGCAAAAGAGACTCTGCAAAAATGTCATTCTTTAGTTGTGTGAAACTGGTAGTCTTTAGCTGATTTTCAGTAAAAGCCGGTTCACCAATTCATTCTTACAGGAAGACTGAAGGCAAATTCATTCAACACGTATCAAATTTGTATTAAACTATCAAATAAAATCAGAGAATGACTTTGAAGTTTTTGATTGTAAGATGACAGAAGTCAGAGAGCTATTGAACCAGCAGTATGCCGTTTAACAGACAGATATGCTAACTCTCGCAGCTTGCTTTAAACTATTGCTTCATAATGGCATGGTCTTCACAAGAGTGATTGTTGATGTTAGTTTGGCATCCAAGGAATGAAATTATACATTTTTTCCAAATCTGAAAAAATCCCAAAGATGAGCTGTTCTTTCTATTTATATGTTTTAATACAGGTTTTGATCATTTTCAGTTCTTTTAAAAAAGTATTTGCTGGAGTTAGACAGTACTCCATTTTCAGACTGTAGAGAAAGAAAGGCATGCAACTTCATGCCATCAGTTTATCTCTTAGTTTGCTGCCAGCCATGAAAAACTCAGTGATGAAGATTTGCCTGTTTGTCTCTTACTAACTGTGAGACCTGACTGTGTGTGGAGGCAGAGGTTTTTGGAACCTGCTGGTTCTTACATTGCTGTTCACTGAAGCAAAGGAATAACAGCTTCCACCACTGGCCTCCCTCTTGTAATTTGGCTTTGCACATCACGCAGCATATAGCAGGGCTACTGAGAGGCCTAGCGTTCTGGGATTTTTGTGCTCTGCAACAATGAGGGTGTCAGTCAGATTCTTTAGGGCTGAACCATAAAAAAAATATATACACATACACAGACTGTCCGTCTGTATCTGGTAGAAGTAAAAACACAAACATACTCAACTGGTTAGGCAGTAAAATAGACTCTGAACAAACCCTTAGTTTTAGAAGTAATTTATCTATATTAACTTATGGGTAATACAATGAAGGAGGAGATGAATACATGAGTTGGAGCCTTATCGTCACTTATATAAATGTTAATCATGTCTGTTTTGGTGAAGAAATAACTGCGCCCTAAAGCAATGTTCTGTATTTATTTAACAAGCTATGTTCTGCCATATTTGGTCTTGAGGTGTGATTTATGACCAAAGAATGAGATTCTTAGTTCATGTGACTGAAATTTGGCTCCTTTGTTTGGTGGGGACACCCCTTTAGAGATAAGGTAATGAGCTCCATCTTCCTGGAATGACTTAGAGCAAATGCACTGCTTCTCACTAGTGTTAGAAACAGGACTACTCCAACTGAGACCAAGGAGTAATGAAACAAGGCCAAGACCTTTAGGCTACGTTCACACTGCAGGTCTTGATGCAGGTCTTGATGCTCAATTCCGATTTTTTTTGGCGTTGCTGTTGATATTTCCAAATATATGCAACTTGTGTGTGATCTCCTGTGTGAACTGATGAATCCCACCATTTGAAAAGATCAGATTCGCATTGGATTCAGGACCACATAGCCAAGTGGCCTGGGTCGCATTGGAAAAAATCTGATCTGTGTTGTTCATACTGCCATGAAAAGATCAGATCCAGGTTGCATATGGGCCAAGAAATCGGATTTGGGTCACTTTAGGCTGCAGTGTGAACGTAGCCTTAGAGACCAAGATCAAGACAAGAAATGATCTTTTCTCGGTCTCAGTACTCCTTGGTCTTGGTTTGTGTGGTCTTGACTATAACTCTATTCTCCGCATCAAAATAGCTAAAAGACTATTTATGGAGGATTTCATATCTTCTGACCTTGGAATACAAGGTTGCATTACTTTCACAGCTTTGGGGCCTTTACAGTACATCCCATTATCACTCTTCTGACTCTACATTGTGTATATTAGCCACAAAACATTTTGCCTTCCAGCTTAAATCAGCCCTTAGCTATTTTCGATTAAGTGTGAAACCAGAGTCTGGGTCAAGTAGGAAGTAAAGTTGTAGAAACTCAGTTTTAGCACTGTTTGCTGCTTGCCTATCGGAACATTTATTTATGATGTTGGAAAATTCCCACAAAGCCATAACAGCTTCTGTGGAGATTTGAAATGCCCTCTTCAATTCACGTGACCTGTTTATGTTTGCATTGATGGAGGGGGGAAAAATCCCGCAGGACCTCAAAGTAAAACATGCAACCTCCATGTAGAAGAAACCTTGCCAAGGTCTTAACTCAGGAACCAGCTGCTGTACAGGAAAGCAAATAAAACCAGTGAAAGAAACCTCTATGTTTCAGCATGTATTACAACTCTGTATATATGTAGCTATGTATTTGCTGTATTACTCACAGGACAAATCTTGCTTCCTAAATACCTGGATTTCTATAAGGAGAGTCTTAAACAAAGAAAAGAAGGCAGATTCAGCAGTCATCTTAGCACTTACTACTTTAATTAAATAATGACTCTGCAAACCTAAACAATTGACAGTCAGAAAACAGGCCAGGTATAAAATGTTACACTGAGAGCACGCTTCATCAGATCTTGAAATAAATAATGTTGACCCAAACAAACATGGACCTCAGGTCATTTGTTAGAGGTCTGTTGTCTATCATCGGCTCTTATGTTAACAGATTCCTACACGAGAAACGGCTCTGTTTGCTTCCTCTTAAAACCCAATGCCTATATATGGACAACTCTTTAGTTCTTTTGCTTCACACTAACATTTGTCAATGCCACATGATTTGGGGAAGCTCTTTAAATATTCATCTTTCTTTGGTGAAAAGATTCAGCCCTTTAGAAACAACAGCTCAATTGTCTTTTCTTAGATCTTCTCTCAACAAGATCCCCTTGTGATTATATCTGTAAACGGTACTGTGTGTATAATATAACTACTTACTTGGACCAATAACACAGTGTAGTATTTAAACATGAAATAAAACACATAGGGATGTTTGCAAAGGCTTAAATTTGCACACAAAAAAAATGCTTTGGTCTGAAAGGATATTCATGTTTGCAATGTACATATGATTTTGCTGGACAATGAAAGACAAAAAAGAGACTCCAGAGTCAGATAAATCCCAAAGATGTTCACATTTCCAGACCTCCAAGCTTCAAAAGGACATCCACCTTTGAAGTTCATCTAATAAGTCTTCCAGATGTGGAAATACTTCAAAATGTAAACTACTATGTGCTCATCCTATTTTCCGTGGCCTCCTTTATAAATATTGCCCTACGTTGCACATTCTGGCATTTTCAGCGGTTTGTGAAACAATGGCTATCTCTAAAATTTAACCTTTTTCTTAGATTCTCCACCTGTGGCAATACATTTCTAGCATTGCAATCTGGTCCCACACAAAATCTGTTGTTGATCATACCTGGGGGTCTCTTCACAAGAGCAATTTTTCTGGAAGACCTTGCTCCTTTATAAAGTTTTGTATGAATTATTATTTATATACCAGCTAAATCTCTCAAAAGTAATACTCAAAGCACATCTACCCATGAACTACTGCTTATTGGGGGCCATATCCTACAGAAACTTCTTATGTAAAGAAATCCAAGCCTTCTTGCTCCCATAAATTCCAACATTTATTTAAATGATTCTTAAATTGCAGGCAAGCTATATCTTCAGTAAGTTCAATGTAGGTTCTGCAGTTTTTTCATGGTAAAATATTTTAATACAATCTCACTAGTAGGTTTCCATAAGGCTTCCTCATCAGTTTCCCTAACTCATTAAATTTGCTTGTTTTAGTAAAAAAAAAAAAAGGAAAATTGATCCAGTTTTGTTTGCTTTAATTAAAGGTGCAGTAGGAGATCTCTTCTAACGCATTTTTTGCCATGTGGCCTAAAGATCTCCCCATAGCCGCCTTGCAAGCATTTACATAGAAGGTCTGGAAGTGAAAGTAAAATAAATGGTCCCTGCTACAATGAGAAATTAACAAATAACCCCAACCATTCACAAAAAAACGGTCCATTGTACACGATTGGTTCCATGTTCCATGACACGTCAATTTTGTTCGTCTGCTTGTCCCTCCCCTTTGTTCGCCTACCTTGACACATGAGTTCTTCAGTGACTCACCCCAGGTAGCTCAGTGAAGTGGTTGTAATCTCACAACAAACTGAGGAATATCCTTGATTATGAGCACATGGACTACATACTTTTAAAGCAACTGCCTAAGAGGAAAAAGATAAGAGAAACAACTGTAGGCCTTTTCAACTGTAGGCCTTTTCAACTAATAGACAAACTCTGGCATGTCTTTAGATAACCCTGTAGGGGTAAAAAAGGCATTAATAGACTAGTGTTCCTTAAAAATGCAAACCACAGTACTTCACCAAATTCTGCTTTTACCATCACCATGACTATCCTCTCAGGCACTGCTTCACAGCAAGGCTAATCCCTGTTTAGTTTTAACTGTCTTTGACCTCTAAGCAGTGCTGCAGGCATATTGACCAAGTGTCTCAGCAGCATTTAGGATCTTTGATTACCAAATGGGGAAGACAGTTCATACCCATGTTTACAACCGAAAATGTCAATTAAAGCATCCTGCATCTTCCTTTCACGTGTTTTTTAAAGGGGTAAATAGGGGTATTTTATCTCTGTAATTCAAGCATATGCAGCAAATAAAACTGATACTCCCTTTTGTGAACACTTTCCGAAGGAGGCTTTCTGCATCAGAATTAACTAACCGTATCAATCTGACTTATGATAGGTAAGGAAAAAGCTGCATGACCCACAATATACTGCAAACTGTGTTTCTGCAACCTTCGTTGAACATATTACAACCAAAGATTGCAATGGAAAGTGTCCTAGTTCTGGTTCTGTTATGTTTTCTTTTGAGTTTTCATTTTTACTTTGCTCCATGTTTTCTTGTTTTAGTGTTTTAATTCTTTTTTTGTTGTGTTTTCTGATTGTTTTCAGGTTTTTATTTGTTGCCCTTTGCTGCCCTCTTGTGTTCTCCTCTTTCTCTAACTCTTTTCCTGCCTGCTCTGTTCACACCTGCTCCCAATCTGCTCGTTAGTCCTCTCTTTGTTTCAGTCTCCCATAAATACATCCTCTGTTCAGTTCCTCAGTGTTGGTTCCTTGTCAAACTTCCTCCAACTCTGTCTTTCTGAGTCTTCCTCCTCACGATTGTTTTCCCCCAGATGTCTTCTTGGTTCTGGTTTGTTTGAATTTGTTTTCATGTTTGATTTTTGGATCTTTGGATTCCTTCCTCAGTTGTTTGTTAACTCTTCATTAAATCCACAAGAAACTCATCTCTGCCTCCCTGCCTCTGCATTTGGGTCCATAAACCTCAACCAAATCCTGACAGAAAGTTGTAAAATGGTTGTTCAAATTCATTGAAAGCCACTATTGTATTTTAGAGTCTGTCTCATTTACTCACTAGAACGTCCTATTCAGGCACTCTTGGCTTTGTCCTCAGAAGAAACTGTAGTGAGAACGTTTTTACTCTTACCAGAAGTTAAAAGGATGGCCCTCCCATGGTGCGTTTCACTCGGGTACCTTCAACCCACTGCTTGATTATGAATGAGTTGATTCTAAGGAGGGGAGTGCGGGGCATAGCTAAATCCCTTTGTGACTAGATCACAAGCTTCAATACATCAAACAACCTACTGATGCAAACACGGTGCAATTTCTATTTTTTTTTACTCTAGGGATGAAAGGACTGTTTCTCTCACTTTTCCCAGAGCTTCCATTAAATACAATCATCATTTGTTGTGTTCTAAAAACAAAAGATGGGAGAATTTGAGCAAAATATGAGCCTGCCGAGTCACTGGAGGACACGAGAGTGCTTTAAGCTAAATACTTAGTGGTAAGAAGATGTATGACAGGTAAATTAATTACAAGTAATTATCTGTTCATTCAGAGGCCCTGTAATTTGTTCCCTGCAAGCCTGTTAAATAAAAGCTGGGGGTCCTGCATCTGACCCTCGTATATCAGCCTCTTGTTGAAACCACCCGAGCACTTGGACTCGGCCCAGATATCTTGAAAGGCAACAGTGAATTAACCCAGTCCTCCTCACAGCCAGAAAACCTGGGATTCCAGATCCGGATTCCTCCTTAATCTAAAACAAAAGACTGACGACAAACCAAATGCAGATTCCTTAAATTCTATTTCAGTCAGCAGCCCCGACATAAAATCAAGCAATCACCCAGCTGTAACCAGAAGTAATATTGAAGTCATTCATTGGAGATTTTCTACTCAGAGCAAATGGATATTGAGAGGGCACCCAAAGCATCTCCATCAAAATATTCACAGAGGACCATTTCCGAGGCAGTGTTCTCAGCTCCTTCCTAGCAGGGTGAATGGCCTCTCTGTGCAACCTGCCAACTTTCTGCCAATGGCTGCTCTCTTTTACAAGTGAATAGACTGAGTTTAGCCACGGTTAAAAAGACACACTAACGTGCCATGGCTGCCCTAACAATGGATGCTCTGGTGGTGTGCCAAACCTAATGATGGCGGTTTGGCCCCGGCAAGAGGAGGTAGAGAGGAGGAATCCTAAAAAGGCACACAGCTGCACAGATCATCTTGTTTCTCCTCCTGCTGTCCTGCTTATCAGTAAACCCAATTTTTTTAGCTTTCTAGAAGAAAGAATCAAGCCAGGATGGTTTAGATGGTTTAGGAAGTGTTTGATATCTCAAGGGAAATGCCTACGGGAGAAAATCCCTTTAAGGAACATTTGAAATGATTCTTAGAAGATTTTGTAAACGCAACATGCTTCATAAAAGAAATTGAACACCACCAGAGTCAGACCTCTGATTTAAGGTGGTAATCATCGGTAATCCTTATCAGGGCTGTAGATTAGATAAAACAAACACTTCTAGTTGTTATTTGAATACAATATTAACATTAAAACTGTTATCTTATTAAAAAATATGCAAAGTGTGATTTTGCAGTACCTTTCTACAGCAGCAGATTTCATTTCTGATTTTTAGAATGGAATTCAACTTTATTGTCATTACAGTGTCACAAGTACAAAGCGACAAAATTCACTCTCTGCATTAAACCCATCCCTTTGGGGAGCAGTGGGCTTGCATTGTGCGGCGCCCGGGGAGCAGTGTGGGGTTAAGGGTCTTTGCTTGGGGACCCAGAGTGGCAGTCTGTGGGAGTGGGGCTTTAACTCAGAACCTCTGGATTTCAAGCTCTATGCCCTAACCACTAGGCCACCACTCCCCTAACATTACTTCTTTCTGCAGAAAGTTCCCCTGATCCAGTTATTGTTTAGCTCTGCCCCTTTCTAGACAAAGCAAAGCCTACGTTGTTGGATAAAAGTAAAATAAACTGTATGCAAATGTGTCTTAATTTGCAAATGAATGCATTTTAAGATTTGTTTCTTGTTGTCAACTGACACATAAATGTGACATCAGATGTTTTATCTGTCAAAAAACATGTTTAAAAGTTACTAAAACAAGTGACAAAGTTAAAACTTTTAAAAACTATGAGTACGAAAAACTAATTTACAAGTACGAACTACAACTCCTGATATAGCTGTTATACCCCTCATCAGTTGGTGGCGGTAATGTACCGTACCAGAAGGTTGTTTGCCAATCACTAAAGGGAGTGGTGGGCCCCTCCCACAGACTGCCACTCTGGGTCTCTGAGCAAAACCCTTAACCCATGATTGCTACGGGCGCAAGGGAATGGGGTAAATGCAGAGAGTTAATTTCTCCATTGTGAGATCAATAAAGTTCATTTTTTTATTTTTACAATTAAACGAGAAGAAGCAGAAGATAACAGAACTACCCATCTCTACCTATCCATACCATCAGCTCATGTGAGCATGCGCAACCAGATATACATCCGGGTCGACCTCGATTTTAATTTGTAAAAAAGACCTAAATTATCCTTTTCGCCCCCTTAAAGTAGTAAGCTTAATAAACTATAATGTGTTAAAGGTTAATTATGTATTTTCTGAGAACATAAATGTTTTAAAATCCTTTCTGTATTATCACTTGGGTAATGACAGATGGTTCCGTTTTCATCTTTTTCTTCTTCTTTAAAGGCAGTATGCAAACATCTCTCATGTCCATTACCACCATCAACTGGTAAGGAGTGTAACAGCTTCATCAGGCGCTATCGATTCATTCTTGTAGATTTTTGATTTGTAGTTGTATTGTTGCCATGCTGTCACTTGTAATGGAAACATTTAATGTCACATGTATGTATAAATTGAAGGAACAAAAGCCTCGATTAAATTCATGTTCACTGACATATTTTAACAAATCCAGACACCTAGACATACGTTTCTATTGATAGTGATATTACCTGATACATATTTGCCCGTTATCTCTGTGTTCATTCAGTTTCTCCTAAAGTACTTCTCATCCAATGTTTTAGTATTTCTTTTCATGCATCTCCTTCTTTTCCTCTGGTTGAAGCAGGGGGCTGGTGATATCTGTCTGGTTCTTCTTTTGATTTCCTCTCTACTATTGCAAAGTTCTTTCTCAGAATAAGAAACTGCAGCAAAGTCATTGACTTAAAGCAATACACTGGGTTTCCTTAGATAACTCTTACCAGGTTGGCTTTTTAAATGATCAGTAATTTGTTTTGATATAAACTTTATGAAATCAAATCTTACGATGTGATTTTATTGGATTGGACTGAATGTGACTGATCTGATATGATTCAAATTTGATTTAATATAGATTGACATGAATTGGATCTGTTTGTCTTGTACATAGAGACAGTTTTTTTATATTGGGGATCTACAAATTAATTGAAGAGAATTTCTGTTGACCAAGAGAGATAATCTATAAATTACTAACAGAGATGCATTTTCAGTATTCATAAAAAAAAATTGGGTTTTTTTTAAAGCAGGAGACATGAATAGAACAGTATTACCAGGTGGAGATAAACAAACATAATCTGACCCATAAATGTCTAATTTGTAAACACTACTCCTTCACATCCTCAACCCTTTTCACCAGACAAAGAGCAGGGATCAACAACATGCAACAAGACAGACTAATCCATTTAAAGGAAAGCCTCACATGACCAGTGTTTCCGTCACATGTTGGTACATGACAGCCTAGCAAACTTTAGTCATTTAGGAGGACCAGAAAAAAGCCAACAAGTAGACAGAAAATTCACACCATGCACTGGTAACATCTCAAGTATGTAATAATAACAAAAGAATAAAAATGAACTCAAAATGTAATGAATACCTAGTATAAGAAGCAGTTGGTAACTTAAGGCATCTCCTGTATGGAGAAACTGGTGATTTGAATTGTCTGGGTGTCTTTTTAACCAATTCCTACCTTAAAGCTTCAGATGTTTCAATAGAGTCTTAATCAGGTGACTGCCTGGATCTATGTATCATCTTTATTTTCTTTCTCTTAAACAAATACTTTTGGTTTTGTTTGAAATTCTCTGAAAAATCTCTCCTCCTTTTATATCAATGTTCTCCTAAAAATCGTCTCAGGAAATTTCTCCTTTTTTTTCCTTTTTTCCTCTCCTCTTCTATATTTATAGACTCAGTCCTACCAGTGCCTTGTGCTTAAGGATGAACTCTCTTCATCTAAAACCTCACAAATGGTTTGACGTTTTCGGACATTCTACAAACAGAATGTGGGAAAAGACATTCTCAGAATTAAATGTTGGTCTCATGACTAGATGATGTTTTCTAATTGTCCTTTACAATAGCCTAAGCAAATTAATGCTTTCGCCAAAAAAAAACAAAAAAAAAAACAACAATGATGTCACACTGGGTGATATGCTCTCAACTGTCTGGAGTTAGGAGGTGCTGTTATGGTTTTGATCTACAAATTTTTCTGTTATCCCAAATAACCCGAAGATCCTTAGCATTGATCTGCTCAGTGGGCTCTTTGAGTGGCCTAAAATCTGATGAGGCATTAGGCTTGAACATATGGGGCAGCAGTTGCAGGACGTGCTCATCAACAAGATTCTGTTTGTCATTGATATATGCTTAAGGGCTGGTTATACTCCTGCAGGAGTGTGTTGCAGTGAGCTTGACGCAAACATTTTTGATTTATGCTCAATATTGAAGCGTGGTCTGTGCTATACACTGAGGGTCTAGATACGGCCGAGGTGGAGAGGAAGTGGGGGTGAGTTTAGTCTGACAACGGAGGGACATGAAGGCGAAAAAGAGCAGGGATCCAAGTGGAGAAAGGGTCCCAGCGTTCTCGCGCATCTCCATCTTCTAGCTAGTCCAACTTCACAAGTTGTTTTCCGCATTTTCGGTCATATAAACAAAACAAGCCGGCCTCCTGTCTGCGGCACTGTCTGCGGTCAGTTACAATTTTGGCGGAGGACGGCTTTTTGTTCATTGCGACACCTACGCAGATGACCTAAATCAGCCTTTACTTGACGAAGATTTGTGAGAATCTTCATCGCTTTATCTGCCATGTTGCCTAGCCGATCTCTAGTGATGTCACACTTCCGGTTTTAGTATGGGCAAAAAAACAAAACTGGCAAAAAAATGTTTTTCTTTTAAAGAAGTAGGAGTGGAGTGTTGCGGCATGAGCTTTCAGAGAAATTACAATAACTGTGAATGACATATTTTCCTGTTTTAAAATAGCTCTATTTTGTAATCCCAAAGCTTCTCTATAATCCTCATGTGTGCTCCTCTCTTCTGATAATTTTGTTTGAATGTTCTGTCAGAAATCTTCCAAATAGCACCAGATCACCACTGGTTTGTGGTCAATTAAAGGGTTGGAGACCTGTTTATGACTGATACCATTAGTGCTTTGGAGCAAATGTCTATGGAAGCTCTTTGCTTTAACCCATCTGGTCACATTCCTGTATGATCCACTGGTAATGAGAAACATTTTTATAGACCACAAGTTTAGAATAGACCAGTTGCTAATTAATTATACTAATGGTGGGTTGCTTCCTGGGATTTTGTATCTTTTATAAGCTCTTTTCTTTTTGTTCATTCACTGTTTCTTTCCACTTTACTTCACAACACTGAATTTATTAACTAATTTGTTCCTCCTTGTATGTATTTAATTGAGGTGGAAAATTATATTTGGAGTCCTTAGCCTAATTAGAGTACATTTACCAAGAAATCATTGACATGTTCATTGACATGCGTGGTATATTAAGCAGGTTTGCCCTGGTCAGTGGAAATGTTTTTTTCTCATTAAACATTATTTGTACATTTTTAGTTCCCCAGACCCCTTTAGTTAAAATTCATAGTGTTTTGCACAAGAGAGACTACTAAAACACTGTAATTGGCAAATGCTTAAGCAAAAGCTTGGCTTAAAAAACCCTACTTTTATTATTATATTAACAGTGGAAATATAGAGAAATTACTTATTCTCTGCTCTTCATTTTCATTTAAAACATACATATGGAGCATGTAATTACACTGGCAGTTTTAAGTTTCATCATTAGTTGATACAAAATAAATATGTAAATATGTATTTTCTCCCTTGGTTCTTCTATTTTACTTTTTTGCTAAAACATTAGTTTTCTAAATCACCAAAGAGATTTTGGTGTATTACCAAATTTGTTCTGATTAATATTCAAATTTGGAATTGTTCCTTTATTATAGAAATCAAATGATCCAAACAACCTGGGAATACGTGTGACTGGCTATTGCTTAAACTGAACAACAACAACTGCCAAAAAGAATTAGCAATAATTAGCTATAGCCATTTAAATCCCTGTGGTGAAATTTTGTAACACTCTCCTTTGTTAGAATAATCAGCCAGTGGCTTGTATACAGTCACTCTATAAGCTTTAATTCGGACCATGCTTTGACTAGGCCACTTTAAAGCCTTACTTCTTTTAGCTGTTTAGAAATTCAATTGTTTTTCTTGTGCAGATCTTTTGTAAAAAGAGGCAATTATTATTTGACGTAGGGACAGTTTGGTCTAAATTGCTTTTTCCCCTTATTAACAGTAGGGATGCACGATATTGGGATTTTGGCCGATGTCCGATGTGCCGATATTTTAAAACTCATGTAGCCGATAACCGATATCGATACTGATGTTAAAGCTGGACAAAAATAAGTAGTCATTGAAAATAGCAGTTTTGTTATCCATTTCTGACACTTTGAAAAATAATATACTCAAATATATTTTCATATGCTGATATCAAATTGATTTTTAAAAACGCAGTATCGATCTATTTTACTTTCAAAATCTCGTGAAATTTAATCGTTACAAACTCTCGTGATTGCAAATTCTTGTGAGATTTTGTTAGTAAAATAGATCAATACCGCGTCAATATATCAACATATAAAAATATGGCAAAATTTCGTGAATTTTCGGGGGATTTCGTTGCATAACGATGACATATAGCAATATTTCATTAGTAAAAGAGATTGATATGGTGTTTTTAAATGGCAATATATCAGCATATGAAGATATTGTGATATTTTAATGTATCAATATTTTTTCCCTCGTCTTTAGAAGTTTTTAAGTCTGTAAAAAATAAGTTTTTGAGGAAGAAGAAGAAGTAGTATTTTTTCTTTTTTTAGACTTTAGAAACTCAGAAGCTGATCAAATATCGGGTTAAATATCGGTGGGGTGGCCGATGTCCGATATTCAGTTTTAAGGCCGATACAGGCCTTACCGATGGGGGCCGATTATATCGTGCATCCCTAATTAACAGAATCAATTATCATTGTTCGCTTACTGTAACATGCAGCTGGTGGCAAACTTAGGTATAGCTTCATATTAAAAATCAGGCACCATTTCATTAACCAGATGCTGTTGAGTTGAGATAAAACTCCCTTTAGCTTTATCTTTCTCTCATCCAACTTTGGCCCAAATTGAACAGAAACATCTACCATGCATCACCTGATGTGCTAAACAAATGAGTAGAAGCTCAGGGTGATGATAAGCTGAAGTTTGCAGAAAAAAAAGCTGGAGATTCACCCACAAAGACAGAAAACAGACCACATGCAAACACCCTGCAAATTTATGATGGTAAAAAAAAAATCCCTTACTTTCTCATCATCACCTCCAGAGTGTGAAGACCAAAATGAGCGGAGCAGGTCCCTGTACCTCACATGGCTGGAGAGAAAGAGAGAGGTATGAAGACCACGAGGGGAGACTTGGTACACATCGACACTCAGCCGCACGCTGTGAGGGAGCGGGGAGGTGGAGGGAGGTAACAGGGTGCGTGTGTGTGTGTGTCTGAGGGGCCGATTGAATAGAGAGGGTTGGTCATTTGTGTTTGTGCTCAGCAAACTGTAAAGCCCCTCCAAAAACTCACCCGCCAAGTTAAGACTTAGTTCAAGGTTTAGTTTTTAAAATAGAGACAGAAATAAGCTGAAACTTGATTTTATGTAATTTGTTACTTTGACTAAAAGTTGTGTTTGTTGTGTTATTTTCCTATAATTGCCATCCTAATCTACGTAAAGGATGAAAGAGACTGATTATTTCTGACTTCATCAATTCATCAGCTGGTTTATGAATTGACAGAACTTCAATCACTGCAGCCGCTGCCTCCTGCTGCTGTAAGGTGTTTTTGCTTCAGGCTTTAGTTTTAGACCAAATCAATATTTGTAACATCTGGCTTGCTTTGAATTGGTCTTCATGTCGTTGCTCTAAATTCAACATTTTTTATCTTAGATGTTGTATTGCTGGTTTCATATCTTTTCCTTGATCAGTGGCAGCTCAAATATGACCTTTCACCTCTACTCTACGTTTCAATGCCTCACTTCGTAATATCCGTTTTGATATAATCATGATCAACAGATATTACCTTACCCTTACCCAAAATTATTAGGTGGATCTGTCAGCGTTTAACATAATTTGGACATTTGTATGTCAACTTCTCATTACAGGGAATATTCAGCCATCAGCTCAGGACTTTAAGCTCAGGAACACCTGTTGTGTAGTAGCAGTCGGATCCAATTCACAGGAGTGTGTATCCCTTCTGGAAACTCACCAATGTGGCTAAAATTGAATCAGTTCAACAAAGACGAGTGGATCCAAAATGCCTCTTTTGAGATTCGAGAGAATTCTCGCTAGTTATCGTAAATTGACGGCAGGCGGTGCTGGGAAGGGTGGCACAAACACCTAAAATAAGTGGGGATTTTTTCCTGAATCGAGGAGGAAAGTGAATCATGTTGCTAATGAAACAAGATAATTTACATTTAAAATAAGAAAAAACAATTGCATTGTCTTATTTCAAGAGCAAATTTTCTAATTATCTTATATAGAACAAATTCTAATTCCATTGGCAAACATAATTTATCTACTCAAATTAAGGGTAGATACATTTAATTTAAGAAATGTTTAATTTTCTTACTCTACTGGTGTAAATCTATTTCTAGATCGTTTTCCAAGTGCAAATGGTTAGCCAGTTATAAAAGAAATAAAAGTATAAAATAAAAAAAAAAACAATTTATCAGCAGTATTTTTAGGTAGAACCAAGTACTAGTTATTGAGATAAGGATAGAAATTATATTTAACATGGTTAAATTTGAGATAGTTCAAGACATGTGAATATTTTTACAAGGCACTGTATGTTAGATTAGCATCTTTTTTTGTTTACGTATATCTCAACCTGTCACTGTCAAAAAAATAAGCAGAAAATACAACACTATGAGAGGTGAGGTGTAAATCTATTTCTAGATTGTTTTCCCAGTGCAAATGGTTAGCCAGTTATAAAAAAAATAAAAGTAAAAAATACAAAATAAAAAAAACTATTTGTCACCATTAATTGTTGGTAGAACCAAGTATTAGTTATTGAGATTAGGATACAAATTATATTCAAAATGGTTAAATTTGAGACAAGGCACTGTATGTTAGAGTAGCATCTTTTTTTGTTGACATATATCTCAACCTGTCACTGTCAACAACAACAAAAAGCCGAAAATACGACACTATGAGACACCAGTCAGGCCTAGCTGCAAAATTGGCTGTCAATCTGATAAGGGGGCAGTGGTGACCTACCATTCAGAAAATTAATGACAGCAATAAATCATGTGGCGGCCTCATTTGGCCCGACGTGTGCCCAGCCAAGCATGAGAGACAAATAGCACTTCCCCAGCCTCATCCTCTGCTTTCACAGGGTGGGACATCCATCTCTCTCAGTCTCGGGCTCACCACAGCAGAGTCACCCACCCCCACCCCGTTCCTGTGCAAACTACAGGATGACCTCCTCTGCCGTGTTTTCACAGCGCCCCTGTCCCCATGCATGCTGAAACATTACAAGCACAGGCAGAGCTGGGCTAAAGTCAAACGTAGACCAATGCTTCATAGAGATCGATGTGTTTAAAAAAAGGCAAACATCTGTCTCTTTAGCAATTAAAAGTCATTGGTCTACATATATTATGACAAATATGTAGATAAATATGTATTAGAAAGAAGATCAAATGTAAATGCTGGTTTCAAATGTTTGCAGATTGCTGATCTATTCGTTTATAGAAGCGTCTTTTAGTTAAATTTCAGCATATACGCCTCTATTATATCAATCTGCCTTACCTATAATAGAGCAAATGAAGGAGCTGTTCGGTTGAGCAACACACATTAGCCTCACATGATGTTTGAAGACCAGGTAAGGTAAAGTGATCCCTGTAATGTGACATTAGTACATCAGTCAAAGTTAAAACCATCCTTTAATCATTTTCTCTTTACCAGGTTATTCTTGCCGGCCCATGTGAGTGTTCATTGGGCAAGAGGTACTGTCACACACCTGTTGTGCCATATGCCATGATCATGGTTTTTGGACATTGGGAACCACTGTCCATATTTCATCTTGACATGATGACCAGAGAAGAGGATGTGATTTTGCCCAGTAATATGTTTTGAGCTGTTGTTGAAGCTTAGACTAGTTTTATTTCACTAAGGTTTTAAACGCTGATACATTAGTGTTCATGTGTTCTTCGTATGTTCATTACATTTCGATTACCATGTATGACCAAGAGTCATGTAATGTAGTCCTGATGTCTATTCACTGCTAGCTATTTCAAAGAGGGTAAAGAATCATTTAACTAAAGCAGCGGTGGGCAATTCCAGTTCCTGAGGGCCGCTACCCTGCAACTTTTAGATGTGTCTTTGGTTCAGCACACCTGAATCAAATAATTAGATGATTGAGAGAACTCTGGAGGAATTGACTGCATACTAAGGAGGTAACCGAGCCATTTAATTCAGGTGTGTTGGAGCAAGGATGGATCTAAAAAGTTGCAGGATACCAGCCCCCAGGAACTGGAATTGCCCACCTCTGAACTGAAGGTTATTGATTCCTGATTAAGCAAATCATTCAATAAAACATTTGGCCAAATAATGTTTTATTGACCTCATGGATTTGCATTTGGAATTGGTCTGAAAATATTACAATTTCTCCAAATTAGTGAAAAGCTAATTTGATCATATCCCAAATTTTTCCAGATAAAATTTGGTTTTGAACTTGATATTCACTGTAAAATAGTTTTCAACCATACTTCCCTTCTCTTTTTTCATAGTAGTTTAGTTGAGTTTCACTAGTTTTAATTAAGAATTTTAAGCTGAAATATGTCTGACTTGGAGCTGAATGATTTTTGTTAATAAACTCTTATATTTTGGACATAAGTTGAGGTTTATTCCATATATGTGCAGAATTAACTGTTTGGGGGGGGGGGGGGGGGGGGGGGGGGCATTGGGCAATAAACATCTTTGTCATGATTTTATCAAGGTCTGACCCCAAGATGCAGAAGACCAAACAGCGAGACCAGGGAAAAGTTTAAACAGGTTAATTTTAGGAGTAATGTGATGAATCCAGTGCTGCGCTGAGCCCTGCTCAACAGGGACTGAAAGGTGAGGGGAAGACACTGCAGTTAGTTCAGGCTCAGTGGGAAATTTGAATCTTAGGTTTAGAATTTGAGGAAAATGTTGCAGACTCACTTCTCCAGGGAAAGATGTCCTTTATGGAATCCAGACTGAGAGGATTGTACCAGAGATTGTCTTGCTTGGTGATGGGTGGACTGGGTTACTCAGACTGCGGTTGTTCCTTTGTGAATGGAGAAGCTTACTGCCACTCAGATTTCCTGCAGTACTTGAACAGACTGCGGTGCAGATGAAACCTTTGCTTGATGTGAAGCTCAAACGACCTCTTGGGGAAAGTGGATCCAAACTTCCTGTTTGGATACCCAGCTCAGTTAGAAGCTCAGTTGAACCTTCCAGAGAGAGAAGGACCGAACAAATCCAGTTTGCAGGATGACTTCCTGCGGAGAGGCAAAGACAAAAACAAAGTTAAGACTCAGGTTGACAAAACTAAGCTTGACTAGAGAATCCAAAAACTGGCAAACAAAAAAACTCAGGTCAGACTCTGCTAAACTAAGCATGGCTAGAGTGCCCAGTATTGGCAAACACTCTGGCGTCGAGGTAGTGGCAGTCAGCAGCTTAAGAACACTCCACAGGTAATGAGGCGATGAGCTGCAGGTGTGCAGGGAGACCCAATGAGGACGGGGCACCACCTGGTGGAGGAGGAAAGGAAACACAAAAACAGACCACAGAAACAGGATTCCTGACAATCTTAAAGTATCAGAAATATAAACTCCTTGCTTGCGGGGAATTAAATATAACAGTTATTCACAACATAAATATTGAATATGAATCCACAACACACCTTACATTGACTTCCATTCATTTTCTATGGCCTGACAGTAAAACTAATTCACACCTTAGTCCTAAATTTAACAGCTAGTCACCCCAAAGAACAGTGAAGACTAGAAAAAAGTTCCCGCTTAAAACTAAAAATCCCCTCATTACATATAAAATATGAAAACTGTCCCTTAACCCCACACCTGCACACCTACAGGCAACATAAAGATGGATCAGTCAACCTTATGCTTTCTGATTGTAGTCATAGGCAACCAGTCCAGCTAAATAAAAACATACAAAAATCTACTTAAGATAATTTGTTTAATTTTTGGCGAAAAAAACATTTCAATTTTTTTAAAGAACGCAAATATTTACAGTTTTTTCCCCCCAAAAAATATTTTTTTTCATGTTACTATTTGTGGAAAATTAATTAAAGCTACAGTGTGTAATTTTCAGCAACATCTAACGTCCAGACTGCAGACTGCAGCAACATGAACATCTCCCCCCCACCGCTTCTCCCCCCCAACAGTACGGCGAGCGTTACGGGACAAAATGTCTTCCACGACGTCCGCATCACCTACCTTCTCAAGTGATGAGGTTTGTTTACATAGATAATTTTACAGATAGTATTTCATTAGTCTGTGTGTTCAGTACCGTCTCAGTTCATCTCTCTCAACTTGCCGTAGTTACTTTCGAGCGTAATGGGCGATCTCGCAATCGCTAGTTTGTTGGCTCTGCGCTGCCGTAGCGCAAAGATGTCTGCCTCCATGGCTGCGGGACCCGCTCCTATGTAATTATAAATAACGAATTCTAAGGCAACGCAAATATTAAGGTTAAGAGGCTGAGCTCGTAGATGATGATAAATAACATAGTTATGTATAATATATTACATTTCTGACTGTATATCCCTGTAATTATTAAACACTGTAGCTTTAAGAACATTATTTTTAACTTAATGGGGGAAAAAAACAAAAAACTGGTACCTTTAGTGGTATTATCCAGCATAAATTCAGAGCAGTTCTTGAATGAAAAAAT
Source organism: Cyprinodon diabolis (assembly GCA_030533445.1). Taxonomy (NCBI): domain Eukaryota; kingdom Metazoa; phylum Chordata; class Actinopteri; order Cyprinodontiformes; family Cyprinodontidae; genus Cyprinodon; species Cyprinodon diabolis. The sequence goes on from CM060085.1 coordinate 8,356,811, forward strand.
CTTGTGGTATTTTTCATTATATCCTTATTTAGAAAAAAAAACTGGTTAATTTAGATTTTTAGCCAAAGTTAATAAGAGCCACCGAGGAAGGTCTAAGGAACAACATGCGGCTGCAGAGCCGCTGCAGACCCCTGTTCTAAACCCTGACCTTTCAGAAAACACAGCCCTGAACATGGAAGCCATAATGGTTCCTGAACTATTAAAACATTTTTAAAAAAGAAAGAAAAAAAATCCTCTAATAATCACAAATTAAAAGTGGTACTTTGTGATTAAGACAATTCATAAAAATATACTTTATTTTAAAACTTTTTACACATCTTTACCATGCATGTCAACAAGTGTGAAATACTCTTTACTCTAAATCTAATCATGAATCCTTCCTAAAGGAAATTTTTCTTTAACTCAACAATATTGCAAATTAACCTCATTAAATAGTAAAATCCCTGCAATCTAAAGCAGCCCTCATTAATCTGTGAGCAACCTCACTGGAGGCATGAAGTGTTACCCCTCCCCAAACCAGCCCCCTCATCTCACTTCCTTCAATGGACGCCTTGTGCTGCAGATAGAAGTCCACTGTGTGGCTGGTCTGTGTGTCACAGAGAAATATTGACTTTTAATACTTCAAACATGCAGCTCGTTTCGTTTTAAATACTGGCTGTGTTGATCTTTGAAACCCTGACGGCCACTGAGGTCCACCTTTCCCCTGGAGCTGTGAAAACCAGTTTGTAAAAGTCACATTCAGGTGTTTCCCACCAGTACGAACACACTTACCGTAAATTATAAGCTATCTAAGACAATGTAGATCGGGTTCATATTAGATGCTGGTATGCCAAAACTGTTCTGCTTTGCATGCATAAAAAAAAATATATATATGCTCTGCATCAGCCAGTATGTCCTATTTATGTCTTTTAGTTTGGAAATATAAATAAAGAACTACCGAGTAACTGTGTTTTTAGAGCAGGTAGTCGAAGCTATTTTTGACTCAGGTCGGAATCTCATGCTCTTCCACTCACTGAACATTAACCCTTAAAAGGTTTCTGCCTCCCAGATGTTTCAGAGGCCATCAAACATCTCTATTTCACATCACTGGACCCATTGAAAGATGCAAGAGAAGTATGAGATCTTGTGACCTTGCATCGGCATTTAAAAATAAAACCAAAGAGGGCATGTACACAAACCCAAATGATTTAAACATTTAGACCAAGATAAATCTATTAACTTGGGGTCGTTCTTCTTACCTGATTGGTTTGAATAGAGCCACATTGGAAGGGTTTTGAGTTTGATTAGGTGCCTTAATCTCCACTTATGTTAACGGGGTAGAGTCAACTTTAATGCCTCTCTAAAATCAAATGTGCTTCTCATTATTATAGTGCAAAATCAACTTTTTTTAAACTTTAATTGTGTTATAGTGGGCATGCTTTTCTGGCACAGGGGTTAGTCTTCGACGCAGGCGACGCAGGTTCGAATCCGGCCTGTGGTCCTTTCCTGCATGTTTCTCCCCCTCTCTCATACCCCCTTTCCTGTCAGCCTACTGTCTATAAAAAATAGCCACTATTGCTGTAAAACTCAAAAACAAAAATAAATAAATGTTATAGTGCTAGCTCTTAAACAAAGTTATGTTGATTTATGCAAATTCCAGCTCAAACTTTAGACTTTAACAAAACGTTTTTTTTTACCAAATCAAAACTATATATTCAGTAATTTATATAAAATAAGTGCCTGCTAAAAATCACTTAAATGAGAAGCTTGTTAAATTGTAGAGCTCCAACATCTGACACAGTATATAAAATTTTTATTAAAACCCCACAACTGCATAAAATCCTCCATGTTCCATATAGCTCTGTGGAAATGAAACTCCAGCCTTATTCTGGCTTTAACGTTGCACTTCCACACAGCCAAAGCATCAAGGTGAGGTTCTTAATGCAGTCTGTCTTTGCGGAACAAGTAAATGTCCATCTTAGCTTCGCTGATTAGAAAATTTAAAAGTCAGGCTTTTGGCTTGTTTCTTCTGTTTTGGCAAACTTCTCCTATAAATGCAATATTTGAAAAAAAAAAAAAAAAGGTCCCAAAAGGACTAAAAACACTTATCAAAAGTTTAAAAATGGCCTTTAGTCTTGTGCGTTCCATAAAAATGTGTCATTTAAGACAGATTCCAGAAAGGACACCTATTTAAAAGATCCTGATTAATAATGGATAAAACGAGTTTGTGGTGATCTTCCATTTGAGATCTCCAGTTGGTTTTTTAATTAGAGGCTTGTATAAGGTCCTCCACGGGGCTTTTAGCACCAAATCTGCACTGGGCAGAAACCTCTCTTCTTTCTTGCCAATGTCCATGTTGTGAATATCTATTTGTCGGCTCAGACTATGTGGTATGATGTAATGACATGAAATGGGCGGCACCCAGACTTGAAAATGCAACTTCGCTTTGAAGGCAAGTTTTTATTCTTCTTTTATGGAAGAAAACAACTATATTTCAGGTTGGAGAAGAGTTATTAGCCCAATTTACACTACCTTTTTGAAACCATATCGTGAACAGAACCAGACTTCATGGTTTTCATGGTTCAAGGCCATCACACTACCACTGCCGTGTTGGACAATGATAACATGAAACACGCCGTCCAAAAAAAAGCACTTCTGTCTCTTCAACCTACAGACTTAAAGTAAAAAATATATGGGGACTATCAAAAGATAAATTTGGTAAATGCAAGAAATGCAAATGTTGTTTCTGATTTGAGATGGTTTCACCTTAGATCTCTCCTAATGTGGCTCTTATTGCTAAATCCCTTCCCTCAACTAAACCAAGTCTGTTTTAGATTTCATTCTGGATTCTTTTGTGACCCCCTAGGTGAGACATTATTCCCCTCTGTCAGTAATTTTTGATGGATATTAGCTCTCCTGGTGGTGTCACTCACTCTGTTCCTTATCTCTTTTTAACATTTTCATTAGATCAGTACATAAGGATTTAACTTTTGAGCTCCTGTAGCCTACTTCCTGCTGTAAGAACGTTTTTTGTGCGTGTGCTTTTTTTTTCTACTCCAGGTAGAATTCAGGCCTTTAAAATTTAAGCAAAAAGTTTGATTTAACACAAATAAAAAGAACAATTTAGTTTCCACATAATTCATGTTTGGTATTGATAGCCTTTCCCCCTTTTATAGATCAGCTGAAAGCTCATTTTTGTTTAACTCAACTTATCTTTGATATTTAAGTGTTTCTTGTTCTGAAACACTTAAAACGTGACAGCAGAAAAAACTGCAGGAATAAGTTAGTCTAAATATTTTTTCAATCACTGTGAAACATTGGATTTTTCCATGATTTACTTATATCTTTATCCTTAATCTGTCCTCTTTAATGAAAAATAATTCAGATTAATTTTACTTATCTAAAATAATGCATAAAGTGTAGAAATATGGGATGATGTATATCCATGTACAAAAAAGGAAGTGTTTTATTTTAGGTGTTTAATATATACAGTTTAAATTATGCATATGTTTTTTTTTTTATCTAAGTGAGTTCTGCAAATTCAAATCTATAATCCTGTAGAATAAGTTTATTCACAGCTTTCTGCTACTTACCAAACACACATTTCTGTTCCTAATGTGTAAAAAACCCAAATGCTTCCATGTTGACATTAAAATGCTGTTCCCTATGAAGTTTACAAGATGAAAATATCTCAAGTTTTTTGTGCAAATAAAGGTCAAGCACTCATTTCAAGTCTTCCATATGTTTTGGCCTGAGTGAGCGGAAAACCTAAGCACTTGGCTCCACGAGAGTTACAGGAAACAACCTTTAATTCCCTCTTTTCCACCACGGCTCACTGTCCATTTCAATTCAGGTAATGTCACTTTAAATTCCAGGGAAATGCAGCTACAGTGAATGCTCTTAGCAGCTTTAAAAAAAAACTCTTAGCCAAGTATACCATTAAAAAACAAGATCTGTTCTATTTCCATACCCTTCATGAATGGATTGAGTTTAGCTTTAATTAAAACATTTGAACTGTTATATTTGATGTATGCATACACTCAGATTTAAAATTATACGATGAGGTGCTTAGTGAAAACAAAATGGCATTCATAAGTCAAATTATTTAAAACTTAAAAACACCATGCTAAGAATCAATACCCACCAGGATTATATGTGTATTTCAGCGCAGATGGAATAAAAAAAAGGGGATTCATTGCAAAGTCTTCAACTTCACAGCAAATTAGCAGTGAGATGTTTGAAACTTTGATTTAGTTGGGTTTTATTACAAAAATCTGAAAAAATAAAACACTTCAGAGCTTGTTTATCATTTGAGCATCTCCAAATTTAGCCACGTTCTGAAATAGCTTTAACCTATTTCAAATTAAAAAGTAATGGAGCAGTATGTATCATAATATTTGCATCATGGTGTATGTCTATCCTTTCTGATTTTGTATATATATAACTGTATCTCTATGATAAATACAGAAGAATATCCACAATGGATCCAAAAATGAGCACCCATTTTTTCTTTCTTAAATCATTAAATTCTATGTCATAATAATACACTGTCCCTGTAGTGAAGCACAGCGATGGCAGTATCATCCTGTGGGGATTCTTGCCTCCAGGAGGGATGAAAACCCTAAACATTCAACCAAAGCTTCAGTCAAGGACTTTAGCTATTGAGCTGCTGTTAAAAAAACAAACTTCATAGATTTTCTCCCTCCAACATAAGTAAATGTGTCTCTAGATTTGTAACACTTTGGGAAATACATCCCAAACTCTGAGCTGTGTTTTTTTAGCAGAAGGTACAAAGAATTTACTCTTGAAAGTAAAATTTAATGCCATTTTTTATTATTTCTCTTCATAAAAATAAAAAATAAAATACATTGCTTTAACTTCCTAACAAGGCTTTGATGTGTGCTCCCCCATCATATAAAATCAAGGTAAATATTGTGCGGTTTGTATTTTTTGGTGACAAACTGTAAATGGCTTTAGGCAACATTTGTTGTTGTGTGTATTAGAAAAAAAACCAGAAGAAAATCTTTAAAATCTGAGGTTTTAGTGGCGATAAATCACAAACTATGCTTGTTTTAAGCATATATGAGCCATCTAGTTCTACTCATTCATCAATTTTGGTTGTTTCATAACAGGAAAAGATCAAACACTGATTTGAGGCAAAGTTAATTTACATATGTCTGATATTTGATTTGTGCAATCTTAAAAAAAGCTCAAAATCCAATTTACAATGAGTTCTTAGTGCAGATATAAATTTTCTTGTTTATTTTTGTCTGCATCACAAAACAGCAAAGCAGTCTTCATTATTTGAAAAAGTGTTTAGTTGATCTAGATCCTAATCCTGTTTGGAAATTGTCTCCAACAAATTGTTATGGCATCCCTGCTAATTTAATTTGACTTGGAAGGCTTTTGGGTGCTCTATGAAAACATGACATTGCGCTCTCGGCTCCGCCACTAGAGGGTGCTGTAAGAGACAAAAGGAAAATGTTTATCTCTTTCGAGACGTAAAAGGATAATTTCCCTGCATGTTTTTTTTTTTTTTTTTTTTTTTTGCGCTATCTGGAATAGGATCACATCTACCCAGTGACTTCTACTGAAAAGCTGAATATGAAGCATGCAAACCTCCTATTAATAAATATATTAACTTGGAAGTCGCGTGTGCTCTTTGGAAAACATGGGTGCGTACTAAGCTCCGCCACTAGAGGATGCTGTAGAGAGAGAAAAGGAAAATGTTGTATTTATCTCTGTAGAGACAAAAAAAGAATTCCCTTCATGGTTTTGTGTGTATTATCTGAAACCAATTCGAAATTAAACCTATTTTCTCCTCAAGGACTGTTTTTTGGTGTGGATTGGGATTTTTCTATTTTGTATTCAGAGAAAAATTATCCATCCATCCATCTTCCTCCGCTTATCCGGGGTCGGGTCGCGGGGCAGCAGCCTAAGAAGGGAGGCCCAGACTTCCCTCTCCCCAGCCACTTCTTCTAGCCCCTCAGGAGGAACCCCAAGGCGTTCCAAGGCCAGCCGAGAAACATAGTCTCTCCAGCGTGTCCTGGGTCTTCCCCCGGGGCCTCCTCCCTCTGAAAAATTATTTCAGACAAAATCTTACGACTGAAAAAAATAGCTGCAACACAAAGTTTTCATCTTTAATCTCTTGAGGCTCATCAAGAGAATGCCAAGAGTGTGCAAAGCAGTAATCAAAGCAAAAGGTGGCTACTTTGAAGAACCAAGAATATAGGACATATTTTCAGGCGTTTCACACTTTTTTGTTAAATATATAATTCCACATGTGTTAATTCATAGTTTGGATGCCTTAATATATATATATATATATATATATATATATATATATATATATATATATATATATATATATATATATATATATATATATGTTGCCTGAATGGGGAAAAAAGTTTGGACGTTGTCTGATTTAAAAAAAAAAAAGAAAAAGTTTAGGTAGAATATTTGATGAAAGTTTGCTGTCATCTAGTGGATAAAACCCTAAAACATCATAACCTGAAGCTGTAAAGGTACATTTCAATATTTTTTTCTCTCTCTTTTGCTTTTTTCTGCAGACATTTTCAAGAAAGCTTTTGGAAAATTAAGTGAAAGGAAAATCTGTAGCATAATAAATCAATCAATTCAGTTTATCTTTAGCACCAATTTATAACAGATGTGAAGGATTTGCACAAACCAACAAGAAAGCCACTGAAAATTTTCAAATTAAAAGGTCTTAATTTATTTTATTGTTTTTAAGTGTTCAAAATATTAAAAACAGGGCCCAAAAACAGAGGTCAACAAAACAGACTTCAACTCAAGTACTAAAATAAAGAACTCAAACACAAACTGACCTATCAAACAAGACATGAGGGAAACTTAAATAGTGGCTGATCAGACCACTGTTGGCACACAAGGGGGATAACTGACTGACAAACTTACAAACAAATAAACTTAATTAACAGATAAATACTGGCCAGACACTAAGTACTTTTTAAATTTAACAAATTAACAAAACCCTTCCCATTACAAATGGTGTGACCCACTGATTAGCCTGCAACGATCAATTGAGAGGACAGCTGGAGCTCATTGCAGCCCTCCAGCAGCAGATCCAAAGGAAACTGGCAACTCAAAGAGGAAATCAATCAATTGCATTTTAAAAAAAATCTAACAACCTGACAAAGAAAGCTAACTAAATGTGTGCACTGCAAAAAACTAACTTAAAGTCAGGCTAATGAAAATATTTGAAATGTGCAACTCATTTTGAAAATGAAAAATATAAAAGTTACCACACAGCTTCAGAGTGTGACAGCAGGCTGTCACAACAGACATCATCTCAAGGGATTTTACTAAAAAAAATGGTCAATTCAACCAAATCACACCAACAGATCCCCAGTTAAACACATACATTCCCCAATTTTTTTTCTTGTTATCAAACAATCAATTAAAGCTCAGTTTATTATTCAAATTGGTTAAAATATTTCTAAAGAAACTCAGCATATTGTCTCCTCTCACTGACTTGCACAATCCACTCCCGCTTGACGAGTATTTAGCAAAAGTAGAAGGTTGCTTGCATTGTGTTGCTGGCAATCTCTTATAACCAGCGTGTCTGTAGCAACAATGGAAAGGAAAACTCCCATTTAATTGGAAGAAACCAGGAGAACCTGCCTCACTTTGTAAACCCATCTGCTCCAGCAGATTATGACAAAACGGCAACTTTATAAACAACTTTATAACAAAACTGCAGGTGAAGTCTAAGGCAGATTTTAAGTGTATAAAATGAATGCTTTTTCAGTAAAGGGATTCTTCAAAAAAAATTAAATGACATCTAAAATAAAGATTTTGAAAATTACCTTTTCTTTTAAACAAATTGGAATCATTACTTAGATTAAATAGTTAAAATTTGAGCCAGATGCATAGGGGGAGGGGGGAAGAAAAAAATGCCCCAAATATATTAGTGAATTTTACAACAAAACAGGAAATTGCAAATCTTTATTGCTCCTTATGATGTCTCTGCCATACAGGCTTCTGCTTTATTCAATCAAGACATCAAGAAGAAAAATGTACGCTTCTAAACAGCTGATTCATCATTGGGTATAATTTCCAGTGCCATAAAGGTACCGATGGTCATCTGTCTAAACAATATAAAAGCATAAATAGCACTAAAAGTTCAGCATGGGAGTGAGTCGAACCCATGAGGAAATGCCATTTAGTGAAGAAGAAGCCATTAAAGTTCTCAAAGATGCATTTTTACATTTTAAGTAAATTGTGCAGGGTTGGTGGTAACTTGTTCAGCTGACTTGCTGCAGAAGTTACTAGTATAGTGCAGAAAATACTTAAGATTAGTTTTACACCGATACCAGTATCGGGCAGGGCCCCGATCCAGCACTAAAATGGTGGTATCGGTATGGGTGAGTACCAACAAATAGGGCACCGATACTATTTTATTCAACTATTGTCACCCATTCCAGGTAGGCAATAAAAGGTTCTACTGGATTCACTTTGTATTAATATTTTTTCCTGCTTCACAAAGGTAGAAAGCAGCTTGACAAAACCATGATGGCAATTACTTTACATCCAAGTAGTATGCAGTTCTTCATATACACACACAAACACATCAATTTCGAACAGATGGTGTCGGTAGTGGTGGATACTGCACAGCCAGGCAAAATAAAAGAAGTTGCCAAAAGGAGGAAAAGGTGCATTTATATATATTTCACAGGATTATTGCACAGGGAATTAAATATTAATTGGACATATATTGCAGTTATAGTGCCGCATTGTTAAGGTAACAAGGAAAAATATTTATATCTCAAGTTATCAGTCAGAAAGTTAAAGTCTGGAGATCAATAACTCTTTAAAATGAAGAGTTGTGTCTCTTTAAGAAAAAAAACTAAGGTCAGAATTTCAAAGCTATACATTGATTGAATCTAGGGTTCTAATTGTTTCCTCAAATCATAAAACTGTTTCATGTTTTGCTTTTGCTCCGGGCATTCTTCCATTTCCGTTGTCTTATATTGTATAACTTGTAGGAGTCCTGAAGAAATTTCCCCAAATGTTTCTCCTCCCTACATTGACGTAATAAACTCCCGCGTTTTGACAGCACTTCCCTAGCCAATACGAGGAATGGATTCACAGCTCTGCGTCGCATTGGACAATAACAGCAAGCACTCTCCATCAGCCAATAGCGTTCGTCTAAAGCTCGGGCATTGTCCAATAGGCGGTGACTGGAACTGATACGTTAGCCAATGGCGTGCTCGCTAAATTGTGGGACTAAAGCAGGGTCTGCCGGGTTCATTTCGCTGCTTCTCCACCCGGCTGGTCTTTTTTTTGGGGGGATACCACCGCAATGGCGGAGCAGCAGCAGTTCTACCTCCTCCTGGGGAACCTTATGAACCCTGACAACAATGTCAGGAAACAGGCAGAGGTGAGGAAACCCATCATGTGTATACTAATAGAGGATAGAAAACAAGCTAGCCGCCGATAGCCGTAGAGGTTGGCCGAGCGCTGGCAGCTCTCGCGTCAGACTCTATAGCCCACGTGCGCTACGAACCCGACTAACGGCCAGCTAATGGCTAACTACCACCGTGTTGCGTAGTTACTGTAGACATAAAAAAATACCCTTGAGACGCGGTGTCTTTTGAGACGCGTTTCTGTCTGTCTTTTTGGCGCTATGAAGCGTCGTTGGGGAAAGTGAAGGGAACCCGTTTCTCTGGTCCTAATCTGAAATCTCCAGCTGACAGGAAGTAGCGTGGAGCTAAGCGGCTACCTCTCCACTAGCTAGCTTCAGTTAGCTCCTTAGCGCATTACTTGGAAAACTAAGCAGGGAAACTCAGCTATGTGTGGAGCTATAAGTTAAAATAGCGCTGTCATGGTGCACTGCAAGTAAACAAAAGAATATTATAATGATAGGCTGGTGACTGAAATGGCATTATTTGGTGGTAGTTAATTGGCAACGGCCTAGGGTGTGTGTGTATATATTTATTTCAAGCAATAATGAAGTTTCAGACGTAGGTAATAGCTTGATCTCATTGTCTTGCTACTATTGGCGGTAAAAGAGTCGTTTCTGCTTGAGGATTTGTGGCCTCCCCCCCACTATGAGCCTCTACCGCGGCAAAGCATTGTTATGTTTCCCCTCCCTGGTCCCTACTTTTTGGATGGGGTGGTTGAATCTTATCACTCACACCCTCCCCCGTCACTGGGAGTCAGCGTTTTCCTTTATAAAGCACAGCCTGTCTGCCGCGACACTAAGCTCATTGGTATTCATCCTGGATTGAAACATCTCTTCCCCCCCTCTCTGTCTTGCACACCCTAATCGGAACTGATCCATGTGTTGAAATTATAAACTCATTTTAAAGCTGCAAACCAACTCTGAAAATTTGTGTTGAATGCATCTGATCCCATTTTTGTGGAGTAATTAATATATGAGGGATAGTGAAATGTAAGAGACATCACATGTTTACCTTTTACAAAATTATGATGGAGATTGATTCAGCCAACTAACCTGCAGTGTGCAGCAGTAGCTGTTTTAATGCTCTGCATGCAAGGAGACAAGTTGATGTCACATTTGGCATCTTAATTGGACATTGTAGAGCAAGTAACTTGTTTGGCAACAACAAATCGAGTTTCTTACTAGGATTGCAAGTTGTTTATGTGTATGAAAACCCAACGTTGCTGTTTAAAATTCCATTTGCTTTTGTTTCAATACTGGGCTTTGTTATGCAAAAATACTCACCCTGGTACAACCAGAGGTGAGTCAGATGAGGCTGCCTTTTAATGCTAATGGTTGATTCAATGATTATTTTAAAAATCAGATTAAGGTGATTGCGTTATCCCTAAGCTTGTCTCATATCTTACGACGTCATCTTAAAAGAACAATACATCACTTTGGCTTTATTTCCCATTTGTTTAGTTAACAAGGAGGAGATATTTTCTAATATTTTTAAGCTGAATCTTAAAGACAAATGTTGAGAGTTAACGTTCAAATGTAAATCAGATGACACAATTAAAGCAGCTCTAGCAAGTTTAAGGGGGAAAAAAAAGAGGTATTCTAAACAGATGATCAGAGTGAAGTTAGTCCCCATTGTCTTCATAAATAGAAATATAGGTGTGCTGTTTTATTCTTCAGGCTAATGATTAAAAAAAAATTATTAAAGTGTGCCTGTTATAAAGAACAGCAATGAATATTTAAAACTAATTAAAGATCTGACCTGAATTTGAATCTGCAACAGAATATGAATGCATTCTGTTCTCATTAGGCTTCTCCAAAGCGAGCTTAAAACTTATTAGGAGTCTGCCTTAGCAGAGCCTGCTGCATAAAGGTGCCCTGCATGTTGATGTGTTAATGTAAAGAAACAGCTGAGATTTAGTTATCCGTATATATTTGTTGTTCTTTTTAAGCCTTGAGTTGGGTGAAATGTCATTTTTCATTGTGCTTTTCTTTTTTTTTCCCTTTGCAGGAAACCTATGACACAATCCCAGGCCAGAACAAAATAACATTCCTGCTGCAGGCTGTCAGAGATCCATCGGCTACCGATGAGGTGTGTACATTAGATACCGACACTTTGAATTCTTTCCGTCCAAAGCGGTGTGTTTTGGCATTCCCTTAAACGTTGTTAATAGACTACTTGGAGGGGGAAGTCTTGCCCGTTTGAAGAGTTGCAACACTAATGGCATTTCAATAATCTAGTTGTCACATGTGGGACCTCACCACAGAGTGAAGGAGCTCGTCTTCATGAGTCATCGTGTTGCCATTTGGTTAAGTTTACTCTGACTCCACCAGCTGCTCTGGCCCTAGTGCTTCCTCCTTTTTCCCTTACCTCAAGGCTGGTATTTTTAGACTTCAGAAATGGGAGCAGGGAGTGAAGTGCTAGAAAAGTGATGCTGCTTTTAAGATTTTCATCATTTTTCCTACAGTTTGATTACCAAAGTCCCAAGCTTGTATTTCTAGCCCAGATATGAAGGAATTGGCAATTTTCTGGCCCATTAAGGTTGTTTTTATCTCCTCAGGTCAGACAGATGGCAGCAGTGTTGCTGCGGCGACTGCTCTCATCCTCCTTTGAGGAAATCTACCCAGGGTTGACAGTGGAAATGCAGACGGCCATCAAGACAGAGCTGCTGACCAGCATCCAGCAGGAGACGTCGCAAAACATTCGCAAGAAGGTCTGCGACATCGCAGCCGAGCTCTGCCGCAACCTCATCGGTAAAATCTAGCTTCAACCCTGTAGCTAAAATAAACCATATGAATTAAAGAGCAGGATGTAAAGATTTTTTTCTGGTCTTTGGGTGCGATGTTATGCCTGATAGGAATTGGCATGTTAATTTTTGGCATTTATGCTCCGTCTTTATCTCCAGATGATGACGGGAATAACCAGTGGCCCGAAGTGCTCAAGTTCCTGTTCGACTCAGTGAACTCCGACAATGTCGGTCTGCGGGAAGCTGCCCTTCACATATTCTGGTGAGTTCCAGCTCCATGACCTGCTCCAACATGGCTGTTCCAGCGTCTGACTGCCGACCATCTTCCCTTTGCTTTAGGAACTTTCCGGGAATCTTTGGAAACCAGCAGCAGCACTATCTAGATGTCATCAAGCGCATGCTTGTCCAGTGCATGCAGGACCAAGCAAACCCACATGTAAAAAAAATAAATAAATAAATAAATAGAAATGATCATACCTTACCTACTTAGCTGTGTTTATCAACAATAATAAATAATAGTTTTTTGGGTGTTTGTTTGCATCTTTAGATTCGAACCCTTGCAGCTCGAGCTGCAGCATCATTTGTTTTATCCAACGAAGGCAACACTGCTCTGCTGAAGCATTTCGCCGATTTGCTGCCTGGAATCCTGCAGGTAGGATGTTACACTGTCACTGAATGGCACCTTCACTTCATAATAGAGCAGGACTCAGTGGATGCAGTGTATGCTGGAATAATTTAGTTTCATGGATGGAGTTTCTGCAGGTTTATTGTGTATTTACCCAGCCTGATGATCTGCTTCTCTGTTCCTCTGATCAGGCGGTGAATGAGTCGTGCTATCAGGGAGACGACTCTGTCCTGAAGTCTTTGGTGGAGATTGCAGACACGGCACCGAAGTACCTTCGACCCAACCTGGAAACAACCCTGCAGCTCTGCCTGAAGGTGTGTTCTGATGTGGGGTAAAAATCCCATCTATGTCTTCTCTGTAGCCACTGCCTAAAACACCCGTGTCCTGTCTCCTCAGATCTGCGCCGACACAAACTTGACTAACATGCAGAGGCAGCTGGCATTGGAAGTCATCGTCACGTTATCGGAAACGGCGGCGGCCATGCTGAGGAAGCACACTGCTATCGTAGCTGAGAGCGGTGAGGATGGGTTTAACGGGCTGGAGGCTGGGCTCCTTTGTTTTCTCGTCACTAAAATCTTTCATCTCAGTTCCCCAGATGCTGGCAATGATGGTAGATCTAGAAGATGATGATGAATGGGCCATGGCTGATGAGCTGGAGGATGATGACTTTGATAGGTAGACTGGAGCTGCTTCCTCTTCCACCTGTCTTTTCTTCTTCTGGAAGCAACTTAAAAGGCTCATTTCTGAAATTTTCTTCTTTCATCAGTAATGCTGTAGCTGGGGAAAGCGCTCTGGACAGAATTGCCTGCGGTTTGGGAGGGAAGATCATTTTGCCAATGATCAAACAGCACATAATGCAGATGCTGCAGAATCGTAAGTAAATCCGCTCATTTTAGATTAATTCCTTTTTTTTCAATTCTATATTCTAATCTATTAAAAATAGAAGCCTATGAATTTATTTCCCTCTGCTTACAGCTGACTGGAAATACCGTCACGCTGGTCTGATGGCGCTGTCTGCCATCGGTGAAGGATGCCACCAGCAGATGGAGGCCATTCTCCAAGAGATTGTCAGCTTTGTTCTCCTGTTCTGCTCTGATCCTGTAAGCAGCGGCTTATGTTTACCATGAGCTAGCTGTTAATAGCTCTCCTTCTAGTGTCTGCTCTTGCAATGGTTTTTGTTTAAATTTCAGCTGAAGTCTAATTGTAATATTGCTCAACCATAAAAATAAACAGTGCGTTTTTGTAGTAATGGAGGTGGAAAATAATACAGTAATATATATTATAATGACTTTATTAAATAATGCTGTGGGATTTATTTCAGTACATATAAAAGCATTTGTGCATTGTAGGTGCATTTCCATCCCATACGCTCACATCTAAGGGCAACTTGAGACATCAGTAAAAGTCATGTTTTTGAGTGTGGGAGGAAGTATTTGTACCTAGAAAGAAGCCCTCTGAATGCAGGGAGAACTTGCAAACACTTGGAGCTGTACATGTGTGCTAAGTGATTGTTGGAAATTTGCACCTGTAGCTGCTCGAGGCATTCTTGATAGTCTTTTTGAGGCTTTTATTTTGGTTGTACCATAATAAATTATACTACATTATATGTAGTTATATGCTAGTATGATAGAAAAACTTGGCCTTGGTTTATACATTTATTTAAACTAATTCAGCCAAAGGTCACTTTTAGTGGACTATATGCCCAAATACACTCTTTTGTTTCCTGTCTTCATTACTGGAAAAACTGATTAATCCAGGTTTGTCTGGCCAATGCTGTCATGGTTACTGAGGTCAGACACACCTGGATTAATCAGTTTTTCCAGTAATGAAAGGTGGGAAACAAAGAAGCTGGCTGTAGTTAAGGAAGGTTTGGCATCTAGTCTGTTCAACTCGGTCACAGCATCTAATATTGGATTATTAATTTTGTCGTTACTAGGGCTGGCCAATTGAGTTTGCAATCTAATTGATATTTATTAAAACTCCTGCTCAGCCTTCAGGTGGCGGTAATACACTTAAATTTGGTTTGCAACCTTGCAACTGCACAAGCTGGAATAGAGTTGCAGCTAGCATGCCCATTCACACAAGCAAGTAGAATGTAGATTTCAATGTCATAAAACACAGAATCCCTGGTGTCATCTGCAAGGTTTTGGTCATGCAAATATAACATTTGGGTTTGGTTGTTACCAGACTCGGAACTGCTTGAACACAAGCGTCTTACCGGTTTTTAGGCACTTAGCTGTCTGGTGACAATGATGGTCAATTTTTAGGGAAGATGTGTAGAAGTGAAGCCTAATAGAGGCAATATAATGATGAGGGCCTGTTTTGCATACAGGAAACTTGGGAAATTCTTTAAGACATGTTTGGATGTTAGTTGTAGTAAAATTGACCTGAATGGTTTTTCATTATTAAGGAGCATTTCTGGAGAAAATGTTAGCAGAAAAACGGCAGAATGAAGGCTACCGTAGTTCTAATTTGATTTATTATATTTTATTAAGGCAAAACAAAATGATGCATTACATCCTGTTTTTAAGTTTGGCTGCTTCCCTCTCTCCTCAGCATCCGAGGGTCCGTTATGCTGCCTGTAACGCTATTGGACAGATGGCCACAGACTTCGCTCCAACCTTCCAGAAGAAGTTTCATGATAAGGTATCTTAGAAGAAGCAAATATTTATACATAAAGGGTGTAAAAGGTGTATTTTTACTGAATAATCATCATCCAGTGCTTGCTTTTAAGTTGAAGTTGTTTCTGTCAGGTGATCTCAGCCCTGCTCCAGACGATGGAGGATCAGACTAACCCTAGAGTGCAGGCCCACGCTGCTGCTGCTCTCATCAATTTCACAGAAGACTGCCCCAAATCACTGCTCATTCCTTACCTGGACAGCCTGGTGCAGCATCTTCATGTCATCATGGTGGCCAAGCTGCAGGAGGTAAGTTCTCCTCTGACCGAGCAGGGATCTGGTCAAAATGTTGGACTGCGGAAGCCCTCACAGTGCGTTTCTCTTAATTAGCTGATCCAGAAGGGTACCAAACTGGTTCTGGAACAGGTGGTGACGTCCATTGCGTCTGTGGCCGACACGGCTGAGGAGAAGTTTGTGCCGTACTACGACCTATTCATGCCCTCACTTAAGCACATCGTGGAGAACGCCGTGCAGAAAGAGCTCCGTCTGCTGCGAGGGAAAACCATCGAGTGCATCAGTCTGATCGGTCTGGCTGTGGGCAAGGAGAAGGTTTGTTTGAGGCCTGGATGTGCAGAAATGCTTCTTTCCTTCCAGCTTCAGACAATCTGATTTTCTTTTTGCCGTTTTAGTTCATGCCAGATGCCTCCGCGGTGATGCAGCTGCTCCTTAAAACCCAGACGGACTTCAATGACCTGGAGGATGATGATCCTCAGGTGAGAGGCTTGACTAACTCAATTTCTAACATTTGTTGGAGGGTCTAGCCTCCTAACGGGTTCCGGTTGTCTCCAGATCTCCTACATGATATCCGCCTGGGCCCGGATGTGCAAGATCCTTGGGAAGGAGTTTCAGCAGTACCTTCCTGTGGTGATGGGTCCCTTAATGAAAACGGCCTCCATCAAACCTGAGGTGGCTCTCCTCGACAGTAAGTGACTAAACATCTTAGAGAAGCATGGTAAAGATCGCAGATTTGAAAACTATAAATCCATTCACTGTAGCCCAGGACATGGAAAACATATCCGAGGATGAAGGATGGGAGTTTGTGAACCTGGGAGATCAACAAAGCTTTGGAATAAAGACGGCCGGCCTGGAGGAGAAGGCCACTGCCTGCCAGATGTTGGTGAGCATGGTTTCCACTCATTATTTCTGCACCACCCTTTATTTTTTTAAAGTTCTGTTGGTAAAAGTTTTTTTATTTATTTTTTTTTAGGTGTGCTACGCCAAAGAGCTGAAGGAGGGATTTGTGGAATATACAGAGCAGGTGGTGAAGCTGATGGTTCCTCTGCTCAAGTTCTACTTTCATGATGATATCCTTTATATTTATCACACATAACTTTGTCATTTAATATTTTATTCTCCTTGAAATTGAAGCCTAGCTTTAAAATCTGTAGGTTTTTTCTTTAACTGTGTAACGTGTGCGAGTGGCTGCAGCTGAATCCATGCCTCTGCTCCTGGAGTGCGCTCGGGTGCGAGGGCCAGAGTACCTCACCCAGATGTGGCACTTCATGTGCGACGCTCTGATCAAGGCCATCGGTACGGAGCCCGACTCGGACGTCCTTTCAGAAATCATGCATTCTTTCGCCAAGGTTGGTCTCTATTCCACCAAAATAAAAAAAAACTTCAAAGAGGAAGTTACATTTTATAAATGTACCAGAAAGTTTAAAAATATATTTACTGTAATAAACTGGCTGGTGGAGCGTGTGCAGGTTTTAAACCATAACAGCTGAGAGTAAAGCTTTACTGGTTGGAAGGAAATGTTTGGATCACTCTGTGCTGGTTGGGTGCTCAATGAGATTGCTTTCTGCGTCAGTTTGTAATGCTCCAAGTGGAAATGTGCACTAATGACTTCCTGTGAAGGTGCTCGGTGTTTAATGGCTTTTGCTCTGGTTTCAGTGTGTGGAGCTGATGGGAGACGACTGTTTGAATAACGAGCATTTCGAGGAACTGGGTGGCATCCTAAAAGCCAAACTGGAAGAGCACTTTAAAAACCAGGAGCTCAGACAAGGTGAGGCTGCTTTCCCTTTTTGTTTTCTTCTTTTTTTCCAACTTTTTTTTTTTTTTTAATACAGTGTCCTGTCTGGCATTGTGGCAATAAGAATAATTGTCTTGATGCCAAAAGGAGCCCAACAGATTTTACTTTCACAAGTGTAGCGGTATGGCAATTGCCATACTGCTCCACTTGTTTCATGCATATAAATTGCTTTATTATAATTATGCAGGGGGTTTTACAGTTTATATGGACACTCCAACTTTTTTTAAAATATAATTTCCAGTCTTTTTATTGAGATGTATTCCCAGATTCAGATAAGTAGAGAAATGGAACAGTTGGGTTTTATATATTTTATTGAACTATGATTGTTCCTTTGCAGCCAAAAGACAAGATGAAGATTATGATGAGCAGGTTGAGGAAACTCTACAGGATGAGGTTGGTAAACGTTTTCTTCAGATTTGGATCTTTTTTTTTATATTTGTTTTCATTGCCTCCTCTGGTTTCTATTTAGGATGAGAATGACGTCTACATCCTGACCAAAGTGTCGGACATCCTGCACTCTGTGTTCAGCAGTTATAAAGAAAAGGTTCTGCCTTGGTTTGAGCAGCTGCTGCAGCTCATCGTCCAGCTAATTGTAAGTGCTTCCGTCTTATTTTTGTTGCCACGGTAACTGATCTAAACCTCTGCTTTTAGTTACTGACAGGCTCTGTATGGCTTTAGTGTCCCAACAGGCCGTGGGCCGACAGGCAGTGGGGTCTGTGCATCTTTGACGACGTGATAGAGCACTGCAGCCCCTCCTCTTTCAAATATGTAGAGTACTTCCTGCGGCCGATGCTTCAGTCGCTTTGCGACACGAGCCCTGAGGTTCGGCAGGCGGCTGCTTATGGCGTCGGCGTCATGGCTCAGTATGGTGGAGACAATTATCGCCCTTTCTGCACGGGTAGGAAGCTAAACCCATCCTAAAATTTAGCCTCTTATTGTTTTTGAAATTAAATATGTCTTTGGTACGTTGTTGCAGAGGCACTCCCCCTGCTGGTCGGCGTCATCCAAGCAGCCGACTCTCGGTCTAAGGAGAACGTCAACGCCACAGAGAACTGCATCTCTGCTGTAGGAAAGCTGATGAGGTTCCGGCCAGAGTGCGTGAACGGCAGCGAGGTCCTTCCTCACTGGCTCAGCTGGCTGCCGCTCAAAGAGGACAAGGAAGAGGCCGTCCACACGTTTGACTTCCTGTGCGACCTCATAGAGAGGTAGGATGTGATCCCTTATTATCAATCTCCTAAGTTTTAACCATTCTTTTGGTTTCTGGCCTCATTTCTTCCATCTGTCCCTATTGTCAGTGATTTCATTTGATCCTTTGGGTTAATCCTGACCAGCTGCCCACATCTGCGTCTGTCCTTGAAATGGCCTCCAAGGGATAATA
The DNA here is from genome assembly GCA_030533445.1 of Cyprinodon diabolis. NCBI lineage: Eukaryota > Metazoa > Chordata > Actinopteri > Cyprinodontiformes > Cyprinodontidae > Cyprinodon > Cyprinodon diabolis. Next base: position 8,375,689 of record CM060085.1, read on the forward strand.
TGTGGTAGAACGTTTTAGGTTAATAGACCAACCTTTGTATTTCTGCTCTCCACAGCAACAACCCGATTGTCTTGGGGCCAGAAAACTCCAACCTTCCTAAAATCTTCCTCATCATAGCCGACGGCGTCGCAAACGAGTCGGTTAAAACCGAAGACGCCTGCAGTAAACGCCTCGCAAACGTCATCCGTCAAGTACAGGTAAGCAGGAACCACGCCGTTAAACCGGTTTTCTGGGGTCGAGGGTTACGGGCTGTAAAACTGAAAGCGTGCACCATGATCTCCATTCCCTCCAGGTGTCGGCAGGATTATTGACGCAGTGTGTTTCCGCCCTAAATGAGACGCAGCAGAAAGCCATCCAGGACCTACTAAACGCTGCCTGAACTTTTGGACCCTCATCCAGCTTTTCAGGGTTTTTTTTCTCCCTTATCTCCAAATCCTCATGAAGAAACGTAGATCTCCAGGATCTCTTCCATACACTCCCTGTCCTCCTTCCTGCTCTGTAGTGTGTATGGATTCCAGACCCGCCTTCATCGTCACCTGACTAACATAGAAAACCTCAGCTAACTTGAGGGGAGCAGGTTAGATCTCGTCAATGGAGGACATTGGCCACAAATAAAGACTTTCATCCTGCACTCAAGGACAAGTCGCCCTCGTCTTTATCTGGATGTTTTCTTCCGAGTCGTTCCCCGAGCTGTCAATCTACTAAAAGTTACACAATTAATTGGACTCTAGAAGTGTGAGGGGGTGGCAGGACATTATTTTGAACTGAGCTGCTGAAAGAGGTGGAAATGCACACAGGGCAACCACTGCCTAACTCCTGTGAATTTTCTTTTTATTTTTTCTTTTGTTCCCACCCGCAGTTGACAGGATATATTTGAAAACGTACAAATGGTTATTTACATCCTCATCGTCAGGGAGAGGCTCTCTCTATCAATTCACTTTCCTTTAATTGCCTTCCCGGGAAGCTGGAACGGTTCTGAGACCCTTCAGGTAGCAGCGGAGAGATGGGTTGGTTCATTAGAGACTCGTTCTGTAGCTGGTTAACACGTTGAAACATGTTGAATGTTTATTCCAAAAAAAGAGCGTGACCTTAACTCCCGATTCTTCTAGTTCTTGCCCTTTGCAGTTCTGCAGATGTGAAATGAAATACTACAAATAAAATTACATTGAGGACTTCTGAGATTGAGTATTATTTAAAATGCTGCAAAATGCTGTACAGTCTGGATGGAGACTTAAAATGTTTTTCCCTTCTGAATATCTATAAATGGTTAACTTCTTTTTTTTTTTTAATCCCTTTCTTGTGTTGTCTTTAAATTACCATCCCTTCTGTCCTTACTTCACTCATGCAGTGCATTTTTTAAAATAATGGGTAATAAATGGAAGGAGCAGCAACTTGACGCTCTTTGATCTCAAGCCACGGCTGATGAATACATTAATCACTCGGTCATCACATCTGATGCTGACAAAGCAAAAAAAATTAACTGGAAGGAAAAGGTATTTTATCTTAAATAATTCCCAAATATATTTAGTTGAACTGAAAAGTTTTAGTAATATTCTTTGTGTACTTTATAAAAATACAAAATTGCAGTGTAAAAGGTTTAGCATAACTTGTTAATAGTGCATCGGTTGCTAAAATACTGGGATGGTTACCATTTTTTATTCTAATAAATTGACCTTAAAAATTACAATTTATGACCGGGTTTCACATTTTTTCAGATTTTCAAAAAATTGTGTTTGGAAGTCTAGCCTTTAACCCTTTTATAGAGGAAGTTGCCGGTTTAGCTCATTTGCATCCCCCTTCCAAATGATATATAATTCTTATAGAAGCACTTTTATTTTATTCGGACAAGTTTGCATATTTTTGAATGTTACAAAGGTAATAAGGTCTCGTCTTGGATTCCAATAACCCTATTGGCTTGAAGTTTTGATTTTCAAGGTATTTCACAGAGTGCCCTATAAAGGGTTAACCAGTCAATTTAAATTGATGTTCTAGCTGGCCTTGCAGCAAGGAGGTTCTGGGTTCAATAAGGCCCAGGGTTTTTCTGCATGGAGTTTGCATGTGTGGGTTCTCTCCAGGTACTCTGGCTTCCTCCCATGGTCCAAAAACGTGACTGTTGGGTTAATTGGCTTCTCTAAAATTCTCCTTAGATGTGTGAATTGTTTCAGCGTTGCCCTGCGATGGACTGGCAACCTGTTCTGGGTATACCCCGCCTCTTGCCTGGAGACGGGTACCAGGACCCCTCGCAACCCTGTCTGGGATAACTGTGACAGAAAATGGATGGATCTCTAGCCGTTTTGTCCACTTAAAGAAATTAAATACAAGTTTTAAGGTTGGTAACAACAATGCCATATTAGGACCACCTTCAAACAGTCCCCTGCCAAATGAAAACCAAAAACAAAAAGAGACACGGTAAACAGAGCAGCCATGCTTTATTCCGACATCGACAAAATGCTTTAAAGCTTTAAACCAACCTCTGCCTTGAATTTATGTGGATAGCTGGAAATGATTTCTCCTTTTTACATATTTCACACAATATACATCAAAGTGTTGCAGTAGTCATTCATTTATTACAGATGCAACAAGCTGGGATTAATCAGAGCTTCAGGGCGGTCGTGTTTAAAGTGAGGGCCTTCAATTTAGTTTAGCTTCTGCAGTCTAACGTGGGATGTGCTGAAGAGAAACTGCTGCTAATGCATCTGGGACTATCTGGTAAAAATCACAGTGGAAGTCTCCCCAAAACCAGCTGGGAACACAAAAGTCTTCAAGAATCTTTCTAGAGGGTTACAAGTTATATATCTGATATACGAGTTTGCAGAAAGGGTGGCTAGATCCATGATGTGGGCTTTACAACCTGCTGAGTCTTGATCGTTTCACTACCAGAGCAGATTAATGCAACATAGATTGCCTCTAGCAGACCAGGCAGCCAAGTATGTGAGCCAGTGTCTCCAGCTATTACAGTATTTACAGTGGTGATTATAAGTGAACTGGTGGGATGTTTTTAGACACAAGCTTTTAACTAATTCTCACAACAAAGAGATTTTCCCTCCATTCCTCTGATTAATTCAACTTTTAGTCCAAGTTTTCCTTCATTCATCCTACTGAAGCATGTCCACAAAAGCGTCAAATTCGTCAATGTTTTTCTCATAGACGCGCAGTTTCTCCGGCAGAGAATCCTGCAAAGGAATAAAATCTTATCAGTTCTCTCTGAAATAAATGCGAAAGGGAAAAAAAAAAAGGACATGGGAAGGTATGTTTACCAGGTCGTCAGCCATCGACTGGGAGCTGGTGTGAAGAGAGAGGCTGGCCAGCTGTGGAGGGTTCTGAAACTCTCTGTAGAAGGTGCCCAGATCCATTGGCAGCAGATCGTCTTTAGAGAAAGCTGGACGCTGCACACAGAGACGATTCATAACAAAAACATGTTCAGGGTGAGACACTTTTCATGATCCATCCTGCAAAAGAAATCCCTCCACCATACCTTTAATTTTCTTATGTAATTTGTCTTTAAGAGTTTCTCTACATGTAGATATTATGGAGAATTGATTACTGCAGCTAGCGTCGGTACTGAGCCAAAGGTTATGTAAATACAAAAAAAGACACATTTTCTGAATAATTTCATGCAAAAACGAGTTTCCTTACAAGCACGGTGTTAGTCGAGGAGTTAAATACGACAATATAGTTTTTAAGAATGTAAAAAAATGAAAAACTGTCAGCTTTGCCTAAAAAAAAAACTGACTGGTCTGATGTTTTGATGCTCTGCTAGAAGCTGAAGGGAGATCTGATTTGTTTTAAGGCATCATTCTGAGTCTAGTTGGCTGAAAGTTCAGTATTCATTAGTGCTCCAGAATGCGTCACTCAAGCATCCTGAAAATGTACATTTAGATGTTTGGATGCTCCGCTCCTTAATTTAGATGATATCCTGTTACTTTTCATAGGGATTTGTGCGCATGTTTTATAATACCAAAACACCAACGCAGAAGCGCTACCTCCTCCAGAATCTGCTGTCCACTTTACACCTTAACCTCTTAATATCCACGTAATTTCTGGGAAATTCGTCTATTTTGCATACCCAAATGGAGAAGCAAACAACTTAGGAACTGTAAGCCCAAATTACATGTGTGATAACGTTATTTGAAAGCTAACACCTTCTAGTTTCTGAATATATACATGAAAATTGGATGAGTAAAACACCCAAGCTGCATCAGTTCAAACATGACTCAAAGATGTTTTTTTTATTCTTGAAAATAAGTCTTTTTTCGAACAGCAGTAATAAAGACATGCTTGCTTGTTGTGGCTGCTTTGTCGTGCTACATTTCTACATGCTGCTATAATTGTTCTTTGTTGCTCGCTATGTCTATAAAATGAACAAGGTGGTTGAGTTGTGGAGAATCTAAGCTTTCCAACGATGTCTAACATGTCTATATTGGTAAACATTTTACCAGTGTAATTTTCTTGTACTCTGAGTTATTATTTGTAAACGCTTTAAAACGGTGGGTTTTGAGAGGTTAAGGACAAAGGACATTCTTTTGAGGACCAGAATGGTCACATTTTGGACAAAGAAGACAGGTGGTTTGAAAGGGGTGTAAATGAAGCCATTTATGTTAAAGAAAAAACAACCTTAAATAGAGCAACCCCCATACAGGGGACCAGAACATCTTACCTGTTTAGCCAGGCCAATAATTCCCCCAAACGAACCCCTTTCAGATGCATAGACCAGTATTCGATATTGCAGGCTAACGAAGAACCCAAATGACTCCCTAATCCTAAGGGGCGGACCTGTTCTTCAATTTGGATGTTTCCTAAGTCTCACTAGAGTTCGGTCAACTCTATAAAATCTCAAACTCAACTCTATTTCTGACATTTTGAATTGAAAAAGCGTCCTGGATGGGAAGCGAAACGTCTTCAAACTCGGAAACGAAGTCCACTGGATAGTTTAGCTTTTTTGGAATGACTATGACCTGGGTGACCAAGAATCTTCACCAGCATACCGTCTTAAGTTAAAGCTTCTAGTCGCTTTGAGAGGAGCCATTGTTGACAGCAGCATTAAGAGTCGAACATCGCAGGACTTTAAACGAATCAAATTTTAGATTTTACATAAAGAAATTATCTTTAAATTCATGTGTAATCATTTTTAGGCAAAAAAAAGAGCTTATTTGGACCTTTTTCTTTCTTGTTATGGTAAACAAGAATTTGACCTGTGCATACATGTGGAAGTAGCATTAGCAACATTATTCATGGTTCTTTTACTACCCTTTCCCTCTCTTACACAGTTACACAAGTAAGAATCGGCAACACTTATTGCCTGCAGGTGAATCATGATTGTTTGAATAGAGACAGGAGCTTTTAGCTATTGAACGCCCAAGTAGTCAAAATGAAGTTAACAGCTCTAAACTTAAATAAATAATACACAAATATTAAATGTAGCAATGGAAGTATAAAATAACTAAATGCAAGCCAAATTTTCAGCTCATACCGTAATTAAATAGATTTTACAATTATGAAAAGAATGATTTAATCTGACAATTTATCCCATTAATATACATTTTTGTTGAGGCATGTTTATTTAATTCCAGCTGTTTTTTTTGCTGCTATAACCTTCATTAGCTGAAAGCCATGATTGGATGGATCTATATCAAGATGCTATTTTAAGTCACTATGATAACATTTTTAAAACGTTTGCAATGATAATTATTATTAAGATGTTAATATTGATGATGCTGGGTGGGTAAAGTCAACTAGCATGAAGCTAAAAGCCATACTAGTTTTCTTTCTTGTCTGTGACAGTGTCTATATTTAATGTTACCTTTTGAGTTTTATTTTAAGGAATTTCACCTGTGTTGACCTCATAATAACAATATATTATATTGTATATTTCCTAACATAATAAAAGTGATTTCTTAATTTTCAAGAGTTTAGGCTGAAAGGAGTGACGTGAACCACTCACAAAGTCGACCATGACGAAGTCGTCCTGCTGTCCTGAGCCGTCTGAGCCCTGGGAGTGGAGACTGGCCTGCAGGGGGGACTGGCTGGGAGGAGAGTATGGAGGATTCACCTGAGCGCAAAACCACATGCCGCTGATTAGTCAGGCTGTATAGAGAACAGACGCAGTAAGGTACGTTATAAAGAGAAACACAAATTCACCATCGGATCGTTCTCCTCAGAATCCAGACCACGGGGAGCAAATGCAGCAAACGGGAGATCCAAACCGCCAGTTGTTATCTACAGAGGAAATACAGACTTTGATCTATATAATAAGCTGATTTAACAGCTTCTCAAAGCAAATGAAAAATAATAGAAGCTGAAAGGTTAAAAAATTTAAATCAAAGATTAAAAGTTTATATCATTAGTTACCTGAGTGCTGGGTTTGTTTACAAAAGCTCCGACCTTCCTCGTGATCGCGTTGAGTGACTCCACTGGGTCCGACGGAGAGACGCTCCTCCCCTCGCCGCTCTGCAGCAAGCCCTCTTCATCGCCACTGGTAGAAAACACCAAAGGATGTTTTTTTTTCTCCAAGCCATATACTTTCATATGCGGGTGAAGATTCTCAGTCATCAAGGTCATTGTCATTCCAAAAACAGTTAAACAATGCACTGGACTTTATTTCCAAGTTTAAAGACGTTTCGCTTTCCCTCCAGGAAGCTTTTTCAATTAAAACATTGAAAAAGTTTAATTTGAAAAAGCTTCCTGGAGGGGAAGCGTAACGTCTTTAAACTTGGAAACAAAAACAAGTGGATTGTTTAACGTTTTTGGAAAAAATACTTTGAACGACAAAAAACTGTTCAGCAAATCGACGTGAAGAACGTTGGCAGAAAGCTACCTGCTGCTGGGTGTGTTGGGAGCGTTTTCTACTGTCAGATGGACATCTGTTCCAGGAGCCAGAACCATCCCGACTTCTTTCCCCACATGTAAACCCTGAAAGGGAAGCCGAACACAGATCCTATAGTTTTAATGACGGACTTTACTGCTTCCCCTTCTATGTAGGAGCATCTGAGTAAATAAGGGTTTGTGGTTTTAAGATGATGTCTCTTCATCCCCTCGGCTAAAAATGAGGAAGAAATAGCTAATTTTTTAACAATAGATATACTAACAAAGGCATGTTTTAGTATTTTCCCCTCTAAGTACATGCATTGAATTTCCAAAAAAACATGAACTAATTATAAAAGAAATAGATTTTTTTTAAACACAATTTCCCAGAAATATCAGCAAACCCAATTATAGATATATGAAATATAAGTTATCTTTTAACACAATAAGTTTGTGTAATGATTGCAACTCTAATATTTTTAGTCAAAACATTTTTTTTTATTTCACAAAATAAAGTGATACATTATTGCAGATATATATTTTTTTTATCTTTTTCTAAGTGTGAAAAATATTCCTTTTATACATTATTAAAAAAAAAAAAGCATATTAGCAACCATTTAAAAATGTGTTTATTCTCTTTTTTCCTTTCATTTTGAATCCTAAAATTTGAAATGTCGTAGGTTGTTTCCGGCTCTTAACCAATTTTATCAGCTGGACTTGATGTCGATTCTTTAATTAATTCAGAAACTAACTTGACATTTAACAGCTTTTTATTCATATTTTTGACTGGTAAGAAATCCTTTTTGTTTAATGATTTTACAAATGTATCATTAACCGATGGTGGATATCTGTTAAATATACATTTTCTTAAAGATTTAAATATAAATCTTTTTCTTTTTTTTTAAAAGGTGATCTAATAAAACTAGTTTTATTGGCTGGATTGAAGAGAAAATGTATCTTTTGATTGTTTATTTTGTGAGAAAATATAAAAATGCTTTAAAAAAACAAATTTTATCCATCTTTAACTGTCTCGTTATCCGTCTAGGGAACGTTTTACACATCAAAAGTAATTCACCTGGTTGGTGTTGAACTCTGTATCTCCTCCTGCAGGTGCCGGTTGGTAGGATAACCTAGAGGCATAGAGCTAAAGAAACCAAAAAATAGAGCAGGATTTAACAAAGAATTAAAAAACTTTGAGGCTCCTGCAGCTGCTGAAGCAGTATGGAAAGGTGTGGGTCAAGCGTCATGAGCTTTTTATGGATCTACAAGTGATAGTGAAGGAAAAAAATAAACAAAAACATACCAAAATAAAGCCCAAGGGAAGCAAACTTTGCATTAAACTAACTGAGAAAGATGGAGAACATCCTGATGGACACACAGCGAGGAGCAGAAGAGCAGAGGTTTCTCACGCAAACACACACCGACATAGACTCACATTGTGAGCGACAAGTCCTGGAGCCAATGGGAGCTGAAGACTGTCCAGCGGGAGGGGCTTGGACAGTTTGGAAGGGGATGGACTCAGTGTGCAGACACACTGAATCCGTACAATGCGCACAGATAGATTTAGTAAGAAGACGGAAAATGAAACAAAAATAGTTTAAAAGAGAGTGAAATGATAACCAGCAGAATATAAAGAGACAGAGAGGAAGAAGAAGGGTGTGTGTTCTCACCTGGGAGGGAGGGGAGGTAGAGAAGGAGGTGGTGCAGACCTCCTGTGAGTCCTGCACTCCCAACGCTCCTCCGTCGTCGTCATCTGGGGCTCTGAATGCAAACAGAAAGCATCATTCTCCGTCCTTGAAGCTAACGGCACCAACGTGGCTTTCTATAAACCCACCTGTAGTTGCATGGCTGCCCCATGTTAATGGGGCGCGGATTGCCGCAGGGAGCATCCACGAAGTGATCCACGATGATTCCCATAATGGGAGCCGACCTTTCAAACTGCCTGAAAAGGGAAATTCATCCATGAGCCGCTGCCCTTTATGAAGCACTGAGAGAAACCTGCAATCAATTACCTGCTGGACATGAACGCCAGGTTGGTGCGGTAGGCGCAAGACAGTGTGACCGTGCCCACGGGAGTACCAACAACACCGACACGCACCGTCTGGAAACCTTCATGGAAAGATAGCAGAGCTTTCGAACCATCATAGATTAAATCCTAATCATACAGAGTAGAAATGAAGTTACCTTCTCCTAATCCGCCCAGCTGGACTTCCCCAAAGTAGATCCTACACAGGAGACAGCCTTTAGATAAACATCCCTATGTCACACGGCTCAATTCAGTTACTGGCAGCGCAGATCAGAGCACCTGTATAATATGACGTAATCGTGGCCCTGCTTTCTGGACAGCTTATAGGCAGGAGTTACCCTGGTGATTGCCAGCAGAGACTTCAGAAGAACCGACAGCCGGTTATAGACGGTGTAAGACACTTTAATGTCCTTATCGCACCTGCAGCACATAAAGTACAGAAATTAAACATAAAAAAAGCAGCTCAATTGGACCTAAAATAATCAAATATGGAAAAATCCACCACATGGACTTACTTCTCATTCATCTCCAGGCACCACGTTTCTAATTCCATAGAGTCACCCTGAGCGACGAAGATAAGGGAAGGAAAAGATGAGTGTGGGAACATCGCCCCTCTTTGGTTATGAGCAGATTTTTAAAATACAACGACCCGCCGATCTACCTCTGAGGTCTTCAGGGAGATCTCCACGCACATGGATCGGCCGATGCCAGGAAGCTGACCGGCGAGCGCCTTCTTGGCCTCATGAGTGACCTCTGGGATGTCTTTGATCGCCAAATTAAACTGAGAACAATGTCGAGGAGGAAATAGTCATTTACATCACAACATCAATAAGTTTAGTGCTGCAACTAAGGATTATTTAGCAAATTCATTTAATAATCTGGTGATTTTTTTTTTTTTTTGATTAATCGTTTAATAACTGGATAGCCAGTAAAGAAGTTAACTACGGTTTTACAAAATAAAACCAGGTGAAACTAAAACCTTTCCAATTGAGGAGTTCTGGATAGAGCATACTGACAGACGAAAGTTAAAAAAAAATCTTAAATACAAAATCTTTACATATTTTATTACAACTTTGATATAGTTTTACAGTCTCTTCATTCCAGTTAACGAATAATAGATTACTAAATTAGTTGAAGATTATTTTAATAATCAATTGATCCCGATTAATCCAATTGTTTCAGCCCTAAATAAGTTAGAAATATATGAAAGGAACAAACACTAAAAATTACGATTTAGTTTTTACCCAGTCTGAGCCGGTGGGTGATGAAGAGGAGCGAGTGCAGATCTTCTCCCCGAGGCGAGCTTGGACAATCACCTGGACAGTCTGCAGATATAAGAAGTGTATTAGATTAAAGAATGTGAATTTATTAGAAAATAGCGGTAGGAGATTCAAGGTCGTTGGGGATAAGGAAAGAGCTGAGCAGAAATTATAATATTTGGATTTTCCCCTCCCATTCGTGTTCCTTCCTCCACTATGCTCATGAGACAATGGATCCTTCGAGAGGAGGTTGGTAGAGAGGGATGTGGGTGCATCCCTTTAAAATGAGCAGAAAAGATGGCTGAAAGGATGAGATGAATTGGATGGATTAAAAAAAAAAAAACAACCGAAAAAACAACAAATGTGGGAGACCTTAGATATGTCCTTCTGCAGGTTCATCCAAAAGAAACGTAATTCCTAAGCAACAAAATTACAACAAAGACACAAGCTGTACACAAACCTCTTACCTTTAAGGCAAAAAACTTAATAAACTTGTCCAAGTCTTTCTTATCCTGTGGACTCAGGTCACTGTCCATGTTGTCACAACCCTGCAATCACAAATACATTTACGTTGGTAAATGTACACATAGTTAAAGGTTTTGTGTAAACAAATTGTAAAATATTTAAATATACAAGCAAAGAAAGGCACAGATTAAGGTTATTTTAGATTATTACCTCTGTACCAGATCTAGTCAAAAAATATGCATTACTATTAAAGATGTCTAACAGATTCAATATTTTAGATAAAAAAAACTGGTAAATATGTGAAAAATACATGGATGGATAAAGTTTGTAAAAAAAAACAAAAAAACATTCCTTTTGCAACTAAGCTTTGAAAAAATGTAAAAACTCAAAACATTTTGCAATATTTCCACCATGTGTGCAATATTAAGGTCTTTATTGAAACAAGAATTTAAATCAACAGAATAACTATAGGAGATGCTAAATTATTTTGCTACTAAAATAATGTAAATTCAAACACTGACTTAAAACTGATTTAATTTCGTTTTTTTAAATCTTTTTTAAGTGAGTTTTTAAATTAAAGTCATGCAGAATCAATTTGTTGGACATTTGGAATAACAGCATCAGCTGTCCTTAAAACCTTACACAACCACTAGTTCTAGAAAACAAATGGGGCCTCTTTGCTTATTAGAAATTACCAGAATAATTATTAAGGTTATACGTAGAAAAAACAACAACCGTAATCATTTAAAACTCAGAGCGTGTGTTTTAAAAATCAAGGACAAAACTGAGGTTTCCTTAAATAAACACAGATTTTTTTCCTAACAGACCTAACTGCTAAAAAACAGCGTTAGCATGTGGCTAATGCTAGCTGACTAACGGCTTTAAGGAGCATTCAGAGCAGCAAAACTTACATTAGTTGTTTCGTTAGCGACTGGCGTTCAATTTAATACTCATAAGATTAATTACATGACAGAAAGTATATTTTCCGAAGACATTTATAGGCCTGTTTCGGATATACACAACGTCAGCAGATGCTGTGCCACTTTTCTGTTTATCTTCTCCATGTCGACGTGTTTACGTAGCAGCAGTCACCGACTCGCATTTTCGTTGCTATCTTTTATAATTTATTTCTTCACCCTAACAATTTAAACAGTGATTGGACTATTCCGCATTGCAGTTTTTATGCTTTTATGGACTATTTTTTTTTATTTTATAGATATGTATTTATATGTCCAATGAAAATATTAATTACAGTGTCGAATATGCGGTTCGAAACCGCATGGAATGTTTCATTGCTTTATTTTAGCTGACAGATGCTGGGCTATCTGAAGGTAAAACGCGTTTTTTTTTTGTTTTAGAAATAAGTATTTGAAAAACTAAGAGTTTAAATTGAACTAATATATCTTCATGGAGTCAGCAGAGAGTTGTTCGGTGGATGAGCGGAGAATATAAATATATATATATAAACGAAGCTAGCTAGAAACTGGTTAGCATTTGTATTATTTTTGGGTTGTTTGAGTATTTTGTATAAGTTAAAATTGCACATTTTGATTATTATAGTTCTTAGAAAGAAAGTCTTTCTTGAAGCAGTTGAGTTAAAGCTAGTGCATTGCTCAAACATTACCAGTGCTTTAACTCCTCTATATGTTGTTACATTGCAAAGAAAAAAAGTCAAATATTTAAATGAATTGTTTTGTTTCGTCTGAAAATATATATAAAAAACAATTATATTGGAATTAGATGCCACAGATTTCCAAATAGATTTTAGTCCTAACATCTAACTTTGGAAATTGCTTAGATCTGAACCAAAGGTCCCCAAACATTTTATGCTGTCTACACCTAAATAACAATAATAAACTTGTTATAAACCTGTTGAAAACCTTGATCTCATAAAGATAAATATCATTCCACTTCATATAGAGAAGTAAATAGGTATATATAATCAGTTTACTAGAAAAGCTTTTAATGATCTAATTTTATTATTTCAAATGTATAACTTTTGAAATAATAATTTGATGAGAGTTCGGATTATTTAATTTTGCATTTCATAATTGATTTCGTTTATGAAATAGTGTATTAAATGAATAAATAAATCATTAATTTAAATACCTTTTAGGGATATTTAATGGATGTTCATTATTCAATTGGCATTCATAATTATATAACATGTTTATTATAACATTTTGTCCCACCATACAACTCAGGAGTCAGATTTATTGTTTTTAATTTTAAAGTTTAGTTCTCATTATACGTATTTGAGTGGTTTGGTGTTGTCCTTCATATTATATTTCTCGGACTAGATCACAGCCTTGGAATACTTTAGTTTTTTGTGTGATGTAAATTTCTAACACCACCCAGGAGTATTTGTTTGCTGTTTCTTTTATTTTCTTATGTGTAGGTTTTACCCCCAGCATGGCCATCCCCATAGCGGTCTTAGACTGTGATCTTCTTCTGCACGGTCGAGGCTGCAAGACTTTGGACCGCTTCGATCTGGACTCTGTTTCAAACGACATTCTCCTCTCAAATTTTGGCTTTCCGAGGGAATTCATTCTGTATCTGGTGGAATTACTCAGAGAGGTGCGCATCTTTATGCATTGCGATGTTTTAAAGAGAACAATTCTCCATATTGTGTTTACACCTTGCTGTGTTGCAGACTCTGTCCAGGAGGACCCTGAGGTCCAGAGCCATCAGTCCTGAGGTGCAGGTCTTGGCAGCGTTGGGCTTCTACACATCCGGCTCATTCCAAACATCCATGGGAGATATAATAGGGATAAGCCAGGCCTCCATGTCCAGATGTGTGACTGTTGTCACCAAGGCACTGGTGGAGAAAGCACCACAGTTCATCACTTTCAACAGGTATGGTAGATACAAGCCAAATGCCTTTAGTTCTAAAGCTAAGCTCCTGTATAGAATAACATGGTGATACGTGTCGTTCACACAGAGATCCCTCCAACACAGAGTACTCCTTCCAGGAGTTTCAGAGGGTGGCAGGTTTTCCGGGAGTTCTGGGTGTTCTTGATTGCGTTCAGGTTAGCTAACCCTCATGTATAACTCTTTTCAACAGTTGAGCTTTCCCATATTTTATCACGTTTAACAATGTCGCTGACTTATCTCTAACCGTCCTCTCACTCCGTCAACTGCAGGTTGCCATCAAAGCTCCAAACAACGAAGCCTCCTCGTACGTGAACAAGAAGGGCTCCCACTCTGTAGCTTGTCAGCTGGTGTGCAACGCCCAGGGGCTCTTACTCAGCGCAGAAACGTGGCCCGGCGGGCTGCAGGACACAGAGATCCTGCAGAGATCAGCTCTTTACAAACAGCTGCAGGACAATGAGGAGGGCTGGCTCCTGGGTGAGATGCGCTCTTAGCTTTAGGGAAGCGTTTCACATGAAGAAGTCAGCAGGTAATGTGGATCTGGTTTTTTAAAAGGGGATGTACGTTATCCTTTAAAGAAGTGGTTGATGACTCCCCTTGAGAGCCCAGAAACGGATGCAGAGTTTCGGTATAATCTGGCTCACACGATGACGCATGAGATAGTGGACAGAACTTTCAGGGCCATTCAGACCAGATTCCGATGTTTAGATGGCATCAAAGGACACCTGCAGGTATCTCTTCACTAAAGCAGGCATATTCCTTTATAGGAAGACTAAACAAAACTGTGTTTCATATGTTAAAGTCTCTGATATCACGTCTTCTCTCTTCTGAGCAGTATTCTCCAGAAAGAAGCTCCTCCATCCTTCTAGCCTGTTGTGTTCTCCACAACGCCTCGCTGCATTCCGGGCTGGACGCCTGGACTCTGGAGCGGACGGAGCCTCTGGAGCAGCCCAGCGGACCCGAGCAGAAGCTGGAGGAGCGCGACAGTGAGGCAGAGGAGCTCCGGAAACGGATCATTCTCGAGCACTTTAGCTAGAGACATCATAACTCATGACTCCCCTTTCTTCTGTTATCATCCATCAAGAAAATGAATAAAACTAAAGACATTTACAGTGAAGGATCCCGGCATTAAACACAGGGAGGAATAAACTCCACAGACGACATGTTGCTGATGCAGTTTTTTAATATTTTGCTCATTTCTACGCTACGGACTAAACTACGATAACATAGATTTATATATATATATATGGAGGAACATGCAGGACACTATACAACAAACTGAGATGACAAAACACCCAAACACATTTCAAACATCCAGAAGCTCCTAATTACTTTGAGGACATTCAGAAAACTTTCCAAAGGATCAAAGAGAGGTTGGAATAATATGGCACTTCCTGGAGATTTGGGGCTGTTTAAACTGTGTGTAGCTGCTGCGTCATCTTAAGTTTACTCACAAACCCTTCTTTTCAATTGATGCCCACCCCAAATCCCCTTCATGTTTTCCTTCCCCACAGGACATTCCACAGGTTAAATTCCGGGATTATGACAGTACAAAAACAAAAAACAACCCCCCCCCCTCCCTATTTACAACAACTTTGCTGGAAGGTGTGATCATTTTATGTACATTTGGTCCCCGACACGTTTGAGAAGAGTGTGGATCTGCCTGCAGTCACGAGACGCATGATGTGATCATTTCCTGACGACCAAACAGACGCAAGGAAGGAAAAACGTGATTAGTTGCAATGAATTAAATGTTTTTATACAAAAAGTTATGAGATTTTCGTTCTTGTCAGAGCAGGGTGTATATGAGATAGTGGTGTTGAAATTAAAGTTTTTTATCAAACTAAATCTAGTGGTTCTTTTAATCCTGGAATGCTTCAGTCCTTTGATTGGCTTGGTTAATATGTACACAATTTGTACAAACCATCAATATATAGAACAAACTGTTGCATATTAAATCCTTACTGAAATTGAAGTATATATATATATATATATATATATATATATGGGGCTGAATAGATATTTGAGACATATGGAACAAACATTTTTAAATCATGAAGCACCCAGTTTATAGGACAACAGATCAACATTGTGTTATTACAGTTCAGACAACCAGATCAGGTTCTAGCTTTTACACCCAGTCATATTCCTTTATGCCAAATAATCTTTTTTTTTGTTTTGCATAAAATAAATATGCCATTTTTTAATGCTCATAATATATTAAAAGTTTAATTTTTTTTATTTTCTTATTATTTAAAAAAAACAAAGATAAGCTAACTTGAAAAAAAATCAGTACATGTATTTTTTTGCATAAATTAAAGATGCTTTTTTTTTTATGCTGCAAATATATTACATAAACAATTTATATCTCCATAAAAAATACTTTTATGTGACATTTCCTACGCTATGAATGGTACCATTTTTTGTTTTTTAAAATAAAAGAATATACACCCTTAAAAAAGCAAATTGTCAGAACTAGGAGTAAAAAAAAGTTATTATTTAAGTTGCAAAAATATCCTATAATTGTTTTATTTTAAAAGTGATCATATTGGGGAACTTTGTTAAGAGTGCATGCTGCAGCTCTCTCTCCACACTTCCTGCAACTCTGGTAAACAAGTGAAAAAAGCCTTAAAAAAAATAAAATAAACATTCCTATCTGACCAGAATCACTAAAAAATTGGAAAAAAATAAAATTAGCTTGAACTCTAGGCTTATCATATATATATATATATATATATATATCATCCAGAACTTCCTGGTTCCTGAGATCTAACTAAATGTGACGTAAGGCAGTGGCTAGTTTCTCTTAGGCCCTTCAAAATGGAAAAAAATAAGAAAATGTCATTTTAAATGGGGTAAAACGTTAGCAAAGAGGACCCTTTTTGTGGGATCACCAAGCTGCCACCCAATCGTTTTAAAGCATTTAACACCTGTTTACCAAGGGTTTCTTCTTTAATGTTGATGAGCACAGTAGGTGGTTACTGCCCTGGAAATGAGCATCCAACCCTGAACCTTACCTCCAAGTCATATGGTTGTTTCAGGAAATGGAACTTAAAAAAAGTACAATAACCCCCTATATGTATAGCAGTTACATTTTGCACCAAGTATACAGTGAAATAGGCCATATTAGACAGTAAAACATGGAAGGCACTTTAAAAAAAGGGCACCGCTTCAATATATTTTATATCTATCCACTTAGGGGCTAGAATATTTTAATCTCTATGCTTTTAATTCAATCTGATTATTTTGGGGTTAGAGAATCAGATATAAAAGCTAATTTTGCTGCTTTTTATCTATACAACTAATGATATATGACTACATAAAACATAAGCTCTTCACTATTAGGTCTAATCTCAATTGGTCTTAAGCATCAATGTCCATTTGGTGGCGAAATATCAACATTTTATCTTTTATTAGCTAATTTAGTCATAAAAATGTGGAGGCAAAATATTACCCTCCTGCCTTCTGACCAACAGCCATGTCTGTTATTTTTTCAATTAAGAAAATTAAATCAGATAGAAACGTTCTATTAAGAGTAGCCTCTTTTAGTCCCTTGTAAATGATGAACTTCCCTTTGATTAATTAGCTGATTTAAAGACAAGTTCCACTGGATTCTATTATTTGGCACATGTTTGTGTATGTAGTGTGACAAAATGTGGGGAAAGTGCTTTTGCAAGACACTGTGCAGGAAAAAAAAAACTAATTGGGTGAAAATAATTAGTTGGTCTACAAAACATGATTAGTGCATTAAAACAGTTCCAACAAAAGGCTCATGTTTACATCCAGATTCTTAAAGTATTAACGGGACGATGAAGGATGCTGATGCGTAGGTTGATTTTCTGATGTGAGAACAGAAGGATGAAGCGCTTCAGTGGGCGAGTAGGAAGAAATTATGAAATCTCTGAGACTTTGCCTGGATTGGTTGCTCTGTGGAGAGGAACAAAAAAAAAAGGCAGCAGGTTAAAGCCTGACAGTTACCTATACAAATCTCAGCAGGGTTCAGAAGTTGTTTGTACCTTTGTTCTAATTTGGGCCCGTTTGTCTGGTTGCTGTGGGTGTCAGCTGTATGCCGACGTGTCTGGGTGTAAGAGTGGATCTCTGATTGTAGCCTCTCTCCTTCTGAGGGCACCAAACTCTCCTCCAGGGGAGCCTCCTCGTCGTAGAAGAGCAGGCTGCGGGAACGGACTGCAACACACAAATACACTGGAATTAAGCCCCAGGTGGCTTTTGACTAAATCACAGTATAAATAAAGCTGATCTGTGAAGGCCTCACAGGCTCATTTCTCTCCTTTTCTTCAGGGTTCAAAAATATTTTAAGTAGTAATAAGACAACAGGTACAAACTTAAATTATTAGAATGCTTTAAACATTTAAATTTGAGTTTCAAAACAGAATTAAAAATATTCTCTTACGATGTTTTTTAAATATCTGTTTTTTAATTGTCCCTTGAACGCATCATCTCAAACGCGCCAAAACATAAGATTGAAACTAGAGAGTGACACGGGAGTGGATTTTCACTCCTGTCCCGTCCCACTCCCACAGAAAAAAATTGTGTCCCGTCCCGATCCAGAGTAGAAATCTAAATCCTGTCCCGTCCCACTCCTGGTGAAGTTACTCCCACTCCCATCCCGCTCCCATTCAGAATGACTCCCGCTCCCGCACCACTCCCATGCTCTGTTCGAAAACCTAGGACGCGTCCTTAGAAGGCCAGATTCGAAGTACGATTACGTCATAGTGCGGCGCTGAGGTCTGGTCGGATTCCAAGACTCCTCGTTATGCGGCCTTAAAATGCGTCCTTGTTTTTGCCCGATTTGAAGGACGGGTGTTGATGTATCCTCGGTATCCTTGGTTTACCCAGGATTCATTGCGAGACCAAGCAAGCCGTGATCAGAGGAAAGGTTACTTGGCGCCGAACAGTGGTGAAAATTGGAAGTTCAGTTTAATATAATCCAGTCTGAATAGTTCCGTCTGAAATGAATGAAAATAGTTGTTTTAATGGTTATTAAGTCAGATATGTGACGGTAATGTTTGATTTATCTAAAGGTTTTTATCTGTTACTGTGTAAATGAGTTTGGCTGTAATTTAAGGACAGATTCTAATAGATCTGCAGAGGGGGGACTATAAATCTGATAGGAGTTTTATCTTTTTATTGCTGTTTTGCACAATATGCTTAACTAAATATTTTGTGTTGTTGAATATTAGAGATTTTGCAGATATGTTTTTAATACATACATTGTTTAGATTTACTTATATGTTTCTACCCCTTTTATAGAATAGAAAATCCCTTTACTGTCCCACAATGGGCAAATTTACAGCAGCAGAAAGATTATTGAAAATGGTCACACAAATGTGGACCTTAGAAAAATGTATAAGAATAACATAATAGGGAAGAGTAAAAAAAAAAAAAATACAATTCTGTAAAGTGTTTTAACAATATAAAACTGGAGAATAAATAACCAATATGCAGCTATGGACATTTTTACAGTGATGGATATTTGAAAATAGCAGCAACATCAGAGATGTGCAGAATGACAGCAGCAGGTTATTTAACTGACTAAGGTTTCTATCATTACATTTGATTTGATTAGGTCCTGCTCCCGGTGGTTGGAACCTTTATTCCACTCTGGATTCTCATCAGTCTTTGTTCATTTTACAATAAAAAAGAAATAAATAAACAAACAGTTTAGGAAACTTCGGTTTACATTCTTTTCCTGCTTTGTGTGTCAACTTTCGCGGTTGCTAAGCAACAGACCTTACGGCGATAAAACCCGCTGAAGGGTAGACCTGGTCGAATTCACAGCCAAAACTCTTCCGGTCTCCTTATTTTCACGGACTTCAAAGGATCCAGTCTAAGTAGACCGCGTCCTTGGAGGATGCAGCCCAGGATTTCGAACAGAGCCCCATTCTTGTTTTTGAGCCAGGTGAAAAACTCAGAGCGGAATCACTGTTGGTTTTTGGGTGGTGTAGTTTTTTTGACTCGCATTATAGTGTAGGCTTAAAGGAAAAAAACTAAAAAATGGCGGCGCCGCGCCAGTACTGGATTTTTTTTCTTTCTATTTTATTTTATTTTTTGGCATTGATCCTAGTTTTTTTTGTTGTTATTACCGGTTTGCTCCCGCTCCCGTCTGCTCCCATTAATGTTTAATCCTGTACCGTCCCAATCACGTGATCGTTACTAATACTGACTCCCATCCCACGGGAATCCCGTGACCCATGGGATTCCCGAAAAAATGTCAGTCTCTAATGGAAACCAGTGAAAGTAAAGTCTAGTGACATCAACCTCATAAGAGCAGAATTGTAAAACGTACCCGTATTTCATACACCTTATAATAGCAAAGAAGCTTTTTATAGAACTTTTGTCCTCGGTACAAATTAAAGAAAGAAACACAACATCTGGCAGCTGCTAGAAGCACAGCTAACCAGAGACGTAGACAGAAAATTTTTATAAGGGTGGCCAGGCAATAACCAATGTACACTGAAGGGTGGTCCGAATGTAGATAGGCACCAGAACCTCAGGGTCAATCTACACTGTTCCAACAGGAAAATTAACAAGCAAAACATCATTTTTTTCTAAATAAAGACAAACTATACTTTCCTACAGCTTTTGCTAACAAATAGACGCACATATTTAAACATCCGAAATTTCTAGATAAAAGGTATAGTTGATAAAACTCTTTCCCTTTTGAGTTCTTGGGCATAAATCTTTTCCATTGTCATTACTTACCTACTTGTATCAATAAACATTCTGCATAAAATTAATATTTACAAGACCTAATATATGCATAAGTAGATTATTTGATAAGTTTTTATTAAAATTGTTATTTATCTTTGAGTTCACTGAAGACTCCTAGATGACTTGCAGAGACATATAATTTTCTCTTTACCCGATAAAACACAAAATCCAGTTCTGAAAAGAGCAGGAATTCTGTATTTATCATCTTTGATGTTAGTATATTGATGTGTATAATTAGCCACAAAAAAATTTAATGTTTTGAATACTCCACTTGAGAGTATTACTGCTGCCACCATCTGTATTAGAGGGAAAAAATGGTAGGGGTGGGATTGGCTAAGGGTGGCCATGGCCACCCCGGCCCCCAATCTAGCTCCGCCCCTGCAGCTAACAAAAAGTTAGTTTGTTTTTAGCTACTTTTAATCTGTTTAACTCGTCGCTAGCGTGGGTCGTAAGCATTAGACAATGTCAAATAAAGCCTAAAATGAAACAACTTTTAACCGAGAAAAATGTAAATACTGTCTGAGGCACCTTCCATCAGACCTTCACAATAAGAGCATACAACTTTTTGGTGTGTTATGAACATATATTTTCATTAGAAGTCATTTATTTTAATGGCCATAAACCCTAATGGAATGAATGGTGGTGCATTTTTTTGTTTGTTTTTTGCTTCTCCATGACATGACGTATGATACAGCAGTATTCTGTCCAGGTTTAAGAAGATGAAATCAAGAAACAAATTTCGTATATATATTTTGATAATCCAACAACAAATTTTGTCATGATAGTCTTACAAATATTTTAATGTTCTTCATTTTCATCCCAATGCCTAGAAACTTTCCCTGATAGTGGTTTTAATGAAATCAATTCAATATCATAATATATATGAATATTACATTATATATAGTAATGGAAATTACTGTTCTGGAAATTAAAAAGTGTTTTTGATTTGTTTTAAAATCTCCTGGCATATTATCATGTTAATCTCTGCTCTAGAGCTAGCATAAAATATGCTTAAAATACACAATATAAAATGGTATTTTTCTAATTATTGGTACATTCACAGGCAGGGCCGCTGGAAGTAATTTTAAACAGGGTGTGTTTTAAGAAATTGTTTGTATTTTTTGGACAAAACACCTATGATCCAATAGCCCTATTTAAAATACAATAAAAACAAATAAGTAAATAGATTGAGATTCAGTACTTTATTCTCATATGCACTTCAGCGAACGCAACAAGGGTCTGTAACACAGAGACATCATCAATTCTCAGGTGAATATGTGTAAAGTCTCTCATGAGCCGATGAATCCGAAACGCGTTTCTGTGCCATATGTCCTCCTCTTTTCTGTCATTAGACTATGTAAAATTGCTAGTATGCTGCTGTTACCACTAGCTTGCTCGACTTTGCCATGACAACGTAACTTTCATGAGCTTGTGTTGATTAGGCCTCGAAATAATTAATTAAAAATCCAAATATACGTAATGGTAAAATTTTTTACAAAGTGAAAATGAAAGTGTGTGGGTTCTGCGGAGTTAGTGGCCCTCTTCCTGACCCTAAGCTGTCTAGGAAAGAGTAAAAGTTGGGCCTCAGTTATTGTTTAATAATCCAAATCACTGGAGTTTAAAAACATTTTTAATTGGTGCAAACTTTTCAGAAACTGGGCATAATTCCAGTCTTAAATTCACCTTAATTCCAGCTGTTCTTCTAAGATTTAACAAAAAATATTCCTCTGCCTGTACACTCTGCATAGTAGCTCTCTAAGACTTTAATAAAAAGAAATTAGGGTATATTACAGCCCAGTTAACTGAAAACTGCTAGCACATACCAAAAACATATACTGGCACTGTAGGTAATATGTCTACCTACCCTGACTGGTCGTGTAGAGGTCCGCTGATGGCGAAGGAAGGGAGGAAGGTGAGGAGTGAGAGGATGAGGAGGACAAAGAGGAGGATTGAGAGAAAAGCGACAAAGGGGAGAGACAAGGAGAGAAGGAGCCCAACACCAGGACGAAACACAACGCCATCATCTGCATAGAAAGAGAACCAAGACCCGTACATTAACAAATAAGTCGAACATTAACTCAGACCTGACTCTCTTTCTAGACTGTTTAAAAAATGTATAAAAGCAGCTATCAATAACAACCTGGTGACAAAGTCACCTCCCTGCTGGTTAAATAATTTATTAACCTGAATCGAGTTTAATGACACACCTGTTGGCAACATGAAGTAGGCCTAGAAATCTTTAACAACTAGAAAACCTGCTTTGATCTAAATAATCAGGGCAGGGGGCCCTAAATCAGATAAGAAACAAATTCATAAACATCGGTCACCCTGGAAACTGTGTAGCTTTCCCACAATGACCAGCCCACCAACATCACTCCAAGGGAAAATCAGCAAATGCAGAAGGAAAAGAATCCAGAAAATCTAGAACTCTACAGTCCTAATCATGGCCAGAGTTCATGAATTAACTATGAGAAAGAGAAACTGGACAAAAATGGAGAGGCTCAGTGGCCTCTACCTCTGCTGACATCTGTCATATTCATCAAGACTCCTTTACAATCCATAGAAAGTAATCTGTGGACTAAAGAGACAAGAGCACAACATTTTGGGACATATTTTTCTTGCAATGGTGCGTTCACACCAAACTCGTTCTGGGCATCTAAGCATATGATATACATGCAAAGTCAATGGTGGTCAGCATGAAGAATAATGGAGAGGTTCTGGATGTCGGAGCGGACCAGCCCTAAACACTGGAGTTCAGGAATCTGAACTTTTGTAGCTTGATGGGGAGCGTCAACCAATAAGAAAATAGAATCAAGGACTTTTCTGGGAGACGGACACTACAGAGAAGTCTGCATATGAAATATTTGTAAATCTAAAGGGGTTAAACTCCACAGGTTTTAAAAAGCCGGAGGAATGGATTTTTATGTACAAAGAAAAGAGAGCGAGCTCTGCTCGTTATTACTCATTTTCTCCCAGATCTGTGGCAAAACTATTTATGAATCACTACACTAAATAAAAACTTTAAAACCTGCCGGCGAAAAAAAATTAAACTTTAGATTCTAGTACTTGTCATTTTAGCCAAAAAGCATTTTTGGTGACTATCAGCCCTCACGAATAGCAGCGTCAAATCCCCAACAGCCTGGCTGGTGTTCTGTCAGATCAACATACGCATAGTCAATACCCGTTTATCCCTTCAGTTTTGTACGAAAAATATACTTTAAAATACCTAGACTGGCATGTATCCCTTTAGTAATGTGCAAAAAAAAAAACAAACAATTTAAGGTCAGATCACCATACGCTTCAAAACACACCAAAAAGTAAGCATTTAAATACTTTAAACTACCTCAACTGGTGTGTACGGAAGAGGATTAGGGCCACTGGAAAAAAAAAGTTAACTGATTTTTAAATTTTATTTCAGTTTTGTATGGGAAAAAAGTCAGAATTCTGACTTTAATCTCAGAATTCTGACTGAATTCTGACAATAAAAAAAGTCAGAATTCTGAGAAAAAAAGACAGAATTCTGAGATTAAAGTCAGAATTCTGAGAAAAAAAGTCAGAATTCTGAGATTAAAGTCAGAATTCTGATTTTTTTTTCCCATACTAAACTGATATAAAATCTAAAAATCAGTTAACTTTTTTTTTTTTTTTCTACAGTGGCCCTAATCCTCTTCCGTAGGTGTGTATCGCTTTAGTCATGTACAAAAAAACGATTTAATTACCAATACCTACTTTTTGGTGTGTTTTGAAGCGTATGGTGATCTGACCTTAAATTGTTTGTTTTTTTTGCACATTACTAAAGGGATACATGCCCGTCTAGGTGTTTAAAGTCTATTTTTCGTACAAAACTAAAGGGATAAATTCAAATCCAATGTTTTGCGCATGCGTATTGACTATGGGTATGCTGGTCTGATGGGTTCTGCTGATCTGCTGTGGTCTGGCACTGCATATTTTAGCAGGATCATAGCACAGATAACGCTTTCAGGTAGACTTTCTCATTAAAAAATGTTTTAAAACTTTAATTTTTTCCTCAAATCATTGAAGCAAATAAAGCCAAGCTGATATATAGCTTGCAATGACAGAATAGAGTATCTTGACCAGCGTCCAAATTTTGCCGTTTAAGTGTTTAGGATGGCCAGAACACAGAGCATCAAGCATGATGCTGGCAGTATGATGGTCTGAGGCTCTTTTCAGTACCTGGATGATTTGCTTTATCTAATAATCAAATCTGATGATCCCAAAGCTTTAATATTGGTATAATTCACACAGTTGTTTACAGTAGCAGCAGTAATACTTTACCATTAGGCATGTTCCTGTCTGAGTTGACGCCATTTTACACGAACGGGGGATGACTTTCCCTGAAATCAGAGACTGGAGCTTGTGCAGCTGCTGTAAAAGAGACCTGAGGATAAAACAGACAGAAAGAGACGTAAACAATTTGGAGAGGAGTAAATATGTCAGCGTCCTCGTCAGAGCTCCCCTCCCACATGCTCCTGAGCTAAACACCCCATTGGAGCATGGATTCTGCTGTTTAGTGTGTACAGTACATTTCAACCTCATGGTTTCCTGTTTTATTTTCACCTAAACATCATGGGAAAATGCATCTGGAGAGCAGGGCTCTGATGGTATCAACTGTACCCCGGCTGTTAGGACACCAGAACCACTAGGTGGAGATAGAGAACAAGCCTACATGGGTTTAAATACTTTAAAAAAAGGAAAAAATCAAGTCACTCCAGCTGACACTCAGGTGTAAAATTAAAATACAGCTCAGAAGCTGCAGATCTTATCAACTAATAAAGGATTTAAGGGATGTTGACGTCCATCTGATGGGAGATACAGCTAAGCTTATTGCCTCTTAAATATCCAGCACTAAGATGAGCATCTTTCTTTAGCAACCATAGAATTTAGGGTTAATAATGTTGGTTTTAAAATCTACAGGTTTCTATAACTTTTCTTTATCTTTTACAAATCCTTGACATAAAATAACTTAATTTCTACAGAGAAAATTATACTATCCTCTCATAGCAAATAAAGTACTAACACCTAGATTTGACCTGTAGAAAAAAAAGTAGCGCATGGGACCAAACAGCCCACTTATGGGTGCATTTTGGGACATTTTTAGCTTAAATCCAGTTTAAAGCCCCTTTTTAAAGCTGCACACAGTTTGGATTTTAATGAGAGTGAGCGTGCTGACTCATGTTTCCCCGCTTTGTGCCAGCTCATTGTTCCTTCGTGTGGTTGTTAAACATATTCATCAGCGTGTATAGTGGGAAGGGAAGAGGTGGGGGCGCCTTGCATGATGAAAGCTGCTTTAATGACAGACTCGGGCTCAGACGAGACGCAGACGGACCCTTTACCTCCTCCAGACCCACCCACCCACCTAACCACCCAGCCCAGGATAAAAGTAGATTGGTTTCATATCGTTATAATAACAGAGTAGACGGCAGAGCCTGGTTTAACGCATCTGAGCTCAATTTCAGTTTATACTCCTTTAAACCTCACGGTGTCAAAAACTCGTATTATAAAAAGATATAAAAGGTTCTGACATGATTTACAGCACCCGAAATGACGGCTTTTGTCTTAGTCACAGTTCAGGATTGGAAAGACAAGAAGACATGCTTTAAAATAAAGCAAATGTCTGCTGATCTGTAATAAATCAGGACGTCTCTAAAAGCTACTAGCATAGATTTGCCCGAATCTACAATGTCACAAATGTCATACAGGTTAAACAAGGTCAAAAAACCTCAAAGCTCAGTTGGATCAAAAAGAATATAGTGGCTTTAGGAAATGTGGAAACCAGAGAAGGGCAACGTAAAGCATCAAAAACAGAAATGTGTGGCATTATCTCAGTTCTCCTGGGACTCTGGCTGCACAATGTGAAAAAAAAGCAGATTATGATTCTGTGGGGGAACCTTACCCTCCAACCTTATGAATGTTAAGCCGCTCTAAGCATTTTTGCTGTTAGTTTTGTCATCTTTCTGTTTATATTTTTAATCTAAGTTCCCATTATTTGGACGCCATTTTTTATTTGATCAAAATCCATATTTATTGGCAAAAAAAAAAAGAAGGGAAAGGCAAAACACATTATCCATCTCTCACTTGATCTCCCCTGTCTGTCACTGATGATAGTGCAAACATCATTAGAGGGATAGATAACCCAAGTCACTGTTTTTCTGACCCTGCACACAAACACCTCATGATGGACTGTGGTAATATCTGCAAGGTGCGTAAAACCTCACCTGTTGGCAGTCTCCAGGTTTTCTACTTTCCTCCACAGGTCGCTGTTTTCTGACGTGTAATTCTCCACCCTAAAGGATACACAGACGGATTATTGTAATATTTCTTTGCTTGGTTTCCCTCTAAAAGGATTTAAACATTCCTCGGAGCTACAGCATCTCAAAAAGGAAGCAAAGGTCTCTGCAATAAACAGTAAATAGATAGAAAAACAACATTTTGGACCACTAAAGAGAAAGGGGAGTTTATATTTAAGCAGTAGAATAAAGCCTTGGAGGTTTAAGTCTGCAGCACAACCTGAGGCTAATCCAGTTAATTAAATAAAATCATCCTTATTACTAAAAGTCTTGCTACGTCTTCTAATGTAAAATAATATTGTTTTCAAAGTAAAAAAAAACATGAGACCTTTTTTCTTGCCTTAAAAATAGATAATCTAGAAAGAGATTAAACCCAAAATAGAGGCATTAAGACAAAAACACTTTCTCATCACAGTCTTTTAAAGTTTCTTTAACATAAATTTGTGACAATTTTCTCTAGACTTTTTTACAAAATTGCTGGAGAGTAGTGTCACTATCCGACCCATCCCGGAAGCACGATCCGTACCATCGGCTCATTTGCTTATGTGCAACCAGATATACATCCGGGTCGCTCCTTGATTTTACTTTCTAAAAAATACCAAAATTGCATTTTTCCCTCCCTAAAAGTAGTATGCGTACTAAACTATAAAGGTAAAAGGTTACTAATGTATTTCCTGAGAAATAAATACCTTGAAATCCTTTCTTTTTTATCACCCAGTGCCCGATCTGTACCGATCTTCAATTTAAACATAAATCTAGTCTTTTTGAGTTTTATTTTTTCCTTTCGTGTTAACAAAATTGTATATAGTGCCTTATCTAAAGAAAGAAACAACTAAAATATAGATAAACATGGTTTAATTATATTTTGCCAGACTCTTCTGAACAAGTCTAATGATGATGTCAGACAAGCAGTTTAACAGAAAGAATGTAGAAAACATGAAATTGTCACATAAAAGTCATACCAAATTATTTAGAGAAGCATTATAGGAATTTTTATTGATTTAAGGATAAAAACAAGTACTTTTAGTACCATAATTACATTATTTATGGCGACCTGGATGATATCTGTTTGCGCATGCGCAAATGAGCCAATGGTACGGATCATCCTTCCGGTACGGATTGAGTAGAGAAAAGTTGGTCCAGTCAAAGTAAGCCCCTTTGTCTCTAGGCCCAAAATGAACCTGCTGATTATTTTCAGACCATAAACTTTCTCTGAATGAAAAATCCCTCTTATTAATACTCTGAATATGCTTAGTCATCCCTTTCAAATTGTAACATAGAAATAAACAATCATAGAATGAAAACGGATGAATCACCCCTTTTTTCTGGTCATCCCTTTGTTCTAATCTTGTTGATCTTTATTACCAACATAAGATCATCATCACTCTGATCTTCTAGACGTTGTTTAGCTCACAAAGTGATTCTATTAGTCAGAAGAAACTTTAATGTAGAGGGATAAGAGACGCAGCGCTGTGATTCATACCACGTCTCTCCATTCTGATGGGATTCATGGGACATTCTGCAACCATCTGCATGACCTGCTCAGTGTTATTATTGCTCCATGTTGTGATGAAAGGGGTTGTTAAAGCAAATCCATCTTTTCTTTCATTTTCCAAGACAGATTCTGTGAATCTGGCGCATATGTTCTGCAGGTTACTGGAGTCCAGCCATCAGGAGAACGGGTCAGAAAAAAGTACAAAAAAACCTCGAGAACTGATCAACAAAAGCCACCATAGATTGGTTTCTATGCATTTTCATTCTCTCGTTTCTCTTTATAGCAGCTGGGAAAGCCTCCAAATACAAAAACTAGCTCCTGTCTGAGCCATCCCTGCCAACTTCATATTACCATTACACAACTCTTTTTTCCACCTATTCATCAAGAGCAAGCAAATGGTTGTAAATAAAAAAATATATATGGGTGGAATGAAGTGAAGGAAAACCTGCATATCTCAAAAAAGTGGCTCTAGGATTAACAGGAAAGGTTATGTATTAAATTCTCTGAAACGTCATTGGCTATGAAGGCAAAGATGATGTATTTAAATGTAATTACACATGAGTTCTGGCTGCACTTTTTCAGAGAATTAAAGCGCATGATTTGTAAGTAGTGTAATTGGAATAGCCTGTAATGTAAAAAGAGAACTAAAAGCAGTGGAAAAAGGAAGTCTTACTTCTTTTCCAGACATTCCACATACTCCTTCTTCTTTCTCCGACTCTCCTGAGCTGAAATCTAAACAAACAAAAAAGTTTTTTTTAAAACTTTATAATGGTTTTACATTGTCATTTTATTTTATCGATCGCAACCAAAGATCATCCCCATCAACTGCAGATCTGACCTTGTTTTTAATCTTCCGTCTGACTCTCTTCAGTGCTTTCTCCTCGCTCTTGGTGAGGGGAAGTTTGTTTGGCACAGGGTAACCCTCTGCTACCAGGGTCCTCTTCTCCTCCTCAGTCAGCATGAGGGGTCCTGAGCCCTGCAGCTTCTGCATAAGAAGGTCAAGGAAAATATTAAACATTTTAAAAAGCTTCATATGTTAAGAAAAACTGCATTGGATCTCTCCAAATGTGTTTTAATGACGATGGGGACGAAGCTGACTGGACTCACATGTGGTGCCGTGAGGAGAGGGGAGGAAGAGATGGCTATTGAGGAAGAGGAAGAAGATCCACGACCTCCTGGCCTCTGTTGTGGCTGGGGTGAGGACGGAGGGAGAGGAAGGTGAGGGGAGGACGGCGGGAGTGAGCCGTCACTGTCTCCATGGTTACTGCTGGGAGGGGTGGGAGGGAGCTGCAGAGCGTCATCTGAAATGGAAGGAAGCGTTTAGGGAGAATGAGTAATCGCAGGAGGTAAAGTTAAAGGACGGAACAGGTTGGACTCAGGGATGCTGTCAGCTTCATTTAAAAAAAAGGCTGCTGTGTCTGCTTCATCCATTTTTATTTTCAGTTGTTCTCATCCTTTATGCCTCATTCTTATAAATTATCAGAATAAGTCTCCTGAACCTCTTTATCATTCATTTTCCATTACAACCCACCTTTCATCCCATAATACTCAATTCTTCTTTTTCCTCATTTCAACTTCTATTCATCCATCATTTAATAAGGACGCACGATGCTGGAACTACGGCCGATATCCGATACATCTATATTTTACACTTTAACTGATCGATAACAATAGTTGTTCCCTAAACCTGCTTACAGACACTTTAAAAATTTCTCCCTCTCATCCTGTGAATCCGACCCAACTGATGTATACGTCAGTGAGTTCTATAGGTGGAATGGTCAATGTCTAATATTTAGTTTGAGAGATAATCTTAGCTGCTAATCATCTCTAATTTCTAAACTGTCTATACATTAGAAACCGGTTCTTAAATTCTTCATTTTCTTTCTGAATTTACCATATTCTTTGGTTCACTAGACCAGAAAACATTCCTTTTTATTTTCTATTAAAAAAATAAATGAAAAAAGAAAAATTCAAAAACTTTTATATTAAGAATTAACAGTAACTTTCTCCCACATTGTTTACATTTAAGCGCTGCTGCACTTTATGGAACGAAAATGTTCATTCACTGTCTGAAAAGCTGTACTAGACGAAATTTCTCTGTATACAAAATGACAATAAATGTTGTCTAGATCTGAGTCAATAATTTAAACTTAATTTAAAGATTCAAACTTTTATCGCTTCACCAATTTACCAAGATTAAATCTTTGTGATGCTTTGAGACTTTCAGTTTCTGTTTGTTAGACCTATTTACAACCAAGTTTTGACTTCCTGGCTAAGAGCTTGAGACGTCTCTTTAATATTTTTAACTAAGTATTATTTCCTCAGGATGCTGTCTAATTTTCTGCATTCCAACTTGCAGTAAAACACTCGCATACAACGATGCTGCCACCCCAATGTGGTTCTGATTATGTTCTCATGTTGACAATTTCCTCTGTTTATCTCCCAATTAAAAAAAAACAATCAGTGTAATTAAAATCTTTCAATTTGCTGAATTAGAGCTCAGGATAAGTTCTTGGCCTCTTCTTTCCTGAATGGCATTTCAGCCCATGTTGGTAGAATACTCATTTTGCTGCCTTTCCCAGTGGACCAAAAGCAGGGAGAGAGGATGTGGCCTTCTAGTGGGGTGTTTGAATAAAAAAAGAAGAACAAAAAAAAAAAATTCCAAATGACAAAGGCTATGTGGACTACAGAAGAGGTGCAGGTTTACGACTACATTAGAAGACCAAAGGAGCAACAGAAACCCAAATAAATTACTACTGAAATAATCTGTTGTAGGGGTAACCCTGTTTGGCTCAGTCTGAATCTAAAAATCAAATCTTTTCTTTAACGGATCAGTGGATTGTATCAGTTGGGTTAATGCTTCCAAGGAAGCACAAAATACAGCTAAACTTAAACTGCAGATGCTATGCCACTAGAGGCACTAGATCTATAAATCAGGATTTTCTTTACAGATCAATTTGTATCTGATATAGCACTAACATGTTTGCAGAAAAAACTACTGCTAAGCTTTATTACTTACCTAAATGTGTGAGAACAAAGTAGCATCAGTTTGTGAATCAATGTTACTGCCTCACTGTCTGCTAGAGGGTCGATGTTAATGGTCTGACTGGGTAAGGGGTTCACTTTTTAACAGTGCTTTCCTCTCGTATATATGCCAATGACGGAATAAATATGTTTAAAAAAAAAAAACACTGTTTCCATTGCTGTAAAGCTTATTAAAAGTCAGTGTATCGGCCTAATTTTAGTTTCATTTGAACAACTTTTAGTGTAACCAGCATGTGTGCTGAAATGCGCTGGTTAGAGCCCTGAAGAAGGGAGCCCAGGTGTCAGCCAGAGGGCTGATACACTCATGAAAATTAAGTACCATCAAGCACATTCTTTTACAAGATCCACTCTTGTTTTTTTTCCACTGGAATGATTCCCATTTCTCTTTCTCTTTTTGGCCTCCTCAGACATATTTTTCCTCTTTTTATTTCCCTGTACAATGACAAACTTTGACTTCAGCATGTATGGTTAACTTTAACGCTTTAGGGGATCCCAGACTTTGAGTCACATGACCCTGTCAGCGACAACTCCAACCCTTAGCCGACTTATTAAAAAAAGAGGAGCCTGCATGGAGCATCGATTGGTGCAAGGTGCTGTAATTTGACCTGAAAATTAAGCTAGTATTTTGGTACACCTTGCAATGGGGGGGAAGGAATGTTTTTGTGCAAAGTATGTGAATATGTAGTTTTGTGTGGTGTTGAGTACCGCTGGGCAGGCTGAGGTACTGTCCATTTTCTCTGGGTTCATCCTTTATAGCGACTGACTTCACATCATCTAGACGCTGATCCTAAAAAAAACAAAAAAAACAAAGCAGAGGAGTAAACATTTAAAAAAATAATTTGTATTTGTTACAGAGGCAGATAATGCTGACCGGATGGATGC
The DNA here is from genome assembly GCA_030533445.1 of Cyprinodon diabolis. Classification (NCBI taxonomy): domain Eukaryota; kingdom Metazoa; phylum Chordata; class Actinopteri; order Cyprinodontiformes; family Cyprinodontidae; genus Cyprinodon; species Cyprinodon diabolis. Next base: position 8,407,573 of record CM060085.1, read on the forward strand.
TTACTGTGTGTTTCCACGGTGACCCTGTATGGGGAGGGGCAGGGCTTAATATGAGAGGCAGGTTTTCTAGAGGCTGAGGATCTAACCTTTGGCCGACATCAGGCTCCTCCTGTTTCACCAGGATGGAGGACAAGTCCTGACTGAAGTTCCAGTCAAATTCTGCAAAAAAAAAGGTAGGAAGACAACATATTTTCCTTAATGTTCCTATTTATAATCCAAATCCAAAGTTTGGCAGTCAAAGCAGTTTACAGATGTTAAACTGTAGACCTTAAAAGTCTTAACCGCCTTTTCAGCCGGGAAAACCTTTCTATCCTACCAATAAAGGAAAATAAAATTTAAGGAGCAACTGATGCAGAATTCCCCACATTTCCCATCAGCGAGGCTTAACTATGGGGCTGCCAATGGGAAATAACCAGCAGCTTTAAAAATCCTGCATCGGGAGAGCTTCCCCAGAATATTCCAGCACTTCCTGTCGGGGCTGCTTATTACAGGCTGCTGGACAACGTCGCTGCTGGCAACCGTGGTGCATAATTTGTTTCTAGTGAGGCAGTATTGACCCTGAAATAAAAGATGGGCTGAACCAGCAACACGTCTTCATTATCCTTCATGGGAAAAAGAAACAGTTGCCGCCTTTGAACACTCTAGAAAATATGCATAATCCAGCACACCAACTATAAGGTTGCAGTGCAATTCAGCCAAAGGCCACCAAAGCACAGTATGAGTGTAATGCTGGGAGAATCTCACGGGTACTTCACTGTTTAGTCTACTGACTGCAGGAGGTATTTTTGTGGTCACGTATGAGCTGTCTCTCCCTCCACAGACATCCAGTCTCTGGAGTTATTTCTGATGAGCTGAAACTGAAACTAAATGAGGGCATCTAGCAAACACTAAAGGGACAGATGACAAAGAAAGCAGAGAATCAAACCCTGAGCGTCATATGGCATCCATGCTCCCTTTTTATCTCTATTTTACGTTTTCTTGTTTTAAAATGATTCCACAGCCAGTTTTAAAACTAGCGCTTATATCAATTTAAACACTCATCTGTCTGTTTCTAAAACTTTTTAACATTTTGTCACATAACTTTAAAGTTTTGTGTATTTTATATTTTTATGTGTGATTTACAACCACAAAGTGGCGCATAACCGAAGTTCAATTCAATTCTATTCAGTTTATTTATATAGCGCCGATTCACAAAACATGTCATTTCAAGACACTTTACAGTTCACCAGATCATACAGATACTGATTTAAAGTTTTCTATCTAAGGAAAGCCAGTTGATTGCATCGACTCTTTGACTCGAATACAATCCCTCATACAAAGCATGCTTGTGGCGACAGTGGAGAGGAAAAACTCCCTTTTAACAGGAAGAAACCTCCAGCAGAACCAGGCTCAGTGTGAGTGTCCATCTGCCTATGCCGACTGGTGTTCAAGGAGATAGTCTATCCATTTATGCAAGATGGGCTGAAATAGCCCATCTTGCATAAATGGTACTTGCGATAGTACCATTGTCACTGATGCTACGTTTCCATTAACCATCAAATTGTGCAAATTATAAGTACGTTTCAATGAGGTGTTTTTTTTTGATTGTATCAGAATTCATTTTTTTTCCCTGCATAAGCTAAGTCACGCGATCTGAAACTGAATATCACTACCCGATCCGTACCATTGGCTCATTTGTGCATATGCAAGCAGATGCTGATGAAGATTCTTAGTCATCCAGGTCATAGTTATTCCGTAAAGTTCAAAAAATATCGGCTGGACTTGGTTTCCAAGATTTGAAGATGTTTCGCCACCTCTCCAGGAAGCTTTCTCAATTCAAATTTGAATTGAGAAATTTGAATTTGAGAAAGCTTCCTGGAGAGGTGGCGAAACGTCTTCAAATCTTGGAAACCAAGTCTAGTGGATTTTTATTTTTTTTTTACTTTTACGGTATGCAAGCAGAAATTCATCTAGGTCAACATATAATTGAATTATGATATTAAAAGTACTTACTTTATCCTTAAATCAATAAATAATGTGACACTGCATCTCTAAAACATTTTTTATGACTTTTTTTAGACAATTTGATGCTTTTTTACATTTTCTCCTTTAAACCGCTTGTCGGACGTCATAATTGGACAAAATATAATTAAACCATGTATATCTGCAATTTAGTGGGGTTTTTTTCTTCAGATTACGCTCTATATACCATAAGGTTAGGACAAAATGAAAAAATAAAATTCAAAAAGACTAGATTTATATTTAAATCCCAAGCCGTAAAAGTTAGCTCCCGGAAGTAACATAGGATACAATTTCTGGCACAGACGAGTGATAAAAAACTTTTTATGCTTTCCCTATAAATGTTAAACTTTAACTTAAGATGTAAGGAATAAAATTTGACTTTAGGAAGAAGGGTTCTTTAGGGAAAAGGCTTCTATACCTTTAACATTTAAGACACCACCACAGGCACTTTGATGTTTCTAAACAGCAAACACACACACTCATATAGACAACAAAAAAGCTCCCGAGGTGCAGGCAGTTCCTGAACGTCATGTTAATTGCCTCCTCGTTTCCTAGCAACATTTTGCTGGTAAAAACGCTGTCAAGTTTTACAAGCTTTGTGGATATGCATGTGTGTGGTGTGCGCCGACATTAGGCTGTCTATCACTACAGCAGGGATCAACGCAGTGAGGATCCATCTTAAAAATGAGTCCCTGTGGATACTTCCTGCTGACATGAAGTCAATAGCCGTGAGCCTGGCGTTGCAATGTGTGGCGTCAGTATCAGAAACAAACACTGTCCTGAAGCGTGCCAAAACAATAACTGGATTTAGGAGGTGCACACTGGATTCATTTGAGCTGTTTATTACCATCAGCTGCATTAATTTCCACATCTGTTATTTCAGTGGAATAAATGGAGCATACCATGCTCAAATATGTCAAGTACAGTTAAAATCAAAACAAATCATCAGCTTCATGGCGTTGAGTCCATAAAACCACTGGATCAGGAGTGAAGGAAATTTCTGAATGAAGTGTCACGAGCTAGTAGTGTTAGTGCCATGTCAAAACATGTGTGGTGCTGTTTTTAGATCTACTATGTCTTCACACATACATCTCTTTTTTTTAATGTCCAATAATCAATCTACATGTTTTAAAAGAATGTCATTACCCTTCCCTACCGCTTAAAGAGCTTTGACGCTTCTGGAAAGGCTTTTCACACAGTGTAAGAGTCTGTTTATTGGATTTTTATGAACTTTCTTTAAAGTGGATTTCTGAGGTCGGACACAGATGTTGGACAGAGAGGCTTGGCTTGGATTGCGGGTTCTAATTTATCCATGAGATGTTCTGTTCTATTCAGAACTCTATGGATCCCAATGAAGTTCTACCTCCCCCTAAAGAGCCTCATCTTTGTGTTTATGAACCATGTTTTGCAGATTTGACAGGTTTGTTGTCATGTTGAAACACGACAACAAACTCACAATTGTTTGAAGAACATAAGAAAAAAACTTTTTCTTTGGGCTAACAATAAACTAACCTAACCTTGCTGAGGTCCTTGAACGACTCCTAAAGCCTGGTTTGCGCCTAACGCGTCTATGAAGTCAGCAGCGCTACATCATTATACCACAGTCATCACACCGCAAGATCCCATTTTCCACACCGTGCACCTATGAAAATGTAAAACTATGCAGACAGCTCCATGCAGAACAAAACATGGACACATTTACAGCTCCTACTGGCAAGGGATGGCAAATATAAACATCTAGATATCGTAGGATTTGGTGCAAAATTGCCACTACAGATCAATCAACAGATTGTGAATAAATTGGAAAGATGTTACTGTGAAACTTTAAAATGTTGGAAACTGCTATGTTTTCTGTTTCTTCATGTTACAATAGAAAAAGACGCACAGAGCTTTATAACAGCAAACGCTGTGTTTGTAAGCAATGTCGACCAACCATGTTGTAACTCAGGACTAAAAAATAGTTTAAAAAAAAAGAAAAAGAGCCAACAAGTTTGGCTTCAATGAATCAACATGAAACCAGCATCCTTCCAGGCTTTGAACGGCCTTAAGACCATAACTTTTTCTAAACAGGACAGTGGGAGCCGCTTCGAGCGAAGCATAATACATTTTTATTACTTACAATGTAATAAAAATGATTTACAATTCTATATTGGTGGTTCTGGTTTGAGAAGATAATTCATTTAAAAAAAGATGGTTGCCAAAACGAGTAATTCCTTTTCCATTATTTTTTTTTCAGCTTAGAATAAGGTAAAGTTAAGAATTTTTGTTTGCATATTGGTGTTTATTATATGTAATCAAACCATTTCAAATTGTAATAACAATAGTTTGAGGAAAAGTAAAAGAAATCCTCCTTTAGACTATAATTTTGATGGTAGAGAAATGTCTTTTTTTGGTTTTTACAGATGCAGTTTACCTTTTTCCTGCATGGTCTTTATCAGAGGGCGCCACAGAAGCCGTTGCTAATGAGGCCCGTCCTGCTGTTAGCCTCAGCCTTGTTAAGCTCCTGCCCTTGTTAAGCCACGGCCAGATTGGAAACTCACTATGACATTTTTAATGAGTACCAGAAGCTTCACACTGAAGAAAGCTCATTTTCCATGTGAGGCTCGTGTCACACAATAAGCGGCAACTTCCATCAATGTGGTGACGAAATTGGATTTAAAAAAAAAAATTAACTAGAGAGGGAAAGAAATTGTATTTAAATAAACACATCCTACTTCAGTAGCTATGTCTAAGGTAAGCTATCGAAAAAAGTGATTAAAACTGAAACTTAAAACTTCTCTCTCCCTAGTTTATAGGACTGTTTTGTTGGTTCGAGAAGCCTTCCTGTGTGGGTAAAGAGCTGAAAGCACAGGTAAGGAAACTGTTAATAAGCAAAAGCTCCAGGCAGTCAACACAGGGGGTTAATAGAGGAGATGTTGGGACTTTGTTTGATCTCAGCTGGGAGACTGTAGTATTAAAACATTAGATGGATCAGCACAATAGGAGCTCAGCGTCTCCTTGATGGGATAAGAGCAACTATGATACGACCAAAGGCTGAAAGGGAGAAAAAAAAAAACTATCTGAAACAAGAATCAATATCGTAGGATGTTATTGAATGATGAATCCCACAAAACACAATGATCTGTGAAAAGGCCGTTGTTAATCTCAACCCTCAAACATAATAAAGTACGAGTTCATCTGTTATAGGTGCCCTTTTTTTCTAATTCTGAAAAGTTTCCAAAGTGGCACGTCTTCAATCTGCTGTCCATCGTCTTCCTCTAATCTGAGATTGTTTACCAGTGTAACGAGACTTAAAGGGGAAACCCAAACATCATCATTACCAGTGACACTCTATTTTGTTCAAGGGAATCCCAGGGTGTCCTGGGCCAGAGTAAATCGTACGCTCTGTCTTCTTGTCTGGAGCAGTGTTGTTTTCATCAACTACGACAATGACGAAATCATTTTGTTCGTAAAGACGGTGACGAAGTAAACATCTTGGATGACGGAAAAAGGATGAGAAGTGAGTGAGTTCTCATTGTTTAGACAAAGACTAGACAAAAATGATGATAACTCGTCAGACAAACAAAATCTAAGACATTTCTGCCTATTATGCATCTAATCTGTGCATCAAACCAAAAGGATCACCAATGTCATGCCGCATCATGTGCTGATTTGGCCACCCCCTCCATATCAGTGTGTTAAAGACTTTACAGTTGGACTTTACAGAATAACTTAGGTATAGACTTTAAATGTGATCCATCCAAAAATAAATATATAATGTGTCGTAGAAAAAGACAGCGGTTAAAGCGGACATAGACAAGGAGGGTTCATACCACAGCAGCGCCTCAAGGCTCTCTGCACTGATATTCCTGCAAAGCTAAGATCTTTTACTTTTACTGTGCTGTCAACTTGTTATATGTCACCAGGTTGGTTTATATATGCATCATTATCACACATGGTTTGGTTGCTTGAGCAGACATCCCAAGTTTCGAAAAATAATTTCAGGGAGATGCTTATCGAACCCCCCGATCACCCCGCTGAATCCAATCAGCGCGCTCTCTGACTACCAGTCACCTGGAACGCTCGTTGAACAGAGCATTGCTTTGGAAAGATATGCAAAGGTTTCTCAAGCAACAATCTGCCCACACCCCGTTTCTCTTGCTGTGCCTGCGCAATCGAAGTAGTTCTAATCCGCGCATGATGCCACGGATTATTGTATTGCCTGCACGCTCTTACTCGCATTAAAAAAAACCCACCAACTTACCACCAATTTATCCAACGTGCGGTAATCCATGAACAACTATTGAGATCAGGGAGACTCCCGGATCTTCCAGGAGACTTGGTATATCTGCTTAAGCCCTATCTACCCTACCCTTTTGAAACCGCTCAAGCAACGGTCCGAGCACGGTAACCGAGATGTTGAATGTAAGTGGAACAGAACTGAACTGGACCATGCCAGACACAACCGAACAGTGCTAAAGGGCTAGGCACGGTTAAGTTCTGGCTCAGTTCTCTGATAAAAAAGATTGCATGAGCAAACCACGTCATCTCCTATTTACAGTCAGCTGACTCATTGGAATGGTTTTCCGCAGTGTCTGACTTTGCAATTCACAAATCTCTTCATCTCTTCACAACGTGAACTTCTTCTCAGCTTATCAACAATAAATGGCATCAAAAGAGCGTGGGATGATACCAAGACTCTCATTAAAATTTGGGCAGAGGACACTATCCAGGAACATACTGTAAGTTCCTGAATGTTATGGCCGCCAACATTTTTGTTTGCGTAATTTCTGCCTTGTGAGCCATAATATCGTGTACTCCGATAGGAGGCAAGGAATCGTGCTAGTGTGATATGTAAATGGTTGTAAGAAGCGAACTTGGCCCGTTTAACTTATCCAAGTTTGGTCTGAACTTGGCACAGATCGGTTTCAGAGGGAAATGAGGCAAGAGGCTAAAAGCTATACGAACATACTGACCACATTTCTCGATTTCTGAGGAAAGTCCAAATTTGAGACAATCTGTCCTTAAATGAAGCTGTCTCTGATTTTACCATTTTATGTTTAGGAAAATAATTTTGTGTGAAGACTTAATACGGTTCCCAGTGGTAGCATGTGGGCTACAGCAGTAGCTGTCGTAGTAACAGACGAAGAGGAGCAGCACATTTTTTCAACCCCAATGTGCATATGTCATGTGATATGCTGTGCGGATCTATTTAAGTTTGCATGCAGGGTCCTTTAGTGTATCTTTTCAGGGATTGATGTTATCAGTTTTGATCATTTATCATTTCAATTTGTGGAGACAGTGTTTCGGTTTTTGGAGTCTTCTAAGTTTAAACATGAGGGTTTTCTTTAAATTTAAGGAAGTCGATGAGATGGAAGCTGAATGAGGCAAGAACTTCATAGAGAAAGACGAGGAAGGAGACATAATCATCCAATTTAATGAGCATTACTTCTGCTGTATTAATTGCGCCTCCAAGTTAAACTTTGTTTTACCTAAATATTGTATTTTTTGCACAAGAATCAGATAAATAATTAAAAAAGTATTTAACCAAATGCTGTTTAAACAAATGATGAGATATATAGATTGAGTTGTTTTGTATCCACTTTTCAACATTTTAGGAGGTGTTCTTTAAAAACAGATAGAGAATACACAAATAAAACTAGACTAAAACTAGACTAAACCTCAAGTAAAACTTTCGCATATGAAATTACTTATTTGTTACTAAAACTAATAAGAATTTTCTTCTAAAAGACTAAGGCTTGTGAGACTGCCAAAAGCAGCACTGGTCTGGAGCTCCTTATCCCATCTATAAATAAAGCTTGGTGTGGAAACTCTGCAGAAGAATCTAATTTTAGGTATTTGTTTGCTTCTGGCTGTAATCTGTTAAGTCATGTCTGTAGGTAAGGGTCAGAGCTTAGGCAGACAGGTACATCAATCCATCTAGACAAGTCAAGTGGTCTCAAGCTCAAATCATTGAGGGGTGGTGCAACGTTTAGATGTGCTCCTTGCCCTACACACAAGAATCAAATGTCTAAAGCAGTCAAGGTCTGCTAATGAGTTCATACTGGAGTCAGGTGTATTGGAGCCTCTGTCTAAAGACCACTGATGTAGTCTGAGGCTGTGCTTATTTAATACAGTCTTCTTCTCTATCGTTGCATCAGTTGTCAATAAGTTACTCAAATGCTTGAACTCTTCTGCCTGAGGCAAAGACTGACCTCTGACCCAAACATAGTGGTCTACGCTTTTCATTTGAGACCAATAACTTCAGACTTCTTAAAGCTGTGTTACACTCTACTGAGATCACGTCCAGTGGACTATCCATGAGGACAACAACCAGGAGCAGCACCGACAAAGCCCTACACGCAGTTCTTCCATTAGTCATCCAAGGACTAGATACTTCTAAACAGTAACCCAGGTACCACATACTGCTATATCCCCTCTAAATGTCTTGGGGGAGGGAAACACAGTCATAATTCTTCTACAGATCTACAAAACAGATGTAGACCGGACAACCAAACCATGACCCTTACAACAACCCAAAGAGGGTATAGATCTGGACCTCTTTTCTACGACCATAATGAAAAAAATGTCTAAATGCTTCTCCTGAACTCAGAGCCTCTTTTCCAAAACCAGAGAGTAAATTCTCTCTTTAAGCTTGGATGAACTCTCCTTTCACCTTTCTTAAAGATTCAGACCACCATCCTTGAAGTATTTTCCCTGTCCTCCACATAATACCAAGTTAAAAAGGTGCACTGGCATGTTTAATCTTTCTTTTTTTTCTAAGGGAAGTTAAATATGCAGTGCATTAATAGAGATCCCCTATGTGTTGATTGAAAATACAAATAATAGACAAATTGAACAGAAACATTTAAGGTTCAAATTAGCTTAGCCAAATGTAATCTTTTTCATATTTAATGTGTGAGTAAAGCAGCAGATATCTCTTGCAGCACAGGCTGCTGTCAGAACTCTTATCTGCAATGCATGATGAATCCCTTTGGTCGGAGCGGACTGGCTTTCTGAAAGGTCAAGATCTTCTAACATCCGTAGGTGTCTAATTAACCCGCCTCATCCTGACTAATAGCAGCAGCTCCAGCTTCACCACTCTGAACACATGACGAGTCTGAAAACGTACAAAGTGCAAGGGTTCTCTAGCAATTAGATGCTGATACCTAGTTTCCCAAAAACTGGAAGATTGGAAAATGTATAGTTTTTATCTGGTCCAGACAAATGCAGATCTAGAGAGGGAGTAGCTTCAATCTTATTATGACAGAGACATTTTTTAGATGCAGACATTTCAGACACAATAGATTAATTCAAAACTAGAGGAAAGCTTTAAACCAAAGGTTTTTTCCTCTTAGAAACACATATAGCAATGAAATGTGTATATTATTTTATGATATTCTATCATTAAGTAGTTGTAAACGATGACTGGGGAGGCAGATGGTGGTTCTACGGTATTACTGAAACACACACTTTTTTTTAAATTTACATTTGCCTAATCATTTATTGTTTTCATTTTTCTTTTTCAAATGATTGTAACATGACAAAATGGGAAAAAAGTTGAGAGGCACTGCAAATATTTGATGTTTTATGTGGTGTTTGGAGCCGATTCTCAAGCATCTGCTCTCTATCACGCTAAATAAACAAAATAAATAAGAGTTACCTTAAAATGTGTTCATATTCAACAGAGAGCCATATAACTCACCTATTAAATTAGAAATATGACTGATACCCTGTAAACATGCACAAAGTTGCACTTTTACTTTATGCTTCCCTTTTTTGTTGCTGAATATTTTAATTTTGGTCAAGATAATAAGAGATTCTGGAAACATAAAGTCATTTGAGTTGGATTAAGGGTGAGTGAGAAGCCCAGAGGAGCTTAAAAACAGTGAGATAACCTGACAGAGCAGAGAAAGAGTTTCCTTTGGCGACGGCTACAGCTGCAGACTTAAAACCACATGCTTGTCGTAGTATTGTGTCGGTCTGTGTGTGTTTATATGCATGTGTGTGTGTTAGGTGGGCAGGGCTTAGCTGGAGGAGACCTGCTCAGACTGAGATCCTGCTTCTCAGACAGCTGGATCCCCAGGACAAACGGAGAAACTGACAGAAACACGGCGACAAAGACGTTGGTTGGGGGAGATAAACAAAGGATGACCGCAGCAGACGACGAGTCAGAAAGTGAAAGAAACACCTGTAAAGACGGAGCTAAACTAAAAATATTATATGGCAGGCGCTGGATTTGATTTAGAAGGGTGGTCTGAGCCACCCTGATAATGTGGATCGGCATGACGATTCCCAGCTTTATCTCAATCTACAGGCAGAAATTGTGAAAACTTCTTTATCATTCACCCACCAGACTCTTCATCCATTTTGATTGACAGGGCCGGACTCTGGGGGGCGGAGTCTTCACTCAGAGAGTAGCTGTGGTCTGCTTGGATATCTGTGAGATTAGAAAGGCCCTCTCAGAAGAATGGAAAAAATAACAGATCCTGAAACATCTGCTGACATCAACGGAAATTTAAATCAGGAGCCCTTACATCATGCTTGGTTTGAGTTATAGGACTCACTAATAAAAAAAAATAGGAAGATCGAAACAGGCGTACAGCACAATCCTGGCCTTCAAAATGATTTACTTTAAAAACATCAAACTTATGGTATTTCATTAGGATTTAAGGACAGACCACCTAGAAAACCTGACTTTGACTAGGCCATTGTAATATCTTAACCCTTCTGTTGTAGCTCTGGCTGTATGTGAAAAACAGTATAAAATCTTTTTTGGTGTCCGGTTTGTCTGTACTGGCTGCAAAAACCATCCCCACAGCATGATGCTGCCACCACCCTGTTAACTAATGTCCAGGGGAATGCAAAGTGTTATGTTGGTGGTAGCATTTAGACCAAAACAGTTCAATTATTTTCTCATCTGACCAGAGAACCTTCTTTTATGCTGTTTCCTTTTTGCTTGTGGCAAACTGTAAACAAAACCTCATGTGGCTTTCTCTCAGCAGTGGCTTTCTTCATACCGTATTTTGGTAGTTTGTAGATATAGATCAGCCAAAATGGGGCCTGCATATATTTTAGAAACTCTCAAGTTCCCCCAGCCTGTTCCTACCTTCACACTTCTCCTGTGTTTCCCTACTCCATCAACTGCTCTTCACTCTCTGCTGTCTGATCTCCGTCACCTTCTTTGCAATTGTTTTTTAAGTCTGTTTGGATAAAAGTGTCAAATGCACAAACATAAACCTAACTTTCTCCCTCAACTGTTCCTCCAGCCTTAGCAGTGGATTTCTGCAGCTCCTCCAGAGTTACTATGGGCCTGGCTTTTAGGTGCAGATTCACTGCCATTTCTTGTTAGATTGGAAGTTTAACCAGGCTTTCAATTTCCAGATAATTAACAGAACTGTTGGGTGTTAATTGCTTAGGACAATTTTATTTTAGAACCTAACTCTGCTTAAAACTACTTTTTCAGCTTTGGGATGCTGTTTATCCACTGATGCTGCCTAACTAAACCCCTTTATACTGAGGACAAGTTACAAATATCTGGTCTCTACTTCTGTAAGTTCATCAGCTGCATTTGATTTTATTTAGTGCATTGGGTACAATACAAATGAAAAATGTTCTTATTTTTTTTCTGTAAAGTCTAAATTCAGAATAGAGCACTGATTTGCTAATTTAGCACATAAAATATCAATAAAATACAATAGAGTTTGACCTAATGAAAATTAAAGGCGCTTAAATACTTTAGCAAAGCACTGCATAACCCTGCAAGGTTACCTCAATAGCTGCACAAAGTCAGATTTCTACAGCTGCTAGCATGCTGTGTGCAAAGTGTGTTCCATTGACATTCATAAATGCATCCATGCAGGCAGCGTGGAAGTGGATCATTTTAGATGAATGCACCACAGAATGTTGGACAGGACCAAAAAGATGCATGTTTAAATTCAGCCTGAGTACATTTGATCCTATTTATTGATGCATTCATGCTCATCTGACAGCATTTGATTCCAGCTCCTGCAGCGACTTATCAGAAATGTTACCATAATCTAATTTGTTTCAGTTTCTTCTATTATTTTTCCTCTCTTTGTGACCATGGCAACACCTGACAGGGACACTGATTTGAAGTGATGAGCTCAGATCGCAGAGCAGTGAGATGACAGCTTCGACAAACTGAGAGAGCCTCCAGGCAAATAAACCAGTAATGACTTAATGTGTGTATGAGACTTTCAAACTTGGTAAAAGGAGATGCTGTGTTATACTCATGATATTTCTGGTCCAGAAAAAACCTATGTCAATGTTAATACAGAGGAACATTTTGCTACAGTCAGTCGCTTAACTGTCAGATTGTGGGTTTTAAAACCAAATTTTGGCTGCAGAATAACTAAGGATCATTCCAAGGGAACAAATATGTGTTTTCAGCAGATCACAACATCCACTGAGTCATTATTCTGCTACACGAAGTAGTCTTTTAACCTCTGTGGGTTTATGGCATTGTGCAGGAAAAGTGGCATGCATATTCTTGAACACACTTCCTCACCTGGGTTGCTGTCCATGTCAATGTGCAGGGGCGAGGGTCTATCTGTCAGCAGGGGGCGCTCTAAGAGATGGTCGTCGAAGAAACTGTTAAATAATTCACTGCTGAAGTCGTCCATTTGGTCACCAGAAAAAGGCTGGAAGACACAAAGAGGAAGGAAAGACAAATAAAAGAAAAGAAATGAAGTAGGTTTAATATACAGATGTTAACAGTAATAATGCATACTGCATATCGACTCAGATTTATCAGTAATGAACAGCTCTGAAATCTAGATAACGGAACATAGCCCAACCTGATGGTAGTGTTACTGCTCCGCGAAACAGTATTTTGCATAAAGTTCAATTTAATCTCATCTGAACAGGACACCTCGTTCTAAACATTTTCCATGTCCCTACAGTGCTTGTCGCCACTTATAAAAACAGATATCCATAGAAAGCCATGGTTTCTTCAGAAAAAATATTGTTAATAAAGCTTCTGTTTGTGTCTTTTTGTTTCTCTTCTTGGGTTGAGGTTTTGATTTGTGCTTAAGATCTTATTATTTTTGGAACATCGCATTTTCATGTTTTTGTTATGTCATTTACCTGAGCTTAAGTTGAACACCTTGCCTGTATGCCGTCCACTTGGTGGATTCTGACCTCGACCAGCTGGACTTTAATTTTTATGGTTGACAAAGTTAATTTTGCTACACAAAAGTACCAAAGTTTGGTACCACTTGTATTTAAATACAACACAGCATGATGCTACCAACACTGTAGCTTACAATTGGTACAGTGTTCTTTTAAAGACTGCCTCAGTTTTTAAAACTAAAACATCTATTGCTGCTGTTGCAAAACAGCTCCATTTCCATCTGATTCGCATTTTCCATGCAAGCAGTGGCATATTTCAAATTTCCGTCTTCTATCAAGGTTATCTGTCTTGGTTGACATGCTTTCAGATTGTGGCAATATTAAAAAAATGGCTTCCGAGTGGACAGTGATACTGGCGTTCTTGTAGCTTCCACCTTCCAGCAGGCGTCAGCCTTGGTGTTTCTAGGTCCTTCTCAACCTTTTATCAATTTGGATTTTCTTTCCCAAATTCAATCCAGCTAATGCTGTCAAAAAATGAATTCCATGCCGACAGAGACATTTATTTATTGCATGATTAATCAACCCTGTTATAGACTATTTTGAAAAAAATGACAAAGAACCGCAAATAATATGACACCTTTTCCATTAACAAGTAGACCTAAACCTCTAAGCAAACCTGTACACAAGAGGCTATACTTAACAATGTTTATAAATGTTCTGGTTATTGTCTCAATAACATAGTTATTTATATAAAAAAAGGATAATACATTTAAAAAGAAAAAATTTAAAGCTACAGTGTGTACTTTTCAGCGACATCTAACGTCCAGACTGCAGACCGCAGCAACATGAACATCTCCCCCCCACCGCTTCTCTCCCCCAACAGTACGGCGAGCGTTACGGGACAAAATGTCTTCCACGACGTCCGCATCACCTACCTTCTCAAGTGATGAGGTTTCTTTTCATAGATAATTTTACAGATAGTATTTCATTAGTCTGTGTTCAGTACCGTCTCAGTTCATCTCTCTCAACTTGCCGTAGTTACTTTCGAGCGTAATGGGCGATCTCGCAATCGCTAGTTTGTTGGCTCTGCGCTGCCGTAGCGCAAAGATGTCTGCCTCCATGGCTGCGAGACCCGCTCCTATGTAATTATAAATAACAAATTCTAAGCCAACGAAATATTAAGGTTAAGAGGCTGAGCTCGTAGATGATGATAAATAACATAGTTATGTATAATATATTACATTTCTGACTGTATACCCTGTAATTATTACACACTGTAGCTTTAATATTAAGAACTATTCTTGAATGAGATCATAAAAACATCAAATCCCTTTGCAATCCTTAGTTTCAATTTTCTCTTCAAGTATCAGAAGACGACCTAGGAGCTGTAAATGGCTTGAAGAGTCAATCAATGAGGGAAAAAAAAGCATCGACAGATTAATCTTTGGTTCTGATGAATGAGTCACTGAGCTGGGAGATGGGTGCTCTGGAAGCTCAGGACGACATGGTGTTCTGGTTCACACACACATATTAACACACAAGCACACAATATGAGTCATCCTGCTCTTGAGAAAACATGCCAAACAAAAGCAGACATCTGGATTGGTTGGAACCCAAATACCTTCTGCTTGGAGGCTCCTTAGACAGACTCAGTAACAAAAATAAATTGTAGCATGTACTAAAGTATTGTTTTCATGCTTCAATTTTGGAAGACAGCTTTATCTCTTGACCAAGAGGAACTAGAAGGGTTAGAGTAGGAAAACAAGAAATCTTGATATACAGTAGGATTAGAAATACAGATAAGTCTTTAATAACTTTATCACCAGGAATGGTGAAAATGTAAAAAAAAAATAAAATAAACACAAATATATACAGAAGTATGTTGGCTCTCATGGGATGCACAGTGGTAACAGTGGTGCGGTGGATTCCCAGTCCGGGGTCTCCCTGTGCATGCATTGGGTTCTCTCCGGGTGCTCCGGCTTCTTCCCACACTCCAAAAACATGACTGTTAGGTTGGATGGCTTCTCTGAATTCTCCTTAGGTGTGAGTGTGAGTGTAAATGGTTGTTTGTCCTATTTGTCTCTGTGTTGCCTTGAGATAGACTGGCGACCTGTCCAGGGTGTACCCCGCCTCTCGTCCATTGACAGATGAAGATAGGCACCAGCACTCCTCGCGACCCCAGGAGGAATAAGGGTGACAGAAAATGGATGGATGGATGAATGTTGGCTCTGAGTTTGTACTCTTTAAAACCTGTTTTCTAAATGGACGATTTTTTTATCTTTAAAGCACAAATGTTTGAATTTTGACGAAAGTATTGGCTCGATTTGAGCAAATATAAGACTGGTGCTCCTAGTAGTTACTCAGTGCTGCTTCCAACTTTCTAATGCAAGACTCTTCTTAAGCCTGGGGTTCCACTAAACGCATTAATGTCACAGATCGTCAGGCTCGGTTTATTCTAGCCACTCTGGTAAATCAGAGTGGCTCCACTGGGCGAGCTGCAGAGTGTCCTTGAAGTGTCCTACAAGTGTGGTTCACTAGTTTATTTTTCACACTTGATGCTTCAAGTCCTCATCAATCTGGAGTAGAGTGGATCGTTTAGGCAGGAAGTAAGTTGCTAAAGAGCAAAATAGATCCGTTGGAGTTTCAAAGTTGAACACTACATGTGCAGACAGTTGATCACGTTTTACTCTAAAGCATCAAAACATTACCCTCGGCTCCAGCACAAAGCCACCAGAAAGTCTCGTTTCATATGACAGTGGGCCACAAAATGTTTATTTGGGAGGTGATAAAACACACAATTTTATATGGCATAATTCAATGGTTTTAAAAAGATAACACGAGAAAGAAAAAGCCACAGGCTGAGAGGTAAGTTGACCAGATAAAGAGCAGGCATACTGGTTGTACAGGCCAAATAACCACTTTATTGTTCTATTTAAAGCCTACTTGTATATACTACCACTGCCCGATAATTAAATCCTCATGTGATCCGAGTTCAACCACCCCTGAAGTGCTCTGCCCTAAAACGCTCCCGATGGAACAGGGTGCTGGGAAGGAGCATTAATGCAGTCGGTGAACCCAGGGATAATGGATATGCTTCAGCTTACCATGTAGATGTCATTATCTGGCCTTGCTTTGACAAAAAGCCTTCTCGTCACACCTCAAATGTTTCATCTTCCACCTCTGCCATGAACCCTCCTCTTTCTTAGCCAAATCTAGAAGATTGACGCTACTTCCACTGCCTTCTACCTGTCTTTTCTAAAAGTTCGAAGAAGAGGAAACTGGAGATAATGATTCAAGACTGTTTTCTACAGCACCTCTTCAACCTCAGCCTGACGTAGGAGACAGTTTCTTGTTGTAGAATACCTCTTGCCTTGTTCCCGTACCAAAAAAAAGTCAGCCAACAGTCCTAAATAAACAAAGACCTGAGTGAAGGTCCTAGAGGGAACAAACCAGCAACTACCGGGATCCCTTGCATTATGCTTATTGACCTGTAGTTGGAGTCGAAGATGCCATCACACAGCTGCTTCAACAAATCCACTGTCATTAAGCCAGTAATGACTTCACTGTGATAATCATTTTCTTTGATTTCTCACTATATTTAACAAGATTCATCTTGTTAAATATAGTGATTGATTTCTAACAAACCTGATTTGATTTGTTAGAAACTCCAGGGAACTCATGTGGGGGAATCAACAATTGCTTTGATCGAAGGCTACAGTTTGTGAGACCAAAAGGTCAACTATTTAATCAAGTAGTCAGCAGTACAGGAGTACCACAGGGGACAGTACTCTCACCATTTGTTTTTACTCGGTACACCTAAGATTTCTGGTACAAGACAGAGTCATGGTATCTGCAAAAATACTCGGCTGACTCTGCAGTCATTGGGTGCATCTAAGAAGGTCAAGAAGCTGAGTAAAGAGAGTTGGTGAACCAATTTGTAGCAGGGTGTTGAAACTATCATCTGATCCTGGACATGAACAAAACAAGGGAGATGATTTTAGACTTCAGAAGAAACACGAACAGGTTTAATCATATAAGCATCAGTGGAGACGAAAAGGAGGAGGTGGAGGAGTAGAAATACCTTGGAGGTCACCTGGACACCAAACTCAACTAGAGACGGCACTGTGAAGCCGTTTACAAGAAGAGATAGAGAAGACCCTTCAGTCAATGACTTCTCCAGATCTGGTGAAAGACAGACCCCCACAGAACAACCTTCTGGGCAACAGCTATCAACCCGTACCACAACTTAAGGAAAAAAGCCTATGAGTTACTACAACATTTAATTTACCCATATGATTTCAATGCTTCAAATCTGGTAGACTATTGCAGGGCAGATTTTCTGTGTCTTCTTAATTCCCTGAGATACAATAAATGTGATGTTCACAGATACCAATTTCTCATAGCTATAACCTTAAGACTAATCTCAGGACTAGTAAATATGCCACATACTTAAGACAGATGTGTGTTGATTTTAAATTAAAAAAAATGGCTAGAGTTCCTCTAGCTGAATTATTTGCAACGGTGGGTATTGTTTTGCTTATCCACAAACAGCTAGTAGGCGGATGAAAGTTTTGGTGAGTGGATTAACATTTTAACTTTAAACCCAGTAGTAAACCTTTCTGCTAAATTGGGTTTTACCAACCCCAGGTCCACTACCAGAATTCACAAGTTCGTTCCTTTCTGTTCTATGGTTGCCATAAAGACTCTATTCAACTATCTATTGGCTTACCACATTTACACATGATATCGTCGTGTGACGTACATTGTTTTGTACATTGTTTTGTACAAAGCAAAAGCAGCTAGCCAAAAGCAATTTTAGAATTGAAGTGGACAAAAAGATTTTCGCTATTTTTTTCAGTTAGCCGATTTGAAACAGAGCTGGAAAAAACAAGGCTAGTTGAAGACCTTCAAGTTTGTCTTGCCCCCATGCAAACTGTGATTGATTGCACAATGAAAGGGCAACAAAATATATATTCATTCTTAGACCTGATTAAATGTAAATGGTAAATGGCCTGTACTTATATAGAGCTCTTTCAAAGTCAGGAGACTTGACCAAAGTGCTTTACACTAGATTCAGTCATTCACCCATTCACGCACACACTCACACACTGATGGTGGCAAGCTACATTGTAGCCACAGCTGCCCTGGGGCTCACTGACAGAAGCGGGGCTGTCGTACACTGGCGCCACCGGGCCCTCTGACCACCATCAGTACACAATGCAAGTTAAGTGTCTTGCCCAAAGACACAACAACACTGACAGTCGGAGCCGGGGCTTGAACTTTAATATGTTGGCAGCCAGAAACATGAATAAAGTGTGTGCACCCAGGGCACATGACCTCTAAAATGGCATATCCTACCAACCCTAGCATCCAAGCAGTCCCCTGCGATTGTGATATTGCACACATTGGTATAGCATAAAGGGTAGTTATTCAGCACAATGCACACTGCTATATTTTAATTCAGTAAAACCTTATTTGTCTTCATAAAGTTGCAAACATGTTATAAAGAAAAGAAAACAAATACAACTAATTTGCCTAAAACGTCCATCAGACAGCTGCAGCTGATCCAAAACGCTGCTGCCAGTGTTCTCAATACAACTAAGAAAGTAAAGCACATCAGCCTTGTTCTGGAGTCCTTATATTGGCTCCCTGTAGCTCCAAGAATAGTCTAAGTTCTAGTTCAAACCTACTCTGCACACCCAGAACTAGAACTACGCATCGAGAAGCAGCATTTAGTTCCTATGCTCCACTTATCTGGAACAAACTCACAGAAGACTGTAAAAGTGCTGAAAGCCTGAGTTCTTTTAAATCAAAGTTAAAAACCCATCTGTTTAGAGCTGCCTTTAGCTGTTGAGTTTAACTGACGTATTATTGGTTTAAGGTCGTGGTCCAACTGTTTTATTTGCTTTACTACCTGCTTTTATCATGTTTTAATCTTTACCTTTTATTTTTACTTTTTAGTTACTTTCTATTTTACTGTTTAATCAATGTAAAGCACTTTGAATTGTCTTTGTACTGAATCATGCTACACAAATAAACTTGCCTTGCCTAATATTAATAGATGATCAATTGGGTTTCTTCTTTAACACATATTGATATTTTTCATATACCATTGTTTTATTTTGTTATTCTACTATAATTTTAACCTGGATGTTAATGAATGCTCTCTACTTTCGAAAATCTGCATCACTGAGCTCAGGCAAGGCATTGTGCATTATTGCACTGCTGTGTTGGGAGTTTTTGCAGTAAAAGTCTGGGACACATGCAGCTGCCTTAGAAAAACATATGGAGCCAGCTCAGGCAGAGGGGGAGAAAACATGTGCTTAGCAAAATAAGCACAACATGACCCCTAAAATCCAATTCAGGAACTAAGGAAGTAGTTTGCATGAAGTTGCTTGCATTTACACATTTAGCACGGGAAGAAAACCCACCCACATTAAAGAATAGTGCATTTATCCTGACAGAGGTGCCTTGTAATCCTGTTGCTCTGAATGCATAAAAAGGTGCATAACCTTAAGCTGTGATCTGCTGGGAATATGGGTCACATTAGGAGCTGCTTGCACTAGAAAAAAAAAAAAACAGTGGAAAGTTCCCTAATTGGTCGTATTATGGGAGAAATGCAGAATAGAGAAAAAGCAGAAGTTTCTCTAACCTAAAGTTATTTGATCTAAAATTAGTTTAAAAGGCTGAATAAGTCCAAAAGCTAAAGCCCTTGTGCAGATCTCAAATGGCAGTTCTCATATTTGTAGCTGCACAAGATTAATGCTACTTAGCAGCATTTGCAGCTCTTAATATTGAACACATCTAGCTTCAGCAATGACCCTGCTTTGCTGGTTCCATCTGGGTTCAAAAGGGCCTGTTATCCATCTGCTGATTTGCATATTTAAGTTCACCTGCAGCCAAGACTTCGCCTGTTCAGGCCTAGACATGTGCAGACGGTTGCCCTGACATTTCTCTGAGCTTTAACCAAAAGACAGGCGCTGTCATAATAACTAATAAGCATTTTTTTTTCTTTTTGCATTTTGCAAAATCAAAACTTTAGCCTTCAGCTGTTTTTACTTGGATCTTCTGTGGATCTTCTGTGGTAGACCCAGGAAGCAAGTTCCACTACAGCAAAAAAGAATGAAATGAAAGCATAACTTTTAAAGTAATGCATAGATTTTATAGATTACTCATGAGGTAGCATAGCAGCAGCATTAAAATGTCATATGGGTGCTAAAACACGCAGAAATCAAGAAAGAAAACCTGTTAATCTGGCAAAAAAGAACAAAACAGACAGTCAGAGCTGTCATTACATAGTTTAGGCCACAGCGTTTTAATCAAAGTCTAGATTTGAATTTAAGATGAGAACCTTGTGAGAAGTTTTGAACAAGTAAAAGGGTTACAAAAAGGTACTTCCAACCCTCCTTATCCATGTGAGGTCCTGAATTATCTGTGAGCAAACTGTTCTTGGGTGGATGAGGGTATACAGCCTCAACTGCAACCCTGATAGATGTGATTACAGGTCACGTTGTGGGAAAGAGGACATGCACCGTCACACTGCTGTAAAGCAATGGTTAAAAATGATCCCAACATTCCTTGGATCGTATAATTAGCACAGCAGCAAAAAGGCCTCCAGTATCATTTATCTGTTGGACTACTACGTGAGGCGTGTGAGCAAAAACATAACCTCTTCAAGCATGAATATTTTCTTTCAGGAGAGATTTGTTTTTTGAAGCACATCAAAAAGGTGAATTATTTGCTTTCATGACCCGGCAGTCAATACTACCACAAAAGGTCAACTTTTAAAAACTGGATTTCCCGGATGCTATATGCATCATACCTGCAGGACCCGAATTTCACTGCTGGGAAATTCAACAGGAAGATAGTTTGATTTCTCCTAAGTGTCTTCCTTGTACCTGTTTACTTATCTGCAATGTAAACCCTTCTGAGAATAAACTGGTCGCACAGGAGGGGCAGCCTCAGTGAACCAGAGTGGCTTCTGCAGGAACAGCTGGAGTCAGTGTGAGCAGATGCTGTTAAACTGGACCCATTATTACCTGAAACACCTCCTCTCTCCGCTGGGGGAGGGAGAAAGAAGGGTGTTAAAAAGCAAACTGATGTTTCTTTGTAGCTTACTACAGCACGGGTGTGTCATTATAGGTGAAGGATGTGAAATGTTAAACCGCACAAAGAGAGCTGGGAAAGATATATGCATGAAATGGTTATAAATGCAGAGTGTGACTGTCATGCCTGTAATTAACAAAGTTTAGCCCCGAAAGATTGCTTCGCTTCTTTTTATGTACTTGCTTTTTACTGGCTCAGGTAAAGATTAAAAAAAAAAAAAAAAAACTTTTTCAGTTTAGATTCATGAAGATTATCAAAAATGGATGTAGCGTTCCTCCAGCTCATACAGTGAGGGCTTTAGATGCCACCAGATTTAGGGAAAAGATCTATAAGAAATACACTAGATTACCAAGACTAGTAAAGATGCACCAATCAGATTTTTAAATCGATTTCCTGTTTGGTTTGGTGATGGACTATAACAGAAACAACAGAAATAGATGTGTTGTTTGTTCTTTGACAGACATAGAAGTTATCATTCAAAAAAATTGCAAGATTACCACCACTTTAAGCATTTAAAAAATCTGTTAAAACCATGGGAAGTCTTGTTTTTGATGCCTTAAGGATAATAAATTGAAAAAAATTCAAATATGACCTGCGGATCATGTGGAATATTAGTCGATTATTCAAACTGATTGGTGCATCTTTAAAAACAAACTGTATCTGCCTTTAGCATGTAATAAGAACATAGGATCCAGATCATCTTATAAAGGCTAATAAACTAATGCATCTAAAGTATTGATTACTCAAGACTGCAGGTAGAACGGCACTGTAAAGCTTTCTTCCTTTTTCTAAGGAACACTTTTTTGTTATTGTGATATCTTTTCTGCAGCATCACTCTTAGGCACAATTTCAGCAAAACCTTATTTCATCTTCAGAGGGGTTATTTATTTCAATTCAGTTTATGTATATACAAGCAATTCACAACACATGTCATTTCAAGTCACTTTACAGAGACAATTCAACGAGTGTCTCGACAGCAATCCCTTACATTATATTATAGTTTGAATTAAAAATAGAAGCATATAAAATGTTGTATAATCTTTTTACTAATGTGTAAAATGTACTCAGCCACTGTGATTAATGTGAAACTATTTAGTCTAAAGTTTACGTCTAAATATTTGAAATTTTGATTATGAAATTTCTTTAGTTTCATACCATATTACCCAGGAGCAGGAGGTGTATAATAATTGGGTAGATCTGTGATAAATTTAATACATGTGTACAGGGTTCACTGGACAGAAAAACATTTTTCTTTTAAAAGAGCACGTGTCACGCTATTGGTAGAGCGCCCTGAGTGGATATCCGATTCCAAGCATTTCTTGAAGTCTGAAGCCGCTTTCCCACTAAAAACGCGTGTTTTTCAAAACTGGGTTGACCCGCTAACAATCGGCTTTCGGCTCTTTTCCCATTTGACCGTAAAGCCAAGTCTGACCCCCTACTGGTAATCTGTGTGGCCACTGTTCCCACTACGGTGTGTCTGATGACAGCATCAGGCTAGGTGGGTGTTGATATTTGCATTGATGATGCTGACAGTTCAGCAGAAATAAAGGAAGTAAATAATGGTGAGCAACATGGACGGGAGCGAGAGTGTAGTCAGTGTTCTTTATTATTTCGCTCTTTTATCTGTCCGAATCCCTCTGCACCATGTTTATAGAATGTAAACAGGGTTGTTTACGCTTATGCTGGTGAAGATTCCCAGTCATCCAGGTCATAGTCATTCCAAAAAAAGTAAAAAAAAACAATCCACTGGACTTTGTTTCCAAGTTGGAAGACATTTGCTTCCCATCCCATTCAATTCAAAATGTCATTAAAAAATAATCCTGACTCTTTTTTTTTTTTAAGTTGTTTGCACTTGTTAGATCAGAAGCAACTAGAGCAGTGTGGTGATGTCCGTATGTTGTGTTCAAAGGTGTCACGTAATTTAGAGGGTCAATCTCGGTTTGGTGTTCACACAGCATGCCAACCAGAGCCAATGGGGATTTTAATGCGGGTCGCTTGTCGTTTGACCTGGGTCGACATGCGTCAGTGAGCTGTTCCCACTGTCACTAAAAGTCAATTGTTCCTGGGTTTAAATAGGTATTTTGGCCTGTGGGAAAGGAGTATGAAACTCATCAAACAAGCAGCAAAATAAGCTTGTAAGACAATATCTCAAGCTTTGAGCATCATAGAGAGCCCCACTTAATATCCGCCTTAACTAATATGTAACAAGAGCATTATTTATAAATTATCATATTAACGTGTAAAACTGGCCCAGTCAAAGTCCAGAGCTAAATCCAAGGGAGAATAAAAAGATTTAAAAAAACTGATGTTTAAACATATTGACCATCCAATCTGACTGCTATTTTGCAACAAATAATGGGCAAAAATGTCGGTGTCTGGAAGCGGTCAATTGGTGGAGAATGCATGCTCTATTTTCAACATGTTTTTGTGAACATTTTGGAAACCGGGCATCACTTTCTTGCAACTTCACATCTATGCGAACTAAGTTGGTCTGTCAGATATAAATCCAAATCAAATATAATAAAAACGTTGTAAATAATGTAGAAGGAACACATTTTTAGTGAATGTGGAGAACATATATGGTCCTAGGGTCCATGTCCATTTTGAATTCCTTGATAATATAGCAGAATGAGAATAAATGGAAGGACCCCCATTTGTATGCATACTAGGATGATAATTTCAGTTAAAATCCAACAAGGGCGGGTTAATGATTCCCAATTATTATATTTGTTTTTAAGGGTAGATATTTGGCTTTTATCTGTTGCATTGTAAAGTAAATCATTTAATTTTGGAGAGGTCATTGAGGCAAACTTCCTCTTTTACAAATTACTCCTAAAGTTTATTATTAGTAAGCCCTTTTAACCTGTAGCATGCCTTGCATTCTTTTGTCATTTTACTTTGAGATAAAAATATTTCTGACCAAAATAGAGTGCAGTGTTTTTTATAGTCATTAATATGTCTTCCACATGACTGCACTCAAACTGCAGGCCATATGAAATAAAAAAAAATACTTTCTCTCATTTGAAATGTACTTTTGGAACCTAAATCCCAAGAATAATATTTTTTTTTATCAAAAGTCTTGTTAATATTTGCGGTTTTGCCAGTTTCTAACAATATCACAGCTTTTATATAACTAAAAACATGTTATCTGCAGAGATAAGACAAAAAAGGCAAAGTTCTGGGCTGCGTTTTGGCTTTCTGTGGAGGTGTGTGGCTGCAGCGGGTTGGCTGCCTTTGCCTTAACTTGAGCTACACGCTCTTAACTGTGTGTGTGACACAGGAGTGAACAGTTAAAGCTCCCAATAAAACAGCAGAAGGGTATTTTTCCTTCTCTCACACGCCGCTGCTGCAGGCCGGCACACATTCTTTCTGGCAGTTGAGCGACCAATGGGATAAGGGTAAGCAAACAAGGGGGGCGTGGCTCCCAACAGCTGGAGTGAAGGGTCTGAATGGAGAGTAAAATTAAATAAAATAGAAAATAAATAGAGCAGATATGGAAAATGAGAGAAAAAATGGAGATTGAGGAAACTAATGAGGTAAAGAGGGGTTAAGTGCAAAGTGGTGTGTGGCTCACTGTTAGAGAACACCAGCCCTATATTCTTATGCAACTGTGAGCTATAGCAGAACAGTGTCTGCTTGACATCTTGAATCTCCTGCAGCTCCAGCTGACTAAAAACAGACATACATCATCACTTAAACACATATGAATTTCCAGTTTAAGGGTAATTATTTTCAACTGTCAGCTTCTCAAAGCATATTCGGCATAACTCTGACAAAAGAAGAGAGCGTCAAGATTTTCTGGAAGTACCAGAAGTTTTGTCCTCAATTAAATGTTCATGCAAAGCAACACATTAAACCTCCACTAATGCAGCTACCAACAAGCTTCCACCCAGGAATTCATATGCTAGCCTGCTGAGGGTTGATTTATAAGCGCTTTATTAAATTCATGCGGGGATATTAGATGCTTTGACATAAATTAAGTTATTGTTAAAAATATCCTTTAAACTTCCATTCTCTGTACACCCTATACCACTTTTTTAAACCATAATGAGCTTCCATGCATTTCCCCCCCCCAAAAAAATTGCAACATAAATAAGATTGAAAATGCTTATATTTTAAACTCAATTTCCCTAAAATTAATATCCCTACTTTTGAAATTGAAAGTTTTTTGGGCTTCTTGCATATATAATCCCTCTGGGTATACAGGCACACCCTGTGCTGGAAAAAAGGTAAGAAAAACAGAGAGCAGGAAGTTTGCGACTCCAGGCTACACTGCAACACAGAGCACACCTTTATTAACCTCTAAACTGGGATGCATTCAGTTTTAATAAATGACCTGAAAACTAGTATAATGGAAGAATTATTAACTTTATAAAGGTGTAGACATCAGGCTATGAAACAATGCCCAAAGGTGTAGAGTTTAGATTTAAGTTTAAATCATTGAATCAGACTATCTTTATTTAATTTCATTTATTTCTCCTTTTTTGCCACACTTAGATATTTAAGGTGAAACCGTAGATTTAAACGAGTCAAATATAAATACAAAAATCAGTTTTTAGATTATATTAAAATGCTGGTACCCCAACTTTATTGAGAGAAAGCCCCACTATGATCACTGAAATAACTTGAATCAGACAAAAATAATAATGAATAAAAATTGAACAAATACAAGTTAGTAAGTGCTATAAAACCATGAATCAGCTGAAAAAATAAACCCATGTAACAAGCCTGGACTAAATTTATGGTAACTCCACAAAAGACTGAAAACAATGTCACCAAAGGGACGTGTTAAATCAAGGTGTATCCACTAATTAGCATCATAGGTGCTTACAATCTTAAAATCAGTCAGTGGGTCTATATATAGGGCTGCAGGTAGTCATTGTGCTGTTTGGTGACATGGTGTGTACCACACCCAACATGGACCAGAGGAAGTGTTCTCAGGAGATTAGACAGACAATTATAGACAAGCCTGGTAAAGGTAAAGACTATAAGACCAACTCCAACTGGCTTGATGTTGCCGTGACTACAGTTGCACATATTCTTTTAGAAATTTAAGATCCACAGGGACTTTAGCTAATCTTCTTGAATGTGGATATAAGGAAAATTGATGACCAAAAAAGAGAAAAAAAGAGACGAATAATATGAATAGTAACAAAAGAGCCCAGAAAAACTTCTAAAGGATTAATGGTGAACTAAAAGCTAAAGGAACATCAGTGTCAGACCGCGCCATCTGTCATTGATGGAGCCAAAGTGGTTAATGAGAGACGATCAAGGAGGAGTCCATTGTTGAAAACAAATCATAAAAGTCAAACTGGAATTTGCCAAAATACGTTTTGACAAGCCACAAAGCTTCTGGAGGAACGGGAAAAAATTTGAACCTTTTGCTCTGTTTACAGATGGAAAAAATGATGCATATAAAAAAAACAAAAAAAAAAACAGTGTCTCTACTGTGAAACATGGAGAAGGCTCTGTTATGTTCTGGGGCTGGGTAATGTGCTGTCCGGTGTCAGAAAGCATGGTGTCACTTGGAAGTTATGGGTCTTCCAACAAAATAATGACCCAGCACACAAAGCTGAAAAAAAAATCCATCCAAGCCAACCTGTTTCTATGTTAAAAAAAAAGCTGTCACCCTGTGTTATTGGTTCAGTTTCACATGTCAGCCATCTAACTCTCAGACCTGACAAGTCAACAGAGCCCCTAAATAAAACATATCGGACGACAGGAGTGCCCATTCTAAAAAAAAATAAGAGCACATAAAAAACAAGTTCATTTAAATACCAGCTTGAAATGAAATTTCTCATCTCAATTAAAAAAACATGGAACAGTGACAGCCCTTGCCAAAAATACTCCAAGAGAGCATCAGTGACTCATGCAGGAGGTCCCAAAAGGGTGTGCTCTGTGGACTGACGGGACAAGACACACAACCTCTTACATCTCTTGCAGATCTAATAACATTCCATAAAAATAATACCAGTTTTATGATGCTTCAGGACTCGAAGCTATTATTGTAGTTGATGGATCCATACATTCTGCTCTCTTCCAGTGAATTCTTAGGGAGAATGTATCTTTATTTTTAATCCAAGTGCATTGTCAGTAAATCCACTGCTAAATTGCTCAAAAAGCACCAAAAAAATTGCTCTGGTCAAAGTCTGGACTTTTATCTAATTGAGGTGATGTAACATGACCCTAACAAAGATGTTCATTCCCTAAAAAAAAGACAAGTTTACATCGTGCTTAAAAACAAATTTTTATATAAAAACTGGTTTGGCATAAATGTACATAATCTGACAGGAGAGCTTAAGAAAAAAGCTTAACAAATCGAAAACAGGGCAAATACACCTGTGTAGCCCTGTATGATGTAGAAAAACAAGCTGATCAGGCAAGTGCTTACTAGAACACTCTTCAGTACGGAGGTTATTACAGCAGTAAGCAGTTCTTTTCAGAGGGAGTGATGATTTATAATATACTGAGGTGAAGCACAAAATATAAAAAGGGAAATACAAATTTAGGAAGTCTTAAACTATCCTGTTGAACTTTTAACAAATGCCTTTTCATCAAAACTGCTCATTTGAAAATATTTTCACTTTGAAAAGTTAAGCCACAGAGAGAAATGAGGCACAGAAAAGTTTGAGCATACAGATGACGCAAAGCTGTTGGAGTTTCAAAAGGTGTTGTATTGCTTATTTCTTCTCCCATCGTTGGCATGGTAACACTGTGACATAATTAAAGAAGAGCATGATTTAAACCGCTAGCGCAGGAAAGATGAGACGGAGGTCCAAACAAACACAGCAGAGAACAAAATGTCTTTGTATAAAATCCACAACTTATTGAATAGCATCTGAAACACAGCCTCAACTCTGAAACAGCTTCTTTCATAGTTCGCTTTCTGATCCTAGAAGGACTGTATGGATTACAAGTATATCCTCAATACATCAAAGCCTTTCCTCCCCTCAGTAAAAATGGTCAATGATCTTCGACGCATTTAATAAACAGAAAAAGAGGGAAAATATTGAATCATTTTCTGCCACCTGTGTTGCACAAGTATTTCCATTTCAAATTATGAGATATCCATATCCTTTATGAAAAAAGGGAAAAAAGAATTCAACCACAGACTTCAGATCAGTGTATTTAACAGGAAGTTGAGCTATTTTAAAGTTACTCTACTAGTCAGAGGTTAAGA
Source organism: Cyprinodon diabolis (assembly GCA_030533445.1). Taxonomy (NCBI): domain Eukaryota; kingdom Metazoa; phylum Chordata; class Actinopteri; order Cyprinodontiformes; family Cyprinodontidae; genus Cyprinodon; species Cyprinodon diabolis. Next base: position 8,435,933 of record CM060085.1, read on the forward strand.
GTTCAGTGAAAGTACAGATACAGACCTTGACAGTTAATGAGACTGAAGCACAAATTGACCAATACTGGTTTTTTAAGGCCGATCCCAATTATTCTGAGATCAGTCCAAATGATCCCCCCAAATATGTGACGCTGTTTTTTGGAGGGACTGATTCTTGAAGTTATATCATATTCTCACTCTCAAAGCGTCACATATTGACGCTTGGACAAAGTCCCATGTGCATCATATACTGAGGCACAGGGGGTAGCAGACAGTGTATCACGGGAGCTACAAAGTCACTTTGGTAGCTTTAAAAGCGTATTGTAACATGTATACTACTATTTCTTTAAGTTTAGGGTAAGGGGTGGGTTAGTGGTATGTTTTGGGGGGTTTTTTCACAGCTCATGGAAAAAATTTGGGAACTTGCTGCAACAGCCTGCCATGAACCCTGTGCATCAGTTAGGGGTATCCCCATCGCATCAGTATCTGGGGACTTGACCAAACGTCAACATGTGAAGAGATGGAAGTGAGAATGAGTTGGATAGAAATTTCAGATTGATAACAAATGCTAACTCAATTTAATCAAAAATGAAACATTTATTAAGAAATCAAACAAAAGATTAACAGCATTTAGCAAACAGAGGAAGTGGGAATGCGTCCCCTTCAAGTGGTCTAAAGGCACGGCTGTTGAACGCACTAATGAATCCCAATAAAAGAAAAAAAGCCAAAAATATCAGCTGGTCACTGCCTCTAGACTTTGGCTAAAACTTTTCTTTTCGCATATTTATCGCTAGTATGTTAATCTAGTCAGTTTGATCTCTGTTTTGTTGTGATATGAAAACTGCAGTAATAAACAATATTAGCAATAAGGAGTAAACCACCTGAACAAAATCATTTATTTTTTTGTGTTTCTAACTCAATAACAGCAGGTGTTTTTCAATTAATAGAACTGATTTATTTATTTATTGATCCTCCATCTGCTATTATATACTCTGTTCTCCCTGTAGTCGAGAACGCCATTGATCATAACTGCTTCATTAGTTTATTTGTAAAAAGAGTTTGGCCTGGGTGTTTATTGATAAATCATTTCCATTTTATTGGTTATTTACGGTAATAAATGTCTTATAAATGACTGTAGATCGAGATACAGTTATTAAATGCAGTAAAATAGTTATTTTCCAGCAAATGTGGGCTTCAGGTACACAGCCTGATGAGCTTACAGTATAATTTGACTGAACACAGGAGAGAAAAAGAGAGCCTGAGACAGAAAGTCTGATAATGAGCCATCGTTTCCTATTTTCTCAATGGTAGAGCCCGGCCTAGTGGCTTCACAGCACAGAGGACAACTCTATTTAGAGTGGAGACAGGGGAGGTTTAAACCACAAGCAGACTGCAGGGCTGACTCACTGACTAGAATAGAAGTCCACCTAAAAAAAAAAAAAAAACGTGCTGTTTAAAAAAGAAATGGCTAGGGAACACAATGTGGAAAAAGAGAGAGTGAGGAATAGGAAACCGAGACATTCCTGCTGACATTGACCTCTAAGAGTGGAGCAGCTCTCAGTCTTTCCACCTTAACGTCATTAATCAAGATCTTAAAGCCCAACCATGCATGGCATGTCCCGAAAAGCATGGGAATACAGAGCGGCAGGACAATCTCATATTATGGTACATTTGTGTAAAAAAAAGCTTCACCACATCAAAACAGAAATCAAAATCAAAAACATAAAAGATGAACTTGTTTTTATTCAGAAAAGGGAAAAAATGGTGGAAACAAAAATAGGACATATTAATCATAGCAGTTACAATAATGTCCTTTAATTTATTTAAAAAAAAAATCTTGATTCTTTTGCAACTTAAAGTGCTTTTGCATCACTTTGCAGCAACAGGTGGGGGAGGGCCAGCAGTGCTTCATTTGTGCTCTTCTAAGGCAGATAAAACTGTCCACACTCATCTTATCTGAAACCTCATTAAACAATTTCCACAGAACATTTTGGGAAGGTTTTGAAACCATAACATAGAAAAAACATTTTTTATAATTCTATACTAAAAACCAGTGAATGAATAGAGAATTGTTAAATCGCAATGTCACAGTTTCGGGGTACTATCTGAGTTCAATCTGTGTGTAAGTTGCAAAAGAACAACAGCGTTTTCTATTTATCAGCCAACATGTGGTGATTGTACTGATTAAAAAGCATGCATGTCTTAAAAACATCCTGTTCTGCTTTACAGTTTGTCAAAAGCACCAAAATTTTATACTCTAAATGCACCAGGGAGCATTATCACAGATCCTTCCTCACAGCAGCTGTGAGACTCTATAATTACCACTATTACCAACAACCTCAATAAGTTGTAACATTTGCACAATTTCTACCTTCGTCAGTTAAATTAACATGCTGCTGTCATTTTGCAGATCTCTGATGCTGCTGCTATTTACAAATATCCATTACTGTAAAACTGTCCACAGCTGCATATTGGTTATTTATTCCCCAGATACACAGCATTTATATTGTTAAAACACTTTACAGTACAGTATTTTATTTGTTTATTTTTTAAACTCTTCACTATTATGTTATTCTTATACACTTTTCTAGGGTCCACATTTGTGTGACCATTTTTTTTTTTAATCTTTTTGCTGCTGTAACACCAGAATTTCCCCATTGTGGGACAAATAAATTAATTTTTTTATTCTATTCTAATAAGAAATCTATAGAATATTACCTAAAGCTTCAATATAAAATAAAATAATAAAAAATAATTGAAGTCGTTGTATTATAAAGCAGCTAGTATGACTACTTTTACCATATAAACACTGCATGTGTTGTATAGTAAAGGTTCCAGCTCTAATACTGTGCTTAATATAATTGGTCAACCTGCAAGGCAAGTCCACTTCAGGCTAATTATCTGGATAACAGCAGCATTAGCTGCAGCCACTGACCAGGGAGAGTAAAAGCCTGGGGATACCTTACTGTTGGTATTTAAAGGAGCCAGATCTGGCCTCCGCATCGGCAGGGTTGCCTGTTAAAAATGTTGCTTCAGGCAATAGAAAGCAAGGGAAATGGATGCAAGTATACTATTTTCTAAAATAAATGCTCATATCTGGGTGCAGAGTTTTGTTTATAAAGCTCCAAGATGCAAAAATATATAATAAAATTAAATTGCACTGCAGGGGGGGAAAGGCAGCACCTGTTAATTGAACACGCGAGTTAACCAGTAACTCGCCAGCTTGACTTGGTGCCTGATTGCGCAATAAAACGCACACAGACGCACAAGGTCTGAACCCCGGATGTGTGCCAGGATCTCATAAATCCACCACCCCTCTGAGGTCCGGCTCCAGGCGGAACAGCCGGAGCTTTAATTCAAACACAGATGATTTCCAGCAGGAAGAAACACAAAACTCACCTCATTAGAGAGGAAATCTCCATCGCCGAGTTCCTCCAGGTCCAACAGGTTGGTTCCTGCGGAGGAATAGAGTTTCTCCGCTGTTAAACTGTCTAAGATAGACTCCATCATGACTGCCAGTGTCTGTCTGCTACTCCTCTAAGACAGATGGACAGAAGAAGTCTTCAAATCAACTCATTAATAAAATAATAATAATGACAGTGCGGTTTGGTTTCAGCGGGGATGCGCGCCTCCTTTTGTATGGAAGCCGGTGAGGATGAACGAAGTAACTTGTCTCTGTGTCAAACGTGGAGATGTGATGATTTACTTATCATCATTTTTTCTCCTGCTCTCCTCCTCGCTGCAGCAGAGCCGCTCCAGATCATCTGCGCTCCCCTATCGGCTCGCGTGCGCTCCCAGCCACGCGCCAATGAATATTCAATGCAGCCCCGCCCCTTGAAGTCAGTTAAGGAGGTTTTAGGGAAATCATAGTAACCATCAGCCAAAAAATATTCTAATGAATAAAGTTGACTTCACATCTTTAAACAATTCATTCAAAATTAAATATTTTAAAAAATCTTCTGAAAAAAAATGTATATGGAATGTAGAGACTGTTTGAACAAAACCAAAATTCAAAAATCAAAAAAACTTAAGAATTGAAGGTGATCAAAGCAAAAGGTGAATTTAGCTCAAATAGCCACCTGATGCAGTTAAAAAAGATCAAAAAGGGTCAAAATCCAGTTCTTTGCTTGCTTTATTCTCCGTACAGTAATATTGTACAGAGAAGAAAGCATTTATATTGTTAATGTATGTTCTTTTTTTTTTTTTTTTTGCAATAAACAAATCAAATAATAATAATTACAATAACCATAGGCTTGTTACTATTTTTTTTTCAAATATGAATTATTTTAAAATAATGTGTGAATATTATTTCACAAAAGCGCAGATGATAAGGAAGTTTGATTCGAAGAAAGCATGTATTTTGATGTTTCAAACGGAAACACCAAAAAACAATGTTTGTTGAAGAATAAAATAAAGTATGTAGGCAACCTCGACTATTTAGGTGTTGGAAGAAGAGGCTGCATACTGCTAAGGTTTAACAACAAGAGAGTCTAAAGATAGAATAGAATAGAATAGAATAGAATAGAATAGAACAGAAATTGAAATACCTATATATTTATTGTCCCAGATTGAGGGAAATATTGGCAAAACAGACACAAAAAAGCTTAAGGGTACATACAGTATAAGAATAAATTATCTGAACAAGAACAGTTTTTAAAGATAAGATTTACAGCAGTAAAGAAGAAAAAAAAACAATTTGCAAAGGAAATTTCCAGGTAGTAGAGTTGAAGCTTACGGTAAAAAAAAAAAAAAAAAAAAAATGGAACACAGCAGCCGATTTAGAGAGAGCTGGAAAAACTGTGCCAAAACCATGATTGTAGCACAAACGCTTGCAGATCAAATGAAAAACTATGCAAATATCTTCAACATCTGTAAAACATGGATTGCTTGGAATTAAAACATTCTAAATAACTCTTTATCATACCCAAGAACCTGTGCATCCAGTAGCATGTTTATAAATGTTCACTGGGTCTGTTTGGAGAAGCACAAATTAGAAATTCCAAAAGGAGCTGGGGGAGGAGGGATCTGCGGAAGTGCTCCTTTATGCAGCTGGATGCAGTAATCTGTCACTGAATGTGCTGGACCTGAATTTATGATGTTATTTTCCTTAAAGTCATACAGTTGTGACTCACTGGTTTGGCTTTTGGTAGGGGGGGTATTCCTATTAGCCATTTTTGGTGGGAACAAACCATCTTTATATTATTCTGACATTGAACACTTTTAGCTCATCAGTGATTAAAATTAAAAAAAAACACTTTCTAATGAACAATGGGTAAAAAAAATCCCAATTATGCTTGTCTAAATAAAAAAAAATTGACGTCTTTGTTACATTTAAAATCCAGGTTTGGGTTCCAGTTCATTACGCTCCATCAGGTCTGTGAATTTCCCCCTTTTTACACAATCTAAGCTGCAAATAAACAGACGCCTCCGCCTTGTCAACATTTCTGTTGGTGAATCACCTTAAAGGTCAAACACTGATCTGAAGCAACCTAGTCTTGTTTTCACTCTGATCTTTGCTAAAACTGACCACCTGTTACTCTTATCTTACTGCTTCCAAAGCTGCTGTCTGCATAACAACTCACTGGAGCATATCGGTAACCAATAGATGCAATCAAAAAAATAGATATCTGCCAACAGGACATCTATAAGTCTTAAGTTTTCTGTTATTATTGTTTTCTTAAATGAGTGGTGAGAACCAGAAGTTTTGTTCACCATAGAATAGTTTGAATCTAATGATTCGTTAGAAGGGACTAGTCAAAGTACAGGGCTAAAACCAAAAAAAAGAAGCTGTGGCAAGATTTTAAACATGTCACAAAATACTATGCAAGTCATTCTCCTGAAATGTGTTGTTTTTTTAACCACTTTAGCCCAAACAATGGTTTGATTCTATCATTCAGGTTTCAGCCTTATGGGGTTACAGCGCAGACGGTATCCGATTTGGTGAGTGTCGATTGTTAAAGTTGAGCCTCTTCAGGCTAGTATCGCTAATCTCAGTCTCACATGACCCCTCTTTTTCCTTTATGATCCATTTTCTCCTTCTTCAACTGTGTCTTGTTTCACCCTCCTTGTATCATTTTACGAAGGTCTCTCTCCTCAAGGGACAAGGCGTCCTTATTTTTCCAAACACACCTCAGTGTTGTATCATTGTGTGACCTTTAACAATCTGCAGTAATTCTCACCAGAATCTAATAAATCCTTTAAAAAAATAGGTTAAGATGCAGCAACAACAGGTATATACATTATTTTTCAGATTATCTTTATTTTTTTAAGGGTTTTATTGTAGTTTTTTTTTACATTTATTTCTGGGAAAATAAGTTCAATTAAAGTCTTTGTTTGGTGATTGAAACCTGTTTTTCAGCATGCTTTGTACATGAAACATACCCAACAATCCCCGAATCCATCCTATTGCTGATTCTCCACTCTTAAAATGAACAAGCATCACTGTTCAATTAATATTCATGTTAAAAAGCAAGAATACAATAATGTGACTAAAATGACAAATTAATTAAAGATATAATCTTCTCTTTCTTAAAAAGCAAAATCCCAAACAAAAGATGTTGCACACCAGGAGTACGTTCAGCAGATGAATGCTCTGTGTTCATCACCTTCGCAGTAATTTTTCCTTATTGCTGATTGAAGGTCGGCTTTTACAGCTGTTTTAAGAAAAACAGATGTGTGATTCTGTAGGACAGGAGGCTGATAAAAGGGCTTAAACACCAACTGTGCACTTAAAACTTTTCCTGTCTGCAGGATTCTTTGTTCGGCTGTTAAATCATCGTGTGAGGATGTTTCTAATGACTCACTGTCATCACTTAGCTTGTATTAGTTTTGAACAAAAAGCTTAAAACCTGTTATACTTATGTATAACATATGTATGCTAACATATGTATGATTTTGAAAAAATCCAATATATTCTATCTCTAGACAAAAAAATCCTAAATAAATACAAAAAACTAATGATTTGTTTGTGTCTTTTGTTTAATGTTTTAAAGGTAGTAGAAATGGAGATAAATGAACAGGTAGTGAAATGTTCTTATTTTTCTTTATGCATCTCATTCATGAAGATGAAGGTATTGTTCTGCAGCAAAACTTGTTTATAGGCTATCAGTTTGCATTTTACCAGCAGATGTTAACTGACTCTGAAGGCTGAGTGGCTTATTTGGCTTTTTTTATTCCTTTTTGTTGGCTTTCCAGTGCTTTACTAAAAGCTTTAAAGGGGTAATAGAATGATTATTTAGGGTATTTGGTGCTGGTCCTTAAGGTCTCTGAATAGGGTGTGTAACATTGGTTGTGCTGAAAATGGCATATTTGCTTTTCTATGAGTCCTAATGCAAGCCTGGTTAAAAGCCCTAGAATGGAACGACAGGTTTTCTACCTTTTATGGGATTCTCATGAATATTTAGATGATCTGTGCGCTGATTGGTTGGTTTACAACGAGCAAAGCTGCAGAGCAAAGACACATCATAGCAACAAGCACTCACTCACTGAAACATTGAAATTGTTGAAATGGTAGGGTGATAAGACGTCCTCTTTTTCCCTGACATGTCCTACTTCACTGCAAAAAATAGAAACCTAAATAAGTCATTGTTTCTTAAAATAAGTGCATTTTGTCTTAAACTGAGGAGGTAAGTAAGACACTTTGCCAATGGAACAAGACAATTGACATTTAAAATAAGAAAAATATGAGCACTGTCCTATTACAAGCTTATATTATCTAATTATCTTATTTTAAGAGTAAACATGCTCAATCCATTGGCAAATCATCATGTTTACATAATAAAATTAAAGGTAAACAAACTTGATTTAAGAAATTTTTACTTATTTCTAGATCGTTTTTGCAGTGTTTCATACCTAAAAAAAAAAAAAAGTCCAGCAGGGAATTTCAAAATGGTCCAGGATTTTGGTCGACTACAGTGCAGTAGGTAGTCGAAACTAGTGTTGCACCGATACCGATACCAGTATCGGACGGGGCCCCGATACTGCCCTAAAATGATGGTATCGGTATCGGCAAGTACCAACAAATAGGGCACCGATACCATTTTGAGAGCCAAAAGTTTATTCAACTATTGTCGCCCACTCCTGGTAGGCAATAAAAAGTTCTACTGGATTCACTTTGTATTAGATTTTTTCCTGCCTCACAAAGGTAGGCAGCAGCTTGACAAAGCCATGATGGCAATTATTTTACATTATTATGGTATCGGCCGATACTGCAGAGCCAGGTATCGGGGCCAAAAAATGGCATCGGCGCAACACTAGTCGAAACACAACGGGCACTGGAACCGAGCCGTCAGCTCCGGGGCTGTTCCAGGAACCCAAGCAGACAGGGGCAGGGAGCCAGCGGGGGACGGAGCAACCGAACCCGATCCGGTGATGGTAGCCTGGACACCGGTCAGAACTGCCGCTTGTTTCAGTAAAAGAAGTTTATTCAGCTGTCTTTACTAAAGACAGCTGAGTAACCTGTCTTCGGTAAAATGCTTAGAGCAAATGAACAGTTGAGCATCAAACTTTGCAGGGATTTTCTGATACACAAAAATAATCCATGCCGAGTCTTCGGATCCTTGGGAAGACTGTGAAAAATGTCCCCTTTCTCGATGCAGCCTGGAACACTGTATTAATGCCAGTGGTTCTGGCTCATTTTCAATAAAGAAACTGTCGGCTTTGTAATTCTTGTAGAAGTAAACCCAACTGTAGGCTAAATAGCTAAATTGGTGTCTTACATCTACTTCTATTCATGTCCTTTGGCCAGTGAGCCAGTGGGCGGACCTGTACCGGTATGTTTATTTCGGGGCGTGACAAAAGTACATGCCAGAAGCAAATAAGGCAACATCCCCGAAGTGACGTCAATTTGGTGCTTCGTTTGGCTTTGCCCGTTTTATGGTGAAAGTTTAGAATTAGAGAAAGGAGGTGTTGATTGGGTTTGAACTTCTCTGTACGTCCATTTCACCCACTGAACTATGGTTATTCATCTATGACAACGTAAACTCGGTTTTGCATTCTATGTCCACTTTAACACTTATTTTAATGCTCATTTTAATTAAATCTATGCTAATTGTTTCAATTTACATGTGTCAATTTGTGTGTTAATGAAATATGGATAGAATTCAACATAAATAGTCCCTTTAGAAGTAGATTTTGATAGAATTATCTAATGTAATATCTTTCAATCTACCTCCTATTGATGTAGTTAACTTTTTGGTAATCTCCATTTTTGTAATTTAATCCAGCCTAAAGATTAATGATGTTCATGTTTTGATGCCTGCTCTGACCCTCAACCCCTGATTGGTTCTCTGTGTGATGATGCAGGTGTGACTCATCTTCTATTCTGAGCCAGAAAAATAGCTTACTCGGGGGTCTTGACCTTTTGTCTCCTTGGTGACTGCCCTGATGTCATCACCCCTCTCATCCCTCTCTGTTTTACTAATCTGTTTGGGTTTGTTGCACCTTATCCGATTGGGCCAGAAAACTACTGTGAGAGCTGGAGGATGTGCAGATTATGTGCCTGAGCTTCGGTCATTGACAGCCGCTCTTCTCCCTCACACTGCCCCTTCCAGACAATTACTATTAATACAACTGACCCTGTTAACAAGCTTAAGTAGATTCACAGTCGCACCAAATCGTGCTGCTGATTATAAATTTATACTTTGACATTTGTTTTTTTTTTATGCCAAAGAGCTAATTAGAATGGGAACAACCAACCCCATCCTGCCTCTGTAATGCCTTTAAATGTGTTAAATGATGGACAAAACTAGATTTGTTCCTAATTCTCAAGTTATACAGGGGGAAGGGAAAACTGAAAAAAGCAACTCAATCCAATGATATTTAATTGATCTCAAAATTAAATTTAATGTTGGAGTCTTAAAGGATTTTTTCCCCCATAAAGTTGTGGTTGATAGCTGTCAGCAGAGAGGAGCTACTGTATTGGGGGGTCAGCACTCCGAACCCCAGCTTCCTCTATCTCAATCACTAGCCGTGTTCCAAATTGCGCAAATTGTAATTATGAAAACGAATTAGCTAAGTGGAAAAACTGCATATTTTACGCTTTGACAAGGTGTTTTTTTTTAGTCATATTGCATTTTTCAAATTTCGCAATTTTTTTATTTTCCTCATCAGGAGCTACGCGATCTGAAACTGAACTAGAAAGACGAAGAAGATTGGAAATAGTTGGAGGATGATGGCGCCCATTACAACCTTGGTTGAAATATGTATATATGTCATGTGTTTACATCTGCTGCTATCATGTTTTCTGAGTTATTCACGAAATCCAATATATCCAATATATTCCTGTGCAATTTTTAATGTTTATTATTTAATCAAAATACTGCAATTGCGAAAATTAGCATTCTTCGACATTATCGGAATAGTGGCATAGTTTTACGCATATTGGTAACTCAAACGCAACAAGAGCGTCGTTGGACAAGATATTTCAACTTATGGTAGTCAGATGGTCAGTTGGCACCTGTATACGAATGCCTCACTTCTTTTTTTTTGGGGGGGGGATTTTTAAGGCACTAGTGGCTCGTTTTTGGGCAGTAGGCTGACAGGAAAGGGGGTATGAGAGAGGGGGAGAGACATGTGGCAAAGGACCACAGGTTGAATTCGAACCCGGGTCAGCCGCGTCGAGGACTAAGGCCTCTGGATATGGGTTGTGCACACTAACCATTGCACCACCTGCATGCCCGGCTGCCTCACTTCTGTCAGTATGCCCCAGAGCAGCGTACCAACATGAATATCTGCATGATTGGGTCAATGACTGGATGGAGTGTATTGCGCTTTGTACTCCTCTGACTTGAAAAAGCATCTACCATTTTATGATGAATTCTTCGTTGTAAAACCATCATCGGAGGATATAGAAGAATTTCTAGAACAGAGCCAACCTTCTTTATCAGCTTGTTGAGCTTTTTCAAGTAATTTGCTCTGATGCTGTTACCCTAGCAGATGATGGAGGAATAGCTCAGTCTCCACAACAGAGTTATAGAAGGTCTGCAGCATGTTGTTGGAGTCACTGAAAGATTTAAGCTTCCTTAAGAAGTACAGTCTGCTCTGTCCATACTTTTAGACAACTCCAAGGTTTCGTCTCCAGCCAAGGGTGTTGTCCAGGTGAAGACCAAAGTATTTCTGCTTCTCCATTTATTCTCCAGCTTATTCCCGTTTCTTGTTCACATGCAGGATCAGATAATTGTTTCCACATTATGCAGCAAATGGGTTCTAACCAGCTTCCTTTGCTCAGCTTCTTGTCCATCTTTGGTGCACCCGAAGACTGCAGAATCATAGCCCTTTCTTGGCCGTGAACATACAAGTAAAAAAAAGGAGAATATCGATCAAAAATATTTCCCGGCCTACTGTATTTAAATCTAATTGCGATTCAGTCTCACTTGAGGCCTCCTCACTTGATTTTGAGAGACGGACAGGTGGAAGAGGGAGGGAGCAGCACCATCTCCCAGTTTGGTTGTACCCAAATGCATAGAAACAGGGGAGCACATTGCAGTTAAGGTGTGAGATGGAAGATTTTGATCAAAAGAGGGTTTGCAGGCAGGCAGGAGGGAAAGATGCTGCGGTTCGCCTCTCTGCTTTCTCTTATCTTGACCTTAGGGTGGTCTTGCACAGCCTTACTGAAGGCTCTTTTTTTCTTGTTTAACAGTTCCTGTAGATCACTGGTAATCTTGGGACGATTATTGGTGAAACAGTTCACTGTTCTGGAGGGGATGGTATTAACTACAGAGAAGTTTTATATGGACAGCTACATACACAGTGTGACTCCTTATGGCTGGAACAGTGCATCCGAGTCTGAAGCCTAAAAATAATCAAATTCCACTTCTTGTGACAAGCTTTTTACAGTTCAATAAAACAGCATTGCGGGAATGAGATGATTAAACTATTTAAAGGACTGTATCCAATCTAACTAATGTGGAAAAAGTTGCACAACAGTAATAGAGTGCACTATAATTTCATTACCTAAAGTCATGCCTCTTTGATGCAGTATTCATGCAAAATAAGTCCCAAGCTCATATTCTTAATGCTCCACATGGATATCTTTTTCTTTGGCCAAATCTTTCCGTTTTTTATTGGTGTTTTGTAATAAAACTTTCTGGAAACAGAATTTGTGTTTTCATGCACTATAGGACATTTTTTTTAAATGAGAAAAAAAAAATGCTTGAAATCCATCTGTATTCAATCTGTAGGAGATTTACTGTTTGAATTTACTTAGTTAAAAACTTTTTGATAATATCTTAATGTTTTACTTACAGCTGTAAAAAAAAAAAGCTAAAGAAATATGGTTTGATATAAAGAAAATTTAGCTGAAAGCTCAAATCTGCACATTTTTACCATGTGTGTTTACATATGCAACCAAGAGGCCATGTGGTTTGCTGGTTGGTGGTAACAGGGTGGAGTAACTGACGTATAATAAATGGCCATGGGGGAGGACAAATTTGTAGAGCAGCGGGTGAGCACACCTCCAATTTTCTATAACAAATAGTTAGAGGCTGTTCACTCATTGTGGTTTCAATAAAAAAAGATCAAACTTTGACAAAGAAACCTCCTTTTTCATTCTTTCTTTCTGCCTTTCACTGTCTTCCTTTTTCCTTTCTCGTCCTTTCTGTGTCCCTCTGTGATCATAAAGTTCAGAAGTTCAAGAAGCTTGCAGTGAAACAGAGAAGTTGACAAGGATTGCCAGGATGGTAATGAAAACCAGCTTCATTCTTTACATACTGTTGCATCTTCTTTGTTAAAGCAGCTATTTTCGTCACAGTTCTTCAGCTGAACTCTAGCAACAGGTTCACTGCATAGATTCTAAGCTTCTCGTGCTCCAATATTATCTAAAGGTACTAAGATAATGAAACTAACAGTATAAAAGCAAGTGATTTGTCATCATAATCTTATTCAAAAAAACCTATTAAAAAATGTGAGGATTTCTAAGAAATCTATTTTACCAGACAGAGGTATTTAAAGAGTTTGGGTCAGGTTGCTTAGTTTACTCCACACACCTTATGACTTAAAGCAGGGGTGCTCAAGTCCAGACTTCAAGAGCTACCATCCTGTAACTTTTGGATGCATCTCTTCTCTAAGACAACAGAATTGAAAGGCTCATTCCCCTCATTTAGCCCAGCAGAGGCATGGTAATGAGCCACTCATTTGATTCAGGTGTGTTAAAAATGATGGTGCATCAAAAAGTTGCAGGATAGTAGCTCATGAGGACTGGAGTTGAGCACCCCTGACTTAAAGGATTCATCTGAGGAATTGACTTGATTCTGCTGCCCTCTATTGGAAGAAAAATCACATAACATTAAGTAAGTTTGTACAAGCAAATACTACAGTGCAGAGATGACAAAAGTATTAATGTTTATTACTCAAGAAGAATAATAAATCCCACTGTTTAAAAACACTTTTTTAGAAGTTAGAGTATCAACTTATCAACAGCTTTTTACTAGTAAAAGTACTATTTTTATTAAATTAAAGTATAAAAGTAAAAGTAATGAACCCTACCTTATTAAAGCCTACTACTAGTATACTTTTTCATGATATTCTAATATTTGGAGATAGGATATTTGGGTTTCTTAAGCTGTAAGCCATAATCAACTATATTAAAACAATAAAAGGCTTGAGATGTTTCAGTTGATTTGTAATGAATCCAGAATGTATGACATTTCATGATTTTTAATTGTATTACAGAAAATAAAGAACTTTATCACAATATTCTAATTTTCTGAGACAGTCCTGTATATATATATATATATATATATATATATATATATATATATATATATATATATATATATATATGTATACAAATTTCAAGAGTAAAAGTTAAAAGTTGTCTAAAAAGTATTTACTCCAGTAAAGTACAGATACCCAAAATTTCTACTTAAGTAAGGTAACAAAGTATTTGTACTTTGTTACTTGACACCTCTGCCTCGGTGTTAATAAAATAATTAATTTAACCCTTTATAGGGCACTCAGTGAAATCCTTTGAAAATCCCCATTTTAAGCCAATAGTGTTATTGGAATCCAGGACAAGACCTTATTACCTTTGGAACATTTTGATGGGAAAAATTAATGTCAATGTAACAACAAGAAATGCCAACTTGCCTGATAATATATTCAGACAAATAACAAAAATAAGTGCTTCTATAAGAAATTCATGAAAACACTCTGAGAGTGAAAGAAACACACAGTTTTTTTACTACAACATAACCTAAGAGGCTTTAATGCTGATACTGGCACTTAGATTTTTTTGTTTATAAACCTAAATATAATTCTTAACTAGGCTTATTAACTTTTTAACTTATTAACTTTTCAGTTAGCTTTTTACCTTTGTGGTTTTTTTTTACTTCTTTATTAGCATGTTACCTTTTTTCCTTGACTTTAAACATTTCAATTAGCTTTGTACCTTTTTTCTTTGACTTTTTAATTAACAATTTTACCTTTTTTTACTTTTTAATTAGCTTTTTTACCTTTTTTCTTGACTTTTACCTTTTTTGATTTTTCTATTAACCTTTTACCCTTTTTCTTGACTTTTTATCTTTTTAATTAACTTTTTACCTTTTTTTTCTTGACTTTTTTTCTTCAACTTAATTTACATTAGGTAATATATCATTCAAGGGCTCATCTATTTGGTCAAATGCCAAAATAAGATGTACAGCCATGTAGCTGTATCTTTGCTGAACGGCTATATATAGATTTTGTGTTTCTAGACCGCACTGAGGGACCGGGGGGACTCCATTTGTAAGGTGTATGCGAGTGATCTTGCCCTATAAAGGGTTAAAAAGACTCAAAGAAAAAAAACAACAACTTTTACTTGTTTTTAGCCTTACAGCACAAATCTATCATGTTTTTCTCAGTAAATCTTTATACAAATTTATTATGAAATGACGCAAAAATTCTGTTCCAGCTAAACTGTTTGCCGCTGTCACCACTGCATGGTCTTTGAACGCGTCAGCTTCCTGGTCAGAGCATGGCGGACTGTCAGCATGTAGGACCGCCTGTCAGGCAGGGGGCGCTGCTGATCCAACACCAGCCTGTCACACATCAGACAAACCAAAAAACTAAAAAAAACTCTGGATTATAAAGATTCTTAGATATAGAGGGAAAAAAAATAAAAAGAAGCTTTAGTGATATATTTTTTAAGCTATATATAGTTTTTCTCCACTGTTGACATGAGGTTCTTTTTCTGAATACCTATCTATCTATTTTGATTTTAAGCTGCATACTTTCCAAAGAGTTCTATTTTTTTTTTTCTTTTAGTCCATGGAAATATTTTCCCAAAGGTTTTTTTTTTTTTTTTTTTTTTTTTTATTTTGGGATGGCCTCGATATTTCCTGAGATGTTTCAATTAGGCTGCAACTAACGATTATTTTGCAAATCGTTTAATCTGTTGATTATTTTTTCAATTAATTGATTAATAATCAGATAGCCAAAGGTTCC
This sequence comes from Cyprinodon diabolis, assembly GCA_030533445.1. Lineage (NCBI taxonomy): Eukaryota > Metazoa > Chordata > Actinopteri > Cyprinodontiformes > Cyprinodontidae > Cyprinodon > Cyprinodon diabolis. The sequence goes on from CM060085.1 coordinate 8,451,332, forward strand.
TTAAAGAGGACTTTATATGAAATCAAACCAGCTTTTCCACTTTGGGAGTTCTAGATTGAGCATATTGACTGGTGAAAAAGTTTTTTTTTTTTTATCTTATAGGTATTGTGGAGGATTTTCGCGTATTTTTTAAAAGACACGAAAATTTATACGATTTTCATGACTCCGATTCCCTTATTGATTCTTTGAAAAGGTTCTATTCCTTATCGATTATTTGAAACGATTCGATTCTTTAATGATTCTTTTATCGGTTCTTTGAAATGATTTGATTCCTTAATGATTCTCTTATCGATTCTTTGAAACGAAAATAAACGAGCGTCACCTTTCTCTCGCTCCCTGAACTTTGGAGCAACTTTGTTGCATCTTTAATGACCCCAAAGAGAGGTAGCAAGTTGGTTTATTTCCAGTAATGGCATATGATTTACTAGGAACCACATTAAGCACAGCCAGTGATATAAAACTAGCTACCACCAGAGTTGCCTTCCATGGTGGTCGTAACATTAGTTTCTGTCCGGAAGCATCAAAAACACGGCATTCGTTAAAATGTAAGCCATGTTGTGTGTGCAGGTGTTTCTGCATGTTGGATTTATTTCCTCCCACATATGTTATTGCCACTTTGCAATGATTGCAAAGCAGCTTGTTGCCATCTTTCTCTTCCTTAAAATGAAGCCAATCTCTCGATCACTTTGACAGCTTTTGTTTTGCTTTTCTAGACTTACGCCTGGTCGCGTCGTACTTGCTTACTGAATGCTGTGTGCTTAACTTGCATAAAAAAACGTGATTTAAGTCATGCTGCCCAGCATTAGGCCCTGGTGCTGCCTGGAATCGTTAAGAGAATCGTTAAGCGAGCTTCCAAAAGGTGCCATGGAATAGAAACACATGGAACCGGTACTGAACAGGAACCGGTTTTCGACTCCTATCCCTACAACCTCGTACCTGCTCTCGAGAGGGAACGCCTATTAAGTGCGTGCGAGAGCATGCAGAGCCCATTTCTCCTCGTGCACCCTCAGTTTAGAAGTTGCTGTCCTAAATCCATCAATCACTATATAGAGCGAGGATTATATAGTGGACTTTATAGTGAACTAAGTTAACTTACCGTTTGTAACTTACTGCTTTTTTGGTCCCCATTGGTCACGTAACTCCTGCGCTATCTTTTTTTTATTATTATATCTGCCTCTTCATTGCCTGTCTGAAACTGTAGCTCACCACAAATACGCCTCAAAGGGTGCATGCGCACAAAAAGATAGCTAACTGGGGACAAGCACGTAAGACGGCCTTAAGTAAAAATATCACCAGAATGATTGACAATTAGGTGGACAATTAATTTAGATGATCCACCCGGAAATAAAAGTCCTGTGGAAGTAAATCATCCTCCGTACCTTTAAATGCAAATGTTTCTATATTTTGCTATAATTACTGATCTAAGTGGGTCGCTCTGTAAACTAAAGGCATGTTTTACAGTCTCTATACTCCAGTTAACAATTAATTGTTTCAGCCCTATTTTAGATGTTGTTCTTTATTCGTTTGTGACCTCCTGAATAAATTGTTGATGCACTCTTAGATCAATTTTGGTAAGTCTTGAAAAGGTTCACCACAGTTGCATTTGTTTTGTTTTTTTTTCCATTTGGCTCTAACTGTGATTCTCTTCAAATGGATTGATCTTAATAAGCAGATAGAGGTCATTTAATTTAGTCAATTAATTTCCTTTAAATGACAATACCTGTGGAATTGTTTTTGCCTACTTCCAGTTGTCAGATTGGTTATATATATATATATTTTTTGGTTTGTTAAATTAATCTCAACTCTTCAAAAAATAATGGTGCGGGTTCTTTCACATAGAGGCCAGTTGGTATAGATAGCGTTATTCTTTTAATAAACTGGTTATAGGACTAAGGTACATAAAATAAACAGCTAAAATTAGACAAGTTTTCTTAAGCAAATGTAGCTATTGTTTAAGAATATTCCATATTTTTTAAAGGGACAATAAACATATTACATTATGAATCTTAAAATTTAAGACAGGCTGATTGCAAGCTGGTTCTAATGAAATTGGTCAGAAATAGAAACTAAAATAAAGATTTCGAACCTCAAAACAAAGTTTCTATTGCATCATTACTGGTTAAGTGTCAAAAAGCAGCTTTGTGTAAAAAAAAAAAAAGTGAATAAAAGTGCATAAACAAACCTGATGAGTTGTAAAACTGCCGTCTCCACTGATAACGCTGCATCAGCCACAGACAGTTCTCTGAAACCACATCTACACACGTTAAGGCACAGTAAGACAAGCTGCGGAGCATTTTAAAATGTTTGTATTGGCTAAAAAGCATAAGCATACAAAACCCTAAATCTTTAGCGAGTCTCTGTCCCTCCTCTGTGGTCACCTTCCTGCCGATTTCCAGATCTGCCTTGTTGGCTACCAGCACTGTAGGAAAAGCTGACAAGCACAATAAAATTGTAATAAAGCAACAGTAAGCAGTATGATTCCTTGGCATGCAGTCTGCCTACAGAGCACGAGGTGGACGACCAAACAAGGAATCAGTGGGAGCTCCAGCTGCTCATGTGTGAAGGTGACAATAGACAGATGTCAGGGAGCAGATTCTCACTGGAGGGCAACATGATGAACACAGAGCGGTCAGGAGTTTAGCAGCTAAATAAGGCACATCACCTGTGAGGCTCCATGTAGCATAGATAGAACAACTTTTGATCAAGAGTAATCTTTACCTAGACTTTGTTTAGTTTTGTCAATGAGCGTCTTAAGTCGAGGGATCTCCAGGAAGCTGGAGCGCTGAGTGATGGAGTAGAGCAGGAGGAAACCGTCAGCCCAGCGAATGGAGGTCTCAACAGAAGCAACAGAGCTCTGGAACAGAATAAAACAATTAAACCAACGTTAACTTAGCCCAAATTTAATGGTGCATAATCAACATACCCTAATACAACAGCAATAACTTGTGCAATGCACAATGTGCAATTACTATTTGATACCCTGTGCAATAACCTCCTTTTCTATATTTTGCCCCCAGTGCAATAACTATATACATGTCCATCTATATAAATACCTGTACAATGAACCTAATATACAAAAAAAAACTAAAAAAAAAACTGTCATATGTGGATGCACTGTATATACTGTACATATCCCATACACCTTTTTCTTCCTTTGGCACCTTCTTTTGCTTCTTTGACTATTTCAGCTGATGTAATGAGAACATTTCTTCACTGTGAGGTCAATAAAGTCAATCAATCAATCTTAAGTCTGTATGTTGGGTTTGAAGTTACCCTAACTTAGTTTAAAGGTTCCCCACATAGCTCATAACTAGTTTGTTTTTTTTTTCAGATTTTTACCCACTACTCAGTCAATGAGACTTAGAGGCTAATGAAAGCAGGTTTGTTTTTTTTTTAACATAGTTTTAGTTTGATTTTATATAGTACTTCGGTGCATGTTATGCGAGCTAAAATGCCTAAACTCTGTGAAGGCACTTTAGGTTTTTAGATATTATCATTTTAACTACATACAATTGGGTTTAATAAGAGATTCCTTGTGTTCTAACTTACTCAAAGGAAATCTTTCTTTTTTTCTTTCAACTGTGCAACATAAAAGTTCAATTTCTCTTTTCAATAAAGATCTAATTGTTTCTTTGCTGATAAAAACTCAAAACATACCTTACAAGGCAAATCTAAGATCTCCACATCAACAGTTTCCTGGTCCACAGTTCGGCTACATCTGTATGTCACCTCTGTAGAAATACCTTAGTTATTACCGTATGCTCCAGTTATGTATCCATGTTAGGGAGGAAATAATATGTACTGGAAACTCACCCTTTTTATGGTCGTATTCTCCTATAAAACGCTTTGTTATAAAGCGAACACATAGGGCTGGTGACAGAAAACAGATATTATCACTGTTAAGCACCTTGCTTAAAATGTTACACATGTTGAAAGATGTTTGGTGTGAATACAAAGAATAAAAAATTAAAAATGCTGCAAGCGAAATAAATTCAGGAGCAAAACGGCTTCAAATTTGCTTAATCACACAGATAGAAAAAGTTGAAACAAAAATGAGATGCAAAATTAACGTCAATAAACCATAGTTGATCTAAAATGAATAAATGTTTAGCAGGTTAATCAAATAATTAAAAAAAAAGTAAACACTAAGACACTGTAAAGCAGGGCAATGCAGACCAAAATAACCAAGTTCTATAAAAAAAATATACTTCTGAGAGGAGTGCTTTACTCAACACGGTGTAAAAGTGAGTGAAATAACAGAAATCCACTGAAATTATCCTAAAATATCCTTGAATTTCTTATAGATCTTAATGTTTTATGGTTTTGTTTTCAATAAATCAAACTGAAGTAGTGTAAACTTGTGAATTGGGAGAAAATATTCAATGGTTTAAATGTGTTTAAACTAGAAAAGCCTGAGATTAAATGGAACTCTTTGGGCAGCTTCCAAAACGATTATTAAGGCAATAAAAATAAAATGAAAAAAAAAAACAAAACAAGAAAAAACCTCGGAGATTATCCTGAACACACTGCAGTCAAACATGGTGGTGAAAGCATCATGTTGTGTGTTTTTTTATGAGAATTAACAAAAAAGCTAATCAATAATGCAAATCAATAAGGCACATCATGTTGGCCTAATGCATAAAACCCTACGAAAATACGTTGAGGTTTGTGGCAATATGACAAAATGTAAAGGATCTTATTTTGCAAGGCAATGAAGGTAGAAGAAAGAAACAGTGACACACAAAAAAACAGTTAAACAGATGTAGCATCTTGACATAAAATAGAAAATAGATGGAAGCATCCATGCATTTTCAATATAAACCAAAATATTAAAACCCGTTTAAAGAAATAGATTAAAAACAATTTACTTTGCCACTTTTACTAATTTAGAGTTGAAACATACCACTAATCTGATCTAATCTAGGCCAAGTTTCTAATCGTCTCAGTCTTTTAAAGAAATCACGACCAGAACCTTTCCCTAAACTTATCCTTTTAGAATATCTGTTATTCCAACCCCCTTTCTATTCCCCTTTAAAGTCTTAAACTGGCTCCATTACCTGTTTTTCCAGTGTTCTGAACCCCCAGTATGAGGAGTTTAACAGGAACCATTTTCTTTCTATTTGTACACTGCCGTCCCATGCAAGAAACTCCTAAAAGGGAAGCAAAATAAAGCTACACATCACCCTTGAGAATTACAAGCATCCAAAAATAATTGAATGTTTGCACACAAATGTTATGTAGCATCAACTTACAATACGTTGAGGTAGAAAAACTATCAAATAATCCAGAGGAGTAAAAGAAAAACAGCCCGCTTCCCAGGCTGAGACAATAAACAGACCAGGGGCAAAGAGATGCGACTGTCTTCTCTCCTCCTATGTGTCTGTGTGACTCTGCACTTATGTTTGGATATAAGAGGTTTTTCTCTGTGAGCAGGATATGACAGGAGCCATCCGTCTAAAGGCACTGTGTCCAAGTTCAAACACTAATCTTATTTTGGCTCCCTGACAGAAACATGTATACCTTTACAGTGAATTAGAACCATCCAGAACCTCTGTCTCATATAATTATGAACTTTTGAAGTTTCAGCTTTGCAGAAAACACACAAAAAAACATATTACTCTAATTCTCTAGATGTTTAAAATTTTACTAGTTTCACAAAAAAAGGTCAAATGTGTCCTTTAAGTACAAAGTTTCATCCATAAAGAGATGCACATATCTGTAGGCATCTCTGGCTAAAATTATTTTTCTTGGAGCAAATCCTCTGGTAGCAAGGCTGCAAAACAACTATTCTGGTTGCTGAGCTGCTACGCTGTAGGCTGGAGTACATAAAGGAAAAGATTGTCAAATTGCTGGACAAAGAAGAGATGGTTTGATTATGTACGGATGGTTGAATAATACACAGATGGTTAAATGATGGACAAATAGACAGTAAACAAATGATTGGATGAAGGATATAGCTGGATAATAAACAAATGGTTAGATGATGGAGAAATAGCAGGATAATGGATGGATGGTTGGATGACGGACAAGTAGTTGGGGGGAAAAAATGGTTGGATGATGGACAAATGGTTAAACTGAATGAATGGTTTGAAGAAGCACAAATAGTTGGATGAGTGGATGGTTAGATGGTGGAGAAAATGTTGGATAATGGAGGGATTGTTGGATGAAGAACAAATATTTGGACAATAAACAAGTGGTTGGATGAAGAACAAATAGTTGGACAATAAACTAATTCTTGGATGAAGAACAAATATTTGGACAATAAACAAGTGATTGGATGAAGAACAAATAGTTGGACAATAAACTAATTGTTGGATGAAGAACAAATATTTGGACAATAAACAAGTGGTTGGATGAAGAACAAATAGTTGGACAATAAACAATTGGTTGGATGAAGAACAAATAGTTGGACAATAAACTAATTGTTGGATGAAGAACAAATATTTGGACAATAAACAAGTGGTTGGATGAAGAACAAATAGTTGGACAATAAACAATTGGTTGGATGAAGAACAAATAGTTGGACAATAAACAAAAGGTTTGATGGAAAAATTGTTAGATCATATACAAATGGTTAGATGGACAAATAGTTGGATAATAAACAAATGGTTGGATGAAGAACAAATAGACAATAAACAAAAGGTTTGATGGAAAAATGGTTAGATCGTAAACAATTGGTTAGATGGACAAATAGTTGGATAATAAACAACTGGTTATATGATTGAGAAATAGTTAAATAATGGCTGGATGCTGAGTTTTTCCTCTCCACTGTCGCTACAAGCATTCTTAGTGTGAGGGATTGCGTTTAAGTCAATTAGTCAATGCAATCAACTGGTTTTCCTTAGATAGAAAACTTTGAATCAATTTGACTGTATGATCTGGTGAACTGCCTTGAGAGAAGTGCCTTGAGATGACGTGTTGTGAGTTGGCGCTATTTAAATAAACTGAATTAAATTGAAGGATAGACAAACGGTTGGATAGTGAATCAATGGTTGGATGAAGGGCAAGTAGTTGGATAATAAACAACTGGTTATATGATGGAAAAATAGTTGAATGAATGGGTAGATGAAGGACAAATGGTTTAATTATGGATAGATGTTTAGATATTGGACGGGTGGCCTGAAAATGGATGGATTGAACATGGACATGGTGCATTTCAGATCCACCAAACCAAAAGGATCATACTTCTAAATGATTTTTCTCTAAATTCTCCTTAGATGTGAGTGTATGCATGAATGGTTGTCCTGTTTCTCTCTGTGTGGCCCTGCGATGGACAGGTGACTTGTCCAGGCTGTAATTGCCCCTCGCCTAACAGCTGGAGATAGGCATCAGCAACTCTTGCGACCCCGCTTGGGATAAGTGTGACGGAAATGGACATTTAAACATCAGTTCCTATTGCTGGATGGGTTTAATTAAATCCAATAAAGCTACATTACTATACATAAACAACACTTAGGATTGGGTAATTTGGGAATTCTTAAGATTTTATTTATCCTTTTCAGCAATATTCAACAAAGCTTCTTCGCAGAGTGAAACAATTCAAAGTATACAAGAAGCAACAGGAACAGTTTAAATTATAGAGATGAGTTCATTCTGAGACTCGTGTTGTGTTTGAGGACAGCTGGAGGAGTTGTTACTGTCGGGCTCTTTAGCAAACAGACGGTTCGTCTACTGCAGCAGCTCCCTCTGTGAGAGCTTTGACACACTTAGCCATGGTTTGGGAAGCTCTGCTGATGGAGTCTGGAAAAAAAAGGAGGATCATTTGTTGGTTTCAGTAGATGTTTTCCTTTTATGGTCTTTGTGCACTAAATTACCGGTCATGTAGAAGTCCTTGGCGGTGATTTGAGGCGGCACAAGAGGAGCAGCAATGAGGGCTTCATTTACAGTCTGACAAAGAGAAAAGGACAAAATCATTTGTTTATGAGATCAGTAGGAAGAAGGACATAAAAGACAACAACCATTTCCAACCTGTGCGAGTTCATTGGCCTGTTTGAAGTAGTTTGCCTCCTCTACATCATCATAACGAACCAGGTTAGGAGAGACCTCTGCCAGCCTTGATCGGACCTCATCCAGTGAGTCGTAGGGCAGCGTTACACCTGCCAACTGCAATCACATCAAACATGAATAAAAATATTGCTAGAAAAAAACTAAAGCTACAAGTTTGGCCAAACTCTGACCTCAGATACAGCTCTGATGATCTTCCAATCATCTCTGGCCATCCCTGGTGGAGTGACAGCGAGCCTGGTGTGCTGGCTCCTGCCCTCAGTGTTGACGTAGGTACCGTTTTTCTCCGTGTATGCAGCACCGGGTAGGATGATGTCTGCCATAGGGGCTCCCATGTCCCCATGATGACCTAGCCAGGTAAAAACTTGTCTTGACAAATTTCCAGGGATGACTAATTCATTCGCTTCACGTGATTCTTTGTGCGTTTACCTTGGTAGATGACGAGGCAGTCCTTAGGTAGGTCGGCTCTGGTGATGCAGCCAGCATCAGCTCCGAGCAGGAACAGGACTTTGGGTGGATTCTTCCTGATGGCTTCAACGCCGGCCTTGTAGCCTAGATCTAAGGCAGCTACCTGACTAGCCACTCTGCACGCAAACATGCAAACATTTAGTCTCATGTGCCCTATTCCACAGAGACGTAGAGCTACGCAAAGCCGTACCTGTGCAGGACATTGAGAACCTTCCAACCGTCCTCCACCCCACTGCTGGTCCTGGCGTTCTGAGCGAGGGTGGAGACGGCGCTCAGGATGGCCGCTCCGTCTTCTCTCTGCAGCGCGCTGCTTCCAACAACCACCACAGGACGCTTTGCAGCCGCAAGGACCTGCAGACAGCAAAGGGAAAATAAGACCAGGGACAGGACATGTCCAAAATGATCAAAGTAAGCTTGCGCGTCGCTCACCTGGCTGAAAGGATGCGTGCCATTGGCCAGCTCCTTTAGCACCGAACTCTCCTCTCCCAGGTGCTCATATGTGTACGTCAGATCAACCTGGTGGCCCACCATGGCGACACGCAGCTCATTGTGAAGCCAGCTGGGTAAAAGAGAAAAGGAAATCAAAAGAAGTATTAATACTAATGAAGTTTTCAACAACTTCTGTCACGACTCCAACCTTCAATGTATTTAATAAAACACCAGATGATTGACCAACAAAGTAGAGACTTAGATCCATCTTTAAGGGTCGCACCCCTTTTATTTCAACCCCCTGTGAGAACTTGAACACAAAGACTTCAGTGGGAAGTTTCAATCTGCTTTCGACATCCAGAAACTGAAGATGTTGCCAATTATTTTCTAAAAAGCTTAGATTTATTTTATTTAAACAGACTTTTCATCCCCCTTCCTTTACACAATTAAACACTACTTTGTGTTGCTTTGCCGGAAGAAGATCAAATCATATCAACAGCTGGAGTTTGTCAATGCTGACCTCTTGCGGATCCTGGCGTTGAACAGCGGAGCCTCATAACGGGGGTTTGTTCCTACGAGCAGCAGGAGATCACACTCTTCGATGCCGGCGATGCGGGTGTTTAGCAAGTAGTTGGAACGCAAGTCGGTCCTGAATAGGAGGAGAAAAAAAAAAATTCCAACGTTTCTAAAAAAAATAACTGCAAACAGAGACTGATGATGTCCACGTAGAGCGTCCCTCACCCTGCTCCTGCCATGGGGAAGACCTCTTCGGTGCAGAGGTTCTCCGAATTGAGTCTGTTGAGGAGATCTTTGAGGGAAACCAAAGCTTCTGCGTCGGCCATCCCCCCTACAATGGCTGCGACCTCGTTGCCCTGCACACTCTGGAGCTGAAGAGACATTAACGTCAGATCAGAGCATCTAACAAAACAAAAAAGAACATAAAACTACTAAATACCAATGATATACTTACAGCTCCTGCAACACGGGTGAGAGCATCCTCCCAGCTGGTTGGTGTTAGCTGACCTGATTCATCCTTCACCATTGGTTGGGTCAGCCGCTGCCTCTTTAACCCATCGTAAGCAAACCTGTGAAGCACATTTTAGTCAGGAAGGTCTAAATAAACCAAATGAAACATCAAAAGTGAAGGAAATGTATTCCTTCATCACCTGGTCTTATCAGAGATCCATTCTTCATTAATATCCTCATGCAGTCTGGGCATCACCCTCATCACCTCCCCTCCTCTAGTGCTCAACACAATATTGCTGCCCACGGCGTCTAACACGTCGATTGACTCGGTTTTCCTGTGACCACAACAGAATATTGAGGTAATCGGAAATCTTTTAACATGGTTAAGGATCAAAGCCTGGCCTACCTGGTTTCCCACGGTCTGGCAGTGAACGCGTAGGGTTTGGAAGTGAGAGCCCCAACGGGACACACGTCTATGACGTTTCCCGACAGCTCTGACATAAACATCTTCTCTACATAAGTCCCGATCTGGAGGTCGTTTCCTCTTCCTGTCGTGCCCAGGTCTTCGACTCCTGCGATCTCGCTAGCAAAACTGGAAAACAATTTAGGAAGAAATTTAATGGGAATTTAATTCTCCACTGGCTAAAAAAGACCAGACAGTTTTACAGCTGACTGACCGGACGCAGCGTGTGCACTGGATACAGCGCGTCATGATGGTCTTGATGAGAGGTCCAATGTTTTTGTCTTCCACTGCTCTCTTTCCTTCTGTGAAGCGGCTGCGGTCCGAACCAAACTGCATGGACTGGTCCTAAGAACAGAATTATTTCCAGTTAGACCGTCCGATCAGCCACGGGTGGTTGGATCCAGTCTCTTGCTTTAGATCCTTTGGCCTAGCGTCAGTTTTACCTGAAGATCACACTCTCCACCCTGATCACAAATGGGGCAGTCCAGTGGATGGTTTGCCAGCAGGAACTCCATCACTCCCTCTCTGATAACACAAGGTCACAGCGTTTATTTACTGCGTCCTACAAGAATCTCCGCTCTAAATCACAGCTGTATCTGGTACCTGGCTTTGCGTGTTTTTTCCGAGTTTGTAAGGATATTCCAACCTTTCATGACAGGCATGGCACAGGCTGCCACTGGCTGTAGAGAGTACACATGGACATATGTCAGAGGATTTGTAATAAACCACCTTTGGGTAGGCTTAAAAAAAAAAGAAAAATACCTTTGGGGCTTTCTCAATCTCCACAAGACACATCCGACAGTTTCCCGCAACTGAGAGACGCTCATGGTAGCAGAACCTCGGGATCTGAACTCCTGCTTTCTCACAAGCCTGAGGAGAATCCAGACTTTCTATTAATTACTAATCACATTACTTTTAAAATGTCAGGTTGTCATTTAGAGAAGTGAGCTTTTTGCCACAATTGATGTGACTTATCCTGTAAAATCTAAATGAAATAAAAAAATATGATTGGAAAGAAAAATACACATTTTAAATAATCCCTTAATAAACTTTTTTTTTTTATTTCAAGATGAGGTCTAGAACCGCATGAAAGAGTTTATAATGCTTCACTTAGACCATAAACCAGAATTGGTTATAATCAGTTATTACCTGTTCAAATACTGAAAAACCTGACATTCTTTTTTATATTATTTAAATGAAATACATCTTAGAACTATATATAGACAATTCAATGACATCCCTCAACAGAATGCACTTTAATTCACATTTTGAGTCTTAACAGACACAAAACTTCATATCATGGGCGTAGGTTTGCATTGGGACCATAGGGACATGTCCCTACTAAAATGTTTGACCGTCCTACTTGTACTTACCAATAACTGGATGTGAACAACATGTTTATAATGTACTATACAGCGTTGTTGCAGCAGTGGCTTCTTTTCCTCTGGCTTTCCTCTGCCTGGTAGCTGCAGCTGCCTGGTCTTTCCTGTATCTTTCATGTAGCAGCGCATCAACTGTGCTGCACTGTTTAACTCTCTGATTTTTCTGCCTTAAGCTCCTCCTTCTTGCTTGTTTTCTAGTGTGTATGTGTTCACATGTGCTTCATATTATTGACATTATATGACCATTTAAATCATCCTCAGCTATTATGCAACACGACATACAGCTGTTTTTGTTTGCATCATATCCATCTGATGTATCTTACCTGCAGCACCGTGGTTCCAGGCTCCACCTCTAAAGGTTTCCCATCCACAAACACTTCCACCATGTTGCTGGCAGCCCGTACAGGAGTGCGCACTAGAGATGCACACAAAAAAGGAAGGCTTAGATGCAAATGCTACAATCTATCTATCAAATACATAGAGAAACAATCGGGACAGCAGAAATAAAATACTTTCCCTTTTTGTTAGGTGTTTTTTTTTTTTTTCTCCTTCCAATATACAATGCCATGTTACATAATAATAATAATGCTAAGTCACAGTGAAACTGAAGCAGTAATTGTTTTTACCAGGTGCTGAAGGAGTCAGGCTGCCCTTTGCAGCTCCGGATAGAGCTCGACCGACGGCTGGCAGTCGCAACATGATGCTGTGAGACAAAATGTATTGATTATTACGATATACAGCAAAAAGCATGCACTGTATGGAGAAATGCAAAATGAGGTAAAGTCCTAAAACAACTTTGCAGAGGAAGCTGCTGTATCCAAGTACGATCATTGAAAGTTACATGAGAGGAAGAAGTTTGTTAAGATCCACAACCAACTATAGCCTAAAAGGATTGAAATGCAAAGCTCATTCAAGAGTTTCCCAAGCTATAAACAGTTCATCTGTAGATGTTTGTCCTTTGTGCTTCATTAAATTATGTAATTTATTTTTAAGAATCAATCAAGAATCTTTATTGACTTTATGAAAAGATTGCAAACTGGTTTTAAATTGAAGCATATTTTGAGAAACCAAGTTTTTGGTGTGAACATACTGCTTAAAATGCACACCTGTTCTTATAGTTAAGGCATTAATCAATAAAAAAAACTGTTTATCCTTTCCTGAAAGAATATTAAAGCTTCATCGATGAAAAGCGACAAACCGGGAGCCTTTTTGTAATCATTTGAACCAAAAGATATGCTTTAGGTGTTTAAAATGTAGCAAACAGCTGCACAATGTGTAGTAAGACATTAATGATGATGGTTAAAGTTAAAATCATCGTGTTTCAGCTGCTGGTAAAAGAAAAAATGTGAATAATCTGGATGAGTAGCTACCTCCTATCAACAATAACAAGTGTTTTTGTCCTCAATGCGAAGTTTATGACCTTTCACAGACACCTTGAATGTAACATTGTGAAATAAATATGCAAATATATAATTTTTAAATCGCTTATTATTAGGGTTTAAAATGTTTTACCTAAAGCAAATCAAAGAGGCAGCTTGAATCTTTCATGGAGCTAATAACGTTAGCTAACACAATTCAAGGACACGGGCAGTTAGGGCTGTTATGGAAGCAGAATAAACGCGCTAAAACAATGATTTTCTCGTTCATCTTCTAACTGGATGTTATGCATATGTGAGACTGTATTCGTGTAAATCGTGCAGCTGGTTCTCACCTTTTGCTATTTGGCCTTCTCGACCAGAACAGCGGCGAAGTTAGTTACCTCACAGGAGAAGCGGCTATGGTGTAGATAGCGCTACGCAGTCTACTTCCGCTACAAAAATAAAGGTTGCCTCTTCACAATAAAAGTCTTCCTCTTCTTCTTTTCTATTATGGCAGATCGCAAGCAACTTTAAGGTGCATTAGCCACCTACTGTACATGACTGTGTTTGGCAACATTACCTTACATCAAATTAAATTTTTTTTTATTTTATATACTGTAAATAAATAAATAATGCTTTCCTTAATCTGTTAATATCCTTTATATTTCCTTAATTTCTCATTATTCCTTTAAGACTCCACTCTTGGCCTGTCCTTTCAACCATTTTTTCCTAATTTCTTCCTTTCATGTTCATAAGTTTTACAGTTCATCAGTACATGTTCTAATTTTTCTTTTTCTCCGCATCCTTCACATTTATCATTATTTTTTCTCCCTATTAAATATAAATTGTCTTTTAAATAGGTATGACTTACTCTTAATCTGATTGTTATTACTTCTTCCCTTTTGTTTCTCTTAATAATTATTCTAGTTAATAGTGATTTTTGTACCTTATATAATCCTCTTCCTTTCTTATCTTCATTCTACCTCTTTTGTAATTTTTCCATTTCTTTACTCTTAAACTGCTACACTGCTCTACGTCCTCTTCACAATAAATGTCTCTGCACCTTCAACGTTTCATAAGGCCCTGATTTCATCTGAACCAATTAGAGAAATATATCTAAACACTTCATGCATAATAGATTTTTTTTTTAACCTATACATTCATCAGTAGCTATATTACATGTTTAATTTAATATTATTATCCATCAAACTTGCACAAGTTTCTGTTGTACAATAGAAATTCTTAAATAATCGATGGCTATTTAGGCAGCTGTTGCAAGATAGAATATTCAAACATGATTAAGTTAGGAATCCAGATGTAAGCAAACTCTTATCATAGATGACTGGATGTTAAAATTGAATCAAACAAGGGTTCAACAAAGTACAATTTTAATGCTGAATACAGGGATCCAAAGATTTGCATTGCATCTTTTTTTCTTTCTATATATTCCCCATGACGGGTTACATTAGTGTTAAAGATGGATGGTATAGTTTAAATTATAGAAAAGATGAAAAAATTATTTTCTTTTGGTTTATCCTATTGGATAAAACCGTTTTCAAGATTGTAAATTTCTTCCAAATAATTTATTTAACAATCCTTATGCTAATCTTATCCAAAGGTATCCAGTATAAAGGTATATATAGGCATAAATATTTAGTTACTAAGTATTTGTACTTAGGGTGCTTAATAGCTTTTTTGGTATTAATTCTGATTATTTTTATATTTACTCACTTCATTTAACAACAAATATCTGTGTTTTCTACTCCTCATTTAATTACTTTCTCAGTAGCTTGTTACATATTTATGGCAACATGACAACATCTGCCAGCAAAAATAGAGGGATGATAAAGAGAATGTATAGAGAATCTGTCTAGTTGGAGCATTTTCTTTAAAAACAACCCACTGATAGTGACATGAAAGAACTAAGGAAAAACACTGCAGATAATTTATTTTATTCTTAGATTCAAGGATTTCCCATCCATTCCCCATTTATTATATTTTCAATGTACATATTGAGTTTCTATTTCAATGATATTTGCAATTTAAATCCTGTGATTATTTGATCTCTTAAAGTATTAATCTGCTTATGCAGCACTATTCCTTTCAATCTATATTATTGTTACTTAAATTTTAATTCAGAACAAAACTAGAAAAATGTATTTTTGATTTTCTCTCTACCAAAACGGTAAACAAAAGATAATAAAAAAAATGTTGTGCATATATGTTTTTAAATAATACAGTAGAATAAAGTTGTTTTAAGGCAATAACTTCATTTTACAATGTACTCTACCTTTTTACTTTTACTTGGGTAAAGAAGTTCAGTCGGTAGTTTCGCTTTTAGCTGTCTTTTCTTATAAAAGTAATCTGTACTTTAAATGAAATAAATAATGTGAGTATTTTTGACATGTCTGACCCCACGCAGATGGCCACGTAATAGTTTTTATTACATATCTCTATTTTCGCCCTTTAGCAACCAGGGTTTTTGGACTACTTTTCCCATGAAGCATCGCGGGAAGTTACCGGAAGTTTCTACGTGTGCACATTCGCGACAATCCAGGAAGCGTTTTACTAACAGTTACAAAGACGAAAGGCAAAGCTGCTCTGTTTCGAGAGGGATTCAAACGATATCAGGTAAGAATGTGTTTACAAAACATTTTTTTATTCAGTAAACTGTTAGAGTTGGGCCTGTCTTGAACAAAACTAAGACAGAGCCTCTTCAACTTTTAGAGTTTTTAGCAACATGCTAACTAGCTAGTGTTTTTGAGCAAACAAGGTGAAATAAAAACAAAATGCGATATTTAATGGGTTGTTATCGGTGGTATTTGATGTGAACAATGAATATATCTGTTGCAAACACCATAAATGTTTATTTTCAGTTTTGTTTAATAGTACAGCACATGTAGCAGTTTTAGCTTACATTACCTCCCTGTTTTCCTGTTTACATATTACTACAAGTACCAGGTATTTATATTTTTATGGCAAAAAGCAGCAAGATCATTTAAAGTAAAGATCCATTAAAAGCAATAAATACATTTCAGATTTATTTTAAACGATAAACAATAAATTAAATGTATTTTAATCAAACGTTAGCATGACATTTCATAATTAAAGTTAACCATGAAAGTTATATGTGACCTTAGATGGTAAATAGGTCTCTGATGGGATCTAGATGATTGCGACCTGATAAGCCGAACACAGCTATATTTAGGCCCAATATGATTTGATGCATTTCATATCAGGTATATAAGGAGTTTATCATTTTAGTCAGGATTCATGCAAAAACATTTTTAGTAAACTACAGCTACTTAATTATTGCTGTTTTCCCTTCAAGGAGGGATAAATGCCATAGTAATCTAGTTGTAAATTAATAACACCCCCTTTTTTTTAATAAACTTTATTATTTACCATACACAACAATACAAAACTGCATTGTAAATATATCACAAAACAACAAAAACATATGCCATGGGGAGCATTAACAGAGAACAATAAAAGTATAATAAGAAGTGACAAAATACTCTTATTGAAAGAAAAACAGTACCAAAGGTGACAAAAATACCAGATGCCACAGTGAATCAACACAATAAATTATCTAAAATTCCAATTTGATTGCAAGCCAATAAAGTTGTTTTTGCTTTTTTACTTGTAGAAGGTCGAATTGTAAATATATAATGTTTAAATTCAATCAGAAAAACTGAAAAGTCAGTTTTTTAAAAAAAAATTAGCATTTATGGAGATGAAATTTAGCCTTGATAATTAATAAATTGATACGAAAACTTTTCGCATTCATTCTTTCATTTTGTTGAAAACCAAACAGGACATTTACCGAATATAACTGCAATGCTATTGATATTTTTGACAAAATAAAAGTACAAAAGTGTTGCCAAAATACGAGTGACCGACTCTGGGCAAGTGTCACAGAAGGAACAGCTAACATCAATATCAGAATTGAATTTCTTTAAAAAGACTTTAACGTGGTAGATTCTGTGTATGAGTTTAAAGGATACTTCTTTAACCTTGTTAGTGAGAAGAAAGTGATTCGGGAGCAGCCAGATAAATTTCCAGGACATATTAATATGAAAACGATCCCAGTATGGAACAACCACAGGAACAGCGGTCTCTTCCTTCTGAAACAGGGATCTGATTAATTTATTATTTTTACGAGGAACAGGGTTAAGACAGATTTTGCCAACAGGAAAATGTACGTGAGTCAAAATGGGAGAATAACTGATTCTTGGTTTCTGTTTGAATAACATACAAATTTCAGATGAAATAGCACCAAAAACTTTGGCATATTCTCCAGGAGAGACAGGAACATTGAATTTAGAGAGAAATTCTTCATAACTCAGCAACAAACCATCATTGTTAAACAATTGGTCAACCAGAATAATATTATGAGTAAACTAAGAATAAAAAAAAAAATAGTTTTCTTCTTATATAAAATGTCCTTATTATTCCAATTAAAATACCGGTGAGGAGAGAAGTTGTGTTTATAGATGAGTAACCATGATAAAAAGGCCTGGCGATGAAAGTTAGAAAGTCTGATTGGGAGTTTCTGTACATCATAGTTACAAACTAAAAAGAAATTCAGACCACCAAATTTAGAGAAAATATGGAAAGGTATAATATTCCAGAAAGATGCTGGAGAGTTAAAAAATTGACGAACTCAATTTATTTGAAGTCTTATTCAAAATATAGAATGAATTAATAACAACCTAGGTCAGTTGATTAGGTGCACACTCATTCATTTTCAGTTAAAACACAAAACAATACTATTAAGTGTCTCTGAAATAAATCCTATGATCTTAATGTGCAAAATCCCCCCAAAATTTGTCTCTTTAGTAATCAGTGAGTCAAAGGAAATGCAAACAGTACCATGCTGACTGAGTATGAGTAAAAAAGGGGGTAAACTACTAAAAATAAAAGCGTCCATTTTTCACAGGAATATTCTCTTGCAAAACACTTTTAATAATTACTTTATCTAGAGTTAAAATTTAGGTCCAAGATCTTAAACCCGCATAGTTTTTCTTTCTGCATCTTATTGTTTTTTTGGTATCTTTCCCGTCTTTTGTCTTTTAGGGCCCAAAAAAATTACTTCTGTCTTCTCTAAATTATTTTTGGGCTGAACGTTCGAATGCTATGACACACTTATCCAAACCCTTTATGGTGAATGGCTCCAACCTTTAAAAATTAAAAGAGCCATTTTGCCCAGGGTCCTGTTAGAGAAAGTAATTTAAAGCTGCAAATAATATATGTCCTTTTAATAAAACACAACTTGTTTGTTTTTGTTAAATATCTGATATCGTAAAATGGTTTATTTATATTTTTTTAGCTTTAAGGTAAGGAAAAACATTAAAATGTTTTTGTAAAGATGAAACAATAATTTTCTTTGATAGGATATTTTATGTAAAAAATAAATAAATACATAAAAAAATAGAGCTAATGCCAAGAAAAATAGTTCTAAAAACACGTTTCTGGTTATTTTAGTGTCCCTTTCTTCAGTGATTAAAACACATAGGCTTCTAAGAATGGTATTTTTTAATTATACTGCATTAGTTGGTTCCTTATATCTATTTAAGCCACTATAAATAGCCTTTGTAAGGGTCCAAAGAGCCACTTGCGGCACCAGAGCTGCAGGTTGAATACTCTTGCTTTAAAGAATTATGTTCATGTGGGGACTACGGTTGTCAAGAGTTGATACTAACATTTTACACTTAAAACTGGCAAAATGTGCATAACAAAATTAGACAAAATGTTAAAGTTATTTGAGGCATTATTCTTTTAATGTGAAAATAATCAGAAATTAACAAAAAATATGAAAACAACGCTTGTATTTAGTATCAATACCACAGCAAATTAGTATTGGTATTTGCATCCAGCATTTGGGTATTGATACTTTTGAAAACCCTAGTGGTGACACAAACATTATAAGTTGTGTATCATCAGCGTAGATGTATTGTATTGTTGTACTCCTTACTCTGAACTTGGGTGATCATTCAGATTAGGAATAAAATTTAGTCAAAAATGTTTCTTGGACTGAAAAATAGAGTCCAGCAATGAAGCTCAGTAATAAAAAAAAAATACAAATCAGTATTTAAGTATTAAAAACAACAAGGAGGTTTTAGGTGCATAACTTTTAAACCACATGTTAACTGAAAACTTTAGTCATATAATATGTTTTGATTTAAATTCAGGCACCATGCTGCCGACCACCCTGCCACACATTAACGGCGACCCGAGCGACAGGGACGCCGCACGTCACACAGCAGGCGCCAAGCGCTACAAATACCTGCGGCGACTGCTCCATTTCAGACATATGGATTTTGAGTTCGCCATCTGGCAGATGCTTTACCTGTTCACGTCGCCACAGAGGGTCTACCGCAACTTCCACTACAGGAAACAGACCAAGGACCAGTGGGCCAGAGATGATCCGGCATTTCTGGTCCTTCTCAGCATCTGGCTGTGTGGTAAGCTTAAACTTTCTGTTTCCAATTTTTGAGTTAAAACTACAAAAATGGGATAAGTTAGCTCTTTGTAGCATTTTAATGTGTTGCTTTCTTTTGCTTTGCAGTCTCAACGATAGGCTTTGGTCTTGTTCTGGACATGGGGGTAGTGGATACCCTGAAACTGCTGCTGTGGGTGGTCTTTGTTGACTGCATAGGTGTTGGTCTGCTCATATCAACCCTCATGTGGTGAGTTACACTGTTGATAAAGATACCAAAATGAACGAGTGACAGATTGACAATTTTTAAATTAATATATATTTTTCTTTGATTTTCTTATCCAGGGTTATCAGCAACAAATACCTGCTGAAACACCCAAGCAAAAACTTTGACGTCGAGTGGGGCTATGCATTCGATGTTCATCTAAATGCTTTCTACCCACTTCTGGTCATCCTGCATTTTCTGCAGCTTTTCTTTATCAACCGTAAGTATTTTGCACGTTTTAGGCCTGCAAACAAAATGCTTCATGCAGTAATGTGTGTGTTTTTTTCCCCCACAGATGTTGTGGTAATAAACTCAGATTGGTTCGTGGGTTACTTTGTTGGAAACACTTTGTGGCTCATTGCCATCAGTTATTACCTCTACATCACCTTCCTGGGTTACAACGGTGAGTCTTATCTGCCCTGTTTTTTTCTGACTTGCAGGAAACACATTTTTTTTTTTGTTTTTCTGCAAAAATGTGATTGCATCATCTTATTGCATCATCAGGGTGTAAAGGAGAGAGTTAAATGTGAATAACAGGTTAAGATATCATGCATTTGTGTGCGCCGCATTAACCCTTAATGCCCGAAATTATACCCAGCATTTATTAAAAAATAAAGTATAATTTGTGTTACAGCTGTAAATCAGGTGTTGGATTAACTAGAATAGTTATTCATTTTAACATTAAACTTACAACTAGTGTAAATTTACGTATCAAGCTAATTAGTGATGCTAGGCATCTAGTGAACAACAAAATTTCAAAGTATGTTAACTATTAATGCTGTTTTACTCATACAAACCAAATTAGGAATGGATCTAAAACATGTATTTGAAAAATGAGGTTTTAGTTATTCAAATGTTTCAAATTGAGCTAAATACAGTGGTGATGGTCTCATGAGGCATCATTAAGCGTTTCAACATATTTGCAAACTGTATTGATTCTGTGTCACTGAATACTGACACCTGCTGGACATTTAAAATCACTACAGACGGCCTCTTTGACAGACTAAACTGACACTGATTTGATTACCTATAATATCATTTAAGCCATTTCTATAATGTATTATTTCACATATATTGAATATCATGTCGTTTGAGTTGAAAATATGTTTAAGATGCAATCCATAAACATACAAAATTTTATACGAAAATTTAAGTGAAAGTGGGAAGTGTAGGGAAGTGGTGGCCTAGTGGTTAGAGCAGCGGGCTTGTGAGAGTTCATTTTGTTGCTCTGTACTTGTGACAGTGTAAATACAATAAAAAATCTAAAAAGAAAAATAGTGAATAATAATGTATGTTATGTTTATTAATATACTAATATATTAATATAGCATACAGAGTACTGGAGTCTGAATTTTGATTTAGATATGTTGAGTGATAACTGAGAGGAACAAGATGACACAACAAGAAAATTAAAACAAACATGAGATAAAAATTATCCCACTCGGCTGAAACTTCTCTTTGCCTTGAGGCTGCTCCATATTTGTTGATTAATTTGATGATGAACAACAAAAGATCGATATTTTTTTTTTTTGGTAGAAGCTTTGCGTTGTCTGTCAGTTCGAAGCAGCTACTGACTTAGAGACTTAGACAGACTTTATTATAATTTTGTACACACAGAGTGTATACAAAAATAGATTTTGTTCAGTACAGGTCTCAGGACATTTTTTTTAAGTGCAACCGTGATAAAGGTAAGCAACAGTAATAATGTAAACATATGACTGTATATTAATTACAGTCCCAACATTGGAAGTCCACTGGACTTTCCTGCAATGAAACCGACACTGACAAACGTATAACCTGTATAAGATGAGGGGAGTGTTGGCCTAGTGGGTTAGAGCAGTGCGTTTGTGCTCTGCGAAGGTTGCAAGTATCCGGTTCGATCCACCTCCTCCACTCTGAGTTCCTGAGCAAGACCCTTAACCCCTGATTGCTCCCAGGGCACCTCACAGTGGCAGACCACTGCTTCCCAGGGAGATTGGTTAAATGCAGAGTTTAATTTCCTCAATGTAAGATCAATAAAGTTCAATCATTATCAAAGGGTTTTGCTGTTGGAGCTCGACACATGCACCACTTGCCCCCATCGCTACTGTATACTTTGCTGCATTTTCCAATTACCTTTTATTTTGTAATAACAAATAAGTATTAGAGATGTAATCAAAACACTAGCTTTCTTGACAATCGTTGCTTTAATTCACCCAACGTTCCAAGGCGTTTTTAACTCATTGTTTAATTTACCAATGTTTTATCATTGTGTGAAATTATATTATTAATCATAACCGTTTTCTTTAAGTTTTTATTAGATTAATTTTTGGATTATAGAAATGAACACTTTTAAAAGGTACTTTTCCAGTCTCATTTTTCAATTAGGGCTGGGCAATATGAAGAAATTCTGTATCGTGCTGTTGCTATATCGCTATACACTATATATATTACTATGTTGTTCAAAAAACAATTGAGTGCATAAAATTGAACTGATATAATCATCCAAACTTTTGGTTTCAAATTTAAAACATTTCTGCCCAGCAACTGAACAGGAAACCAAGCAAAAACCCAATACTAAATAAAATACAAAATAAAAAAGGACTGTTTTGTGCATAATAATAAAAAAAAAGGAATGGAAAAAAATTGACCTCAAATTACAAAAACAAAATTGGAAGTCCAAAATTGGAGCGTTATCGGAGAATCCCCAAACTATTTGCATTGATCTTTACCTGCTGGGAATTTTAGATAAGCACAAATAGTTGTAAAATTCAGAACATTGCCAAGTTTAGAAAACTCATTTAAATATCGCAATAAATAGCGTCTTTGATTCCCCTCCATCTCTTCCTTTTTCTCTCATATGGGATCGCTTTTTCAAAAGACGAGGCCAATGTCATCGGCTTCACAGCTGATTTGTTTAATGTTTTAATTGGTGTGTGGGGAGAAGCTGACAAGTGAAGTTTACAACATTCTTCATTTTGCAGCAGATTACTTTTTAGGTGGTGGAATAAATTTGTACTGCTACCATTTGCAGCAATGGTTTTTGCGGGACGTCATACATATTAGCGCCTTTTGCTCGACGTCCTCGGCATGAAATCCAAACCACTGCCATATATTGTTATTTGAAACATATGCTGTCACCATTATTCGTTTGCCGGTTGCTGTAGTGTGCGATAAAATAATCCTGTTTGGAGGAGGGGTTTATGATGCATTAAAGGCATGTGGGAAAAATTAAACTCTCACTGAAATAGATGCAGATGGCTTAATGTCGTCATGCGATTTCTACTCAATGGTCGCGATAGTCATTTTAATTATCATGCGTGGGAAAACTCGAGCTACATCGAGTATATTCCATACACTATATTGCCAAAAGTATTTGCTCACCCATCCAAATTATTGGAATCAGGTGTTCCAATCACTTCCATGGCCACAGGTGTATAAATTCAAGCACCTAGGCATGCAGACTGTTTTTACAAACATTTGTGAAAGAATGGGTCGCTCTCAGGAGCTCAGTGAATTCCAGCGTGGAACTGTGATAGGATGCCACCTGTGCAACAAATCCAGTCGTGAAATTTCCTCGCTCCTAAATATTCCACAGTCAACTGTCAGCTGTATTATAAGAAAATGGAAGTGTTTGGGAACGACAGCAACTCAGCCACGAAGTGGTAGGCCACGTAAACTGACGGAGCGGGGTCAGCGGATGCTGAAGCGCATAGTGCGAAGAGGTCGCCAACTTTCTGCAGAGTCAATCACTACAGACCTCCAAACTTCATGTGGCCTTCAGATTAGCTCAAGAACAGTGCGCAGAGAGCTTCATGGAATGGGTTTCCATGGTCGAGCAGCTGCATCCAAGCCATACATAACCAAGTGCAATGCAAAGCGTCGGATGCGGTGGTGTAAAGCACGCCGCCACTGGACTCTAGAGCAGTGGAGACGCGTTCTCTGGAGTGACGAATCGCGCTTCTCCATCTGGCAATCTGATGGACGGGTCTGGGTTTGGCGGTTGCCAGGAGAACGGTACTTGTCTGACTGCATTGTGCCAAGTGTAAAGTTTGGTGGAGGGGGGATTATGGTGTGGGGTTGTTTTTCAGGAGCTGGGCTTGGCCCCTTAGTTCCAGTGAAAGGAACTCTGAATGCTTCAGCATACCAAGACATTTTGGACAATTCCATGCTCCCAACTTTGTGGGAACAGTTTGGAGCTGGCCCCTTCCTCTTCCAACATGACTGTGCACCAGTGCACAAAGCAAGGTCCATAAAGACATGGATGACAGAGTCTGGTGTGGATGAACTTGACTGGCCTGCACAGAGTCCTGACCTCAACCCGATAGAACACCTTTGGGATGAATTAGAGCGGAGACTGAGAGCCAGGCCTTCTCGTCCAACATCAGTGTGCGACCTCACAAATGCGCTTCTGGAAGAATGGTCAAAAATTCCCATAAACACACTCCTAAACCTTGTGGACAGCCTTCCCAGAAGAGTTGAAGCTGTTCTAGCTGCAAAGGGTGGACCGACGTCATATTGAACCCTATGGATTAGGAACGGGATGTCACTTAAGCTCATATGTGAGTCAAGGCAGGTGAGCAAATACTTTTGGCAATATAGTGTATATCGCCCACCCCTAATTTCAATTATAAATATGACAAATTTTACTCATCTCTATTCCTTGGTTGACTGGTGAAACTAAAAAGCTTCCAACTAAAAATCCCAAATAACTTTGGGAACCTTTGGTCAGAAATGGTCTATTCTTCAGTTTTAAAAGACATCAATACATCAATAAATTATTGTACAACCTAATTCAGATGTAGGTTATCAGCTGAATTCCACACAGTGTATCCTTGCTCTTACATGGATCATGTTTTGGTCACACTACCAAATGCTAAATTATATAAAAATCCCATTTTATGGTATCCTAAGTGCCAGAGGCTTGGATATTAACCAACAATTGTATAATGTATAAACCATCTTTGCTGTATTTAGACTGGAAATTTTCTAAAGCCAATTAGCATCACCCCTCCATAAAGGGTTAAACTGATCATTAGTTCAGTTTCAGGACAGTAAAGTTTAACAGTTGTCTTTCGGTAATTTCAGCTCTACCCTTCCTGACGAACACCGTGGTGCTCCTCTACCCCTTCGCTCTGCTCGGCCTCATCTACATCCTCTCTTTATCCCTGGGCTGGAACTTCACCTACGGCCTCTGCTGGTTTTACAAATACAGAGTCAAATAGGACGCTTTTTAATTTGAAATCGGATGCTAGCTGGCTCCGGCGCGGACTTGAACACAAAAATAAAAAGACTTCCACTTTCATCTGTGTGATGAAGAATCTGTTTCAAGCCGAATGTGGTTGAGAAGGACATCTGGCTGACTTGGAGAACTTGGACTCTGGCCTGATTGATGCTGAGCTGGTTCCCTGAGGTCCTGTCAGCTCTTCTGTTGAGCTCCGGCCAATGGACAGTGATGTGGTTGGATTATCCATGAGAAAAAAGGAAAAAAAAATTCGGATGCGCCTTTTGTCGATGCCCTCCTTGTTTTTGAGTAACTTCTAATTTCACAGGTTGACCTAACAACCAAAACCGTCTTTTGAAAGAAACGACTGTTGACTTTTAGTTGTTTAAAATCTTCTTGTTCTTTAAGTGGAGACACATGGGATTCAGTTGTCTTTTGTTTATTTTTCTCCTTAAAGTGTACATTCCAAAGTACTTTCAATAAAGGGTTTTGTTAGTGTTGTAGTGAAGACCACACAAACCAAGACCAAGGAGTACCGAGATAAGGCCAAGACCTTCAGAGGCCTCCAAAGGTCTTGGCCTTGTCTCGGTCTCTAAAGGTCTTGGACTTGGCCTTTTCTCTGTCTCTACGGGTCTTGGCCTTGCCTCGATCTCTAAAGGTCTTGGCCTTGTCTCGGTCTCTAAAGGTCTTGGACTTGGCCTTTTCTCTGTCTCTACGGGTCTTGGCCTTGCCTCGATCTCTAAAGGTCTTGGCCTTGCCTCGATCTCTAAAGGTCTTGGCCTTGCCTCGATCTCTAAAGGTCTTGGCCTTGCCTCGATCTCTAAAGGTCTTGGCCTTGTCTCGGTCTCTAAAGATCTTGGACTTGGCCTTTTCTCTGTCTCTACGGGTCTTGGCCTTGCCTCGGTCTCTAAAGGTCTTGGCCTTGTCTCTGTCTCTGAAGGTCTTGGCCTTGTCTCTGTCTCTGAAGGTCTTAGCCTTGTCTCTGTCTCTGAAGGTCTTAGCCTTGTCTCTGTCTCTGAAGGTCTTAGCCTTGTCTCTGTCTCAGCCTCTAAAGGTCTTGCCCTTGGTGGTCTCTAAAGGTCTTGGTCTTGTCTCGGCCTCTAAAGGTCTTGGCCTTGCCTCCGTCTCAACTTCTAAAGGTATTAACCTTGACTTGGTCTCGGGCTCTAAAGGTCTAGCCCTTGTTGGTCTCTATAGGTCTTGACCTTGTCTCGGTCTCTAAAGGCCTCGGCCATGTCTTGACCCTGTCTTGTTCTCGGGCTCTAAAGGTCCAGCCTTGTTGGTCTCTAAAGGACTTGACCTTGTCTCGGTCTCTAGAGTTCTTGGCCTTGTTCTGGGCTCGGCCTCTCTAGGTCCTGGACTTGCCTCTGTTTTTATTTTTTCTTCTAAAGGTCCTGGTCTTGGTTTCAGCCTCTAAAGATCCTGGCCTTGTCTCGGCCTCTGATGGTCTTGACCTTGTCTTGGTCTCAGGCTCTAAAAGTCTAGCCCTTGTTGGTCTCTAAAGATCTCCACCTTGTCTTGGTCTCTAAAGGCCTTGGCCTTGCTCTGTCTTGGGCTCTTTAGGTCTTGGCCTTGTCTCAGCCTTGGCCTCTAAAGATGTAGACCTTGTTGATCTCTAAAGGTCATGACCTAGTCTCAATCTCTAAAGGTCTTGGCCTTGTCATGGTGTCGGCCTCTTTAGGTCTTGGTCTTGTCTCTGTACTGCTTGGTCTTGGTTGTTTTGGTCTTAACTTCAACACAGGTTGACACAGGTTAAGATATTAAAGTGTACTTTGAAAGAAAAACAAAGAAATAAAGCTATATCAAAGCTCTTTATGTGTTGATGCCCATTTTATTTCCATTCAGGTAATACTTATCACGATGAACATGCCAAATGGTAATATTTCTATTGTACTGCTCTAAACAACATTTTCTTCAGCTTCTCCAAGTCAACAGTCTTAATGATGACAGCCTTGTGGTCCTTCTTCAGTTGCTCCATGTAGTCCATTACCATCATGCCTCGGGTGTTTCTCCCATCCAGTTCTACTGTCACTGCCACCTGTGGGAGAAATCACTTTTAACCTGAACTCTGCCCTCAAGCTGACGCTATTGACAATAAAGAAAGCTCACCTCTTCACTCTCAGTTATGAATCCATCATCAACCGCAGCAGCAAGCGCAAAGACGTCACATGGATTGAAGCCTTTTCCAGCTACGACTTCCTTCTGGTACTCTGCTGAACGAGCTCTCTGCACACATCGTAAACCGGAGTCTTGATGCATGTTTTACAAAACATTAAGAGGCTGGGAATTTTTCTAGGAGTAAAAATACATTAGATTATGAACTTACCTTCATTGAAAGAGTTGATATCTTCTTGATGAAGGCAGCCTTCTTTGTATTTGTAGACAGCCACTCGTCCCAGAAAGACTGAAAGGTAAAATGTAAGAAAAATCCATATTTGATTACATCCAACCTTTTTTATGTCAGAGTACAATACGCTAATTTAAATGTTATTTTTTTTTTGTCATCTTTATTGTGACACAAATAGCTATGGTTAGTTCAGGTTGTGTGTTTTTGATTCATTTTTCTTTCTTTTAAGCTTTTTCATTGCACTGGATCCACTACTGCTGCAATTTGATATCTAGTTTTAAATGTTCCTCATTTCCTCTTTTTGAAATGTTTCCCTTCAGAATTGTAGTTCTCAATGTTTTCCAGTAGGTAGAGACATTTTGTAGGTACTGTAAATCTAAATGGGACAAAGAAACAAAATCTGTTGAAGTATATTTTAACTGATGAAAAAAATGTTTGTGCTCTCAGAGGCTCCGATAACGACCACTTACCAACAATTAAATCCTAATGGCGCTGTTGTTAAACGGCAGCAGAATATATTTCCTTCTTGGACACTTTTAAGGCAATATAAGTAATTATATGAAATATTTTTTATTTATTGTTGCTGTTTGGTGGAAGCCATGCTGGTTATACACATCTAGCATGGTTTGCTCTTTTAAAATGTAAAATTTAGTTGCACGTTCTCTATAAAGTGGCTATAAAAAAGGAAATTCTTTCAGAGTGTGGCAGGTATTAGGAACTACAGTGCGACACGTATAGGGGAGGAGAAAACATTTATTTTATGTCTAAAGAAGAAGAATTTACTCAGGAAATAAGTTAATGAATCTAGAAATAATCGAATTGAACCCCATAATTAATTGCATAGCTTACAGTATTTTTTTTTTTCAAATATTAAACCAATGCAGACATTTTTAAACTCGCCATTTAATGCTTTCGACAAAGCCCTTAAGATATATTTGCCAATCATCCTAAATTATCTGGACGTCTCTAAGGCTTTTATGAAGTGCTGTCTGTTTGTTAATGTAAAAAAAAACTGAAAATATCAGGGAATAAGTCACAAAAACTGTAATACTCAGCTTGAAACATAATATAATTTCTATTTAATTAAAAATAGGAATCATTTTGTTTTTTAAAATGAACTGGCTGCATGTTTTCGTAAGTTGCATCTGATTGGCCAATACCCTGCAGATTACTGGCATCTGATATTAACATACAGAGACGAGACCAGAAAACCAACTAAAAACCACCAGTTTTGGTTCTAGAACAAGTTAATGCGTTAGTTTAATGTTGATGGAGATTGTCCACAAGGTTAAGTTTTTCTTCCACACTTCTGATGTTTTTAGCATCACTAAGGGATCAGATCTTTGTTTTTTTTATTTGTTTTATTCCTCCCTCATCCCAAAGTGAAAATTCTTGCCAGTTAAACCCCCTTAAACTCTCAAAAAGAGCAGTGAGCATCTGATAAAAAACATATTTGAGATATTTTATCAATATGTTATTAACAATGATCAGTGAAGACTGTACATCTTGTTCTGTTTGCTATTTAGTCCTCACCCATGAGATACTGCTCCTGCAGCAGAACTCCCACGCAGCGATGTAGGTGGGACAGGTGTAGCGGTCCAACACGATGTAAGCCGCTTCAGGGTCCGCCACAAAGTTGAACTCGCCACACACGGTGGTGTTACCCCGAGCTACAAACACATACACAGCGGACAGGAAAACGTCATCAATATCACTTTAATCATTGGAATAAAAAAAATCTACAGCCTGAATAAAAAGTAAATCCACCCACAATCAGTGTTTCCTCCCATGATGTAGAGGGCCTTCAGTTTTTTTGGAAAGGAAGGGTCCAACTGAACAGCCACTGCAAGGTTAGTTAGCGGTGCAGTAGCCACAAGAGTCACCTGAAAGACAGTAATACCAGAGTAATACACTTAATTTATTATAAATATGCTTGTATGAGTGTATTTTATAAGCTGAGCTTTTGCTTAAAAAAAAAAAAATACTTTCTTGCAATTATGAACAGTAAGTCATAAAGATGAGATCTAAGATAGATTTTGTTCTATGATTGGGTCAATAATGAGGAAGAAAGCATTATTTTCAGTTCTCCTATTTAAAGCAGCTTCGTGTCAGCGCTACTGCTAATTAACTCTGCCAACTGTAAATCTTGCTGCCTTCCCACTAAACAGAAAACCCTTTCTCTGTGATTGATTTACATTTATTTATTTAGCAGCGAATACTATCCGTTTTGAATAAAAATGCCTTTTTTTTGGAAAATGACAGCTGTATGACTCAGAATATTATAGAAAAGTTTTTCTATTTCAGCTCCGAAAAATAAATTTTTTTTTCATTACAGAGTGATTAAAATTTGAGATGTCTTCTGCTCCTTTTGTTGACCAAAGATGATTTTACTGTCATGAAAAAACATGAATATTACTTAAAACTGACAATTATTGAATAGTCTGCGCTTCATATTTATCTCAAGGTTCATGCTCCTATCTCTACCCGATGTTTTCCTTCCACCTAATTTTCCTGTTACATTGATAAAGCACTCTTTGAACAGCCAGCTTTTTTTTTTCTCTTAGCAATAACCGTATTTGCTTATTCCTGTGAGGGGTTTCAATGTTGTTGAATTATTGTACCTATGTTTTTGAATTATTATACCTATGTTTGTGTGGCTTGTTACATGTCTCACATTTCTAACTTTAAAATCTAGTTGTTTATGTCATAGATTTTTGAGGAGATGGAAAAGTTTAGACTCAAAAAAAATATTTTTATAACATAATTTTATCAAGTTGTCAGAGTTTTGTCTTATTCAGAATATTTTTTTTCCTTCCTTCATAGCGGGCTTATAATTGTTTGACTTTTAGAAACATTCTTTCCTACCTCTCCAGGGTTTTCCCTTGCAATTTCAAGCATCGCCTGTGCAGCTTTCTTCTTCTTCAGCAAATCCAGACCTGGAGCATCTGGATCTGGAACATCCCCCAATCCATCTTTCCCGTGGTAATCAGACGCATGCTGTTTGCTGGCCAGCAGAGGACTTGAGAAACCCTTATAGACTGGAATCTGTGAAACAGAGTGTCTGTAAGCAAAATATCCAGTATTGTGAATAAACCACACAAGCGAACTGACTTACATCCAGACGGTTGCAGACTTGCAGGACACGCAGGGTGTTCTTGAGGACATTGTCCAAAGAAGTGTTGCCGTGGCAGCAGGTGATCCCCAGAATGTCTACATCTGGAGCAGTGACGGCAATCATGAGGGCCTGAGCATCATCAACTCCGATGTCAACGTCGAGAATCAGCTTCTTCATCCTGCAGTAAAAAAATGGGCTGTTTGGAAAAAAAAAAAGAAAATATGCATAGAATTGATTAAAAACACCAAAATGACAGATTGCTGACCGAGAGTTTTAAAAATGCAGCCATTAGCAGCTTTACCTTGTGGGTCAACCATACATTTTTTATGCACCTTTTGATTACTTACTACCTTTAAGTTACTCAGTTTAAGTCAGAACATCTGACTGTGAGGATCTATTTACCTTTCCAGGTCAAAATAAGAACTTCAAACTTTTATTGAAAGTAGCTGTTATTCAAGATCAGGAAAACAATATTATATATTATACCAATGTTATATATATTTCTTTAATGAAAAATATATAAAAATGACTACCTTTGCACTTAAATATGGCAACTGTTCACTTTCAAATTTGACAGAAAATGTTCACTGAAATTTTGATTTTATTGAACCTCATATTCAAATTGAGACCCTAAGCCCATCCTCCTTCTGAAAAGCTGAAAATGTCCATATTTAATGCATTTCTGCATGACTGACAGAAAGGGGAACTTTTTATCTGCATAGTTTGATTACTTCATTTTAAAAATTGTTCAGGAAAGCAAATTTAAATCAAAATATTTTTTTAGTCCAAGTTTCATATGAGGAATCTCCAGATTAGCGTGTAGAGTTGAAATGCGAATCAGTCATTTGATTTAAACAATATTTAAGTTAAAATTTGCATCAAACTGTTGAAATACAATCACTAAGTCTTCTGCACATTTGCTTAGTGAGTTCCATTTAATTTTTTGGGGTTTTGTTTGTTGCTAAGTACCTCCTGTTGCTTCGTGTTTCCTCTCTACAGCGACATCTTTTGGTCAATAAAATACAACAATGATTGTCAATTACAGGTGTAAACAATTAAAGAAACACATGCTGGTGGAGGGAACTTAAAAAGTACAAAGAAGGAGAACAACAATGGACTAGATGAAAAGAGATCTTCCTCTGTGTATCATCCATGCATATCTTATAACTAATCTCATAACTAAGGCTAAACCCTTGTTGGACAACACTCAGAAAAGTAGAGTTCTACTATAGATTGCAACTTTGGAAGGCAGTAGGAGTTCAGTGCATTAGAAGAAGGGGAAAAAAAGGCCAACCAGACAATATGAAAACCAAGATTCATGCAGATCATGGATACTCTTCAGCTGGAAAAGTTGCAGCCTCCTCAGACTGGAGGCCACCTTGCAGGTAGGATGATTTGCAACAAAAATATTGTCAACTTAATATTTTGTGCTTTAAGTAAAAAAAAAATACCATACAGTAATTATACCTCACAGGCCTGTCAAGGCAGGAGATAATATCACCTGTACCTGCAATTTATTTGTTCTTAGAAAGCCAATGAATGCTGGAAATGGATATTGGCCAACCCTTGTGCAAACATGACCCAGTTACACAGGTTAAATAGGTACATCTACAAAAAAAGGAAAGCTAATTTGAATGATAAAACAACATATTTAAGTTTTGAAGAAAGCCTCCTCATTGTTGTCCTGGATTTTTTTTTATTTTATTCTTTTTTAACTAATTCTATGCATGTAGATGCAGAGCAGGTTTATATTGGCATCCAACACCTATAAATTGAAATAAGTCTTGCAATCAAAGGAAAAAAAGAAAAAAACATTAAAACTGCTAAAATTAAGAAGTTATTCTACTAAACATAGGTAAAAAAAAAAAAGTATATAAAAAAAACCAAAAGTAAAGGAAGAGAAATCTGGAAGTCACACGTCGTAAAGCGTAAAGTGAGTCAAACTGCTTGATGGGAACAATCTGTCCCTCCTTTGTGCGAGTGGCAAAAAACTCACTGAACTCATCTTCAACACCCCCTCATTGTATTCTAATAGGGCTCATTAAGTAACGCTTAAAAATTGCGGCATTGCATCAGTTTTGCACAATTTAAGCATACAAAATGATTTAATCCTTTTTTGAAAGCAAACTTTTTTAATGTTTATCTCTTTTAACGATGCAAGAATCTGTCTAAAAACAAGCACATGCATTTGGTACATTCTGTACTTTTCAAAACAAATAAATTAAGATGTTACTGTCATAAATGTTTATGCCTATTAAAGTTTGTTAAAAAAAAAAAAAAAGGTAAAAAAAAGTATTCAAGAAGAATCTCACCTGCTGAGGTTGCGGAGAGATCAGATGAGGAGTGAGGAATGGGATATAAGCAGCTGCTGAGCGTATGTTTTATAAAGAACAACCCAACCCTGAGGACAGTGTAGGGTGAAACCCAGATGTTACAAACCCTTCCTTCATTTAGTGTTTCGTAACTATGGCAGGCCTTGCCTCTTTGTGGAATTCACCATATGTTTTCGTCAAAATCTGCTGTGTTTTAAGAGAAGAGGATGTGGCCTGTTTTCTGTTGTGTTGGTAAAAACATGCAGCTGAACAGTTTTTCTTTAGCTGCAACAACATGCAATTTACTGACAAGGGATCAATGGAGGATGTTTACTGGGTTATGCAGCATTTCTTTTCTGAAAACTGCTGCGCAATAAGGAATGTGCTGTATTCTAACTCACTTGCAGGAACGCAGGCTTTGATTAAGTTGGGATCCGCAATGCTGTGATGTAGAAAAAGTTTGTCCCACCTTCCAAATTCACCCGTTTTAAAAGTTTAATTACACTTAAATTCATTATTTTTATATCAGAAAAAGAGGATTTGATAAAAATCTAAATTCCTTTTTCAAATGATTTCATTTATTATGCCTTTGTATTTGTTTAAGCCTCATTGGATGATTTTCCACCATGGACAGCTCCTTTATGGTCCCGCGAAAATATTTTAAATACATCTGGGCTTTGACTAGGCCACTTGCTTACTAGTGCATCTGTGCTTAATACTAATAACTGAATATTCCCCTTAATATTCTGGTTGAGAGTAGAGTTGATGGCTCAGTCATTCACACAGTTCGACTTTAGATCATTTAGTTTCGCTTCATGTTTTGAGACGGGTTATTTCAACAATTTCCTTAGTTAAATTAAGTCAAAACCTGAATATGATACCTTTTATTTCCTCATGTTTTTTTATATACATTTGATCTGAAATTAATCAAGTATATTTAACCGTTAAATCTCCATATATTTGACAGTACAGTATGTCATTTCCAGTATTTTAACATACTCTATGATTAAAGTATTTCTTGCTGACTTTTATTTTGGGTTTTATTTAGTTCTTTGTGTTTTTAGTTTCTAAAAGCAAATATTTCTCAAATTAATTATTAGACTTTCTTTGAACATAGCAAAAATATAGTCATAAGTTTTCTAAAGGTTTTTATTATGGGGTTTTTTTTTGGCATTCTTTCTGAGGCTTTTATTCTATTCATATTGATATCAAAATTAAAGCTTATTGATGCAAAAGTTTTTTGTAAAATCTTCCAGCGCTATTGTCACAGTTTTTTTCTTAGCAGCCTGCAGGTCCCCATAGATGTAGCGACAGCTTCTATGTTTTTTTTTTGTTTGTTTATTTGTTTTTTTGTTTTTTACTGCAGACCCTGTCAGAGTTTGAGGTTTGAACCGTGCCTTAAAGCTTTTGTCATATTTTTAGGGTGAAAAACACCCAAATCAATCTTCGTTCATGTTTAGGGGACAGAATGTACAAAAGGTTGTTTTTCTTTTTTTGGAGTTCAACATGTGTTAATGAGCAGCCTATGCGTAAAAAAATGTGAGCTTTCTGCTTTGAAAAACCTGTTTGAACCTGTACCTAAAAGGTGCAACCTGTAAAGGCAGAAATCAGAGAAGTCTAGCCTCGCCCAAAGCAGAGCTTTTATGCCTCAAAATAAATTTGTTCCTTCTCTTGCCAGTAAATGTTGATCAAAATAAATACCCATGCCTCTAAGTACACCATGTCCACAGATGAGTCAAATATACATAGAGGACAAGATAGAACCTGCTGGTTCAGTTCTGTTCACTGTCAGAATTTTATGTTTAATTGCTTCACAAATTAAGCCTCCAAGGCCTTAAAAATTGGCAGACAACCGTTTTCCTGTCTAATAAATTTAATTTCTACTTTTTGGAAAGGTTAAATCTTAAAATTTTTGTTTTATAGCTGTAGCCTTGTAGATATCAATAAGTAATATAAACAAATCAGGACTAAATTAGAACCATGATAATGATATTTTAAGATATTTAAAGCTTTATACAGATTTATACAGCTTTATACACACTTGCGTTAAAATGATCCTTAATTTGTATCTAATTCAGTTTTTAGTGATTCTTGAGCAATCTTGAAGTCATGGCCAATGTTTTGAGCTGTTCCAAATTTAGCTACTGAACTCTAGGTATTAAAAAAAGCTTAAGTTTAAACTACAGTTAGTTGAGAACTAAGTTTCAAAGGTGCTTGTGAATTTACTTGGAGACATTCCTATGCGATTTAACTTAAAGCCATTCTTATTTTCCAATCTTTGTCTTTTGTAGTGATTGAAATTCTAGGATTCTGGTTTGTCAGCAACCACCACCAGAAAATGTTCTTTTGTTATACTCCATTTACGTCCAAGTTTCAGATTGGAGTTTCAGTTTCTCCCTTCTTCATATTTTTCAATGTTAATAAATGTCTACTGCTGACAAAAACTTTGTTCAATGTGATATTTGGGGCATAGAAGCAATGTTGAATTGTTTTATCTTAAAAATGGTGAAAAGTAAATGACTAAATGTCTGAATTTAAGAATAATAAAGAATATCTTAAAACAATCAAGTAAGATTTATAACAGCTGGTTAAACCACCTTGAACGCTTATGTTTTCATGACCTTAATTTCTTCCCAGACCTATTTTTGGGCGGAATTTACTGTAATGTGTTAAGTGCCATCTTCTACTCGCATGTATGTATTTGCAACCTAGCTGCAACTCTCTCTTTATTTCCTGGTGGCGGCAAACCCACCTTAAGCCACCAAAATCGAGTGCAGCTGTGATTTGAAATTGAATTTGATTGCGCATATAGCCCGTCCACTGTAGATGGCACTTTAGCAGACATTTTGGCAACCAACAGGGCACTCAGATTTTAGCTTAGATTTAGCTTAGATTTTTATGAAGTTTATTTTGTTTCAAAACTATTTGTGCATTGTAAGAGTGAATTTGAAGTTGTAGAGAGAGTTACATTTCAAGTTTTGTATTTGTAGAATTAAAAAAAGGAAAAAAAAAAATCACAGGTACAAATTACTTTTACACCTGTTCAAATTTTAAGTACAAGTACACAAACTCTGTTCTACAAGTTGCACATCAGAAACCTCTTACATTTTCAGTTTTGCTTCAGATGATTCAGAACTACTGTTGCAAAATGATTTGTGCATTGTAACTTTGGTGTAACTTTGGTGTTTAGTAACTGTAGTTTTTTTTTATCTGTCACAATTACAAAAAAAGTTACACCTCTTCAAATTCTTGAGTACAAGTACATAAAATGTGAGTTGCACATCAAAAATGTCCTCTATTCAGTTTTGCTACAGTTGATCTAAAACAAATGGTGCAAAACAAATTCAAACAAACAAAAAAAAATTATATATTATATATCCTTCACACAAATACAAATCAATGAATACAATTGCACAAATCTGCTGCATTTTACTTGTATAAAATGTAGAGACATCCTTTTTATTTTTTTTCTGGAATAAAAATCTACATCTTTGGGAAATGTTCCCTTTTCAATGAAAAACTGCAGGTCACAAAAGATTGCAAATGAATCGATTGTGTGATCAGTGCTGTTGCACTGAAAATCAAAAACGTTAACAAATTTAAATGTATGCAGTGTGTGACATATTTGCATCCTCAGAGCAGTCAAAGTAATGATTGAAAGGCGATTTAACAATTTGTGTTTTTTTTTTTCCTTTTAGAATATGCAATATTTAAGCAAATATAACATATACAAAAAGAAACCCCCTAAAAAAAAACAGAAAAAAAGTAAGAAATAGTGCCTTCTATCAGCAAATGAGATGGAATGGATCGTGCTACCAGTATGGATTGGATAGTGACAGTGGCTGCGTTCCAATTTATGGGCTGCTTCCTCCGAAGGCTAGATTTGAAGGCCGATTATATCATAGGGCGATTCCAAGACTACAAATGCATCCTTCTTTTTCAACTCTCTCTACACCTTCAAATGCCACACCTACATTGCACAAATAGCTTTGAAACAAAATAACCTTCATAGATTTTGGCTCCCTCCCAAAGGGGCAGTTCAGCATGTTTTTTGGCTTCCAAAAGGTGACTTTAGCATGAATTTTTCAATAATTGGGTCCCAAGGTGTGGCAACGCCCCCCTGCTTTGCTGGCCATGTGCACGCCACTGTTTGGAGTTATATAATAGTGGATGTATTGGCCATAAACCAACAATGACGTATGAACGTCTACATGTAAAACACTAGATTTTCATTTGGAAGATTTTGTCTTTCCAACTTCCTAGTTTCCAGATAAATTATATGCATTGTTAAAAGCGTTTTTTTTTTTGTGTGTGATTTTTTTAAAATAATTTTTTGGTAAGCAAGATGACGGTTGAAGAATAGTAAGTAATAAAAATCAGAAGTGACTGGCCCTGTGTGTTGACGGCCGTACGTTGAGCTCAATGGTATCACATTATTTAGCGGGTCAACCCAGGTAGACACACGTCAGTGAGCTGTTCCCACTGCCACTAAGCGGATTGTTCCTGGGTTAACACGTTTTTCTGCAAGTGGGAAAGGGCTACAAGTGATGTGTCTGCCTATGTAAATACAAGACTGGTTTCACATTAGATAAATAATACTGTCTTACTAGCTTAATCCAGCTGCTTAATTAAGTATTTTCCTAATTGTGGTCCTCTGGGGCACAGAATTTGTCTCATTTAAAGATGATTATATGACTGGATATTCTCATGGTATTTATTTAGTACCACATCTTGAAATATCAGGGTTCAGTCTGTGGTTTTGCTGAGGTATAACAGAAAACCAGGTTGTTTAATAGCAGCCTTCAGTTCATTTGTATTAATTTGTATTGGAAGCAACAAATGCTCTGAAGTACCCTGGTAGGTGGGGGAGTTGAGGCCTCACCAGCAGGTGGCATTGCTCCCCACATCCTCACTAGCTGTGAAAACTTAAAATGGCTTAGGTTTTTTCGGCCTCTCCAGGCTCTGATCTTTCATGATGCTTTTTTCCTTTTTGTTTAAAGTCCTCGACAAATTGCTTTAAATTATAGTAAAATCTTTGTTGAATAACCCTGTTTATGAGTTTAGGTCTCAAATTGGTATTTCTATTAGTATGATCTTTTTCCTTGCATTCTCAGTTTTATGAGTTAAACGTGTGTTTAAAGGGATAAAAGTGGCCTCTTCATGCTTCTAAAGGTTGGAATAGAATAACCACCATCTGATAACCACAAAAAAATGTACATCCTGGTATGGCTTCAGTTTATTCTATAAAAAAGATTTTCCAAAGGAAAGTCTTTTTTTTTTTTCAAATAAGATGATTCTTTCAACTGTATTTGCAAAGCATGCTGAAAACTCCTAAAGCAGACAACCATCACTCAGGGACGTAAAAAAACAAAAAGAAAACCAACGACCCAGGGGTAGCTTGGTTCTCACATTTAAAAGTTATTGTCGGGCTTCAGTGGAAAATAGAAAATTGTATTGATTTTATCTAAGAGTGAACAGACATTACACAGTGTTGGTTATAGAGCACAATGTGTTCAGCAACTATGATTACGATGAAGATGCCGAAGTGATGCGGCTGCCAACCACAGTCACCCCACCACAAGGTCTCACTTTGTACCTTACACACTTGCAATAAGCATGTGTTTAAATGTGAAATTCTAGTATCTGCTGGATTGCAAAGACTAACAAAAACATTCAAAAAGAAGGTTGTGCTCATGACTCTCAAGGAAAAAAGTGTTGCTCACAAAGATCGAAGAAGCTTTAGCCTTTGATTTTCTTTTAATCGTCCCACATTAAAGTTTTTCAACTTCATAGGTGGACTGCTCAGATACTGTAGCATCACACCTAAAGCTGGAACCACACATTGAACTGGCTCAGATTTAAATTAAAATCTCACTAAAATTGTTATTGCAAAGTTAAGTAGTACCAGAGACTGATTCTTCCCATTAAAGTGCATTAATATAATATTTTCTTTTGCATTTAATGCAATTTTATCATGAAATAATCCACATATTTTTTTTTCCTTCTCTATTTTCCTGCTTAACAAATTTCAAAATAAAAGGCCAGTAGAGACTAAAACCAAACAATAAAATAGCTAAATGATAAATCCCTCCCCCTTAGCAGCTTATATTCAATGTTATAGATTTGTAAGATTTGCTTTATGTCAGTTTAATTTTACATTTTCCTCAGGGGATTAATTAAGTACCTCTAAAATTTTTTCAGATACATTTTTTCTTGAATGTATTTTCAATTTAAGGCAAAAAAAATTATATATATATATATATATATTATATTAAACATTTATTAAAAATCTTTTCTGTTAGTACTTTAAGAATAGATGTGGTTGGTTTTTTTTAACTTAATTTTACATTGGCTTCATCTGTGCAGACAAATGTCTCATGAGCAAAAATGTTTGAGAGTAACTGAAAGAAAGGCGACACTATACAATTTTATTTAATTCAATGTATATACAAAATGCTCCATTCACAACTCTGCCTGCAGAAAAACACTTGCAGTGAAGCATCAGTATTGAAGAAATATTTTTTCGTTGATAAGTCAAACAGGCGCTCATTATCACAGTGTACAAAATTAAAAATGAAATGTAGAATAAAACGGCTGCTTCTTGATAAAATATCACATTTTCCTATAATCTTTTTTCCTTCAGTTTAAGTTCGTAGGCGTGTGTCTGTATTTACGAAGCCTATGCAGAATAAATTCCAAATGTTCTCAAAAAATCGACTCTGCGTCAAGCTGGGATGTGAATTTTTCCCTTATTGTGGAGAATCTTCTCCTCCTGCATCCTGTGAGTTGGGTTTGGGCTTTGCCAGGTTGGCTCTGACCCGGGCCTGGTCCACGGCATCCAGCAGGTTTTTAGAGTCCAATGCCAACGTGTGAGCAGCTGCCAGCATCTGCTTCTGGCACTCCTCCTTCAGGGACGTTACAGAGTTCTGCTGGGCCAGCCGCATCTTGTTGATCAACTCCCCCAGATCCTTGTTCAGCAGCTTCTTGGTGCCCTCGATCTGAGCCAGGAGGAAATCAAAGGACAGTTTCATACTCTAAAATATTAGTATCATTTTTTTTAACAGTGGCTCTCATAAACTCTACACACATCTGTTTAAATGTCAGCTTTTATTATGTTAAAAGGTATAGAGGATGATCTTTTATTTCCAGGTGGATCATCTAAATAAGTGGTCCTCCTAATTGTCAATCATTCTGGTGATATGTTTACGTAAGCCCGTCCTACACTGCAAAAATCTGAAATCTCAATAAATAATTTTTTTCTTACAATAACATTTGTTCTTGAATCGAGGAGGTAAGTGAGCCACTTTGCCAATGGAATTTGACAATTTACATTTTAAATTAGAAAAAAAAATGCATTGTCTTATTTCAAGTGCATATTATCTAATTATCTTACTTCTAGTGTAAAAAATAGCAATTCCATCGGCAATTCATCTTATTAACCTGCTCAAATTAAGGTTAAATACACTTAATTTAAGACATTTTATCTAATATCTAGATCATTTTTGCAGTGTATGTACTTTTCTTCAGTTAGCTATCTTTTTCTGCGCATGCGCACTTTCAGGCATACATCTGTGGTGAGCTGCAGTTTCAGACAGTCATTGAAGCTCAGCTTTCTCATTGTGGTTCTTTGAAAATGGCTGAGGGTTGTAAGAGGAAAAAGTTTTTACGAAGTTTATGAAAAAAAAAAAAAAAAGGCAGCAGTGCAGGCAGATATATATATACTGTATCCCGGAATGCAAAGCATTATGGGATTTGCTGGAGACTAATAACAAAGATGGCGCAGGCATTGTGAAGTGGAGGAGGAGTTACATGCCCGGTAAGTTAACTGAGTTCACTATTAAGTCCACTATATAGTCCCTGCTCTATATAGTGATTGAGGGATTTAGGGGTTAGGACGGACGTTCCGGAACAGTAAGTATGTATGATCTATGAAAACAGCAAATTTTAAACAGAGCGTGCATGAGGAGAAATGGGATTGTGCATGCTCTCGCACGAGTTTAATACATGTTCCCTCTCGGGAGCGGGTACAGGGTTGGGCATGTGCATTACCTGTAAACAATTAAACCATAAATAATAGCTAGTATTAAGAGTTTTTCCTTTAACCTTCTAAGTTTTGAAAAAAAAACACCCACATTTATTTAAGACATAAAAATGTAGCAACCTTTTTGCAAAGACTTACAATCGCTTCAACTAAAGCAGTCTTTTCCTCCAACTTGGTCTTTTTCAGTTCAATTATGTAAAAAAATAAAAATAAAAAAATCCATCCAAAGGTGCAGAGACCACAGCACTGGACTATATGGTCGTATTTCCTGGTTCTGGTCAAGACCCGAGCAGCAGCGTTTTGGATAAACTGCAGTTGTCTAACCGCTTGTTAGGAAAAGCCAGAGGACCGGCCGTTACAATAATTAACCTGCAGAAGACAAATGCATGGATTCATCTCTCCAAGTCTGTTTTAGACACTATGTTCTTATTTTAGTAATGTTTTTTAGATTGTAATAGACCACTGATGTAATGGACTTAATATGGCAGTTGAAATTCAGGTCTGAGTCCATGATTACCCCGAGATTTCTCACTTGATATTTTGGTTCTCATGAAAGAGTCTTAAGATGACCAATGACAATTATCTCATGAAATATCCCCCTATTTGAGTTCTTTACATTCACTTACTTAAGAGAAGAGAGAACTGTTTTTATTCAGGAATAACAATTAGTTGAGGAACATAAGTATCACTTTGCATGTTTATTTCCACTTCAGCTAAGAATAGACAGTTGTGGCACCTTCATGCTTACAGCACAAAGCGAAACCTCCTTTTCTTAAAGTACTTATCATAGTAAAGGTGACCATCGCCCAAAGGAAAACCAGACTGTAGCTGTTGAAATGACAGCAGACAGGTTTAATAGATGAGAGGTCGGAATGAAGAGGTGTGAGTTGCTTACCTCTGTGGTGATGGAACAATGCAGAGATGGCAGAATCTCATCAACCTTCTGAATCAGGCTGCGCAGAGTGATTCCTACAGCCTGCAGACAGCGTTGAACACATTTAGGAATAAGATGATGATTTAGAGCACCAATTGGATGTTTTTCCAAAAAAAAGTTACAAAAAAAAAAAAAAATTATCGACTGGACTTTGTTTCCAAGTTTGAAGACTTTTCTCTTTCAATCCAGGAAGCTTTTTCAATTCAAAATGTCGGAATTGGCATGAGTTCAAAGCTTTATATAGAAGCCCAAAACCTTGCTTTGGCTTAGAAAACATGCAAATTGAACCAGAAGAACAGGTATGACCCATAGGGCATCATTGCAACCCCCAATGCCATACAGGTGCCCAAAATATCTCGCCTGTTCAGCCAGGCCAACAATTGCCCCTAACAACCCCCTTTCAGAGGCATAGGCCCATATTTGGTATTGCAGGCTAACAAAGAACTCAGACGGCTCCCCATTCCTAAGACCCGTTATTCTGGTTCAATTTGCATGCTTTCTAAGGTGTTGATTTGGTCCACTCTATAAAGCCTAAAATTCAACGCTAATTCTGACATTTTGAATTGGAAAAAGCTTCCTGGATGGGAAATGAAACGTCTTTAAACTTGGAAAGAAAGTCCAATGGATTGTTTTTTTTTTTACTTTTTTGGAATGACTATGACCTGGATGGCTGAGAATCTTCAATAGCACTCAAATGTTTGATATACTCCTGCTGATGAGGAGTATGGAGTAACCAAGACGCATAATTGGGTGTACCTTGACGGCGGTGGGATACTCCGAGGCAGGAAGCGTGTTGACGTCATTCTTCAGCTGCACCACCTGCTTCACCATGGCCATGACGGCAGTGTAGACCTCGTCTCCAGACCGGTCCAGTTCAGCTGTGGGACGAGGCTGCAAGAGCAAGACCCAGTGTATGCATTTTATCATTACAGCATAAAGGCAATCTCAATTAATTTGCCAAATAAAAAAAACAGATTATGGTTAATAAATGAGCTGTCAGGTGAAAGAGATTTTACCTGTGAGGCAGCTGGAGGCATCGGTGGTTTCTCTGGAGGACCTGACACATAAAAAAAAAGTATTTTAAATAAAATCTCAACGGCATGGAAAGTTTCTTTTTTATGTTAGTTTTTAAATATGCAAAAGTTTCACTAACTCCTTAACTGAGTCGCATATTTGCAATGTTTTAACTGTAAATTTAAATGTATTTTATTGGGATCTTTGGATTTTTTAACCGTTTTCATTAGAGGTGACTACAGGCTTTGCACATCTTGAAACAAAAATATTTCTGAGCAAAACGGCCCAAATTCTGAATAAACAAAATTGAAAATATATTTTAAGTGTGTCTTTTTTAGCTACTCAGTGTTGTCTTCTGGAGCCCATCTTTTTAGCTCCATAGATCTTCTCAACCTGTTTTTACAGCCTTCCTTTTCAAACGCTGCTTCCCAACATCATGACACTGCCACCACCATGTTTTATGAGGAATGGTACGATTACTGTGGTGTAGAACCCCTTCTTCCACATTGGAAGCCCCCTGTGACATTTTCTCAAAAATACTCTAGCTTAGTTTTTTTTCCTTTTTAGAGAGGCCATGTTTGTAAAATTCACCAACTAATGGAGCCCAATTGATGGATTCTTCCTCCTAGATCTTTGACGTCTTCTGTTTGTATGTGTTACAGTTAGCGCTTCCTACTTTGTCATATTATCTTATTACCAAACTATATATTTCTGTAAAACTCCCTGATATTTTGACCATGTTTCTTAATCCTCATGACTCTATTTGCTCATTAAATAAGATAGTTGAGAGCACTGGATTTTATTTGGGAGTATCAGAGCAAAGGGTGCTGAATCCTTTCTCTTTATCATTGCGTACCCCCTTTTTTTTTTTTTTTTTTTGTCTATCACACCAAATACAGTTAAAATACACTGAGGTCTTTCTCTGTAATGCAACACATATAAAATGGGAATAAAGAGTTAAAGAAAAATTAATGCCATACAGATCCATATAGTGTAAGGATCAGCAACTGTAATCAATCCAGAGAGGGATTTATGCTATCACCCCTAATAGGAACCACTCTTCAAAAAAAAAAAAAAAACTCTTTTGTCTTCTCTTTCTCTAACCTTCTCTCCCTTTTCTTTTGTGATGTCCACATAACACAGGGTTTATACAGGAATGGATAAGTCTAACTTAATGCTTTTTAAGGCTCTTTTAATGCTTTTAGAAATAATTTTGATGCCACCAACAGGTACCAGTCGACAGGCTGCAGCCATGTCCTAAATTCCTCGTTTTCCAGCCACTTTTGTTGAAATTAGCTTTCCCCCCCCCCATTCTTTAGCTTTTTCTCCGACTCAAGCTTCTTTACTGAACATACAGCTTTGCGATCAACCGCAAGCAGTTCCATGCAAATATATCATGATATGTCTGTTTAAAAAAAATTTTTTTTAAATAAAGCATTTTAAATGCCACAATAAACATTTAATTAATTTTAATGCCAATTAAGGCCTTAATTTAAAAAAATAATAATTTAATGACTGTTAATGATTTTTAATGACCTACAGAAACCCTGTAACATAAATTATTCCCTACATTAATCATAATAAAACTTTTTACACATATAAATCAAGCAGAGCACTATGGTGAGAGCGATAATGCTCCACTTGTGAGAGTAAAATCTGTTTGGCTCTTTCTGGCAATAAGAAAAAAATTCACTCAGGACACACACACAAAAAAAGAGTAAAATATTCAGAGCCACCA
Organism: Cyprinodon diabolis; assembly: GCA_030533445.1. Taxonomy (NCBI): domain Eukaryota; kingdom Metazoa; phylum Chordata; class Actinopteri; order Cyprinodontiformes; family Cyprinodontidae; genus Cyprinodon; species Cyprinodon diabolis. The sequence goes on from CM060085.1 coordinate 8,495,813, forward strand.
TGTATGCCCTAAGTAGTGGTGGGTTGCAGAACCCAGATTAAGGTATAGAAATAAGCCTTTTTTATTGTTATAGATGTCTTTATTTTAGCCATTTATTTCAATAGATTCAAGCAGTTCCTTGTATAGATTTAATCCATTTTTCTCTGAATGATAGTATCATATGTTTTTTTGTTATACATCTTTGATAAATGCATCTTAAAACTTCTTTTTTGAAATATATACATTTTTATAACACACTGAAAACACAAAAACTGTATTTAAAATCCCCAAAATTTAAATTAAGGCTCCATTTTACTGTCGGAGGCATTAGAAAAGATCAAAATGTATGATCTGGACTCACCGTTTTGGGGCCTTTTTTCCGGAAGCTGGAGATAGATCAGAAGGAGGAAATTGAAGGATTTTTTTTCCTTTACATTTTTACACAAAGCTGTCTAGTAATACATTAATCATAAAGCTTAACTTTACTCTCAGCCAAAACAATTTGCTCAGTGATGAATAAAACACAAAAATAAACATTCACTATTGGATTTCATGTCACTAAATTATATCTCTGAGCTGGATATGAACCTATTTAGACCAAACATCTGTGAAAACTAAGCTATATCAGCTTTACACAACTACATTCTTACCTTAAAAACCATCTTACAAGCTGACTTTTGTTTCACAGAAAGTTGAGAAAATCCAATTTTGCCATTTTTGCCCCTTACTTCCAATATTGTCCTTTCATTGCATACCCTAAATCAGGCAATCAGCTGTGCTGCCTTGAGGACCAATTTTGGACATGCCTGCCCTAAATAATTACAGGGATGAACTGAAAATCCTCCACAAAGTGTAGGAAGTTCATCAGAGAAAATGTAGTCCATGGAAATTGAAATTATCTAGACGAAACTGCATCGGAACTTGCAATATATAGGTTAAAGCTTGAACAGCGTAGCCAGAAGGATGTGAATTATATTTGGGGGAGTTAAGTTACATCTTTTAGTCCTTAAAAGCACAGTTAAATCTGCTAGGCATGGTTGAGGAAGCTTTGGTGATGCTGTGGTCCTGCTTTGTATCAGGAAGTGGATAAAATAATGAAGGCAGCGGACTAAATCAACAGCTAGTAGTAATCTACAACACATCTACTCTTGGTTTGGAACAGAAATACCTTCTATAATGAATCTGTTCTTAAGCTTGTTGAAGTTATATCTCTTCCAGGAAAACCACTGTGCTAAAATGGGCTTTAACAACTCATCTAGTAAGTACTTGCCAGGGCCTTATTGATGGCCACAAACAGCATATTGTGGTTCTGCAACTTGCTAAGGGGTCGTAACCAATCATTAGTTAATGTGAATTATATATTTTACCTCATAAAGTGACAACTTGTGTGAATTGGTTTATAAACCAGTTATAACAGTACCACTGCTAAAAATAGATGGTTTTATTTTCCACCGGCTAGTAAAAATGGTAGAGAAGGAGAACAAAATGTACCTTGGTTTGTGAATCTTGTCTCGCAAAAGGATCCTATTAACGAAAGACAGAAAAGGAACCAACATGAAGCCTCTGTGTGAAAAAAAACAATTTCTTCTTAAAATATGTGTATCATGGTGGTGATCAGTTCGTCTCTGTGTGTTTCACACCCAATAAGGAGGCAAGTGTATGTTTTAGTGAGAAGCATCCCTCACCAGTTGCCTCTCCTCTTGCTCCAGCCACTCTTTGTCCATCAGCATCTCTCTCCTCTGTCTTTGCAATGTGTCCTCCACTTGCTCTTTCGCCCACAGATTCCTGCCATCTTTCTCCGGAACCTAAAAAACGTGCAGACACAACAGATACGCCACAGCATTTGAAAAGATGATTTTAATCTCCACTGCACATCTTCAAACCTCGCATGGTTTACCACACTCTTGTTCATTTTCTCAGAAACTATTTTGCATATTCATTTTTTTTTTCATTAAGCATTTGTTTTCCTGTCCTTTTCTTTATTTGGCATTACTTTTACCATGCAATGTTATTGACTATTATTTTTCCTTTGGTACAGATGTGTAAGATATAATATCCCAGGGAATTTAAAATTGAGCTATGAGTCTCTTCTACTGCCTAAGCATGAATCGGGGAACAACCTTGGCTGACATGGTACTAAAAACACCTTTTTAACAACCTACTTGTCGGAATAAAAGCTGAAATTATCAGATCCCCTCTTAGACATCTGTCTGTCAGAAACTTCCGGACAAAACCACGGTCAGACTTAAGGCTGCTACATACTCCATGAGAAGTATATAACAAAATAATTGTTCCCGAGCCTGTAACATCATTAGCCACTAGGGTTGTCACGATACTAAACTTTTCAACTCGATACAGATACTAAGGAAAATATTCGATACTCAATACCATTTTCGATACCACAAGGATAAAATTTCCAAATTTAAACAGAAATATTTTGATTAATAATTAGAATACAATAAATAAATACATACAATAAACAATAAGAACAACATTTTGAGGTTGTTTGCTGTGCACAGTATTTAGCAAGCTTGATAAAAAACTTACAAAATTAAAATGAAGTTTTCCTTCCTTGGCTATGCTTTGCACACATAACAATGACACTAGCCAAACCGGTTAAGAAACAAAAATAATTCTCAGCAGCTGCACCTCTTACAAAAAAGTCTGAAACTGAAAAGTGCACAGAATTATTCAATCACACAGTGTTCAGAAAGTGCAGTTTCCTCTAATCTGTGCATAAAATGAATGACTGTTTAGGTACCACTGGTACTTGATACTTTTGAAAATGAGTATTGTATCCGGATAAAACATTTCAGTATCGATACTTTTTTGAGTATCGATACTTTTGACAACCCTATTAGCCACCACTCACACCCCCACCATGGACAGTTCCCCTTTCTGCCCTCGCAGCATTCCACACAGAACCAGCACATTCTGTAACAGCTTTGTCTCTCCTACACTGTTTATATTCTGATCACTTCTTCATTTAATAAATGGAAATGTTCATTTCACTGCTAAGCTGCTGCTCATTCACTGTCGGAAAGCTGTATGTGTCGAAATTTCGTACACTGATCTAAGGCAGTGAGATGATACAAAAAAATAAAAATTTGCATGATACATCTAATTTATATAAAGCATTCTGCTTTCCTCCTCCTTCCCCTTTTGCATGCTGGTGCATTTTCTGTTATCGGTATGACACAAGGTGCAATAGATGAGTATATGATGGCCTTTACTGTGTCAATCAACTACTCACGCCTATTTGACCAAATAATGAAAACCAGTGTATGTCCATAATAACTAAAGTACAACATAACAGAAAACAGAGAGAGAGAAAAAAAACTTGTATAACAAGTTACGAATTTACGTTTAATTGCATCAACATTGTTTGCTTCCTGCACCACTGATCTTTTTCTTTTGTAATACTATTTTACTTTTGCAATTTGTGAAAGTCTAAATATGATGACATGCACAAAGACTCTCTCTCTCTTTTCTGTGTCTCTGTGGCCACAATGACATTTTCACATGTAAGTTTGCACCTAACTTTTGAACTGCCCCTGCAATTAGTTTAATGGTTTGATCATTTTAGTTAGTTTATTATTGATTATTGCAGCTCTGGTTATTTGAATTGCGCCTGGTATGAAGATCAGCTTTGCACTTGCTAAAAAGTTTTCATGTGTTTTTGTTTACGCAACCCTTATCAAGATTGGGCCCTAAAAATTAGCATTTTGTCCATGAATATTCTAGGTAGGTAGAGAATAAGACGGAAGAGAAATCTTTTAAAAGCACCACTTGAACACTGTTAAGTATAGTAAAGGATCTATTATGCCCTGGGCTATTTTTCTTCTAATGGCCTTAGAACATAATTTCGAATACATATAATCATAAATCAGACAATACATAACACTTTGAATAATAATTTGATGGATTTTATTAAAAAAATATTAAAATAGAGATTCAAAATCATCTCCCAGATTTCAGCTACAGTATACAATTTTTACGGCACTGTAATGCACAACTTTACCTAGAGTTTAAATATCTATAGAGTATAGTGCACAGTAAAAGTCTGTATGGAAGAAATTTAGATTTTTTTGTTTGTGCATGTTTGCTTACCTTTGTACGGGCAAGGGTGTTACCATGATTTCTGGAGGGCTGATGATAATAAAGAAGCAGAGAAAGAAAACTGATCTTTAATGTTGAACAAATCTGATATGAACCGAGGATAATGAAAAATCTGGAAAAAAATACTCTTTTCATGAACATTATTTTATAAAGAATTTAAGAAAAGTACCTAACATTTTAGGTAATACAACCACAGCTATTTATTTTTCTTTCTAAAACAGGCAGCACCATAGTGATAAAGTGTCAGACATTTAAAAGCAGTCTAATTTAAAGGTTCTTTCATGCATTAAGCTGTGATGCCATTTGAGTAAACATTTCCCACCAACAATTATTCATGTTGATACGGTGGATAAATTTGGTACCTTTGGTGGAGGCTCTGTGCGGCCGGTCTCTAAGTTGCAAGACAGAGAGTGTGACCTTACTCTTCTAAAGTCTGTTTCCTGTTCCAGCTCCATCTTGTGAATTTCTCTGTCAAAACAGGAAACTTTAAAACTCTTGATGCTGAATATAAATGAACTGCTAATGAGGCACAGATAGGAGGATTTGTGAGTTTGCACCTGAAGGAGAGGACGAGATCTCTGAAGGTGGGACGGCTGTGCGGCTCGTAGGACCAACAGCGGGTGAGCAGGCTGTAGATGGTGGGAGGGCACTTCTGGGGTTTGCCGAGCCGAGTCCCCGACTCCAGCAGGTTGATCACCTGTCCGTTTTCCAGCCAGGAGAATGGCTGCTGGGCCATCGAGAAGATCTCCCAGACACACACTCCTGATTAAAAAGACGACCATAGTTAAAGAAGCAGAAGTATACGGTTTGACTTTCCAAGTTAGTTGCTAGGTATAAAACCGAGTGACCTAAACCCACTCGTTTCAACAAAGTTGCTAGGTTATACACCTTCTCAGAAGGTGTATAACCTAGAAACAATACAATTCAAGTCAGTTTATTTATACAGCGCCAATTCATAACACAGGTCATCTTGAGGCACCTTATGGAGACAGTTCAATCAGATCGTACAGTCAAACTGATCAAATGTTTTCTATCTAAGGAAAACCAGTTGATTGCATCGAATCATTGACTCGAGGGCAATCCCTCACACCACGCATGCTTGTAGCGACAGTGGAGAGGAAAAACTCCCTTCTAACAGGAAGAAACCTCCAGCAGAACCAGGCTGAGTGTGAGCGGCCATCTCCAGAGGCTGACTGGGGTTCAAGGAGACAGAAGCAGACATAGAAAAAGAAGCAGGGTTACAGAAGGCAACTGTAAACCAGCTCCACAGGCGGCCCGGTCCAGGAAACACACAGCCAGGCAGATGTTAGTTATTCACAGTCAGAGAAACAAGATTGCACTAAAAAACAGGCCAAGCTCTAACATGTAAAAACAAAGGTGTTGGTGGCAGCAGCATAACTGGAGTCACAGCCAAACAGGAACACACCGGATGAAGCTATTACTGTATGATGAGAAAAGGAAGAGAGAGCATAACATTAGAGATTTAACAAACAATTACTGCAAAATGGGAGAATAGAGTGATGAAATGGGGTCCCTATGTCCTCCAGCAGTCTAAGCCTATAGCAGCACAAATGAAGAAAATAGCTCAGGATAACCTAAGTATTTTTGATGAGGTATAAGAAAGGTAGAGCCACAGTGTGGGAAAGGTAGAGCCAAGGAGAACGTCTATCCGAACTAAAATTCTCACCCACCATATCGGGCTGTTAATGCTCTCCCCCCACCTACCTCTCTACTTTCACAGTGGCTAAGCACACATCAGTCTTTTTTTAACTATAAGCGTTTATCAAAAAGGAACGTATGATGGATACAGACAACTGGAGCCGATCACTTACTTTACTATGCCATGATTATCCAAAAGACCAATTCTCAATGTAGAAGATGGGCTTGAAAGTACGGAAAAGACCCATAGATGATTGGTTTGAAAATCCAACAATAATAGATGCCCACAGGATGTATCAGGGTTTGTGGGAAGTCTTTCATGTTTACAATATTGCATAGACCAGTGTTTCCTGAGCTAAAGTTGGTGTGTCAGAGAAAAGGGTTTTAGTCTGAACTATGCACCACTTTTGCAGTTGTTAAATATGTTTTAGTTTCCTTCCCCTTTACACTTAAACATTTTTTTGCCTAAACATGTTGGAAACTTTATATTTAGTAAAAAATAAAAATATTTTATTTAGGTAAGTTGAAATACCTGTTCTGTTGTTGTGATTCATTTTTCATAGCTAACGCGGGGTAAGATTATTTAAAAAGATAAATGAAAAAAGAGTATCCTAACTTTTATGTGGGTCTCTAAAACCTGAAGTTTTTATCATTTCTAAATAGATACCAGAAATATGAACTAGACTAATCATTAAATCTGCAAATTCCACTGATAAATCAGATAAATAAGAATTTAAACTTGCATCTTTAATGTTGGTGATTAAGAGTCAGAGATGATTTGGAGATGAAATGGGATTTGGTTTGTCACAGAAAATGGCAGAATGCTGAAGTATGTCATTTCATCTATACCAGTGGTTCTCTGTCCTGCTCTGCATGTTCTAGATGTCTCTCTGTTGCAGGACACCTGCTTCAAAGGATTGCATGAGCTCATCATCAGCCATCAAGAGCTGCAGAAGCCCCTAATCACCCCAGGTGTGTCGCACCAAGGAGACAGTGGTGCTTGAGGATCAGGATTGAGAACCACTGATCTTGAAACTAAGGCCCAATCCCAAACTGGTCCTTAACCACAATAATTTTAGTAATACAAGTACAGTATCAAGTCTCACTCGCAATAAAGTCACACTCGTAGCTGTGGAGGGCGCCTCGATTAAAGGTAGAGGGGTATAAATGACAATGGGATGGTCTCTTCCCTTCAATAGAAAAATAAAGCAGCCGTTGCTAAGGCAACACAGTGACGCCCCATGTGCTTGGCTGTAGCTCTGTGGCGGAAGGTGACATAAAATAGAATATTTTCCTATTTCTTAAAACAAATGGATACAGTCAAAGCAAACAATTTCAAAGACAACCTTCCCTTTTGGAATTAATTATGTTTTTTCTTATACTTGTGATTTTTTGTCAGTGTGATGAAGATCCAGAAAACCGCTGGAACTTATGTTTCCTTGTTACACCTGCTGCCAAATGCAGACGCTATTTCAGGCTTGAACGTTCCACTGGCCCTACCCACTACGTGGTTTGGGCTGACACTTAATGTGGTGGACCCTCCGTGGGACGTGCAAACGTAGTGTTAATGCCTAGGGGCCGGTTTGGGATTGGGCCACAATCTGTACAGGAAATAGGACAAAAATGGTTGATTTCTCTTCACCTACAAAAAAAACCTTGATGTGAAAGCACTTTTCCTCAAAGGTTAGTAAAACAGTTTTAGGGTAAAGGATGACAAAAGCACGTCATACAGCTCTAGCAGGGAGGAAACACTCAGACCATGCCGTTACCACAGTTGCATAGAACTATAAAGCTTATCACGTAACAGAATAAATGACGAGACACAGCATGACAACTTTCATTAGGAAAGTAGGGGTTTAAGTCTCTTATGTTTTACTATTTTATGTTGATTTCCTTTATTGGATTTCTTTGTAGGGTTTGCTTCACACTCTCCTTTCAGAGATCATAACTTTCATGGTCTCTGGAAGTTTGAGAAAAATGCAGCTTAAGTTGTTATAAACCACTTTTTATTTTCAATGTTTTAAGAAAATATGTAATTCTTCAGTTTTGATCTTGACAGTAGCCTTGCATGCATAGAAACCTTTAAAGTTTGTATTTATTGGAGTGAAGATGAGTTAATTTCTCACCAAACATCCAGACATCACTGGCTGAGGTGAAGCGCCTAAAGTTGATGGATTCAGGGGCCATCCATTTGATTGGTAATCGACTAACTGAGGCTGCACACAGAGGAAGAGGCCAGACATATATTGTGTTATGAGGCATAAACAAATAAACATGTAGGTAAGGTGTGCGTTTATGTACCTTTATAATATTCTTGATCATCAACGTAGCGAGACAGCCCAAAGTCCCCGAGCTTGACGCATTCAGCAGATGCAACCAGGATGTTTCTGACTGCTATATCTCTGCAAACGCAAACAGTTTTAGAAGGACTGAGACAAGAACATAAATGTACTAAAAAAGATATTAAAAAGAAATTAACTCAAAAGCTATTAGAATGCTTGCTCTCGGTGGATAAAATGAACACAGCTTTATTGCAGTAATGTAAAAACAAATTTTCTTAATATCAAGCGGGGTAAAATGTTGTAACTGATGAAATGAGCCCAGAGCATCATAGGTCCTCCACCTTATCTAACTCTAAATGTTTGTTTCTTTATCAAACCATACTCATTATATATATGATGGTAGATTATTCCTCTTAAACCTCTAGTTAGCATATGGATTTTCACTTTGTGGATTTTTGGAGGATTCGATTACTAATGAAGAGATCCCGGACTTTCACCAAAAATGAGAAATAAAGCTCTAATTAAATAAGCTGCATCTAGATTTTGTGTATCTAAGCTACTCGTTTTTTTTTCTATTTTTTCATTTAGTCTATGCTATTGCATTCAAAAACAATTTTTAAGTGGTTAAAAAAACTGCAGATATGAAGATAGGTTACCTGTGTACCATGTTGAGTCCCTCTAGGTAAGCCAAGGCGTTGCAGATTTGGAGACAGTACTGGGTTAACCTTGCTATACTCAGGATGTACTGCTGCTCCACAAGGTAGTTTCCCAGCTTGCAGATACACAAATTCATAGATTTTAGCAAAATGGAGGGAGATAACCTCACAATGACCAACTATAGTGTTTTTTTTAATCGGATCAGATGGAAAGGAAGCCAGTTTAAACGTAGGAACACACCTCTCCATGTTCATAAAGCTCCATGACAATCCAGACTGGATCGAACTCGATGACTCCGATGAGGCGCACAATGTGAGGGTGGTCCAGGTTTTTCATAAGATCTGTAACAAAGGGATCAACACAGATCACTTCAACATGTCTTATGTTAATGCTTAAATGTAAATAAGATCATTTTACCTACAAGTACAACCACGTAGATTAGAATATGGGCTGATGAGGCATATTTGTCAGATAAACAGGTGTTAAGCATACTTTTTATGAAGCCCATATTTCTGAATGAACATTTTTTTTTAGTTGGTCTGATGTATTTTTATTTCACATATATGGGTTTTTTGCCCTTAAGGAAAAGCTATTAAAGCATTATTTTTCTCCTTTTGAGTTTCATTTAATTAAAGCCAACTCTATCCTATACAAAAAAATAGGCCGTTTCCTGATCTTTCAATATCGGTATGATAATATAATAACCGGATGTTTGACTCAAAGAAACCACATATTTGAACTAAAATTGAATAAAAATGAAAGTGAAAATTCACAAACTGAACTTTAAATACAAAGAAACACATTTTCAAAGCAAATCAATTCTGTGGAATTTCTACCCGAAGAACATCCTAACAGTCAGGCACAGAGGTGCAGGTGAGATGGTTTGGGAAGAATTCACTGCACTTAATAAATGACAAATTTTAAAACCATAGCACTAAACCACCTCCTTTATGCCAGACACTAAAAACTGAGTGACCTAAACCCACTTGGCTCAACAAAGAATAGAGCCGAAGCTTAAAAGAAAAAATAAAGTGACTTGGCTTGGAAATTTAAAAAGAAACTTTTAAACCAAAAAACACAAAGGACCTAAACCTGGGGTGTCAAACTTAAGTTTCCGTGATTTGCTGTTGCTTTGATACACCTAAATCAAACATTGGGTCACTAGCAGGACTATAAAGAACTTTACTGAATGCTGAGAAGCAAATTAACCAGCACGGTATAAAAGTGGCAAGACACTCCAGTCCTTGAAGTTTGCAAACATACTATTTTATCTTCATTTTATTGTTAAGAGGCATCGTACGAATAAAACCCCCATCATGTTTTACGCAATGTTTATCTGAGAGATCGAATATGTTTTTTCCCATTATTCTAAGATGTAAACCATCAAAATAACAGGTTGTACGACTATACAGTACAGTACATACAGTACTACATGACATACAGTACATACAGTGTGTCCACTTTATGTACCTTATGAGTCATACAGTGCGTCCGCATAAATATTGTGGATCGAGGAAAAAAATAAATAATAAGGACATAGATTTGATGTGACTTATGTACATCTAAGGTTAATTAATAATTGTATTTCTATAAGTCAGTCTATTCCAGGCAGTCACTTTTGCGTTTTTAGCCTCTTCTATGGTTGGTTTGATGAAATTTGCCAACTCTTCATATCTCAAAGTGCTTCTATTTAGAATAAAGCATGATTTAACTAAGCACACATCATGAGACGATTATTGCATTTTGTGCCCACAGAAATGCCACATTTTAATGCATTTATTGTGAATAGAATTTAAAGTATGAGCCTGAATAAATTCAGTTAATAAAGGAAATGAGTGAGAATAACCATAGGAATAATGATCAGTTTAATTATTATTTCCTGCCAGAACGAGAACAGAGAGAGAAACATCAAGCAGTAGAAAAAAAAACAAATAAACTAGTCTGCATCTAAAGAGGGACAGCAGGATATCCTGTTAATAGCCAGCGGTGTCTGGTTCTAAAAAGTTCAGAAATAGAACCGTCAATCAAAAAATTATCTTGCATGCATTCCTTTAAATGCAATCTAAATATTTAAATATTTCAAACCTTATTATAAAGACCTAAGCTCAATTAGAATGGATTACCATTCATTTTATTAAAAAAAAACTAACTTTGAAGTCTTACCACCCAATTAGAATGAGGTCTGGGCTTTGACTAGGCCAATTTAACTGTTGAATAATCATGGATCTAAACTATTCATGCTCTGATTTAAATTTTGAGTCATTCTGCTGTAGATGAACCTCCACAGATTGAGGCTCTCACTGCCTAGTTTCACCTTAAACAACGGTGTGTTGAGGTTATCATAACACATTTTTTCCATAAAGGTCCATTTTATCCTAATACATGCAGCGCTCTTCAGATGTTTGACATATTTTTTGAAAACACACATTTTCCTTTTCATATTTTTCCACTAGTTTGGATGTGTCACATAAAATCATCATAAAATATATTTACGTTTACAGCAAAATTAGGAAATAGAAATCAGCATAAGATGTGTTTAGATGTGTTTTGTAATCAAACCCCTCCCTACAAAAATCTTGAAACCTGAATGAAAAAAAAAATGTTCTAATGTGGCTTATTATTTTTGTGTTGTATAGATTTTCCCTGCTGTTACCACAGGTTTCAGTCTGAGCTGTTGCACAAAGCCGCAGGCAGGCAACAGGAAGTCAGCAAAGACGGCTCTCTGATCGAGAAACCGGAACGTCCAATCAAGCCAAAAGTAAACTTCCAATTTCCTTTCTTTCAGCTGTTTCTCTTTTCTTTTCATACTTCTTTTTCACAATATATAAAATGTCCTTATTAAAAGCAATGAAAGAAGTTTTCTTATACTTGGAGTTTTAAAAGTTGAGTCAAGTCGTCAGCTTTGACGTGAGCATTAATCATAATGTAAGTAACAGGGGCCCTCTCTGTGTTCTCAGGAAGCAATCACTGCATTAGCCGCATACGTACTCACCAGCTTCACTTAGAAACTTCTCCTTCACGTCACCCGAGCAGTCTTTGCATGTTTTGATTGCCACTCGTGCTCTTTCTCCACTCTGCAAACACATGAACCTTAAGCATCCTCCTGCTTTGCATTCACAATATTAAATAAGGCTGCAGCTAACAATTACATTGCAAATTTATTAAAATGTCAGATATTTTTTCGATTAATCAATTAATAATCGGGTAGCCAAAGGTTCCTTAAAGAAGATTTTCTATTAAATTAAACCAGTTGACAGGAAAACGTTTCCACTTGAGGAGTTCTAGATAGAATAGACTGAGAGACGAAAACATTTTTTCATCTTAAATGTGAAAGGTTAATGTATTTGTTTCACAATTTTGATATAACTACTGCTCTAAATGGGTTACTCGTTTTAGAGTCTATACTCCAGTTAACGATTGATCGATCACTGAATTAGTTGATGATTAAATCAATATATGATAAATCCCAATTAATCTGATTAAGTGTTTCAGCCCTAATATTAATAAAGATCTAAAATGCAGCTTAGAAGAAAAGCAGATGAAAGATATAACTCACTGGGCTTTTGTAAACTCCTTCATGCACTTCCCCGAAAAAACCTTCCCCCAGGATCCGACCCACAACAATGTCATCTCTGGAGATCCGGTGTTTATCTGAACACATAAACATCATAGAAGGAATAAACAAAATATAAAAATAATCAGATGATTTTATATTTTTATCATCAGGGTGCTAGATAGCACATATAAACCACATAATCTTAAATAACACATCACCTGAAAATACCAAAACATCCATACTGTAACTTCCAGATGCACCAGACTGTAGAGGAGCTGAGCAGCTCCTTTAGTAAGAGACTTTTACACCCTGTTTGTAAAAAGGAGCGCTACCGAAGGTCATTTATCCCTGCTGCCATCAGGCTTTACAATGTGGCACTATGACTGCAATAACTTGTGCAATAATTAATGTGCAATTACTATTTAATACCCTGTACAATAACACTGTTAAAAAAAGAGACTTTAGCTGCACACTGTTTGATTTTCTTTCATCCCTTTCTTGTATTTCTTTCTTTCTTTCTTTTTTTTTGTTCGGTTTTGTTTGTTTCTGTTTATTTAATCCATTTAATTTGTGCATGGTGTGGTTGACATGTGTCCATCTCATGTCTGTGTAGCGACTTTTCGGCACTGCACATTTGTTATAATGTGAAATTATCAATAAAAAATATTTTGAAAAATTCCTCAGCCCAGAGGTTCCCCAATGATTATTGCTGAGCCTCAATTTGGTTTCCAAAAAGTTTATGCTCTGCAATTCAGCAGCTCCATTAACATATTTCTGGCAAAATTACATATCGCAACAAAATCAACTACAAGCTCCTTTAAATCAAAATAGAGCCACATTTGAAGATCAATTAATTATTTTAATTCAGTTTATTTAACTATGTAAAGTAATTCAACAGGGCTATGTTTTTTTCTTAGAAATGCTTCTCAAAATAAGCAACATATATGATTTATCTAAAATTTAGATTTTTAACTTTTCTGTAAATCTGTTAAGTTTTACTTCCTATTTTTGTTAACCTTTTTGATCATTGCAAATATGTGACAAACCTTTTTAAAGGTTAATAATGTATTTCCTGAGAAAATAAATGCCTTAAAATCCTTTCTGTTTTATCACTCTCTGCCTAATCTGTACCACTTTAGATTTAAACATTATTAAGTCTTTTTGAATTTTATGTTTTCCTTTATGTTAACATTATGGTAGACAGTGCGTAATCTACAGAATGAAAAAACTAAAATGCAGATAAACATAATCATATTTTGCATTCTGAGCATGTCTGATGATGACGTCAGAGAAGCAGTTAAACGGAGAAAATGTAAAAAGCATCAAAATTCTCTCAGAAAAGTCATAAAACATTTTTTAAAGATGTAAATTGGTATTCTTTAGTGAGTTAAGGAAAGAAATAATTAACTTTAATACCATAATGACATTATTTCTGGAAACCCGGATGTATATCTAGTTGTAAATGTGCAAATGAGATGACGGTACGGATCGGTAGTGACAGCCACCACTGACCATTATAAATGTTGTCACAAATTAGTAATATACCTACATTTTTATTAATGTAAAGTTTTAAAATTTCAATTTTGCAACTACTTAAAGGCAAAAGTCTTTATGTATAAATATAATATATATATATATAAATAAATATATATAAATACAGGTGTTAAGGGGTTAAATGATTTAGCTTTGGTCTATGTGAGGTTTTAATCTTCCACTCACCATCATAGGTTGCTGTATGTTCTGGAATCTCAGCATAAATATCAGAACCTAAAATGAAGAAAAACGGATAAAACAAGAGTTTAACTCAAGATTTATTTCTTTATAATTGATGTTAAAAATTACAAAATCAGACTGAAGATTTTTGATAACAAAGCCTATTTGATTTATGAATACACCAACTTACCTAAACCTCGATCAGGACCAGTAGGATTCACACTGGGAAAAAAAAAAAAATTGAGAAAAAAATGCATCTAAAGCCCAAGAAATGATGAAAAAATTATAAAAATGATGAAAAAAGGGTATGTTTAAAATCACACACTGAAAAAAACAAATTTGTTTTTTATTAAAAATGAGTGAATATTCTATTGAATTAAGGAGGTAAGTGAGACAGGTTGCCAATTGAACGAGACAATTTAGATTTAAAATAAAAAAAAAAACAAATAAGTTCATATGATATTTATCTTCTTTTAAGACTAAAAATACCTAATTTCATTGGCAAATAATTGTATTTACCAGCTCAAATTAAGGGCAAATACACTTAATTGAAGTCATTATTGCTTATTTCTAGATCGTTTTTGCAGTGTAAGTCAGGTAGTGGACAGGAAAAAAATGATTAAAGTGGAGACCAAAAAGGAGGAAGGAAAAGAAAAGCAAACACCTACACAGTTTATACTTTTAGCAGATTTGGAAAAAAAAAAATTAGCGTCATATTGAACATTCAGAAAAGATGAGTCATTTTAGTCACCGTTGAGGTATGTCAGGAAGTTTTAGCCTTGTGTCTCTTCCTGTAAAAAACAAACACACTTTGATTAATACTTTTAATGGCTTTATATATAAATGAACCTGACATTTCTAACTTTTCAGGAGCTACTTTCACCGATTGCTCTAGAGAACATACCTTTGTTTGGTCTAATTATGTATAAACTCTCGGCTTTTCCCTCCAATCGACAGTAGCCGTCAATCAAATCGGCCATGTTCTCTGCCACAAACAAAGATGAAGTGTTCACCGCGAGCGGCTAGAAGATAAAACAAGATAATCAGTCTTTCATTAACTTGTTAATTTTTTGTTTTTTAACCCCCATGCCCTCAGACAAAGGTTACTTTACAAAGAAAAAGGAAGAAATTAACTATAGTTCCTAGAACAGCAAACATTTCTTGGTACGACTAGAGAAGTTGGTCAATTGTTGAAGAAGTTGTACAAGATATCGAGTTTTAATGAGTGACAGGATGAATTAATCTTAATCTTGGCACTCCAGAAGCATCACTGACACATTAATTAAGGCTGTAAATATCCTTTAAAGCTCCAGTAATTTGAAATTAAAGCTACAGTGTGTAATTTTCAGCGACATCTAACGTCCAGACTGCAGACCGCAGCAACATGAACATCTCCCCCCCACCGCTTCTCCCCCCCAACAGTACGGCGAGCGTTACAGGACAAAATGTCTTCCACAACGTCCGCATCACCTACCTTCTCAAGTGATGAGGTTTGTTTACATAGATAATTTTACAGATAGTATTCTCAGGCATAATACTGGCATCTATTGTTCAGTACCGTCTCAGTTCATCTCTCTCAACTTGCCGTAGTTACTTTCGAGCATAATGGGCGATCTCGCAATCGCTAGTTTGTTGGCTCTGCGCTGCCGTAGCGCAAAGATGTCTGCCTCCATGGCTGCGAGACCCGCTCCTATGTAATTATAAATAACGAATTCTAAGGCAACGCAAATATTAAGGTTAAGAGGCTGAGCTCGTAGATGATGATAAATAACATAGTTATGTATAATATATTACATTTCTGACTGTATATCCCTGTAATTATTACACACTGTAGCTTTAAACTTAAATAAGTAGATTTTATTTGCTCGTCTTCATTCTGTACGTGGCGAAGATTTGGAAATGGAATGAGAGCAGTGTCCTACTTTGATAAGGCTGGAGCTATGGATGTCTAATCATCTGCAAATGATGTAAAATAAGATGATATGGCAGACTGGAGATGTATAAAATGCCTTTTTAAATGTTAAACGGGGCTACTTCCTGAGAGGTGAGCCCAGAGGTGAGCAGCTGCCTTCTGTATATTCTAGGAAATGTATCTGATCTGAGTGAGATTACAATTTCTATCAGAATCTGTTGTCATGTCTCCTGGTTATTTAATACATATAAGTTATGAAATGTTATTTAAAGAGTTATTCTCAAGTGATCTCTTTTCAGGAAAAAGAACCGGAGAGATGAATACAGGTTTAACCTACACTTCCAGATCAGTTAATGCCTACATCTGGCAATTCTAAAAATATCCTCTTGTCTCTTTAAGTCCGAGTGTGTTTTTGTTCAACTAACTGACTGGAAATGGTTGCAAACAAATGGGTTTCACACCTTTGATTCAAAGCCAAACATTTGCGAGGAAAAAACTACCTTGGTAGGTTTGCAAGCCCAATCTGTGGGTTTTAGGTGATAAAACCATCTAACTTCCTCAAGCTACTTTATTTTGGTAACTTCAGAGTAGACAGGTAAGTTCTACCTGCTTGGAGCCCTCTATGTGCACGGTTAGAAGGGCGCGGCCATCACTTTCGAGACTGCAGGAGATGCTGCGGACATCAGAGAACTTGGCCAGACAGACGGGCTGTGAGAAAGAAAAAAATACAAAACAAACACTTGTGTTTAGTGAAAGTGCTGGTTAAGTGGATGCAGCGAAGAGATGAAGAGCAAAATTAGTTAACTTTGCTAACTCGTATCCAACCCAATTCGTTGCCATTTCAACTCAACCTACTTCCATTTTGCTAAGCCATGTACTTCAGAAAAGCTTGGGTGAAAAATCAAACTATAAAAAATGAAGGCAAAATAACCTGCACCCAATACAATAGATGAAAATACATAAGATATTTACTTACTTTAGCGTTATCACTTTGTTGACTGATCCCATCTGCCCCTATGACCAAGTCTATGGTTAGATTCCAGCCATGCTACAGGGATCACATAAAAAGGTTTGCATTATAAATAACACTTTTCTACTTTTACAGAAATTAAGATCAATAAATCAATACAAAATCCAACTAAGATAACCTTTGTAAATAGAAAAAGTGATTTGTTTACAAGGGGCAGAAAATGTCAAAAACCAACATAATAGGATGTGGAAATGCAATGAATTCAAGAACTAATTAACAAGTTTTTTTAAATTGGTGAGCCAAATAGTGCTAAAACTATTTGACCTTTTAGAGTCACTAGAATAAAGGGCAACTTCACAGCAAATCGGTTATCCCCAATTCAACCTGGTCCTAAAGCACCAAAGCAGACCCAGTGTACAACACCATCATCGTGTAAGTCTCTTAGAGGTATCACTTTTTTGAAATTTAATGCTGACTTAATTTTATAGCTAATGTAATTAGAGGTGCACATTATGTGAAGGCCCACATTTGTTGAAAGATGTGACTTTTTATTTTGTATTTTTATTTTTTTAATCTTTATTTTTATCTTTATTATCTTGTGTAGTTGGATGTGTGTATCTATACACAAAACTGTAACTGGAGCGTGTAACAAAAGTAATTTCCCTCTAGGATTATTAAAGTATTTCTGATTCTGATTCTGATTCTTTTTTAAACCCTTTTTTTCTTTTTTTGGGGGGGGGAAATGTAATGTAGGGCTTTAAGGTCTTTTTGTTACTTTTTCGTGGTTTTCACTCATGGAGGCCGCTCCCTCTTTCGTATTGTTGTTTAATGAAAAGCAGCCTTAACTTTGGCAAGTGATGCCTGCAGTGCTTGAACTCAGATCTGACAGGAAGTTGTGAAAAACGACAAAGTGGTGGGTGCAGTTTGGGTTGGGCAAAGTGTTACTTTCTAAAATAGTTAACACTGCAATATGTGCATCAAGGGTGGTTTATGGAAGATTGGGGGGAAAAAAAAGGTTTTACTGTTTGACGATGCACCCTCTTGGGTTGATTTTGGTAGGACTGGGACACTTGGGAAAGTTTTAGCACTGTGATTCGGACATGTCCCAAAATTTTGTAAATGACAGCGTAACCTTTTCCAGACTCTTAGATTTAAGACTCTAGAATAGAATTAAACTTTATTGCCATTCCACTGTCACAAGTACAAAGCAACGAAATGAACTCTCTGCATTTAACCCATCCCCTTGGGAAGCAGTGGGTTGCCATTGTGCGGCATCCAGGGAGCAGTGATGGGTCAAGGGTCTTTGCTCAGGGACCCAGAGTCGCAGTCTGTTGGAGCGGGGCTTGAACTCAGAACCTCCGGTAGCCAAGCGCAATGCCCCAACCACAAAGCCACCACTCCCCCGAAAATCTCCTTCTATAAATCAGGCTACCTCAACTATTTTTCAGATCTTTGGATTTAAATTTATCAGATGGATTATTTTAAAAAAGCTCAGTCATGAGAAAGGCTCACCACCAGCTGGCAGCCGTAGCTCTCCTCGGTGATGCTGTAGCACTGACACAACATGGTGAAGAACTTCTCCATGCACTGGTCCTGCTGAAATGTCGAGTAGCTCTGAAACGTCTGCTGGATCATCCTGCGTAACTGCTTGGGCTGGCATGCAACCACACAGAGGACATCTTTCATCACTTAAAATTTATTTAGTTCTCAAAAAGTAATGGATATATTTCTGTAGCTCTATGTACCTTCATACTCTCTATGAGCTCTCTGGGAAAGAACAAGTCCAGCCCTACTTCTTTTCTAAGGAGTGGAATGGGTGAAAAACAGTATTATTACATTGACAAAGTTTATTTCTAGATCAAACTGCTTTTGTAGAGTTTTATGCTTGGATTAGCAGACTAATGAATCCCCCTTTCTCTGTTTGAACATAGCACCTCATTTCAAAAGACCATAAAGTTTTGACTTACTCCAACAGTTCAAAGTTGGACTTTTTCTCCAGTCCATTAGGATTCATGTCTTTGTAGAACCTCCTGCAGCAATTACACCAATATCCAACTGTCACTATCGACATTACTTATTGTTGACTTATGCTTTGAGCAAAGATGATCACCTGATTTCCAGACAGCCGAGCTGTAAGGCCATCCCATCGCTGACTTTGGAGGCATAATTATGCATATAATCACTTCGTACCTGTTGATTAGTAAATGAACACCCCTCTTATGAAATTGACCAAAATATTAAAAGAATACTTGACATGTTGACAATTTTCGCTTATATGAATAGTAATCTTAAAGTTCATAAAAGAGGAAAGAAAGGGTATTAAATTAAAGATAAACTCTCTGTTGGGTCATTGACCTGCTGGTAAAAGTAGAGCATGGTTGTTCTATCTTCCTTGAAGGTCTCCATGTAGTTTGATGGGATGTATCTGATCCTCAGGTCATATCTGTAGAGACAAGCATCTCTATTAGCGTAATGGAAAGGGAATATCTTTCAGATGGTTCTTAAACCTAACAGGAAAGACAGATCCACATTTATCAGAATCAAGTTTGTGTTTAAAAACGAGAAATTGGATTTCAGTTCAACTAGGTTTCATATGGAGTATGAAATGCGATTATTTGTCAAGTAAAGGAACTGAAATGGTAGTATGGAGAAAGTTTGAATCTCTAGACTTTTTTTGGTTATTTCTTTATCTTAAATCATTAATGCTCTTTTTTTCACAACCTGTAATTTACTTTATTCCCTGAGGAAAAAGAAAAGAAATATCCTTTGTTGTCCCTCAGTGAATAGAAAATAAAATAGGCAATCAAAGCACGCAGACATAATATGACGGGAAAAAAAATGAAAATAGAAAAAAGTGAAATTCATCATCTTCATAAAGAAAAAAATATGTAGTTGGTTAATTCTGCACATGAACAACAAACTGAAAAATGTTGGAAGACAAAAAAAAAACAAGAACGTAAAAACTTTTTGATTGACAACATGAATGTAAAAAAAAAAAGAGCAAAAAAAAAAAGCAATTGATGAAAAGAAGCTTTTTAAGCAGATAGAACTACTCTCATTTGGATGTATTGGGAGCAGCAAAGATTATAAAGTCGAAGAACAGCTGGGAGGAATAGATAGAACTCCTTTGTGCACCTACGGTGCAGGATTTGATTTAACACATGGATTCTACAGTAAAAATGAAAACAATTTTTAAGTTCTAGATTTAAAACTATAGCTTCTATTTAAAACCAGACTCAAGGTTTTTACACTGGACTCCGTTTATAATCCATACAAAGCCTGTGAGTTACTTATTTTTTTTGTAAAATGCATGTAATGCTTGTGCTGGACTGAGCTTTTTTCAGTCCATAATAATCATTAGCAGATTATTCAGCCAAACCAAGTTTTATGAGAAAAAATTTAAAAAAAAAGGTCTTTACAACACTGGTTATGAGTTTCTGAATAGAATCCCGAACTAGCTAAATGTTTTGGAACCATATATCTATAATCGTAAAAAAAAAAAAAAAAAAAAAAAAAGAGAAGAGATATATACAATATATGAAGAGAAATATTGTTGGAAACCAGGATTAAGTGTGTTGTTTTTTTTTCCTAATATGACTATGAAACCTGGTAGCTGACATTATTAAGATCTGGTGGAGAGGTGAATCGGATTTTAAAAATATCTAAGAAATTTAAATTATTTGTTATTTCTGTACCTCCTGAGTTGAACCAACGATACAAAAGAGTACAAGTAGAGAAGATACTGACCTCCACTCGGCCTCCACATGCTGCTGCTCATAGCGCTGGGTGAGCTCGGTCACAGTCAGATCTGGATGGAGCCAGTGCATCTCTGAGGACTTGAGGTGTTTGAGAAGAAGGCCGTAACAGAGGCTGTGCTTTATGTCTGGACCCACGCAGCCGCTGGACAGCACCGTATGGATGACATTCTAGAGCAGAAGTGGTTATTAGTACTCCAAAGGACTGCATGTCTCCTATTGCTAAAGTCTACTGCTAAAGATTAAACCCAATTTACCAAAGCCAGGGAATCCAATAGTGCTATCGACACAATACTTACAGCTGATGGATTCAAAATGTATTAGGCATAAATAGAAGGCCCAGAAAATAGTAAAGTCAGTCTGTGGGCACCATTATACTTAATTAGGTACAGGAAAAACAAAGCCCTCCCCTGGTCAGACACCCCTACAGCGGGCTAACAGAGGTAATACAGGGGCCACATGTACTCTCCGCGAGTGCATTTATTTATATCTGAACTATTTAGTGAAAGGAATTCCTTTTCTGAGGGTCATAGGAGTCAAGTTTATAACAATTTGCTCTTAAGTCGAGGCTCTTAGAGTGCTTACACTGCAGCAACAAGTCTTTGTATTGAGAAAGAGCGGAGCAGAAAAAGTGTATTTTAAAATAGTTTCTGTCTAATAATCACAGCAGGTTTCAATAAACTTATATGCATATTTTAAGCTTTTATTTTAGAATAGAATAGAATAGAAAACCCCTTTATTGGCCCACAATGGGGAAATGCTGGTGTTACAGCAGCAAAAAGATTATAGAAAAATGGTCACACAAATATGGACCTTTAGTGTATGAGAATAACATAAAATACAATACTGTAAAGTGTTTTGAAAATATGAAAAAATGTGCACCTGGAGAATAAACAACCATTATACAGCTATGGACATTTTTACAGTAATGGATATTTACAAAAAAATAGCAGAAACATCAGAGATGTTCAAAATGACAGCAGCATGTTAATTTAACTGACGAAGGTAGAAAATGTGCAACATCAGCATGAATGTAACAACTCATTGAGGTTATTGTGAACAGTGGTGGTTATAAATTCTTACAGCTGCTGGGAGGAAGGATCTGTGATAACGCTCCCTGGTGCAATAAGGCAGCAGCATTCTGTCACTGAAGGAGCTCTTCAGTTCTTCATCAAACTTCACGCATAAGGTGGGAGACATTATCCAACACAGATGTTAATGTAGTTAGGATCCTTTTGTTTCCCACCGCCTGCACTGAGTCCAGAGGGCATCCAATCATATAGCTAACCTAATTTTCTTAATGAGTTTTCGTAAAAAAGAAAAAAAGTAAAATAAACCAAATGACGCATTATACAAATATGACCGTAAAAACTAATGTGGGCTTCAACAAAAGCTTTCACTTCTTTTGCTGAATAAATTTCAAATCTCCCAGGGGAACTGACATTGTTTCAGATCCTGCTGTATAGTTCCCATTTGATTGGGCAGCATGTAAAAAATTTAAAAGAATTCTCATTGCACTGATAAATTGCTGAAGAAAATCAAGTCCTGCAAGCAATTTATGTGGCCTGGCTATCTTGATCACATGGTAGAGGATAAATAAGGCGGTACTGTATAAAATAACTTTTACATAATGATGTGCCAATGCTTTAGTACAATAATAGACTTTAGACAGATTTTATTTGTCATTTTGTTTACACAATTGTAAAACAAAAAGAAATTTAGTTTGGAAACAGCTCACTGGACAATTTCATCTTTTTAAAAGTGCAGCTTAAAAATAGTAAAAATGACAGTAAATTTACAGTTCTAACATTTTTTTTAATGCAGCCTTTAACCCCTAAAATATCTATGTAACAGACTGGAGACCCCCTAAAATACATTAAATGACTTGCATACATATTAAATACTTTGAAATTACATTTAATTTCTTCATTCAAATGTATTTTTTTATTAATGAATGAAATATGTAATTTTTTAATGATGCATTTGAACATTTAATTGTGTATTTCATGTTTGAATCGTGTATTATACTAAACAAATAAATGTTACATCTGCTTATTTCATTTATGCATTTATTATTATTATATATAAAAACTTATTAAGACCTCAGCTAATAGCAAAATCAGGAGGTAATGTAACGTATCTATTTTATGACGCTAATTGTGAAACATAACCACAGCTCTAAAAATACTACTTTCTGGGGATGATTAATGGAATAACAGCTGGATAACTGAGATGTCTTTGTGACAACTTTGCTGAAATGTTTTATTGGTTTATTTAACCATCCCTTAGCACCTCCATAACGCCACATCTCTCTTTGACCTCGTGCTTTTATCAACTTAGTTATGTAAACTATTTCTAATTTTATTAAATAGTAAAGGATTACCACTGGTGACAACCACTTTGACTTGGTTTTATTTTGACCACGCTTTAAGATACGGCTCAGTTTGACAACGCGCTTTATGTGAAAAAAAATTATTCAAAATATGATGGTTAGAGCAGTCGGAGCAAAATCGAAAAGTAAAATAAAAGTAAAAGGAACTCTATGAAATCACAAAAAGCAAACACCTCAACCTGGGTTATGACCCATGTTTTATCAATCCATCCATTTTTAGTCAGACTTATCCCTGCTGCACCAGAGGTGCTGGTGCCTATCTCCAGCTGTCAATGGGAGAGAGGCGGGGTAAACCCTGGACAGGTCGTCAGTCAATCGCAGGGCAACACAGAGACAAACAGGATAAACAACCATTCACGCTCACACGGGAGAATATAGAGAAGCCAATTAACCTAACAGTCTGTGGACTGTGGAAGGAAGCCAGAGAGAACCCACACTTGCACACGCTTGCAGAAAGACCACGGGGGGGGGGGAATTGAACCAGGAACCTTCTTGCTGCAAGGCAGCAGTGCTACCCACTGCAAAGAGGTTTATAAATAGTAACAGATTCAGCCTGCCTGATATCGTCCATCCCATCCCTCCCAGCTTATTCTTTCAGGGTCACAGATGGGCCAGTGCCTCACTCTAGCAGTTTATGGGCGAGAGGCATGGTACACCCTGGACAGGTCGCCAGTCTGTTGCAACTCAACTCAGAAACACAACCATGCACTTTCACACCGAAGAACAATCTAGATAAGCCAAATAACCTAAGAGTCATGTTTTGGGACTGTGGGAGGAAGTCGGAGTACCTAATGAGAACCCATGCATGTTGAGGTTACTGCTGCAAGGCTACAAACAGCAGCACCATGTGGCCCATAATCCCACCTGATGCATGAAGATAACTTAACAGAATTCTTTTTCAGCCACCTCTCTGCAATACAGAAGTTTAATGTATTCACCAAAGACAAAAAAATCTAACAGCTTATCTCATAATTACGAGATACTGATCTAATCTAATCATGACATCCTGATCTCATAATTGTGAAATAATCTCATAATATTGAACTAACATGTGATATTGAGGATACCAGGAAGGATGGTCATTGCTGAGCTACGCTACATGAAACATGAACAATGAGCGGGTTGTCTGATTTTATATGCTTTTCTTTCCTTTTAGGTATGCAACACTGGGAAATACTGAGTTTCCTCAATATGGATGGAATTAGTTTTAGTTTGTCAGCATTGTGCATTTCCCTATTTTGAATTTATACCCCCGTACAGAAAAAGCTACCTGCCGCCACTGCTTAAGTCCTTAGAATTTATTCGGCGAAAAAGCCCCCTCTGACTTTCTGGAAGTCGCACTGTTCCTACAGGAGCATTTAAACCACCATGGGATGCTTTATGGCTATAAATTAATGCATCTGAAATGCATCCCAAAGAACTGTTTGGTACCTGCTCAAAAATGCTAGATCCTCATGGAGTACAGCTGAGGCTTTAGCATTGTTTAAAACGACGTCTCTACAGAAACCCGGCTCCCAACTTCATGTGGCATGTTGATTCATACCACAAATTAAAACCATGCAGGATCTGTATTAATAGAGCTGTTAATATATTTTTGCGTCTAGTCATATGGCTGCATGATTACTCCACAAGTAGTAATCCCAGGGTTATAGCTGGGTACTTTATTGATGAAGTGGAAAACAGGAGCGGAACTCCAACGTGTATCAGTTCAGACCTTGGAACAGAGAACTGTTCAGTGGAACAGATGCACATATTCTTAAGAAATCATGAAAAGCAGTTTTCTGAGAGATGCTACATTACCTGCTCAAGTAATTATGACCAAATAGATAAGATCTCGTAATTCTGAGATCTTATCTCAGAATTACAAGATCAAGTATCTCATAATTATAAGATAAGATAAGATTAACTTTATTGTCCCAAAGGAAATTTAATTTGGGTACAGACTCTGGCTGCTACATATTCCAAACTATGTCTCACACTGCATTCACACATAAAAACAGTGCCATAAAAAAAAAATCCATTATAAGACAATAAATAAATACAAAAGGAAGCATGTAACATAACATTCACAAAAAAGAAATTTGAAAGAAAAAAAAAAAGATCTTATCTCGTAATTATTAGACAAGATCTCACAATTATGAAATACTAATCCCGTAATTATCAGTTAAGCAGCTGATTTTTTTTTCTTTGGTGAATGCAATATGCTTCCGTACTGCATTCTGTTTGACTGATAAAAGCTGATCTGCCATTCTGAGTGAAAAAGAACCCCCAGATTAAGCAGGTCTGACGGATTCTCAGTCAGGCAAAGCTATAAACATCAATCCAAAAGTGATCAGGTAGGTTGCCCCTAAAACTTGAAATGCGCTCTTCTGAGTTTTTGCTAACATTTTACCGTAGATCATCAGCATTTAGCTATTTAATTTAGTCATCTAAATGAGGAATAAAACCGGTAAAAGCAGAAATTAAATGATGCCCTGATTTTTTTTACCTGCTGTCTAATTTCCTCAGACTTTAGTTTGATCCAGCTACCTGATTATTAGATTTAGACTTCTTTAACTGATTTAATATAATTAGACAAAGCCATTCTAATTAGCTGAAGGGCAAAACTAAACTAAACATAAATTACACAGGGGTTAATGATTAAAAGTTAGAACATAATGGTAGATATTTTTAAAATAGGAATAAAATTTGACAGGTAATATTTCTGCATTTAGATGTAAAGTTTGGATAAGGCAGAGAAGGACCTAAACACCTTTAGGCTGGATGACCAGCATATACTGTAGGTCAAAACTCCAGGAGCAGAGCGGGGAGGATTTTACTTTAAATCAGACCAGGCGTTTACTTTATGCGTTCATGTTCTGTGCTTCTATATCATCTTGACTGTTGGAGGAAAATGCCTCTTCTGATCTGAGGTTTGGTTTCTCACTTTCCAAGCAATCTAAAGCACATTTCTACAACGGAAAAAATCAAAATCTAGATAAGTCATTTTTTTCTTAAAATAAGAGCATGTGTTCTCGGATCGAGGAGGTAAAAGTGACATTTTACCAATTGAACAAGACAATTTACACTTAAAATGAGAAAACACAATTGCATTGTCTTATTTCAGTTGGATATTATCTAATTATCTTATTTTAAGAGTAAAAATACTCATTCCATTGTCAAGCTATCTTGTTTTTCCAGTGTAAGTAACATGCGAAGCATGTGAAATCATATAGACATTCAGGTTATCCGAAGTTGGCCGAAAAATGTTGATATTCATATTGAAGACATCTTTCTATCAAAACATTTTCATGGGAAACTTAATTTACTGAACATGACGTTAATTATTTTGTTAAAAACAGCTAGTTTCCCCATCCTCTTAAAAGAGAGTCATTCCTTTCAACTTTCGCCTTGTGCTTTCTTACCAAAAGGAATTGCTGTGAAGTTCTGAATTCTGTTTATCTTTGGCGTCGTAACCAAACTTTAACGGAATATGGTTTAAACTGAATTGCATGTAACTACATAAATGTCCCTTTTCATATAAAAGCAATGATTTTATTGTACATTTCTAAATGTACATTGTTTCTACTTCTCTTGGAGGGTTAAGTGTAATTATTTTAGTTCGTTAAGAGTTGGGCCTAAATATGCAAGCTGAATTGAATGAGAACTGAAAACGTCAAAAGGTCAAGTCCAAAGCAGCTTTATATAAACAGAAATATGCAAAAAACATCTTGGAATGTTGTTGTTGATTAAAATAATAAGACTTAGCTAACCAGCTGAATTAAGAAATTTCCTCCATCTTATCTATTGTAGTAGTTATGGGAGGTTAAAATAAGCAGTCAAAGAGGAGCATACCTTGATAGTCCACCCCTCCTCACAGCGGACCAGTTTGAAGTTCTTCCCTAGGTTGGAGCTGTTGCTGAGGAAGCAGACTTTGATGATTTTCACTGTGAAGATGCTTTCTCTGCCGACGGGAGTGGTGGGGGACATATCTGAGGAATCCGATCGGCCGATGGGGGACATGCTCCTCCACGTCAAAGTCTTGATGTCATCTGACATGGTGCTCAGAGAACCGGACACACAGAACACGTAGACTACCGTAGAGAGACGCACATAACTGTAAACTTTTCAATCTGAGGCCTCTTTCTCTTTCATTCGGAAAGCCTGAACGGCAGCATTAGATCTGAAGGCACAAAAGATTTCAAAAAACATGTCAGCAGGTTATATAGTCTCTGCTGTGTTCCTCTTGCTCTCAATCCCCTTCCTCACCTCCCACGCCTCAAAGATCCTCTTCTGGAGCTCTAAAACCGGACCAAACGTAGACCCAACGACACAGACTCTAACATCCCCTGAACAAATGTAGATCTGAGACGTATTTTTCAGCTCCAAGACAGAGAATCATCAAAAAGCAGAGCTCTAACGAGGAATATTATCAGTTGTTGAAAGAGGAAACGTACCGAGGGACTAAATAAGGAAGTTGAGGAGCAGCTACAGAAAAAACTGACATGACTGATGAAACCACTGTGTCAACGCCTGTTTTCTCGTGCAGTGTCACAGTTAAATATCATACCTACAACAGCTCTGCCCACAGAACTTTCACTTCCTCTTGTAAAAGTTTTGAAAATAGGTAACTTGCTGTTATTATCTCACCTCATTACAAATAACTGCAAGAAACCCGGTTTTACTTTAACATAATCAACTCTTTGCAGGGCAGGGAAATTATGACCTGCACTTGGTTTTCAAAATAAATGAATGTTTGTTTTTGTGTTTGGATAAAACACCAGGTTCCACCTCCATAGTTTCTATTCACCTTTGGTGAGGAGGGGGCAGTGGCTGTCTGAGTGTATGATTGAGTGGGCTGCTTCAGACACACAAAATTAGGTTTGAGTGGAACAAAGTAAAAGCTGATTGCAATATATTAATCATCAATGAATGCTTATTTTGGCTTAACTAAATGCATAGAGCACGTTGTTTCTCTACATTAGATGCAAAACCCAACCTGTAATTCTTACCTTTCTTCATGACAAGCATCTTTAGTTGCTGTGATAACCTGCTGCAGTGATTCTTCAGACACGGTTCCTAAATAATCTTGGTCCTACTTCTAATGAGCAAAGGCCTCCAAGTATTTCCGTTTACCTGCTAAAACCTCCCCTAGAGATTGCATCAGATTTTTTTTTTTTTAGGTCTTCTGACTTGAAAAAGTGCCATATAAATACAGGACATTTACATCTACTTTTATTCAATTATCTAACGACAACATTGCCGTTTTGTTTCATTATTGAAATCCTACTTCTTTGGTGTGTTTCTACCTTTTTTTTTTTTTTTAACAAACTGCAGTTAACCTGTCTTGAGCTTTTCACTACCTTTTGGCATTAATCTGTTTTTTTTTTTTTTTTTCTGCCTTCCTCCTCAGAGACCTGATGGCAGCAGCCATTGACGGTTTCCTCTTTCTTCCACCAGGGGGCGTAGACATTTTACCCCAACTTTGGCTTTAAATGGGCCAGCTGTGCTTCCAATTACAGTTCTGTGTTACTTTCTCTGCCATTTCTGTTGTTTTGAATCATTTCTTCGAGTTCATCAAATTGTAAACATTCATTAGCTTTTATGATATTTGAACTGTTTTTTAATTTTAATTTTTTTTTGCTTTTTTAGAGATTTCTTTTCAGATTGTTTAAGACGTTTTAGAACACACTAGCTATTGACATCAAGATTGGAGTCGATTAAATAAAATCTTTATTAGTTTTATATGAAATATCTAACATCTTCTTGTGGGATTGGTTTCAAATATGTAAAAAGTGTATATTTTGGATTAATTTTGGAAATCGCAATTATAAACCACCGAGAACAGTTTTTTTTCCTATGGAAAAATTGTACATTTGATCTAAAAATGAGTTCTCATTTGGTTTTAGCTATCACATTTTTAAATTGCTTTTTCTTTTTTACATTTGTTTTCTTGTGATGGTGTGCAAATGTGAAACGGAAACAATTTTTGCAAACTGTATTCAGATCCCCTGTACTCTGAAATTCAAAGCAAGGCTTTGAGGTGACGTTCACCCTAACTGTAAACACCACTGTAAACACCACCAAAAAGGTGGTGTTTACAGTGGTGGCTCTCCTTATTGGCGAAGGAGGAGAGCCCACATGTACCCACCCATCCTCACCACCTTCTACAGAAGCACCATAGAGAGCGTTCTGGCCAGCTGTCTCACTGTGCTGTGTGGAGGCTGCAGCGCCTCAGACTGGAAGAAGGTGAGAAGAGTAGTGAGAACAGCAGAGAGGATCATTGGGGCTCCTCTGCCCTCTATTAAAGAAATGTCATCCCAGCTCTGCGTGTCCAGAGCCCGTAACCTCATCAGCGACCCCTTACACCCTCACCATGGACTGTTCTCCCTGCTGCCCTCTGGGAAAAGGCTTTGCAGCATTTGATGCAGGTTACAGCAGGTTCTGCACAGCTTTTTCCCCGCTGCCATCAGACTGCTGAACTGTTAATACTCTAAACAAGACTCTGCATCATGTTTGTAAGCATCATATTTACACTACAAACATGGTTGACTTTTTTAATAATCCCTACTTATTTCTATACTGATTTTTTCATAATCCCTTCTACTGCATTTTGCACCATATTTATTTATCTTGCACTGCACCGAACGGCTCATTCACAGTTGAAAAGCTGTATGCATCTAAATTTTGTTTACAAGATGACAATAAAGTTTGTCTAAGTCTATTCAGATGGGTTTTTGTATGTATATATATTTATATATAACATATATATATTTATATATAACATTGAGGTATGATACTTTTTGCAAGCAAATAAAAAAAATCAAGGCAAAAGAAAAGAAAATGAAATTCTCTAGCGTTATGCTCTCTCTGCTTTTTCTCATAGTAGCTTTGCCTCGTCTGTTCCTGTTTGGCTGTGACACCATCCTGAAGAGAAATATCAGCTGTGCTCCTGCAATCAACACCTTTGTTTATAGATGCTGGAGATCGGCCTGTTTTTCAATGTAGTCTTCTCTCTCTGACCGTGACTGGCTGAATGTGCTCTCTTCATCCTCTGACATGGAAGCTCGGAGCTTGTCGGCCTGGCTGTGTGTTTCCTGGACGGGGCTGCCTTTTAAAGCTGCTTTTTCTATCTCTACTTCTGTCTCCTTGAACCCCAGTCGACCTCAAGATGGCCGCTCACACTGAGCCTGGTTCTCCTGGAGGTTTCTTCCTGTTAAAAGGGAGTTTTTCCTCTCCACTGTCGCTACAAGCATGCTTAGTGTGAGGTATTGCTTTGGAGTCAATGAGTTGATGCAATCAACAAGTTTTCCTTAGATAGAAGACTTTTAATCAATTTGACTGTATGATCTGGTTGAATTGTAAAGTGGCTTGAGATGACCTCTGTTGTGAATTTGCGCTATATAAATAAAATGAATAGAATTGAAATATTTCTTCACGCAGGATATCACACCATAAAACAAAGTTGGGCGTTTTAACACTTTCTGAATGTTCCTGACATCTAGTTCAACACTTTGCACTCTCAATTCTTGGGGGTTGGTGGTGCAGTTATGCAGTTAAAATCATCACAGAATAAAAATTCTGTTTATTGTTACTTTTAAAAAAAGATATATATTTTTAGCAAACTATCAAGTATTTTTTTATTTATTAATTTCGAAATTGATCCTCTCTGCAAAACACTGTGTCAGGCAAGCAACACTAAGCATAACCATGAGCACACCGTGACACTGTACGGTGGGAGCATCATGATGGGGGCATTGCTTTTATTTGTCAAAGTCGATGAGAAGATTTGTGGAGCCATACACAATCCTAGAGAAAAATGGTCTGGGGCCACAACAGACTTCAGACTGAGTTGGAGTTCTACCTACCATGATCACTGTGAAAAATGAAATCAGATTTAGGGCTTGGAAGCTTCTAAAATGTCCTCTAGAGGGCAGTAGAGTCGCTTTCAATGCCCCAGCTGATACATCCTCACATCCCATCTTTGCTGTAATTCCTGTTAGTCATTATTAAAACATTTGATAGCCACTAATATTTTTGCTGGTTTGAGCTCCAAAGCAATTTCTCTTTTGCTTAATTTTTCTTGTTAGTTTATTTATAACTTTGGTGTTAACATTATAAATGCTGCAAACGTAATTTGATGGAACAAATGTAGAACGTAATCCATCTGAGCATACACATTTCTGTATCTCCATGTCTGCGCTGCCAAACGTCATAATTACAGACAGGCAGTCTGGCAGAACGGAAACAGGGTGGAGTTAATTTCAAAATAAAAGTAGCTACAAAAAAATTGTGCAATACTATTTTAAACAGTTTTTGAATATACAAGATTTCATTTTTTTAAAAATAATATATCGTCATATTTTTTATTCCTAAGTTAGGTTGATAAAATCTGTTAAAAAGGGAAAGAACACAAAGCTATTTTTAATTATTTTTTTAAATAGACCCTAAGACCCAAACGATATAGAAATAAGAAAAAATGTCTTAAATTAAGTGCATCTACTCTTAATTTAATATGTAAAAATGATTTGCCAATGGAGTGAGATTTTATACTCTTAAAATAAGATAATTAGATAATGTGAACTTGAAATAAGACATTGCAGTTGTTTCTTTTTTTGTTTTGTTATTAATTTAAATGTAAATTGTCTTGTTCCAATGCCTCATTTACCTCCTCAATTCAAGAAAAAATACACTTCTTTTAAGAAAAAATGACTTACTTAGATTAAAAAATGTTGCAGTGCATACTACATTTACGATGAAGTTGGAGTTTTTCACACCTCAGATGGATTATTTATTAAATCCTTATGTTCGACTGAATCATCTGTTGTGTTCAGTGGGGGACCTTTGGGTCCACCAATCGGGTAGTTAGGCATGCATTGTTCCATTTATGAAGAACAAAAGGTCAAGTTCTGTGTTTTGCAAATATCCATTGTTTTGTTTTCTTTTTAGTTTGACTTATATCCAAGTTTGGTCAAGCAGCCAGTGATTACAGTAGAAGAAAGTAATAAATTGATCAAATTAGAAACTTAGGCTTATTTGATCTTTTTAGAGACATATTCTGTAAAACATCCTCTTCCATGAGCTTTGGGGCTATTTAGAAAAACAACCAAAAAAAATATATATATATATATATATATATATATATATATATATATATATATATATATATATATATATATATATATATATATATATATATATATATATATATTGGTTGTTTTTCTAAATAGCCCCAAAGCTCATGGAAGATGATATATAAATCCTGCTTGCTTTTTAAGCCTTCATTCATGTTTTCAAATTGCAACTATTGGGACTAGTAATTGTGTCAAAAATACAGCTAATGGTGAATTCTTGCTTAAAGCTACAGTGTGTAATTTTCAGCGACATCTAACGTCCAGACTGCAGACCGCAGCAACATGAACATCTCCCCCCCACCGCTTCTCCCCCCCAACAGTACGGCGGGCGTTACGGGACAAAATGTCTTCCACGACGTCCACATCACCTACCTTCTCAAGTGATGAGGTTTGTTTACATAGATAATTTTACAGATAGTATTTCATTAGTCTGTGTGTTCAGTACCGTCTCAGTTCATCTCTCTTAACTTGCCGTAGTTAATTTTGAGTGTAATGGGCGATCTCGCAATCGCTAGTTTGTTGGCTCTGCGCTGCCGTAGCGCAAAGATGTCTGCCTCCATGGCTGCGAGACCTGCTCCTATGTAATTGTAAATAACGAATTCTAAGGCAACGCAAATGTTAAGGTTAAGAGGCTGAGCTTGTAGATGATGATAAATAACATAGTTATGTATAATATATTACATTTCTGACTGTATATCCCTGTAATTATTACACACTGTAGCTTTAACTGGTGGGGTGTTAACAAGATTTTGGGTATATTGATGATAAAAATAAAACCAATCATTCATGTAAGATTTGTTTATAACTGAATCATGCAGTGGTATTATTTCGGGGCTTAAAATGACTGAGTCAGAGTGTCCTGCAAATTACACCCTTGCGAGTCTTGCTAAGTTGTATGTCGAATTAAAGCAAGAAAGGATCTGTATTTTATTGGTTTTATGCATCTAAATCAATCAATCAATCAGAAAAATAAAAGTCATATTTTAAACTAATTTGTGAGATAAGGAGTGATTTATTTCAAGTGTTTATTTGAAATAAACTTTTAATAATTTCCTGCAGCTTTAAAAAAAACAAGTATTCAGTTTTGTTTTTTTTTCAGAAAATTTGAAAATTTAAAGGATACCATATTTTTATTTAAAGATATGCAAATACCTATACAAAACATGCCAATATTTTATTTATTTTCTGACAGCTATTTTTTTTTTTTTTTTTGCACAATCACATTTCTTTAAGTATACAGCAATGCTTGAACGACCGCTTTGTTGACAAAATGTTGCAGTCTTTCCAACATATAACCAGTAATTCAGTGGATATTATCAGGTGGACTGACTGGAGCCTTAAGAGGCATCCAGGATATATGCTGTAATTGTTTTATTCCCTTTATCAATCAACATAAAAATGATCTTTCTTTCCCTCCTGTTATAAAAGAAAATATGAATCAGTCAGTACAGTGTTTCACATCGCTGCTTGGAGGCTTTTATTTTGTAAACTGCCAAAGGAGAGGCTTGGTTTCAGCTTCTGGCTTGATTGTGAGTCTGCTGGCTTTTACAGCTGTCCACAAGGCAAGGTGATACCAACATCCTCTGGGAGGGAGAGGAAGAGCGAGGAAGGGGAAGCAGAAGGGATCTTATTTCTTACTTCCATCTCTGTCCTTCTGGATACAAGTTGAGGTTTTATTCCATCCTGATGTTTAAAAGAGGCTGAGAGGACTGAGTCTCGGTTGGATCATCAGGGCTGCTGGTTCAGGACAATCTGATAAGAAAAGGGAAAAAAAATAACATGACTTCGACCGAGCAGACGGTAACGTGGCTTATTACTCTGGGGGTCCTGGAGTCTCCTAAGAAAAGCGTATCGGATCCTGAGGCTTTCCTCCAGGCGTCTCTGCAGGATGGAGCCGTGCTGTGCAAGCTGCTGGAGCGGCTCAGACCTGGGACGGTGGACAAAGTAAGACAGAGAGAAGGGGGAGTGATTCATCTAAACATGCTGATTTATTTATTTATTTATTTTTTAATAGGATGGCTTTTAATGAACTACTTTGGGGAAAAAATTAGATTGGAAAAAATAAAATAAAGCATTATGCAGCTAAATAAGTTAGATTTAACTGTAAATCTAGGGCTTGAATAAGGAAAAAAGTGACTTTTTCTTTTACATTTGCAGAACAAAAAAGGAAATGATACAAATCACAATTATCGTTCAGATCACTGTTAACTTGTTGTGGGGGTACTTACTGTGTCCAATCTAATATAAAATGTTAATTGCATCTATTTTGAAAACGAGCCTCCATTATATGTTTATTATTTAATATGGAAGAAAGACGAAAAAGTAAAAAAAAAAAAAAAGGAATGCAATTGTGTGAACAATCAAATATATACATAAACAAGAAAAAAGAAGATACTTTATTAGAAATACACTGATCACTCTTAATATCACCTTAATATGATGTCTGACCTGCCACATCCAATTTTGACCTGTTTTCTTTTTCTATCAGGGACTCCAACATGTAGATACGGAAGGGGATTAGGGCCACTTGAAAAAAAAGTTAACTGATTTTTACATTTTATTTCAGATGTATATGGCGAAAAAAATTCAGAATTCTGAGATTAAAATCAGAATTCAGAGATTAAAGTCAGAGTTCTCAGGGGGAAAAAAATCAGAATTCTGAGGGAAAAAAAGTCAGAATTCTGAGATTGAAGTCATAAATCTGAGAAAAAAAGTCGTAATTCTGAGAAAAAAAAGTCAGAATTCTGAGTTTAAAGTCAGAGTTCTCAGAAAATAAAGTCAGAATTCTGAGATTAAAGTCAGAGTTCTCAGGAAAAAAAATCAGAATTCTGAGTTTAAAGTCGGAATTCTGAGAAAAAAGGTCAGAATTCTGACTTTTTCCAATATTAAAACTGAAATATAATTTAAAAATCAGTTAACTTTTTTTATTTTTTCAGGGGCCCTAATCCTCTTCCATATATCGAAGTGATAAAAGAAGATGGTTTGTGCTTGTAGCTCTAAATCCAACAGATAAATAAAAGACGTACAAGACTTTCTCTGTTTATGCATGAAAGCATGTGACCCTATATGATTTTTCTTGAATTCAGTGAAGACAAGCTGACTATTATTCAAATTGCTGTCAGCTTTTGTCGGTTCATGTTTTTAGCAAAATACATATTCCTGATGGAGG
Source organism: Cyprinodon diabolis (assembly GCA_030533445.1). Lineage (NCBI taxonomy): Eukaryota > Metazoa > Chordata > Actinopteri > Cyprinodontiformes > Cyprinodontidae > Cyprinodon > Cyprinodon diabolis. The sequence continues at coordinate 8,531,089 of CM060085.1, forward strand.
TCATGTGTTTAAACTTAATTTAGTTTGAAAAATCACCATGATAGAGACAAAAACGTGCTGCATGAATAATCATTAAAAATGAAGTAGAGCGTCGTGTAATTTAACCTCTCTGCAGGGGGAAAAAAAATACAATAATTTGCATTTTGCATGTATATATTACGCAAACAAACCTTTATATCTAACCACGCCTCTTAAACTCATGAACAATGGACAATGAACCTGTCAACGTCACATCCTCCTCCAGTTTATCCAGTTGCAGTAAAGATACGCTTGAGCTATTGGCTGGAGACTTAAAAGTAGCTTCTGTCACCACAACACAGCTAATAAAAATCCCAACACTAAGCCACGGGGTGCGGGAACTTGCCCTTCAAAATAAAATCCCGAAAAACATCTTACCAGATATCAATGGAAGCAACCGGTTCTTATTCACAAAACAATAGCATTTCCTCTTATGTTTATTGTAGATAATACATATTTAACTACTAGATACATTAAAATATTTATGCATTCATTACTTAACAACAAAAAAATCACGTTTTAATGTTATTTAGGATTTTTGTACTTTTATTCTTAAATTTTAAACCGGAAGTTGTCCGTATTAGCTTGCTTGATCCTGGAAAGCAGCAAGTGGCAAGTGCACCCACTACGCCTGGGGTAAAAAAAATAAAATAAAATAATAATACTTTTTAAATTAAAAAACCTGTTTGAAATATATTGTTTGAATTAATTAAAGATTTAGAGGAATATCTGAATCTGAACCCTTTCTTTAATTAATAGTTTTTCCAGGAGCCAAGGAGCGACAGCGAGTGTCAAAGAAACATTGCGGAGTTTATAAAGGGCTGCGGAGCTTTCGGTGTGGAGGTGAGTTATATTTATTCATTGAACGGGAAACTTGGTTTAACTCTGCTTTTTTATGTATAAACCCTTCTTTAAAACGACTTTTCTTGGGTTTATTCATGGTGTCCTTAAGCTACTGAGCAGTGAGAGCGCGAGCCAGCAGCCGTTACTGCAGCAACGGGAGTTTTTTTTTTTCTTTTTTTGGAAATTTATCAATGTTTTTAGTTTTACGCTCTATACTTAGTATTGGTTTGCCTTTTATTAATCACTTTGATTTATATAAAACAAAACACATAAAAACAACACAGATGTTTCTAAAGGCACCATTGGAAAATAATATGTGTGTAAGTAGAGGTTTGATACTTTCCCAGTAACTACGTCAGGCTTTATTTTGTTGTTTTTTCTTCTCATCAAAGCTTTTTAAAACATCTGCTCCGTTGTTGAGTAGACTTACCTGTTGAAAATGGGTTTCCAGACTTTTGGAAGCGAGAAATCCCTTAAATTTAACCTATCTAACACAATAAAGTAGGCTAAAGTATCTTAAAAAGCAATAGGTGTTAAACTTAAGAAAACCAAGGACAGTGAAGGTGAAGGAATATATATTTGTATATATTGATAAATCTGGAAAGGATGTGGGTGAGATTTCAAAGGGTTTAAGGCAGAAATTTACCAGGGAGACACAATGCACTATTAAAGAAAGCAAAAAAAAAAACAAAAAAACACATAATTTAAATTACTATAAAGGTAAATAAACAACCAATCTAAGACATCACAAACGAACCCAGAAAACAGTGAGAGTATTCTCTAACTTTTTCAGAAATATTTTTAGTTTTTTTAGTTTTTTTTTAAAAGGTATGCATCTTACAATTGGGATAAATTACTAGTCTAGTGAACTAGCCCCACCCACCAGCAGCCAAAATCATTTTTGCCTGCGAGTGGTCTAGCCTCGAATAATGTCCCAGGCCCTAGAACTGGCGGGCCAATCACAATGCAGACATGTGTTTTAAATTTCTGGATGCAAAGTGGGAGGGGTTTTGAGGGCGTGACGACAAAGCTGCCCGACACTGGATAAAGCACAACAAGGAAGATGGCAACAACTATTGAACAGCTCTCGTTTGCCGCAGCTTTGGAATCCGTTTTGGAAGGATTAGACTTGGGGATTTCGTTGAAACGTGTGCAGGAAGAGACTCTACGCTCATTAGTTTTTGAGAAGGACGTATTCGGCGTTTTACCGACAGGCTGTTTGTTTACACTCCCCCACCAGCTTTTTGTCACGCTTCCTACTGTCACAGTCAGTTGCGCTCATTGGTCGGAGCGTTGGCCAATAGGCACAGACATGGTTTTAAAAACAATGGGTTGTTCTCATCAACAATCTTCTGATGTCTCATTCATCAGGGCCAGACTAAATTACACATTTAATCTCAGATTTAGTCTGGTTTATCAGGCTAATAAATTACCAGCATTATTTAAAAAAAATCAAACCACAGAAACATAGAAATAGTCCAACTTAGTGGTGGTAGTGTTATGGTATGGGCCTGCTTTTAAGTTTGGGGTCTAGATGACTTTCTATTCTATTGGGATCATAAATTAAGTCAAGCAGAAAAACCAAAAGTATCTGCATATGCAAGTTTGCAAGATGAAGCAAATTGGGGTAAAGGAGCAAGACAGTCATTCGCACCAAACAGCAAGTCCTGAATGAATGGAACCACAAACTCAAACTGTAGGTTTTCAGGTGGCCTAGTCAAAGTTCAGACTTTAAATCCTATTTTAAGTTTAAGGGGTGTGACCTTCATCAGACTTTTCACGTTCAAAAACCTTCTAATGTCGATACTTAAACCAGTTCTGCAGAGAAGAGGGGCTCAAAATTAAGGCTGCAACTAATGATTGTTTTACTAGTTTATTATTTTTTTCAATTAATAGTTAGATAGCAGAAGGTGCCTTAAAGAAGCTTTTATGCAGAATTTAAATCAAGTGAATGATGAGTTCTGGATTAAACATAACCATCATATCTTAAATACAAAGTGTTTGTATCATTTTTTTTATTTATTTTGGCATTATATCTGCTCTGACTTGGTTGCTCTTAAGGCTATTAGCATTAGTTAGCTGTTATACTCCAATTAATGATTAATCGATTGCTCAATTAGTTGACTATTATTTTAATAATCGATTAATCACAATTAATCCATATTATTGTTTCAGTGTTCGGCAAAATATGAAAGACGCATTCCCATTTATTCGTTTCAGGTTTTTTTTATTATAAAACACATTTGGGTTTTTAACTCAGTTTACCTTTGTTTATTATCATTTCATCTGAAACCTTTAAGTGTGACAAAAAAAAAAAAACCCAACAGAAGGAATCTGCGGGGAAGCAAATGTTCTTGCTTTTGATTTAAAACAAGCGAGGAAGACTATTTTAGTCCTCACTTTGGCTGTTCCCAAAATATGTATGCACTGCCTGTGGTTCATGGTAGTTATGGAAACAGGAGACACGGATTCACTTTGATGGATGTTTTTTTTTTATTATTATTCTTACTTGGCAGAAATATTGATTCTGTGGAGCTGATTATCAAATAATCAGGTCTTGTTTATGTTTTGAAGAGGATCATAGTGCAGTTTGATGTTTTTAATCCAAGGACAGAGTAGTGTTTGTGTTTCTATCAGAGTTCAAAAGCTCAACGTAGGGCGTGTTTCTGCGTCTGTTTGCATTTCTAAGTAGGTCATGACAGGTTATGACCTCCCTCTCAGCGAGTGTGCAGGGAGATCTGGTGAATACTGTACAAAAGACCAACATAGACACACAAACTCACACTTTATTGATCTTAGCTGTGGGAAAAAGGCAGTGGGATGATAATGGAAGAGATCATGCTGCACTTCTAAAAAAGGTTTCACTCTGGATTTGAAAGGTAATCGAGACAAGATAGATGGTCTTTAAAAAAAAAAATCTTGACTCTTCCAGGGGTAATGGTGAGAGCATAAAAAAGATGAATTGAGGGGGAAGGGAAGGGTGGGCTGATGTAATGTACTCTGCCAGGCATCCAGTGGATTTTCCAATCAGGTTGATTAGAGGAACGGCAGCCATGTCAGTTACGAACAGTCAGGAATAATTCGCCCAGACAGTCGTGAAGCAGGCGGAGGAAAAGGCCAGACTGAGAGTCCTACTGAAGAGGATTAAAGAGAAGACGGCCAGAGGCGGCGAGAGCGTCTGCGACTCAGGCTGCGATTAACAATGGCTGCACAAGCAGCCTGCCTTCTAGACAACAAGCCATTTTTCATATGAGTGTTTGCAATTTATTCAATTCTATTTGAGCTGTAGGAAAAATGAGAGATAAAGGTTAAAAGTTGTTGAGATCTCTTTGCCGTTAAATCTTTAATTTGGTAAAATTCCACTTTTACTTAATATTATCTCGCTTTCAATACCTCACCTTCAACTAGAAAGTCCAGCTTCTCCTTTGAGTTTTGAGTTAGCTTTGGTATGAGCTCAGAGAGTTTTTTTTCCTGCACCCAAATGTATCACTTAACTTTTATCTTTAAATGTTTAATAAAAGAGTAAATATAATTTGCATGCATTGTTTTTAATCTATACAAAGCTAGAATAGCAAAAGAAAAACCTACTTATGTATATTTTTTTATAGTGAACAAACAGCACCTCTTGATTTTAATGGATCCCCAGTAAAAAACAGGCTGTTTAGAAACAACAGTTGACAGTTTATATGCATTATAAGTTGAAGAAAAAAGCTTTGACCAAGCACTGCCACAATAAACAAACTCTTTTTCCCACTGATTCCTAGTTAATGAAATTCTTTGTCAGTATTCTGTTCAATTGGATCTGTTGGTGTGCAATAGCAACCAACCCGACCTCAGAGAAAATCCAAACAAAGGTGTTTGAATTATTTGTTAATATAAACATTAATGCATGGGCATAATATAAAAATCTGCTAATAATGCAACAGATTTTTTTATATTTACCACTAACACTCAGTAAAAAAATAGGGACACACTTTGGTTTTGTTTTGTTTTTTAGTTTTCTCTCAGTTGTATTCCAAAACTTAAATTTGGAAATCTGCAGATAAGGTCATATAAAGAAGAAATCACACAGTAAATCCATCCTGAAAACAAATCTGCATCTGTAAGGGTTCCAATTAGGGAAAATGGACAAATGTTAAGTCAGCAGAGCCATATTAAAGAGAGAGCGTTACTATGGCGATTAGCAATCAGTCAAGAGCCACATGCTTGTTATACCCAGGTTTTGTGTTTTTGTGCGAGAAAATCTAATTTGCCTAACACAGTAGATGATTTAAGCTGTTTAAATTAAACTATATATAAAAAAATTGCAAAAACCAAAAACTTTGTCTGCAGATCTGACATAAATAAGTAATTTAAAGTCCCACATGGCTTCATCTTCACACTAAGAAATACAGACGTTTGTTAGAGTGTGTGGTTTACACAGGATTAGCAACTTCTGAGGTGTTTGGATCGTGGCTCTGTGTGTTTCCAGTAACGTGTGCGATTGAGCGATTACAAGAGGCAGCTCAGACTTAATCCTCCTTCCAGCTGAAGTTGGATCAGAGCACTAATGCTCCATTTGGCTCTGTTTTTTGCTTGATTTATAGGGAGATGAACTTTTAAGCCAGCAACATTATAAACAAATACTTTTAAAGCAGTCTGTAAAGACAATTTTGTCTTGAGAGTTTGAGTGCAGAGAAAAGGTTTCTGCCTCGGTGGAGATTTCTTCTTTTTGTTATGGTGTTCGCATTGGTTCAGATCTACCAACACTTTCAAAGGGAGGACATTATCCGTGTGAACGCGAAAAAGCATGAAAAAGGTTCATACCAGCCCAGTAATAATAGTTGTGCCACCTTGTGGGAACTAATAATTTTTTTTTCCTTTGGATGACTCTTTCCCCACACCTCTGTTAAATTTCTTTAAGTTTAATTTCTTCAGACGGTTGTTGAATATTAACTCGTTTTATCATCACTTCACAGCATCTTAAGGATTTTAAGTGCAGACTTTGACCAAAACCAAACATTTAAACTGCTTCATTTACACTATTTTCAGAGCAGGATTAGAAAACAAGTTGCCCTAGGTGTTTCTCCTGAAATTATGCTTTAAAAATAATGTTGAATAAAAGCTAATACTGTTATTTCACAAGGTTTGGCAGTTAGTTTCCCACCAGGCCATATGATGTGGATGATCATGAGGTTATCAACTTCTAATATGACTTTTTCTGATTATCTAAAAGTGTGGCGCAAAAAAGAACAAATACTGATTCACAGCCCTCTCTGTCCACAGGGGTGGGTAATCCAAGTCCTTCATCCTGTTCACAAAACCAGGTGATAAGGTCCTAGTCTGTGTTGTAAAGCTGGATGGTTGGAACTAATCTCCATTAGTATCTGTGCGATCAAACACGAGGGTTTAAAATCATTTACTCATAAATAAAACCAATCAAAATCTTTCACCAGTCAAACACACACAAGCAAAACTTAAAACGTGTTTATGTCAGATTCTATATTTGTGTTTATATACAGCTGTGCTTGAAGTTTACATACCCTGAAAATGATAAATTCAAACTAATCATTCAAATGACACAAAACTGAAAAAGTAGCAATAAATAAAAGTTTACTAAATGAAAGTTTTGGAAAATCAAATACTGACTTTTAATTTTTCTCTCCCGTTTCATCTGGACCGGGTTACGGGGGGAGCAGTCTCTGTAGAGACTCCCAAACCTTCCACTCTTCAGACACCTGCTTTTTTTTCAGCTCATTTCAGCTGCTAGCATCTGGGATCTGGTTCTTTTAGTCATTATCCAGGTTTCAGGACCATAGGCGAGGGTTGGAACATAGACAGACAGGTAAATTGACAGCTTTGCCTTTTTGCTCAGCTCTCTCTTCACCATAACAGACAGCTGCAGCGTTCACATTATAGCAGCATCTGCACTGATCAATCTATTGTTCTCACACTACATAATTCCCTCATTTGTAGAAAGGACCACAAGATAGATGACTCCTCCACTTGAGGCAGGAACTCTCCTCCATCCTGAATGGGGAGAAGCGACCTTTTTTCTGGTTGGAGGAGCTGATTATCATCCAGCCGCTTCACACTCGGCTGTGAACCGACCCCGTGCATGCTGTAGGTCTTTGCAGCAGGGAGCCAGCAGAGCCATGTCATCTGCAAAGTCTGCCAGTCCACAAATCAGACCCCCTCCGGCCTTTAGCTGTACTTAGAAATCCTGTCCATAAAGGTAACGAACAGGAACGATGACAGGACAGCCCTGAAGACAAACAGTCCCAGACAATTTAAAGTGTTTTTGCTTATGAACAGTGACCCAACATGCCTGTCAACAAGTGACAAAGTCTTACTGAAAATTTTATATATTCAAAATCGTTATCATGAGTTCCATTTTTTTAATTTTTTTATTTATTTTTTCTTTAACCAATTACTATTTATTTTACAGCAATTTTTTTTTTCTTTAATGTAAAGGTATGTAAACTTTCAAGCACAACTGTATATGTTTAATTTTGTTTCTTTCTCTAGCTCCATCCTTTATTCTTTTTAAGTATTAAATACTAATAAAAGTTATTTATTTTTTTTCCCTAGCCTTTTGAAGTGAACGACCTCCTGCAGGGACTGAACTTTTCCAAAGTACTGAACTCCTTAGTCGCTCTTAATAAAGCTACTGAAGGTAGGAGTGAGGTTTCAGGGCCGCAATGGGCACATATCTCTGCAACCCCTGTCTGAGTTTGTTGTTTCCATGCAGATCTGGGCGCCTCTGGAGACGGTGTGTGCACGCCGCACTCCTCAAGTTTAAGAATCAAATCGTTTGACTCTCTGAACACTCAAAGTCGCTCGTCTAAGCTACAGCAGCCTCAGTACCGCAGCCTGGTGAGTCACAGTACCAGTGTCTACATCACAGCTTCATCTTTTACAATAACAGAAGCGTCATGTCTTCATGTTTGCTCCTCCGTAGGACATGTCAGATGGCAGCGTGTGTGGCCAGTTGCTGGTCAAAGCGCGTTTTTGCTTCCAGGCGACCAATGAGGATGAACTCTCCTTCTCCAAGGGTGACATCATCTGTGTGACCAGGCAGGAGGAGGGGGGCTGGTGGGAAGGCTCACTGAAAGGCAAGACTGGGTGGTTCCCCACTAACTATGTTCGGGAGCTGAGAGGAAGCGGTGGGTGCAACTTCTGTCAGGATTCTCTGTGTTTCAGTGGAGTGTCATCTTTAACTTCCACAGCTGTGTCACACCTATTTAAAGTGTTAATATTGGTTGGTTATAAATTAAAAAGCAGTGAAATTAACATAAAAATTAAAAACGAAACAATTTTTAGCTGTATGCACATATTTTTTTTAACCAAACTTTACAAACAGTTTTATTCCTTAAGCAGTAATAAAAGCAATTGGCAAGTTGGCATCTTGCAATTATGTTTCCACATATAATTACTTCATAAACTCTTTTGTTTTTTATATTACTTAAATGGTGAAATTATCCTGTAAACATACTGGGATTTTTAAGTTGTTACACTGCAAAAACTATCAAGAAATATGTGAGCATTTCTTAAATTAATTGAATTTACCCTTAATTTAAGTAGGTAAATAAGATGATCTGCCAATGCAATGTATTTACAAAATGCAAATGCAAAATATTTTTTTCTTTTAGATTAAGATAATCATAATTTTCTTGTTCCATTGGCAAATTTTTCTTGTTCCTCAATTCAGGAACAAAAGCACTTATTTTAAGAAAAAATCACTTATTTAGATTTCAGTTTTTTCCAGTGTATATTTATTCACACTTTCTAACTTGGTAACTATTAAATAAATAGTTTCCTTTGTCAGAAATATTATTCATAACTTTGATTGGGCATAAAGAAAGTGTGAGAACTGAGCTTGTTAGTGATTCTGTTCAGCCTTCCGCAGTCATTGTCAAACGTCTTGGTTTGCTGTGTTGCTTCTGGATAAGGGGAGAGGGGAAGCTCCACATGGACACAAAGAAAGGAAGTTCCTGAGTTGCTGCTTAAAAAGGAACTTCCTGACTTCCATCTCAGCAGAAACAACAACTACAATAACAGCAGGCGCAGGATACATATCTGTTGAAACTGTTATACTTAGTTTGAGCTTTTTTTCTCTTATTGTATTGGAGATACTAATTGTTTAGAAAGTACAGCCATCTTTATATGGTTTTATTCAACATTTAACTGGAATAAACATTTAAAAATGTCTGCAAGGCAGCATGCTAGCTGTAAAAACCTAAATAAACATGAAAGATCATGACATCATGGAATCAGCTACATTTAATATGATATCATCTAAAAAGACAAGTGCTGTGGGGAAATAATTGGACTTTTGACTTCAGTGTAAGAGTCTAAATGTACAGGTTCAGCTCACTATCTCAAAAGTTATGACAGCAATTCACTTAAATATAAAGATTTATTACAAACAGAAGGATTATTATTGTTTTTATTTTTATTTGTTTGTTTTAATTCTCGTTTTAACCTGTATACGAACATCCGACTTATCAGTTCTAATATAATTTTATGAATTTTCTTTTCACAAAGTTACTTTTACACATGGAGGTTTATTGTTTTAAAGCTCATTAAAACACTTGTACCCACATCCAGCTTCCGATGCTGCGGGTCCCTTAGCCATATAAGACTATTTTATTTTTTATTTACCTGATTCTGACCCTGGTTTGGTTCTAAGCTGAGTATCTGAACTGAAGGATAAAGCGGCACAGCAGCTAGGCATCCTGACGAGAGTTAATATCCTCAATTCTTTTTTTTATTGCACCTCAGTTCCACTCAGCTATACTTGGAAGTAGTGATGTTTTCATTTTGTGGACTGCGGAAAGACCAGATTTCCCTTTCTATTGTTCAGTTATTAGGTTTTATCATACGAAACAGAATCCCACATGAACTAAAATAAACAACAGATGAAATGATGCTTAAAATATTCATACGTTTGGCAACTCTACCTTAAAGTGCTTTACATTCTATCCAGAATGCATAGGAAACAAGGCAGGTATTGTTTTAAGATGTAAAATACAGGTGCTGGTCATAAAATTAGAATATCATGAAAAAGTAGATTGATTTCAGTAATTCCATTTAAAAAGTGAAACTTGTATATTATATTCATACATTACATACAAACTCATATATTTCAGATGTTTATTTTGTTTAATTTTGATGATTACAAATGACAACAAATGAAAATCTCAAATTCATCATATCAGAAAATTAGAATATTACTGAAGACCAATAAAAACAAAGGATTTATAGAAATGTTGGCCAACTGAAAAGTATGAACATGAAAAGTATGAGCATGTACAGCACTCAGTATTTAGTTGGGCCTCCTTTGGCCTGTATTACTGCAGCAATGCGGCGTGGCATGGAGTCGATCAGTCTGTGGCACTGCTCAGGTGTTATGATAGCCCAGGTTGCTCTAATAGTGGCTTTTAGCTCTTCTGAATTGTTGGGTCTGGTGTATTGCATCTTCTTCTTCACAATACCCCATAGATTTTCTATGGGGTTAAGGTCAGGAGAGTTTGCTGGCCAATTAAGAACAGGGATACCATGGTCCTTCAACCAGGTACTGGTAGCTTTGGCACTGTGTGCAGGTGCCAAGTCCTGTTGGAAAATGAAATCTGCATCTCCAAAAAGTTGGTCAGCTGCAGGAAGCATGAAGTGCTCTAAAACTTCCTGGTATGTGGCTGCGTTGACCCTGGACCTCAGAAAACACAATGGACCAACACCAGCAGATGACATGGCACCCCAAACCATCACTGACTGTGGAAACTTTACACTGGACTTCAAGCAACGTGGATGAAGTGCCTCTCTTCTTTTCCTCCAGACTCTGGGACCTTGATTTCCAAAGGAAATGCAAAATTTACTTTCATCAGAGAACATGACTTTGGACCACTCACCAGCAGTCCAGTCCTGTTTCTCTTTAGCCCAGGCAAGACGCTTCTGACGCTGTCTGTGGTTCAAGAGTGGCTTGACACAAGGAATGCGACAGCAGAAACCCATGTCTTTCATACGTCTGTGTGTGGTGGTTCTTGAAGCACTCACTCCAGCTGCAGTCCACTCTTTGTGAATCTCCCCCACATTTTTGAATGGGTTTTGTTTCACAATCCTCTCCAGGGTGCGGTTATCTCTCTTGCTTGTACACTTTTTTCGACCACATCTTTTCCTTCCCTTCGCCTCTCTATTAATGTGCTTGGACACTGAGCTCTGTGAACAGCCAGCCTCTTTAGCGATGACCTTTTGTGTCTTGCCCTCCTTGTGCAAGGTGTCGATGGTCGTCTTTTGGACAACTGTCAAGTCAGCAGTCTTCCCCATGATTGTGTAGCCTATAGAACTAGACTGAAAGACCATTTAAAGGCTTTTGCAGGTGGTTTGAGTTAATTAGCTGATTAGAGTGTGGCACCAGGGGCCATCAATTTTGAACCTTTTCACAATATTCTAATTTTCTGATATGATGAATTTGAGATTTTCATTTGTTGTCATTTGTAATCATCAAAATTAAACAAAATAAACATCTGAAATATATGAGTTTGTATGTAATGTATGAATATAATATACAAGTTTCACTTTTTAAATGGAATTACTGAAATCAATCTACTTTTTCATGATATTCTAATTTTATGACCAGCACCTGTAAGAGGAAGAAATTAAAAGGAACGCTCTCCCTGCAGAATGTGTGCTATGAATTAAGAGGAGGGAAGCTAGCTAGCACAACACCAGTGCAGCCCAGAAGACGCTCTCATTCTGACTCCAGTTGTCATTAAACATGTCAGGCGTGCGCTGTCGTTTACATAATATACTCCTATTGTCAGCGTTGCAGGTCGCCGGCTCAAACTTTCAAATGCCGCCACTCAAACCGATAGTTGCTCACATTTCCTGTGGAGTTTTCTTCACTGATATTGGGCAGCTTGTTTTTTGAGTCTGCGGACTGGCCATGAAAACTAGGATTTGAAAAACAATAGAATTGTACTATCCTGGGTGAAAGGTTAGAACCGGTTCCATCCGTTTATCGATTTTTGATGTCCAACCTTGCTGCTAATTAGACCTCCAGCTGTTGATTATTTTAGTCATTGATTAAAACCATACTACGTAAAGTTTGACCAAGTATTAGTTTATTCAGAGTTGTATTAAATGATCTTACAGATCAATATTTAGCACTTGGGCCACATCGTTGCTCAGTGCTGGCTGCTGCTTTAAGGTTATGATCTACTGCTGAATTGGTTTATTGCCTCAGATCACAGTTTTACAGCATTCTAAGCTCCCCATAAACACCAGAGCTAAGTAAGCTAATAGTTAATAAGCACCAAAATAGAGACGACACTTAGCTGATAACACTTACCTTTGGTTCTGTCGTTCATGACTTCTCTAACTGCTGGTCCAAATTGCTCTGCTATCAGAGTCCAAAACTCTGAGGTAGACTGTTTGAATTTGCAACCATGAAAGTTTAGTTTTTGTTTATCCAGAGTGCTAATTTTTACATTTCTGTCTTTCAACAAAGAGTTCTTTCAGTGTTGTACCAAGCAAAGATGGAGTTAATAAAAGAAAAGAAAATTGAGAAAAAAAATCACTATTCCTGGTAGTAATTTTAACAGGGCATTTGTTGTTAAATAATTAAAAAAGTAAAACAAAAAAATGGAAATGCTAGATTTATAAGAAATCATTTTAGAAGGGAGTTAGAAAACAATATAGCTTGCCCTGATTATGTATTAATGCTTTACAGTTGTACTGCCCTGTAACATTGCTTTATTAATCCATTAGAGTTTGCTAGATTGGTACGGAGCCCCTCTGATGACATGGTCAAAAAAAAATTTTAATTGTGGCCACGAAGTAGTATTTCGCACGAAATACTTATTAATAATATTAATATCATTCCTGGACAACTGGGTCTCTAAGGTCTAAGGCGCGCTCGATTTGCTTACCCAGTTGTCCAGGAATGATATTGACCCATTTTCATGTCTGCGTTTAGCATATGTTATGTTTTACAGTCTACATGATTACTAAATTAGTTTTGTATTATTTAAATAATCAATGAATAAAATTATTAGCTTCAAATCTACTGCTAGAGAATTTAGTTTAAAGATTGCTGAATTAGCTTCTCTTCACAATTTTCTCTCTTTCTTGTTTCTTGTGATGGGTTTTATTTTTACCACACTTTTGTCTTCCACTCAACTCTGCATTACAGTATTTCGCTTGGTTACCGGACATGGGGATAAATTTTTTTTTTTCTTTTTGTAATGAATATTACATATACTTTTGTCATACTTAGATATTCTGGGAAACTAAGTTTTGGAGATTTCATTAACCCCTCATGATCAGCAGCAATACACTCTTTAACTGTATCACACTATATCTAATTAGTATATATATTAGGAGTTTCTCTAATTTAATGAAATTAGTGGGAAAAAAAACTTTCATTTAATGCATTATATATGAAGATGCGTCTATTTAGCCTTAAACACGTCACATCTTCTGTTTCAATTACAAAAAATAAGACCTGCATTTTTTTTGTATTTTCAGACAAAACAGACAAGCAAAAGTGTGGGACTCTAAAAAGTCCACCAAAAGGTTTTGACACCACCATCATCTCCAAGACCTACTATAATGTGGTGAGTATTTTTGTGTTAAGAAAACAAACCTCCTATTGTTGGCTCCTAATGTTTTTTTTTTTTTAAGTAAAACATCTAGTGTGAAATCTGTTAAAAGCCTCAAACAGGGACATTTAACTATTTTAAACATCAAATCTATAAGCATCAAATTTTTTCATCTAATGTTACAAAACTGTTTGTTTTTTTAACCGTCTTTGGACTTTAGGCAAGCTAAAGGGTGATTCTCCTATTGTGGATTGTCACAATCAATTATTTTTAATTTACACTTTTAATTACTGATCCTATAAGCATGTCTGTATGTGTGCATATAAGCATGGCATGATTTGTGGAGTCCACATGGCATCGTCAGCTTTGTGTGACAGAGTGCAACCACTCTAATGTAGGTTATTCCTTCCATCCCAGTGGTTTCTGGGGCAGCCTTGCCTCGGGGTCGGCTCTTTCTGGTGCGAGAGTGTTTTTAATAATGTAGCAAGATGTTGCAGTCTTTGCAGACAGTGTTATCTATGGTCGAGGTTCCTGAGTGTTCTTTATACACAGGCGAACAGGTCGAGCCTGAAGTGAAAACTGTTCCTAGACGCTAATGCAACAGCAGGAAAGAAGCTTAGATAGGTAGAAAATGTCTGCTTTGGGCATTATCATTTGATTTGTTCACTATATTTTTTCAAATTCACAGAACGTTTCATGCCCTATTTTGTTTACCAAGTATATATATCTTAATTAAAAACATATAAAATTAAACTTAGCCTGCACATTGTCCAAGTTGTTTTGATTGCAGTTTAAAGATGAGCTGCTTTAGGTCAATTTTTCTTAGGCATCACCTTCCCCTTTAACTATGTTGTTGGGTCATAAGAGCTAATCCAACAGCTTCCAGAGAACCACTCCACTTATCTCATCTAGTCCTGTTGGTTGGTGTATAAATCGATCTGTTTACCTGACTAGTTGTAGATCACTACAGTTAGTTGATTCTTTAATGTCCCATGTTATTCTACATTTGAAAATAAAAGCTGCTGACAATGAGCCCTCCAGGATTTCTTTGTAGGGCAGCCCACTTCTCTCATTAGGTCATAAAAAAAAAAAGGTCAGTTCAGGTGTTTTATAAAAAAGTGAGTCAGGAAATTGTCTCTATACCAAACTGAAAGATAGCTGTTTTCTACTTAAAAACATAGATTTTAAAATGGAAAAACGTTCTATTTTTGTATGTATATTTTTTTTTTAATTCAATGCAAAAAATTGATGCATAAACACCTGGATTTTATTTCAGTGTTAAATGCTGTTTAAAATAACGGATTGTAATTAAAAATGCCTCCGGACCTTTACTGGTTGTTGATTTTCTTTATTCGGACCCCACTGGTTTTTAATTGGTTTCCCTGCTATAGGAGATGAAAAGTATCATGACTTGACCAATGTTTTAGTGAAGGAGGCAGGGACATGAGCTTTTTAAATCAGAATGGAAGATCGATAAAATAATGACAAAGGATAAAGAGGGGAATGCTAAGATAATTGCGAGTGGCTTTTAAAAAAGCCTTATAAATTTAGCAATAGAAAGTCTATTTTGTAGTCCTAACTCCAATGCAGACACCGACCAGAAGTCGCCTTATCTCTTTTGCTCTGCCACCTGATCTGCCCAGTAGGCTCCTCTGATCCCCCGCTGTCATTCTTCCACCTCCAGTAGTTAGCCTTTAAATGCTAGCTCTGCCAGGCCACTAGCTTCCCCATTTTGGGCTTCTCAAATGTACCGCTGCCCTACTCCCACCTATTAGTAACCTCTAACCCGCCTTCATCGTTTTGTTTTCCTTGGTGGGACTTCATCAGATCTTTGGCTTTGCTTCTTTGTTCTCCTCTTGAGCTGCCTTATAAGGCAGATATGGCAGATAAGGTAGATCCAATTCACCACCCCTGTGGATCCTAGGCTCCAGCTCAGAATGCTATCTCCCCTTCCCTCTATTCTCCAGTTGATTTGTCCCCCTGTTTTGGGGACTTTGACCAAAACCAATATGGATCAATTGCAGGAAAAAGATACTTGTCCGCTCAGATAAAAAACTCATCAATAAAACAATCCATGCTTGACATTGGTTGTTTTCATAATGACCGCCTGATAGACAATCATGTGAAAATCTGCCAATATCTGTGCAATGCGGATCCCCCAAAAGACATTAGGAAGGACTGATTTTGAAACATTATTTTTAAGCTCAAATTAGCCAAGAGGTGGAGAAAGGCATTGAAAAGGGCATTTTTTCCCCCATTTGTGAATGTCATACACAGCTTTCTGGACAAACATGACAGTTACAAAATGTTTCTAAAAAGAATTTTACATAATAAAGGAGCGTTAAAGCTCCTGAACTTCAACCTTGCACACATTTTGTTTGCATTTTATGTGAAAAATGCTTCTTTTTTCACTGGTGAGTAGAGATCTAAGGGAGGATTTGAAATTTAATGTTATAATGTTGCAGTTTGTATATTTTCATAAACGAGACTCCTAGAAAACACAGGCAATTATGAAATGTTATTATTTTTTTAAGGCAAGACAAGTTTATTGATATTACATAATTTACATGCTTTACATGAACTTAACAATACATTGAAGTAAAATAAAAACTGAATAAAAGCAAGTAAAGGTAAAAACATGATATTCGATTCTTTTTTGTAAAATCTAATTTCCAATAGGTGCTACAAAACATCCTGGAGGCAGAGAGTGAATATTCAAGGGAGCTGCAAAGTCTCCTGGGGACGTACCTTCGCTCCCTTCACCCCACCGACAGGTTGATGCTTCTCACACTTTCTCACTTTGATACGTGACAGAATTTTATTTTTGTGAGGTGCTTTGATACATTTGTTGTGAATCACTGCTATAAAAATAGACAAAATTGAATCATATACCATGAGCAGGTATGCATGTCTGTTTGTCTTCTTGCTGTTTTGTGGTTATACAGACTCAGCAGCGTTGACATCAATCATATTCAGGGGAATCTGGAGGAGATCTCAACCTTTCAGCAGATGCTTGTTCAATCCTTGGATGAACAGACCAAGTCAGTCATTTTTTTTCTTCATCTGTTAAATTCCTTAATCCTCTGTCAGGTTCAAAACTGCTTATGATTAAAAATAAAAACAAAAACGTGAGCATGTTTTTAGGTGTTTTTGATGCTGATTGTGCCTTCCTGCAGTTTTTTAAATGACATCATGCTTCCTTGTTTAAGACATGAGTGCCAGCACTTCTGCGCTGCTGTAGCAAATGTAGCAAAAGAGACATCTAGTGGTCAGCAGAGTTATAATTTTGATTAATCTGTTATTTTATGTTTCTGCTGAGTTCTTTTAGTAGCATTTTTTAGTTATATTTGTGGTTTTAATTTAATTTAACCTTTTTTTCTGTGTAATTAAAGTAGTTCAATTGTTTTCATCCAGTTTAATATCACAACATAATTTGTGCAGACTTCCAGAGGGCCAACAGAGAATCGGAGGTTTCTTTCTGAGTCTGATGCCTCAGATGAAGACCATATATTTGGCTTACTGCGCCAATCACCCATTTGCAGTCAGCGTGCTCACACAGCAAAGGTGATGCCAGACGCAAACTTTAAACATGTAATTAACTACAGACAATTCAGAGTTAATGTGTTTGTTTATGTGTCTCTCAGTAAGGATCTTGAAGAATTTATGGAGTCAAAGGGAGCACCTAGTCCTGGTCTCTGGACACTGACAACTAGTTTGAGTAAACCCTTCATCAGAATGGAAAGATACCCAGCGCTGCTGAAAGAGCTGGAAAGACATGTGGATGTAAGAAATTCACAGGCTCAAAGCTTAAGCAGTTAAATGTTCTTGTTTTTTGATTTTCTAATTGTTTTTCAGGAACAACACCCCGACCGAGCTGACCTCAACGCTGCCATGACAGCTTTTAAAAGCCTTGCTGTAAGAATGCCTATTTTTCATTTTTGTTGCCACAAGTTGAACCTGTTTTACCAGTGGTACAACAAAAACTTTGATCACTTTCTGCTGAGTTCTTTGTTACCTGTGTTTGCTTTGTTTTTGTGCAAGGCTGAATGCGATGAGGTGAGGAAGAAAAAGGGCCTGGAGCTGGAAATTCTGACGGAGCCAATCAGAAACTGGGAGGGAGACGATATCAAAACTCTCGGCCCTGTTTTACATATGTCTCAAGTCAAAGTTCATACACAAAACTGCCAGGTACAAAACTCTGAGACTGTGGACATCGATGCTGGAGATTTTCAATTGTATTTCTCAACAGTTGGAAGGCTTCAGTGAACAATGCGTAAAAAAAACGCTTTGGCTTTCAGGAATCTGGCGAATGCTACCTCCTCCTGTTTCCTCACACTTTGCTCATGATCTCAGTGAGCCTCAGGATGAGTGGGTTCATATACCAGGTATCACTACATTGTACAATGATTCATGTTTTGATAAATACTGTAATTTTTATCACACACCATAAGAATTTGAGAGCACCCTGTAAATTGACCTCCTCTGATTGTCTGTAGGGTAAGATGCCGTTATCAGGAATGCTCATCTCTAGAATCGAAGATGGAGAAAACTTGAAGAATGCTTTTGAAATATCTGGTCAGCCCCTTATTGATCTTTTTATTAAATAATCAGAGCTCGCTATGTGATTTTTACCAAAAAAGGTGTTAGACTCATCTAGTTTATGAAGCAATTCTGTTATCATGTTGGTTAGTTCATATAGCAAGTCCTCATGTTTGTGTTTCTTGTTGTGCAGGCAGCCAATGTGAGCGCACGCAGATAGCATGTAAAACTCAGCGGGATCTGCAAGACTGGTTGGACCTTCTCACCAAACACACACACACCACCTCACCTCATGTGCACAAGCCTCAGGCTGTTTATCACACAGTAAGGAGCCGTTTGCATGAAACGGTCGTTGTTGATCTTCACCGACACTCAACGCTCATTTATCTCTTTTTTTCCTCCTTCTCCGTGTTGTTTCTAGCTGCCCTCGCATCCTGTCACCCCCTCCAGACACTCTAGAGGGGAGAGCGGTGGGAGCCCTTACCACACTCTGCCTCATCCTTCGTCGTATGGGACAAATCACATTATTAGCCCCATGTTTGGAAGCCTGGAGCCACCGAGCACCCCCAAACCCTGGACTCTGAGCTGTCTTCGCCCTGCA
The DNA here is from genome assembly GCA_030533445.1 of Cyprinodon diabolis. Lineage (NCBI taxonomy): Eukaryota > Metazoa > Chordata > Actinopteri > Cyprinodontiformes > Cyprinodontidae > Cyprinodon > Cyprinodon diabolis. Next base: position 8,549,671 of record CM060085.1, read on the forward strand.
CCTCCGCTAAGACCCTCTGCTGCTCTGTGCTTCAAAGAGGTACTCATCAAAAATCTGTTGACTAGTCTAAACAACTTAATGCAGGACTTGTATGAAAGTGTCTGTGGCTAATGGTTAAACTTGGAGCCAGGCAATAATTCAATATCAATATGTACAGACTTGCGTTCTCGTCAAGTGTGGACACAGGAAAGTGTGGACTTGGCGAGAATGGGAGCACGCAGCATAGATATGGGTCAACTGGAACAGAAGCGTACTCGTGACGTCACCACACGCTCGGCTCTTCTAGAGCTGCGTTTCACCTCCTGTTATTAATAGTCTCTAGATAATAAATTATTACTTTTTTCATTTAGTGGGGGAATAATGATGGACAGTGTCAGATAAACCCAAATAAAATAATAAAAATTTTGTCTAAATAAAACAAAAAAATCGCCATCAGAGCCAGCGGTCCTTCACACACGGCTATGCCGAGAGCTGCTGCAGACGGGCTGCGATTAGCTTTGGAGCTCCGCTGGTTGCCACGGTCCTCTCAACTTTGGAAATCTCTTTTTTAATTACATTAAATCGGTAAATGGGCCATATAGTGACACTTTAAAGTGTAATATTCTCGCCTCAAATGATCTTAAAGGAATAGTACACCCAAAACATGATTAGCCTTCATTTTCTTCTCACCCTCATGATGAACAACACTCTGGAGTACTTTTTTGATATCTCAAATGCATCTGGAGATCTGGTAGGCTTCTTGCCGTCTGCTGACATTCAAATAATGGAGGTCGATGGCGCCCGAGGCAGAAAGGTCCATAAAAGTCCACAAAAAACGTGTCAATATTCCTCCATACTGCTCGTCCAATGTATTCCAAGTGTCCAGAGTGGGTAGCGACCATAATTTACTCGAAACGAAGTCATTTAGAATGTTTTTACAGCATAAACAGTAGTGTATAGGATTTCCTAAAAGCGTGTTCACGAGCCTACGGAAACCGCGGCAGACCAAACCAGATGAAAGTGCGCATTCAGCGTCTGCTCTGCCGATAATGCAAGCGTAGAAGAAGAAATGTGCTGTTTACCTGTGCAAAGAAAGAAACAACGAAAGAAAAATGTCTGAGGACTTCAGTGTTGAGGAAGAGCATGAGTTCTTTGCCGAGCTGAATGCGCACTTTCATCTGGTTTGGTCTGCCGCGGTTTCCGTAGGCTCGTGAACTCGCTTTTAGGAAATCCTATACACTACTGTTTATGCTCTAAAAACATTCTAAATGACTTCGTTTCGAGTAAATTATGGTCGCTACCCACTCTGGACACTTGGAATACATTGGACGAGCAGTATGGAGGAATATTGACACGTTTTTTGTGAACTTTTATGGACCTTTCTGCCTCGGGCGCCATCGACCTCCATTATTTGAATGTCAGCAGACAGTAAGAAGCCTCCCAGATCTCCAGATGCATTTGAGATATCAAAACAGTACTCCAGAGTGTTGTTCAGCATGGGGGTGAGTAGAAAATGAAGGCTAATCATGTTTTGGGTGTACTATTCCTTTAAAACGTACTTTTATTGAACAAGAGCAACAGAAAAGAGAACTTTTAACTTTCAATGGAGCGCTCCATTGAACGCTGCTGCTGTCGAGGTGCATTCAGGGACAGCTGTCAATCTCAAGAACGGACAAGTCTGCTCTGATGCATGCTGGGTAAAGAGGGCGGAGCGAGAACAACATCCGGGGATTTGGTGCGTTCTCGGTCTAGCGTAATAGTGGTGATATGACATTTGAACACCGTTAATCTATTTTTATACACTCCAGGCTATGTTTATAGCATTTGTCAATGACGGACAATCCGGGCGCACGTGATCCGAGCCGAACAGGAAGAGTCACACATGAACAATGACGTCCATTACAGACAAGCAACCTGTGGTCTGCAGCTGGAGGCTGTGCTGCTAAGTTTTATCCACAAACTGAACAAAACATCCCAGTTTAGGATAACCTGCATCGGGCAAAAGCAGTCCTTGCAAATGGCTCCGACTTCCGAGTCTGATGAATGAGAGAATGATTGTCACGTGCAGACCATATAGAAAGCATGTAGAGGCTTCAGATTTCCATTGGAAAATATTAAAAAACATGTATTATTTTCTTTCCACTTTTTAACACTTACAATTTATTTTCACCTTCTTAATCTTCTGCACTTAAATGCACTGATTCTGTGGTTTTCTCTTTTTCAAAGGATGTAAGTAAAAGTCCCAAAAACAAAAGGCCTCTGCTTCCTACGATAAGAAAACCAGAGAGGAAACCATCAGAGGAAGATTTCACTACCAGAAAAAGTAAGAACAGATCAGACACCAAGCTGCAATCAGTCCAGGGTTTGAAAAAGTAACTTTTATAAAGTTCACATATTCACTAAATTCAGAAACTGATATAATTAACACTTTCCAACTTAAATAGGAAAATTGCAGTGTAATTCTATTAGGTGAATATTTCCCCTTGGCCTTTTTTTCTAAGTTATTTTGTGGCTTTGGTTAATTAATAAAATTAATGCATTATTTTACTTTTGATTAATGTATTTTTTGTTTCAAGCCTGATCAACAAAGAAATTAACAAAAAAAAAAACCCAATAAGTTAATCAATTGTTACAGGCAGCCATGCTGCTCTATTAGTTCTCCTTATTAGGAGTTGAAAACTGATGTTTGTTTTGCATTTGCTCTGCTGGATTCAAACTTTTTAAGGTATCTTCTCTCTATCCTAAGTATTTTTTTTGTTTCGTCTGCATCAGGCACAGCAGCTCTGGAGGAAGATGCTCAGATACTGAAGGTGATCGAAGCCTACTGTACGAGTGCAAAGACTCGTCAGACTCTTAATTCCAGTGAGTGATGTTTACATCCATCATCATAATTAAACTGTTGGCACTAATTGTCTTTTTATGCATCAAGCCTTTTTACTAACCGTTTTTCTCTCTTCTCTCTTATCCTATTTATCACCATCCATCTATTGTTATATCCTTAATATTCCTCGCATTGCTACGCCATGTCACCCTCATTCCTCCACTGCCTATTTTCTTACAATTTTCCTGTAAAACCCGTTTATTATTCTCAATGTCTCCTTGTGTTGTGTGTTTATTACTTATTTTACGGTTTGTCCTACACTTTTTTTACCTTATCCATTATGATTTGATTTGCCCCCCCAACCTCCCCATTGTTGGTTGTTTTATGGCACCGTAAAGCATGGCAAGGAACTGACCTCATGCACAACCATGTGCTGGCTGAGCCCAGCTTCTCTGTGGCTGTGATCCCCAGTAACCTGCCGTCTTCTGAGCAATCAGAAGACTCTGATTATGACAGTGTCTGGACTTCTCAAAGTCACAGGACCGCCTCGTTTTCCCGTAAGACGCCGCTGTTGAGAACCTTTTATGCAGACTGAACCTTTGACTAGATAAAGTGACCTTTCCCCCCTTAAACATTGGCTTGTATGTTTTTTTTTTTTAGTTCAGTTATCCTTTTTTAGATTCTGATATTATCTGATACATTTTTTTTCTTAGAAACAACAAACTTTTTTGTGCAGTAATAACTTTTAAATTACAATTTTAGGCTCCAGCAGGAAAGATGTTCACATGTTGTTCCCAGAAGAGGAGAAGATTATCGTTGAAGAAACAAGGAGCAATGGGCAAACTGTAGTGGAGGAAAGGTAATAAATCAGACTGCGGATGTAAAGGGTACATCTCTGTAGTTAGATTAATATAATAAGAACTGATATAGATGCATTGCAGCTGAATTCACAGACTCTTCAAATGTTCACCAAAATCTAGCTGCGGCCATATTGAGTACCTGCTTTGGTCCCCTGGTGTCAAAGATGTCGTCCATATGTCATGGCGTCGGGTGTGACGGAAAAAATGTGACCCAAATATTTGCTGGTGAAGATTCTCATTCATCCAGGTCATAGTCATTCCAAAAAAAGTAAAAAAAAAAAAACTATCCACTGGACTTTGTTTCCAAGTTTGAAGAAATTTCACTTCCCATTCAGGACGCTTCTTAAATTTAAAATGTCAGAATTAGCGTTGAGTTCGAGGCTTTATAGAGTGGACCGAAAAGGTTCTTCTGACATTTTCAAATGAAAAGCTTCCTCGATGGGAAGCGAAACGTCTTCAAACCTGAAAACAAAGTCCAGTGCTTTGTTTTTTTTAAACGTTTTTGAAATGACTATGACTGAGAATCTTTACCAGCAAATTTTTGGGTCACATTTTTACTGTCACACCCGACGGTATATTACTTTTCACGCTTACCAAAAGAGAATGAACGTGTTCAGAGATTGCCAGCGATCAGAAGGGCTGACTGGGTGCTGACTGCAAGTAACCGTCAGTTCAGGGTACATTTCGTTTTAGTTGAGTGTCGATATAAGTCACAAGAGGTTAGGCTGCTGTTAACTGCTGTTAACTTGATTTATTGTGTTGTAAAAAATGTATCCAGAAAATTAAGTGATTAGTAAACACTGATTAGACATCCTGAAAAAAAGCATTTGATATTATGATCTTTAGATTTTGCTTCAGACATTATAGTTGTGTTTAGCTGTTTACATTAAGTAAGCATAGAAATCAGCAGAACGAGACGTACCTTTGCTCTATATACCAATGTCTTCCTTTTCCTCAGATGCCATATTTTCAGGTCACTAACCTAGCCAGCTGTGAAAAACAGATAAGTATCTATGATTTTTAAAGCTTTCAGACTTTCTCTGGTGTACAAGGACGGGTTTGCATAAGATACAGTGGGACAAAAAAGTATTTAGTCGGCCACCAATAGTGCAAGTTCTCCCACTCAAAAAGATGAGAGAGGCCGGTAATTTTCATCATAGATATACCTCAACTATGAGAGACAAAATGAGAAAAAAAAATCCAGAAAATCACATTGTCTGATTTTTAAAGAATTTATTTGCAAAATATGGTGCAAGATTTCTGGCTCTCACAGACCTGTAACTTCTTCTGTAAGAGGCTCCTCTCTCCTCCACTCGTTACCTTCATTAATGGCACCTGTTTGAACCCGTTATCAGTATAAAAGACACCTGTCCACAACCTCAAACAGTCACACTCTAAACTCCACCATGGCCAAAACTAGAGAGCTGTCAAAGGACACCCGAAACAAAATTATAGACCTGCACCAGGCTGGGAAGTCTGAATCTGCAATAGGTAAACAGCTTGGTGTGAAGAAATCAACTGTGGGATCAATTATTACAAAATGGAAAACTGATAATCTTCCTCGATCTGGGGCTCCACGCAAGATCTCACCCCGTGGGGTCTAAATGATCACAAGAACGGTGAGTAAAAATCCCAGAACCACACGGGGGGACCTAGTGAATGACCTGCAGAGAGCTGGGACCAAAGTAACAAAGGCTACCATCAGTAACACACTACGCCGCCAGGGACTCAAATCCTGCAGTGCCAGACGTGTCCCCCTGCTTAAGCCAGTACATGTCAAGGCCCGTCTCAAGTTTGCTAGAGAGCATTTGGATGATCCAGACGATGACTGGGAGAATATCATATGGTCAGATGAAACCAAAATAGAACTTTTTGGTAAAAACTCTACTCGTCGTGTTTGGAGGAGAGAGAATGCTGAGTTGCATCCAAAGAACACCATACCTACAGTGAAGCATGGGGGTGGAAACATCAGGCTTTGGGGCTGTTTTTCTGCTAAGGGACCAGGACGACTGATCCGTGTGAAGGAAAGAATGAATGGGGCCATGTATCGTCAAATTTTGAGTGAAAACCTCCTTCCATCAGCAAGGGCATTGAAGATGAAACGTGGCTGGGTCTTTCAGCATGACAATGATCCCAAACACACCGCCCGGGTAACGAAGGAGTGGCTTCGTAAGAAGCATTTCAAGGTCCTGGAGTGGCCTAGCCAGTCTCCAGATCTCAACCCCATAGAAAATCTTTGGAGGGAGTTGAAAGTCTGTGTTGCCCAGCGACAGCCCCAGAACATCACTGCTTTAGAGGAGATCTGCATGGAGGAATGGGCCAAAATATCAGCAACAGTGTGTGAAAACCTTGTTAAGACTTACAGAAAACGTTTGATCTCTGTCATTGCCAACAAAGGGTATATAACAAAGTATTGAGATGAACTTTTGTTATTGACCAAATACTTATTTTCCACCATATTTTGCAAATAAATTCTTTAAAAATCAGACAATGTGATTTTCTGGATTTTTTTCCCTCATTTTGTCTCTCATAGTTGAGGTATATCTATGATGAAAATTACCGGCCTCTCTCATCTTCTTAAGTGGGAGAACTTGCACTATTGGTGGCTGACTAAATACTTTTTTGCCCCACTGTATACTTATAATTCATGAAAGGAAAAAATCTGGGGGTTGTAGAAAGGTGTTGAAAAAGTTTGCAGAGACTTCGTATGGATCACCTCCAATAACACCGATTTTTCTTTGTTTAAGCCCACGGGTATTCAAATGAGTTTGATTGAGCAGAAGCGCCAGATAGCTAACCTAAGCGTTCGATACTCAATATGGTGGCAGTAAGGTTAGAATGCATCATGACATCACTCTTCTAAAACGCGTCCAATTAGATTATCAATTAAAATGTGCATTGAGTTACACCCCTATTTGCATCATACTTTGACATAGGCCAGTTGTATTGCTTCTCCCACCCCCATCTTTAAAAAGAAGTACAAAAAAACCCAATTAGGACTAAAAAGAATATCCACAAGTTCACTGCAACTTCTTGTGGAAAACAATGCAGAGGAAAGTAAAGAGTTTGACGAGGTCAGGTTGGTCTTGTGCATATTTCAACAATGAATATTGATTATAAATGATCTAAAGGTCTGCTGTTACAGAGATAGAGGAGGATAAAATAAAACTGTATTGACAAGTTCAGGTGTAAAACAGATTCAGTATGTTGTAAGGTGCTGTTTAAAATTCAGCCCCATTATCATGCCATAAAAGTTGTAAAAATGTAAAGTTCTTGTGTTTTTTCTTCTTTATAGTTAAAGTTCCAGAAATCACCTCCTGCATATGTGATCCAAGTTTTTTTTTGCTTTGTTTGTGATTTAGATTTGGTGAACATAGTTCATCTCAGTCCCGGCTTTGTTTGTCGAGGTGAAAGCACTGATTGTTGAAACAAAAAATATGTTGTTTTTTTGTTTTTCTCTGCAGGAGCCTGGTGGACACCGTTTATAGCCTCAGAGATGAGGTTCAGGAACTCAAACAGGTCGGTTTGATCTGTCCATCTATGTGTGACATGTTTATGCTTGTCTATTTTCAGTAAACAAATATGCTTTCAAAGCCAATATTTAAGGAATATATAAAAATTAAATGGGGATTGTGTCTTACTTATGGGTTTTTCGTTAAAACCCCAGTAAAAAAGTCACTAATTAGCCAAAACTCTACATAAGGCAGTTAAAATTCCATAATAACAAATGTTGGGTAAGTTATAAAGTGCATTATAAATTTAATTAAGTAGTCATGGTCCTTATCAAGTGAGATGGAAATAAAACATGGCTCCTTATTGAATAAATTAGTTTTCTAGTAAAATCTCTCCTTCTCTCTCTCTTTACATTTCTTTATCTCTATATATAAATACATTAAAACTAAAATTCAAATATTAATCATCCGTAAGTACACCTGTATCTCTACAAAATCAGTCTATTTATAAAAATTGGCTATATTGGATATATAGGTGGACAAAAGACCTGCTTAATTTGTATATAGAAAGAATTCTATAAAATTGTACATTGAATTTGCAGACTTACTGTTTTGTCTTCTGCTTTTTGATTCTCTTCTCTTCATCTTTGAGGATATTTATCTCCTTCTATTTTTCAGGACAACAAGAGAATAAAGAGGACGCTAGAGGAGGAGCAGCGAGCAAGAAAAGAGCTGGAGCGAATTGTGAGGAGGGTCCTGAAGAACATGAATGATCCAACCTGGGACGAGACTAATCTCTGAAACCAGTACAGATCTGAAACGGGGACCAATTTCTGAATTTTACGTCATCATATGACGAGAGACGTTAGCTGTGCCGACAGAAGCTGCCAGCAGTTTGTGCCACACTTCAGCATACGTCCGTTTCATTCCACTAACCCCTCAAACTAAGCCCTGTGCCAAATAATGGACCTAGAACTTGAAGCCATCTAAACTGAACACGAAGCTTTGAAGCCATAACAGCTGGTAGAAATTAGGACAAGACATTTTGCCCTTATTCTCTTCTTCTCAACTCTTATTAGACTGTTTTTTTTTGTTTCTTTATCAGTGTTCCTACATTTCCTATGAGTGGTCGTATATAATTTCTTGTATTCAAGGAAAGTATTGTTATCTACACTTTGGGAATTAATAGGAGGGTTATACATAGATTCCAACTTGGAGAAACAAACAATAACTTATTTTGTTCACTCAGGATGCATTTAAAGGGTTTGATACTCAACTTAAAACTTCAGTCTTTTTAAGGATTTGAAATTTATTTTACCCTAGATTTTCTATGAACGTCTAAGGACTTAAATTATATTTAAAAGCTGAAATATATACATACACCAAAATATTGTTAAAAATCCCTGTGCAATTATACTAAGACCACAAATGCTCGATACATTATACATTTTTTGAAACTATATAGACAGAAATGGGATTTATAGAGGAGGACATATGCACCAAAGGTCCCTTTACAATTCTGCCAGAGACTTGTTAACGGCTACTAAAGTATTTTAAGCTGGACTCTCTAAGAGCTCTCTGTCAAGATTAGAGCAACTCTAAATGATTTCAGTCTTCCTGATTCAATTCTTGCTTTAAAAAAATCATAAAGTTTCCTGCTGCATATTAAGTCCTGGGAGAAGGAGATCATGTGGTTCATTCCTATTAGGAATGTGTTTGAACTTCTGAACTGTATATTTCAACTTTTCATGGAATATTGAAGCATTGAACCTTAAAAGAACTGACAAGCCAGCTGTAAGGTTACACCAAACGGATTATAAATCAGTAAATGATGAACCAGCATGTATAAAGACTAATTAGCTTTAAAAAAATTTATCGTGATAAAACAAAAACCTTTTTAGTTATGGGTTTTAGCTAGGCCTGGGCAATTAATTGCATTTGTAATATAATCACAATTTAGAAAAATTCTATTTTTTTTAATTGCAGAGTGACTACATTTTTTTATCACAATTAACAAGAGTAAAACACTGCATTTCTCCCTTCAGCCCTTTAGGTGGCAGCAATACTATTAAAGTGGGTATGCGCCACACAGAAGAGAGGACAGAGTAGCAGCTAGCACCTAAAATAATGCATTATAGTAGAAGTAATAACTTGTTTGTGCAAGTTTAACAGTAAAATCCTGCAACTCTGAAATCAGGCTTTCAAGGTCATGAAAAAACTGAAACCCTGGAGTAAAACATAGACATAGTTGTGCTTAGTGCAAAGGATTATCGCAATAAAATCGCAATATTGGTTGAAAATATTTGCAATTATGATTTTTGGCAAAATTGTTCAGCCCTAGTTTTAATTGATGACCGGATTATGTTTTGGGAGCAAAAAAATTAGAATAAATGAATTTTATAAAGCAGGAACTTGAATACTTTTTAGAGTTTTAATTACCTTTACCTGAACTTATTAACTTTTAAAGCATCTTATAAACGTTTGGGCTTTAGAATAGCTCAGGATTTTAACATAACTGACATTTGTTTCCTGCTCAAAATAAACACCTATTTATTATTTTATAATTCAAGCAATATTGAAAAGGTGCTTTAGATGTTATACCAAACTCCACTGCCTCTTAAGCAAACACTTTTTCATCAGTTTGCTGTTTTTCTGTCCAAGTTTTAGGTCAGTGGATTACTTCTAGTTATCAATAACTTGATAAATAGATCAAAATACATGATTTTTACTTGGGTCACACTCTAGATAATCCACTAAATGGAACATTTTTCTCTACTTTTGTGAAAAACTGAATATTTCTCAGATGTTATTAAAGTGCTTAAGTGTTTAGAGATTTCCATAAACTGTTCCAAAGTGCAGGTTTGTCTAATATTGTCAATTTAGTATCTGAAACCTCAAACTCTGACTCACTTTTTGAGTCAAACAACGGGATTTTGTCAATCAGATGTTTTTCTCTGCAAAACCAAAGTTAAAGCAATACTACACTGGAAAATTTCTCTATTTATGATGTCATTATGCAATTTATAGTAGAATTTATTCAATTTTTTTTATTTGTATCTTTTTTTAAACTTTTGCTTTCATTGTAAATACTTGTTTTATACTTGACCTTGGCTCGCTACATCAGATCTCTTCTAAAGAGTAGTTTCTCTTGGATTTCTACCAGTTTAACCCATGTGTGATTAGCTATATGATCAATTATGGCAGTGATTAACTCTATCTTATGTATTTATCTGTAACTGCTGTAAATGTCTCATGTGAAACTGTATTGATGATGATTGCAAAGGTTATAATAACTGTCAATCTTTATTTATTTCACCTGTCAGCCCGTTAATGAAGTGCTAAATCCTAATGAAAACTTTAGTCTATGAGAATAAAAGAATATCTACAATGACCAGTTTTTTTGTGTAATCCCATTCAGGATGTTGCCTGTTAACTATTTCAATAATATTGCCAAACATGATTGCACTTCCATTAAAGCTTTTTTGCTATGATAAGTAATTGTAAATGTAGTTTACTTTTCAAGCCAATTAATGAGGGGTAGATACATACTCATGCCATAATTTTCCTTTTTTTTTCTTTTTTCGAATTTAAACAATACAGTTTTCTCTCCTTTCACCTCTAAATTACACACAGTGTCAAATAAAATCTTAGTTCAACAATAAACTGTAAAAATACACATTTTCCCTATTCTACTTCTTTTAAACCCAGAAGCACATTTAAGGCGGAATTTGCTCAACAGCGCCCCTCTGTTTTTCCGTGGTCGCTAAGCTCATCTACCCATATATGGAAAAGTGCAATGCAGCTTAACCAAACGCAGGTGAAAACACCGCGACTTTGATTAGAGTTCTTTCAAAATAACCAAAAAAAACAAGCTGGACAAAACACGGATTAACGATAAAGAAACAAACAAACACCAGTTTATTTTTTACTATGGTATGTACACTAAATTAGAAAAAGTAAAGTCATAAAATCATAATAAAAACTACGGAGATTTTCTCGCTCATGATTTCAGCTTAATAACCAGAGAAAGCAAGATACGGAAGGATCTTCAAAAACTTCATTGGAGGAGTCAGAACGGATTGAAAAACATGTAAGTGAAATTAAGTCACTATTTTATTTTTATATCTGCTGCGGATGATGCATATACTACGACTACGACGGAGTATTAGGGCCACACATGAAGAGAAAAAATATTTTTGCCATGACGAGATTAAACTCGACATGTCGACTTTAAAGTCGACACGTCGACATTAAACTCAACATTTCGAGAATAAAGTTGAAATGTCTTGTTGAGTTTAATCTCGACGTGTCGACTTTAAACTCGCCATTCCAAAGTTTGGAGAAAAGAGCAACCGCGCTCCACAGCTGCAGTCTGCGTTTTATGAGTGAAGGTAGTCTTTGACGTGCTGCAACTGTATAACTGTATAATCATCACAGAAAGTACAATTTGACCAAATCATCTACACAAGGCATGTCTGAATCTGTGCATGCATCCTGTGCAGCGGTTGGCTCTCTTGAACTAATTTCAACTTTATTGTCGACACGTCGAAATTAAACTCAACATGATATTTCAACTTTATTCTCGAAATGGCGAGTTTAAAGTCGACACGTCGAGATTAAACTCAACATGACATTTCAACTTTATTCTCGAAATGTTGAGTTTAATGACATGTCGACTTTAAAGTCGACATGTCGAGTTTAATCTCGTCATGGCAAAAATATTTTTTCTCTTCATGTGTGGCCCGGCCACACATGAAGAGAAAAAATATTTTTGCCATGACGAGATTAAACTCGACATGTCGACATTAAACTCAACATTTCGAGAATAAAGTTGAAATGTCATGTTGAGTTCAATCTCGACGTGTCGACTTAAACTCGCCATTTCTAGAATAAAGTTGAAATGTCATGTTGAGTTTAATCTCGACGTGTCGACAATAAATTTGAAATTAGTTCAAGAGAGCCAACCGCTGCACAGGATACATGCACAGAATCCAGAATCAGACATGCCTTGTGTAGATGATTTGGTCAAATTGTACTTTCTGTGATGATTATACAGTTATACAGTTGCAGCACGTCAAAGACTACCTTCACTCATAAAACGCAGACTGCAGCTGTGGAGCGCGGTTGCTCTTTTCTCCAAACTTTGGAATGTCGAGATTAAAGTCGCCACAATATATCAACATTATTCTCGAAATGGCGAGTTTAAAGTCGACACGTCGAGATTAAACTCAACAAGACATTTCAACTTTATTCTCGAAATGTTGAGTTTAATGTCGAGTTTAATCTCGTCATGGCAAAAATATGTTTTCTCTTCATACTAGGCCCTAATACTCCGTCGTAATACACGATCTAGAAATAGGTAAATATTTCTCAAATTGAGTGCATTTACACTTAATTTTAGCAGGTTAATGAGATGATTTGCCAATGGAATGAGTATTTTTACTCTTAAAATAAGATATTTAGATAAAATGCACTTGTAATAAGAAAAATGCAACTGCGTTTCCTTATTTAAATGTAAATTATCTTGTTCCATTGGCAAAATGTCTGTTTTAAGAAAAAAATGACTTATCTAGATTTTGATTTTTTCCAGTGCTGAGAGTCAATTCTAGTTAGAATTCTTAGAGTCAAGTCAGAATTCTGAGATTAAAGTCAGAATTCTAGTTAGAATTTTGAAAGTCAAGTAAGAATTCTTAGTCAAGTCAGAATTCTAGTGATTCTGAGAGTCAATTGAGAATTTTTAAATTAAAGTCAGAATTCTATTAAGAATTCTGAGATTAAAGTCAGAATTCTAGTTAAAATTCTGACAGTCAAGTCAGAATTCTGGTTAGATTTCTGAAAGTCAAGTCAGAATTCTAGTTAGAATTCTAGTTAGAATTCTGAGAGTCAAGTCAGAATTCTAAAACTAAATTCAGAATTCTATTTTGAATTCTGAATTTAGTGTTAGCTTCTCACCTGGAATAATCTTTCTCACTAAAGAGTACTACATTTCAGATGGTTTGAATATACCCTGAAATATTTTGATCTTGATGGGAATTTTTTTTTTTTTTTTACCGTCTTAAGGTAATTGTTGTTGTCTGGACAAAACAGAACAGAATAGCAAAGCAATTGATGGGTAACCTTCACTTTTCAATAGTTTCACACCTGCTGTCCATTAAAATTCCTCCATAATTTCCAGCGTTCTTTGAATATTCAATGCGAATCATCAGCCAGTTTCTCCATCTGAATTGGGTCCCTTTTATCCAGTCTTTGAATGTAGGGGTTTCAACACATCCATTTCATAGTGATTGCTTTTTCCTGGCTACTAGCATTGTATTAAACATAGATGTTTTGTAGAACTCTTTTATACAATTTGTTCTTTGCCCAGGAACATGGTTTAAAAATTTAGGACAAGGTTGGTTCCAAGAACACTTTCCAAACTTTGTTTGAATTTGCTCCAGTAAGAAAGCAAGTCAGAGTAACAGATATGGTAGAAGATGTGAAAATGATCCACATGATCTCTAGCATGAATTATCTACACCTCCACCTTGTTGAGCTGGTGTTTTTAAAGAATGGAATTACATTTTTTCCAGGCAAATTCCTTATATATTAATGAATAGGTGAGTTTCTAGCAATAGTAGCCGATATTTAGCCACTCTTTAGAGTGAATTTCATGATTGGCCTCATTCTCCCATTTCTCCTTGATTTATAATGAGTGTTCTCCTTATAGGGTTTGTAATTTTCTGTATATTTTAGATGTTCATTTGTGAAGTGTCACTTATATGTCTTTTGAAAAAATTTTCAAAAGGCCACTCAGGACCACCCTTGAATGATTTTCTAATCAGTGAAGGACTGGGACGTTGATATCAGTTTATCAATTTCTTGAAAGGTCATTTTGGCTAATTTTGATGGTATAGTCTGAAAAAAAATCAAGTATTCTTTGTAGTATCGTCATTTTAATAGCTTCCACTCTTTGCATTAGTCCCATATAAGGCAATAGACTGAAGCTGGACTGGTTCGATTTTGTGTAAGTAATTAATGGGTTATAATTTACAGAAGTAATATTTTGCATATTTGTAGGAATCCTCCCTTCTAGGTATCTAATTCTTCAACCTTGTTATTGCATATATATTGTCTTAACACCTCTTTAATTTTTCCCTTGAGAACGCTTGAACTGACTCTCGATAACATCTGGTTTTATATGAAGAGGGCAGTGATCTGCTCCCGTTTCTTTCCTTTAGCTTGAACATTTTATTTATTTATTTTTTGCTTGTTCCCTTCTAAAAGCATCCTGTTTCTTCTTGGATCCCTCTCCCGTTAAATTTTTTTATTTCTGTTGCTTGTCTGCCTTTCTCTTCTTGGTCCACCTAACATTCTTGATCTCGCCAGCCAACTTAGGTGCTAGTTGCTTCAACTGCAGAGTTGTAGAGTTGTCTGCAGAACTGCAGAAATCTCCAACAATTTCTCGCTGGTCGCCCTCTGTTGTAAGTAGATTGATAGATACCTCTTCAATCTGCTGGATTCTGACAAATATGGGTTTCTGCTTCATCTAATTATCCATTTATGTTTGTTTTTTTTATTTCGTGAAAGCTATTACCATTCTCAAAGTGTTTGTATCTCATTTCTTTAAATTAGTTGCTTTGTTAGCTATGCTTTTAACTACAGATGCTTCTGTAATCAAGTGACTGGCCTGGCAGCCTTTATTTTTTTGCCTTGTAAAATAATTACCTAGACGGATGACCACCCCTGGATATAGGTTAAGACACTTTAACAGGCTTCTTGGTGTATTTAGTTCCTGTGTTTCTTGAAAATAAGATTTCGTTTTAATATTTGTTGTGGAGCCACTCAGTTATGCTGTTTTCATCTTGCTTGCCCACCCAGAGGCCAACATTAAAACCTTTTTAAAAATGATCAAATAGCCAGAAAATCTGAGACTGAAATGCATTTTGTTTGTGTTTTTTAGTCACAGCAGATTAGACATGATTCCTCCTTCTGCTTAGGATATAATCTCTCTGTACCTGTTTTCACAAAAGTGTGAAAGTAAAATCCAAACCTCAACAAGGATTGTCAAAATTGTTTTCCCAGACTGGACATTAATCTTCACCAGTCTTCCATAAAATTTCCCTAAACCTCTCTTTATTTCCATTTGAAAAGTGGACAGTAAAAATTACTTTAGGCTGTAAGTTGATTCAAAAGTTACCGTGGTCTGTTTGTTTTGCAAAGTCTTGATCGATAGATTTTGTCTAATTTGGCCACTAAATATGTGTTTGATAGTTTCCATGGTAGTTGTCTGTTATCAATGCAATCAATAACATCACATGACTGGACTGCCAGGCGATGTTGGCAGAACACCAGTGAAAAGCATTATTCTCATAACAACTGAGAAGAAAGGAGTCTTTGTGGAGTTGTCCCCACCGAATTGACAAGGCCTTTTACAGCCTTTGATGCAGACTGGCTGCCTCAAACAATGGAAGGCATATAAATCTGCAGATGTCTTCTGGAAAGCTCAAATGTCAATGCTTTTCACAACGGAACTGGAGCCTTGAAAGAGGAATAATTGATTAGTTCACCTTTTGTCTTGAGCCAAATAAGCAACCAGTCAGATATGAAAGGCAAACAGCAAGATAGAAAAAGCAACTACAGCTTCAGTCAACATGTACATAAATTCATATATTTTAGTTAAAAAAAAATAGATTAGTTTTCTTACACTGTGATTTCTTACATTTTTACTCATCCAGATAACAGTCAATAGGAAATTTGGACTATATCTTTCTAACATTTACCTAACAGAATGGATGATCTCACCGTCTATAACTGGCTGATAATATTCTATACATACACTATATAGTGAATAGTATCAAGCTCTACACTGTGGAATTATAGGCTTATATCTCATGACAATGAAAGAAAAGGAAGCCAAAGGTTGTCAATATTTAATTTAAATATGTCTGAGACATTAGTGATTAGTAGTAAAGGTTTCAGTTTGAGAATTAGGATCTTAAAAATAACTTATCCTGTGAGTTATCTAATAAGGGGGAGAAATTGAGAGGAACTGTTGTTTGAGAATAATAGCTTGAATATGTAGCAAAGTAGCACTGTTCAGTTGGATTTAAAAGCTCTCCGTAGTGAGCCCAGTCTGCCTGTAAGCCACAGCCATGGGAATACACCACCATTGTTCAACATTCAGATAAAAGTTGTCATTTTTGCTCCAGTTCTTGGCAACACCCCCGAATATTTCCTCACAGATTTCCCCAAATAGCTGGTTCAGCGAATACAGTTAACTCCCAAATTATTCATACCATCTAGGTTTGAATTAGTTGTTTGATCTGAATGGTAAATGGCCTGCATTTATATAGTGTTTTTTCAAGTTAGAGGACTTGACCAAAGCGTTTTAAACTACATTCCGTCATTCACCCATTCACTCACACACTGATGGTGGCAAGCTACATAGTAGCCACAGCTGCCCTGGGGCTCACTGACAGAAGCAAGGCTGCTGTACACTGGCGCCACCGGGCCCTCTGACCACTATCAGTAGGCAATGCAGGTGAGGTGTCTTACCCAAGGACATAGCGACACTGAACACCGGAGCGCGAAATACAATTCAGATTGCAGTGTAAGCTCGTTGATCCGATGCCACTGTCGGCCATGTTTCTGATTGCTACAGACTAAACATAATACAGATGTTATGCATTGGCCTCACAAGAGTCTGAAATAGCTTGAATCTCATAGAAAATTAGTCGGCTTGGCTAAAGATAAGGGTGCTTGTAAAGTGTCAGCCTAGATCCTCACATTATCACAAGCAGCTCAGTGGTGTCAATTAAATCCAAACCTCACGTAGTGCATTAACAAACAGTGAAACACCCAAAACGTCAACACAAGTGGGTTAAATAGCTGTTATGAAGCGCGCTGATGACTGTTCTGACTGAATGATCACTTTCCCTCTTGACTCATGAAGAAAACCTCCTTGCTGGTCACTGTCAGTCAAAAATCCTTAAGTATGTTTGCCAATTAGCATTGAGCAGGCAGCTTCACGCCCCGCCCCTGCTGCATTGACCCTCTAAGAGGTTTAGCCTCACTAGAAGTGACATATTTTGGCGTGTTATCCAGTCAGGGCTCTACTTTCTTGCTGCCTACTTCAGTAAACCAAGGCTCAAACCTCAACAGGGATTTGTCATTGAGGCTGAAAGGGAGAGTCCTGCTACTCTAAACCAGAGGGTTGATCTGAGAGCGGAATAAATAGCTGATTAATGCGCAACATACTCAGGAAATTATTTTAAGACATATTTAATGCAGTTTAATGACTACAAACTACAATTTTGACTATGCATATTTGACAAATTATTCTAGCCTCCCTAGTATTAAATGAGAAATCACCACTGACTATAGCTCTAGAAAAAACCATTTAACATAATTCCCCCTCCACTAAACTCTATATTTGGCTTAGTACAGTTACAGAAGTAGCATTCCCAATCAATACCAAATGCAGCCTCGCCAGATGGAGAATCGGGATTCGTCTTTCCAGAAACGTCTAGATTCCAGTTGGTGCCATTCTTTACGCTGTATCTGACGCTTTGCATTATTCTTGGTAATGTATGGGAACCAATTCCATGAAACTCTTCTTGAGCTAATTCTAAGGACATATAAAATTGGAAGGTCTGTAGCAGTGCTGCCTGCATCTGCTGCCTTTGCTCAGTTAGTCTTTGCTACAAATTTTTGGCTGAGTTGTGGGTTCTAGTTTCTTACAATACTAGTGCGAGTTGATGGTGCAATATCTAAGAGAGAGGACATCACAGCCCCACACTGGAGTTCAGAAATGTTCAGACGGCGACCAATACCTTCACTGATTTTGTAGAAAAAGTGCATGCCTAGGTGTTTGGTCTATAATATATTGTATATACTGGTCATGATTACATTAATTTTCTCCTGTTGTCCAATAAAGGTCTCATTCATGCATGTTTTCAGAGCTTTATCAGCAGAAATTAGAATTTTAATTGAAAAAAATTCATTTACTGTAATGTTTTAACCATCCTATTACCAAAACATCAGCTTAGACAGTGCCAGCACAGGTGTTTGTCTTTAGACAAACCATTGGAAACTCCCAAAAACAGAGTTTAAATTGACTTTGAACCATAACATAAAGATACAATCATGTACTTCATATAAAATATTTTGCATTAAAACTACCATATATTCATTTTTATTAAATCCCTGATTCAAAGAACATTACTTACAAAGTCTTCAAAGACATTTGCAGTAACTTATGGAAGGTAAGAGCTTTTTTTCTATTTTCTCTGTTAATTTGAACATATATAACATTTTTATGTCTTTACTGTTGTTTTTCAGAAACAAACCAATATTTAAACTGAGCAGCAAAAGAAGAAAAGTATTAAGAGCTTTTTTAGTTATAACATGAATGCCTTTAGCAGTGATGGGACTAACGGCGTTGAAAGTAACGGCGTTACTAACGCTGTTACCTTGTTTTAGTAACGAGTAATCTAACTAATTACTTTGACTGTAACTATAACGCAGTTACCATTGCAGACACCCCGTTACTGCGCGTTACTCAGGTCGCACAATTAACCTTTTTTCATGATAGGACTCGTGCGCAGCTGCGTGAAGCTGACACCCCACCCACGTCAAAAAACTCTGCAAATAGACTGAATGGTTAGTGCAACGTCAGTGCAGATTTGTGCAGAAAAAAAATATTGTTTGTGCTACTTTTGTTTAAGAGATATTAAAGATTATTTTTTTAGGTCATCCAGAGGTGTGCGCCTTGTCATGAGAGAGGGGAGGATGAGAATGGCTGATGTATAGTGAGATTCCGTCTGTCAGTGGGTAGGTGGGTGTTTCCGCTGGTGGGTGTTAACGTACAGCACACACAGAGAGATGGAGAGTTAGGATGACTCCAGCAGCAAAACAGCGTTTTCCTGATGGAAATACCGGTGTTACGTCGAGCTGCGTTTCCCCATCACATACGGTTTCCTCTGCATCTCCGCACAGCGCAGGCGGCACGATTCACAGCGCAAGCGACAAGAAACGCGCATGCTCGCTAAAGGCGCGCAACAGTCGCCCTGTGCTCGCGCCACAGGAGAACTATGGAGAGCGTGAACGATCAAATGTTTAACCTGACAACAGCCAGAAATGATAGCCTATATGGAGAAAGGGAGAAATCTGGATGGATGGATGGATGGATGGATGGATGGATGGATACTCTGCCTTTTCAACCTACTGTATTTTTTTATTTTAAACATTATTTGATGGCCTTTGTGGCAGGGATGGAGATCCATATTTTATGTCACACACACAGAGTATACCTCTTGATAGATAGATGGCTAGATAGATGTTGCAGTATCTATAACAACCCAAACACACAGGATTTCAGAATTAGACATCCCCAGTTATTAATTTCACCAGATCTGAATGCCCTGTTAAAAAACTTCACATGGCGTTCCCCCCTGATGTTTTTTACATTGAGTTGCAATAAATGCTAAACTCTCTGCAGGTTCTTGTCTTTGTCATCCACTCTATTCAGCTGGCTTTGGAAACACACGAGAAGGTGGGGGCTGGGTGGTGAGGGTTACGGGGGCGAGAAACGCAAAAGTAACGCAATAGTTACTTTTACTAGTAACTAGTTACTTTTATTGTGGAGTAACTCAGTTAGTAACTCAGTTACTTTTTGGGAGAAGTAACTAGTAACTATAACTAATTACTTTTCCAAAGTAACGTGCCCAACACTGGCCTTTAGAATCAAGTTTAAAATGAATCGGACACTTGATCCATATCGGAAGAAATGCTGTGGGTCATTCTCTATAAAGCAGGCTGGTGTAAATCTTTTTTTCACCCTGAAACAGAACACTATTAACCCTTTATGGCGCAAGTTACCATTTGATCACTTACATACCCCTTAGAAATAGAGTCCCCCAGAAATTCATCAGTTAGGTCTAGAAGCACACGATTTATATACAGCGATTCAGCAAAGATAATACTACATAGATGCACACATCATTTATGCATTTTCCCAATTAAATGAGCCCTTGGGTGACATGTTACCTACCGTAAATGAGGTTGAAAAAGTAAACAAGTAAAAAAGGTTAACGGCTAAACTGGCAATACATATAAATAAACTGAATTAAATTAATTTAAATTAAGCGAAAAATTAAAAAGCTAACTGAAAAGTTACAAAGTTATGTTAAAAAGTTGGTAAGTTCAGTTAAAATGTCTCCATCAGCATGAATGATGTAAGGTTATGTTTTAGCAAAACAAAATGTGTTTCTTTCCCTCTGTGTTTTTATTTTTTAACATATGAGAGAAAATGGCTGTTTTTTGCTATGACTTTGACCTTGATGTTTGCCAGCAAAATAGACATATTTTTAAATGTTAAAAAAGTAATAAGGTCTTCTCCCATCCTCCAATAACACTCTTAGCTTTAAAGATTTCATTCTAAAGTATTTCACTGCGTACCCTATAAAAGATTAAAGGACATCCAACTCCTATCGGTTTTTCTTAAGCTTCAGTTTGTCGTTTAGTTCAAGTTTACTCGAAGTTGCTGAAAATGTGAGATCATTGACAGCAATGGTTACCTCCATGCTTGACTTCAGTTTGTGGTTCTTTCCCTGAAATCCTGTGGTAGTTTTTGATTCTCACCTCCCAAGAAATTCCATCTATTTATGTCTTTTTACTGCAATGAATGTTGTACAAAAGAACTCTGGAATTATTTAGATATCTCTTTGGAAAGATGAAACCTATATTTATGCTGTTCTTGCTTAGCATTGGTATTTACATAGGTTCTCATAGGCACTAATGCCATCTTCTGCATGATCTTTCTCTCTTTCTCTTATGCTAAATTGTAAACTTGTTTTGAGTCCTTAATCTGCTCTCAGGTCCTTTTGCTAGATCAGCCATATCCTCTCAGGAATTCTCAAAGCCTTAAGAATGACTTTTCTTCATATGAGAGATATGAAAAACTTTGCTCCTGATAAGTTGTTTAATTTCAGATATGAACATGATTGCAAGTTTTTAAGGTCTTTTAGACTTCCTGTTGTGATAAATATTCAAATATCTTGATCTATTGATTTGGACCTATCAATTCAACTAAAAAAAATTAAACAAAAATGTATTAATACCAAAGGGAAATGGAATAAAAAGACTTTGGTAAGAGAGGTGATGATAAAACCGAAGAGGTGATTTGACTCCTGAGGTTGTCATACTTTCACTACCAGGTTTGTCTGGATAGCTTTTTTTCCCCTTAATGAATCAAACGATCTAAAATCTACTTCTTTAATTACTCTTGTAAGTAAAATAGTTTGTTTAAGTGAATCCCTCACATTTACTGACCCTGCTATTAAGGGAATTACACATCACCATTAGGGTTGTTTTGTTTCTGGCCCTAAAACCAACATCTTAAAAAAGTCAGTATACCCCATAAATTTGTACAGAAAGTGTACATTTTTTTTTACTTTGATTCAATGTTAAGGAGTGAGTCAATGTTAAGGAGTGAGTCAACACACAACCATTGATGTCTAAATCTCTGGCAACGGTAGTAATTACATTGGCAATGAAATTGGCTGTTTTGCCACTCAGTTGTCATATGACCCTTTAACGCAACAGGTCATATGACAACTCCAGTGTCTTTATTGTTATTATTCTTACTTGATTCCATTCCAGCAACTGGACGCATGTTATACTTATGTTGAGTGTAACCATGTAAAGCAATGCAACAGACACACTTCTAGCATTGCTGTTTTTAATTCAACCTTAAACAGGACATTTAAAAATCATCATTCTCTTCTACCTGTCGCCTCTGTCTGATTCTGACCTGGTTGAGGTGCTACACTTGCGCTATCCTCCCTGGGCTCTAGAGCAAGGCCCGGCCCAGCTTGGGTGCTCAATCTGCATGGCTTCATGCTCTCACTCCATCCTAACTCGCACTGTAAAATGGAGATCCGCTATGTTTAGGCGAAACCAACAAGCAGCAAATGGAGGCTCCTCCAATTCACCGATGCGGTGAAGTTACAGAAGAGGGGGATATCAGCCGCAATGCAAATCAAGGGACATCATCCAAATGTGGCAAAAAAAGTGGCCGGAATGGCATTCAATGTTAATGCACTATTACAAAATCTCATCACTGGAAGCATTGTGCCTCACTTATAAACGGCAACCTGGTTAGAAGTACAACAACAGTCAAGCATGGTGATGGGAGTGTCATGGCTTTGGGCATGGATGTAATTTTGGAGAGAGGGATGGGGGGACATGTCCCCTGCATTTTTTCAAAGGTCCGTTCTGGTCAACAGCACGTTTTACTGTCCAAAACCAATGTTACCCTACAGTACACAAACATTCTTCACGCACTAGGACCAAGCAGAAAACCACAACTCAAGCTGAAGCCCGCTTCCCTGAGTTTAGACCGCCCACAAGCTCCTGATTGGCCCACCGCTTTGTGTGATTGGCTGTCACTCCTGAGAATCTCACTTTACGAACATCTGATGCGTAAGTTAGTTATAATATAACTATAATATTACTATAAACTATAATATCCCCCCCTTCCCCCAGGAAACTGGGCCAAAAGGAGGTGTACAATACAAGAGTCCAAAAACAAGATGATGGCTTCTCTGTCAAAAAAATCATGTCTATCAATCAAAAGATTGAAGATTTCCCTCACTCTGTGATGTTGTCAAGGGGGTAGAGGGGAACCTATGGAGATCTTGTGAACTCCATGGCTATGAGAGTTAAAACAGTGCTTGAAAATAATCCTGGCCTTTGGCGAAATTTGGATTATGGATGTACTTTCCTTTTGTTACCATGTGTTAAGACATTAGTGTGCTTTAGGCTAATTTAAGGGGAGGGCAAATTAACAATTAATGCAAGCTGCATTGGGACTTTGTTACACTGAATTGTCAGAATTGTTAAATGAAAAGATATTTACAGAAATCCGAAAGGTGTACTCACTTTTGTGAGACACCGTACATGTCTGACAATGAGTTCAAAGCTCTCCCCTGCCTTACTTTATCTTTCCCTGTGGTTTTCATTAGTCGGTGATAATGTATACTTGACTTGTATTGTTGCTTTATGCATTTCACTTCCCTCCAAAGCTGTGCCACTCATTTTCAGCCTCGTCAATTTTCTTCTCCAGTAGCAGAAAGGAGCAGAAGAAAAGCAAAAGAAAGATGACAAAGACAACACAGGACTCCTCTCTTTCCCCTGCCCTGGTTATTGTACAAAACAGGCGAGCAATAATTTTTTTTTTTTTTCATTGGTTTACTCCTAAAAGCCCATTTTGATGTCGGGACTGAAAAGAAAGCAATAAAGAAACCTTTTCAGAGGAGCTGAATGAGAGAAAGAAGAAGAAATTAATCCCTTTTGGACATTGCGACCGGAGAGGCCTTTTTATTTTCTTTGCTCCGGTAATCAAATGGAGCTGAAATGAAAATGGAGTTTTCTATGAAAATAGGGGCCTTTGTTGGCTTTGGAAGGCTGGTAATTCATAAACAATAAGCCAGCTCCTTTTGTTTGGGTTATAATATATTCCTGCTGTTCTGAAAGAGGTTCCTCACTGCACACACAGGAATCGCACACATTGAAGCCAGGGTAAAAGCCAAAGTGAGGCAGCAGGGGAAGAGAGAAAGAGGGAGGATAAAAGGAGGCAGAGAGGCTGACTTTCAATGTATCTTCCTCACTGCGAGACGGCAGGATGCTCAACTCCTCACCTCACCTGCTCTGCTTTGCAACTTTTTCTCTCCTTGCAGTCAGATTTTTCATTTCTGCAGGTGAAATGCATAGATTTTTTTTCCCGGATTGGATTATGCCTTTTTTTCTCCTTGCTACTGTAGGTAAGTTAAAGGAAATTAATAATAAACGGAAGCATTTGGTTGATATTTTGGTTGCAACATCTGATTCTCTATCGAAGCAAACTATATTTATAAAAGAAACATTTGTCCTTTGAAAACACTGGAATAAAAAAGAAAAGTATGCTACACTTCAGTTGCCTCGGAATTATAGTTTTTTTTTTTTTCTGTATGTTCCCACCGTCAAGCAACAAATGAAACTTCAAACCTCAACATCTGCAACTGGAAATCCTCTAAGTGAAAGTTTCTGAAAACTTTCCTCTTTTTGGAAGATGCTAGGTGAAAAGGTACAGTAGCACTTTGAGATGACTCTTATTTTATCTTAAAAATAGTTTGACCGAAAAAAAAGTGAATCTAATCCACAAAAATATTTGTGAATGTAATCCTAAGTAAGGTGAATATGCATGTCTAAATTATATATATATACAGCCTTGCTTAGGATTTTGAATTAGATCTATTTTATCTATTATAGATTTTATCTGTGTGTATATTAAACATATAACCAATGCAAGAATATATGAAACAATCTAAATAGAAACAGTAGGAAAATTAAGAATGTGCAACAATTGTAGAAAAAAAATTGTTATAATTAAAAACAACACAAATAATGAAGAACAACACCAGGAATTAATCATAATTGGTGAAAAACCTTTAAAATCATTTTAATCCTACAAAAAAATAACCAAAAATATAAAAATGTGAAATAAGTATACAAGAATTTTTTAAAACCATTTAAATTATAAATAATGATCCAAAAATACAGAAGTGATCTAAATTACAGCTAAAAAAAACATGAAAAGTTTAATTTTAAATGCAAATCAACGTCCATCTTGTGGTTACAGCAGGATTTGGACTTTTTATCATAAAACCATCTCAGTGATTAAAACTCATCCTGTCTTTTTAAAACAGCTACAGTATTGCTAAATGAATGATTGTTGCAGAGTCAAACTGGATTGATTTGTTGGAGATAAAATGTAATTGATGTGTGAATTGTAATGGGAAATGTGGCAAGAGAAATTTTGCATAAATGTTGTTAATAAAATCCATTTGGCTTTTTAAGCCAAAGCCTTGTGACTTACAGAGCAGGGAGCAAAAGCTGATGAGTTCATTAAACACATGTAGAACAGTCAATGTATAACCTTATATTTTAAATCTTTTAACCAGGTGAGCCTGTCATTAGTGCATGCCAGGCCTGCTTTTTGTTTCTGCTCTGACCTTATTGTTCTTTAAGTACTCCAAATGTGCTTTAAAAATGAGTATTAACAGCAATACAATAAACTCGGCAGGTACAACATACTCTTTATCTTAGATAATGTCTTTCTACACTTCTATGCATAGCTGGCAGTTCCTCAGTAAGGGGCTTTAAGGCTGCTCTAAAAGTCACTAAATTATGTCATTGCCTTCATTGTTCACCAGCTATGCTCTTATTTTTCTAAAGCACACTGCAGACGAGAGAAGTAAGGCAGTGGGAGTGGCTATAAAGTAGAAAAACACAAGAAATTTATTATATAGACTTTTTTTTTACTTTTTAGGATACAAACAAGTTAAATTAAGACATTGTTGTTTCATTATTTACAATCTACATCAATAACCAAAATGATGAGGAAATCTATAACTGATACTACTGCTGAATACTGTGACGAGGACAGTTAACTATGATGTCATTTTCTGGGTTATTTTTTTCTGTTCTATTATGGCCCCAGCATCATTTGGTACATTTAAACATGTATACCACATGGACCACTCTTGTTCTTAAGCCGTATCATAAGACAAATAATCAACAAATTTTATCAGGGAAGTTGTTTATTCTTTCGGACTCACTTATGATGGTTCTGAAGCTCATCATTTAAAACGATGTTGACCGACTGAACGTCACGTCAGCTTCGCGAACGTTTGTGCTGCTACAGCATAAGTTTCACTGACAGGGTTTTTGAGCTTGATTACTTCCAGTAGACCAATGCTTGTAATGCTGCTGGAGAGTCAGGTTACCGGGTGTTTAAGAAACAGCGAATAAAAAGATTCCCACTCGGAATCTAATATGTGTATTTACAAAAAGCAGTTAATTGTGTTATTTCTTTTTAACCTGTCAAAATCTTTACGATTAAATGATAATTTAAATCGACATAATGCAGTCCCAGTCCTAATATTTTGTTAAACTCTGAGGTATGCTGTTCCTCAAAGAGGCTCTCAATTTTTGTCCCGTAACATTTAAAGACTAAGAGGATATTTTTTCTCACTCCAGCCCTTTAAGTGGTGGTAATATGATTAATATGGGTTTGTTGCCACAAAAAACGAAAGAGAAACTAGCACATCTATTAGGTAGAAATAAGCACTTTTCCAAACAAAGGTTACAGTAAAGGTCTGTAGGAATGGACTCCGGACAAACAAGGTTTCAAGATAATGAAAAAACTGACACCCTGGAGTGAAACCACCATATTTATTCACTGGATTCCCTGAGAAAAGTGAAGCTCCCGTCTACCATGCTGCTACTCTCCACTCAGAGTCAGAGACATGCAGTAAAAATCCTACATGTGTAGCATTTGGCTTCAAAAACAGGCAGTTTGCTGGCTGTGGGAAGTCAGTGGATGTACTAACCAAGAAAATCAACATGTATGCCAATGTATTCTATAGTATAGTATGTAGCGTAACATTAGTCTGGTTATCTCGGACCAACTCGAAGATATTGGCTAAATTAGCCATTGACATTGTGTCTAACGTAAGAAAATAGAAAGTAGAGTAAATAGAAATTAATTCACTGTGAAATGTCAAAAGCAATTCATTAACAAGCGGATGACGCTGTCGTTTTTGTAGTGTTTTTTGTATTGAAAAAGTCATGTGCTCAAATACATATTCCATGTCATATTGATGGAAAAAAGTAACTCAATCATTTTGGTGCTACAGTATTATGCTACATTAACACATTATTTTATTGTGATGGATTTGTATAATGTGTTATATTACATTATTTAGAGACTTCATTTATTTCATGATGACTATGCAATGTGATGTGCCTATTTTATTTAAAGTAATCTTCTTATGCTATGAAACAGCAAATCTTTGTCAAAGCGATGAATTAATCTTGATTTGAAAAGTCTTGGGTCCCCCTGAAAATAAGAATATCATCATTGTTCGAATCTGTAGTGCACATATTGTTTACATTGCGACCGGTCTGACAAGGGAGTACCAATATGGCGGCTGGTGGCTTCACTTCAATCCCGTACTACCAACGGGCTATCAGCAGTGAATAAATAGAGAGCAGTAACTGAAACATGTACATGCTTGTGGTCAATGTAGGGGAAAATAAAAATAAAATTTAAAATGCACCCAACATGAATGTGTGGCATGTTTCAATTTAAGCACAAAATATAAACAGTTGAGGCTGTACGGATAATTTTTTCATTTATTCATCTACAAACCAGCACCTGCCTGATCCTATATTTGCAGCCATGGATGCGTCTGATACAGTAGCAGCCATATAAATTGGTCCTTCCCAGTCAAACGCCCGCCGAATGACAGCCCACTTCCCATCAACTCCCAGCAACATCCCCTCCAACTTCCAGCCACTGGAGTGACCCCCTCTTGCGTATTTTTTTACTCTGACTCCACCCTTTCACTGAACTACAGGATCTGACCAGGAGATGACGCTTCTCTTTAGATCTTAGACCCAGCTGACTCACATTACATGGCAGAAGAAGAGCAAGATGCTCGGGGCTGGTTTCACACATCACCTAGGCTGAAGTCACCGAGGTAGTCAATAAAACTCCATGTTGGCAAGTCTTTGGAGACTGATGATATCCGCCCTCAGTATCTTAGGTCTCTGGATGTTATTGGGCTGGCTGATGTACCTCTTCAACATCGTGTGGAGTTGCATGTGGACTTGGAGAAGACATGTGATCTGGGGCTTTGCTGAACTGCAATCATCTGAATCAGATTTGCTGAACCTCAGAAACATCCAAAACATGCAGAGCAGTTGCCTTAAGGACCAGGATTGAAAAACACAGGTATAAAATACTTCTTTAACTGGGATTCGGGGCTGTATAAACGCGAAGCAAGCCCGGTTGGTTAAAGCTGCCATTTGTAATGTTAACTAAATTATCTGATCTGAGTAAGATTACAATTTCTGTCATAATCTGTTGTCATGTCTGAGAGATGTTCCTTCCTCAAGAAGTGGAGTTCAACTATCTTGTGACACCGTCCACAAGTGAGGGGCAAATGGAGCAGGAGATTGATAGATGGATTCTGGCGGCTACTGCTATAATGCAGAAGCTGCAACAGTATTGTGGTAAAAAACAGAGGGAAAGCTGAATGAGAAGGAAAAAGCTGTCGATTTACCATTCAGTCTACGTATCTAACCTCACCCAGGTCATGAAATCTGGATCATTGCTGAAAGAACGAGACCCTGGATACAAGCCTCTGAAATTAGCCTTCTCTGCCTGGGGGCTGGGCACTCCCCTGTATGGGGCCACCTTGGCGTCAGATACAGGAGTTCTCCTGACAGCTACGGCTTTCAATTTGGTGTCATGGGGCAAGTCACTTGACCTGCATTGCCTACTGATGGTGGTCAGAGGGCCTGTGGTGACAGTGTACGGCAGCCTCGCCCCAGTGCAGCTGTAGCTACAATGTAGCTTGCCACCATCAGTGTGTGAGTGTAAGTGTGAATGATTGAATCTAGTGTAAAGCACTTTGGTCAAGTCTCCTGACTTTAAAATTTGTAGGGCGAGGAGCTTGGTTATGTGGGAGAGGCTCTGAGTAAAGCTGCTTTCTCCACATCAAGAGGAGCCAGCTGGCATGGCTCAGACATCTTTTTCAGCTGCCCCCTGGAGGCCTCCCTCTGGTGGTGTTCCAGGCATGCCCTAATGGATATGACCCCGGATACAATGGAAGGAATGGCAGGTGAGCGCTTTGGGTTTCCTCCAGCAAAAAGGTGGTGTCTGGGTAGAGGGAAGTCTGGGAGTCTCTGCTGAGACTGCTGCCCCTCGACCCAGTCCTGGATAAGGGCAAGAAACCAGTACTCTTATTCGTACAAGCATTGATCATGGACATAGCATTCATGCACAGATGTGCCATTCAGTAGTTGCACAGTGACTACATTTGTTTGATACCTTTGTCTGTGGACTTTTCTTGTTCTTTCTTGACACTTCCATCCAATGACATTGTTGTATTGATTGCTCTGTACCTGAATGCGTGTCCCATATGTCTCCATGTTGCCTTGTAATAATTAGGAATTTTGTCCATTGACTGCAGAAGATACGATTGAGCTCCCTACAATCCTGTATGATTTAAAACATAGATGAACAGTGAGGACAGTTATTTGATGAGACAACAATATCCCTATGAGAATTAGATACTGTAATGAAAGAATGGGATATATCAAAGAGTCTGATGAGAGCCTGAAGTGCTACAGTTGTTTTATGTATGACGATAGCATTCAATATTCTTAAAATGCCTGGACTATAGAGTAGGGTTGAGAGATAGTTGCTTTCCATTCTAGAGAAAACAATAAAAGACTTGATAAATTCCCTTGTTTTTATGAGATTTGGTTATGGTTTGATAAACAATTAGTTAAAATAAGAGCAGTGACATTGGTCGGTGGGAGCGTCAAGGTCCAGGATAACTCTCTTTTAATATTTTTTTTAGAGTTTAAAACATTTTTATCTGGCCAGAATTTAAATCTAACAGAAAATCCATGTGTTGATCTGGAGATGTCTTTGGACAAGAGGTGTCGAATGTTAGATGTTGAATGCAGATAGGCACCTATCCAAAAAGAGTAAAAACCTAAAATAGAACCAAAAGGGGATTTAACATTTAGTTCAAAGATAGGTATACAGGAACCACATTATTGCAGCTTTATAAAGGTTATTTCTGAAAGAAGTACAATATTTTGAAAAACTAAGATTTTTTGTCGATCATGACAGTCAAATTCACACAGATTACTAATAAAAAAGTCAACATTTCAAACTTTGATTTATTGTTATGTGGATGATTATGACTGACAGACAATAAACGCCTCATTCTGTCTCAGAAACTTGGAATATGACATGTAAAGGTTTATGTGATTAAAGCGTTGAATTGGCGGGAAAAAGCTAATCAGCAGCTAATAAACTGAAAACACCTGTTAAGGTTCCTTGAGGCTCTAAATGGTTTCTCATTCTTGCTCAGTAGGAGATGTAATTGTTGGCTGGACAGATGTCCTAAACACAGTTACTGACTTCTTCTGCAAGGAGGGTTAGCCATAAAAGATCACTGCTAAAGAAACGATTCACTCTATGAATAGGCATTCATATAAAAGCTGGGTGGAAGGAAAAAGTGTGTTAAGAAAAAAAAGTCCACCAACAATAGAGGTAACTGCACCCTTTAGAGGCGGGGATTTAAAAGTCAGGCTTTGTGGAGTCAGTATCCTTCATCTTTATGTACTTCAGCACATCTGATTGCCATTGATGGCTGTGTTCAGTGTTATTTTAAACTGCACTCATGTGAATAAGGTGGATTAGTGAAGAAAACCTTTTAAAATATGTAGGACCCCAGCCTTCGAGGACAGACTTTGACCATCACCTCTTTAGAGGATTGTAAACTAAAGTACATCTAACATTGGGGAGAAAAAAATAAATGGACTCCTGAGATGCTGTCAAGAGCCACTAAAGCATCAACGAAGCACATCAGCTCCAAGTCCACTTTTAAGACGAAAGTAACACGTTGTTCAAATTCCAAGGTGAAGTTTCCAGTCTGTGATTAAACGGGATCAGCTGGTGTTTTCTGAAGTCAAGATGTTGTTTTCCTTTTTATCACACATCCACACACTGCTCCAGGTACCAAAACAGCCATGCAGATGACCTGAAGGCTAATATGAAAGCAGCCTGGTCTTTTAATGCCTCAGCAGAAACGCGGGCTCATGGCTTCAATAACACACTGATTGAAGCAGTACTTCAATCTAAAAGGAACCTAAACTAAGAACATACTACATTTGAAAAAGTAACTATTTAAAGTTATAAGCTGCTCAAATACTGAGTAATTGTTTTTTGATGCAAAATCTCAATACATTTGGATGACTTACCTGTTATTGGAACTTTTACTATCCACTGAGTTTGATAGTGAAATATTAAGTGATAAATGTTAATTACAACGACAAGATATCTGGAAACATTGTCTACAATTTTTACAATTTATATAGTGGGCTCAGGATGCTGACTAGTGCACAAGGGTGAGATGATGGGAGCTGTTGCATTAGGTAGGAGCTACTTGTAACAGACGTATATAAAGTCTTCTTTACTAACATATTTTGCAGTTGACAGGAGTATTGTAAACTTTCACTTCAAAAAGCATAAAATATAGAAGATACTTCTGATACTTCGATTTTCTGAGAGCTATCATTGGATTTGCATGACTTTCTACTAATTGGTGTTAATCATCTCATTAACCCTACTTTCCTCTTTACTAAAGAATTATACCAAACCAGTGTGCAATTATGGAAAGTCACTTCTTAATAGTTGTAGCGGTATTCCCTTATATATTTTAAGTATTGTTAAAATAATGAGTTATTAATTACTGAAAAATATAATGCAGTTATTCCCGTTTGCTAATCAAAAGAGTTTTACTGTCTCATGATAAAAACAGGATTTAGGTTAATCTTTTTTGCAGTATTTAGCTTAGTGTGATAAATGAATCAAAAGCAGATGCACCTGAGTCTGTTTTTTGGTCAAATTCCCAATAGATGTGGTTCTGTTTACTGTGAAAACTGGGAAATTTCTGACACATGAATAATTTCCGTCATACTTAACCAGGTTTGCATTATTCTTAAACTGTGTTTGTGGTCAGGCACATGAAACATTTTATTTTTTCCTTTTAGTGTTGATCTGCCAAGGTGTTCATCCATATTAATTAAAGAGCAGAAACTTAATGTCATCTTTACAATTTCCCATCCAATTTGATGAAAACTGAGCTACTCCTCTATCATAGAGCTATGACATCAGAGCTGTTTTTGATCATGCATCTTATTTAAATGAACTGAAACAGATGAATAAATCATTTAGTGTGTGTTCATAGAGTTTTTTTTTTACTTTGATTTATATTTCTTTCACAAAATCAATGCAATAATATCCATGCAGTGATTTTCTTTGTCAGTTATTGATAAAAGCAGATTGCCAGGAGTTTATAACAGACTGTTTGGGATCTGGCTGAGGCTGTAAAACCACTATATAGCCACTAGATGGCAGTGTGGTGTAAAGGATAGAGTTATTGCCTGTGCCATCACATTGTTTTTCAGGTTGTGCAGATTTGATATGTACATTTATTCATTTCATCTCTTCTAATCACCCTTTATTGACCTCTGGGTTATTAGTACTTTATGTTGGTGCTGAACACTTAAAGCTTCACAGTCATAAAGTTGGTGGTAGAGGCCTCCAGTGCTCAGATGGTTGTTGATAAACATGCACCTAATTAATCCAGAATAAATTTAATGAAACTTAGGGGTTAGATGCAACACATCTAACCCCTAAGTTTCGTACAAATCTTTTAATCAGTATATGAAACTGTGCTTTATGGCTTGTTGAATGTGATGCTTTTGTTAAACCCCCTTGAGTGGTCTGTATGACTCATAAAGAGCAAGACTACTTTAGCTTTTTTTTTTTTTTAGCATTTAAACAGGAATTATGTGTATGTAAGTTATATTAATGTATAAACAAATCAGTCTCAGAGCTTATAAGAAGTCTGGCGAATTAATTCCTTTACTACATTAATCAATCGTTATTATAGAATTACATTTGTATTTTTCTCATTAGGATTTAAAGTATTAAAACCTCAGGGATTAAAAAAAAGGAACAGAGGTTTACATCTAAAAAAGAGAAAGTTATTTCCCTAATTAAAGTTTTTTTTTTCTTTGTGGATAAGTAAAAAAATGAACACTTTCACCTTTGTAAATGGTAAAAAACACTTTTATTTGTTTATGCATGAGGTTCAAAACTCAGAAATTGCAACCTCAATAACTCTTTAATGTATTTACCGGAAACAATAAACTCTCTCACTATAACATCCCAAAAAGTGCAAAAACTTGTTGATTTTTACATAAAGTGAGGCTGCTCCTCTGTGTCTTTATAAAAAGGAAAAACCCAGCAGAGGGAGCCTGGAAGCCACTTTTCAACTACAAAAAGCTACCAAACTGGTGACATGTTTTCCTGTGGATGTATCACTTTTAAATGTATTCATTGACATCCATCTATCATCATAGTTGCATTTACACTTGGCTTTTTGGGTATAAGTCCAACATTTTTGCTGTTATAGTTATTGAATGCATGTCTTTTGCAAAAAAAAAAAAAAAATAGGGCAGCTTGGCCTAATATTGTCAGATTACGTTGTAAGTAAGTTTTTAATTTAAATTAAAACAAATACCAGTACAAAAAATCTAAACCTTGAGTGAATCTTTATTAAGTGTGCAGTTTTAGGTTATTTATGACAAAACCTAAAACATAAGACAATCCTGTAATGTGCTTTTATAGGCTTCTATTTGCAGCAGATATATTTTTCTTTTAAATATCAATGAAGGTCGATTGCTGTTTTGCTTTATACTCAACTAAAATTTTAAATATAACTATTTTAACTGTATTTCTGTAAAAATGAATACACAGATGACATCAGGTCAACTTGACATAAATAAATAACAGTAGATCAGAATGTTCTAAGAATCTCTGATTAGAAAAGAAATAGAAGGACAAGAACCATCCTGTCTTTGTGCCGTTTCCTCAGCTGAGCCATTATGGCCATACAAGCCTAAGTGAAGCAAAGACTACCATTATGTGAGCTCAGAATCTCAACCTGTTGATGCACAATTAGCTTTACTTCTTCCATGTAACTGAATGTTAGCCTGAGTTGCTTCTAGAATAATATATATCTAAACATAGGGAGGAATTTTGTATTCCAAAATGCTGCAGGGAGTTATAGCTGTGAGTTTATTATACCTCTGCAGGGTTGTTTAAACTATACATTAAGTTGCAGCTGATGTGGATGCACCACATAATACTGAAATACTTCATTTCATCCCTGCATATGTCTGCACTAGAAATATGTAGATATGATCATTATTAAGATTCAATTCAAAGGATGCATTGATACTAATCCACAAAATGACACGTGCATTTCACATTATAGTAGCTAATTTATACTTTTATCAGTTTTTACGCCACAGGTACATTACTTTCAAAATTAGGTATCAAAAAGATCATTATGCATCAATTCACCTTGCAGAAACATTGCAGCATTAATAAGATTAAGTAGACTAAATGCTAATCACATCAAAAGATAACCAAAAGCATGACGCTGCTTAAGAATGAGTCAGTTTTTCTGCATTTCCGCTGTTTTATCTGTATCAGGATTACTTATTTGCATGATTTTAAAAAAGGGACTGAATGACACAAGATGTTGTGAGAATGCATGTGGTTTGTTTTAAGACATATTTGGCACAAATGCTTTCTTTTAAGACATTTTTGGTATAAACTACCGAAAAATATTATCTTGCCCATATATGCTAAACAGTGAAAGTTTTCTTGATGTGGACCAGATGGAGGTCTCACCTGGATCTAGACTGGTTTATATAATTAAAATTCTAAATGTGTATGTTTTCTTTTGCTAACCTTTTATTTATGTTGTGTTTTTTTTCTTTAACAACCACATTAAGGGAAACAGATTGCAGATCAGTTCTGTTCAAAAAGCCAATGAAAACAATAACTCATTATATTTAGCTATTCGCAATATTCTTCCTGGGTTACTTGGTTGATTTTCAGAAATAGCCTTTAGGAAAAATCATAAGGTATTATTTGTCTGTGTTGATTGATTTTAGCATATATGCTCGGTGCTCATGTGGTAACCTGCTATGTTCCTGCCCTTGTGCCTGTTCTGTGTCACTTTTTAGCAATAGAGGAAGCTGAGAGATACAACTCTAATGCTACGTTCAGGACAGCGTGTCTGAGCAGCTGAAGCAGCGCCTCATGACCCTGTGAGCATCTGAGGTGCGGAACGCGTTGCAAAAGCAGCAGCTGCTGGAGTTGGAAAAATTGAACTTTTCCTGCTCGATGCGCCACATCAACCAATCAGAGAAGCTGATCTAGGAGCTGACAGGGAGACAGACACAGCCGATGCAGATCATTATGATCACTCCTCTGAAACAGTTTATTAATGCCTAAAGTAACTTAAAATGTCGAAACCTCCCGGCAAAATATGTTTTATTTTATTGTTCTGGTGCCTGCAGTTTGGATTACATACATGAAAAATCTCTTCCAGTCGCTGCAAATATTAGTGGAAAACCATGAAGGGGCGACTGGGCCAGAGGCTGCCGTTAAAGGGGATTTCCAGTGACACCCCTCCGCCATTGTGCAGGGGTCTAAGCGGCTCAGACAGCGAAATAATATTTTAAGACAGGGTCATAATCAAATTGAATGAAGTTCTCAGGTGGACTTTCTCACTTAAAAACATATTAAAACTACGCTTAGCCACTTATAACATCAAATATAGCAAAGCCGCTCTCTGCCATTAAACACGGGAGCAGCAGAAGCAGCAGACGCATCTGGACACACTTTACTGGTCGCGCTGAAGGAACATCAGAGATGCTCTCGACCCGCTTCTGACCTTAATGTTAACAAGCATAAAAATGAAGCAGCAGAAGCTCTTTTGCTGCTTCCAGCATTTACAGTCTGAACGTAGCATTAAAAAAAAAGCAGCGTTTAAAGAAGAAAATCTTCTAAAACAGAAAATGACTTAAAGGACACATTCCTGAATCTCCTTTTATCTGGAAGGCGGGGTTGTGTTGTTTTTCTTGTAAGTTATAGTTATAAACACGGTGAACATTAAACTGCATTGCAGGAAAGTACTACAGAACCATATTTAATAGATCTAACAAAACACTACTCTAAAAAAGTCTAATTTTCCCCTCTTACATGCAAAACACATAAAAAAGTCTCTGAACTTCTTAAGTACTTTTCCCCCAGGTTTTTGATACAAATATGTACTTTATTTCTATTTATGTGTTTATTTGTCACATTTCTGTACATTTGTCAGTATTAGCTATGAAGCTAGTTTTCAACTGTTGTCCCTGGGCAAGGTGTATAATACCAACAACAATTCTAAAAAAAAAAAAATTATAAAACAAACATAGAAAATTAAAAAATGGAGGCTACATATTTATAAAGGCAGGTCACACAGTTTTAAACATAGACATATGCACAGATATTTCCAAAGCAATACCCAATTCCTGACATTTGGCTGAGTCATGCACCAGGAGATCACTAAGGTCTAATGATCACATTGTTGATTTGATTTTCACTAGAGTCCTGAATGTGTTAAAATTCTCTGATAGTGAGATGGTTACTGTTCCAGACTAAAGGGCACTTCACAGTCTCCTCTAACCATAGACCAAGTGGGTTTGCCAGAAGATTTCATTTTTATGAATCCCCTTAATGGCGGTGGTGCAAGTCCATTGACTGCTTCATACACCATGCAATTTAAGGTGTTCAAATTCTCTAAGTTGAGGAGATTAAACTTTAAATATTTCTAGACAAAAAGTTGATAGAAGTTAAAATATGTTCTTATTTAATTAATTTCTCTTTTGTTTTAAGGACTTCGTGTTATTATCCTACATCAGGTTCATATAAAACTGAAATCTTGCATACAGAATTTAGTCTTTTCTCCCTGCAG
This sequence comes from Cyprinodon diabolis, assembly GCA_030533445.1. Classification (NCBI taxonomy): domain Eukaryota; kingdom Metazoa; phylum Chordata; class Actinopteri; order Cyprinodontiformes; family Cyprinodontidae; genus Cyprinodon; species Cyprinodon diabolis. Next base: position 8,586,275 of record CM060085.1, read on the forward strand.
CATACTGTGTTGACTTTGCTTTCTGCTGTTGCTCTGGATTTAATGCTGTCGGCGTGTGTTCTCTCTGCATAGTGCCGTGGATGATGATGAAAAGGCTCTGCTGACATGCATTGTGAGAAATATGAATGGCATTAGAAACCACCTCCTAGCGGAGTTCAAAGAAGGTTTTCAGAAACAATGTTTCATGATTTCTGTATTTCCTACCGAGGCAGAAAATAACAACAGCTGAGATAGTTGTTAAAGCTGAACATGGCTGACACTGTGACCCAGTAACAACGTGTCCAACCTGTCCTACTTTCTTTGTGTCCATTTAACGGCTCTTGGTTGTCATGCGCTGTATCTCTTCAGCATGCTTTGAGCTTCAGTTTAATCCAACAAGATTTATCTTTCTGATATTTATCTTTGATGTAGAAGACAAGAATCAGAATAGAATAAGGTAAAACAGTTCGCATCTATCTCGGTCTTTTTAAGCCTTCAACAGCTTTTAGCTGAACGTAGCATTTAGCTTCACCCATCGTCATAGCTTCCATTTTTTATGCTTAAGAGAAGCATCCCCATATGATGATACTGCCACCTCCATGTTTTACTATGGCATTGATGTGTGCTGGGGGATTGGAGCACCTACTTTTAGTTGTTGCTTGCTATGATATCCCTCCAAAAGGCCAAATCTGTGGATTGCATCATAATTTGCTTAATTGTAAAGTGGAAAGAAAATGTCTTCTTTCTTTTTTTTTTTTTTTTTTTTTTACATTCCTAAAAACATTATATTCTTTAAAAAAAATACAGCAACTAAATAACTTTAGAAGCCCAGAAAATAACTGATGGCTTACAGTATACTTTGTTTATATTAAAACATGAAAAGCACCTTCAATCTGAAACGAGATCCTCTTGTTAAGGTGGATTATTTTTATATTTCCTAACCGTCTACAGCACCGCTCCCCTCGACCCTTCCAGCCTTCACTATAAAGGCATCATCACACCCCTACAAGCATCACACAAGACATTCAGCCCGACTAAATGGTTCGGCCAATTACATTGATTTTAGAGGAGCTATGTTGTTTGCATTAGTGCAGGAAAATGGGCTGCCATTTCCCATGTTGGTGAGAATTAGGGTCTGCTCAGAGTCTATAATGGATTGAGTACCAATCAGCAGACTCTTCTTAACCACATATCACATTCTGCTCTTACACTATTAGAAACTCCTTTTAAGTATTTCTAATTGCTTGAGCAGATGTATTCTTAGCTCCTGCAGGGAGGATAGAGACGCATCGCTTTGAGGCTAACTATTATTATAAACTAAATGGTTGGATGTACCTCGTCCTCTCAAACCGTGGATTTTAAAATCTGTTTGATATTTAAAACACTATATGTGAAACAACCTGACTGAACGACATATAAAGAAATTGTTTATGATGTTTGCATTAAATATTTGGCATTTTTGTTCTCAATCTAGATCAATTCAAGCATGTTTTCTGCAGGTGATTCAATCAATGAGGATCCAGAGAGACAACGGATTTAATATGAATAGTTATGCTATAGCATTCAAACATATTATGAAGATTTTTAAATGATATGGCATCGACGATCTGAGATAAATACGCTAAACATCCACATCTAGACATCCGTATCAGACTCTCTAAAAAACTTCTACATATTGAAAACTGCAAAAATATTTAACCCTTCTCCTCCCTTCAGCTAAATAATATGCTAGTAAAATAACAGCTAAATTAAGTAGCCATATATTTGATTTTTGAAATCTGAAATAAGAAAATTTACATTTTAAACTTTGAATAATTGCAAAACTATGCCAATTGTTTCAATACGTCTTTTATTTTCTTGTTTTTCAATGATTTAATGCCAGTAATAGATATTTAGCAAATAGTTTTCTTTGATAGTCTGTGTTAGAATATTTATTTTACCTTATTCTTAAATCACTTGGACTAGATTTACCCTTTTTTTTATTTTATTTGCAAGCAACCTGTTGGTGATTTTTAATTTTCGCCTGCTGTTTATTTTAAACTCTTTATCCGTTTTCTTCCGCAAGTTTGATCTAAGTTGCCTTTTTTTGCTACCATTTAGTGGTGAAATGAAAGAAAGATGATTTACTTTAGCATCTCTAAGAGCCTAACTTTCATTGCCCTCTCTGGAATTTTTTTTTAATTTTTATTTGTTTTTAGCACTAAAGAAGTTCAATTAAATAAGTTAAGGCCTCATTTTAGACCTGAAGGAAGTAAAAAGAACTCTTTGTTGTTGACTTTATCAAAGAAATCAGAATTGTTTACAATATAGGGAAGAAATGGTAAAGTCCTCTTATTCATAATGTGGGAAATTTGTCTTTTCTTTAAATTATAAAACACTTAAAGACTGGAAGCTTGTCAAAATGTCGCAATTTCCCTGAACCAGCAATAAACCATAACAAATTTCAACCTTTCCGTGCTTTATTCTGGTACAATAGAGTTTGTTGATCAGCTAAAAATTAGGTTGATGCCACAGAGGCCTTCTGTCTTCAGAGACTTGGAGCTCATCGCCAAAGAGAAAATATCAAATACTAGTGGAAGAAAAAAAAAAAAAAATGCCCAGCAGATATATAGTAGATTTGATTAATATCTTTTAATTCTTTTGTTTCTTTGCCAATTTTTTATTTTATTCATATTTCATTAAGTTTTATTTTTCAAATAGATTCCACTCTAGATTCAGATTGCATTTCTTGGTGGCATGAAATGATTTTGAAATCTTCTAGTCAGTTGGACTTAGATCGTTGACTTTTAAAACTTTAGGCTGGAAAATAAAAGATATATAGAAACTCAAATGGTTGACCATCATAATTCCTGCCTTTACATTTATTTCTATATGTCGAAATGAAAATAAATGTTACAGTATTTGCACAAACTCATAATGTTAGACCCTGAACCAGATACATTCACATGCTCTCCAAAACTATAGCACCATAAACTAAGTAATCAAATGTCACTCTCTTGCTCAAGTCGATTTTCAATCTCCAATTTGAGCTTTCTCCAAAATCTATAACTGCAGCTCTTAACATGAGGTGTAGAGGGTTAAAGGTGCTCTGGGATGCAGTCAGGTTTGGGGTTAACTGCTCTGGCAAAGATGATTTTGCCTTCTGAAGGGATCTGTAGGCTCGTCGGTACGATTCTGCTGCCAGAGGAAGTTTTATATCACAGCTCTCTTTGTCTCGCTTTAAATGGAGCCCAGGGATGTAATTTAAGACCCCCTTACCTTGTAAAGACAGATGTCTATTTGTATGTATAGCTAATGTATGATCAAACTGCATTCAGGCCTCATGTAGTTGGCAATGAGCACAACAGAAATGCCTCTCTAGCCACATATCATAGCTGTCTCACAACAAGCCTCGCCTCAAAATAATTTCTTAATCCATTAATTGGCGTGGAGCAGCATTTGGGGCCGGGCTTTTTGTTCAGTATGTTTTTCAGTGATGCATACTAATCATATAAAGTGATCCTTTGTACTCAGGTTGACAGCAGCAGCAAGAGCTTTTAGACACACACACATACGCTCGGTGAGGCATGTGTCTGGGAGCGCCGACGGCAGAACGAGTGTATTATTTTCCCTGAAGAGTGTTATTTTCCTGTCAAGGCTTGATGGCAACGTGCCAACAGATGTGACAGGGAGTGATCATCCCTCCTTTTATACAGTAGAGCGAGAGAGAGCAGGGGAAGAGGGATGGAAGAGGACGGAGAGAGGAAGACAGGCAGAGTTGCCGGGCTTCCATCAGGGCATTTTTATGCAAATTCTGATATACAAGATTTGAAAAGCAGCAAGGAAGTGGCTAATTCTAATGAATTCCCGTCTCTAAAACTTTTTTGAAGAGACACGATAGAATATGTCATATTAGCATCCTCATCTGATCACCCAACACAGGCATTGTTTGCCTGTTAAGATCCTTTTTCCAGGTATTTCTTGAGATGCTACCAAGTAAATGATCTTTATTCATCGTTTCTATTACCTGTACATTGCAACGTCTGCGTTGTAGCTTTTATAATTCTGCAAAAAAGGTTGCTGTTTGTTTTTCCACATTTGCAACGGGCTGTAACTACTTCATTTTGACTTTTAGATTATGTTTATTGTCATTATCGGGGAACAATTAGTGAGAAGTTTCAATTCTTTAGTTTCTTTGTTTTATGATTTAATTTGTTAATAACTTGAATGTTTGTATAAATATTAATTTAAATGTAATAATTTGAAAAGAGGTATTAGGTAAATGTTTTGAAAGTGAGGAGAGGGACACTCCTCACCTTAATGACTAATCTTACCCCCTTCATTGAAACGAAGCTATGTCCCAAAACTTCCCTACTTACCTACAGTACATAGTAGGTTCTTGCATGTCATGGTCTGACCTTTGTCTGGAAATAGGGCTTTAGTTTCAATCTCTTAATTCTCTGCTGATTCTTTCCATTCTCATGTTGTAGGTTCCAGTTGTGTTTCAGCTTTAGTTTTTTTGGTTGTTTTTTCGCATATGTTGTGAAATTTCCATCAAACTCCCTAAGAATTAATGTTGAAACCCTTGATGGCTAGCTTATTATTAGATTTACAGTTTTTTTTATTAGTTTTTTGTTTTTTTTGTAAAATAAAGTCAGATATAAGGAAAGTTTTCCTCTCTTCTGTAGCTGTGTGCATGCTTGGCGTAAGCGATTGCTGTTGAGTCAATGAGTCACTAAATTAGCTGTTTCTTCTTAGGTAGAAAACCTTGAACCAGTCTGACTATGATCTGGTTGAAATGTCTCAGTAAAGTGAGAGAGGTCTGTAATTTTCATCATAGGTACACTTCAACTATAAGAGACAAAATGAGAAGAAAAAAAATCCAGGAAATCACATTGTAGGATTGTTAAATGATTTATTTGTAAATTATACTGGAAAATAAGTATTTGGTCACCCACAAACCAGCAAAATTTCTGGCTCTCACACACCTGTAACTTCTTCTTTAAGAAGTTCTTCTGTCCTCCACTCGTTACCTGTATTATTGGCACCTGTTTTAACCCGTTATCTGTATGAAAGACACTTGTCCACAGCCTCAAACATTCACACTCCAAACTAAACCATTGCCAAGACCAAAGAGCTGTCGAAGGACACGAGGACGAAAATTTTAGACCTGCACCAGGCAAGGAAGAGTGAATCTACAAAAGGCAAGCAGCTTGGTGTGAAAAAAATCAACATTGGGAGCAATTGTAAGACAACGCACGATCTCATCCCTTACGGTCAAAATGATAATGAGAACGGTCAGCAAATATCCGAGAACTACACGGATGGACCTGATGAATGTCCTGCAGAAAGCATGGAACAAAGGCTACCATAAATAATACAGTACACAGAGAGGGACTCAAAGCCTGCAGTGCCAGATATATCCCCCCTGCTCAAGGCAGTAGATGTCCAGGCCCACCTGAAGTTTGCCAGAGAGCATATGGATGATCCAGAAGAGGATTGGAAGAGAACCATGTGGTCAGATGAAACCAAAATAGAACTTATTGGTAAAAACCCAACTCGTCGTGTTTGGAGGAAGAAGAATGCAGGGTTGCATTCCAAGAACACCATACCTATTGTGAAGCATGGAGGAGGAAACATCATGCTTTGGGGCTGTTTTTCTTCAAAGGGACAGGAAAACTGATCTGTGTTGAGGGAAGAATGAACAGGGCCATGTATCGTGAGATTTTAAGCCAAGACCTCCTTCCATCAATGAGAGCCTTAAAGATGAAACATGGCTAGATCTTCCTGCATGACAATGATCCAAAACACACTGGAATGGCCTAGCCAGTCACCAGACCTCAACCCCATAGAAAATTTGTGGAGGGAATTGAAAGTCTGTGTTGCCCAGAAAAAAGCCCCGAAACATCACTGCTCTAGATGAGATTTGCATGGAGGAATTGGCCAAAATACCAGTTACAAAGTGTCCAAACCTGGTGAAGACTTACAGGAAACCTTTTACCTCTGTCATTGCCAACAAATGAATTTAGGCTGTTGGGATTGAACCGGGTACTTACAACCTTCTCAGAGCACAAGCGGACAGCTCTAACCACTAGGCCAACACTCTCCCATACTGCTCCTCCATCAGTGCTGCCAGTTTACGCACGCTTCCCGGACTGCGTACAAAGCCTCCATCCCTTCAGGGCTTTGATCACATTTAAACACCTGTCCTGCATTGCCCCTCGCTGTGTGCCACCTATGTAATTAGAGTACCTTACTGATCTGTATTTGTCTTTATTGGATGGGGGGTGGAGGTCCCGGTTACAGTTTGGTTGATTTGGGGGAAAATTAGCAGCAGAAGAACGGGATCTGAGTTAGTTTTGGTTTTTGTGTTGCAGCTGATGCCGCTGTTGGAGGATGTGTGGAAACTGCAGAAGTTTTGACATATCAGCTACAGTGGGAGACTGCTGCGCATCATATAACCTTTAAGATTTTTTGGGGACCTATGTTAGCATCTTGGATCCTCTTTTTATGAAGACATTTTTTTGGATACCCAGATCTGGATATGTTGGAAGCTGGTGTCCATAAGGTGCGACAGTCTTTTGTCTTGAATCTTCTCTACTAGTATAGTGCGCTTCATGTAGTGGAAGAGCTGGTCTCAAGTTTTTCTGAGACCTCTGTGATCCATAAGGTGCAACAGTCTTTTGTCTGAAAGTGCCAGGTCTGTGATGTTCTTCCTCGCTTCAACTGGTAGAAGACTAAATATTTGAGTGTTAAACAATATAAACATTGTTCAAAATGTTCAAATCGGGTTTTCCTAATTGGTCCAATGGTTGAAGCATTAATGTTCTGGATAAATAGTAGCCCAAACGGAGATATGACTTTGATTTGTTCAGTGGGACACATTTAGCCACTGAAGATGGATAAAGTGGTCCTGTACCTGTCTACTGATGTCAAGCATTGGTATTTCACCCTGGTTGGCTTGTTACAATGAGTATGGATCATGTAAGGCGCTCAACAAGTTCAATTGATTTATTTGTTGTTTTAATCAGATGCTAACAATTAATAGCATGCTCAATGGACTCACTAAATCCACTTGTATTCCCCTCATATCGTTCCTCAGTAATCAGATCTTCGGAGCCCACTCTACCTGAGGATCCAAATGGCTCTCTGATGAATTGACTGATAAATAGCAGCTCCAGCAGATTAAATGGTTACTGTTTCATTTTCACGTCTAGAAAGTCTGTGGGTAAACTCTTGTGTATTCTGTCTCTCTTTTCTCCTTTACCCTCTCCATTTAATTCTTTGCTAACTGACAAAACAAAGAAAAGCTAAACAAAGCAAAAGGAAAGAAAGAAGATGCCATTAATGGTTTTGTTTCCACAGTGGTACAGTTCAATGACCAGCCTCATCAAATGATGGAGATTGCAAGCAGGCCGGTAGGAATGCCAGATAGAGCCCCCCCCATGTGACGAAAGGCAGTTTAATTTAGATAATTATCTCACAAATTAACCACAAACTCCTTGCCTGTTAATTACCTGTCTGTGGGAGTGACACAGTAAAACAAAACCACAACCAGATGAGCTTTTGTTCACACCTTCTTGGGGGGGCTCATAAATTGGTTACGCCCCTGCTGAAAGGCCAGATAACCCTTTGAAGGAACAACCTCTAAAACATTTGATAGGCTAATGGGGAATATTGTTAGCATCCTAGTTTGTAATTGGACGTCATAAATCCGGCCCAGGTGATGGGGCAACAAAAGAGGGGTTTTGTGCGGGTGTCAAGGCCACTGCGCGACTTGTAAATCCTTCCCCCCTCTGAATGGTGCTATCTGACGGCCCACATACAGCTGCATCACAAGATGCACGGCCACCGTTTCCTTTCGCATCGATCCAATATTAGTGCTTTGGGTGTTTGGATATCTAGATTTATGTATCTTCTCCAGCAGTGTTAATAAAAGCCCTGTTCTTATCTTTGTGTCTGCTGAAGGTGATTCTGTCAGGCGCTATTAACCTTGGCTTTATAATGACAGCTCGTCTGATTAGTTCCAACACTTAAAACTATGACATTTTCAATTGCATATTTTCTGCCTTTGGCTCTCAGCAGCTTTAAGAATCACATTTTAGTAATTTATGTCTTAGTTGATCTACTGCATCATGCGAACATATTCATACTCCTTACATTTTATTTACATTTTTACATTTTGTGCTTCGCTGTCGCATAATGATATTTATGGAAAGAATAATTTTACAAGGCTCTGCATTTTTTATTTCATTAAAATCTAGCTATACATTTCTAATATTAAATATTTCCACTCAAACTTAGATACATTGAAAAGAAAAAAAAATTCTTCAAGTTGCTTTTAAAAAATGCAAAACAACACAGAAACTAGCCAAAGTAAATCTTATCTTCTGGGAAAACAATTACCAGATACGCGGTTTAACAAAAGTCTCCTAAGTGCATAAAAAAATAAATGTCTTTGATTCCGGTCGCTGTCATGGAGGTTTTATTTATCTCTTCCTGTCATTGATTTAAAAGTTTTACTATTAAACCCAAGAAGCAGTGATGCCAGAGACCTTTATCGTTGCATTAGATCCGAGGACAAGTTTAATGTCAGCCGCCTCTTAGAGCTGCACAAGGTTAATGGCAGCATCTCTCACTTCATGTTTCTAAGATTTCCTGTACCTTGAGGATTAATTGGGATCTGCTCAAGTGAAAGGCTGTTGGTTCCCCTTGATTTGAGCGATAAATTAGTTTTTTTGTACATTTGAAATTGACAGTTTGCTTTGATAAAATATCAGAGTAATGCCATTTTCACAATCAATACCTGACATACACACCAGATGTCAGTCTCAAATTTGAAGTGGAGCTTTAATGAAGTTATGATAAATATATTAGGTTTGAATAAATCTAATAAATTAGATTTAGGTTTTCTAATCCGCCAATGTTAACATTAAGGTTAGCCGCCAGAGAAAGGGGTAAACCCAAGGTATTAAATTAGGGTTTATGTGTCGACTAAGGTTCACAGACCGTTGTTTTAAGTTTCCACCACAACTTCCTGTGTGAACTATTACATGTGAGTGACAGCAATTTAGTGGCAAAGGTATTAACGATCAATGAACAAAGAAAAGTTTTGAAATATCTCTATAAAAAGCAATCAGAGGTAAATTAAGTCAATTTATTTATTTATTTTTTTACAATTTATAGTTTACTCTTCCATGAAAAACCTTAACATGGTGATATCATCAGAGGTGGGCTTCTATAAAAACACTAAATTATAATTTAATACCAGACTGTCAAACTGATTAACAATAGATGTTTGAAAGGATTAACAAATTGCTTTCAAATCCCTGTCAATAATTCTGTGATAGAAGTGTTAATGAACAGCTTTCTGAACCAATACTACGGGCAAGACTCCCCATGGATCTGAAACCTCATCACTGCAAAAAATTACTGCAAACAAACCAAAAAAATAAATAAAAATACACTTACTCTTGGAGGCTGTTCAGCTGCTATTGCAGATAACTTTGTATAATCCATTATGATGCAATATAACACATTTCATCCTACATTTTCTATAATATGCATTTATGGTATGTTATATTTAATTGTGCATTTCCAAAGGATCCATGATTATTTATGCATGATCAATGTTTTTCTATATGTGTTTTGCAACATTTTTAGGGAAGTGGCGGCCTAGTGGTTAGGGCATAGAGCTTGGAATCCACAGGTTCTGAGTTCCAGTCCCACTCCCACAGACTGCCACTCTGGCTCTCTGAGCAAAGACCCTTAACCCCACACTGCTCCCAGGGCTCCGCACAATGACAGCCCACTGCTCTCCAAAATGATGGGTTAAATGCAGAGAGTGAATGTCTTTGCTCTTTACTTGTGACAGTGTAGTGACGATAAAAAAAAGCTGGAAATAAGTGATTGTTAAAAATAGCACAGCTAAAATAAATGAAAATTAAAAGGTTTAAAAGTGAGCACAAATAACCCAATGTGAAGGCCTACCAGTTTCATCTGCAGTGTTTCCAGCCATTGGAAAAGTGCTATAAGTGCTGTGTTGATGCTGTTTCACTTTTTAGCGGAAACACCGTCCCTGTAGATGACCGACGCAGGGCTGGCACTGGCTGTTGCAGGCCGGACATTTTGCCCCTTGCCATTAGCAAAATCAACAGTGTAATGTGTCTTCCAGTTGTTGCTTTGCAGCTGTCGGGAAAAAAAATGCCAGTGATGTGTGACCATTCGTTGACATTCCTATGCTTTGAAGCTGACCTAATTGTGAAAAAAATGTTGTCCCTTCCTGGTTGCATGAAGGAAGTGTTGGCCCCAATTTCCAATAAAGCTAAAATAAATATAGGTAAATAAATATAGATGGCTAAAAAATAGTTTACAGATATGTAATTGATTAATCCGTGAACACTTTATAAGCCATTCATAGATGTTCACTAAGCATTCAACATATGATTCATTATAAATATGTTATGGTTGCAAATTTTTATTGTCCTTAAAAAGTAGTAACTTAACATCTTGATAACTGTAAACAATGCTAGATCAAATATATAGTTAAACAGATTAGGCACCCTGTTTGGCAAGAAACTGGCCACCCTTCATTAATTCCTAATAAACATTTATAAAGGAGTTATTAACAAATACATACTAATAAAATTAACTATTTATTACCCATCTATGAGTGGAGGTTTATTGTTAAATTGTACTAGTGTTTGAACAGAAACTCAAAACATGCACAATAACCCCCAAAAAAAATCTAATGGAAAGGGAGCGGCAGAGTCGTGCAGTAGCTTTACAGACAATTTATGCGCTGTTATGCTGAAATCACAACAAAAAATATTTAATAGTCTCATCAAGGGCAACATTACAGCAGCAACCTGGCGAGAAGCAGCAGCAACAAACTGAGTTAGGTAGGTCCAAGGGCGTAGGTTTGATTTCAACTTTGGTAGGGACACTATTCTAGAGTTTCATTGGTCCTTTGCAAAAATATGCATGCTCTTTTTTATGCTTAATGTGAGCTTCAGGGCTCATTTTGTTAAAAGAGAACAGCAGCATTTCTTGCTACATTAATACAAATCTTATAAGCACTACATGCACTAGATGCTGTTTATCAATATTTAAAGACTCACTGGTTCTGATGAATGTGGAATTAGGACTTTTTCCACTTTGAAAAGGATTGCATTTAAATTTACCTGCGAGTAAGACAGTGTCTGTTTGACCAAATATAGTCTATAATATGTGGATTTATCCTGTGTTTTCTTTTGAAGATATAGAATTGTGCAGAGGTAAAACCCACTCTTATTTTTTTTTAATCTAATATGTTCTCTCTGGATCATGCAAAATAATACATTCAAGGGACGGCAAATAAATGTATTGTATTTACATGTGCACTGGAACTATAAGAGGAACTGACACTGAGCATTTAAAATATTAATATTAGAAGTTGTACACCTGGGCTGTAGTTACTCTGTGAAACTAATTTCATGCATTTTATCTATGGCTGAAACAATTAATCATATTAACAAATTATTTAAATAATCGTGAGCTAATTTAGTAATTGATTAATCGTAAACTGGAGTATAGGGCCACTAAAATGTGCCTTTAGCCGACAGAGCGACCCACTTAGAGCAGGAATTATACCAAGATTGTAAAAAATATGTAAACATTTAGCATTTAAGAAGTAAAAAAAAAAAAAGTTATTGTCTGTCAATATTCTCCATCCAGAACTCCTCCAAAGGAAACGTTTAAACGTTTCTGTTTCACCTGGTTTCATTTCATAAAAGATCTTCTTTAAGGAGCCTTTGGCTATCTGATTACAAGATAAAATAAAAGAAATCCTAACGTTGTTAACTTACATTTCTCAAGTTCCACAAATCAAAAAACTCTCTCCTGCTTCTTTACAGAACTCCAATCAGAAGCTTTCGCCTGTTTTAGCGTATATAATAAGTTTTTTAATTTGGACTAGTTTCGTAGCCCAATATTAATTTATTTTAGCGTTTTTTTTTTCGCGCTCCAAGCACCCGCGCGCGCACATACAGACTAGAAAACACGCAATCAGAAAGAGAGAAGGCGGAACTTAAGGCAGAATAATCAGAGTTAAACTGAGAGGAAAAGAAGTGGCTGCTGTATAGTAAATTATAAACATGTTGTTCACATCCAATTATTGGTAGGGACAAATAGGTCCGTCAAAAATGTTGGTAGGGACATGTCCCTATGGTCCCTATGCAAACCTACGCCCATGGGTAAGTCCCTGGTGTACACTACAAGTTGGTCTAAATTCAAACCAGTTTAATCAGGAGTCAAATACATGTGGTGCAATTTTATATACATTTTGTTACCGTAACACAGTTGGAAAAATCATCTATTAACATCAAGTCCTTCACTTGGAAGCAAACTTTTCTAATGAGCAAGCATACGATGACAGAAGAGTCTAGTTCCTTTTCAGCATGCTGAAACCTCCAATGTCTTGTTTGCTGCAACAAGTAGGGGTTAGAGATGACAGAGGTGAAAGAAGATTATAAAAAACCAAAAAAGACAAACTGGTCAGGAAGCAGTTTCAATTGAGAGGACAGTCTATGGAATGGCAGCACTGTTCATTGCTTTTTCAGTGAGGAAACCTGGTTAAGAGGAGTTGGGCAATTAGTACTTTCTACTGGAAAGAAAGAAAGTATTGTACAAAACTGCACAGAATACAGCAGAGGCAGTGCTGGATTAATTTCTAAAAGAAAGACAAATATTGGGTAGTATTAATGGTAGTGTCCCTAGGTCTATCCTAGAAACAGACACATTCAGAAGTACTTTTGTTGGAAAGAACACATACAAAAAAACACTAAGGTAGGAGTACTTTCTATGTCAAAGAAACACAAAGATTAAGCAATACTGACAGGAACATCGATTTTTTTCTTTTGATTCATCTTTTTTAACTGTGACAATTGAAGTGCGCAGTTATAGAATCTTTATGCGGTCAGAAAGTGGAGTTTATTGCAGATCGAAAGGTTTTCAATTATCTTAAACCAGTAGAGTTGTGATTTCCTGGCCACCACTGGCAGCTTTTTGATATGATTTAAAGATGTTTTATATATGTATTTTGTATTTAAACTTGTTTTTCAGAACTTTATTTACTTTAAATTTGGCCTATTATATATCATATGTTTAATGGTTATAGAAACAAATAATGTTAGGATTTACAGATCATTTTAAGTGATTCATACCAAAACTTTGCAAAATCTGCGCAGTCGTGTTCTCTGTGTTGACATCAAACAAGTTGTGGCCAAGCTGTAGCTGTGTTCTCCAAAGCAGGTGTGAGAGAAAAAGAAAACCCACATGCATTACTGAATAAACACACACACTAGGAGGGGAGGATCGGAGCTGCACCAATATTTGTGTTTAGCTGCTGTCACATATTAGTCCAAGTCCTCGTCGCTGCTCTCAACACGTACGGCTGCAGGTGTGAACAACTCTTGTGCTAAGAGTGATGCTCTCTGCCGTCACCCCGCCAGAAAGAGAGAGGCGCACACACACACTCCACAGCTGGGGGAGGAGAGGGAGGAGAGCGGGGAGAGATCAATAGTAGTGAGTGTGGAGTTTGGATAATTACAGTTGTTAGCAGGGAGAGGAGAGCTGCTATAGTGGCCTCTCCACTCAGAGTCTCTTATCACTCTCTGGCCTGTCATTACAGCTTTAAATGCTGCTGTGGCAAAGTGGCAACTCTCTTCCGTGTGTGTTTTCCATCCATGTAGTTTCCTTTCTTTGTGATGCCTCTTTATCTCTTCTTCAATTTTTCTCTTATCTTTTCTTTGCTGCTCACACTCTTTGCGTCCCTTTGTCTTCCTTTCCTCACATTATTTACCCTTTTACTGTCTTTGCACTGCATTTCTTCAGCTCTCTTACCAATCCCTCTATCATCGTTTTCCTTTAACCTCTCTAATGAGGTTTCTTTATCCCCATAAACAGCTTGACTGAACCAACACCATCCTCTTCTGTGGTGAACTGCATGTAGGTACAGTCTGTCAACCCTGGCTATGTTTGGCCCTAAGAAAATCCCTGATTTATCATTGAGAGATCAGTTAGAAAGATAAGATCTTTAGTCAAAGCCCCTGTCACAGCTGGACGATTAAGACCTGGCAAAAAGCTGGCATTGACTGGATGTTATGGGTAAGTTTTGTGTAAGTTAAGAGCATGCTGAAGCATCACAAAACACGCTGGCACATGTCGACATACGGCATGACGCTACGGAGTATGTCGACATATGACAGCATATGCTATACGTGGGGCATAAGTTACTCATAAGTTATCTGATCGTTGGCTTAAGTTAAGTGTAAGTTACTCATAAGTCAGGGCGTGAAGTTTATCCGAAACCTATGAGTAACTTGTGCATAACTTAGGCGTAACTTATCAAGAACTTATCTCCAACCTATATCAAAGTATTTGATGTGTTCTAGGCGACGACTGAACGTGTTTCTAACTGAAAGCCACTGCATAATAGCGTATTGTTTTGGTATAAAAGGGGGTTCACATGAAGAAATTGTTGGTTCTCCTCCAGAATTCATCACCATAGGGTGAGCGAGAAGGTGAGTGTGATGGATCCTCCCTGCGTTCACACCCACGGCCACGACCAACAAACTTCCTAGCAGACATGACGCTAAATCTGCTGTGACTGCAAACCTTCTCTCTTTCTTTTTGTTTTAATTTCTTCTTTTTTTTTTTGCGCGGGTGGTAAACAGCAGCTAGGTTAATACCGTGATCAAAGACATCTTTTTATGCAGACCGGGCGCCTCCGAGCGCATCGCTGCACCTGAGGGGAACAGATTTCAATGATGCTTCCTAATGCCCATGAAATTATGCTTGTGCATCATTTTAATGGGCATTATGCTGTGCGTTATGCATAAGTTAGGCTTTCCTTAGACATAAGTTCTGGACTCGATATGAATGCGCTATGTATACGCCCAAAATAAAAAAGGAAATACTGTACATAGAAAATTCAGCGTATGCAAGCGTTTAAGAGATTTTGGGACGTTGGGCAAATGTTGTTTAAATCGGCAACTTGTGACAGGGCCCTTATTATGAAAAACAGATTCAGTGGAGAATACTATTGAAAAAATATTTCAAACCAGCTACCATCTCCACCATAGAGGTAGAAAAGGGAAAGCATGTCCCTTTGTTAGTTAACCTGAATAGAAAAGGAGCTTCTGACATTTCTTTCTGACAATATGCAGAAAGAAATTCTCTTGGTATTCCTCGCCAATGAATCTTTGGCACATGGATAACTGCTACAACATGTTTAGGGGGAGATCAGCAAGGAAAGGCTCTAACTATCAGGGAATCACATTTAACTCTAGGGTAGAGAGCTCAAATTCTAGTCATTGAGGGCTGATCATGATACATCTCTGATCCAATGCCTAGGATTCAAAAACGTCAATGACCTCCATGGTGTCAAGTCGGAGTCTACTGAAGCCACTTAATTACACAACTTTGGATCAGATCTATTCCTTCCTCTGAAAAAGCTTTTATGCACAACTCCACCCCTTCCTGAATTTAAGGCAGCTCTTTTGTTTACTTTTTTTCTTTACTGGATGAACTGATTAATCCAGGTTTGCCTGACCTCAGTAACCATGGCAAGACACACCTGGATTAATCAGTTTGTCGGATAAGTTAAAAGTGTTTATTTAAAAAAAAACAACTAATCGCAGTTACAGCAGCTAGGGCATCTAAGGCAGGAACCTCAGCAGGAGAGAAATACAGGTTAGTAATTATGATGATCAAATTTAGGCAGATGTAATGAAATGAGTAATCCAGCCGGTTATCTGCACCAAGGACAAGAAATCTCTAGATCTCTTCTTTTCTTGTTGCAGATGATAAGGTTCTTTTGGTCGAGGGTTAATGTAATGATATTTTTTCTTTTTTGTTTTCTTTTTAGTTTTAACATCTTTTAACATACCTTCATCTTTCTATAACATAGATTATTTTCATTCTTGTTTTGGACGAATTCAATATCAAGTAAATATTTCTAAAGTATTCTACTTGGCTTAATGAATTTGTTTTTCAACTAAACCAACCCACCATGGTTCTTTTTGTAGATAAATGTGTGGCATCTTCTTTTCATCTTATAACTACACTGCTCAAAAAAATTAAAAGAACACTTTGAAAACACATCAGATCTCAATGGGGGAAAAAATCATGCTGTTTATTTATACTGGTATGGACTGGGTGATGTGTCGGGAACAAAAAGATGCCACATCATTTGATGAAAATTAAAATTATCAACCTACAGAGGGCTGAATTCAAAGACACCCCAAAAATTTCAATGAAAAAATTATGCGGCAGGCTAGTCCATTTTGCTGACATTTCATTGCAGCAACTCAACATAGTATTCAGTAATTTGTATGGCCCCCATGTGCGTGTGTGTATGCCTGACAACGTCGGGGCATGCTCCTAATGAGACGACTGTTGGCGTCCTGGGGTATCTCCTCCCAGATCTGGACCAGGGCATCACTGAGCTCCTGGACAGTCTGAGGTGCAACCTGGCGGTGTAGGATGGATCGAAACATAATGTCCCAAAGGTGTTCTATTGGATTTGGGTCAGGCTAGCATGGGGGCCAATAAATCGTATCAATTCCTTCATCCTCCAGGAACTGCCTGCATACTCTCGCCACATGAGGCCTGGCATTGTCGTGCACCAGGAGGAACCCAGGACCCACTGCACCAGCACAGGGTCTGACAACGGGTGCAAGGATTTCATACCGATACCTAATGGCGGTCAGGGTACCATTGTCTAGCCTATATAAGTCTGTGCGTCCCTCGATGGATATGACTCCCCAGGCCATCATTGATCCACCACCAAACCGCTCATGCTGAACGATGTTACAGGCAGCATAACGTTCTCCACGGTTTCTTCCGACACTTTCACTCCTGTCATATGTGCTCAGGGTGAACCTGCTTTCATCTATGAAAAGCACAGGGCGCCAGTGGCAGACTTGTCAATTCCGGTGTTCTGTTGCAAATGCCAATCAAGCTCCACGGTGCCGGGCAGTGAGCACAGTGCAAATTGTTGATCAATTTGATTATTACTGGTCCTCCTAAAAATATTTTGCCCTTGTGTGTAAAATGTTTCTGTAAAACCTTCTACTTGCAAATGACTTTAATGTTAAGAATAAAGCACAAACAAACCAAGCCACCATCAGAAGGCTTATATTTCGACCATTCGTAGCAGTTACATGCAGTAAGGCTGAATTCTTATCATTGTTTTATGGATTCAAAGTTTGAAACTGGTTTCTTTTTGATCATGTTACGCTTTTATATGTGTGAGTGTTGCTTACTTACATTTTTTTTTTCAAAAAATAGTACATTAAGCCTGTTTTGCATTCATTTTAGTGAATGCATTCATGGCTTACTCATTTTCTTCCCTCATATCTCTTTTTGCATATCTTAAAACGTTAATCTGCTTTCTATATAATCGGATCAGGTTTCAGTCATAGTGTCAGGGTCTATTTGCTCCATTAAAGGGGCTAATGACATAACTGTAAAAAAGAAAGAGGGCAAGCGAAATGGGGTTAAAGGGAGCAGGGAACCAGATGTGCACAAGAGTAACAAACAAATTAATTATGATATCAAGCTTATCTTTTTACTGTCATTCATATCCAGTTTTCTTCATCCCTTTTCCTTATTCTGTCCTTGGATCAACGTTCCTGCCATATATTTTCTGAAGGTTCTTGCTTAGGTTCTCAGGAGGCAGAGGTTTTGCTGTCCACCCAGAGATTTCCTAGTTCCTGTTAAAATAAAACTGCTTTGCCAGACAGAACCCCAGTTAGAGGATCCTAGTTGTTTTAGCATTTCAGTTTTGTATTTTTGTCGGTTTCTACTCTTGTTAAGGAGACTTGTCAGACATAAGGAGATGCAAATGATCAAGAGAAGAATTAGATGGTGGCAAAAAAAGAGCATTTTGTCCCCTCCAGGCTGTTCTAATTTAGATGGAACAGGATAAGCTGAAGATGAAGGGATCAGTTGCATCTTTCAGAAGGAATCTAAGTATACTAGAAGTAGGCCAGGGATACATAAATGCTTGAAGCAAGGCTGTCAGAGATTTAGCTTAGAATTATTGTGGTCTGTAGGTGGTGCATAAATGTTTTACATAGATGAAAATAAGATTCTGATTGTACATAAGAATATGACCAAACACAAAAGCAAAGCTGAAACTTGCAGTAATTTCATGGCTTTAAATTATTTACTCAGCCATTGTTATTAGGAATAAGTAAACCAAGACCTTATGCTTGATTTAAAAGAGTTTATTTAAATTTCTTAGTCTCGGTCACGATTACATATCAGATGAAAATATTTTTTTTCAAATGATTTATTTATTTTATTTTTTCTTCTTCAGGGAAGATCTATCCAAATTAATTAACTTTTGTTTCTGGGACAAATAATGATTTCTCTCTGCTACATTAAGAGTTGCTGAAAATGTTCAGAGGGTCTGAATTCTTTTCCAACCTCCAGAACATATCGTCCACTGCAGTGCTATTTTGACTACGTTCACACCGCAGCCTGAAGAGGCCCAAATCCGATGTTTTTGCCCACATGCGACCTGGATCTGATCTTTTCATGGCAGTCTAAACAACAAGGATCCAATTTTTTCCAATGCGACCCAGGCCACTTGGCTCTGTGGTCCTGAATCCGATACAAATCTGATCTTTTTAAATGCGACCTGTGTTTGAACGGCCAGGTCGCATTCATCCGACCTGAACGCCATTAGTAACAGACATAGGTCACTATTCTGCGTCTTGCTACACAGAGGCGGCAAGAAAAACAAACACCATGGCGGACAATGATGTGGAGACCAGTATGTTTTTTAACCATCTTGAAAACATGCTCTTTCTAGTTCAGACATAGGGCTTATAATTTAACATTAGTTCAAATTTTATATTCATTTTTACAGGTTCTAAATCTGCTTCATCTTTCACTGTGTTGTTTTTTTACACGTGATCCCACATTCCACTGGATCCCTCTGATGGCAAATTTTATGGTGGAATTGATGATGGTGAGCTTCACAGGTCAAACTACTTTTACTCATTTACCCAAAGGACATTATTTCATGCGTGCTGGTTTGTTGGGAAATGTTATGCCCTCCATGATTTCTTAGAGGGCAAAGTTTTCCTCCTTCCAAAATCTCCTATGGATAGTATGCTAAAGCGGTCTGATTCTAGTTGAACTTTAACATTAAAGAGCAACAGGATGATATTTCAGGATTCTTTGGGACTTTTTTTTTTGATAATGTGGCTTTTTTTCAGGGCTAACCTGTTTCGATGGCCATATGACACAATAAAGCGCTTGCTTTTAATGCTTTTGCAAGACTCTTTAAATCCATTTCATGACCATTACACAGCTATAAATTTCTTGTATATATAAGGTAAATGTGGGATGTCATGATCTATGACCAAAAATAGCATTTTCTGTTACAATTTAAAGAAAGAAAGACTTTGGTTTATCATAATATAAAATTACTCAGTATTGTTAGATTTTTTTTCAAAAAGTATCCATGTATAAAGCAATAGAAAAACAAATGAGTAAAATAAAAAGACAGATGTTTTCCTATTTTCCCATGATTGTTTCCTGGTTGTTTTGGACTTTTTTTCCCAGTTTGGCAAAAATTGATTGGATCTAAAGAAATGCTGAATGTGTGTAGAAAAAGTAAATAAAACTTTTTAAAACTTTTGTAGAAAAACTGAACAAAGGTAAATTAAACTGAACTCAGACTTGGTTTTTATATAATTCAACAAAAATATAATATTTGTGTTCTGTTCTTTTTTCAAACACTAAAAGATCACAGAGCTAAATAGAACATGTCTGACCAACAAATTAGAAGAGTTTGTCTTTGAAAGATTGGGGGGAAAAAATTGATCTGTTGCTGTTTTATGCTCCATTAAATACCCAGAGTAACATTTAACATTGCTGATATGAGTATGTCCAGGGTTAGGCTGCTTAAAATTTAAGGTTTCGGGATTTTATCAGTATTATGAATAATATTTTTTGCCTACTTTCGGGCCAGGATACATTAATGGATGCCATCTGTTCTATAAAGTCAATCAAGGATATTTTTTGGGTGCCTGAAGAAAACCTAAATGTTTCTCAAATGTCAGATCTGCATGTTTGTGGTCCCTTTGATGGATTTACCTTTTGTTTAAATTGTCATGTATAGCTTTTAGTTCTCACAGATGCTGCTTAAAACTGTTGGGAGTAAATAATTCCCATTCAACCCAAAAGAGAAACAGCACCGCTGTCTGTGAATGTGTTTCGGATCTCAGGAAGTCCTACATAGCCACTCGTGCAGCTGTGTCTAAAAACCCACTCTCTCTGCATGCATTACAAGCATTGAGTCGGAGTATCACAATGAAACAGGAAATCACAGCAAGGATAAAAATCCTCTCTGGTGCGCTCTCTCTCCTGTCTTCATACAAAACCCTCACAAATAACCCGCTAATCTCTGCCTGTGCCTGCGTGCCATTCAAGGCTTCCTCCAATTAAAAAGCATCAGGGAGTCGAACCCGCCATCTTATTTATCATATTAATTAGAAACTCCCCTGACAACAAAGACAGACCCACAGCTGTGGAGGAGAAGAGAGAGGCCTGGGAAATGAAGGACGGTTTGATTTGTTGTCTTGCTAATGTGACACCTATTATACAGGTTAGACCTCGAATACAAAGATGCTGCAACAGCATATGTTAATGGAGTGCACGCAGGTGTGCTTCATATGTGTGTGTTGAACACAAGGGATCTTCTTTCACCAAATAGTTTGCCCATGTATTTATTCACAGCTTGTTGTTTATCTTGTGGGAAAACTCATTAATCAGTGGTTGTCATTAGTTATTACAGTCTTTTTGGATGTAATGTCCAACAATATGATGTCTTCAGTTGATTTTGATTTGATCCAAGAGTGGAAGAGGAAGGGTTGAACATCTGGACGTGTTGTAGATGGTCCTCGGATATGTATTTTAAATTAGATTTAAATGAAAAGTCAAAGGTCGATTAAATACTGTAAAAACTCTGGAGTCTGGACTAAGAGAGGATTCAACACTGTTCAGTGTAACTTAAATTGGCTTTTAACTGTATGTTCAAATCAAATGTCCTTTAAAGATATTTTTATTGTCAGATGAGAAACACATTAAGCTGTTTTGGCCTAAGAAAACTGTGGCCTTAACCAATCAGGTAATCAGAACACAAACAGGTACGCTAGAGAACTCTCAATAAAGGCTTGAATAATCTGACACTGATGACTGGAAATAGGCAGTTTAGACACTGGAGCAGGGGACACAGAACCTAGGCGAAGCTAGACAGGTGAATGGAATGAACATTCAAGACAGTCATCAGGGCTAAGATCGTGGCTTAAATGGTTGACACCTTGTCTTACTAAAAATCCATTTGAATCATCCAAAACAGTTTCTTGATGGATAACTCACTCTGATATTAAGATGGTGAAATACCATTATCGCAAGGTTTGTGGAAAATTAACTGTCATGATTTTCTTAAGGGATCTGACCCACATGCAGTAAACCACTCAGAGAACCAGGGTAAAAGTTTTAACAAGTTTACTGATAAGATCAGCGGGGTAGGATTCAGGAAACTCGGTGTACTGGTGAACTGGAACTGGAAGAAGGAAGTATCAGTGGTTAGTTCAGGATCCATGGGAACTTAGAGCGATGACTCGGAGAAAACGGAACTCACGATAGTGAAGAAAACTTTCTTCCAAGAATCCAGTCGGTGTGGGTTTATCCAGAGGAAGAGACTCTTTGGAGGGCGGACAGGTTTAGACTTGGTTGGACCTTGAGGAGCTATTGAGCAGACTGTCACTTGGAAATCCTGGAGGACTTGAACGGAACTTATGGAGGTTTATCCCCTGCTCAGTGTGAGACTCAAACAATCCTTCCAGGGGATGAAGGCCAAACATCCAGCTTGCAGGATGGCTTCCAAAAACTGGCAAACACTCTGCCGTCGAGGTACTGACAGTCCATGGCTCAAATAGTCTTTAGTGATGAGTCAACCAGCCGCAGGTGTGTGGGAGGACCAACGAGAACAGGGCGCCACCTGGTGGTGGAGGGAGAAAATACAAAAACACAACCCACACAAACTGGATTCCTAACATTAACTAGCTGATTCTGGTAGCCCGCCAGATTAAAATTAACTTTCCCATTTCAGTTTAGAAATATGACCAGATACCAAACTATGAATGTGCCGGAGGTCTATTAATATGACTAGATGTGTAAGGTTGGGTTAGACCTCCCTAACTAACATGTATCCACAGGAATAAAGTAAGTGTATATGCATTTTTAATATTGTATGTTTTCTTTATTGTTCAACTTGTATAATTTTCCAACCATAGTAACAGAGTGGCGGCCTAGTGTTAGGGCATGGAGCTTGGAATCCTGAGGTTCTGAGTTAAAGTCCCTCTCTCTCAGACTGCCACTCTGGGTCCCTGAGTAAAGACCCAGCACAATGCCAGCCAACTGCTCCCCAAGGGGATGGGTTAAATGCAGAGTGTTCATTTCATTGGTCTGTACTTCTGACAGTGTAATGGCAATAAAAAAGCTAGAAAAAATAAACAAGTAAAAGTCTAAAATTGATATGAAATGGATGTTAATGTTGACAAGAATACTTTACTTGAGAAAGGTCAACATCCTGTAAAAATGGACGGGTTTCTGTGCAATGACAGGATACATTAAAAAAAAGCATTTTGTAGAGACTACCTCAAAGATGGAAGGCTTACTCGGAGGGCAGTTACGGTTTAACTGAGCTGTTGTCTCCATTAAATCAAGTCGGCTATACTTGGATGAAGGAATTTTGTTGGAAGGAGAAACTAAAAAATGTTTTCCTTCTGTGGTGTCTGTATCTTCTCAGTGAAAATCGAAAGACCCTTCATCTCCAACTTCATGATAAAAATGTGATGTGAGAGAGCTAAGAGGAGGTGGAAACGCTGTGAGAGGAGCAGGACAGGCTGATCGGGGTGAGCAGGGGTTGACGCACTCTGTAATCATGGGTCTATTAGCCTGCGCTCCGTATGGCAGTGATGGGGCTGAAGTGCTGCCCTATGAAAGATAAATGGTCAGGATATTTAACAGCTGACAGGTGTGTATATGCGTGCAGGGATGCCTTGTGTGGATCTTTCTTCGTGTGGATAGTATGAAGTTATATAGATTTTCGTTTTTTGAAAATACAGCTTCATAAAAACATAACAATACTTATGTCTTGATGCAGTCATTTAAAATAAATCTAAATAAAAAAATGTGAATACAGATGTTTCAGTCACACATAATTGCATGCATCTTAAATGAATGCTAAGCTGAAATGGGGAAAAATATAAGAAAATATAACTTGCTGTCTCCGCAAAGTGAGAGAGAAAGAAATGTTCATATACTTCTAATCAATACAATCAATCATCAGTTTGATTGCAACTATAAAAGTAGGAAATGTTTAACTGGACTCTACCGGGCAACTTTTAATCAGCTATTGTTAAAAATATACTATATGAACAGTCAAGCATGGTGGTGGGGGATTAATGACCTGGGCTCATTCTAACCTTAGTAACAAAAGAAAACTGCTGTAAGTGTTAGATCTATGAACTCCTTTGTTTTATATTTTACTATATGATGCCAAGCAGTCCTTACTGGCTTTGAAAATTGGCACAGATGTGTGGTTTCTGCTTAGAGGTAGTACAATTTCTCCATTTCAATTTAGCTAAGAACTTACAAACACACAAGCAACATAAAGTGTTTTTGTTCATTTTTTGTTTCTCTTGTCTTTTCCATAGTTTAATCCCATCTTATTGATAGGCACTGCTCTGATATATAGTTTCAATATATAGTGCTATACTCCTCATTCCCTTTATCCATCTGCATGTCTCTGATCTATTTTGAGCATCAAAGATGGTGAAGAGGTTTGTCATCGCACCTTCCTTCCTACTTTTTTTTTCATCTTAAAATGGAGAAAGTACAAATGCCAATGGTGGGTTAAGAGATCACCTGTTTTTTCTTTTTTTTTTTTTTACTTTCCTTTCTCTGGTTGCTTTGTTCAGGTATGGGCTCTCACCAATGTTTTTTTATCTGAATACCCTTAAGGCTGATACCCTGAATGATTTCCAGTTGGTCATATTTAACTTACAATGAGAAAATGTTCCAGATAATCCTGGTTAGAGCTGTTATGAATGATAAATCTATTGTGTGGACACAGTGGATGTGTTTTTCCAACTCTTCTTTGTAAATTTGTTTTCAATTCAGTCACATTAGAGATGAAAAAAATCAGGTTAAGGTTTTGCAACAGGATCTCAGTTGGATTTAAGTCAAGACTTTCACTACGCCACCTCAAAGCGTTCCTTTTGACACAAATGCCATTCAGAAATGTCATTCTTGGTGTGCTGGGGGCCATTGTGGTTCCTGATCAGGACGATTGTTTAACTGTGCCCTTTACAAACTAAGTCTTTATGGAGGAGTTGCTACATGATAAAATGTTAATAAAACAAGCAAGAAAGAGCCCCACTTGTGGTTTAGTATACATTTACTGGCCTAAAACGTCATGTGTGGCAGAAACCAAACCACAGATCTCCAATCAATTCTTCTCTATTGTGAAAAATACTGGTGGCACCATCATGCTGTGGAAATTTGATTATATAGCAATGAAGGATAAACTTGTGACAGGAAAAATAGATATAGCTGTAGGAGAAAAAATCTTGGAAGCCTGTTAAAACTGCAAGAGTTGAGATTGGGTTTGAGGTTTGCATTCTGCAGGATGATAACCTTGACAGACAGCCAGAGCTACAGTGATATAGATTAAATCATATTTGTAGGTTATAATGGCCTATCTGAAGTCCAGACATACATTTTACTTTGAATACAGGCAAAATCTAAAACTGATGTCCACAGCTCTTCATGCCATCTGATTGAGTTTTATCTATATTGCTAAGATGGAGGAGCTACATTAAAGGGACTGACCCAGGGAACAAAAAAAAAAAAAATTGAATTGAGTGAACAAACTCAATTCAATGGTATTTAATGTCCCTTAGACTCATCTGCGACTTTTTTCTAAAAATCATCTTGAATTGATCAGTTAAAGGAAAGAGAACCTCTCACAAAACACAGAAAAACTAACACAGAGCACAGAGAAAGGGTAAGTAGGTAGCAAAAGCCTTGTTGCAGTTTTTACACAACAGTTGATAAAGCATTTTATTGGATTATGAGACATTTAGCTCTTAACTGTTATGAGTGTGGCTTTGGAAGGTTCTTAGGGCCTAGACCTTGCCTGTTACTAACATATAGGCTACACACACAGCATGTGCATCATCATAGCCTTTACCCTAAGCTCATTCCTCATTTTGCACCAGCAGACTGAGCAAGTGGCCTGGCTAAAGGCTTTTTAATAGACTTCTTTGTGAGGGGAAAACTCTGGGGGACTGCAGGAGTCCCAGGAGAGACATGTGGGAGGGAGAGGGGAGCAGAGAGATGGTGAGGAAATCTGAGAGGAGAAATACTATTTCTGTTATAGTTGGGTCTGTTACATGCTGTAGGCCTCCTATTGTGACTGATATAAGACATGATTTGAATGATCAAAAAGCTAATGGGTTTCAGATATTTGGCTGATTTTGTTTTATTTTGCTTTGATTTTAAAGTATTGATAATTAGAGTGAGGAGCATGATCACGAAATGGAGAAAACATAGAACATTACAGAACGTTCTTAGGAATGGTCAGCCAACCAAAATTCAATGTACTGATACCTTTTCTCAGGCACATCTTCAAACTCCAAGCCTGTAACATTCCAAGACCAGTAGAGAGACAACAGATGCAATTCTTTCAGCTTCTTCTAATGCAAACTGTAAATATCATTTCAGAAAATGTGAAAAAACTCCCTCAAATTCTCAAACATTTAACAATGATTTGAGGTGGCTTGATGTGCAAATGGGAAAATGCACTTTTTTTTTTGAATCAACTCTGATGTAATGAACTTTTACATCAAATGACTGATCAGTGTCTTTCCTGATCTTCCTATTATGCACTTAAACATGACTGTTTATAACATCGTTATTACTAGCTTATATGTTAACTTAAGAACAACTTGCTAAATAGCAACACATTCATTAAAACTTTGCTTCATTATTGGTTGTCTGCTAGATTACAGCATATTCTGTTTCTTACAGCCATGTGACATGTCAAAATGTGGATGAAAATTTATATTTTTTGCTTAATATTAATATTTTTAAACCAAAAGGAAACCGCAAATTCAATCTTTTCTTTTTAACCTTTAGAAGTTTGCTTTAAATTTGCATTTCATTTGGATTGAAAGACGGCTATAGTCCCTCCATGGTGTCCGGGTCATCCTCTGGGCCTCCTTCTGATTGTACATGCCTTGAACACCCCCTGGCATTCAGGGAACATGCAAAACAGATGCTGGAGCCACGGCAGCTAACTCCTATACCCATTTTATGCAAAAAAATAAAAATAAAATGTTTAAACCCATGAACAATCTGCTTTTAGTGGCATTGGGAATGGGTCACTGAGCCACATGGATCTGTGTCAAACGACCTGGCGAGCGATGTGTGTTAAAACCGCCTTCAAATGTCTTGGCTATGGTTGGCATACAGTGGGAACTCCAGACCCATGTCGGCCAGCTAATTTATGCGATACCCTTAAGTGCAATGTATGTATGTCACAACATCATGCCAGTCGTGTCTGATGTAACAGACCAAAACAACTCTGCTGGCATTTAATAAACATGGCGCAGCACTCTCCATTGTTTACTTTCCTGACTCTGATCGCATGCAGCTTGCCATTGCCAAAGAGTAAAGGAGCTGAATGCCGACTGTTAGCTTGTCAACCTGTGTTTGAAAATCCCACCATAACCAGATAATTTTTAGTGGGACAGCAGCTATGTTTATATGGAGAAGCAGCAGCTCTACTCCAAGCCCCTCACAGATGGCTGAGCCATTCGACCTTTCTCTGAGGGAGCACCTATACACCCTGCGGAGGAAGTCATTTCAGCTGTTTGCATTTCTGATCTTTTACTTTCACTTATAGGAGTGTAAACCAAACTGCAAATCAAGGCTTTACCTCAGCTATCACCACAATGAACCTGCACACGATCCATCCGTCGATCACCCACTCCATTAACTCCTCACTAATGAACAAAATACTCAACCTCCTTCACGTGAGCTAGGATCTTCTTTCTTACTTGGACCTAGCCATCTTTTTCCAGGTGAGAGCCACGGCTTCTGACTTGGAGGAGTTGATAACATCACACTCTTCTGCGAAGCACCCTTACACATGCTGCGGGTCTCAGCGAGTAGAGCTTGATTAATCATTGACAATCCATGCAGGTGCATTACGCCATTTTAGCTTCCACGACCACCCCCCACTTGGTGTCCGCACGGACAGGCCCCTAGGAAAATTTGAAACTTTGCAGACAGTTCCAACTCAAAAAACATGGTGGATTAGCAATAGCTCCTACTGGCTAGGGTTTGCAAATATAAGCATCAAGAAATATGTAGTGTTGTAAGTTTGTGGTTTGTGTTGTTACTTACCCCCCTTAAGCCGGCCAGCGAGGAAAAGCTGCAAATAGTTATAAAAGCTGAAGACCTATGCGTCATATTTCCATTTTACACATATCTGCGTTAAAAAACCTGAGGCCTAATTTCTTATGCTTGATGTCCAGAACTATGACATTCAAAACAACAACCTTACAAATGGCTCCCTTTAGATCAGTATTCAGTACGGCTGGGCGATATGACGTCAAATCAATATCACAATAAAATTGGCAGTTTATTGTATTGTTTTTAATGGCAGTTTATAGTATTGGCACTTCGATAACGGTAAATGCACGATAAATGCTCTGGCTCCACTATCAGAAATAAAGGCATGTGCAGGAATTGCAACTGATCTATTTATAATTCATTTATTGAATAAATCTCATTACATATTACCTTTAATTAAAAAATCTAAATCTTGTACCCATTCAGGTTTAAACATTAAACAATTTCTCATTGAACATGAGAAAAACATTACCTCTCTTGCAGAAATTTTTGTGCAAAGGTAATGGAGCCTTTTGCACATCTTTGAGCTGAACAGCATGGTTGTGCTGTAGGTGGTGGAGGTTGGATGGGTTACTTTGGGTAGTCCCAACAGTTTTTAGACAAACTTTGCATTTTGTGTTTTTTAGTTCAATATCTCTGTAGTAGTTTTGGTGCCACCGAACTAAGCATGCAGTGAGAACAATGTGCATAGTTTAAACTCAAACACCCTCACTAAAAACTGGTCTGCCGCGCGCTCAACTCTGACAACAAGCTCCACTTCTTCTCTGCGCGCTCAGCTTCATCTCTGCTCTCGCTCTGCTCCGTGGGATTAACTCATGTAATTTCGTTTACAGCTGTGTTAGACGTTTCTTCACTGGGCTCATCCTCTGTTCTCTTTGTTCACACTTCTGACTGGATCGGTGGAGTCACATAGTTACACACTTGCTGCCGTGCCTTAAAGGGAAAGGAAATACCACCCACCCTCGCACACAGGAAAAACAGCAGAATTAAGTTTATTTCTTTTATCATCCATCTTTTTTCTGTCATGCTTATATCTGCTGGGGTTGCGAGGGGTGCTGGTGCCTATCTCAGGGGCTGATCCAGGATTTTTCAAAGGGGGGTGCGCACCTAAGGGTCATGGGGTCACGGGTCAAGACAATGTGAGGCTAAAAGACCAAAGAATACCATCTTCACTCTTTCACACTAGCCTAATTATTCATCCAAGGGTTTTTAATTGATAATTTTATTGGATGAACATAAGTAGAATTAGCAGGATTACATTATTGTAATTAAAAAAGGATCTCTCGGTTTTTAAAGCATGCACAAGGTTAAAAGGCAGTTTGAAGAAAAAAATTATCCTTATCAATAATTAATCAAACAAGGAGTTTCGTTATTTCCAGAAATGATATTTACACAGAACATGAAATAAAAAAAACCCAAGGACCATTTTGACCGCATAACTCCAAGTAATTTTTAAGTGAGCCATCGCCTGCTTCTTGTCAGAAATTGAGAAGTCCAAGAAAGTTGCCTTTGTTTAGACTCTCTGATGTAGGATCGTCTCGGTGGCCTCTTAGGGCGAAGCCCTGACACCCACACGCTCTATACATTTTACAACTGATGAGAGGAACAGTCTATTTTCTGTAACACGTTTATCCATCTCAGAATTCAACATGTGGTTAATCCTTGTTTGTTGACCATTCATTACATCCACAGATGCATGAAACTTTGTATCAGAACTCTGGTGGTATTGCAGTTGCATGTGTGTTGTAATTTGTTCAGTGAACTTTCTCCAGTTAGTAAATGGCAGGTCTATCAAAATACTAGACCTCCTACTCTGACTCTCAACAGGAAACAAAATGCATGGCAAACAGTACACGCCATCTTCCTGGGCAGAGTATGATAAAGTCATACTTGTCCAGCCAGTCCCTGTGGCATGTTCTTTTGGTCACCCCACTGGCTCTTCGGTTGTCTTTAAATTCTCTGGCAGGGATATTTCAAGATTTGGGTGGTTTTCTGGTCTGAAGAAGTAGGAATTTTCCAGAGTCCTCCATTTCACTAATCCGATCCTTGGCTTTTGATATATCAGTAATAAGATTGATATTTACATTGTCAATTTTGTATGGGTGCTGGTGGAGTTGTAAATCTGCCTACATGAAGCTTTTGTATAGTCTTGCTTTATTATGAAATAATTATTATGAAATGTAAGATTTCAAGATTAAGCAAAAAAAGTCAATCGTGTAAAACAAAAACAAAATTGGTTGTTTTGACATTGAAAAAAATACAACTATTACTAACCTATGTCGTAAGTTGTTTGGGGAAAATCCGCTTGGTTGAGCACCGGCTCTTCAGTTGTCTTTACATCGAAACACTGTCCTTGTTGTTCATCTGGAAAAGAAAATAATTTTTGTGATCAGAGGAACCTTGTTATCTCAGGAGGAGCCACAAAACAATTTAATGTTGTGTTTTTATTGTAAATTATTAAATTCACTGAACACATATCACCAGGTGCACAAAACTGAATAAACTTAAAAGTAAATTGTATTTTTATTGTAAAATATTAAATGCACTGAAAACAAATAACACCAGATTTGTAGTTATCATATCACAATGTTAACAAGACTCCCTTAGACTCCAAGCATGTGCTTAGAGCATTCATTGATTTGGATCATTACCAATTGATAAAAGTTAGTAATTTTTTCATAAAGGGTACCATTCTTATTTTTAACAGTACAATTTTTATTTAGATTATAGACATAAGCCTATAGAAAATAAAGTGAAAAAGTTGGTTTCTACTTCTGTTGTTCTACCCTTCTGTTGGATTGGACCAGAATCTTAAAAGAGATGGTTGTCTAGTTTTCTTGTTTGGCCTTAAATCTTCCAGGTCTCCTTGTGCTCGCTTTGACGCCAAAGTATGGCAAGCCGATTGGGCCAATAATCGTCCGTACAATAACGCGTGTTTTTTACGTCACCGCGCGTTTCCAGCCAGAACGCGCAGTGACGTATAAAACGCGCACTCGCGTAAAATACGGGTTGGAACTGCGCGTTATTGTACAGATGATTATTGGCTCAATCCGCTTGCCATACCCAACCGTCGCGTCGGCGTCATAGCGTTTTCCAGATGACCGGTAATGGCTACTAATCTTAATTCTATGAAGGATGTTTAAGATTTCGGCCTCTTAAAAAAAGTACTTTTGGTCTCCCAAAGGGGGGTGCGCACGCCCCCGCCTGAATCCGCGCCTGTATCTCCAGCTGTCAATGGGCGAGAGGCAGGGTACACCCTGGAAAGTTTGCCAGTCCATTGCAGGGCAACACAGAGATAAACAGGACAAACAACCATTCACCCGCACACTCACACCAAAGGAGTATTTAGAAGCCAATTAACCTAATGGTCATGTCCTCTGGGAGGAAGCCAGAGTACCCGGAGAGAACACACCCATGCACAGAGAGAACATACAAACTCCATGCAGAAAGACCCCGGGCTGGGAATCGGACCTGGAACCTTCTTGCTGCAAGGCTCCACTGTGCAGCCCATATTTATTTTACCAATATGGGAAAATTGTCGCCGGTTATCATAGTGCATGACAGTAATGGTAAAATTCGGGTTTATCACCCAGGCCTTGTATTCAAAACTGGCACACAAATGTGAGCTGAAAAATAAAACCAGTCTTGACCCAAGTCACATATACTAAAATGATCATGATGATCGCGAAGGTCTTTGGGGAAATATTTTATTGACTGATGATATGACAGTGGAACTTTTTTTAAGAGTGTGGGCTTATACATATAAGGTAAATATGAGACAACATGTTACATGGGTGTAGTGTTTTTGTTTTTGGATAACTTTTCATAAATTATAGAGTCATTAATTTTGCTCTTTCCCAGAAAATCCTTGTAGTTTTTTACTGTCCCCAAGTTTATGATCATTAAGCAATGTTTTCCATACAGAGCTTGGTTGTTTGTGGCTTCCTTCTTTAATAAATGTTTTCAAAAATGTATTTGTATATGCTTTTGTAATGTAAACTTTGTACCCACCCCAAAAAAGAAGGTTAATAAAAACTGTAGGGTGAGAAATACCCTTTCCAAAGCTCTGTCCATGATTTTATCATGGACAAGTCGAGGACGAAGGCATCATTTGGGTTGAAGCAAGGTGCAATGTTAAACCTCACCATCCCTCGGGACGCGATATGTTTGCAACCAGTGTGACTTGGTGTCTCCTCTCTGCTGCAGCGTGTGTGAATGAAGACGTTTATTACAACAGAGACACGGGGATTAGCAGGGGGCTTAAACCATTCTCATGGTAATGCGTAGAGCTGGGAGTACACAGATAAACACAAACACTCACCTTATCAAAACACCCAGACCTGAAAGACAACTCTTTAACTGCACTGACAGACCCCAAGTGACGCTGACAGGAAACCTGAAATACATGAAACAAAAAGATGTCAGTCAGAAACAGATGGGCTCATCCGAGGGAAAAGAAATGAAAAACTTCCTTTTTTAATTCTGCTTTTAAGCAAAAGTAGGACTCCATTGTTTAAGTTAATGCAAAAACAGACATACACAACTTTTAAACATGAGATACTGTTGGGTTCAGTAAAACTTGGGTCTATCTGTATTCTAAAAGAGATGCAGCAGTCTCTGACACTGTAATGAGTAAAAGTTTAGCACTGCTAATCACATATCAGATACACATGAACATGTTAAATAGACTATCCCCCCCATCGTTCTGGTACTTGATGCAAATACACAAATCAGCTTCTGCAACCTCTGGGTTCAATAAAAATGAAATAAAGTCTACTTAAAACACTGATCCAAGTCTTTTTAGGACAGAATGCTGAGAAAGTATCATTACTATTATGTTGTGGCGTTTAAAACTTTTTTTCTTTTTTGAGTGGCTTGATAACCCAAAAAATGAATTCAGTATTTCGTCCTCTCAACATCTACCAGGCCATTGTGTGACCTACCCCCCTCCCCTTTACTGAATGAAGCCAAAGTGTTTAGAAAAATCAGGATAGATTCAGCAACCAATTTTGTTTTAAAATCTCCACTTTTAGGTTTAAAATCTGTTCAATTCAAAATGTTTTCATAAGAAAAAACAGCTGATTTAATTTAATTAATGACTTTGCAGGACTTGCTCCTCCTGGATGTTGTTGACTAGAGGATTGGTGTATTCAGCTCTATCAGAGGCTTCACTGTTCTCCTGCACAGAGCAGGGTTCATCTAGGATTTTTATTAATTTATTCTTGAAATATAGTTTGTTTGCTTTGGTCGGATGCAGTTGATGAGTTTTCATTTTAACCCTTTATGTCTTTATTTTCCACAGAAGAAACCCCAAGCAAAATAAAAATCTGCCTCTGCAAACCAGGTGAGAACATTTATTGGAGACCCTGTTTACTGGTCAGCTGAATTCGGGTGGAGAAAATCAGGAAACGTTTTAACTGGAATTTGAATGATTTATCTTTCATTTTGGAATGTCTCTAACAGCTAGAGACATTCCGCTTCCTGATTTTTTTCATTGTTTATGCCGTTTTTATGGGAATATGGGAATCAAATGAAGCCCATTTCCGCCACATGAAAGTAAAAAAAGGCCAATTAGAAAGTCATAATTATGAGATGCAAAGTCATAATTTCGACTTTCAAAGTGATAATTTTGAGTTTCAAAGTCATATTTCTAAGTTATAAAGTAATAATTATGAGATACAATGTCATTTCAATTTTCAAACTCATAATTATGAGGTATTCAACTTTCAAACTTTGTATCTCATCAATATGACTTTGTATCTCATTATTATCTCATAAGTATGACTTTGTTTCTCTTACTTATAACTTTGAATCTCATAATTATGACTTTCTATTTGGCATTTTTTTATTTTTATGTGGCAGAAACAGGCTTCCATAGTAAGCAGATGCTGTGCCCCAAACTAGTAGAAAAAAGAACTGAAATATTAGTTTGTTTCTCTGTATTATGAAACACAAATATCAATTTACCGAAAGATTTCGAGATGTCACAGTGTTATACTTTACCCAAATGACCCTGCACCGTTGTTTATTTATACCTTCAAGAAGGCATTTGATTGCAGTTTGCGGGGTGTACTTTGTGCTTGTGTTGGGTTAGATCATGTTCACACCATAAACAAACTGCTTTATAGTGTCCTCTCCTTCAAACGGTCTTGCTATGTCTGTTTTGGGCCACACCATGTGGAAAATAAAAACTTTATTTTTATAAGAATAACCAGCTTAAAGGCTGGTTTATACTCAGAAACCAGGTCATCTGCGTGGTTGTTGCAGTTAACGTAGATACGCCCTCGCCCCCTTCCACAGACACTCTGGTGCACCTCTCCGAAATTGTAGGCGAATTGCAGACAGGAGGCCTCTGATTGGTCAAAGCTACATCCGCTCTACACTATGCCTATTTCCTGTTTGGCACCTTACTGGCTTGTTTTGTGTGTATGACCGCCATTGTGAAAAACGACTCGTGAAGATGGACCAGCTACAAGAATTAGGTGTGTGGGACCCTTTTTCTGCCTGAATCCCCGCTCTTTTTCACCCTCATGTCCCTCCGTTGTCGCACAAACTTGCCCCTTGCATTATTCCACTTCCTCACTGCCTCTGCTGTATCTAGACCCATAGCTAGTTTTTGATTGTCCCTCTTGCACTGTGATGTGGAATAAAATAGCACAGACAACGCTTCAAAATTGTGCATAAATCAAAAATATCTTCGTCACACCTGTAACAAGCTCACTACGACACACTGCTGCGGGGCAAAACCAGCCCTTTAGAAATGGCCTTTATACCATGTTACAAACTGATAGATGTCAACAACTGTATTGATTTAAATTTCTTGACATCGGGGTGTGATGTGTTGCTTTTTGAGACACTACTTAATTATGTCAGAAAGGTTCAATTTAAGGGATTTCTTCAGGTATGGTTATTTCTGGTGAAATTCAATTTAAAAGTTTGTCCAGTTTATGGTTTAAGACCAGGTGTGATTGGTATAAAAGCAAGCTAGGCTGTTCTGATGGGAAATCATGATTTGTAAACTGCATTTATACAATCTTTATCCCTTTTATTCAACATAATGTTAATAGAAATAACCATATCAGAGGCAATCAAGCTATTTCATCCAAAGTAGGAGAGTAAATGAAAGTTTCTAGCCAAGCTGTAATTTTATGTAAAAAAAAAAATGTCCTGTTGGTTTGTTATGGACCTAACACGAAATGTGTCAGCATTAATGCAAGAAAGGGTTTTGCATTGAGAAATTTTCAAATAAAGTTAGGTTTAATGCAGTTAAAGTTTACACAGTGAAAATAATGACAAAAACGTGTGATTTGTAAAAATAAACCAAAACCTAAGGTGCGTTTCGACTTGATGGTGCATAAAACAAGTAGACATAAAGGATTCAAAGACGGTGGGAGTTGGATTTCAAGATTATAGAGTGATGATGATGACTGAGACAAAAGAAAAGTCTCAGTTTCATAGAGTATCCACAACCTGTGTTCATACCAGGACGCAGACACAGGTTGGTTTCTGTCCTTCAACACCCCCACACCATCCTCCCACCCGTTCTCCCTCTATCCCTTAGCTGCCAGTCTTCTCCACAGTGACAGAGATGTTGTTTCCAGATCCCTCCCCTGCCACCTCTGATTAAGGCTGCCATGAGTGAGACACACCTGTACAGCTGACAGGAGACAATGCTAGCGCTTCCTCCTTGAGATTGATTTTCTCCATTAAAACAGACCCTTTGTCTAAAACCCCTGCACCCTCTTTGTTATGCTAAGAAGAAGATGGAAGATTTCCAATTCAATTTGGGCTAAACCGAGGGCCGGTCAGCTTTCCGGGCCTCCATTGTCCTGCTGGAGCCCATTGGGACAACGCTTGCGTCTCCCAAACGCCAATTAAGCCGGACGGAGAGACAGGCAAAGATAATTGACAGGCGAGAGAAAGGCGGCATTCTCTCCCTCTCTCTTTCTTTTCCTTTCTTTCTCATCATTGAAAAAAAAAAATCAAAGACAAGGAGTAACGGAGAGGAGGTGAATTGTAGAATGAGAGCAAGAACAAGGAGCGAAGAATGGGAGCCTATAATATACAGCCTTGAAAAAATTTTAACATTGCTTTGAAGATGACATTGCTAAAACAATGGACGAGAGATCCCTCTCATAATTTTGCGATTTCATATCTTTAAATAGGGTCATTTAGATGACCATCTTTAATTCTTTATATAAGGACTTCCTGTGTTGTTGGATGTTACGCTGTGTTAGCTGGAGGTGGGTTTTAATAAAGTTTCTCAATCAAAAGAAAAAAGACATTATCGCCATAGGTTATAACAACAGGAACAACATGAAATAGAATGATGCAAATCTTTTTATCCCCACATGTAGCATGAATTAGCTTTGGATTAATGCTTTTCACATACAAAAGTTGTTCTAGCTTTCTTTCATTTAGATTTGCTAGGTCTACAGGTTCATCCAATTGAAAGTTTCTTACTTTGAGAAAGTTTATTTCTTCAATTAAACAGTTTCTATTAATAAATCTTGTTCACATTCACTTACAGTGGGGCAAAAAAGTATTTAGTCAGCCACCAATAGTGCAAGTTCTCCCACTTAAAAAGATGAGAGAGGCCGGTAATTTTCATCATAGATATACCTCAACTATGAGAGACAAAATGAGAAAAAAAAATCCAGAAAATCACATTGTCTGATTTTTAAAGAATTTATTTGCAAAATATGGTGGACAATAAGTATTTGGTCAATAACAAAAGTTCATCTCAATACTTTGTTATATACCCTTTGTTTGCAATGACAGAGGTCAAACCTTTTTCTGTAAGTGTTCACAAGGTTTTCACACACTGTTGCTGGTATTTTGGCCCATTCCTCCATGCAGATCTCCTCTAAAGCAGTGATGTTCTGGGGCTGTCGCTGGGCAACACAGACTTTCAACTCCCTCCAAAGATTTTCTATGGGGTTGAGATCTGGAGACTGGCTAGGCCACTCCAGGACCTTGAAATGCTTCTTACGAAGCCACTCCTTCGTTACCCGGGCGGTGTGTTTGGGATCATTGTCATGCTGAAAGACCCAGCCACGTTTCATCTTCAATGCCCTTGCTGATGGAAGGAGGTTTTCACTCAAAATTTGACGATACATGGCCCCATTCATTCTTTCCTTCACACGGATCAGTCGTCCTGGTCCCTTAGCAGAAAAACAGCCCCAAAGCATGATGTTTCCACCCCCATGCTTCACTGTAGGTATGGTGTTCTTTGGATGCAACTCAGCATTCTCTCTCCTCCAAACACGACGAGTAGAGTTTTTACCAAAAAGTTCTATTTTGGTTTCATCTGACCATATGATATTCTCCCAGTCATCGTCTGGATCATCCAAATGCTCTCTAGCAAACTTGAGACGGGCCTTGACATGTACTGGCTTAAGCAGGGGGACACGTCTGGCACTGCAGGATTTGAGTCCCTGGCGGCGTAGTGTGTTACTGATGGTAGCCTTTGTTACTTTGGTCCCAGCTCTTTGCAGGTCATTCACTAGGTCCCCTCGTGTGGTTCTGGGATTTTTACTCACCGTTCTTGTGATCATTTAGACCCCACGGGGTGAGATCTTGCGTGGAGCCCCAGATTGAGGAAGATTATCAGTGGTCTTGTATGTTTTCCATTTTCTAATAATTGATCCCACAGTTGTTTTCTTCACACCAAGCTGTTTACCTATTGCAGATTCAGACTTCCCAGCCTGGTGCAGGTCTATAATTTTGTTTCGGGTGTCCTTTGACAGCTCTCTAGTTTTGGCCATGGTGGAGTTTAGAGTGTGACTGTTTGAGGTTGTGGACAGGTGTCTTTTATACTGATAACGGGTTCAAACAGGTGCCATAAATGAAGGTAACGAGTGGAGGACAGAGGAGCCTCTTACAGAAGAAGTTACAGGTCTGTGAGAGCCAGGAATCTTGCTTGTTTGTAACTGACCAAATACTTATTTTCCCACCATATTTTGCAAATAAATTCTTTAAAAATCAGACAATGTGATTTTCTGGATTTTTTTTTCTCATTTTGTCTCTCATAGTTGAGGTATATCTATGATGAAAATTACCGGCCTCTCTCATCTTTTTAAGTGGGAGAACTTGCACTATTGGTGGCTGACTAAATACTTTTTTGCCCCACTGTATAGCCCTTGTTGCAGTCCCAGCCTTTGGCGAAGGCTTTTTCTATAAGCGAGTGGCTTCCAGCAGTCTGTGTTGTTCTCTGTTTGTTGCTACCTTGCCAAGAGAGGAATAAAAGTGTCTAAATGTTTCTATCCACCTCTTCCTTGTTTTGCAACCCACCAGCAGAGTGGGATGATATGGAAACTTGTTACTAGCAATTACGGTAATCCAATTTAGACGCCAGCCTGTTCTGGACCTTTCAAAGGTCAGCTATGTTTACACGCCAAAAATGTTCCCAATCTAAACCTTTCTTGATCCGAAAGACTTAATTAACAGTTTATGAAGAATATTATTTTTTCACATTACTTTCTGCATGATAGCTTAAATCTAGAAATTTTAGATTAAAGCCACAGATTTAGGTCTAGATTTAGACTTTAAGTTGAATTATGTTTGAACCAAACTTCCATGTTGAAGCATCTCTTCAGAATAAAGCTGCCTCCACATTATCAGGTTAATCTGCTCAAAATTGTGTACAAGCTTTTTCTTTTTTTTTAACTATACAGAAATTTTGTAGGTCAAATAGTTTTTATCACCTCCTGGACCACAGCACCTTCTTTCATATATTTACTGTGTCCACTGCATGTCTAACTGCAGACTGCATTTTTCTATGGCATTGTTATGGTTGCTAAAAGCACACAGTCGTTGATACCTTTAGCGCCTTCATCCCCGGCTCACACCGACTCCGGTCTTACCGTTGCGGTGCAGTGGGTGCGGCGCCGCAGTGATTCCAAGTCTTTAAAAAGATGTAAACCTCTCACCGGCTGCTGACCTGTCCGGCTGCGGTTACCGAGACACTCCGGCGCTGCAGAAAATTCCGCAAGAAAGCTATCCTTGCGGCGTGCCGGAGCCCTCCGCAACAAGCTCTCGCAAATATCCTTATTTGGGTCATGTTATTGCGTGAAGTTACGTGAACTCAAGTGAACTTCTGTTCTCGCGAGTTAAATCTCCGTACCTGTTGCCGGAGCCGCAGAGCCGCACCGCACCGCACCGTAGTCAAAAGGGCGGTGTGAGAGGGGGTGTGCGGGAGTTGTGGTCTCTGTCGGCTCGGTAACCGCACCGGAGCCAGTATGAGCAAGGGGTCAGAGTTACTATGGGTCATGTCATTACCTGTCAGTTCAGATGGATTGAACGAGCCCTTTGAGATGTTCTTTAAACTTCTGCACAGCCTTCACCCTGAAGTCTCTGCTGGTTTTCTTGATATTCGCAATGCAGTTTATCGAAAACATATCCAAGGCATCCACAACACACAACTCTGTGAATCTGGAAGCAACTGGTTGCAAATTATTTCATTAAGAGTGTCACCAACTGAGGACTCTTTGCAGAATCAGAATCAGATTTATTGCCCAATAGGTTTGCACTTACAAGGAATTTGACTTGTTGATGTTGCAGAGAAATTTAGATATATCTACAGAATACAGAAACTATGGTTATATTCAGTATAAACAATATACTATATACAATATATAGTATATGTAATGCAGGAGGTCTGGAGATGCTATGTTGGTGTAGCTTTAACATTGTCATTGTCATGGGAGTCTTTGGGCCTTGTTGATAAGGCTGGTAGCAGATGGGAAGAAACTGTTGTTGTGAAGTGATGTGTTAGTCCTAATGGACCGCAGCCTCCTCCCAGAGGGTGGTGACTGAAATAGTTTTACTGGCGTGAGAGGGAACTGCCATGCTCTTCCCTGCATGCCTGGAGAGATGGATACCAGCGTATCAGATGGTGATGGAGGAGGTAAGGATGGACTCAATGACGTAGGAGAAGAAGTGCTCCATCACTGTCTTTGGAAGGTTGAATTTTTTCAGCCGCTGCAGGAAATACATCCTCTGCTGGGCTTTTTTCGTGAAGGAGTTGATGTTCAGCTCCCACTTTAGGTCCGGTGAAATTACAGTTCCCAGGAAGCATCTTGTTCTGATTTAACTTATATTGAATTTATGGCTTTTAAATGCATTTGGTTTGAGAAAACATGGCTGATCTCCAGGTTAAGGAATCCTGGAAGCAACAGAGCCAGTTTATCAGATACATCTAGCTTGTTCTGAGTTCCCCAATTTTGTCTCAGAGCACACTAATTAACTTTAAGTCAAATTCATCTAGGTTTTAGAATGATTACTCATATTGGTCCTTATTGACATGATGGGTACAGGTGTATATGATAAAGAAGTCAGTAAATTTGTCTTGCGTCAGATAGAGAAATGAACTAGGAATAAATAAGCATTGTTCTTCATCTCCCTTATTTTTCCTCATACTATCACTCCCTTCCATCCTTCCTCCAACTGTCATGTTGCCTCTTTTGCCCCCCCACCCCCACCCCCACCCCTCCTGCTGCTGGCTTGTGACGGACGGCTTAATAGGATTTAATAAGCCCCATTTGCATGTCAGCCTTTTAAGTTTTCTTTAAGAAAGAAAGGTGATCGAGGGGGAGTAGCAAAGGAGGGAATATGCAAAGGAGTAGAAAAAATTAAGAGGTGATAAAAGTAGAACATTAATACACAAAATTATAATTTATTGCAACATTAGCTTGCTGGAAATACATGTATTCGTTGTTATCTTGGCAGAAAAGAATCCATTAATCAGACGCTATAGTGGTGTTAATGGTGCTCTGTGGTCCACATGTTGTGTCAGAGGTGGGAAGAATGTGATACTCGGCTTGAACCAATGGTTTCATGTCGTTTCTGCCAAGTGGCTTTTGAGCTTTTTGTTTGGATTTTATTATTTAGAGCAAATGTGGAGAACGTGGTGCAACAGAAAGTCAAGATTCTCAAAAATCAGTCGCAGGACAATGAGTTTGACGGCAATACATGGAAATCAAATGTCATCATGTTGGAGGAGCTCATTGTTCCCACCCATACTGGCATGTTTTTCAATTTCAACCTCTTGAAAGCTTTTGTTGCAACGCTTAAAACAGTCCCTTTCAGGCACCATGACTTTGAATAGTGTCTCTTCTTTCAGTGAAACAAAAGCAGTCATAGTCTGATGTTGTAATGGTTTAACTCCATGAGACTGACAGAGTAGAGCCTTGTGGTTTAGTTAAATTCAGATTGTGCAAGTGTGAATCCTAGCAGGAAAACACTATTTTTAAAATCTTAAAACCACTTCAAATAGACACTTCTACTGTTTAAAATTGAATTAAAAAGGAGATTTTTTTAAAATATTTTTTGTTTGTTTGTTTTTTTTTTTTTTTTTTACTTTTTTTGCCAGAAGTCACATCTACATACCAAACAACCTTTCAAGGGACATGACTGGATAATAGTTATGAATATATGGCTAATATGTTTATTTGGAATTAGTACA
Source organism: Cyprinodon diabolis (assembly GCA_030533445.1). NCBI lineage: Eukaryota > Metazoa > Chordata > Actinopteri > Cyprinodontiformes > Cyprinodontidae > Cyprinodon > Cyprinodon diabolis. The sequence continues at coordinate 8,627,247 of CM060085.1, forward strand.
GGACTATAAGCCCTAAACGTATATTAAAATGTATTTATTCATTTTGGCTGATATAATTTCTAAATCAATATTAGCTAAATTAATGCCTCAGAAAGACCAAAAAAATGACAATTATGAATACTTTTTAATTATATAACAAAACCTATACAACTACATAAGTGTAGATCCTTGCCTAATGCTTGCATAATAAATATAGAATATTTTATGAACCAATACTTTAGTCAGAATGTTTTTCATACTTTTTTGTGCAAAGAATTTGCATCACCACCATAAATCTTTTAGTTTTCCTTTTTTTATTTGCCTTTTTTAGCCTTGAATTGATCAAAACCCAAGCAGCTTGCTTTTCTTTTTTCTTTTTTAATAAACATCAGTATCATCAATGAAGACTCAGCAGGACAGACTCCTGCTAACTACGAATAGTGCTTTCAGAATTTAACTGCATAAAATATTAAAGAAAACTGTAAAGCTTACATGTTTTAAATTGATTAATAGCTACGTAAATATATGAAGAATTGCATAAAATGTAAAGTTTTGGTTCCACAAATTCGCGTGGAAATAGATCCTTCCTATGTCGATCGTGAACTAAAATGTGTCTATAAAAACCGCTTCAGTGAAGTTGGACATGTTTTTTTTTTTAAACAACCAAAAACAGATTTACAGTGCTCCAACGTCAGCCTCTACAAAGATAGCACTGCCAAGCTGCCAAACATAGGATGTGTGTGTATTGGTGTATTTATGTGCGTGTGACAAAGACTGTGGTTCTCTAAGGATTATAAAAGGTCCAGCCAAAAAAAAAAACCATACATGTGCACAAACACACACAAACACACACACACACCTGGTAATCCCCATGTTGGTAGCTGATGTTTATTGCCATGTAATAGGATCAGGAGGAGGGAGCGTTAGTATCAGTGCAAACATCTCACACTCTCACTCCCTCACACACGCACACACACACACACACCATCACTGATTAAACATAGCCAAGGAAACATTGTGATCCAGGAGAGATGAGAGGGCTAATCCTTTTAGCCCTCTAAGAAGACTCTCCTCTTTCCTCTTCCAGGCTTGCTTTTTCAATCATCCGTCTTCTTTGAGTCTCTTTCTTCCTCTCTTTTTGCTTGACAGCATTGTTTTCCTCTTTTCCACTTTTACTGACGAGGCTCAGGAGAGAGGGGACGGCTAACTGAGCTAAATTTACATAGCCATGTGCGTATCTATGCGTTAAGAGGAGCTTGATCTGCTTGGTTTGTGGGGAGATTAGGCTTGATAAATCCTCCTTTAAACCAGATCAACCTTACTTCTTCAGCTTCCTCCCACTTACACCCAGCATCCATCTCGCTGAGATCATTTCTTCTAGTTGGCACCAAAAAAAAAAATGTATTTCTTGTTTATAAAATATTAACATTTATGTAAAGCACCAGGAAAAAAAGTATTTGCAATGTTAAAACTTGCCTTTTCTTTAAGTTTTTTTCCAAACAAAATCATTTAAAAATCAGACAGACCTGACCCTAATGAAAAAGTTGTTGCCCTCTTCTGCTAATAACTGTTTTTTGGCAGCAGCCCCAAGCGTTTGCAATAAGTGACCAACTTTTCTTCGCAGAATTGTTTTATTTTAGCCACATTTGAGGATTTTACGCATGAACAACCTTTTTTTAAGGTAATAATGTTAAAACTACGCTAAATGTATATCTTTTTTTAAGATGCTAACATCCTGGTGTGCTGACTATTGACCTCCTTTCTATTCCATGTGCATTTTTAACTATTATATAGTCAGACTTGGTAAGGACACAAATATTTTTCTCTCCTGGGTAATTTTTATGTATGCCTTTTATTTCCTTTCTGATCCAAAGTTAATGCAATTTGATTAAAATTGATAATTTCTATGTGTTTCAGCATTTTTCCCTTTCAAACATTTTTAACCACACTTGGATTTTATATGCTATAATATTCATCCAATAACAATAAAGATTATAAACAAGATTTCTATAGGCTATCAAGTGTGATGTTATAAGTATATTTGACAGTTTAACACAGACACAGAAGGATTAGTCCCAAAACATCCAAATAAAAGCCAGTAAGGAGGACAATATGTTTTATGAAACAAAATATAAATCTCACTGTCTGAACAAAAAAAAAACAAAAAAACTTTTCTCTCCTATTTTCACAAATGTAAATGTGAAGTTTTAGAAACTTTTGGGGGGCTTTTGCAGGACTTTTCTCCCTAGATTAGATGAAAATAAGCTGTTTGGCAGCAGATTCATAGCAGAGCATAGCGTGGATGGACTCAAATGACATCAAAATTGCATCATCACGCTATAGTAGTAGAACATTAAACCAGTGAAGAGTTTATTTTGCCTGTACTATCAGAGTTCTGTCTGTCTGCCTTTATCTAATGACCTTAACTTTTTTTGTTTGGATCTATTGTGGATAAGTGAATGTCATTTGTAATTTTTTTATTTTAATCCTCATATATATTATGGTTGATAAACAATATGAACAGAATTTCATACTACATAAAAGTCTAGAAAATATGACAATCTGTGCATGTAGTCTTTTACTTGTAAGTTTGACCAAATCAGCATTTGTCAGGGTATGGTTGAGGTTTTTGAGGACCCAAATGCAGAGCCAGGAAGGCAGAGGTGAGTTCTTGTAGTTTTAATGGAGTATTTACAAGCGACTGAGGCAGGAATCCAAAAATCTAAAATAAAAATGTAAAACAAACTAGAACCATGATGACATCAGGGAAAACATGGATGAGGAGCTGAGGCGAGGAACCAGCACTGAGGAACTGCACAGGGAGGCAGAACAAAGACAGGACTAATGAGCTAATTAGGAGCAGGTGTGAAGAGAGGATTCTAGAAGGGAGCGAGCGAAAATGAGACCAACGCAAGAGGGCAACACAGTAAAACCTAAATACTGAAATATATCCAGTAAACACAACAAAATATGAAGTAAACCAATAAAACTATCAAAGTAAAATTGAATACTCAAAAAAAAACTTAACAGAACCAAGACCGTGACAGGATTAGCTTTTAACAAACTGATTTCCACCCTAAACCATCCGCTCCACTCTAGAATGACATGGAGTTGGAGCTGCAGCTTTTCTAAAAGTAACATTTTACAACAAAATGGCTGCTCTGCACTAGTTAACATTTGATAACGTACAATAATACGACATTTAGTCATGATATGCGTCTTCCAGCTGCCAACGTTGTAGGTGTGGAGCGCTGCTCGCTGAGGGTGGTCAGTGCACCCTCGGTTACATAAGAGCTGTTTTCAAAAGTTCCTGTAGGAGAAGCGTGACTCGAAAATCACTTAGTGCTCCTTCAGTGCCCCGTTGGGACTAACAGTACTACATTATACACATATACAGGTGCTGGTCATAAAATTAGAATATCATGAAAAAGTAGATTGATTTCAGTAATTCCATTTAAAAAGTGAAACTTGTATATTATATTCATACATTACATACAAACTCATATATTTCAGATGTTTATTTTGTTTAATTTTGATGATTACAAATGACAACAAATGAAAATCTCAAATTCATCATATCAGAAAATTAGAATATTGTGAAAAGGTTCAAAATTGATGGCCCCTGGTGCCACACTCTAATCAGCTAATTAACTCAAACCACCTGCAAAAGCCTTTAAATGGTCTTTCAGTCTAGTTCTATAGGCTACACAATCATGGGGAAGACTGCTGACTTGACAGTTGTCCAAAAGACGACCATCGACACCTTGCACAAGGAGGGCAAGACACAAAAGGTCATCGCTAAAGAGGCTGGCTGTTCACAGAGCTCAGTGTCCAAGCACATTAATAGAGAGGCGAAGGGAAGGAAAAGATGTGGTCGAAAAAAGTGTACAAGCAAGAGAGATAACCGCACCCTGGAGAGGATTGTGAAACAAAACCCATTCAAAAATGTGGGGGAGATTCACAAAGAGTGGACTGCAGCTGGAGTGAGTGCTTCAAGAACCACCACACACAGACGTATGAAAGACATGGGTTTCTGCTGTCGCATTCCTTGTGTCAAGCCACTCTTGAACCACAGACAGCGTCAGAAGCGTCTTGCCTGGGCTAAAGAGAAACAGGACTGGACTGCTGGTGAGTGGTCCAAAGTCATGTTCTCTGATGAAAGTAAATTTTGCATTTCCTTTGGAAATCAAGGTCCCAGAGTCTGGAGGAAAAGAAGAGAGGCCCTTCATCCACGTTGCTTGAAGTCCAGTGTAAAGTTTCCACAGTCAGTGATGGTTTGGGGTGCCATGTCATCTGCTGGTGTTGGTCCATTGTGTTTTCTGAGGTCCAGGGTCAACGCAGCCACATACCAGGAAGTTTTAGAGCACTTCATGCTTCCTGCAGCTGACCAACTTTTTGGAGATGCAGATTTCATTTTCCAACAGGACTTGGCACCTGCACACAGTGCCAAAGCTACCAGTACCTGGTTGAAGGACCATGGTATCCCTGTTCTTAATTGGCCAGCAAACTCTCCTGACCTTAACCCCATAGAAAATCTATGGGGTATTGTGAAGAAGAAGATGCAATACACCAGACCCAACAATTCAGAAGAGCTAAAAGCCACTATTAGAGCAACCTGGGCTATCATAACACCTGAGCAGTGCCACAGACTGATCGACTCCATGCCACGCCGCATTGCTGCAGTAATACAGGCCAAAGGAGGCCCAACTAAATACTGAGTGCTGTACATGCTCATACTTTTCATGTTCATACTTTTCAGTTGGCCAACATTTCTATAAATCCTTTGTTTTTATTGGTCTTCAGTAATATTCTAATTTTCTGATATGATGAATTTGAGATTTTCATTTGTTGTCATTTGTAATCATCAAAATTAAACAAAATAAACATCTGAAATATATGAGTTTGTATGTAATGTATGAATATAATATACAAGTTTCACTTTTTAAATGGAATTACTGAAATCAATCTACTTTTTCATGATATTCTAATTTTATGACCAGCACCTGTATAACTGCATCATCAGAGACAATTTTGATTTTAAAAAAAAAATTGCTTTTCAGTTTAGTCAGGATACATTTAGGTTAATTTCTGACCTAAATGAGCCATGTTTTTCTTTTATTTCTGTAGGTCTCCTACTAAAACCGAACTAGAGGCTCGTTCATGCCACACAGTGTGATCTAAAACAACACAAAAAAAAATGGTTGGATTTTTCACCTTTTGTGCACTGCAGCCTGAAATTGCTCAGCATGCTCAGGCCTTTAAGCCACTGCTGTATATTCCTGCTGTCATGACTTTTCAATGCAGAAAAAAAAAACAAGCCTTGGCCTTTTAAAATCTGTTTTCTTCACTGCATGAACTAATTTGGGGTAATTTTTCACCAACAGAATATAAGACGCGACACTGCTGTGGCGTAAAAACTGTTTAGGAGCCATTGTGATTGAAAAGATCTTTATGACTGGTAGTAATTGAAGTATCCATTAATTCTGCACTCTAGCAAATACATCTGAAAAAGACTGTCCAAGCAGTAGTAAGTGACCTTAATGTTAAGGGCACTTTTGGTGTACAGAGGGACAGTGATCTAAAGCACACTAATAACTCCTGATAAAAAACTAATAACATGTTATTGTGGCCTTGTCAAAATATGGACTTGAGTAGGATCTATTGGTATGATATGACCTTCAACCAGTTTTTTCAAGCTTAGAACCTCTCAATGTGGTTGAAATAAAACAATTCTGCTAAAAAAAAAGATTGGATTAAACTTGCTGAGAGTTTTTAAAAGCCCTTTATTTCACTTTTTGGTCTTAGTAGTGGAAAAAAAAAAATCAATCTTTGTTTCGCTTTGAAAAATATCTTTCCCATGAGCCAAAATCTGTATTTTCATATATTCAGGTTATCCATATTTGAATTAAAATAGGTTTGATAAGAAATTGTAGTGTATTATTTGTCATAAATGATTAGAATAAAACAAGAATCAAAAGTTTTAAATGATTAAAGAGAATTGTGTTCATGAATATATTTATGTAGGCCAAGAGGAGAAAAACAGAGCAATGAGTGTGTGTAACTGCTGCACCTGACTGTAAGAGGAAGAAAAGCACACTCATCTGCTGGAAAGCACAGGATTAAGGCCCTTAGTGATAAGAAAAAGCACCCTCATAAAAATGAAGTATTTGACATATCAAGGTTAACCAGCCCAGCAAAATTTGGCCATACAACTTGTGATAAATAGAGTTATTTTCAAGGCACAATGTGCAGTACTGATCCCAGAAGGGGTGATGCTTTGACTGAGACACAAAGAGGAACACTAGGCCAGACTGACATGGCTTAAAGTAGGGAAAGGATAAGTTTCAACATGTTTTTGACTAAACCGTCATAAGTTTCTGCATGGCCTGAGAGAGTGCTCTCACAAGTATGAGATGTGTCTATGAATGTTACCGTGTTTTGCAGATAAATATCAATGTGACCTTTACCAATGACTGAAATATGTTCTGAAGGGGGTTTTTCCACCGATAAGAAATGTATAAAAGGGAGCTGGTTTCACCATTTGTCAGCTTCGGCTCACCAGCGCTGTGTAAATATGTAGTGTTTAGCAATAAACTCACTGGACCTGGACTCAGCGGCCTCTGTCTAAATTTTTTGATCCTTGTTTGAGACTTTTTCTGCTTTTTAAGAACTTTGAATTTTTATAAAACTTAGCTTCAATTTTAAGTCGTCAAGAAGAGAATTATAGGACGACATAATTGGCGGAGCCAGCCAGGAGAAAAGCAAAAAGGGGACGTCGGACGATCTGCAGGCACCAGCTGGAAGGCGTGGAACCCCCAAACGGGCCCAGAAATTCACCGGTTAAAGGTGAGCTAATTTGTTATAATTTTCTAAATTAGTGGGGAACCAGCCTCCGGCGACTGCTTGTGGGTGTCAGGCGTCACAAAGCTCTTCTAAAAGAACCTAGTTTTCCAAATTTAATAAAGTAATTTCCAAATTTTATAAGAATTTATATAAGAATATGCCAAAGGCAGACTAAGCTGAGGAAGGGTCCAGGTACGTATGAATGTGTATGTATGAATGTATGTTTTAGGTGTTATTAATGTTTGTGTTAAACTGTCTTGTGTTTGGATTATTTTGTAAATAAGTTAAGCTTAACACGTGTTGTTCTGAGCGGATGATTGGTAAAGGGACAGATTGGTCAAAGCGTTTTGACATAGTCTGTGGAAGCCATAAAATCCGGAACCAATAGTGTACGCGTGTTACGTGAGGGTATCAGTGACTAAGGTAGTCAGGGTGCTCCACGAGAAGGCTTAAGTAGTCTTAAGGTATTGGAATATTGTGCCACTGTAGGGAAACAGTGAGGAAAAGGTATTGTGCCACTGTAGGGAAACAGTGAGGAAAAGGTATTGAGAGGCTAAGCGATAGCCAGGCTAAGGGATAGCCAGAATATTACCGATTAAGCGATAATCGGAGAATAGTACCGCTCGACCAACCGGAGGACGTCTATGCATTTCCAGTTATCTGGGTGTAGCCGGGGGCAGCAGGGAAAAACGTATGTGCCACTGTAGGAAACAGTGAGGAAAAGGAAGTGCACTGTAAATATATATAATCATTTGTCTTGTGTGTCTTTGTTAGTGTGTCGAGTGAAAGAGTTGAGTGACTGAGGGGAAGTAAGGGGTGGGTGATATTAATAAATAAAGATTAAAGATATAATAATAAATTAATAGAAGTAATTAGTACAGAATATAGTTAAAAAGAATAACCTGAAAATTAATAAGGATTGGAAAACAAAATTGATAACTGAAGGAAAAAACAAAAACAAAAAAACAAAAAACACTAGAGTTATGAGAATGAAATAAAAATAACAAAATTCCTAAATAAGATTGGAAAAAATTGTAAGCTTTATAAGATAAAGATATTATAAGTATATATTATTACAAACTATAGTCTACATAAAGTAAAATATATAAGGTATAAAATTAGTGAAAGTGCAAAATAAAATTACAAATTTGTTTTATTAAAGATTTTATCTCAAAATTGAAGAGATCTAAATTTAGGAAGTAAATTAACTGGAAAGAAACTAAAAGAAAATAAACACGATCTGTATTGAAGAGAGCAGAACCAGTTAAGATAAAAATTAACTGAGGATTACAAAGACTGGTAAATAAGCACAGACCCTAAAGGTTAAGTGACTGCTGATTGCCATGGGAGCTAATGCGAGCAAACAGACCGAGGGGTTAACGCCTGCCAAACTGGTAATAATGACACACCCCTCCAATAAGCGCAAAATTCAAAAATGCATGACAGAATGGCATAAGATGACATCTGGAAGAAACCGTTGGCCTAAAGAGGGCAGCTTTGATCCTTCATGCTGTGACGAGGTTGAAGAACAATTAAGAAATAAGGAAAAAAGGCGTGACCGAGTGCATTTGCATAAGAAACAGAAACATGCTGAACAGAGAGATATCCTGAGATATTTTAAAGTTGAACATCAAAAGAGCCCAACAGCCCCTGACTACACTGATCATAAGCCACCACCCTATCGCCCTAGCATAGCAGGCCTGTACCCAGTAGTAGTAGAATCAGGGAGCAAGGGAAAGATAACTGGACAACTTAAATTAGTATTAGAAGAGGAAGAGGAAGAAATAGAAATAACAGAAGAAGAAATAAACAACACACCACAGACAGAGTGTAAATACCGTGATGGAGAAGACGATTGGGAGAGAACCCCAGAAGTAAGGAGAAAAGCTCCCCATAGTCGTTCCCTACCCCCAGCACGTCGCAGGCATTCACCATATCAAAGAGGCCCCATAAGCCACTCAGAACCCAGGACCAAGTCATCGTTGAAAAAATCAGCAAAACACTCAGAGCCCGTGACCAAGCTAGTCTTGGATGAATCGCCAGAACTAATGGAACAAATAAACCAGGAGGTGGTGGAGCTGACGAAAGAATATGTAAAACTCATAGCGAAGGAGGAAAAATTGGAAAAAGAAGTACAAATGAAACGACTAAAGCATTTGAAAGAAAAATTGAAGAAATTTGAGGAAGTATTAGAAAAACAGAAAAGGATGGAAACAGAGCAGCTCATACTACAGGCCCGAAATGACGCCCCAGATCAGGCAAATCCATGGACTAAGGCCTTGATTGAAGAAGCTAAAATAAAAGAGGGAGAGGAGAGAAGAAGCGAGGAGGAAGTCTTCATAGAGAGTGAGGAGACCGACTGGTTGCATGATGGAATGGAAGAAGAAGGCTCAGACATGCCACTGTCAACAGACCCATGCCATAAGGGGTTAAAGGAGAAAGACAGACCAGCGACCAAAGGACGGGAGCCACTCACAGCTGAATGTGAAGTGGACCTGCAAATAGAAAAAAGCGGCCCTCACTCAATGATGACCAGGTACCAAGCACGACAGCAGAAGACAGAGTCAGATCAAAAAAAGGCCTATATGGCTCCCCTGCTGTCTAAAGGACCTCAAGAAGACAGATATGTGCCATGGTCATTTATGGACATGATCACACTTGCTGGAAGGCTGACCCCGTTGGCAGATGGTGCTGACAGGTGGATAGAAAAGCTGGAAGAAATCACTGGAGGCATCAATCTGGCAGCTGGAGACATCAAGGCATTGCTGATTAAGACAGCAGGACACTCAGCAGCCAGAGAAGTGTTTGACGAAGCCCAGCTTCCAAGGGTCATGACCTCACACCAGTATGACAAGATACCATTCAACCAAATAAGACCCAAGGTGTGGGCAGCCGTAAGGAACAAATACCCCACCTGCAGTGATCCAACTAAGCTGAGACAAGAATGCCTAAAGGATGATGAAAGCCCCGCCCAGTTTCTGCACAGGTTCCAACAGAAATGGAAAACAGAGACTGGAAGTGATGGGAATGAACTGAAAACATCTGGCCCTCTATTCAGAACCTACATCAGAGAGGCCATGCCCAAAGAAGTACAAGCCAAACTGGACGGAGTTGTGGGGCTCATGAAGATGGACTGGCCTCTGTTCTCCGAGCATGTTAATCACTATGTAAACATGCATCGGGCCGAGAAACGGGCCTTTGATGACCAAAGCAAGATGCTGGCCACCAAGCTAACCCAGCTGCAGATTGGGGAATTGTCCAAAGCAAAGAAAGAGAAGCCCAAGCATCAAGCTGCACTGACTGTGGTGGCCACACCCCCAACCGAGGGAGCACCAACAGGGGAGGCAGTGGTACAAGCACCAGTAGTGTCTCCTGTTATTCCTCCACCCACACAGCAGATGCAGTATCCAGCAGCGCCACTCGTGGGAGGAGCCCTGCCACAGCAGACCCAACCCCAACCAGTCCCTCCTATTTATGTGCATCTAAACCAAGGAGGAGGTCCCCAACAAGCAACGTTCGGAAGGGGACGAGGGGGGCCACCTATGCGGGGAAGATGGAGAGGCCCACAAGGAGCCCCAAGAAGGCCCCCTCAAGGCCAATACCAGCAGATGCCACAAGCAGGTCCAGACATGGGACAACAGCGAGTGAGAATGCAATGCTGGGGATGTGGACAAATTGGACACATACAAAGAGACTGCCCCACTAACCCATGGATGGGACCCCAGCCCCCTACTGCGGGACCAGCCATCTATGGAACGGGACAAGACACGTACTGGCTATAGGGGTGCCCAGAGAAACCTGATGGAGAGGCTATTCTACCTGTATTAACCCAACGTCCACAAACAGAACCCACCATTGATGTCACAATATATGACAGCCATCATCGCTTCATGATTGATACAGGAGCGGCCTACTCCTGTATAGGAAAAAGTGGAATTGGCCTGCCTCTCTCAGCATCAAAGATTCGAACAGTAGGTTTCTCTGGGAAGACCCAAATAATACCCATGACTAAGCCAGTTCCCATGATCATAGGTGAAAAGACTGTGTGTGCACCACTGCTTTACTCAGAAGATACGCCCATAAATCTGCTGGGTAGAGATGTGCTGTGCCAGCTCAATGCTAAAATCAAATGTACCCCGAATGGAATTTCTTTTGAAGCAATAGACGACAATGAAGCCTACATGATGCCACTGGGTCTACAAAAGACCCCACAGACAACAAGTCATGAACCAGAAGACCAAGTATTTTGGCTGAAACTCACATCACCAACTTCCTTCCTCCAACTAGAGTGGGAAACATGGAGACCCCTGATAATGAATCACTATGAGAACTCCAAAGAACCCTTTCTCCCTCTCCATTGTACCATGTTTTATGACAAAGGCAAAACACATGATTGCAGACGAGTATGAGTCACATGACTTAGGACCCATGGTTCAAAAAGCCAAGCAAGTTACTGAATGGGTCAACACAGCATGGGACTGCATTAAATTATCCAAAGATGGACTGTTCTTTAAGATCTCATTCTCACAAGCTGATGAAGTCATAGCAGAACACATTAAAGTTCCTGGGAAAAGACAAATGGCAGTGGCAGCAGAACATGAATCCCTATTAGAACAGGTCCCAGAGCAAGTATGGTCTAAAAGTAAAACAGATGTAGGATTAGTGAAATCAGCAGACCCCATCAAATTCACCATCAAACCAAATGCTAAATTGCCCTTCCAAAGACAATACCCACTTAAAAGAGAAGCAGTAGAAGGAATACAGCCTATTATTACAGGATTAGAAACAGCAGGAGTTCTTAAACCAACAGCAAGTCCCTGTAACACGCCAATTTTTCCCATCAGAAAACCCAACAGTAATGACTATAGACTAGTCCATGATCTAAGATTAATTAATGCCATTGTAGCAGAAGAGATACCAGTGGTACCAGACCCGCACACATTACTGAGTAATATACCCCCAGGTACCAAATGGTTTACTGTGATAGATCTGTGCTCAGCATTTTTCAGTGTACCGGTCCATCCAGATTCTCAGTATTTGTTTGCATTCACCTATAAAGGCCAACAATACACTTATTCACGATTACCACAGGGTTTTGTACACTCACCATCAATTTTCAATCGAGTACTGGCAAATGACTTAAATCACCTTGACATACCATCTACAATGTTGATGTATGTTGATGACATTTTGATTTGTTCTGCTTCCAAAGAGCAGTGTGAAAGAGACTCCATTACAGTGTTGACTGCTTTGGCAGAAGGAGGACACAAAGTAAGTAAACAAAAATTGCAATTCTGCCAGCAAACAGTGGAATATCTCGGCAGGCAACTCAGTGGGGACAAGAGGTGTATTGCACCGTCCCAACTGGAAGCCATAACTCAAATGCCCAAACCTCGGACTGTTGGTCACATGTTGTCTTTCCTTGGCATGGCAGGTTACAGCAGACCGTGGGTGTGTGATTATGCCATCAAAACGGCTCCACTGAGAGCACTGATTAAAGCCGCAGGTCAAGGACACCAGTCGGCTCAATTGCAATGGACAGATGAGGCAGAGGGTGCGTTCCAGCTGCTGAAACAAGATCTCCAAACTGCTCCTGCTCTGGCCAATCCAGATTATGGCAAACCATTCCATCTCTATGTGGCTGAGCGACAAGGGTATGCATGTGCAGTATTGATGCAAGACACCCCAACAGGTAAACAGCCAATTTCTTATTACAGCACAAAATTAGATGGTGTCGAAGAGGGTTTGCCTCCCTGCTACCAGGGCTTGGCAGCAGCAGCCTTCGCATACAAAAAGGCCTCAGTTATTACTATGGGCCACCCTATCATTTTGTACACATCACATCAATTACATGCACTGCTCACCAGTCCACGTTTTGTGATAACACAAGCTCGTCGAACAGGTTATGAAGTTCTGCTTTCAGGACCTGACTTAACAATACAACGCTGTACCACCATTAATCCAGCCACAAGAATGGTACTGCCCACAGAAGGTGAGCCCCATGATTGTCTCCAGGAGACGGACACCTTCATGAAGGTAAGAGAGGACTTATACAATCATCCAATCCCATCTGATTTGACACTGTTCGTAGACGGATCATGTGTCAGAGGTGAGACAGGTAATAGAGCGGGATATGGAATAGTCCAACTTAACCCTGATGGGACCTTTACCAAAGTACAATCAATGAGCTTAGATCAACCTTGCTCTGCCCAATTGGCAGAGATAAAAGCATTAACAGCAGCATGTAAATTGGCTAATGGTAAAAGAGTGACAATCTATACTGACAGTGCTTATGGGTACGGGGTATGCCATATAAACGCTAGCATCTGGAAACAACAAGGGTTTGTTAGAACAGATGGTACCCCAGTGACACATGGGCAAGCAGTAGTATAGTTAATTAAAGCTATGCAACTTCCATCTGCGTTAGCTATTGTAAAATGTGCTGCTCATCAAACAGCAAAAACACCTATTGCCATTGGAAATAACTTAGCAGATGAGGCAGCTAAAGAAGCCACAGGTTCAGCAGTACAGGGACCAATGGTTCATGTAGCTGAGTGTGAACCCATTACTAATTTGGCCTCCTTAATAGAAGCCCAAAATAACGTATCTGAAGCAGAAAAGCGTCTCTGGGTGCAAAGGGGGGCAGCTCGGTTAACACACCCCCACGATGGATTGTGGCATAGTTCTCGAGGACATTTTGTACTACCTTTGTCCTTATTACCAACGGCGATTAAAATAATGCATGGACCTGATCATTGTTCACGAGCCCAAGTTATTCAAAAGTTACAGGCAGTCTGGTGGTCACCTTATATGACACCAATGGTAGACAGAGAACTGGCCTTATGTCCGCATTGTCCTAAATATAATGTGCGTAAGATGTTCACACAGCCCTTAGCACATATTCCCATGCCAGACGGTCCCTTCCGCCATCTGATGATGGATTACGTTGACATGATAACTCGGGTTCAGGGAAAGAGATATATGTTGGTGGTTGTATGTAGGTTTAGCAGATGGGTGGAGGCATGCCCCACTGCTAAGAATGACCACAAAGCTGCAGCAAGATTTTTGTGTAAAGAAGTTTTTCCCAGATTTGGCATGCCTGATACAATATCATCTGATAACGGACCTCATTTTGTTTCACAGGTGATCCAGCAAATGTTTAAACTGTTGTGCATAACACAGAAGTTTGGTTGTGTGTATCATCCCCAGTCACAGGGCTCCGTGGAACGAGCTAATGGAGTGCTGAAATCAAAGATAGCAAAGATAATAGCTGACAGCAACAACCGTTTGACTTGGGTGGACGCCTTGCCTGTTGCATTGATGGCAATGCGCTCTCAAACTAACCGAATAACCCATCTTACTCCCCATGAAATGCTTACAGGTCGACCAATGCCTCTCCCACAGGTTCGTGGACCCCTGCTGCAGGAGGTCTCCTTGGCACAGCTTGAACGTGAAATGGGGGACTATCTCAGGTCCTTAACACGCATTCACAGGCTTATATTTCAACAGGTGAAAGCAGCTCACGGCCGAGACGAGACACACATTCCAGTGGACGTCAGGGACGTTCAAGTTGGTGACAGTGTGTTCATACGCGTCTTTAGACGTCAGTGGAACGAGCCTCGTAGGGAAGGCCCGTTTAAAGTTGTGCTTACCACTCCCACTGCCCTGAAAGTTGAAGGTAAGCCCTTCTGGTTTCATAAAAACCACTGCACCAGGCATCGGCCTCCAGACCCACCTGGCCTTGCTCCAGGACCGACGGGCTCTGCGCATGCTGACAGGGCAGCAACAAGTCTCCCTCCGCAGCACCCCTCCACTAGCTCACAGACTGTAGATGTTGCACCGGTGTCGGGCACTGATGCGCACCCACTCCCCTCCACGTCCGGCGTCCACAGACGTTCGGCACGTTTGGCAGCCCGCCAATCACCAATGCCAGGGGACTCTGAGGATGACAGTGTTCATTCTTATGCTTCCCATCCGCCTTCTGATTCTGGTGGCAATGATGATGATCCTGTTGCCACTGAGACTTCTTCTGGGTCTCACCCAGATCCATCCGTCGTTCAGGCACTGGACGAACTTCTTTCTTCTGGCCCATCAGATGCTGGTGGAGTCCTGTCCCCTTAACATCCCTCACCTGCATCTTTCCCTCTCATCCCCTCCCTTTCCCCCTCCTCCTCCGCGTCAAGTGGGCCGTCGATCGACTCGGTCCCGCCCACCCCATCGCCGTCTGGGCATCTCCCGTATGCGCCTTCTTCAGACTTTGATTAACTTCTTGTTGTATTAACCCTTTGTGGGTTAACAAGGGGGGATCTTATGAAAATTAATACTAACAGTGCACACACACATTTAATGCGTCACACACAAACATGTGCACTAGCAATGGTAACACTAGCTACTAACCAAGGGGTAATCAATAATAATGATGGAGAAAATTTATCACTAATGCATGTGCAAGTCAAAGGATATGATTATGTAATGTCTGAAGAAATTTTAGGTAACTCAATGGGGAAACATTGGCTTGGAGTTCCACAAAGCATGGACTGCCGTGAGGATGGGATGGTGATCATTGAGGTAAGATGCAAAATGTACATATGCCAAAATACATTAACAGAGCAGGTAATGACGGTAGGGAAAGCGCATAGAATGTTAAAATTGGTAAACAAAAGGCAGAAAAGAGATCTAGACAAATTAAAGACTGCACACTGGGAAACCAATATGTTCCAACAATGGATTCAGTACTCTGTCCAGGCAATGTTCAAAGCCAAAAAGCGCCCTAAAGATGATTGTATAGCCTGCTATAATGCTAAAAAATTACCAGCCCTTCAGATTATTCCCGGCTAATTGGAACACTCAGCTGAAGGGATTCTGGGATTGGTTTCACAAGCTTGGAAGGGGAAAATATCTTGAGGCAGCAGGAATGATTCTAGGGGCAGTAATGCTGATTATATTGATAGTTGTGTGTTGCATCATACCCCTTGTTCGGGGACTGGTCTCAAGACTTGTTGTAAGTGTAACTGGTCAGTTCCCAGTTGTAGAGATACAATTGGACCAAGAGATATAAAACATAACCATGATCACCTTCCACCCTCACCAGGTACGTGCATTTCTTTAATAACAACAGTGTATATATATAAATATTTTGCATAACAATGACTTATATACTTACTCACGTAGATATAGCAACTTGCATGCTGAATAATCCATAGATATAAGAGATAATATGCCTTCAGATGATGCCTAAATTTGCCATACTATGTCCCCACAGGTAGATTATTGAACATGGCAGAGGCTAGTTATGATGAATATGAAGAAAACCAAATGAATTTACAAGCTGCACTGGCGTCGTTAGGCCCATCACTAGGGGTAGGATGCCCATATCTTCCTCCCAGGTACCTACTAGATCCTGCAGAGGGGCCAAGCAGTGCACCTTTGGGTTGGAGCAAACCTATGATGACACCCAGCAGGCAGCCTGAGGATCAACCTATGATGACACCCAGCAGGCAGCCTGATGATCAACCACCATCACCTACTGGGAAGCCACTGTCCATCTCGATGCCACCAGGGGACCTCAGTATTGATCTCGGTCCAACCAGCACCCCTGCCAGTCCTGAGAATCCCGAGGATCGACGACCACCGTCACCCCACCAATATAATTATCCGCCACCACCCATTCCAGGCGTACTGGCTATGTTCATGGTCATAGCAGATGACATAAAGCTTGATCTTGCCGAAGCTCATCATGTTGCAAAGTTCTTGGCTCATCCGCTGGAGTCATACAACACCAACAGTGATCTCAAGCCTGAAATCACCTCTATGACCAAAACAGTTTATGCCCAATTCATGAAGGGCCTGATGAAGCTTTTTGTTTGTGTGTGTGTATTTATGGGTGTGAAAGACCACCTATGTAGGGGATAATTGCAGTGACCTCGTAACACAAGATGCTGCTTGGGCATTGGTATTTGCCTCTGCTGAGAAAACAGAATTAGAACATCTTGCTAAAAAAAAAAGTAAGCAACGAGGACGGGTCCTCTTAAGGGAGCCAAGAGGGGGATCCCTCTTTGTTTTTATATATTCTGTTTTCTGCATTTTATTAGTTTAATATTTACTCAGACACCACCACATCTTATATTACTCACTTCTACTATATGGTGTGTATTTAATCTCACGTTTAGTTTAGTGTGCACAATATATATATAAACTTTTGTCACTTGGGTGAGTTCACATTTAAAGTGTTTTAGATTAGTTATCACCTGCATAATCACGTAAATTGATCCTTTTTAGGATCAAAGGGGGGAAATGTAGTGTATTATTTGTCATAAATGATTAGAATAAAACAAGAATCAAAAGTTTTAAATGATTAAAGAGAATTGTGTTCATGAATATATTTATGTAGGCCAAGAGGAGAAAAACAGAGCAATGAGTGTGTGTAACTGCTGCACCTGACTGTAAGAGGAAGAAAAGCACACTCATCTGCTGGAAAGCACAGGATTAAGGCCCTTAGTGATAAGAAAAAGCACCCTCATAAAAATGAAGTATTTGACATATCAAGGTTAACCAGCCCAGCAAAATTTGGCCATACAACTTGTGATAAATAGAGTTGTTATTTTCAAGGCACAATGTGCAGTACTGATCCCAGAAGGGGTGATGCTTTGACTGAGACACAAAGAGGAACACTAGGCCAGACTGACATGGCTTAAAGTAGGGAAAGGATAAGTTTCAACATGTTTTTGACTAAACCGTCATAAGTTTCTGCATGGCCTGAGAGAGTGCTCTCACAAGTATGAGATGTGTCTATGAATGTTACCGTGTTTTGCAGATAAATATCAATGTGACCTTTACCAATGACTGAAATATGTTCTGAAGGGGGTTTTTCCACCGATAAGAAATGTATAAAAGGGAGCTGGTTTCACCATTTGTCAGCTTCGGCTCACCAGCGCTGTGTAAATATGTAGTGTTTAGCAATAAACTCACTGGACCTGGACTCAGCGGCCTCTGTCTAAATTTTTTGATCCTTGTTTGAGACTTTTTCTGCTTTTTAAGAACTTTGAATTTTTATAAAACTTAGCTTCAATTTTAAGTCGTCAAGAAGAGAATTATAGGACGACATAATGTTATTACATATAATTTCATAACAGGACTTAAATTGTTGTAACATTTATATGTTCATGCTAATGTGCTCTTGAACAAACAGAAAATGCATACAAGTGTGTGTGTTTGTCTGTGTGTGTAACCTAAAACAGAGCTTTGAGTGCTTAATGAATTTACTTAGCGCTGATTGAAAATTAATTAAAACCACCTCAAACAGACAGCCGCCCACTGAGAAGCACTGGCAAAACACTGACAGACAGATTACTGCTTCAAGGAAGGAAGGAGGCAGCACTGGAGGCAGGAGGGAAGAGAGTCTATAACTATCTGACGTACTTTGCACAACCCCGCATGTCAGGGGTTATAACAGCTCAACCCTATCCGAGTCACTGTAATTTGTCAAATGTTTGGAGTATCAGTCTACAGGCAGCAGCCTCCTCCATGCATGAGTGCATCTCCTCAGAGACGAGTTCGGACTAAAAGGTGTGATGCAGTATCTGCTAAAGCAAGAGAAAAATATTCATTGGTATAATAAATCCAAAACAGGAAAGAGAATGTGAAGAAGGGCAAAGTTTATTTGTATTGCACAATTTAATAGCAGTACAATTAAAAATGCTGTTAATAAAAAAATAAATGGCAAATCACATTGCAGTGGCATAAAGGTAATTACATAATTAATGCACATATATAATTAAACAGCATAAAAAGGAATAATAAAAAAAGAAATTATGGATTAAAGGAAAGAAAAGTTAAAATGCAAAGTTTTCCTCATTAAAAAAATAAATGATGTTTTCCTAAAAAATGTTCAAGGTCTCAACAATATTATTATTTTCTAATATATATATATATATATATTATTTTATACTGTGTTCACAGTATATAATACAGTTCTCAGTTCCTTCCTTCCTTCCTTCGGATCATGAATGTATAGCTGACAAGTCGGCATCATGTCAAAGCTATATTGCTCAGATTATTTAAATTAAGCATCAGCAATACTTTGACATATCCTCTAGATATACTAAGCTTAGTTTAAGATTTGAATATTCTACCTCAAGCTAGATTTTGGTGGGATTTTATCCACACAGACTGGACTGAGATCCACTTTAAACAAAGGGTTAGTTGCTCATCATGATGCTCTAATGTATTTAATTTATCAAGAAGAAGCTGAACGTTAAACCTGTACTAGTTGGCAAGTCCTACCAAGTCCAGTTCCCTCTAGTATGTACTGTACACTAATGTTAAAGTCGAGTTGATGCACACTTTAAATACGCCCTAATTAGGGCACGGCTGGTAATAATTGGGCAGGGGGTCTGAGCACTAATTAGTCTTTGAAAAAAAAAAACCCTGTATGTGTGTGTTAGAATGTGGATGAATGATCTGTGCAGGGGGGCTGATGAAGCCCATACTCACAAGAAGCAGACAAATCTGCAGAGGTAAAATCAGAATGCAGCAAGGAGACAGAGAGCAGTAAAACTCCTGGAAAAAAAAAATAAAAACACTGTCTTTTGTTATGCCATGCCGTCTGCGGGTGGCCTCACTGCAGGAGGGGGTCGGGGGGTGACAGCAGGTGTGTGTTTTTCTGAGAGAGGGAGCTGAACTTCCTCCTAACAAGGCTAATTGATTCTGTAGCCTCTCTTTATCCGCCAAGTCTTCCCCTCGTACTCTCTCTCTCTCCCCCTTTCACTCCCAGCCTCTCATTGTTTATCCCGAGGGGCGTCTAGAAAACCACCAAAATGAGATTTCCCACCTGCTGCATGCTGGGAAACATTAGCAACACACTCAGATGACTTGTTTGTCTTTCAGCGGCCTCTGTGTTTAACATTTACTGCTGCGTCTGACAGCTTCTCCTTCAACATGCACAGAAATACCAGAGTAGCACATTTATTCCTGCTCAACATAACATTAATCGTCTCAGATGCCTATTTAAAATAAAAACAAAGCTTTAGTTGGGAAGCATTATTTCTCGCATACAGTTTTTCTGTTGTATTTTTTCCTAACTAAATATGTTTCAGAAATTAAAACTGCGTTTAAAATCAGAGCATAACCTGATTTCATAAATAACTCATGTCTATTAAAACATTGTGCCACTTATAGAAACATACTATTTTCATATTTTATATTCACATTGCAATCAAAATAAATCTTTCCTTTACAAAACGACCTTCTCTGTGCAGAAACCTATGCTAATATCACAGAAGGCTTACCTTTATTGGTATTTTTCATGAGTTTTCTTGTTGCTTTTACCTCTTTAATTTGAATTTTGTTCCTCTCTTCATTGTGATGTTTCTGATTACTATCCAGTCTATAGGTTTCAAAAATGTTCAATAAAAAAAACAAAGGTGATCGGTAGGAAGGACCAGTCCAGAAGTTAATGTAACATTGGATAAATAAAGATAAAAACATTAGTTACGTTGGTGGTGTGACATTGAGATGGCTTTAAAGTTCCTGTAACTAATCCTGCAGGACTGCTGCATAACTTAATATTTTCTCCAGTAATTTGCATTGAAACAACATTTAAAATTTTATCTTTTTTACTTGCTTTTAGGAGCTGCATCAAAATCTGTCAAAAGTCTCTTTATCACTGTATATTTGACTTATGTCATTCATTGTGCCTCTTGTAAGGCCATCAACCAAAAACAATAGCTTGTTTTTTTAGGATTATTGTTTTTTCTAAATTCCTTTAGTGTAAATGCAAAGTCTAATGAATGCAGACATTTATCAAAACTCAGTAAACAGACATGAATAAGACTAAAGTTTTAGCTTAAGACACTACAAATAAATGTGTATAAAACGGTAAAACCTAAACAAAGTCACACCTTTCAACCTACCTCCATTGTTTCTACCTGATTTAAACAGCTAACAATGCTAGATAAAACTTTTTGAGGCATTTAAACTGTGATCACAGCAGGTAGGCGAGGCACATCGTTCAAGGTGGCCTTCAAGCTCCACTGTGATTTTGCTGATCAAACCTTTGAACTTCAAAATCGAGTCGTCCTGGACTCCAACGCAGCAGGAATCACAATTCTAACAGATTTGGAATTGAAAAACACCTCCATTACCAATTAATAGCACAGCAGCACCAATCTGAAATTGTCTGGTTTGAACATGCCAGCTGCAGAGCTGCTGTTCTGTAATTTGTGGTTAATTAATTAAATATCCAGCGGATTAGGGGAATTATGGACAATTGTCCTTTAACGACCCTTAACGAGGTCCTGATTGGTGTCCTCAGTCATGTCCTGTGGCTTAAATGATCTTTCAATTAATGATTGAAAGCTCATGAAGAGAGAACTTAACACGATTGGCAGCAGGAGTGATATTTTAGAGCTGTCACTTTAACAAAATGGGAAATGAAAAAAGTTGCAAGTGAACAAGAAGCCAAAGGAAGCCCTCATTTATTGGAAAAGTGGTTAGTTTTTTTATTTGGTGAACAGTTCAAGCAGGTGTGAAGCTGATTGCACCAGATTTTGGTGATTTACTGTCCAAATTAAGTGCTGTATATGTTGTCATATTCAGACAATCCAAGAAATTAAGGTCAATATTTTTTATTTTTATATTGATCAAGTGTTCTAATTTCTGCAGCCACAGTTTATTACAAAGGAAAAAGGTGGAACATTATGAGAGTATTCTTTGAATGGTATATGTTTATTAACTTATTTGTCGAAGAGGGTTAATTATAGAAAAAGAAATTATACACAGATCAAGTTAGAGTCAAAAAGTAATCAGGTCAAACTTAACTAGTGATGCGATTAAAGGCGTCAACAACTGCTTTCAAGGGCTAGTGTTGGCCTAGTGGGTTAAAACAGCAAGCTTGTGCCCTGAGAAGGTTGCAAGTATCTGTTTTAAATCCCACTGCCTCCACTCTGGGTTTCTAAACAAGACCCTTAACCCCTGATTGCTCCCCAGGTGCTGCACAATGGCAGCCCACTGCTCCCCAAGGGGATGTGTTAAATGCAGAGGTAAATTTCTCCAATGTGAGATCAATAAAGTTCAATTTAATTATTATTCAAGCATTTGTAACAATTTTTATTGTTTTTTAACCTATGTGGAAGCATTTTAGTTTGTCTATTTTGTATAGATTCTTAAAGAGAGTGTAGCTGCAGACCTGCACTGTCAGGACACGTCGTTGCAGACGTTCACTGGGAGGTCCCCTGCATTATAAGAACTGGAAGTTTATTTGGTGGCCTTTCAAAGTAAAAGCGAGATCAATCAAAAGCTAGTATACTGGAAATGTTTTATGTGCCTGTGTTTATTTCCTGGGTTTTCATAATATATTTTTTGTCTATTCATGAGTTTAATCATTTATATATATATAATCTCTTTCCAGTTCAGTTGGATAAGGTTAAAAATGCAAGGAAATGTCAAAATAACAAAATTTACTCAGTTATTTTATAAAGACATGGCTTATGTGTATTTGCAAATATTATATCATATTTTATTAATTCTTTTAGTATTGTTTGTGCTATGTTCTTACAGTACCTCTTCTGTTGGATCACATAGATTTGCCACTGAGGGTGTGTGATTTTCAATTAATTATCCTTTTTATTTCCCACGAGAAAACAGCAGACAAAAAAATACATTTTCAAATGTCTATTTATTTCATTTTCTTGGAAGTGATTTTATCATTGAAACAGCAGAATTCACAGCATGACGTGCAGCGTTTAACTTTTGGCAAAGTCCCAGTAGGAGTCACAATTGAAACGTGTCTGTAAGAGAAAGATTATGTTGTAATAAGTTAAAGAAAATTCCCCAAAAATGGTATGATAAAACAAATAATGTATTGAACACTGCCTTAACTGTCTTCTTCTTCAATTAAAATCCGAAAGCACATATGTGCTATACATGCTATTCCTTAAGCCTTTGAATAAAACATCCGGAAAAAATTTCCGGTCCTGAAAGTGCAGGAGACCTAACTAAGCATCCTGACAGGTCTGGGTCCTGACACTGATCAATAAAAACGTCCTATGTTAGGAAAGGTAAGTAGCTCCACAGGTGGCTCTGAGAAAGAAACAGTAAAGCACAGTTAGTCAAAGTGAAAACTGTAAATGTGGATAGCTATATCTATGAGAGAAGCACTGAAAAGCAGACCCAAATCTATCATTTATAATTTAAGTTGGTTATGGCAGCTGTATAGCTCATAGTTCCCTTAAAGATGATTTATAGCCAAACAGAACAAGGGCACATGAAGCCATTGTGATGGGAAAAAGTTGAGAGATAGCATAAATTTGATCTTAGAAATACTTCAGAATTGGAAAAATAGAGATAGAATGAAGCTGAATGATGACAAGCTGCACCACAGGACTTTCACGTGGTGTAAAAATAACGTGTTTTGCACCAGAAGTTTTGTAATAAAAATGTATATGACTCGCTGTAATTTGTTATTGTGGAGAATTTATGCCTGATGAAACTCACCACAAATGGCTTTTAATGTTTTCGGAAAGATTCCAGTTAGTTGGTCTGAAATTTACTGTATTTCTCCAGGAGAAATACAGTAAATTTGCTGTATTTCTCCTGGAGCTGTCCTAATGTTGGACAGCTCCTTATTTTCCTTATAAAAACACATTTGAGCTGGTGCTGCCATTGCTCCTTTATTGGTAGGTTTCTGTCATGTTTGCACTGAAGCCTGTGAAATGATCCATCTATGCCTACTATCTATGTTCTTTTTTGGGTGTCCTTTTTACATATGTTTGACTTTAGACATAAAAATAAGCCTATAGAAAGCTATGAGCCAGAATATACATGAAATAGAAAAGTTAACAAAGTATAAAAAAAAATCATATATTTAATTTGTCAAAATTAGCAGCAACAAACTATATTTTGTTCTAAGTTATTATTAGTGGTATTTTCCTAGCTTTTGATGCTGATATATGAGTGTTTGTGTTTTGGGCCCCAGATTTGATGACAGGCACATTCTTGCCCTCTGGCAGACGGATGATAGTTGTAGATTGCCCATCATATGTGAGCACAGAATCCCATCCCTGCACAGGCTGTATGGAGATAGGAAGGTGGCTGACATTTGTGGTGTCTTGGATGAGAACATGGCCTTTTCTCCTCATTTCTCGTGGCCAATCACCCACACTGAAAGGAGAAAGGCAGATAAGACCTTTTGTTTGGCCTGACAATGTCCCACTGATACTGCCATGGCTCAGTGTGTGACACTGGGTGTGTGTTGCTTTCACTACATCCAGGGAAGCCCTCTGAAGTCCTCATTACAGCATCAGAGCCACCACATTACATGATCACCCACACACATGATTACAGAGCTGACATGCAGTTTAACACCCTCTCTGCTCCATCATGAGGGGGGTTGGCAGCAGCAGGGTGTGGAGTAAACACCATACTTCTTAAATATGAATTATATAAACCCATGGTGATAACTTCATAGTTTGCTTCTAGTTTTAATCTTGCATTTTTCGTAAGTAAAGACATCTTATTATACTTATATTTACTGAAACTGATCGCCCTTGTCTTTTGTATATATTTTTTTTAAATTTGGGAGAAAGTGATACAAATCTAATCAATGAAGAGAAAATATGAGCTGGTCTGAATCTTATTTTGGTGAAATACTCTTTTAATAAACAGGTTTATGCTAAACAGTGATTTGGTTGAACATGAACTGCTCTTGAGAGCTATACACTTTAATTATGGTCATTTATAAACCATATAGTCTTCATATATCAAAATCATTTTTGAAACACTTAACAAAAATACTGTAGAAACATGACTTACAGTCCTGTATGATTGGATCAGAGCTTGGTTTTCACATAGCGTTGGGTAGGAAGCATTTATTAAAGATGACTCTACCCCCAAAAAAGGACAACAGCCAAATGCGAAAGGATAAGGTAATTTAGCCAAATTGTCAGCAGCACTTTGAGGTCGTGTCATGCGCAGCCGAACATCTTAAAAATCCCCTGTAATATATGAAACTATCGCCATAATGTATCAAAATGGAACGACTGGGATGCCACTTAAAGTAGTGCTGGCGTAATTGGTGCTCAGAAATCTTAATAGTATCATATATCTAGAGCTGGGCTTTTAAAAGGATCTTATGTGGGATCTTGCCTTCATCTTTTTCCTATCTTTCGCTCATAGACACACATGCACACACACGTGATAATGCATTCAAGCCATCATTTCATCTTGGAATTCCCAAGCGTTCGGGACACCGTAAGCTATAATGATCTGCCATAAATGGCTCGGTTGGACTGCTAACTTGTGTAAATAGTGCAGGCAGAGACTAATGTACCGACTTGTAATAGTGGGAAATTACCTGCCTATTACCGTGAGATCTTCCTGGAGAGGAGGGACGGGAGGAGGAAGCAGAGGATAAAAGAAAAGTTGAAAATGGAGCAGAGAAAGAAATTGTGGTTAATTATAAAGATGACAGAACAAGCAAAATGTGAAAAAAGAAGTTACAAAAAAATATTTTTACATGATCAAACTTTCCAAAATCTGTTGTGAAAAATCAGTCCTGCTGCTAAAAAAATATTTTTTTTTCATTAAGTTGAAATTGAAATGAAAACATCAACCTCTGATGTTAAAAGTGCATAGAAAAACTGCTCTTTCAACCAATCAAGGAGGACCAGTGGATTAAAAACACATTTTATTTTACCTGGTGCTGTTTATAAAACAAAAAATTGATTAAACAATTTTTTGAGACATAGAAAAAAAAGCAGAGATACAAAAGGCAACAGTCGACCAGTTCCACAGGCGGCCCCGTCCAGGAAATATACAGCCAGGCAGACGAGCTCTGACGAGCTCCCATGTCTGAGGATGAAAGAGAGCACATACAGTTAGTCACAGTCAGAGAAACAGGACTACACTGGAAAACAGGTTGAGCTCCAACATCCACAAAGGCGTTGATGGCAGCAGCACAACTGACTACCCCTCTCTAGGATGGCGTCCAAGGTTAAAGGAGTAGTAACTGGGTCAATCTATCAGTGCTCAGACTATATAGCAGCCTCTGTATCATATTGGTCTACATGGGTGTCATCCCAGAAGCAAACCTCCCCTAAATATCTGATATTTTGTAGTCAATGTCAAGGAAACTCATCTTGTAAAGAAGAGCCTCAAGATCATGTTGTATGGATAATGGATGCTGCAGACAACCAGTAATTGCAGATAAATTGGGTTTAATTCTAAGCATTATTCCAAATTTAATAAACATCTGTTTGAAATGTGAATGTTGTTTGCTGACAAAATTTAAGCTTTGTTTTCCTACCATACTGTTTTGTCAAGCCTGCTTGAAAAAAAAAATAATTGAAAATCTCCAGAACTGATTGTAATGCACTCTAATTTTCTTCAGCTATCGTTGGAGCATAAACAGGCAAACATTTCCATAATGTGTCCATGTGAATAGACAGTTTAGATCGCTTTTTGTTAACAATGTTTGTTTGCTTGCTTATTGTGTTCATGGAGACAAATACAAGGCATGTCTTTTTATGCAGCTTCTTCATTTCTTGTTAGTTGTTTGCCATTATGATAACAAGGACCCATTTGATGTTAGCGGGCCTTTTATCTTCAAATGAGCCATTTAAATGTCATTACTGTTGAGGCTGGGTGTCTGCGTGTGCATGTGTGTGATCATTACACTTACAAGACCCATTCAAGTCTTGTCATTTTTTCCCCCTTCCTACAAGCTGAAATTAGTAGCATTCACTTTGTGATGCTGCAACAGTGACGGTATTCAGGTTGAAAGATTATTTCTCAGAAATAAACTTCAGCTTTTGTCTGTTTTCTTCTCTATTGTTGTTTAGAAATCAATAGGCCAGAGCATAACAGCTCAGGAAATTGATCTGATTTGGCAGCATTTCTTAAGAGGTAGCACAAAAATAAATTTCTGCAAAGACCACACTGCTTTAATTACTTACAAAGAGTCACTCTGTTAGTCAGAGTTACTGCTTTGGAATCTAAATCAGAACTTTGCTAAACATAAACAGTAAAACCAAACAATACAAAATAAACAAAAACAAAAAAAGCCTGTGGATATGAAAATATGACTCTTTACATTTAGATGCAACATTTTTTGTTTAGGTTTTTGGTGCTGAAAAACACCAGTGTTTAATTATTTTATTTTTTATTTTTTACAAAGATTGAATATTAGGAATGATGTATTATCCCTCAGTAATCAATGCCATGTATTTATTGGTATTACAGCATTAAAGTTCTTCCTTTAATTGTTGATAACATTTTTACATATAGTTAAGTATAATTCAGTTGAGAATATTTCAAAAATATAAGAGGGAAAGTTCATGATCTGATTTTGTTCAGAGTTATTGCCTGGAGATGCTAATGAAGAGGAGGGTTCTCCTTTATTGTAGCTTTCTGTGTTACAGTGGCTCTAAGAAAGCTTTTGATTAAAATACCCAGTTATTGTGTGACAGTAAGCCATACTGGCTAATGGTTTAGCTGCTCAATGTCAGCCTATTAGCACACCATAGTCTGTGCATCCATATTTGGAACGTGACACTGGTCCCAACATCATCAAGCACCAACTTTATCCTAATTAAAAACCCAAGAAAAACCTTTTCAACGCAGTATTAAATATAAAGGGGGTGCTGTAACAGGAAGTCAGACAAAGCTTATGATGCCTTTAAAAATGGTGGAGTATTTCAGCTAAATCAGTGTTGTTGGTGGAGCAGCTTGTAGTAATGTTGCCTTGCAGATAGAAGGTCCTTGGTTTCATTCCTGGCAAAGTCTCTTTCTGCATTGAGTTTCTGCATGTTCCCCCTGTGCATGCTTGGGTTTTCTCTTGGTACTCTGGCTTCCCCAAATTGTTCAAGAACCTCACTGTTAGGTTAGCTGGTGTTTATAAATTGGCCTTAGGTGTAAATGTATGTGTGCTTGGATGTATGTCTGTGCCCTGCGATGGTCTAGCGACCTGTCTAATAGTCTATATCCTGTCTTTTGCCATTCCATTGTTGGAGATATGCACCAGCCACATGTGACCTTGATGGCCAGAAGTAGAGGATAGATTGATGTTTGTTGGTATAAAGGTGTACCGATAAATGTATATACTGATTTAAAATCACCTCCAGATTTATGCAGCTCAAGTTCTGAATACAAGAACCCATATCAGAATAAGGTCTGGGCAGAGTTAGTGCCAATTACGATAAGCTCAGTAACAGTCTGAGTGGTGGTCAAAGCACTGTTATGCAGGAGCTTTGCAGAAAACAAATCTTATGGCTCCTGAAGGAGAAAGAATGAACCGCTCTCTAGGCCACCACTCCCAAGAATTTTACCCAAAATCCTGAAGTACCTCAAACGGTTTGTTGTTTCATTAAGAAACATGTCAAACATGAAATTTGCCTAAAAATGACCAGAAGAGATGAAAGTGGAGGGTGAAATTGATAAAGTCTGAAGAACTTTCATACAAGGATTTATGCTTTATATTGTCTAAAATAAGATATTATAGTAAAAAACAACAACACATAAAGTAAACTATCTAGGACATGATTTTCTGTTGGAAATTCTGAGTTATAATTTATCTCCTTTGCCATTGACTTTTTTTTTACTTGCCAAACTTGTGAGTCTTGTTATAAGATGCTACGAAGTTGCAAGAGGTGACGCTCATTTTGTGCAATTTCGTGTGCTGAAATCCCTAAAAAACAAAGGGCGACGTCTTTGGACAAAGACATGGCTAAGCAAAGTGACTGTGGCAGTCTATCAATTTTACTGAAAGAACTCCATTTCCATCGCACCCCCGCCATGCTTCTGGGTTTTCTTCTGAGAAGAAGAAGAACCCTTGTTTGCGAATGCACATTGAGCGATTTGCCCACGACCACCTTACGATGGCAGACTGAATTTCAAACATGTCTGATTTTCTCCCTATCTTACGATTCCTGAACGGGAGGTGGTCGTGAGAGGCTGATCTGCTTAAGAAAGATTTTGATCAGAATATTTTGTGGTCCAATTTAAACATGTCACAGAAGTAGTAATCACATGAGTAAAAATCTATAAATGAGATCAAATGCGACTGAAGCAGGTGCCGCATATTTCATAAAAGATAAAGTGCAAAGATCTCTATTTTTAAATATAAACATTTAAATGTTACCTCAGATGCTTGCATTTAATAAATAAATCTAGTTTTTATCCTTAATAAATAAATAATTAAATATTTTTCACTTATTTAATAAAATATTAAATATGTTTCTTTTAAAATTTTAGGCAAGACCTCATTCAAAGATAGATCATTCAGTACTATATATATATATATATATATATATGGGGTGGAACAGTTCACAAAATCCACTGTTCGGTTCGATTCACGGTTTCATGGTTTTCGGTTCGGTTTGATTCGGTATATGTTGATTGTTACACCGAAATCCCATAAAAATTATGAAATTAATGAAAAAATCCCCCAAAAAATAATGGATTGTAATTATTTTAAAATGATCCGCGGAAACCATGGATCATTTCCGCATGTTTTGCTGCTTTGAATTTAATCATCTCACGCATGCTCTCTACCATCTCCAAGGGACTCAGAGGGGAGCGGACGAAGCCACAGTGGGGCTGTAGCATGACATGTTGGTCATGTTGCTGTTAGCATAAACAAAACGTGTTGCACAATGCTTGCACACTGTTGCACTTTTATCCACAACTTTCTTTCCGCTGTCATCGTAGGTCACTCTAAATGCAAAGCGGTCCCATACAGCAGACCTATAAAGTGCTGCTGGCGCGTCTTCCAACTCCTGTTCTTTCCCACTCGCCATACCTACACAATTCTCCACAACAACTGATTTTTTTCCCTGCTACACCCGGCTACGCTGCTTCGCTTCTTCTTCTTCTTGTTTACTACTGGTGGTTGGCTTTGGTCGCAGTACCGCCACCTTCTGCTCTGGAGTGTAAACGTTTCGCCTATGAAAAAAAGGAGCAGCGCATGAACCAAACGAAACACACGCGAATCGAAACGAGACAGTCGAACCGAACGGTTCGGACGGTTTTCATAAATCGTCCCATCCCTAATATATATATATGTAGCTTGCTTGCCCAGAGTAAATTGACTTTACTGTAACTATTGTGTGAAAAACTTTTTATTTCTACTTCCATTCATGGATCTACAGTACATGATAACTCTAAATCCCTCTACCTTTTTGTGTGGAGCAAAAACCCACTTCAAGTTTCTAATCACCACCAATTTCTGCTGCACAAACCAGCACAAACGGAGCCGAGTTAATTGACACCCATTTCGTCTGATTTGAAGAAGGTGGGGGGGCTGGTTGACCTTTGATGACCTCTACAAATATTTCTTTATATCTTTGAAATGATAGCGGCACAAACGAAAATTTTTGCTGCACAAACCAGCAGAAACGTAGCACAAATGTTTGACACTAATTTTGTCTGATTTGAAGAAGGTGGGGGGGCCAACTTCACTCAGCTGACCCAGAGTGGGAGAACCTCACGATTCCAAGCGCAATGCCCTAACCTCTCCCCAAATCAGGAATTAGCGTGAACCCAGGACTCCTGTTCGCAGGACGGGTGACTTACCACTTGAGCTAGCCAGCCGCTATGTACTTTTGAAGTGTCTTGATTCTCATCAACCTTAGACTTTTCATCTAAACCGACTGCTTCTGCTGCTCGAATTGCATTTGATGTGAACATAGGATAAGAGTCAGAGATGCCCCTTTCAAGTTGGCAGATGAATTCTAAAGAGGCATTTCTATTGATAATTTCCTATTTCAATGATAGAAAAAATTTATTTTGAAAAATGTGCAGGTTGTTCATTCAAACCAAGTTTGCAACTGCTAGGTAAACAATTGTTAACCAATAATCTAAACTGTTAATTATCATCACTGAAGGTTGGTAGCCATTAATCACAACAATCCAAAACACATTTTTGTCATGAATTACATTTGATAAGAAAAAGGTATTATTATTTATGGTTTCTATTTATAGCTATTGATAATATTCGCAACCATATAATTATAATTGCATAGAAGTCTACTTAATCAGTTAAGGGTTGAGGATAAGATGGTGTACAGTATATCACATTGTTTTGGGTCTCTGACCTCCCTTCTTCCTTACTGTTGAGGTCTTACCTTCATAAACAAACCCTGTCTCTGTCTATTTCCTAGAGTGGCAGATATGGTGCTGGACACCCCCCTTAGTGGACTACCAACAATTTAGGAAATCCTTCCTGGCAGGTGGACATGACAGGACCGAGCCTTTGTGTCTGTTCTATGTAATTTGCTTGTTTTTCACTCTACTATAGAGATGGTACACTGCAATAACAGACAACCCAAGGAGTGTGTCTCTTTCTTTCACTCTGCCCATCTTCTTGCCTTTCTTTCTCTTCCATTTGACGTGGGTTTTTCCTCTCCTTTTGTTGCCATTGTGCTCTTTAGCTGAGCTCGGTGGCCTCGGAGTTAAAATGAAAATCACAGGCTGCAGCTAACATGTATAAAAGTGACCAAGAAAGTGAGAAGAAATGCATCTACGCTTTGTTACAAGTGTAGGTAATCAAAATGTACCTTATCACACTCAAAGGTGTTACATTTATTTTTAATCACATCTAAATCATTTCCAAAATTAGGTTATTTGTAATAAAGTGAAATGACACAGGGAATAACTATTAAGCTAATTTACTCGTAAGGATTTATTACTGTTATTTTAGTATAAAAGCGCTTTTTAATAAGTGCCAGATGTCTCCTATATGGAGAAACCTATCCTTATCAGGAGTCCTACAACTTTCTCTCTACTTCGACTATTTATCATTCCTTTATTTGTTCAGTCGTGTGGTACCATATGCTGAAAATCATATGTAACTTTGTCTTTATGCTTTACTTCAGGTATGTTTTTTATGTAATATGAATGACATCTGAATGTTAAATATTTCGCTGAACTATTTTAGCAGTGTTTTTATCAGTTTGTCCAAATGTTCTGTATGTAGAACATTTTTAAAAAGCTTCACAGTGCTTTTTCTTCAGCAGTGGAGTCTTGAGCATTGTACCGAGAGGCCATTGCATTAAGGTGCAATGCTTCAAGGAAATCATGTTTGTATTAATATCATATTATGTCATTTCCATTCGGATTATGGTTCCATGGAGATCATTGGGTCATTCACTAGATGTCTAGTATGGTAGAAACGGTTTCTACTCACTGTGGTGTGCTAGTTATATCTTACTGTGGCAATAAGTAACATTTAAAACGCCAGGATTAAACACTTTACATTAATATTTTTTTTTAAATAATGACAGATTGATCAGATTTCCTCTTCCCTATCCTACGTATCATTCTAGTGAATTACAAATTAGTAATGTTACTTGTTTGATGTGAATTGAATGTAAAACACCATTAGAAACATGCATTGGCCTATTTCTCAAGAGAAATGTGAATTATACAATTTTTCTATTTCCCTTTCCTTTAACGTCCATTCACATATAATGCAATGCAAATCCAAATGTACAGTTTGTTTAAAAGGTAATATTTTTTGAAGAAGAGGTGACGTTTAGTAACAGATTGAAATGTGTATGCATGTGTGTTTCAAGAGAACTTTGACAAGCAGCTCCCGTTTGTCGAGGCGGCGCCGCGGCCTGTGTTCTCCCCGTCTCTAAGGTAACGGTGTCCTGAGCGCACTCTTATTGGGTCGGCAGCTGAACACCCAGCAAGAGACAAAAGAGAAAGACCTGGCGCTGGTAATTTCTTATCGCCAAATCCCATTAGGCTCAGGTTTTTTCATTTTTTTTATTAGCCTACACAAAAGTAAAGTGGAAATCAGCATACCCAGTCCGCTCAACCCCTGCTGTGAGCCTGACTGGGTCTTCTAATAACATCACTCTACTCCAGCCCATGCATTACTAATAAAAGAGAGACTTACAATAAAGATTGCATTAATAGACTAAAAAAATAAAAAGCATCAAAAGCTTTTTACTATTGTTAGAATTTTTCTAAAATAACACTAAACCAAAGCAGATTAATTAAATAGTCTTCATGTGCTTTTATTGATACTGGTAATTATTAACTGATATGCCTGGCATACAGATGTCTACTGATCTACATCTAAATAACTATATAACACTCTCTGGTACTGTCTTTAGTAATTTGACCTGATTAAATGTTCAATAGTCTTTAAGAAAGAGCAGTTACATCTAAAGTTTACATAGCTATGGGTAGAATCAGATGATCACTAAAATATCACAGTTTTACAGTATATATAGAAAAAATGTCAAATGTGTAAGTTTGCTTCCTTTATTTTTGAAAAGTTAAAGATATGCTTATTATGTTAAATAGATAGAATAAACATTTAGATAAATTCAGACTTGGACTAAGCCAGTCCAAAGTTTTTGTTTGGTTTTTTATTGTTTTTTGTGGAGTATTTATGCTCCAACATAGTTCCCCTGGGTGTAACCCCTAAAGCCCCATTTACACTACCCTTTGAAATCCGATCCATGACAAGTTCGGATGGAGATTGGATCAGATAACCATGCCAAGTTTGGTTCCTTATGACCGTTTACACATCACACTAGCACAGTTCCTCGCCTGCTAGTGACGATCTATGGTACTACTGCTCACTATGTTATGTTCCGTCCAACATCTCGTGGATAAAGTCCTCTGCCCTAACTGTAATCACAATTCAGTTTCATCCCAGGTCGCACCACACTCTTTTGAAGCCATTTAAAAAAATGTAGTGTTGAGAAAATTTCGATTGTTTTTTTACAGTTCTTATTCTTCTTCTGTTTTGGGGCAGTTGGCAAGCAACTTACTGATGTGCATTACTCCCGACTACTGGAAGCTGACTGTAAGGAGATGATGCGATCTGCTCATGCCGTTTTTGTTATCAGAAAACCAAGCTTAACCGTGCCGAGCCCTACTGTTGAACTAGCACTAGTTTAGCGCGGTTCGGTTGTGTCTGTCGCGGTCTGGTCCAGTTTTGTGTGGCATTTACACTCAACAGTTAACTCGGTTACTGTGCTCAGGCCACTCTCGGCACGGTTTCAAAAGGGGGCTTAAGCTCATGCAAATGGGGCTTAAGTTTAGTCTTTGATCAGGAGACCTGGGTTTAAATCATAGCTGCAGGGAAAAAGACATTAAACTCTGCCAAGTCTGTGTTGAAGTTGCAATGCTTTGTTATGGCAACCTCTGAAAGAGCAGCTGAAATAACTTGTACAGGCTCCTTTAGATAAATATTTTGGACACTTTTCACATGTCAGATCTCAGCTTAAAAATAGGACAGACTGAGTTAGTTTAGTAAATCCTGCTACCGAGCAGGCTTGGTTCAATTGTATTGCTTGTGTTGCAATGGTATCTTGATTCTAGAAAATGGCTACCTGGTTTTTCGAAGCCAGATATCAACGGCATACAGATCTTCGCCCAAAGGGGGAAAAAATTTGCACTTTTTTCTTATCAATCCACAGACTGGGAATGATCAAGATCTATTTGTTTTGTCTTCTTGCAAATTGTAGTGGGCTTGGAATTTTACCATGGGTGCAAATGTTGTCAGTCTGTATTTCTTAAAACTTCAACTTTGACCTCAAGTGATGCAAGTGACTCCTGTAACTTTAGATGTTGTTGTAGATTGTCGATGTTCTCTTGGAACAGGCCAGCCTGTCCTGGGAAGGTGAAGCACTTCCATGTTTTGTCTGTTTAGTTATAATAATAATTGAACTTTATTGACCTCAGATTGGAGAAATGTATCTCTGCATTTAACCCATCATGGGGAGCAGTGGGCTTCCATTGTGCGGCGCCCGGGGAGAAGTGTGGGGTTAAGGGGTTTTTGCTCAGGAACCCAGAGTTGAGGCTGTGGGGATCAAACAGGATACTTGTTTTCACATATTTTCATTGTAGTTCTCTGATCAATATTAGTGTATTTGTTTCTCATCTGTTTTGGAATTTCTACTTGCATGATATTATCATTTAAAGTTGTTTCAGCCTGTTGTATCTTGTAAGACCAGTTCTCAATTCATTGATTTCTCCATGTTGCAGCCATGGTGATAATCCAACTTGAATTGTGAGGTTAAAAATGATCTTCGCTTTCCAATAAATTGTTGGCATTTTACCTTTATCCAATAGGCTAACTGGACTGGAAAAGCCGTGTGTTCCTTAATGACTTAAGTAATATTTTTACCCTCTTCAGATAATAAAATTCTAATTAAATTGTAACAAAAAATGGAAAAACTTGAAATATTAGTGCCTGAAATATTTCTTGAAATACAGGATGGAAGACCAGTACATTAAAATTCACATGAAGTCATAAGTGAGTTCTTACTTTATAAGTTATCACCTTCAAAGAAAATCCCATTTAGAGAACTGGGGGCAAATGGAAGCAGCGGATGAATACCCATATACTGGTACATTTTCCTTATCAAATCATAATTTCAGCTTTCAACTTCTTTCACCTGTCATCTCTGACCAGGTTGAGGTGTGCTTGTGGGACGGCCCGAGCTGCACTGACACCTCTCAGTATACTGAAAGGGCCTGATATACCCAAGGCTATAATCACCACAAAAGTGCAGTTGGTTGTGTGTGTAATGTGTGTGTGATAAGCACCCCATATGAAAGCAGATAGACAGACAAAAGGTCTAATCGGTCCTCAGCTGCAGCCGCCAAACACCTCAGAGGAAGTATTGACCCAAAAGCATCATAATCCCCTTCGCCTAACACTGGCAATTTCATGTAATACCTGTAATAACACGCATTCAGCTCAACGCAGTCATCAAAAGAGCCCTGAGCATCTGATTTTGAGGTGAGCCGTTTGAATAAAAGGGGACCCAAGTGTACATCAATCTGTAATAACAACATTGTGGCCCTGACTCACAGCTCCTCTTAGGAGTATGTTTTTATCATTTTCACTTAGAGTCGTTAAGGCTCTTTCCTCTTTAGAAATTCATAAATGAGACATAAAAAAATTACATGAGAAGCTGTATTGTAAAGAGAAGCTGTGGTAATAGTTTGTCTTTAAATGCTCATAGGTTGCACAACTTGAATGTACAGAATTTTATATGATGGCCAAAACAGACACCTTATAGTATAATATTACTGTAACGCCTAAGCAAATTTTCATTATAAAGTACTTTGTAAGTTTATTCGAAGGCCCACTGTACCCAGAGTCACTGAATGTGCAAAGCGCGAAAAGTTAGCACACCCTTTATAATTCTGGCAGAACACTCATGAGAAACAGATGTGAGGAGCGTAAAACAAATGCTACCTTTATGAGTTTTCTTTATAAAAAATCACCATATATCTTCAAAGCAACAAGATAAGGTTTACAGGGTCCTGAAAGAAATACACTCCTTAAATAACATTAAACGTTTTAGCAGATTTCCGAAATTATCTCTATTGAATCAAGTCTTCAAAGAGAAGACGATTAATGAAGTAATTGCTGCTTAAGTTGGTTCTATGAATAACAGTTGCGCTTGAAATTTATCTGCCATCCCATCAAATAAAATAATTAATAAATTAAAATGTACTATATGCTAAATTTGAGTGATTGCCTGCAATAAATGTAATACAGAAGTGTAGTTCAGGAGCTCCATCAGGCCTGTTTACTTGGCTTCTGCAACAACTGGTGCTTGGAAATTGACATTTTGGTAATAACAGGACAGTTGCTATCTGTGGCCGGTTTAAGTTTAACATACTTAATTTTGTAAATAGTATTTTATTAGTCGGTCTAGGATTTTATATAGGCCTAACTTGCTGCAGTCCCATTCAAGCCAAATGGTGATCTCCATAATCACTAGTTTGTCCGCTCAGTGATGCCGTAGCACAAAAGATGTGTGCCTCCATAGTAGAAACAGACTTCTATGTAATCGTAGTTATTTTTAAGGCAAGGCAAACGCAAAGAGAAGACTTTAAGTTCATAGATGACAATAAATATCATACATATAGATAATATATTACATTTATATTGGTAAATTAATTTAATTATTACACACTGTACCTTTAAATAAGAGTTTCTATATGACTCAAAAATGCCAGCTTTCAATTTTCTTTTGGAAAAGTAAAAGATTTAATGTCAAGCGATAAGTTTAAGGAGTTTGAAAATCCAGGATTATCAGCCAAACTGACTGCAGTTATCAGAACTGGTTTCGTATCTCCTCTTGATTTATGTGAAAGTCTTAAACTCAGACTTTGAAGAACCAATGCCTAACCAAGTCTAAAATGTGATCTAATCGAATGTTGGGGAGGATGTTTGCATCACACATACATGATCACACACCCATCATCATTGTCATTATCAACCTAGCCTCAATCATCCCGATCTGCATTCACTGACACACACCCTCTGATTTGGTATTCATGTCACAGAGATTAATCAGGCTGCTCATCCCATCTGGTGTTGCACACTGATACACACGGTCTTCACTCTCTACCTGTCTCAAGGTGTGTGTATGTGTGGGTGGTTTGCCACACAATTGACAGACAGTGAGAGAGGGCTCTGTCAACCATCTGCATATCTGCATATTAACAGCGGACCGTCCCTTTAATTTCCTACAGCAGCTGATAACCGTCTCCTCCTCTTGGCCTCTTTGTTGCTCCAATGCTGAGCTCTCAGATTTATGTGTGTGTTTGAGAAAAAGGCTACACTTTCCTGTCCCACACACATATTTTAAAGCTCCCTGTTAATATAATGTGAAGATTATTGAAAGAAATAATCCAGGGCATATAAAATGAATGACTA
Organism: Cyprinodon diabolis; assembly: GCA_030533445.1. Taxonomy (NCBI): domain Eukaryota; kingdom Metazoa; phylum Chordata; class Actinopteri; order Cyprinodontiformes; family Cyprinodontidae; genus Cyprinodon; species Cyprinodon diabolis. The sequence goes on from CM060085.1 coordinate 8,664,763, forward strand.
AAATTTAAATGGGTTTCATTAAAGTTGTTTATTGTTTTTGCTCTGTAATATTTTCTCTTTATTTTATTTGAACACAAAAAGTTAAATGACGGTTTAGTGAAAGTGAGAATTTGTATTTACTGTAGCTCTCTTTAGTCTGATGCCTTTATATTAAATGTATTTAAGCCAATGCTTAAATACATTGCTGGGATAACTGTGTATGACATAAATTCAGTATGAATTCAGTGTGAATTTGTAAGTTTGGATTTGTGCTAGAGGTGTAAATCTCACCCATCATGGCGATTCAATTCAGTATCAATTTCCTGACCCAACGATTCGATTATTTTTGATACTCAAGAATACACCATCTTCTTTTTCCTCTGCCACGTCTGTCTTGTCTACCTCTTCTTTCACCTCCGCTATCTCCGCCATGTCTGTCTTGCCATCTGTTTACGCGACTGTGTGTGTGCAAGCGGAAAGAGGGTAGTGGCTAAAGGACGTGAGGTAGGAGGGCAAAATAGGTTTAGAGCCACCGCAGTACGGGAGTCAGAATTAAGTCCAGGAGCAAATCGATAAAAATAGACCGGAGGGAAAAAAAAAACATGAATCGATACTCTTGCGGACATGTCGATGCATCGGATCGTCGGCTGTTAGATTGATGCAAAGCAGTGTTTTACACTCCTAATTTGTGCTTTTTTTTTTAGTATTAAATATTTGAATTTCATCTTTGCCGAACTTCTACATTTTCAAACTACAGCCATTTTTTGCATGACAAAATATATATATAGCTTTTTAACAACAAATAGCACTGCAGATTGGCCTATGTACAATTGCTACAGTAATAAGTGGAGGCAGAATCAGATTTAGGGGAATGTTTTCTTCAGCAGAGACAGAGAATCTGGTCGGGTTGATAGAAGATGGGTGAAGCAAACTAAAAAGTAATTCTGGAAGAAAGCAGATTAGAGGCTGCTAAAAACTTTAGGCTGGGTTCACGATAGACATGTAGCTTGTGCTGCAATTAAACACATCAAAGTGTACGTGTGTGTCAGAACGGCCTAGTCAAAGGCCTGACCTAAATCCAACTGAATTTGGTAGAAGAGTTGAAAAGGGATTTAAAGGATGTTTAAACATTTTGCCTGAGGTTGGCATATCTTAAGACCTTTTCTGGTTGGGCAAAACTGCTAGAGACAGATTCCCAAAGGAGCTTCACTGGTAGTTATTGATTGTAAACACTATGTTACTGTATTAACCTCACTTCAGTTTAATTGATCTTTTTGGATTATATAGAAGAAAACTGTATGGATGTTACTTTAAAAACTTCCAATCAAGATTTTCATTTAATTTTGTTTTCTAAGTTGAGGCACAAACAGGTGCTGGTCATTTTTTGTGTTTTATAATTTATTGGTTTTTATTTTTATTTTGTATAAATTGTGAAGTTCAGCACAACTTAAGCCATGATTAATTAAAACAAATTTTGTATCATTCACAAGTAATTAAATATAAGTAAAGTAAGTAAATATGATTGTATTACTGCAATAATTGATATTGACCAAAGAATAATCCCCTTTATTGTTATTTTAATCTGATTAGATTCTCGAATGTTATGTTTTTTAATTAATTGTTTGCTTAAACCTGGGATAAGAACTGAAAGAATAAGGTATCATAAAATCTTTAATAAACAGCGTAGAATAAAAATGTTCAAGATATTTGAGCATTTTATGATTATATCCATCATCAGTCAAACTGTAATGATTCACATTCACTCAACAAGAAAATTCGGCATAAACCTGATCTTTTTATGTGACTTCATCTGACTTTTTTATGGCAATTCTGATCTTTTCACATACCAACCCTCCCATATATCTGATTTTCCATATGTGACATCAATTCAGAAAGGTAATAGTTGACCAAATGGTCGTGTCAAATTGTATCTAACTTTCTGTCGTGGCCAGGGCTTTCACTACACATCAGCAGAGTTTTCTGCAGCAGCAGCAGCATCACTGATTGCTTTGAGAATGGAGTTGTTAATAATTACGCTTTATTTTCATTTTTACGGTTAACTCACAGCCACATCCACTGTAATGTTTTGTTTTAACAAAGATTTTTAGTACAATTTTTGTGGACTGGATGTCTACATTCTTCCTCTGTATTCCAGGGTTGCTTTAAATTTCCTCAACTGTTCACACATGAATCAGATAGTGCTAACATTTAGTTAGTAATTTGAAAAACCATACCAAAGCAATTGGATTTTAGAAATGGTTGAAACTGAACATAAAACAGTGACAGACATTATTTGTTAACAACTAAGTGGATACCCTTTTATAGTTGTAGAAATGTTGCCATAGTTTAATTTCTACAGCGGGTGCTGGTGAAGATTCTCAGTCATCCAGGTCATATTCATTCCAAAAAAGTAAAAAAAAAAACAAGCTTTTGCATCAATACACTATCAAAGCTGTTTAGCCAAGCCAACAATGACCTCAATGACTCCCGACTACTAAGGGGTGGACCTGTTTTCGGTTCAATTTTAAGCCATAACAAGGCTTCTAAATGGGAAGCGAAGCATCTACAAACTTGGAGAAAAAAAGTGCAGTGGTTCCCCCCCCCCCCCCCCCCCTTTTCTGGAATTTCTACAGCAGTTTTCTGCTTTATTTAAAAGACTATTCATCAGACATGCAGGTGGCACAGTGGTTTGTGCGCACGACCCATGTATGGAGACCTTAGTCCTTGATGCGGGCAACCCGGGTTCGAATCTGGCCTATGGTCCTTTCCCGCATGTCTCTCCCCCTCTCTCATATCCCTTTTCCTTTCAACCTACTGTCGAAAAAACGAGCCACTAGTGCCATAAAAGTCAAAAATATATTTGTCAGATTATATTACTGTTAAAAAAAATAGTGTTGGGCTTCATATTGAAAAGCTCAACAGTCATAATGGCTTCACTTTAATATGCTCTGAAACAGATACATCTGCCACCCCGATCATTAGATTTGGCAGTGAGTCTTGATCTCTTTTTTTTTCTACAAGAGTTTGATGGAAACCAGATAAAGGCAGATACAGAAAAACAGTTTCCCTGTTCTTGCAATTAGTTGAAGGAAGACCCTTAAAAAAAATAAAGGCGTCTTGAACATTTTGCATTTTGGCAGGATAAGTTATGCATAAATAGATCCCTCCTTCAGCTCCAAACTTTTAGCAATCTCAGTGCTTAGAGTTAAGGCTTACTTTCATTTTTGTTTAGTGTAAAATTCTCCAGTTCAGGTTGAACAAATTTTACAATGTTGGTGCGAAATGGAGATAATCAAATGCATATGGAAAGAAACACAAATAAAGGCTTTTAAGTTAATAAGCATCATATCAGACGCCATGTAACAGACCACCAAGCTCAGTATAGAGAGACAGAGTACTAATTGTAAAAAAAATCTCTTTATTTTTATATACATGAAAAGGGCAAATTAAATCCTAATTCCTTTGAAATTTCTGTTAATTTCCAATGAAAAATGTTCAGTCGTTATATGTTTGTGTTCACTGCATGGTTTAGTAATGAACAGTGCCAAAACTGCGCTTTTATGATTTTATGTTCCTTAAAATAAGCTTAGCTTGTCTGTCATTGTGAAAGAAGTGTAATGGACATCTTATCAGTGCAGTTTGACAGCATGTGCTCCTACATGGAACGACGTGTGTGTATTTAGTCCAGGAGTGCTGACTGCACAGTGATGGGATGATAATGTGTGTTCTTTATGTTGGAATGATGGACGGGGCTTCTCCTTGCTCTTATCCTGATCATCTGTCCAGTTTAACTGACTGAGCAGCTCTGTGGTTTCCACTCTGAATCTGCTCCATCAGACTATATTCATCCCTGACATATAAGGAGGGGGAAATGAGGGATCCGTAATTTTTCTAAAAACTAAAACTGTGATATTTATGAAAAGAAAACATGTATTTTCCTGTGATAAAATAACAGCTACTTTACGGATTCCTTTTTTTTTCTTCCTGTAGTTACGCCGGCAGGACCTGAAAGAGTAAGGCAGCCACTAGATCAACCACCACCACATCTAATGGTCAGTATGATGTTTTTCTAATATGCTGTATTAGTTTTAGGCCATATATAACAGGACGCAGACCTTTAAAGTTGTACTTCTTCATCAATCAAGTAATTTTGATCTGTCTTTAGCTTATTGTAGAACCATGAACTCTGACCTCAACGCTGCTTCATGTTGTCAGACAGGATTCACTAAATAAAAAAGTAGATTCTGCAGATTTGGGCAAAAATTCTTCTAAGAAATTACATGTAATTTATGGTTAATTGGTAGTAACATATTTGACTAGGTGGATTGGATGCCTTTATTGAATAATTTGACAGCTGCTTATTGATTTCACTTTGGTTGCTGCTTATAGTCAGATGTATTTATTTATATCAGGCAATGATGTAATAAAAATGGATCTGAAAGCACTGGATATGATATGGTGGCCAAGAGGAGTAAAAAGCCCTGCAAATGCATAGGGGGGAAAAAAATACAAAAAGTACTTTAAATGGATATTATGTAACTTTTTTTATTGAAAGATAACTTTAAAATAGCCTTTTTATATGAAGACTAAAATGTTGTTTGATGAGAGAACTGATACCTCAGCGTTTCAACGCCGATGCATCTATAAATCAGAAGTTCAGTGGATGTCATATAGCAAACAATTGAAGTGTGATATTTTCCAGATACATTTTGAGGATACTCAGAATAAAGCTCAACTAAGAAACTGATGGCAACTCCACATAAGGTGAATTAAGTAAAAAAAAATAAAACTATGAGAACAAGCAGAATCGTGTTGCAGTTCTGTGTTTTGGACAGACGAGGCAGTATCATTGCAGAACTCCGAAATGCCTCCGTAAGGCAAAAATTAGACTAAGAAACACAAAAATGAGACGAATGGTGAAATATGGAAGAGGATTCTGACTTTTTTCCCATATTAAACTAAATTGTTAAACAAAAAAAGTTATTTTTTCAGATAATCTTGTGAAATTCTTGGAATTCTGAGATTAAAGTCAGATTTCAATCCTTTTTTTTTCCTGATATTACACACAAAATCTGTTAATCCTTTTTATTTTTCCAATGGCCCTAATCCTCTTCCATACAGAGACGATCAAAAATAAGCGTAAATGGAAAAAATTGCTTTTAGTGGAAGTGCTCCAGACCACTAGGGGGAGACTATCGAATGACAGGCATTCTGCTTGTGTTTTTGTCTATTGACATGAATTAGAAGTAATTTCTGCTCCTATGCATAACTGGTTTGCAGATTTCATGTATGTGCTTCCCTTTAAGCCCAACCACAACGTTTTCCCTTTAACCTCTTAACTCCTGCTGTTTTCTTCCTGTCTTGTCATTGAACTCTATTGCCATCTTGTCGCTCCTTTAATCTCAAAAAAGTAACCTTTTCATCTCATTGTCCAGCTGATGTGATCCGCCTCTTTCTTTAGTGTGATGAGGGTCACCAGGTCAGCTGGAGGGGGGTTGTCATTAGCTTGGGCTCTGCATGTATATGTGCACTTAGAAGAACAAATCACAGGTGTAGGCAGGATAATAAGCGCCTTTCATGGTCAATGTGGGAAGACTTGAAAATTTAAAGTAGAAAAATCCAATTATGAGGACAAAAGTACAGTGTTGGTCCTCTAACCATCAGCATCGATGCCGTATTAATTCGCAATGTTTAATTGACAATGATGTGCAAATTTCATTCCTCTGTACAGTCTCTAAATTCTATATACAGGCTTAAGTAACTAACTATTCACATATTAATATTATAAGGGATTAAACTATCATTAACAGGCAAAAAAAAGTGCCATGCGCCATTTGTTGTGATGGTAAAACTCTTGCTTGATTCTTCACCAAGTAGTTGATTGCAAAAGTATTCATACCCCTTGACCTTTTGTGATTTTTGTCACATTAGAACTACAAATATCAATATATCTATTTGAAACTATAGTATTAAAGTAGCCAAAAGAATATTACTCGGTTGAAAACTTTTATTCCAAATAAAAACTGACATGTGATTTGCAGTAGTATTAAGCCCACCTTTCTCTTATTGCATTCATTTCCCTTTGAAAGTCACTTAATGATTGCTAATAACCAAGTTCATAAAAACACATTTGATTCCAAAACCAGTTAACACATTTTGCTACAGGAATGTGTGCTTTTTAAAAAGTATGTTAATAGCTGGCTAAAGGTTATTTTCAAATGTAGTTTGGCTAATGCAAAAAGACTAAAGAGGACTGTAAATTATAGCTGTAGATACATAAACCAAATGCTCCATCTAAATGTCCACTTCTGTAAAACTAGCATTTTTGACAGGTGACCTATTGTCTGACTGATGAGGTCAGACTTTTCCTTTCCGGTGCTTCTGTGCTGACCAGCTGCTCTCTTTCTGGTTATCTCTCAGAGAAACAGCAGGAACTAATGTTAGACTGCTGATGCTGCTTCACCCAGCTGAATCCAGAGCGGTCCACCAGCCTCTAAACTCACTCTGCTGTTTTCCTGTCTGCTCACATTTGCTTCTCCTCTCCAAACCCATTTTTAAAAGTGAACTGGGAAATGGTCGCGTTTGAGATGAATTAGTGTGAAGGCTAATTGGGTTGTGTGTTCATGCTGATTGGTGTTGTGTTTTTTTCAGAGTAATGAACCTCTGTGGGTTGACTAGGTTGCTCTTTTTGTGTTTTGCTGGTAATGAGAGCTGCGTAGCGTGTGGTGCTGCCCCTGCTGTTTGTTTAGGTGCTGCTGTTCTGTGTCTCTGTGTTTACATACATGTAGACATGTGTGGGGCTTTGGTCGCTGCTGTTTGTTCAGCTTCCTCTCATTCCTCGAGGAGGCCTCTGTAGCCAGAAGACGAGTAAAATATGTTTTGTGTGAATGTTTGCTTGGGAGAATAGGATCTAATGTAAACAGGTGTTTCTCTCTTACCAGGTGGAGTAAGTTGAATGGGAGAAGTAGAGGGAGCCACAGAGTTATTGGAGCGAAAAACAAACTATTTCAGTAGAGCAGGGTCCTTTCTTATATGGTATTTAGTCATTTTCAGTACTAAAAAGAACCAACATATAACTCCCTTGTATTTATTTGTCAGAAGCAGCTTTTCTAGGATTTCCTTATTGAATCATGAGTATTTTCTGTCCAGGCCCTGTATGTAAGCCCACAAACTCATCGTGTTTATTCATGTCATTTGGGTCCTTATCATATTCATAACTATGCATCAAAATAATTAATTTTTATAAACTTTCCTACCTTAGTTTTCATAGCACATTTGAAAAAAAAATGCTTCAATTTGAGGCTAGAATATAGTTGCCAGAACATGTGTCATCTGTTTGGTCTTCTCTGTTTAAAGGTTGAATGCTGCTTTGCAGATTATTTGGTAATTATGGGTAGCTAGGCAGACACTTTCCTTTTTTAAAGCTAATAGATAAAGCTTATAGATAGAACAGCTCAGGTTATCCTGAGCTACTTCTACAGTTGTGCTTCTATAGGCTTAGACTGCTGGAGGGCATAGGGACCCCTTTTCATCATTCTGGTTCATACTTTCTCTATGTTCCCTTTCTGCAGAATTTGGCAGCTCAATTTCTAACGTCATGCTACAGTATAAACTGTAGATATTAACAGAAAACTTAAAGATCTACCCTGAATGTGATGCTTTGCTAAGCTGTGTCTTGTGTAGATAGAAAATTAGTTCAAAGGTCATGGTTTAAGAATTAAAAACAACCACTTATGCATCGATTTTGAGTGAAATTAATTCCTTTAGTCTACAGTATTTAGGATATACAAGTTGCTAAAACCGACATGTTATTTTATTATTATTTTTTTTTTTTTACATTCTGAGTAATTTCAACCGCAAACTTTAATACATTTCTATCCAATAGAACATTTAGATCTATGCATATGACACCAGTTACTCTGTCAAACCCTTGTACATGAGCAGTGGATCTCTGTAACTCTTCTAGAGTAACCATGAGCCTATTGGCTGCTTTTGTGACAAAAAGATATTTTACCTGGGTACGTTTGCAGTTCTGCAAACTTGTTTTTTTTATGTTTTACAACCGACTCCTGCTTTTCAACTCCTCACAAAACTTTATTTCTGTCCTGTTACCTAATCTATATGATGCAGTTTGTTCTGTATTATTCTTTAACACACCTCTGAGGGCATATAGAGGACAACCTCTTTTACCAGCATTTACTAATCAGCTAATTCTCTGAAATACAGCAGGCTGTATTTCAGTGGAAATGTACAACAGACTCTTTAAGAAGCAGTTTCTTAAAGACAAGTTTGAAAACAATGCATATTTGTTTACAGTTATTTTGTTGTTGGTTTATCTATAATGAAACATCCCAAAACACAGTGCTTTGAAAAAATGTTTTCCCTCTTAAAGTTTTCTACAGCTTTTGCTTTCCAGTCTTACATAATTTTTTTTAGATAACATCTATAAATTTATTGAAAATCTAAAAAAAAGTTCTCATGGTAAAATACTGTCCAACCTGACATAGGATAAAAGACTAATTTTGTTCAAGTATTACTGGCTGTGTGACTAAGTATTTGTGTTGAATATTCATGTCCATTATCATTACCTGATAAGTACTAGGTTTACAGATATAAAATATCTCTGAAAACTCCACACAAAGTCAAAACGAACACAAAACGCTAATATTTTCCAGAACGTTTGTCGTAAAGACAGAGACGTAAAATAAATGTGATCGTCCACACGAATGCATGAAAACGCTGCAAAATGTATGCCAGGCCTGTAAGTGGCGCTGTGGTGCCAAAGCAAAAATAGGCAACGAAATGTTGGGCATGCGCACTAATATTTATACATGGTTGCCCTGCGGGTCCATTTTCGTGGTTCAGTCAAATTCAGGTGCTGAACTATGTCGTCGATATTGCTCTATTCTTCCTGGAGATATTCCAGAAGAAGAAGATTCTGTTGTAAGCCCGACAGCAGGGTGAGTAGCATGAGCAGCAACCATTCAACACAGTACGGCGCCATTGTTGTTGTGATACTGTGTCGCGCATGCGTGTTTAGAGGCGACGCTATGACGCATGCGTGTAAAAAAAAAAACAAACATGCGGTTAGAGCTTAAAGATGGAAGCGCGAAAACGGCGTTTCAAAATCTTCCCACTCTGATGGCCTGATAAAAAAAAAGATCGTTTACAGACCCCCGAAACGCCGGCTTCGTATGGATGAGAGGCTGGTTTGGTGAAAAATTTGTGCGTTTAGGCCAGGGTTTGACTTCGTGTGGACGGGGCCTAAGTGTCTGAAAGGTAGGTCGTTAAAGGGGATTGTTGGACTGGCTGAATAAACAAGGTCCACCACTCTCCTGTACAGGGGGTGGGGCTGCGATGATAGCATTATCATGTTTTCAAAACAAAAACAATGCTTTGTTGGGCTACTGTATAAAACCTCAATCTCAAAAGCTATTCCTGATATTTTGAATTGAAAAAGCTTCCTGGATGGTAAGCGAAACGTCTTCAAATGTGGAAACTAAGTCCAGTGGATTGATTTTTTATTTTTCTGAAATGACTATGACCTGGAGGACCAAGAACCACCAGTAAAACAACTAAATTTGGAGAAAGTGCAAAGCTGTGAGTACAGGTGCTGGTCATAAAATTAGAATATCATGAAAAGGTAGATTGATTTCAGTAATTCCATTTAAAAAGTGAAACTTGTATATTATATTCATACATTACATACAAACTCATATATTTCAGATGTTTATTTTGTTTAATTTTGATGATTACAAATGACAACAAATGAAAATCTCAAATTCATCATATCAGAAAATTAGAATATTGTGAAAAGGTTCAAAATTGATGGCCCCTGGTGCCACACTCTAATCAGCTAATTAACTCAAACCACCTGCAAAAGCCTTTAAATGGTCTTTCAGTCTAGTTCTATAGGCTACACAATCATGGGGAAGACTGCTGACTTGACAGTTGTCCAAAAGACGACCATCGACACCTTGCACAAGGAGGGCAAGACACAAAAGGTCATCGCTAAAGAGGCTGGCTGTTCACAGAGCTCAGTGTCCAAGCACATTAATAGAGAGGCGAAGGGAAGGAAAAGATGTGGTCGAAAAAAGTGTACAAGCAAGAGAGATAACCGCACCCTGGAGAGGATTGTGAAACAAAACCCATTCAAAAATGTGGGGGAAATTCACAAAGAGTGGACTGCAGCTGGAGTGAGTGCTTCAAGAACCACCACACACAGACGTATGAAAGACATGGGTTTCTGCTGTCGCATTCCTTGTGTCAAGCCACTCTTGAACCACAGACAGCGTCAGAAGCGTCTTGCCTGGGCTAAAGAGAAACAGGACTGGACTGCTGGTGAGTGGTCCAAAGTCATGTTCTCTGATGAAAGTAAATTTTGCATTTCCTTTGGAAATCAAGGTCCCAGAGTCTGGAGGAAAAGAAGAGAGGCACTTCATCCACGTTGCTTGAAGTCCAGTGTAAAGTTTCCACAGTCAGTGATGGTTTGGGGTGCCATGTCATCTGCTGGTGTTGGTCCATTGTGTTTTCTGAGGTCCAGGGTCAACGCAGCCACATACCAGGAAGTTTTAGAGCACTTCATGCTTCCTGCAGCTGACCAACTTTTTGGAGATGCAGATTTCATTTTCCAACAGGACTTGGCACCTGCACACAGTGCCAAAGCTACCAGTACCTGGTTGAAGGACCATGGTATCCCTGTTCTTAATTGGCCAGCAAACTCTCCTGACCTTAACCCCATAGAAAATCTATGGGGTATTGTGAAGAAGAAGATGCAATACACCAGACCCAACAATTCAGAAGAGCTAAAAGCCACTATTAGAGCAACCTGGGCTATCATAACACCTGAGCAGTGCCACAGACTGATCAACTTCATGCCACGCCGCATTGCTGCAGTAATACAGGCCAAAGGAGGCCCAACTAAATACTGAGTGCTGTACATGCTCATACTTTTCAGTTGGCCAACATTTCTATAAATCCTTTGTTTTTATTGGTCTTCAGTAATATTCTAATTTTCTGATATGATGAATTTGAGATTTTCATTTGTTGTCATTTGTAATCATCAAAATTAAACAAAATAAACATCTGAAATATATGAGTTTGTATGTAATGTATGAATATAATATACAAGTTTCACTTTTTAAATGGAATTACTGAAATCAATCTACTTTTTCATGATATTCTAATTTTATGACCAGCACCTGTACTTTCTGAATGCATAGTGTTGAGTCGATGAGAAACCATAAAAAATAAATCTTGGTCAAATCAGGAAACCATGCATCCACCTGCATGTTGATCAGCTTTAACTGGGCTTGCTGGGAGAAGCAGATACAAGGTCTAACAGCAACTTAAAGGAATCAATCTGTTACTAAAGGAGATCTTAAGAACTGCAACAACGTCCTGCTTATGGTTGGAGACATTATCCTTCAGGAATGTTACATTTTCTTATAGTTCTTCTGTCTAACACCACCTGCATTATACCCAGGAGTTAGTAAAACATTACTGCACTGGAGAATAGGACTAAATTCCTCCATGGACATGTTACAGACCTGTTGAAGGGAAGTACAAAGGTTGGAAAACTGTTTAACCTAAATGAATGAAAACATCAGTTAAAAACAGTAATTATTCAAGCCATTGTTATCCAATTTTACAATTAGTTTGATGACCTGAAACACTGAAGTAATACAAAAAAAAGGAAAAAAAGCAGAGGTCTTTAAGCGGGCAAATAATTTATCTCTACAGCATACTTTGGCAAATAATATTATTAAACCTACCAAAATTGGATCATACACACCTAAATTGGTTGGTATGAGCATGGACTCATCCAAGGGTTCATTGAGGGAAGTGGAGAGGAAACATGAGTGGGGCAAAAATGAAAAAGGGAAGAAGAAAATGTGATGAAAAGGTTATGGCAGGAGGGAGAAAAGGGCAGGTGGAAAACTGCTCTTTAGGATCTTTGAAAGCAGCTGGTCCTGGTTTGAAGCTTGACCCCATTTAGGACGGGCGAGAGGCATCAAGACCTACTGTGGGAGAGAGAAAGAGAGAGACAGACCCTTCAGCCCTGCACTTAAAGGCCCTCCACAGGAAGCCTGCATTCTTCCTGGAGCAGACACCCCCCACCAACAGCTGCGAAAAAGCCCTCATTTAGGCAGAGTGGAAGGGGAAGACAGAGAAAGAGTGGACCCCCATCCTCCACCTAGGGGGGTACTCATATCAAAACTTCCCCTCAGCAGGCAAGACAGAAATGTCAGCAAGAAGGAAAGCTTTAGAACCTTTTATTATTTCATTTGGTTATCGATTTGTGTGTGTGCTTGTTAGAAGCCAATTTGACCTTTGCAGGAATTTCTGGCTTTAAACAAAAATTCTTGATTTATTTTTTGGAGCAAACTCCCTTCCAGTTACCAACTTTTAAAAATCTACAAGTTAACCACGTCCTACCAGCAGTGTCACTTTAATAAACAAACAAAAAAAAATGTAAATAATTAGGAAGACATTCAGGAAATGCCTCCCATAAAAGATAATTTCTCTAGCCTGTGTTTCTCTGTCTCACCTGATCAAATGTTCTGGTCCACAGAACAATTTTCAGACATGTCTGTAAAATGTGGCTGTTATCATATTGGTCTTAAATGGGATTAGCTGTTCCTGGCCGGTGACACCAGCTACGCACACAAAGGTGTCTGCTCAGCCAGCCACCTCTCAGCTGTTTGCAAGGCTAATATAGTTTGTTATTCTGGTTTGAAAAACAGGAAATAATAAATTGATATATAACCCAATAATAACTTCTAAACAACTATAAAAGGGCTAAAACTTCTCCATTAATAACTATACAGAAACAACCTAGTATGAAGATGAAGGTTCTCAGTCATCCAGGTCATAGTCATTCCGTAAAAATTCAAAAAATATCCACTGGACTTGGTTTTCAAGATTTTGAAGACATTTCGCCACCTCTCCAGGAAGTTTTCTTGTATTGCTTGGAAACATGCAAATGGTTACCATTTGCATGTTTCCAAGCAATACAAGGCCTTGTCCATATAAGACTCAAACTCACTGCGGATCCAGACATTTGAATTGAGAAAGCTTCCTGGAGAGGTGGCGAAACGTCTTCAAAATCTTGAAAACCAAGTCCAGTGGATATTTTTTGAATTTTTAACGGAAAAACCTAGTATGAATCACATCTATGTCCAAAACTATTCACACACCTTACATTTTGTTACAGCTAAAGAATCTGATCTAATTGGGTTTTGATTTTGCAGACCAACACAAATTGTAATGTGTAATGCTGTAATTTAAGGCACAATCCTTTTGGGATATGTCTCTACCAGGTGAGGACAGACTATTTTGACATTGACAAGCCACCAGACTAATTTACGCCGTGTTCACAGTATATTAGTCTAAAAAGTAGCGGTTAGAGCCCGATTGTAGACATGGGACGGTGGAAAAGCTTAGAACTAATCTGATAACTATGGATTTAATGCTAAAACCTACTTTGTTTAATAAGAAAAGCTGTTACAGCATCCAGTTGTTGGAAATTTGATGATATGAAAAGCTCTTTCAGGACACAAAAATGAGCATAAATAATTCAGCTCTCCATTGTTGGTATGGTTAGAGTAAAGCAGTGCTGCATTATGAGTGTCTCTCACACTTTGATTGGTCTGATCTGTTTTAAACTGGAGAGGTTTGAGTCTTACCAGATGACTTACACCTCATGAAAATCAGCCTGACATCCCAGGCTTGACATTTACGTATCAGTTTTTTTTTCCCCATAGTGTTGAAATTTGGACACCTGTGGCTCTCGGCTGTAAGTTTAGTTTCGCGATCCAGTCTATCAGTTGGAACTGATACATATGATAAAGACGGTTTTATAAAATCTTCAATCATTTTCCTTTCAATTTGCTGGTCTGTTGCATAAAATCCCAGTAAAATACATCATAATTACTTGTAGCATGATGGATTGTGAGAGAAGTTTTAGGATATCCTTAATGATATAACTTTACTTAAAAAAATGATTTTACTAATATTGCTGCTCCCAATTAGTCTTGATTCATTTAGAACAATCAGCCAGGTTCCAAACTTGTCTACAGTTATTTAGATCAAGCATTTAGCAGCTATCGCTGCTTTTTTCAAAACCTCCTGTTTTGATATTGGTACCATGTGAAATATTCCCTTTCCAACAATGGAAAAGCTCTGGAGGAAGCAGCTAGTACCTCGGTTGATGTTTTTAATCTTCTGTTAGCTTCAAGCATAATTTAACTTTTTTTTCATAAAACCTGTGAAGAGAAACAAAACATAGTTATTGTTTATTGAAGAAAATGCACGGGAGTAAAACAGTCTCAGTAAAATCTGCATGTTTCTGTACACAGAAATTCAGTGTGAGGAATTACAGTTTTTAAATTCGGTGCTAAAAAAAAAATCAGTGTTTAAAATTCAATCTGGTGAAAAGTGGCTGCAAAAAATGTAACTGCAAATATGTTGACCTTTTGGTGAACTCAAGCCAAAGCAATCTACATTTAATGCATTCGAGCAGCTTCTAGCCAATGAAATTTGCTAATTTTGTCAGAAAAAAAATGAAGGTTTGCCACCGGCCGCTTCTTCCGGATCAAAAACAGCAGATGGAAAATTCCAATGGCTGTCCATTAGTAGCTACCTGACATTTTGTAATCATATCTATTTAACAAGAAAAACTCCTTATTCAGCTTCATTTAGCCGAGAACAAAGCTATGCCCAACTGTTGTGTCCTGTGACTAAATGAGCTAATTTCATTGGCTAGAAGCTGCTCGACTGCATCGAGTGTCGATTGCTTTGCAGCTGAATTATTTGCAGGCAAAGTTTTACCAGATATAAATTCAGTGTAAGGAATTAAATGTGTAAAAAAATTCAGTGTACAGAAAAAGGCAGATTCCAATGAGACTGTTTTTCTTCCATAAAAAAGTTGCAGCTTACTAAAAATATACATTTTTTCTGTGTTGGAAAACTAGATTAAAAAAGTTCCTGATTTCTGAAATCAAGTATCAATGCTTTCTGATCCTGGACACTTGAGTTTTTCTCTTACAGAAATAGAAAACACACAGCCGCACCGCCTGCTATACTTCTGTAATATGAACATGAACCTCCTGTAAAAGTACTTGCAATAACAATTATATAATAGCACAGAAATTATTTCAAGCCAATCTATTATGCTAGGGAGCTGTATACTGATAGCAAAAATAAGTCCCTACACCCAAGGAGAAAGGCCTTCCCAATAGCTATTGGCATAATGTAACTGAATAGATGACGATGATGAGCAACAGTGATTTTCCACGAAAGGTTAAACTGATGAGAGTAAAATAACAAACTTGTATTCCTGCATAAATGAAAAAGGGTTAGGAGGAGAAAAAGTTTACTGTGGTCTTAGTCTATAGCCTGAACACCTAATTTATTTTGAATATCTTCTTCCACGGTGGTGTAATGTTACCTAGAGTAGCCATTAAAGCTTTAATTTTATCATGCTTTTATGTGAAGCATGTATCAACTAGGAGTGACTATTGGCATGGGTGTCACGATACGATGCGTGTCACAATACATATCAAAATATTGCAATATCACTATATATTGCGATATTTTTCCCAGCTATCAAAATTAAACGTATAGATCAAAAAGTGTTGTATATACTCATCAGAAGATATTAGATATTAAGTTATTTGGTATCCATGTTGTTTGAGGTTTGAGTCAGTCCACGTCTTTCACTGTTAATGCCTCAACTACAGTAGATATGGCGCTGCGCAGCAAAAGGGCTCTTCAATACCATCACTTCCCTCATTGCTTAGGTACTGAAAGATCGATGTTATATAGCACAACCGAAAATCACCACACAGTGGCGGCCGGCCCATAGGGGGCGCTGGGGCACCACCCTCCCTGATAAGAAGAGAGAAACGTAAAATATATTTTTAGAAATTAACTCATAAATGTCAGTTTTACTCTCTAGAGTGTGTACCTATAAGCAAAAAAAATTATATAAACTACATTTCCCTACCTACTGTCATTCATTTGTGGATTTCCACAGACAGACTCCTACCGTCTCTGTCTTGGGGCTGTGATCAGACAGCCCCACATTTGCAGAGAATCTGTCAATCACGTACTATTGCTAGGTGAATTTAATGGCCAATCAGCGTCTCAGAACTTTATGGTCTTGGGGCTCTGAAAATACTTTGCTTTAACAGGCTTCTGCACCCAATGCGCAGGTGCAGACAATTAGAGGGAAGATGGCGAACGTAACGAACGAGATGCAGCTTCCACCAAATTCAGTGAGATCCTTATTTATCTACCCGTTTGCTAGAAGAACATCCATGTTGTAGGTAGGGCTGGGCGATATAGAAAAAAAGCTTATCTATAAAAAAAATGCATATTGATCGATATCGATAATTATTGAAAAGATTTGAAACCATATTTTATGTGCAGCTCTGCCTGGACTTTTTATAATATTGCTAAATGATTTAATTTTAATAAAAAACACAAACACAGACTTCGAATTAAATCTTTATTTAACCAACTTTTTTAACCATAACAGAATTGTTTTAAAGAAAAATAACTTAAGAGAACTGGGTTATGTTATTAAATACTGACAAAGAATAAACTAAAGTGACCAGAAAAGTGACCAAAATAAATATAACAAATAAATAAATGCCCCCCCACCGCCGCCGCCGCCCCCGTTTCCTGCTTTAACCTGAGTTTTTACTTTGAAGTTTCGGGCCCCTCAGCATTTTTCTCTCAATTGTTAGAACTACGTGGGAAACTGCCCAGAACTGAAAATATATATATATTTTCCCCAAATTCCTCGGAGGAGAACCGCGTCGGGGCCTACACAGCTCGTACTCCTGCGGGTGTGAGCGGCTGAGATGATTAAAAAAAAAGTTGGTTGTGTTATCAGACTTGGTTTTCACTGGTTCCCTACACATTTTACAGATGACTGGTTTGTTTTTTTGGTCCGACTTGCCATAACCGAAATACTGCCAGACTGCCGAACTACAAAAACCATTCTTTGAAACAATTTACTCTCCTTGCTGCGACATATTCGTGTGCTCTGTGTTGTGGTTTGAGAGGGCGGCGCTTGGTGATGGCGTGCCTGGGTCTGCGATTGTGATTGGTTGGGAGGAAGCAGTGACTAGCATAAACCTACATGCTAGGCTACAATGAGAAGGAAGGAAAACTGCGTTTCTTTTTTATCGACCCTCTTTTTTTCCTATTGCGCCACACGTCTATCGATCGATGTATATCGTTATTGAATTATCGCCCAGCCCTAGTTGTAGGTTAGGAAAATTTCATGTCATGGTTATTGTGACTGTGACGAATCCACCTCGTCGCTTAAAACTTTGCGTGCCACACACACATCCCTGTTATACTGTCTTTGTGAGGACCAATGCGCTCGCGCTGATCCCAGTAGCTCCATTAACTTAAAACACACAAGCTGTTCCTGGTTACCTGCTGGCGTATTGAGGGTGCACACTTAATATTTCAGTGGGGTTAGCCGTGTGTGTGTGTGTGTGTGTGTGTGTGTGTGTGTGTGCGCGCTACGGGGACTTGTCATCTTCAGTCTGGCAGCGTCTTTGCTGGATTCAAACCCAGTTTGGTGTAATTGAATAAGTCAATGAATCTGTGTAAAAAAATTAAGTTGTAAAAATTATTTGTTTTTGTACATCAATTGTTTGCGGAGGTAATATATGGACAAAACTGATTAATGAAAAGAAATCAGAAATAAGAGAGCCTGAGGGGCTTAAACTATTTAATGAGGGCTGTGGGAAGAAGAGCGGCCCTTTCTGTTTTCTATTTCTTTGTTACATTGCTGGTACTGTAACTGGAGGGAGGCTGAGGCCCAGAGGATCTTGTATATTTTTAGTTTCTTTTGCACCCTGTTTTGAGTTTTTGAGCACAATAAATCACCAACACCGGTAACCCGACTGAGCCTGGATTCTTGGAGGCCAAAGAACCCCGTCACAGTGACCCAAATCCTCACTGTTAAATTGTATGTATTGTCCAATTGTTTATTTGAATTCTTATTCCGAATTAGTTGGAGACATACACTAGGCTATATCAGCCCCACCAAAAATATTTTTCACCAGCTGCCACTGTTACCACGTTGATTTTTTTTTACCTACACCCCTAGTATCAACTTTAACCAGGCGAAACATAAGTCTTCTACAAGTTTATAAAGGATATTAAGTTAAAATTAAATTTGTTTAAGAACCTTTAAAAAATTATAAATGCTACTTAGTCTTGTTATTGAGCAACTGATGTACGTTGCTTTCTAATGTTTTAAAGAAATTGAGCTAACAGATAGCAATTAGCATATTATTTCAGTTATTAGGTGTTTGGATTGACACAACATATGGATATGGATCACTGTGATGTGTTCACTGGCCTGGACAGACTGCTCTCTGGGGGACTATCATTGCTGCTAATCCACTTCACGGTTTGCTAATCTGTTTTCACCAGGGTCATCCCCTCCCTCCTCTCTCCCACTCTTTTTTATTTTCTCAGCAGGGTCGCTCCCTCTCTGCTCACCTTGCTCTTTAAATGTCACATCTTTCTCCTTTTTCTTTCTCCTCTCTAACAAAACTAATATTATTGCACACAAAATCAAATGTTTCAGGTTTACCTCTTGTCCACTTGAAAATCAAACATAATGAAGGCCTAAGGATTGTCCAACTTCCCATCTTTAATCCTATCCTTGGACCCTTCAGCTGCTCTGTCATTGCACTAAAGTTAAACCATCCACTTTGGATTTTTGATGCTTCAACATCTTAGTTAGGTCTAAGACCTGGATTTTGACTAATTCGCAAACATTATTTTAGGGTTTTATGTGTTAAGGTTTGGAAATAATTAGTGTTGCACCCATACCAGTCAATCAATCGATCAACTTTATTGTCAACTACAATTTACATTGCAATCGAGGTTTCAGTTTCAGTACAAACCGTTAATCGCAATGAGTGAGAACGGTTTACTGTGGCCATGCACACTGCAGAACGCTGCCTTTGGTGCGCTCTTACGGCTGCCGAGGGCCATAGCCCATAGGTGGTTCCTCATAGCGCTGCCTTAAGAGCTATAGGGAACCAGTCCCGATCCAGTACTAAAATGGTGGCATCGTTATCGGCGAGTACCAACAAATAGGGCACCGATACTATTTTGAGAGCCAAAAGTTTATTCAACTATCGTCACCCATTCCAGCTAGTCAATAAAAAGTTCCACTGGATTCACTTTGTATCAGTCTATTTCCTGCTTCACAAAGGTAGGCAGTAGCTTTACAAAGCCATGATTGCAATTATTTTACATCCAAGCAGCATGCAGTTCTTCATATATACACACACACACACATCAATTTCAAACAGTATCGGTATCAGCCGATACTGCACAGCCAGGTATTGGGTATTGGTATCGGGGCCAAAAAATGGCATTGGCGCCACACTAGAAATAAGGTCTTGCTAGCGTTTATAGTCCTGCTGCTTAACACAAGGGCACTGAGGCAAAGGTCACAATGACTGAGGTTTCTGAAGAAAAAAAAAAAAATCATGATTTTGGGTCAAACAAATTACAGAAGGTCATCCAGGTTATTGCTTCCAGGTTATGAAGCAGTTCTAGACAATCACACTACAACCACTATGCTTCAAGTCAGTTTGGTGGAGCTTTTTCCTCTCAAAAGGTTTCAACATTTCAAGTCTTTTGTTTATCCTGTATAAGATGTTTATTCACTCTTGAACTTATTTGGTGGACTAGAAATGCCTGGAAAAGTTTAAATATTATTCTTAAAATTTCTCTGTAGTTTTGCAGCATTAAGCAGATTTAAGCCCTGAGTTTTTGAGAATTGACATTACAACCAAACAGGGATTACAATGTTTTTCAAGCTCAAGTTAATATGATTTATGCAAATAGAGCTAAAGATTGTCCATCTTTTTTTTTCCTTTTGGACAAAAATTATTTGTGTGTTCTGCCCTTAATCTGGTTATCTTTGGGGGACAATCAGAAATGAAAAGAATTTTAACTGATTGATCTTGATGAGAAAAGAACAGCATGAACAACTTGTCAAATTTATGAAATGACATAAATACACTATATTGCCAAAAGTATTTGCTCACCCATCCAAATTATTGGAATCAGGTGTTCCAATCACTTCCATGGCCACAGGTGTATAAATTCAAGCACCTAGGCATGCAGACTGTTTTTACAAACATTTGTGAAAGAATGGGTCGCTCTCAGGAGCTCAGTGAATTCCAGCGTGGAACTGTGATAGGATGCCACCTGTGCAACAAATCCAGTCGTGAAATTTCCTCGCTCCTAAATATTCCACAGTCAACTGTCAGCTGTATTATAAGAAAATGGAAGTGTTTGGGAACGACAGCAACTCAGCCACGAAGTGGTAGGCCACGTAAACTGACGGAGCGGGGTCAGCGGATGCTGAAGCGCATAGTGCGAAGAGGTCGCCAACTTTCTGCAGAGTCAATCACTACAGACCTCCAAACTTCATGTGGCCTTCAGATTAGCTCAAGAACAGTGCGCAGAGAGCTTCATGGAATGGGTTTCCATGGTCGAGCAGCTGCATCCAAGCCATACATAACCAAGTGCAATGCAAAGCGTCGGATGCGGTGGTGTAAAGCACGCCGCCACTGGACTCTAGAGCAGTGGAGACGCGTTCTCTGGAGTGACGAATCGCGCTTCTCCATCTGGCAATCTGATGGACGGGTCTGGGTTTGGCGGTTGCCAGGAGAACGGTACTTGTCTGACTGCATTGTGCCAAGTGTAAAGTTTGGTGGAGGGGGGATTATGGTGTGGGGTTGTTTTTCAGGAGCTGGGCTTGGCCCCTTAGTTCCAGTGAAAGGAACTCTGAATGCTTCAGCATACCAAGACATTTTGGACAATTCCATGCTCCCAACTTTGTGGGAACAGTTTGGAGCTTGCCCCTTCCTCTTCCAACATGACTGTGCACCAGTGCACAAAGCAAGGTCCATAAAGACATGGATGACAGAGTCTGGTGTGGATGAACTTGACTGGCCTGCACAGAGTCCTGACCTCAACCCGATAGAACACCTTTGGGATGAATTAGAGCGGAGACTGAGAGCCAGGCCTTCTCGTCCAACATCAGTGTGCGACCTCACAAATGCGCTTCTGGAAGAATGGTCAAAAATTCCCATAAACACACTCCTAAACCTTGTGGACAGCCTTCCCAGAAGAGTTGAAGCTGTTCTAGCTGCAAAGGGTGGACCGACGTCATATTGAACCCTATGGATTAGGAACGGGATGTCACTTAAGCTCATATGTGAGTCAAGGCAGGTGAGCAAATACTTTTGGCAATATAGTGTATATGGAGGCCAGGAGAATCACTGAAAAAGAAAAACAGCCATTTCAAATTGAAGATTTTAATCATAGAATTAGATATCCAATTCAAAAGATTAGTCTTTATTTCATTTTCCTTTTCAATTTTATTTGTGGTTGCATTTTCTTTTTTGTACAATTAGAAAACACTTTTAAAATTGGAATTTTAATTTTATGATTTAACTGTTATTTCTTTTTCAGTGACTCTCTTGGTCCTCCATACAGTTGAAGATATGAAGTAGAAAGAGCTGCCTGTTCTCTGTAGTGTTTTATTTTAAAATACTAAAATACCCAGACGAATGCTTAAGTAAATATAGCTGTTGTTTAAGTTGAGTTAGTTGTTGGACTTTTTTTTATTTGTATCAAACCCCAGTTTTTGAAGGTAATTAGATGCTGTGGAGGTGATTCGCCCAATTAATCCAAGGAGACATAATTGCACAACACAGAGTTCAAGCCTGCTGCTTAGACCCACATTCAAGCTAAGATCTGGAAAGTTCAGAGTATAGAAAATGTGCATAAGCTCTACAACAGTAATTCTTGTTGTCTAGGATACAGTAGCATTTTCTTTGATTTGTGGCCTTAATGTAAAAAAGGAGCTCAGCATTTTGTATTTGGATTTTACACAATTGACAAACAGAAAATGTATAACTATGGAATGGAAGAACAGCACATGGATAATAGTCGATGACATGCATTTATATTCAGCCCCTTTTGTTTTTTAATCCCTAAATAAATTACAAAGTAACCAAGTGCTTTCAGAAGTAATAAAAGAGGACATTGCAACTGCAACCCTACCAGGAAACGATCACAGAAGCAGACCATAGTCGAGACAACACCACGAATTCTAAATTCAAAAAATGATTTCTTAATCCCAAGGGGAAATTAAATGTTGCTTCACTTAATGAAGAATTAATCTCTGTGAAAAATAATCTTAAAAGGTTCCTGAGGAGATCCTAAAACAGACCTGGCCTCCTTTATCTGGTTGTTGAGCTCTTTTAAGTAATTTTCTCAGATGCAGTCACCCCAGCAGATGAAGGACGAATAGATCAGACTTTGCACAACAGACTTTAGAAGATATGCAGCATCTTGTTCAAAACACTGAACAATTGGATTATTATAGTGGCACTGAAACATTTTTTATGAACTATGGCACAAAAAGTTTATAAATACCCTAATTAACTAGAAATGCTAAAACCTGCCAACGAAAAATATTCAATTGTATATTCTGGTATTTGTCGTTTTTAACCACAACCCTTAAAAACTCTTTATTTTTACTTCCAGCCGTTACAAAGTACAGCGAGAAATCTATCTATCTTATTAAGAATGTACTGGGCGTGAACACAACTTCATACTTGCGTTCTTGTGAAAGGAGAAATGGCCAAAGTCTACACGTCTGGCTGCTTTCCACAAATCTCAGGGATTTGATGATGTGGAATAAGTTTCTCTGGTAAGATGAGCCCAAACCAGAACTATTTGTTATAAATGCAATACATTCCAAGGGCTAAAACAACTTAAAACTCTGAATGCAAAATCCCAACCTTTAAACACAGAGGTGGCAGGATCATAATGTGGATACAAAATGCCTACCTACACAAATTATTAAAAAAAAAAACAAATTTTTTTTTCCTCCAACTTCACATAATTCAACAAATTTAGAAGATACATTCACATCTGTGGTTATAATCCCCCACTACAGGAAAAAGGTTTAAAGGATTCTAATGCTTCCGGAAGTTGTTTTAATATTTGATCAAACACAATTATTTCTAAATATAAATTAACCATGTCCTCTCTTTTTTGGATATGTTGCTGCCTCATCACAGCTGTTTTAAATCAAACAAAGTTAAAGCTGATGGGCTTATGTTGGAGTGGGATTGTGTGGAGCATTTATAAACAGTAAACATAGAAACTGACATGACATTCTCACATTGGAGTGAAACAAACAGCAGCTTTAAATAAACATAATTAATGTGTTTATATTTTGCTTTATGCAACTTTTTTCTTGGTACTGGGAGCTGTTCTCTTTCTCTAGCAGACA
This sequence comes from Cyprinodon diabolis, assembly GCA_030533445.1. Taxonomy (NCBI): domain Eukaryota; kingdom Metazoa; phylum Chordata; class Actinopteri; order Cyprinodontiformes; family Cyprinodontidae; genus Cyprinodon; species Cyprinodon diabolis. The sequence continues at coordinate 8,688,113 of CM060085.1, forward strand.
GCTAATCCTTTCAATTCTGATGTCCATTTTATTGTACTTAAAAAAGTACTCACTTTTAGTGTTTTTTATAATTGTTTTGGGATTAGATTTTTAACTGTTTTTTGACAGCTGCTCAACCACAGTGTATGTTGAAAAGTTGGAAGATGAGAATGTTTGGATTTTTATTTTCCACTAACCATGTGCTCAGAGCAGGTGCAAGTACAGGGATTTCCCTCTTCCTAATTTGTTACCCAATCTGACCACTACGAAAGAGAGAAAAAAAAATTTATCAGAAAAATAAATTCAATCCTTTTCTGCTTTCTATACTAAATAATGAACAATGGAGAAGCCCCCAATATTGTGGAAAACCAGGGTTTATTATTTTATATTTGCATTAGAACTTTATGTATGTTTTGCTAGATGTTCTGTTAGAAATCCCCCATATAGAGAAACTGCACAAGGAAATAAAAATTTTTTTATGGTTATTCTGTTGGACTTAAATTTTATTTTAGTCAAATAAAAAAATACTACATTGTCTTAAGGGGTTTGTGTAATCTGGACAAAGAAACGACGAACATGATGGAAGGATTTTTCCTTTTCCCTTTCATCCGGTCCTCACCGTTCATCCTGCATCGTCTATCACTGCTAACAAATAAAATCTGATTTCTTCCCAGTTCCTGAACACACGAACACCCAAACATGTGGACTAATCATATTCCTTCCTATCTAGAAGCAATCAGTGATAATGCGGGCTGCTCCTGAACGCCACAACCAGACTGGAAAGGGGGGCACAAGCTGTAATTAAATTAAATGTGTGTGTGTGTGTTAGCATTGGTTGTGGAGGGAGCATAAATTAAATGTAGCTGTAGAATCATCAGTGTTTGACCTGCGTGTAACAGATGGAGCTACAATTAGAAATAAAGATTTGGGTGCTAAAGGTCAAGGCTGCTTTATTAAGAGTGATATTTTTAGGTGTCACATCTTCTACAAAGGAAAACCACTGTGCTTTTTGTACAACAATAAAAAATTTTTTACTCTATAATTATGTAGTTATATAGGTTTTCTTTTTATCAAATTAGATATTTAAAAACATTTGCTCAGGATACGCTGCTTGAGGCGGCATTAAAACTTCTCTGAATACTGTTTGTTACATTGGAATAAAATAGGTATGTATTCGGTAACATGAAGTAAAGGCAAATAAATGTGTTGACTCTACGGATAACTTTTTATATAGAGTGGAGTTTAATCAACTTTAATAACATTTATCTTGCATTCCTCTCTTCAAATCTGACTAATCCCAACATTGTTTATAAGAACAGCCTAGTTTGATTAAAATGCTGATTAAAAGGGAAACATTAAGGAATGCAAAATAAATAATTATGAGAAATGCTGCTGTTGTGGAGAATTGCTATACCAATGGATCAGATGATTCGTTGTGATCAAAGAAAGTTTAAAAGCAGCAAAATTAATACTGTTAAAAAAAAAAAAAAAAAATCAGAACCATTTCTACTGATTAAAAAAGTAAAATAATGAAAAATCACATTGCATGACATAAAGGTAAAAGGTGTACTAATCTATCCAACAACTTCATTTTGGGTCTAGGTTTAGGTACCATGGAGAGTTTTTTATTTTTTGTTAAGAACCACAAACACTGACATCAAGCAACTGTACAGTTTGAAAAATCGGGACTCCAGTATTATGGAAAAAGGATTTTTTCAGGATTAGGCATGATGAATAAAGTATCATTTTAAAAGCTTAAATAACACTTAGGGGAGGCGATGCCCCTAAATGGGTCTTTCAATGAGCCCTCATAAAATCAGCGGTCCAAAAACCTGTGTGTTATGGGTGGGCCAGCCTAGCCACTGAACATTCAATTCAGTTTATTTATATAGCGCCAATTCACAACACGTCATCTCAAGGTACTTTACAGTTCACCAGATCATACAGTCAAATTGATTCAAAGTTTTCTATCTAAGGAAAACCAGTTGATTGAATCGACTCATTGACTCAAATACAATCCCTCACACCAAGCATGCTTTTAGCGACAGTGGAGAGGAAAAACTCCCTTTTAACAGAAAAAAAAAACTCCAGCAGAACCAGGCTCGGTGTTGTTAATGTGTCAGACTTGTTCTAAAACACAGGTGGTTAAATGTCATCTAGTCCATACATGCTATTCACAGAGCCCAAGAGTTATACGCTATAATTTTGGTCTATTCATTTACTATTTGCTAAATCTTCAAAGATTTTGTTAAGTAAAGAAAAACATTCCACTGCTAATTATTTTTGAAAGCTTAATTTTAATTGTTCCATATTTTCTGCAAAGTAAAGAATAAATAAACCTCTTGCATGCTGCTATTTGTGTTTTAAATAAATTTTACATTCTTTGAAAACTAACCTGGATCTGAATAAAAGCTGTGATACGGATCCTGAGTTTTAATCACTTTCCTAAACTTAACTGTATGTGTGCAAAAAGATGCGAATTCCTACTTATAACAACAGGCTCATTAAGCTGTATGGAGATGAATGACCTGCACATTATATAAAGAAACAAAGTGGTAGTGTAGTTTATAATAAGCAAAACTATGGTAGTTAACCAGGGAGAGTATTGGCCTAGTGGTTAGAGCACTGTGCTTGTGCTTTTAGAAGGTTGCAAATATCCGTTTTGATCCCCACAGCCTCCACTCGTGCCTGAGCTAGACCCTTAACCCCACACTGCTCCCCAGGTGCCACACCATGGCAGCCCACTGCTCCCCAATGGGATGGGTTAAATGCAGAGGTGAATTTCTCCAATGTGAGATCAATAAAGTTATATACATTAATGAATAGTTATTATTCAGAAAATAGATAAGAACAAGACAATATTTACTTTAGTTACTTTGTTGGACAAAACATTTATTTTTGTTGTGATACCACACCTGTTTTAAATTGTTTGGGCATTTTTAGTTATTGCACTATTTGTGTTTAAGTTGAAATCCTTTTCAAGCAGAGCAGATTTTAGTATAAAGAAAATTTTAAATTAAATGTTGGATAAGCATTTTAACTGAATGAGAACCTACTACAGTTGTTAAAAGGTTGGTTCCAGCATGTTTTAATACGGGGTTCTATTAAAAGGAAATTATTTGCCTTTATTACAAAATATTGGTCAGAACAAATATATTTGACTTTAAATAATCAACCTATTTGAATTTGCATAAGCTGCTAACACAATATTAAGACTGGGGAAATTCAAAGTCCAAGCAAGTATATTTTGTACCCTCAACCTGCTTCCCAACCCAACCTACCACCGCACAAGCTATTAGCTTCATTCTCCACAACAACAATAATCTTAATTTATATTGAATTATGATAGCAACTGAGTTTTCCGTTTGCCTTGCAAGCTAAATAAATTGTCACAAGATTTGTGAATTTACTAACTTCTAAAAATATATTTTGCCAAAGCCAATAGATGATTAGCCTTGATACAGTACACCAATTAAATTTTTGGATGTGTACGACATCGATGAATCAACCAGAGGTGGAAGGCTGAAGAAAAAAAGAACATGGCTGTGCTGGTTTTAGCTGGAATACAGTTCATGTCTTCTAGAAAAATGAAATAGGAATTTTCATTTTCCTATTGACCAATTTGTCAATAGAAAAAAAAATCCTGCCCACTGGCTTTGGTAAGAGTTTGATTCATCATTTAACTTTTTGAAAAAAAAATTCAAGAATGTGATACTTCACAGCTTGATGTGGGAGGCAGGTACCCAATCAGCTGGAAGAATTGTACTGAAAGTACCTTCCTTTGCAAACACTTTATATGTGAGGCTTTCTAGATAAATATGTGTAATTCAATTTGAATTCTACGGCATCAATCTGCCTGGTTGTTATTCTGTTCCAGGTAAGATACTAACAGATTACAACCTTTTCACAGAACCAAACTTGAAAACTAATGAAACTATCCTTTTAAGAAGCACTTTGTCTGTAAAAACAACCTGCGGTCACCACAAAGCCCCAACATCTGAGCTGGAAAGGGGAAAGTATCATCTAAAACAGGGGTGTCAAAGGGGTTCCAGAAAGGGCCGTGTGGCTGCAGGCTTTCTTTCCAACCAAGCAATAGCACAACACACTCCAGTCATCTCATCAAGTGAGTCCAATCTGAACATGATAATGTGCTATTCCTTGTTTGGAAAGAAAACCTGCAGCTACAGGGCCATTTCTGGAACCACTTCGACACCCCTGATCGAAACAAACCTCAAGCTTTAAATAGGTTACTTTGTCCAGCAATAATACCATAATAATGCATTTTCTCCATGAGAAACACAAGATCTTGGAGCTTTGGTGTAAACAGAGAGATCTCTAAGTGCAGCCTCATATGTCTGACAGACACGCAGATTCCATTAACAAGTTTTCTTAGCACGATCCAAGCCATTCATTAGGCATCAATCAAAGGATGATGTGTGATGATTAAATGAGTGCTAATGATAAGCACATGTACAACAGGCCATTTCAGTCTGACACCTGGAGTAGGGTAAAATGGGTAGAAGGAGGATGTCAATCTTTGTTGATGCCTGGAACAAGATGGGGCTAACTTGCTAATCTATTAAACATATATACAAAAAAAAGTTGTTTGCAGCTTTCAAACTGGCTTTTAGAAATAATAAAATTGGTTAATTTATTACAGCGGTTTAGTTTTAAATGATAAAACTCATACAGTAGTACTTGTACCATAAACCAAAATGTAAAAGTGAAAAAAAAAATTTATTTCGATTAATTTTATAACTATGGCTTACAGCTATTGAAAAACCCAAATTTCAGATTCTCAGAAATTTGAAAAGTATGTCTAGATAAGGTGCAGAGCAAGTTTCGTCAATGCCAGCCAAAGAGATCCAGTGTCCTGCACCTTTTTGTGCCACTTTTAGCACAACTGCACCCCTTTTACTAGGAGTGTCCCAATCTGATATTTATATCAGATATTAGTCCAATATCAGCCAGAAAATTTATATTGGAATCAGCCTGCCTCTAAAATCTTAGATATTTAAAAAGAAAAAACAAAACTTAAACACTTTACTTCTATTTCTGTTTAAAATTTGAGTCTTTGGTAAATAAAAAATGGGTTAGTTTTTCTCATACTTGATATGTGTTTGAGAAATGTCACTTGATTCAGCCTTTTCTATCATTCCACACTATAAAATATGTAATTAAAGCCGATATCTTATTGTGCTCCTCAGTGTGCAGTCAAGAGCTCAATCCGAAATGGACAAATTGGTAAGAAGACCTAAGCCAAAGTGGAAGAGCGTCAATGGTCAACATAAGTGTTGTCTGAATACTGCTGGCATTAAGGAAAGGGATAGAACAAATGAATAATGTTGGCTATTTATCAATAGTTCATTTAATACAGGGCCCTCTGACATTCCTATCTGGCGCTGAGGAGTTACGCGGTGGCCCACAAGCCTTTGTGTGACAGCACATATAGACACAGCCCCCTTCACGAAGTTTAACAAAGACTTAACACTTTGTTGAACTGTATTTTGTATTTGAATGGTTATGCTGAATTCATGAGTCATAATGTAAGGCAGCATTGAGAACCTTTAGATTAGTATTTAAATAAAATATATCATCAAATATTCTAAAAGCTCCAAGATGTGAAGACCTAATCTCTATAGCCTTTACTTTATTAGATCATACATTAAGAAACCCTAGGTAACTCAGAATTCCAGTGTTGAACTCAAGTGAACTCAGAAAATAGAAGTGACCTACATGATGAAGTTCTATTCAGGCTAAAAAAAAAAACAAACAAACAAGGTAAACACATCAAAACAGAAACTCAGCCATAAAGTGGTAGGCTGATTAAACTGCCAGAGCTGGGTCAGCAGATGCTGAAGCATGTAGTGCAATGAGGTCGCCATCTTTCTTCATAGTCAATCACCACACACCTCCAAATTTCTGTTGGCCTTCAGACTGGCTAGAGAACAGTGCACAGAAAGGTTCATGAATTGGTTTCAATGGTCAAGCAACTGCCTCCAAGCCACACATCACTAAAAGCAATGTAAAGCAATGGATGCAGTGGGGTAAAGGACACCACCACTGGACTCCAGAGCAGAGGAGACATGTTTTCTGGACTAATCTTGCTTCTTCATTTGTAAATCTGATGGACGGTAGTTGCCCCTGCCCTTGGTCCCAATGTTCCATTGAAAGGAACTCTCAATCCCATAGTCTTTTTGATTTCTAGGTATAGGCCAAGGGCTGGAGGGAATGTGGCCCATGAACAGCGTATCTCATCCCTACTTTTCAGATGATGTGGTTCTGCTGGCTCCCTGCTGCCAAGAGCTAAAGCATGCACTGGGGCGGTTCGAAGCTGAGTGTGATGCGGCTGGGATGAGAATTAGCTCCTCCAACCAGAAAAAAGGTGGCTTGTCTCCTTCAGGATGGAGGAGAGTTCCTGCCTCAAGTGAAGGAATATACCATCTTCGGGTCCTATTCAAAAGTCAGGGAATAATGAAGTGTGAGATCGTCAACTGCTGCTATAATGTGCACGCTGTACTTGTTTGTTATGGTAGAGAGACTTTAGCAAAAAGGCAAAGCTGTGGATTTAACAGTCGGTCTACATTCCTATCCTCTCCTATGATCCTGAAATCTGGATCACTACCTGAGAGATAGGGTGAGCTGCTCAGTTTTTCGGGAGAGGATCGGAGTAGAGTGCTTCTCCTTTACATCGAGAGGAGTCCGCTGAGGTGGCTCAGACATCTTTTTCTGATGCCGCCTGGAAGCCTCCCTCAGGAGGTGTTCCAATCACGTCCTGCTGGGTGGCGGCCTAGAGGACGACACAGGACACAATGGAGCATGTCTGTCTCTTGGCTGGCCTGGGACCGCGGAAGCTGGAGACGCCTGCCTCCAAGCCATGGATGCAAATAAAATACAAAGTCTGCTGAGAGGGACGACTGGGAGTCATTGCCAAGACTACTGCTCCCGCAACCCGATCCCAGATGAACTAGGAGATGACAAGTACATGTACCTCTGAATGCTTCTGCCTACCATGACATTTTGGACAATTCCATGCTTCCAACTTCATTGGAATAGTTTGGAGCTCCCCCTCTCTTTTCCAACATGACTGTGCACCAGACCACAAAGCAAGTTCCATAGAGATATGGCTGGCTAAGTCTGGTGTGAATGTATTTTACTGGCCTGCACAGAGTCCTGATCTCAACCTGATTGAACACCTTTGCGATGAATTAGCGCGGAGATTGAGAGTTTTGCCTTCTTGTCCAATGCCGCTGTGTGGTCTCACATTCACTTCTTGAAGAATGGTCAAAATTTCCTATAAACACACTCCTAAACCCTGTGGACAGCCTTCCCGGAAGAGTTTAAGCTGTTCTAGTTGCAAAGGGTGGGCAGACATAATAACAAACCCCTCTAAATCAGGAATGGGATGTCACTTAAGATAATGTATGAGTCAAGGCATGTGAGCAAAATAGTTTCGGGAATATAGTGTACATGCTCTTCTGTTTTGGTATATCTGCTCCGTCAGTGCTGTGGAGCTCCAGTAGAGCTGACAGCTTGCTGTGACCTTCTGTGAGCCTAAAACCAACAGACTCTCAGCTGCTGCACAGGAGAAATGCCTTTGATAGAATTAGCCTCCTCTCCTCTCAGGCCTAATGGGGTAAAACACGGGTAAAACAAAATACATCAGAAATTTAGTTAAATCTGTCTATTACATCCAGTCTGTTGACTCTGCCAAAAATTCCTGCAAGTTAAGGTTTTTTCTAAATTTAAGTTCAAAGGACATCAAATAGTCATATTCTAAACAGCTGAATATCATGGGGAAAAGTTACTCAATAATTAAATAAAATAACTTCGCCTAGCCTTCTTGATTAATATGTGTTCATATTCTTAAAAATTGAGGCACTGTGTAAAATAGGCCCAGTATGACAACAAATTTCTACACCAGATGACTCCGTTTGTGATTAGATCAAAAGATCTTTCAGAAGAGATGAGAAGATGAGAAGCTCTCAGAATGCAATATCAACATTAATATTCACTGAAAATGGAGCTTAAGTTGCCAAAGCATTTAATTAGATGGATGCTTAAATAGGTACTGCAGGCAGATGACAACAATGCACAACAGCTGCTAATCGCACGTGGTGCCGAAGGTCTTATCAGGAACAAAAATGAACATTTGGTTTTTGTTATAGGCATAGCATGTGACTGGGCATTGTTAAGCTTTGTGAAACAGTCAAGCTATCCTTTCAGCACTATGGGGGCCCCACAAGTATCAGTGCTGGGTCCTTCATTACTGTAGTGAAGATTGTATAAATTTTTGATTTTGCTGAGCAAATTACCATTTGAACTTTCAGCTGGATACAGATGGTGCAGTTATATATGTGCATGTTAAAACAGCTAATAAAGTAGCTGGTAAGCTAACAAGTACATTGTATGTCAATCATATCTGACCCTAAAAGTCACTGGATTTATATTAGATTTAATATAATTCACTGTCTAAAAGACATATCAATATTTTCAAAGTTATTAAATTAAAAGTTCAAACATATAAATGGCCTGGGTTAATAAAAAATTAACTTTGAGCTTTTTTTCTATCTACGGATTCATTTTGTGACCTGCCGAGAGACTACAGATGCAAATTAGCTTTTGCTTTTCTCTGGTTACAGCTAAATACATTTCATATTTGACTATATCATCAGAGCAATACAAAATATTGAATTACTTAATGAAATGTATGTTTAAAGCTTGCCATTTTTGAAAAAGTACTTCTACGGTGACAAAAAAAGAGAACAGATATTCTTATTTTTCTCAGATATCACAAAGTTGTATAGGCAGAAGGGTGAATCCAAGGATTTAACTGAGGTGACCATCTCTGGTCACAGGACATCTTACTGTAATTTAATTTAATTCAGTCCAGACAATTCAACAAAATAATACAGTCAAATTGATTCAAAGCTTTTTATCTAAGAAAAACCAGCTGATTGCATCCACTCATTGACTGGAAGGCAAACCCTCACACCAAGCATGGTTTTAGCGACAGTGGAAAGGAAAACTCCCATTTACAATAGTAGGATCTTTAAATTATTTATGATCACTGCAAAAATGGAAACCTTTACCCAATAAAGCATCACACCATTAATCCTCATCTCTAAACACCTTTACCACAGAGCACTGGGAGAGTTGTCAGTGAAAATGCTGCCACCATAGATGTGCCATATGTTTTCTATTAGTCTATTGTTTTCAATAATTTGCCTGATCTGATTTTTTTTTTCCATAATGCTTAAGTTTCTTCACTTTATTTTGGTGTGAAATGTGTTCTTAAAAGAATGCTACATTCTATAAAAAGTTTAAAATTGGGAATTTACAAAAACAAAGATGCAATTACATTGATCTATGTTTTATGCTGTGCTTTTTGCAGAATTTAACTCATACAGATTGAGAGAGAAGACTGATCCTCCCAGAAAGCAAAGAACGGACTCGTTACCACCTCTGTGTTCCTGTTTGTTCCGGACACACTGACAACTGAGTGGACCAAATCAACAAGAATGTGGACTTGACTAAAGTGAAGGCTGAACTCATTTATGTATGAAAAAAGAAATTGCATACTCAAATAATTGACACATTTTCTTGTTTTTTTCTTTTTGTTTAAATAAAGTTTTAAAACGAGAGAATTAAGTGAAATTCAGATGACAAACTGTGGTTTTCATGTCTGTAATTATCTGGACATGTAGAATTTTACTCCATATACAACAATGACCCTTTTTCCCCCCAAAAAAAAAAATCAGACTCCAACCTATTAGAGAAACACACAAACATTTAAAAACTGGCTTTTGGTTCAGAATCCTTATGCTGTTGTTCATTTATTAATGTTCTTGAATTCATGGTGACGTCAACTGCGTTTTTGTTCCTACTTTTAAGCAATGTCTTCCAAAAAACGTCAAAAAGAATGACAGACATTTTTTTACTTGTAATGCAAAGATAAACTAACAGGTTTGCTTTCCTGCTTTAAGTATAACACAAGTTTAAGGAGGTCATTTTCCAGCCTCATTATACCTTAATGCTGGAAACAAGTTAATGTTGAATCATCGCCATCAGTAAAGATGTGTTTTTCTGGGTCAAAGATTGGGAGGTGTTTTTGATCAGGATAGTTTACTCCTTCCCTACCGCTAAGAAAAACAATTTGCTTCAGATTAATGGTGCATTCAGACCGCACGGTGACTCTGGTAAACGCTGTGGATTCACTCGAATTCGTATACAAACCGCGAGGTGAAGCGGCCAGCAGGGAATCCCATGCAGTGAGAGCGTTCACTGCTACTAGATAGAGATGAGGTGTTGCAGCACCTCATGGAGAGAACGGAGCCGTGATTGCTAAGTTGAAACAAGTGTAACTGTTCTATGAATTCGCAACTTTTTTCGCTTACACATCAAAATCCTGCACTATACCTGTAAGTTTCACCTTTGTTTAATAGTTAGTAAATCATCAGCCTTCCAGACTCTCTGCTTTGGACCTACCATTACCTTTGGCAACCCCATGTCATTTCCTGTCAAGGTCTCGCTGTCTGTTGCCATTTCACATAAAAAGCAATAATTTCAGCCACTAAATAAGGTAGACATGCCCACTGTTGTATTCAATACCAGCACATGTGATGTTGTGCAATAACTTTATATCAGGAAACGAGCGCAGCACTATTATCTGCTGGGATGGTGATGTCACCTGACTCCGCCAGATGGATTTGCTCCGCATATCCATCAGGAAACCTTCCGTTGAAGTAATTTTGGGAAGGGGCGAAAATACTGGTTAGCTGATTGGCCTATGTTGGTGATAGACGGGCCAAATAAACCAATCAGATCAACAAAGCATATGACGTACTAACACAGCGATGACGAAAACACAACCACAAGTCAGGCTACTCTTGCCGAAACCAGTCGGGAGAAGAGCAAAAACATCTTTTCCTCTGAGAAAAGCCTCCAGAACAGTGTTTTGCTCTTCTTTCAGTGAAGAAATACTCTGTAATTCCAATAAAACTTGCTCGATAGCCACGCTAACGCTAGTTTCATCGGCTGAAGCCGCCATGTTCTTTAGACTGAACTGTCGCGCTTCTCGTTGCGTCACACCTCAACCCGCCTCAAAGCCAACGCTGATTGGACGTTCGTTTGGTGAACGGCTCCAAATTTTCTTTAACGGAGAGTCTCCAGACTGATTAGCGAGTGAAACCTTGAAAGCTTGCGAGATCAGGATGGTCTAACGAGGCTAGATGTCATCGGCCGTACTTACAAATTATTCTATCTTAAAAAGCACATCAGCACAAACAATAGTTTTGCTGCACAAACCAAGTAGCACTGAAAAAATAGGCCAGATAAATTTGATTCAATTCGGAGCTTAATGGGGGGGATAGTTGACCTCTGGGTGACCTAAATATAATCTTTGATATCTCTGAAACACCAGCTGTACATATACACTGTAGTCTTTATTTTCATTTTTACAAATGATCGTTACACACAAACCAGAAATGCACAAATTTGATTATGCATCCAAGATGTAAACACTGTGCATCTGAAATGCGGAGGGGTAAACTACCGCCTCAGGTCTGAATGCACCATTAGAAATGAGTAGAAAATTCTGTTAGTCTTTGTTTTTATACGTTTGTGGTGCTAGTACACAAGTTCTCATTACTTCAGTGTACTAGCAGTTAGTGAAAAATATTTCCTGCAGGCTTAAATAAAAATCACTTTCAGCCAAAATCCACCTGCAGGAAGTAGGGACAGCAGAAAAGTGACAGAAACTAAAAACAGTGATATGAGGTGAATGAGCTAAAGCCTGTTGCAGCGATTCCCCCTTTTCTGTTCAGGTTTCACACAAAGCCGTCAGCTCTCAAAGGTCAACCTGCTCTAGACTGTATTACTAAAAAGAAAAAACCCTGGAATAACAATCACTGTGGGTGAAGTTGATTCTCTCAGTCAGCTGTCAATTGATTCTCCTACAAAATACCTCAACACAGAAGCACCAGAGGTAATTTAATAAACCTTTTGACAAACTGTCTCTTCTTCCAGGATCAATACATAAATAAATACTACATTAGTTAATGGCGCACCGTGCTGTTACAGACAAGATATAATTATTTGGTCAATGTAAAAATATTTCTGGCTATTTTCTGATTTGATTTCTGCCTCAGATGTGTGTGTCGTGTCAGAGAGCAATCACACAATGGAGTCCTCTTAACAGTAATAGAGCAGCTAAGGAGGCAAGTCTAGCAATGCCAACATGGTTCACCAGCTCGCTGAGAGGCGGGCAGCAGCTGACAGATGCCACTTTATGGGCATGCTTCCAGAGGGCTCCAAAGAGCCGCTACATGATGAGAAGCCAAGGGAGCAGGAGGAGAATAGCAAACTGGACCAGAGCTTACTATCATGCTGTCCATCATGTAAATGTTTCACTTAAATGTTTTTGAAAAAAGTGTGTTAAAACTGTGTAAACAAAAAAAAAAAAAAGCTTTTTTAGTGGGGATTGGTGGCCTAGTGGTTAGGGGATAGAGCTTGGAATCCTGAGGTTCTGACTTCGAGCCCCTATTCTATGGACTTCCACTCTGGGTCTCTGAGAAACCTCCTAACCCCACGCCGCTCCCCGGGCGCTCTACGATGGCAGCCCACTGCTCCCCAAGGGGAAGGGTTAAATGCAGTGGTTAATTTCTCCAATATGAGATCAATAAAGTTCAATTATTATTATTAAATGACACAACGCAGCACTGGATCAGACATACCTACATTTTATTGACTGCTAAGTTTAATTTCCCTGACCACCCAGGCCTGATCACTTCCATAACTGTGCAATCAAGAAATTACTTAGATAGGACCTTGATGATGGTATGAAATTTGCTGGGGAAAAAATCCAGTTGATAAACTTATTTCGGGTTAGGGACATTTTTAAAGCCTTTGGGACTCTAGCCAAACCAACAGAGAAAACATTGTTGTTGCAAAGAAGATAAAAAAAATACCCAGAACAAGTACCTTTATGAATCCTTACTTATGAATAGACAAATTCCAAGACTCTGGGAAAACAGTCTGTGGACCAAAATTGTACAACTAACATTTGAGAGAGAAAACTATCAAACATTGTGGATGTAGTTTTTGCTTTCTTTGCTGCTTTAGAAACTAGGAGACTCATAATTGATTGAAACAATACACAATCTCTAGTGCAAAATAAAAGATACAGAAAATCTGACAATTTTAGTTGGTGAGGTTGATCTTAAGTTTTTCTGGGGTTATGCATAGTACAATAATGCAAAACACACCGTTAAACCCACATCTGAATGGATAATAAAGGAGGTTTGGGAAGGCCTAGTCAAAGGCTGGATTTATATATGATTAGGAATTTAGGAGCAAGTCTATTCATGCTCAAAAACGGTAATGTGGCTTAATTAAAATAACGAGGGAAAATCTCAACAGCAATGTTAAAGGCTCAGGCAGTTTTCAAATCAAATGTTTGGGGTGCAATTAGTTTTTCCCCCCATAGGGGAAAGTTATTAAGAATACATTTTTTCCAATATATCATCATTTAAACTCATTCTTAGTTTTATGCATTTATTCAGTTCATCTCTGTCTGGAAATAATTTGTTGCATCATGTCAAATGTGACATCTGTGTGGGACCAAAAATAAAAGAAATAAAAATAGGCAACAATACTGTTTTACGTTGGCATTCTTAACTTTTTTTTTTTTTTTATGGGTTCAAGAAATTCAAGTTTAATCATTTAAAATCAAGGTTTATGTTGCTTAGTTCAAAAGAAGAATCAAAGGCATTCATTATGCAGATAAATCTATTTTAAAGAAAATCTCCTGAGTTACAGATATTTTTACAAAGCATTTTATCAAATGTATGATCATTTTCTTCATAATTTAAAATCATTTTCCACCCATATAAAACTTGCTTGCATAATAAAAATGAAGCTGTTGAGGTAAACTACAACTCAATAAATAAAAGAGATTAAAACCAGATGATATTTTAAAAAGTGGTATTTTTCAGATGATGATAGACTAAATGATCTCTCTGAGCGCAGGATCCTGGGCCTTCTGCTGCAGGCCTTCCTGGTTCGGCTCAGTAAGCACCATTCTGCCTCATTAATTGATTCAAATGTGGCCATTAAAAAAGCAGCGACATGTCGAACATTTATTATAGGATTACTGTAGGCAACCCCCCCGTCTTTTTTTAGTACCGCTGAAACAAACAAAAGATGTGCTTTGAATGGCACGTGCTTCAAGCGTCAGTCACCTGTTTCCTAGCAACGGGCACAACAGAAAAAGCACCTGTGGCTCTGAATAGACGCTATGTAACCCTAATTTAGACAAAAAATGGTTGGTGAGCTGCAGAAATATACTTACATTTATTAACATAAACTGAGTATTCAACAAATCACATTAAAAAGATTTTTTGTTTTTTCAATAAGCTTTAAATAAAAAGAATTAATTAATGTAATAATTCCACATAAAGAATAAACTCATAAGCCACGTCTGTTACAAGACATTCTAGAAAGAATAGTGTATTTAAAAGAAAAAATCCAAATTAAATATTTTCATCCTCAGTTTTCGCTTTAAAACGAGTTAATGTGGATAATTGCCACAAATGTGCGGGTGTACTCAAATGCGTAAAACGAAAAATAAAGCGCCAATTTCAAAGCATCGTTTTGTCTGATCCATGTTAATAATTCACCTATATTTATTTTTATTTCTCAAGCTTCTTTGCCGTAATAAACATCCTTTGAACTTCATGTAAAATAGTTTTTCTTATAATTTCTAAGATGAAATATTGCAAAACGTGGACGCGTTCAGAGAGATCGCGCTTCATTTTTGGACTCCAAACTCGCTCTTCTGTCGTTTCTCTTCTTTTTTCTAGCTGCACGCTCAAAAGCGATGACAGAGAGTATTTTTTTTTAGGTTTCGCGCTCCGACGTCACTAGAACCTCGAGCCCCTGCATGCAAATCACGTCCTCGCTCGCGCCTCTCCATTGGCCGCCTCGCGCTCATTTAGCTGCTGTCAGAGCGCGCGGTCCCGGCACGTTCCAGCAACTTTTCCCTGTAAAGGCGCAGCTTCAGCCAAAGTCCAGTCAAATAAATCCTTCCATATCCCCTCAGCGCCGTGGATGACAGGGAGGAGGAAGCGGAGGACTCTGCACTTTTAACGGAGTGGATTTTTCAGACTCTCCTTCCCTCCGTGGTTCTTTGGAGGCTGAATGTTTCTGCTTGTTTGACTCTGTCCCACAAAGACGAGGTGAATGTACAGCATCATGATGGAGACGGACTTGCATTCCCCCGTGGTGCCCCAGACAAACCCATCCAACCCGGGGGGACATGCGGGAGGGGGAGGCGCAGGAAAGGTCCCCCAGGAGAGGATCAAGAGACCCATGAATGCCTTCATGGTGTGGTCCAGGGGCCAGAGGAGGAAAATGGCACAGGAAAACCCTAAGATGCACAACTCTGAGATCAGCAAGCGGCTGGGAGCGGAGTGGAAGGTGATGACCGAGGCGGAGAAGAGACCTTTTATTGATGAGGCCAAGCGGCTCCGGGCCATGCACATGAAGGAACACCCGGACTACAAGTACCGCCCGCGGAGGAAGACCAAGACGCTACTCAAGAAGGACAAGTACTCGCTTGCCGGCGGACTCCTCGGGTCATCGGGTGTGGGGATGGGCGGTGGGCAGCGACTGGAGAGCCCCGGCGCGGGCCACGTGGGGGCCGGTGCGGGCTACGCGTCGCATGTGAACGGATGGGCGAACGGGACATACTCGGGTCAGGTGGCGGCAGCGGCGGCGGCGGCTCACGCCATGATGCAGGAGGCGCAGCTGGCTTACACCCAGCACCCGGGGAGCGGAGCTCACCCGCACCACCCGCATCACCACCACCCGCATCACCACCCGCACAACCCGCAGCCCGTGCACAGGTATGACATGAGCGCTTTGTCTTACAGTCCCATCTCAAACTCTCAGAGCTACATGAGCGCCTCTCCGCCGGGATACGGCGGCATCACCGGCTACACTCACCAGCACCAGAGCTCCGGGGTCTCCCCTGTGACCGGGGCCATCGGTGGGACTCTGGGCTCTCTCGTGAAATCTGAGCCAAGCGTCAGCCCGCCGGTTTCCACGGCGCGCGCGCCGCCGCCATGCCCGACGGGAGACCTGCGGGACATGATCAGCATGTACCTGCCAACCGGCGAGGCGGCGGGCGGCGACTCCGTGCAAAGCAGACTGCATGTGCTTCACCCGCAGCACTACCAGAGCGGGGGCCCCGCGCCGGTCAACGGGACGGTCCCCCTCACGCACATTTAAAACGTCCACGCGAACTGTACGCACATCAAACACAACCAAATATTTCCACCCTACAAGCGGGCTTCAGCTGCTCATGGACTGTAAATTATAAGCGGCTCCAGCCAGGAAAATGCAATCACTTAAAAATAAAAAACTTTTTTATTATTATTATTTTATTATTATTATCATTATTTTAAATATACAACTGATCTTTTTTTTTTGTCTGTCCTGGTTTAGAGAAAGCGCCTAAGATTCCTTGTCGCTCTCTGGAGAGGATGCCAACCTTTGACACGATTTAAATTATAATCCCTACATGCTGGCGCAATTTACACCTAATTTTATTCTCCGACATTTCAGGATGTTTTAATGAGGGAAGCGTTTGATAAATGCACAGCGGTGTGGAGGAAGAAGGGGTGAAAAAAGTTTCAGGCTGCAGTTTAAAATGATTTCCACTTTTGATGCTTGTAAACATGTGAATCAGTGTAATTTGAATTTGTCCCTGTTGTTGTAAAATCTTGTAAATTGTGAATAAATAGGCCTAGTGAAAGCGCTTTTATGCAACTGTATACATAATTTACAGAAAAATGCTGATTTACATTTTGCAGCTGAAGACGGAGCAGCGCTGAGTTTAATAAATTGTCCAAGAGTTTGTTTGTCTCTTGGAGAAACGCTACATTTTGTGTTATTATTTTTTGATTCACGTTAAAGAAAAAAAAATGAAACCTTAAATGTAAAGTGATGTTTGCGTTCCTGTTATATATTAAATATTTTAAACGTGATACCAATTTATCTGAAGCCGGATCTATTCCAATTAAATCAATAAATATATATTTGCGCGGCAGGGGTAAAATAATTAAGGTTTTAAAAGCAGTATTTTTAAATAAAGTAAAACATTTGATAATTTGGTTAAATGTTTATAAGGCTCATGCTTTTAATAACCATTTAATAATTCAGAAAAAAATAACTAAAGGTTTTAATAAGGCCTATAGAAATACTGTTTCTGTATATTTCCTGTCTCCAGTTTCAAATGTATTTTGTAGTATAATAACTTATTTAAAGCAACATTCCAGAAGATGAATACATGTGATTCAGTTTTTTTATGGAAGGTTTAGAAAACCCTACAAATAACTACTTATTTTGCAAAGAAAGCGCACCAATACAATGCATTTATTTTGCTTTTTTATTTCAGCCAAAATGCTTTTTATATACAGATACCCTTTTTTAGAATCAATTTTATTTGAGAGGAAAATTTCTGATCAGATTAAATCTTGTATTATTAATATTTTTCATTTACTCCAACAATGACCAGATGTACTCATCATATGCATCATTGTGAGGATGCTTGAACTCACTTGTTAAAATGGTCCTTTAGGCCAAGCAGAGCATGTTTTCTCCTTTGCTACCTGCCTGCAGGACAGTGACCTCTGCAATCCACACCTCAAGAAAAACCCAATCTGACACCAGCATCTGGCGATTGCTGCACGTTTTTTCCCCCCAGGTGTTCTAAAGTTTGTTTCGCCTCAAACTTATTTCCACCCGAGTTCCTTAAATTTCCCAACCTCCCCACCTCCAAATTCTAGCGTTTGCAACTGTGTGTCTAATTGCCACGGCTGTTAAATGATTTCCTTCTTTAAAATTGATGGCTGAATCAGCGGAGGCCCCCGGGGGCAAAGAGAGGGGCATGAATGAAGGGAGAAGGCAAAGAGAGGAGGGGTTTTTTGTGTTCAGGGTGAATGGGGATTAGTCGTGGTGTAAGCCGGGGCAACCGCAGGGTCACAGCTGACAAAAAGCACAGCAAGCAACACCTCTGGTTCTATCAGCGTAATTCCCACTCTGATCTGAACCTGAAAACAAGAGGGCAGGGAAACCGAATATCCAGTAGTGCAGGGATTTCCTCTAAAGTAGAAGTGAAGATATTTCATTAATTCTTTAAACTATTGAAGGCTAATGTTGGATATTCACACTGTGTGGGTCCATAAAAGACAGCAGGAGGCTTGCTAAAAGTGGGATAATCCATCTTCATGCATCAGGAGCAGTCACCTCTAATAATGAGAGAAGTATGGCTAAAAATAACAGTGATTTTTCCTTGCAATCCCAACGATCTGTCTCACTAATTTAAGCTCAATTTTATATTTTACACACAGGTGCATCTAAAAAGAAAAACACATTTTTTTTTATCATTCACTGATTTAATTTAACGACATGAACATAAGTTCATGCGTTCGCTGATTCATTAGTGCATTCAGCAGCCATGCTCTGAGATCCTGTAAGCATGCATGGCTGCTCCCTGCATTTGCTATCCACTGTCAATGTTTTCTTTGATTTGTTAATAAATGGTTTGTTTGGATGTAATTGAGACTTGTGGAACTTTTGTTTTCTTTTTTTTTTTTAGTTCTATTTTTTAAATGGAAGAGAAAGCAACCTTGCTCTTAAAAACGACATTGGGGATCGGTTAGTATGATGTCAAAATAGCCGGTCAGCCTTCAAAAACCTGCATTAGTCGATTTCTGCTTTGGACCTGATAAAAAACACCTGAAGAACACAAAATTAAGCCCGAAATTACCTTTGACTGTATAGAAATTTTTACTGGACTTCATGCAGCTTGGTTTCTGTACCTCTCCTCTTTTCTCCTGACTTGGAGATCTTCATTTCTAAATGCAAACTGTATGTTTATATATATAAGAGGACATTGAAACACTCAGCAACTGCCAGTCATTTTTCTCCCTCGTCCAGGTTAGATGGCCAGTGATAAGTCTAATTATGTCTGTGTGTGGATTTGTACACATTACCATATTCTTTCTTCCACCAAACTTTCCATTAATATGGCTGGACACAGGAAACAGCAGCCGCCTTCTTTAGCAAAAATCTTTTGTGACTTAAAGTCTTTGTAAAAAGTGTAAATGCTGCAAAACTAAATCTCTGTGCATAAAATATATTTTAAATTCCTAAAACATGAAATTTGGATTGAAATGGACTGAAATAAATGCTTAATAAAATGAATTTACATCATACTCAAGCTTAACTCTTAATTGAAAAAACGGAAAAAAATGATTTATGGCACAATGATTTAGATGCACCTATATCCAGAAAAACTTCCAAAACAAAAGTAACCTCAGAGCAGTTTATGTGAATAAAGCAAAATATGGTCCTTCCTGGTATTAAAAGCTTTCAAGACCAGTAAAGTCAAAGATAAACGTTTGCAGTGTTACTCCTAACATGGTTTATAAACAGGATATAAGCTCAGACTGTCTCAGAATAGTGGATGCCAGACAGGTGGTACAAAATAAAACAATTAGAGAAACCATTCCAGCATTGAAATTATTATTTTTTCTTTCTACTTAAAAAAAAAAATTCTGCCGAGCAGAATATTCTTCGCACTGTTTTTCATTTGAATCCCTGGCTATATAATAGCACATATAGAACAATTATAGAAAGTGTTTATAATTTAGTACCATTTGATTTCAATTTCAATCCTTAATCCAAGTCTAACTTTTTTCCAAATATCTGATAGGATTAAAGAGTCATCTGTCATAGAATGGAGCCTTGCTACAGTATATTCAGTTTGGGCTTTCTTTAGCATTTTATGTTTCCCTCAATCAGAATGAATTATTTATTTATTTCTCATCTGCTGCAAATTTTACCCAAACATTTAAACACTTAAAGAAAAAAAAACCTCTAAATTATAAACAGGATTTCATTCTTACATTAGATATTCCACAGCAAACATTCTTCACTAATCTGTATTAGTTTCTCTCTCTATGAAATTTCAAAAAGAAATATTAAATATTTGATATATAATTTAAAGTGTAAAATAAAGCTTGTTCAATGAGCCTTAATGAGGTTTGCTTTTATGGTGTAGAGATAGTACCTGATATCTAAAGTAAGTGCTTTATCTCATTCTGAAGTTGAAAATGGGAATTTTCAGAGTAAATATATTTTTTACATTCTTTTTTTGACTTTATCCTTAGAAATATTCAACAATTTCACAAGATACACTGTTTTTCCAAAGAGGAAGACAAAAATTTTCAGTTGGCCATTCAATGACCGATACAAAAAATGAAAATGGTGCTGATTGGACTGCTTGATTACACGTATTTTAATCTGATTATTTAAAATTTCTTTCAATAATCTTGTCTCAGGGAAAGTAAGTTACAATAAGACATTATTAAAGATTTTTTTCTCCATAAAACCCTTGTGATGTTCCCACGCATTTGAACCTTTTTACATATTGTAACATTACAAACAAACCTCTCACATATTTTCAAACTCAAAGTTGTGCATAAGCATAAGGTGGAAGGAGAAAAACTCTGCTCTTTTAAACATTTTTAAGTATAAAATTTGAGGTGTCCATTTGTATTCAGTCCAACGGATCCAGTGGATTCCCAATTGATTCATAGTTTATCGATTCTATTTTACAGGTCCAGCTGAAGGTCTGCTTGGGCAGGCCTGTTCCAGATGTGAACATCAGGAGTGTGACACTCCTCCCCTCAGTGTGGCTCAGGTTCAGTCAGATTTGACCATCTAAATGCAAGTTTCCAGATTAGATCTGGACTAAAACAAATGATAGATCTAGTTGTACCTATAGGCTCCTTGTCCTGCTGGGAACCTTGACCTAGTCTCCAATCAGGGTCATGTATTTAGCTACATCCATCTAACAAACACGGCTAAAGAAAGCCTATTGCTGCTCCAATCATGCTTCTTATTAGTAATTGAGCATTCAGGGTGACGGTTTTCCACCACAAAAAGCTGTCTAAATGTTGGCTAAGTAAATGTGGCAGACTCTATACTGGATTTCTTTTGACTTTCCTTTTATCAATGTATTTTTGTAAGACCAGATGTAGACTCTGGATCTTTGCAATTCCTCCATAGTTACCATTGGCCTCCTTAAAACTTTTCCAGAACCTCTCTGCTTTGCTCCTTGCTCTTCTTGATTACATTTGTTCACTAATGTCCTGAAAAAAACCTCTGAGGACTTCAGAAAACATGGATTAATTCAGACATTACATCTCAGACAGTTAAAGTTTCACGTTTAAAGTTTAAAGGTTTAATATGGGGGTATGAGAGTAAAGGTGCTGAATACAACTAAACAACACAGTTCATAATTTTGTTTTCTTCTACTTTGTTTTGCATAAAAAAATTCTCAAAATACATGAAAGTTTGTGATCATAACAGTAGAAAATGTGTTAAAGGTAAGAAGGTTCTGAGTAAGTTTGCAGGATACTCTATGACGCTGTTATTATTCTGTCTCAATTTGACGATTACATGATCACATTTGGCCTCACTGAAACTCAGCTGAGATGAAACATGCCCATGTTCTAGTAGAAGTCCTAATCTGTTCTCTGTGAGGAATATTCCAACTGCTTCCAGCATAAGTGATGCTGAACCCAACACACCCTGGGTTTTATACTCTCCTCATGTTCTGCTTGGCACATGTTTGGACACCGCCGCTCTGGCACTTTTCTCTCCATAACCCTGCACACCCCCCACGCCACCAGCCCGTGTGCTCCTGATGTCCTGAACGTGGATAATCGGCGTCAGTTTATCACGCCTCCGCATACTTCCCTGCCTCTTCTTCAATAAAAATCCTCACCTCTGTCGTTGGACCCGGTCCTGTCAGGGGAGATTACGGGGGACCGATTGCACAAGACTGAATGTGGCGAGAGGAGATTAGCCAGGGCGCCATAGAAAATAGCAACGGGGCCAACAGATTCCTCGTGAGGGGGCCTTATCATGCAATTACACGTTGACACGTTTTAACCATTTTTCAGCCTCTTAATCCGAGAGTCCCCCTCCTCCCCTCTCCTCCCCCTTCCCTTTCTAAAAGCAGACCTATTGGTGCTGAGGGAGCTTCGCTGCTCTCCATCAGCCTCTAGCTGCTGGCTAAAAGTCTGCCTCATTTTCTCTGCTGAGCTATCAGACTTTGATTCTTCTCTCTCTAGATGGTTTTAGATATGAGCAGACATTTCAATACAGTTAATAAAGCTAAACCAGACATAAAATGATGTCTCTCTTTAGTGTTATAATGTTAGGAATATAACTAAAGAAAAGCTACATCAACTTAACCTTCAAATTAATTTCAATCAGGATTGCTTGCATTTCTGTTGTCAGTGTAAAAGTCTTGCCACAAATAAGTCACTGAATTTCTATCTGGACTTTGACTTTGTCATTTTAACTATACCAACAACTACTGACCACAGCTTTGGTAGATCCAAGAGGTTTTCTAGGTTGCCCTGTATTTCACCCTTTCCATCGTCCCATGAAGTTTCACCAGCCTCCAAGTCCCTGTGGAAAGGACTCCCCCACAGCATGATACTGCCACCGTGTTTTAATGGAACAGATGGTGGGTTCAGGATGTTAATTGTTCCATCCCACAGTGTTTCATTTAAGCCAAAAAATAATTTTGTATCAATTAATTGAAAAAACAACAAATTCTTTCACATAATATAATAGTGACAGGCTATTTTAAAAGTATCTGAATTAAAAAAAAAAATGGTACAAACAATAACCCAACATTTTGTTTGTAAAAATGCTAAAAACTAGGAGCTACATTCCTTCCTCTTCATAGTTATACACTACTGTCTGTTGCTCATTTTTTGGTTCCATCAAATTAAATCATAAAATACAGAAATGTTTTTAAAAATGTGCAGGAGTTACACCACAACTGCACTTTAAAACCTTAAGCTTTGCTGTTTAGCTTCAAGTTAAATAAACGTTTAAAAAATACCACAGTTTACTTACATTCAGATGTATTGCAATAATCAGACTAATTTTGGTATTCTTTGAGCAATCACATTTGGTGCTTTCATAAATTTTCCTCCTCCTGATCTAAAAGAAAATAAAGGACATGCTTTTATATACAGCAGCATCATTTCAGTTTTATATATAGAGACACACTGTTCCTCTGTTTTAAGGTTTGTGTCTTATCTTTCATATTATTACATTACTACAAAATTGAAAAATATATGTATATACATGTATATATTAACATATATCCTTCAGGAGTATAAATAAATAACTAATATAATAATAATAACTAACATTTTTGTTTTTTCCAATCGGGATTAAAAGTCAATTATTTAAAGATATTCACTTGCATCAAAGAAGATGCAAACAAATTTTCTATCATCAGAGCTGCAATGATAAAACATGCACCTGGCTTGTCCCCCTTCCCCCCAGCAGAAGCCAACCTGGACAAAACACTGAGCTGCTTCTGATAGAATAAAGACCGCCAGCATGGAGAGTTTCATCCAGAGAATAACATATGAAACCTGCAGTCGGCAAGGTAAACACACAAGCATTTTAAAGTACCTTCCGCAGTGAATCAAGATCAACAGATTCTCTATATTTTCTGCCTCATGTCTGGCTACTCAAGCATATATTCTTGGGGCACTTCATTTTAGTATCAATACCGTAGTCAACTAGATTTACCAAGTGGAAGACATAATTTCAGCGAAAGGTCAGAATTTGCAATTGATTCCATTGGTCCTGGGGATGCTAAGAGGGGGCCACAGCCTAACCTGAGTTACATGGGCCCCCAGTGCCCAGATCTTTCTACCTGTTGGTTGACAACTTGCTGGTTAACCACGCATTAACAAACAAAACTTTTTTCCACCCAACAGTGAACGCAGTAATGACAGTTTCCCCTGTTTTAATGTTAGTTTATACTTTGAGTAAAATTGATTACTAATCTGTCTATAAATTATGCATGGATGTTCTTGTTCTTAACCTTTTATTATAAATAAAATTATTTATTACCTCAAACAGAGCCTTTATTTTGATTTTTATCACAATATAAAGCCACTGAATGCATGTTAATATAAATGCATTTTGCGTTTTATTTCCCCTGTCTGAAATATAAAAAAAAGGTTTTTCAGTCATTGCTTTTGATTTTGGTAATAAAAATGTAAAATGGAGGCAGGATCTGATGCTCCCCAGCTCTGGAACAAACTGTGTGAAATGCTGAAACTGATGGATCAGTTTCAGATCTGAAAATTGTATCAGTCTATTTTCATTATGGCTTAATTTTTTCATAAATGCTTTAATCTTATGAATATATATATATATATATATTTATTTTCATTTAATACCATTATCTATGTCTTTGTAAAAAAAAAAAAAAAAAAAAGTTTAACTTCATTGTGGATGTGGTTACAAAATGACCACATTCTGCACTAAAGAATCACCAAGAAAAAAGACAAGACATTTGTAACTGTTAAGATGCCCAAAACTGATTTAGCATAAAATAAATGTCCAAATGCTTAAACTGGACTGTCATACAAATTACAAAATTGTTTTTTAAATAACTAAAAGCAGATAAAGACCCGCTAAATCTGGGGTTTTCATTTGAGGCTAGAGGGGAAGTGGAGCTGTCCAGGTGCTGAAATGAACAAGGGTTAGACTTCCTGAGACTTTACTGCTTTGCATCTTCTTCTGAAAACATTTATAAAGAATTAAGAAAAATACAAATCTTATTTAAAACCTATAGTGTGTGAGATAAAAAGAAAATTAGACTAAGTTTTTTTCTAACATGCCAATGTGGTGGTGCGAAGACTTTGCACAGGTCAACTGAGAGCAAGAAAAGCTTCACAATTTCTACCTTTAAATCAATTATAGATGCGGGGGCAAAAGTGAAGTCTTGTCAAGACAATTACCTAAACACCATGGTACTTTTCCCAGAGGGATAGGGCACTCTAGAGAAGAAAAGAAAAAAAAAAACAGGTGAGAGAGGAGGAAGGAACAGAAGAGAGCGGGAAACACTAACATGATTACAACTGTAGCTCAGGCTAAGGTAATCACTGCAGTTAAAAGGTCTCCTGCCAGCCAAGAGGCCAATGAACCGCTCTCTTCCTTTCACCTCTACAGAGGGGGCTCTGTCATTTGAAGATTGCAGGTGAGATCCGGTTCACATCTTTCTAATCTCCTACCAGAATAGTGGCCAAAAACATGGGTCAATTAGTGCCATTCATTAGCAATAAGGTTGACAAGGGGTTTTTAAGCAGCAAATTTTTCACATATTCAGACTCGAAAGACCTACAAGTCAAAGCATGATACTTTTAAACTTCCAGTGGAATTTAAAACAGAACATAAAAAAAAACAATTAAGGAAGAGAATTGCTTTTATACTTATTATAAAAGGATTACATTTTGTCATACTGCAACCAGATAATTCATAGGTTTTATTTTAATTTCATGCTATAAAATAACAAAAAGCTGGGAGTATTTGGGGAATGACTAGAAGCCCCTGGTTTTCAAGATCTTTCTAAGTATCAAATATTTAAAAAAAAAGTTGTAAACATTTACATCCTGCCATCTTTACTCAGCTCCCCCCTAATTGAATCTAGGATAAATAACTTCCTTCAGTAATAACCTAAAAAGAGACTACTTTTATGTGACTTACAAAAAACCCTAAGCACATTAGTGAGGTTGGCAGTAAAGGTATGGGAGAAGTATAAAGCTGGGTTACAAATTAAAAGCATTAAGTAGAACTACAAACCTATTAGAGTATGGGTGTCAACCCAAAATGGAGCCAAGAGACCAGTGGTAACTCTGCAGGAGCTTCAAACACCCACAATCCAGGTGGGAAATCTCTCAACAGGACAACTCTTAAATGTACTCTCCAGAAATCTGTCCAATATAATCAAAGCTGCAGGCAGAAAGTGTTTACAAACTAGTATTAAAAAGTCTTCTTTAGAGTTTGTCACAAGGTGTTGCTCTGTTCATATATGACAAACCTAAAACATGACTCTATAGCGAAATGAAAAACTAGCAGTAAATAGAAACTTAAACAGATCCTCGACACTTGAAAAATTGAAGGCGTTATTGAGTTATTGAAGAGTTATTAAGATGATGACAAAAGATGAGCTCTAAGGGAATAAAATATATATATATATATATATATTTCAAAAAGTATTAATCATTTCCTTTCCGATTTATAACAAAAAATACATTGAATTTTGTAGTTACGATGAAACAAAATATGGGAACATTTAAGGGATTTCAACACATCTTTAAAAAGCTATATAGATATGAAGTAACTCAAAGTACTCCAGCTTCTACAAAGCCACAACATTGCCAAAAATGAGTTTTAGATTTTACTGAAACAGATAGAACAGGTTTTGTAGATTAAACATAGTTGTAACATATTAAAAGGATTTTAGTGCATACTTGGACTGAGTAATTTTCTGGAGAGGCTTACACATAATCCCCAATATAATAATTTATTGGAAAAACTAACTTAGCTACAATGAGTTTATCATTTTCCTGAGAACATCAGAATAAATGCACACTTTTCAGTAAACAACTACAAAACCACTACCAGAGAGACGTGTAGCAAAACCCCTTGACCTCTGGTAGTTATGGTAAGATGCAGGGCAGAAAGCCATTAACTGCACTCTTTTGTCTGCTAGGGTTATTCTTTTTTTGATGCTTTTACAAAATGGGTCTGGTTATTATGACAGAGCTTGGTGCTTGAACTCACCAAATCCCTGACCCTCTGTTTCTGGATTTCTAAAAAATTCTCATTGCATATCCCTGTGCAGCAAAATCAGAGGTGCAACTTAGTTTGAACTCCTGGAAAATACAGCTTCGGATGAGAGCTTCTTTGGAGAAATGAATTTCAAGTATTAGGAGGAAAATTGATATTTCAGTGACTGCATGTCTGACCTAAATAGATAAAAATAGATTCAGGCACTTTGCAGGTCAGAACAAGGTGATTAAAATGCACTAAGAAGTCACAGTTCTGTAAAGGAGTGCTCCCCTCTATCCGATAGATCCCTTTTTTGCAAGTATTTCAGATCACATTCAATTTGAAGTTCAGTTTAACATGGGACATCAGGCTCTTATCTTTTATATGTTCGAGAAATGAAATAGGATCAACTAAAGACACTAGCCTTCATTAAACTAGAACACAAATATTCCTGGCTTAAACGCTGTTAGAAGAATTGTTTTATTTTTAATGGAATCAAATTTAAATATCTTTCTTGGAAAAACAGTAAGAAACCTGAAGCAAATAATGATTTCATTTCTTAAACGAGAACGCGTTCAATAGTAGCTTGATGAAAAGAAAGCATGACTTAAGATGTAAATTCATTGTCGAACCAAAAGTAAAAAAATATCTTAATCAAAATCTTTGCGATCACATTAAAGGGGACATCCTTGGACCGCTGTCGACAAAATCGGAAACCTTGTGCAGCTTAAAGTGAGTGGTTAAGTGTGGGGGTTGAAAGGGATCAGCTGCATTAAGTTAGTTTAAATGTGCAAACAAATTTAACCTGCTTATTGCAGCATTCTTTAAAATATATATTCCCCCCCCCCAAAAAAAACCTAAATCTGTTAAACTCATTAGAACTATGTAGCTTTAAAGTTTTTTTCATGGTTTCATTTTTTATACGTAATAAACATCTCATCTCAACATGCATTGAGTACAGAGCTGTTGTAGACATCAAAGTACCCAGATATGCCGTTTTGTAGTAGATCTTTAGTGCATAACATTATAATAACTAACCCAAGCACCATCCTGTTGTTTCAAAGATGGACGTACAAATAAAGCAAGTGCAAGGAAGTGCAACCAGAAAGACAAAACAAAACTCGGTTTGAAATGTAACAACAGATCTGCAGAGAGCAGAATTCAAGACGAGCTTCGACTAGATAAGCCCAGCAGGTAAACCTAAGAGACGGTTCAACCCGCAGCGTCCACTGACCCTAAGAACAACTCAGCCCTTCTACACGCCAGCGAGCTGCTCTGCAAGCTATCGCATGCCAAGGAAGTGAGCGTGCAGGAGTGTGTGCGCACACATTTGTGTAAAACAATATGCTAATCTCTGGCGTGGAGTGGAGGGATTTGCCATATAAAGGATAGAGAGAGAGGGAAGCATGCTTGTTAGTGATAGCCTGGCTGAAGTTTCCTACACACACCCACCTCCCTGATCCACTTATGTAGGTCTCCTCATGTATTTGTGCGTGCGTGAGAGGAAGAGGATGAGTGAACCGTCAAAATATACGTTGTCATCTATAAATGCTTTTCCTGTTTGTGTTATTTGGGGATGCTGCATATTGAATATTGATATCCCTACGTGTTTACTGGTGCATGTGTGTGTAGGTGTGTGCTTACGCATGTGGGTGTGTGTGTGTGTGTGTGTGTGTGTGTAAGAACAGGGGGATGATCTGTGTTGGCAGCCAGTAGTTATGGACTCAGATTAAACATGGAGAGGGATTCAGACTGAGGGTATTTACAGATTCTCATTATAGCCTCAGTATCTGAGCACACACACACACACACACTGACATACACACTCTAATCTTATCACCTTTACAGCTTAATCTGTTTACTGTGATTAAACCGCATTTGAATACAATGCATACATATTTTTACTTCAACATGATTTGTTTGCTTAAACTTACAGATGAATGTACAGGAGGAAGAACTTATAAACTTTTAGCAAAAATGAAAAAAAGGACAGGATGATTTAGGATTAAGTTACTTTTGGTATTTAAAGTGTACTGGGTCCCAGACTTTAGGTCAGTCACGATAAAATGACAAACTTTGATTAAATTTCACTGGAATTTTACATGATTGACCAAACCAAATGTGTCCCTCACTTTGATGTAAATTAAAAGTTAAAGTATTCAAGGCAAATCATCCATTTACATCCATTTTTAAGCATTAGATTGAATTCTAGACTTTGCCTAGGCCATTGTAAAGCAAACTTTGGTTGTCCATGTGGACCCCCCCCCCCTTTCTTCTGCAGGCCTTTCGTCAACTTGCACTGGTATTGAGTTTGTTCGCTCAGCTTGCTCATCTCTCCCATAGAAGGCACCAATAGGTCAGTTTTTTGAGTGTTTTTGTTTAAATGTTTCCTTCATAAATTAAATGGCAATTCCTGCTACTTTGTAAACTTTAGCTTTCTTTTCTATTAAAACTGCCTCTGGTTCTGTTTTTTTTTACGTTTCTTGCATAAACCACTGAGGCAGCTACTGATGCCTGTGCCCCTCCTATTTGAATACAGCATTAATAAAGGTATTGGTGCTTCCATCTCCATGCGTTTCCCATAGAAAGCCCTGCTGACGCAGTGGGTCTTTGTTTTTCCTGTGCATTCTCCAATGCAGCAATACAGCAGAAGATTACTCATGTTGGGCCTAATTTAGCTTGTGGTTTCTACTAGCAAAAAGCAAGTGATTCTGTTGTCGCCACAACCTTGCCCAGAGATTGTTGTAAAGTTAAAAATATGAAGCAACCAGGTAGGTTTTCTCAGATCGGATGCAATAGGATATTTTCTCTCTGATGTTTACGCTCTCATGTAGAACTTTGTTAAAATTAAGGATAAATGAATCTGGATCGGAATCAATTTTAAATAACCTGATAAAAGCTTGATCTGTTTTCTTTATAGTGACATTTTTTTTGTGAAGTTTTGCAATATAAATGAACTTACAGTAAATAAATGGGAGTTGGGGGGGGCTTTGTTAGACTCTGTTACTTGGGTGCACTTTGGTTCTGATGATGAACTGGACAGTTAAGTCTATTGTAAATACTCCGCAAACTAACATTTTTTAAAAGAGTTTAATAAAACAAAGAATATCCAACTCAACAAGCAAAGTTCAAGAACAAAGACAGAACTTTGCACAATGCACATCATGTTTACACAAACTTTTTTTTAAAGTAGGCGACATGGTCGGTGGAGATGAGGGAAAGAACAGAGGAAGAAGCAGTGGTGAAACACAACAGGAGCATCCATCCTTTAACCAGTGGGGAGTTATCACCAAACCACAGAGCGCTTCCAAACGCTTTAAAAAGCACATTTGAAGATGTATTAGTGCATCCCTGGATCCATGTGCTGCCAATAGGGGGCTGCTTGCTGGGCTTTGTGAATGTCTGTGTGTTTTTTTTATTTTTGTAGCTCGCTTCAAATTCCCTTAGCGAGCGTTGCTAAGGTGCTTTAGGGATGGGATTAGCTGGAGGCTCATCACACATTCCTTAACAGGAAAAAAAAAAGCTATGTAAAGACCAAGAGGAAGAATTAAAGAGAAAGCAAAAAGTAAAACGACACTGATTAGGTAAAAAAAGAAAAAATTTGTAAAAGACCAAATAGAAGTAAAGATATTAGATATGAAATCCAAAACAGTAGGAATGCTATTTGGAAAAAAAAAAAAAAGTTGGAACTGTGAAGGTGATGAACAAAGCAAGAAAGAGAAACTCAAAAAAAACAGAGGGACACAACTATTGAGACACAAAAAACAAACAATAAAAGGAAACTAGAAATGAAAATAAACATATAGGGAACCAAGAGAGGACGGAAAACACAGTGGAAGAGACAGAAGTTGAAAATGAAGCCATAAAAAGAAATATGAAGGAAGGAAAAGGAAAGACAGAGTCAGCTTGCAGGCTGTTGCATCAGCCTGATAACCCAGGGCAATATGTGCAAAATAATATGAGTAATAAAGCATGAAGGCAGCTGTAGGAATGTGGCCATGAAACCATCTTGTCTCCTTGGCTGAAACATTAAAATCAATCAGAGCGACAGTCTGGCAGGTTTGGCATCAAAATGTGTAAGACTGATGAAGACAGAGAAAAAAACAAATAATCCTGGGTTAAAAATGATCGCACAGAACAAACTAGCAGTTCCAGCAAAACACTGCTTAATGGTGCATGATGTGCCAGTTAACTGCATGTACAACTTAAATATAAGGTTTGCAACTCTTCCACTTTTAGTGTACTTAAGTACAAGCTTGGTCCACAGGTCTGTTTTCACTGTCAGCAGCGAAAACCCACATTTCATTTATATATTTGTTTGACAGGGAAAGGCATGTACAATTTACATGCCATATACTGCAGCAAGAAATTTAGAAATATACAGATTTACAGTTACTGGGCTCAGTTTTGGTTGCAGATCCCCAACATAGATTATTTCCCTATAATATTCCTTTCTCTGTTAAAACATCTATGATCATTAATTAAGAGATTTTTAAATTCATCCGGATACAAAGAAAAGTGCTGAAATTTTGCCTCTGAACTTGCTGTGATTTATGCAAACATCCTCAACTGTTCGCCGCAGCAAGCTACAATGCTCCGATGCCTGGAAGCATAAAGGATCATGAAATGCATTGAACAAAAGCCTACAGGTCTACAAACAACATCACCTTCATTGACCTTCACACCTCCCTCAGCAGCAATGCAAACCCAAGCAAATGTCAGCACGCTTTTTGTTTTTCTACAGCTCAACATTTGACTCTATCAGCCTCAGCCAACTGATCAACAAACTACAGAAGCTGCAACTTGAACCTCCATCTTTTGATCAATAACAGTCATCAAAATAATTTTCATGTCAGACTTAAATAATGGTATTAAATACAGTTTTCAATCATTTTAGTATTAACAGAAAAAAAAACCATCCTTTTTATTTCTTAAGATAAAAACTGATTCTACAAGCAAAAACAATACAGTTTTATAAAAAATTGCATGTTTAATGTCACAGACAGTATATAGAGCTCAATATAAGAAAGCAATACTATATTAATAATGGCATCATTTACTGTTGGCAATAAGCAGAGCAGCTGTCACACTCTCCCACTGTACAACAGCTTAATGTACATGTCAAGTCTCATGTTTTCCCTCCTAGACTCATATTTCACTGCCCCTGGTCACCATCTGTGATATGAAAACAGCAATATTCAAAGACAAGAAGTGTGTGGAAAACTTTTCCTCCAGAAGGTCTACGGTGGAAGAGCTGCTACTTTTTGTGGAGTCATCAATGCTTTATTTATTTTAAGTCCCTTAATAAAGCATTGAAATCTTATAATAATCTAAAAAAATATCTGAAAATACTGAAACAGAGGAGAATAAATGTAATACAAATACACATTTTATATGAATTACAATAGCCTGATATCATTGTTTGTTCCCCGTTGTCATTTTGGAGAATAAATAATTTCCAGGAATGATATAGCTTTATAGGTCAATAAAAAAATGAAATTATCTAAAAAAAAATAAAAATAAAAAAAATAAATAAAAAATGTTTTGTGATGTCTACTGAGCAGTTCAAAACATCATCCTGCTACATTTTCCATAAACTCTGGTGCGTGAGGAGGAAGAAAGACCCGTACCTGTAGCATAGGTGTGGTCCATTCCAGCTCCTGTTACCTACATCCCCAATGCAACATGAGCTTCCTCTGTTTGGACAAATTGACAGGGAGAACTGAGCTGACAATCCGCCAGATTTCCCTCTCTGTTTATGTCCAGCTTACCCAGTTTGGGTTCACACATCACTTTCTCTCTGCCTGATAGTGTTGAATTAGACTTTTAAAAGATGACTTATTAAATCTTTTTACTTGGTTCATCCGCCAGGTTTTCTTTTAAAGCTATAAAGATTCCTAAACTGTGTTCCATCATTTCTCATCTCTCCCTACATTTCAATTTGTCTTCCTCCATCCACCTATCCATCTAGTGTTTCCATGATCTCATTATGCACCTATGAAACAAGGCAGGTAATGTAATCTTGCATAGCATGGTGTGCCATGGCATGTGTGTGTTGATTACCTGAACGAGAGTCAACAGAGTCTCTATTTCACCCACTTATGTTGTCTAGAAAAAAAAAAAAATCATCTAATCAAACTTGCTTCCATAGCGACAGATATGAAATACAATAAGAAAAGCACAACCTCTCTACAGCATGTCTGTATTATTAGTAAACTTGTCTTAGGTTAAAAAGAAAAAGGTAAGAAACTGGCCCAGAACTACACAGAAGGAGCTGGTCAATGTCCTGAAATGAACTAGGACCACCGTTTCCATGGTTACTGTTGTAATATACTAAGATGTCATGGTTTGAAAGGTGGCACAGAAGGTTCCCCTGCTTAAACCAGCACATGTCAAGGCCCATATTGAGTTTGCTAATGACCATTTGGATGATCCAAAGGAGTCATGGGAGAAATCATGAGGTCAGATGAGACGAAAATAGAACTTTTTTTCCTCATAATTCCACTATCCGTGTTTGGAGGAAGAGGAATGATGAGTACCATCCCAAGAACACCTTCCCTACTATGAAGCATGGGGTGGCAGCATCATGCTTTGGGGTTGTTTTTCTGCAAATGGGACAGGGCGACTGCACATTATTAATGAGAGAATGGCTGCGCCCATGTATTGCGAGATTTTTGGACACAACCTCTTTCCCTCAGTTAGAGTATTGAACATGGGTTGATTCTGGGTGTTCCAACATCACAATGACCCAAAGCACACAGCCAGGATAACCAAGTAGTGACTCTGGAAGAAGCATATCAAGGTTCTGAAGTGGCCTAGCCAGTCTCCAGACCTAAACCCAATAGAGAATCTTTGGATGTGGCTCAAACTCCATGTTTGGCAGCGACAGCCCAGTAACCTGACTGATCTAGAGAAGAATTGTGTGGAGGAGTGAGCCAAAATCCCTACTGCAAACCCGGTGAACAACTACAGGAAATGTTTGACCTCTGTAATTGCAAACAAAGGCTACTGGACCAAATATTAACATCGAATTTCTCAGGTGTTCAAATACTTATTTGCAACTGTATCATTATGTCTCTCACAGTGGACATGCACCTACGATGACATTTTCAGACCCCTCCATGATTTCTAAGTGGGAGAACAAAATACCAGGGTGTTCAAATACTTATTTTCCTCTCTGTAGTTTAATAACCAAGCTTAAAAAAATTTTGTTTTTAATTTTTCCACCTGTGCCGTGAATCTCTGTAGCTCCTTCAGAATTATTGTTTACGTTTAGGTTACTTTTTCAATTAAAGCTCCTTTTGTTGGAGAGACTTCTCAGTCTTGTGGAACCACTGCTGCCTTTTCGCAGAAGGTCCTTGGTGAATGAAGCCTTTCCATATCAAGGGTCGCAGTTTCTTTCCACAGCCAAATACATGTAAGTTAAGTCCAGGGTGTAACAATGTCAAATAATTACTGGAGATGAGCATCAGCCTCTCTGTGGTGAGCAAGTCTAGACAATGAATGAATAGATAGACCAATTAAAAAGAACTTAGTGAGATGTTCAAAGCTTTGACGTGTTCTTTTTTCCCCTTTTATTACATTATTTTCTAAATTATGAGGTGATTTGCAAATAGAACATATTATAGCTTGCATGAAACAAAGGTAAAAGAGGTGCAATGACTTCTACAATACACAATATTCATGAACTTATTATAGTAGGTGATGTGTTCTGGCCCTAATTCCTGTTCTTTTTGTAAAGTAACTCCTTTTTTGCACATTCCTTGATGAGGAGTACTGCTTTTACTTTCCTGTTTTTAAACAGTGACATCCTTCTTGGCCTACAGTATCACTGTGATGCCCTTTTTGTTTCTCTCCATCCTATTTTGATCCGACAGCTTTTAAGGTCTTACAGCGCCTTTAAAAGCAGACTCGGTTGAACTGTTAAATTTGCATTCACTTGCTTTGGAAACAAAACAACGTACCGTAAACATTTTTTCAAAACAGTTTCAACGTCGTTGCTTGTGTTCCTTTTTTCTCTATGCATTATTAATCTTCCCAATTGGCTTATCTCAAAGATGATTTTTTTTATTATTATTATTATTATTACAAAGGAAGAGAAGCATCAGATGGATGTATTCTCAAATGAATGATACTAATTATTATAGAAGAGTTTGATAAAAGATAAGGTAGTTTACTTAAATATGAAACTCAGAAACATGAACTTATCCTTCAATTCAACAAAATCATCTAGATTTAAAAATGTTTATATGAAAACTACCTCAGTCATGAGATTTCTGATTTAAAGTTATGAAACTTTTTTATAGTCTAAGAAAAAAAATGGAATTAATCTTTGCTCGAGTTTGTGTCATGACCACAAGTCTACCTCCGATTGGCTGATCAGCTCCCTCTGACATCTCCATCCACAGAGGCACATGCTTCTAACAGGTGCATAGAGATTTGTTGAGTATCACACAGGGTCTTATAAGGAGGGCTTAGATAAAAGGGCAAAAATAAAAGATTTCCATGTTCAACAAGTGTGCATGTTGTGGGCGATCTACGAAAAATCACGTTCAACAGGTAAACCCTGCAAGTGGTTTCTATCAGCTCAATTTAAACAAGCAAATAGTTTATACTAGTGGCAGTTTGAGATTAGTCGTAAAATAATGTTTTCCTTAGTTTTTCTTTCATCCTTGGACATGCCTCCATTTAATTTAGCTTTTTTCATTTCTCTTCTCTTTTTTTTTTGAAACAGGAAAGCTCCAAATCCAAAGAGAGAAACCAACAGTTGATCTAATAAACAAAAACAATATTGATTGAGAGACTATGTGACAAGGTGGCACCTGTTTGTGCCAAGCGTTCTCCATCATCTAAGCAGACAGGAGTGTCCCAACACAAGATAAAATTATTTTTCTTGGTGCCTCAGACAAAATAGTCCTTCTCCTTTTTATACTGCATAAGTTTAAGTGGCTAAAAAAAGCAATAGCTGTATTGGATTTTATTCCTATCAACCAGAAAGCTTGTTTATCTCTGTAAATCCTCAACTGGCAGGAGCTTATGACATGACAACTCACACGTAAAATCACTAAACTCACATCAGAGGAATAAATAAAAAAATAATCAATCATAGAAACAGTAGAGGAGGAAAAATGTGAAGAAAATAAAATGAGACATGGGGAGGGAAGCTGATCGACTGAAGATTTGACCTCCACTCACACTAACACCCTCTGAATCTTCATGGCCAGAGGATTTTACTGTATCAATCCCCCACCCCACTCCCAGCCCCTCTTAGCCACCAAACCCACACGGCTGGACAACCAATAAGTTGCAGCCGAGGACTAAAAGCTCCCGCAGGGTGAGCAACAAAAGGACTCCTACAGTCCTAGAAGGAAAGTGCTCCCTCTCCTCTCACACTTTCTTTGCCCGTCACTGTAGGAAGACATTATGGAAGTCATTATTCTGGACCTCCAAGTTGCCACCGAAGCTTCAGGGTTCTGCACTGGCAGTACGTGCTGTGCATGTGTGTGTTTGTGCGCACACGAGTGTATTTATTGGCTCTGCAGGATGCCATCCAGACCCACAGAGTGGAAGATGGGAAGTATTAAGAGTCATTTTTGTCTTGAGTTTTGACTTTTTCTCCCCACTGTGGAGCCATGGCACACGGTCTAGCATTTCTACTGAATAAACTTTGATATGAGCAGATATATAGGAACAAATACAGATGTGTCAGATAAATTAATGCAAAAGGTTGAAGGAAAACTGCAAAGTATCCAAAACCTTTAAGTTGAAACAGCAAATCCATTTAAATAGAGGGGTTTCTATTATCATAATAAGAGAATTATGTAATCAAGGGCTAGGGTTGTTCTGTATCACAACCAATGTATTTCAGAATGGGCAATGTACTGTGGCCAACAGGTGCAAACAGACAGTAAACCATGAAACGAGCTACAAAAACAAGTGTGAAGCAAACTCCAAAATATGCAATCACAAAGAATAAATGCAAAAGATAAATGCTACAAAATAAATAAGAAACGAGCTGCAAACAGGTGAAAAGGTGCAGTAAATGTCAAAATGAGCTGCATGCACACATATGATGTAAAGTCCAAAACATGCAAACATTAAAAAAAAACAATTCAACAAAAAATTGGTGCAAATAAAAAATGTTGAAAAACCTACAATCAACAAAAAGGGCAAACAAACAAATGCAGCAACCATGAAAGAAAATGCTGCAACCGCAGGAGGAAAATGATGCAAACAGTGAAAAGAGCAACAAGCCCAAGCCACAAAATGTAAGTGCTCCAGACCACTAGAGGGACTCGTACAAAGAACAAAACAAATTGGAAGACTCCTTGTTGTGCCTCGGAAAAACACGTCCTTTTTGTCCGTTTTGAAGGACAGGTCCGGTGTATCCTCCGTATCTTTGAGTATCCCGTGATTCATTGAGATTCCGAGCAAGCCGGCTGTTCCATGCTCAGAGGGAGAAGGGAAATGGCGCCAAACAGTGGTGAATATCTGATGAAAGTCACCCCAGTGTAAGCCTGGCTTTAGTCTTACAGTATTACAAACTCTACAGATTCTTTGTTTTACTCCCTCCAGTGGTCTGGAGCACATCTACTTTGGAATGTGGGTTTGCTGTTCTTTTCAATCTTTACATCATTTGGAACTAATTGCAGCATTTTTTTGTTTTTTCTGTTGCATTTGTTTTTGGAGTTTTTAAAATTTTGCAGCTTGTTCTTCGCGTGCTGCACCTGTCAGCCATTATATTCAGTCACATCATTTGACATTTTTTGAATATATACGCCAGTAAATCAGTCTGGTTCCATACAACTTTTGTAATGGCAAATAACTGTGTTGTTCTGGTATAGTATTTGTTATTTTTGTCCTTTAAGCTTTGTTTTTGCTCATTTTGTTAGTAAATATAGCTTGATGTGTATATCTACTACTGTATAATATCATGTGACTTGTATTATATCACTGTGCTTGAGTACAACTGGTCAACAAATTGAAGTAATGCAAATAGCAAATAAGTTAACAGACACACAAATACATGTTCTTGCTAATAGTGCTATTGATATTTGCAATCCGACTTAGGACTTATTTAAGAGCTGCTTCAATGGCAACCATCTGGCTTTCTAGTAGTTCAGCAGTATTGCCAGCACATGACGCCACATCTGTTTACGTCAACTCAGTGCACCCATTGGGGATTTATTTAGGCTCAATTTGGTTCAGCCACATAAAAAGACAATGTACCTTTAAGCCATTGCCCCTCAGCTATAAATTCCTGGCTGATGTTTTTTTTTATTTATACAATTTGTGCTGATAATAAATCAATATAAATCTAAATAATCAGATTCAGGGTAAATAGACCTTGTAACTGTACAACCTAATCACATCTTTTAATCCTGCTTATGCTGACTAAGAGATGTACAGATGTTGAAATATAGCAGGACATTTCTTAAAGCATGCAGTAATATGGGAGAATTATCCTGCCATAATGCAAGAGCACATAATTTCAATTTGAGAAAAGAATTTCATCTTCTTGCACTCAAAACTTAAATGCTCACACTCAAAACATGCGCCCTCTCTCAAATATTTTCTCTTCTCCCTCAAATCTTTGTTTCTTCTCTCAGATTTAATGCTTCTTGCACAGATATTTTCTCCTCTCGCTTGCCTCCTTCTCTTCGTGCACAAACCGCGCTCTGCACGAATCTCAGATACGCTCGCAAACCCGTAGGCTCTGCTTGCGGATTTTTTCTGCTCTCTCTCGGATTGCACTTGGATCGTCGCCTAGCAACCATTCCAGCCAATAGAACGA
Source organism: Cyprinodon diabolis (assembly GCA_030533445.1). Lineage (NCBI taxonomy): Eukaryota > Metazoa > Chordata > Actinopteri > Cyprinodontiformes > Cyprinodontidae > Cyprinodon > Cyprinodon diabolis. Next base: position 8,726,619 of record CM060085.1, read on the forward strand.
CAGCCTGGGAAAGGGTGCGCTTGTTTAACCCTACTGAGTGTGCCTGTGCTACTACACCACTTATAAGAGCGTCAGCTGAAACTGCTATTTACAGTAGTTTTGTGGCTCGATTCAGCAAAGTTCAGTGCTTATGGATAACCCAAACAATTCTGAATTAAGTAATTTTAAACAATTAGTGGTTTGTTATGTACAAAAGCAAAGAACCGACATATTAAATTATTATATTGAAATACTTTGTTAGTATAATGGCAAATCTTTAGGTTTTAACCAGTCAGTGAGTTATGGATGTTTTAAAATGTTGGATGAGTGGACAATTGGTCCGAAAGAGGAGTCCAATCGCAGCTGAAGTAGGACATTACAAGGAAAGGAGACTTATGTCTTCTGAAAGCCACTGCTGTTTTCACCTCAAAGGAGCTTTTCATTGGACTAACTAGGCGGTTTGTTGGCTATATCAGCAGGTTAATAAATAATAAGTACTATATTATGATATTGAAATTTGTATTTATTCATTTAAATTTTATTATCATGTTTAATCAGACCTCAAATTTTATATTTAGTTAAGAGTGAGATGGTTAATTTTCAGAGGCGTGGATGACTTGACCCTGGAAGAGAAATCTTTTTCTCCTGACTTCTATAAGAAAATCAAAGTCAGGATTTTCTCTGACTGACAGCCCTGACAGAGGTGGCAGTCTGCAGCACTGGGGCCTCCAGGCTACCGTCCTGTCTCCATTTCTCTTCACCCTCTACACCTTCACCTTGTGGGCTGTGTGTCTGAGGGGAATGAGCTGGAGTACCGGTCAGTCATCATGGACTTTGTGGACTGTTGTGAGAAAAAACACCTGTGTTTAAACACCAGTTAGACCAAGGCGATGGTGATCGACTTCAGGAGACGACCCCCATGTGAACATTCAGGGGCAGGACATAGAAACTGTGGAGAGTTTCAAATACCTGGGTGTTCACATCAATAAGAAAGCTGACTGGACACATAACACCATAATAATAATTGGAAATAACTATCCAACATTTTAACTTTTTGTAAAAGATGTATTTTTTCCCCTACATCTTGAAATCAATACTAACAAAGTATTTCAAGATAATTTAATATGTCGGTTCTATGCTTTTGTACATAACAAACCACTAATTGTTTAAAATTACTTAATTCAGAATTGTTTGGGTTATCCATAAGCACTGAACTTTGCTGAATCGAGCCACAAAACTACTTTAAATAGCAGTTTCAGTTGACGCTCTTATAAGTGGTGTAGTGGCACAGGCACACTCAGTAGGGTTAAACAAGCACACCCTTTCCCAGGCTGTCGTTCTATTGGCTGGAATGGTTGCTAGGGGACGATCCAAGTGCAATCCGAGAGAGAGCAGAAAAAATCCGCAAGCAGAGCCTACGGGTTTGCGAGCGTATCTGAGATTCGTGCAGAGCGCGGTTTGTGCGCGAACAGAAGGAGGCAAGCGAGAGGAGAAAATATCTGTGCAAGAAGCATTAAATCTGAGAGAAGAAACAAAGATTTGAGAGAGAAGAGAAAATATTTGAGAGAGAGCGCATGTTTTGAGTGTGAGCATTTAAGTTTTGAGTGCAAGAAGATGAAATTCTTTTCTCAAATTAAAATTATGTGCTCTTGCATTATGGCAGAATAATTCTCCCATATAATAACACCTATGATTTATGATGTGAAAAAGCTTTATTTTTCAGAACAGCGGAAAGAATCCCATTATCTGTTAAATAGCAATCTACAGGAGACAGATTTTTACACATTATGTTTTTAGTTTTTGCAAATGTGCCATTCATTTCTATATTCAGATTAGCTGATTAATTTGCAAGCATGCACTAATTACTGTGCTCACTTCCTTGAGGTAATTTGTTAACACAAAATCAGTAAACACAAACAGTAGCTTCCTACCCTGGAGAGACTGGGTACTGAAGCGAGCCTGCTTCTTCCCATGGCGTGAGCCCCTTTCAAATGATTTATGAATTTAGGGATACTTACTGTAAGCATTGATTTCACCTTTTCTCCCCTAATATTTCAGATTGAAAGGTAATGTGTAAAAATCATTGATGAAGTGTAACCTGATAAACTGCCTTGTCCACAGCATGACAGTTCTAGTCTACGCTATAGCTCAAAAACAGTTAGGTTGTGGCAAAATATCCTAGCAAATGTTCAATGGGCTTTATTTTGTGATTGGATCGGAATCAGTAATCAACAGATCTTATCAAGGCTGTCTAATCTTTTAATGCTTCTATCACTCCACTTAAAATGTAACCAAATCGTATCCTATACAAACTACAAGTCCAGTGTGAATTGTGGGTTATGCGTTTTGGCGCAGAGGTCCACATCCCCACATACCTGCTGACACATTACCACATCATCATGATGCTGCCAACACCCAGTTTTAGGGTAGAGCTATTCAGAGGAATATCAGGAGCATTTGCATAAACTTCCTTTCTGATTAAATCTGACCAGATCACACTCTTCCAAAGATGTATTGTGTCTCCTACATGGCCTATGGGAACCTGTATAGGAAAATTCTTAGAATTTAGATCTCGGCATTCGTAAAGGGCCAGATTAGCAGCGTGGACATTTACTACTTGTTCTATCTACAGCAGAGGTGTCAAATAACGAAGTACAAATACTTTGTTACTGTACTTTAGTACAATTTTTAGGTATCTATACTTTACTCTATTAATTAGTTTTTCTTCCTACTTCTGTCTTCTACTCAATATATTTTCACACAAGTATCTGTACTTTCTACTCCTTACATTTTTATAACAAACATTACTCTTGGTTTCGGTTTAATGTTTATAAATATTTCACGTCATGTGCGCCATCCACATCTAGTGAAAACCAGTGTAATTGGACGAGTCTTAAAAAGGCAAACACTCATTGGTTAGATATTCGTCAAATTTGTGCTGACGCCAAAGGAAATCATCAGAAGCAAGCAGGTGTTCTTCAAACTGCAAACGTGAATTGTCTATGCCATGCTACAATGCAAGATTCAGAAAAAGATGTTGAAATGTCTGAAGGGTTGGAAACAGGCGAGAGCGTATCGGGAGATGGAGACCAACAAGACCTCCCTCATCCTTGGCCCCATCTCAAAGAAGTTTTTCGAAATAGTCAAAGAAATTGAGCTTTAAATTCATATAGTCACACCTGGCTGTTTTTTTTCTTTTTTTAAGGTTACTTTATATTTTATACCTTAAGTAGTTTTTGGAGCACATACTTTTTCACTTTTACTTGAGTAAAGAGGTCAAGTTGATACTTCAACAGTGTTTTTAAATTGCAGTATCTATACTTCTACTTAAGTAACAAATGTGTGTACTTTTGACATCACTGATTTACAGCCTGTTGCCTAAGGAGTGGATCTACCTTAAGTTTAGGTCGATGGTAATGCATTGGTAGGTTTACAGTAATAGGATACTGATGAAGGGTTGAACATAGCTCTGTGAGCTATGGAAAGCTTGGGATTACTTTTGCAATAGCCTAATTCTTCTATTGATTGCTCTACAACTTTCTCCCTCACATGTGTGCCATGTTCCTTGGTCCATCAACTGCTTGCACTCTAATGATCCCTATCACAGCCTAACTGCATTACAATGGAAATAAATTACCCACAGATAGACTCCAACACAACTACTTGACTTGAGTCAAGAGTCCCCTAGTTTTTCCCTTCTTTGTGCTCTAGAAACTGAAGCATCCAGAAAGTCTTTAAGTGCCATGCATGTTATTCAGCTGTTTTTTTCTTTGCACCTGACCTTGGATTTTCATCCCTATACATCCTATGTGGTTGTTGCATTTATGCCCTTCAGAGTTTCCCAAATTTTAAATCCACCTAGAATAATCTGTTCACATTTCAACTCATCAAAAGTATGTCTTGCATCCCTTGAATACAAAGCTGACTGCTAAAATTTTTGCACAAACAGTCAACAGAATTCTGCTCATCAACCAGAACAGCCCAACTCCATAGGAAAATATGGTGTGTGTGGGAATTATCTTCTTCAACAGGCGCCGGGAATCTGGTCAGTTGAGGGGAATATGCAGAAATTCAAGCTACAATTTTTCGTTCTAAACCTGCAAAAACTTTTGATAATCTTTCACCCACATTAAAATCATAAAATAAATGTTGATTATTCTATAAAATACACTAAAGCTTTTTATAAAAAAAATTGGAAGGCAGTGTAAATACATTTTCCACTTTATTAATACAGGAAGCTGGTTGCCCTACCAAGATCTTACCAATTTCTGCACCAATCTGGTTGCACACAAGTCTTTTAGTCAAATTATCATACCCTATTGCTTTATTTTATAAAATGTTCTGTTTTACATTTTGCTTTTACTCTAATTGTTAGTATACAAACTGCTTTGGAACTGCATATTTAACAGAATAGGACTCTGTGACCACAATACAATATTGTGCTTGTCCTTAATGGGTAAACAAGGAGCCAGATTCATGCATTTTGTCGATGGGAGAAGCAATAAAACTGAGTTAGCAATATGGAGTGGATATGTGATAGGAAAGAGGAAAATTCTAATATCAATATTATCTTTTTGTTTCAAAAAGTAATAAGTAAACACCATTAGGATGAATATGAATGTTTTATTTGAAGATAAACTTTTTTTTTTTTTTTTTTATGTGTGCACCTTTCTGGTCATTGTACAAGACCATGCCCATTTAAAATCTTCAGATAAATTATCTTGGGCTTAATTCTGAGTTTCCAAACTGGACTTCTGACTTTATTCACAAAGCCAAAAACCCTTAAATAATCTCTTAAAAAAAAAACAAACAAAAAAAACACGAGGTATTTTTAAATTAGTCGATCAGCCTAAACCGAGGGGTTAACAACCTGGAGCGAGTAATTCCCCAGGATCTGCTGTACGTACTGTATATCCCTGATTTATTCATGATCTAATTGAGGTTAACTGAAACTCCACTAAACAGTCCTCAGTCCATCATCACTAAACAGCTGCCATATGAAACTAAACTATATTCCGATGCTGCAAGTTAAAGTAAACAAATGTGATAAAAGTTTTTTTTTTTTTTTTTCTAGCCCTATTGTTAAAAATCCCATTTAGCCTCAGATAGGTTCTTTTTTTTATAATAGTAACATTACAGCATAAACCCCTTTCATCAACAGCCCTGATCTTGATATCATTGCTGTATTTGTCATGTTAAAGATCATCAGAGGTTCCTTTCAGCTGTCATCAACATGATCACTAGCACCTTTACTCGAAACCTCATCATCACCACAGCTTGCTACAGTGGTCACCTTCTCCTTTTGCCTCTCTGATTGTTCTGGACCTCTTGTATCTTTTGATTCGGGGTCTAGAGAAGGGCTCAAGCTTTTAGGCAGAGCAGCTGATGGTTAAGAAGAAAGGGGGGTGATAAAAACGGAGGAGGAGGACAGAGGAAGCGGGAGAATCAGGACGGAGGCTGTAATATGAGAAACCCAGCAGGAGGGCTGTTTACTGTCACTGAAGTAGGAGAAAAGAGAGATGGGGGGGGGGGGGGGGGGTAGATGGAGGGAGCTGGACAATGAGGGAAAGAAGATGCAGAAGGAAGAATAGATGAAGGGAGATGTTCAGTGAAAAAAAAAAGAACAACAAAAGCTTTCTTGACTTACAAATGAATCCACCAACTGTCCTTTTTTTACTTCGACACTGGAATAAAGAATAAAAACTGGGCATATCTTTAACATTTTTGACGATATGTGTGCATTAGAGAGATTTTAAATACATTCTGCCTCATATTATATGCTGTAATATTACAGTACTGTGAAAAAAATGTTTCTTTTTACAGATTTCTTATATTGTTTCATTTTGTCCAGCTTTAATAATTCAGATCAAACTAAATGTTAAATCTGATAACCAGGGTGAATGAAAGATGTAATTTCAAAATGATAACTCAAGCACTCGATGGCAACTAAGTGCATACTTTGACTAGACCAGTCAAAAGTTTCCCCTGTTTTCCCCCCCTACCATTAATTTGGTGCTCTGGATCATTGTGCTGATGCACTTCCCAGATGTGCTTGAACTTAGGGTACACAATGATGGCTTTGCATTTTTCTTTAGAATACTGTGCAAGAGAACAGGAACTCGTGGTGCTGTCGGTTTCAACATGCGTTCCTGATCCTGCAGCAGCAAAGCAGCCTAAGGCAATCTCTTCCTCTCTTTGTTACTCAAGTGGCGTCTATTGGTGGTTAAGCACAGGAATACATTGCAGCTTTGCATATAGGTTGGAACAAACATCTACAGGTTGCTGTGAGAACCTGCAGGGGAATAGAAGTAGGCTTGAATCTCCTGGGAAGGTTCATTAGCTGCTACATCCATTCTGCATCAGGTTGGTCCAGATAGCCTTCTCATCCTTAATAAATATGATTTGAGAACCGCTGTTCATATTTTCAGTTATCCTTTATATTATAATCTACTTTATCAGTTTAGCACAGGAAAAAACATGGAAGGAATCCATAAGGGAGAAAACATCTATTGAATAGTGCATTCCCAAATATGTAAATAAATGATCGTGTTTTCCACCCTTTAGTGGAGAAAGCAGCACACTGAAAGTGCTGAAATTAGGAGATGAGGTAAACATGAGAGAATACAATTATGTAGCCTTGGTTCCAGTGGGACTCCAGTTCTACTTCAGATTTTTTATAAATAATAGCAGTATAAGGCATTCTCTTCAACACTAGATATAAGCTTAATTAAAGAGGGGATTTCATACAATTCTTGATTTTCTTTCCAATAAAGCAAAAGTTGAAATGAAAAAATGCATACAGTATTTTTAATTTTGGTAATTATGCTTAATGAGCAAAGCATTAGGAAAAAAAAAAATCATCCAATCTAAAGCAGCACTGTGCAACTGTGCTAGGACCTTTGACCCCCACAACTGTGTCCAAATGTCCACCCAAATCACTATATAGTGGTTATGCCATTTTAAATGCTTACACGAGCATGTATCCCAGAATGCTTTGCAAGCTCTCTTCACAAAGCATCATGGGATTTGTGGGGCAGCGACAAAGATGGTGCAGGCACTGTGAGGGGAGGTGAAGTTACATGACCAACGGGGAGTGAAAAGTAGTAATAATCTGTAATAATAATGTCTTCATAAAATGTATGTTTCTGCTATTTATCTTACTGGTTTTGGACTAAAATATTCTGTAAGCAATTTGCAAATCTAGACATTGCATAAAGGAAACACTAACATTACGCAGCACTCAGGATCGAAGAATAATCATTAAACAAAAAGGATGATTGGTGAACCTTGTGGTGCTTTGTTAAACTTTGCATCACTTTAATAATTCTCCATTTGCGTTAAAATCTCACATTTTATTTTTTGCTTGGAAAAATGTTTGAAAAAGGAAAAATGTGTTCCAATTTTTTCCTCATTTCTCCTATTAATTTTTTCCTCTCTTGAAGGAATTCAATTAGTTTGAAATAACAACAGGCAACTCTCCCAATCGGGACTTGAACCCAGGATGGCTGCACTGAGGACTGAGGCCTTTGTACAAAGGTCATATGCTCACCCTGTCCCTTCACCTTGTCTGTGTGTCTGGATTTTGTCCAATGTTGTCATGTTTTGTACCTCAGTCCCACTCAAACACTATGCTGAAGCTCTTAGGACAAAACGACAAAAGCGCTTTCTATTCGGTCAAAGAAACACTCATTAAACACACTCTTAACCAAGATCAATTGTTATCAGATAAGATCCTCCTTCTTTGCACTCAGACCTCAGCTGTCATGCTGACACACCCATCTCAAGCCCTCACCTGTTGAGCTGCTCCACCGTTCTTTACCTGCCGTTGGGACCGGCTCCAACAACTGTCAATTATCCGTAAACAAATCCCACAAGTGACTGACAAGCCAGTGGAGCCAGGGATCAAGTTCAGTCTCTCAGGGATCTGCATGTGTGTGTGTGTGTGTGTGTGTGTGTGTGGAGTCAACCTGTGGCACAACTAAGCTCTGACTTCAAGCAGCTCAGGTTAACTGGAAGTTGATGGGCTGAAAAAACACAAATTGTCTTTGTGGTCAAGACCTTGTGGTCTAAAGACAGAGTATGAGGCCATCCAGCTGTGTTTTGGTTGTATAATGCATAATCTGTGATGAAACACAGCAAAACAGAAAACAACTGGTTTAATAATATTTATATATTAATGATTTTTAATAAATGAATCCTAAAACAATGAAGCATAAACATTCTGACACCGCTGAAATGATTGCATCCAACATATTGCTACACCTGAAATTAAATTATAAACACGTTTATAGATTATTTAAATAATTAGACGGCTAAAATAATTTTTTGCTTATTAAGTTGAGCATATGTTCTGATCTTTTTTTTTTTTTAACAAAAATCTGAATAGTATTAACAGATAGTTTTAGCCGAACACACAGTAGCCTACGTCAAGCTCAGGCAGCTGTAGCGTTATACAATTGTGGCCATTTATGTCATTTCATATCTCAGGGTCTTTAAGCATGGAGTTTGAATATTCTCCCTTTGCATGCATGGGTTTTTTCCCGGAATTTCGACTTCCTCCCACAGTCCAAAAACATGACTGTTGAGTTAATTGGCTTCTCTAAATTCTCCTTAGGTGTGAGTGTGAATGGTTGCTTGTTCTGTTTGTCTCTGTGTTGCCCTGTGATGCACTGCGACCTTTCCAGGGTGGACCCTGCCTCACGCCCACTCACAGCTGGAGATAGGCACCAGCACCCCTCACAACCCCAGCAGGGATAAGTTTGACGAAATTTGAATGGATGGATTGACAATAGGGAACTCATTATAAAGGGACTCTAGTGCTATTTTACCAATAAAATGTTTAATTGTATCAGAAATCACATGAAAATAAAGTATACAAACCCAGTGACAAAGGAAAACTATAATTCTCGCAGGCAGTATCCCTGCTGTGCATATTTGCTCTGTTTTATGCAAAAATCAATGCATCAACTCCAGGTTATCTTATGATCTATTTCTAAATTTGAAACACATCAGTAAATGGCTGCAGCAAGCCAAATTAGACAATATGGTCTCTATCCCCTTAACCATATCCACCTTCCACTCACCATTGCTAAAGGTCTCTCTATGGTGGTTTCTCTTTAGTCTAAAAAGTTGAGGCTGGTTTCTATTCACACCAGAGAAGACAAATGAGACCAGCTTAAATATTCAGTCTTGTTGTGGTTGTTTAGGTCAGGCCAAGATTCCCTCAAGTGAATTCACACCTTCACAGTCCAGGCCAAGGGGGGAAATGAATGCTGGCTGCTTTAAAGTGGACTGAACCTGACAGGTGTGAATACTCCCTTAATCTATGAAAGAAATATTTTCCTTCCTACCTGCTCAGATATTTTCCTTGTGATACCTCTCTGCACTAAAGTTTCAAGCCCACAATTAAAAAAATATAAGAAGATATCTGAAAGCTATTGGGAAAATACTGCAAAAAGAATGCATAACAGGTTAACCACAAAATATTTTTTATGCCTAACTTTACGTCTGTCAGACCTTGGAAAAAATTGGGTTCCCAGTCAAAGAACTTAGAAATTTGTGCCATGGAAATCCTTAATTCCTAAATATAGGTCACCTGTTTTTAATTCTGCCTGCATGCATATGCAAAATTGCAACTCCGTATTGTAAGTCTCTGTTTTTCTTGTTTTATTCTTTGAAAGGTGTTTCCTATCACACAATATCTTTTAGAGTGAAAAACAGACTGTTTTGGCTGCTGCTGCTACCCGACTCTCTGAAACACCACCTATTAAAATATGTAACATCAAAGGAAAACAGTAAGTTTATCCAGTAATAAACAACTTGAACTGTATAGAAACATTCAACAAGAATGATCATCAAAAGGTTATAAGAGGACTGAGTTACCGTTCCATGAACAGCCTTATAGAAAATGTTCCCAAGAAAAAAAACATCCTTGTGTTAAGCCAAACGCTTGAAAAACTACCTGTCGGGACACTGCTTTTACTGTAAGGAAAAACAATTATTGCAGCATATAAATCTCTACTATATAGTACTGTAGACCATGTAATTAAGCTGAAATGCAGTGTTATTCTGCTGCATTTTAAAGCTACTTGCAAAACAATGATTCTAAAGAATTTTGACTGTGAATATATCCTTGAACATAACCGATCGTTATGAAGTAACAGCAATCCCAATTTAGAAAGTAGTTCAATTGAAACTGATGATCATTTATGGTTCAAAATATTTACAAAAAGTGACGATTTTTTCTGGGCTGTATAAATAGCTACTGAACTATGAGAATATTTTTATACTCCTGGTTACACTTTATATAAGAGTATATCACACATATACTCAATTTGACAGAAAATATTGGGTTTTCCTCTATCCTAATGACATAATACCAAAAATGTTCTCAAATCAGTTTTTTTCTTACAATCTAATGCCAACACACTTGGTGTATATCTTCGTTTTGGCAATGTTTTCCAATGTTTCCTTCGGATTTCCTCAACAAGTGGCTGAAAATGGAGCCATTATGTACCTGAGGACAGGTTAAAGGATGAGTCCTGACCTCACCTTACAACCTGAGCACACTCTTAGGGCGTGGGGCCATATTAATGTCTTGAGCTAAACACAGTAATTACTCTGCTTTATTGTTCTCATAATGCATCATCCATCAGAGCCCGTCTGTGGGCTTGTGGGAAGCTGACTGAAAACTGAATCAAAGAGGAGACTTTCAACTCCTATCAAATATCTTCTCAGTAAGGAGAGGGAGAGGGAAAGGTAATGGATCAGGGACGTTTCTTAGTTCGGGCAGCTGTGGTTCAGGCAGATTAACCCCAAACTGTAACGTTAGTGTTGCGATTGTTCTTCAGCGAGATATTCGACCCTCTAACTCCAGGATATTCATGAAGAAAAGAGCTAAACTTCCCTCCAACCTTATAAGCATCCTTGGAAAGATAATAAATAATATTGATAAATATACGGTAAACATTCTTTAATCAGTGCTTTAAGTTCAATATTGCATTTCCGTTCGACACATGTCACAGGAGCACAATTCTCTTTGGTAATATTAAAAATAGAAAAGACAATTACAATTGTTATGAGATGCAAGGTCACTCTGGAAAAACAGTGTCCTAATTAAAGCATATTTCCCAAGGTTTAAAGGAAGCACACATTGTATCCTTCTTGGTCCAAACTTTCACAAAATATCCCATGATTCATGGGTCAAAACTGATTGAAACCTGTAGGCCGGTTTCAATCAGGCTTCAACTGGTTTTATCATCTTTTAACAACCTCAGAATCTGCTATGTCATTTGTTTTATTTTTTTCAAAATCAACCCACCAACTTGACCAGCAAAAAAAAAAAGGCATAACAGACACGAGGAAACAGAGGGGCTATTGCATGATAAAAAAGGATTTTTACGCATATGGAACACCAGTTTTGCCCCAGAACTCCCGGAAAAAGCACAAATCCATGTGAACCCCTTTCTTCTCGAGTTTGGTCGCAGCATGCAGTGTGATTGACTTTTTTAAAGCGCACCCACACCACACAAACATAGTTTTCAGGGCTAGCCTGGTGTATTCATGTGATGACTAGCCACAGATGCAGAATCCTAAATGTCACTATGTCAACATCCTACAAAAGTGCCTCCCTCAGGTGATGAAGAACAGAACCATGAATAATTGTTTTCATAACGGATGCCAATAAATTGTAACAATGTCCTACATGTAGGACATCATTTACTTGTCGGTATTAAAGCACCGCCCCCCTAATGAATTGTCTCCACCCTGTAAAAGCTACACTAGTGTAGCCTCACTTTCTCCTGGTTATTACATTTTTTTTAATTTCTTGGTTGCTTTCTCTTCCCTGAGGATGGATGGTGCTTCATTTCAAAACAAAGAATAGGCAAATTTTAAGCTATGGTAAGACTTTCATGTTTGATGGGAGTGTTATTAGATGTAGAGAGAACATGTATTTATAAAAGCAATATCAGATGTTTGCAAATAAAAGTCTAACTTTGTTGAATACTGCCCCTTTACACTCATACTAAATGCAGCTTAGTGTTTTTTGCAGAACAGAGTGGATGACAACCATTCACTCCAGAGTAAAGCCCAATAGGAAGAAAGTTCATCCAGTTTGTGGAGCCTTGAGAACTCCATGAAGGTTAGAAAACTTCACCGATAGGCACATCTTCCCAGACATGCCCCTCTGACAGCAGCTCTACCTTGAGAAGAGCTGCTCTCAGAGTTTTACAAGGTTGGAGAAAGAAAAACAGAATTTGAGAGGCAGAGAGCAGATAGAAAGCGAGGTGAGGAAGAAAGAGGCGAATGAATGCCAGCATAGCTGAATACAGTTGTCCAAGGCTGCTCAGATTGGATCAATTCAGCTGTGACTGAGGACTCTGATGAGTGGTAAACTGGCTGGATAATGTGTGTGTGCGTGTGGATGGGCTTCAGCACGATGTGTGAATGTTAGAGTGGGAATTCACTAGATGAAGTCTTTTGTCTTCCAGTAAATCCAGTTCAGCAGAAGGACAAGCAGAACTATGGGTCCTCTGTTCAATCTAATTGATTACGTTCAAGGTTAGAGAATGAAATATGACCACTGGAAATAGAGAAATAGACAAACAATGATACCAAGATCTTCTGTTCTCCTTTAAATTTACTTTTTTTCCTTTTCCAATTCTATGTTTTTTATCATTGAAGATATACAGATCTTTTAGTCTTCTTCTGAAAGATCTGCAGAATGGATGTCTCCTGAAGACATTGTCTTCTTACATGTCTGTTAGTTTAATTTTCTGTCCAACATATTTAAAAATCACAGCTCTATAAAGCTTACCTAGGAGCATTAAGGTTCAAAAATAATTTCCTCTTTCCAGACCCATATTAAAACACAAGTCTGGTCTTTTGTTTTTCAGAGTTAGATTTAAATTGAAGGCTAGGTCCAGCTCATACAGGTCTTCTGTAACAAAATAACGCATTCTTTTTTAGGAAAAGGTCATTTTTTTATTGTTACAATTAAAATATACTGGGGTTTTAGTAGAATGTAGTTTTTCCTCATCGAAAAAAGCTATAAGATGGCCATTTAATCTAATTTCTCGCTCTATGCAAGCTTCTACTTTTCTATTTGTCAAACAACTGAGCGGCCATTAAGATCTCCCTCTACCTCAAAATTTTAAACTTCATTCTCCATTTAGCCTCATTATATGAATATTTTCAGTGTTTTTTATTGGGATTTCATGCGGAAGAAGACAAAAAACTTAATATATTACTGTCAAGTTGGGGGGGGGGGACACACAGTCAAATTGGTAACCTAAGCTTTGATTGAACCATATTTGTTCTGATTGCTAAGAGTCTGTTCTCTCTATTGAGCCAAATTCACCTGAAGCATAACTACATGCAGACAACAGACAATACAGCAGCTATGAGCAAGATATCTGCTACTTGTATAACTTTGGAGGCAATAGACTGTTTATTTAAATTCTGTTGTGTTCATTATAAACGCAAAAACCCACAATAGCTTGAATCTGACAAAATATCTAATAAAAATTCTATGAAAATGAACAAGGGCTTCAAACAGAATGAATTCTAAAATCAACTAATGAAACCTGGAAAAAATGATGGCACCCCTAGAAAGGATGGAAAATAATGTGACTTTAAAGAACATGTTAAATCAAGGTGTGTTCACTAATTAGCATCACAGGTGTCTACAATCTTGTATACAGTCAGTGGGCCTGTATATATGGTTTTGCGTGGCCACTGTTCGGTATCATGGTGTGTACCACACTCAACATGGAGCAGAGGAGGTAAAGGAGCAGGGCAGTGATGGAGGATGGGGGATTTCAGAGTAAGACCATCTCCAAGCAGCTTGGTGTTGCTATGACTACAGTTGCATACATTATTCCAACATTTTCTAAACATTTCTATTATTACTTTAGTCAGATTAAGGTTATTTCTGTAACCCCTGTGGATTTTTGTTCACTAAACGAGGGTACAGTACCAACAATTTTGTCCACATTTGCACATGCAGGTTTCTCTGGTTTCCAAAAACTCTTTTGTTCTTTCCTGCCAGACTCTTTATATTTTTCTTGGTCTCTCCAAACTGCTGTTTCAACCAATTTGTTGTTTCTAGCTTCAATAAAAAGTGAACTTCCAACAGATAGTTTCTTTTTTTTTTGTTTCCATTGTCTCACCAATCTTCACCAACCACTCGGTTGGCCTAAGCTGCCAGAAGACTTGTAAAAAATAGACAAAAAAAAGAAGAAGAATTGTGGCTTCAAGTTAAATTATAACACAAAAATCTTTTTCAATACTATAGTCTACCAGTTCCCATATTTATATTTATGTTCCCATCAATAAATTAGTTGGAAACAGCTTTGAGCATTTCTTATTTCTGGAAGATAAATTCACTTAATTTAAACTTTTAATAATTAAATTTGTTATATTGATTAAAGTGTTAATTATAATGACATCTGTCCCCCTGGAAAAGCAGACTTTGTATCCCCATGAACCCCTGTTCACAGGAAGGGGGTATGGTCAGAATTAGACTGAGATTAAATTTAAACCACTAGATTTACCTTCAACAACTTCTCACATCTACTTGACCCAAAATATTGCAAACCAAGGTAGGCCATCAGTTTTATAAGACCTAAATGTGCACTATGCAAAAAGTCCCTCTTGGCACAAGTTAAAGATGCTCAGTGTCACTGCAGTAATACCTCCTTTAGTAACCACTGCTTTAAGCCATATCCAGGTAAACTCACTAGATTTTAATACCAAAAAAAAAAGAACTGAACCACTGTAGGAGCTGCAGGGGTTCTTTTCTACCCCCCATACCCTGTTTTGATATTGGCCCAACAGATTTGCTGCAGGCATATACTGTTGTTATTCTTATTAATTATATATAATACTTTAGTGAAAATAGTTTAGAAAATACAGTAGAATCATATGCAACTGGTATTGGAGACAGAAAGTGAGGTGAAAAAGGCTGAGGGGGTAAGAATTAAGGATGAGAGAAAGAGATAGGTAGGAGTGGATAGAAAACAAAATAAACATAAAAACAGCAAAATAAACAATAGAGGAGATATAAGAAACTTCTATAACTCTGCTACTGCACCCACGCATCACATAGAACCAAACAGCTGTGATATTAATATATGAGAATGCTCGTTTATAAAGAGTTTTCAAAGGCTTCTTCAGAATGTCAGCATGCTCAATAGCAGGTGTGGGTTGACCTAAACGCGCACTGCGGAGGTCAGGACCAATAATAAGGTAACCAGAGCCCCAAATATCCTAAGGCACAATTAGAACACAGGGAAGGTAGACATAAGGAAGGCCGCACTCGCCAAAAAGGGCAGATATGTGTACCTGGGGGCTTCCAAACCCAGAGGGGCCAAACACCAAAGGAATCCAGTCCCTGAGCGTCCCGAACCCCAGAGTCCATAGTACTGAGGCCCCACAGGGCTAAGGCAGCGAGCCCACGGGCTTCCCCTTCAGCCAGTCATGACCAAGGTAGATACGGATGAGAGACCAGTTGCGGGGATCGGGTGCAAGATCCACCCTCAGGTGTGACAACCTCCCCCACGGTGCCAGCCAAAGCTTCTCCATTATAACCTACTGTAAGCCATAAATCTGCTCCCATGGACGCCAGAGTAAGTAGCATGCCTGTCGAAGTGCCCACCTGAATCACAGCCAATCCTAGCCGTTCCACACCCATATAGATCTTCTGCCTAAGAAAACTAAAAGCTGAAAATGATTCAGAAGATGGTTTAAGAGTATTCACACATATGTTGTTACATTTTGAATTGTGGTCACTTGAGGATGCAAATCTGAGATGTTTTGGGATTATTCTAAATGTATTCAATTTTGAGCTGTGTTATCAGAATTGCACTGTAATGATCATTTGTATAATTTTATAAAACCCATTTCTCATTTAAATCCAAATGTACAATATTAGCATCCTAAAGGAATATTCATCCTGAAAAACATATTGGGGATAGTATGCATCGTCACTGCTGCCAATCCCCAATTTAAGCATTGGACGTAAAGATACTCGCATGTTGGGAGCATCTTGATGGAAAAAGAAAGAGAGAGGCTAATCCCAAAATCTATCATTGCAGTCATGAACAATAATATCACAACTGCATGTTTTTCCTAATAAGAACTAAGGACAGACATCAATAATCTGTGGAGACCATGTGGACTTAGACTGAAGTTTGAAAAGGAGGAAAACTGAATTTCCACGCTCTCCTGCCGTGTGTGGGTGCCTGAGCAGGGACAGAGCACAGGCAATATTTATTGACAATGGCTGCTGCGCTCGATAAGGAGAGGCATAAAAATCAATCAGCATAAAGGTCTCCAGAAAAAAGGTGGAGCGCATAAAAAGGGACTGAATGCAAGAAAATAAATACAATAAATGAGAACACCCAGCAAAGTAGATGGGGGTCAGGGAGGAAGACAGGGAATTTCGATCAGAATAAAGGAGAGAAACTAAGTAGAATAACGGAAGAATATAAAAATAACAGAACTCTGGAACAAAATGTTTCGAAGCATCTGAGAGATTTAAAGAAAACCTGATGAGCTGGTCGCAATAAGCGGCAGAAAATGTTTAGTTTCTTACCTTGGGCGTTTGGATTGCACTCAGCACTGAAGAGGGGGATGCGTGCTAATCAGATTAGGTTGGTTCTGCACTGAAGACAGTCAGCAGTGTCCCATATTTAGCCCCCGTCGATGTGAAACAAGCTTTAACCTCTCCTCTGAAAACAATTCTGGGCCCTTTAAAATGCAAACGCACATGGCCAGGTATGAGATTCTCATAACTGAATTGTAAACATTTAAATCAATTTGTTTTAAATTGGTTTCACTCCTCGTTTTAAATAATTTGTTGAGAGCGACTGGAAAGACACTTTCCGAAACTTCGCATCTTTTATATTTTGAGGTTCATACAGCTAAATAATGGACCTAACTGTTATCTACTTGGGTAAAAAAGAAAAAAGGCGATGAAAAACTTCACAAAAGAGAAACAAACAGTCCAAAACTAAACAAGCCAACATAAACCAGCAGTTCAAAGTGAAGATCACCACAAAAACGGAATAAAAACTATGTTCAGATTGGCAATATAAGCTGCACTCCTGCACACATGGCATAAACCACAATGCTTTCAACATCTCTTAAACCACATCTAAATGCAGAGATGCTCCCAAATGTTACATTCTTGCATCCATTGCATGCAAACTGGCTAAAGCAACTAATGTAAACTATTCAATCAAATATTGTGACATTAGTCACATTTTTCTGTGGGCATGGCTACTGCGTAAAAGGGGGAAAAAAAGCATTTTAGCTACACTTTGCAGGTGAAGTTTTGAAACACAGTAGCTGTAGCATTCAAATCTGTTCCCATAATGCCTAGCGCAGGGGTTCCCAAACATTTTTGCCTGTAACCCCAAAAGTAGCAACGCAACAGACTGGTGAACCCCTAAAAATACATGCAACTACTTCACACTATATTTATGTGCAAATATAAAATAATAATATTCATTTTAAAATAAATCTATTTTTTTTCAGTCACAGATTTTTCATTTCATTGTGCATTTAATGTTTAAAAGGTGTATACTAAGACATTGTATGTTTATCAATTTGTCAGTACATTCATATTTATGTTTTTTATACATATTTTGATAAATTTTGGGAATAAATATACCCTAGAGTTCACATCAAAATCATTTCGAAAACCAAACATCCCCAAAGTCGGTCCTCGAGGGCCACTGTCCTGTAGCTTTTAGAGGTTTCTCTGCTTTAGCACAGCTGAGTTTGGGGATTGCAGTTCAGCAAATTCAATTGTCAATGTAAATCAGCAGTGCTGGAGCAGATAAACCACTAAAACCTGCAGGACAGAAGCCCTCGAGGACCAACTTTGGGCATGCCTGGTGAAAACCATCTCACAACCCTCCTAAGAGCTATATACTATTTTTTGTTTTGCCATCCCAAAAAGGAGTTTTCCTTTTAAATTGTTCCTGCAGATCAAGTCTAAGCATTTCATTGAGAACATTTTTGTTGGAAGTCTGTAAAAAAAAAAGTTTCATCAAGAGAAAATAAAAATCCCAAACATACCACTGATTATGTCAAACAGAGTACTGAATTTTAAATCCATGTTTCTACAAATTCAGGAAGCCAAATTATCAGTTTACAATAATGAGTAATCCTGTAGGATAGAAATATTGAAAATGTTAACAGAACAACAAACAGTGTGAAACCAGAGCAGCCAGTGGGTTAAAACACACACAGAACCAAAGCAAGGCTCTAAGGAAACATCAGCAAACAGGAAAACGTTTCTAATATTACTTACAGCTGATGAAGTCATTGCCTCAAAAACTCCAGTGTTTGTGAGCTGCTTCCAATTTAAATCTTCAACTGTTGACAGAAAGAAAGAGAAATAAGTTTACCCAACTAATATGTTTTCCTAAAAATGCTTAATATGTAGAAGTTATCTCGTATACAAACCGTATATTTATTCTTAGTGTCTTTAAAGCGCCTCGTTAATGTTAGTTTATTTCTGGAGCTTCAGTTTCTAATTAGTTTCACCTGGCGTCTTTTGCTTCAGGCTGCAATTCTCGTTTCGGCCACACCCATAGGATAGGTGTTATCACCCGTTAGATGCTAGAGGGGCGCTGTTTCACCACCAGTCTAAAATCTGAAATATGGTAAAAAATAAACTTTATAAAACCAATTACATTATTTAGAAGACCAATTTTTTGATTGAATTGCATTTACTTGCATTTAATTTGACTTAATTCTGATAAGTGATTGATAAGTTATTCATATTAATCTGAAACAAACTAGAGTTCATATCAAATTGCCTTTAGTGTATTAAGATAACATGATTGTACAGCATGTAGGGTATGTAAATGTGTTTATTCCTCTATAATCCTGGGATTTTATATGATATTCCAATATACAAAAACACTAAGTGAAAGGTTTTCAATAAAGGATATTTTTTTCATAAAACTATTACAGTGTCACACTGGGTGTTTATGTTGGATTGTTGTCCTGCTCGAAGATTAAAATCCTTCAAAGTCTCTAGAGTGATGAAGCCGCCAACAGGTTTTCTGCAAAGAAAAAAAAAAATCCTATAGTGTAAATAAGGTTTCAGAGCAGTTGATTGTGCATAGGAGAAAGTAAATGTAAATGCATTAAAGATGAATATTAAAAAAGAAGAGAGAGAGAATTTGTTTTTATATTTTCTAATGTTGGATAATATGAAATAAATAAGTTATTTTAACATTTTAGCCATTTTCTAGATGGTAAATATAAATTTTCTTAACTCATGTCCATCACGAGTAAATCTCAAGTCTTTATAGTCAATACAAGTCGAAGTTTTTTGGTCTAAATTTCAAGTTATTAAAAAGTCATAAGCTTGAAACATTAAAGGTATTTTGGAGGATTTTTGCAGATCTTGTAAAAAAAATAATGCACATGCACAACCCTGTATCCTCTCCTGAGAGAGAACACCTATTAAACACGTGCAACAGCATGCACAAGCCCATTTCTCCTCGTGCACGCTCTGTTTAAAAGTTGTTGTTCTCATAGCTAATACAAGCTTACTGTGTCCAAATGTCCACTTTAACCCCTGAATCCCTCAATCACTTTATAAAGAAGGGACTATATAGTGGACTTTATAGCCTACTTCGTTAACTGACCATTCGGACAGATGAGGACCACTTATTTAGATGATCCACCTGGAAATAAACGATTTTCCTCTATACCTTTAATGCTGTGAGCAAAAGAGGGATAAAGACCAAATCTTTTTGTAAATATATTTCATTCTTTAATGATAGAATCAAGTTATTCCTTGTAAAGAAGGTGAAATCAAATCAAAACTCAGTTGTATTTGAGTCAGAATTGTGACTTGAATTGGACTCAAGTCCAGTCATTAAATCAAAGTCCATCCCCCGCTGCTCTGTGGTATAACTGTTATAAACGACAAAGCAGAAAGTTATAAAATTATCAGCTTCTAACAAAGTTAAAAAATGTCTTTAAGTAATACCAAATGGATATACTGTACAAACCGTTTTAATTGTCCAGCTTTAGTAATTGGCACAAAACTATGCGAAGGGATAAGGAATTATCCTGGTGTAAACATAAAACATGTTCTACTGTTTCTGCTCCTGTCTTACTTTTTAGTTAACCCCTTGTGACATCTCTTAAGAAAATCCAGCAGTGACCTAGAGAATATAATGCATTGTAGACACCATTGTTATAAGTACTCACCGAGACGCCTACAGCAGCCTCACTCTTCTGCTAACCAGAAGACTGAGATTGCTCTGTGTTGTATTGTGTTTGATTCCATTGTGTGTCAGGACACTGACAAGTGCGACAAAAACATGACGAGACAAGAGGACAGATGGAATTAAGTTTCTGCACAATTTCCCTCATTTATAGAAAATACAGAGGCAGAGGGTAAGGGGAAATATAAGAAAGGAAGATGAGATTAAAAAATATAAAAATAAGAAGCTGATTACGCTTTATTTAGTCACGCAACATCCAACACAGATTAAATATTTAAACCTTTATAGCTGATAAGTGTGTGGACATCCATCCTGAGACCGTTTCTCTGTAAAAGCGAGGCCACGCTAATTAGACCATCCCTTTGTGCGGGCACAGGAGTGGTCCTAAAAACCCGAGATCTAAACAATCAGCGGCAAATAACAGCAATTTCACAGCTAATTCATAGATTTCACGTGTGGATGCCCCCATCGCCACCCTCCATTTAATGCTGTGAAAAGAGACAAGTGTGACATTATAACCACAGGATCAAACTGTGGGTGTTGGGTGGAGGTCGAGGTCTAATGATTTAAGTCTGGTTTGAGTGTTAGACCTGCGAGGCATCTACAGAAGGTGATTTTGGCACTCTGCACACTTGCTGTACATTTAGTATTTGCAAATCCAAAGTAGTTACATTTTCAGACATTGGTTGCTAATTATGCCACGTTAACGCCCGATTTGAGATCACCGAAACAGAACCTTCTTGACAACATGAAGTAGACCAAAAAGCAGCTCTGATAAAAAGTACATAAAGAACGGAGAGGTAAAGTCTGTGAAAAGGGTTTTTCTGGGTAAACCATTCCATCCATGTCCCGTCACACTTATCCTTTTTGCGTTCGAAAGGGGTGCTGGTGCCTATCTCCAGCAGTCAACGGGCGAGAGGCGGAGTCCACCCTGGAAAGGTCGCCAGTCCATCGCAGGGCAACTCAGAGACAAACAGGACAAAAAAAACATTCACCACACTCACATCTAAGGAGAATTTAGAGAAGCCAATTAATCTAACAGTCATGTTTTTGGACTGTGGGAGGAAGCCAGAGTACCCGGAGAGAACCCATGCATGCACAGGGAGAACATTCAAACTCCATGCGGAAAGACACTGGGCTGGAATCAAACCCTTCTTGCTGCAAGGCAGCAGTGCTACCTGTGGAAACAATGATTTGCAAAAATGGATAAGGTGGAACAAAGGAGAACCTTCACAGGAGTGACCAGCAGCCAAAATGACTCCAGGTGTGCATTAACATTTTATACAGGAGGTCAGAAGAAACCGGAATAACATCTAAAGCTCTGTAGACCTCAGGGAGTTTAGTTAAGGTTAGAAATTATTATTTAAATATCATAAGGAAAGAAGTTTATGTCTAATGAGACAAAAGTAGAAGTTTTCTGTTAGATCTGGCAGCAAACTAAAAGTATTTCAAAGGCAGGGCAGCATATGGTGTTACGTCATCAGGTACTGAAGGAAACATCATAGGTGATGGATGCTGATCTGGCGGAAAATGCTTAAGGAGAATGTTCTACCATCAGCGTGTGTCCTTCAGTTCAAACTTATTTGAGTTTAAGAGCAGGAGAATGATAGTAAGACCAGCATCAAGCCCAGCTGGGAATAAATAAAAAAAAAGGCCTTTGAAAGACAAGAATCTGATTGTGATGCTTTGGTATGTCTTTAAAAAGGTGGAAAACCTTCTAATGAGACTAAATTTCAACCACTTTGCAAAGAATTGTGGGAAGAAATCGATCAAGGTGAGTTTGAACATCTTATCTTTGTATGGTGTTACATTTATTCTGTAATCTGAAACATTTCAGTCTGCAGCAAAAAAACAAACTGAAATGAAATCTGAAGTGGGAGGAACGCTTTTTTTCTAGAATTTTGTAAATGTTTTATGACTATTATTTTATTATTTTGGTATTAGAAAAAGTTTTCACTTTA
This sequence comes from Cyprinodon diabolis, assembly GCA_030533445.1. Classification (NCBI taxonomy): domain Eukaryota; kingdom Metazoa; phylum Chordata; class Actinopteri; order Cyprinodontiformes; family Cyprinodontidae; genus Cyprinodon; species Cyprinodon diabolis. The sequence goes on from CM060085.1 coordinate 8,748,820, forward strand.
AATCAGCGGCTTTGTGGATAATTAGATGTTGCACTGCTTTTGTTCTCAAAGAGGATGATTCTTTGGGTCAAAGGTTAAAAGTTAGGTTTCTCTCAAAGATGTAAAAATAAAATAAAAATACAGATGACCACCCCTGGTTAGAAATATACATAAAATACATTTTATTAATTTCTTAAGACTAAACAAAAATCCTTAAATATGGCACATTTTAAAGCAAAAATGTTTGTTGGAATCCTTTTTTGGAAGGACTAAAATATTTCCTTAACTAACCTCTTGGGGTCTTTATTTCATGTGTATCTCTAATGGATTTTTGTCAGTTTTAAATGTAATATAATACTTATTAATTTCTTAGGATTTCCTGCAGAACTACAAGGATTTTGTTACTTTTAGACAGCTTTCTTTTTCCGCCTATTGCCGCCCTTTGTGCTAATTTAAGTCAGCTGCTTAGTCTAACTTTCAGCAACAGAGCATGTAATTATAATCCTAGAAAAGCTAAACTTTTTCTTTAACCCCTATTTCACAGTCAAATAGAACTTTCTCTAAGTGCCTGGCAGTTTAATGGGATTACAAACTATTGAAATCTTGTATTTTTAACAATCACCTGTTGCTAAAGATGCTTATAGCAGAAAGATAACTGCAGCCTTGCATCTACATGTTCCTGCCAGTCAAAAGGTAATTGCGTGAACCTTCTAAACATGCATCATATGCTAGAGGTGATAAATTCATGAGGAGCACACACCAATGTGCTCCCAGCAACCCGTCTGCATGCAGTTCAAGGTGAGTCTAAAGAGCTTGGAAAGAACTTGGTTACACCTTCAATTACAACGCCCACACATCTATATATTCTAGAGTGTGTTCAAAGTAATGCAGCCTTAAAACAAATTGCAAGGTAGTTACACTGCATTATTTATTTTTGAAGTTTAAAGTGGTTTTAGATTTGACAAAACAGGCTGTAAAAGACTTTGGTCGTTCTGCTCTCGATTTTTTTTTGCAAATGACTGAGTGAGTCATTGCGCTTTAAGTTTTGATGAAACCCCTGGTGAAGAAAAATAATAGAAAAAAAAGCTTAAATGCAAAAAAAGAGGATAATGCTGTGCCAGTTTTTCCCTTCTATCTGCTTTCCTTATGTGGCAATCCTTTATAACTGTTCTCCAGATTTCACCTCTGACAGTCTTGCCCTAGATATTTCTCCATCCTTGTCAGACGCACTTGCAGGTCTCATCTGCTGCCAGCTGTGGAGGAGAGGACGCGGAGATCAGTGCGGATGGGATGTGAAAAGGATGACGGGAAACCAATCGATCCAAATCCTTCAGCCTAATCTTGTTGACGTCCACGGATGGTGCAGACAGCAGCCCTGAAGCAACTTGAAAGGAAATCTGAAAAACTAAATTTTCATAAATTATACATACATATATATATATATATATATATATATATATATATATATATATATATATATATATATATATATATATATATATATTAAAAACAAACTTATTTATAATTTAAAGAAAAAAAAGGGATTTAGAATTGCAGCAAGATGTACATAAACTTCAGGTACACAGGTTTTCTGCAGCTTTAGACTTTTTCCTATACTTTTTAAAAACCTTTCAGGTTTTCTTGGAACTTTATTCAAAAATCTAAAATACTCTACTGCACCCTTGTGGCTTTTGCAAAACCTGCATTTATGCATACTTAGATATCAAACAACTGTACATCATTGAAAAAAATTATGTTTTACTACTAATTCCCAATTGAAGAGTGAAATAAACCATTTAACTGCCATTCCGGGACAAATTAAGTATTTATTCATATATAGTAGTTTATTATTTATGTATAAATACAGAAAAAAACACTTTTTAAACATGTTTGCTGAGGCGTTTTGTACATCCTACCTGCTTAATCCCATTTTAATTTTTTATTTCTTTAACTTATGTTTTAATTATTTTTTAACATTGATTACTTTAATTACTTTTAATTTGAACTAAGTTGTTTTTAACTCTTATTTTCTATTTTAGCTTGTGTGTATCTTGCTTGTCTTTTTTCATTTTACTGTTGCTTTAGGTTGTATGAAAAGCAATTTGATGACCTTTGTTATTTGAAAAGGGCTTTAGAAATAAAGAGGTATGGTATTTTAAACATTTGTGTGTTCATGGGGTTGCATGGTGGAAGCCCTGCTGACTTGCAGGAAAGAGTGCTGACTGTATGCAGCCTGAGGTCTTCCTGCATGGAGTTTGCATGTCTCTCCATGTTTATATGGCTTCTTCCCACAGTCTAAACTGGTGAATCTTAAAGGTACTGTGGAGGATTTTCACAAATCCTTTTTCTATGCAATAAAAAAAAAATGCAAGTGTGAGAGCCTGTACCAGCCTATTTCTCCTCGTGCACACTCTGTTTAAAAGTTGAAAATCCCCAAAAGCATTCTGGGATATATCTGCCTCTTCTGAGGCCTTTTTCTTTTCATACACTTCGTAGACACTTTTTCTCTCAAGACCCTTGGCCCTTTTCAAAGAACCACTGTGACAAGCTTCAATGACTGTCTAAAACCTTAAACTCATCAAAACAACCGTATTGTTGATTATGATGAGTTTATCTCTCAGAAAACTAGAATCCTGAAGTGGAACAAAAACATAGCTTATAATATAGAAATGTTTTGGGCAAAAGAACTGTGGACCTTTTTGAAGGTAAGCTACAAAGGGTCTAAAGAAGCTGTCATCTTTGTTCAGTATATAAATAAATGTATGGGTTATACTACATCTTTATGAGAACTTTGAAGAAAACTAAACAAACTAAAAGAGCTTGACTCTTAAGTAATTTCTCCAAAAGCCTGCATCTGATTAAATCCAGGAAATAAGCTACAAAGGTCACAGTCCTTGCATAAAGTAACCCCTGCACTAGAACATCAGAAGCATTTCACATGAACTATGATGATTGTTACCCTAAGTGCTCTTCTTAGACTGGATTACATTTTGTATTTTATTAGGAAATCATGGTCTCACATTGAAATTTTGCATGTTATTTTATTCCACTTTTTCCTTCCCTTAAACTTTCCCCTTAAAGCAAGAAAAGCAAGCTGTTAAAGTAAACATTTGTGCCTTATCCCCAACCACTGTCTTCATAAGGGAAAACATCTATGGCCAAATTGTTTTGAATCAAAAATCATTTTAACTGATCAGGAAAAAAAAACAAAAAAGTCATTTGAAATATATTACTCTTTCATAATGTTCTGATTTATTGAGGCAGAAATTACCATTTCTAATCATAAAAAAAACCAAATACTTTTTACCCATACATCCACTCGTGGCTTTTATTAGGAGCAAATGTACAATCGTCTGCCATTAAACGCTAAAAGAAAAACAAAAATTGGCAAATATCCACAACGAAATGTTGATATAACTCTTAAAAACCGTATACAAAAACACCCAAATGCTGTACAACAATTTGCAAATAACGATGTTTACATTTTCCTATATTGTATCTGAGGGTACAGCGGTCTGTCCACACCATTAGCTATGAGATGTACAGATTTCTTACAACGATGCATCACAAAAAACCCAAAAGCTTTACGAACGAAGGCCGTCTTGCACAAACAGGACGACAGTGACAAATACAGTAAGACTGGTGGCTTTAAAAGCCTTTAAAACAATGTGTCAGTCCTCATACAATGCTGATGCAAACCGTTAACTAACAACAAAACAGGTTTTATACATTGAAAGCTATAAGCTATAAGCATATAGTCTAACACTCATGTGCACTGGCGTTTGGTAAAAACAGGTTTTGGTGGCTTAATTACACAACTGCATTAATAAGACACATAAAATACTGTCTCCACATTGGAAAAAAAAATCTAGTATTGCATGGTAGAGAACAATCACAGGTAATATTTAGGTTTACTGTTTTTAATGATTTGTTTGATTTTGATGTAAACTGAATAAATAGCTAAGTTAAAATGTCTGAGCTGGAAAACTGAGGTCCTATTTTAAGTGTAAATAGCATATTTATGTTCAGTTAGGTCTCCAATTCTTTCCAATAAAGCTCTAAAAAATTTGTATAATCATCTATTATTGCAGCAACATAATCCCATGTTAAAATGTTTTTTTTTAATCCCATGTTTTTTTTTTTTACATCTTATATTCTTAAATGAATCCGTGTTAAAATGTTTATTAGTAATTCCTGACTTCCTATTTTCCTGGAAAAAATACTGAATGTACACAGTGACTTTTTTCCTATTAGCCACTCTTCAAAACAAGAAAAACAAGTGAGACAGACTAGTAATGCTCTTCAACAATCAGAAAACAGCTCTAAAGAAAAATAGCTACTTACCTAAACTTACTCACATCTGCAAACGAGGCCGTGTTGTAAAAGCCTTTCCTGTCCTACCATCACAAACATAAACACATCGACTTGGGTCCTAAACTTAAATCATGCGCTTTGGGATGATGATACACCAGTTTGGACTAGACTAAAAAAATCCACTGTTAAGGAAGATGGAGGAGGAATGATGCTGTGGGCCGCTTTCTCGTACAAACGTTCTTGGAGTTTTGCGGGAGTGGGAACATTTTTAACTTGGGAGACTGGTGCTGCAATAAAAGATGGCGTTATTTTACAGCTTTTGACATTTAATGGAGTACCAACATATATAAGGCGATGGTTACTGCATGCCTTTTTAGAGGAGAGCTTGGAAAAAAATGTCAGAAAAGCATGAATAGAGTAGGTGTCAACAACAGATTGGGTTAATAAAAGTTTTTTTAATAATTTATACTCACAATACTTATTTTATTTATTATTAATTTTTTTGGTGACATGTATATAAATAGGAAAAAAACTGAAAAAAACTAAATAGTAATGTCATGTTTTATGTGCAAATCTTTTTTAAGTATTTTTCAGTTCTATTTGTTCAAACTTAAAACAGCATAGACTGCAAAAAGATTCTTAAATTCACTTTTTATTATTTCTCCATTCTCCCATTCACTATTCATGTTTGCTTCCATACTGTACATCCATGCTTTGCAGAGCCTTTATGCCATCCAAGTGCTTACAAACACTTATTAATGCACCGTAAAGCACATGAACAATCATTTATTTCACACACTAGCACAAGGCACCTAATGTAAAGCAGCTAAAAGTATCTCTACTGTAGCAGCAACAAGGCTTTGGTTTATCGAGGTCCAAATCAAGAGATCAAAACAGCATCTCTGCTCTGCCTCACGATGGGTGGAGAGATGAATCAGTAGAGGGATGGCAAAGGACGAGCAGAAGGGGACAGTGGATGGTGACGGTGAGATAGGTGGAGGAGGCGCTAGCAGAGGTGGGATACTTTCCACATCCTTTCTCCAGAGGGAGAAGAAGAGAAAAAGAGTAACACAGCTATAAAGACAGAACACATTATTGTATGGCTTTAAAAATTAAACAATAAAAGTCTAAAATGTTTTGAAGATTTTTGGAATTGATTAACTTTTAAGTGAGCTCTGCATTTTCTTTTATTATTCAAAGACCCCTTCTTTCTTTTTGTAAATATTAAGGTTTGTATGGATACTTACTCTATTCAGGAAATCAATTAAATTTCTTAGAGTATAAACAATTAAAACACAAAAAAATAATAAATAGTTATCCATAATCTTATTCATTGTAAAAGAAGTTAAATAATTTTACATTTAAACTTTTATAAAATTTCTACTTTATTGACACAAAAAGGAGTTTTTTGGATGATCCCCATTAGAACAGGAAGCAGTTCCATATATGGACGCTGACTGTAACGGCAACTTAAAGCCTGTGAATCTCTTCTGCTGACAACAGAAAAAGGGGTTAAGTTAACAAAATCTGAGCTTTATAACCATATTATGTCAAGCAAATGTGCGGCAACTTATTGGTGACATGGAAAATGGATTTAGCGAGCGCTTTAGCTGTAAAGCTAATCTAAGCATTGGTGATCTCCATGGAAGTAAATAGGTCAAGTTCTCCCCAGTACAGGAAATAATTGCAAAATTGTATTTAAGGATGCAAAACTTAAAAATTTTAGGGAAGAGGTCAAAACGCAGGATATGCAACTACTCCTTTACTTGGCTTAAGCAGGGAGTTACCAGCCAGACCGCAATCAGAGATACAGATGCTGTTTGTGAGCATAAAGCTTTTCAGTAACCCTTTCTTTTATGATAGTTTATTCTCCATTCATGTCAGAGTTTTTACATTTTCTTTTTGCCTTGTCTGAGCTTGATAGCATTTTTTTGACACATTAGAAAACAAATGAGTTATGAGTTTACAGAAGTTTATGGTTTCCTATTAATCACCACATAAATCTTCAAGTAACTCAGATTCAGACTTTAAAATGTTATCACTATTTTTATAGCAACTTGTCATTGGTTAGTAATCTCTGCCACTCTTTCCAAAATTAGTCTTGTCTTTTCATCTTTTAAAAATGCACAACAGAGCAAAGTTTATTATGAAATAGAACAGATGATATATGCCATTAAAATGCTTTCTTCTGACATGCGATCAGTTATTTTTTAGGGGACTCATCTGGGGAAAATGACTCCTTAAAGCAAACCCCAAAAACTACTGCTCATGGAAATAAATAACATTGATAGCATTTTTTAAGTTTGTTGTTATGTTATACTTTTATCTTACACATTTTAGAGGGGGACCAAGTTCTTTGAGTAATAATACATACAAATATTGTGTGATGGTTCAATGGTTTGTATAATTAAGCTGGTAATTCTAACATCAATGTGCTACACACCACGTGCCGGAATGCTGATTTATAACGGGGCAACGACTACGAACCAATACAGGAAGCTTGCGTAATAAAATGTTTAACATCTACTTGTGGTATTTTTATCCACTGAATTATCCGATTGATGGAAGAAGAATGGAGATAAAAGGATTGAAAAAAAAACACAAATTAATGAAACCAAAGACTGCAGGAAAGTTGATGAGTGCAAATCTATTATCTCCAAGCAGTTTGTAATTTTTTTAATGTCAGATCTTTAACAAATTTGAGGTATATTAACTTTTTTGATAGTTTACTTTTAAAAGTTTTATAATAATAGAAGAAAGTGTGAAGATATATATAGGCTGCTGATAAACTGGTGGAAAGACAGTAACGAGAAACACAAATTTTTGGGAATAAATCAAATTGCACTAAAGCAGAACAGTCAATGCGGAAATAAAGGAGCATCAGCCATTAATGCTATTAGGGTAACAATTAATTAAAACTATACACTGTGCATTTCCTCAGTGAGCTATGCGGCTGCTCCATGTATTAAACAACAGCAGCTCCCAAATGACAGGTTGTTCATCTGCAAACCCCCAGAAATAGCAAATAATCACCTTTAGGCAGTTGTCGTCTAAATCTACAGAAAAGCTGCAAGCGACATATCTGTTCAGCAGCAGACTGCAGCCTAGCTGCCTAAGAGTAAAGCTCAAATTTTTAGCTAAAATCAATATTTTTTACACCTAGCATTACTGCAGTGACTCTGAAATGGCAAAAAAATATATAATCTGAGCACTAGATACTATGAAAATGATTAGGTGGGTGAACAGGTTTTTATAAGGCTATACTATATTTCAAAAATATTAATTATCTACATTTGATGTATTTTTAGCAGCAGTAGGAACATTTTTTTAAATTTTAATTATAAATGAAATTATTTAGCTCATAACATACATTGGTTTTGAATTTTTGAGGTAAATACTTGAAAACTATGAACTTTTCTTCTCAAAGTCATCATTTGTAATGGATTTTAAATCCTAATATAAAGTATCTTATGTTGCATGATGGCATGCCCTTTTTTTTCTATTATAATTCTATTTGAATAGAATTTGGGTTATAATCAAGATTTTATGGAGATCATCTTAGGAGGTAAACTTTAATGAAGGCATTAAGACTTTGGGGCACTTGGAATCTCTTTGTGACATTAATTTCATTAAGGAAATATTTGAGAATTTATTAAAGTGCTTTGATAAATAAATAAGGCAGCACTAAACTATCTCTACTAGAGGTGCACCAATCAGCCGGGAGAATTTGCTCATTTTTCCTCCATCTCCTCTGAGCAAAGAACAGGTAATCTCATTATCAGCCGTACTTAAAAAAGCATCAAAACAAAATAAACTCGCTTCATTTTTTCCATTCTATAAAAACATTAACTGAAAGTTTGAACTTCTATTCACTTTTTCTTGAGTTTAACATACATAAAAAAGGATTATTGATATATAATGTATATAAATGAGCATAATGTTGTAATTTTTCAATTTTTTTGGTCAGTTTTTTTGGTTAATAATTTGGCAACATGATTTTCTCTTTGATTTGTTACAGTACTTCCTGTCAGAAATCAGTCTGCCAGATAAAGCCTGAATGGTGCATCTCTAATTCCTAAAGCCCAAAACAGCCAAATATAGAGCATTTTATAAAGACACAATCATCTATCTCATAGAACAGACAACAAAACCTACAGGTGGAAGGAAAGCTTGAAAGAGGAGTCAAAGCTGGTCTTTTTTTTTATCAATTGCACATCAGAAAGCTAAACTAGAACCAACTGATCTTCCATCATTCAGGCTTTCCTCCTCTGCTACACGCCTCCTTACAATGCCGTAGGTTCTGAGCGCAGAGCCTAGGGAGAGTTTCTGGACAACATGTTGGCACCGTGCCAACAGTAGTTATTCCTGAAGACAGGCAGATTGGGGTAGAGAGGAGAGAGAAGGAGATGAAGGAGCTGAAGACAAGAAAATGAGATGATTCATCATCATTCTAATCCCAGTGTCACTACATAAAACAATTAAAAGGAATAACAGATAAAGTACACTTCAGCTGCCACTGAAGGCAGACACTAGTAAAGGGCTAGCGCATGTATGTTAGTGTCAAATCACAGTTCTTGAGTCTTTGTTTGAATTTTTTGTGACATAAATACACTGAGCCCTTTGCAAGTCATGGCGGCAAATGAGGCTTTGTGGGTAGGAACCCGTCCCGTTTACAGCGAGCGGCGACTTGACGTCAGGAATACCACCCGACGTCCAACTCAGGCTTATCCAAACTTCCTTTCTCACTTTAACTCCATACAGTATAGTTCTTTTTCTATTTTTTTATTTAAAAAAAATAAATTAGACAGATGTCTCCGTTCCTGCCCCATTGTACGGACTCCACTGCAGGGGAGAGAAGGTGCAGTAGTCTGGCTTTCTTTGCCAGCGTGTGAACATGACTTTGCTGTTTGGGGTTTCAGACCTTCGTGGGTTCAGGGCCTTCCTTTGGTTTTCAGAGCCTCGCTGGTGGCTGTCGACCTTGGGTGGAGGGTGGAGAACCGCCAAGGGGGTGAACTCCGACAGGTGGCCCTTGTAGAGCTTATCAGCATTCTGTTTGAGGAATGAAAGAGGAAGGATAAGTGCTGCACGTGTTTTTTTATTAACTCATCAGCTTTTGAACCAGAAAATATGTAAAATAACTAAATCAAATGAAAAAAAAACTGTGAAAATGTTCTCACCTTTACATGAATTAATAAAACAAAGCAATAGAAACAATATTACGTGGATAAAAAAACAAAAATAAATCATGCAAATGCAAACACGATCACTGAACATGCAGTTGAGAACGTCTCCTATGGGGCCAAAATGGTAGCTTTAATATTTGCAAATGTGGGTGGAGAGTTGTGTGTCTGTATCTCGATTTGTGTGTGTGCAGTGGGATTTGAAAATGTGTAAATAAATCTGTAAATGTGTGAGGAGATTTGTGTCTGTACAACAATCTGCAAATGTGTAAAACTACATTTGTGTAATCCATTTTGCAAATGTGTAAAAAATCCACAAATCTGTATTCAGATCCACAATTATGTACTGAGACTTGCAAATGTGTAGATCAATCTGTAAGCACACACAGAGACACTTGTGTCTGAAGTATTTTCGCTTCAAGACCCAGAAATACAGACAAATCATTGGTTACAAGTGAAGCGGTTTTTCGGTTGGCTCTCTTCACACACGTGATTTTTGCTACTCATCTGCCGCGTGAGATGCACAAATGCGTAGAAGGATTTGTATGTGTATTTTCGCGATTTGTAACCCTTTGCGCAGGCTCGCAGGCTCACAGACAGCCTCTACCTTTTTTTTTCCTCCGCTGCGGGAGTTGATGTGACAAGGATGATATATTGATACCATTCAGTAAGGAAAAAATGTAATCTATTATTAAACAAAAGGTTACGGAAAGATGGCAGAAGCTGTGGGGAGAGCATAGAACTGGAAGGTGGCTTTATAGTATTCAAAGGAAAATTGGTGCAATGAGGAGAACGGAAAGGAATAGAAAAGAGGTTATATCTAGATTAAGTTTCGGAAACACGGGGTTAAATGGAAACTTATTTAGAATGGGAACAGGAGGTTGTGGTTTTTGTTATCAAGGGGAGACGGTGGAGCATGCTTTGTTGTTTTGTTATAAATATTCTATGGAGAAAAGGGAATTATTAAGTTGGTTACAAGAAAATAAATTACAGTTAAATATACAAGATATTTTGGGGAAAAAAAATCTACTTATGATTATTTTTGTAATTTGATAAACAATCTTGAAAAAACGAAATTGATAGAAAGGATATAAGTTTATTTATGTAAATATTGTTAATATTTATTTTTATTTTTCAGTGGGAAAATACATAGCATCCCGATCCACACTCCACCGAAGTAGATGGCGGTAATGCACATCATAAAGTTGCTTGCCAACCGCCATAAAACAGAAGCAGAAGAAGAAGAAACAGTTTTACTAATGCAAACTATAGAAAAAATTAAAGAAATATACTTACAGAAAGCTGACGGGATTCCATTGCTCTCAACTTCGCAGGTACAACCCCTAGGACCCCAGTAACGTCACGTTACGTCAGTTGTCGGTACAATACCGCTAACTGGTGGTATGTGGCTGTATGTGAAGCAAGTTGTGCTGAACTGTCGCAGCAGAGAGAGGCTGTCTGTGAGCCTGTGAGCCTGCGGTCAGGGCAGCATGTGAGCCTGCGCAAAGGGTTACAAATCGCGAAAATACACATACAAATCCTTCTAGCATTTGTGCATCTCACATGGCAGAAGAGTAGAAAAAATCACGTGTGTAAAGAGAGCCAACCGAAAAACCGCTTGACTTGTAACCAATGATTTGTCTGTATTTCTGGGTCTTGAAGCGAAAATACTTCAGACACAAGTGTCTCTGTGTGTGCTTACAGATTGAGCTACACATTTGCAAGTCTCAGTACACATTTGTGGATCTGAATACAGATTTGTGGATTTTTTTACAGATTTGCAAATCTCAGTACACATTTGCAGATCTGAATACAGATTTGTGGATTTTTTACACATTTGCAAAACGGATTACATACAAGTAGTTTTACACATTTGCAGATTGTTGTACAGACACACAAATCTCCTAACACATTTACAGATTTATGTACACATTTTCAAATCCCACTGCACACACACAAATTGAGATACAGACACACAACTCTCCACATACATTTGCAAATATTAAAGCTACCATTTTGGCCCCATAGTCTCCTGTCTGTTTCTGCAGCCACCACCAGAGGGCACCAAAGCTTCACATAAGAAATCCCCTGCTTGAATTATACAGTATTTACCTCACAGCATTCATCCACCTTAAACTTTTTCAGTTTTCAACATATTACAAAAAAAACTTGACTTTATTTTATAGAGATTTTACATGAGAAAAGTATTAAATCCAAAACATATCAAAGTCTGTTTCTTTTGGTGTGAGAAAAACAAGAAAAAGTTCAAGAGGTGTGAGTATTTCGCAAGCCGCTGTATTTTTCCTGTCATCCACCACATGGATGACCCGTGTAGGATTACAAATTAAGATCACACACTTTTATGAGTGACACCAAACACCCCGAGAGAAAAAAAAAAAAAAATCAATCCACCAACTCAAAGTTTTACCGTGCTGTGACCTTTTAGGCTTCTGTGAGAGCTATTCCATCTAGTAATGAGTCTGAACTGGGGGAGGCCAGGGTTCTCTCAAACCTTGTCATATTTCTCCCATGCTGTGGATACACAAGTTAACACATACAGACATCTAGACACAAATGGGAGCTTTTAAATGAATAAAACAAACAAATAAGCATAAACATGCTCATTCTCTGAGTGAGAAGAAGCGCTTAAAGTGACATTGCTGAAAAGAGCAGGCATGGCAGCAAACAAAGGAGGCAGGAAAGAGAGCGTAACGAGATGCGGGAAAACAGGAAGCAGGATTATTTAACGGCGAGGGGGGAGAGGAAAGGCAGAGGATCACCTCGTGGAGGACTGGGTTAGAAACTGATTCTGCTAGAGGTCTGAGACAGCATGAAGATGGTGGAAGGCTCGGAGGCAAGACACCGACGCTTTGTCTTCCACGGTGGTGGTGGGGGGGAAAGGGTTAACAGGAGGAACAGGAAACAGCGGGTTCAAGGAAAGAGGGATAAAGGAAAGCAAATAATTACAACTCTGTAGGTCAGTGTTTTCGAAAAGTCAGGTGATCAGAGGTAAGAGAGTGAAAGTAGACATCGGTTTACTGTCCAAAGAGGAGCTATTTTATAACAGGAAGTTTAAGAGATGGATGTAAGGGCTGGCATTTTGTAGAAAATCAACAAAACGACATGGTCAACATGTACTTATCCTCACTTTTAAATAACTCCACATGGCCTTTCAGGTCTGTTGATTTGGCCATTGGCGTCAAAACAGGAAATCCTTCAGAACCTTGTTTTTTTTCTAAGCTCAGTGTCTGTTAAATCATTTTAAAGATCTTCAGGCTTTTTATCAGGGCTATCAACCCCACAAAATTAATGTTTTTTGCCCAATTCAGGGTTCACAATATTTAATCTCATCAGCTAAAAGTAAAAAAATTCTCTTTAGAAAATTTATGTTGATTTCTTTAAAGTTAAAAGCTATTTTCCTTTAGGAGTCATTGGAAGAAATAAACCTTAAAGTTATGAACTTGAACTAAACATTTGAGCTTCTTTAAACCATTTATTAGTCTTACACATGACCTTAGGATATATTCATGTTCTCCTCCACTAGAAAGAAGCTTACTATAAATTATACTGTTCTCTTTTTTACTATATCTCATATTGTGTTTGAGGTTCTGTGGAACAACTATACAGTTTGCGGTTAAGTTATACTGCAGAAAAAGAGTGCTAAGATTCATCCACAAACTCGGGTATTTACACTAAGACAATAAACTATTCCTAAAGTCTAAATTGTTATAAATTTACACATCTAAAAGCTTTCAAACACTTAGTATTCAAAGCTAAAATTAAATTATTACGTAAGAAAATTCAAAAACCTTTTGTTGAAAGGGATGGAATAAATAACCTGCAATAATTTAATGTCTGCAGGTTATTTACTAATTTAATTGAGTAAATTGAATTAGATTATGCAAATGTCTGTAGAGGTAAAATTATGAAAAAACTGTTCAAAAAGGAATATAAGGAAATACTTTTCCTAAACTATGATAGTTATGAAATCCATGGTTTATTAGTAAAAGGTACATTACTGAGCATGTTAGTAATTTGTAAATACTGAAAGATAAAGATGTTAAGACTGATGTTGAACTGAAAAACAGGTGGGAAAAATAAACTGGAAACTTCCACCCACTACATTTTGAATATGTACTTTAAAGTATGATTAAAAAATATATGTTGATGTATTCATTTACTAAATTGTTTTCAGGAACCTTCTGCCTAGAAAAGACTCTCCTCCAGATTCTTCTTTTTTATCATACACTTTTTCTTTAATAACTAAACTAAGCTTTCTGATCTCTACTCCTGACTTTATTTTTCCTTTAGCCACTTTCTATTATGCTCAGGTTTATTTAAAATGTAAATTTAGGTTAATTTTCTGTGCAGCAGTTCCTCCTGCAGCACAAAATAATACTTCAGCCAACATGCTATCATCGTATAGCAGGTCTAATCAAGCCTTCTGGCTTCCCTCCTTTTTTATCCAGTGTAACCATGGACATTAACACTTCAATTTTGTTTTCTTTGAATGCATCTACCTGTATTTGTTCAGTAGTTGTGGGCCATAGCGACCTCCAGAACACCTTCTTCACCACATCTGGCAGTAGGCTGGCCGTGATCAGCAGGATAATACTGAGCCAGGCTGGACCGCTGGACAGCATCTGCATGAACACGTAGTACATTCGCTGGTAGTTGAGGAAAGGCCTGGAGTTGAAAAAGAAAAATATAAGACACAGGAACACGACTCTTTACAAAACTAATTATTATGATAAGCGATTTTGATCAATTCACCAAATAATTCCTCCCCACAGCAGAGAGAAGACAACAAAGAAGACAAGTGAACCCCAGATGACAAAATGGTTGATCCACGTCCAGTAATGAGTATCAAGAGCCAACTGAAAGACAAACGGGACACATGGCAAATGCTCACTTATAACGATGACTTTAGACAAGGTGACTGAAGGTGCAAGTAATGTCTAGGAAGCTGTTTTTAGGTCAGTTTACCTTGAATGTAACGGTGAAAACGAGAACGGTAAAGACCAGCGTCCCAAACGTCCAGTTTCCAAACATCTGCAAATAAAACAAAATAACAGTAATGGCTGTTAGTGTTGCTATTATGTGTTTGTTGTAACACAAGAGATCATAACATGAAGGGTTAGTATGATGGCATGAAATATGTGTGAAAGCCTACATCATACTTGCCACTTTTTCAAAGTATGGCGGATCAGCAACAAGAGTATGAATTTTATTTATAATTTTATGCAACATACTTATTTAATTACACAATTACACATGCTACATTACTTAAATTTGGTCTTGTTTTTTTTCTTTTGGGTTATTTGCATATAGATTGCTTGCATCCTGCAGCATTTTGATGTCCTTGATAGATTTCTTTTTTCCATGCTAAGTTTCTCCTTTTTCTTATTCCTGGTGGTGCCAAATACGTGCAAATGTGTGCAGACTCTCTCTCCATCTTTTGTCATTCTGCCAAAGCCTCCTTTGTGGCCACAATGACTGCGGAAGTTTTAGTTTGGAGTTTGCACCTAACTTTAACAATGCTATTTATAGATGTAAAAACTGGGTACAAAATTAGTTTCAGGTTGGACACATCAAATTCCTCCTCCTGCTATTTTGCATGTTTAGGTCATCAACATATGTCCTGTATTTTCATGAAAACAATTATTTTCGACACATTATTTCATGAAACCATAGATCAGCATTGCGTATGCAATTTACATGTGTTGCAATAAATGCATATTTTTTTAAATAAAGTAATAAAGGTTGTTGTTTTACAAATGTTCTACTTTAGCAAGAAGCACGTGTGTTTAGGAGCGCTTTTGTTAGAAAGAATCAATCAAACAGACTTAAGAAATCTAAGGGAACAATGTTCTCATTCATTTTCATCTTTAAAAGGAAATATTTCTAGAAGATTAAACTGAAGATTGTTTAAGTAAATTAACAAAAGTAAATTACAAAACTTAAGTACAAATGTTTTATCAGAGCATAACTTAGCATGCTTGCATCGCTTTGCAAAACTGAAATCTAAGAAATGTCACATTTTCTTGTAATAAGTATGATTTACCTTTAGGTGAGGAGGTTGAAGTAAAACAACTTGCAAGTGGCATAAAAAAATGTAAATTTAAAATAAGAAAAAATAACCTCCAGTATCATATTTAAAGAGCAAAAGTGGTCTTTCAGTCAGATGATCTTATTTATCCTCTTAAATCAAGGACAAGTCAAGTCAATTTTTTGCATCATATCAACTGTCTCATTCAAACATAGCAATTTGAAGGTAAAAAAAAAACTGCATTTACTTAAACCTTTATGAGATTTTAGAAGTTGATATCAACACGTTGGAAGTCCCTTTGTTATGTTGCTCTTAGCCTTAGAACCTTGGGTTAACTAATCTGGAGCAGAGGCCCAAGATTATCATCTTCTGCAGGTAAACATATGATCCGCTTATAATCAGTTGTTATATTAAAGGCATCTTAGTGGATGTATTTTTTTTTTTTGGGTCCATTATCAAAATAAGTGGTCCTAATAATTGTTAATCATTCAGGTGATCTGTTTACATAAGGCCGTCCTACATACTCATCCCCATTTTAACTTACCGGTGGATAGTCTGACATAGAGGAAAAATTGCAAATCTTCTTTGGGAAAGTAAGCTTGTATAAGCGATGCAAACAGTGACTTTTAAACAGATCGTTCACGAGGAGAAATGGACACGTACATGCTCTCGCATGTGTTTAATAGGCGGTCCATCTCGGGGGCGGGAACAGGGTTGTGCATGTGTATTTATTTATTTTTTTTAAGTAGAGAGGGTGGGTCTTTTCAAAAATTTGCAATATTCCTCCACTATACCTTTAATGAAAAGCTGCCCCTCTAAAGGTGTGCAAATACAACAATCCAGCATTTCCAAAAGTCCAAGACTTAATTTTTTTGGCCATCATTACAACATCCTTCTTTGAAGCCAATAACCTTTACAATGCAGTACTGTTAAAGGGAATAACCCGTTATCTGACATCCGGTGATAAATTGAACACGTCTTTACTGATTTGGAATGAATCCAATGATACATCATGAAGTAACACAAAAATAAACATGGAAGAGTGGAAAACACACAAGCCCTGGACTGGTAAGTCTACAAGCTTAAAGCAAATGATATGAGATGAAGGTGAGTGGTGCCCTCTATGGACATGTTTGATGGGGAAGAAACAGGAAACTGGAGGGTGAAACTAGGTGGCAGAGGGACGGGGACAGGCTTACCATCTGTGTGTTGGTTGTCATTAGCTAAAAGGAAGAAAGAAGCAAAAAGAAACAAGCAACACAAAGGTAAGAGCAGAAGAAGAAAAATAATAAGGTAGGAAGAAAATTATAATTTATTTAGTTGAGAAAATAACTAGTAATTAAAAAAAAGATATATAACCATGAGGCATCTCAAAGAAGATTAAAGCTTTAAGAAAACCAAAAGACAGCTAAAAATAAAGTAACCAAAAGCAGATTAAGAAAAAGCTGTAGTCCATAGTATGCGAACACAAGAACAAAGTTAGCTAAACAACCGTCAGGTGTTCCTCACTATACCTTCTAAGATAGTTTACAGAAAATAAGCAGGAGAAAAGTTAGAAAACACAAATCCATCATTATAGTTAGACGGAATGGCCTATTAGCAGCAACAGGTGAATAATATAGACGAAAGTTACATCTCAATAAACCAGACAAGTCTGTTTATTTCAGTGATTTATTGAGCAAGTGAAAATGTAATAGCATGATAAATTTCAAGTTTTTTTTTCCAGTTCATCAGGAAGCGGATTAAATAAAAAAAAATTCTTTGATGAAAATTTTTAAATTTCAAAGTTAAATGACTAAAACTAAAACATTGCCCTACAGCATGGTTTCACCGTTCACTAAACTGAAGTGAATGATTTCAATACAGCAGGAATTGCTGAACCATATAGGGCATAACTATGGGGAGAGAAATCTCTCTTTTAGCCATTGTTTGTGCATCATTTTCTACCAGACTTTTTCCTTCCACTTAACTTTCCTATCAAAAGTACCACATTCTTTGTCATTTTTTGTGGTTCAGCCTCCTTGTGGAGGACTACAATGACTGCTGGCCTACTGACAAATCGTTAATCTTCCCCATATTGTAAATGCCTAATAATTTGTGTATTTACATGAGCAGGATGTAACTCTTGAATCACATCATCCTTTGGGTACTGTCTCCATACGCTATATGAGTTTCACTTTTTACCAAATGAATTACTGAAATAAATCAACTCTTAAGGTTTTTTTCCAAGAATATAGCAAAGCTTTCTTTGATTTGGAAAAGGAGGCTCATAGAGGCATCAGCGTTACCTGTCCATTGCTGGTGAAGGTGGTGTTGTCAAACAGGAAGTAAGCACCAAAGAACATCACAACGGCATCATACACACCCAGGACAGTCCAGTAAATAAAGATGGGCCACGTTAGCAACGAGTTTTTGGCGATATCTCTGAGGATGAAAAACAAAATAAGTTTACACGCTGCCTGGGAGAGGCTCCTTAATCACCAAATAAAGCTATCTTCATTTGGTAGACATCATCTTCAAGTATGAATGTGAATCACTAGCAGATTTATAATTATCATTCAGGACATTTAAGTTAAAAACATTTAACTAGATTTAGTTTATCATACGTTTCAAAATATCTTTATTGTGATAAAGTTGTTTAGTTTGAGCTTTCCCTTTAGTTTTGCTGTCATAGGTTTAGGATGCTGGAGGACAACCTGATCATCTTCTCTTATTATTCTATTATGCTTATTCAGAGGTGAAAATGTAAAAATTTAATGTTTCCTGGCCCTAGCTTACTCTGCTTTAAAATTAATAAATGTAAAAAGCCCTTCATTTATAAAAAGAAATTAAGTATTTGTTCATTTTTAGACAATGGAATAAATCTATCTAGTTTTTCAAATTTTCCAACTGATTGAAAAAAGAAGAAAGATATTTTGTATTTGGAAATAAAAAACAACCCACCTATATAGCGACGGCTCCTTTTTCAGGATTTCCATGTTAATGTGCTGCTCCATGAGGCTGTAGAGCAGGATGGGCAGCGATGTGAAGCTGATGTTGTAGAGCGTCAAGTAAGCTGTGTCATACAGTGGCTTTAGAAAAAAACAGAGCAGCGTTGGAGTTTTGGGAGTTTTTTTGGGGGTTTTTTTGTTCTTTTGTTCTGAATTTCTTAAAAGGCCTCTAAAATGTAGTCATTGCCAACCTGCTGAGAGAATCCACAGAAGAACTGGTAGAGGAACTGAGGAAAGATGAAACATACATTCTGGGGGGAAAAGATAAATATGACAAAATGTATGAGTTTTATTTCTGCTAGACAGTATAATTTCATTATAAGTAACATATAAAGGTGTTTCTAAACAATAACTGGGGTTAAATGTGCAAGAAATAGACTTTTAATGAATTAATCAACACCAAAATAATCCAGAGATATTCACACGTTATTTTTGTTGCTCAAGCAAAACTTTCTCCAATAGTACAAACATTGCATATTAGATAGAGGCGGGTGGATTACCTTGTAAAAGAAGTATTGCACAAGTTCAGAGATGCGTATATAGTAATAGTGTCCATGGACAAGCAGCATCTTTTTGAGGTGTTTAAACTTTGGGATAGCGTAGTCACTGTTTCTTACTGCCTGCCGACCCTCCTTACCCATAATACCTAGAGGCAAACACATCAAAGAAAACACATTAGCCATGTTTCTCTGCAGAGGATAATTTTATAAGTGAAGTGTTATATGAAAAGCTGATTTATAACGATGGTGACTTGGAAGGAAAATAAACTTATCCAATAAGAACTAAATTACATGAAGACATAATTAATTCCCTGCATTCAGCATGATGGACAATACTTATTTCTCTTTTACCATTTAACAATACAAAACAGATCTAACTATGTAGCGATGCATAAATCTCAGACATTCTTCACAAATAAAAATCTGAACAATGTTGTTAGCATCAGTGTGCAACCCCTAAACTCAAGAAATGTCTATATCACCATTTAGACCACAATAAATGTAGGTCTTAGAATGGTCTTGTCAAAGTCCAGTAATATTAATCTGTGGTAAAACTTAAACATAACATGTTTACAGATGCTCTCCATCCAGTCTGACTAAGCAGGACATGTTTTTGCAGGGAGGATTAGGTAAAAATTTCAGTCAGTAGATGTTTTGATGACATACCAGAACTCTAGCAACTATAATTGTAGCAAATATTGATTCAGGGAGGATAACTGCACTCTTAAGATTTAACTTATTAAATTCCCTTTTTTAAAAGCATAGATTTTTTTTTTTATTCCACATAAAGCCTGGTAAAATACATTCAATTATATGGTTGTGATGTGACAAAATGTGAAAATGCTCAAAAACAAGAATGGTGTAAAAATAAAAATTCCAATCAATAAAGGGAACAAAGGAAAGGAGGGCAGTAAAAAAGAAAGAAGTAAAAAAGTGATTCTGTTGAATATTAATGGTTTGGTTATATTGGAAAAACACAAACCGATGCCAACGTGAGCCTCCAGGATCATGCTGACATCATTTGCACCGTCTCCAATGGCGAGGGTGATCGGATGCTCTTTGGAAGCCTTGATCATTTTTACGATCTGAATAAGTAAAAGAAAAAAAATTGCATTCCAGCAATTATTGCTTTTGCACAAGATCTCTATGTTTATTTAAAGGGTGGGTGATTCAACTGTTTCTACCTGCGCTTTCTGAAGAGGAGCCATTCGGCAGCAGAGCACTGCGCTGCAGTTACGACAGATTTCCAGGAAGATCTCTTTGTAATTCCCTGAGTTTGAGTCCTCCTGGCTGGGCCTCATTACAGCAGAGAGGGTGGCTCCATCGATTATCAGGCCGTAGTCGGTATATTCACCAGACAAACTGGAACACACCAAGTTTTAGACTCTCAAATGTTTGCCAATTTTAATGTAGCGTTCCAACACAATAATACACCAATATATTTTAAATAAATAATGTTCTGCAGAAAACACACACCCAGAAGAGGTGTCGCGGGGCATTGCTCCATAATGCCGGAGGACCGTCCTGCTCAGCTCAAACAGGACGTCATGGAGGCTCTGCTCCTCTGTCCGCTTAGTGGTGAGCTCCAGGATCTGGGTGCTGCGGCGAAACAGCTTGCTGGCGTAGCAGGTTGCAGCCGCTGTCTCCATCTTGTCCCCGGTCAGAACCCACACCTTCATACCTGCCTTGTGGAGAGACTCTATTGTATCTGCAGCTTTTTCCTGCAGTCTGTGGCGGAAGCAGATAAAGAATGCAAAGAGGACTGTTCAGCTATTTTAAAACGATGGAATCCCAGCAAAAAAGTGCAGAGAACCATCATCCAAGTCATTTTCTCTTTATTTGGAGTCAACTTATTGTGCCCTGTGGAATAACACTTCCTTTACAGCTTGTGCTTTGATTGCTTCTGCTGCTTTTGTAATTGGAAGGAGCTGCTACTCTCCTCAAAACTAGGGCAGCTCTTCCTCATCACAATGCTTTGAGATAATGGGGGTTGCAGAGTTCTAACATTAATGCAGAAAGGCTGCTGTTTTTTCTATATTACACAATCTGGGGTTTTTATTTAACAGTATGGGTTTCACACCTGTCCTCCACAGCAGTGGCTCCCAGCAGGATGAGGTCTCTCTCAATGAGGTCGTAAGCCTCGGCCACCAGTTTGTCCTGATCCTGGAACTCCAACTTCGCCCTCGTCAGCAGGTGGCAAACCTGTTCGTACTGCTCAGTACTCAGAGGCCGATAAGCGACACAAAGCGTCCTCAGCCCCTCCTGAAGGGAACACGGTGTACACAGGAGTTTAAACATTGCTTTTTGCAAACAAAGAAGTTGAGCGGCAGCAGGCCAGTGCACTGTGTGGGCACCAGCAGCTCTCACTGTTCCAGGCACATCAGCTCAACACCCACAACCTACATTTTCATTTCCACTGAAAGCTGTGAGTTATCTGCTGCTGCAACCACAGAGAGAGAGAAGAAGGTCTTATTGACCTGGTTTTTTACTGCTCCTTTAATTCACCTGCTCTATGGCAGCTCAACAAGCACACAAACCTCAACCAAAGCTGATTTTAAAGATTTTTGAAACATTTACAAACAAGATTTAAGACAATTCAACCTTCCTGAAAGCTAAGACAAAAAACAAAAACTACAATAAGACTGTTATAGAAGAACTTGACATTGTTAATGTGTCTCCTAAGTCCCATTAAAACCAAAACGAATTGGATCTTAAAGGGATAGTTGAGGTTTTTGTATGATAAGGCCGGTAACGTACCAGAGAAAAAGCAGTTCAGGTATGGTAGAGGGAACAAACAAGTTTTGAAATTACAAAAACTATGCTATGTTCGACTATTTCGGCAATTTAAAGGCACACGTCACACTTTGTGACCTAAATAGTTGATGCATATTTGTTATTTTAAATGATTCCTCAGGCTAATATACAGCACTTTACACTATTAATGCTACGAACGGGGCTTTCCTGTTGAAATACTGCCTATGTAAGTTGGGAGAAGACACGCCATCATTGGCCAGTTCATGTGACCTGGAAGAACGTATCGTTTTACGGACACAGCCTCTTATATAGTCATGGAGCTAAGGCTAAATTTAAAACCTTCGGAGGAGGCTGAAAAGAGAAAACGTAAAAGGGATCGTGCGAGAGAAAAAAAAGTTTAGATGTAAAACTAATTCTCTTCTCTCAACTTTATTATTAAAATGGCAAGTTAACAATTTGCTCATAGTATACAGTCATTTATATTTATTATTTTGGATGTTTAGTAGAAGAAAACTCACGGCAGTTACAGGTCAAGCGCCCCTAGTGGCCAAAGGTTGCATGGTGTGCCTTTAAAAAAGTCAAGGGGCTGCTATCACTCTGCAGATGTGGAAGAAATAAACTAAACTCATAAAAAGTTGGCAGAAGGATCCATTG
The DNA here is from genome assembly GCA_030533445.1 of Cyprinodon diabolis. NCBI lineage: Eukaryota > Metazoa > Chordata > Actinopteri > Cyprinodontiformes > Cyprinodontidae > Cyprinodon > Cyprinodon diabolis. The sequence continues at coordinate 8,771,240 of CM060085.1, forward strand.
CAGACTAGAGAGAGAAGGTGAGACATCGGCTCAGACTGAGCTCCAGACCACATAAGGGCTCACCTTCCCTCTGTTGTCTGCAGTGGATCCTTCTGCAGACCTACCTCTTTAAATGGATTCAGCTCTCACAGGATTTAAATTATTTTTCCAGATTATTTCAAGTAAAGATGTTTACAACAAAGAGGAAATTACAAAAGTCTTCAAACCTCTTGGATATTTTACACTCCGTCAATCTCATAGAAAACCATTTCAAAACATCTGTATGGAAATTTGAATCAATGTAGGTCATGCTTCAGTGATACACCTCCTGTGGTAGCCTTGGAAACTTTGGTCATGACTGTAACTGTGGAAACCACAAAGACTGCACAATCTTTCAAGCCAGAAAAACCTCCCGAATGAAAAGAATTAAATGTTTTTACTTCAGCTCTCTGACATAATGTTGAAGGGTGGCTGCTTGTGCTCTTACCACTGCATTGCGCTCCACCCGTGCTTTCACCTGCTCCACCTTTCCTGAGATAACTCTGGGGAAGATGGAGGAATCGGCTCCTTTGCAGAACAGAAACAGCTCACCTGCTCATAGAAACAGCAAAAATACCACCTGAGCGACAGAAGGACAAACAACAGCACAGGGTAAAAGTGAACAATGTATTTTAGATGTTACCCTTGCTGGATCTGACGATAACGCTCATCCTCCGTCTCACCGAGTCAAAAGTCAAAACTTCTAAGAGCTCAAACCTGATTTAAAAAAAAGAGAAATAATACTAAAGTTCCCTGCTAAGAATCAACAGATTTCCACAAATATGGACGCTTCTGTGAGCAAAATCTTAACAGGAAGAAATCACCCTCACACAACTGGAACAAAGGCCGTTAAGATGAACGTTAGCCAAGACCAGACAGAGAATAAGGTCAGATTTAACTGCAAACAAATGAATAAATTAATCTATTTATGCTCCTCACTTTCTTCTATGTAAAATAATTTAATCGGTATAGAATCATAGACATCATAGACTCCATTTTGCTAACTAAATTCCTTAATGAACTACATAAGAGTAGAAAACTGCTTAAGAGACCTTAACATCTGAGTGCCTATTATTGGTGTATTTATGTTAACACTCACCTCTCTATCTCATCCTCCCTGTTTAAGATCTCCATATGACCGTCCTTGAGGCGCAGATAGGTGAAACCGAGCCTGAAGCACAAAGCATTTAAAAGGTGAGGTGGCCAAAGGAGTTAAAATCTAATTTCTTTAATGTGTTTTTTTTTTCTGCTCCACCTCTTCATGCCCTCCACCAGCGCCACTTCATCAGGAGAGGATGATATGTAGAAGGAGGAGGACTTCCCCTGGTGGATGCCATGCTTGATCCCATCTACCGTCTCCTCCTCTTTCACCTGCACCGTGTGGCACAAACACAACGCACGGAAAAACAGCTCCTCACGCTCCTGCAAGGTAAGAATGGCGGTGTTACAGTCCTATATCCTCACACACAACTTCAGACTGCCAGAAAGTTAAATACGCTCACCCTGGCATCAGGCCCCGGCGATGTGTCAATCATATCGATACCAGAAGCACCGGGCATTACCTGGCAACAACATTATTCATGCTATGACTGTGTAAATTTTTTATTTGTAATCAATCCCATCAAAAAATGTATAAGGAAACAAATTGTATGATTATCCTTCAATTATTTTGTATTAAATGACTCTTGACCTGTTTAGTTTTTAGTATACTTGGTGAAGCAGATGAGTTGCTGGGGATAAATCCAGCTGTTTAGAGCTCCATTCAACTTCATGTGTGACTGTTCCTGTTTTCCGGATTGTACCTCAGAGGGAGGAGCTGGTAAAGTCTGCTTTCCAGATTTTATGACTGATATTTAATCTCTACTTTCACCTAAAGGTTTGAAATACCTACATGTAAAGTTCATTATATTGTTTTTCTCATTTTCTAATAATACCTTGTATTTCTTTTACACCACCCTGCTTCATCAAAACCGCAAGCAGCACATATAATAGGACAATCTGAGCCGCATTTGCACCTGTTACCCATTTCTCACATAATCTGTTTATAATAATCTGACAGCTGTTTATACAGAGCTGTTTGAAAACAATGAAATAGAAAGGTCAGAGACAGGAAGTAGTGTGGTAGAAGAAAGTGCACAAATAATGAGAAAAAAATTATTTCAATAGAGTTGTTTATTATTTGCTAATAATTTAAAAACTGATCGGTTCAGTTCACCGTTCACTAAAAATATGAACGCATTCAGTAAACGGCGTTCATTCAGGCGACAAATCCGCGCTGAAAAACAAAAACAAATACCACCACTATCAACAGATTGTGGAAAAATGCCAGGAGAAAAACGACTGTCGCTCATGGACGGCATGGACTGCCCTTAATATTCACTTTGTCATTTTGTTTGTCAGTCCCCAACGCAGTCATGGCTGCAATGTGAATAACTACTGACAGCGTATTAATATATGCATAAATGTAGTGTAAGTTATTTGCCATAGCTGCACTAAGGATTGTGAAGTTGAACACAACTAATGCAACCACAGAAGCCCCAGTAACACCACAGGATCCATGCCACACCGCAAAACAGTGATTCATGCAAGAAGAGCCCAGACTGAGTCCAGAGGCTTTGCAGTTCATGGGAAAACTCTGATAGTAAGAGAAAATAGCTCAAATTAACATTTATTTCTGATTAATGTTTTTTTTCAGCAGCTATTAACCTAAAAGTAGTTGATGGAGTGAAAAGGATTATAGTTAGTGAGATATAATAATAAACATGAATTTAATAAAATAAAACGAAAGAAAATATCTACGTATAGTATTTTTGCATCATAAATTACTTCCAATAAATGCAAAGGCCTACTTTTCGGGTTAAATCAGAGGATTAAACGACATTTTCAAGCTTTCTGTGAATGATATTTCAGAAACCAATGAGCGACTCGCTCCACGTCTACATTACCTGTCCGTTACAGATGACATGAGGTACGTAAACGTTTCCGTCCACACAGCACTCTATAAACTCCATATTGTTCTCTGTCAGAGTCCCCGTCTTGTCTGTGAATACATACTCCACCTGGAAAAACAGACACACTTGTGTAATATATTATTATTTTAAGTTTGGCACTGATTAACTACATTCATAAATAACTTATCATTCAGTGGTCTGAACCAAGCCAAGTGGCTCTTCTAGTGATACCTGTCCCAGCTCCTCATTGAGGTCAGACGTGTTGACTACAGCCCTCTCTCTCAGCTCCTCGTCAAACATCTCGTCGTCCCACATGATAAAATAGGAGCCCAGGAACTTCTGCATCTCCACCGTGACGTACATGGATACAGGGATGATGTAGTTGAAAAGCACCATGAAGGCTAAGAAGTCTGTGAACGCCCTGATCAGCTACAGAGAGAGAGGGGGGATTAAGAGGAGTATGAAGGAAAGTACCAGAGGATGAGGAACCTTTGAAAAACAGATTTAAAGGAAGTGTGTTAAAAACTCACAACATGTCTTTGCCTCTCTGTCTCAGTTTTCCCGTTGTAAAACGGCTCGTCTCTGTTGGGGTCGGCCTGCCACACGTACTTCATCGCCGTGTTGATGATGGCTTTGCTGATGAGGATGCACAGGTAAACCACCAGGTAGGCATTCATTGACCTGCAGGTGGAGACAAGGAGCAGCTGTTGAGACATTCACTGCTCTGGGGAAAGTTTCCATGGCCTGATTATTCCCCCTAAGTAACAGAATGAAGAGATCACTTAACTTCTTCTTGCATAAAAGTACAACAAAAACATGAAGTAGGCTTGAAAAAAAACCCAACAAATTATGCTGAAAACCAAAGAAAGCAAATAAAAGATAAGAAACTAAATTTGTCTAGATTGTGAACTCCTTTTCCATCCATCCACCTTCTCTTGCTAATGAAAGTATTTTTGCCATGTTGGCATAGAAAAAATAACCAGTAGAACATGGCATAGCAAGACAGAAAGGATGCAACAGCAAAGAGTAACAGGAGCTTAAGAGCTCTGAGTGGAGGTCAAACAGAAAAACCTAATTTGCATAAAACAGGTGGAATAAAAAGACTAATTATGGAACTGATAGTAAAAACTACAAGCAAACGATCAGCTATTAGAATAAAATAAACATTGTATCATTAAAAAAAATCAAAAACTCGAACAACCAATTTGTTTTGAGTCGTTTGATCCAAAAATCATGATTTTTTCCCCCTTCGGATTGAATCAGAAAAACGGTTAACAGTTTTTTTACCAATTCAATCTGGTCTTCCTTGTTTGTAACACCGTTTCTATCTAGAAAGTCTTCATTGACAGCAAAGTAGGATAAAAGTCACATTGATGTTCGGTCCACAAATGTAGTGAATAATTCTGATTGATAAATAATACCAAAAGGTTGCTCATAGTTCCCCCAGAGATATAAAACAACCATTGCCTCATAACACATGCAATCATTGCCAGTTGTTACTGCAAAGGTAGCCCAACCAGTTATTAGATTTAAGGGACAATTATTTTTCACAACTGAAGTTTTACTTGGAATAATTATCTTCATCCTTTTTCCTTCTTTTTTTATTATCCTTTAATGATCATATTAAATCTATTTCACCCCGAAAATAAAGCAGCTTAATTAAATCGTTAAAATAATAAATGCACTTTCCCATCTGCACTGCTTTGTAAAGTTATGTGCATTCATTAATAATTCCCAGCTTCATGTTTTATTTTAGGAAGAATTGTGCAAAATAAATCTATTTTTATAGCTCTGTTAAGCAGCCACATTCTGGATATATTAGCTCTGCATTTCTTCACACTATAAAATAGTATAACTCTTTGATCTGCATTTTCACATACCTAATACTCTAGTCTTGCTATGTTTTCTGAGTCCCTAAGCTTGAAAAAAGCAGCATCTTTATAGCACTGGCACAAAAAAAATAGTTCATTTTGATGAAAGGAAGACAAATGCTATTAAAGTAATCCATCGCACAGTAACAAACTCTTAATGAAATCCACCTACAGTCAGTCATTTGCACAAGCCATCTGGACAGAAGAGTCCATCAGCGCCAGATGGAAGAAAATAGATTGAATCACTGCAGCGAGCCAAAGAGACGCACAAACCAGCAGACAGTGAATAAATGACAGTTTGAGATGTGATTAGATGGATGGAATGACAGGCATTAAAAAAGTGACAATTATCTAATCCAGCGTAAGCAAAAGACTCCCTAACAGAGAAGGCTTGCAGTTAAAAGTCATTGCTTCTTAGATTAAAAATGTGAGATCGGGGAGCTTACTTTTCCACCGCAGATCGCTTCTGGGACTTGGACTGGTAGTTGAGAGCCATCTTGGTTTCCATGCCAGTGTAGATAGCAACACCTTGATGTAACAAGAAAGTAGTTTAAAACACCCTCATTATCAGCCTTTAAAAGAATTCATGTACTTTGTGTTTATTACCATAAATATATTGAGTGTTTTTCAGTGTTGCTCCACGAAGCAGCAAGTTCTGAGAAGCTAAAGACCTACAGAGGGCAAACACTTACGGTAATTAGAGATATTCACTTCTTCCGAATGCACATAATAATTAGGTTTTATTACAAAACCACACAATTATACTCAAGATGTAGCAAAAAGTACAAATGCATGCAAAAACAGTGATGTTTTTCACACAGCAACTCTATTAAAAAAGAAAATGCATTAATATGCACATTTTATATGTTGCATTAACTGCAGTTGTTCACAAAGCCCTGCTACAAAAACAGGCTACAATAATAGTAAATAGACAGTTTAAAAAAATATGTTTCACTTTCAATTTTAATAACCTGCTATAATCAAGTGTTAGAAAAAAAAAAAAACTTTCCAAACTGGTTGCACAAGTAATAACACCCTTTGATGAATATTGATTGAGGCACCTTTTGATTAGATTTTAACAACTTTTCAACAACTTTTTTTAAAAAGCAAGCTCTGATTGTGACAGAACTCAGTTGGAGAGTCAGTCTAAATAATTGTCAGTCATTAAAATAAACTAAATGTATCTGGTAGAAAGATGATGAAAATTATGATTTTTCTTTCTAGTATCTCAATAAGTGGAAGCATATCCTCCAAATCAACACAAGAATGACCTCAGCAGAGGAACAGTACAATTGTACAATGCATTAGCTGCAGAGGTGTCAAGTTACAAATTACAAATACTTTGTAACCTTACTTAAGTAGAAGTTTTGGCTATCTATACTTTCCTGGAGTAATTATTTTTAGACAACTTTTTATTTCTACCTTACATTTTTTTTTTGTAATTATCACTACTTTCTACTCCTTACATTTTAAAAATAGACTCGTTAGTTTTGTTTGATTTGAGTTCATTTTGGCCTGTTGGTATTTAAAAAAATAAAAAACCATCAAAATAATATGTTTTATCCAGACAATTAATTTCTTTGTGTTTGGACTTGGTGCTGCACCAACTTGTTCTTCCCCACATACCAAAATAAATGTTTTTTAAGATGATGCAAAGTTACATTTGACACTGTTGCCATTAGTTATATAACTAAGAAAATTAACTACAGTAAAAGGAAGTTCTCATCCAGAACTGAAAAAAAAAAAAAAACGTTCCTATAATAGGGTAATGCAGTAAAGCAACTGTGTCACTTTTATACTTTAAGTAGTTTTAAAAATGGTATTTTTAACACTTTAACTTGAGCATAAAGCTTAATTTGATACTCTAACTTTTAAAAAGTATTTTTAAACAGTAGGATTTATACTTCAGTAATATACATTAATACTTTTGAAACCTCTGATTATTTGGAAACCATTTGCCAGGCAGAATGAGAAAACACTGACAGACATCAGCTGGATCAAAAGGTGCTTTAACAAAGTATTAATTCAAGGATGTTGAGCTCCTTAAACTGAACAAATAAAATCACACTAAAGATTAAATTTGAAAGGTTTTTTCAGAATGTGAAACTGGTATTAAAGTCCAAATTAATCCCACGGATCTTTCCCAGAAACATTCATAATGGTTATGTTCAGAATACCTGGACACAGGCTCACTTCCCATGTAAATGTTGATGTTGCCCCTAAATCTGTTTTGGATGAAGAAGAGCATAGAAAGAAGAGAGATCAGAAATGTTTCTGATGTTAAGCTTCAGTCAAAGCTGTGGATCTGTCCTACTAACTTGTACAGGTCTGGCTGCGGCTGTTCACAGTCTATAGTGGCATGGATGCAGCTGACCTCCTCCTCCGTTTTGTAGGCTTTGGTGTCTTGCACTGCGTGGTATGTCTGCAGGAAATAACAGACTAAGATTAGGGAGACACAAAGTAAACAAAAAAAAACTGTTTCTATGCTTTGGGGTGTCTTTCAGGAGTTACAGGGTTCCACATTTTGTCACATATTAGCAATGCACATATTTAGCATATTATGAGTCAGAGCAGCACAAAGTGGCTCATTATTGAGAACTATTAAGCGATATTAGATGTTTTTTCATAGTAGGAATATGCTTTAAACAAAAAAGGTAGATTACAATAATAACTATTTTAAATTCAAAAAACCATTAAATCCAAAACCAACTGGAGCCTAAAGTCTAAACTAAATAAAGTACAGGAATTTTCAGTAGCTGCATTAAAATGTGTTCATATTAGTTTTAATTATTTAATTTCCTTTTTTCTGCTTAATAATCTTAATAATAATTCAAATATTTTCTATTTTTATTTATGTCAATTGTTTAAATATGTTTCACTACTAATGTAATTTATATTTCTTTACAAAATATAATTAAATTTATTATTCTAAAAGAACATTTAACGACTACCCATGTTCAGAGAAATGATTTCTTCTTTTATTGCCATTTTGCTTTTGAAAACTCACCGCATAACCATTTTAAATAAAAATAATCATATTTCTAATCAAAAAAAAATTATGAGTCTTTTTCTTTTTATTACAGCTAATTTAGATTAAATGGAGAGCATCTATGAGTATCAAGTTAAGTTTTTCATGATTTTCAGATGGCTTTGCCTCTGGACTTTGACTAGGCCACTCATTAAACTCATTCTTAAGTCCTTACAGCCTCTAAGAGATTTTCCTATGGTCCTGCTGTGTGTCTATCTCCATCCATCTACCTGTAAACTCTGAAAAAGCTAAAGTTCCACTATAACGCTGCCACCACCATGTTTTACAATTTTAGAATTCATCAAAGGAGTTCAATATAAAAACACACCACGTTATTCAAGTGTTTTAATTTTAAAAATATAAAAAGTTTCTACCACTTTCCTTCGATTCAACAATTAGACCGCACTTTGTGTTGGTCCATAAAATCAAATCTAAATAAAACCCCTCCATGACTATGATTGTAACATAAGAAAATCAGGAAAGATTTTAAGGGGTATTAATTCATCTGCAAGGTACTGTATGCAGTCAGAAACAGAAAATATAAAATACATGAAATAACTCTTAAAAACACACTTTGTGGCTGCTCTCTCCATCCAGGCTAGCTGTTGTAACATAACACGTCCCATCGTCCCGAGACGAGGAAAGCAGTATGAGATCGCACGGGAAGACCTCGTCTTCTTCCACGAACACCACGTCTCCAACCTGAAGTGGACAGAGGAGATGAAACTCTTTGCTCATGGACATCTAGCATTTCTCGCCCTGTTTTACTGCTATATGCGATCAGATTGATGTACAGTCACAAACCCTTAGCTTGCGACTCTGTTTGCGGACCACTTTCCCGTGCTCCACCACGTGGACAGGACACTTGTTGACAGAGTTGTCTGCTTTATGTCTCAACCAGTCCTCGTAGCCCTGCATGGGAACCAGAAAGGCAGAGCTGTTGGAAGTGTGGCGGCATCCCGGATGCAGACATGTGAAGCACATGGGTTAGGTCTCACCTGTTTAATGGCCGTCACTATGATGACAAAGAAGAGCGGCAGACCGCTGGTGATTGGACTTGTGGGCGTGTCAATGATCAACTGTTGACCCACCCACAAAGATTGCAAAATCAAAACCAATTACAAAAAACATTTTAATACAGTAATGAACATCATTTAAAAAAAGACATTGACTTGTGTTACTTAGAATTAAACATAAATGCTTCTTTCTCCTATAGCATAATCCAACTGTTGTTTATATCCAGTATTTATTTTGGGAGAATTTCAATCTGGTGCAATAAATCAAAAAAAGATGATCGAGATGCTAAGGGCTTAAATAAAGCACAGTTTCATAACGGATACAATCATATGCTTAGAAAATACTAATTTAAATTAACATAAGGTGACCTATAAAATGGCAGAACGGCACAGTTTAGATAAAAAAAACTCACAAAAGTTTCTATAAAAAATGCCCTATAACTACATTCTTGCAGTGGAGGAATATAGGAAAGGCCAGACATGTTCACAGCAGATTAGAACCAATTTAATCTCTGTGTTGATTAAAACCATGTGGCTCGTATCATAACAAATGTAAATAACCTAATTTTAATGTGCGATACTTAAAAGGTAGGTTCTTCCATGCGGTTTTATTCGGCATCAGCACAGAAGCATCAGTTTTCCTTTAAACATGAGATTTTTGCACCTCAAGCACATTGAGCAAAAAGTGTAATTTGGTCCAGTACTCTGTACAAGAAATGTGCAAAAAATTTTCACAAGCATTGTTCCCCCCCAAGTAACAGTCTAGTATAAACCCCTAACATCTAGTCACTGCTAAACATGGTTGGCTTTAGGTAGGAAAGCAAACCTGCAGTTTGTCTCTATGTAATCATGGATTCATTGACTTTAGCAATGAAGATCCTCTTGACAAAAACACCTTAAACAACATGCAGAGTTTTTCCGCTTTTGTTTTGAACTGGTAAGTTAAATTAGTAGACCTGGCAACTAGCTTTCAAACAGCCGGCAAATGCGCAAATATGAAAATGCGCAACTTACTGGCCGGGAGGAGTTACAACTGTAGCTATCAACTATAATATTTAGTCATTTGTTTTGCCGCTTCTTTTTTGCTGCATTGCTGGAAACTTTAGACTGCATTAAGGTTAAATTCATGTTACCTGAACCAGAAAAATGATGAGAAAGTAGAAGTTGGCCACTCTTCTGAATTGCTCGAACATGTTCTTGGGGAGGAAGTTCCAAAAAGTGTACTGGAAACATTAGAGACACACAATTAGCCTTGCATGTCTACTGTAACATGGGACGCAGCAGGAGAACTGTTTTGCAGGTTGCAGAAAACAAGAAGAAAGAAATACAGCTATGAAGAAAAATGATTGAATGGTATTAAGGTCAAGGCCGTATAGGAAGCATGGCTTCATATTTTCATGAGTCACAGATGATAGTGTCTCTTTGCAGAGACAAAGGGGGGGGAAAGGTCTAAAGAAACAGATGTTTCAGCTTAGTCAGAAAGCTGTGTTCTGTCTAATGGTGCTGTTGCCCAGAATCACTCCCCCACACCCACCTTGGAAGAGACTATTCTGTTGTCTGGAAACCTTTGCTGTATGAAGGCCTCGGTTCCTGGAGGAGGCTGCTTATGTCCAATGTAAACTGTCCTGGTGTCTACACAGTTCTCCTCACCAGCACACTGCAATAGCAAGAACAAAGACGAACCCCAAAGTTAAACTTTAACATAAAATACGGCTGTCAGCCGTGTTGTTATCGCTCCAGTTTAAATCACTGTCATTGTGATTCATAGACACAGAGGGCTCCTATGAGTTACAGAGTTGTTTCTCAATGAATGAGAGTTTTTGTTGCCATGGTTACAAGGATGTGCATGTGACTCAGACTGGTATGCGGCAGGAAATGTGATCACACACTTCCCTCATGCAGACATATCCACAGAGAGGCAAGACATGAGGATTGGAATTCAGTTAGATTTAATTTTTTCTTTTGCATGAAAATGACTCACATTGATTTGATATTAAGGAATGGATGAAACAAACACAAGTAGATTATGGGAAATTTCTACTTCTTTCATTACTTTTAGATACCATCTAAAAATAATTTCAAAACAAAAAAAATGGCTTTATTCTCTGGAATTTCCTATTCCATTGTGACTGCTTGACCTCCATCTTCAAATATCCCACAAAAAACTTTCATTTTCTAATTTTAAGTTGCATAATTTCCGTTGAATAAAGATTTGATCAACTAGAAATACAAATATATCATTAAAGATGTCCCTGTTGCAAATGCAATAGATAAAAATAGGTCATCAATTCCCTTTGGGAACCAGGAGGTTGTTACAATGTTACATCAGCTTTCTTGTGAATTAGGTTATTACCTTCGCCAAGGAGGTTATATTTTTAGGAGAGTTTGTGTGTCTGTCTGTCTGTGTAAAAGATAACAGGAAAAGTAATGTACAGATTTTGATTAAAATTTTAAAACAACAACGTAGAGTGAATGAAGAAGGTGAGAGCAGAACATTTGGTCATGATTCAGATCATATGTGAGTTTTAGTTATAGGTGTAAGTGACAATATGGGGCAAACTTTGCTGCCTGGTGGAGTTCTGCACTCTCTTTTTCTAGTTTATATTTGTGTTAAACTTTGTAAATCAGGAAATGTTAATGAAAAAAATAGAAATTTTCCAAACCTATATCTATATTTATTATTTTGCCAACTAATTAGTATGCCATTTATCTTTTATTGATAAACAAATATTCAATAGCAACAGGTGCCCCCATTTAATACATAATTTAGACCTAGTGAAGATTAAACTACGCACTTAGAGGAGTTCTAGACAGAATATATTATTGGACAAAAACAGTTTTTCATCCTAAATGCAAAATGTTTATGTATTTTCCACTATAATGACACAATTAGTGGTCTCAGTGGGTTGTCTGCTAGCTAATGGCATGATCAGAGTCTGGTTATTATTTCAATCGTTGATTAATCAGACCTAATCCAATTATTTCTTAGCCCTACTCTACAGCTAGAAAAGGGGTTAAAATGCATTAGCAAAGTGTACAAGCTGTACAGGAGCCCTTAGCAGTGCCAGCTAGATTGGCTTAAAGGGAGCATAAGTCAATGTGGTACTGCTAATACTATCCGGTCTAAAACAGAACAGACCAATCAAAATAAATGAAACCATAACCAATGAGATTCCAGCTGCAATGTGGTGATGTTTAATGATGACCATTGTTATTTCCAGGTAATTATGTTTATATCATTAAAATCAACATGTAGAAAATAAATTCCTCTCTTCTGTAAAGTGTGGATATGTTATGATGTGGACTGGTTGCTCTTCCCAAACAAAAAAGGCTCCACAAAGCCTCATGTTTATCTTCAATTCAATTTGTTTCAATTCAATTTATTTATATAGCACCAATTCACAACATGTCATATCAAGGCACTTTATAGTTCACCAGATCATAAAGTCAAATTGATTCAAAGTTTTCTATCTAAAGAAAACCAGTTGATTGCATCGACTCTTGACTCTGATGCAATCCCTCACACTAAGCATGCTTGTAGCGAAAGTGGAGAGGAAAAACTCCCTTTTAACAGGAAGAAACCTCCAGCAGAACCAGGCTCATTGTGAGCGGCTATCTGCCGAGGCCGACTGGGGCTCAAGGAGACAGAAGCAGAGATAGAAAAAGCAACTGTAAAAGGAAACGCGTCTAGGAAACACACAGTCAGGCAGACGAGCTCCGAGCCAGCTCCCATTTCAGAGGATGAAGAGAGCACATCCAGCCTGTTGCAGTCAGAGAAACAGGACTACACTGAAAAAACAGGCCGATCTCCAACATCTACAAATAAAGGTGTTGATGTCAGCAGCACAGCTGATATTTCTCTCCGGTATGATCTTAAAGCTGCAGTCTGTAACATTGAGAAGAGAGCAGACTTCGACTGAAAATTTGAAGAAAAACAGGTTTCATGCCACTCCCCCACCCTCTCTGCTTCACTCATGCCCCACCTCCAAGCTCCACCCCTCTCACAGCATCTGCGCGGCTACCGCATGCGACCAGAAGCGTCCAAGCAGCGTACGCGCCATGGAGTGTGAACCGGTAAGAGCGATAACACTCACCTCCAAGCAGCTAGATATAAGATGCTGGTTATACCGAAGTTTGCCATGTAAGCAGTTGTTGGCAGGGGCAGTAAGGGCAGTTTCTCTTTCGCTGGTGGCTGTCGCTCCGCCATGACTTCCACGCGCGTCCTCCTGACTGCGGCAGCCGGGCTGCAGCGGCAGGTTAAGCGGTGGGGGGCGGGTTTCAGCGTGTGTGAGCTGTGATTGACACTCCATCAGACGCTCCTCTGGCTGTGATTGGTTGTTTTGACTCGTCCCGAATTATTCTTTTCAGATTGAAATACAGGCAGTATGCGGGACCAATTGAAGCAGTTTTTTTCACAGGTTACATATCACATGTACTGCTGTCTGGGCATAGGGACAGTTTTAGCCAATATGACAAAAAAGTGATTTTTAAAAAGTTACAGACTTCAGCTTTAATATGAGTTGCTGGTAAAGGACTATGATCTTTCCTGTCTTTTTTCTAATTATACTTTTATTAAAGTCATCACCTTCAGCCATCACCACCAGATTTCTAATTCCTCCCTAAACAGCCTGATGACAAACACATGGAAAGACAATCACTTGAGATAATAAGAGGTGACAGTAATCTGTGACCACTGAATGAGATTGAGTGTCAAGAAGCTGCATGGCCCACTTTACACTCTCACTTGCTGTCAGTTCATCTCTGAAATGCACACACCAACGCGCATCCCGCTAACAATCTGCACTCTCTATTCCTAAACAGGAAGCAGGTCCTGTGACCAACTATTTCACACTAGAGGATGCAGAAGGATTTCATTTTAGCACTTCCTGTTTCAGATCACCTTACTAATATTAGACAACAGCACATTGCAAAAAAAAAAACCCAAAAACAAACTAAATCTAAGTCCATTTTTATTGAAATACGTAAATTGTCTAGATTTAACAGTTAAAAACAGTTTACCAATTTGTGGTATAAATATTTTAAGGGCAAAAGTACTCATTCCACAATTTCATCTACTTGTTCAAATTAAGAGCTAATTATTTTAATATATTTGTTCTTATATATATATTTATTTATTTTTTTGCAGCATTACATGAGAGACTAGAAATTCTGAAAAAAAATTGATAAGAAAAATAGAAAAAGTGACCTTATTACAGAAGCAGGAAACATTAACAGAGGAAATAAATTTTGATAACCAATTTTTAGTTTATTAGCCACACCCGGTTCTGTTTACCACTAGATTTGTAATCAAAGCAATAATCTTACAACATGAAGTAGGCTACAATATGTCGACAAGCAAAACAAAAAGCTGCATACTGTCCCAACATGAAGTAATTTTATAAACTATACTGGCAAAACTCATTACATTTTATTCCTGTAAATCCTCAGCTGTACAATAAACAGATTTAAAAACAATATCCTGTCCAGTCTTAGACAGATATCTTCCTTTCAGCCAAAGACGACATGAAACCATACAGCTTGCCAAATTAAGTCGCCCCCGCAGAGCTGCAGTTCCTTCTTCTCTTCCACCTGCCTGCTCCATCTGCTTAGTTTCAGGTAAGTATTTTAAAATAAATTTCAATAGAGAAAGGGAACCAATATATGTGTGGCTCCATTGTTTTATTAAACATACAGTTTGGTACAAATCAAAACTGGTGGCTGTGTTTAGTTTTCATTGATTTACTGAATTGGGACATTACTTGCACTTAAAATTGGTAAAAAACTTTTCTTTTCTTTTTATTTGCCATTTATTGCTACTGTCAGTTTAGCCAGTTATGCAGCTTTATTGGTTTTCTCACCTCGCTCTTTACTCTCCAGTCCACAACCTGGGCAGCCTCTAAGCCTGCCAATCTCTACATCGATTACGTTCCGCTTTTATCCAGGTTTAAGCTTTTTACATGAAAGCCTGTCTGCATTTAATCAAATAAAATAGCATCGTTACAAAATAAGAGCAGGGCTCATAAAATCAAGCCGGCTTGGCTCTTAAGTCTTCAGGTGTAACCTGAGACTTTAAGCAATTCTGGAGCCCAATAATAACTTTTAGCTGCGTTTTGTATTTCAGGACGTGGCAGGTTTCAGGAGTGTATTTATAGTTGGAAGGGAAACATCTGCGGTAGGAAGAGAAAGATGGGGAGAGCACTGGGGCTTTGATTCTGTCTGTCTCACTCTGCATCTACATCTTCTTTCTTTTTCTTTTACAGTCACTAAAGGAGAGCAAAGCAACCCTTCAGGGAGCAGCTCTCAGAGGCTAATCCCTACTGCATCAAACATGTATGAGATGAGTCATACAGGAACAAAAAAGTTTCCTCTGTAGTTACACCTGCAAGTGATGTGTGTGTCTATCTATCTATCTAGGGTTAGGGTCCTCTACCAGAGGCCTGGGAGGTTGAGGGTTCTGCGCAGCATCTTTGCTGTTCCTAGAACTGCACTCTTCTGGGTGGGATGTCTAATCAAAGGGAAAATTAGCAAGAGAAATTGCCACTTATTAAATTCAAAGGAGTCATATTTCTCACATTTTAGCTTCACTCCATTGCCCTCATGAAATCCTTAAAAAGGATCATCCGAGGTATGGCGCCAGAAGAATATCAATATTAGCAAATTCACATATGTGATCAACACATGAACAAGTCAAGATCCACAAATTTTTGTGTATAATCAGGCCGTTTATCTGAGATTAAATGCTAAATCGAACTAATGGCTAACAGTTTAGAAAGTTTTAATTTTACTCTAAAACACAAAAAGTGTCCCTTAAACATGGACTGCAGAAAAATACAAAATATTCATGTATTAAATAACCCATAACTTTCATATTAGGTTGCTAATCAAATTAGATTTTTCAAGAATAATGTGCAAGACTTGTTATGTAATTCATGTAAATAGCTAGAAATATTTTTAAAAAAATAACAAAAGGCATCATAGCTGAATTATCCATTGCAAGACTGAGATTTTCACTACCCCACTTTCAATGTGTGAAAAAGCAAGTTCTGAAAGCATTTCCCTGTAGACCTGGAAACAGGCTGAAAAATGAAGCCCTGATCAGGAGCACATAGTAAACAGGAAAAGCTGGACCCACCCACTCACACACACAGTTTCCTGAAATAAAAGGCCAACAACAGCCGATTAAACTTTTACTAAAAGTGGAAATTACTCTTTACCGTCAAATGTAAATGAAATTTACAGATTTTTTTGAGTTAATTAACCCACAAAGAAGGCTTTTCTGGTCAGGGTGTTGTAGGACTGTGAGCCAGCCAGGTCCTAAAGTTGCAACAGACCATCGCAAATACCACCACTTTGTTTGACTGTTGATCTTCTCTCTTTTTTTACTTTACATGTAACAATTCAATTCAATTCAGTTTATTTATATAGCGCCAAATTCACAACACATGTCATCTCAAGGCACTTTACAGTTCAACCAGATCATACAGTCAAATTGATACAAAGTTTTCTAAGGAAAACCAGTTGATTGCATTGGCTCAAATACAATCCCTCACACCAAGCATGCTTGTAGCGACAGTGGAGAGGAAAAACTCCCTTTTAACAGGAAGAAACCTCCAGCAGAACAACACAAAGAACAAGACAAACTCCAAAAATGTTCCAGTTTTGCAGTGGATGAAATATTTAACAAAAGGCTTGGAAGATTTTTTTTTTTTTTCTGGTTTTGGCCTTATACCGTTTCTTTCTTACTGCTGACAATAAATTCTGACTGTACCTGAGGCAAGTGTGGCTTTCAATAACTTAAAATGGCTCAAGGTTGTTTTCAGGACTGATGGATGTCGGAGCCTTAGCATCTCATTTGTTGTTAACTACTTGTTACTTTTTATTAATTTGTTGTTACTTAAGATCATCATTATCCCTACTTCATGATGTCAGACAGGTTCCAAATCAAGGCTTTGCTAATTCCCCAAGTGAGACAGTATTTAACGTGTGTTTGGCTACCAAAACTTAAATAAAGTTGAGTCCAAGTCCAAGCCTAAGTCCAAAACTAGTAAAATATGGCTGATTAAGTCATTTATGATTGAGCAAAGTACAAAATTATGTTTATACATGGGGCCAGACTGATTTTAAACCCTTTTCCCTTACATAATAAAATGTACAATATAAGAAGCTGTTTCATTTCGTCTCATTAAGATCAAAATGAAACTGACTCAAAAATATGAAGGTGTAAAATAAAAAAAGATAAAAATAGATTGACTTTATGAGGTGGAAATTAATTGAACTAAAATGTATAAAAATCATAAATATAAAAAATGTTTGATCTCCATATAGAAAAAAAGTAAAAGAGATTCCTATGTACATCTCAAGGTTGAGGATAACTTAAAATGAAACAAGTTAGAAATTAACTTAAAGCTACAGGTGTGTAATTTTCAGCGACATCTAACGTCCAGACTGCAGACTGCAGCAACATGAACATCTCCCCCCCACCGCTTCTCCCCCCCAACAGTACGGCGAGCGTTACGGGACAAAATGTCTTCCACGACGTCCGCATCACCTACCTTCTCAAGTGATGAGGTTTGTTTACATAGATAATTTTACAGATAGTATTTCATTAGTCTGTGTAGGGTATAGATTTCATGTAGACTTAAGATAATAAATATACCCGTTATTTTTTCTACATCATTGTGACGTTTTGGTGAGCTGCTTTGCATGGTGATATAAACAGACGAAGTAATTGTAGACATTAGTTTAACAGTGAGATTGTGTTCGCTGGAAGAATATATATTCCCAGTTTACAGAGTCCAAGTCTTGTTTGTGGCACGAGGGTTACAAGGCGAGGAAGAGGGAGAGGGCGAGGAAGAGGGCAGAGAGGCCGGGGTGGGCGTGCAGCCAGGGCCAGGCGAGGGAGAGGTGCCAGCGGGGTGACTAGAGCAGAGGAGGAAAGGCTTGAAGATCTCCAAAGGAGCCGGAGAGAAGTAACCGAGGTATAAATCCAGAAAATTATTTTACAGAAAATTACTGAATCATTACCTGTGAAACGTCAGGGACGTTGCTGAATAAGCATACTGGAGAGTAACAGCATCATCACGCAGCATGTTATTGTAATGGGCGATCTCGCAATCGCTAGTTTGTTGGCTCTGCCCTGCCGTAGCGCAAAGATGTCTGCCTCCATGGCTGCGAGACCTGCTCCTATGTAATTATAAACAACGAATTCTAAGGCAACGCAAATATTAAGGTTAAGAGGCTGAGCTCGTAGATGATGATAAATAACATAGTTATGTATAATATATTACATTTCTGACTGTATATCCCTGTAATTATTACACACTGTAGCTTTAAGAGTAAATCTATTAGCAGTCTATTAATTTATAAGTGCTTGCTGTGTATTCATTAAGCAAATAAAGAAATACACAGTTCAACCAAGAGAAGAACAAAGATACTTTAATAACCCTAATTACAGTTAAAAGGAAGGTTTTATTTGTAGGATTTTTACATCTTAGGCCTCTGTACTAATCCTGGCTTTAATTCAAACAGAGCATAAAACCAACATTAAAATGAAAACAAGGTTCGAAATTGTTTGCTATTAACACTACAATGAATAAAGGCTCCACAACAGAGTTCAAGCATTTATTGAATAAGCTTACAGGATCTGAATAAATAGTTAAACATTAGTAGGATAATGCAAACTAAACATCTATTCTGCCCAGATCTAACAGGTTGATTAGTCATCTTTAAACTAGACAGGAATTTCTGACAGATTATGGCTCATTTTCTTTTTTTAAACCTCTCTGAAGCATTTTCTTATGGGGGAAGAGAAATCACGAGGTATTCATTAGCTAATCAGCGAAACACTTAGCATAGTGTGTGAATTACATCATGTTACAGATCCAGTGGGAATAAAAATAACTGTAGCCTAAGTAGTTATATTCTATATTTAATTATTCCAAAATAAAAGACACAAACAAGAAATTGTATCTAGATTTGCTCTGATTAGTTTTCTATCTCATTATATTATTTAAATATATTGGAAGATCTTATCGTTTTGACCACTGAGCTTTACAAGCAATAGCCCCAGAAATCCATTTGTAAAACTGACTCTCGGTCAGTGTCAGAGCTAAATCTGCGTGATGCCTGCCAAGTCCAGATAACATTTGAAGGACACCATGAAGAGCAACAACAAAAAAACATGGGAAAGCACACAAACCCATGTTTGAGGTTTCACACGGCTGCATTGTTGTTTTTTACTGATGATTAAAGAGTTTTATCTCCCACTGAAACAGACAGGGCTGGAAATAAGTCTCAACAAAAACTAAAAGATGGCTGCCAGCTTTGGATTCTACAGCCCACAAACACCCATCTAATTTATGTACGGAGGGTCTCATTTGGATTTTTGAACAAAACGCTTGCACGCCATAGTTTGCTATGTGTGAAACGCTACTTTGCAACAGTAATGGGAGAAAACACAACATGATGTCTAATCTAACAGCAAAGGACAATGATTTAGGAAAACAAATAGTTGATTGTATCATTGCTTTTACCTGAGAAACTGCGACATTTGCTTGTGTGTGGCAGCCGGTTTGTGTGTGTTTTTGTGTTGCTTCAGTCACAGATTAGAAAGCAGCTGTGCTCCCCATCTGTCTCGCTCAGCCTCAGCCCGGCCAACAGGACAGGCCAAACACCATATTAATAAATCTGCATCGTCCACCTTAGAATAGCCAAAATTAAACCTTTAAACAGAATAAAAAAAGCTATGGGCTGGGAGGAAAATCAAGATTTCAAGACTTAATTCATGACCTTTTCTTTAGGTATTTTAGACATTTAAAAAATAAAATTGACTATTATGTAGGGCTAAAACAATTACCCAGATTAATCGTGATTAAAATAATCATCAACTAATTTAGTAATCGATTAATTGTTAACTGGAGTATAAAGACTGTAAAAGAATGTATATATATATATATATATACACATCTCACATTTAAGAAAAAAAAATCATTTTCATCTGTCAATATGAATATTCTCACTTTTATACCCAGTTTACTCATATTTGACATTATATTAGCATTTATGGCAAAACGCAATTTGGTGTTAGTGTGAAGCCCTTTGGAGTTCTTGATAAAGTACTGTACAAGTACAGGCATTGTTTTTTTTGTTTTTTTTTGCAGCAAATATACCAAGAAATCAAAACCAGAGCACTTCAAAGCTGAAAGTTTTAATTACACCTACATTCTTATATCCAAAACTGGCTGATAAAGGATAAACTAAGACTGGTATCTGCTGCAAAAGTACATCTAACTTAGTTAAGTGTTCCTGCAAATGGTTCCAAGTAAGCAGGTGACCTCATTGCATCCAACAGCTTAAGTGAAACTAATTCCTGGCTGCGGTACAAAACATGTTGTGTGGCATCTGTGAGAAAAATCCAATCACTGGCAAGAGCAGAAAGACAAAAGATCACACACTCAAATACCAAAATCACATGAGGAGAGGCATTAATCACTCTGTAGAGTTCAGGATTTTTGCTGCTTGTGCATACCGGTAGTTGTTTGTGAGTGAGAAACACAACATCTGTCAAAAATCTGCACCTGCAAGCCCTTACAAGCCCTTACAAGCAACTAATAAAGTAGGGAAAGTCGTACATTTTCTATTTTCGCCAGAATTTCCAAGAAAATTGCTATATATATATATATATATATATATATATATAGTCTGACATAGTGCAAAAATTGCAAATCGTCCTTTGAAAAGTAAGCTTGTATGAGCGATGCAAACAGCAACTTTTAAACAGAGCGTGCACGAGGGGAAATGGGCTTGTGCACGTTCTCGCACGCGTTAAAAAATACATTCTCTGTCAGGAGTGGGTACATAGTTATGCCTGTACATTTGTTTTTGTTTTGTTTTTTGTGGAGAGGATGGTCTTTTCAAAAATTGGCCAAAATCCTCCACTATACCTTTAAGTTTTAAAATAAACTGGTTATAATCTTAAGGATTTGTTCTTTATTTTTTTTAATCTGGTTTAACTTTTTTATTTAACAATATACGCTTTAGAAACATCAATTAAACAGCCTCAGTTTATGATGTCTACATTGATAAATTGCTCACACTAATCATTGCTCTTGGTTTTTTCAGGCTAAAGAAAGCAAACTAATATCTGATTAGATAACTAATAACTGCTGTAATTAACTCCTTCCCCCTGAGGCTTCAACGTCTGAAGCAGATGTTTAGAGAATCCACTTGAAGCCTTAATTGCTCTAATAAGACAGAACAGATTCCCCTTAGAACACATCTATCTATAACTTAATCTAAGAGCTTTTTCTTGCCAATTCCTGTTTCTAAACCACAGTGGAACCAACTACACATCCAATGACTTGTTCTAGGACAAACAGTATTCCAATCTCATAGGGACTTTCCATCTAAAAACAACAACTTCCTTTTGAGAGACCTTATCGTTATTTTTAAGAGATGAAAATGGCTTGAAGGAAAGTTAAAGCACTAATTCTTTACAATGGTTTTAAGACTATTGGAGCACTTTATCAAATGTAATGTCCAATGCCTTTTAATCACACTACATCACAACCAAGGTTGTTTTTTTATATAAATAACTAAGCAATTAATAAATATTGAAGGCAAAGGACTAATATGATGTTTTCATTTTAGCTCTAGTTGTTGGTCTAATTTGAATGTTTTCACAAAAACAAATCAAGGTACTAAAACGTAGCTTTGTTTTGACATAGGAGGTTTTACAGAATCACGCTATAAAAAATAAAGGATGAAAATTCAGGATCATCTAAGAGTAAACTGCTAGACAGAAAATTCTCTGGAGAATTTCCATCACGAGATGACTTGAACTGAAATAGACATTCAACTGCTTCCGTTATCAATGTGGGTCAGAACCGTTTTATTTTTTCCCTTCTGCTGTGATTCTGACCCATTGGGTGCAGCTTTGTTTTGATTTTTGTATCAAATCTATTAGATCAGAACACCCAGTAGGTTTTTTCACAACATAAAATATCAGAGCATGCTACTGAAGCCTTCCAAGTGTGTGTACAATTCAAAATATGGCTTGAAGTGTTGCTTAAGAAATATGTATCTCTGAGCTGCACAGACAAATCTATTACAAAAATCTATCATCAGTAGTAGAGAAGAAGAGAAGCACAAACATTCACCAAAAAAAGAAATGAAAAACTCAATGGAGATTGATTAAGCTCTAATATTGCACTAAATAATGCAAGACGAGAGCCAGACAGCAAACAGACGCATGGCTTTGCCTCTTAGAACTGAACAGAAGAGCAATTGTTGTGGGTTTCCTTTAGACAAGTAGAGCCATTCTTTGTGTATCACAGGAATGAACCTCTGGGTCACACTTGCTTTCCCTGAAGGGAGTGCCACTGCTGCTCATGTGGGACCCAAAACGGCTCAACCTAATGCTCAAATAGTAGGAACCACTCTGAGAGGAGTTTATTGTTAGATCGCCTGCTGTGATCTAACTATTAAGCACTGGTGAGAACATCTTGACGCTATTGTAGCCTTTCTCTAGGCAGCCTTTTAAAGCAGGATTGGTTCATTTATGCAATATATGCAGGCCTCACTCATGAATTTAGCAAATCAATTCTATTAATTATAGGTAACAGCATTTAAGGCAATTGGGAAGAGATTAAAGGACCACAACAAGTCTGGTTCATTCTTGGATAAATCCTATATCCCAGATGTTTCCATGTTCATTAGTTGGCACTCAGAGACCCTGTCTTTTTACAGACATTTCCTATAATTTGATGAACAAAGAAGTAAAGCGTTTGGATAATATGATCACTGTTAATTAGGAAGGAAAAAGAAGATCTTGAAAGCCTGAGAATACAACCCAACAGTAAAGCATCTACATTATGTAAAGTAGTTCTTGTGAACGACTGGTGCACTTCACAAAACCCTTGGCATTTATGGGAAAAATATTATGTGAAAAATACCAAACTAGCACTTCATGACATCAACCAGGAAAGTACAATTGAAAAACAAACACCTACAGGTCTTCCAAATGGATTTAGACCTTCGGCATGCAGCAAAATTAGAAACAAGAGTCTTAAGGGCAAGAAAATTGGATTGGTGATGAATGAGGCCTGATTGCAGTGAGGTAGAGAAGTTGTGTGCAGAGCTGAAAAGGTGCGTGTCAGCAAGCAAACCTGACCCAGTTACACCGGTTCTGTCAGGAGGAATGGACTAAGACTCCAGCAAAATGTTAGGAGAAGCCTGTGGAAGAACACTGAACCATTTGACCCAAGTAATATATTGAAATCATGTATAAGAAGCAGAATTTTCTGTTCTATTTGATATAAGCAAGAATCATTTCAACTGAAATAAACAGTGATCTGTAATAAATGAGATCCCTCTATTAAGTTAATTCACTCACATAAATAAACTAGCATTTATTAAGATGCACCTGTATTCACAGCTAACCCATTAATCTAAAATGAAACTACAGTACAGATCTTCTAAGGCACTTATAAGATGAGCAGTAAACTACAATCCTGTTGTGCTTCTGTTTGTTGGACGTTTGTTTTCTTAAAGATGACAGATGACTACTACCAGCTCATCTTGGGTGCATAAGTTTTATCTCCATCTGGCTGTTCTTTCAGTTTCCACAACAATAATGTAGTTCTCTCTGCAAGTCTCTGATCAGATCTGGGGAAACCTCACCCAGAAGTTTCTTCTGTAGCATCCATTTGTCAACTTCTTGTAGTTTATGCAAATTTTCTCCAATAAATGAGGGCAATGCTCTCTGTGATAACCCTTATCGTGGAAAATAAGTAGCAAACAATCATTTACATGCACACTTAAGGGTGTTGGTTCCAAGTCAATTATAGAAAAAAATATAAAGATAAACTCTAACCAATTCTAAATGCTGTAAATCCTATAAGAATAGTAATTACAGAGGAAGAGATTTGGTCATAAGCCAACAGTCTCAGTGATACAGGTCTTTTTTTATTCGTCTCTGTAGATGAAAACCTCACTTAACAAATAACATCAGACCAGAGCAGAAGCAAACAAGCATTTAGATTGGATTACGTCACTATGAAGGAATTTGCCACAAGAAAACAGTCACTCAAGGATCACATGAAGTAAAATCTTATGATGTGATGAAAAAACCTGTTAGTTAATAGAAGGTCCCAGGGAGAGGAGTTTCAACAATTGGGTCCGTCTATCTCCTGGGGAAAAAGTGGGAGGGCAAAGTTTGCATTCATGTCATGTAAAGATCCAGCAATTAAACTCTAAAGATGCTGTAAACTTTTGGGCACACTGACCTTTCTAAGACAAACATTATACATAATACTCCCTTTAGTTGGATCTCAACAACTTCATAGCCTCTTTTACGTCATATTTTTATTCCAAAGTCTTTACACTTCCTGAACATCTAACCGTTAGATAGCAGGTAACAAATAAAATGACCTCAGGAGGTCAATGAGTCCCATGGGCTTGTGTGATGAAAGAGTAGGACACGATCACTGTATGAGTATGACACATAAAATTATACAGGGTGAAGAAACAAGCCACAGCAGCACAGGTGTGAAGGTGAAAAGATAATAGAGCTAGGGAAAGATCCCAAAGATTAATGCAAATATGATGACTTTTCATTAAAAACGTCAATCTGAAGGGCTGCAGTTGTTGCATTTCATAAATAAGGGCCTGGGTTTCCCCCTCCGTGCATGGATTTTCTCCAGGTACTCCGAATTCCTGTTGTTATCTAAAAACATAGATGTTGGGCTACCTATTCAATCTGGGGTGTCCTTAAGTGCGAGTGCACGAGGCTGCTCTCCAGTGTCTCACCCAGAATCCAAACATAACACTCACCACTAGTGTAGTTAATGCCAGAGTAGCATTTGTCACAATGGGAGTAATTGTTTGGACCACATGCATTTCAGTCGCGTGCTTTCATTTTATATTTTGGCAAGTCTCCCCTCTGTACCTTTGTTCCTCTGCTGTCTGCTGCTCACACACTGATAGACAGATGTGTGTACAGAGAGCTCACCCCCAACACCCCCGTCATATTGAAAAGGGCAAATTCTGGAAGACAATTTCTGTGTCTGAACTTCTGCCCTAATCACTATTTATTTTATTTATTTGTTTATTTGATAGGGACAAGTATGTTTCATGAATCATGTCACACACTACAAAATTAGTGTGGCTAAGGCGAATTCTCAATACCTGTCCCCACTTAGGCTTTTACACAAAACACAGTGACTGTACACAAAGCACAACAGAACAAATTACACTAAAACATCACAGATACAAGATCAGGTCAGTTAGATTATTATTAGATTATTAATGTTCACATGTCTGACCTCTCAATAAAAAGTCTTTAAGTTTATGTTTAAAAATGACCCAGTTTGACTCTCCCTTCAGTTCTCCAGGTACTGTATTCCATGTTTTGGTACACTATTTTGTCCAGTGGATGAAAAAGTAGTGGACTTGGTCACTAGATGAGCAGATATATCCCAGAATCAGGGGCGGAGCTAAATGGGGGGTCAGGGGTGGCCATGGCCACCCTTAACCAATCCCACCCCTACCATTTTTCCCCCTCTAATACAGATAGTGGCAGCAGTAATACTCTCAAGTGGAATATTCAAAACATTTCATTTTTTTGTGGTTAATTATACACATCAATATACTAACATCAAAGATGATAAATACAGAATTCATGCTCTTTTCAGAAATAGATTTTTTGTTATATGGGGAAAAGAGAAAATGGTGTGTCTCTGCAAGTTATCTACAGTAGGAGTGTTCAGTGAAATCAAAGATAAATAACAATTTTAATAAAAACGTATTAAATAATTAATTTATGTAGAAATGAATGCTTGTAAATATTAATTCTATTCAGAATGTTTACTGACACAAGTAGGTAAGTAATGGCAATGGAAAAGATGTGTGCAGCAAATACACAAAAGAAAACAGACCCGATTAATTTGTTGCTGGCTCTCCATTTATGAAAGTGGAGCACTATGAAAGTACTATATCTACACAAAGGTGAAAATACACTACCCATGCCTTTGGAAGAAAAGCTATGCTTTTATTTTTGGACAATATAACAACTGAAAATAGTCTGTTGCATTTGCAATTTTTTGAATGAAAATTGAAGAAATTCTGAATTACAAATCTATTTAATAAAAGATTAAATGCATAAAGGTATGACTAAAAATGCAAATATACCATGGGATGAAATGTAACTGCATTTGAGTGTCCACCACAGTTTTGCGTGAACTCTCGTGGTTCTAAGACACAGACATGGATCAACAGCACATCATGTGCAGGATTTACTATAATCCATTTCTACTCATTAACCCATACTGGACAGGTTGTGCTGAAGTGCTTGAACAGATTACTGGAATTAATTCAATGCTCGATCCTTTAGCTGTGATGCCTGACTAAACCAAGAAGGAATTAAACAACATCAACGCCTTCAAGCATGAGGAGTATCAGGAACTTGTTTTGGTCTTAGGACCATATCGACCCAGTGCATTACACTTTAAGCCACACTTGATTTTGCTAGGCAGTTTTTCTTCTAATTTTAACAGCTCAGCTAAGCCAGGAAAGGCCATAATTGGTAAGTTAAACACAGCAAAGAGAAAATTAGACAGAAATTGGTCTTTGTGGCATTATGACAGAGCTGTTTTGGTAAGGAGTCTGAAAAAATAAATTAGGCTGCTAAATCTTAGGTAGATAATTATCTTCTCTTTATCTACTCACACTAAATCGCTTGTAAGCTATCTCAAATGAGGCAAGACAATTAATTACATTTGGAATATAATCACAATTTAAAAACTGCAATTTTCAAAACCGAAGAGGTATGGGAGTTTCTAAATCACACTGTATTAACCCTCTGACTCTCAGAGTAAAAGCTAGAGCGCACATCTATGGATGTGAATAAAAGTAAGCACTTTTTCAACAGTTGCGTCCCGCTTCAATAAACTTTGGACGGGAGAGCATTTCAAACACATGAAAACTATTAAAATCCAGGAGACAAACATGTACGTTGTTGCAAACAAAATAAAAAGATATAAAAAAAACATTGCATTCATATTTCCGAGAAAAAAAAAAAAAAAGTAGATTGGCCTATATATAAATATCCATCTATAAAAATACCCATGCAAATACCCTGTGCAATAACTAGGGGTGTAAATCACATCCATCATGGCGATTCAATTCAGTATCATTTTCCTGACACAACAATACGATTATTTTCGATACTCAAGAATACACCACGATACGATTCGATTCGATTAATTGGTTCATTTTTTTTTTTTACTTTACAATGTTTCAAATTTGAAATAAATTGATGAAAGCTGCAATATTATTATGCATTTTATTTGAGAAACAACAGCAAATAACAGAAGTAGTTGTACTCCACCAAGGCCTATTAAAACCTCATTCACTGAAAATTAATATTACCCCTGAGTTATAGATTCTGAAAGGCTTTGCATCAAAAAATACTGCACAAAGTCAGTGCAATGAGTGCAATTCAATACCTCAGCTCTAGAGTGTTGACGTCCCCGCCCCCTCCACAGACACTCCGCTGCACCTCTCCTAAAATGTAACTGACCACAGACGGTGCTGCAGACAGGAGGCCGGCTAGTTTTGTTTTTATGACCGACATTGTGGAAAACAACTCAAACAAGGTTGGACCAGCTAGAGGAGCGAGGTGCGTGAGAACGCTGAGACCCTTTTTCCACCTGGATCCCGGTATTTTTGGCCCTCATGTCCCTCCGTTGTCGGACAATCTTACAGCATGTAGCACAGACCACGCTTCACTATTGGGCATAAATCAAAAATGTCTGTGTCAAGCTTACTGCAACAAACTGCTGTAAGAGTATAACCAGGAAGCGAGGTAGGAGGGCAAAATAGGTTTAGCGCCACCGCAGCACGGAAGTGAGAATTACGCCCAGTAGCAAATGGATAAAAATAGACTGGAGGGAAAAAAACATGAAACGATACTTGATTATTATTTACACCCCTAGCAATAACCCTGTATAGTAATTATGCTATAAAAACAAGATAATAAAAGAAAAGCTGTCGTATGTGGACGCACTGTATATACCGTGTATATCCCATGCCCATTTTTCTTCCTTGGGCACCTTCTTCTCTTTACGACTATTTGAGCTGATGTAATGAGTAAATTTCTCCACTGTGAAATCAATAAAGTCAATCAATCATTAAAAAAATGCTATTTGAATTTTTTTGGCAAAATTAAGCTGAATTAGCTGGAAAAAATGTATCTGTTTAATAGTTTTTTGTTTTTTTTGAGAATTCCGAACCCAAATATCAATTCATGTACTTTTCTAAGACATCCAAAAACCATAATTTACAACTTGAGAAAATCTAAAGAGCAGTTGACTTGTATTTATTCATCATTGCAAGCAGTCAGGAGTCAAGCACAACCTTAAAAGACTTCTTACCCCACAGTGTTAAAAAAAAAAAAACAGCCTGTTACAGTAGACCTGGCTTAATCCGCTGCCAGAGTTACTGCTACCTTCATGAAACTATTCCCTAGTACAGTGGGGCCAAATAAATAAAAAGAATGAGATGGGGGCCAGAAAGCAATAAAACAGAGAAATGTCAGAGATAGTCTCCTCAGTCTCCTCATTCTGCTGCATTTCCCAATCCTTTTAGTCTCTGTCAAACTGGAACGCAGCTATGATGGCCCTGCTGCACAGACCATACTCTGCCTCATTACTCCCATCTTTCTGACCTTTTAATATCGCTCCCTCTGTCCTAACCGTTACAACCAACTTCTCCCTGTTTTTCTTGGTGAGGCAGGATGTCTTAAAAAGACATCATCGCAGATTAAACAAATAAAACAAATAGATATAAACTTTCTGAAAATTCCCTTATCTCTTTTAAACTATCTTCCAGTTAAACTGGTTTTAGATACAGCTACCTAGATTCCTAACCTACTGTTCAAACAAATAACAATGAGCTATGAGAGATAGCTTTTCAAATAATTAAACCTCTAAACTGCTACTGACTAATTCACCAAAACATGTGCCTGTAACCAAAACCTATCTTGAGCAGAAATAAACAGTTCAAGATGATTATAGAGTGGCATCATAAAGCATTGAGCCACTAACTGATTACTTATTTTTCTATTGGTCTTAAATGTTGTCGATCCCCTACAACAGTTAATCTCAAACTACAGTAAGTTATCCTAAGTGGATACAAAAAGTACCACCAGACATTTTGCAAGTCTTTAAAACTGCTGCACAGGCAATTTTGATCTTTAAAGCTGCAGTCTGTAACAAAGAGAGCAGACTTCGACTGAAAATTTGAAGAAAAACAGGTTTCACGCCACTCCCCCACCCTCTCTGCTTCACTCATGCCCCACCTCCAAGCCCCACCCCTCTCACAGCACCTGCGCGGCTACCGCATGCGACCAGAAGCGTCCAAGCAGCGTACGCGGCATGGAGTGTGAACCGGTAAGAGCGATAACACTCACCTCCAAGCAGCTAGATATAAGATGCTGGTTATACCGGGGCAGTAAGGGCAGTTTCTCTTTCGCTGGTGGCTGTCACTCCGCCATGACTTCCACGCGCGTCCTCCTGACTGCGGCAGCCGGGCGCTGCGGCAGGTTAAGCGGTGGGGGTGGGGGGGGTGTGAGCTGTGATTGACACTCCATCAGACGCTCCTCTGGCTGTGATTGGTTGTTTTGACTCGTCCCGAATTATTCTTTTCAGAGTGAAATACAGGCAGTATGCGGGACCAATTGAAGCAGTTTTTTTTCAGAAGTTACATATCACATGTACTGCTGTCTGGGCATAGGGAAGGTTTTTGCCAATATGACAAAAAAGTGATTTTTTAAAACTTACAGACTTCAGCTTTAATGCCTTTTTATTGTAATGGAAGAGCTTCTTAACTGTATTAAAGTCAGCCATGCAACAGGCCCCAAAACATCACTGCTGTAGAGATCTGATGGAGGATTGGACCAGAACAACAGCTCCAGCAAATGTGATGCTCTAGAGTTTCTGGAGCATCACATTTGCTCAATTAAACGCTCAAAATGGCCAGAAAAAGAGAACTTTCATCTGAAACTCGACAGTCTATTCTTGTTCTTAGAAATTAAGGCTATTCCATGTGAGAAATTGCTAAGAAATTGAAGATTTCCCACAACGGTCCTTCAAAGGACAGCACAAACAGGCTCTAACCAGAGTAGAAAAAGAAGTGGGAGGCCGCGTTGCACAACTGAGCAAGAAGAGAAGTACATTAGAGTCTCTAGTTTGAGAAACAGACGCCTCCCAGGTCCCCAACTGGCATCTTCATTAAATAGTCAAAGTAGGTGAAAGATCAAAGATGCATCAAAGTATTCAGTTAAATATATCAACTCATAGCTATGAGTCACTGATTTTAATTTTGTGTTCTTAAATTTGCTATAATAAAAGCAAACCCGTTATATATTATATATATACACTCACCGGCCACTTTATTAGGTACCCCATGCTAGTAACGGGTTGGACCCCCTTTTGCCTTCAGAACTGCCTCAATTCTTTGTGGCATAGATTCAACAAGGTGCTGGAAGCATTCCTCAGGGAGTTTGGTCCATATTGACATGATGGCATCACACAGTTGCCGCAGATTTGTCGTCTGCACATCCATGATGCGAATCTCCCGTTCCACAACATCCCAAAGATGCTCTATTGGATTGAGATCTGGTGACTGTGGAGGCCATTTGAGTACAGTGAAGTCATTGTCATGTTCAAGAAACCAGTCTGAGATGATTCCAGCTTTATGACATGGCGCATTATCCTGCTGAAAGTAGCCATCAGAAGTTGGGTACATTGTGGTCATAAAGGGATGGACATGGTCAGCAACAGTACTCAGGTAGGCTGTGGCGTTGCAACGATGCTCAATTGGTACCAAGGGGCCCAAAGAGTGCCAAGAAAATATTACCCACACCATGACACCACCACCACCAGCCTGAACCGTTGATACAAGGCAGGATGGATCCATGCTTTCATGTTGTAGACGCCAAATTCTGACCCTACCATCTGAATGTCGCAGCAGAAATCGAGACACATCAGACCAGGCAACGTTTTTCCAATCTTTTATTGTCCAATTTCGATGAGCTTGTGCAAATTGTAGCCTCAGTTTCCTGTTCTTAGCTGAAAGGAGTGGCACCCGGTGTGGTCTTCTGCTGCTGTAGCCCATCTGCCTCAAAGTTCGACGTACTGTGCGTTCAGAGATGCTCTTCTGCCCACCTCAGTTGTAACGGGTGGTTATTTGAGTCACTGTTGCCCTTCTGTCAGCTCCAACCAGTCTGGCCATTCTCCTCTGACCTCTGGCATCAACAAGGCATTTCCACCCACAGAACTGCCACTCACTGGATGTTTTTTCTTTTTCGGACCATTCTCTGTAAACCCTAGAGATGGTTATGCGTGAAAATCCCAGTAGATCAGCAGTTTCTGAAATACTCAGACCAGCCCTTCTGGCACCAACAATCATGCCACGTTCAAAGTCACTCAAATCCCCTTTCTTCCCCATACTGATGCTCAGTTTGAACTGCAGGAGATTTTCTTGACCATGTCTACATGCCTAAATGCACTGAGTTGCCGCCATGTGATTGGCTGCTTAGAAAATAAGTCTTAACGAGCAGTTGGACAGGTGTACCTAATAAAGTGACCGGTGAGTGTATATATATATTTAAGTAGGTAAATATGAAGCTGTGGCCTAAATTAGTGCAATTAATTACAAGGGACAAATCCATGGGTTATCTGTTTGATTGGCACTACTATCATATTTTCTACCTTTTCAATTTGCTCACCTGAAATTGCCAAAAATACTGTTGGGACCTGTTAGGTTTATTCTTTATACATCATGTACATTGTTAGTTTGTTAGCCAGATTAGACAGAGTAGAAGGCCTTCCTTCACATGGTGGATGTCACTGTGTGTACGGAGGTAATCCGTACACACAGTGACACACATCTAATGAGGACAGCCTTTGTGTCTTTAAAAATACACAGGATATGGTCACATCTTAGAGCCGGACTGATAAAGGAGAGTTATGTGTAATCCTGGGGTAAAGAGGCAAGATGCATGAAGTTCAAGGCATGGCTGGCGTGTCAGTTTCTGATACGGACAGCTAAAAATCCATCTGAACCAAAACATGGACTCATGAGGTATAAGAAGGAGGAGATGACTTTGTTCAGGGCTCAATCTTTGCTCAATCTTTGCCGGACGCTCGGTGACGTTTTTTGAGCCCACAGCTGTGCCAACCCTAAGCAATTTCTCTGTCCTGTAATGACCTGACCTGGAATAAACGCTATTACTTTTTTTACTCCTGTTTTATAGTCCTTTTTATATGGTTTTACCCAGTTTGAGTTAAGAGTAGTAAATAACTTTCTCCCAGGTAAAGAACTGGTAGGGAAGTTCCGAGGCGCAGCCGCTTTTAGGGGGACATAACTTCAGTTTTTAACAGACCAAATGTTTTAGAAAATTCTTTAAAAATGTTGTTGCTCTGTGTTGCATTTTCTTCTGCTCTGGTCTAGTTTATTGACAGTTCCTTTTGCAACATTGCCCCATGTCCCCATGAATCCTATTGTCCTTTTATGTCACAGAGAAAGATCCATGAACATCCCTCTGTGTTAGATGGAGAGAGATGAGGGGGAAGAGAAAATTAAAGCAGTAAGTTTGTTCAGAGGACATGAGATTAACAGTCTGTTTACTCTCTAAGGGGAAGCCACTCCAGGGGTCTTATTGCCAAATATTTTGCCAAATATTTTATTCTCACTCTTTTTCTCTCTTTCTGTCAGGCTTAAACCTTTTTTAGATTTTGATTTTTTTATGTCACCCTTTAAACGCAGACAGAAAAGACAGTGCTATTCTTAAATAAATTAATAAATACAAGTTGATGTGAAAATCTGATCTCTGTGGGAAAGAGAAAACCACAGGATAAAAGGTTGAGGGAGGACTTAATAGCCTAATGTGGCTCTCATGGGATTGGTCAGCTGATGTGGAGGAGGGATCCTTGTGGGGGTCGATTCCAGAAAGTTACAGCTTAAATTAGGGAAGGCAAGTACTTTATAGCTGTGTTGCAGATTCATTTCTAAAGATCGGTTTATATAACCAAAAAAATATTTATTTTCAACTGTGCTCAAACACTGAAGTCCATTTCCACATCTAGCATCTGTCCATTTTATATACCAGACTGTTTTTTATAGCTCAAGAGAATTAAACAAAAGAACTGTTACACCTCTTAACATACTTCATTCAGCCTTCCTGTTATCAGCTAAAAGTGTTGCTCTCTCTCCCTTTTTGCAGCCTGAATGACCTTAAGATATGTCAATGCAGTAAACAAAGTGGTAAACTGTTCCGTATTGGACAGCATATTTAAAAACACAGTTTCAATAAAACTTCATACTCAAAATACTCTTCAAAATAAAAGTGTAAAGTTGCAAAGCTAACTTATGAGGTTTTCTGCAGAACAACAAAAAGTGACCAAACTGAGGAAGTACATGCTAAACGATGCTAAAATATGAAAGAGGTCCAGTCATCGGAGGGCATCACATGCCTCACAAGCTCTTTTAAGAAGCTATTGCCATTTACCGTCTACTAATCAATATGTCAACTTAAAGCTTGAGGTAAAAGTTACATCAGCAGGAGTTTAATTTGCAAATATAAGCATCATATAAAACAATGAAATTATTAAAGTGGACTATTTGAAAATGAGCTACAATGGTGCTATTTAAATGTATAATATGCTCTTGTTTGTCGATTCTGCCTCCCTTTTGTTCTGAAAATGAGTTTAAGCACTTGAATGGCAAACACAGCAAAGAAACAATCACTGGGTTATAAAATTTAGTGATGGTCTCTTCCGTTTGTGGAAGTCACGCTCAAATATTGATGTGGTGATAATTTATTAATGCTAAAATGCTACACATGGCAACTATAAACGATTTAGTCTGTCATCCGGGCCTTTGAGTAATGCAGGACTAAGAGATGAATATTTATGTGAATTTGGTTCCATTACTTACGTCATACTTTTCCCTGTTTGAGAGCAGACAGCTGTTATTGTTTACCTCTTCTTGCAAAGCCTTTTCTGTGGATATTTTAAAGAGCTTCATGCAACGTTTAGTGAAGAAAAGATTGTATGAAACCCTGCTGGATTCTTGTTTTATCAATGACAGCTCTAATCCTTCCTGGATAACATTTAAAGGTCATTAAAGGCATGTAGATCCATCTTAAAGTATGTCACAAGTGTCTCTTACATTAATTCCTAATCCAGGATAAGGTAACTCTACTGTATACAGAGTCCACTTCTGATTGGGTGATTAGCTTCTAATGAGTTTAAAATTCAGATACTGAGTCACCAAGAAGCCAACCTGGGTCAGAACTAAGCCTTTTGAGCTTTCCAATGGCATTTAATCTGCCCAATTTATATTATAACAGAATAGAATAGACAAAATATAATAGAATAGAATAGAAAATCCATTTATTGTCCCACAATGGGGAAATTTTGGTGTTACAGCAGCAGCAAAAGATTATAACCAAAGTCGTCACACAAACGTGGACTTAAAAAAGTATATAAAAACAAAATAAGTAACAAGAGTTAGGAAAATAAACAAATAAAATACTTTACTGTACAGTGTTTTTACAATATAAGTACTGTGTATCTGGGGAATAAATAACATACAGCTGTGGACATTTTTACAGTAATGTAATATTAAAAACATCCATTTCAAAATCAGAAAGTATCCTACTTTTCTCTTTAGATTTAGTAGTTTGTTTAGCTTTATTGATGTTTTTTTTAACAATTAATTACATCATTAGTAAGCATACATAAGTGTATTTAATAATAAATAAAATCACTAATCTCTCATGATTAAATATACAGCATTTCCTTTCCTCGATAAATGTGTAATAAAATTTGCTACATGAAATAAATGATGAAACCTTCAGATTATTTTTTCATAATCAAGCTTGCTTAACCATTTATATGTATTTTTTTTGTTTGTTTTCATGAATTTGCTGTTATTGATTTTTATTCTCTTAATACAAAGTATTATATTGTAAAACACTCTACAGTACAACACTTTTTTTAACATTGTGTGACCACTTCTACTATGATCTTTTTGCTGCTTTAACACCACAATTTCCCCGTTGTGCGACAATAAAGGGATTTTGTATTCTATTCTATTCTGCTCTGTGATCCATGTCTTGAAAAGTTCCAGACTAATAACATTTATTTGAAAGATTATTATGAGGCTAAGTACCAACAACTGGTTCAGATAGACAGAACTGGGTAATTTGATTTCTAGTTTATTGCAATTTCTCCTTGTTTGCTGCAGTTTTCTGCCAGACTTAAAGCCTGGGAGAATCCCAGCCATCTGTATATCCCAGCGGCTGCCAAAGTGCATCGATAATATTACGGAATAATCAATGTTTAGGGGAATCCACTTAAGTGCTGCCTATTCATGTCCTGTATGTTTCACATTACAAACATTGCCAGTTCATTTGGAGCTTCCAGGCAGGGCTTTGGCGAGAAAACACCAAAATATTAGGGCTAATATTTCTCTAATGTTTATTTGCTAATGCCACATTCGAGAAATAGACAGAAGAGGTTAATGTCTGCTGTATCCTCCTCCTTTGGGGATGCTCTGTTCCAGCAGAGGCTAGCGACCATCATTCCCTCAGACAGAAAACATTAAGGTATACTTGCACCCATCAGCACTTTCACTGGAAACACAGCAATGTTATAATGATGAACCAAGTTCAAAAACACCCCACTCTCTCTCCATCTATTCTATTCCATCGGTCTCTCCCTCTTTAGATAGAGGCCTCTATGCACCATTAACTCAGGGCAATCCATCATCTGTCTTTTTGTCCAGTGGGCTGTAACATACTGTTACTGTTACAGACTCTGATACAAGCCATTAGCAGGGATTACACTGTTCATCAGGTACAATGAGGAGCTAAACTGTTTAACTGTTGCAACTCTGTATTAGGATTTATTCGGATTGAACTGCATAAAAATCCTGCAGAATTAAAAGGCTCTTAACATTTTAAACATGGAAACGTAAACTAAGAAACATTATAATGACATATAGGACTTCTATCTATCATCCACATTTTATTTAAACTAAAGTTATTCTATAAAAATGCACAAATTTAAGAAAACGTAACAGTCTCGTTTACTTTTAGTAAACTGGATGTGTTTAGTGATATGAATCAGAATAAAAATTGCAAATGCTGTGAAAAAAATGACCCAAAATGTCAACTTTATACAAGAAAGTTCAGAATGGGTGTGCAACTTAATTACACATCTAAACTGCAAAGGAAGACACCTTAAAAGCAACATATTTTTAAAGCTTGTACAAAATAAATCATACATATTTTAAAGTAGCTGAAAAGTAATTGATATTGTCCCTAGAGTCAGCAGCAATTCGATGAATCTCTCTTTATTGAGATATATAAATTAGTGATATTAATACATTTAATCCTAGAGACTGAACAAGTCCTGTTTTTTTTGTTTTTTTTCCATGGACTTATGTAAGAAGCAAGCAGCAACCAGTCAAGCAGTGAAACAATCCAGGACCAAATGGCTTAGGGAGAGTCTATAAATCCTTTAGGCAAAGAGGCTAAACGCTGCTGCACTTTGTGGATTGCAGACAGAATGGATAAGCAGGTGTTTAATGATTAGCATGAGGCTGAGAGGAAACATGCTGATGCTGCCATACATGAGCACGCTTTAAAAGCCACTTTAAAAAGGTCTCAGATACATGGCTGTCCTTCAGAATAACAGACGTCCTGCGGTGGCAAAGCTATCAGGATCTTAAGTCTATCTTGTTTTGTAATCCTCTTCTGAAGAGTTGCAGCGGCTTTGGCACATGTTTGGCTGTTTTGTTTTGAAGTGCAGCAACTTTACCATAGAGTAAAGTGTCATTTCAACAGATTTTTCTAAAACCATACGTTGAATTTAAACAAAACAGAAATGCAACAACCCCTACATAAAACTGAAGAAATGCTTTCCAGGAACTCTTGGCAACTTTCACATATAATCTTTTAATAATTTGATCTTCTTTATTAACAACTTTGTGATGTTTATGACTCTCGTTAGTGGCTAATCAAACACAAATAAAGTCCCCAGGTTTACGACAACAGAGGCACATGAACAATAAACTTGTACATCTGTGGAATCCCCTAAAGCAAACACTGGTGTTTCCTGAATCCTACACTGAGCTGTGCTATTGTATACGACTCAATGAGAGGCTGCTCAAACATCCATGTGCACTGCACACCAGGCTGCCCATAAATTATTGACAACGAGACAGTGCCAAGGAATTCATGCGATCCTCTGCACTTTGCGTCACCTAAATACCATCCTTTTCCACCTCCCTGCTTTCTAGCATCCAGTAACAACTACTTTTTGGTCAACAATTTAACAACTAGCTATTATTTCTTCTGCATGAACCAGTAGGCAGTGCCTCACCTTTCCTTATCTGTTTAATTACTGTATATGAGAAACATTTATAAAAGAGAAAGAACAGCAGCAGTGGGCTTGAAAGAAGAGCTAGAAGACATACTGCACACCAGTAACCCTTTAATCCACTGGTGGAAGGAAGTAAGCAAGTGGGAAAACACTTCCTGTTCCTGTTTGAGTTCATTAACTCATCTGGAAGGTTTACATAAACACATTCCTGCTTGTATGTAAAGAAGTGAGACAGAGATCAATTCTTTCAGTAGTTTTTTCCACATTTCATTTAACCTATGAGCTCCTAACCCAAACATAAAGGACCGACACTCTGGGATGCCCTGGTATTGTTACATCATATTTTCTCCATTGCATTCTCGATATCTTCACAGTGATCTAATTAATCCTGAGTGTGAGCTTTTGACAATGGGATGGTTTAAAAGTTGCTGTTTGCATCGCTCATAAGAGCTTACTTTCCAAAAGAAGATTTGTCAGACTCACCACCGGTAAGTGAAAATGGGAACGAGCACGAAGGACGGTCTTATGCAAACATACACTATATTGCCAAAAGTATTTGCTCACCTGCCTTGACTCACATATGAGCTTAAGTGACATCCCGTTCCTAATCCATAGGGTTCAATATGACGTCGGTCCACCCTTTGCAGCTAGAACAGCTTCAACTCTTCTGGGAAGGCTGTCCACAAGGTTTAGGAGTGTGTTTATGGGAATTTTTGACCATTCTTCCAGAAGCGCATTTGTGAGGTCGCACACTGATGTTGGACGAGAAGGCCTGGCTCTCAGTCTCCGCTCTAATTCATCCCAAAGGTGTTCTATCGGGTTGAGGTCAGGACTCTGTGCAGGCCAGTCAAGTTCATCCACACCAGACTCTGTCATCCATGTCTTTATGGACCTTGCTTTGTGCACTGGTGCACAGTCATGTTGGAAGAGGAAGGGGCCAGCTCCAAACTGTTCCCACAAAGTTGGGAGCATGGAATTGTCCAAAATGTCTTGGTATGCTGAAGCATTCAGAGTTCCTTTCACTGGAACTAAGGGGCCAAGCCCAGCTCCTGAAAAACAACCCCACACCAGAATCCCCCCTCCACCAAACTTTACACTTGGCACAATGCAGTCAGACAAGTACCGTTCTCCTGGCAACCGCCAAACCCAGACCCGTCCATCAGATTGCCAGATGGAGAAGCG
This sequence comes from Cyprinodon diabolis, assembly GCA_030533445.1. Taxonomy (NCBI): domain Eukaryota; kingdom Metazoa; phylum Chordata; class Actinopteri; order Cyprinodontiformes; family Cyprinodontidae; genus Cyprinodon; species Cyprinodon diabolis. The sequence continues at coordinate 8,809,757 of CM060085.1, forward strand.
CGATTCGTCACTCCAGAGAACGCGTCTCCACTGCTCTAGAGTCCAGTGGCGGCGTGCTTTACACCACCGCATCCGACGCTTTGCATTGCACTTGGTTATGTATGGCTTGGATGCAGCTGCTCGACCATGGAAACCCATTCCATGAAGCTCTCTGCGCACTGTTCTTGAGCTAATCTGAAGGCCACATGAAGTTTGGAGGTCTGTAGTGATTGACTCTGCAGAAAGTTGGCGACCTCTTCGCACTATGCGCTTCAGCATCCGCTGACCCCGCTCCGTCAGTTTACGTGGCCTACCACTTCGTGGCTGAGTTGCTGTCGTTCCCAAACACTTCCATTTTCTTATAATACAGCTGACAGTTGACTGTGGAATATTTAGGAGCGAGGAAATTTCACGACTGGATTTGTTGCACAGGTGGCATCCTATCACAGTTCCACGCTGGAATTCACTGAGCTCCTGAGAGCGACCCATTCTTTCACAAATGTTTGTAAAAACAGTCTGCATGCCTAGGTGCTTGAATTTATACACCTGTGGCCATGGAAGTGATTGGAACACCTGATTCCAATAATTTGGATGGGTGAGCAAATACTTTTGGCAATATAGTGTATCACCAGAATGATTGACAATTAGGAGGACCACTTATTTTGATGATCCACCCAGAAAAAGAACATCCTCCACTATACCTTAAAGCTTATTTCATTTTAATGAAAAAAAAAATAAGAGGCAAGTGTGTACTTAGCTGTAGTACCTCTTAATTCTGAGATTTCAGTTCAACTGTAAAGGAACTAAACAAACATATTAAAGGTGGACAACTTCTGTCCTTCTGCATGCAGCAAACCTAACCTGCAGAGTCACTGCCAATGATCTCTTTATGCAACAACCAAGGCCATCACTCTGCTTATTTAGCTAATGGTGAACTTGCAGCTGAGAGCGGTGATGGAAATAAATATCCGACTACAGTTTACTAGATTAAATCAGAAAATCATTGCAGCTTTGATGTAAATAAATCACCATCATTGCGCCTTGTTTCACATTAGCCCTTTGAAATTGTGTGTAGACTAAATAGGCATATCTATTGAACTCAAGTGCATTGTGCCTTTCTTTTGCTTTGCTGTGCAACAGACATTCAATTTATCAGCATGACAGATGGCGTTGTGTCTGATTAATTCTAAGGCAGCTAATGACGACTAAGTTTTGTTTTTAACGATAAATCTCATTCTTTGTTAATTTAACAATCTGAATGACTAATTCTCCTTCAAAGCTCTTTCATTTCTTTCCCCCTATAGTCAAATGTTGCATTTTATAACACTTCAGCATCAAGGCAAAATAAAGGGAGAAAGTCAATAGATCTGGAAAATTAACTGATTGTTCCTTGTTTGGGGCTTGTCATGATTAATACATCAAATGCTAGAAGGAAAGGTCAATACCTCAAATACATTAAAACTAGTGGCTCCGACTACCTTTGGCCCATCAACGACAAGCAGCAGCAAGCACTTTGAAGGCATTTATGTGCAAGTCTGATAACAAAAGGAAAATTATTTTGATGCATTAACAGAGATATTTCTGTTACTCATTTTTGTTGGATCCAGAATCATCATACATAAACACACAGCCATACAAAAGGCAGATAAGATAAGAAACGACAGCAGGGAGGTTAGAGAAAAGCAAAAATTAGGCTACATAAGAGTGTATAAACACTCCAAACTGCGAAAACTGAAATTTAATTTCTTATCCAAACAAATAAAGCGTTATTAAAACATTAACATATCATAACTTGGCTTTTTTTAAGAACTGTTAATAACATTTCTAAGTTGGTCTGCCTTCTGATTCATGTTTTTAAGTTTTTATAATCACATCACACAAAACAGACCACATTCAGACCAACAAGTCCAGCAAAATGGGATCAGATTATGGGAAAATAACTAACATTAAAACCCTTAGTCAGCTAATTCAATTTATTTTAAACAGTTTAGTAAAACCGCTGACATTTATTTTATTGTAATTAAATAGGCATCAATGTAGGTTTTTCCCCCCATGTTTTTAATTAACTCTGTTGTTTTTTTTTCCACATAAAAAAAAAGACATGTAATCTATATAAAAAGTTTGAGGCTGTGATTAATTTGATACTTTGTTAAAACATTGCAGAAGTTACTAAGAGATTAGGTGTCTTTTAAAAAATGTTAAAAGGCATATTTCTGTCATAAACCAAAAGAAAAGTCAATATTTTTCAACCTCCCAGGTCTACAGATATTCCACCAGTTAGTTATTTAAAAGAAAATATAATTATCGTAAATGTTGGTATTTTCACCAGGATACTAAACTGCTGAAAATCGTTTTAGCCATACATCAGGATTTGCTTCAGCTTTCTTCTCAGAATGTTTTATTTTACAGTGTACTATATCTCCATCTTGTTAACAGGCCCACCCTTTCCCTGTTATGCTTCATATGATTTGACATCTAGCATTTTTAAAAATAGCAGTTTATGATTTTTTTAGAGGAACTGATACTAAGCAGAGTGAATGTAAAATAACCTGAAACAAAAGACCCAAAATACCAAAGGCTGTAGGGAGTTCCGAATACCTGGGTATTTATGTCAATAACAAACTGGACTGGACTTATAAAGCAGATGTCCTGTATAAGAAGGGCCAGAGCCGCATCCACCTCCTGAGGGGGCTGTGATCCCTTGGAGTGAGCAGGCCCCTGCTTAAAACCTTCTATGACTCTGTGGTGGAATCATCCCTCCTTGACTCTGTTGTCTACTGGGCCCCTGGCAGCGCAGAGTGGGACAGAAAGAGACTGAACAAACTGGAGAGAAAGGCTGTTTTTGTCCAAGGCTGCACTCTGGACTCAGTGGAGGAAGCGGCTGAGATGAGGATGCTGTCCAAGCTTACATCCATCATGGACAACACCTTCCACCTTCTGCAACAGACTGTAGCGGAGCTGATCAGCTCCTTTAGTGAAAGACTTTTACACCCTGTTTATAAAAAGGAGCGCTACTGCAGGTCATTCATCCCTGCTGCAACTACTCTACAATATGACAGTACAACGGCAATAACTTGTGCAATGTTTAATGTGCAATAACTATTTGATACCCTGTGCAATAACTATAAGAAAAGAAGAAAGAAGATGGTGCGCAAAAAGGGGAAAAGGTGCATGGAATAAATATATATACGCATCTATATAAATACCAATGTAAACACCATGTGCACTATCCCTGTGTAATAATCATGTGGATGTATTGTTTATACTGTATATATCCCATGCATCTTTTTCTTCCGTTGACACGTTATTCTTTTCTAAACTATTTGAGCTGATGTAAATTTCTTCACTGTGAGATCAATAAAGTCAATCAATCAATCAATATATTAGGGTTAATTTAACCACAGAATATTTTTTGTATATTTATGCAAAAGTAGAAACAGCTACAGGTATAAGGAGAAACAGATCGGTCTCAGTTAGCTATGAGAAATGATTTATTTCAGTGCTTCAATGAAGAGGAGTAATCCAAAAAACAAGAACTTTAGTGCTGGATCCAAGCATATTAATGGAAGGTTAAGTGGAAGGAAACTATGTGCAAACTAGGACTTAAACAATTAATCTAATTAATTGTGATTAATCAATTATTGAAATAATTGGCAACTAATTTAGTAACCCGATTGTTTACTGGAGTATTGAGACTGTAAAGAGTGCCTTTAGCTGACAGGGCAACCCACTTAGAGCAGTTCAAGACTGTGAAAAACTATATAAACATTTTTGCATTAAAAAAAGCCTGTCAATATTCTCTATCTAGAACCCCCCAAGTGGAAAAGTTTGAGTTTCACCTGGTTTAATTTCATAAAAAGTGTTCTTTAAAGAATCTTTGGCTATCCGATTATTAATCTAAAAAAGAATTAATCGATAAGCAAACTAATCCTTGTTACTTTTAATTTTTTTCATTTAAAAAACTTATGTTTTTCTTGTATGGTAGCTAAAATGTGGCAAAGATACAGCTAAAACTGCCCAATGTCTTGTGTTATCACACTGCTTAACCAGGGACTCAGTAGAGTCTCACCTGGGCTGAAGAGAAAATGAAGCAGGCTGTTTCAAAGTTCTCCTCTCAGACCAAATTAACGTTTAAAATTCATATAAGACCCTGGAGTAAACAGACCCACGCTGTTTGAGTGACCAGTCGGTGATTATCTAGGGAGCCATGTCCTCTGCTTGTTCTGATCTCTTATGTTTGATCAAGTTCAAAGTAAGACGGCCCTTTAACAGGAAATCTTAAAGCAATTCAAGCTTCCCTTTGCAGACATTGCAGACATGCTATTGTCGATTTGTTAATCTTTTGTTTCCATTTGGACGTGACACTTGTCAAAAGCCCCGATAACTGATTTAATGGTAGTATAAACACTTAATGCATATCAAATTGATAGGGATGCACATGTATAAAATTCAAAACAGAGGTAATAACACAATTAACATAATAGAAAACCTAGTTAGATGCAATTATCCTGATCTTGAAGATTATTAAAGCTGTTATAGTTTATTGATAACTATTTTCACAACGTTTGCAACTGGAGTGAAAAAAACAAAAGCAAATTCCAGCACTTATGTAGCTCTTTGAAAACTCTCTGACTAATTTATAAAAAATAGAAACTAACAAGAAGAAGGAACAAGCGCAGCTTCGTGCTTTGTGAAGAAGTGCAGCGGCTCGACATGCTACAGTGAACACATTCTGGTCTCCTCCAGCCTGAACACAGGAGACAACCACGAAACTTTGCAGCTTTGAGAGTCGCAATTTTAAAGTGAGCTACTAGCTTACATAACGTCCTCTGCTATCAAACTAATCGGAAGTGGCAGCATCAGAGGAGGCTTTAAGGACCACATGAAGAAGGCTCTGTATAACTGAGAAATGACTAACCAGGTGTGTTTGGATCATCCACATCACCACAGCCTGAATTCTCTCTTATTCTCTTCTGTATTCAACCCATTTAATATCCATTCCACTGTTATATGGATTGACAGCACTACCTTCTCACTCGCTTCTAAACATGGATTTTTTTTCTCTTTAGTGCTAATATTACAGGCTTGGTGATCACCAGATGCATCTCAGGTTACATTTTAACTGCAAAAGTTCAACAAGGTATTTTCTTATTACATCTAATTTAGTTCATTTTATTGCTCCACTATTGTGAAATCCTGGTTTTACTGCTGGAGAAGATCAGTCACGCCCGATATCTCTGGCTACACCAGACAAGTTTCAACTTCACTGCATAAAAATTTAGGGATGCAGACTGCTTTGAAAAGAAAAAACGCAATTAAAATCAGCTAATAATGCCAAGGTTAAACAAGGATTTAAAACTTGCTGAAAAATGTCCCATTAGAACATAACTTTGTTTTAAAGCCGCTCTAGGAAATACTAGAGTACTATCATTCCGCTGGAGCGACGACTATTTGACTGTAAGGTGGGTTGTCAAAAATTTCAATACTGCAAAAGGTGTTCATACCAATTTGGCATGGTATCATTGCTAAAAAAGAAATGATGCTTGCATATTTTTGCTATTTATAGATTTTAGATTATTTTCACATTAAATGTAAATTATTTCTACCTAAAAATACTGTTGATTTGTTTTATATTTGGGTTATTTATTTTGCATGTATTTGCACAATTACTTAAATAATAGAATCTGTGATTCAGTTGAGAAAGAATGTTTCATTTTAAAATTGCATAAGATACGTTTTTCATGTTATTATATGTTTTTATGCCCTTAATTATTTGGCTTTTTTTTTTGTTATATAATATTAAAAATCGAGGGTATCAAAATCAAGTTTGGAATTATAGCATCATGATAACCTCTATTCTAAGGGAATATTACTATACGATTATAGTAATCACTGTGTTGTATTGTTCTAGAGGCAATGGGAATAACTCTTACTGTTAAGTGTAAAATTAAAGAAATTTGATTATCTGCTACATTTTTTTTTTTAGATTGGTAATAAAGTGATAATATAACAACTAAACCTCTCAACAAAAAGCTGAGAGGAACGCTACGTTTACTTTATCATACAATAAGAATCTCCTATTCCCCCACGGCTAACTTAAACTGCTTATTTGTAAAGGATTACCAGGGAAGAAATTATTTTAAAGTACCTGGAAACCCCTAGAAATCCCTTCGATCTCTTCAGTAAATTGCCATCTTATTGCTTTTTAAATAAAGTATAATTTTCCAGAAGTGCTCAGAGCCCTCCATATTACCCACAGTTCCCAGTATTGACTGGATGACTCATAAAACCCCCATCACTGACTAATGGAAAGGTATTCTGAAAATTTGCTGCAATGCAATCTGTTTTGTTTTATCCTAACCTCCACGGCAGAACCAATTACAGGCAGAGCTAATCAGCATCCCACATCCTATCACTCACTACCCCCACTTTGCATGCGTCTGGCTCCATTTCAGCCTGCACACAGCAGGGATTTTATTTAATCAGCTAGTTGCAACAGTTGGGAGGCTGTGTCTAAGCCTCGGGTGAGCATGAAGCCGGGGTAAGAGACCTCTACGGCTCTTCGTTTTAGAAGAGCTTGCTCTTTTTGGATTACTGTCAGACGCATTACACTGGAGTCTAATGTAACCCGCACCCATGAAGGCTGGCTGCTCCACCTCTGTCCATTGATTTGACTGGCAGGAAGAAAACAACTGGATTACATAATTCATGTGACTGCTCCCATTTGTAGATTTGCTTGACTCTGAAAGGGCCAAAACAACCGAGTGATAATGGAGCACAAGCATGTCCTGTCATGATAGACTGTAACTGGTTGGATGACTCCACCCTTTAGTTATTAAAACACCAAAATAGCGCTCACAGTACCTCCTTTGCTTGCAAATGTAACAGTTTGTCCTAAAGCATGTCTAGTACGGCAAGCAAGAGGAAAATAACAGAACCAGGGCACTGAAAAAATGTTTGCACTGATAACTCTGGGACATAAATAGAAAATTGTCCCATTATTTTTCTTTAACAGAAGTTGAATTAAATTCCTAAAATAAATCAAATATTCTAATATTATGTGTTGATTTGCTCAGTCTAGGTTCTCATAACTACTGACAATTTTTTTATACCTCATTAGCCATAGCTCTTTATGTATTTAAAGTTGAAGCATCCCCACGCATGATTTTTCCAATACCGTGCTTGACAGTGGGGGTGATGTATTCTAGTTGTTCGGGGTTTCTTTTTTGCCACTCTTCAGTAAACTGCCCTTTATGAAGTAGTTTTAAATCTAACAAAAAATAAGCAAACTACATGATTATACTGTCATTCATACGGAAGAGGATTAGGGCCACAGAAAAAAATGTAAAAAGTTAACTGATTTTTTTATTTTATTTCTGTATAATGTAAGAAAAAAGTCAGAATTTGGACTAAAATCTCAGAATTCTAACTTAAATCTCAGAATTCTGACTTTAATCTCAGAATTCTGACTGAATTCTGAAAGGTTACCATCAAGCCGTAGCCATGTCTGCTTTAGGAACTAAATTAGCTCTCTTGTTTTAATCTCCTTCTACTCTTCTATTTATGAAATAGCATCACAGAGGACCCATCAGGCACGTAGAAAGTCGCCCAATTCCGTCATTTTCCACCCATGTGTTGCTGGCCCTCCAAAACAACTCAAATCTTTGTCAGTGAAGCTGAGTGCTCCCACATCTCCTCCTTCATGGTGCCCATCTGCATTCAAATTCTGAGATTAAAGTCAGAAATCTGAGAAAAAAAGTCAGAAATCTGGGAAAAAAAGTCAGAAATCTGAGAAAAAAAGTCAGAAATCTGAGAAAAAAAGTCAGAAATCTGAGAAAAAAAGTCAGAAATCTGAGGAAAAAATCAGAATTCTGAGATTAAAGTTTAAATCTGAGATTAAAATCAGAATTGTGAGATTAAAGTCAGAACTTTTTTTTTTCCCCAGTGGCCCTAATCCTCTACCATACATTCATATACCAAAGCAGGGTGTATAAAGTATTATTTGATTTTTAATAAAACTCAATAAGGTGCATCAAAGCTGCAGCTCTTTAAATGGTTTCTAGACTAAGAAAATTGGTATTATGGATTGAATAAACAGAGGACATCAAAGCCGGTTTGGAAATCGTTACATTATACTTTAGATTTAATGCAAAGTTTTGTTTTTTAAGTTTATTTCAACTGTGGATGGATACAAAGAGTTGTTATCTTGTTTAGAATAATCAGGCTTAAACGGTGCGTGTTTTCACCCACGAGTGAAACTTAATCCTCGAGTAAAGTGTGTCCACAGAAGCCAACACCATCCGAGTTTTATGTTTTTCCATTTGTTGGGTTTGTAATCTGCATTAAATGCGTAAAAACTTACATATCGGTTGATGAGAGTCCGAAGGGTGCTGAAATCCATCCCCATCCTGCTCCTATTCCCTCTGCAGACTCTTCGCCTTGTGATCGTGTGAAGCTTATTTCCCTTCTGTAGCCGATTTTCTCTTCATATGTCTTTCTCTGTCCATGACTCTCAGGCTTGTTTTCTTTTAAGTAGAAATAGGGCTTGGTCCCAAAAATCCCGCTTCCGACACAGTAGACCTGTTCTCACCTTTGGAGACTGGAAGAAGATTGTGAAGTAGTGGGAGGAAACTGAAAGGGGAGCGTCTGTTAGTGAGCTGTACCCAGAGAAAGTCAGCTGTCCTCCGCTCCCCTCTACCTGAGCGCATGCACTGATAATCCTCTAGTCTCGCGCAGCGGCCAAAGCAGATTTTCTGTCATGTACGTCACGCGGAGCCAGGTGGTGCCTCTGGCCGGGGTTGGGGCGCATGCGCGCTCTATCGTTTTCGGCGGGTCATTGATTAGTTGTTTCAGTTAATTACAGCCTATCGATTTGTTGGGATGCCCACCTACAGGTGCATCTCTATAAATCAGAATATAAGAGAAAAAGTATATATATATAGGTGAAATACACAAAGTATATTTTATATAGAAATTAAATATTTCAAATTAAATATAACAATTGAATTTTTTTTAAGCAAATACCTCCTAAAATACTGCTAAAACTACTGGCAAAATAATTTTTACTCCTATTTTTATAACGCTGTAAAGACTGAAGACAGTATTTGAAAATAAAAGCCCCTCAGGGAATCCCCGGATTACTTTAATTTCAATATCAATGAAGTGCTATTATTTTTGGCTGTGTGGGCACATTAAATGTCCTACTGGTAATAAAATTACCATCCTCATAATGCTTGTATGGCCATAGAAATCAAGGCATTAAGTGATCTATTATTATCTAGGCTGCTCTGACTTTTATGGCTGCGAAAAAACTAGTAAGAGCGACATCACACAAATCTTCCTGCATTTTATACAAACTATAAAATGATTGCTTGCTCTACACTTTTCATGGTCTCTTCATTTTAAATGGTATCGAGTAATAGCCTAATTTTATGACAAACCAAATATCTGAGATTTCATTGGCTGTAAACATGAATGATCAGCATACAAATAGATGCTTAGAACAGATTGCTAAGTTTTTAATAGATGTACAATATGCAAATGTAGCTGTCTTTATCTAGATAGATTATATAAACTGAGTCTCAAATAAAATTATGAATCCATTTGCCATAAAAATCAAGGTAAGATTAACTCAATGTGTACCAAGTGTTTTTTTATTCCTTTATTTACTGAATGATATCTTATGAAAATTTTGCTTATCATTAATGAATACAAACCAGATTTTAGAGGATAATCATTTTCCTTCCTGACCCTGTTAACTGGAAACTTCTCCGTAGCATGATACTGCCCCTGCTATGCTTAACAATGAGGATGGGGAATTCAGGGTGATGTGCAATGGTAAACTATTAAATAACACTAATTAAACTATTATATAAACTATTTTGCTAATGATGTGAAATTTTGTGTGTTACAAAAACAAGGACAATTATTTCAGTGCACAGCTGGGTTGATAATTTGGTTTCTGATTATTTCACATAAAAGCTGCATCTTATCTCCGTAGGTCTCATCTTTAATACTACTAAAAATCTGATAATTAAGTGCATTTATCAGGGAAATATGTTGCCGTACTCCTGAAACATTCTGTACAATTAAAAAACATTCATTTTTTGGCAAATGTGGGTTTGTTTATTGTTGTTGTTGTTTTTTTGTTTTGTTTTGTTGTTTCCTCTTTTTAATGGGACAATTTACCAAAATAAAGTGACTGATTGATTGATTTATTTTCCATGTTTGGTTAAAAGAAAAAACAATGAAATAAAACATGATTTAAAGAAAAAATTCCCTTTTTTTTAATGAAATATTAGACCATATATGCTTTATATCAATAATGGCAGTACTAATGCATTTGTCATACATAATATATAACCTTCAAACTCAATCCATAGCCATTCAACTTTCCTTAATTTGGAGTTTAATAATTAACCAAACTCTTGATGCTAACAACACAAAATTGAAGCAATCATGCGCAAATAGTTTATAAGGAATGTGAAATGCTACTAATTAAGATTAGTTTAAAATATTCTCATACACTTTTGAATAAGTATTACTTTTGCTAATTCGAAACCCATTAAACTAATGTTGCTTTAATTTTTTATAATAATTTATTATATTAGTGGTTAGATATTTTACATGCAATATTCTGTTACTAGCTAGAAATTGTAAACAACATTCTTGTGGCTCAAGATCATAGTGGAACTAAAGACAATTCTACCTTGTTTCAAGGGGGAAGTATTTTCGTTAAAAAGTCCGTCCTCTGTTCCTTCGATACGCTTTCGGCGGGTTCGGATGAATCACTTGTAAAGTTTAGTAATAGAGCACGAACTACTTCTTGTTATTCACTTCAAAATAAAACCTGCCAAGGTTATTGAACAAAACAGACAATAAAATCAATGAAACATAAACCTTCCCTCATAACAATATCAGGGACGGTTTGTGCAGATTTTATTTCAATCATTTCTGACATGTTTGGAAAAAAGGGTTCTATAAATAATATAAGACACAAGACATTTAGTTAAGTTTTAATTTTATTTGTTTGAGGAAAACTGTTTAAAGATCGTTTTAAGTTAGAATTTTGAGTGCAATTTTTAGTGTATCATTAATTGATTCAATATGTCTTGCAATAGAGCCAGTTTATTTAAATGTTGAGCATCTGTTTGGAATCAATTTCAATAATTTATTCTGTCATTTTATAAAAAATAAAATCTTGAAGCATTTTATGCAGTGTTTATTCTGTTTTCTTGGAATTTTATTGGACAGAATTTTTCAATTATGTCTGTTAGTGTTGGGCTCTATGTACGCAAGAGGATTAGGGCCACTGAAAAAATAAATCAAAGTTAACTGATTTTTTAATTTTATTTCAGTTTAATATGGTAAAAATGGAGAATTCTGACTTTTTTCTCAGAATTCTGACTTTAGTCTCAGAATTCTGACTGAATTTTGACAGCTAACAAACATGTTAGCATCAAGCCGTAGCCATGTCTGTTTTAGAGACCTAACTAGCTATCATGTTTTAATCACCCATTGCTCTTCTATTAATGAAATAGCATCACCGAGGACCTCTCGGGCACGTAAAAAGTCACCTAATTCAGTAATTTTTCACCAATGTGTTCTGATCAAAAGTCAGAATTCTGAGATTTAAGTCAGAATTCTGAGAAAAAAGTTAGAATTCTGAGGAAAAATCAGAATTTATTAATTTTTTTTTTCCCAGTGGCCCTAATCCTCTTTCATAGCTATAGTACTATGATCTGACGTCTGCAGTGGTTTAAAAATTCTGAGATTAAAATCAGAATTCTGAGATGAAAGTCTGAATTCTGAGAAAAAAGTTAGAATTCTGAGATTAAAATCAGAATTCTGTTTTTTTTTTTTTTTTTTTCAGTGGCCCTAATCCTCTTCCGTACCTATGGTACTATGATCTGACGTCTGTGCTCTTATTTTGAAAGGATCCGGTCTCATTCTTTCTGCGCCATGCTAGCATGACCCTCTTAGTCAAAATGGCGTTGCTAGAATTGGGAGGCTGCAGTTAGTTCACATCCATCTAACGTTTATATTATTTAGGGAGCAATAAACACGATATCCACGGACACTATGGCGAGTCTGGACCAGAAATCTCCCAATGTTCTGTTGCAGAGCCTGTGCTGCAGGATCACAGGGAAAAGCGAAGGTACGTCAGTTACCGCTAGCTTGACCGCCTTCTTATCATACCGGAGCTTTTAGAAGGAAACTCCCATTGTAAAAATTGTAATTTTGTTTTAACAAACAACATATTTATCTGTATGTATCCTAAGCACACAACAAATACATCAAACAATTCGTCAATATAAACCGGAAGTTTCGGCATGATTTTTTTTGCCCGACCTGTCACTGACCATGAATAATTTAAGGTTTTCGACGCTGAACTCTTTCAGCTGTAGCGGCATAAAACCGTTTAAGCTCCCGGAGATCAGCCAAGAGGAACTCTTTTAATACTTGTTTTTAATATATAACATTTTGGTTAGTAGAGACAGGCGGCACGTAGAGATCTCGTTCCCAATCCCGCTTCCCAGATGTTGGTGTAATTTAATGCCCTGAATGCTGATGGGATGGTTTGAAGGTTAATCCATTAACCAGTACAATTATTAATAATTTAGAGCGATCAGGCAGATTAAAGGAAAGCGTGCACCCACTCTGGATGTATTTGCATTCTGCTATCTGCAGGCCCCTGCAGGGAGGCAGATATCCCACATCAGATGTCATCATGGCATAGAACCCATAGAAATATTTACATTTAATAAAGTTGCAACTGAAAACTTTCATCAGTTTTATTTGAGTAGTGCATATTTGTGAAGCGGTGGAACAGTTATAAGTGGTTTAGAGAAGATCGGTATTTAAATCCTGAGTTTTGGAGCCATTGCAAAGCATGCAAAAGCTGTAATGTTAGGATTTCCCTTATAGCTTGGGCTGTGTCCTGATTGTCAGGCAGTAGGAAGGTGAAACTTTGCTCTTTTCTAAAGTTGTTTGCACCCTTCTTTTCGTCTACTCTGATGAGCCTCCCTGATCCTGGTGAATAAATGCATCCCCACATCATGATGCTGCCAACACCTTGTTTCACTGTAAGGAAGGTGTGGTCTGGTTTGCGTCCACATTGATTTTTGTATTAAACAAGAAACTTACATTTTGATTTTTTTCTGAGTTGAGTACATTTTTCCCAATGTTTCATGTGTCTCTACACTTGTGTCTTAGCCCAACTATTATTCAGCATTGAATAATACATAAAGGTCGGACATTGGTTTTTTTTGCAGCTCCTCCATAGTTTGCTTGAGCCTCTTTGTGACGTGATTTGTTTGAACGAATGAGGGGAAAAAATATTCCTGCCCAAACATTTACTCTGTTCTTAATTTGTTGTTTTTGTTTTCATATTTTTTATGTTTTAATAATGATTTGATTGAATTAAGCTCAGCTCTGGATCAAATCCACTCTGTTCTTATTACTCTAAATTCTTAAAAATATTAAATAATTAAACAAATCTATATGAAAACATAACTTAGGCTGAAAGGTCTTTGTTTTTAGAATTAATAATGTCCTATAGAGGATTAACAAGACAAATACTGAACAATTTAGAGGTTGTGTCTCCAGTTAAATCATGGTTGAGTTAAGATCTGGTCAGTGAAGTGTAGTTTAAGGAAGCATATATTCAGCTCTTTTCTAGAAAATCTTGAAGGAACATTTACAGCCTCCTTTGTGAGCTTCATCTCAAGCACATTTGGGTTATGCAGTAATATGATACAAAGCACACCAGAATGACCACGGTTGTTTTGCTCAAAAAGCAAAATAAGGATTTTAAAGTATTTATCTTTAAGAAATGAACTGCTCTGAAGGGGTGAAATGCTGCTGTTCAGTGACTGGTTGTTTGTTTCTACAGCGGAAGTGGCGCATCAGTTTCAGTATGCTGTGCGAGTCATTGGCAGCAACTATGCCCCCACCATTGAGCGAGACGAGTTCCTGGTGTCAGAGAAGATCAAGAAGGAAAGTAAGGTCATCACTTGGAATGTTATTGAATGAAAATGCATTTATAATGTGGACTGCATGCCAAGCGCTAGCATTCTTCAAATCATAATAATAATTTAACTTCATTGATCTCACATTGGAGAAATTCCCCTCTGCATTTTACCCATGCCCTTGAGGAGCAGCGGGCTGTCATTGTGCAGCACCTAGGGAGCAGTGTGGGGTTAAGGGTCTTGCTCAGGGACCCAGAGTGCAGGCTGTGGGGATATTACCGGGTACTTGCACCCTTCTCAAAGCACAAGCGCACTGCTCTAACCACTAGACCATCACTCCCCTGAATCATGGCATCCATATGGTACTTGGCATCAGATGTGACAGCCTAGCACACAATAAATCCATGCTATATCCTTAAGATTGTGCTGAAACAGCTATAGGAAAACAAATATTGCACCATAGCCTCTAATCCCAGCGGACTTGTAGAGTAGCTGATGAGGCACAGTGAACGGGAACGCATTGATCCGAGGTTCTGCTCTCATAATAAAACAGAAATAGCTCCACACTTCAAAGACTGCAATGAATGGACGTTACTGATTTCTAATGGATGTTAAATTATACCTTTAAATAAAGTTGCTTTAAATCTACGAAATTCCAGTTGAAAACAAAAATGTAAGGGAAACATTATGAGTGGTTGTGATAGGTTTATCTGAGGACTCCTCCCCGGCTAACTGTAGCTTTTTGTTGCCTTTGCAGTGTTGCGGCAAAGGAGAGAAGCAGATGCCGCTCTTTTCTCAGAGCTGCACAGAAAGCTTCAGACGCAGGTTTGTGTTTTCTATTAAATGTTTTCTTTTTTCTTTTCTTTTTTTGCAGAAAGCTATGATCCTACATCTCAAACTGGTGGATTTATTTACAGTCCCTTGTAAATGCAATAATCTCCCTTTAACTTATTCTCATTTAGTCACATTAAACCCCCAAAGGTTGCTCATAATTACTGGAATTTATGGCTGGAAAATATCTCCTACACATTAGATGATGTTTGTTTATTAAATTAGTAGAACATGTATGTTTTAGAACAAGATATAGATGATTCCCAAATATTGGAATCTTTGACCAGCAAGGTTGACAGGATGCACTACAGAAATTTAACGATAAATATTTATGTTGAAGAAATTAAAGATATGAAAGCATCACTTAAACATAGACATAAATAAGTACACTGGTTGTTGATGCTGTTTTTAAAAAAAAAAAAACTGTAGATTATTGATTTTGTAGAAATGTTTGTAAATTCGACTACTAGTTTTGGTCATGATTCAACTCCGGTACTATTTTGTACGTCAGAAGCTGACAAGTTTGCAAACCTTTGTTCAATTGGAGTGCTTTTTTTTTTTGTTTGTTTGTTTTAGAAATCACTAAAAAGGTGTGTTTTGGTCTTTATTAAACAGCTGAAACAATTCATTGGATTAATCATTATTAAAATAATCTCCAACTAATTTAGTAATCGATTAATCGTTAGCGGAGTATAGAGACTGTAAAACATTCCTTTAGCTGACAGAGAAACCCACTTAGAGCAGTAATTATACCAAGATTAAGAAATAAATAAATAAAACTATATTTTCCATTTAAGATTAAAAAGAATGTCAATATACTCTATCCAGAACTCCTCAAGTGGAAAAGTTTGAGTTTCACCTGTTTAGATTTTTTTTTATTTCTTAAAATGTCTTCTTTCAGGGAACCTTTGGCTATCCGATTATTAATAAATTAATCAAAAAATTAATCCACAGATTAATCGATTTGCAAAATAATCAGAGAGTTTCTATGTTCTATTTTTTCTTCCCTTATGCACTTTTTTCTGCTCTGTCCAGGGCATTTCACAACAAACACTGGTTAGGCTGAAATGTTTAAAAATACCCTGAAATTAGTCAAATAATCAGACTTATATTGAGCATAACGGATACTGAAAATGTGTTTTTAAACACATTTATCTCCTTTTTTGCACATATTTGTAAGAAAAACACTTTGTTTCACCAAACAAAATGCAGCATTGCTGGACCTGTGCATTTTGGCAAGGGTGGATCAGCGCAACATCTCTTTGAAGGGCAGAGATATATAATTATAAGTTTGTGAAAGAAAGATATGGGTGTAGCATTTACTAAACAAAACACCCGTGCCCCTGCTGCTAATAAAAAATCCTGAAAAGAACCAAATCTGTTTTTTTAAGATGCAAATCCAATCATACTGAGGAGATTTCTTATGGCAGTTGGAGCCTTTGGTCAGTTTTATGAAGTGGTTTCAATGTTAATGGGGCTTAAATCAAAGGTTGTGGTTCTAATGTGTGAATATTAAAAACTTTTGCAAGCCATTGTGTAAACATTTTCTTCTCTGGTTTTCAGGGTATCCTTAAGCACCGCTGGTCAGTTCTGTATCTGCTGCTCAGTCTCTCTGAAGACCCCCGCAAACCTTCCGGCAGGGTAGGAGAAACACAGCTTTAAGATGTGATGTCGCTCATCTGATGGAAATTAATTTTTATAGCTTCAACTGGCCTCCTCAGGTTGGAAACTATGGGGCACTTTTTGCCCAGGCCCTCCCCAGGGACGCCCACTCTACCCCATTCTACTGCACCCGACCCCAGAGCTTGGCCCTGGGCTATGGAGAACGGAGCGCTGCTTTGTCTGGAAGCGTTGGGACCAGTGGAATTTCCAGCCTAGGAGTCTACACCTTAAATGGCCCCACTCCGACGCCGCAGTTGCTGCTGGCTGGGTGAGTTTTTCCCAAATCATTTCCATGAGTACACAAAAAAAAAGCAAGGAAGTTAAATGTTTAAACTAACTTGGCTGTTATCAGTATACCTGTATCACCATCAGCTCGGATTTAGTAGTCCCACTTTAGAGGCTTTCAGTAGGACAAGGCTGTTAATCTGATGTTTCTATAAAAGTCCCCTGTGCAAGATGCGACAAGCACCAATTAGCTCCAGAACACAATCTCACCCTTTAGCCTTAGCTGCTATAAACACAGGTTTATGAGGCGTCAGAAGGCCATTTCACCTCCATTTGCTCTCATTAATGATGCAGGAGTCCTTCAGCTAAAATGTGACCAGTAAAAATCTGAGTTCACCTTCAAATTGGGGAATGGCGACATTAAGGCTTTCAATTGCAAAACATATAGCTACAGCTTAATGATGCAAAGTGGACCATCTTCTTCCATCCATCTGCCTCTTATTTATCAGTTCATCAGGGTCAGTGTTTATTCAGGCAGCTCGTTTGAAACCAAAAGATAAAAACCACTGCAGTATTATTGTTTTTTTTGTTTATTGACCCAAAACCAAAATAAATGATCATAAATAAATCTGATAAATCTGATTTATGGATTTTTTTGTTTTTCTTTTGCAGTAAACAATAACTGAAAAAAAAAACTAAAATGAGAGCTTGATGGCTCACTTTTGATTATTATATTTTTGACATGTAGCCTAAACATAGAATTCACTCCGCCCTGTATAAAGTCCAAAACTGTATAAAATGTATTTCCTTTTTAAAAAATTAAATTAAATTTTTAGAAAATTAAATTATATGGGTTTAATCATGTAGATGGATGGCATGTTTCAAACTAAAAATTGAAAAAAAAAACTCTGGTTTAAATAAAATCAGAAAGCTTGAAAAAATAAAGTCTGCTTCTGCAAAAAAAATTTATAAAATGTAGGAGGGTTAATGTTGGTCAACTACATTTTTTGGTTACATTTGTAGATGTAGTGCGTTTTATCATTGCATGAAGGAACCAAAAAAAAGCCATAAACAAAGTGGCCATGAGCTGCTTTAAAATTCAGAGGGGTTGTCTAAAATTTGGTTTTACTAAACATTCACATCTAGTAAACACATTTTGTATCATTTGCAAGAATAAAAGAGTGAGTTTGAATAAATAAAGGGAACTGGGGCCGTTCCCCTGGTGGTCCACCTATTTAAAAAAGGGGACCAGAGGGTGTGTTCCAACTACACAGGATCACACTCTTAAGGGCTGGTTATAATCCCGCAGCAGTGTGTCACATTGAGCTTGTCGCAGGTATGACATTTTGGATTTATGGTTAATATTGAAGCGTGGTCTGCGCTATGTTATTCCACGCCACGACGTAAGAGGGATATTCACAAACTAGCTGTGGGTCTAGATACGGCCTCAGCAGTGAGGAAGGGGCAAGTTTGTCCAACAACAGAGGGACATGATGGCGAAAAAGAGCGGGGATCCAGGTGGAAAAATGGTCCCAGTGTTCCCGCGCACCTCACTCTTCCAGCTGGTCCGTCTTCACGAGTCGTTTTCCGCAATTGCGGTCATACAAACAAAACAAGCTGGTAAGATGCCAAACAGGAAATATGCATATTGTAGAGCGGAGGTAGAGCTGACCAATCAGAGGCCCCGTCTGCGGTAAGCTACAATTTTGGAGAGGTGCATCAGTGGATGGATAAGCTATAAATTCAAAGATAAAATCAAAAGTTCTTCCTTTTTTTCACTAACGTAGAAACAGCTTTTTTTCATTTTGCTTTCATTTTGTCAAAACTTTTAGAACAGTAACACATTTTTTCAATTTTTTTTTTGTTTTGAAAAAACTTTTTGTCTTTGTGAGTTTTTGTCCTGGTTTTTCCAAAATATTCCATTAAAATATATATTCCATTTAAAACTCCAAAATTTCGTCCATAATTGTTTTGATTTAGACACGTTTTTGTTATTTGATTGAATAATATTGAGACAAATTCATCACCATATAGAACCAGATCACAAAGTAATCCAACCAGATCAGTGCGAGGACAAACCAGTACCATGTTCTTTCTTTTGCAGTCAACCCCCCCAGTCTGCAGCTGCAGGCACTCTGGGCTCACGGTTAGCCTGGACTCTACCAATTAGCTCCTCCCCTTCAACCACCATGGCTCCGCCCACAACCAGACCATCCCTTTGTCCACAAGTGCCAACCACCAGAGCGGTCCGTCCTCAGAGAGACGGAGATCCAGCCAGTGAGTAATGTGAAAGGACAAAAAAAAAAGAAGTGAAAACAGTTATTGGGCTTGCTAATTAACATGTACAGTTATTAATGTCATTAATTTAGTCGTTGAATCCACCACTTCCACTCTTGTGAAAATAGTGAAAGTGGAAAGTAGTAGTGCATCGTTTTGCATGCATGTGCTCAGAAGGTCTCTGCTTAGCCCACTTGTTATTGCAGGATAAGAAAAGTAAAATAGTTTATGGATTCTAAATGACTTTAGACTATGATAAATAAAAAAACATGATTTTATCAATTTAAACATGCCTTACTCAGACATTTGGATCATCTTTAGTTTAGACCTTTCTTTACTTCTTTATGTGAGAAAGTGGCATAAGCTCCAAATGTTTACGTTAAACTCCACCTTTGACCAACCATCTTCTTCCGCTGCAGGTGAGCTAAGCGAAGCAGTGTTGGTTCGGGACATCCTCTTCGTCTTCCAGGGAATCGATGGCAAGTTTGTCAAGATGAACGCCCAGGATAACTGCTACAAAATAGACAACAAGGTACGAAAACTTTTCAAGAAACCACTGAAGGGGAATTTCCTGAACTAAACATCGAGCGTCTCGATAACTAATGTGTGAGATGTTGGGATAAGATCGTCACTATTTATAGCACTATAGCTGATCAATGTACCTTAGGGGAGTGGAGGCCTAGTGGTTAGGGCTTTGCGCTTGAAATTCAGATGTTCTTAGTTCAAACATGACTCCCACAGCCTGCAGTCTGGGACCCTGAAAAAGACCCTTAACCCCACACTGCTCCCTGGGTGCCGCACAATGGCAGCCCACTGCTCCCCAAGGGTATTGGTTAAATGCAGAGAGTTCATTTTATTGCTCTGTACTTGTGACATTGTAATGACAAAAAAGTTGAATTCTATTCTTTGAACCAAAGGCTGCAGGTGGTAGTTGCTCAGTTTTCTCTCACTTGGACTAAACATAGGTTTCTGGACGATAAGCTCCATCAGGACACACTCCCAAAGGAGCTTCAAATAATTTAGTCGAGGTCAGAGATATTTTGGAGTGTTTTTTTCCTGCATGACGTCTCTGTAAAGCTTCCCAGATAAAAGGATTTGTTAAGCTGCTGAAAATTTAATGCCTCATTAAATGTAAACCATTATCTTGCCGGGAAACCACGCTGATGCTGCTTAGTGGGCATTCTGGGTACATTGGCTAAATGATGGACACAGCAGTAATTTTAACTCTGTATTAAAGACAGCTGCTCATATTTAACAATCACATATTTTAAAGGATTTTAGGTCTCAATTTGTAATTTTATTGTATCTTAAATTGTATTATATTCCTGATTGTTTATTTTCATAGCTTTAACATTACAGCAGGTTAAAACCACATAAGCAGGGTAGGACACTCTAGTTTCCAAGGATACCGACCTTAAGGGATGTGCCAGAACATGTCTCTGTCCCGAAGCATGTTTTTCAGTGTAGATGTTTCATAAACTTTTGAATGCCATCACTTTAAGTGCTGTAGAAACAATGTTTTTCACATTGTTGGGAACTAAGAAGTCCAATCAAATGAATGCAAATGGGAGGCAAGTTCAAATACTGACAAATCTGCTGTTGATTTTGCTCAGATAGGCCACTAATACAGCTGCTTCTCATAGGTCAGCATGGAGATGAAACGTTGTGAGAAAGTGATTCCAGTAGATGCCATGTGTTAAGATTCAGAAGCCTTATGCTAAAAAAACAGCACCTGCAATCTGCAAGATGATAGCAGGAACTTTGCTCATCCACTGGCCCAGAGTTCCCCTTCCTTTAAAGTCAATAGTTCAGCTATTTCATAGTCGTGGGACTGGTGTTTCAACAAGGCGAGAGGGAAATCCACCCATCATCAGTTATTTATTTTCCCTGAAACTCACCAAAATTCAAAACAATAGTTTATTTTAGCTGCAAATGCTAATTGCTTTTAGTTTTGTTTTTTCTAATTTCTTTAAGGCTTAAAAAAAACAATACAGTACAGATTGTTTTTTTTTTTTGGGTTAGGGTTTCATATTAGGTTTTGGATGCACTTCTGTAAGAGCATATCTTCTTGGATACTACTCGGACCATTTTCGAGTATTTTGTTCTTGGTACAAATTGGAAAAAATTAGATTTGACAACTTGTAAAAAAGAAATACTAACCTTTTATTTTTAATCCAGTTTGTAACATATATGTAATGAATGCTTTCCTTCACAAGGTGGTGGTATGCAAGTCCCTCAGAGACATCAGCAGCAGACTGGCTGAACTTGGCTGGCTCCACAACAAAGTCAGGAAGTACACCGACGCCAGAACCCTCGACCGAGCCTTTGGATTGGTGGGACAGGTGTGTTTGTCATATCTACAATTTTTATGTTCAGTTTATTTATTTTTTTAACCCCTCCTTATTTTTAAACCTTCCAGAGCTTCTGCGCATCGCTTCATCAGGAGCTGAAGGAATACTACAGGCTCCTCTCTGTCCTCCACTCGCAGGTAAACATATACATGTAAACACAGGCTGATAAGATAGGGAGACTTTTTCTTTTATTTCACATAAATTCAAATTAAAAGTTGTAGTAAGCTAAAGCCTTTTACTGAAGATACCATGAAGATGCTCACGGTGGTCTATAATGTTCTCATTTTTGGAAAGAATTGTTCTTTGTGAAATTGTCTTCCATTAAGTTTTCCAGTCGTCTTTAAATCTCTGTCTCCTCCTCCTATGGCCAGAAGTTCTTAGCCTCGTGAGACCATCCTGATCTCGCGAGCTTTCGCGATTTCGCTCGCTAGTCAGTCTGGAGACTCTCCGTTGAAGAAAATTTGGAGCCGTTCACCAAACGAACGTCCAATCAGCGTTGGCTTTGAGGCGGGTTGAGGTGTGAGTAGCCAAGAGTAGCCTGGCTGTTAGTACGTCATATGCTTCGTTGATCTAATTGGTTTATTTGGCCCGTCTATCACCAACATAGGCCAATCAGCCCCTTCCCAAAATTACTTCAACCGAAGGTTTCCAGATGGATATGCAGAGCAAATCCATCTGGCGGAGTCAGGTTAAGAAGTCCTGTCCTGCCGGAAGGACACAAGTCAGGGATCCTGCAGCCATGTTTCAGTAACACACAATACTCCATTTGTAGTATTCTGGCTGGGTTTGTAGTTCTTCTAACTTGTTTCCTAAAAATCTGACATTACCCATAATGACTGATAAAAGAGATGGCTTGAATTTCCTCCTCCTCTCTCTTCTCCTTGCTCCCACCCTGCATTCTTTCCACCTTTTTTTCCACCTTTTTTTTTTCTTAAGAAGTAGTTCAGCTTTTGAGATGTAAATAATCTGCTCTGTTAGAAAACGACAACTTGAGATGGTTGCTATGGATAACAAATGTCCCAAAATGAAAAGATATTGACAAAAAATTATTACCATAGGTAAAAAAAAAGGAAACCTTTTGATCCACAAACAGGCACACAATAAAAAAAAAAGAATATTAGAATAACATAATTCTAGATTCAAAGGGTATAATCTGAGAAAAATCAGTTAGTTAAATTTTGTGCGTCCTTTAGTTGCAGGTGGAGGATGAGCAGGGTGTCAACATGTGCACAGAGAGCAGCTTAACCCTGAGAAGGCTTCTGGTCTGGATGTACGACCCAAAGGTGCGACTGAAAACGCTGGCTGCCCTCGTCGACTTCTGCCAAGGTGGGTCAGATTCCTACTTCACTCTATATGGTCATGTAATTTTATGTTAACACATCTGTTGCACAGAGTCTGACCTGATCTTTGCATCTCTGTAGGTCGTAAAGGAGGCGAACTGGCCTCTGCGGTTCATGCCTACGGGAAGACAGGAGACCCGCAGATGAGAGCGCTGGTCCAGCACATCCTCAGCCTGGTGTCTCACCCCATCCTCAACTTCCTCTACAGATGGATATATGATGGCGAGTTAGAGGACACTTACCACGAGGTGCATTCATTTCCTGTTTAGTGCTAATCTGATCAGTATATGAAACGCTTGCCTAAACGCCATGCTTTACGAAGCAGCTAAAGGCTGGCCTTCCTGAGATCTTTAGGAAGAAAAACTCATTAACAGTTGATTCGTTATATCTGGGACATTGTTCTCTTCTGATGTTCTGACGTTTGACCCCAGTGAAGGAAACCATTAGTGAAATGGGGAGGGGGAAGAAAGAAGAGAGCAATAGACCTGCCTCTTGAATGAGAACTGATGAGAGCAGCTTAATGGAGACCACCATGATGGATCCCTCTTCTCTACTTTCCATTGCTTTTTCCCCCCCACTCCTCCCATCTCACACTGTATTTATGAGTTCAGCATGATCTGTTAGACTGGACTGGATTTAAGTGCTGTGTTTAAGACTACCCAAATTAAATTATTAAACCTTTCAAGGAGTAAAATCACCCATGAGGCCTCACACAGACAGCACATGGACAGAGCTTCAGGGATGGCTTGGAAGATATTCGAAATAGAACAATGCATTTTAATTAAAAAAATAAAATTCAGGTTTATTTTGCAAGCATCTTAACCAGTTTCAGTCCAATAAAATGAACACATTTAAATAAAAACCTCTTGCTTGTGCTAAGAGAATCTAATTTCAGCCTAGGTTTTATATTTTGCCGCCCTAAAGATTAACTCAGTGGACATTTCATGACTTTTTAGGTAAATATCCCATTTTGAAAGCACTAAAGCCCAAAAAAACAAGAAAAATGATCAGATCACAGTGGACTATAATTAAACAAAATGTTGCTCCGGTTGCATACATAACTTTAAAAGATTGATTTTAGTCTGTGCGTATTTGGGGCACCAGTAAGATTATGTTAGTCACATTAAATGTGTTATTTAAAGATACATTATAGGTTTTTACTAAAAAATGTCTTTGTAGAGGGTTTCTGCGGGTCATTAAAAATCATTAAAAGTCATTAAATTATAATTTTTGAAATTAAGGCCTTAATTGGCATTAAAATTCATTCAATTTGATTATCGTGGCATTTAAAATGCTTTATTAAAAACAAAAAACATTAATAAAAACAATTTTGTCAGATACAATTATATTGCGATATTTTTGCGCAGAATTGTCTCTGGTTGATCGTAAAGCTGTACGTTCGGGAATAAAAGCTTGAGGCTGAGAAAAAGCTAGAGAATTGGAAAATGCACATTTCTTCAAAAGTGACTGGAAAACGACGAATTCGGGACATGGCTGCAGCCTGTCCATCGTAAAGATGACAAAAGATTTTGCTGTATTTATATGAGAGTCATGGGTACTTGCTGATGGCATTACAATTATTTCTAAGAGCATTAAAAAGCATTAAATAAGAGTTACTCATTCCTGTATAAACCCTATTATAATAGGCTAGGGCTAAAACAATGAATCAGATTAATCATGATTAATTGATTAGTGAAATAATCGTCAACTAATTTAGAAATCAGTTAATCGTTAAATGAGTACAGAGACTGTAAAACATGCCTTTAGCTGACAGAGCAACCCACTTAGATCAGTAATTATACCAAAATGATGACAAAATATATGAACATTGTGTATTTTAGAAAAATATTCTTCATCGGTCAATACGCTGTATCCAGAACTCCTCAAGTAGAAAAGTTTAAGTTTCACCTGGTTTAATTAAGTAAAAAGTCTTCTTTAAGGAAGCTTTGGCTATCAGATTATTAATTCATCAATCAAGAAAATAATCGACACCTGCAGCCCTATTGTCTTTTTTTCTTTTATGCTTTATGACTAAAACATGGTTTTTAGCAGACTGACACCTCGGTGATTCAATGAATCTATAAGCTTGTACCCTTTTTACCCTGAATTTTACTTTTGGGTCAGAAGTTCCTACGCTGAACTGTGGATGTGACGTTAAGCACGTCCATGTTAAATGGGTCTTACCTAGCTAACAAAGCGTTATATTCAAGATGGATTTTGTGGATAATGAGAAGCGACCGGCATCCAGCTCGACTGGGACATCAATGGCACCTCCATTTATGGTGAAAGAGTACAAATAAAAAGTAAAAAAAAAAAAAAAAAAGAGGTAGAGGTTTTGGGATAAATGAAAATTAAAGCCACACCTTTGCAATTTTGTTTAGGGATTATAAAAAAAAAAAAAAAAAAAAAAAAACACTGAGCGAGATTTTGTTTTCCTTTCAATTTATTAGCAATGTGCGGGATTTTGTTTTGCTATGTCAAAAACAATAAATAACAAAATTATTATGTAAAAAAAACTTCAAAGGGACTTTTGCAGGATATAGTTTAAAGGGGCTCTCTGGTGGGTAGATAATGTTTTAATGTGTGCTAATGTAAAATATATCGGTCTTCTTTTGCTGGACATGTTAAGCGATAAAAACAAAAACAAACTTGTTTCTGTCTTTTTAAGGCTTTTGTTTGTGTTTTTTCAGTTCTTTGTCGCATCAGACCCCAATGTCAAAACTGATCGTCTATGGCATGACAAGTACTCGCTCAGGAAGTCAATGATCCCCTCGTTCATCACCATGGACCAAGCTCGCAAGGTAAACACGCATTACAGATGGCACTGACTGGTCTCTATGATGAGGACAAGGCACCATGGAAACAGCGGAGATGCTTCACAGCTGATCATTTTCTTCATTTGTCTCTTTAGGTTCTGCTGATTGGCAAATCCATCAACTTTCTGCATCAGGTTTGTCACGACAGAACGCCGCCGGGCAAAATCACGCCAGCGTCCAAACCTGCCGACACGCCAAAAGATGGTAGGTTCTCCCTTCTACTGTTTTTCTTTTATGTAGTTTTTAAATAAATAAAAAAATTAAGATAACTTTAGTATCAAAAGATTTAAAAAGATCAATTGGTGTATTAACGGAAAAAAGCTGGTCCGATGCAAAAAAAATTATTACCCCCTATGGTTGAATCAGGCCTGATTGCTGCCTGGACTTTATAATCAAGAAATCACCTAAACAGAACCCCTCTGACAACACAAGGTAGGCTAAAAGATTCCCAAAACAACACATTCCCCAACCTAGAGACGTTTCAGAACAGACGAGGAAACAAAGTCATTGACACTTAATGGTTGGGGACTCCACTAAACCAGATTGATAACCATAATCACAAATGGAGAAAACCTATAAGACTGGCAAACCTTCCCACGAGTGACTACCGTAATTTTCGGACTATAAGCCGCACCTGAATATAAGCCGCAGAAGCTAAATTGCATGATTTGTACATATACACGCCGCACTACAAGACGGACTATAAGCCGCAGGTGTTTTATGTTTTATTACCATATGGTTCGTGCACAGAGAGGATTGTCGGGAAAGAGGCAACTGTTTAGGGAAGCTCCTATTTATTAACATTTCAACACAATTGAATTGAGACAATTCTTCCTGCTGGCGTCTCCAACGTCTCACCATTGACTTGTTGAATCCAAGGTTACGTGCAGCGGTTCTATTTCCTTCGTTTACTGCCAAATTGACTGCCTTTAACTTAAAAGCTGCATCATATGCATTTCAATGTTTGTTTTCCATAATGAGGGTGTGACACAGACTGTCTTGCGCTCGCAATGTCCATCTTTCTTGGAGTCTGCTTCCCGAGGACGTCCACATTCCCGCGAGTGCGGCTACTTGTGTGTTGAAGCAATTGTGACGTCAACATGGTGGATGGTAAAATCTAAGGGTGTAAATAATAATCGTTTTGTATCGATGCATGGATCCAACAGCCGACGATCCGATGCATCGATACCTCTGCAAGAGAATCGATTCATGTTTTTTTTTTTTTTCTCCGGTCTATTTTTATCCATTTTGCTCCTGGACGTAATTCTCCCTCCCGTGCTGCGGTGGCACTAAACCTATTTTGCCCTCCTACCTCGCTTCCTGGTTATACTCTTACAGCAGTTTGTTGCAGTAAGCTTGACACAGACATTTTTTATCTATGCTCAGTATTTAAGCGTGGTCTGTGTCGCTACCCGATCCGTACCGGTAGCACGATCCGTACCATCAGCTCATTTGCGCCTGCGCCAACAGAATAACTTCAAGGTCTCCAAAAAATCTGCTGATTGGCAAATCCATCAACTTTCTGCATCAGGTTTGTCACGACAGAACGCCGCCGGGCAAAATCACGCCAGCGTCCAAACCTGCCGACACGCCAAAAGATGGTAGGTTCTCCCTTCTACTGTTTTTCTTTTATGTAGTTTTTAAATAAATAAAAAAATTAAGATAACTTTAGTATCAAAAGATTTAAAAAGATCAATTGGTGTATTAACGGAAAAAAGCTGGTCCGATGCAAAAAAAATTATTACCCCCTATGGTTGAATCAGGCCTGATTGCTGCCTGGACTTTATAATCAAGAAATCACCTAAACAGAACCCCTCTGACAACACGAGGTAGGCTAAAAGATTGTGTCGCTACCCGATCCGTACCGGTAGCACGATCCGTACCATCAGCTCATTTGCGCCTGCGCCAACAGAATAACTTCAAGGTCTCCAAAAAATAATGTAATTACGGTACTGAAAAAACTTTATTTATATCCTTAAATAATTAAAGAATACTAAACTATATCGTAAAGACAATATTGAAGATTTTTCTGGAAGAAATGGATGCTTTTTAAATTCAATCCATTGTATTGCTTGACTTCATTTTTCTGGAATAAAAATCAGAATTTTCGGGAAATGTTCCCTTATCAATAAAAAACTGCAGGTCACGAAAGGTAGCAAATGAATCCATTGTGGGATCAGTACTGCTGGAGTGCATAGTTAAGTACAGAGTAAATCAAATATTTAAACAAATTTAAATATTTACGCTGTGTGACATATATTTGCGCATGCTCAGAGCAGTCAAAGTAACTATCACAAGGCGATTGAACTTTTTTATGTATTTCTGTTTTTTTTATTTTTAGAAAATCCAATATTGACGAAAATACAAAGATATACAAAAAGAAACCCATGCCTCTAAAAAATACAAAAGAATAAAAAAGTAAAAAAAAGGAAATATTGCCACCGGAAGTTATTCTGTTTGCGCACGCGCAAATGAGCTGATGGTACGGATCGTGCTTCCGGTACGGATCGGGTAATGACAGTCTGTGCTACACACTGTGGGTCTAGATACGGCCGAGGCGGTGAGGAAGTGGGGGCGAGTTTAGTCCGACGACGGAAGGACATGAGGGCCAAAAAGAGCGGAGATCCAGGTGGAAAAAGGGTTCCAGCGTTCTCGCGCACCTCGCTCTTCTAGCGGGTCAAACTTCACGAGTTGTTTTCCGCAATTTCGGTCATGAAAACAAAACAAGTCGGTCTCCTGTCTGCGGCACTGTCTGCCGTCAGCTATAATTTGGGAGAGGTGCAGCGGAGCGTCTGTGGAGTGGGCGGGGATGTCTGGAGCCGAGGTATTTCATGGCACTGATTTTGTGCAGTATTTTCTGATGCAAAGCCTTGCAGAATCTATAACACAGGGGCATTATTATTTTTCAGTGAATGAGGTTTTAATAGGAATAGATGGAGTGCAACTTCTGTACTTCTGTTATTTTTTGTAGTTTCTCAAAAAAAAAAGCATAACGATATTACAGCTTTCATTGATTTATTTCAAATTTGAAACATTGTCTAGCCTGTAAGGTGTAAAAGAAAAAAATTAACCAATTAATCGAATCGAATTGCATCGTGGTGTATTCTTGAGTATCGAAAATAATCGAATCGTTGGGTAAGGAAATCGATACTGAATCGAATCGTCATGATGGATGTGATTTACACCCCTAGTAAAATCCATAGATTTAGGTACCGTATTACCCTAGTGGCCGTTAACTTTAAAAGTCCATAGATAAGCCGCATTGTTATATATAAACCGCAAGGTCGAAAAATGGGGAAAAAGTCGCGGCTTATAGTCCGAAAATTACGGTAGTTAAACGTTTTGTAAATTGTACATCTGATGTAAAATGAACAAATTGGAAATGGATGACTTCTACCCACTAGTCCCTTTGAGCTTGTTTGGGTATTGCTGCTGGCTATAATCTGGAGATTTTGGAGATTCCTAGTCTTTTTTAAGGCTCTTAATATTTTAGTTATTGAGTTTAGGGTCTGATTCTTCATAGTGATGTAAAATCTAGATCCAGACTTAGCTGGATGGTGGATTGCACTGCCAAGGAAAAGACATCCAGTTATCAGGTTTGGTGAGAAATGTTTTGATAACATAGCTACAGGTTAGGATGGATAGCTTTTTTATCACTCTTTAAATGTAATTTAAAAACATAATTGTTTAACATTATACTTATTCTAAAACATTTAAGTGCAACTATAGGAAAAAAGGGTAAGTAAGGTAAGGGAATAAATACTTTTCCACAGCGCTGTAAATATTGAACTCAGCCCTCTGTGTTATTGTTGATTGAGGCGTGCTAATGACATCACTGTCCACTCTGTATTGACGGCTTTACTGACAAATGTTAGCGGACTGGCAGGGATCGATGCTCTTACCGCTCACCGGCCTCGTCCTTCTGACTGCAGAGACCAGAAAGTTATACTTAGAGCATAATTCATTGATTCAGACGGTAGGATTTGGTCTGATCTGTAGCTTGTACTGTGTAAAATGAAGGGCATTAGACATTCAGCTTTAGATCGGGAAAATTGTCATCTTTAACTAGAAAACCAGTCAAAACTATTACTCTTTGTTTTGGACTTCCTTTAGAAGTCCATATCAATGTTCCATTCCACTCCAAAGCATTTAATAATCTACTGGCTGTCTGGCTAAAGGATAAACGTTAACACAACAGGGTTTTATCTTTGACCTGCTAATGGCCGATAAAGGTTCACCTTCCCTTCTCAGTATTAAAAAGCATTGATTACCAAAACCTTCTTAAAAAGAAGAAGTTAAAATAAATAATTGATTTTAAATGAATCTTTTTCTGAACCTGTCTCAAGTCCTTCCATCCTCACAGACCCCTGTGGTGTTCCTCAGGGATTACATGTTGGATCACTTTAGTTCGAGGTGTACCTGCTTTACTTTGTCATCTCTTCACTTGTAAACAAATTACCATGAAAATAAAGGATGGTTCTAGTTAAAAACTTTGACTGAACTTGAAATTCTATCACCAGCAATGGTTTCTCTGGGCAAAGGAAATTCCTAACATTTGTATTTCCTTCCTTATGTCACTGCCTTTTCCCTCATAATGTTTTTTTCCTTTCTCTTCCCTGTTCTTCTTACTTTTTTTCTCCCTTTCTTATTCCTTAGTTCTCCCTTTCCTTCTTTCATCCTTAGGTTGTTCTTCCTTAGTTTTTCCATGCTTAGTTATCCCTCCCTCCATCCATTATCACGGATTCCTGATCAAAGTATCAATATCTGATTTCTCTGCTTCACAAAGACCCAAGGGCTCCACATACAGACATTTTAAAAAGGAATTTAGACCCTTTAAGAATAAATAGTTGGATCCACGATGCTTTTAAGGCTTGATTGTTTGTGGGCCAGCATTATCTCACTAGTTTGTCAATACTTTAGCACTTTAAAACCTCCTATAATATAGCTTTTATACATAAATAAGTATGATACTGTTGTTTTTGATTTAATAGTCAAAGAATTGACTCATTGTCTCTGCCCTCCTGTAGCTGCAGAACTGCTGTCTGACTTGGAAGGAGCTTTTCAGGAGAAAATCGATGCGGCCTACTTCGACACCAGCAAGTACCTGCTGGACGTCCTCAACCGTAACTACCTGCTGTTGGAGCACCTGCAGGCCATGAGGAGATACCTGCTGCTGGGCCAGGGAGACTTCATCAGACACCTCATGGATCTACTAAAGTTAGACTTCTTTAGCATTCTGTAATGGTTGAACTGTTTTGATCTGAAGCTTGGATGTTAAATGTAATCGTTGCTGTTCTCAGACCCGAGCTTGCCCGTCCTGCTACTACGTTATACCAACATAACCTAACTGGTATCTTAGAGACGGCTGTCAGGGCCACCAACGCTCAGTTTGACAATGCAGAGATCCTAAAGAGGCTTGATGTTCGCCTCCTGGAGGTACTACAAACATATAAACATACGTTTTCCCATCAGAAGACAGAACAGTCTTTAAATTCCTTATGTTTGCCTTCAGGTTTCTCCTGGGGACACAGGCTGGGATGTCTTCAGTCTCGATTACCATGTTGATGGACCCATTGCAACAGTAACACCCATCAGATGTTCTTAAAAAACATATTTTTGCTAACATGTCAACACCTTTATAAAAATAAATATCTCCCCCAGGTGTTTACCAGAGAGTGTATGGGTCACTACCTCCGTGTGTTTAACTTCCTGTGGAGGGCCAAGAGAATGGAGTACACACTGACAGACATCTGGAAGGGACAGATGTGTAACGCCAAGCTGCTCAAAACAATGCCAGGTACGTGGAGATCAGGGTACCAACAAAGCTAACATTAGGAAACTGACACATTACCTCAAATACAATGAAAAATATTGTATGAATTCTATAGAAAAAAGCACTAAATAGTTAATTTATATTTAATTGTTAAATATATACTTTCCTTCCTTTTCACAAAAAAAACTAAGGTGTATTTTTTGTTTATAACGTGACCAAATGTAAAAATGTTTCAGCAGTTTAAAGACTAGATGAAAGGTGCTTTAGTGGCTCAGTTCAATTCAGATAGATCTCACTGAGATTAAAAAAAAACATTTTTTTTTTTAAGCGAGATTTGGCCAAGAATGGCAAAGGGACACACCTTACAAAATGCAAACATTATGATAAGAAATAAAAGGAGAAATGAAAATGGCTCTTAAACCTTTTGAATATGAAGTTGATTCTTTTACATTATTAGAAAAAGCTCAGATGTGGGTTTTCATTTATTAGAGAAATATATCCATTTAGATTTTATTTTTCTGGGTGTTTTTAATTCATTTAAGGCATCTGGGGATATACTGTTTTAGTCTATGTAGGTTCACATCCATTGGTATTGATGATACAGCTAATAAAAAGGGTCACACCATGAAACCATGAAGAAATAGAAAAGCACTCAGACAGCACAGACCTCAGTCCAAGCAGCAAATGTTGCCTCATATTGTGACTTATAGATAAAACCCACACATAATCTGGACCCTTATCAAATTTTAATTGTTTCATGGCATGAGGTGCACCTTTGGTGACAATTTCCTTAAAATGCTTTCATAAGTTTATAAAAACAGGTTAGCATGAGTCTGCAGGCTCCCACCTCCTTCATTCACTGCTTTCTTATTTGATCAGATCTTGTAACTTCAAGTGAGGCATGGCTCACCTTCCCTGTGTTTTGTCTTCAGTATTAAACTTCTGAGCGTTTTTGAGTCCGATAGCTGAAGCTGTCAGTAGTCACTGCTGCCACTCTCTGGTTTCGGGGGGAACTGCTTGTTCTGCCAAATAATGTTGAGGAATCCTTTGAAAAAAAATCCTTGATAATGATTATGATGTGGATCATCACTCAAAATTAAATGGATTGTTCATTAGACTGTGGTGCACCTTTGGTAAAAAATTTAATTTAATTTTATTATCCTATATTTAGATGGAGAGACAAACATAACCACCTTGGTGGAGGTAAAAGTGTTTAAATAAGACATGATGGACCAACAACATTACATGTTTTCTTTAAGTAAAAAAAAATTGTTCTGATTCACTATTTTGTTAAAAAAAAGAGTTTTACCCAAGAGAGTGGCTGGTAAGTTTAAAGCTAATCGGAACAAATAAAGAAAACAAAGTCATCTGCATACAGTTTGATACAGCTTTTTTAAATTAGGTGTTTTTTTATGTAACTTTTATAAACCTGTACACATATTACCCTTGTTTTCGACTTCTTTGGTAATATTCACGTACCCCATTCTCCTTGCCTTGCAGAGCTATCTGGTGTGCTGCACCAATGTCACATCCTGGCCTCTGAAATGGTTCACTTCATCCACCAAATGCAGTACTACATCACCTTCGAGGTTAGACCATTACAAGGGCTGGAAGACAGCAAAACAGCAATTACAGACTAAATATATTGTTCTTTTTTTTTACCAGTAATAGCTTAGTATGATTAATAATAGCCAGGGTGATGTTTAAAAATTACTTGTGATTTTTTTAGTTCCCACATTCTATTAAGTTTGTATTCCTTATAAGTTCATAAGTTAATATCGAGTCTGCATGTAGAAGGATTAATAGAAGCATCCATTGTGTCTCATACAAGCACCACTATCATGTTTGATTGTCCAATACTACTCCCAGAAGCAACTACTGATCTTTGTCTGTGTGCGTAGGTGCTGGAGTGCCTGTGGGACGAGCTGTGGAACAAACTGCAGCAGGCCCAGGACCTCGACCACATCATCGCCGCCCACGACGTCTTCCTGGACACCATCATCTCCAGATGTCTGCTGGACAATAACAGCAGGGTGACACAGCATCTTCTACTCTTGTTTGATATAGTCCCGCCTTCCCTTTGACCCTCTTGACTCAGTTCTGCTTTTGTCTCTCTATCTAGTCCCTTTTGAACCAACTGAGGGCCATATTTGACCAAATTATCGAGTTTCAAAATGCCCAGGACTCTCTTTACCGTTCAGCTCTGGAGGAGCTCGCTCTGCGGCTGCAGTTTGAGGAAAAGAAGCAGCAGAGGGAAGAGGAGGTAAATATAAAATAAAAAAACACTGATGTGCAGTTTTTTTTTTTTTTTATTTCTTTATTTGTTCAGGGACAATGCATAAACACACAGTCTAAGAAAGAAGATGTGCCAAGATGTGCCATGTGAAGATGCCATGTTATAGCAAAAATGCTTATTTCCACCTGCAGTCCCTGAACAGGTTGATGTTTTACTTAGAAAAACTCATAAAATAAATACTGAATAATACATATAAGCGTCACTTTATTCACATAGGCATCATAAAGGTCCCAAAAGCATCCTCAATATGCAGCCTTAGAATGGCCTAGTCAAAATCTAGACATTATTTCCCCAAAAATGATACACTGCAAGCACAGATTTTTGTTTCAAGGGTATTAAAAAAACTGTTTTGTTGCATGACAGCATCCTGTCAGAACCAGTGTCCATCTGTCTCCTGATTCAGGGTGAGTGGGGAGTAACCGCAGAGCAGGAGGCAGCGGAAAAAAGGAGGATTCAGGAATTCCAGGAAACCATACCAAAGATGCAATCAGAGCTTCGAATCCTCACCCACTTCTACCAGGTAGCCTCCTGTTATTCCCTTCGCAGATTTGATCACACGCTCGGTTCAATTGGAGGCTGACACGTTTCTCCTGCTTCCACCTTCATTCTCAGAGCATCGTCCAGCAGTTCCTCGTGTTGCTAATGACGAGTCCGGATGAGAGTCTCCGCTTCCTCAGTTTCAGACTGGACTTCAACGAGCACTACAGGTTTCTCTACCAAAACTATTCATCTTTTTTTGAATTCTGTTTGTGGATAAAAAAATTTTTTTTTAAACTTCTCATCATTTTTTGAAAGCAGTTATTAGAGATAAAGTTGCACAACACCCTAGGGAGCAAGGAGTACGGTAAATTTGTTTAAACACCATATTTTTTTTAATTTCAACTGTTTCTTTTTTTTTTTCTTTTTTTTTTAACCGACCAACAGAGGAACGAGGAGTCAGGTGAGCGTGAAGGGCTCATAGAGCAAAAGCAGGACACTTTAGGTAGATTTTGTTTCCTTTGGAGAAAATAAAACCCCCTAAACAGACCAAATAAAAATAGTAAATTGGTTGATAAGGTTATAAATTATTTTAAAGAGTTGTGTGTTTTTTATTTCAATGTTTTGGGCTCCTAATCTGCTTTTTAAAATGGTATTACATTTCTAACAGGGCCAGAGAGCCAAGGCTGCGAGCTTCACTGGGCACCACCAGAGGGCGACGTGTGTCAAACATCTGACATGACTCAGGCAGCCCAGGCGGACGACGCACTAAGTGCCACCTTACACCGTCAGAGAAGCCTGCTCCGCTTGTATTCCATGAAAATAATAGCGTCCAGGAATAAAAGGATCTTTGTGTGACATGAGGACAAAAAGAATCGAGAACTGCGACATATCCAGATGAGTGTGAGGAGATGGATGGTGTAGCCATCAGACTGAGCTCTCCAGGTCATCTTACACGGCATGCCTTATTAAGGAGGGAAGATCTCTCAGCGTGGTCGCAGTCCCATCCCAATTCATTTGTACATAGTGTATGCAAAAATGTATGTGTTGAAACTTCTCTGCACATCAACATGTGGCTTTCTGTCTTCCCACTAGAAAGCGATCAGTATGAATCAGAGATGCATTTCTTTTCCATTTTGTTTTTAATAGAAGTTGATAAAATAATAGGTTCTATTATCTGTTAGTTCTGTTGTTCAGTAGCTAGGTCTTTTTTTTTGACAATATCTGTCCGTTAGACGCTAAAGGAACAAAGTGAAAATATTTAATATTTGCTTTCAGGATCCACAACTTTGTCGAACAGCGTTTTTAAAGGGAAAATTTTATGTTTAGTTGGGAAAAAAAAAAAAACTTTGACACAGAAGTCCCAATTAAACGTTCTGTTGTATTTTTTTAATCCTTTAAGAATGCACTTTTCTGACCCAAAACGCCTTTTTAGTCATAGATGCAAAACAGGAATTCTATATGTGGCATTTTTAACACCACAAAGGACGAATTTCCCCCCAACCCACCAAAAACTGCTCATTTTCACCCAGGATTATGCTAATGTTGAAATCTTGATTTCATTAGAAGTAAAAGGAACCCAAAGCTTGGGAAGGACACAGCTATATAGGCTTCAGCTAGGAAAGAAAGCTTAAGCCAGGGAGTCAACAGCCAGACCAAGAGGCATTAAAGCTGTTGCCTTTGAGCTCAAACATCTGCTAATGGTTGCAGATTGTGTTAAATGAGTTATAACTCCCTACGATCCTTCTTATTGTAGTGTTTTGTGGGTTTTTTTCTAAAAAAAATAATTTTATCTGAACCAAAGCGATAGAATGAGCAATTTCTAGCGTTGTCTTGAAGCAAATTAAGGTCCTTTGTTATGTATCACACATAATATGGGTCGACCCACCTGAGGAGAGAGAGATAATCTAATGGCATGACGGATGGTGTTCTCATATAACGTTTGACAGCCATGTGCTGCTCCATTACAAATACAGTTTGGAGAAATTGATGAGCTGAAAAAACAGAGTTATGAGAGTAAGAATAGGTTTAGTTTCACACCTTTATAGGTAAAAGCACACTCACTATAGAGTGCTTTTAAATTCTTAATAAAAACATCTAAATCTTAACAATTAGTCAAAATATGCTGCAGATTTAGCCATCACTATTGCTGCCTGACATTATTTAATGCATCAATCTCCAAGTTTGTAATACTGAGCAAAATTCTTGGCCGTCACCCTTAAATTTGGCCCTTGAAATAAACTATTATGGGTGTATGAGCTAAACCATAATTAGTTTATTTTACTGCCATTGTTAATAATCATACAGCAACTTGATCCACCCTCAGTTTTACTTAGGGCACAATTAGTCCATCCAAGTATTCAACTTCATTTTAATAACAATAGTTAATATTCTTTGATGAAATATGGCTTATTGACGTGTTTAACTTGATTTTGCTTTTAACTTATAATAGTACATTTCCCTTATTTATGGGTTAAAATAAAATATGACCATCAAAACAACAAAAACCTCACTTTTTGTCAAAACAAACTACAGGAACTGTATCATTTTAAAAGTGTACATATTTCAACATAAATATCCATGTCTGAATAATCACCTGTCAGAAATGTTTACTCGGAAAGTTTATTTTCTCATAAGTAAATCCAGCTGATATATAAATATATAAAAAGTGTATTAAAGTGAGGTTTCCTAAATGTAGACTTATTCATCATTCTTGAATGTAGATCGCAAAGAGTCAGAGGTGCGATCCAACATCAGGGATGGTTTAAAGGCTCCGGTTTCCCTTCAGCATCTGTTTGAAAAGTAGTTCAACTGGTGCAAAAACGTACAAAGTGTGTTTTTGTTCTGTTTTTTTTTTTTTTTTTTTTTGGAACGCTGCTGTTCAGTGGCAAATCTTTTACTTCTGCTGCTGGAAAAACTTAGAGGTTTTGATGAAACTTTTTTTTTTCCCCTTCCATCAAAGCAGGAGGGCCTTGTTCAGGTGCAGACATTGATTCAGGACTGAACCTGGGTCAGGACTTGTGTGCACTGTCTGATCCTGTGTAGCCTCTTCCTTGGTTAGCTCATAATGTAAATGTTCTTTAATAAAATGTATTTTTTCTTAACATAAAAGATGTCTATGCATACTTTTTTTATGTCCATTTTTTGTAGCAGTGTTTTGGGATTAGATTTGAGTATATTGCCACCTACTGGCAATAAGGCAGAAGAATCAGAGGGTTTTCTACCCCTTCATTTATAAAACCATGTAAATTAGGGCTTAAAGCTAAAAAAAAAAAAAGCCAAACTTTAGCTTTTCAAAAACAAATTTATAGATGGGTTGAAAAGTATTTTTAGTGGAGAGAACTTATGGTCTACATAATCACAAGTAAGATTGCAGACTCAGGAATGGGTGATAAAATTAAATTATGTCTTTTTGTGTATAAAATTTGTCACTACACATTGTTAGAGGCCCTCAAACACATGATCCAACCTGAAAACAAAATAGGTTTCATCTGTGCACCAGTTAGGATATAACAACCTATAAACCAACAACCGCATTCAAGGTTTTCACATATTTTTACACTCATGCTCTAACTGAACAGTAGAAGAAAAAAAAGGTTCAGCAGCAAAGTTTCATCATCACATAAAACATTCAATCAGAGTTGGTTGAATATAGCTTGAAAATATCAACCTCTGGGAGGTGAGATCAATAACATATTTGCTGGCATTCTAAAACAAAATCCTTAAAAACTATCCAAATACACGACATCTACTACAGATAGAACTCTGTAGATGAGCAAAAATTCACTTTTCTTGCTACCATGTCAGTTTAATGTAAAGGTAATTCTCATAGCTTCTATTTATGGATATAATTTACAGAAAACTAGAGGAAGATATTTGATTGTAATAGAACCAAAATGCATTTAAATCTGCCACACAGACCTAAGAGACATGCCAGCTGCTGCAACGTTCAGAGGCATAGCCAGAAAGAATTTTTTTAAGGGTGGCCAGGCAAAGTGGATAGGCACCAGAACCAGAACCTCTGGGTCAATCTATACTATTGCAAGAGGAAAATTAACAAGCACAACATCCATATTTTCTAAATATACTTTCCTACAGCCTTTGCTAAAAAATAGACGCATATATTTAAACATCCGTGCTTTCTAGATAAGGTATAATGGATACAATTCTTTCAGGTTTGAGTTCTGGGGCAAACGTCTCTTAATTTGTCATTACTTACCTACTTTTATCAACAATTATTCTGCATAAAATTGATATTTACAAGTAGTAATATATACATAAATTCATTATGAAGTTTTTATTAAATAGTTATTTATCTATGATTTCACTGAAGACTAGATGACTTTCAGTGACACATCATTTTCTCTTTATCCGATATAACACAAAACCTAGTTCTGAAAAGAGCATGAATTATCATCTTTAATGTTAGTATATTGATGTGTATAATTAACCACAGTGTTTCTGTTGTCAAGTAATTGTTAGTATGTGAAAAATTAAAATGTTTTGCACATTCCACTTGAGAGTATTACTGCTGCCACCATCTGTATTAGAGGGTAAAAAATGGTAGGGATGGCCAATGATTAGCTAAGGGTGTCCATGGCCACCCCTACCATTTTTTACCCTCTTATACAGATGGTGGCAGCAGTAATATTGCCCCCCCCATCTAGCTCCGCCCCTGGCAATGTTTAATTACAGGACTCCCCTGGTTTAATATAAGATATATCTACAGAATATATAAAGTAGTTGCATAACATTTAATAAGATGGGAATGGGAAGAGTGAAATTCTACTATAGTTTTAATAAAAATAACCATACCGACAACTTCCTCAGGAGCGAGCTGACTTTAAATACGCAGCTGAAAAAGATTGGATATGGAAAGATTTTCAAAATAAAACGTGCTCCATATGCTAGACACTTTTTCTTAATTTCAATTTAGGTAAACCCTACCAAGTAAAAAAAAAAAAAAGCAGTCAAAAAGCACAGTTATTATATTAAAGAAAGAGGACATACCTCTACACTGGAAAAAGCGTACCTGTGGCGCGCCACGACTTGACTGCGGTACTAACACATGCGCCACCTAGCGTTCAGGAAATATAGCGCAACCAGACCTTAATTAAACACCTGGTGGCAATAAGTAGCTCCACCCTTTTATTTTGACTGCCTTTACAGCTCCCATCAAATGTCTAAGCAAAACAAAGTAAGACTGCAAGTTAAAAAAATTTATTAAATGTATTTGTGCATTCTATCTATCTATCTATCTATCTATCTATCTATCTATCTATCTATCTATCTATCTATCTATCTATCTATCTATTACATAACAATAAAGTAGTGCAGACATATAGCAAAATAATAAAAAAAAATTATATATGATGAAAAAATAATGATATGTGCTGGCACACAAACTGACAATGATAGGTCTATTTGACCAGTTTATTTTTTATGATTCTGTTTTAATAATGAGGGAAAAATCAAAGGTATGGTGGAGGATGTTCTTTTTGTGCAACACATCCAGACGAGTGTGAGTAGATGGAAGGCGCAGCCTGGATCATCTAAATAAGTGGTCCACCTAACTGTCAATCATTCTGGTGATATGTTTGCGTAAGGCCGTTCTATGTACTCATCCCCATTTTCACTGACATAGTTGAAATATTGCAAATAATATTGCAAATCTTCTTTTGTTGTGCATGTGCATTTTTCTTTTTAACGTGGAGAGGGTGGGTCTTTTCAAAAATTTGCAAAAAAAATCCTCCACTATACCTTTCAGTTGTCTCACTTTTAGCTCAAGTTATATTGAGATATTGAGAGTTGCAAATTGCCTTTTGATTCACGTAATATTTCAAAGGATGAACCAATTAACTTTATTTTTGTTTTATTCTTTTGTTTGGGCCGCCCATGGAAAAAAAACTGGTCACATCCTGTGGCCCTTGGTAAATTTGGTCTAGAACCGTGTAGTGGGAAAAAATTATTCAACTATTCACCCTAGTTAAATAAACAGAGATCGATGGATTTCATTCAGTCGTCACTTTATTTTCTTATCTTTGCAAAGAGAGAACAGTTCATCATACAGGCATTATTGCACAGTAATCAGCCCTGTTCTGACTAGACAGAGTTTGTCTCCCTTACTTATGTTGATGAAAAAACTGTGAAGGTTGTGTCAGAGTCAAAACTAATTACATACACTTTAACAAACCTTGACAAAACAATTTGGCTTGTCATTAAAAAAACTTTCACTGGATAAATAGCATAACTAAATATATGAGACAAGAGAAATCTAAAATTTTCAACCACAACTGCCACTGGTCATAGGGACTGCATACAATATATGTCCTATACCAGACACCAGTTATTCCACATTCTCTTTGGCTCTTTAGTAACAATTGAAATTACCCTTGGGAATTTTTTTGTTTTTTGTACTTTCCACCTTTGGATTACTGTTTCAATTTCAAGTCAATAATTCCAATAGAAAGACTTTTATTGCATATTAAATGCTTGTTTTTGTATACAATAAGAATTAACAAATGCATTTCACTTTTTTGTAATGAACATTGAACAAAGAGGCACTAGAGGGAGCAATACTCTTTCTTTTGATTAATCTCTCCCTTGATCAACTTCCTTCTGCCTGTGCTTTTTGATTCCTGGTTTTCTGTAGCTAGTTTTGCACATTACAAATTACCTAGTGGCTATTAGCAGTGATAAAGATAAAAAAATAAAATAAAAACGATCTTC
The DNA here is from genome assembly GCA_030533445.1 of Cyprinodon diabolis. Lineage (NCBI taxonomy): Eukaryota > Metazoa > Chordata > Actinopteri > Cyprinodontiformes > Cyprinodontidae > Cyprinodon > Cyprinodon diabolis. The sequence continues at coordinate 8,850,483 of CM060085.1, forward strand.
ATATCTTACTGTTTAGACCACTTCTATACATTTATTTTATGAAATATGTCTTAAAAAGCATATAGACTTTGGCTTATCTCGTACTTGTGAGAGGGTGTGTATTTTACGTGTTACAAAAAGCCTGTTTATTTGTCCAAGGAGCTGATTCTTTAGGTGAATATAAAGAAAAATCCCTCATCTTTTTAGATAACAGTTTGAAAAAAGTGTCAATTTAGGAAGCTGGAGCAGCGAGGCGCTGTGAGGCTTGACTGCTGAACTGGAACAGCATTTTTCTTCCTTCTGCACTCTCCTGCATCTCTTTGTGTCTGATGTGATATATCTGAGAGTATAGAGGTGTGAGTGCATCAGTCAGTGACAACGAAATGGTTTCTGATCTCTCCAGACATTTAATCCTAGTATTCCCAAAGCCCTGGGTGTGAGGTTTTGCTTTTTTTTCTCCTTATAAAAATAGCTTTGCACTGCTGACCTTTATATCAACCGAGACCTGCGTGGAAGAACGACCTGGTATTAGTCTATTCCCATCATGTTAGTGGTCCTCAGAGATTTTTACTTCCTAGGATGCTCTTGCAACAGTTCACAGAATTGGAAAAGATGTATGTGTTGCTTTCCTCAGAGGGGAGTCTTCTTTAGCTGGCATTTTAAAATGGAAAATAACAAAAGAGTGCATGATTTCTGTTACATGTTGCACTAAATTTCTCTAAGTGTACAGTTAGTCTAACTGAAATTTTCTAGTCCAGATTATTCCTATTTAATCCTGGCTCTGTGTGTAGAGTTATGTCTTTTTTCCCAACCTGCACATGGGCATCTCTACGTAGTTTTGCGATGCTCTTTCCATTTTGTACGAAGAGTGTTGTTAAACAGTGCTGCGAGATATATAAATCTTGGGATATTGCTTCCTCTCTGATCTGTCTGCTTGATCTTCAAAAAGCTGCTTTTTCTGTAATATTCTCTACCTCTGAGGTAATCTGAGCATTTACAGAGATTAAGTTGCACACAAAGGGAACTAAAATTCAATGTCTATGAAGGTAACGAGTTGCACTGGATTTTAATTAGGAGTATGAGAGGAGAAAAAGGACTGAACTCTGATTTCCTGTAAAAATCAGAACAAAAAAAATTGTAACATTTGTGGTTATGTCTATTTAAAGCATTAGAATTATTCAGGTAGTGATTAATTATTATTCGGGTTGTAATTAGAGCTGTGGTAGAAAAACTTTTTGGCTGCCCGACATAATATATTGATCTAAATACTTACACACTGGTACTTACACACCGCCGCTCCTTTAAATGCCACCATCGTGGAAGTGCCATTTCTGTGGTAGAGGCAGTCACAGGAGCAAACCCCAAACAACATGGCTACCAATATCAATATCTTCTAATAAATATATACAGCACTGATATTTTTATAATTACATTTAATTTTGATATTATTTGGGAAGAATATCATAGCATAACGCAATAACGCAAAATCACCATAATCCTGACCCAAGTATCGTGTTGCATATCCTACGGCAACACTCTTGACCATACCCATCACTAACTGTAGTATCTGATAATTGGTCTTGTGTGAAGTGACATATGTTAAAATAGACATTATTCTCTGCTTTTAAACTAGGCCCCCTTTTTGTAAGAAAATAGAATAATGGAGCACACTTTGATTTTACACATTGCAACACACTAAATCCAACTTGGGTACAAGCCAACAGTTTCCACATGGCTATTATCCATTAGATTAGGCATTAGGTTCAGATAATCTCTGTTGATGTCTCACCACAGGATGTTAAGTGTTTTTTATTGCAAAACCTTGTATCTTCTCAGACATGCTTTTATAGATTTGTTCTGCTGTTTTAGATCAAGTTCTTTTATAGAGAATCCAGTTTGGATCAAATTTCAGCTATCAGGCTCATAGTGTGACATCGCACACTAAAGGACAGCAAAAAGCTCAGGGCCTTTTTGCTGTGAAACACTTGATGCTTCCACAGACTTTTGCAATGAACGACAAATGTTGTGTCTTGTTACTTTCCTGCCTTACATGTCAAACACCTCATACAGATCACGACCCTGGCGAAAGCACAGGAATTTATTCTTTAACACTTCCGTAAACGTACATTTTCGTTTAGGCATTGCATTAAAACATGCGGTAACACATGTGCTATTGCCTGTCAGACTCAGTAGTAGACTAGTAACAAGCCAACTCTCTTTACTTTTCCCACACACACATAATGTAAAGTGATTGGATTTGGGGAGAAGGGCGTGACTAATTTGCAACACAGAGATCCTGCATGGAGTAGAGGAATGGAGTGGCAATCTAATCACAATGCACTGTAGGCCAGGGGTGCTCAAGTCCAGTCCTCAAGAGCTACTATCCTGCAACTTTTTGATGCACCCCATTTTTAACACACCTGAATCAGGTCAGTAGCTTGTTACCATGCCTCTGCTGAGCTAAATGAGGGGATTGAGCATTTGAGTTTTGTTATAGAAAGTTACAGGATGGTAGCTCTTGAGGACTGGACTTTAGCACCCCTGCTGTAGGCTATGTAATCTGTTTGAAGCAGTCAACCAAAATCATGTGTTCCCTATTTTTTAAATTAAACTAAAAAAAAATACAAAATGAAATGTCAGAATATATTTCAGTAAAGATCAATCCTGTTTATTTCTGAGTAAACAATATGATTTAGTGGTTTTCTCAGTAATTTTTTATCAATAATATATAGTGGTCGAGGGATGCAAACACCCTGCTAATACATGAACGTGAAGCAAATTCAACAAGTTCTTCTAATGCAACAATCAAGCTTTTAAATGCAAAAAAGAAACAAGCAAGCAGAACATTAGGCCAACAAACACAAAAATGACACTAACACACACAAAGGGTAAAACCAAAAGATTAATGTTGCAATAACAGAAAACAGGAAGCTGCACAGCACCAATGAACGGTAAATCCAAAACCTGCAGCAAACTAATAAATTATGCTTCCATACAAAACACATGCACACATGTAGCAAAAGCAACTGAATGTTAAAAAGCTGCAAACCAACACAACATAATGGTAAACCAATGAGGCGAGGCAATAGCCAAGTTATATGGGACCAGATCCTAAGTAAAGAAATAAACAAGATGCAAAGAGAGAATATGAAAAAAGGGTTCCCCTAAAATTCCTCTGGGTGGAGCCTGCCATTTATGTTGTGACTAAAGGTATGGTTCTATATTTGTTAATGATTATCTTCCCCTGGTAGTCTAGAGCACTTCCCTTTGCGGATCTATTTTGTTAACTTTTGCATGTTTTTAGTATGTTGGTCCATTTTATAAAATTTGCTTCACAGTTATGTATTTGCAGCACATTTCTAACCCTTAGCCACCATATTAATAGGCTCAAAATGTTTCTACAGCAAAAATAACAATGATTGACATGAAGAGAGAAAGTGACAATGTGACATTAACTTTTCCTCTGGTGTTGCTGCAAAGGTGCATGACTGAAGGATTAAGAATAGCACAACAGCCTTTTACTGTTCCCAATTTTATTCACTTTGAAAGACGCAGCTGGTTCCGTTCCCTGTGACTCGTCCAAACTTATTTTCTGTTGTTCGACCTTCCAGCTGGGTTTTAAGGTGAAACAAGAAAAAAGAAAAGCAAAGAATGTCTCACTGTGTGTGTCAAGCATAAGACAGACAGATGACATATACTGGCATTTCCGGCAGAAGGTGTGTTTGAGAGAATCTTATCAAAAGGATGAATTCTTGTCGCTGCTTGTCATTGCTAGTGTTTCTGATCGCTGCCAGCTGGACCCTCGGTTTGATGTAAAACATTACTGCTACAACACACATCCAAACAAACAAAACATGCCGTATTAAACATTTAATTTCAGCTCGGCGAAGGACGCTGTTTGGAAAATGCCCCACATTGTCCAAGACCTTCACCTCCCTTGTTTGCAGTTTGCTTTAAAAGGAGTCTGGAGGATAAACCTACAGGATAAAAAAGATTTTACATTTGTTGAATTTTAATGAGGCTAATTGGAGCAGAAGACTGTAATTAAGTCTGATGCCTTTGCAGGATAAATAGCAGGGCATGGATGTTAAAGTCCAGCTTTATACTGTTAAAGATACACTACTCTAAATTTTGCTTACATATTTTGTTAGTTCTGGCTTTTTATGCCTATCCTGGATTAAATTTGGTCATCAGACAAACTTTAACAGAGTTAATATAACAACATAAATTAGACTACAACATATATAAAATATGACAGGTGCAGTCGATCTTTATAATAATAGGAAAACAGATGAGAAAGAAACAAATAAAAATATTTTTTTGTCTGTCAGTCTTGAGCAGTCAGAGCAAGCACTACAAAATCCAAAGCCAGATGTAAAGCATTGCAGGCTTCCCTTACTTCAGGTGAGATTAGCATTTATGATTCAATCATAGGGAAGTGACTTAACAAAAATGGCTTCCATGGGAGCCTCAAGTGCGAGAAAGAAACAAGGTGTTTGATATTATGGAAAACACCTTCATAGTTACACAAATGTGAGTAAACATCATTAAACTGAGTCAGAAGACCAATAGTCTTCTTTAATTAAGAAATGCTATAAATATGACGGGGGGTTAATTCTGCAAAGTTAGGATGAGGGTTTGAACCCCAGCTCCTTCTGTCAAAGTCATTGTGACCTTGGGTAAGAAAGCACCTTTCCTGCTATTTGTAGTCCTATATGGCTACAGTGTAGCTTATCAGCAGGTGATTGACTGAATAAAACCCTTTGGAGTCCTTTGACTGTAGAAAGTGCTGTATAAGTACAGATGCTTTATAGAAGGACAAGAAAATAACCTCAAAATATATATTTTTTAAAATCTTAGAGGTAGAGCTAAATATTGAACACCCTTTATATTGTAAAAAAAGGAATATATATATTCTTGGGAGAATTGAAAGAAAAATGTCTAGGCCTGCATGGAAATGAAGCATGTGCCATATTTGATTGTCAGCAGGGATGTTTACATGATTGTTTGTGTGTGTGTGAGAGGGGCTGATTGGAGATGAGAATTAGATGTCTGAATAAAGGAGGACAATCACTTCCACAGCATTTGGAAAGCAACCAAAAGAAATATCAGAAATTGTAATGGGGTTTCAGTCTGAGGCTGCTCTACAGATATACACTGGGTGGTGATAGAGCACCTGCCCTTTTCCCCTCTGCACAAAAAGGGCCCTCCTGAAATGGTTTTTAGTCTTTTTTTATTCTTTGGCCAAAAATACTATTAATGAATTTAAAAGCCTCTATTTTTGTAATTTTACTCCACAGGACTTAAAGCACCACCTTAACAGAGCCTTGCCCTGGTGAAAGGCCATCTAACTTTCTAGGTACCTAAAAAAAGTATAAAAAAGTATATTTACCTCCTTCACAACCGGTTAGTTCAAAGCATAACATCTTTAATAGCCTCAGGATATAAATGTACCTTAAAGCATCTCATAGATGTAATATTGATTTGCTGTAAATGGCCCCTGTCAGTGACTCCCTGAGGACATCAACTTTTGTTTTTTATGACAACTACAGCACAAAAGTTACCTTTTGTCTGTTAAACATTTAACTTAAAAGCAAACTAAAGGCCAAATGATCACAATTCTTAAAAATAACTTTAATAAAGTTCTATTCAGTTAAAGTGGGGCGTATTGATTAAGTTGCATTTTCAATTTCTGTGTTTATCTTGGACTGCAAAAAAATGACCTGAAAATGTGTAAAAATGTGTGTATTTCTCCCTAATCTGAACAGTGAAATAAGATGATCTGTCATCGGAATTAGAGGTTTCAAACTTAAAGTAAGATTATTACATATTATGCACTTGAAATTTAGAAAAGATTTGTGTTTTTTACATATTTTCAATGTAAGTCTTAGTTCATATGCAAATTGTCATAAATACCCAATAGACTAAAAGATATTCTGGAATCCTCGGCTTTACATTACTGGATTTGAAATTGTTATTTATTTAACTGACACCCTTTGGCATTTCTACCTATTAGCTGCTGAAGATCATTAAAGTCAGGGAAGTCATATTTAAATGTCAACTCATTCTGGCTTAAACATGTATATAAATTTACTCTTTATCAGACCATATTGTCCCCAAATTTAGAATATTTCTATAAAAAAAAAAAATCATGTCTTAAAATCTGTGTTGTTTTTTTTTCATTATCTCATGTAGGCCAATTAGCTATACATCAGCCTGTACACCTAAATTCAGCCAATGATATATCAACGGTCATCTGTCAATCCAGTTTTTTATGTCATAGCATCGTCAAGTATGTCACAGCTAATATACGCAACGGTTGAAATAAGAATAATTTACTTTACTTTTCAGTTATGTCCCATTGTTCATGGGGATGGACGTCTGTTTCTTCTGCAGGCGTAGAGCTAACAGAACCGGCAGCGTTGCGAGGCAAGGGCTCAAACATGTACGACTGTAAGCCTTCTACACCAAACCAAGCTTCTACCGCCCTGGCATCCTCTTCCACAACAACTTCATCCCCACTTTCCTCCTCTGAATAAAAAAAATGTATGACGAAGGAGACTCATCCACGACCTCCAACACAAAACTCTCCTCCTCTTGCATGTCTCTGCTGTCCATAGCGTTCTTGACAGTGTCGTTGCTAAGTCACCAATTTAGTGCCAATGGAATTTTCCATTGGGAACCTACCAGCACTAAGTTGCTAACTGGTTAGCAAGATGCTTCAGAGACACCGTCACAATCAAACTTGCTTGTGAACCTTTCCGCCACAGCAAGCCCGCCCTCTTGATAAACGCCCAATCACATTCACTCTTTTCACTCGTGTAAAGTCATGCACCACTCGACTTTACACAAATGGAATGCAATGGTTAGAACAGCCTTTTCCCTGCAACTTTAAAAACGTCAGCGTCAGGTGGTGTTCGGTTGTTGGCGGATCTATGACATATAAGGAGACCTTTTTCCTGGCCTCAGCATGTGCCCCCAAAAATGTCTGTTCACAACAATGCCCCACACACACACAAAAACACATCTCATATTATCATAGTTAATATCCATAGCTGAGATATGCTGAGATGCCTAAACATGTTCCAAACCTTTCCAATGTGGCTCAATTTAAACAATAAAAAAAAAAAAAAACATGCAAAATACTCAATGCTATTTACCACAAACAATCAATTGCACAAGCTCCTGTCTCTATTTAAGATGCTTGCACCCAGCCATCAGTGTCAGGTTATTCAAGTTTTCGGTGAGAGTTCTCTAGCATAGCTGTTGTTGTTCTGATCGCCCGACCCTGACTAGTTTCTGCCTTTGGACCTCCGAGCCTGCTTGTTCCCGTTCTGATCTGTTTGCCTGACCTGTCTTCGGTCTCTTGCTGGATTCTGCCTGCTTACGACCCTGGATATGTCTCCTGACCCCAAATTGGATTTCCATTCAGTACCTCTTCTGATCTCTGATCTTCTGGCCGGGACTCCTGCTCACCTCATCGACACTGACTTTGGCTTCACCTTCTGGAAACTCCTTTTTTACCTCGTCTGCTTGCTTCTGCTCGCTCGTCAGCAAGTTCCGCAGCCTTCTTGGCTTCAGGTCCTGGGACTCTCAAGGCGGTGTTCGCTATGTGCTGTAGGAAGTCATCTGGCTAGATTCCACTCCTTCTTCTGGGCACAGAATGAACTTTAAAACCAGGTTAGTGACTCACACCCTTGTAATCATCCTTAGTCAGATTTACGTTGTCACTAACCAGAGTTTTCCCCTGTACAGAGATTCTTGCCTTTTTTATCCAAGCTGCTGAGTCGCAGATTCGATGTGTTGTCAATAAACACTTCTGTAAATTGAATCAGTCTGTCTGCCTGAAATTCTGGCTCCAAAGTTCTGAGTTCTGCCCTTTTATGTGATGCCAACCGAGGCGTGTGCTTGTTGATAGCTGTCTTTGGTACTATATCGAAAGAGTTTGATTTATTTTACAGACAAGTCTAGGTAGCCAATTCAAAGTACGCAACAACAGCTGTCTGTATTTGGAGCAAATTAAGCACTGGTTAGAACAAAGAAGTCATTTGGATGATGCAAATGTAAAATGGCAAAAAGAAGCCACCAAGTAAAAATACATGATGTGAAAACAGAAGGAAAAAACCAAGAACATTAGAAACTAAGCTTGCATCTTCATCTTTCCTCTCTTTCTCATCTCATTCGCTTTATGTTCTCAAAAGCTCAGGCAAGTGGGCTTACTTCAAGTCACCAGGATTCCTTTGTGTTTCAACAGAGAATCTATCTTTTCTACCTCGCCTCTGTATTATCTGAGTCCTCCATATTGTTTGACAGCTGTGCTCTGATGTTTCACATTTTAAATTTTAAGCAAGCCTCGTTCCCATACAATTCAGCCTTGGCTTGTGTGTGTCATCTATCATCTGCCTCAGCCTCTGTCAGTCAGATAAAGCAGTGTTTGCGTCGTCCTATATGTACCATCACTGTGTTGTGTTCACCTGCAGTACTGGGAGGAAGCAAGAGAAAGAAAAGTTGAGTATCCTTTACAGAATGTTATTTTGGAATGAATTGTGTTTCAGGACACATCTCAGGGTGGTCAACCAAGCAGATAGACGAGTGGAGCAGGGGGTCTTTCAGACAGTTCCAGCTGAGCTGCCATCGCCCTCTGATCAAAGTATTTTCAGTTGTAAAAAGAGTTGGCATGACAGCAGGGCTGCTCGTCAACACTCTGCAGAGAGACATGACTATGCAGTCTTGGCTGGAAGCTGCCAGACTGGGCTCACACCCACAAGACTCTCTGTTCAAGGCTACAGAGACTTACAGTCTACACTTCTGCCACAGGGAGGATCTGCTCAAGAATCTCACCCATCGTTAGTTTAAGTCAGGCCTGACAAATGTGGGGTGTAAACAGTTTCCTTTGTGACTGACACTCCTTTGTCCCACTTTTCACAGCTTTGACAGATTTCTCTCAGAGGCCCACAAGTGCTTCTAAAAGCCGGGACGATTAAGGAGCTTACATGAGCTTTGTATTCTGCTCTGTCTTTATTTTATAAAATATTTATATATATATATACACTGCTAAAAAAAAACCACATAATTTGATGGAAATGAAAATTACCAGCTTACAGAGGGCTGAATTCAAAGACACCCCAAAAATGACAGTGAAAAAATTATGCGGCAGGCTAGTCCAATTTGCTGAAATTTCATTGCATTCCGTCTGTCACATGTGCTCCGGGTGCACCTGCTCTCATCTGTGAAAAGCACAGGGCGCCAGTGGCAGACTTGCCAATTCTGGTGTTCTGTGGCAAATGCCAAACGAGCTCCTCGGTGCCAGGCAGTGAGCACAGGGCCCACTGGAGGACGTCAAGCCCTCAGGCCACCCTGATGAAGTCTGTTTCTGATTGTTTGGTCAGAGACATTTACACCAGTGGCCTGCTGGAGGTCATTTCGTAGGGCTCTGGCAGTGCTCCTCCTGCTCCTCTGTTTCACAAAGGAGCAGATACTGGTCCTGCTGATGGGTTGTAGACCTTCTACGGCCCTGTCCAGCTCTCCTGGAGTAACTGCCTGTCTCCTGGAATCTCCTCCATGCTCTTAGGATTGTGCTGGGAGACACAGCAAATGGCAATGGTATGTATTGATGTGCCATCCTGGAGGAGTTGGACTGCCTATGCAACCTCTGTAGGGTCCAGGTAGTGCCTCATGCTAACAGTGGTGACAGTGACCATAGCCAAATGCAAAACTGGTGAAAAAGAGTCAGAAAAGATGAGGAGGGAAAAAAATGTCACTGGCCTTAACCTGTAAAACCATTACTGTTTTGATGGTTGTCTCGTTGTTGCCCCTCTAGTGCACCTGTTGTTAATTTCATTAACACCAAACCAGCTGAAACTGATTAACAACCCCCTCTGCTACTTACCTGACCAAATCAAAAAGCTAGAGGTTTAATTAACCTACTCTGATTACAAAGTGTTCCTTTAATTTTTTGAGTAGCATTTATAATAAATAAGTATAAATCCAGAGATAAGAATAATTTTGAAAAAAATCTTGATTGATCCGTGCGTCCTATGTTCACAATTGTTACTCCTGACTCACTGTGTATCTGTGTAACATGGTTTTATGGTTCTGTTTGTACGTCAAAGTGTTTTTAGTCATTCTTATAGGCTATACTGGCCACTAGTTATGACCCAATCTGCAAATGATATTGGAAATCAATCCAATATCAGCCAAGACATGAATATAGTAACATATTGCATGCCTTGCATGCATCTTAAATCTCCCACATAAGCAAGCTGAGAGAAAAAGTATACATCTGTCTGACTCTGTTTAAAGGTTATATTTTATGTCATATCCATTGTTGAGGGTGAAGTTGATCTAAAAGTCGCTTAAAATTTCACTATTAAGACCTTTTAGTTGTAGCCTAACTAAGGTATGTGCTTTTATTATTCAGAAAATGATCTGAATGTCTATATGTAGGCTGTTTATTAAAAGATAAAAAAATATATAAAATTACAAAGGTAAAATATTTTTCAAGATTATTTAGAATAAGAAATGTACTTGGATTTTACTAATGATACACTTAGAAAGATGTTTTCCTATAAAATATGGAAAACTAAATATTACTGTAAAAATGTTTGTTATTGATCCAGTTTACTTGGTTTCTACCAAGAGTTTAAAGAAACGGTTTAACTCTAAATTTGAATTCTATGGCCAGACATCAATTTGAGAACGGAAAACGTTTGCGAAAACAAAACAATACAGTAAAACAATCCAGTGTAAACTTTATTTACTTTAAATGATTCAATAAAATCATTGCATGCCATAAAAAATATATAGTCTAAAGAAAATTACTATATAAAGTTATGAGCAATTGTTGATTTTTTTAAAAGCGTTTAAGGAATTCTTTCACTGGCAAAAGAAAAAGATGCACTTAGACAGATTCTTTTGAGGGTCCCAATACAGACATACTAATGGACATACTTACTGAGTTTAGTAACAGATCAAAATCTCGACAGCAGACATGGCTTTAGGCGACTCAAGCTTTGAAGATATTTATTCAGGCTGGATGGTCAGACGGATTGATGGACGTGTTAAAGGACGGGCAGAGAATCGTTTATTCCCACCCTCGTATTCATTCGCATGCACAGAACTTCTCCCATCAGTCATGAGGCCTGACGGGATAAGCTGTCTGCAGGCTGGAAATGCCACCGTCTCTTTTACTGACAGACAGCAAAAACAGACGGAGAGCCAGATCGCCAGGCAGAGGGCTGTGGGAGGAAACAGGTGGGTTTATTTGTTTATGCTTGGCCGTCTTGCAATTTTCTGACGGAAATGCTGCTTCATGTTTTATTATTATTCCCCAACTCCTCCAACGCATCTAATCGCAGTTCTAAGAAATAAAAAATCCCCACTTGGCGTTCTCAGAGTAAAAATCAATCATTCAGTTTAGTTAGGTCATTTAATTTATTTGTACTTAGGCAAATGATTAAGAGTTTGCCAAAAGCCATGTCGGCGACACAACAAATAAGTATAACAAAATCAGATGAAACTGATAGTCAACTACATCCAAATACTGTGTGATCAGTGGCACCACCAGTGAGGTGGCCAGGGGTGGCAGTCCCACTGGCCAGTGTAAATTCTAGTACCATCAGTTTAGCATTTATCCCATTATGCACAGCCAGCGTCATTACTTTTAAAGTCATACAATAAACCAAGATATGAGTAGGTTTTTACTTAAGTCTTTATAATTTCTAATGGCAGGTTTACCAAAAAGTAGATTCAAACCCTGAAATTATGGCTTTTAGTTTTAATGTGCAACCCCCCAAATTTTAGTGGCTCTATCTAGTCATCCCTATGAAACATTTCTGGCGGCGCCACTATGTGTGATGCAAATCTGTTTCAACAAACACACAATCGCATTGAAAAATGGTGTTGGTAGCATCATGCTGTGCTGACGCCTTCTTTTAGCAGGTTGTTAGGGGTTAACAGGAAGATTGATAGAGTTAAAATTAGGGTAATCAGCTTGAGACACCATGTCGCAGTGTTTTCCTTCTGTCGTGTTGCTCCTTAATCTTTGTGCATTCTTTCAATCGGTTTGAGGGGGGAAAAAATGCTGCTCTTATAGTTATAAAAAATATTGCCATCCTGCATGTATTGCCCTATAGTTTTGTATGTTTACACAGAAAATTGCTTCTCTTATAAAGCTTTAATTGTTTCAGTATGTAGCTAACAGTATGGCAATTTCCTGGAGTTTTGATTATGCAAGCATCAGTATTGAAAATCATGAATAGTGACTATTATTCACAACCTTTATTGTTATTTTATTTCTTTTGATGTCTGTTAAATACCTTGTGTAGGAACAGGAGGGGGTTTCTATTCAGTTGGCACCAGACTTGGTCGATTTCAGTGGTGTGAAGGCTTATTGTTGTATGAAATTGCTGTCTGTGTTTATAACTATAGGTCACAAGTCATCTGAGAGGCAGTAAAATGTTAACACGAGCAACAAAACAAGCAACATTTTCTGCTGTGAATGACTACAGTACTGTGACTAAAGACTGAAAAAGTTTCAATTTGGGATTTACTGTCTGCAACTGAGTCATCAGTCTCAAAATATAAGTAAAGATTTTAAATATATATATTTTTGTACCTCTCCCTAGCATACTTATCCCAAAAGATGCTTCAGTCCATTTGTAGATTCCAAGGTCACCTCACCACAGAAAAAAAAAACACTTTCTTATACTTTGTGTTTTGCTGCAGTCAGGCATTGATCTCTCTGTTTGTCTGGCTGTCTTCGGTCTCTGCTCCAGTCCATTTTACCCCATTCTGCACATAGAGGTAGACAAAAATAAAGCCCCCTATTCTCAGACATCTCCAAAGGAAATACTCTTTCTCTCTCTCTCTCCCTCCCTCGCTCTAAAACCATGAAGCTGTAGCTTCCAAGCCAACCTCTAAAAATGGAGGCATAAAAAGCACTCAACATGGCTGCTACTTGGAATCGCAGAGTTGTTTTTTTGATTGGATCAACATGCTGAGCTACCTGTTAGTCCCTCTGACCATGCTATGGCTTTTTATTCTACTTCATGCATGCATTTGTGCCTTTATCAATGGTGCAACAAAGCCTGTGAAGAACAGGCTGCTCCAGAATGTTTTTCTTGCACGTTTTAGTCTCTTTTCTTTTGATATTTGCTAGCATTAGAGAAACTTCCACACCACCTTCATTCCTGAATAACTCTGCCTTTAAAATTATAATAAGTATGCCAAAATTATTATGAAAAGTTTAATCAGTGGAAACAATGCATAAATAATCACCTGACCTCTGCAGCAGCTCTTTTTTTAACAGTGTCCTGTCTGGCAATGTGGCAATAAGAATAATTGTCTTGATGCCAAAAAGAGCCCAACAGATTTTACATTCACAAGTGTAGCAGTATGGCAATTGCCATATAGCTCCACTTGTTTCATGCATGCAAATTGCTTTATTATAATTATGCAGGGGGTTTTACAGTTTATATGGACACTGCAATGTAAATAGAGCAGAAAAACGGAAGAAAAGGAAAAAAAAAAGAGAAAAGATGAAAGAAAGAAGAGATAGAAAGGAGACAATGACAAAACATTTTCAGTCTGCTTCATCACCTGTAACGAGATGAAAAAAGAACAGCACAACCGAAAGACATGGTACGAGACATACAATAAAGCAACACCTTGAAACTATCGCTAAAGTAATATTATTAAGCCTGACATGTACTCTGTGTTACCTGAAGATACGGATAGAAACGGAAAGTAACTTAAAACTGTTTTTCTGTTCTTCTCCCCCTCAATAACTAGCCTGGGTGCCATTCCGAACTTAGTCCCGCCCACAATGTTTGAGGTCGGGAAGTTTGGTCTGGCATTGCTCAACAGTAGCGCGAGTATGCTCGCACTATATCTGGCGGGCCAATCAAATTGTCTGGGCGGGCTTTATACGATGATGGACAGATGATCAACAGGAACGTAATCAACCACGTGACCAAAGCGCGCTTGGGTGACAACAACAATGGCTGGCGCTGGAGAGTTGGGGTGAGTAGATTCTGCTATTAGGTCTGTTCTAGAAGATATCGACAGCAAATTCATTTTAAAAGAGGAACAGAGAAACGCGATCAAGGCTCATCTTCTTATTCTAGGCGTGCAACTGCACGCTTTGATTTTTGTTGACAACAACTGTGTGTCGCTTAACATACGTCACGCACTCCGTTGCTCTTATTGGTTGTAGGTCTATCCAATTGAGTGCAGAGGCATTTTTTTTCCTGGCTCATTTGAAACACGCCCCATAATCTCAGCTCTATGGAGCAGTATCAGACTCATATTCTGACTAGAATTGAGTAGGACTACGTCAGGCTACTCAATAACAAGACTACAGCTAACATTATTTCAATGATGTCCCTCCACATATGGTAAAATCTTATACTGTTTGCTGCTTTTAGTCATAACTACTGACTGCAGTTTAAGGTGCTGATGATCATCACTGCCTTACTGTATTCATAAGCAACACACTCCCTTAAATTGCTTATCTTTTTAAAGTTGAATTTATGCTCTGATCTAAGGTCTTGCTTTCAGTATCCACCTGTGTGTAAGTTCCAGCCATCTCCCCATGAGGTCTGACCAACAGGAATAGTTTCTTCTGAAGAACAGTATCAATAAAGGAACTTGCAGTTGATCTGTAATAACATTTGCGTATCTTCCTCACAGAGTTTTGTCTGATCTGAGAATCAGCATATTTATGAATGCAAACAAGCTATGTGTTTGTTTCTCCTATTCTGCTCATTGTAGAGATGCAAACCTCTATGTACACCTGGTTAAAATGTTTACATTTGATATTATACATGCAAACCTTTTGTGTCTGTTCTAAATACCAGTGTTTTGGTATTCAGACAAAAATTTTCAAGTTTGGTCTAGTTATGACCCTAGCCAATTTGTCACCATGTGAATGCTACATAGTTTGAGATATACTCTAAATAGGACATATTATTGCTTTCTTCTTGTCACTTTTCCATAGAGTTGAAATATATAGGATACATGAATCAAAGCTGCCTCTTTGCCATATTGTCCAGAACAGGGGTGCCAAGTCCCATTCTTGAGAGCTACCATCCTCCAACTTTTAGATGCATTCTTTTCCAACACACCTGAATCTAATGAGTGACTTGTTATCTAAATTCTACTGAGCCGAATAACATGTGCAAATTTAACAATCAGATTTAGGTGTTTTGGAGAAGAAATGCAACTTAAAGTTGCAGGATGGTAGGACCGGACTAAGGTACCCCTGCTCCAGAGTCTCCATGGGAAAGCTTTTTCCTTCTGATTCACACTGTTCTTGTAAGGCCCTTCAATTATCTGGAGGACCATGTACTTGTAGCTTTACAGTTGTGCAGTACTGGTCAAACCCTGTGGGTATTTTTTCATAAAGAACCCTGCTCTTAACAATAACAAAGGTTTTGCTGGCAAGTTTGGCATAAAATACTTTAGGCTGGGCTTTAAAGGCTAGTAGAAATGTTGTACTCATTGTATTAGATGTTTTCTACTTATCCAAGACAGAGTCATGAGGGCTGCAGTCTAAGCAGTGTTTTCCAAACTTCCCTCTCCCCAGACGCCTCCACCAGCTCTGCTAGGAAAGCCCAAGGTGCTTCCAGGCCAGCCAAGAGACACACCTCCTGAGGAAGGTGTCCAGTGGCCATCTGAAATAGATGTCCGAGCCAC
Organism: Cyprinodon diabolis; assembly: GCA_030533445.1. Lineage (NCBI taxonomy): Eukaryota > Metazoa > Chordata > Actinopteri > Cyprinodontiformes > Cyprinodontidae > Cyprinodon > Cyprinodon diabolis. The sequence goes on from CM060085.1 coordinate 8,866,158, forward strand.
CTCAGGTGACTCCTCTTGATGTGGAGAAGGAGTGGCTCTACTCCCAGCCTCTCCAGGGTGACCAAGCTCCTCACCCTACTTCCTTAGAGGTAAGGTAGTACCCAGTCACCCTTTGGAGAAATCTAATTTTAGCCGCTTGTATTGAAGATATCATTATTGATTTTATGAGCCAGATTTTATAACCATAAGTGACAGTAGAAACATAGACAGACAGGTATATCAAGATCTTTCCCTTTTTTGCTTCGCTTTTCAGCTGTCTCTCTTCACCACGTGAAAATGCATTCCACGTTTTTATGGAATGCACAAGACTAAAGACAATTTTTAGCCTTTTAATAAGTGTTTTTAGTCTTTTTGGGACGTTTTTTACATAGTCTCTATTTATAAGAGGAGTTTGCCAGAACCAAAGGTCAGACTTTTAAATTTTTTAATCAGCGAAGCAAAGATGGCCATTTACTTGTCCTGCAGAGACAGAGTGCAGGAAGGAACTCGCCTTCATGTTGTGGCTCTGTGGAAGTGCAACGTTAAAGCCAGAATAAGGCTGGAGTTTCATTTCCACAGAGCCTCACAAAAAATGGAGGATTTTATGCAGTTGTGGGGTTTTAACAAAATTTTATGTCCTGGTTCAGATGCTGGAGAACTACAATATAACAAGCTCCTCATTTAAGTTATTTTTAACTGATACCTGTTTTTCCATTAATAGAGATTCTTAACTTACACTTGTTTTATATAAATAACTTAATATATTGTTTTGATTTGGTAAATAAAGTGTTAAAAGTAAAAGTTTCTTCACCACACCCAAACGGTGCAGCGTCTGCATCAATCTGTCTATCCTCCATTCTCGCATTCTCTTCTCACTTATGAACAGATCCTTGTTAGAAATCTGATCCTTAATTGTAAAAAAAAAAATAAAAAAATTACCAACCAACCAACAAGAAACATTTAATATTCATCATTTTAGTTATTAAGCTCACATTGGAATACGTTCGCAAATTACTTATAGCACATTTGCTCATTGTAGCTGAAATGATCTGTATTGGAAATCCCAACTTTCCTGCGATTAGCTAAGACGGAAAATCACCATATTATTCATCAATAGTAAACAATATCTACTATCCTGTTGCATGCTTCTCATAGTTATTTTTGAAAATGAGAAATGTGTAAATCTTTTAATTCTCTAAAATAAAAATAAAAAATTTTAGTGACAAAACAAAACTTCTTGCAGTTCTGCAAAAAATATTAAATTATCCATTGGACATAAATGAACTCAAACGGGTGTGAAATCTGTCTATATGCTTAATCCATAAATATATAAAGAAATAACCCAAAAACAGGAGCATTTGGATGCCTTGACTCTATCAATGACTCCAGACAACCCTTGGTCTTAACCTGACCTGCTGGTTGAATTGTCTGCATCCTGCAACAATTAAAGCCATGTTTTCAATAGCATTGCCCTCTCTGCAGGTCTCCCAGCAACCCTGGTGATATTTACCCACCAAAGGTCTAAGGCTCATGGTGGGGGGGATTAGTAAAGGTTACTAAAAAAGGAAAAATTACACACTACTGTGCTTATCTTGTCATATAATGGGAACATACTGCTTGGTATGTTTTTTTTTTAAATGAAATTTGTTTTAGATGTCAGTTGAGATATCACATAGTGTTTCTCAGCCCTGGAATGGCTTTGCTGTACCCCAGCTTTCCATAAGTGTTGACTTTATAAAATGTTCAAAAATACATAAACTTCAAGAAATGAAATGCAACTGTAGGAACTGGATACATCAATCATTTATCAGTGAACGCCTACGTGTTGCAGGTGTTATTAACTCAGATTTTAAGCTCCAAATCTAAAAGTTCAGCTTATTATTTGAGAGGTAAAAACTGATTTAAGAACTCCACAATAGATGAAATTATAAATGCCGTTTGTTTTGAAAATTGTGTCTTTTGAAGGAATATTTATGAATTCTGGAATTAAATGTTTCTTCCTAACTTTAATATCATGCATGCAAAGGTGTCCTTTATGGCCTTATAACAATCACCACCTTCCAATTTAATATTATCATCCAAACAATGGGAGAATTACAAAGCTAGTTTATTCTCTCATGCTTCAGGGAGCGGCTTAAAAATACAAAAACACCCAGCAACATCTAATGGTATGTGCGCCGACATCACACAGCTGTATTAGCCATGAATAATACGCTTAATTTCTAACATGCCTCCATCAGATGTGTCACACCTTTCAGCGTCGATTTGCATTTGAGTCATATTTCCAGCAGAAGGTGCAATGATTCATAGCATATCTGAAGCAGACATGGAGACAAACGAAATATTTAAGATATTACAGAATGAGAGGAGAGAAGTAAGCAACAGCTGGAGGTTGCTAACCTCAACCCAGTAAAAATGCTTCCACTTAGGCTGCAGCAGCTTTTTTTTCTCTTAGGAAAAAAAAATGCTTTTATGTAGGATTTCTTCCTCCAGTTCGTCTGGCAATAGTAATCTCTGTGAAAATGTGTGCTGCTCATATGGTGGTCTGCAGACGGGGGCTGTTTACATGTTTTTTTTTTTTTCTTGCCAGAACTAGAAAGAAGAAGTATGGAGATTGCTTCTCAATTTCTTGCTTAATCGTTTCCTGGGATTTTGTTATACTAGGGGCCTTTTATTCAGTTTTCAGACAGGAAAGGGGCAGTGATGGAAGAATGAAAGACATGCAAACCCTGGCACATTTAGTGATGCACTTTCAGAGAGTTGATATTGCTTTTCTTTATGTAGGAGCTGTTGATTCCCTGCATCAACATGTTTTTTCACTTATCAAGTGAAATTTGTAGCTTATTTTTGACATCATTGTTCAAAATCTGGAATTAAATATACTGATTAGCGTTGCTTATGTGTTCAGATGTAAACCAGATATGTGCAAAGCAAAAAAGCTAGACTACAAAGCTTTAAATAAAAGGTTATTGAAGTGTTTCTGCATTTGATCGAATAAGTAAGTAAATTGATCTGCCAATGGAATGGGATTTTTGCAGTTAAAACTGCAAAGAAACTATTTTCCTTATTTTATTTTAAGTGCTGTGTATATAATTGTCTTATTTTAACAGCCAAAATATGAATTTCACTGGCAGATCATTTTTACCTACCAGCTCAATAGACGGGGATTGCAGTTATTTCAAGAAATGTTTACTTATCTTTGATCATTTTTTAAATTATTTTTGCAGTTTTCTCCTTATTGTGGAAAGAATTCCATCATCCTGAGAAATTCATGGGATTTTGGTTGTGTGTGTTTTGGGATCTGGAGAAAGAATTATGACCATTTTGGGTAAAAAATCTAACTTTTAGAAGAATAGGTGATGGTTTATTCTTGGAAGGCTGCAACAGTAAATCCATCCACATCGATAGAATGATTAAGTGTCTAATTAAATCAATGAAAAAGCCTTTATTTTGAAATTTACAAGGCACTAGACCAGTGGCTTTCAACCTTTTTTGACTAGTGTACCCCTTTGGGCATTTTGCCTTATCATAAGTCCTCCTTTTAGTCAAAAGTATTGATGAATGTCCAAAAATGGAACTTACAAGAACTGATTATATTCTTTCCATCTTAAATAAAAAACAACATAAACACATTGCCTTGAAGCTAGTAAGGTATCGAAAAGATGCAAAATAAAATCATATTATTGACCTGTATTTATAAAACCGGAGCTCCTCTGAGTAATTCTCTTATAAACACATTCAAGTAGGGAATAAAAGAGTTGGGAATAAAATACATTAAAAAAATTAGAGTCAGACTGACTTAATTAGTTTTACCTTGTTTTCATCAAGACACCTGAGCTGCTTTGATGAGCTCCTATAGCTCAGTGTGAAAAACAGCTGATCCCAGGCTCTTCTCTACATCCAGTCTGTTCCTCTGCTTGGTTTGGATGTGTTTCAAACCTGCAGGTGAACTCAAACATATAAGAATAACTTACTTTTCTGTTGATAAAAGCTTGTAGAATTTTTGAATTGGTTCCTTACAAAGCAAAACAGAGCCAAGCCCTATTTTATTTTACTACCTAAGATATAAAATGTTTTCAAATACCCCTTGCAATGCACATACGGACCACTAAGGGTACTCATACCCCGGTTGGGAAACACTGCACTAGACTATACTTAGCATACCTATTTTTATTATTTTCTATAATTAAAAGAATACAGTTTTTTTTATTTATGTCCCTGCTGCCTGTAAAAACTGTGAAATAAAATGATCAAACCATTTTTTGTGAGCTGATATTAATGTGAATAACTGGGTTTGACTGGCAGATTATATCCCATCATATCATTCGCAGACCTATGAATTAAAATGAATAAAAATTGCTGCCTGACAGACTTTATGATATTGGCAAACCTTGTATGGTCATCTAAAAAAATTGATATATCATTGTATTTTATAAAGGTGGGGATTTAAACCCCTAGTGCCTGGTTCTGGAATCTTAGGATCATCTTTACTTTTTTTGTAGACAGACTATCTTTGTGAACTGTGGTTCACCTCCTGTGTTAACAGGACAAAGGTAGATGGCTCCCCGTGCGTTGAGGAACAATCTTTGCATGAAGTAGAGATGTTAAAATATCTTGGTGTCATGCTAATAAGGGATGCTAGGATAAGGAAGTAAATGTTCCTCTTTTGATGTACTTTAGGATTCCTCATCCTTCCAAGCTTGGAAGGATGACTTCCCAAACTAAAATTTGTGTTAAAGAGATGGATGGAAGTTTGAGCATCCTGAGGATAATCTAAAGTAGATTCTGTCACTTCAGCTTCAACCCATGACAACAATTTTAAAAAGCTTATATCCGGTATCAGATTTAGAGTAATGTTTTAAATATTTGAATCGTTGAAGCTCAAAATGATGTTGCTAAGGAAAGTATGAGGTGACTGCTATAAAAACCTCAGCTTTAAAAGTCGTTATTTAAGCCAGGAAGTGTAGAGAGAAACCCTAATCTTGGGGTGTGGATGTAGAGTCTTAACGCAGTATTAAAAAAAGTGTACTCTAGATGTGATAACAGAAATTAATTTAAGAAACATAAAGTATAATTGCATGAATGTGTATGAAATGTTTAGGTTGATTTAGATCCATTTTGCTTTTTTTTTTTAGAACAATTCCACCATATGAATGTCAAATATAGCTGTAATATTCTCTTACTATCTTTTTCCATTCCTCTCTGTGTTTTCAGTCCGCTGCTCCTAATTTGCATGACAGTTCAGAACAATATTGGCAAAGCAGCAAGACAAAAGCTGTCAGTGTCTCTAATTTTGTTCTCATTTCTCTCTTCTAGTGCCTCTCAGATAATGGGGCGAGTTGCAGTTATGAAAGGGATGTCGCTTCTAACCCTCTGTCCAGAAGAAAATAAGGAACAGATATGTCCTCCAGCACTAAACAATGCAGAGAACTGATGCTAATAGGGAAAAAAATGTACTAATTAAAACTTGTTGTAATCAGTTTTCCTTTCTTTTGCTGTGCAACATTTTCAAACAATTCTGCCTGAAAATATGTGGCACCAAATCCAACCCAGCCATGAAACGGGACTCAAAAGGTTTCAGATACTTTAAAAGGTTAATATGAAGGGAAATGTCACACATAGCTTTAGGTTAGTGTTAGCTGAGAACATATTGACATGCTGTCAGCCTTTAAAGTCATGTCTGTCTTCATCAGTTGGTGCTCAGCTGGAAAACGGGTGCTTATTTTTGTGCAAAGTCAAGCTTTTTCTGCAGTTAAAGTGTGTCGCCATTTTTACAATCAATGTTTCAATCAATGTTTTCTCATCCACCAATGCTAGGATTATTATGAGCCCTCAAGGGAGGGGATGAACAAAAATCATTATTAGGTTTAGGGTTTAAGTCCAGACCATGGGTTTCTGTTTCCTCCAAAACTATAATAATATAGAAATATAGACAAACAAGTAAACAAATAATTGTTTAGATCATTTTAATACAAACAGGATTTAGGGGTTCATTTAAGTCAAAAAGCCATACTAATGTCTTATCTGCTAAGTTTAAAACTTAGCAGATAAGACATTAGCATTTAGGAGCAATATAAAAAAAATTGATAGCCATTTTAATGGCACAATCTCAGGAGCCTGTAGAACTGAAAGATAATTTAATTTAACATGATGTCGCATCAAAAGCCTTTTCAGCAGTCATGGTCACAAAGTGAAGTGTTTGCATCTTTGTTAGTAAGATTAAGGCCTTTTTATGGTTCTTTCTGAACGCTTTAGATCAATTAGCTCAAAGGTGATGCATCTCAGAGGTTTCTGAGGGATTTGTTTGAGTTTTCTTTGATAGTTCTTAAAGATCTTAAGGGAGTTGAGATATCATGGAGTAGTTATAAAATCACCCTTCAAAAGACCATTATCCCAAACATCCTAGTTTCAAAGTTTTAGTTGGAGAGTGAAGTTTTTCTACTGGGAGATCTCTCAGTATCATTACATTTGTGCATCTTTCTGATTGTTGAATGTTTTGATTACATGCTGTTGAAGATTCTCAGTCATCCAGGTCATAGTCATTCCATAAAAGTTTAAAAAACAATCCACTGGACTTGGTTTCCAAGGTTTGAAGACATTTCGCTTCCCCTCCAGGAAGTTTTCTCAATTCGAATGTCCGCAGTGAGTTTGAGTCTTTATAGAGACAAGGCCTTGTATTGCTTGGAAACATGCAAATGGGAACCGACGAGTGGGTCGTTTGGTTCCATTGTTAGCCTGTAATATCTAATATAATTTTGATTACATTAAACTATTAAAAGCCTACTGTATGTCCCAAAAGGGCATTTTAGATTTTTTGGAGACTGCTTTTAGCCTCTTGTGGTGTTTTATCAGGGTGGACCTGCTTTAACGGTAGTTGTTTACAATTTCCTTCACATTTCGACAATTTTTTGCATATTTTGTGATGTTCAGGAGCACCAAACTAAATTTCTGAGGTTCAAACAGAGCAGAACTAATACGTAATTAGTGTAGATGTTCTGACCATGTGCATTTCATGTGATTCTGTACATCTGGGTGGATTTCTGTTTTGTAAATTCTACATGAAATAAAATGTGGTGTGTTCAGTTTTTTCTCACCAAAAATCTTAAACAAAATATAAAAGGGAAATTTATTTATTTTTATTGTCCATTTGACATTAAACTATTTTCCTGGTATTACCTACTATATTTATATTTTTAAGTTCAAACATGAACAGACATTAGCAGACTGTTCTTAGCAGCTAAAAAAATGGTTTGAGTTTGTTATGAGATGTTATTTTAAATATAAAATGCTTCATGATTTATTAGTTAGGTCATTTGTGGCACAAGTGCACAAGCCTATTTACTTTAAGTAGAATCAATAGCTTTTAAAAGGAACAGTCGGTGAAGATATTTGAACTTTTTTAGTAAGAGGACGTTATGGGAAACAACCTTTTGAGATTGGTTTCTTAAAACTTGAAAATTTATTTGATTTAAGGCAGTTTTCAATGCTTGTTAGGCTGCCCAAAACAACATTATAAGTGCATGTTTTTGGGGGGATAAATGCTTGTTTCTTATTTGTCGACAGTTCGGGAAATCAAGGTTAATCTCTGCCAGCACCAACCAAGGACAGAGCAGCCTGAAATGGCCATGATTGCTTTAAAAAACCACCCGTTGTATACACATGCATGCAGGAGAGCATGACAGAGTGTGAGTGTACGAGGGCGTCTGTTGCCTTTGATGATAATGAGGCAGACAGAAACAGGCTCTAAAGTGAGCTCTCAATGCCACCTGAAAAGCACTGCTGCTGCATTGCTACATAATCTAGGTCTGCATTGAATCAATACTGTTTTAATGAAATTAATTAAACAGCCAGGAAATGCAAACATTTTTTTATTCTTAAATTCTGCGGAAAAAATGTCATTTTGCTTCCTGCTACTATAATCTGCATTTGATGAGGGTTTGGAGGTGTCGCTCTCTGAAACGGGGAGCTTTGGTTTAGCTGGAGCCAAAAGCATAGAAAGAATGACATATTGTGATTGGGAGGATGACCAGTGTCCTCGAGGTGGAAGACGAGTCATTATTAGCATGATGGTCTAATGGTTTTATAGCTTCCTGTTTGGAACCATGCTTTATTTTATATGTCCTTTAAAAAAATGAGTTCCTTCAATTTATTTTGAAAAATTGATTTTTACCATTAGTCTTCATAACACTAAACAAACAAAACTGATTTAGCTGCTGATTATCTGCATGCTTTCTGACAGTCTGTTTATGGCAGCTGGATGAGAGTATGGAGTAACATGCCTAGAGTAAATCGTGTCTCCTCACTCAGCCTGCTTCTGACAACACAAAAGACCATTTAAAAATATATAGACGCCACACAGTTTTGCAGTTAAAAAGAACTCAATTTCAAATAATTTTTTTTAGGTTTTTATAGCACTAGTGGCTCGAATTTTGGATAGTTGGCTAATAGGAAAGGGGGTACGAGAGTTGGGGAGAGACATGCGGCAAAAGACCACAGGGCACGCTAACTAACGCACCACCAAAGCATACACCATTATAAAAACGCTTTATTATAAAGATGTTTTTATGTAATAAATTTAAATGAAAACCATATATAGACTTTGGAATGCAGAATGCATATAGAATTTGGCCTCCAATAATAGACATGTCCCTATAGTTGTGTGGGGTGGGGGTGAGCCATGCACTGCTCTCATCTCTGGCCTGCTTTCGCTCCTGTTTGGTGCGGGGCTGGTTTGGGACCACGTCTCTGGGTCACTGGAGCGTAGTTGGGTTATGTGGATAATAGATCTGGGATTTGTCTTTTTCTGCCACCCTTGCGCCCACTCTGTTTTGCTGGGGTTGTTGGTATGTGTGCCCTCTCATAATTTCACAGACTGGCTGGCTTGTTGAATGCAAATAGCAGGGGTCTGCAACCTGCAGCTCCAGGGACGCTAGTGACTCTTTGCTTCTACAATAGCAACTAAAACTAATCCATGCGTTTATTTTTAGTCGAATTGATTACTGCAACGGTGTTTTCACAGGTCTGCCTAAAAAGTGGATCAGACAGCTGCAGCTGATCCAGAACGCTGCTGCCCGTGTCCTCACTAAGACTAAGAAAGTAGAGCACATCACCCCAGTTCTAAAGTCCTTACACTGGCTCCCTGTATCTCAGAGAATAGACTTTAAAATACTTCTGTTAGTCTATAAATCTCTGAATGGCTTAGCACCTAAATACATCACAGACTTGCTATCAGTTTATCAACCCTCCAGACCACTCAGGTCTTCTGGCTGCAGCCTGCTCTGCATACCTAGAACCAGAACTAAACATGGAGAAGCAGCATTTGGTTCCTATGCTCCACTTATCTGGAACAAACTTCCAGAAAACTGTAAAAGTTCGGAAAGCCTGAGTTCCTTTAAATCAAGACTAAAAACACTTTTGTTTAGGATTGCCTTCAACTGTTCTAGTTAAACAGTTCAACTAAAACATATTTTCTTTAATCCAACTGTTTTTAATATTCTTTTTTTGTTTCTGCATTATTTTATTTTATTTATTATTTTTTTTTATTTTGTCCTACTTGCTTTGATTCTGTTTTATCTTCCTGTATTTTAATCATGTAAAGCACTTTGCATTGTCTTTGTACTGAATTGTGCTATACAAATAAATTAGCCTTGCCTTGCCTTAATGCTTCTGAATATAATATATTGATCAATACCGTTTGTTAAAGCTTTAGCATTTTTTATTAAAGAACATTTGAATTACATTTTCTGAACAGAATTACTTTAGAGAAACAGAAATGTGTTAAGATCCATATTTCTATAATGAAAACTGTATATTTTTTTAAATATAATATGAGAAAATCCTGCTGTTTTGCGCCCTTTAAAATCTAAATCTTTAATTATTGACTTTTTTTATTTTAATAAATTTTTTCTAACTATAGTACCCATTAAACATTCTAGCAAAAATAAATAAGACATCAATATAGAATTATCTAAATAAGATAAGTTATTTGCGCATTTATGATACATTAGACATTTGTTTGATGTTCGGAATATAGCACATATTAAGTCAGTAGCTCGAAGACTTTAATTTAGGTGGGCCACCAGCTATGTGACGACACCCAAGAACCCCCCCCCCCCGTTGAGTGAAAAAAAATTATTTTGTTGTCATATTTCAAATGTATATAGTCAAATAATTTTATTTACCTGCACAATTAAAGTGTTAATACACTTAATTTAAGACATTTTTACCTATTTCTAGATCATTTTTGCAGTGCCCCACCTCCCTTCTGTCCTGCTGAGTTCTGATTACTGCTGTACGCCTGGGTTTGGTGCCCCGTGGCTCAGAGGCTGTTCCTCCACTGCTTCACTGGGAACCTATGTATGTTGGGTGTGTTGCAGTTTGGGGGCTGCAGCTTCGTGTCTGTCTACAACAGGCCTCTACAGACTTTCATAGCAGTGCTTACACTTTATTGCTGTTGTGTGCTGAGTGTTGCAGCCTTTCTAACAACTTCACACCTCAAAGTGACAAATTCACGCACATAGACTAAACACAAGCCAACGTACATCTTCACATACGCTCACCTACCAACACGCACACAAACACAAAGGTAGCCTGCTTAAATAAAGGTAACTGAAGGTCACACTGATACCGGTTACTATTAAAATGTGGAATCAACCTTACCTTGGTAAAAAAAATTGAATCTTACAAATACGATTATGTCTTGAGACACAGTTTTTGTAAAGAAATAATTCTCTGACACATATAAGCAACCATCTGTTCTATGGTTTACCTTAAATGCTAAGAGGGAAATGAAAAAAATGAATAGACTGAAAAGTAATATAGTTTAAAACAGAAGATGTATAAAATATATATTTTTCAATTCCACCAAAAAATTGTAAAACAAAACATTTTTGTTTAGAAATAAATCATAGAATAAGCTGCCTGGAGTTTTTTAAAGCAACTGTTAACCTTTTCTGAAAATAATTTACAAATAAAGGATAATATAAAAAAAAAATGGCAAAAAGCCTGCATTTCAACATGCAATCAAGTTTACCTTGAAAGCAGTCTGCGAGATGCTAAAGAAAATCTCTAAAAGCTCCGATATCATCACAGAAAATATAGCAGGCTCTACTGTAGCTGTATGTAGCTGTATATTTAGCTTCATCTGATACATTCCATAGTATTCTTTGTGTTCACTGCAGACAGTAAAATACAATTCTGCATACTACTAGAAACCTATAGTATGAGAAATATTTATTAGACCACCCTTATTTTTGTGTTGGATTCTAATATTTATTTTTCATGACTTGAAATGATTGCATTCCAGATATAAAATGTATAGGAAAAAACAGAAACTAATAACTCAGTATGTTAGTGCCATGCAACTGAATTAATTACCTTTAACATTTCTAATCTTAATATGTTATAGCCACCTATATATTTCATACCATAAACCAACATAAACATGTGAAGGAAGGTGCTGTGGGATGTTTTTCTTTATTAATAAATAATCCAATTTAACAAAAAATAAGATGGAAAAATCAAATACAAACTTGTAAACACTCAAATGTGCACAAATCTATTTTTTAAACATTTTTTATTCCTGTTAAATCCAAGGCAATAAATCAAACGGTGTGGACTAAGGACACTGACTAAATTTATTTACTAAAATATATGCAGGAAACTTCTGACCCACTGAGACAGAAACTTATGAGCTCATATTAGAAAAGGTGAAATAAAACACCCCGAGGTAATAAAGTATAGCAAAAGAGACATGTAAGATATATGATATAGGAAATGGTTTTAATAAAAAAATGCAATTTGAGAGATTTTCCCCTTCATATGAATGCTGCAGGTTTTCCACAGCTCTGCACATCAATCCCCCTCTACTAATTAAACACAGAGCTGCTCTTTAGAGTGCACTTCATTTATATTACATTTACATATGCAAATTTTAATCACATCCACCTAATTACAGTATTTGCTGGTTCACCTGTCATTTAGAGGAGGCCAGGCGTTGCGGTGTGTGTGTGAGGGATGAGTGTTCCTGGCTGTCAACCTGCCAATCTGTCTCTGTGATAGCGGAAGGGTTTAGTGGTGCCTTCATCACACCAAGCAGACTGCTGGAGGTTCTCTCTGTGCATCTCAATCTGTGCGATTAGAAACAAAGGGTGCCTCGAAACAGTTTATCATTTGACTGAATATACATATCTATTGAGTTTAAAATTATTCTGGCTTATATTAATGCCAACAAAAGCAAGCAGACTCATACACTCAAGAGACTCAACACACTTGCATCTGAGTTTCATTTCAGTGCCAATTTGCAGCTAAAATGCAAATTATGTGCAAAGAGCCAGCTTTTTCCTTTGTCATTAATATTTAATTGTATGTATTCCAAAATGTGAGTTCAAATTTTAACAAATCCTAAACATATGGGCTAATTTGGGTAATTAAATGGATGTAAGCCAGCATAATGCTTGGTTTCTGTTTCTGGATATCAAATTGTCGTGAAGCAGCTAAATGCAGTCTGCTGGGTGCACTCAACATGATTACTATTTAAAGGAGACAGATACACAATGGGATGGGAGTGGTAGCATAAGGGAGCTCAATTAAAACCCATTTTACCACAGTTACTGTGTCTCTATTGCCTTCTATTATACATACTTGAAAAAATACAAATGCTTTATCAAAAAAAAAAAAAAAAACAGCTCTACTGCTGACATTAAACCTCCTTTATGAGGCTGTGGTTAATTAAATCTCTAAGACATTTTAGTGCAGAAAGTTCAATAGATTTAGAGCTGGATTGCAAAATAAACTACCCAGAATTACATTAAAAACAAAGATAAATTTAATCTAACTAGCTTAAATTAGTTCTTCATGGCTGGTCAGTGAAGGCATAATTTTTTTTGTTGTTGTTGCTTTCTTGAGAAGCTGAAAGTTAGTTTTTTTTTTTTTTAAAGCCAATAATAAAAAATCCTGGAGGGAAAACCTCTATACATAAAGCAACATGTGCAAAATTTTATGAGTTAGAATGGTCTGTGTAAATTTCATGAGTGTCAACCTAGGAAATATATGCTGCTGACATCATACTTTCCTTTTTTCTTCCTTATTTGACAAGGTGCAGACTTACAGGCTTATAGTGGGTTTGATGGCAGACAAAATTAAGGTAATTGCAATTTCTATTTGAGACAAATTACGTGAGATTACTCAGCTAATAAAATTAGTCATCTGTTAGCCGTTGCTTGATGATGGTGATCTGTAACTGAATCCCTCAACCAGACACTCCCAGGCTTTGAATATCTTCTAGTGCAGGTACCTTACAGGTTTAAGTTCCTTCTTCATGGCGATCTGCATGCCAAAGCTGGGTGGCCTTCTTTGAGTATGCAAGCTTTGATTCACTGGATGACAATGATTTATTAGGCTTTTCTCGGCTTGGCTTCACCTTGTTTATACTTTCTGCTACAAAGAACCAACAGCCATTATGCGCTGTGTTTCTGTGACTTTCAGCACTCGCAGCGTTCGGACTGAACTAAGGAAGCGTGCATTTAGTCTTGCCTCACCCCGTGAATTCAAAATATCTCAACTCATCTCAGTTGCAGTGTGTTGTTCCTCCTGAGATATTGGAAAATAATTAACAAAAATCCATCACTTGCTCTAAAAAGGTTATAAAATAAATTCTGGGTGTCATATGGAAAGCTGGTACATCAAAAGATTCGAAGCTATAATCAGAGCAAAAGGTGGTTTTAGGAAACATTTGGCGAGGAGGCAGAATACTAATGGCCAGAGTTTTCTTATTTTTATTTGTTAAGAAAAAGGAAACCCCTTCATGATTTTCTTTTAAATAAACAATCTTATATTATTTTGTCATTTTATATCACATAAACCTTTAAAACATGTTGGAATTTGTTTGCTTGTTGTGACAAAACATGGAGGAAAAACTTATTCACAGCACTGTAGATGGAAAATAAAGATTATTCCTGAAGGCATCCAATGCAACCCTTTGTGAGCAGTTTGGGGTAGATAACAATGTTCATTATTTATGCTTATTATACTTATGCTCATTTAAAAATAGCAAGGAAAGAAGGAAGGATTAAAGGAAGAAAGGAAGCATTGTAGGAAATAACAGAGGTAGGGTGGGGCTGGATGTACACACGGATTAACAATTGGACAGGAAGTAGGAACCATGTGAGAAAATAAGAATGAGTGATACAGGTAGAAAAGGATGTGGAAAATAAGGGAAAGGAAAGTGACACAATTAAAGCTAGAAGAAATTAAAAAAGATATACAGAAAAGAAATAATACAAAAAAAGGGAATAATTAACTAAAGCAAGTCACAGAGAGAGGAGGTAGGACATAAGGAATGAAGTATTTAAAGAAGGATGGTAGACAACAACTAGGAGGAACAGAAAGGCACACAGAGAAAACAATGAAGAAAACAAAAGAGGGAAGAAAAGAATTAACAACGGGGAGGGGAGAATGGTGAAATACATTTAATAAATATTAAGATTTTCAGTCTTACATTTGCTTTCCAGATTAATATAACATGGAAAACACTGAAATCATATTCTTTTACTGACTTTTCCAGAAGGAAGTCTGCTGTTCTGAGAAAACAACAGTACATTATTATATATTATATATATAATAATAATATAATATAATATAATAATAATATATTATAATATAATATATTATAATATATTAGCTAAATCCATAAGAAAAAAATACTCATAAGGAAGGAAAAAAACACCCCAAACATTCCTCCTTTTTATAAATCCTTTATTTCAATATTGTTTTTTTAGTGTATTCAATAGATTGGACACAAACTGTACAGTGCAGACAAACTGTTTGCATAATATATGTAAAGTTAACTGTACATTTACAGACACACAAGGTAATCTCCTTTAAGGTTGGCACCAGTCACTTTTTGCTTTTAGCTAATATCATTGTGAAGGTTTGCACAGAGAGGATGAATTATATACTTCATAAGTGCATATTATGTAGTTTATTCAGGTTTATGCAACTTGGAAGAACAAATACAACAGAATTCATTCTGCCCAAGTGACACAGTTGGATTTCCATATATAGATTTTTCCATATAATTTGCATCAGATTGATTTCTTAAGCCTTTTTTAATCCATCACCATTAAAAGAAGTTAAAGGATCTCAAAAAAGTTTATCGTGCATCTATGTTGTAACTAATTTTGAGACGTCAGAATAAAATATAGATGCTGCGCTTTCAGGCATGCATTAGAGTATCTGTTAGTCCTGTTAAAGTCACTGTGATTCATTCCTCCTTTAGTTTCTTTTACTGCAGTCAGAGATTGCCAGTCATTTCCTATAACGTTGCCTTGTAGAAGCAACTCAAACTGTGCAAACCAACAGCAAGATACATGCCAAACAGCAGGTGATACTGGCGATCTGCTGCAAATGTTTTTTTGTTTTTTTTTTCATAGAATTACCACATGCATAAACCTTCAAAACCCTCGCCCTTTGCTATCTTTTCAGAACCATGCAACAAGTGGGAACCATTTGAAACAGAGGGAGGACAAGAGAGAGGTGAGGAAGAGGAGAGGAGGTGGGAGTAACTCTTCTGAAAGCTTGATTATACAACAAGCAGAGAGCGACAAACAAGCGTGGTTCCAGTGCACAGAAGATTGGGGAACAAAGGATAATTGAAAAGTAAAATAGGAGTTTGTATCTGCCATACGTGTTTCTATGAGTGTGGGATCTAAGTGCCCAGAGAGGACGGGATGAGAGAGCTGTCTTCAGATTCAGATGTAATAAGGTAGTCTTTTGAAAAAAGACTAAAGCAGAGAAGAGAGAGAGAGAAAAAAAAAAAACTGAGGGAGGCCAGCTACATCATAAGCGCTAACCATTACATGTTCCCGCGGCTCTAAAGTGCTCTTGCACTGCAGTGGTCAGGTCACAAAAGGAGGTTTTTTTTCTCTTCTTTTTTTTCTCCACATCTTTCACCTCATGTCCATTTTGTGCTTCCTGACTTGCAGGCAAACTTCGATGGGTACAAAGACAACGAGAGCATGTGTGGTACCTGTACGTGGAAATTAAAAGTCACACTGGTTGCTGCGATTGCTCACTTCTAATTAAATCAGCAGCTCTCTTCCTATGTGGAGTCTTTTATAATTGTAGCCCTGGCACCTGGCTAACCACCAGTGGAAAGGAAATCTCTCAGGAGATGCTGACAGTAATTGTGCCAGTTGTTCTTTGAACTCTGATTAGAAGCCTGGAAAAAAATATATCTAGAAGCGTCTTTGGTTAGTCACCAGGAAACAGGGCCTTTATTTCATTTTTCCTTTCTACTTCTGCCTTTAAACATTATTCATTTGTAAGCATATCCCAACGGCTCTTCATGGACCGCTTTAGCTTGATGGGAACCCTGGGGTTGCCCTAACAAGCTGGGCCTCTCTGACAGGAGACATTAAGCTGCTTCGCTTAGCTAGCCGGCAGTAAAAGGACAAGGTAACATCACAGGAGCCTTGTTGTCGGCTGCAAAAGTGTTAAAACCACCCTGTATGATGTCTACCAGATAGGCTTCTGCTTAAAGAGAGAGCTGAGACAATACTAGATACAGTTAAGAAATTAGATTGGGATACACAGGCTTGGAAAATGATTCACATCTCTCAAACTTTCCCACGTTTTTCCAGCTACGCAACAAATGGTTAATTATTTTACTGAGATTTAATGCAGGATTTTTTTTTCTTGCAAAGATTAGGAAAATAAAGGCAGGATTGAGTTTTCGTAAAGCCCTCAGATGTTTGTTAAAGAGGCCAGGAATTGACTCGTAGTGGCCGTCAAATATGTCAATATGTTACTAGTCAAAATACAAAGCTGGTAGGAAAGCACATTTAAAGGAAATATATTAAAGGCAGGAAAGAGAATGCTGTTGTGGAAGATGTGTCCAATGGCTGTTTGTGTATTTTTGTATCCTGTGCATATGTCAGTGCCCACTCCTACGCAAAACTTCTCTACACTGGAAACACCTCTGGCGGTAATTTTGTATTTCATCTAGAGAGGCAGTAAAGTGCCAGGATGCACCTAGTCAGCAGGAAATCTCTATATCACCCAATATCACTTAACACGTTTTTGACCGTTTTTGACATGCCATAATTTAAAAAAAATACAGTACTTACTACTGAATTAAACGTAAATGACCTGTCCAGCAGAGATTTCGCAACCAAAGCATCCATTTTCAGATCCTTTTTGCTCCTTCAGGGCACGCCATCTCGGAAAAGAATTCCTTAAACATGCCCTAAGCCGGCTCCGTTCTCTCCTGCTTTTTCTCTCATCTTTACAACTACATCAAAAAAAGGTTGTCGTTTCCAGTTAGGATTGTCAGGTTTCTTTTCAGCCATTAATACTCGAGTTGACACAAAAGAGTGAACAAATACCTCCAAAAAAAGACGTAGGAGTACTTCTTTGCGCTTCATTGTAATGGCAGACTGCTAGCCAAACAGCATATGAATTACAATAACATATTGGGGGCACATACGCAAAATCTTTAATTGGTAAATGGCCTGTACTTATATAGCGCTTTTTAAAGTCAGGAGACTTGACCCTTTACAATACATTCAGTCATTCACCCATTCACTCACACACTGATGGTGGCAAGCTACATTTTAGCCACAGCTGCCCTGGGGCTCACTGACAGAAGCGGGGCTGCCGTACACTGGCGCCACCGGGCCCTCTGACCACCATCAGTAGACAATGCAGGTGAAGTGTTTTGCCCAAGGACACAACGACACTGAAGGTCGGAGCCGGGGCTTGAACCGTCAATCCTTCCATTTCAGGGCAAATTCCTACATCCGACGCCACAGTCGCCCCAAATAAACAGCCAATCCACTTTTGACAGTACCCTGAGCAGATTGGCTAATGTTTTGTAGGCCCCACAATGGCCAGAGTTTATGGTGGAATAATGCCAGCCATCAATTAAGGCATTTTGGATTAATCTGGACACTTAATTTCTGAGTAAAATCCTCTTTCATACCTTTAAACGAATTTGCCGCTTAAGATGATGGATGTCAGAGTTCAGCGGATTGAAAGGAAATGCAAGCAGTTTTCAGATTTTATTTTTTCTGTAAGGTTTAGTTGACGTGTGACAAGATGTGAAAAGGTTTGAGACGTATAAATATTCTTTCCAAGCTATTGAGTGTGATTGTCAGGGTTTATTTTCTTGTTTTCTGACCCGACTGCGACACAACAGTTAATAACTAAATGTTACATCCACATTTCTCGGACATGAGACGAGCACGGCACCAGACTTGTTCCTCATTAACATTATTCCATATAACATCAGACAAGAAAGGAGCTAAAAGTCAAACTTCGAGGGTGGAGACATTTAAGATCTACTACTGGATTTTACAGTTTGACCCTTGGTTGGGGTATAAGAGGCACTCGCATTTCTTTTAAGTTTCCTCTCCCTTCTATTTTCTTTACACATTTCAGATAACTACTCCATGAGCAAATCGGTCTGAATCATGTAATAAGATGTGCTGCTCCACCACATATTTATACATGAATGCAAGAGGCAGCTAATGAGTTCTTGGGAAGGAGATAAATTATGTGGTGTACGTGAGAAAAGAAACTTTGCAAATGTCAATTAGAAACACTGTGAGGTCTGCAGCACCCGACTCCGTCCGACTGGGATAAACAACGTCCATGTGCAGCATTTCACCTGCTGGATGGATGCAGACCCGTTGACGAGGCTTGAGACGCCGCTGCTCGTTTGATGTGCGGATGAATCGTGTAGCCTTGATTTCTGCAGGGAGGCTGCCTTGTCGTGTCGCTGCTTTGTAGTTGTGGCAAAATCGACAGAGGTCATTAATCTTCGCCAAACAGAACAGTGATTCAATCAACCGATTAAAATGCAAAAGCTGTAATTTCTGTACAAACTCTGGATTCAAAGCAACACGGGATACACAGTGTCTGTATTAATTGCTTTAATAAGCATATCCTGAATGCATTAACGCGTGCCTGCCTTATTGTCACTGCCATTAATTTGAAGTGTGGGATCACAGTATGACAATATCTCCTCCTGTGATATTTGGAAGAGTTGAGTAGCTTCTAGTGCTGCAGTCAAAGAAATTGGAGTAAACAGAAAGTCCCAGAACAAACTGGTGCCAAATTGGCTTTCACAGTGAGAGGGTGGCGTCATGGTTTCTCTCCTAACTCTGGTTTTAGTTTGGTAGTTTTATCAAATATGCATTAACAGGGTCAGTTTTATGTATTAGGGGAAACTAATTTAAACCCTCACACCGTCTCCATGGTGATAAATTTGGCGAGAGGAGACAGAAAAAGTAGAGGCTTTATAGAGGAAAGCAATAGGCTATGTTGTCTATCTGCATGTCTTTCAGCCTGCCATTCAGCAGGCTGAAAGAAAGACATAACTGGCTGTTAGGAAGTAGTCTTTTCTCAAAGAGAAAGCCAGTTATTTCTGGAATAAAGCGTGCTTCTATAATGTAACCTGGGTGTATATTTTTTCTCCGTTCTTCTATCCCCTTTATCTCTTAAATCTCAGTTTTAATATCATGTCAGTGATTCTGGTGAGACTACTACACGGCCAATCGCTGTTGAGTATCAGGGTCACATGTACCACCGCTCCTTGTGCTTGAAATGTAACAGATGTATTTTGAGAGTCTTCAGCTGTCTGATAAAAAACTTGAAGAGTGATTTTAATTTGTGGCATTAATGTGAGTCCAAATGGTAATTTCCAATTAAATAATTAAAGTTTTCACCCTTTGAGAGACTTGGAGAGCTTTTGCAAGGCAGAGTGGGTAATTATGTGACGCAGGGGTCTGCAACCTTCCATATCCAAAGAGCCATTTTTATCCTAAATCCAGTATTTTAGAGACACAAAATATTACATATCTATTTTTTTTTTTATATATATTAAACACAACCTATTATTTTGGTAAATATCTGCCATAGGAAATCGTCATCTTAAACAGTTTATTTTTAGCTTTTAAAATAAGGAAAAATGAAAACATTCATTAAAAATTAAGAATGGATTTTCTTCTATGAGGTATTATTTAAAGTAAAACTAGGGCTGCAGCTAATAATTATTTAGCAAATGATTAATCGGTCGATTATTATTTCGATTAATCGATTAATAATCGGGTAACCAAAGGTTTTTTAAAGAAGACTTTTTACAAAATTAAATAAGATGAAACTCAAACTTTCCACTTGTGGAGACACACATTTTTTTTTTTTTATCTTAAATGCAAAATGTTTATATATATTTATATACAACCTTGGTATAATTATTGCTCTAAGTGGGTCGCTCTATCAGCTAAAAGCATATTTTAAAGACTCGATACTCCAGTTCACGATTAATCCATTACTAAATTAGTTGACGATTAATTGATTAATCACTATTAATTGTTTCATCCCTAGTCCAAACCTGCTGCTCTGGAGCCAATGGTTGCAGACCCCTGATGTATGTAAAGATGATGGATTCTGAGAATTTCTGACAGAAAAAGACTGATTGCTCAAGTTGAATCAGCAGTAATTAAAACACATTAGTTTGTGTGTCTAGCCTTTACTCATGCAGCAGGGATATTGTTTTCTACTCAATTATTTATGGATTTTTTTACTATGAATTAATTTTTTGTCAAATTTCATGCAAAAAAAAATAAAAAATCAGAAATAATTTATAATAGTATCAGAAACTTGACATATAAACATGGTAACTCAGGTTTCTGCAGAGGTATAAATCCTGCTTGGTGACTGAAAGCCCCAAAAAATAAAACTAAACAAGTCTTCTGAAATCAGCTTCAGGTTAACTCACTAGTTCATAATACCCATCCATGCTTAAATACAGCAAAGTGGAGGAGTGAAACAACAAACTGCAGACCTGATCCCTGCTGTTGGTGCATGAACAAACAGCCAGTATACAGACACTATAAATGCCTCGCTGAGACTGAAAGAAGCTGAGTTTAAAGCTTCTTCCTTTAGTAAAAGCTTTCACAGAAGAGGGAAGCTCCTTGTATAACCTGGAAGCAAACATGATGCATCCTTTGATCGCATCATAGGTGAACAGCGACTTCAACATGACGCAGTTAAATGTTGATGAACCAGCAGATTAATTTATGCATTGTGAATCTGTGATGAAGTGGGATGTGGACTCTATCAGGAAAATTCATATGACAGCATCTGAACTTTAGTTTGAATGTCACTTAAGTTTTAGATGATGTAGATTATTTAGTCCATTTGAAACCTGGATTATATATATATATATATATATATATATATATATATATATATATATATATATATATATATATATATATATATATATATATATATATATATATATATATATATATATATATATTTTTTTTTTTTTTTTTTTTTTTTTTTTTCATACAAGGCCTGTAATATGTGTAAACTACTTTTCTTTGAGCCATCAGGGATCAAAATGAGAGATAAAAACACATGTTAGGACAGATGTTAGACTGCAGATGAAAAAGGCACCTATTATTTTAAATGTTAGAAGGAGGAATCAGTTGTTGAAAAAAAGAGGATATAAGTCATTAATAAAATTAAAGCAGGAGGAACAGGAATATGTGTTGCCAGTTTGTTAGAGTCCAGTAAATATCCCCTCTAGAGTTAGGGTTATTTTTTTGTTGTTGTTTAAAAATTAGCTATTTTTAATCTGCTCAAATATCTTTTTTCTGCTTTCTATCTTTTTTAAACAAAACAAAAAAAACACAGTGAAACCAAACAGCTTTCAACCTCATCATAAGTGCTAAATCAAAACCCCCTCAAAAAGATTTTAACTTTAAACTCGATGAAAGGAAAAAAGGTAAATTCCATAAAAGTGTCTAGTGCTCAACACAGTCTCACAATAATGGCTCTGGGTTCATTCGGCCCTCCACCATTTCTTACCCCCGTTTCTCACCATGCAGGCCAGAAGTCATTTTAAACTAGGTTTTAACACATTTAGGACATAATTCTAACAACAGCAAAAAGACCCAAAATTAAAAACATAATTAATGAATAATATATTTTTTTTATTCTGAAATTTAAATATTTGGCTAAGCTTCTAGAGAAACAATGTATGATTGTAAAGTAAAAATAGGGAATAATTTAACATTTTTAGATCTAAAGTTGTGTGTTTATTTTAGCTGTCTAATTCAAAAATAAGACAAAACCAGCATAACTATGAAATTATATATATATATATATATATATATATATATATATATATATATATATATATAATTCTTTTAATATATAAATTATGTTTTTCTAACTATTGACAAGAGCCTCTAATAAATAAAAAGGCCACAATGATTCATTGAAAAGATGGATGCATAATTAAAAAATGAACCATTTAATAAATTTTCAAATAATAATCTGCTTTTGAATAAAAATAAGTTCAAATTTGAGAAACTATTTGTATGAAGAACCACCATTTTTGGATGAACATAGGGATAAAAGTAAAGGATATTTTCTAAATTTTTAAATTCCAATTATGAGCTTGTACTGTAAATAAATGCACTAAATATGAAGTTTTTGAAGGGAATTGGTGGATATATTAAAGGTGTTTTAAAACATTGAGTGTCAAAATTAATATATTTTTACCAAAAAAATCTGAAACAGAGGTAGAAAATGGCAAAGGGGCGACATAAAGAGTAATCTGCAGGAATGTGCTAAAAGATGAGAAACTACAATTGTTTTTTGTTTTCTTTCGCACTGAAAACTGACTCAATGGTAACAGTCGGATAATGTCTTATAAATGCTACTTCTTGCGTATTAGCTGAAAACACGCAGGACCTTTAAATTCGCTTCACTTTCACATAGTTATACTTAGAAATCCTGGACTACACCTTGATTAAAATGGTCCCAGTTACACAGGCTCTAATACCCTGTTTTCTTCTTTTGTTTTCAAGTACTTGGGAAGGCATCAAGAAAAGGGAAAAAACCTACAAGTCCTCATGAAGGAGAACACCATTTGATTAAGCTAAATCTGCTACCCTATGTAAACACAGACTGCTACCATGGTGCTGCAACACCTGCAAACTTTAGTTACACTCCCTGTTGCTACAAATTGGAAATTCATTATAAATGTTCCTGCTAGCTTCTTGATGAGAGTCGGATGTTGGGTTCATCTTAGATGAAATGTGCTTTTTCCTAATGCTATTGGATGTAATTTCCAAATCCTAATTGATCGATGACTAAGCTTCCCCTGAATCGTCCCTGTTTGGTATTTAAAACGTTCTTTCTCTAGTGTTTGCTGATGCTTTTAATGTACTTAGAGATTGAAATCCAAGCGGTCGATGTGGAGTAGAGTACAGTGATTGTGTGTCTGAGCAAGCGAGCAACAGAAAGCTATTAGGGGAAGATAGGAGCCTCGTGAAAAAAACAAAAAATACAAACGTGAGCGTGGATTTGTTGTGTTTTTTCCCGTTTAGATTATTCAGATGTTCTTTATCTCGCTGTCCCAGTTTACCCAGCTCAGCAGTCCAACGTTCCACTCTTCTTCCCCCGCCACCAACTAGAGTGCTGTCCCTCTTGGAGGACGGTGAGGAGGACGTTCAGCCCCCAATGCTGTCCAGTCAGAGTTTTCAGCCGTTACCTTTTTCTAGCGGTTTTGTTATTTTTGAGAGCGCAGCAGCAGGGCAAGTCTGTGGTTCTTCCTGGCGTCCAGTCAGCCAGGCGGGGAGGCTAAAGAGGCGAGTTGGGGTTATGTCTCCTCCTTACTGGGTTTGCTGACTGGTTTGCCGCCATTCATGACCACGGGCTCACAGGTTATGCTTTTGGAAGGCGGGCCCCCTGTGAGCTTAGGCACCGCCTCTCCTACATCGTGCAATGACGGCTCTCGGTACATTGCAACTAGAGAGAGAGAGGAGGAAAGAGGAGAATGCTTTATTATAGAACAAAAGATAAAATAACATAAAAAGCAAAAGCAAAAATGAACAACAGGCTTGAACCTTCTATGGGTTTAGGCAGGAAGTGGGCAGCTGGTTTAGTCTTCTTCACCCTGTTGCCTTTCATGATCTGTCCCTCTTTATTGAGACCCAGAAACCACGCCCGGCCCGACTCCTTTTGCCTGTACAGCATGGAGCTGTAGATCACATAGTAGTTCTCGAACACCGACTCTTTAAACTTGCATTCAGGCGTAAACAGTTCCTGAGAAGACAGAGAGAGCATTATTTTACTGCATTGTCATTACACAGCAATTGTCTCTCTATATCACCAAACTGATAGGTACTGAATTTGACTAAGCCATACTGACACATGCTTTGCTTTTATCTGAACATCTGGATGTATGCTTTTGTTGTTGCTGGAAGGTGAACCTCCGCTCCTGAAACCTTTACAGCCTGTAACATCTTCCCAGGAAGTCTAATGATCTTCTCTGCCGATGCTGAACAAAAATATCCCACTGGGTCCTCACCTAACAGAAATATCTATTATGGATTAGCTAAAAATATTAATTTAGGAGCATGAGTTAAGGTGGCTGAAAACCCTAATTTTCCTCCCGGTTTGTGGGGAACAAAAAAAAAAGATTGAATGTTTTTGGTTGTAGGATTCAGCAGAACAAAAGTTCTGATTATTTAGTATTTGGATAAAAAGCTGCTATTCTTTCACTGAGGGATGCAAAGTTGAAAAATAAAAACCAAAACCAGCCATCGGATTGATTCCGGTTACAATACCCCCAAACATCTCATCTAGCCACCCACATCTGCTCAGCTGCTATGAGTCAAAACTGTCTCCTCCATGGGCGGCGGTGCTTCCTGTTTTAGTTCTAGGACATGTTGTCATTCTGAGCAGGAGGAAAATCACATCTGCTCTCTGTCTAGTGCTACCAACAGTCTCTGCTACTACAGCAGGACATCTTAGCATCCTCTTCTTTGAGTAAGGTCAGAGATGGAGCAGCTGTGAGTAACTGCTCTGGATTTACACTGTTTCATTCCTAGATCGCAAGTTCAGCATTATAAGAATAGAATAACATTATTATATGTGAAGAAAACCAGTTATTCTGAGACATTTTAGGTAATTTAATGTGTGACTCTTTATAATGAAAATAACAGCTTAAACAAACCGTAATTTTTAAAGAAAATTACCTAAATGTTCAATATAATGAGGTAATTAATCTCAAGCTGCCCTGAATTTTAATTGTAAACCTGTCCTCCATTTGCTTCTCTAATGTTTAGGCGGCTTAGTGTAGATTTTTAGACTATTATATAACTATTAATAAATTACTCTGATAATCAAAGTTTTCACTAAAAATAAAACAATAGGGATTTTCAGGTCCAACAAATAAAGATATAAATGAATTGTCTTAAAAAAAAGGTAATAAAACTAAACCTTTCTATGATCAAACAAGTTGGATTATTTCAGTTCATCTTATATTATACCATTGTAAACCCAGTAGATTGCTACAGTAAAAGAAGCTACACTATCTTGGCTATAATAAGACAAATTAGTAATAGTGCTGCTTAATTTAAGGAAAATATTCAGCTCTATAAGTTTTAAACACCTCAGTAACTAAAAAATTAAACAAGATGTGGGAACTAAGGGCCTTAGAGCCCAGCCAAGTAAGAAAATATCATCCCAGTAATATAAGCCATTATTTTAAGATAATTAAAATACAAAATAAGTTTAGATAGCTTGAGATAATAAATTAATAAAAATTTTAGAAGACAGTAAGCAAATTTTTAGATTAAGTTTATTAAGCTGCTAACTTCAAACAACAAACTCAGCTATATAACAATATTTTATTAGGTTGTTGTACTGGAGTTATTATTTTACCTTATGTTATTCAAACTATTACAATGATTTACAGAGCTTTTTTTTGTTATTAATTAAATTAACCTGTTCTCTGACAACAACAGCTTAATTCCTTCAAGGTTGCTACCATAGTACCAGTATCTAAAGATATTCGATTCTTCAGAGGTTTTCCTTGACAAAACAGGCACAACCTTCTCAACAGGGTACGTTAATTAAGCTGTTATTAACTAAATTAGCTTTGATTAAATGTAATGGGTTAAGTTTTTATTACAACAAACCAGGGAATTTCATCCCAAGATACGTTAATCAGGTTGTTACCTCAACTATTGTTGCCCAAAGTTACTAAGCTTATTAAAGGTATAGTGGAGGAGTTTCGCAAGTTTTTGAAAACTCCACTTTAAAAAACAATGCACATGCAAAATGCTCCCAAGAGGGAATGCCTATTAAACATGTGCGAAAGCATGCCCGAGCCCATTTCTCCTCGTACATGCTCTGTTTAAAAGTTGCTGTTTGCATCGCTCAGACAAGCTTACTTTATAGACTATGTCACTATGTCAGACTCACCACCGGTAAGTAAAAATGGGGACGAGCATGTAGGACAGCCTTATGTAAACGTATCACCAGACAAAAAGGAGGACCTAATTTTCCATCCAGAAAAAAAAACATCTTCCATAATACCTTCAAGCTGTTGAAACTACTTTATCTTAAAGTCATATGGAAACGGCTATTCCAACCGTTGCATTTCCGAATAACTCCTGAGTGGTGCCCGACTTTACGTGAGTGAATAAAGTGAATGTGATTGATCGATTATCCAGGGGGCGAAATTGTTGTGGCGGAAGGTTTGAAAGCAAGTTTGATTGTGGCCGGTTTGTCGGAAGCATCTTGCTAACCAATTAGAAACTTCGTGCTAGTAGGTTGCCAATGGGAAATTCCATTGGGACCAAGTAGTACTTAGCATTGACACTGTCAAGGAATGTTATGGACAGCGGAAACATGCAAGAGGAGGACAGTTTTGTGTCAGAGGTCGTGGATGAGTCTCCTCTATTATATATCTTTTATTTAGAGGAGGAAAGCGAGGACGAAGTTGTTGTGGAAGAGGACGCCAGGGCAGCAGAAGCTTGGTTTGGTGTAGAAGGCTTACAGCCGTACATGTTTGAGCCCTTGCCTCGCAGCGCTGCCAGTTCTGTTAGCTCTACGCCTGCAGAAGACACAGACATCCATCCCCATGAACACTGGGATGGACCTCAATGGTAAACTAAATAATGATTCTTATTTCAACCGTTGCGTATATTAGCTGCAACATATGAATCAAGATGCTATGACCAAAAAAATGTGATTGACAGATGACCCTTGACATATGATTGGCCGAATTTAGGTGTACAAGGTGACGTATAACTAACTGGCCTGCATAAGATAACGAAAAAAAAAAACACAGAATTTTAAGACAGAATTTTTAAAAGATAGAAATTTTCTAACTTTTGGGACAATATTGTCTTATAAAGAGTACATTGATATACAAGTTCAAGACATTTAAATATGAGAAACTAAGGTTTACCCTCTTGATAAAGAAAACTTTTATTTTG
Organism: Cyprinodon diabolis; assembly: GCA_030533445.1. Taxonomy (NCBI): domain Eukaryota; kingdom Metazoa; phylum Chordata; class Actinopteri; order Cyprinodontiformes; family Cyprinodontidae; genus Cyprinodon; species Cyprinodon diabolis. The sequence continues at coordinate 8,893,448 of CM060085.1, forward strand.
AGATTATAGAGAAACTAAATGCCAAACCAGATAAATAATAATCTTCAGATGATGTAAAGAAAATATACTTCTAAGCACATCTTAAGCCTGGATAATGGTTTATTTTGAATTCTGCCAGGGTTAAAAGAGAGAGAAGATTAGACTGAAACCTGAGAACTGTCAAAGAATGTGACATCAAACTTATCATAGAATGAGCTGAGATTTTAAATCAGAAGTTCACATATCTGTTCTGCGCCTCATTTACTGAACTCTGTACGCTTGCTTACCAGACAAAAACTGATCTTTCTACTTTTACTTTTTTTTCTTTTTCAAAATCCTGATGAACCTTTATTTCTACCCTGGAAGATTTAATGACATTGAGATATTTGGTTTGGTTTGTCTAACAATCCTGGGTATCATTCATCAACCAGGAGATTTTAATAAGAATTTATTGAACAAATTGATGCATCTGTTGTCGGAAACAGGCCTTCATGTAACTAGAAAGCTCCCACCAACCCAGACAAAAGCTCCCTCAGGTCCCTGGACAGGGAAGTGTTTGTCTAGACTGTCTCTTATTGGTTCCTGTAGGCCTCTCGTCAGATCCACAGACGCATTGTCATTCAGCTCAGGTCGGTCGGTCCGAGTCTCATAGCAACATGAGGAAGAGAGGCGACACGGTAGCTGTGGCAACCAACCAGCACCGAGAGGGAGGGGTCAGCGGGTGTTCGTCTACAGGGAGGCCTCCGAAATAAACAAACGCATAAACACTCACATTGGTAATCTAACAGAGCAATAATGTGCCACATCTCATGGTCTACCACATTCTCCTCATGCTAACAGGGGAGTGACACGGTTATTAAAGGTGTAGGCGGCTGCAGGGGATCAGACGGCACAGACACACACTTGTGACTCTGGGGAATGAGCGGAGGGGAGGTACACAGGGATGAAATGTGACTTTAACCACTGGTTGGCAGCAAAACAAGACAGGTGATAATCAATGAATGAATACCACATTTTTTCTCCCCCCGCTGTCATTAAAACAAATGATTCTGATTCATATCGACAGCACGTTTACTCCCTGAACCACTTGCCATTTTTCATTTGAATAACCTAATTATAGATGCATTTAGTCCTGACCTGCAGCCCTGGATTCATTATTCATTTGTGTAAGAAGCTCTTTGCTGGTGGGCATGAGGCACAGCCAGAAACATATTAATGCTGGTCAGTTTGGCCATACATCATTTAATAGCGCTTTTAGAATAAAAGAAATGTGATGTCGAAGGCAGAGCGACTCTTCCAAAGTGGACTGGGAGAAAGAATAAGTGAAGTGTGAGAATGAGCCGGGTTGAACCTCCTGGCGTTACAGGTGAGTCATTTTGACAGAACTGCCCAAATGCGTCTTTGTCGTCATTTCCAAATAGCTCTGTTCACAAGCTGCCCAAGTTGAATGAATGAAAGGATTGGATGGTGGGGTGTGCATGGAGGGTTGGTGGAAATTGGGACATGAAGGAGAGGGGGAGAGAGAATAAATCAGCAAGTGAGGAGGATGACGCCTTCTGATTGGAAAAACAGCAGGGGATTCTATCGCTCTCTCCCTCCCTGCCTGCTCTTATCTTTGTTTTTCTCTCATCACTCTTCCTTTTTATTTTATCTCCACACACCGCAGCCATGCAGCGCACATTCTGCACACATGGACGGACGTCTTTATCTTTTGAATGCCTCTAACATGCAAGCTTACCAGGCTGAACTGTTCACCAAACAGTCCTGATCAACCAGAAGATCCTATTAGTATGTTAAGGCGTCCTGCTCTGAAACACCCTAAATCAATACAGACAGCACTTTGTCCCTCGACAATTAGAGACCTAGAAATGAAGAATTTGTAGAAAGGAAGGAAAAAGCAATCTCAAGTTTTGGCGCAGAGCATGCCGAAACTAATAACACAACTTGGCAACTAGATGCGTAAAGCTGCAACGGTTTAAAAGCGAGAAATTTTCCAGCTAATTTTACAGTGCAACAATAAAAAACAGTAAATAATTAATCCTCTGAATTCATTTTAGTAAGCTTTTTGCAATTTACCTAAGATGCAATAACGACAGATGACACGTTTTTGAAGTTATCCTAATGAACGGTGTTAAATAAATGAATGAATTAAAAACTTCCGATCCAAGGCTGCGTGATCTGGTTTAATGCATTAAGGCTGAACTCAATTTTCTCCTGAAGATCTGATTGTCATGGATGAAAAAGCAGACAGGATGAGTCATTAATGTTTGGTTGAAACTGTCAAAAGTCTGCAGTTATCTTCTTCTGCACAATTAAGCTTAATTTTGCATATGTCTTTCACATTAAACTCCCAGAAAAACAACCAAGTTTGGGGTTGCGATTAGTGTTGCACCGATACCGATACCAGAATCGGACGGGGTGCCGATACTGCCCTAAAATGGTGGTATCGAGTACCAACAAATAGGGCACCGATACCATTTTGAGATCCATACGTTTATTCAACTATTGTCACCCACTCCTGGTAGGCAATAAAAACTTTTTATTTTTATTATACAGTAGATTCACTTTGTATTAGATATTTTCCTGCTTCACAAAGGTAGGCAGCCACTTGACAAAGCCATGATGGCAATTATTTTACATTATTATGGTATCGGCCGATACTGCACAGCCAGGTATCGGGTATCGGTATCGGGGCCAAAAAATGGCATCGGCGCTGTCATGATTGGTTCTTGGTTAAACCCACATGCAGAACACAAACGGAGGCTGAGTAAAAGTTTAACAGAGTTTATTGAATATACAAAGACAAGAACTGGATCAGGTACTGGTCTGGGTTGGGTTCACTGAAGTCTGCAGAGATGGACAGTTTGATTAGCCAGGCAGTCTGATGATTAATTGAGTCTTTAAGATATTTCAGAGTCTATCTTGAAGGATTCCAGGCTTTACTTGTGAGAGAGGGAACCATTGGGTCCAGAGACTGTTGGTTCAGCAGAGTGCACAAGCAGCAGCAGCGTCTAGCTTCTGACTTTGAAAGGCAGACCTTGATCAGGGTTTCCAGCTCTTCTCTGAGAGCAGCAGGAAGAATCCAGACTGGAATCTTCAGGTTTGGCTCACCAGGGCTGGAAGGCAGGTTAAGCTCACCCAGAGCTTCAGACTTGAGGCAGGTTTCCTGTGAGCAAAGACAGAGGTGGATTAGAATCAGTTCTCTCACTTGAGGTGACTAAGATTCTTTCTGGTAACAGAGGCTCAGGTTGCTAACCAAACTAAGATCAACACTGGCAGCTGCTTATGTAGGGAAGGTTCCTGATGAGCAGACGAGCTCCAGGTGTGCTGGAGGGCTCCAGCCCAGGAGACCCACGGCGCACTCTGCTGGAGAAAGGTGGTACATCCCCAGATCCCAACAGTAACCCAGTCCCTAAAAGAACACAAAAAACAGAAGAGGATCCTCGGCGCCCTCTGGTGGGCAAGCCTCAGGATCCCAACAGAGCCCCCCCCTCAAGGGCGGATTCCAGACGCCCTCAGAACAGTCCATAAAAAAAAGGCAAACAAAAAACAACCCACCCAGGGTGGGCGGAGGGGGCACCAGGAGAGGAGGGAAAGAAACGACAAAAACAGAGTCCAAAACCAAAAACAACCCACCCAGGGTGGGCGGAGGGGGAACCAGGCAAGGAGGGCAAAAAACAAAAACTAAATCCGGAACAAAAAACGATCCACTTACGGTGGATGAAAGCAAAAAAAATCCCAGGCGATTTCTTAGGCAGAGTCTCCGGTGGCCGGCCGTGGGACCGGCAGCGGGGCAGAGTCTCAGGTGGCCGGCCGTGGGGCCGGCAGCGGGGCAGAGACTCCGGTGGCTGACCATGGGGCCGGCAGCGAGGCAGAGTCTTAGGTGGCCAGCTGAGGGGCCGAAGACTTGGCAGAGGTTCTGGGGGCCGACCGAGGGTCCGACAACGGAGCAGAGTCTTAGGTGGCCAGCTGCGGGGTCGGAGGCGAAGCTGACGCTATGGAGGTCGACCGCGGGGTCGGAGGTGAAGCTGACGCTCTGGAGGTCGACCGCGGGGCCGGAGGCGAAGCTGACGCTCTGGAGGTCGACCGCGGGGCCGGAGGCGAAGCTGACGCTCTGGAGGTCGACCGCGGGGCGGAGCGAAGCTGCTTCTTAGGAGGATGATGCCCCACTTTCAGTAGGTAGCCCCATGGGGGACCCTGTCCTCTCTTCAGCGGCTCTGGAACAGACTCTGAGGTGATCGCCGACTGCGGCTCTGGGACAGGCTCTGAGGTGACTGCCGACTGCGGCTCTGGAACAGGCTCTGAGGTGACCGCCGACTGCGGCTCTGGAACAGGCTCTGAGGTGGCCGCCGACTGCGGCTCTGGAAAAGGCTCTGAGGAGACCACCGACTGCGGCTCCTGGACTGGAACAGGGGAGACCGCCAACTGCGGCTCCTGGACTGGAACAGGGGAGACCGCCGACTGCGTCTCCTGGACTGGAACAGGGGAGACCGCCGACTGCGGCTCCTGGACTGGAACAGAGGAGACCGCCGACTGCGGCTCCGGGTCAGGAACAGAGGAGCCCGCCAATTGCGGCTCCGGGTCAGGAACAGAGGAGCCCGCCGATTGCGGCTCTGGGTCAGGAACAGAGGAGCCCACCGATTGCGGCTCTGGGTCAGGAACAGAGGAGCCCGCCGATTGCGGCTCCGGGTCAGGAACAGAGGAGCCCGCCGATTGCGGCTCCACCTCAGGAACAGGGGAGCCCGCCGATTGCGGCTCCACCTCAGGAACAGGGGAGCCCGCCGATTGCGGCTCCACCTCAGGAACAGGGGAGCCCGCCGATTGCGGCTCCACCTCAGGAACAGGGGAGACCACCGACTGTGGCTCCCAATCAGGAACAGGGGAGACCACCGACTGTGGCTCCCAATCAGAAACAGGGGAGACCACCGACTGTGGCTCCCAATCAGAAACTGAGGAGACCACCGACTGTGGCTCCCAATCAGGAACTGAGGAGACCACCGACTGTGGCTCCACATCAGGAACTGAGGAGACCACCGACTGTGGCTCCACATCAGGAACAGAGGGGACCACCGACTGTGGCTCCCAATCCAGCATGGGGAAAACCGCCCATGGCAGCAAAGGTTCAGTCTCTGAAGTGGCTTGTGATGCTCGTAGAGTTCTGCTCAGGGGTCTCTGGACGGCACAGAGCTAACTCAGGGGTCTCTAGACGGCACAGAGCTAACTCAGGGGTCTCTAGACGGCACAGAGCTAATTCAGGGGTCTTTAGACGGCTAAGAATCGGCTCGACTGTTTGGAGCAGGTTCAGGGATCTCTAAACGGCACGGAGTTGACTCAGGGGTTTCAAAACGGCACGGAGCTGACTCAGGGGTTTAAAAATGGCACAGAACTGACTCAAGACGGCTCACGGCTGACTCAGGGGTCTTTAGACGGCTCAGAACCGGCTCAGGGGTCTCTAGACGGCTCAGAGCTGGTTCAGGGGTCTCTAGACGGCTCAGAGCTGGCTTACGGCGCCGCCGTCTCTTACGTCGGGGTTCATTAGGAGCTGGGCTAACAGGTTCAGAGACTGACTGTGGAGAAAGGCTAACTGGTGTGCGAAAGGGCTCAGGTGCTGGTCTTGCTAAGCTGCTAGCAGGCTTAGGAGTAGGCCTAACTGGTTCGTGATAAGGTGACAAGAAGGGGAACAGATCATCTCTATCCCCGTAATAGAAGTTCCAGAGATCAGACTCCTGGATTACGGGGGCTCTGACTGCTTGGGTTGTGAGTTGTGGTTTGATTTTTATCCTTTTAACGGATGGTGCTAACTGGCGGTCATGTAGGTGATGGCTGAAACGGACTAAACTGTGCGGAAGTGGACTGAACAGGGCTGTACAGAGTTGTACTGGGCTGGACTGAGCTGGACTGGGCTGGACTGAGCTGGACTGGACAGGACTGGACTGGACAGATCTGAACTGGACCGGGCTGAGCTGGTTTTCTAGATCTGGGCTTGGCTCTGGGTCTTAGTCTGTGATCTTGATATATGGCTATACAAATGAGCTCTTCCAGGGTTGCAGGTTCATCTATAGTTGCAAGTTTGATTCTGATTTCTTTATTTAATGCGTTTTTGTAGATGTTCTTTAGCATGGCATCACTCCAGCCAGAAGCTGCGGCTCTGACCTGGAAGTCAATCGAAAATTCCTCTACGGTTCTATTTCCTTGTGTGAATTTGGACAGACCATGAGACTCAGCTGATTTAACGGAGAATTTTAAAGTGAATTCATTTAGAAATTGATCTAAGGTGCAGGTTATACAAGATTCAGGAAAAAATGAGTCTCTTTCCACTCGCGGGCTTTACCAGATAACTGTGAGAGGATAAACACAATCTTACTCTCGTCGTCAGGGAAACAGGACGGATTGAGTTCAAAGAACAATTTACATTGCCACAGAAAACTTTTACATTCACTAGATTCACCAGAAAATAGTGAGGGACGGAAAACAGGAAGTAACGGAGCTGGTTCTGACCTTAGAACTGAAACCGGAAGTGACAGGCGGAATTCCGGAAGTGACAAGACTGGCTCCGCCCCTTGAAGCGGAGTTGACTCCGGAACCGGAAGTTGAGCTGGCGCCATGTTGTGATTCCTCACGTTGCCTGCTAATTCCTGAAAAGTTTGTTCCTTTAACACAAAACTGGGATTTAACTCACGGAAGGTTGAGTCGTGCTTATGGATCTGAGTAGCTTGTTCCTCAAGCCTCCTCCGGAGGGTGTCTGCTGGGTTTTGTTTGTTGCCGCAGTGTTCTGTCATGATTGGTTCTTGGTTAAACCCACATGCAGAACACAAACGGAGGCTGAGTAAAAGTTTAACAGAGTTTATTGAATAATCAAAGACAAGAACTGGATCAGGTACTGGTCCGGGTTGGGTTCACTGAAGTCTGCAGAGATGGACAGTTTGATTAGCCAGGCAGTCTGATGATTAATTGAGTCTTTAAGATATTTCAGAGTCTACCTTGAAGGAGTCCAGGCTTTACTTGTGAGAGAGGGAACCGTTGGGTCCAGAGACTGTTGGTTCAGCAGAGTGCACAAGCAGCAGCAGCGTCTAGCTTCTGACTTTGAAAGGCAGACCTTGATCAGGGTTTCCAGCTCTTCTTTGAGAGCAGCAGGAGGAATCCAGACTGGAATCTTCAGGTTTGGCTCACCAGGGCTGGAAGGCAGGTTAAGCTCACCCAGAGCTTCAGACTTGAGACAGGTTTCCTGTGAGCAAAGACAGAGGTGGATTAGATCAGTTCTCTCACTTGAGATGACTAAGATTCTTTCTGGTAACAGAGGCTCAGGTTGCTAACCAAACTAAGATCAACACTTGCGGCGTTGAAGGAAGGTCTGGCAGCTGCTTATGTAGGGAAGGTTTCAGATGCGCAGACGAGCTCCAGGTGTGCTGGAGGGCTCCAGCCCAGGAGACCCACGGCGCACTCTGCTGGAGAAAGGTGGTACATCCCCAGATCCCAACAGTAACCCAGTCCCTAAAAGAACACAAAAAACAGAAGAGGATCCTCGGCGCCCTCTGGTGGGCAAGCCTCAGGATCCCAACAGGCGCAACACTAGTTGTGATATTACAAAATGTAAAACGTTTTAATTGATATTAATTTGTATAAATGCAAGTAGAAGTTAAAGATGACTAGAACAGCCTTGGCTAAGAGTTTCGTCTTCTAGAGTCTACAGCATATCCTGAAAAATCTTTAAAAAGATCCTATTCAGCAACGAAGTTCCCAATGAAATCATGTTTACCTTTACAGACCATGAGCTCTATAGGAAGGAAGGAAGGAAGGAAGGAAGGAAGGAAGCGAAGAAAGGCAAAAAATGAAGGAAGGAAGAAAGAAATGAAGGAAGGAAGCGAAGAAAGGCAAAAAAGGAAGGAAGAAAGAAATGAAGGAAGGAAGCAAAGAAAGGCAGAAAATGATGGAAGATAGATAGAGATGAAGGAAGGAAGCAAAGAAAGACAAAAAATGAAGGAAGGAAGAAAGAAATGAAGGAAGGAAGCAAAGAAAGGCAAAAAATGAAGGAAGGAAGAAAGGAAAGAAATGAAGGAAGGAAGGAAGCGAAGAAAGTCAAAAAATTATGGAAGATAGATAGAGATGAAGGAAGGAAGCAAAGAAAGACAAAAAATGAAGGAAGACAGTTAGAGATTAAGGAAGGAAGCGAAGAAAGACAAAAAATGAAGGAAGATAGATAGAGATTAAGGAAGGAAGCGAAGAAAGGAAAAAAATTATGGAAGATAGATAGAGATGAAGGAAGGAAGCAAAGAAAGACAAAAAATGAAGGAAGGAAGAAAGAAATGAATGAAGGAAGTGAAGAAAGGCAAATAATGAAGGAAGATAGAAATGAAGGAAGGAAGCAAAGAAAGGCAAAAAATGAAGGAAGATAGATAGAGATTAAGGAAGGAAGCAAAGAAAGACAAAAAATGAAGGAAGATAGATAGAGATTAAGGAAGGAAGCAAAGAAAGACAAAAAATGAAGGAAGATAGATAGAGATTAAGGAAGGAAGCAAAGACAGACAAAAAATGAAGGAAGGAAGAAAGAAATGAAGGAAGGAAGCGAAGAAAGGCAAAAAATGAAGGAAGGAAGAAAGAAATGAAGGAAGGAAGCGAAGAAAGGCAAATAATGAAGGAAGATAGAAATGAAGGAAGGAAGCAAAGAAAGGCAAAAAATGAAGGAAGATAGAGATGAAGGAAGGAAGCAAAGAAAGACAAAAAATGAAGGAAGGAAGAAAGAAATGAAGGAAGGAAGCGAAGAAAGGCAAAAAATGAAGGAAGGAAGATAGAAATGAAGGAAGGAAGCAAAGAAAGGCAAAAAAATAAAGGAAGAAAGAAATGAAGGAAAGAACCAACGAAAGGCAAATAATGAAGGAAGATAGAAATGAAGGAAGGAAGCAAAGAAAGGCAAAAAATGAAGGAAGATAATAGAAATTAAGGGAGGAAGCAAAGAAAGGCAAGGAAGGAAGGAAGAAAGAAATGAAGGAACTGGGTAAGGACAAGTCAGAAAATAAGGAAGGGAGGGTAACTAAGTAACTAAGGCAGGACAAGGAAAAGAAGGAAGGAAGGAAGGAAGGAAGGAAGGAAGGAAGGAAGGAAGGAAGGAAGGAAGGAAGGAAGGAAGGAAGGAAGGAAGGAAGGAAGGAAGGAAGGAAAAAAACAGTAAAAACATATAGCAGACTCTTCCAGACAGTCTAGAAACTCTCCTCTCATTAACAAAATGTCATTCACTACAGTGAAAATGGAATCTGTGTGGGCCCAAACATATTGCAAAAACCATAATGTATTTAAGTGTTACTGAGTAGTGCAGAGAAAAAAAAACAGTTTTAAGTGAGAAGAGGAGAATCATAATTCACACAAATTATATTAGCAAGAGAGCACCTGTTTTTAACTGAAGTTTAGCCTTTAAGAGACATCAGAATCACTACTTTTCATAAGCCTTCCTGTAGAATCTAATTTAGTTCAAAATACATTTGTTTTTCTTGTTCTGTGGTCTTTTTGCGTAACGATACCAGAACAAAAGTTGTTCCGCATGGACGTACTGCAGTGGCGCGTGTGCATCTGTGTGTCTGTTTGTGTGCACTGATCAGCAAGTGGGTGTGTTTGTTTCCAACACCAGTTATTATCACAGCACTAATTACCCAGGGGGATTGTGGAAAAAAAAAATCATTCTACAGAAAGGAGCCCTAGAGAGAAAGGAGGAAACAGAAGAATGGAAAGAAAAGTGTTGGCTTAAGAAAAGAAAAGACGGAAGAGAGTGAGGATAACCATGATTTTGATTGATGTTGCTTAACACTTCTTATCTGCACTAATTCAGCTAATAAAATCTTTTTTGAGGTCAGTTTTGCTGTAACTGCCATCCCAGGTGTTTCTAAAGAACTTGTTTTAAAGCTATCCAGCATTTAAATCAATGGAGATAGACTTCAATGTCTAGTTAGTAAATTAACTGAGCAGGAAATACTGAGGCATCTACTGCTAATTTGCACCAAAATTAGTTCCAGATTTGTAAAACCAGAAAATAACTGCAAGCTATAAAAAGAATACTTCCCTGGTGGAAAATTAAAACTTGAGATACCTTTTAGTTTTTAATTTGTGCTGAATTTAAGCTTGTTCTTATCTACTCTTGTTTTACACCAAGAAGAAGGGTAAAAAAAAAGCTCATTTTTAGATGAAAAAATGATTGAAGAAAAAGCTAGCCCTCATAACACTATATTTCCATACATAAATTATATTTGTGACAGTAGACAGTTTATGGACAGTATAATGTGATTATATACATATATATTTATATATATATATATATATATATATATATATATATATATATATATATATATATATATATATATATATATATATTTATATATACATATAAATATAAATATATATATATATATATATACATATATATATATAAATAGAAATATATATATATAAATATATATATATATAAATATATATATATATATATATATTACATATATATATATATATATATATATATATATATATATATATATATATATATATATATATATATAATATATATATGTTTGTTTGTGTGTATTAAATTTATTGCAATGTGTTATCCAGAGGAGGGGAAACGTAAGCAGCCAATAGCATCAGGGGAACTAATCAATTTATCTTGGTAGTTTTCATTTTACAAATAATGTAGGCATTCAAATTAACTATAGGATGCATAACATGAATGGAGAGAATAATTTAATCTGATTTGTTAGAGGAAAACTGGTGGATTCAGATCAATTGATTGTTTTTTTTATTACATAAATTCATGTCAGCTTTTCACTTTTCACTATTCAAACCTGTTTGCTCAGATAATTGGGATATTTATTTTCTGCCTGTTCAATTACATTTTGCTCAGAGATTATGCTGTGACATGTCAAATGAAAAATATAATTTATCACAAACCTTTTTTTAAAAGATCAGCTGAGAACAGGCTGCTTATTCATTTCAGTTTGGATTTCTTTTAAAGTAAGTCACTGAGTGAATGGTACACCATATCTCAAAGAAAAGTAATTTCTCATATTTTTTATCCGCATATTATTCCGTTTGCAGCTAATAAGTCGGCAAAAAAGGTTGTCAGTCATTCTACCCCTCACCTTGTTATGATTCTAATTTAATATTAAACCAACTCAATGTATTTTTATGAGTATTTCTCTCCATAGTTAATCAAAATCTACCAAATCACCCAAAGAAATGACCTGATGTGCAACAGTTAAGTACAAAATAACAAGGTGATAGCAAAACTAAAACATTTTGCTATGTATTTTGATGAGGAAAGCTGACACAGAACTGGAAAAAAAAAAATTAACTGGTTAAAAATGGGGAATATGAATAATAGGTGCAGCCTGGATATGTCCCCATCCCATTGCAGAGAAAGAAAAAAACATAATGGTGAATGCATACACTCAGCATACCTGAAAGCAATTTATAGAGACCAACCAACCTTATGGTTCAAAATCACAATATTGCATTATTTATTATACCAACAATTGAAATACAGTATCAACTCTGCATAAATCAATTTAGGAAAAAATCTCAATAAATTGTTTTTGCAGTTAGAAAATTATGTTACTTCTTTAATCACAGGATATTTACTCAACGATACATCAAACATTTGATCTAATTCAATGAAAAATACTTTATTAATCTCAAACTCAGGCTGAAACTTGGTAATCATGAATGTTGTGAGTATGATCCTCACAGTGCTGTCGGCCTTTTTCCAAATGACAGCATGTCTGATGAAGCTGGTCTATGATGGCATCTTGAACTCCAAACACAGAGATAAGCAAACTGCATGTACATTTAACGGCCACTTTAAAAGGTACACACTTCTGCTTTTGCCTGCAGAACTGTCTAAATCTTTTGTGGCATAGATTCAACGAGGTACTGGAAACATTCCTCAGAGAGTTTGGTCCATATTAACATGATGGGAATCTCTGGTTACACCACATCCGAAAGGTCCTCTATTGGTTTGAGCTCTAGTGGCATTAGAGGCCATTTGAGTACAGTTAACCCATTGTCATGTTCAAGAAAGCAGGAGATGATTTGCGCTTAATGAAGTGGTGCATTATCCTGCTGGAAGTAGCCATCAAGAAAGTGGTCAACTAAGTGTCATAAAAAATATCCCCCACACAATTACACCACCAGCCTAAATATACAGTACAAGGATCCATCGGATCCATGCTTTCATGTTGGTGACGCCAAATTCTACCTACCATCCGAATGTTGCAGCAGAATTGACACTCTCAGACCAGGCAACATTTTTCCAATTTTCTATTGTTAGTTGTGTCAACGATAGCCTCAGTCTCCTGTTCGTAACTGGCAGGTATAACACCCAATGTGCTCTTCTGCTGCTGTAGACCATCCGTATCAAGTTTCAACTTGTTGTGTGTTCAGAGATGCTCTTCTGCATACCTCAGTTGTAAGAAGAGGTTATTTGAGCTAATGTTGCCTTTCTATCAACTCAAACCAGTCTGGCCATTCTCCTTTGACCTCTGGCTTCAACAAGGCACTGAGTCCACAGAGCTGTCACCTATTTCTTTGGACCATACTGGGTGGTTGTGCGTAAAATTCCCAGTAGATCAGCAGTTTCTAAAATACTCAGACAGGCTCGTCTGACAACAATAACAATCCGAAATCACCTTTCTTCCTCATTCAGATACTCAGTTTGCACTCCAATAAATTGTCTTGACCATCTCTACATACCTAAACACATTGATTTGCTGCCATTTGATGGCTGATTAGAAATTTGCGTTAACAAGCAGTTGGACTGGTGGCCAATAAATTGGTCTCTGAATGTACTTTACCATAAAATAATCCATGAGAAAAACCAAAAAAAAACAAATACAGGGCTCGATGTTAACCATCTCCCGGGGCAAGTAGTTTTTATTGTTAGGAGAGTACAAATTTCATTGCATTTGCCCGCCGGGCAAGTGCAATGATCGCAAAAAAAATTATTTATCACTCAAAATTACTTTAAAATCACGGACATTCGATGAAAATGACCCAGAAGCATTGCCTGCGCCATTTTGTTGTTTTGTACACATTCTCGCGTGATTTGAAAAAATGTTATAGAGCTAAACATGTTAAATTGGTAACCTGTTATGTTACTATTATTGTCTTGTTGCTGCATTTATTTTGTCAGGGAAAACTAATCCTGAGTCAGTTAAAAGTCAGGGAATACTGAAATTATGTAAGACCGTGGAAACCCTGTATAAAATAACTATGTATAATGATTCTCTAGAAAAGTCACATTATATTAATACTATTATCTTGTATAAACATACCGTGACTTTAAAATAAGATATTCATTTGTGACATTGACTTGACTTGTGATTTATCTTAAGTTTTTAACCTGTCAAGATTTTTTTAGATTTTTAACATTACAATTAATATTTTTCCAAGCACACAACAGTTTAAAGCAAAGTTTAGTTTGAAAAGAATGTGCAGGAAGGATTGAAAAGCATGTTAACACGGTAATGTGGGCTTGAGTTCATTATCTGACGCATGCATATACACACCAGGAACCTGTAAACTTAAAAAATACTGAATTACAAAAAACATTTAAAAAAACAAACAGGTTTCATTGATATATATACAAAAATGAATATTAGGAAATATATTTATCTATCATTATACTGGGAAAGTAAAAATTGTTTCTGGGCAAATGAAATGTGAAAGTCACTTGCCCAAAGGGCAAGTGGTAAAAATCCTTAACGTCCACCCCTGAATTGAATAATTATCCACCTTTTAAGTACGGAATCTCTCTTTTAATTTTTTGAATAGTTGTCATCATCTTGGCACTGATTGGCTCAATGGTTCATTCTATTCCATCTGTCTAACTCCGCCCACTTTCTTATTACTGTTCATCTCATCCACCTGCTCCTGTCTCTATTTAAGCTGCTTGCTCCCGGTCAACAGTGCCATTTTATTCAAACCATAGGTGAGACTTCTCTAGCGTACCCATTGTGTTATTCTGATTGCTGGGTCCTAAATAGTTTCTGCCTTTGGACCTCTGAGCCTGCCTGCCCCTGTTCTGATCTGTTTTCCTGACCTGTCTCCTGACTCCTCTCTGGAACTCTGATCTTCTGGCCTGGACTCCTGTTTACCTCATCGACACAATAGCTTCGCCTTATGGAAACACCTGCTCTCCCTCATCTGCTTGCTTCTGCTCGTCAGCCAGTTCAGCAGCCTTTTCAGCTTTGGTTCCTGTCCTCTGCATGCTGAGGAAATCATCCAACTGGATTCCACTCCTTCGTCTGGGCTCGGACTGAACTTTAAAACTAGAGATTCCGGCATTTTTTTGTGCTAGCTGTTGAGTCGCAGATTAGGCATGTTGTCAATAAACGCTATTTTAAATTACATCAATCTGTCTGTTTTAAATTCTAGGTCCAAAGTTCTGAGTTCTGACAATAATTTAAAATGTAAAAAGTTCTGTTATACAAAAGCAAAGCATGTTAAAAGCAAAATGTAATTTAGTCTTGAATGAAACATCTGTAGTGGATAAGATAATTTTCCGTAAGTTCAGGTCTCATTTCAATTTTTAAAGTCGGTCCTGTGGTACACAGAGTTGCAAATTGTTCAGTGGTGTCCTTGAAGAGCCTCAACAGTTTCCAAGTAAGTCTTTTATTCTCTAGTTACCAGAAAATGTACTCGTTTGTCACGACTCATATGTTCAGACGTCTATTTTTTGTGTAACTTCTCTCTCTTTTCATCTCCTTGGATGTAGACATTTGCAGGGCTCGATCTGTCTGAGTGCTGCACTGTCTGTGTTATGAATGGAGATGCACACCTACGTACACAGACGTGTGGCCGACACACACTGCTTGATTTGTACAGAGAACACATCTCCGTGTTTGTTGAAAACATCCTGTTCTAAGAAAAATGAGGCGGTTCAGACGGATTGGAGCTGTATGAAGAAAAGAAATGACAGGAATACAATGTTCTAAAGGACATAAAGCCTCTGATTGCGCCACAGCACCCTAACAGAAAAAACAATGTCTGCATGCTCAAAATGACTGTATACAAGACTTCCCATAGCTCCAGAAATGGGAAAGGAGGAATCTCATTTAAGTAAAATAGGTGTAATTTAATCTTTAGGTTTGAAGATTGAGGCAAGAATAATCAACCTGTCTGAATTTCCCATATTTACAGTCTGAGCAATAACAAACAACAAGAATGAGAACCATATACACTATATTGCCAAAAGTATTTGCTCACCTGCCTTGACTCACATATGAGCTTAAGTGACATCCCGTTCCTAATCCATAGGGTTCAATATGACGTCGGTCCACCCTTTGCAGCTAGAACAGCTTCAACTCTTCTGGGAAGGCTGTCCACAAGGTTTAGGAGTGTGTTTATGGGAATTTTTGACCATTCTTCCAGAAGCGCATTTGTGAGGTCGCACACTGATGTTGGACGAGAAGGCCTGGCTCTCAGTCTCCGCTCTAATTCATCCCAAAGGTGTTCTATCGGGTTGAGGTCAGCACTCTGTGCAGGCCAGTCAAGTTCATCCACACCAGACTCTGTCATCCATGTCTTTATGGACCTTGCTTTGTGCACTGGTGCACAGTCATGTTGGAAGAGGAAGGGGCCAGCTCCAAACTGTTCCCACAAAGTTGGGAGCATGGAATTGTACAAAATGTCTTGGTATGCTGAAGCATTCAGAGTTCCTTTCACTGGAACTAAGGGGCCAAGCCCAGCTCCTGAAAAACAACCCCACACCATAATCCCCCCTCCATCAAACTTTACACTTGGCACAATGCAGTCAGACAAGTACCGTTCTCCTGGCAACCGCCAAACCCAGACCCGTCCATCAGATTGCCAGATGGAGAAGCGCGATTCGTCACTCCAGAGAACGCGTCTCCACTGCTCTAGAGTCCAGTGGCGGCGTGCTTTACACCACCGCATCCGACGCTTTGCATTGCACTTGGTTATGTATGGCTTGGATGCAGCTGCTCGACCATGGAAACCCATTCCATGAAGCTCTCTGCGCACTGTTCTTGAGCTAATCTGAAGGCCACATGAAGTTTGGAGGTCTGTAGTGATTGACTCTGCAGAAAGTTGGCGACCTCTTCGCACTATGCGCTTCAGCATCCGCTGACCCCGCTCCGTCAGTTTACGTGGCCTACCACTTCGTGGCTGAGTTGCTGTCGTTCCCAAACACTTCCATTTTCTTATAATACAGCTGACAGTTGACTGTGGAATATTTAGGAGCGAGGAAATTTCACGACTGGATTTGTTGCACAGGTGGCATCCTATCACAGTTCCACGCTGGAATTCACTGAGCTCCTGAGAGCGACCCATTCTTTCACAAATGTTTGTAAAAACAGTCTGCATGCCTAGGTGCTTGAATTTATACACCTGTGGCCATGGAAGTGATTGGAACACCTGATTCCAATAATTTGGATGGGTGAGCAAATACTTTTGGCAATATAGTGTATATCTTGCCATCATAACTGTGAGTAGGATGGCAAGGAGGTAGTAAGGTATCTGCACAGGTTAGAGAGGAACCTTGCCTATGGCTCCCTAACCAAAACCAGTAAAAATATCAAATGGTTGGTTGGGAGAAAATTGAAAGAAGCCTTTTCAGCCCTATCATCACAAAGTCTGCACTAGACTTTACTCACCCCTGCTTGCCTCAGTCAGATGAAACAAAAACGAGACTTTCTGGTGACAACTACCCCAGGATTGGTCTGAAACAAATAATAAACATATGGAGAAGCTAACCATGCCAACTCCTAGTTATGGTGGAGAACCCCTAAAGCAGAGGTCACGGATTAGTAAACCGGGGTCCGGATTAGCCAGTAGGGTGATCAACCTGATTTGAAACATTTATAAATTACTGCATGTTGTCCGACTAACCTTACTTGCGCCACTTCTCCTGTTAACATGCTAAAGCCCTCTGGAGCGCCCGGGACCAGGCTACAGGTAATACAAATTAGCCAATGAGCTGTGTCAGTCTGGGTCGCTGCCGGGCGATGAGAAAGAAGGAGAAGAAGATGAGAAAAAGAAAGAAGAAAAAGTGTGGACTGCTGGAAGAACTATGGTGAATTTGTGAAAGAAAAGTTAAATGCTGTATTCAAAAATTACCCTGCACATTTTGAGTATGTTTAGCTCAACCTACTGCTCTGAAGCAGGATTCCCCACCATGAACATAATCCAAAATAAATATGGATCCAGGCTCATGAATGAGCACCTTGATAGGTGCCTGAGAATGGCTTTACCGCCATTCAAACCAAGGTTTAAAGCCTTACAGATCAACCTAAAGCCCACTTCTGTCATTAAGCTATACAAAGAAAGAAAAAAACAAACAAACGATCAGTTCCGGTGTTTTATAAAACATGTTGATCAGAAAATTGTCTATATACCAAACTGAACGATTGGTGTTCTCTACTTCAAAAAACACTTGTTTTTTAAAATGGAAAAATTTTTCAAAAATTTCATTTCAAAAGTCAATGTATAATGTGGATGCATAAAAACCTCATTTTACTTCAGTGTTAATGTTTCTGTTTAAAGTAACAGATTATAACTGAAAATTCATCTGGACCTTTACTGGTTGTTGATTTTCTTTATTCGCACCTCGCTGATTTTTGATTGGTTACCGCTGTTTTAAAGCACAGGTCACCAGCCTTTTTAAGGCTCAGGGCTACTTCATGAGCACTAAGTCATTGCAAGTGCTACCAATATCAATACTCAGCATTCACTTAGACTTCATACATAATAGAGATATTTTTATGGTTTCTTTTAATTTCTAATTTTATTTTAGATATTGTCATTTTAAATCTCTATAAATGATTTGATGCCCGATATCATTAATATGATGAAATGCTCTTTGAATGTTTAAAAAAGAAGAGCAATTGAATAAAATAAAATTCCAAACTTAGTCCACTGGGGAGTAGTTTTCAGCACATCACATGTGGTCCTTGTGGGCCGCGTTGGTGACCCCTGCTCTTGGGTCGGGATTTTAAAGGATAATAAACTCCTCATAACAACAATACATTATTTATAAAGATTTGGTGAATTTGGTACAAAGAACTGGAAAAAAAAGGTCAGAGGGTTTCTGAACAGGGTGATAGATAAAAAGTAGAAATAACCTTTATTTATATACCTATATTTCCCCAAATTGGGGAAATTCTGTCATTGAAAACAAAACAAAATAATTCTAAGGTACAAACAAGACTAAGGAACTATGATATAATTCAACAGGCTCAATTCAAAATACAAACAGTATATAATCCAACTAAAACTACCATCCAATGCTATTGCAAACCTGTCTAAAAATACAGTTATTCATTAAAGTAAAACATGTTCACTGTTTGCTTGGGCCAATTTTTTAATTTTACTGATCATAACTTTTGGTAAATTCATTCTAAACGTCAGTAAAAGCTTTTTAAAATCTATGCTTAAATCTACATCTACTAGGAGTAAATGTAATGTAAAACTTACTGTGTGGTATATTTGTGAAGCTGAATTGTAGACTAGCTGTAGAGTTCCTATAATTATTTTGTATAAGAAAGTATAGTATTGTAATAATGTATTCCACATTTGGAAAAAACTTTCCACTGAGCCAGTAAAAGCCATTATTGCTAACAATTTTATTGGGGGTAAAATAAAATAATAACAGAGACACATACATATACGTATATCTTAAAACAAGAACCAAATATAGTACCAGGCTTTTTTAAGTTGTAACAAAAGCCTCATTCCTAGAGTTTTTAGTTTTTTATTCTAACTCTGTTTCTCTAAAAGGTCAACACTTTTTTTTAATGATAACTAATAATGACTGATTAATAATGAGCTAACTGTAATAATGCATACGGTTTATTTTCTACAAGACTACTAAATCATTTAAAAATGAAGTTTAGTAAAAAAAAAAAAAAAAAAAGGTTTGTGCTTTTCTGGGCACAAAAACCTAAAACAAATAAAACAGAGAATAGCCCAAAAAAAGAATATTTTAGAGTTAAGGTTAAGGTTAAGTTTAAGCCAGCTTTTCACAGAAGCTGCGTTTGTGTCCTCATGCACACGATGAAGTAGATGGTGAGGCTTAGAGAGAAACACTGGAGCATGAAGATGAAGTGGATCCATTTAAATAGTTTCACTTGCCAGGGTCTGATGTAGGAATGCATTTCCATTTTTAATACTGGTGGTCGGCAGAAATTCACCTTAAAACAAACATGAGGGAATCAACAGTGCTTGAGTCTCCATAATTAGCAAGATACTGCACACGACATGCATTAATTGCATAGAACAGACTTAAAAAAAAATGCACCTCAACTTGCCTCCTTTCACACAAGAACAATTTGTGAAAATACATTGAAAAACGTAGTGTCTGGTGTTTTTTTTTTTAGAAACATCTTGAGTTCTATTCTCGGGATCTCAGGTGATGTCCGTTAGGTCACAATGATATACGGAGCACATTAGAGATACAGTACAGGAACCAATGGACAGAATTTGTAGGACCTTCTTATACAAATAAGACAAAATGAAGTCCATAAATGTTGGTTCTGTTTCCTCTTTTTACCTCTAAGTCATGGAACTAGGCTGCTTAGAGGGAGCTGTAGAGGGAAGGAGTCATCAGGTGGTACTGGTTTACCAATTAGGGAGCAAATGCAAATATAAAAAAAGTAGAAAGGTAAAACACTTATTTAAAAATATGATTTCTTTTTACCTATCAGTTGAATCAAAAAAAATATATATATCTATATAATTGCGGGTAAAACATACAATTTACATTTTAGGTCTCAAATAAAAGTTATTCTACTGAGAAATTTACATTTATCAAAATTTAAATATAACAAACACATGATGATCTAAATTTATTGAAAATACTTTACAATTTACATCTTTATAAGGTATTAATTTCCTTAAGTATATTCACTTGAAATACGACTATATTTCTAATTGTTTCTCAGTTCAGACTACTGTTAATAAAGTAATTTTACTGTTTTCCACAATTTAATGATTGAATACTTCAGGGTCCTGTAAAAAAATAATAAATGATGATATAGTTTGTTTTTTGTTTTCCAGTTTACAAGATTGTCTATATTTACAAAACATATTAAAGACATTTTAAAGGAATTAGAAAAAAGCATGGCTGCAGTGGGTAGGAGGTTCCAGGTCCGATTCCCAGGCTGGGGTCTTTCTGCATGGAGTTTGCAGTTTCTCCCTGTGCATACATGTGTTCTCTTTGGGTACTTAGGCTTCCTCCTACAGTCCAAAAACCTGACTGTTACGTCAACTGGCTTCTCTAAATTCTCCATAGGTGTGAGGGTGTGCATGAACAGTTGTTTGTCCTCTGTGTCTCTGTGTTGTTATGCGACCCCAGCAGGGATGAAGCATGACAAAAAATGGATGGATGGATGAAATAAAGAAGTTTTTGTAGGTAAAAGATGAGATGTATTGTAATCTGTTCAATATATGCGGTAACAGACTGTATTAATGTATATATTGTAGTAGGAGTGTAAGAAGAACCAGCAGGTGCAGCACCAACAGGAATGTGTTACAGGAGATGTGCACAAACTTTGTGAAGAAACACAATTTCCTCTTTCACCTCTCTTGTGACATGCTCCCACTTTATCCCAGCCAACACCGAGGGGCACACAGTTGTCTCCTTTCATCTGATTCACACACAGTCCCAAACTCATCAGCACTTTTTCCCCCCACTTTCCCCAGCATGCCTCATAATTATCACATTGCAGCTCATTGCACACTACGCCATCTGTTACTCGAACGCATGCGCGCCCTAACGCAGCAACAAGGCGCTGCCAGATGCTGGGGATATTGAGTTAATAAAACCTATCATGGAGACCAAATTTGTAGTATGTCTTTAACTCTGTCAAAAAAAAGACGTGAAGGAGTTCGTCCTAAAGCAGTATTATTTCATCATCAATATGAAGCTAACATTCTGATGCAAAAACTTTATCTGGAATATAAACCCTCTTCCTTTAATCTGGAAAGATGATTTCAGTTTGACATTTTTGGTTCAAAAGCAGAATAAATTCCTAATGGAAAAGTAATAAGCTGTAGCCCAGAGCATATTTTACAACACATGGTGTGTGTGTGATTCTGGAGCTCTGAGGGTGATACTAAAATGTGTTGAAGACTGAGAAACATGAGCCTTGATGTACTGAAAAAAAATGGTTTGAAGTATTTCAACACCATAAACTTATAGGAGGGTTAACAGATTGGGGGAGACACATTTATGGGGAGACTGGGAGGTGCTGAATCATCTGGGAATTGGCTAATTTATTTTTTACCCACTACTGAGAGCGGTTTACTGTAAGTGTTAGGTGCAGAAAAACTTCAATGTATCTTAAAACCTCTGATTTTAATGTACTTTTGGTGGATTCCATGTAATGTAGACCAACATTAATGATCAATTCTAATATTGAAGGGGACATCTATTGATTTTTTTGTGCATTTGCATTAAAAAGAAAAAAAAGGTTTTATATAATAATAATTGAGCTTTATTGATCTCACATTGGAGAAATGTACCTATGCATTTAACCCATGCCCTTAGGGAGCAGTGGGCTGCCATTGGGCGGCGCCCAGGGAGCAATTTAGGTTTAAGGGTCTTGCTCAGGAACCCAGAGCGGAGGCTGTGGGGATAGAACCAGGCACTTGCAATGTTCTCAGAGCACAAGCGCACTGCTCTAACCAGTAGGCCAACACACCCCCTAAATACAGGATTGGATTTCATAAAGAGCCGTCAGAGTAAAAAGGGGCACTCAAGAATTTCCAGACCTGTTTCCAAAAAAATCTATTAAAATAAATGTATCCTTTCCCTCCACTTCACAATTTTGTTAAACTTTTAGGGCTTCTCACACAATACCTACATAAAACTCTTTAATTTTAAGTTTAAATTGTGAAAAACAGAAAAGGGTTTCGGGTGCTACCACAGAGCTTTGATAATCTCTTCCATTATATTTACGTCCGTATTTTGTATTTATACCCTGGATTATTGATATTGCTAATCTTTTTCCTTCTTTGGTTCAAACCAAATGGATGCTCATCACTTTTATGAAAGCAAAAAACACGCACCAGCAGATGAAAATGAAAGAATAGTATAGAAATAGTAAGAAATGTAAATAAAAAGGAAAAATATGTGCTGACATCTGCAAACAAACTCCTTGGTTTTTGATATTTTTTTTCTCTTAACTGGAAAATGAGTTGCATGAGTGCTCTAACACCCAGCATTTTACAGAAAAGACTGCAGAGAAGTGATCCTTGTTGCTCTGAAGTTAAAGGCACTGTGGTCTGATCTGTATCGACATCCTGTCACCTCCATTATGCCTAGCTTGGGCGGAGGAAAAACTAACCCAATTTGTGTCCAGTAAACAAGCAGTTCACTTCATATGAAGTATAAAAAGTCAAAACCAGAGCTGCAGTTCATTTGAGATGTGCACCCTTCTAACGTTTAATGAGCATCTCTACAGGCTGGTCACACCATCCTTACCTGCCAGGACCTACCGAGCAGCCAATTAAACATCAAGCCATGCTGACATCAGGATGAATTAGACCTGCCGCTGATGATTTATGCATTCGTTATCATGGAGCTGCCAGCACATCAGTCCTCAAGTTGGAACCCGATCAAACGTTCCCACTTTTCCTCTCTATGTGCAGCTTTGGAAGGGACTTCTACTGAGTGCGAACGGGGGGACTCCCCCTCTTCAATTATTTACAGGAAGCCCTCATGCATCTGTGACTTCAATGACAGGCTGAGAAAGCCCAGCAGAGCAGAGCGCCGTTATTCCTCTTCCCAATTACTATTTTCTCTTCCTTTTATCCCCTTACAAACAATGTTTCATCCACTCACTCCTTCCTGGTTCTTTTCCAACTCCCTCGTCTGTTTATGTTTTTCTTTCCTCCTCCATTTATTTTGTTTTTTTTGTCCTTATTTTCTTTCACAATCCTATTCCTTTTCTTTCTCCTTTCTTTTTGCATTTGTTACTCTCGGCTCTGGTGTTCATTTCCCTTATTTAACCTCTTTCTATTCCCTCATCCCCTCAGTCACCTATCCACTCAACCCATCACCTCTTGCCCCTCTTGTCATCTTCATCCCAAAAAAAGAAAAGAAGGGGGAGGAAGGAGGGATGAAACAGGAAGAAAGGGACATCGGCGGATGAGTGTGAACTGTTTCTGAAGAGTCAGCATGGAAATAATTCATATTCTGCTCCAGCTCCCGTACCTCACTCACCCTTTATTCCTCGCTGCTCTGCTTTCTCATCACCTTCTCTTTCTCGCTGTCAAACCTATCCTTCCATACTGTTCTTTCTCTCTTCTCAGTCATTTTTATTTGACCATTTCTACGTTGGCTCATGTTTGGGGAGATGCTCCCAGGAAGGAGAGTTAAAACGAATCGCAGTGAAATTCACTTGGACTTAAGGATTATTTAACATTTAGGGACACCAACAGCCACAAAGATATCTCAGTTTTTTCTGATAATAAAAACAAGTAAAGCGAGGTTTTTATTTTTACAGACTTAAAAAAATCATGTTTGTTATGTCTTAAAATGAAAACGACTTACGAGCGCATCTGTTTAGATCTGTTTACCTACATAGACTACTGAGACAGGCTTGTCTGGACCATGTTTAGGTACAGTGGGCACTGGTTGGAAATGGACGGTTTCCTGTGTGATTCCTGTGTGATTCCTGCGTGAATCACGATGTATTTCCTGAGGCCAGTTTTTTTATTTCAAAAAGAACTGCAATGTACCCGGACAACCACCAGGCGGTTCTTGGGAACTTTTTTTTCCCCTCCTTAATCCAGGCTGTTAAGATGCTGTCTTTAAAACAGGTTTATTGGGGATCTTTGTGTGATATTGTGCTATTTTAGGATGTTTTTGATTAAAATAAAGTTAATGAATTAATTTAACATAGTGACTGCATTATCTTATTTCATGAAAATTGTTGCATACTGTATGGGCGCAGTTATAGATACACCCTGCGATCTTATCTGAGAACTGTTTATTTCTATTTATCTGCATCTCTATTATTTAATGAAAAATGATTATAATTAATCTTTTTGGCAAAACAAATAACTGAATCAATAAAGGTCCGTGGATCATCCGTCCATTCGGGAGGGAGGGGGGTTCATGCAACGTCATTCCATCACTGGTATCTCGGTATCCAATCAGCTCACTGACTTGCGCGTTGATCAAAGCCATCTCTGACAACAGCATTGAAACACCACTATTTATCAAGACGGTCTGGCTGCAGCACCGCAACTGTCAGACCAGTTCCGCTGCAGGCGCCTGTCACAGGCCACCTCCACCGTAGGGCCGGAAATAAACAAATTTAGCCACGCCCACCTCCCCCCAACCGACATCACCTTGTAGACAAAGAAGAAGGTTGTTGAATACGCGAGACTCCGCAACAATGGTAAGTTAATTTCTTACTTTTACCACGAAGCAAAAGATGTCTGGCTTTCATATGCTTGTCAGCAATGTATCGCTGTAGCGTTATATGTAAAGCACGTGCGGTTACTGAATGTTACAGTCAGTGATGGGCAGTAGCGCCGCTACATGTAGCGAAGCTATTAGTTTAACTACATTTTCCAGTAGTTTGACCGTAGCGTCGCTGCTTTATTTATCAAGTAACTTCCCAGTAGTGACGTTATTGTTTTTATCAAGTAGCGACGTAGCGTCCACAAATGCACACAAAAGTGTGTAATTTTCAGCGACATCTAACGTCCAGACTGCACACCGCAGCAACATGAACATTTACCCCCCACCGCTTCTCCCCCCAACAGTACGGCGAGCGTTACGGGACAAAATGTCTTCCACGACGTCCGCATCACCTACCTTCTCAAGTGATGAGGTTTGTTTAGATAATTTCTACAGATAGTATTTCATTAGTCTGTGTGTTCAGTACCGTCTCAGTTCATCTCTCTCAACTTGCCGTAGTTACTTTCGAGCGTAATGGGCGATCTCGCAATCGCTAGTTTGTTGGCTCTGCGCTGCCGTAGCGCAAAGATGTCTGTCTTCATGGCTGCGGGACCCGCTCCTATGTAATTATAAATAACGAATTCTAAGGCAACGCAAATATTAAGGTTAAGAGGCTGAGCTCGTAGATGATGATAAATAACATAGTTATGTATAAAATATTACATTTCTGACTGTATATCCCTGTAATTATTACACACTGCAGCTTTAACTGGAATTAAGCAAATGACTTTATACCACCACATGTTTTAATTAAGCCACTCATCGATCTAAAATAAAAAAATTATCCAGTGAGATCGATCAGAACTTATACCGTCACACTGTCAGTTGTCAAAATGATGCCTCAATAAGGCTGTCAAAGTGATTTTAACAGCTGAATACTGTCATGGTTTTGGTCCTGTTTAAGGTTTCTTTTTTAGTTTTCTTGAGTTTTATTTCCATTTTGTGTTATTCTAGTTGTTTTTGAGTTCTTATGTATTTCTTGTTTACCCTCTTTTACCCTCTTGTGTCAGTCTCCTTCCCCTAGCTCCCTTGTTGATTCTTCTGTCCACACCTGCTCCCAATCAGTTCATTTGTTCTGTTTGACATATATCATCCCCTTCAGTTACTGTTTACCGGTTCCTCGTCGTTTTTTTTTGGCTCCTCATGTACATTTGACGTCTCCTGGATTTAGTTTTTTCTGTATTTTGTTTGTGGACTTTTGTCCTTTGGATAATTAGATCTGCAAGAAACCACTTCAGCTTCCGTCTCTGCATTTGGGTCCTCTAAAAACCTCCACACAACCTGAAAGATACAGTATTTTTACCACATTTACCTGCCCTTTTTCACACAGGAGAAATAAGTCAGAGCCAACGCTAGAAAAACGCATTTTTGTGACAGTTATATACACAGCCGCACATACTACCCACTCTGATGGCTTGAATTCAAAATATATGTTTTAATTAAAGTTTTGTCTTCTGAAACTTCAAACAAATTAAAACACCATCACAACAGTAAAACTTTCAGGGGCTCCAGCTGTGAACACTGCTCATTGGTCCATTCGTTAAGGACGTCACTTTATTAGTTTTTGTCTTTCAAAGGAATCTTCTACTTCCCAGCAGCACTGTTACCATGCAGGGAAAAAACACTTTTTATTGCTTTGTACCCTGCTAATTTTTACATATAAAAGAGCGTTACATAAAGCCTTATTAGAGCTGAATGTTTGATAATTACCTGTATTGTTGGAGGTTTATATTGAGTCTTGAAGAATGTGTTCAAGAGTCATTTACATTTAGAAAAGGTTTAAAATGTTGGTCAACTAAACTGTAGACCTACTTAGTCGGATTTAATTATCTTAAATATAAACTCCCAACAACAAAATTCTGGTCAGTGAAAATGTGGAGGCTAATAACTTTGTGCTTGCTTGGCAAAAAGGTTGGGATGTCTGCTGCTTTCTGCAGTTATTCTGGGCTTGCCGAAAAGGAACCCTGACCAGTGTCAGATGCTTAAAGTTTTCTCATGACTGCTGATATTTTTGCTCCAAACCAACCAGAAATGATTGCTGGTAAAAGGCTCCGTTTTATTCCAATACCCTTTTAGATAAAATAACTAACTTTAAACAGGTACTTCTGTGATTGTAGGACAGTGTGTGCCAGGAAAAACCCATCTGGATATGTTGGATGACACGTTTGTTTGGGATTTCATGTTAATGAATGAATATTTCTGTTTAATCATTGGGAATTAGTCAAGATGAGACTAACTTTGGAAATTAATATTCGTTTAAATAAAATAACTAAACATGTTTCCTTCATCTTGTCTTAATGACTTTTCTGTCATATTTGCTTGGACAATGTCAGAAACATAACTGGATATTCAATAAGAAAAAGCATTATAAATATGCAGTGCTTGGAAGCATATAAACATCCCCTCTTTGGAAGCAAAGGTAGTTTCCAAATATCAACACTTCTGATCACAGCTGAAGTCAACAGATGCATCACCTTAAGGCACCTCTAGACAACAATTTACCCAAGTGGATAAAGCCAGGCCGCTATTTCCATTTGTGTCTAATTAACAACCCTGAGGGGACTGCAACACGTCAAGAATCGGGAATTTTAAGCAGGGCTAAAGACGACAGCTGTGATCATGGATGCTGTCCTTCAGCGGATTCTGATCAAACTGCCTGTGTTTGTGTCGCTGGTCTGCTCACCGACGAGTAAAGGTGACCCTCTCCGTTCATGGCAATGTAGAGACCGGTCTTGACTGATTGGATGGCCACGACTCTCAGACCCACGGGGATAAGGTTAAACAAAGCTGCGGACAGACAATACAAAACAAATCAAACCCAAACTTTGCATACATTTATTAGTAAACATGTTTACATTTAAAAAGATCACTAATAAACCAGCTGGTATAAGACCACACAAAACGATCTGAACTGAAATGTGAAGTGGGCATGTATAAGTATGGAAAAAAACACACACATCAAAAATGTCATTTTTACTTGACCAAACAAATGAAACGAGGCTCTGTGCCCACTAACAGATAGTCTTACATTGCTTAGTTGAAAGAATGTCCATGTGGCCTAAAAAATACAGTCTTGGAGCTTTACTGGTATGTTTTGGGGAACCATCATGTTGAAGGGTTCAGCTTTACTTCTGTTTTCTCTCTTTTTTTTTCTTATAGATGTTCTCACATTTTCCAATTTGGCAGCTTCAACAAACCTAAACCATGGTACTCCCCCCCCCCCCCATACTTTAAAAGTAAGGACTTTATTTTCCTAGATTGCTGACTTCAGTCTAAACCAAACTCCTGCCAATTTTAAATTTTAGAATGGGTCCAAAAAGCATTATCACAGATGTCTCTGTTAACATTCTCTCTGGCATGTTGGGTATTTCTTTTAAAACATTCGGACTTTGTTAGACTTAAACTCATTTATTGATATTATTATAAACAGTAGAAAAAAAAAGAAACTAAATGTAATGCTCAGAAATACCATATGTATTTGTAGGTGATGCAAAATAGGAAAAAGTTGGTTGTTCTTCCAGCAAATGCCATATTTTCAGTTTGTACAGTCCACTTACTGATTATGACTGAAATATTTAAAGCTACAGTGTGTAATTTTCAGCGACATCTAACGTCCAGACTGCAGACTGCAGCAACATGAACATCTCCCCCCCACCGCTTCTCCCCCCCAACAGTACGGCGAGTGTTACGGGACAAAATGTCTTCCACGACGTCAGCATCACCTACCTTCTCAAGTGATGAGGTTTGTTTACATAGATCATTTTACAGATAGTATTTCATTAGTCTGTGTGTTCAGTACCGTCTCAGTTCATCTCTCAACTTGCCGTAGTTACTTTCGAGCGTAATGGGTGATCTCGCAATCGCTAGTTTGTTGGCTCTGCGCTGCCGTAGCGCAAAGATGTCTGCCTCCATGGCTGCGGGACCCGCTCCTATGTAATTATAAATAACGAATTCTAAGGCAACGCAAATATTAAGGTTAAGAGGCTGTGCTCGTAGATGATGATAAATAACATAGTTATGTATAATATATTACATTTCTGACTGTATATCCCTGTAATTATTACACACTGTAGCTTTAATGTTAGTTCAATAATCAATTAATAAATTAAGCCCTCATAAAAATGACAAAGAGCTCCTGTTGATCTAATGATGAAATTTTAAATTTTTGGGGGCTTATTGCGCCCAAGTTGCTTGAATCATCAAAGAAGCACCAAACTAAATATGTCAGGTTTTACAATCTATCTTTAAAGCAATGAAAAAAGACATTCCTATTTGTCTTGGAAAAAGCAAAGGTAAGTCGATCTGATGACATTTTATTCTCGTCACAATTAATTCATTCTTTGGAGACATTGAACCTCTTAGCTCCTGCAGGTCAGGTTAAAAGAGCAGCACTCACTGATGGTACAGGATCAGACAGCGCTTCCATTAATTGCGTGATATTTAACAAGTAAGTCTATTAAAATGCATTTATTGTTAAACAAATTAATGAAAATTAATACATTTTCCACACATACAAAAATGTAGATATGTTTTAAACCTACAGCGATAAAGTCGGGACTAACAGAAATCTTCATGTAATAGAAACCAGATGGTTGGAAACTCAAAAATAAAATGTTTTTCTCATCATTGAAGAACTCTCTTTAGTTTCAAAGATGTAAACATGTGACTCCAAATCTGCAATTATTAATATCCAATGCAGAAGTTTAAAGCAATTTCAAAGGAAGAATGCAGAAAGGCATCTCAAATAAAACTATTCAGCACATTATTTTCATTAATGTCAGTCTTTCATTCAAGCTGGTGCTTGAAGAGAGAGTCATAATTAAGGAGGTAATAGGAATGCTAGACTGATATTACAGCACGGTTGCTCTTTTTTTACATTTAAGCTTTCAGCGTTAGTCAAAGAACCTTGATTAAGAAATGCTGGACATCTTATGGAAATCTCAGAAAGTAACAGTCTTTATAAAATACAACAAAAAATAAACTCACGTTTATGCAGCAATGCTAAAAGCTGTAACTACTAAAGGGAAGTGTTGGGCGGTTTGAAATGTGAATTCCATTAACCTCTTGGCCTTTTTTTAAAATGTATTCAATATGTGTTCAGCTTCTCACAGTGGGAGGAATAGAACAAATCCATTCTGGATGCTTTTAATAATAAAGCTTACAGTTAAGATTTTTTTCAGGTCAAAATTGGCCACTCTGATCAGTGCATCTCTTTGTTCATGACCTATGTCAGTTTTCTGATCTTTATTAGGGACCAATACATCTTGCCTGGCCAACAAGACGACCCTAACGACTCCCCATTACTAAGGAGTGGATTTATGTTTTTGATTAAATTTGCAAGTTTTCTAAGCAAAAACAAGGCTTTTGTTCGGGAACTTTATAAGCCTGGAACTCAATGCTATTCCAGACATTTTGAATTGAGAAAGCTTTCTGAAATGGGAAGTGAAACGTCTTTAAACTTGGAAAACAAAGTCCAGTGTTTTTTTGTTGTTTTTTTTACTTTTATTTTTTTTTTTACTTTTTTGGAATTCCTGATCTGTTCTGCTCAATGTCTTTTTAACAGCAACCGTTTAACAGCAACCGTTGGACTGTGTTTTGTTGATTTTTTTTTTTTTTACATAATTCATTCATTAATATAGCTTCAATTCCTAACATACGTCATCTCAAGGCACTTTACAGAGACAATCCAACCAGATCCTACAGTCAAACTGATTCAAAGTTTTCTATTTAAGGAAAACCAGCTGATTGCATCAACTCATTGACTCGAAAGCAATCCCTCAAACAAAGTATGATTGTAGCAACAGTGGAGAGGAAAAAAACTCCCTTTTAACAGGAAGAAACCTTTAGCAGAACCAGTCGGTGTCAGTGGCAATCTGCAGAGGCCGCCTGGGGTTCAAGGAGACAGAAGGAGACATACATAAGTCCCCTGTCCTCTGCAAGCTCTCAATAGGCTTAAGAACATTTGAATAGAGAGACAATAAAATGATTATGTCATATTTAAAACCAAGATAGCTTGTTAGCCTTGTTCTTCATTAAATCATTGTTCAATCATTGTTCTTCTTCAAAGATTTTTTGTGATCACTGCATGAAGACAGTATAATAAGCACTGGTTGTAGATTTCAGAGTTGATTTAGAATCCATCTTCACCCTTAAAAGACCAAACTTGCATATATTAAAAAAAAAAAAAAAACAGCACAAACCAGTAATCCAACTTTATAATGTCTGACTTGAGATGGGGCAGCGTGTCCATTAGTAATTTGTAAGGTTCATAAAAGCTTTGGGAAATCTATCTTCAGATATATCTTGGGCCAATCTTGGCACTTTGTCTTATGAATCGTTATCAAAATTAATAATATTCCCGCTAATATGTGGTTTTTTTACTTTTAAAAATATTTTGTGCAAACCTGGAGATCTTGCAAAGCAAAATCTTTGGTTCTGCGATCTTGCCAGATATTTTAACGATTAAAGGACTGATGCATAAGCAGCAAATATTTTGTTTGCTCCATCTTGCCAACAAAAAGTGGGAAACATATATCTGTTAATATATAGTGCTGATTTCTGAGGCCACACGGTAGCCCCATTATACAAATGTACATCGCCAAGTGAACTAAAATTGAATAAGGATTCAAGTTTACAGACTTGTTTGAAAATGTAATTCAAAGATATCCTATGATCAAAAGGTTAATTTGCCAAGTGCGCAGAGTACATGTCTGCTTTGATTGCTTTATCTGGTTTCAAAGAACAATTTCATTCAGAAAAACCTCTGAATTGATCAGTTTCCCCTGACCTGCATGTTCGAGATCAATAATATTCTGTGATTAGTGTCAACAGTGAACAAATGTGGAACACGCAAATGTAAATAAAGTGAACGACTTAAGTGCAGTGTTAATACAGTGGTAAACAGGCATACCGGGCAACCAGGAATTTCCCTGGTGGTTTATATCACAGAGATCCTATCACCTCCAGTGTTGGGCACGTTACTTTGAAAAAGTAATTAGTTATAGTTACTAGTTACTTCTCCCAAAAAGTAACTGAGTTACTAACTGAGTTACTCCACAATAAAAGTAACTAGTTACTAGTAAAAGTAACTATTGCGTTACTTTTGCGTTTCTCGCCCCCGTAACCCTCACCACCCAGCCCCCACCTTCTCGCGGTGTGATTCAAAAGCCAGCTGAGTAGAGCGGACGACAAAGACAAGAACCTGCAGAGAGTTTTACATTTATTGCAACTCAACGTAAATGACATCAGGGGGGAACGCGATGTGAAGTTTTTAACAGGGCATTCAGATCTGGTGAGTATATGAAATTAATAACTGGGGATGTCTAATTCTGAAATCCTGTGTGTTTGGGTTGTTATAGATACTGCAACATCTATCTATACATCTATCTATCTAGATCTATACTCTGTGTGTGACATAAAATATGGATCTCCATCCCTGCCACAAAGGCCATCAAATAATGTTTAAAATAAAAAATACAGTAGGTTGAAAAGGCAGAGCATCCATCCATCCAGATTTCTCCCTTTCTCCATATAGGCTATCATTTGATCGTTCACGCTCTCCATAGTTCTCCTGTGGCGCGAGCACAGGGCAACTGGTGCGCGCCTTTAGCGAGCATGCGCGTTTCCTGTCGCTTGCGCGGTGCGGAAATGCAGAGGAAACCGTATCTGCTGGGGAAACGCAGCTCGACGTAACACCGGTATTTCCATTAGGAAAACGCTGTTTGCTGCTGGATCCTCCTCACTCTCCATCTCTCTGTGTGCTGTACGTTAACACCCACCAGCGGAAACACCCACCTACCCAACTGACAGACGGAATCTCACTATACATCAGCCATTCTCATCCTCCCCTCTCTCATGACAAGGCGCGCACCTCTGGATGACCTAAAAAAATAATCTTTAATATCTCTTAAACAAAAGTAGCACAAACAATATTTTTTTCTGCACAAATCTGCACTAACCATTCAGAGTTTTTTGACGTGGGTGGGGTGTCAGCTTCACACAGCTGCGCACGAGTCCTATCATGAAAAAAGGTTCATTGTGCGACCTGAGTAACGCGCAGTAACGGGGTGTCTGCAATGGTAACTGCGTTATAGTTACAAAGTAATTAGTTAGATTACTCGTTACTAAAAGAAGGTAACGGCGTTAGTAACGCCGTTACTTTCAACGCCGTTAGTCCCATCACTGATCACCTCTGAGTCATGCTGATGTTTTGCGTTCTATGCTGCAAATCCATTCTCTACCTCTCCAAGCTGATCATTAAAGATGACAAAGTATTAATGCTCTTACTGAGACTAGGGGACATTATGTCTCTGCCATACATCTTTGCATCTTTTATGCGATTAGAAATATAGAACCACTCTGAACCCATTTGATGTTTATATCATGCAGAACCATAAATGATCAATTTTGACAGCATAGATGTATTATGTGCATATATTTATTAAACATGGTCTCATAAAAATCTAGTCTGTCTCTCTGATGTTGTGCTTATTCATGTTCCTGAGGTAGTGTGTGATTAGTGTAGACTGACCCTGAGCTGGTTCTGTAAAGATTTTGGCCTTCAGCTATGTGGGGCTAGTTTGCAGTTTTTGTTACATTGCAGATGTTTTTACAGCTTGCAATGTTTTTTTCGTTTGCATGTGTTTTGTGAGTTAATATAATTTGTTCATTGGCAGCAGGGTTTACTTTTGCATGGTTTTACTTTGCTGCTCTTTTCATGTGACTGCAGCTTTCTTTTTCATTTGCAGCATTATTTCTTTGAATTTTCTTTCTTTTTTGTATTTGTCCCATTTTTTTTTTCAGTATTAGCAAAACCTCTACACGACATTTAGAACCCCCAGGCTGCTCACCCACTGGGCACTATGAAAACTTAAGATACTTTTAGTCCAGATGTGGTTAGCTAGCCCTAAAAGTTAAGAGACAAAGGTGCAGCAACCATTTCAAACTATGGTCAGGATTTTAACGTGTTAAATCAATTATTTATTGATTTTTATGTGTTAAAAAATTACTGCAGTTAATTTCATAAGATAGTCCCCATTAGGGAACCTTTGTATTCGCCATTTCTTGAACACTTGTAAATCTGACACATAAGCATCATCGCAAGCATTGGTCCACTGAGGGTATAAAACCTTAAAAACCATCTATGTGGAGAGGAAGTTACAGTGTAACTGTAGTTCTGTGATTCCTGGATGACTGCTGGTTACATCGGTCACCGGGAAGTTCTCAGCGAGAGGATCCCAGGAGATGGGACGTAGATCCCAAGGTGTTATTTATAGACATAACACTCAGATGGGCTATGTCACGTTACATTAGAACCCTGTGAAACTTAAGGAGTTAAATCCACCTTGTGTTCTGCCACTGGCAGTCGGCAAGGAATGAAACAGAACTCATTTTGAAGGAAGCACAGATGTTTGCAACTCTAAAGTCAGCGTCCACTGTTGCAGCCAGCCCACATCGGCACAGATGATGGGATTCAGAGCCAACATCAGTAAATCTGAAAAAGTAAACCAGTCCCTGGTATGGTTTGGCTTAGTAACTGCCTATGGAGGAAAAGTAGCCTCAGTGGTATATGTGTTTTAAATGCACTAAGTGTTTTTATATTAGCAAATGTTAAGATCTGAAAGGCAATCACTATACTGTCATCAGTTTTAGAAATGGAACTTAAAGGAATAGTACACCCAAAACATGATTAGCCTTCATTTTCTACTCACCCCCATGCTGAACAACACTCTAGAGTACTTTTTTGATATCTCAAATGCATCTGGAGATCTGGGAGGCTTCTTGCTGTCTGCTGAGATTCAAATAATGGAGGTCTATGGTGCCCGAGGCAGAAAGGTCCATAAAAGTCCACAAAAAACGTGTCAATATTCCTCCATACTGCTCGTCCAATGTATTCCAAGTGTCCTGAGTTGGTAGCGTCCATAATTTACTTGAAACAAAGTCATTTAGAATGTTTTTAGAGCATAAAAAGTAGTGTATAGGATTTCCTAAAAGCGCGCGCCTGCGAGTTCATGAGCCTACGGAAACTGCGGCAGACCAAGCCAGATGAAAGTGCGCATTCAGCGTCTGCTCTTGATAATGCAAGCGTAGAAGAAGAAATTTGCTGTTTACCTGTGCAAAGAAAGAAACAACAAAAGAAAAATGTCTGAGGACTTCAGTGTTGAGGAAGAGCATGAGTTCTTTGCCGAGCTGAATGCGCACTTTCATCTGGTTTGGTCTGCCGCGGTTTCCGTAGGCTCGTGAACTCGCAGGGGCGCGCTTTTAGGAAATCCTATACACTACTGTTTATGCTCTAAAAACATTCTAAATGACTTCGTATTGAGTAAATTATGGACCCTACCCACTCAGGACACTTGGAATACATTGGAAGAGCAGTATGGAGGAATATTGACACGTTTTTTGTGGACTTTTATGGACCTTTCTGCCTCGGGCACCATAGACCTCCATTATTTGAATGTCAGCAGACAGTAAGAAGCCTCCCAGATCTCCAGATGCATTTGAGATATCAAACAAGTACTCCAGAGTGTTGTTCAGCATGGGGGTGAGTAGAAAATGAAGGCTAATCATGTTTTGGGTGTACTATTCCTTTAAACTTCTGCTTACTGTCATGATGGGTCTAAGTGGGTTAAACCCATATGCAGAACACCAGACTGGAGACAGAGGAAAAGTTAACAAAGTTTATTAAAGGAAGATGCACAAAGAAAGATGGACTGGTTCTGGTACAGGTCAGGGTCTGGGATCACTGATATCTGGAGAGATGGGAAGTTTGATTAGCCAGGTAGTTAGATGGATTGATAAGTGGGTAATTTCGAATGTACCTTGAAGAGGTTCTGACAGATCCTTGAGATGGGGAACCGATAGGGTCCAGAGATTGAGGAAGTAACAGAGAGGTCAGCAACAGCAGCGTCTAGCTTCTGGCTAGTGAGCCTCAGACATGGGTTTGGTTCCTAGCTCTTCCCTGAGAGCTGAGGGAGGAATCCAGACTGAGATCTTCAGGTTCAACTTCCTAGCTCTCCCCTGAGAGCTGAAGGAGGAATCCAGGCTAAGACCTTCAGGTTTGGTTTCCTTGGGCAGGCAGGCAGGTTTCCAGGTAAAGCTCATCCAGAGCTTCTGACTTCAGTCAGGCTTTCTGTGAGTAGAGAAGATAGAGACAGGTTAGAATCCAGTTCCTCTCTAGAGTCTACTGTGATTCACTAGATGTGCAGAGGCTTAAGTTTGCTAACCAAACTTGGTCAACACTGCAGTGTTGAAGGAAGGTCTGGCTGCTGCTTATGTAGGAAGGTCTCCTGATGGGCTGATGAGTTTCAGGTGTGCTGGAGGGCTCCAGCCCAGGAGACCCACAGCGCTCTCTGCTGGAGACAGATGGTAGCTCTCCAGATCCCAACAGTAACCCCAGTTCCTGACAGAAAACATATAACAGAAGAGGATCATCGGCGCCCTCTGGTGGGCAAGCCTCAGGATCCCAACAGAGCCCCCCCCCTCAAGGGCGGATTCCAGACGCCCTCAGAACAGTCCATGAAAAAAAAGTAAACAAAAAACAACCCACCCAGGGCGGGCGGAGGGGGCACTAGGGCAAGGAGGGCCAGAAACAACAAAAATAGAGTCCAAAAAACAAAAAACAACCCACCCAGGGTGGGCGGAGGGGGAAACAGGTAAGGAGGGCAAAAAACAGAAACAGAGTCCCGAACAAAAAACGATCCGCTTAAGGTAGATGAAAACAACAAAAGTCTCTGAAAGTTTATCAGGTAGAATCTCAGGTGGCCGGCCGCGGGGTCGGAGGCGAAGCTGACGCTCTGGAGGACAGCCGCGGGGTCGGAGGCGAAGCTGAGGCTCTGGAGGACGGCCACGGGGCCGAAGACGAAGCAGACGTTCTGGAGGACGGCCGCGGGGCTGGAAGCGATGCTGACGCTCTGGAGACCGGCCGCAGGGCTGAAGGCGAAGCAGAGTCTCTGGAGACCGGCCGCGGGGCCGAAGGCGAAGCGGAGTCTCGGGAGGACGACCGCTGGGCCGGAGGCGAAGCAGAGCCTTTGGTGAAGGACGACGTATCAGTAGCCGTTGCAGGACCTTAGGAGGAGGACGGCGCCCCAGTTTAAACAGGAAGCCCCAAGGGGAGCGCCGACCCCTCTTCAGCGGCTCAGCAACAGTCTCAGTGGTGGCCGCCGACTGCGGCTCCTGGACTGGAACAGAGGAGACCGCCGACTGCAGCTCCTGGACTGGAACAGAGGAGACCACCGACTGCGGCTCCTGGACTGGAACAGAGGAGCCTGCCGATTGCTGCTCCGGATCAGGAACAGAGGAGTCCGCCGATTGCGGCTCCGGATCAGGAACGGAGGAGCCCGCCGATTGCGGCTCCGGGTCAGGAACGGAGGAGCACGCCGACTGTGGCTCCCAATCAGGAACTGAGGAGACCATCGACTGTGACTCCCAATCAGGAACTGAGGAGACCACCGACTGTGGCTCCCAATCAGGAACTGAGGAGACCACCGACTGTGGCTCCACATCAGGAACTGAGGAGACCACCGACTGTGGCTCCACATCAGAAACGGAGGAGACCACCGACTGTGGCTCCACATCAGGAACGGAGGAGACCACCGACTGTGTCTCCACATCAGGAACAGAGGGGACCACCGACTGTGGCTCCCAATCCAGCATGGGGGAAACCGCCCATTGCAGCAAAGGTTCAGTCTCTGAAGTGGCTTGTGATGCTCGTAGAGGGCTCCTTGCGGTCAGTGGCGCCTGTAGAGAGGTCCTAGGAGGGATAAAACCACATCCTTCGAATTCTGACATCTCTTTAAAGTTCTGCTCAGGGATCTCTGGACGGCACAGGGCTAACACAGGGGTCTCTGGACGGCACAGAGATAACTCAGGGGTCTCTGGATGGCACAGAGCTAATTCAGGGGTCTTTAGACGGCTCAGAACCGGCTCGGAAGTCTCTAGACTGCTCGGAGCTGGTTCAGGGGTCTCTAAACGGCACGGAGGTGACTCAAGGGTTTTAAAATGGCACGGAGGTGACTCAGGGGTTTCAAAATGGCACGAACTGACTCAGGAGTTTCGAAGTGGCACAGAACTGACTCAAAACGGCTCACGGCTGGCTCAGGGGTCTTTAGACGGCTCAGAACTGGCTCAGGAGTCTCTAGAAGGCTCAGAGCTGGTTCAGGGGTCTCTAGACGGCTCAGAGCTGGCTTACGGCGACGCCGTTTCTTACGTCAGGGTTCTATAGAAACTGGACTAATTGGTTCAGAGGCTGACTGAGACAAAAGGTTAACAGGAGTGTTAGCGGGTTCCGGTGCGGGTCTAGTTGGTTTATGAAGAGGTGACAAGAAGGGGAATAGATCATCTCTATCCCCGTAATAGAAATTCCAGAGTTCCGACTCATGGGTAATGGGAGCTCTGGCTGCTTGGGTGGTGACTTGTGGGTTGATCTTGAGTTTCTTGATGGATGGAGCTAACTGATGATCATGTAAGTGGTGGCTGAACTGGACTGAACTGTGCGGAAGCGGACTGAACAGGGCTGTACAGAGCTGTACTGGGCTGGACTGAGCTGGACTGGGCTGGACTGGACTGGACTGGACTGGACAGGACTGGACTGAGCTGAGCTGGGTTGGACTGGACTAAGCTGGGTTGAACTGGTTTCCTAGACCTGGGTTTGACTCTTGTGCGTAGTTTATGATCATAATATTGGGCTGTGTAGATGAGTTCTTCCAGGGTTTCAGGTTCACCCATTTTTGCTAGTTTGTCCCTAATCTCTTTATTTAATGAGTTGCGGTAGATATTTTTTAGCATAGGATCAGTCCAGCAGGAAGCAGCGGCTCTAACCCGGAAGTCGACTGAAAACTCCTCTACGGATCTATTTCCTTGTTTGCAATTAGACAGACCATGAGACTCAGCAGGTTTATCAGAAAATGTTCAAATAAATTCATCTTGAAACTGTTCAAAAGTACAGGTTATACTGGATTCTGGATAAAAACGGGTCTCTTTCCACTCGTAGGCTTTACCGGATAAAAGTGAGAAAATGAAAACTATTTTTCTCTCGTCGTCGGGAAAACTGGACGGATTGAGCCCGAAAAACAATTTACACTGCCTAAGAAAACTTTTGCATTCACTAGATTCGCCAGAAAATAGTGAAGGACGGAAATCAGGAAGTGACTGAACTGATTCTGACCTTGGAACTGAAACGGGAAGTGACGGGCGAAATTCCGGAAGTGACGAGACTGGCTCCGCCCCTTGAGGCGGAGTTGACTCCGGAACCGGAAGTTGAGCTGGCGCCATGTTGTGATTCCCACGAAGCCTGTAGAATCTTGAAACGTTTGTTTTCTTTAAATCAAAAACTGGAGTTTAACTCACGGAGGGTTAGTGTCTGTCCTTGGACCTGGTAGCTTGTTCCACAAGCTTCCTCCGGAGGTGATCTGCTGGGTTTTGTTAATGGCCGCAGTGTTCTGTCATGATGGGTCTAAGTCGGTTAAACCCATATGCAGAACACCAGACTGGAGACAGAGGAAAAGTTAACAAAGTTTATTAAAGGAAGATGCATAGAGAAACATGGACTGGTTCTGGTACAGGTCCGGGTCTAAAAAAAACAATTTTAAAAAAGTGGGCCAGTTTGTCAACAAACTCTTTTTTTTTTCTCAGTCTGGGCTCGAGTTCATATTAACCACAGGTGTTTATATATGTTGTTAATAAAAAATGAAGGATAATTATCCCAACTTCTACAAGGAGAACACTTTAGTTTTTCAAGCAATTTACCTCAATGCCACTTTGGCTTTTATGACTTTACGTTTTTACTCTATATTTGTATTTAATTGCTCAAGAATAATAAAATGTGGGCTTGTATACCACGGCTAGTGATATAAAGAAAATTAATAACAACAGTTTTGTTTGCATACGGGGATCCAAAAAGGTACGTTTAATGTTGATGTTTCCTGACTTGAAACATTACCCTCTTTTGTGTTCCCCGTTCAATGTGTTCTTTGCTCAAAAGAGGTATTTATTTGCAGAGATTTACCACATCAGTCCAACTGGATGAGGTGCTGAGACCCCTTTTAGCAGAAAAGCTTTGAGACAAAACGTCAAACTGACATAAAAACATCAGCTGTAATTTAACTGTCTGCTAAGCTGACAGGCTGAAAGAGAAACGTTCAGCTTTTGAAACCCAAAAACGATGAGAAGCAAACCAGTGTTTTGTTCTAAAGCACTGAGGGAAAAACAGGACCATAATTATTTTTTTTCCTATTCTATTTGGCTGCTGTTCGCCTTTTAGAAGTCATGAGGCTTTAATATCAAAATATTTTCTTACTTTGTTGTAACCCTTTGAGGAATAAGGGGCACCATTATTTTATTTTTAATCAAATCTTTAAACAAGCTTTTCTGTATCTATGAAACTTTAAAGCACTGGATTGACATTTGAAATTTGTCTCCATATTTTACTGAATCCTACACTCATCAGACGCCATCCAAAGTTGTCTGTGAGCTTCAGCTATATTCTTAAACTGTTATTTTGTATCTAAACAAACCACATTATTATGTTTGGATTACCATGTGGATCCCACACAAAATAAAGCATTATATGCGTTTTATAAACATGTTTATGTAACAAAATGTGGAATTGTATTTTAAGGTGGATATTACGGTGAATAGTTAGACAGCAATGCAGAGTTGCTTTCAAATTTATATTTTATACTCTTTAAAAGGAAATAAACATTGGTTCAATTATTACTCCACATTTATAGCGTACACTATCACTCCTGATGCATTAATGTTGATGGTTGATGGTTGACTGTACATGAGGGGTTGGTTGGGCTTCCCTAAAAACATCTCCAATCTTAACCATTTTTTTTTCTAAATGGTAGAAGAAAAGAAATTGGCTTTGTCTCATGACATATTTAAACCCTAAGGGACCTGTAAGTAAACATCATCTAATCAGATCTCTAAAAAAAAAACTGATCATGTAGAGAAAAATTAAATTAAAGATTGAAAACTTTGTTGTGCCTCTGCAGCACATGTAAACTTGTTAAAACTATTTTTGAGCTTTTTTTTATTATTTAAAAAGGTTGGGTATTTACTAATATTATGCTAATGCAATAAAATAATAATTTTCCATCAGTATTTTAAAGCTCTATACATGTATTTCAATGATAAATGTTATGCTTATGCAAAAGACTGGAATAAAAGTGCATAAAAATGAGCCACACTGTTTCTGAAAACAGCAAATGTTTTTTCTTCTATGCAATCAAGAAGTGATTGCTGCTGCTGCTTTCAGTCAAGGTTCTAAAAAAACAAAAAAAAAACAAAGACAGACACTTCAATTGTCTTACAAGATGGAAAGATTATGTATAGTTTAACATTTGCAGATGAGCCACATAACTTAATCTAGGGCTGCAGCTAACGATTATTTTGCAAGTTGATTAATCTGTGAATAATTTTTTCAATTAATCAATTTATAATCGGATAGCAAAAGGTTGCTTAAATAAGATTTTTATGACATTAAACCAGGTGAAACTAAATCCTTTCAACTTGAGGAGTTCTGGATAGAGCATATTGATGGACCAAAACTTTTTTAAAATCTTAAATGTAAAATGTTAATCTGTATAATTAATATTCTAAGTGGGTTGCTCTGTCAGCTAGAAGAATGGTTTACACTTTCTATATTCCAGTTAACAATTAATCGTAATAAACACTTACTAAAATAGTTGAAGATTTTTTTCAATAAACAATTGATTACAACTACTCCGCCTAACTGTTTCAACACCAATTTAATCCTTTTCTCATTTCACCGTGATTCCATCACCTACTAAGATTTTGGAGCAGGGGGTTTCTTTCTTGGTAGGTACTCTCTTATTTTATGATGATGTAAAACTTTTATAGTACAAGTGGTGTTTTCACCATCTTTTAGATAAGTATATCTAAGCCAGTATCCAAATTATTTTAAATTAAAACAATATATATCAACATATAGCCTCTTTAATTTGATAGAGAGGACCTGAAATATAACAACTTTCAGTCTGACAAAAGTATAAAATGTCAAGATGCCTATCCAGTATGGATAATAATAAAGGTAACCATAGTAACTATTAACTTTTTTTTTTCATCTACCCAATCTGGAAGAGGATTAAAAATGAAATGCATCAGAAAAACAATTTACATCTGCTAAAATTTGATTGGTTACAGTATGAGCCAAAGACACTTGCAGCGTCTGAAAATCAAGATCCGCAGATAGATCCTTGTTGAAATAATTTGAACAAGCAGATTACTGTTGGAATGAAGCAGCATTATATTGCAGATTTCAGGAAATGTTGATCTGCTCCATCCGTTCTCTAAACAACAACTCAAAGACCTTAAGGAGAGCAGTAAATTCCTCAAACATTGGAAAGATTCCAGTGTGCACAGTTAGAGAAACAGGTTTAGATCTTTCAAAAACTGCCAGAGAAATTTTAAAACCGCTTAGGAAAAAGCAACATAAAGCTTCAGAGGATCAAGAGAATAAACACCAACTGAAGCTATTGGTAGGTGGCACCACCAAGAAGAGAGAATGGCTCTCTGGACTTGTGTGATTGCTGTTCAGAATGTGATTTTCATGAAAATGCTGCTAAAAAATGACCTCAAGAATTATCCATCTGTACTCAAATAAAATCCAATGAAGACAATTCTCTGAGCAGCTAGTTATTTATTAATTTTTTTTACTTTTAAGTTAAATATTCAAATATTCTAAATATTCACTTTTTGAGTTAAATGATTATATACATTTTAATTTTAGGTAAGAATTAAAACCCTTTGAACTGGGCCCATATGTCTGAACTGCGCACATGTCTAATTAAAAACTTAGACAGCAGAAAGCTTTGCTCCATTTAATTCAACTTACTGACATTTAGGAACCTACTAAATAGTTTTTTCAATGTTAGAATGCTTCATTTACTCTAAAAGCAGTGATAATGTGTGTGTGCGTATTAGATGATTGTCCTTCTGGATAATCCAACTTTGAGTTTCAGCTGTTTAGATAATGGCGGGGGATACGGTAGAAGACATTTGGGGTACAGCACCTTCTTTATCATTTATATCTACTGTATAATGCAAAAGTAAAGCAGAAAACACAGCATGATGCTGCCACCACCATACTTAATAGTAGGAACAGTGCTTTTTTGTCATGATTGAGATGGGTGAGTGATGGGTCTGTGGTGTCAGGAATATGACAAAAGTGAACCATGAGCATATATTATGCTCCATGGGCGCATTGAGGTATCTTATCTGTATTTACCACAAGCTTGTATCTAGTTAAGGTGTTTATGGCAATGGTAGAGGAAAGTGTTAACAGTAGGAATGATGGAGGAAGGCAACAGAGATGGATGGTAGCCTATAGTAGAAGACAGTTTAAACAATGGCGTAATGACAGAAAAATAGGCCCATAAACAACATTATCTGGGTGGGCCCAAAATGAAGTACAACACCCCCATCCCCTACCTGCACCCTCTTCGCTAACGCATTGCACATAACCTTTATGGTTATAATCTATGCTCTGGATTACCCATAATTCCAAGTCGTAGTGTAAAAAATAAAATACTCAAATACATCGTTCTTTTAAGATCTTTATTGAGTTTGAAATATGAGTGTATTTTTTACCAACCGTCTAATGAACTATACACAGTTATTAACATAGTAATTAAAAGTACCACTGTCTGCTTTGCTGTTGGTGTTGTGTTTAAACGGCTCACCATCATGTTGAAATCTTCCATGTGTTGGGGTATAAATACGGTCTGGTCAGTCAATCTAGTATCAGGTGGGTTTAACAGGAATTTTTCACACCATTATATCTGCAAAGAGATGTCCTAGTCCACAATTGCGTAGGGGACCAAGCAGATGTCAGTGAAGGGGCCCCTAAGAGATTGTGGGGCCCTAAGCAACTGCAGTTTCTGCTTACCGATAGTTACGCCATTGACTTTAAGGTAGAAAGGCTAGAGGTTGCAGAGAAATTGTGAATGTATTCCACTCAAGCAAGATGTTAAAGCCAGGAGGCACAAACACAGTGGAGTTATGTTGTCCAGCTTCTGGTTTATTGAGAATGATAGACTGAGCTCCAGGTTTTATTTCTGGATTCAAAGCAGTAGATGTTAGGGAAAGTGTTCTTGAAGGTAAAGATAAACTAAAACAACAGGGAATTTCTTGTAAAAAAAAAAAAAAAAACATAAAATATAGCTGCTCATGATTCTTAGGGTTTTTTCTGGTGTGAGTGAGCTTCCTGTCACAGCAGGATCTCTACTGGTGTCTGGGCCAACCCATTGCTGCACACCTGAGAACATTTCTCATTGAAGATGACTAGTGTGTATATAAGGAGGCAAAGGATAATTTTTCTTCACAGGATGATTGCCCCTGATTTCAGTCAAAGACCAAAACCAGGAATACCTTTCTTGTAGAAATTTGTCTTCTTGTGAATGTCTTTCAACGTGGACATTTTTATTGTTCCAGACAACCAGTGAACCTCAGTTTTTCTCTGATCCTAATGGAAAAGGTCTTACCTGTGTGCAGCAGTTCTCAGCCTTCAT
Organism: Cyprinodon diabolis; assembly: GCA_030533445.1. Lineage (NCBI taxonomy): Eukaryota > Metazoa > Chordata > Actinopteri > Cyprinodontiformes > Cyprinodontidae > Cyprinodon > Cyprinodon diabolis. Next base: position 8,937,425 of record CM060085.1, read on the forward strand.
CACTTGCCTGCCCGCTCTCTTTTGAAGTACCAACGCTCTAACTTGCGTTCTACTGGACCTCTGGGATCCAGTCTGCAAATCCCCCTGAATGCCACTGAATCAAACCACTACAGATCCATGCTACCTCCCCTTCAACCCTCACATAAGCAAATCAATTAGTCATCAGTTGCCATCAACCAACTCCCTCCTGATCAGTCTGCTTTCTCTCCTCAGACCAACCAGAAAGTTCAGTTGACCTCCTCCAGCTCTCTGCTTACAGGTTCTTGTTGCTTTTGTAAATAAAACCTTAAAACTCACTGATTCTCCTTATGATTCTAAATGTGTGTCAGAAAACTACAAACCAACATGACAATGATGATTAGAAGAGACAATAAGCTGAAGGGCATATATTTGATGGATCACATTTTCTAAGAAGCTGCCATCCAAGGCATGTTATGTAAAAAGATTTGTTTGAAAAGTTGTACAAATTAAAGACCAAAGTTAAAAACTCAAGCAGCATTAGGATACCAGATGTAGAGAGCCTGATTTCTGCTCATGTGGACACAACAATCTGTCATCTGCCTCAGGAAACCCACTCCTCTTTAAGGTAATCTTGACTGGCCTTAAAAGAGTACTGGCTGAAATACATTGATTTAAGAGACTTTGACTTTGTTTAATCACACTGATAGATGTCTCAAATGTGTAGCTACAGATATACCAATGCCAAAAAAACTTGTGGTTAAGATCCAACTTGCTGGATGGTATGTTTCTATTTGAGTCTGACAGTATCCTTTATACCCTGTCCATGAAACATGCAAAATTAAAGAAAAATAAATACAAGAATTACTGCATGTTTTGGTTTTACCATATAAGCCTTAAAGAAAAACTATTCAAAGCAATCGAAAAACAGTTAATAACATTTTTGCACAAGATACTGTAGATGTAAACCTATGACTAGAACCTTATTTGATTTTGTAATAAATTAATAAATGCAACAACAATCTAGGAGTGCAAAACTTGCCCCCGGGATAAGATTAATTCCTTTATAAATGATCTTTTCTGTATTAAGTGTAGAGACTATCTGTTGGTGTGTGTGTGTTATGTGTACTAACAGGAATTGGAGCTGTCATCTTTGGTCCCGTCCAGACTTCCATCCTGGCCCATCTGAAGATAGAAGCCCTGTCTGCAGAACAACCTGGTCACTATGCCCTTCAGCTGTGGTTCTACAAGCAGAAAGCACAGCAAAGAAGAAAGTGATGAGAAAAAACAACACACCATACATAATTACAGAATGTTTCAGAAGAGTTTGAAATAACTTTAGCAAGTGTTGGTCACTAATGCACAATGTCATCCCGTGAACTCAGCTCCAAGATGCACCATGGAGGGCACCTTTGTGATAAAACACCTTCTTAAATAAGCACAATGTGACCACATGTGACCTCCTGCACCCTGAGGGATTTCCTTTGCAGAGTCTAGTCAAGCACATCCAATCCATTACAGGATTTTTGAACTAATCCGTCCTTCGTGGTCATTGTTCCACTTGAATAACATTGATAAATAATTTCTGAAGCTTTGATGCTAAAGTGCTGCCTCGCAGCAGTTTTCTACATACCCAGCAGGCCTTGTGCTTGTACAGTATATTGATCTACAGTTACAAATATCTTCCATTTTCCTTTTTGATATGGTGTAAAAAAGCCAGCAAAAGATGGACGACCTGAAACCCTTAATCTCTGTTTCGTCAATGCAACACAAGCTTTTTAGCTTTGGTTGAAGAACTGGCAAGATTAAAAAGTGCAAAGCTTTTAAGGCTTGAAATCTATCTGTATTACACTAGTTAATAAAATGAAGATTGGTCAAACATTAACTAAAACTATTGCAAAATATTCGGTGGGATATAACAAAAACTAAAAATCTGAATATATTTTCAGTCAGAATAAAAATAGCGCATTAAAACCTAATACTCTTCAGTAAAACTTTTCTTAATGCTTATAATTTTTCAGCATTCTTATTTAACAAAACACTATTTTTCCAGGCAGAAATCCAAACATTTAAGGACCCTAATGTTGATATTTACCTGTAAAAAACACATTGAATAAATCAGAACACAATTTTTGTTATTCCCTCAGGAATTACTACATAACGTTAAGAAACAATTATCTAAACAGATGAATCATTTCTAATTGGACAAATAATTTAATACAATGTTATTTTACCACACATTTTAATGACCTGGATTTTTTGCATTACTAACACAATCCAGTTATTCTAAAAAAGTTTAAAAGCTAATTAGACCTCATTCCAAATCATTCAAGTTAAACTTTGGTTCTTGGACATAAAATCAATGCTGAACTCTGATATTATTGCAATATTTTATTGATTATAGATAATCAGTCAATAATAAGCTTTTATCATCATTATTGTCAGACAAAATTTTTCTCTTTTAACAAAGATGGCTGCCTTCACTCCATGTTTAATCCATCTTTCCTTTCTGTCCAACATCCATTTTATCTAAAAAAATTTCTAATTGATCTAACATGATTATAAAATTTTCTAACTCTTAATTTGGCAGGTTTTTATATCTGCCAGCTACAATTTTGAAGAAGTGCGATGTTTAAATATATTTCACTCTATGAATAAAGGATTCATTTTTGGAAATTTTTGGAAATGAGTGATGAAAAATAATGAATTTTATCAGAACATTCTTTTCTTATGCATCTTTATCTTTGCAGGAATGGAAGTACAAACACATGAACTGATGGATAATGGGTAAATGGAAGGATAGATGGACTAATAATAGGGCAGATGGATGATATATAAATGCATAGACAGACAAAAGGATTGCACTGACACATAGATTGAGAAAGGACGCATTGAAGGGTGGACAGCTAGAAAACCGATTAATGAATGGATGGTGAGATATAGATGAAGAAACAGACAGACTGATAAAGGTAAAGGGATCGGTTGGATAAATGTATGAATAGCTGTACAGATGTTCAGGAAAACAGGACAAAAAGTGATTTCTCACACAGAGACCCAGCCGATTCTGTCATTTAAAAAAAAAAAACGGAAAAGAAAAGACGAGCAAACAGCTGCAGCTGGAGAGTCAGTGTAAAGGTCACCTTGAATGTACCTCAGAGATATCCCTCAAAATAAGGAAGAATGACAAGTGACAGGAAAAAAAAGCCTTTCACATTTATCCCACAACTATAAATCGGCATATTTATTGACTGACAGTAAAGGGATAAAAAAAAATAAAAAATCTAGGGTTTTAAAAGCTTATAACGTGTTTTTTTTTTTTTTTCTAGTCAGCCTATAAAATCATCAAGTAATTTAGATCCAAGTCTGATTTACTCTTATTTAAATCCTTTTTTATTGCAGCTAAAAAAAAAGTGTACTTGACCTTAAGCTTGCATTAAAAATAATAAGTAAAAAATAAAATAACTCAAACACCAGCTTTCTTCACCATAATGACCTAAGACAGCTCTCCTAACATGGCCGCTCACCCAGATGCATAGGACCACGCCCATGATCACCCCATGAATCCCACTCCAGTGACTCTGCAGTTATAATGAGTGCGGGAATCCCCTTTGAGTGTGCGAGAGACAGGAGGTGAATCATTAAAGGTGCACCCTCTAATGCACGGAGACGGAAAAGAGCTCCGATTGACCCAGTTTGTGAGGAGGAGCGCCAGCCGAGTGTTAGGGGTATTTTCCATCTTTGAGGGGTCCATGTTGTGCAGCAGGAGGAGAGAGGAGCGTTGATGCTCCAAACAAGCACTTCAACTGCAATTCCCAGTGCATCATTTGCCATGTTTTGAGGGGAAGTCAATAAAAAACAAAATAAATTACAATCAGAGTAGACAGATAATTAATTCTGCCAGTCAATGCATATTAAAATTCTTCTTAAAATTACTTCTGATGTCAGTCCTTATCCTTTATAGTTAGAAATCTTGATATAAAAAAATAAAGATAAGAACATTTCTCCCTCAAGTCAGTCTCACCATCCTCCCAGACAGCCTGTAAGCACACGGATCCTGCATATCTTTTATAACGAATTCCTGACATCTCCATGTATAACACGTCTCAGTCTTTAGTTTATTTGAAATACAGAATATTATCTTCCACCATTTATTTATTGCACTTGTGAGGGTTGGAATGAAAAAAGGAGGTAGTTTGAAAAGAAACTACACAAGCACAGAGGAAAGGAAAGGGGGAAAAGGAGGGTAGCTAGGATACACAAGAGGAAAGATGGATGACTGGAAGAGAGACAGAGAGGATAGGACACAAGGAAGGACAAATAAAAAGAAGACAATACGTTGAGAAAAGAACGATGCATGAAAGTGAGAAAATAATACACGTGGACAAAGGAAAGGATGACAGGAAGGAAGTGAAGAAGGAACAATATTTAATGATAAGGGAAAAAATGACGTGAAAGGAAGAAAAAAAAGCAAAAGAATGAAGAAAACTGGAAAAGGAAGGAAGAAAAGAGACAAAGAATGCAGGGTAAGACACAAGAAAGTGAGGTGGGACATAAGGAAAGGAGGAAGGACAGGAAGGACGATAAGAAAGGACACAGGAAAAGAAAAACATTGGTAAAAAAAAATAAAGATGTGAAATAAAACAAAATGAAAACAAAAAAAAAATCGATAAGGAATTAAGAGAGGACGGAAGCTGGATTCAATAAACAATAAAAGGACAGAAGGGAGAAGGACAAAAGGAAGGAAACAACTGAGGAAGGAAGAAAGGAAAGTCTTTGATTAGTCAATATCTGTTTTGCAAAAAGTAAAAAAAAAAATAGGAAAAGTAAAAATGAAACATATTAAAGAACCTCTAGAAAATAAAAGACATGATGAACTCAAATAAAACCAGACTCTGGAATATTACTGTGATCTTCTTCCAGTGCCGAAACCAGACCCTCTCTGTTCGTCAATCTGGTCACATCAGCCTCAGTGATTTCCTCTCATTATGGCTTAAAGAAGTGAGTTATATAAAGTTTATTTATATATAAAATATGAATATAAATTGGTTTTATAAGATCATAAATTCTCATATCTGTTAACGAATACACTGCAATGTTTTTGGACCAACTGTAACAGACAAAGCAATGATTGCTTTAAATGAGAGAATAATTCAATCTAAGGGTAATTAATGTTAAATAACTGACCTAAAGATATTTCCTATGGCTTCCCAGACCTGGAAAAAAAGACCAAAAGTGTTTTTTTACCTTCAGTACTGGAGCTGGAACCACATCTAACTCAACCCACATGGCTCTGTGTGTTGGATGATAAAGAATAACAGAAGCAGGTACATTTTGGCGGCCTCATCAGAACACAATTCAGGCTTGTGACTGAGCTGACAAAAATGTTCAAGGTTGCAGAGTTTCATTAAAAACAAAAAACGTCCTTAAAGTTGGTTTGACGTCTAAGCTAACACCCACATCCGCTCAGACTGAGCTAAAACAGGCAATCAGTTGTTTTATTCCTATATCCAACTGGAAAGATGATAAAACTCACTCTGGGTCACAGTGCATCTTGAATTTTGGGGGGATTAACCTATTCCATCAGGTTATACTAATATAATTCTCTATATCTGTGAAAATAAAGTATAACATGCACGGTTTTTAAGATGCATTATTATAGAGGTTTGTCTCTACCAGCTTTTTAAATCTAAAGAAATATTTCTTCCAGCGAAATGCTGCCACCACTGTGTTACACCATGGGGACATTCTACTCCAGTATTCGCTACCTAGCCATTTGTATACAGGCAAAGGGTAAATAACTGGGTCTTAGTGCACAGACTATGTGTGACATTCATGGCTTGTAGAGAAACTGTGAGCAGGGAATTTTTTTGCAACTCTTCAATTAAAACTGAATTTGTAAAACCCGGTTTGAGGTTTGAATTTACCCTGGGTCTCTTTGTAGCTTCTGTTATCGTTCACTTTAAGTGGGAACCAGGGTTATTATAGTTCGCTAAAACTTAGGAAAAAAAAGGAAAACTGAAATGGAGAAAAACACTTTAGTCAACTGATATAAAAGGGAAAACTCTATTATGTGTAAAAAAAAAAAGACTAAAACGTACTAAATTATAGATATATATACCCCTTGTTTTATCAGTTCTTTTTATAAGTATTTTCAAATATGTTTTTCCCCCCACAGGACTCTGTTAAAGAAAGCTGTAATTTAACCTTTTTTTATTGTATCTGGTGTTAAGTTTTTATTAAAGAAATTTCATAAATAACAATACTTTTTAATCCTGAACTTAATGTCTATTAAAGTATATAACTAATAAAAACTAAACTCAAACTAAGCTTTATGAAGATGATGATGATCAATAAAAATTAGCAAACAAATTGTAAAAAATGGATTAAGCAAAAATATAGTTACAACTAAATACAACTAAACTGGAATTAAACTATTCTAACATTTGTGGGAACTAGTGCTGCAAACAACACATCATTTTATAAATTGATTAATCTGTCGATTATTTTTCGATTAATAATCGGATAACAAAAGGTTCCTTAAAGAATATTTTTTATTAAATTAAACCAGGTGAAACTAAAACTTTTCCACTCGAGGAGTTCTGGATAAAGAATATTGACGGAGGAAAACATTTTCTTTATCTTAAATCCAAATGTTTAAATATTTTCTTACAGTTTTATTATAATTACTGCTCTAAATGGGTTTCTCTGTCAGCTAAAGGAATTTTTTAGAGTCTCTATACTCCAGTTAACGATTATTCATTTACTAAACTAGTTGACGATTAGTTCAATTATCGATTAATCACGATTAATCCGATTAATTGTTTTAGCCCTACTGGGAATCGTGTCCTAATAGCTTTAGTTGTGTTGTAATCGATCCATTTGAAGATCCTGGGTGAATTAATTCTCTATCAGATGTTTAAAGTTTGGAAAATAATCTGATCTTAATTCAATAAATCTCCTTCCCTGATCTGTCAGCTGCGTTCTTTGGTCTACAAGAATCTTTTCTTCCCACTAATGTCATCTGTTAAACCTCTAAAGCATTCAAATAACAGACGTAAATTAACCAAGATTAAACTTCACACATGCAACAGTTGTTTTTTTTAATAATTTTAAAAACATTCACACTTTTTCCTCGGCTTTACAGTTAAATAACTTACTTTAGCTCAATCTAATCTAAAAGTTTGTAGTTCTAAAGAAACAAAACGCCAATAACCTTAAAGCTATAGAAATATTTCTCTAAGGTTCTGAATGAGTCCAAACACAAATTAAAGCAGCCCCCTTTAAAAGCTTATTGACCTTATACACTCCTAATTACAGCGGGACATCGATGAAAAGCCCTCATATACACATCTAACTTTGTTCCGATTACACCTTTTTACACACTTTTTATCTCCTCATCCTGAAGGCTAATGAAGCTACCTAGGAGGTCTCATTAACACTTGCAGAGATATATTTGACTCGCCGCAGCTGTGCTGCCCGACAGATGACAACCCGGGCCATGATTTTCACAGCTCATGTGTTCTTTGCAGACCTCCCCCTTCCCTATACATAAATATGGGAGAAATATGTACCCAGATTCTCTTTTTTTATACTTTTCTTGTCAAATAGCTGCTCCTGAACACACCATAATTATAATAAAATCTTATTTGTAAAGGATTTCTTCATCAAAGGTCTGCAATAGAATTAGTTTTAATATCTATCAATTTTTTTCTTTCATTTATTTTGAACATTAACAAGAGGATAAATACATCAGACTCAAATTTAGAATGAATAGGAACTGGTTATTTAATGTTTAACAGTAAAGCAACATTTCCTACAGCTGTTTAAATAATATTTTTTCATAGATACAATTATAAGATTTATGATTTTATTGAGAACATTTTTACAACAACAAAATCTGATTTTGTTTTTTTTTTAAATTCAGGCTAAAATATTACCCTCTAAAATCCTGTCATTATAACAATGGGATATAATATGGAGAGCTACAGTTAGTAGAATAAAACTGAGAAATTGAAGTGTATGGAAATATTTTAATATTTATTAATAGTTGACATGAACTTCATCCACTTGGTCTTCCTTTTTTTTCCTCTATCACTGTGAGATTCCCACTCCTCCCAGTACATCCATGTGCCTTTTTTTTTGTTACTAGGGATATTCCCATCCTCGTGTTGCCATGGGAACAGCCTCGTGATTCCAGACTGTTCCAGAGGAAGGGTATTCCCCCATCCACACACTCACGGATACACACACACACACTGAAATGACTTGTCTTTTGGAGACAATGCGATCTGATTGAATCAGTCAGCCAATCAAGGCTGCCACGCGGATTTGACATATTGCATTGTCTGTTAATTTGTCAACACGCGGAGCTAAACAGCATATAGAGCGGCACCTCACACAAGCGAGGCGAGCGGTGTCTTGGCGAACAAAAAGCACCCAAGTGAAGAATTTGTGTGCAGCAAGTGAGCATGCACGATTCATCCTCATTTACCTCAGGTCGATAAGTGATTACAGACACACGCTGAGAGTCTAAAAGGATGAATCTGAATTAATGGCAAAAAAGATAATGATCTAAATTCTGCAAGTCTGGGAATTATCTTTATATCTTGTGACATTAAATGGAAAATAAATAATGTTATTTGTTAATTATTTTCACATTTGTTAATAATAACAAGGCATGGGAACGCCCTGTCCAGACAGCCTATCATCGACATGCTAAGAGACACACACACAATAAAGAGGAAAGCAAAGACTTGCCTCTCCTTGGGTAACATTAATCACTAGCAAGGTTCTTAATGTGAAACGGCTCTCCAATCGAGTCACTTTTATTTAAAGCGCTTCCTGTTTTTCCACCTGGGCTAAAGTTCATGTTGCAGCATGAAACCAGAGCGGCAGAGCTGTCTTTTATCTTAGCATTTGACTCAAGCTCTTTCACAGAAATGCGAGGGTGATCAGGGGTCAGCTGGGAGACCCCGAGGCCCACCTTTGCATGTCCTGACTGAAATGCCAGGTCAGGCTTGAGAACCCTGGATAATTTGCTGCTTCAAACTATTTATTTCCATTAAATGGAATTATTGTTCTGAATAGTTTGAGATTTATTCTCTTTTCAGGGTTTTATCAAAATCCATTTTTATAGTCCAGAGAGACAGCAAGGCAAGAGAACAGGGCAATTTTTTAACCTTAAAGCTCCATTCATATATTATCTCATAATTGTTACAATTTCCTTTTCTCTGATAAGTCAGGCAAGTATTTTATTTTTGTTCCACTTTGCTTATGGTAACCCAAATTAAATCCAATGAATTTATTTAAAGTATTCCTATTAAAAAGCAAGAATAAAACCTTTTTTCAGTTCACCAAAAGCCATATAGATGCCGTGAAAAGATGCAAAAAAGGTGCCCTAGTTCAGCTTCTTTTTAGCCTACATTGAACACTGCAAAAGCAATCTAAAAATGAGTAAAAATGTCTTAAATTAAGAGTATTTACCCTTAATTTGAGGAGGTAAATAAGACGATCTGCCAATGGAATGCGCATTTTTACTCTTAAATAAGTATAAAATAAGATAATTAGATATTATGCACTTGAAATAAGAGACTGCAGTTGTTTGTTCTTATTTTAAATGTAAATAGCCTTATTCCATCTTAGCTGCTTAATTCAAGAAGAAATGCTCTTATTTTAAGAAAAATAAACTTACTTAGATGTAAATTTTTTGCAGTGCAAAACAATGGTGGCAGTATCATACTGAGATCAGAAAACTGGTTAAAGTTAACGTAGAAAAGCTGCAAGTAGCATTTTTTTCCCTCTGCAGGTAGACAATCCTCAACATGAAGCAAGAGCTGCAATAGACTGGTTAATATTGGAGCATTATAATGTGTAAAAAATGGCCCTGCCAAAGTACATCTAGTTTAAAATTTAAGCAGAACTTGTTCAAAGACACTCTCCAATCAAGCAGAGCCAGTTAAAGTCCTCTTAAAGGGAAGCATGGCAACAATTCCCCCAAAAGACTTGGAGGTATAACTGAAGCAGGGCTGCAACTAAGCATTATTTAGTAAATTGATTAATCTGCCGATTTTTTTTTTTTATTAATATACTGATAGAAAAGGGTTCCTTAAAGAAAACTAAACCAGGTGAAACTTAAAGTTTTCCGATTAAGGGGTTCTGGATAGAGCATATTGAGAGACGAATAATATTTCTTATTTTACATACAAAATGTTTACTTTTTTTTTTCACAATTTTGGTCTAATTGCTGCTCAAGGGGGGTTGCTCATTCAACTAAAGTCTTATCCAGTTAATGATTAATTGTTAATTCCTCTTCCACTTCACATTATGCACCTCAATTATTTTGTTCCCATAGATAAAAACACAAGTATTTATAGTTAATAATAATGGTTAATGGTTAAAGGTTGCAAGGAAGAAAAAGTGAAAGAAATTCAAAGAGTAAGAATATTTGCACAATGCACTGTAGTTACCCAACCAATTATGTTTAAAAAAAATATATATATATTCACATTACACATGGTCTATAAAACGTCTGTGTTCTAAAGTAGTAATAAACCTGTAACTATTTTCAAACCCAGTGATGAAGCAGTTCATCACCTCAGGCTGTCGGAAACCAATCATTTTCTCATTATTGAAACCATTTAATTGATAAGAGAAATTGACAATTATTTGCCGCATCCAAACAGAGAAGATCTTGTTTTTTCTTCTTCTGCAAATAGGTCTATAATAGAAGGCAGCAAATGAGTGTCGATCCAACAGGCGGATGTGTTTTTAGTGAATTACAAATGATGACAAAGGGAAGCAGAGGAACCCTGCCCAGCGGAGGAAAAGGGGACACAGTCTGGGGAAGCTGCTGGAAAGGTCATTTAACCGTCTCCTTTTCCTTAGCAGAGCATCATCTCTCCTCAAGTACACCTTTTGATCAATCCAACTAAATATCAAACATCAAAAAATAACCATGAATCCTTTGCTGATTTGAATATACAGCAGAATAAAACCATGAGAAAAAAATTTTCCCCTCCCAAAGATGTGACTCAGCCTAAAAGGAACGTCTCAACACCGTAACTTAGATTTCTGATTGAAACCCTATTTTCAGACTTTGATTATGTTTTCCGCTCAACCTCAAAAATCCTCTCATGACAAAATGTAACATTCCAGAAACCAGGTTCGTTAGCAGCTTTTATTTCAGCAGAAAATCCCTCAACACCGGTGGAATACTTTTTTATTTCTGCTCGCACATTTAAATAATAAACAAAATAAAAACATGAGCAAGAGAACTGACAAAAATATACCTATCAGGTATTAGTGCATGATATTGGCAATTTTACATATTCTTTCCATTCACACGGCGATGAGATTGTGGACATTGCCAAGGTTTCATAAGCTGCTCTTGTAGCTGGAAACGGGAGCAATGGAGAGCTTGAAGCAGAAAAGGAGGCAAAAAAAAGGTATTATGAAGCTGGAATGGGGGGGGTGAAAAGATCTGAGGTTGGAGGTGAGGAGGAGGAAAAGAAAGACTTCAGGTGGGAAGAGGATTAAAAGAAAAGGGGAGGAGAAAAGGAAAGGGGGGCACAAGGAGAATATGGAAGGAAATTAGAGAGAAATAGGACATGGAGCTGGGAGGAGGCCAGAAAACAGAAGATGAGCGAAGGCAAAGGAAAAACCAACCATTCATGAGTGTATAAGTACACCTTGATTCCAGACACCCAGATTGCATTGTTTGGATACTCTCCCTCACTTAGGAACTGCAGCCTTTCTATATAAACGACTGTGGTTTATGGAATGTTTATAGCTAAGAAAGTAATATTAAGACTGTGGAAAACTGACAAGGTTCCTCAGTTTAAAATGTGGATTAGCAATTTTATAGAGATTCTTCATTTGGAAAAACTGCGATATGATGTTAAAGGCTCCACTAATAAGTTCTGTAGCATCTGGCAGCCAGTTTTGGACCATATTTCTCAGTCTAAGACTGACCCTGACAGCCACGCAGTTTCATAGATATGCAGTACTATCCTAAAGTGTAAATGGTAATCAGTGCAGTGTAACCTTTACTTAGATAACTTCCCAGGCTTGTTTTTAATTTTGTTTTCTTCCTATCTTTCTCTCTTCTCTTTCCCTCTGTTATTGCATGTTTTTTTTTTCTATTGTTGTTATATTGTTGAATATATGTATGCTTTATACTCGGGTGTGTGATTTTTGTATGTTGCACTTTGAAAACTTAATAAACATATGTTTAGAAAAAAAAAAGAAAAAAAGGAAGAAAAAAAACAGGTAGGGAAGTAAGAAAGTAGAGCAAACCAAATCATACAAACATGACTCACGCAACATCACCTGCTGGTTTCCAACACAATCATTTGATTTGAACGCCACTCATCTCCCTGCAGCTTCCCATAACACACAATCATAACATCCTCATTAAGCAGCATTCACTCCAGCTCTATATGTGATCATCCCAAATCCCTGCAGGCTGGATCTTTCCTATAGTCTCTGGACACTAATGCTCTGAACGAAGTCCCTCCTCCTGCACCCCTTCAACGATCAATCAAAACACGAATTTAAACAATTGCAGTTCAGAGCCCATAAGATTAAAATAGCTTCGAAATGTAATGCATTTTTTCCTGACAGCAACTTTTAGGTAAATAAACCCCAGAACAAGCTGCAACAGTTGCACCACCGCCCCATTAAAAGATGCCGTCCTGGGCAGTGAGCCCTACAGACTGGCACTGGGAGCTTAGATGGAAGCTGTGGGGAAATTTTGACTTTTTTGGTTGGTTTTCATTAAAAGATGGAAAAAGAAAACACAATTTTAAAGGAAATGACGAGTTGTTCAAGTGAGATAGGTGAAATTATAAGCTGGAGTATGAGACTCTCAGGGGAGAAGGTGAGACCAGACAGACTAATCTGTGCCTTCAATAATGGATGCACCTGCAAACTAGTGAACCATAGGCCACTAGAAGACATGACTGTGTGCGTCAGTGAGTGTGTGTTAGTGCACGGGCCGTTTGGGCGTGAAAAGAGAACTAGATTTGTGCGTGTGCGTGCGTCCTCACACCTTGCCTCCTTAGCCTCCTCTTCTTCAGGCCGAATATTCTCACTTTGGAGAAGATGTCGACCAGGTTTCCGTTGCACAGCCCCTGCTTCTTACCGGGGCTTTTCCGCCGCCGGTGAGCAGTCGGTCGGTGGGCGTGTTGCTCCCTGGCCTGCCGCTTCTGGCGGATCAAACCGCTGGCGATGGCCGCTGCCATGTCTCCGCCGAAACGGGCGACGGGGAAGCGCCGCCGTCTCTGTCCGCGTCTCCGGTTTGTTCAGTGTCCACCGGAGAGGGGGAACGGAGGGGGGGTGGGTGGGGGGGGACGGAGCGCAGGCAAAATTCAGACACCCCCCCCCCCCCCCCCCCAGCCCCCCCCCCCAAAAAAGTCTCCGCTTTACCGGCTATAACAGCCCCATACTTCGGCTCCAACGCGGTGAAAGTCCAGAATAAACACCTGAGGTCACAGCCTCTCCTCCGCTGACTGTCTTTCAGGCCATAGGGTCGAGGCGCGCGAGGAGGGGACTACCTGTCCGTCACGTCTCCTCAGACTGTCTGTCAGTCAACAGCTGTCACTGAGCGGGTTCTTCAGCGCAAAAAACTCCGATTATGAGAGTCGGTTCGTATTGCCATGGCCAACACGGGCGAAACGAGTAGGAAAAAGAAAGAAAACCAGTAGAAAAGCCAGTTATGTCCTCTTCTCTGTGAAGATCTGTTTGTATTCCGCTGACTGGAGGAGAGAGGCGCGCGTGCCGCTGCCGCCAGCCGTTCCAGCTGCGGGGAATGAGACAGACTCACCGGAAGAAACGAGGTGTGCTTTTCAAAATAAAACAAGCTTCAACCTTAATAGATTTTTTTTTTAACCACAGAAAATTTTATTTATTTTTGACATTTAGTGTGTTTCGAACATGTTGTACTGAGATTTTTTTCAATGAGAGACCCATGCTGACACAAACCAGAACTATGAAAATAATTATAATTATATAAGAAATGTAATTCAAATTTCTCTTTTTTTGGGGTGCATTTTCGTTCGTTTACCTTGATTACATCCCCTGACATATAGTCCTCTCCCTGTAAGAGTGCTACTGCAATCTTAATTTCAACAACAGCCTTAAAAGTAATTGAATATGGTATAAATGTAGTATCAATCTCAGCTTATTTCATTCAAATATGGTTTAACAGTGTTGGATTACCAAACTGCGAATACGAAATGAAAAAGGAGAACTCTGATTGGAATTAATATCAACTTTCAGAAGACATAATTGAGTACAGTTTCATTTTTTTCCAAGTAAAAATAACCATACAGGTTACAAAGAGGTCGCTGCTGCAGTGGATCTGCCCTATTCAAAAGTATAATTTATGAAAATGGTCTTGGGAATATGTGGTCACATTAAATGCGATATTAAATGTGTTTAACATATGAAGCAAAGGAACATAAAGAATAAATCATTACATTGTTACCCCATATGTATTCTTACGTGAAATAAATTTGTTAAAAACCTTTTTGTAGGTGTCTGGAAGTCTCTGGTTTTGGTAAAGTTTATTTCCTCATTTTCAGAGGTTTCCCACAGGTCTCTTCCACTGCATCTTAATGAGATGTTGAAGAAATCTATTATACTACTATAAAAATAAAATAAAATAAAAATTTATTCAGATGGAATAAGAAAAACCATAAAAGGAAAATTCAATTACATTATCGTATAAACTAAATAGAAGTTTTTTTTAAGAGTCACACATAAAATAGCTAACTTGGAGTTGTTTTATTTTGGAAGAAATGTCCGGATGTCTCCCTAAGAGCGGTTCTAGTAAATTGATGTTTAAATCCGCGAGCGCAGTCTGGGGCTACAGCTGCTGAAACCTCAAGCCAAGCCAGCTGTGACACGCGCTCTGAACAACAACATCCTCATTGGGGTCCAGGGAGGTGTTGTTTGTCTGCTGGCAGGACGTGACCAGAGGGAGGAGGAGGAGGAGGAAGAGGAGAGCAGGTGCTGGAGAAATTGGCCCTCTGAATGGAAGCCTGACACATGCATTTATCTCAGGAGAACATTTTTTAAACCAGGCAAAAACAAACACCAGAAAAATCTTGTTGACTTAGAGTTTTAAAAAGTGAACCTCGTCTATATTTTAAAGCTACAGTGTGTAATTTTCAGCGACATCTAACGTCCAGACTGCAGACCGCAGCAACATGAACATCTCCCCCCCACCGCTTCTCCCCCCCAACAGTACGGCGAGCGTTACGGGACAAAATGTCTTCCACGACGTCCGCATCACCTACCTTCTCAAGTGATGAGGTTTGTTTACATAGATAATATTAATACTGGCATCTATTGTTCAGTACCGTCTCAGTTCATCTCTCTCAACTTGCCGTAGTTACTTTCGAGCGTAATGGGCGATCTCACAATCGCTAGTTTGTTGGCTCTGCGCTGCCGTAGCGCAAAGATGTCTGCCTCCATGGCTGCAAGACCCGCTCCTATGTAATTATAAATAACGAATTCTAAGGCAACGCAAATATTAAGGTTAAGAGGCTGAGCTCGTAGATGATGATAAATAACATAGTTATGTATAATATATTACATTTCTGACTGTATATCCCTGTAATTATTACATACTGTAGCTTTAAAATAATTATAATTGCCTAAAACCTATGAAAACCTTAACTTTAGTTTATCAGAAAAAAAAATGCACATAATTAATTAATAAAGCGTCGGTTCCTTTGATGGCAACCTTTAGGTTCTACACTGTGTGAGTCTGTTGTCTTCACAGTAACAATCTTAACTTTCTGCATCTAAATGCAGACAAAACAGAAGTTATTTTATTTGTATCAGAGTCTTTGAAATATAATCTGATAAGGCATTCACTTCATTTGGATGGGATTACATTGATCTCAGATAATTAAGTAAAAATAATTTATGTTATTTTTGATCAGGACCTGTCATTTAAATCCCATATCAAAGGGGTTTCTAGAATGTCCTTCTTTAATTTCCGGAAAACTGCAAAAATGAGCAATATCCTGTCCAGAGGTGATCCTGAGATTCTAGTCCATGTATTTTTTACTTCAAGGCTGGACTATTGTAATTCTTTACTATCAGGAAGTCCACAAACTGCAGTTAAAAGCCTTCAGCTGATCCAAAATGCTGCAGCCCAAGTTCTGATAAACATTAAAAAGAGAGGTTGTATCTCTCCTAGCTTCTCTTCATTAGCTTCATGTTAAATTCAGAATAGAATTTGAAGTCTTTCTTCTCGCATATAAAGCCTTGAATGGCCAAGTTCCATCTAACATCAGATATCTGATTGTTCCTTAGGTTCCTAAGAGAGCACTTTGCTCTCAGTCTGCAGGTGGAGGGATATCTTTTAGTTATCAGGCTCCTCTTCTTTGGAACCAACTACCTGCTTTTAAGGGTAGGCTTAAATCTTTTTGATAAAGCTTATATTTAGAGTGGCTCAGGTTATCCTGAGCTATCGCTATAGTAATGCTGCTATAGGCTTAGACTGCAGGAGGACATAGGGACCCCCATTTCATCATTTTGTTTTATTCTATCTCTATTCTCCCATTCTGCAGTATTTGTTAGTTCAATTTTTAACTCTATGCTTTCTCTGCTTTTTCTCATAGCTTCATCTGGTCTGTTCCTGTTTGGCTGTGACACCATCCCGTAGAGAAATATCAGCTGTGCTGCTGCCATCAACACCTTTGTTTACAGATGTTGAAGCTTGGTCTGTTTTTTCAGTGTAGTCCTGTTTCCCTGAATGTCACTAACTGTATGTTCTCTCTTTCATCTTCTGAGATGGGAGTTGGCCTGGAGCCTGTCTGCCTAGCTGTGTGTTTCCTGGACGGGGCCGCCAGTGGAACTGGTTTACATCTGCCTTTTGTATCTCTGCTTCTTTTTCTATTTCTGCTTCTGTCTCCTTGAGCCCCAGTCGGCGTCGGGAGATGGCCGCTCACACTGAGCCTGGTTCTGCTGGAGGTTTTCTTCCTCTTGGTAAAAAGACGCTTGGTTTGAGGGATTACTTTCGAGTCAATGAGTCGATGCAATCAATTGATTTTCCTTAGATAGAAAACTTTTAATCAATCTGAATGTATGACCTGTTTGAATTGTCTCTGTAAAGGGCCGTGAGATGACCTCTGTTGTGAATTGGGGCTATATAAATAAACTGAATTAAATTTTTAACAGCAGGATCAATGAACCAGCTTTTGGTTGGTGCAAAGTTCTACAAAGAAATAAAACCCATGTCTCCATTAAAGCTTGAAGGCCGAGAGGAGGCATGTGTGATGTGCTTTAAAATTCCCTAGAAGTCACTGCACTGACTTTGTAATTGTGAAAACAGAGCCAGCAAATATCAGCAGCTTACATGGCTCCGCAGAAATAAATCTCTACATGTTAAAACCTCCCACTTTCTCTCACACAGCTTGGATTTAGGTCCTTTCCAATTCTTCTTCCAGAATCTGGGAAGCAAATTTCCAAATCACATGCACTTGGTCCAGGTAAGACACGTGTGACATTGTCTCTAGTTCTAGATTGGTTCAACACAAGGCTTTATATTGCTTGTCCTTTCTTCTGCCACATGTTTCCCTCTATTAATGTCTAAATTTCCAATTAATATGCTGGGATACAGGACTCTTACAACCAAGCATCTTTTGTAGTAAGTTTCTAATTTAAGAAATCAGTGATTGATGGATTTCGATCAAGTCAAATATCTACACTATGAATATGCAGACTGTAATATAACAGTTCAGTCTTAATTATTCCTATGATATATTTTGTTCAAATTATTTTGGGGGCTTTTCATAAGCCGCACACCAAATTCTATCACTATGTGAATGATAAATCTAAATAAGTTTCGATTTATGAATTGAAAAATTGAAATAAATGAACTGTTTGGTCTTAATGGATGAGATGCATCAGTTTTGGGTTTTTTTTGGTCATTTGGAATACCAAAAAACATTTAATAACAAATAAGCAGGACATGAAATCATCCAACTTAGTCTGAAATTGATATGAAAGACACCAATAACAAAAAAATTATAAACCAAAATAATAACCTCTGCTAAGTTTACACAAAGGTATGTTGAAAACACTGAAACATGCCCCGCTCATTATCTCTCCCCCACACATTCCTGTCTGTATTCAGCTCAGGAATAGCTGTCTGAATTAACGGTTGAAAAATGCAAGAGGTGGGCTGAACTGATGGGCTGATTAGCTGCAGCTCAGTCTAACATGTCGGCTTTTATCTTTCAGGGCCAGGTCTCCAGCTGGAATATTATATTTTGTCTCACATTTCCTGCATGGTGTATATATATATATATATATATATATATATATATATATATATATATATATATATATATATATATATGGAAAGATGGGAAAGAGAGCTCATAATTTCACAGTCAATGTACAAAATTGCATAGGTTGATCTATGCAGGTCCGTAAATTAAAGGAAAGATCGCAATTGCGAAGCAACAAGATGCATATAATTGTATCCTCTTTGCATATATTACTTTAAAACAGCCTTCTACACAGTAACTGAAGCTTACACAGTTATCAAACTGCACCTTTGTCCTTATTTACATATCACACGTTGTCTATTTTAATTGTGTTCCATCCATATGTAATTTTATAATTGGAATCTTTTCAAAAAAATCTTAAAATAAAAATCTGCCTTTGAAGCACAACCCTAATATGAATAACTGACACAGAATAGGATGTAAATACAAAGAAAAAAATTTCCAGAAAGATTCTTTTATCCAGAAGCATTGAGCTCTGTGACTTCAGAACCATGGACAGCGAACCATTTCGATTTCAGAGACATTACGTCCTTCCGTGGTTATTTCCGCTAGGTGGCAGCAGAGCACCTCTGTGAAAATTTACTGCAATTAGTTGATGGCAGAATGTGATATATTGTGATTATTAAAAATAAACATTGCTAAACGATGAGTTCATCTCTGTTTACTTAGTATATAATATTTAGGATACTCGAAAAACTCAGAAATAAATGAAAAAAATGGAACTAAATTTTTCACATACAGCACCTTTTTCACCCCTATCTTTTATTTTTTTCTCAGAAAAAAAACTACATTTTCCACATGACTTCAGCCAGTCCCTCTTCATCACTGTACGCTGGTGCAATATGAAAATTTAATCATCTTTTTCCTGTCCGTCTGACTGGCAGCAGACAAAATTACGGAGAGAGATATGAATATGCATTGTTTAGAAACGTGTGTGTAAGGAGAAGCTGTGTACACCCACTTGTATTCAGGTCAGTCCAGGAAAAGGAGCTATGAATAAATCAGAGCAAGATTAACATTAAAATTCAGCCACCAGGCTGCTTTTTATACCGACCCAGAAAGGCAAGGTGCAGCGGTTAAACTTCAAATAGGACTATTTGTTTCTCTCCTCTTGGAGCCCTTTCATGTTTTTTTTTTCTTTTTATAGGCATGGTTTAAAAGAAAATGGCTACAGTTGCAAATCGTACAAAAGCATTCCTGAAAATCACTGAAATAAGCAATGCTGTGCATTAGTCCATGAATCAACCATCCAAAATCACTTTTCATACTTCTTTTACAAAAAAAATATTTGTATTTCTATGCCGTATTTTCTTTTGGCTCTTACTTTGCTGCTGATAAAACAAAAATTTCCTGACTGTGGGACAATAAAGGATATTTCCATTACATTGTTGTTCCATAAAGAAGCAACAGCACCCTCTACAGATATAAAAGCGCAACAGCATTTTTCTGCTGCTTATTTGTCCCTCATCTTTCTCTATCCTCCAATGTTATAAATTAAATCTAGATCTTTAAATAGACCTATCACATTTATAAATATATTTGTCATAATAAATAATAACTTTATCAAAGGCATTTGGAAAAAGAAGAAACATTCAAATGTGCATTTTTATTTTTTGTTTATTCATTTGTGATTCAAGAGTTTAAAAAAAAAATGACGCCAAATAGCTATTGGAGCTGTAAAAATCATTTTGTTTTTTGCATCATAAAAAATAGATATATTAAATCAAACCAAAAGTATAATATACTTATATAATATACCTTGTGAGAATAGTATGCATTTAGAGCAGGAATATAAACTTTAGAATGTGTGTAAAGTAAAAAAACATTTTCTATAGATAGCTAAGAATCCACTGTGGGTGAACAATTTGTTTTAAAAAGTTATTTAAAAAAGAAATGTGAAAAAGTTTAAAATAAATAATATGTATATCACTAGGATTTTTAAAGGAGGAGCCCCAAGTTTAAGTGCTTGAAATCCGGTTTGTTTATTTTGTCGTGAAAATGTCTTTAAATCAACTAGATATTGACAGAAGGACTTTAAAAGTTAAAGAGTGTGTTTCATATGTTATTAAAGTCACTTTAAAACTAATGCTACCGTTAAACCATTGAAGAGGTCTTTTGTTCATTGACATTAGAAGTTATATTAACATACAAAATTTACAAGCATAGCTTTATAACAGAATTTATTCCAATGCTACTGAAAAAAATGTGCAAGGGCTTCATAAAAACTTTGCTTTGTATTGTGCAGGTGATCCTAACATGAAAAAAATCATAAATAATTCATAATTTTAAAAAAACACGGATAGTGTCATTAGTCCAGATGAAGTTGAACAGCATATGTAATACCTTACATCCTAATGCACACATACAGTTTCAGTTTGGAATGAAACAATACACACAGAGTTGAGTGTCGACAAAAAATTTTCTGTTTAGATAAGAACAAGGACAGACAGGCAGGCAGGCAGGCAGGCAGGCAGGCAGGCAGGCAGGCAGGCAGGCAGGCAGGCAGGCAGGCAGGCAGGCAGGCAGGCAGGCAGATAGATAGATAGATAGATAGATAGATAGATAGATAGATAGATAGATAGATAGATAGATAGATAGATAGATAGATAGATAGATAGATAGATAGATAGATAGATAGATAGATAGATAGATAGAGTTTATCTTATTTTAATTAAATCATCTATTAACTGCAGGTATTTTACTGTTCCCCATAAAATCTCACCTTATCAAACTAAAACTGCGCTGATTCTGTTAAAATTTGAAAAAGAGTGAAAGACAAATAAAACTAGTCAAAATGTTTGGCTGGTTGAAATAAATTCATTAAATTTAATACTGATAAGTTCTAGCACTTGGATTTTAAACAATCCCAAATGTAAAAAGCAAAACATGTTTTTGTATCTCTTAGATTTTTATTCTGGTTCTTTTAAGAAATTAAAAAAGCTTTCATGACTTCAGGATAATTTAATCACCAAAAGCTTCCAGTTTTGACTAATGTTATGCCCCCGATATGTTTGTTTAACATGAATCTATGGCTAAAAAATATAAGAATAAAAAGTATATCTAACATGCAAATTATATTTGAATTTATCAAGTGACATTATTTGGTTAATATCTGCATGACTGTGGTGAAGTTTTCTTTTTGCTGTTTTGCTGCAGAAGCAGTGTAGTGTTAGAAAACAGTCAGAAGAGGGCCAACAGGCTGTGTGTATGAAGTTCAAGTAAATGGATATTTTTTCCCTTAGGGCATGAAAAGTTGATCATCTATTAATATCTTTCATCATTTATACATTTCACTAAACTATTTAGCTGTTTCATGGCTAAAAATAGAAGACACAAGCACCTATGGCAAGAAGCACCGTTTCATTGTTATTGGCTGGTTTTCTCTGCATTATTGGTGACTTAAGACTTGTTAAATGAAGCAGTTTTGGTTTGACTAAGGGAAAGTCAAGTTCTCCTCAAGTAGGACAAGGTTAACAACTTCTGATCTAAGCTTTCTCATCAAAAGAAGCAGGTGCAACTCTACAAAATCTTTGGCTCACAATACTCCATGTATAAATGTTATATATTATATATTACATAAAATGTTTTTATTGCCTACCAGGACTGGGGCACAATAGTTGAATAAACTTATGCCTCTCAAAATGGTATCTGTGCCCTATTTGTTGGTACTCGCCGATACCGATACCACCATTTTAGGGCAGTATCGGGGCCCAGTCGGATACTGGTATCGGTATCGGTGCAACACTAGATAAAAGCAAATAATCAAAAAGTAGGGTGGAACTGTAATGTGTGATTCGCATTACCACAAAGAATGGAAAGCAGAAATCACAGGTGTTATGACAAAAAGGGAAAATAGGAGGGTTTGGAAAAGAGTTATGAACAATATCTCTGGAGAAAGACAGGAGTCAGAGACCCTGGAGAGACGATACAGAAGATAAAGAACAAACATAATCCCTCCACAGAAGCAAAGGAAACACAGAAAAAAATATCTGTACCAGAAAACAACAAACAAAAAAACAGAAGAAAAAAAAAACATTTAATCCACTTTATCCATCAAAATAAATCTTCAAAAACTTCAGTTTTTCAAAAAATCCCCATCTCCCTCTCTAGGTGGCGCCCTTTTCTTTACCTAGTGAGTGATGGAGACTGACTGCTTACACTCTGCTGTGATCAAAAGCTTCAGTTAAATGTTCAATCAACCTGTTAGACTACAAAACAAGAGGTGACTTGGACCTGCGCGGGTCAGCAAAAATGAGGTGAAAAGACTTGTTAAGGAGGGGGAACGGCTCGGTGGGAGAGGGAGGACTGACAGATGTGGGTGGGTGTTCCCCAGACAGAGAGTGAGGATAGCCGTTTGGAAAAAGGATCCGGATGAGTCATAATTCACGCACACACACTGGCGCTAAATGGGGAAGACCACTGTTACCCTGGCAACGAGCGATTAGTGACGCAGGTGGGTCTCCTAAAGGAAGGGGCAAACAGCTGCTGAATGCTGAGAGGACACGCAGGGCTGGTCTCAGTTACATAAATCGATGTTCGATGCCGTCATCCGTCTCCTGTGATGGTTGGGCTCGCCCCAGATCTGATCGCTCAAGCAGTCAGTCATATAGTTACTCTAAAACACAAACACCTGGTCCTGAAGCATCTATCTTCCCTTTTCCCCCTTTCCTCTCCCTATCTCTCATCTATCTTTGCAACATCAACTCAGCAGGGAGGCGGGAAAAGAGGGACTAAATTATTCATATCAATCCCCCAACACACTTTTCTTCCATCTCCATCTGCTGCCTCCCTCATCCTGAATATTCCTGTCCCTAGTTCTGCATTTCTCCCACCCCTTTTTTTTACTTCTTAGTATGGTTTACCTCTACAAATATGTCTGATGAGGGGAAAATTGAGTTTGATCATGACTGAGAGTAGGGTCCACTCTTGTAACATGATGGCAAAAGTGGAATCACCTCCTGGCATAAAAAGTACACTACTAGTATTCAGCTTTATCTTTAGCTGTATTTCACTTAATTACTTCAGTTATTCTTTGAGTTTTCATCTTTGATCTTCCAGCAGCAATTTATTTTCTCCAGTTGAACCAAAACTACTTTTAACAAAATCTTATTCTGCATTTTCATGCAGAATAAGTTCCTATGTTGCCATGAAGGAAGCTGGAGCACTTCAGTTTGTTTATGGCAGGACTAAACCTATTGTCATATAATCATTCACCAAGACAATAAATGACTTTCATTTTTTGCTGTTTTACTTGCTAATAAAGGACAGACACATAAAAAAACGAATGAGATAAAAAGCTTGTAGTTAAATTACAAGTGGAATGCAATGGTGTTTTCCTTATTGTAAGTTATCCAATATAAAACATCAAAACATGGGATTAGATGGAATAGGACATAAATACAATGAAAAAGATTGAAAATTACCAGAACGATTCTTTTAACCAGAAACATGGAGCTGTGCGACTTCAGGACCATGGACAGCGAAGGTGGATTGAACTCTTCCACAGATGCTTCTAAAGGACCTTGCTTGCTTTAAAACATAATAAGTAGGTAAGGTAGGTACGGTATTTAGCGCATTAGTTTTTGTATTGATTTACATTAATTACTGATTGAATTAAAGTTTGAATATGAATTTGGGGGGATATACAGCATTAAGGCACTGTGCTCGTTCTTTTGCCTTTAACATTTATGCTGTTCCGTGTTATTTCCCCCCATCCATGTGTTCTGTGTACCAAGTTTTAAAAGCTCTGTGGGATCATATGTTTGAGTTTTTTCTTCGCAGTCCAATTAACTCTGCCTTCTATCTGTAGCTGCTGGCTGATGTAGGCACTCGTGGCTACAGTATGGTGGTGGCAACTTCTCATTCGTATAAAGTAATTTTTCTTGTTCTCCCTCATCCCACAGAGATAAGAGTTCACACACAGCGGGGATAACTGAAGCAATCAGCAACAATTTACAACACAAAACAAGAGAAAATGGAACGATCTGCATCGGAGCACATCGATAAAATCTACACATCTACCCCAGTTTGAAAAAACAAGAGGGATAAAGAAGGGAGAAGTGTGATTTTGGAATTTATTCTTTTTTGAGAATCAAAGTTAAGAAATACAATCTCAAAAATCATCCATCCATCTGTCCGTCCGTCCTTCTGTCCATCCATCCATCCTGTTTTCATGGTTAGACATTCTTTTCAGTCTTTTGTGCCATGATCTCGGTGCTCATGACTGGTCTGATTACTCATCTCATTCACACACCTAGCTCTGCCCAGTTCTCATTTCCTCTCATCTGATCCACCTGCTTCAGCCTCTATTCAACCAGCCTTTAACCACTAAGCAATGCCAGATTATTCAAGCCTTTGGTGAGAGTTCTCAAGCATGTGTGAGTGTTTCTGTTAGCCTGATCCTGACCTGTTCTGCCTCTGACCACTGAGTCCGCCTGGACCCATTCTGATCTGTTTGCCTGACCTGTCTTCGGACTCCTGTTGGATGTCTGTGAACTGAACCTGGAACTGTTCCCCAACACTGGATTTCCTTCAGCACATTTTTTAGACCTCTGTTCTCCTGGCTCTGACTCCTGAGCACTTCTTCGACAATGGCTTTGGCTTGCCCTCTGGATTATGCTGCCTTCCTTCATCTGCTCAGCTCTGATCTCCTGCGTGTCCTCCAACCTCGAGAACTTCAGCGTCTCGGTCTGTCTGGGCAGCACCCGCCGCTTCTTGCTGGAACCAACCTCATCCTCGGGGTTAATGACTCACACATTCATTATCATCCTCTGACAGATAGACATGGTCAATAACCTGTAGTCTCTTCCTGCAGAGGTTCTTGCCTTAGACATTGTTCTTTGCAGTTCCATCTTAAATGAACGTTTTGTTAAACCCAACTGCCTTTATGACAAAAACATTATTTGATGAGCAGACTGGCATCTCAGTAGCTCAGCACCAATTATTCTATAAGCCGTATGCTTAATTACCCTAAATTTACTTGTTGTAAGTAGTGTAAGGCTGTGCTGTACTGCAGATGTAACATCAAGTGTGTCCAAGTTAGCGAAAAATCAAAGCATTAAGTGTATTCAAGATGGATTTTGTGGATACTCAGAAGCTCATAGCATCCAGCTCAGCTCTTGACACTAATGTCGACTCCACTTGAGGTGTCAAGTATGAGCACAAGCTACGAAAACATAACAGGGCTGCAGTTCTGTGTTTTGGCCACTGGTGGCGGTATCATCATACTTTTTGAGGTTACCATTTATTTATTTTTTGGTTTTTCTTTGTATGGTTTGTGTGTATTTTTATTTCTATTACTTTTAGAATTTAGTGTATGGGTTTTTCGTATTTTCTCATTTTTTTCAGTTCCTTATTTGCCATATTTGTTAACCTTTTTTGTCATTTTTTTTTTATTTCTTTAGGTGATTTCTTAGATCTTACTGTTATTTTGTCTTTACTTTCTCTACGCATTATTTTTGGATAGTTGGATTCATTCTTTTAGTTTATTTCATCCATTGTTTGTTCCTGTTTTACCACATCCCCCTCAGCAGAGCCTTCTGTTAATTATTCAATTCTCCGCCCCTGTATTTCCTCCTTTCTCTTGTTCGAGCCTGTTTTCCCCTTTAATGAGATCTCAGTCATTTTTAAGTATTCATTGGGTTCTCAGGTAATTTCTATGCTTTCTCGCTTGTTTCTGTTTGATCTGCCTCAAGGTCTTCATCAATGTGGCTGCTGAGCTTCGGTATACATTTTGATCCAGAACAACAGATTATGACAATGAGAGCAGTCATTGAAACCCTCACCAGAAGTGATGGGGAGATTAAAAGCCTTGAGGCTTTCCATCCAATTACTCGCCACAGCGCCACTATGTTTAATTTACTCTGTGGTGCCATCAAGTGGACAATTAATATGAAATGTGTGGTGATAATGACATTTTTGTTTGTTTAAAGCTTTAAATTTATTAACTGAGTAGTTTGTTTGATGCCAAAAAACATATTTTGAATATTGTGCTGGTTTGATCTAATTGGATCTTTCTTGGACAATGGCTGGATCTAAGAGAAATATCTTATCTATCGGTTCTTTAGACTTGGACTTTTTATTTTGGCTCAGCTCTTCCCTCAGCTTCAGTGTTATATCAGATTAAATGCACTCAGTGTATCTATCTGAAGCTCCATTCAACCACCACTTGAACATGATGCTAGACTAAAACCAACTCTGAAGTCTAGAAAGCATGTCAGTGCATGGTAAAGGTCATGGCTCAAAGCTATCAACAGAACCACGTCATCTACTTCCACAAATCAGATCCTGTCCATGACCCCCCCAACCCCCCCACCCCGAACCACCCCACACACCCCCAGGGAGGAGGGGCAGTGCTGGCAGAGTCCAAGCTCCACTTTGTTCCTAAAATTTGGACATAAACGAATGGAAAGGAATTTATTTCAGAAGATTTTGACAAACAGCAATAAATAAATCAACAAAAAATATTACAAACAACCAAAAAAAACACAAAAAGAGATTGGTTAATATTAAACCTAACCAAACACCAATTTCCAAAGTAACTAAATTCACCTGAATATAAATAGAGACAAAGCCTTCCACCAAATAAACCTGTCAGTATATACAGCCAGAAAACAGACATCGATAAATGTAAATTGTCTAGAGGGGGTATGAAAGAACTAAAACTTTTTTCATACCCCCTCTCCCTCTAATTGCAATTGAATTAAGTTAAAGTAGCGTAACCACCCTGTTAAACTTCTTTGTTCTTTATACAGTATTCACAAAAAGAAAATATGTATATATATATATATATATATATATATATATATATATATATATATATATATATATATATATAAGTATATAAATAATAATAATAATAAAACAACAATCATCGGTGCCACAGCCCAACAGCACATTGCCTCCATTATGTCTAGCTTTTTTACCAGATCAGGGAGTTTGAGGAGGCAGGACTCTATAAATAGTACGTTACTATGGGCATGGAATCCTGCCTTATGAACCATTCTTTTTGTAATGTGCATAGCATTTGCATGCATGACATAGCTCTTGCTTTGGTTGCAAAATGGAAAAAAAACACCCTAATACTTTATACTCCATCCATAAAACATCTGGGGTCAGTGAGCTAAACTTTCAAGACCTCCTTACTCTTTCATTGAGGGATAAAGATCTTCTCAGTGATTTGGATGAAGGCTACATTGCTCCTACTGAGTCACAAGTCTTACAATCAGTCAGACCCTTCCTGACTCTCTCACAGAGCCTAAAAAGTGTGTTGGAAAATGATTTAGGCTGACTCACAACCAAGGCGGGTCAGTTTATGGCACTTGTGTCCTTGTAAGCGATGATGTCATTATGGTGGCAACAATAAAGACAGCAAAGGAGGTAGATAAGCAATCATCTGTTCTGAACGATGAGCTGGAAACAGAAGCTGTTAGAAATCCACGTACCTTGTTAAAGAAGAATAAACTAAAAATTATCTAAAACTTCTAAAAAAAAAACTGTTTTTTTTCTACCATCTATCAAGGCTATAAAATAACTTCTACAGTGAGTTATCAGTTCTTTTAAAATGATGGTTATGTTAAGAAGTATTCGTCTTAAAGTGTATTTTTTGTATCGTTTTCTATAAAATATATTTTTTTTCTAAACTATTTTATAGACTTTATAAACTAACTTGCAGAGAGATGTAGGTATGTTTATCTTCTTGCAAATAAATAAATGGAACATTTTTTTTTTTTACTACAAGTGTTTATTTAAAAGGTTGCTTCAGGGATGATATCTGTTGTTAAGGGAACGAAACCACCTAAAACATGTTAACAATGTGTCCCGCAGGGTTCATATACATTGAACCCTTTAACAATTTCCAGTATTTTAATTTTATATTTTTACTTTTTATGTCAGAGTCTATAAACATTTATTTTAGGAGCTTAAATGTCAAATTCATATGCTTCAACTGGATATTTGCAGTAAGAAGGTAGACCTGTGTGATCTAGCTTTAAAAAAACTAAATAATAAAAGTTAGAACCAATTACACTTTAAGATTTTCATCCAATAATTAAGACTTACTCTTCATTACCTGGAGAAATCACCAAAATTTAGAAGTTATCTTAATGTTATAACTCATTGGTCAAGTAAAATGTCTTTCAACTTTGGCATCAAATGAATACATGCATTTTATATGCATCTCTAACAAGAGGAATAGAATAATTTTACTGCAAGAAGTTAATCTAGAAAAGTATTTTAGATGTGAGACTATATTTCAACTTGTAGAAAACTAAATAACTTAGAAATAAGATCATGTTGGAATTCAGATGGGTTTATTATATTTTGAAAGGGTAGCAGTTCCTTTCATTTAAATATTAAGTTTCAGTGTAGGCCTTTCTGTCGTTCTGGACCAAAATGCAGACTAACACTTGGCGGCAGCATGGTAATTTTGACAACTTAAGGAAATAACTGTCAGTTGAACAAAAACTAAAAATAAAAACCATTGAGAAAAAAAAAAGTAAAATTGAGGACCTGAGGAAAACTGAGAAAAACTGAAGGCTTAGTTAGGAAAAAGTGATGCAAAACACAAACAAATGAGAAGACACAGGTTAATGGAACCTATTAGTAGAAAGATCCAACTGAGGGAGAAATAATTAAATGGGAATCAAGAATAAAAAAACATAAAGGAAAAAAACATAGTAAACCAATCCAAAAATACTGATATGAATAAAGAAATTATAAACAAAACTAACTTAAAACATTAAACAATATGGGGTAGAAATAAACCAGACAACACCTGACAAAAGGTAAACAAACCAAACTAATATTGCAAACCATAAAGAACCAAAAATAAACAATAACATAACCTTACATGGCCCAATATGGACTGCATATGGTAAGTCTTGTGGTTCTTTACTATGGAGGACCAACTCTGCCATATTTAAAAATAAATACAGAAATAAATGATCAATAAACATATAAGCATACAATTAATTGCCAACAAAAACACAATCAACAAATAAATGTAAGTAGAAATTTAATTATACAGTGAGACATAAATGTATATAACTTTTTTAATTAGCTTCTTTATTTATTTGCCTTTGTAATATTTACCTTATTTATTTTTTGTCCTTTATATATTTTTTTACATTTCTGCCTTCCCTTTTTACATTTCAGTGGTTGGAGAAAAGAAATTGCTGTTTTTTAGGGATTAACTTAAGTAAATATTCTTCTGAAATTTGATGAATATGTTATAAGAAAGGTAAAATTATCAAATTATCCCAAAACAATATTTGCTTTAAGGAAGCACTGTACATATTCTAAGTCAAATTTATGACAAGCAAATGGTAAAAACTGAGCCTTAATTTCAGCCATTAAAATATTAGGATTTGCTGTTTAATCCACACAAAGAGAAGTTCAAAGCAAAGCAGAGAAGTTGAAGAGATATAAGGTTCTGCATTCTTACAACAAGGCAAAATCTTAAGCCATTTTTCTGAAAGCAAAAATCAAATTGAAACTTCTGTCCTGGTGTATACAACAGAGCCTGTCAGTAACAATAAATCTGCTCTACACACAGCTTGCATCAAAGAAACAGCTTTTTATAGATAAGCATGCCCGAGTGTATACCTCCGAGCCCTCTAATCCCTCTGACAATAAGAGGAAAGGCAACAAGGCTTAAACAGGCAAGCATCTTATCTAAAATTCATAACAATAGAAATCAGAAAAGGAGTTTTCAAGTTACAAGAACAATTCAATGAAGATAAAATGTGTGAGAGTTAATTGTAATAAACAGAGTCTAAAACTGACTGGTGGACTGATTTGAGCAAATATATCACATAAAAGTGACAAAATGCAGGCTTCAGTTTTCTAGAACAAATCAACATGAGACTTTTGAAAAAGAGTAACTTGGTTTAAGATTGTCATATCAGGCAGAGATAATCTGAGCATCATGAAATTGATAAAGTAAAACTAGCCTGAAGTAGGCTAAAAGAGCTCAAAAAGCATCACTTAATGCAATGATTTAAAGAGCTTCAAAAAAAATATGACAAACAAAATCACCAACTTGTTTTGGAGCAATCATCCACACATGAAGAAAACATTTAAGTTTAGCAATCCTTATTCCTTATAACCGGATCTGTGCAAATAACTTTCATGAAAAAAAAAAAAAGTTGAATAGATATGAGCTTGTATAAGGTTTCCATAAGTAAAAATATCACTGACTACATTAAAACGAAACAAAACAAAAAAAAACTTTTAAAGTGTTCCTGCTAAAATAGTATTGATAATTGTTAAGGAAAACTCTGTGTTTACACCTTGAACCTTTCTCTCAAGGTAACTGCCATTTTTGATCAGAAAATGGGTGAGTATAAAGAATGTAAAGCTCAAGCGTATATATCGGAAAGTAAACCTTTCACAATAAACAATCAATCACACAATTGAAATTATTCGTAAGATTAATTTCAATGGTCCCGATAGAAACTTTTGTATGCTTGTTTTTTTTTTTTTTTGTGAAACTCCTTTTCTTTTGACCGTGGCAGTGTATTTTGCTGGATAAATTAAAATGTTTGAAAGCAGAATTTTGTATTTATTGTTTTATTTTTTATTTAAGTTTTATCAGATGCTAAAAATGTATCTGAAACATTTAAGAGGGACAAAAAAAGAACGTCTTTAGTGTTATTCATATCCCCAAAGAAGGCAGGACAATTTTCCCATTTACATTAGATACTGTAATAGCTAAAGAAACCAAATTTAATTTTACTGCTAAGTGAGCAATACAAATTTATGCAGATGGAGTTCTTACAAAGTACCCCAGTTCTAAGAGCTGATAGATGTACTGGATTTTATTCAAGGGAGTCAGATGTAAGGGGGTGCAAGTGCAAGTTTTAGTTTACACAGCTTTCTTTGAGATGGGCGATCAGATCCAACAGAGGTTTACTATTTGTAGCAAAAAATAAAATTACAAAGTTTACCGAAAGCTAGAATTCATCTCATTCTTTAAAAATAAGACTTTCTTTTTTGAACATTTGGTTCCTGAAGCAACAGTTGACTTCATCCGTATGCCATGCAAACACACACTCACACAGATAGGCACTGACATACCTCTGAGGATTACATAACAGCCTCCAGACAGATGCTACAGAGAGACGCCAGACTTATCAAATACTACAAGAGGCATTTCATGTAGCCTGTCAGTGTTGTGTTTTAATATCAGTCCAAATTTACAAGGAGTATGAGAAGGAAAGAAATAGTGATCTGTCAACCACTTAGAGCTTTGAAGAACTCTTTAGTGCAAAATGAAATATAGCTAAAACAAGGTAAAAACAAAAACAAAAAAACAGATATGATAATTGGCAGCAGTGGATTAATACAGTGACTAAAATGAAAGGCAGTAGTAGTAGTTGCCTTTTCCTTCTAATATACATATTATATAGAATTATTCCCTGGTTTAAGGGATATTAATCAAACAGCACTGGACAATCAGTTGTGAGTTACTATGAATAAAGAACCATAATAAATATTTGCTGATTAAAATAATAAATTGTATACTTTTATCACAACAAACTTTTCCCTTTCCAGAGCCTCACAACACCTGTGTTATAAATTACTTTAATGACGTTCTGATTTTTTTTACTAGTGAAAAAAAGTACTAGCATTTCAAGCTGTTAAAAATGAATGGATGGTACAGACATAATCTGATCCAAATGTATAATAACTCTAAACTTTTATTCAGTTTTAGTTTAATAAATATCTCTGATTTACAAAACTAATGATTCACTTTCGAGTAAAAAACCTTTTTATTTATTCTAGCTTTAAGACCTTTCAGTCTCTTTCAGTTTCTTATTGCTTTTGGATTAAAATATTTCATCTAACAATTCCATCCAGTTGCCTATTTACAGACTTGGCAGCCAGTTTGTTGCATATTGTTAGGATATTATATATCTATCAATGCAAAAAATAGTTAAAAGCCTATAAATCTGATCATTAGTGACTGGAGGCATATGGAAGGCCAAAAGTGTCACTATTCACAAAATTAAGAGTGCTATTAATTCTTTTTGAATTTATAATTATAAGTAATTTTAAAATTTATATTTTTACTTTAGGAGTAATATTTTAATTATTGCTTTGCAAATAAAATTTTTCTTATCAATTATTCACAATACTAGAAAGTCAGTCATAATGAGCTGGAATTGTAAGAAAATCTGCAGCTCTCTTTTATGTGCTCTAATAGAAGAAGCCAAAAAGACAGTTTAAAAATCTACATTTTTAGGTATGATTTTACCAAATATTTTATCCAAAGGTTATCAGTGAACACTTTATCCCATATATGTATACAAATTGTAAATATGCAAATTATTTTTTTAAAGACATATCAACATAAAAAAGACATCGAAAAATTGTAAAGTAGAGGTTTCCACATTATTTTCCAAAACAAAAATCTCAAGTGTTTTTTTTTTTTAATCATTCACTTTTTTCTGTTGTTTCCAAATAAAATACTGTTTAAATAATGTTTTTAAAGTCTTCATTAAATCCAGCTGTTAAATTTGTGATCTAGAGAGATTTCTTAAAAAAACATTAGTGAACAAACAGCATCATGAAAACCAATGAACACAAAGGACAAGTCAGGGAGTTGTATAAAAGTTTAAAGCAGGGTTAGGTTTTAAACACTATGCAAAGACCTAAACATCTTATCGTTTTCTGTCTGATACAACATCGGCAAATGTAAATAGTGTGACACAACATGTTCTCCTACACTGGTTGAAGATATTAACACTGATAGCTAATACCTTTTATTTTATTTAAACAGCATTATTATTTAAATATAAAAACAAAAATGTTGGTTATTTATAACTGAATGCATCTTACCTGTCTCAGCTTTACCCAAAGCAGTTTTAATTCTCTTCTCTGCTACTCTAAGTATAGACTCAAAGTCCATGGCGAACCATAAAACATACCTGAAAGCACCAGCTCATAACACTTCCTTGGGAAAATAAAGAAAACTCCACTTCATCAATTCTCCACCCCCACTGGGGCCTCATATGTGGACCCATAAAGCAACACTCACAGAGTCACAGATAGGGCGATTATGTCATGGAGGGCTGTCATCAGGCGAAAGGTTAACAAAGACGAGGTAAGACTAAAGTCAGCTCAAGCTTCTCTGTGTGAGGAGGAGGAACAAAGAAAATACAGAACAAACAGACTTCTCTCAGCTCTGCAGTTTTGTTATACTTTAAAGTTGCAGAAATTAGCCGCGTATAAGAGAAAAGTAGCTTCCATAGACAGAAAAGGCAGTAATGTTTTAGAGGTAAGGTGTGGTCGGAATCATAGCCCTGCTTCTTAACGTAAAGGCCTTAGTTATGTAGAATTGTCTGCTTGAGGACTGAATTGTTGGTTCCATCAGTTATGAAAAATCCCTTATGGCTAAAAGCAACAAAGTTGTCCCACTCCATCATACTGCCATCGCCATGTCCTCTCCATGCCTCAAATATTTAGAGGATCTTCCACATGTCCCTAGCACCTATATCGAGTCACTTGGTGCAAATATCATGATAAATGAGATCAGTGTTTGAAATTGCCTCCTTTTTATGATCATTACTCGGTTTAATGATTCGAAATATTTCAAATGTAACAAGAACCAATGAAAGAGAGAGGAAATATCAGATTCTAAGCTTTCTTTCATTCGTCCCAATTAAACAGCTTCATCTCAGGCAGCTAGAAACACACACAGTTGTCATAAAGTGTTTCTCTGCTTCTTATCATTCTGTCTGTGAAACCCCTTCTCAGCGAAGCCTTTGATGCCCTGCTGCTTTCTAAGTGCCCTTGGAAATGTAACACTCAGCACTCAGCTTCTCATGGCAGATACCTGCAGCTAGAGCTGTCCAAACGCACGCATGCCTGCACACAAACACCCATCCACCACCCCGGTTCTCCTGTTTGCTCTTTGGTTTACTGCGTCAGACTGAAAATTACAGTCTACCCACCCCTCAACACAACTACAATTGGATCAACACTGTATGTTTGTACAGTTAAATCTGTCATCTATGCATCAGGTTATAAAAAGGAGAAATGTGAGAATTGTGGGATATTTTTAACAGGTTTTGTTAGATGATGTCAGAAATATATGTTCACAACTTCCTTAATTCACTTCCTTGCATCTTAAAATCTCCCTCTTTAAAGTGTTTTGATATACTGAATGTGTTGATCCACGGTTTTATGTTTCTGTCTTTCAATTAAGCCCATTCTTCCTTGTCCTTCTGTTGAGCTCTGTTGATATAGATGGAGTGTTATTAATCGCCCAGCCAAAAACATCAAGAAGCATATATGTCATAATCTTACCACTGATTGCTGGTTTGATTGCTAATCGCATTCATTTGTCTAGCTCTGCCCTGTTCCTCTTCACTCATCAGATCCACCTGTTCAGGTTTCCTATTTAAGCTGCCTGTTTCCCAGCCATCTGTGCCAGATTATTCTTGAGCCTTTGGTGTTGAGAGTTATCTAGCATAACTATAGTGTTCTGATTTTCTGATCCTGATCTGTTTCTGTATTTGTACCTTTGAACCTGCCTGCCCCTGTCTGATCTTTTTGACTGCCTGTCTTCAGATTCCTGTTGGATTCTTCTTGGGCCTGGACCGGGGTCAGCCTCTTGACTTCGCCCTGTGGATTATCCTGTCTTCCTTCATCAGCTTGGATCTGATCTCCTGTCAGCTCTGTAGACTTCTAGGCTTTGGCGTCTGGAACTCTCTGGCAACGTCTGCACCTGTTCAGTAGAATCATCCTTGTACAGTCAGAGATCAAGCTATTATTGAAAAAACATTTGGAAAACAAACTGGGTAGAAAGTTTTA
Source organism: Cyprinodon diabolis (assembly GCA_030533445.1). Taxonomy (NCBI): domain Eukaryota; kingdom Metazoa; phylum Chordata; class Actinopteri; order Cyprinodontiformes; family Cyprinodontidae; genus Cyprinodon; species Cyprinodon diabolis. Next base: position 8,972,509 of record CM060085.1, read on the forward strand.
CAAAGCTCCCCTAACAGGAATATTTGCATTCATTTCAATCCGTGGCAGCTCCCTGGCTTTATTATTACATACAATGTGGAATGTTTGGGTCTGACTGAATTTGTCAAGTTAGAGTTTCATCACGTTAACATGGGTTGTGTGAGACAGATGGAAAGTATGATGAAGGGATGACAGACATAGTCTAAAGATGTACAATAAATGTCTACGTATATTTAAAAACAGATGTTGCTGTGTTGGTTGACGATGACCTCTTATTAAGCATAGTTATCATATGTTGCACCTGTTGCTTTCATCAGTAGTTTTTCGTTGACTGTTTATGATCAAATAATTTTTCTTTTTATATTTTTTTTCCCCACTTTTTGGCATTAACTGGTCCTTTATTTCTGCTGCTCAGCTCTCAGTCAGCACATCCTCAATCTCTGAACCAGCTGAGTTTTTCTTCTTCGTCCTCAAAGCAATTTCTATGAATGAAAACCTTCTGACTAGTATTGGCAAGTCGTAGCCCTCCAACTTATATGTAGCCTTATATGGCCTTATCGGGAAGGTAATTATGCAGATTTACATTTCTGGGGAAGGCATGCTCAATTACCCACAGGTGAACTGCATCAGGTTTACGAGGATCATTTATGACCATTTGCTGGAGAAGGTTTGTTGAATCTGATGTGGCATGTTCCCACAATAGAAGGAAAAGTGAAAGAAAAAGAGAATTTACGAGAAGAGAATGGAAATGTTGGTGTCCTAATTCCAATGTTCACTAAGGCTGGCAACCTGACAGGACTTCTCAAGCCCAGCTCTTTTAAAGCACAGTCTCCAAATAAGACACTGTGATGATAAACCTTCATGGCCTGTGTCATGCCTCTCTCTCACCCTCTAGCAGCACCCCTATTCCCCTTTTTTGTGTTCTGGATTGTTCCTGTCATGGTTTTGGTTCTGTTCAAGTTTTATCTCTGAGTTTTCATTGGTCTTATTTCCATTTTTGTGTTCTAGTTATTTTTTATTGTATTTGAGTTCTTAGATACTTCTTGTTTGCCCGCTTGTGTCAGTCTCCTTTTCCCTAGCTCCCTTCTTGCCTCCTCTGTTCACACATGCTCCCAATCTGCTAATTGATCTTAGTTTCTCTTTCCCATATAATCTCCTCCTGTTCAGTCACTCTTTGCTGGTTTGTTGTCATTTCTTTGCCCCTTCCTTGTGAGTATTGCTGGTTTGGTTTTTGTGGATTTATGTTTTAGATTTTTGCTTCTGTTGAACTTTTGGTTAATTCAATTTTGAAGAAACCACCTTAAGCTTTTGTGTCTGCATTTGGGTCCTGTCAAATCTCCACCTCCACTTGACCGTTCCTAAAGTTTGAGAATGTTTATGTTTCTACCCGCATGTTAAACTGGGCATCACTGCTGCTTAAGGAGCTGAAATACACAAGTGGAAAAAATTGTTGTAAGCTCTTGTTTATTTAAAGAAAAACTTTGAATGGACACTGACAAAAGTATTAATTGAGAGTTCTATGAAAATTAACAAATTAAAGTCAGACATTGCTTTTTAAATTAGGCTTCAACAAAATATTTTTTGAAAGATAAAAACTGGTACACCTAGAAAAGACTATAATTTCACCAAAGGGACATGTTATATTACGATTTGTCCACTAACAGCATCACAGCTGTCTACAATCTTTTTATCAATCAGTGAGCCTATATAGAGCTACAGCTAGTCATTGTGTTGTTAAGTTACATGGTGTGTACCACACCCAACATGGACCAGAGGAAGCAAAGGAAAGAAGTCTGAAGAGATTAAAAAGGCAATTAAAACCTTCTCTAAGCAATGTTATATTTCTAAGGCTACAGTTGCACATATTATTCAGAAAACTACGATCGATGGGACTGTAGCCAACCCCCACAGAGGAAAATGGATGACAACTCAAAGAGACAAATGATACGAATGATAAAAAAAGAACCATTAAAAACTAAAGAGATTAAAGGTGAACTTCAAGCTAAAGAAACATCAGTGTCAGATTGCACCATCCATTGCTGTTTGAGCCAACAGGGTTTTCATAGGAGACCACCAAGGAGTACACCATTGTTTAAAACAAATCACAGAAAGCTCAGACTGGAAATGTTCAAACTACATGTTGACAAGCCACAACGCAGAATGTCTTATGAAGACATAAGGAAAAAAATTTACTTGTTGCCGAAGGAACATCAGCTCTGTGTTTACAGACAGAAAAATTAAGCATATCAAAAAAAGAACTATGTGCCTACTGTGAAGCACGGAGGAGGCTCTGTTATGTTCTGGGCTGCTTTCATTTATCTGGCACAGAGTGTCTCTGAAAGCTCCAATACAATCTAGAGAGAAATGTGCTGCCCAGTGTCAGAAAGCTTTGTCTCAGTCACAGGTCAACAGGATAATCACGCAAAACACAAAGCCAGGAATGGCTAAAAGGAAAACCCTGGACTATTCTGAAGTGGTTTATCCTATTGAGCATCTTTTGAAGTAGCTAAAAGGTGCCGTGTGGAAAAGGCACCCTTCAATCCTAAGATAACTGGAGCAGTTTTCTCATGAGCAGTGGACCAAAATACCTCCTGAGAGGAGCAGAAGTCTCACTGAGAGTTACAGAAATCATCTGATAGCCATGATTGCCTGAAAAGGACAGGAGGGCTATTTTAATAGCCCAGAAAAGCCAGACTTTGACCCAATATTTTGACCTGAGTTAGGGAAAGCATGTCAAGCTGTGATTAAGGAGTTTCACCAAAAGCATGCTTCGCTTGCTTAATGTCACTAATGTAAGACTGTTGAAATAATCAGTGTTGATGGGCAGAGAAGCAGACCATGCAGTCTACTATAGACTTCAATGAGATACCACAGTAAACGCAAACCACCTTTTGCTGACGGAATCCTACAAAGAACTTTTAAATGTAACTCAAAAATGGAAATCTATAAGACCAGGGAAAGGGGATGGCAGGTCATTCCCAATAGATTAAATGTGCATGTAAATTGTCAGCTTCTTCTTCATACTCATCATTTCCATACATATCTCCAAAAAAAGTGAAATATCTTATCATTGTCCATTTTGAAAACAATTGAATAGCTTTCTTTGTTTAACAAAGCTGTAAAGTGATGTTATACAGTGTATATTTCTGTCCCATTTTAGTCTAGTTTCAGCCTGGAGATTTTAATCTTTTTAGTTGTGAGGAAAAAACTTCAGTAACACTTGAAGTGCAGGAACAGACTTTATTGGAGACCAACGTGTTTTGACTGTGGCCTTCTTCAGGGTCTCTTCTTCAAGTGACTTCTTCAAGCCACCATGAGGTTTGCTTTAAATGAAAGGTATAAAAAAAGAATTATGAACCAACCATATAAGCACACTCAGTGCTTATATGATTGACCAACTGACCAATCAGCATACAGGGGTGTTACTTCCTCGCTCTTTAAATCAGTGGCCAATAAGGCTGTGGCTGAGAGCCTTTCAGTTTTAAAACGAGTGACATCATTCCACAGGAAGAATAAACATGAATGCAAATATGGAACATCAGCTGCACACTGCGGCCATAGAAACATTAAAAATATACATTACAAGTTTATTTCTTATAAATGTACTTAAGTAGAACTTTTTCCAATTTTAGCTCTTTCAGTAACGCTGTGGGATCCTCACCTGACAATAGTTGAAAACTATGTACAAAACCTCCTTTAAAATGGTAAAGTCTAATTGATCTTGGTGTCTTTACCTGAACACTAAGTGCATAGTGCGAGGTAGAGGACTAGTGAGCATCAGAGCCACCAGCTCCAAGAATACATCAGTAGATGGCCCCAAGCCTCTTGAAGCTCTTAGTGATTTTTTTTAAGACTGTGGAACCAGGAAATGAATGAACTGGATGAACCATAATGGGAGGAAAAACCAGGCAAGATCCCAGTTGCAAGCTATGCAAAGAGGCCATACAACAAAAAAATCCACCATCTAACAGCAGGGTGTAAGATACAGGTAGGAAAGGAATTAACCGGACATTGGGATCATTGATAAGCAGCAGAGGCCATCCCAAATGAATGAAACATCAGGAAAAAAGAACATCAAAAAATTTTAAAATGACCAAACCTCAGGGAAGAAATATAGAGAGCCTGGAAGGTGAAAGCAACTGTAGTGCACAGTGCGAAGCACAGATTTCCACTGGTCAAATGTTTAGTCCTTGTGTTCTTTAGGTCAATCAAGTCTCTTCTGCTCGTTGCTTGTCCTTAGCAGTGGTTTCCTAACAGCTATTTTACCATAAAGACGTGATTCACACAGTCTCCTCTTAACAGTTGTTCTAGAGATGTGTCTGCTGCTAGAAATCCGTGTTGCATTGACGTGGTCTCTAATCTGAGCTGCTGTTAACCTGCGATTTCTGAGGCTGGTGACTTGGATGAATTATCAGTTCTATCAGATGTGTATCCGCCTGAATTCTGCACAACACAATTGATGGTCCCAACCCATTTATAAGGCAAGAAATCCCACTTATTAAACCTGACAGGGGACACCTGTAAAGTGAAAACAATTTCAGGTGACTACCTCTTGAAGTTCATCAAGAGAATGCCAAGAATGTGCAAAGCAGTAATCAAAGCAAAAGGTGGCTACTTGGAAAAACCTAGAATATAGGACATATTTTCAGTTATTTCACACTTTCTTATTAAGTATATAATGCCACGTGTCTATTAATAGTTTTGATGCTTTCAGTGTGAATCTACAAGTTTTATAGTCATCTAAAACTGCTGTACTACATATATATATATATATATATACTGTAATGTAGACTAACATCAGACTTTGAATGGTGGTGCTGTCAGAGAAACAGAAAATATTTACCTGTTATTCATGTTAATCAGAGGAAAGCTAGTGCGCACGCGGCTTTAATGCAAATGCATTACCTGTATGTAGAGACTGTTTCAGGTAAGGTAGTGTTGTAGCTCTTTTGTATGTCTTATTTATTTTTGATAAAACAACATAAATTTAAAAGCCACCTCTTTAGCCTCCCGGCTTTAAACTAAACCTGTTTGGATCAGCTGCAGCTGTCTGATGGACTTTTTAGGCAAACCTATTTAGACATTGTTGCAGTAATCAGTTCTACCAAAGATAAATGCATGAATGTGTTTTTCTACATCCTGCTTATACATTAGTCACTTAACGCTGGAGATGTTCTTCAGGTGATACAATGCTTTTATGTGCCTCTCAAGGTTCAAGGTCTGAATCCATCGTGACACCAAGATTTCGGCCACAGTCAGGGGTTTCTAGCTGTAGCAGCTGGAGATGTGAGATAACTCTGGAACTCTCCTTCTTTGGTCAGAAGATTATTACCTCAGTTTTGTTTTCAGTCAGCTGGAGAAAATGATGGGGTATCCACATTTTTAACTGTTCTAAGCATCTAACCACGGGTTCATAGTCACCTGGTGACATTGAGATCTAAAGCTGTTTGTCGTCTGCATAGTTTTGGTAATTGATCTTCTTGTTTGCTATAATCTGAACAAAGGGGAGAATGTAGATATTGAATAGGAAGGGCCCTGAAATGGAGCAATGAAAAACCCCACATGTGATTTCTCTAGTCTCTGATTTAAAGTTCCCTACTGACACAGACAAGTCCCTGTTCTTCAAGTAGGATTCAAACCAGTCCAGTGCTGTACCAGAAAGGCTGACCGAGTTTTTAAGACTGTGGTTCTTCCACAGTCTAATTTTATACGGATGCCATTGAACACCTTATTCAGGGCAGTCTCAGTAATGTGGTTGTCACGGAAACCTGACTGGAACACATCAAAGCAGCTGGTCATTGTTGAGAAGGCATTCAAATACATTAAAATTGAAATACAACCTTTTCAATAATCTTACTGATTAAGGGGAGGTTTGAGATGAGCATGTTGTTCTGCAAGTTCTGTAAGACCAGTTTGTCAGTTTTCACTTTTTCAACATTGGTTTGATAAGAGTCCTCAATGTTCAGGGAAAAGCCGAGATTACCAGATTTTTACAGTGGGAATAGCTGCAGCTGTATAAATCTATTATCAATAAAATATTTGATCTCAATTGTTTTATTCAGGTGAAGTTATTGCGGGTGATATGAAATCACATATGTGACTATGCATTTTTTTTTCTTGCTCTGTTTCACATACTGTACATGATTAGTTCATGGAAAAACAGATCAGTGCAGCAAAGTCATCTTTTTGCACACTCAGTGTGTTTGGACATCGGGTCCATGTACTAATGAGCACATGCATCTAAGCCGAAGGCCCACGGGTGACTTCAGAGGACAGACGTCACCAAGATTCGTCCTCTCATCACATTCGAATGACGTAACAGCAGGCAAATGAAAACTAAGAAGGACAAAGTTAAACCACTGCTAGCTTAGAGTGGAAATTATGGGGCTTTTTTTTCGAGCAATCTGCATCATTTTGAAGACAGATCTGTCAGTAATTCAACTTTGAATCTAGTAATTGGAAACACTATTTACTTATATAGTGGGTGTGTTATTAAGGGCCTTTTATTCAAAAGTAAAAGCAGAACAAAAGCTCACTGCTGTACTACAGAGCTTAAATAAAACATCAAGTATGAAGCCTTAATGGCAACTCTCCCAAAAGGAAGGCTAGAAATATGCATGAGGATGAATGGGAGTGTACTCCTACATGTGCTATTAAAGGTTAGCATTTCTCTCAGGAGAACAATGATCATCTTTATTGTGTTTAACAATCACTGTTATTACTTCATCAGGAGAAAACAGAAGGACTATTGTTTGACTTACTCCCCTCATTTTATTGAAATTCTCTATGGCAACAATTCAGATTAGAACCTATATTCTAATCAAAACTTATTTTCCTTGTGATGCTTTGAGAACAAAAAACAACGTTTTTAGTGCATCAACAACATACAATAAAATGTGCTAAGTTTAGAAAAAAGATACATGCATTATGTCTAAACACAGAATAACAAGCAGCCAGATGGTTTTTCTTTAATTAAAACACAAAGCTTCAGCTGAGCTGAGCTGAGCTGGTTGCTATAAACCCATGAGCTATTCTGCAGGATGCTGGTGGGATAACTTGTGCTCCTCTACAGCACTTTTACTGGCTTTTGTGCACAGACTTGTGCATGTGGGTGGGTGAGATAACGTTTTCATCAATTAATTGGCGGAAATGCAAAACAATATAAGCAAGAAACCAATATTCTGAGTTTCCTGTGCTTCTTATTCCAGCTATATACACAGTGCTGTGACATGTATGCAAGAAAGAAAGACAAAACAAAAAGAAAGATTTGGTCGTATCATCTTTTTAACCAACAATCCCAAAGAAGAGAAAAAATAAGTGATTAGGATGGCTTTAGCACAATTTTGGTCTTTTCAATGCGCTGACAGCCACTAAAGCTCTCATCAAGCATCACATTAAAAATGTGTTTTACTCTAACAAATACATAGCAGATGTTTTTGAAAAACACTGGGACAGGAGAAGTGTTAAATTTCTTCTTGTGTGTAATACAGCTGCTCATGCTGCTGCTCATAAACCCTGCAAGTCTGACTTCAAGGCATTTCATCAAATGAGCCAGGAGGAAGTAATGAGAAAAATAAATCTGTCAAAGCCAAGAGGGAAAAACAACATAACTACTTGTGGTAGTTTTGTTTTTTCTTTTTTAATTGCAGTTAAGGGGTCTTGAAAGGAGGTCAAAGACATCTGGAATTGCTGAGTATTTCATCAAAATGATTTTCAAGCTTTGGTAAAGAGTGTCAATTAGTATGGATTTGGACTTTGGAGAGACTTCAATCTAACCCGTTCCACTTTGTATGTTCTTTTTTTTTTTTCTTTTTTTTTTTTGGGGGGGGGGGGTCTTCTGAAAGTTAAAACTCAGATCTTTTGATGCGGCTTTTCATTTATATAAGCAGGTGTTTGCTCCTCAATCTATATTAAAAGACAAAAGAGAAAAGAAAAACAGCAGCTGTCCAGGGTGCTGAAACTTACAAGACTCCACCTTTTCTTTTTACCCATCAGCTCCAAACTCTAAAAGGACAGAGCTTTTAATAACTCATCCAAGAGTTGTCTGTTTGCCACTAGAAGACAAAGAGAAGACACACCATTAACGGCTAACCTCCTCATTACCACTTCAAAACACGGATTGCATTTTTATTTTTCTGCTCATTGGCTTGTGGTTTCACGCACCCTGAAACTTTTACATCACCATCCACTCTTTCAGGGAGAGCGTTGGTTTACCTTGAAGTAGTTTCGGCTTTGCTGAATTTCTACAAAACATCTCCCTTCAAAAAAATCATCCTTTTTTCAGTACCTAAAATGGTTTGCTTTACAGAGATGTCTGTTGTACTCTAATGACTCTAAAGACACCCCCCAACTTTCCAAAATATCAATATGCCAATACTGGGAGCAGCTTCTAGTGTCTTTCTGTACTCTGTGGTCTCTCTCACAGAGCAGATTGTGAAAGTGGTAAGTGGTGGTCTTGATTCAGGATAGTTCTTTCATAACTTAAACCTGAAAATGTATAAAAGAGGAATATTTCTCTTTATATTTACTATATGAGCTGTGCTGTTTGTTTAATCCTGCAGGTTGCAAGAGCCTGAAGGTCTCTGCGTGCTGCATTTATTATTTAGTGAAATGCACCACAACTATAGGGTTTGTGTTGTTGCGAATAAGTTTGCATTACCCCTCCCATTAATATATACATAATAAAGTATTTTACTGTCACTTTTATTGTCACGCTTGAACACACGCATGCTATGGGTTGGGGAGGAACAGGCACACACTTGCAAACAAACTCACCAATTGGGTTCTTGGTTTTCTTGAGGCTCTTGCCACAAAGACACTGCAGCATATGCGATCCTTTGCTGAAAATGTTGTTCCAAATAAACCGCATGGATTTGGCCGAGACGGGGGAGGAGGAAGAGGAGGAGGAAGAAGAAGAGGAAGAAGAAGAGGAAAAGGGGCTGTAGAAGGAGAGGCTCTGTGGATGCCTAAGATTCACCCACCGCATGGGGGCTGATACACCCCCCTGTTTGCATGCCAGCAGAACCGGCCAGCTGTCGGGCTCAGTTCGGCGGTGCGGCTCCCCTCCGATCTGCACCATAGACAAAAGTAACAGCAGGAAGCCCAGTTCCTCACCCGGATTATCGCCCGCTTTCCCCTCAAGCTCGGAGACCACCAGGCGCACGTATTCCGCGTGGCCTTCGAGCAGCTGAAAAAGAGCGACCGCTGCGGCTGTGTTCTCCTCGCTCCCCGTCTCCTCTTGCCCCAGCGGCCGGTGGTCCTCAGCGGGGGAGGAGGGGTAACTGCTGCCGCCCGGCCGCCGCGGCGCCAAAAGCCCCCGAGCGCTCCTGTTCAGATGGCGTCGTCTGCCGCGCGGCGTGGGGAGCGGAGCGGCGGCGACGGTCAGGCATGCGGCGGCGCTAGCGTGGAGTCGGCTGTACGCGGCGGCTGTCTGCTTCTGCACAAAAAACCATTGCATATTAGAGGGGATGGAAGGGGGTCGGTGCGTCCGTCAGTGCATGGTGGGGGGCGGGGGGAGGAGTGCGAAGAACCTGCCGGGTGTCCGTCAGCAACTCGGTGGCATCACTCCGATCCGTGCGGCATGAAAGTGCTGCAGCGGTGAGGGGGGCGGAAGGGGAGGGAGGGGGGGGGGGGTCCTTTCCAAACACACACACTCCTTTTCTCTATAGTCAGTGTTTCTGCTGGTGAATCACTGCACGGAATCCCCCCCTCTCACTATCCCACTATCTTTTTCTCTCTCTGTAAAATAATTCCTTTAAATATTTGATCCGCGTTCCTCAATAATCCATAAACTCCAATGCGCCAAGATATTGCTGCTGTCAGTCTGCCTCTCTCCTCTTTCTCCGCCTCCTCCAGCTTTTCCTCACCTTGTTAATAAAAAAAGAAGCTGCTGGAATCTGTATCTAATGCCCTCAGTGTGTCCAGAAACTTGACGCGGTGACCTTATTTTGGGTGTTTTTGGGGTCGGGATTCTTATCCAGTTCCTCAGACTCAGTCCAGTCACAGGGGCACCACGCAGAGTCCTCTTCAGCAGCGCTGAGGGGACCGACGGCCGGTGAGACGCGACAAGGTGCACTGACTATAGATACCCCCACCAGCAAACTGAGTAGAAGCGGTCACAGCAAACATATGTTCCGGTTTGCAGCATCAAAATAAAACGTGCTATCATCCATCCACCTATGGGCACTCATTTCTTCATCCGTGCGCGTTTATTTTGGAAGCAAATCAATGATGCATCATTTACAGAGATGCATTCAACCATTTATACTCTGTAATCTATAAATAAAATTAAGTGAATCATGCCACAATCATGAATCCCCTTATTAGTATGGTTCTATGATTTTTAGAGAAAATCTTTGCAAGAACTTGTCACCTAAACTGGCAGACTGCACAGCCAACCAAACCAAGGTAACTCTGCCAGAGCAGGCTAGAGTCAGAGCTCTGGTTGAGCCATTGTTTTCAGAAAACCAAACTGCAAAGGGCTACAGAGGAAGAAGCACATATATTGATGCGTGGCAGAGTTAACTCTGTTCATTAACTTGAACAAATCATCACTGTAAACCTGGTGGTGGCAGCGTCATGCTGTGTGGGAGCTTTTTAACCTTTTCATAACATGAGGACCCAAATTTGGGTCCTCAGCACTCGCCCCAAGATGGTTTTTAGACCTGTAACATATTCTAAAAAAAATAAACTCTGTAGTTCTTGAGATATATTCAATTCATTTTGGGCATGTTATTTTCAAGCATATTTCTCGAAAACAGGCCTAGTGTCCAATAGGTTAATCAGCAGAAAAATCTTGAAAGTCAAAAAAAAGTTGTAAAAGACTTAAGGATCGGGAAGATGTTTACCTTCCAATTCAGTTAAAGCAGATGTTTAAATGGCCTATTTGAAGTCCAGACCTATATATTCAGTTGAATCAAATTGCGGATATTCAGAAATACTCTGCATCCAATCTGGCTGAGCTGGAGATGTTCCACATATATGATGCAATGTAAAAGGCTGCAGCAGTATAAATATTCTGTTAAGTATTGACTATTAAACTTTACCTCAAATATATGTTATCTTACTGGATCATAAAGCAATAGATAATAACACAGAAGAACACAATTTCTTTTGCAAAACTCAGTGCCAAAAAGGTTGATTCCCAATCCTGACTTTTATTTTGAAGGAAAGAGCTATAGTACAGTTTGGTGCAACCCTGTCGGGGTGGAGGAAGTTTCTAGTTAGAGGAGACACGTGGTTCCCCACACTGCCGATGAAATATGTTCCTGGCAGTGCTCTGGCTGAGAGAGAAGCCGCATGCAGCGCAGCAGCATTACTCATCCAGAGGGAAAACCCGCCTTTTTTTTTGGCTGCAGGAGCTCTACAAGCTTGCCTCAAAAATCTTAACACTGTGTGTCTGCACCTGTTGCACGACAACATTTGTCATCTCTCTCTATGATTAGAGCTGCGCATCTAATGAATGCGTATTTCATTAGTGGGTTTGCCTGAACAAGCAGGATGCTTTTTATCAAGAGGAAATTCTCTGATCACCAATGCAGTTTTGGGGCTCCACTCAGTGCTGCAGTGATTGTTCATTCACAGCCACAGCTGGCGCTGTCCATGGTGCCGAATCCACACTAAACGCTGACAAACACAAAGCCAAACTGGCAAACTGGCAAGCAGATATAACCCCAACTTTTTTTTTTTTTTTTTTTTTTTTGCAGAGACAGATGGTTTAAAAATATCATTGTTTTACCAAGATGTTATAGATGTGTTTCTCTACCACAGATACGATAGGAAAACTTATGTAAGCCAAATAAAGGACACTCCATAAATAAAAACCCCACATGGCCTGACATAGTGCTGTTAAGGAAAACTCATTGTTTACACCTTGAGACTTCAGTTCTTTTCATGAGAAGAGATTACTCAAGATAAACTCTTTAAACAACACTTCATAATGTATATGCATTAAATAACCATGAAACATGACGACAGTTTTTGACAGAAATTGTAATCTTACTCAGACAGAGAAGTTGCTTTGAGTTACAGAAGGCAACATTTACCAACCAGGCTCGGTTCTCGTTGGTGTGGCCCCGAATCCCAGTTAAAAAGCATTTTATACAACTCCAGTACACATCATAAACGTTTGTATACGAGGAAAAATCCCTCACTCAAGCCGTATCAACATATTACAGAGTGTCCCAGATAAAAACAAAGATAAATGACTGTTAAGAAAGATCCACTCTGTCCGTGCCCCCATTTCATTTCCAAATCTCTGTTATGTATAAGAAGATCATATCTGTATATCCTGACAGGAGAACTGTCCTAATTAGATAAAGTACTTGTGAAAGCATTGGTTCTGACCCACAACAGGCAGGTATTATTAAACTTTAACAGACTAACAGTGCAATAGGTTAAAATAAGGGTATAATGTGAATTCATATTATTTCTGGCTTGCATCTTTACAATGTTTCCTCTTTTATTTTTAACTTCTCAGGTTAAAACGTATCCAAATAGGAAAGACTTTTGAAGTGATTTGAGATGTGTAGTTTCCAGACAGATATAATCACTGGGATCTAGATAGAAAATCCTGAAAATAATTTTTGGTTGTTGTGAAAAAAAGCCTATTCATATAAAATCTGCCCAACAATAATCATATTGGTTGTTTTTTCTTCATTTGTCGAACTCTATAGTTACTTTTGTTGTATTTTGGTTATATTTAGGATTTGATGAAGCAGTGCTTCCCAATGACAGGTCGCCCGCCCCCTAGAGGGTGCTCCATGTAGCTGCAGGGGAAGCATGGTAGATGTGAACTGAATAAATTACCAATTTTGAGAGGTAAGAAATAAATTATGGCAATGTTGAATTCTTTTTAACAGTAAATTAAACTGTTAAACTTGAAATTATTACACTTTAAAGGAAGTATGTTATTTAAATGAGACTGGAGATTGTTTTATTGCAATGAGGTTTACTTTGGTTTCTTTAACTGAGAAAAAGATTGATTGAAGGGAGCTTGAAAACTTTTTAAATCAAAGGAGAGGACTACTAAAAAAAGAAAAGAAAATCCATTTCAGTTCATTGTGATTTTCTTAGAACCACTGAGTAAATTTTGTCATCATGCCTGATAATAAATGATAGCACTGAGGTAAATAAAGGAAACTCTTTTTTTAAATTATGATAGGGACCATTCTTTGTGAACTAAATAATTAAATTTAGATGAACTAGTTTGATGACTAATAAATGTGGCAAACTGATTGATTTGAAAGTAATATAATTTAATGCAGTAGTAATATCCTAAACAAAGTTAGCTGGAATTGTTAGTTAGCAAATATAGGATAATTTGTGAATTGACAGAGTTTTATTTTTTACCTCAGGATCCAATCTGAACCCATTCCTCTGGTGAGGGATATGCTTTATGGAGACCTTTATCCCACCCCAGTTAGTTAGGGAGAAAACAGAGTGAAAGTAAACAGAAGACCTGAGGGGAACTGGCTTTGAAGCAGCTGATTGGCCGCGTTTCAAATCAATGTGGTGCAATGAATCATCTACTACAGTATGAGGGCTTGAGGGTTTCACTGGGACAACGAAGCAAAGTATAGCTAATAAACACTAGTTTAAAAAAACACAGAACCCAGTTCTGTAGTCACTATACAATTCTGTATAGCCCAGTTTCTTTTATTTAAGAAATTAAGGAAGATATTTGCCTCCTTAATTATCATTCCAACTATGATGTTTAAATTGTGGCCAAATATACATAGTTGTGTCCAAGTCTGGGAAGGTTAAATTACTGAGTGAAGGTAAAACAATAAAACCTCCAGGAATTAAGCTGATTTTGTGATTTGTTGTGAGCACCATTGAAAAACACTACATTTGCAGTTATTCTGCAGTTAAGTAGTGATGAAAGTTAAATGGGTAGACTGTTTCAGGAGAGGTCTTAGGTTAAAAATAATCGGTACTGCAGGTTGCAAAGATTGAAAGAAATGGGTCACAAATTAAAAATATATATTCATTTCCTTCTAGAAGTGATTCCTAATCTCTAAAGTCATTACCCATATCTACCCTGAGTTGCAGATATGCTGAGTTATAGCCTCTGTGGGTTTGCACAAAGCTGTTGATGTATTGATCTGTTGGCTCAAAGAGAAAATTATGTCTCAGCTTTCTTCCAGGGCAGAGAATATCCGATCACCACATGCCACAACGTAGTGCAACATAAGTAGGCAACTGTTGGTGGAACAGAAAACAATTACCAATGCATTTTTTTGAGGGGGGCTATATATTTTGTAGTTTAAACATTTTATAAAACTTTAATATTTCTACAATTTTCTCCTCAACCATCTTTCCACTTTATTCCCCCCAGTAAGGCTCTCTGTTACTTTCCAGATGTACTGTACTGGACTTAGAGGAGCAGAGAACTGAAATCTATGTAACTCTACGCCACCTGGTGTCCACTTAAGGTACCTACGTTTTACTTGTCATTGTTTTTTCTATTTAAAATAACCCCTAGAAAAATTTCCATATTTAAACTTGCTTTAATGCTATGTGAGGCAGCAAAAAGTGTTGCAAAACGTGAACTGGTTAATGCATAGCACTGTTCAGGGGAGACGACTCAAGTGCTTTGATGTGAAATGTATCCATCCAGAATAAAAGATACAATAAAAAGGTCAATTGTAAATACAAATATATTTATATATATATATTTTTTTTATGTAAACTGTCGTAGGCCTCCTAAACAACAATATATATAGTATTTATAAGGCAAAGTAATTCAGTATTTTTAAAAAGTGCTACACTCTTTTAAAACATAACTTAATTTTATCCTTATTTTATTAAAAATGAATTAACAAGTTCCATAAGACATAATAGTTGAATATGTCAGTTGACATATGACACAAAAGAAATTCATCATAATAACTTCACTAATCAGTTTGTTTATGCTTTCACTGGTTTAGGATTTTAATGGAATATTGCACAAGAGTTCTTATACCTGTTCCTTTTGCAACAAGGCCCCATAATCGCCTACCATATGTAAGAA